>JAZHRO010000012.1:40025000-42525000 GCA_037157565.1 Thalassia testudinum | reverse complement strand
TATCTTTCTATTGGGCAGATGTGCCAGTGGAAGCATATGTATAGCGACGGTTTAGCAGCAGATGGGGGTGTCAGCGATCGGGGCCTTCCCCAAGGACGAGGAAACGTCCGTGTCACAGATCAGGAGATGGTATCTTTTACCTAAACACTTCACCTTGAAGGCGATGGTGAACGTGGACAGATTTATGATGAGCATGATTTATGAGAGATTAATTATATATTTGATGTATGCGCATTCTATGGTTGTCACTTGTCATGACCACCAGCTTTTGATGATTGGCATTGTGAATGCCAATGTGATTGCCTCAACTTTTGAGTGGATGGTTTAGCAGGAACGTGACGTTGTGTTTGGCACGGGGTTAGGGTTACTTTGAGATAGGATTTGATTGGGGTAAATTGAGAGAAGTGTTTGATTGGAAGATTTACAATAATTGGGGGATTAGTAATGATTGCTAGGGTGATATTTTAATGTTATAATATAATGTGAATGGGTATATTTTAATATTTATTGAAGTTGATGTGACTGGATATATTATGTTATGGGTGAGTATTGGTGTTGATGTGATATAGAAAATATTGTTGATATGATATAGGTAGAGAATTGTGAAATCCTTTTGGAGAATTCCTTAGCCCATTTTTATCCCACCTGTTACCTTGTTGCCAAATGCAAACTGAGTATGGTGGTATGAGCGATTAGAATCATAATGCGAACCGTCATATATTATTTTTAAGGAATTATATATTGCATATATACATACATATTTGACATCACATTTATGATCATTAAAGTAATCTAATTATATTACTTGACCATTCACATCTCATAACATAGAAACCATGAGCGAAATGAAATTCTGTGATGGGTAGAATTGTCATTTCAATTCCAACGATTATGGTCCTCGGAGGGGTGTATGCAGAATTGGGCGAGTTTACGTTTTCTTTACATCCCATCGTAGAGAATATAAATGGCCCATGATAGAACTCAAGAGGCACATGCTCTCTTTTCAGTTTTCTTCTACTCTCGCTCTCTGAATCATTTGGAAGCACCATTGCCATTGCCTCTCGTTGGAGAAGTAATCCCAAAGGTTCCAGAAGATAGTTGTGATCTCGACAACCCTCCCACTATGATGGATTCAGGTATCTCTCCATCGACTCTCTTGTTTTCTCTCGTTATGGGTTTGATGATTGGATGAAAGGATTGGTCTTGGGATTTAGAAAATTGTTCATTTTTTATTTTTATTTAGATAAAAAATCCATCAAGTGGTATCAGAGTATTTCCTGTTCATCGAATCGTTGCCCTAACGATTGGTTTTATAGAACAAATCCAATGGGTTTTTTGGGATTATTCTTGAGTCTTGTGTTTGATTCATTTTCGATTCCATCTTCGATGAATCAACATAAACTAATGTTTGTTTAGGTATTCATGTTAGTATATATTCCCCAAATGATTCCAGCAACATCGGTGTTCGATTAAAATCAAGTTTGGGATGTTATTGGGTGATTCATTATCTAGATTTCCGCCTTGGAATCGACTGATATTCATTCGGTACTAGTACTAGTTGGGTACGGGATGCCATCGGATGGAATTGTTGGTGCAAGGACACCATGATCATTGATTTTGATGATAACAAAACATTTGTGATTTAACATTTGCATTTGAGTTTATAAGTGTCAGGATGAATATAAATGGATACAAGTGTGAAGGAGTTTAAGCTCACGTCTATGGTGGATTGGAAGAACTTGATGGAGGAGGAGCTTCGCTTGGAGCGAGAGTTTGAAGGAGATGAAGAATAGGATAGAAATATTCTTTCTTGTATTTTGTATTTGTTTGTCTTGTACTTTTCTCTTTTATTCTTTAGATTGTTGTAAAGAGCTCAAAGTACCTTACCTTAGTCTTAGGAAACCTTACACCTTACTATGACACTTAGAAAAACTCTTAGATAAATTAGAAAATCAAAATAGGCTTCAGACAGCTCGATTAGATGTCTAATCTAGACCTTAAACGTTTGATCTTAACTTTTAAGATGTCTGACCTTTTGTCCAGATGTCCAAACACTTAAGCTGGACTTAATGCTTTCTGTCCATTGATTTCAGTTGACCAGCCTATAGTTCAGACGTCTTAGAAGATGTTTGATGCCAATGACAGATGTCCAACAATAGTACCGTTGGACTGTTATATGATGATCCTCGGGTATTACCTTCTATAAAACTTTCAGATGTCCGTAGATCATCCCATCCGTCTAATAAATAGATGTCAGGTTAAGATCTGACCTAAATCACTTTTGTCAAAGGATTTAGCCGTTAACCCTCTTGGGAAATCCATTCCCACAGAGGATTGTCTTTCTAGACATCCAGAGACTTTGCCAAACGACTGACTTGTCGTCTGACCTAAAAGACAGTAGAACCCTGTTTTGATCTTGTGAAAATAGGAAGGAACCTATCTTAGAGTTAGAGGTCCGATTATATACTCAGACATCTTAAAAATGAATCTTAGACACCTATCTTGATCTAACGTCGTCTAGAAGATCTACCCTTCTAGATCAGACGATGACCCAGACGTTTAACTATAAAATCAAACGTATGATTCCCGTGTCAGAATCATAAATGACCATGATTTCGGTGGGATTTTGGACCAAACTCTTGAGCTTTGTTCCCAACAGCTACACGAGGCTTTCAAGGCCTTCCAAAGCCTTCTAAGGACCTCTATAAATAGGTGAGCACCCTTCTTAAGCCAAAGACACCTTGATATACTATTTACACATCATATTGTGCCGAAGTGATCTTGCTTTCCAAAGCCTTAGTCTACATCTTGAGAGCATCATCCTAGCTGTGCACCCGCTCTCCCGCCTACGAATACGAGAGAGTTGTCATGTCATTGTGTGGATCATGCACTCCGCGTCACTAGCGAAAGCACTTCCATCAAAGGAAAGTTAATTTCCTTTGCCTATAGTAGCTAGTTAGATTTATACTTATAGATTCCCTACTAGGAGGGGGTGACGTAATAAAATGTGGAATAGAATATAAACAATCTCAAAAAATTCAATCATACAATGTGCACAATTATTTTTAGGTGGAAACCCAAACCGGGTGAAAACCACCACCTAACCCTCTTGAGTTAGGATTTTCCGATCAACTAAGTTGATCAAATCCACTAAACGAATCACTTAAATGAGGGTGATTCAACCTCAATTACAACCACGCTACAAGTGCGAGGGTAGCATTCCTCAACCCTTTCTCTTCACGAGAAGGATTTTGTCCCTCGAAGGAAACAGGAATTTGCAAAGCGAATACCCAACCAAATAACAAAGATAAAATAACAAATAATCCTATAGAGCCAATAAAGTAATTTTTAACCTAAGCTTCTATAGGAATTAGGAAACTCCCCCTTGCAAGGAGTGCGTCGAATCGATGACGCGGGTACGTGAGCCACGCGATGGCGCAACGTCGCTCTCGTGAACTACGGCGGGAGAGCGAGTGCGCAACAGCTTGATGCTCTCTAGATGAAGAACTTGAACTTGGAGAGCAAGGGCTTCTCTTGGACACGAAAGAGTGTGAAAGTGTATCTAGGTGTCTTTTTGGTGTCTCTAGGTGTGTGTTTGTGTGCAAGAGGTTCCTCTCTATTTATAAAGGCCTTAGGAAAGCTTTGGAAGGCTTTGGAAAGCTTCCATAGCCGTTGGGTGCAAAGACCAAGAGAATCAGGCCGAAATCAGGAACAATGATTGCACTGACAGGGTTATCAGACGTCTGATCCTAGCATCAGACGTCTGAAAGATCACTTTAAGACGTCTGAAAATAAGGTCAGACGCTTGATTTTGGGCGGGTCTCTTCCTGACTTGGATCAGATCTAAATAGGGTTCTAGTGCAAGTCCATCAGACGACATACAGGACGTCTGGCACTATGTCTGGACGTCTGGAAACCTACTTTTTCGTGGGAATGGATTTCCAAGAGAGTGCAACGGCTAGAAAATCTCTCAGAAGAGATTTTGGGTCAGCCGAGGCAAAACGGTCATCTATCAGACGTCTGGAAAGGCTTAAGGATGTCTGATAAGGCTCTAACGGTCATCTCCTTGAGTGTTTGTTAAGCCAGCCAACGGTCCACTAATTGGACATCTGGCAAAGACATCGGATGTCTTCTAAGACATCTGGACTAAGGTCTGAACGTTTGATTTTCATCAGACAGAACTTCTATGTCCAGGCTAATTTTTATCAGACGTCTGAATCAACAGTCAGACGTCTTAAAACACATTATCAGACGTCTGATATTGGAATTAGACGTCTGGAAAGGCTGTTTGAACCCTATATTGGTTTTCTAAGTATTCTACAGAAAACTTAAGTGTCCTAGGGTTGTGCAGGTGTTCCTAGGACTACTGTTAGGGTACTTTGAGGCTCTTTAACATGAATCTAAGTAACAAAAATAAAGAGCAGCAAAAGAAACGAAAAATACAAAGAGTACAAAAGAAGGAAATCTATCTTATTCTTCATCTCCTTCCTTCTTCAATCCATCGCTCCTTGCGAATCTCCTCTGATGTAAACACATTTACACTACTTAAAATGTCTATTTATGCATGTTCTTAAGCATAGGATTGCATTTCATGATATAAATATTGCATTACATGCATCATCTTGCATTTAGAGTAGTTTGAATAAAATGGAGGTTAATTGTCTCCTTTTATGTGCTTGGACAGGGCAGATATTTTATCGGGGCCTTGGATCAAAGATCCAACCGTATGGATATGATCAGGGCGACGATTGGAGTTCAACGACTCCAAGATCGCCCTAATCAGGCATCCGTAGCATCAGATAGAGACCGGGGAACCCTAGAAGATCAAGGGCCAGGATGGTGTAAATCCGCACTTCAGATGGAAAATCCGACCACACGGATGAATTCGGATCGACGATCGCAGCCGAACGACACAAAAATCGAGTCAATCCGACATCCGTGGCACCATCTACAACTTCCAGAAGATGGACGGCCAAGATGGCGCCACGTGGCGCCATCCCAGCCGCCCAATCGGCCGCAGGAGTCCTGTGAAGACCACGCAACGTCTCCTCTCCGCCGTTGGATCTCGATCCAACGGCTGCGGTCGCGCGCGTTTAAAAACGTCCGCGCGACCATTTCGCCCGCGTAGCGCAGCGGCGACGCAGCTGCGGGCGAAGCGGAGGTCGCGGGTTCGAGCCGCGGAGAGGGGGTCGAAGGCGCGGGCGAGCGGGCGCGCACGAGCGTCGGATGAAGATCCAACGGCCGCGTGCGCCCGATAGCGCCGACGCGCAATTGGACGCTCTGGTGGGCGCGCGATCGCACGCGGGCGGCGCGCTCGGCAGCGGGCGCGGACGCGATCTAAGCCGTCCGATCTCGCGATCGGACGGCTGAGACGACGCGGACGTGCGTCTGCGTTACGCGCGCAGGCCAGCCGAGCGGGCGCGCGTGGGTGCGGCGGCGACGGCGACGGCGGGGCTTTAGCGACGGTTTTATCCGTCACTAAAGACCCCTTATTTATTATTTTGAAGATGTAATGTCCATTTTGCCCCCACTCCTTGCAACTATAAAAGGAGACCCCCTCCATACGAAATTTTCATCCCTTCCTTCTCCTCTCTACCTCTCCAAAGCTCAAGAGAAGCTTGTCCCACACCCGGGATGCTTCTCGCGAGATAAAGTCCAAATTTTCGTCCCCCTTCGGAAGTGGATCCCGCGACGACGACGGCGTGCTGCTTCGTTCCCGTTCTTCTGCTTCGTCCTCCTTCGTCCCGCCTCGTTCTCCTTCGTCCAGGCGTCGTCCCGTCCGGCTCGTCCTCCAAGCGACCGTCGAGGAGGATAACTTCTCTCTCCTATTCTTATTTACAGCTTTTCTAGTGTAGAATTTTCCTGCTTTATAGTGTAATTGATTTCCCGCTTTCTAGTGTAACTTTAATTTCATTTGCTTGTATAAACAATTGAAATATTGAATGCATGTTCTCTTTCTCTCTCTCTTTCTCTCCCTCTCTCTCAATTTGATAGCTCCATTGTAATTATTTCGCCTTGTTTATCAAAAATCCTAAAAAAAACATAATTGCGAATATAGATCAACGTAGCCTCCCTGAGTTCGACCCGGAATTCTTATTTCGGTATAAATTTTATTTGTTGAACACGAATCCTTCGCTTTCGAACTACAACGACGGGTTTTCCAAAACCAAACACGTTAGCGTAGATTCGCGCTCAACATTTTGGCGCCGTTGCCGGGGAGGCAACGATTTCCGATCTTTTCTTCGCATTTCTTGCACTTTATTTGTTTTCTAACTAGCTTTCTCTTGTGTCTATTGTTTTGCAGAGACCTCCATCAAGGAATCAACAAGCGGTAGACTGGAGTAAAGTGCAGTTGAAGACAACTGTAAGTGCTCCCCCATTCTTTCCCCCTCCATAGATTTCATTCGCCACATTAAATCCAAATTCCAATTAACCTAGGTGTTTGCATAAATCCTAGGAATAGTTTGGTTGTTTGGATTTCTACTCACACTCATTTCACCCTCATTCATAAAAAAAAAAAAAAAAATAATAATAACAAAAAGATAATTTTGTGGGGTAACTTTCAACAAATACACAACACACACCCACATTCAAGGCACTTGATTAACTTGATTTGTTTTCTACTCAACCGGGTTCTGATCTGTGGAACCGGTACACACAGAGCAACACATAACAGAGTAGAAATCATTCTAGGTTAACCATCTTTGAGTGCCTAACTTAGTGGTGCAATTGTGGCCAATTGTTTGAGTTGTTTGGGCCGCACCACTTTATTTAAAACCAACTCATCAAGTAGCTCCTCCTTAGGGTTTTCAATCTAGGTATATTCTAGGCACTCCGCTTTCTTTCTGATTTTAAAGGAAAACTATCTTCACCCGTGTTTTACAACTTGGTTTGCCTAGAAATTTGATTGCAATTCACCTAATTTGAAACCCTAAAAGCTACTTAAGCAGGATTTGAACATTAAAATTCACACATTATAAATAATCTTGCTTGAAAACCCTGGTTGTGCACGCACTTACACAAATTTCAATCAATCATTAAGGGCACAACCCATTATAAGGGCCCATCACATTCCATAAGCACCACAATCCCAGGCTGTAATAAAATTGAGTAGACGTTGGCCCTAAGGTTTGATTCGCTCTTCAAGGCCTAGTCTGAGATTGTTTTTGATTAACCTACTTGTACTGATTAATCTGATGTCTAGCTAGGGGAGTAGCGTCAAACGACCGCGGCTGGGGGGTACACTAGGAACCGGAGGCGAAAGCCAAAGGAAGAACCTTCTCCCCAGTCCCTCCTTCTAACTGGTTGGATTATACAGACGCAAGTAGAGTAAATCAGTTACAGTCTTAAGGCTGGTATTGGGAGTCAGTAGATCCTTAGGCTACCTCACTTAAGGACCGCCTTGTTTTGTTGTACTGCAGGGTCCCTATCCCCGGTCCTTCCGACCTACTCCTAGTTTATGCTGGGAAGACGGTCATTGAATCCCAGATTAGAAGGACCATTAGAACATTCTAGGAGGCGCAAGTTAGATTTTGGTCAATTTGATCCCATGGCCGAACAACAGCCTCTTCTGCCTGGAAATCCACAGGAAGAATTTCGAAGGCAGCTGGAACAAATGCAGAGAATGCAAGAATGGTTCCAGAGAATGCAGGGCGTTCAGCCCTTGAAGGATTTTTATGATCCTTCAAATTACGGGGAACGTCCCGGCGTCCAGATTCCAGCCGGTGACGTAGAAATCAAGCCCCAGGTGTTAAGCCTGATTAAACATTATCATGGGCTTGGCTCCGAGGATCCGTTTCAACACTTGGAGGACTTGACCACTTTGGTCCAGACCACCAAGTCTCGAAACGTAAACGAGGAGCAAATGATCATGAGGCTCTTCCCTCACTCTCTTAGGGATAAGGCCGCGCATTGGTATAGGACAATAGGAAGACCAATTACAACTTGGAATGAGTTGAAATCGGCCTTTCTGAAGAAATTTTTCCCAGTCGGTCGTACCAATGCTTTAAGACGGGCAATCACTACTTTTACCCAGCGGCCGGGGGAGCAGTTTCATGTGGCCTGGGAGCGATTCCAGGACTTATTGCGGAGGTGTCCACACCACGAGGTGCCGAAATGGCAACTCGTGAAGATTTTTTATCATGGGTTGACTGAGCAACTCAGAAACCATGTGGATGCTTCTTGCGGAGGCAATTTCCTTAATAAAGATGCAGATAGTGCACATGATTTATTTGAGGAAATGAGTGAGAATTCAATAAATCATGCCTCCATGGATACTTTTAACCGGTCCCAACAACCCAGATCAAATGTCAATGAAGTCCATGACTCTCATTCATTTGATATGGAATTGATTTGTAATAAACTTGACAAAGTGGACTTGGTTGCTAAAAGAATGGAAGAGTGGATGGCTGGCAATTCTATGAACAACTCTCAATCCACTCAATCCCAAAATTCGGGATTCCATTCTTCACGAGCTCTTTCTGGACGGGAGTTCGTGAATCAACTTGATGCGACTCAACATATGAGTCAGCATTTTTCGGAACCCCATGGGTTCCCAACTGGGGCCTTTGATCCCAGTTTTTCTAATCCTTCCTTTTCTTTCTCTCCATCCTCACTTTATGAGGATGTCTGTGCTGTACAAGAGAATGCTAGATCCAACCCCTACTCGAATGCCTATAATCAAGGTTGGAGAAACCACCCTAACTTCTCTTGGAAAAATCCGGGGCAACAGACCCAATTCCGACCCAGCAATTATGCTCCGCAACGACCAATGGGTCAGGGTCAAGTATATACTCAGTTGCCTCCGAATCAGGTCAATCAGCCAGCTTGGAATGCCCGTCAACCCGCAGGGCAGGCTGATTTGAACCATCAAATAGTAGAGATGCAAGGATCTATGCTCCAGCTCATGCAGCAAATGAAAAACTCACTGGACAACTTGCAATCCGGGCTCATTGCTAACTCTCGCCAACCCGGATCTCTACCATCCCAACCCGTACCCAACCCACGAAACATTACAAATTCGGGCAATCAAGCCCAAGGGTACGGAAATCAGAGGGACCCACACGCGCATGCTCAGGTGGTTGAGCAGGGTTCCTCATCTTCTTCTTCTGTAAATCAACAATTCATGGTCAATCAAGCCCCTCCAATCTTTCCTAACCCTCCTCAAGACCCAAATTCTTACGCTTCTGCAAATTCTGTCACTTTGAGAAGTGGTAAGAAGACTCAGGATCCACAACCACATTATTCTAATCTTTTGAATCCTGAAGAATCTGAGGAGAGAGAAGAGAATTCTAAAGGAGAAATCAAGGCTCAGGAATCCGATTCCAAAGATCTGACTCGTGTTCCTTTTCCTGAAGCCTTAACCAAAGCAAAGAAGAAGAAGTCTGTTGATAGCAATGAGGAGCTTCTGAATTTATTTAAGAATGTTGAGATCAATATCCCGCTCCTTGATGCTATCAAGCACATACCGACTTACGCAAGATTTTTAAAGGAATTATGTACACAAAAGCGTAAGTCGAGAGAATCTGTTCCGAGGAAGGTGGTACTCTCCGAGCAGGCTAGTTCTGTTATCCTGCACTACCTCCCTCAGAAAAGGAGAGATCCTGGTGCTCCTTTGATTTCTTGCGTTATCGGAGATTACACATTTGATAGAGCACTTTTGGATCTCGGTGCATCCATCAACCTAATTCCGACTTCTCTTTACGAGAAGTTTGGGTTAGGCGAACTTCGGCCAACTTCAGTAACGCTACAGTTAGCGGATCGTTCGGTCACAAACCCGCGAGGCGTTATTGAAGATGTTATAGTTAAGGTCAAGGATTTTTATTTTCCTGTAGATTTCCTTGTCCTTGACATGGATGTACCAGATAATCTGAGGAACACGCCCATCATTCTGGGGCGTCCGTTCCTGGCTACCGCAAAGGCCAACATTAATTGTGAAAGCGGTAGCATGGAAATCGCCTTTGGGGACCAACGTATGAAATTAGATATTTTTAAGGCGATCAATAAATTTGAGGATTGTGGAGTTATTGAGGAACTTGATGAGGATAATATTAATATTGAAACTTGTTTGACAGTTTCTTCAATTGAAAGTTCCTCTTTGGTTGATGAATTTGACCCGCAACCCTCTGACTTAACATCTTCGGAAGAGGTTACTGATTTTGTCCACTCACAACCTCTCCCTCTTGTTGAATCTTCAGCATCTACCCGACCATCAATCATCACCCCACCCCAGCTCGAATTGAAACCATTGCCCGAGAATTTGAAATATCAATTTTTAGGACCTCAGAATACGCTCCCTGTGATTATCAGTGCTAAATTGACAAAGGAGCAAGAGATTAAATTGATTAAGGTTCTAAAGGAACATAAGGAGGCAATTGGTTGGACCATTCATGACCTTAGGGGGATCGAGCCATCTTACTGCAATCATAGAATATTTTTGGAAGATGGATCCCGCCCTTCTCGCCAGATGCAGAGGAGATTGAATCCAAATATGCGAGAAGTGGTCAAAAAGGAAATCATCAAGTGGCTCGATGCAGGAATTATTTATCCAATCTCTGATAGTCCCTGGGTAAGTCCCGTTCAGATTGTTCCAAAGAAAGTCGGGATTACTGTTGTGACTAATGAGAAAGGAGAATCTGTCACAACTCGTTCAGCTTCATCTTGGAGAGTTTGTATTGATTACAGGAAGCTGAACACTGCCACTAAAAAGGATCATTTTCCCCTGCCCTTCATTGATCAAATCCTGGAAAAATTAGCCGGGCAGAAGTACTTCTGTTTTCTTGATGGTTACTCGGGATACAACCAAGTTCCTATCCATCCCGAGGATCAGGAAAAAACTACTTTCACCTGTCCCTACGGAACCTTTGCTTTTCGTAGGATGCCTTTCGGGTTATGCAATGCACCTGCGACTTTTCAAAGGTGTATGCTAGCCATATTTTCCGACATGGTGGGAGAGTTTATGGAAGTCTTCATGGATGATTTCTCCGTTTTCGGAGAATCATTTGACTCTTGTTTGGTTAATTTGGAAATGATTCTTAAGCGATGTATCAAGACACGATTGGTCCTTAGCTGGGAAAAGAGTCATTTCATGACCCAAGAGGGCATCGTTTTGGGTCATGTAATCTCTGAACGGGGAATTGAAGTGGACAAAGCTAAGGTTGATGCTATCGTTAAACTTCCTCCTCCCACTTCAATTAAACAAATCAGATCATTTCTTGGCCATGTGGGATTTTATCGAAGATTCATCAAGGACTTCTCGAAGGTTGCCCGCCCTTTGAGCAATCTTCTTGCCAAAGAAACACCGTTCGTTTTTGACGAATCATGCCAAAAGGCATTTGATTTCTTAAAAACGGCAGTCACCTGTGCGCCAATTTTGCAACCACCTATTTGGACAACCCCATTTGAGATCATGACCGATGCTTCTGATTACGCGGTCGGGGCTGTCCTGGGTCAGAAAATTGATCAAAAGCCCTTTGTCATTTACTACGCTAGTAAAACTTTGGATGAAGCCCAGAGGAATTACACTGTTACTGAAAAGGAATTACTCGCTGTAGTATTTGCGTTGGAAAAATTCAGGGCTTATCTCTTAGGGTCTCATGTTATTGTTTATACCGACCACTCGGCCTTGAGACATCTCTTGGCTAAAAAGGATGCTAAACCCCGGCTTATTCGTTGGATTCTTCTTCTTCAAGAATTTGATCTTGAAATCAAGGATAAAACCGGGGTACAAAATGTGGTGGCGGATCATTTGTCGAGACTCCTAGGTGATTCTTCTTGTCCGGACATTCCGATTGCTGACACTTTTCCGGACGAAACCATTCTTACAGTTTTAGGTGTCCACACCCCATGGTTTGCTGACATTGTTAACTATTTGGCCGTTGGTCAAATCCCCCAGGATTGGACCAAGCAACAACGGGATAGACTCAAATCTGAGGCCAAATACTACTTTTGGGAGGACCCTGAACTGTATCGCATCGGCTCTGATCAGATTATTCGCCGATGCATACCGGAGAATGAATTCAACAGTATACTTGAGTTCTGCCATGCATCTGGGTGTGGTGGACATTTCTCTGGGAAAAAGACGGCTGCAAAAATTTTGCAATCTGGCTTCTATTGGCCGTCTTTATTCAAGGATGCCCAGGAGTTCTCACAGTCATGCCCTCGATGCCAGGCACTCGGGAGCATAACTAAGAGAGACATGATGCCCTTAAACCCTATTCTTCCTGTCGAAATTTTCGATGTTTGGGGCATTGATTTCATGGGACCCTTTATCCCTTCATTTGGACATCAGTACATTCTTGTCGCTGTTGATTATGTGTCTAAATGGATTGAGGCAATTCCCACCCGAACCAATGACCACAAGGTGGTCATCAACTTTGTCAAGAGAAATATCTTCAGTAGATTCGGGATTCTGAGGGCTATCATCAGTGATGGTGGCACTCATTTTACTAATGCCCAATTCCGGAGTTTATTGGCCAAATACGGGGTTAATCATCGAATTTCCACACCTTACCATCCCCAAACGAATGGACAAGCCGAGATCTCTAATCGAGAGATCAAGAACATTCTGCAAAAAACAGTTAGGCCCGATCGCAAGGATTGGACTCAAAAGCTTGAGGACGCTCTTTGGGCCTACCCTACGACGTATAAAACACCTATCGGCATGTCTCCATTCCGTCTGGTGTATGGAAAGGCGTGTCATCTACCCGTAGAGATTGAACACAGGGCATTCTGGGCAATCAAACAATGCAATCTAGATCTAAATCTAGCTGGGAAGACCAGGAAACTCCAATTATCTGAGTTGGAGGAGCTTAGAAATGATGCTTATGAGAATGCCAAGATCTACAAGGCTCGGACCAAAGCTCTACATGATCAAATGATTTCCCGCAAGAGCTTTGAGCCAAACCAGAAGGTCTGGTTATTCGATTCTAAACTTAAGCTCTTTCCTGGTAAACTTAGATCTAAATGGAGTGGCCCATTCATAATTGATCAGATTTTTCTAAATGGTGCCATTCAGATTTCTGACCCAAAGACGGGTAACACCTTTAAAGTCAACGGTCAACGTCTGAAGCCTGTTGTTGACCATAATCTTCCAGAACCCGTTTCAGACTCTGTTGCTCTAGCCATTCTGTGACTTCTTTGGCTGGACTTCGCCTAGCTGACGGCATTAAACTCAGCAGTTGTACATATAACACAAGGCTGATACGAGCTTCATATCCAGGTGACATCTTTCATATTCTACCCTTTCTTTCATGTCTCTTTTTCAATGAGGACATTGCATCAGCTAGGCATGGGGGGTGGATTCATTTTTGAATTAGTTGGTCAGCTTTGTGAAATCCATATAAATTGCTCTCTTTCTAAAAAAAAAAAAAAAAAAAAAAAAAAAAAAATAGGAAGGATTAGTTGGACATTAGGACTTTTCAATCCTAAGAAATTTTACATTAGGATCTGAACACAAAGACCCCTCAGGTCTTTGGACTTAATTAGCCTGTGTATCTACTAAAATGTGGATTTGTCTTTGAGTTCTCGCCATCTTAATTCTATTATAATTGGAATAAATAAGTTTGGGTGATAAGTACACGACTTATCAACCCGCCCTCTGATGTGAGGGAATTTTGAGTCTTAAGCATCTACACACTTTCTTTGCACTGACTCGTTGTTTGGCGATTTTAACGGAAATTGGGTAGCTAATGAACCTTCTAGGGTGATATGGCTGGCAAGTTATCGTGGGTAACAGCCCATAGGTAGGTTGTCCAGAGCCCAGTCACTGGACCTTTCTCTTTTTGCTGCCTTTAGGTAAATCTTAGACCAGGGAAGCCACCTACTTAAAAAAAAAAAAAAAAAAAAAAAAATCAAAAAGGAGAAAAGAACAAAAAGAAATAAGCCACACTTCGCCGCACGAGTATGGCTGGCAAGTTGTCGGTGGTAACAGCTCATCGACCGGTTGTCCAGAACCCAGCTCAGAAAATGCACTAAAAATTCCCAAAACACTTAGGAAGAAGCGGAGAAGTAGAATAAACCGGGGAGATATACACTGGATTCACCCTTGTGTTGACCCCGTTAAAAAATAAAAGTAGGGAGAAAGCTACCGGTTGTAAAGATACACCTTTAGGCAGAATTCTTTTTGAGGTCACCTAGAGGAGTAGAAATCCGAAGTCCGTTTTAATTGCCGGTCAACGAGTCTATCACAATCACAATAAGATGCTTAAAACTTAGGGTTCTCATCAAATCTTGGGTGAGTTGAATGGCCGTAGAAAGCCACTCTTAAACCCTAAAATTTGAAAATCTAAAAAAAGAGAGTAAAAACAGAAAAAGAAAATTTTCTTTGAATAAGGCGAGGCTTGAGGCGGTCTGCATTTTGGCTGATACCCGGGCACTGTTGTGTCTTTGAAAGTTCAGTTCTTAAGTAGACAATTTCTTAATGATTGAAAATAACTCAGGTCCAAATAATCTAACCTAATTCTTTTATAAATAGCATATAGTTTTTGCTAGGGACTAGCAAAAGATAGGCATGGGGGTATGATGTAAACACATTTACACTACTTAAAATGTCTATTTATGCATGTTCTTAAGCATAGGATTGCATTTCATGATATAAATATTGCATTACATGCATCATCTTGCATTTAGAGTAGTTTGAATAAAATGGAGGTTAATTGTCTCCTTTTATGTGCTTGGACAGGGTAAATATTTTATCGGGGCCTCGGATCAAAGATCCAACCGTATGGATTTGATCAGGGCGACGATTGGAGTTCAACGACTCCAAGATCGCCCTAATCAGGCATCCGTAGCATCAGATAGAGACCGGGGAACCCTAGAAGATCAAGGGCCAGGATGGTGTAAATCCGCACTTCAGATGGAAAATTCGACCACACGGATGAATTCGGATCGACGATCGCAGCCGAACGACACAAAAATCGAGTCAATCCGACATCCGTGGCACCATCTACAACTTCCAGAAGATGGACGGCCAAGATGGTGCCACGTGGCGCCATCCCAGCTGCCCAATCGGCCGCAGGAGTCCTGTGAAGACCACGCAACGTCTCCTCTCCGCCGTTGGATCTCGATCCAACGGCTGCGGTCGCGCGCGTTTAAAAACGTTCGCGCGACCATTTCGCCCGCGTAGCGCAGCGGCGACGCAGCTGCGGGCGAAGCGGAGGTCGCGGGTTCGAGCCGCGGAGAGGGGGTCGAAGGCGCGGGCGAGCGGGCGCGCACGAGCGTCGGATGAAGATCCAACGGCCGCGCGCGCCCGATAGCGCCGACGCGCAATTGGACGCTCTGGTGGGCGCGCGATCGCACGCGGGCGGCGCGCTCGGCAGCGGGCGCGGACGCGATCTAAGCCGTCCGATCTCGCGATCGGACGGCTGAGACGACGCGGACGTGCGTCTGCGTTACGCGCGCAGGCCAGCCGAGCGGGCGCGCGTGGGTGCGGCGGCGACGGCGACGGCGGGGCTTTAGCGACGGTTTTATCCGTCACTAAAGACCCCTTATTTATTATTTTGAAGATGTAATGTCCATTTTGCCCCCACTCCTTGCAACTATAAAAGGAGACCCCCTCCATACGAAATTTTCATCCCTTCCTTCTCCTCTCTACCTCTCCAAAGCTCAAGAGAAGCTTGTCCCACACCCGGGATGCTTCTCGCGAGATAAAGTCCAAATTTTCGTCCCCCTTCGGAAGTGGATCCCGCGACGACGACGGCGTGCTGCTTCGTTCCCGTTCTTCTGCTTCGTCCTCCTTCGTCCCGCCTCGTTCTCCTTCGTCCAGGCGTCGTCCCGTCCGGCTCGTCCTCCAAGCGACCGTCGAGGAGGATAACTTCTCTCTCCCATTCTTATTTACAGCTTTTCTAGTGTAGAATTTTCCTGCTTTATAGTGTAATTGATTTCCCGCTTTCTAGTGTAACTTTAATTTCATTTGCTTGTATAAACAATTGAAATATTGAATGCATGTTCTCTTTCTCTCTCTCTTTCTCTCCCTCTCTCTCAATTTGATAGCTCCATTGTAATTATTTCGCCTTGTTTATCAAAAATCCTAAAAAAAACATAATTGCGAATATAGATCAACGTAGCCTCCCTGAGTTCGACCCGGAATTCTTATTTCGGTATAAATTTTATTTGTTGAACACGAATCCTTCGCTTTCGAACTACAATGACGGGTTTTCCAAAACCAAACACGTTAGCGTAGATTCGCGCTCAACATCCTCTGTTTTCCATCAAGCTCCTCCAATCCGTCCTGGATGCGAGCTCTAACTCTGTCTAAGCACGTCTCCATTTGCAATTGACTTGAAATCTCATACTCCAAGTGCAAATGTTAAATGACACGTGTTTTGTTATCATCAAAACAAATGATCGTGGTGCTCTAGCACCAACAATACTTTATGGCTCTATAGGATATATTGTAATTGTTTTTGTTGGGTATTCTCTTTGCGAATTTTCGTCTCTCTTGCAAGATAAAATACTTCTCGTGAAGATGAGGGGTTTGAGGTACACTACTCTCGTACAAAGTAGTGTCGATTTGAGGTATGCTACCCTCGTCTAAGTAGCGTTGGTTGTAAGAGGTTGAACTACCCTCGTTGAAGTAGTTTGTTAGTGGATTTGATCGACTAGGTCGATTGTGAAATCCTAAACCGAGAGGTTTAGGTGGTGGCTTTTCCTTGAGTTTGGGTTTCCACCTAAAAATTCCTTGTGTGCTTGTGAGATTGCATATTTTGTGTGATTGATTGTTATTCTATTTCCGCATTATCTTTTGTATCATGAACATCTCACCCCCCTTCCATAGGAAATCTACAGTCCTGTAACCAAACCTGTATTATACAGGCATCGGAACCAAAGTTTAGTATCGATACATAGAGGATATAATTTTTTTGCTCCAAACCCTTTTCCAGGATCGATGTAGTACTAGTACATAAGGCCAGTACTGATACACATTACTTTGGGTACTAGTACGTAAAGTTGAGTACTGGTATATATGAGGTACGATTTCTCACAAATATACTCCATGAATACCGGTTCTCAACATGGGTACCGATACTCATGAGGACATGGAAAATTGGATTAGTGAAAATCCGTATCCATCAGGTACCAGTACTCATCTTAAGTATCGGTACATAAAGAAACTAGTACTGGTACCTAACTTTGGTACTGGTGCCTGGTTCATTCAGTTGGTACCTGTACCCATCTTCAGTACTTGTACATGTGTCTTATCAGGGATGTATTATACTATCATGGATCATTTGGTATAAACATTAGTGCTTGGTTTTAGTGTATGAAATATTTTAGCACATTTAGTAATTCTCGCCAAAGCAGATTACTTTATGTGCTGGTTTATTTAAAATGTTAAAATGATTGTGTACGTTGTATTTTTGTGTAAGGTGCTTCACCCAAAGGTGAATCACCTCATGACTAAATACATATGTGCACATTTTATTGATAAATTCTCCATTGAAATATTAGGATTCATGTGGATAGTTGAGTTAATCCAAAGATGACTTAATAATCTTGCATGATTGTTTTTGGTAGTTATTTATCATTTCTTAAGATTGCCCTTTTACAATGTTGATATTTCTATCTAAAGACTAAGTATTAATGTTGTATTGTTTAAGTTTATTTGATTCTGAGCATGTCTTTATTTATTTCTTTGTTCTTAGTTAACTTCTCTACATTTACCATAACTACCAACCTGAATTCAATTCCAAAATTAAATGGATCTAACTTTAAATTCTGGAAAGAAAGAGTTCTTATAGTTTTGGGATACATGGATCTAGACCTTGTACTGAGGATTGATCCTCTCTCCCCTCTTACAGGTAAGAGTTTTTTGATGAAATAAAGAACTTTGAGAGGTGGGAGCGATCAAATTCCATGTGTTTGATGATCAGAGAACTTTAAAGGTGCAATCTTAGAGGAATTAAATGTTAAGAAATTCCTTGATGAGATTGAGAAGAGGTTTGCTAAGAATGAGAAAGCTGAGACAAGCAATCTCTTTAGCAAACTTGTCTCACTAAAGTACAGAGGCATTGGAAACATAAGGGAGCATATCATGGAAATGTTCCATTTGGCCTCAAAACTAAAGGCACTTAAGTTGGAGTTGTCAGATGACCTTCTTGTGCATTTAGTTTTGATCTCCCTCCTTACACAATACTGACAGTTTAAGGTCAATTACAACTGCTAAAGAGAGAAGTTGACTCTTAATGAGCTCATTTCTCATTATGTGCAAGAGGAAGAAAGGCTAAAACAAGACAAATCAGAAAGTCCTCATTTGGTTTCTGAGACTAGAAGGAAGCGGGTTAAGGATACAGCTGCTACCAGTTCATCCTCCTCCAAAGGGAGTCAGAAGAAGCCTAAGGCATCTTGCTTCTTCTTCTGCAAGGGTGAAGGACAGGTGAAGAAAGATTGTACCAAATATCACGATTGGCATGACAAGAAAGGTACATCACTTTCTTTAGTTTGTTCAGAAGTTAATTATGCTTTTATACCCTCAGACATTTGGTGGCTAGATTTAGAACTACTATTCACATTAGTGTGTCTGTGTAGGGTTGGCACCTAAGCTACCAAATGCCAAGTGATGTTGAAAGATACATCTATGCAGGTGACGGCAAAGGTGGAGGTAGAAGCCATTGTAAATTTTAGGCTATCACTGATTACCGGTCACCAATTAGATTTAAAAGAAATATTTATTATACCATCGCTTAAACGAAATTTAGTTTCTGTTTATCTATTGGATAAATTTAGATATTCTTGTTCATTTGGTGATAAACAATTTCATTTGTTTTTTAATTCATATTTAGTTGGTTCTTGTCCTTTGTATGTTAGTGATAAATTATATATGCTTCATACAGTTTCCTTCAATAATGAAACCTTCAATGCAACCTTGAGTGATACAAAGCATAAACTAACTCAAGAGAATTCTACTTTATTATGGCATAAGTGTTTAGGCTATATCTCTAAACAGAGAATGGATAGGCTTATTTCAAATGAAATTCTTGATGCCCTTGATTACACATACTTGGATATATGTGTAGAATGTTTAAAAGGGAAAAGAACAAACAAAAGATGCGTAGGTGCTACTAGAGCATTAGAAGTCTTAGAATTAATACATACAGATATCTGTAGTCCATTTCCTATGGCTTCCTAAAATGGGTAACAATATTTTATTACATTTACAGATGACTACTCTAGATACAACTATTTATTTCTTTGCAAAAAGTCACAGTCTTTAGATGTGTTTAAATCCTATAAGGCCAAGGTGGAAAACCAACTCAGGAAAAGGATTAAAGCTGTTAGATCTGACCGTGGTGGTGAGTACTACGGCAGGTATGATGGATCAGGTGAATAATGTCTTGGACCTTTTGCTTCTTTCCTTGATGAGTGCGGCATAGTACTTCAATACACCATGCTTGGGACAACAAGCATGAATGGTGTTGCTAAGTGCCGCAACATGACTCTTAAGGATATGGTACGAAGTATGATTAGTCATACCTCTTTACTTGAGTCTCTATGGGGAGAAGCATTAAAAACATTATAAGTTCTCAATAGAGTACCAACTAAAGCAATACCTAAAACCCCTTATGAAATGTGGACTACTAATGTACCTAGTTTGAAACATTTTCATATCTGGATATGTCCAGCTTAAGCTAGGCCATACAGGCCTACCGAAAAGAAACTGAACTCTAAGATGGTTACTTGCTGCTTTGTTGGGTACTCTGAGAGGTTGAAGGGTTATAAGTTTTATGACCCAATGACTCGCTCATTTTATGAAACTAGAAATGCCCACTTCTTTGAGGACGTTGGTTTGGGGGGTGATAGTTGATTGCATAACAAGTTACGCCAATAAATATGCCATCTTATGTTATTTCCTAGTATTACCCATGCATCTTATGTAGCCATACTTGCATTTGTAAACATACACTTGCATGCATTTTTAAAGAGGGGAAGAGAATGAGAATAAATGGCCATTCAATCCACTTCTATAATTAACATCTTCATTGTGTGTTGCATTGCAATTTCACCATTTTCATTTTCATATTTCACGATTGCTGTGCACGTCTCCATGCACCCTACCTTGCTACAGTATGGCGAGAGGCGTGCACTCCTATAAAACTCCATGCACCCTCCGATGCTGTGGCAGCTGGCCTCCACCCTCAGACCTGCGCACACAACACACATAACATCACACACACCCGCCGACCACTCTCCTTCCCTCTCCCTCTCCATACACAGCACCTCTTCTCACAAGTTGAGAAGGGGTACACTGTGTGCAGGAGAGAGTTCACAGTGGCCTCAGACCACCACTGTGAGCTCCACCACTGCCCAGCTTCGTCGTGAGCAGGTGGGCATGGTGGATTCTTGTTTGTTTTCTTTGTTTGCATTTTCTTTTTTTATTTTTCGTTTGCAGTTTCTTCTCTGTCGCCATTAGAGCAACACAGCTTCAAGCTTTGAAGCTTGTGCACAACCACTGTGCGTGCTCAGCCACCTCTGCGTCCTTCGTGCACCTCAGGCAACCTTTCTGCATGCTCTGTGAGTGTCCACTACTGGTCCTCACCCTTCTCCGTGCGCCCTGTTGCACCTCCTCGCACGCTGCATAGCCGATTGCGCAGCTACAGAGTTGGTTGCTTTTTGCCCTCGGCACTGTAGCTGCGACCTCACGCGGCTACAGTGCGAATCGGCTCGTTTCTCACTTATCCGGTGACCTCACGTGCTCTCTCTCCTCGCGTGACTTGTTCCAACCGGTCGCCCGCACTTGCTCGTGCTTGCACGCTACTACGTGCACCTGCATGCCTGCACCACCGCACTTGCCCACACCTGCGCGCCAGCGCGCAGCCCTTGTGCGCTGCGTGTTCCCTTACGCCTGCACACGTACGCTCTCCAGCTCACAGCTCTCTCTCTCCAGACAACACTCCAGCCCTCTAGATTTCTTAACCACTCTCACTCTCTCACACACTCACTCACAGGCACACACACTCACTCGCATACACACACACACACATATATTCACACACTCTCACTCTCATATATCTACATATATATACATAAATATATATACATATTTATACACAAACACACACACATATATATATATATATACATACACACACACACATATACTTATATATCCACATATCCACATTTTTCCATACACACATTCCCCTCACACCTTCTACCCACATACCCGTGCACTCACCCTTTCACCGCGCATTGTATCGTAGGAATATTCGCACCAGTTGCCAATATTTCTCGATACCCGTACAAAGCAAGTGCTTCCACCCACACTCACACACACCTGCTTCACACTCCACGCGACACTTAGTCTTGTTGGTTTCATCTTGCTAGACGTGGACCAACTTGACACCATGGTACATTCCATCTCCATTTCCATCTCCACCCCTATCTATATAATATATAACTATATATACATATTCTATATCTACTACATATATATACACATATATATAAATATTAAGCTAAGTATTTCTTTTCAATTCTTTCCTTGCAATTTAGTCTGCTTTCATTTGTGTTTTATTTCTTGCTATTAAAAAAAGACCAAAAAAAAGTATAAAAGAGAAAAGATAATTCTTGTCTTACAGGTACTTGATCTTGTGAGTAACAAGATCGATTTTGGAACCCTAAGTTGGCTTCTAGCCATGGACCATTTGGCGTAAGGCCAAGGACTTCATTTTTGAGGGTGTGACTCAAGAACAACATTATCATAAAAAAATCTTAAAAGTAGAAAAATAAAAAACATAGTAAATGAAAGGAAGAGGTACGTTTTAGGAAAGGCGTAGAAACTTCTTAATCTCCTAATCCCTGCCTCCCTGAGATCGACCCTGGGCCTAAAACTGACCAGTTAAAATTTGATTTAGCCAGGTTAATTTTTGATAAATTGTGTAGAATAGCTTGTAAGTTAACCACTTCCACTATACACAATTCGACACTAATTTCACCTATTTAAACAACCCTACTTGCGATCTAACACGAGTTTTCTGGAGCCGTTGTCGGGGAGGTGCTATTTGAAGTAAGTTTCTACTCTCTTCCTTTGATTTTCTCTTCTCTCACCCTTCTCTTCACTGGTGTTTTGTTTGTTTGTGTGCAGGTGTACCTATTGCAAGGAAGAGACATGTAGAGGAGGTCGGAGATGTGGGAAAATCTAAGGTGGGTGTGAGAGCGTGAAATTGTCAGTGCCGCAATTGGAGCTTTGCCCATGTTACTGAGGAGGTAGGTGTCTTCCTCGTAGTAACTTAGGTCATCTTGTCACCTTAAAAGAAAAGGGAAAAAAATCTGAAAAAAAACCCTAAAAACACTTCTTGGGAATTTCTTGGGGCAAGTAGACTGAAACCACTTGTTGATTGTTTGCTATCACCCCCACTGCTCCTTGATTTCCCGCAAATTTTGCATAGTGAAAATCCAAGAATCTTGATTCTTGCCTTTTTCGTTGTGTGAAATTTTCTTTGAGGCAAGATAAAAATTGATTGATTGCCATCCATCCTTGCCTCATTTATTAGCACTTCGGGATCACATATTTGGTGGGGAAGCTTGAAATTGACTTGATTCCAAGCCTACCACGACTTTACATTTGCCTTAGATTTGATCCTGAATATTTCAACCCCAACATTTTCATTTTCTTTATATCATTTGGTGGTTGAGCCTTGTGTGGATTATTATTTTAGTGATTGGGAGCACTTGAATTGAGTGTGTTGGCTCCGTCTCACATTAAGCTAAAATTGACTCGTGCATCCACACTTAGAAATTTCCATCTAGGGAAGCCCATTACATTTTTAGCATGCATTAACTAATTCACATTGAAGAAGGGTTTGTTGGGTATAAAAAACTTGTATTTTCTGAAAAACCAAAGATTGGTTGGATTGGTAATTCAGTGGGATCATAAAATCCATACTACTTAAGGTTGAAATTCTAAAAGCCATTCACCATCTAAAACTACAATTCAGGAAGATTTTCCCATTGCATGCTTGATTTACACACTCAAAATTGACACACTTGGGTATTACTCGTATACAATGCCCTTCACATTCCTTGAGCACTTGATCCTAAGCCTCTAAATTAAAACTGGTTGCAACTTAACCCCTCTTAAGGATTGGAGGTCTAACTACCTACGTGTAGCGCTTACGTGCTGGTGTAGGTTCCCGTGCATGCCCACCCCCAAATCCTAAGGGAGGAAACCACCCCCCGCCAATTCCACTAGGTGGTGGAGGAGCCGTTGACCCATTAACTTGCCTCCAGGCCCAAATGGAATTGTATAATGAGTAGATTGAAGCCATTAGGGAAACCTTGGAGGAAATGCATAACCCTTCCGAACGGGAGGAGCCTATGTCTCTTAGTTCTTATCAGAATCTTGCTGCTACAGAAACCTGTGGCATATTCGTGTCCCCTTGGGCAGGGAGGATTTCAAACTAAAATCGAACGTACAACCTAATTAACTTCCATTACCATGGATTGGCCAGTGAAGGCCCTTTTCTTCACTTGGAGGACTTAACCCGTTAAGCTGAAACAATTAAACCAAGAAATATCGGGCTGCGTATCGTCCTCATGAAAATGTTCCCATTTTCATTGCGGGACAAAGTAGCACAATGGTTGCGCACCATTGGGACACCTCTCCGAACTTGGGAAGAGATGCGTACAACATTTCTCAAGAAAAATTTCCCAATCGGGCATACCAATGCACTTCGCCGTGCTATTTCTTCTTTCACGCAACAAAACAGCGAGCAGTTTCATGAGGGGTGGGAAAGGTATAATGACCTCCTCAGGAATTGTCCACACCACGGTCTGCCTAAGTGGCATGTAGGCCAGATCTTCTATTATGGGCTAAATGAAACTTTGAAGTAGATTGCAGACGCTTCCTGTCCAGGGAATTTTATGAATAAAGACGAGAATGGAGCATTTGAATTGTTTGAGAACATGAGTGAAAACTCAATGAACAATGCCTCTATTGTCGCCTTTAATCATACCAGCATGCCCCGCAATGTTCACGAAGTTGACACGGGATCCTCCCATTCATCCACAGATCTTAACTTAATTGCACAAAAATTGGATGAAGTCTCCGTCGTGCACAAGAAGCTGGACGAGCTTCTGGCCAACCCCGGCCGCTCTATGGCAAACACCTCCACACCATCACTCCGTCACAACCCTAATCCTTCTAATGCCAGGTTGATTCCCAAGAATCCTGTGAGACCTTCCTTACTGAGTATCGCGCCATGCGATTCAGTAAGCAATGTGGACCTGGCTTCTGCGAGCCAGTATTTAGACATGGGGGACCAAGCCTCCGTGTGCTCGGATGCATATACACATGCAGACAAGTCTTCTGGCTTAGAAGACTCTTATGCCCTGGGGAAAAACCCGTTCTCTGCTACTTATAACCCAAGGTGGAAAAATCATCCTAACTTTGCATGGTCTAGTAACCCGCAGTGCCAAAACCTCACGGGTAGGTCAATGCGACCGTCCGCACCCGTTATCCCAAGGGCCCAGTATAATCCTGTGGCAAATCTGCCATCGGGTCCTTGCATACCTCAAATTGAACACGCATTAAGTCCTCTTGATAAATTGATGTGAATGATGACGGAAATGTCCAAGCGACATGAAGAAAACATGATCTCTCTTCAACACCAATTGGTGCAGCAGAATGCTAAGGTTAGTCAACTATGCATGACGACTCGATCTCAAGGCACTCTTCCAGCCCAACCTGTCCCTAACTTGTGAAATTTTGTACCTCGTGGTCTGCAACCACAGGTACGACCTTTTCAGGGGCAGGTTCATCAGGTTTTGTAAGCTCTGGGTACTCCTCCGGGATTTCAGGCTAATCTCATAGCAGCACATCACCCTTATGTCCCTATCGTAAACCCTCCTCCGCCTCATGATCCCACTGGACCTGCGACGTCCAATGCGATTACTACGACGAGTGGTAAGCAAACTGTCGATCTGTCTCAACCTGATCCTGGCCCATCTTCTTCATCGCCTTTTTATTCGGGATGCACACCGCATTCATGTGAGGATGATACGCCCAAACTGGTGTTAGAATCGGTCCCATTCCTTGAGGCTCTATTGAGGGAGCCAAAAGGCAAGAAAAAGAATATGCAGGCCTTTGATAACCTACGTAATTTATTCAGGGATGTTGAGATCAAAGTACCCTTATTAGAGGCTATGGACCACATACCAACTGTCGCCCGATTCTTCAAAGACTACATTACACCTAGGCGACAGTTAAAGGAAACAAAGAATTCAGTGGTCCTCTCGCCTCATGCAAGTTGTGTTATACTGTCAAATCTACCACTGAAGCAGAAAGATTCGAGCATACCGCTTATTTCATGTAGCATCCAAGGCTGCAATTTTAACCATGCTCTGCCTGATCTAGGATATTCCATCAATCTTATACCAACCATCATGCTCGAGAAATTTGCCTTAGGAAATCTGAAACCCACCCCTGTCACATTGTAGTTGGCAAATCGTTCTGTCAAAATCCCAAAGGGTATGGTGGAAGACATGGTGGTTAGGGTCAACAGTTTTTGTTTTCCTGTTGACTTTCTTGTTTTGGATATGGAAGTTCCTAGCTCACTTTCTGATTGTCCGATCATCCTTGGTCGACCTTTCTTGGCCATATCCTGCACCCATATCGATTGTGAGTCGAGTTGCATTGAGATCACCGTTGGCTCTGAGAAGCTCAAGCCAAACATTTTCAAGGCCATCAAGAACTTTGATTGCAGTTGCATCGAGGATGACACGTCTGACGAGGACATGGCCATCAGTGCGTGTATCAGACTAATAGGGACCTATTCTGACTGTTGTGGATTGCCCCTGGACATAGACCATCACCTGGTAGACTTATACTGTGACATTTCCCCATCCCTCCCCGTACCCATACCTTCTCCTAACTAGACTTCTAATGAGGTTTTCTCCGCTTCCCACACCTCGTGGTCTGAGTCATATTCGGGCTACTCACAGCCGGTCCACCCTCTTGAAGACCGGATTGCCCTTTCCTTCCCACCAAATTAGGTGGAAATGCGACTCCACACTGGGACCTTGAGCCCAAATGCTGATCATTAGGGCTCTCCTTTCCTGGATCCATCAATCCAAGATGCCCCTCTTCTTGGCCAATTTGAGGGCCAACTTCTTTCTCCTGCCCTTCTTTCTTCTGATCCTTTTGGGACACTCTCATCCCAAGAAATGCCAGATCTTTCACCATCCACTCCTGAGCTGAAAGTGCTACCTGACACGTTGAAATATGCTTTTCTGGGACCAAATGAAACACTCCTCGTAATTATTAGTTCAAAACTGACCAGGGAGCAAGAATGCAAGCTAATGGAGGTCCTCATGGAACACAAGGCAGTCATTGAATGGTCCTTATCTGACTTAACTGGCATTAGCCCCTCCTACTGCACTCACCATATATATACGGAGGAGGAGGCTCGACCTTCCCACGAGATGCAACGACGTCTCAACCCTAACATGCAGGAAGTTGTTAAAAAGGAAATCATTAAGTGGCTAGATGCGGGTATAATCTACCCGATCAGCGACAGCCCCTGGGTGAGTCTGATTCATGTCGTGCCCAAAAAGGTGGGACTCACCATTCGTGTCAATGACAGGGGCGAATCCATCCCTACACGCACTCCTACATCTTGGAGAGTGTGTAGATTATAGGAAATTAAATGCTACAACAAAGAAAGACCATTTTCCGCTACCTTTTATTGACCAAATCCTAGAGCGATTAGCAGTAATAAATTTTTCTATTTTTTGGATGGATTCTATGGTTATAACCAGGTGGCTATTGACCTCTAGGACCAAGAGAAAACTACCTTCACCTGCCCCTTTGGCACCTTCGTATTTAGAAGGATGCCATTCGGACTTTGTAACGCGCTAGCAACTTTCCAGAGATGCATGCTGGTGATATTTCATGATATGGTGGGTGACTTTCTTGAGGTCTTCATGGACAACTTTTCGGCCTTTGAAGATGTATTGATGTGAACCTCGTGCTTTCTTGGGAGAAAAGTCATTTTATGGTACACGAGGGGATTGTTCTCGGTCACATCATCTTCGGTAGGGTTATTGAGGTGGACATAGCTAAGCTTGATGTGATTGCTGATTTACTTGTTCGTAGCTCTGTCCGGCAAATCCGCTCCTTCTTAGGATACGTTGGTTTCTATAGGAGACTCATCAAAGACTTCTCCAAAATTTCTAGACCTTTAACTCATCTCTTATCGATTGATGTACCCTTTGATATAGGCCTCGACTGTATATAAGAATTCACACAACTGCGTGATGCTATCACCAAGGCCCCTATTCTCCAGCTACCTGATTGGTCCCTCGACTTTGAACTCATGTGTGACGCTTCCGACTTTGCAGTCGGAGCCATCCTTGGACAAAGACGCGATAGACACCCCTTCGTGGTGTACTATGCCAGTAAGACACTGGATGAGGCCCAGCGTAATTATACGACTACCGAGAAAGAGCTACTGGCTGTCATCTTTGGGCTGGAGAAATTCCGCTCTTACCTTCTGGGCTCGCATGTTATAGTATTCACTGATCACGCGACCATTCATCATCTCATGCACAAGAAGGATGTCAGGCCTAGATTTATTCGTTGAATCCTTTTGCTCCAAGAATTTGACCTTGAGATCCACGATAAGGCTAGAGCCTAGAATGTTGTTGCTGATCATCTCTCGAGACTAGACCCTGACCACATTGGACTTACCTTGCCAATTAATGAGGTTTTTCCCGATGAGCACCTACTGGCAATTAATGTGGCAAGTGGACCTTGGTATGCCGACATTGCCAATTACCTTTCTTCTGGCTCCCTTCCACGTGGCTAGCCTGAAAACCAGCGTGAGCATCTCATCGCAGAAGCAAAGTACTATTTCTGGGATAACCCACTACTTTTTCGAGTAGGTGCTGATCGGATCATCCATCACTGTATTCCTGATAGCAAGGTCCCCAGTGTGCTATCCTTCTGTATGATCAGGCCTATAGAGGCCATTTCTCTGGGAGGAAAACTGCAGCCAAGGTGTTGCAGTGCGGTTTCTTTTGGCCCTCCCTTCACCAGGATGCACACAATTATGCTAAACGGTGCACTAGGTGCCAGTTGCTAGGGACAATGTCACGTCGTGACATGATGTCCTTGCAACCCTTCCTAGCTGTTGAAATCTTTGACATATGGGGAATTGATTTCATAGGTCCCTTTCCTCCTTCTAACGGCTTTGAGTATATCCTCATTGCTATTGACTATGTTTCAAAATGGATCGTGGCTATTCCCACACGTCATACTAACCTTGTCGCATCTACTCGATTTGTCAAAGACCACATTTTTGCATGCTTTGGGATCCCTCGAGCCATTATCTCTGATGGAGGAAGTCATTTTACCCATGCTTCTTTTCGGGCACTTCTGAGGAAATATGGAGTCCACCATCGTATCGCATCTTTGTATCATCCTTAGACGAACAGCCAAGCTAAGGTGTCGAACCGGCAATCAAGCATATTCTCCAGAAAATGGTTCAGCCTGACCATAAGGATTGGTCTGACAAGCTGATTGACGTACTTTGGGCGTATCGGACCGCCTACAAGGCTCCCCTTGGTATGTCTCCTTATACAATTGTTTACAGGAAGCCTTGTCATTTGTCCGTGGAGCTAGAGCACCGCGCTTATTGGGCAGTTTGCCAGTGTAACCTCGACCCAGACCTGTACAGTTGAGAAAGGAAACTCTAACTCCAGGAGATGGAAGAGCTTCGTCGTGAGGCCTATGATTCTGCCCTAACCTTCAAATAACGCACTAAGGCCTTTCACGATAGTCGCATTCGGGGGAAGGAATTTGAGTCATCTCAGCAAGTTTGGCTTTACAATGCCCGACTCAAATTCTTTCCAAGGAAATTAAAGTCCAAATGGAGTGGTCCCTACTTGGTCTCGAGACCATTTCCCAATGGGGCCGTCAAAATTTAAGATTCTAGATCTGGGCATAAATTTACGGTCAATGGGCAGTAGTTAAAACTCTTTCTTACTCATGAACCTGCCCCCGTTGGTGAAACTGTTGCCCTACTGGAGGGTAATTGACTTTGTGCCTTACTCTGGGTCCAGTTAGGGACGTTAAATTCAGCGCTCGTTGGGAGGCACCCCAGCAACACTCCACTTTCACATACACATTCCATTTCACTTTACTTCACCCTTCTTCACTTTTCACTTCAGCACCCACCATCCACCCACCCTACCATCCTGCTATATACCTCACACCTCAGCTCTTGTACCAAGACACTTAGACCCTGCTTAACCCTGCATGCATATGAGGGCATAGCATCATTTGGCATGGGGGGGTGGATAGGCATCCATAGGATCTGGGTATTATATGGGTATCATGCACCTTTTGCATCCATTATACATATCCATCTATAAATATGTACATAGACTAATTAAAAAAAAAGAAAAAAAAAGTATGTAAAGTGTTTAGCAATGATTTGAAAGTTGAAACAAAAAATACAATAAGTGTTTATGGATATTCAACCTCTGCTTTGAAGACTTTCCGGGTCATAGAAGCTTGGCTCGCTCAGGCCTGGCTTAATTCACTTGAGCACTGATAAGATAGATCAGAATCTCTCATAACTTAGGACGTATTCTTGTACCTGAGTCACCAGTATAGGATTCGTTGGTTTGCCTCTACTTGAGAGTCTAAGTAATCTTGGTTTACACTACACATATTGAGAAAGACCAGGTGAACATAAGATTCAACCCTAGTGTTCATTAGGGAAGGTGGAGTCCTTACTTGTGCACGCAGGTAGACCTTTTATCACAGTCTTTAGTCTTGTATTTAGGAGAAACTCTTTCCACCGAAAAGAAGTACTCACCCACCAAATAAATGTGCTCTTCCAAATAAAGTTGTAGGAGATATACTGACACTTATTTCAAAAAAAAAAAAAATCTTGCAAATAAGTCAGTATATCTTCCAAATGTCTGCAAATTCTTCTCCTAAAAAGTTTTTCAGGGCACGTTACAAATACTCTGTTCTACCATATATTCTTTGAGCCACAATAATAATAAAAGTGGGGTTGAGTTTTTCCATCATCCTTTTGAGGGTTAATCCGAAGACATGAGCTGAAGCTGAGACTAACCTATACTTAAAAAATTGTTAAACCCTGGGCTTGAACCTTAATGTTCATCTAGTCCGTCTTGATCCTTCAATATGCACAAACCATAATCTCTTAGCTCTCGAGTACGGCAAAACCCTTTGAGTCCTGAAAATCGTACTTAAGGTTTAAATATCAAGAGTCCAGGTTAGTCGAGAGATGGTCGATATCATGTAAGATTTGAGTATTGGAAGTCTTCTCTGCAATTGGTTCTCACAATATCCAACTGATAAACACATTAATGTTGCTTCAAAAAAAAAAAATTTTCAGCTTGAGATCATTTCTAAACACAATACAAATGTTTTGCTAGGGATTAGCAAAAGATAGGCATGGGGGTATGATTGTGCAGCAAGTTACACCAATAAAAATGCAATCTTATGTTATTTCCTAGCATTACCCATGCATCTTATGTAGCCATACTTGCATTTGTAAATATACACTTGCATGCATTTTTAAAGTGGGGAGGAGAATGAGAATAAATGGCCATTCAATCCACTTCTATAATTAACATCTTCATTGTGTGTTGCATTGCAATTTCACCATTTTCATTTTCATATTTCACGTCTGCTGTGCACGTCTCCATGCACCCTACCCTGTTGTAGCATGGTAAGAGGCGTGCACTCCTATAAAACTCCATGCACCCTCCCATGCTGTGGCAGCCGGCCTCCACCCTCAAACCTGTGCACACAATACACATAACATCACACACACCCGCTGGCCACTCTCCTTCCCTCTCCCTCTCCATACATAGCACCTCTTCTTACAATTTGAGAAGGGGTACACTGTGTGCAGGAGAGAGTTCACAGTGGCCTCAGACCACCACTGTGAGCTCCACCATCGCCTAGCTCTGTCGTGAGCAGGTGGGCGTGGTGGATTCTTGTTTGTCTTCTTTGTTTGCATTTTCTTTCCTTTTTTTCGTTTGCAGTTTCTTCTTCGTCGCCATTAGAGCAGCAGAGCTTCAAACTCTGAAGCTCGCGTACAGCCACTGTGCGCGCTCAGCCACCTCTGTGTGCCTTCGCGCACCTTAGGCAACCTTTCCACGTGCTCTGCAAGCGTCCACTACCCATCCTCGCCCTTCTCTGTGCGCCTTGTCGCACCTCCCCACGCACTACACAACCAGTTGCGTAGCTACAGAGCTGGTTGCTTTTTGCCCTTGGCACTATAGCCGCGACCTCATGCGGCTACAGTGTGCAACCGGCTCGTTTCTCACTTATCCGGTGACCTTGTACGCTCTCTCTCCTCACTTGACCTGTTCCAACCGGTTGCCTGCACTCGTCCGCGCTTGCATGCCAACGCGCAACCCTTGTGCGCTACGTGTTCCCTTGTGCCTATGCACGTATGCTCTCCATCTCACAGCTCTCTCTCTCCAGACGACGCTCCAGCCCTCCAGACGGCTTAACCACTCTCACTCTCTCACACACTCATTCACAAACACTCATACACTCACCCGCATACACACACACATATAAATATATATTCACACACTCTCACTCTCATATATCTACATATATATACACACACACACACATATATATAGTTATAGACACATATATATATACATATATACTTATATATCTACATATCCACATTCTTCCATACACACATTTCCCTCACATCTACTGCCCACATATCCGTGCACTCACCCTTTCACCGTGCATCGTATCATGGGAATATTCGCACCAGTTGCCAATATTTCCCGATACCCGTGCAAAACAGACGCTTCCACCCACACTCACACACACCCGCTCCACACTCCACATGACACTTAGTCTTGTTGGTTGCATCTTACTAGACATGGACCAACTTGACACCGTGCTACATTCCATCTCCATTTCCACCTCCACCCCTATCTATATAATATATAACTATATGTGCATATGCTATATCTACTACATATATATACACATATATATAAATATTAAGCTAAGTATTTCTTTTCAATTCTTTCCTTGCAATTTAATCTACTTTCATTTGTCTTTTATTTCTTGCTATTAAAAAAAGATAAAAAAAAGTATAAAAGGGAAAAGATAATTCTTGTCTTGCAGGTACTTGATCTTGTGAGTAACAAGATTGATTTTGTAACCCTAAGTTGGCTTCTAGCCAAGGATCATTTGGCTCAAGGCCAAGGACTTCATTTTAGAGGGTGTGCCTCAAGAACAACATTATCACAAAAAAATCTTAAAAGTAGAAAAACCAAAAATATAATTAACGCAAGGAAGAGATATGTTTTAGGAAAGGTGTAGAAACTCCTTGATTTCCTAATCCCTGCCTCCCTGAGATTGACCTTGGGCCTAAAACTGACCAGTTAAAATTTGATTTAGCCAGGTTAATTTTTGATAAACTGTGTAGAATCACTTGTAGGTTAACCACTTCCACTATACACAATCCGACACTAATTTCACCTATTTAAACAACCCTACTTGCGATCTAACAATAGTCGCTACATTATCATTAAAGAACCAGATCTTGTTCATAAGGAAATCATTGAATAGTGTCAAGTTCTTATTCCAAATGTTGTTCCAATAATATCAGCAGAAGAAAGTAATGTAGATAATTTCTTGACCATAAAAAAAATACAAATACAGAAAAATTAGCACCGCAAATACCATAAATATTAATAATTTTGTAATAGTTGTCAGACCTCCACTCCTTTCTTATAACATAAAAAAGATACGTCCGCTACATTTACTGTTACAACCATCAATTATTCATGGTACTTACAAATTACTCCAAATGTAATTTAACCTTCCCTGTTTATTCCACTATTTGGCAAACAGCCCGTGTTTGTTTATACTCCCATCACTAATTATTCTACCTTTTGTTTTGGATACTTAATGTAGAATTAAAGGTATTGTTTAGAGAAGGAAATAAAGAATGAATCAAGAAATAAGAAGCTATTTAACTTAAGTTAGTTTTTCATTTAGGTACTAGTCAGGAACAATTGAAGAACAAGTTGAAAATGGTCATCTAGACTAAGCAGGAGATGACGGCGACGACAGTAATAATGATAGCACAAACAAGTATAATTAATCTTTCTACAGATAGAAAATAAATATAATTTACATCATGTTATAAAATAACTAGCAGAATAAAGTCACTCTTGTTGGTAGGTGGTATAACAATTTCCATTGAGCATGTCCCAATTTCAAGTTAAATCTAACTCAAAGTAAATTTCTCCAAACATAAGATAGGAAGGTTTATTCCTAGTAGCAAATGTACTTTAGGAAATTTTTGGTTGTCGAAGGAATAATGTTATTTCTCTTTCATTGCATCGAATAGTTTGCATGGAATAAGAAACATAAACTTCTAGTTATCATTGATGTGATGCAGAAAGAGGTGGAACAACTCTCGTTCCATTTCTTATGAGCATAATTAAGATGGTGGTTGTTCTTGATAGCATGTTGAGAAGAGGTTTGTTAACAAAGGATAGACAATTTTGGCATAACTATTAAGTTGAATTGTCAAAGGTGTAGACGAATAGCTAGAGTGGTAAATAGGAGGCTTGTCCCAACAGCTGAATGGTACCTTCCTGGTAAGCAGGTATAACTTACATGAAGTAGTGGATGGGATGATGGATATGATTAGAATTTTAAACATCATTATATACTCACAAGCCAATTGATAGTAACATCATTAGTAGGTTGGACTTTCTCTATTCTCCTTGTCTAACACTCGAAATCCCTAGCTTAGTGATGATTTAGTTTAATTAGGAGACATATCAATAGAATTCACACACTATCACTTTTGATTATATAGGGGCTTGAAGTTGCAATCCCCTTGCCACTTAGTTATGGATTTATGCCCTAATTGTCATTTCTTGAGCTTTTCACAATTTTTTCTAATGAGGAAAAAAGATTTAGTTCATCATGACTAATCTTTAGAAATAGGAGATATGAGCAAGTTCCTCTATCAAGGAGATATATTTCATGGAGTTTGATATCATTTTTTTGCCATACCTATAATGTTTTATGATCAATTCCATTTGGTGGCTTGATGTTAGTTGGTGTTATGTAGTCTTTCCTAATATTGATCCCAAGTTTGTTTTTGACTGTGTTTCAATTACCGAAGAGCTCCTTCCATATTAAGTTGTACATAACTACAATCACATGGATCAAAGTTGATGTTGTGCACATAATGTGCATCATACATGTGTTAGGTTTAATTTGTCACCAAGGGATTGTTAGAGTGTCAAAATCACTCTGATTAACATCTAGAGATCATAAGATAACATCCCATGACTAACATATTTACCCTTCTTAAAAAAGTGCTATGTTCTACTATAAGCATTATTTAATTTATATAGTTGAAATGTTGGTGGGACATTGAATCCTGATCTTGAGCTCATTAGAAGGCTTCAGAACAATTTTTGAATAATTGAGGAAATTTTGCAGGTCGGTTTAATCATTTTACTTTATTAATCTTAAAGCAATTGAGAGGACATGATGATGCAGACAAACATCTAGATTAGTTATATAAAAAGCAAGGCCTATTGGAAGATGTATTTCTTAAGTACTAGGTGATCCAACTAGCGTAGTCATATAAAAAATTAGATCATTCCTGGTCGCCATCAATGAAATTTTGGTTACGCCCTTTTCCAATGTTATTAAAATGTGGAAACTATATATAATACTACCAGGACTCCTTGTGATTGAGAAAATGAATTGTTGCCACCAAGGGATCAATACACTGCTAGAGCCTCTTGTTACCATCTAAGAAGTCAGAGATGTCAAATAATCCATTGCCACCAAATTTACCTTCTAAAAAGAAATAAATTATTGATACAGTTCTTTCATAGCATTTGGATGTATCACATTTAGTTTAAGCTAATTATTCAATAGAAACGGAAAGAAATCTATGGTGATATGACCATAAATTCCCTTATGTGAATCATGTTTGCTAGAGCAATTCTATCACTATAGTGGAAAAGTTTTCCAACACTATATAGGCTTGCAAGCAAGTTAACTTATTGATGATAAGAGAAATGCAGCTTGAATGAACAAATGGAAATGAGATATGTCTATATATGTATTTTTTACTTGCATAGGGTTTTTAGTTAGTTTATTGTATTAGTTCAAAGAGGAAATACAAGGTTTGCACAAAGCTTACCTACCAGAAAGCAAGCCACCTAGTAGGTAAAACCCATCCAGGAGTCAATATTTAGTCAATCTACTAAATTACACACTACCCTATAAAGGAGCATGCGATATGTATCTTAGGCAATGGTCAAACCAAACTTGCTCTACGTGAATTACTTAGTGTGCTTGAATTTGAAATGAGGGATGTTTAATAATATTAGGATAATTAGGCCAAAATTGAGTACCAAATTAATGTTATTAAATCACTAATCTCAACCTAAACAATTAGAACCATGTTTTAATCTTTTGCCCTGAGGAGTATGTTTTTATCCATATGCATCCCATTACATCCACAAAAAATTCATATCCACATTTCCATCACATAATACTGAAAAAGAAACATGAAAGCCTCTCTCTCTAACATATATATATATATTACATAATTACAAGATTCTAATAAATCTCCCTCATCCTATATTAGTAATTACTCAGTCATTCCATTATACGAATATCATATGATTACATCATCATTACAATGACATTCATCTACACATTCAGAGAAAACTTTAATCACAACCATCATGCCATATTTAAGATGCATGGATAGATTTTAGCCATATGATTACTATCTAACTGTACTATATGAGTAATTTGTTAATTACACCCTGTCCTGATGCAAAAGTTTGAATGACTTTGTGAAATGATCCTTGCCAAGGGTTCCCTTGAGTTTTAGGCTTTCTGGGGGATTTCCGGAAGTTTTTATGTTCCTATATCTTGTCCCGTGTACCCTATACGAAGTTACAAATTTCCTGGAGGTCAAACCTACAATTTTTCCCACCTAAAACCTTACCCAACACCCCCTTTAAAAAGCCCCTCGTAACACCATCCCCTTCCCCACACTTCCCTTGGGCGACGTGCCCTATTTTCACCTCCAACAAGAGAGGTGAGCTAGAGAGGAGAGCGAGGGAGGAGGAGCCGCAACTTGGCTTTGGTTGTGCGAGGCGGTGTGGCAACCACGCGGGGCCATGCAGTTGAGTGGGGCAGTGTGAAGGCGGAGTGAGCAGCAGCTTGCTAAGAACGAGCGTTGAGCAGTAGCTCGTGGCAAGGCTGACGAACAGCCGAGGCGGCTGGCAAGCGCAAGGCAAGGCAAGGTGGAGCTTTGACCGTGCGTGGGCTCTAGGGGCACTGCACGAGGCCAAGGTCACACTGTGGATGGCTTAGTGCAGGGGAGGAGTAGGTTTGCTGCACGAGAATGAGAAAGATGCTCATTTCAGACATTCGGGTGGGGTATCGGACGTCTGGAGTGGGCCTAGGATGACCGGGACACCCACTGGACGTCTGAGAAGTGCCTCAGACGTCTGATACGAGAGCCAGGTAGGTTCTGGACAGGCGGGCAGTCGGTTTAGTTAGACTGAATCGACTCGGCCCGATTCAAATGAACCAGGAAGGGTTTTTGGGTCGGTTCAGGGCCCAAACGAGGTTCGATTTCCGTGTGATAGGTATCGTTGGAAAGTGCTTGGAATTTCCCACGTACTGTAATCAATTTTATGCTATTTTGATCTTAGCACACTAAAATGTTGATTGAAGTGTTTAATGCTCCTTTTGACCTTTGATTTGGTGTAGGCTTTGAGTCAAGGGCATGTGCAGGACCTGCGGGGACATTCGGATCAGTTTCTTGTGCCTCCATACCTCTCGTACACTTAGGTAGAGTGGCCCTTCTTGCTCTAGGGTGTTAGTTCCATTTTGAATGCATGTTACAAGAAGCCAGTTAATCAATTATTAAGATTCTACAAATGTGACTAGTGAATGAAACAGATGATCATATAGTCTTATAGATGCACACACATATATGCATGCCCTAACTCTAAATTGATGAACTTTATACTTGTTTTACATGTGAAGAATGATTAATACTTGTCGTGAGAAAATGATAATCCTAATGGTTGAGATAAAGGCTTTTCCTGTGATGCATCTAATTGTCTATTCGATGTTGAAATCTAAATTATGAATGGAGATGCATATTATTCGTTGATGCTTGGAACAAAATTAAAGGGATTATAAATGCACCTTAGTGACAACTAGAAAAATAACTTATCCACTGTGGTATGAAACTTTGATAATGATGGGATAATTCACTTACTGTGAAGCACAGCTATTGAATGAGTTCTGGTATGGGGGTGAGTTGGCCCTCGGGTATGCATGTACCGAGGAGAGCTAATCACCACTTATGTAGGAAGAGTGTCACGACTTGTTTCTCTCTCCCTACAGAACCCGAGAACGGCTCGCCTCGACTAACCCCAAGACCCAGTCGTCCAACGAGAAATAACCAAACACATACTCATTCCACAACCACACGAGTAATGTAACTAAGCAGAAATTATATAACTGACAGTAAAAGGAAGAGAACAGCAAACCACTAGTTTTTACATGATACAGCAGAAAAGTATTGTTACAAATATAGTCATCACAACAGCAAACTGGTAAAAACCTAACTGAATATAACCACAAGCAACAAAAATGATTGCACCGCAATCATAGGTCCTAACTTGCTTGAATTAAGCTAGAACTTAGCTTAATATGAACATTCTGCATGCATGCGCATCGTATTCTGCATCGTAGTTGATATATGTGTTTTATGTATTAAACTATGTTATTTGAGAGGTATTAATGATTGCAGGTAATCTAGGGTTGTAGATGACCAATCCAACCTTATGGATCTGTTCGGAATAACGATGGGAGTCCAACGCATCCAAGATCGCATCAATCAGACTCCCGTAGCACCCTAGGGAGTCTGCAGAAGAGTAAGAACCAAGGGGTAAATTGAAGAAGATCCGAACCTTAGATGACAAATCCAACCATACGGATGGATCTGGATCGACGTTCATAGTCCAACAGTGCAGAAATCAACTTAATCGGAGGCCTACGTCATTAGATATAAAGAGAAGAAGAATGGACAGCCACGACGGTGCCACGTGGCACCATCGCAGCCGCCCCTCGCCACACCCCCAACTCCTGAAGGCACCTCTCCTCGTAGTGTGGGATCCATCCAACGGCCACAAACGTGCCACGTCGCCACCCAGATTGGATCAGTATAAATATAAATAAGCACATATATATGATAAAGGATTTACGCAGTGCGTTGGCTTACATGCGTGCACGTAAGTGCGGGACATGGTTCGAGGCCTGCACTGCACAAAATTGATGCGGCGGGCGCCTGTAGGTGCGTATGCGCGATAGGATGGCGTAGAGCGCGGCATGTGGCCCGATCAGAGTGCACTGCGGGCGGGACGTGCGATTGCGCTGGTTGTGTGAAATTAAGAAGGCACATGAATCACTCTTAGGGTTTGCGATGGCGTGGTGCTGCGGCTGTCTAAGTCGACTAATCTCACAATCGGATGGCCGATGTTAAGGAGGGATTTGAAGGTATGCAGCAAAAGAAAAAACGCGAAGGTGTGGGAGCGCGCACAGTCGCACGATTTCAATCCGAGGGCGCACATTGCGCCACGTGGCAGTGCCAGAGAACATCCCCGAGCGTGGAGAAGGATTTTGAAGGCTTTTTGTTGAACAAAATTAGGGGATGCAATGCCCTGTTTGCCCCTCCAAGAAATTATAAAAGAGGCCCAAGGGTCCTCTTTCAAAGGCATTCAAATAGTAATCAAGTAGAGATCTCCTCCTTCCTCCTTTTACTGCTCCTCTGCCCTCTACTTCCAGTCTCCGTCTTTGCATCTCCGTCTGAAGTGTCCATTGAGCCACCTTGGCAGATCGTTCCTGCTCTCCTCAACCTCTCCAGAAGGCCACCATGGACCACCTGTGGTGCCCTCGTTTTGTTACCTAGATAGTTTTATTCATGCTTATAATTTGTTTAGTTATAATTACATGTATGCAATTCATGTTCAAACTCTCTGCGTGATATATATATTGTGAGTCATTGTCTATGCCATTTAGTAATTAGATTTAGAATAAGAGCATGAAATCAAAAGCACTTTTTGCCTCCCTGTGAACGACCAGGACTCACCAGTTCTGTTAATTTTATTTGTCGAGATGTATTTCATGTTATACCATGACGTATTCATCTTTTACACATTCTATGCCATGAACAAATTAGCACCATTGCCGGGGAGGCAAGGCAACTTTTGATTTCATCTCTAACATACTATTTTTGTGTGTAGATTAAACCAGAGAAGCGGTAAACGAATCGAAGAGGGCGTTGTGGAAATCAGGTGCACACAATCCTATTTGGAAATTTGGCCAGAAAGTAAGTGTCATCTTTAAAATTCAATAGCCATGTTTATAGTGCTCCAAAACTCCTAAAATTTGAACTGGAACTAGATTTTTAAATTATCTTTACAATGCCACCATTTCCAAAAAGAAATTTCTTCTGTGGAATTTTTAAAAATTCATAGAATACATATGTGTTAGATATCTTGAAAATAGAATTTTTATGAACTTTGAAAATCAATTCTGACCAACATATAAATCTGATTTACTCACAACTGGTGGGGTTTGAAAGATAATCAAATTAGCTTTCATTATCATATTTTTACAAAATTTTTGGAGTATATTTGATATTGTTTCCAACAGAAAAACCAACGTGGGGTCTAAATCCCAGATTTGACTCCTTGCTAGTTAAAAATTCATAACTATTTGTTGAAAATAGTAAAAATTTTGAAAAACTACTCTCTCAAAAGCTTATTAAAAAAGAATCTTCTTACTAAGTTTCAAATCATTTGAATTCCATCTTTATCTGAGAGTTTATATTTGATTTGTGGTCTTTAATTTGAAATAACTTAGAAGTGCATGAGCCAATAGGACCACATTAGACTAACTTGGACCCCGACGAGTCCAAAAGTTAGTCGGTGAGGCAAGTCACCTTGTGGACTACCCACCGTCTACTACATTAGAGAAATAGGTTAAGAATTCACGAAAATACATCAAATAATCCGCATTTGGGTTGAAACTACTGGGTAGTTTCAACCTCTCCTGCAAAACCTGGTGACTAAGCCTGCGGGGTAGTGGAATCAGAGGTGAAAGCCGAAGGAAGAACCTTGCTCGTAGTCCCCTCGTAACCAGACTGGCCGGGTTAGCTTGAGAGGCGGGAACTCCTTACAGTTGGTCTTTAGCCAAATTTTTAATAACACAAACTTAAACGAAAAATCAGGTCATCTGATCTAAAGGACCACTCTTATTAATAAGGCCTTAGCCTTATTCTGCTTGACTACACCAATGCTTTGTGTTGGTGTATGCAAGGAAGGTCATTAAGACCTAACCTCGTGGGACCTTGGGAGCCAAACCCAAGGTGGTAGAGGCGATTTTCATCCGACCTCTCATCTCAACCTTCTTCCACCCGATTAATTGAGATGGCTAATCCAGGTCGAATTCGTCAGGACCCTGAGAATCAGGATCCAATGGCTCGTCTGGAAGCCAGGGTTGAAAAAACAGAACAAAAATATGAGCAGAGCATTGATCGGATTCTCATGACACTCGATAGAAAGTATTATCCACCACGCGGAGAACAACTGCAGGACTTCTATGATCCGGCGGCAACAATCATAGCAACTCAGGTCCGGATTCCCGCAGGCGGAGACACATTCGAGTTAAAGCTGAATATCATAAGTCTAATTCAGACTCATTTCCATGGAAACTCGAATGAGGATCCCTTCCAGCACCTCGAAGACCTAAGTCGGATTGCAGAGTCAGTTCAACCCAGGAACATTGATATTGGAATTGTTCTCATGAAGCTTTTTCTTTTTTCTCTCAAGGATAAAGCTGCTTATTGGTTCAAGACCATCGGGAAGCCAATTGGAACCTGGGAGGAATTACGTCGCGAATTCCTCCAAAAGTTTTTCCCGTTCGGTCTAACAAATGCCATGAGGCGCACAATCACAACTTTTGCTCAAGGCCCTAGAGAGAGGCTACTTGATGCCTGGGACAGATTTCACAATCTTCTCAGGAAGTGCCCACACCATGGTGTACCCAAATGGCACCTTGTGCAAGTATTTTACCATGGGCTGGATGACACACATCAGTACCTAGCCGATGCATCTAGCGGTGGGAATTTTCTTGCGAAGGACGAGAACAGCGCATTTGAACTGTTCGAGTCCTTAGCAGAGAACTCGATGAATGTTGCCTCAATGAACCAGTTCCAGTGAGCTGGACAGCAATGAGTTAATGTCCGCAAAGCTCAAGCTGAATCTGCCCGAGCCGACATGGACATTATCACCAAAAACTTGGATAAGGTGGATTTGCTCAATAAGAAGCTCAATGAATTGATGTGAGCGAGATCTGGATCTTCTGGCAGCACTACTCCATCTCACTCCTCTCAAGCATCCCAAGCCCCCTCTATTCGTATATATCCGGTCACTCGGGATGTTTTCTCTCCATCTTCTCAGGATCTTGCATACCAGGAACCCGTGAACAATATGGATCTGGCACCATATAATCAGGGTTTCGCACCACATGATGATGCAAGTGCGTATTCTTTTGATGAATTTGCATCTGAGGCATCTTCGGCTTACGAAGATGTCTCTGCCATTCAGGGATACAGGCATAACAACCTGTATTCTGAAACATATAACCCTGGTTGGCACCAGCATCCCAATTTCACCTGGTTTGGTAATCCACAAAGACCGAGTCAAGTTCCACACTACCAGACTAGACAATACGGGAATGTGCAGAACATGTATCCTAGGCAGTAGCCATTCCCATCTCAGTAGCAACAGACATGCTCTTTCTATCAGCCGCTGTACCAAGCTGCCAACTACCCTCCAAAGTGGGCTGACCCTTTGGAGTCGCTGAAGGAGGAACTGTAGGCATCTATTTGGAAATCTACTCATGACAACTTCCAAATAATGAAGGTAATGGCTGACCAAATACAGAGCATACAGAACACGCAGAACCAGATGATGGAGGAGCATAGATCATAGGGAGCTTTACCCTCCCAACCTGTCCCAAACTCAAGATATGTGCAGAATCTGGGTGCCTTGCCTAGGTTCCAAGCACCATAGGGGCAGGCACACTCGGTTATGTAAGCACCTCCCGCACCTCCTAGTTATGGGCTCGGTCAGCCACCTCTGTTGCCAAACCTTGTGTATCCAGACCAACCCGCTCCTCTGCCCTCTACTTCCCGTCTTCGTCTCTGCATCTCTGTTTGAAGCATCCGTTGAGCCACCTCGGCAGATTGTTCCTGCTCTCCTCAACCTCTCCAGAAGGCCACCATAGACCACCTGTGGTGCCCTCGTTCTGTTACCTAGATAGTTTTATTCATGCTTATAATTTGTTTAGTTATAGTTACATGTATGCAATTCATGTTCAAACTCTTTGTGTGATATATATATATATTGTGATTCATTGTCTATGCTATTTAGTAATTAGATTTAGAATAAGAGCATGAAATCAAAAGTGCTTTTTGCCTCCCTGTGATAGTTAATTTTATTTGTCGAGATGTATTTTGCGCTATACTACGACATATTCATCTTTTACGTGATCTACGCCACAAACAAATTGGTGCCGTTGCCGGGGAGCACGCCATGCAATCCTCTCCCCCTGCAGGGATAGCACGCTAATGTAAAAGCTGTTACCTTAAGGAGCTGAAAGACTATACAGGACTCGCTACCTAGGCAAGCGGGTAATGATTTTTCCCGTGCCATACCGCGAGATGGCTCACAACCCTCTTCCTCTCACAAGCCATCTTCATTAGATAAAGGAAAAAATCCTTTAGACCCTGAAATTATCGTCCCTTTTCCCGCGGCCCTAACCCAAGATTCTGCACGAAAACAGGACACGTGGAATTTTGAGGACTTGAAATCTATGTTCAAGGAAGTTCACATTCAGGCCCCTCCTCGAAGCGATAGATCACATCCCAGCTGTTACTAGGTTCTTTAAGGACTATTGTACTCCAAAGTGGCAGTAGAGGATCAGATGACAAGCGGTATTATCTAAGGAAGCCAGTGCAGTTATTTTAGCTAACTTACCACCCAAGAAGGACCTAGGCATACCATTGATTTCCTACTTGTTGCAGGATTCCCCTTTTGATATGGCCCTTCTTGACTTGGGGTCATCCATCAACCTAACTCCCATTGCAGTATTTGATCAATTTCGATTCGGGGAGTTAAAGCCCACCTCGGTTACCATACAGTTGGTTGACCGATCTGTAAAAACACTGACGGGGGTGGTTGAAAATGTGATCGTAAAAGTCCAAGGATTCTGCTTTCCAACTGACTTTTTTGTTCTTGATATGGAGGTTCCTCCTAATCTCCGCGATGCACCAATTATTCTAGATCGCCCGTTTCTGGCAACCACCCACGCAAACATCGACTGTGCATTAGGGTGCATGGAGATTGCCCTTGGAAATGAAAAGCTCAGATTGGACATTTTCAGGGCATCAAAGAACTTTGATTGTGACTTGATCGAGGAGGATAGTGACGATGAAGATTCAGCTTTCTGTGGGAACATTCGACTCCTTTGCAGCGACCCAATGGCACATTCATCCTCACTATCAAGGGTCTTTGATCGCTATCCACACGAGACTGAGACTACTAATATACACATTTCATCCCATGGATCTGGTTGTCATGGGTGTTCATTTGCTCCTAACACCCCTGATCCTTACTATCTTGTCCTATCCAACACTAATATCTTAAGACAAGTTTACATTACCACTGCAGGCGGATTCTTCATGAATCAGGATTAGCAAATTTTCGTTGTTGTTTCCTCTCCTCCCCTGCATAACCCTCCTCCCTACCCTCCACTACTAGAGCTATAGCCCTTACTTGATTCGCTCAAATACGTGTTTTTGGGAGAAAGTGAGACATATCCAGTGATTATCAATGCTCACTTGACTCCATATCAGGAACATCGGTTGATCTCCATTTTGCGAGCACATAGGGCTGCTATCAGGTGGGGCATTGCTGATCTCTACGGAATTCGCCCCTTATATTGCACTCACCATATCTACACTGATGAACGGGTGAGACCGTCGAGACAACCTCAGAGACACCTAAATCCAAATATGTTGGATGTTGTCAAGAAGGAGATCATTAAATGGATGGATGTAGATATTATCTATCTAATTTCCGACAGCCAGTGGGTGAGTCCCATTTAGATAGTGCCCAAAAAGGCGAGACTCACCGTAATCAGAAATGAATTGGGCGAATCCATCCCGACCTGCACCATGACTTCTCAGCGGGTTTGCATTGACTACAGGAAGCTAAGCTTGGCTACCAAAAAGGATCATTTTCCTTTGCCCTTTATTGATTATATTCTAGAATGGCTAGTTGGGCGTAGTTTCTTCTGCTTTCTGGATGGATACTCCAGGTACAATCAAGTCGCAATCGACCCGGACGACCAAGACAAGACGACTTTTACGTGTCCCTTTGGAACATTCGCTTTTAAGCAGATGGCCTTCGGCCTTTGCAACGTATCGCTACTTTTCAGCGATGCATGATGGTCATCTTTTCAGACATGATCGGGGATTGCGTAGAAGTGTTCATGGACAACTTCGTGTTTGGAGATGATTTCTCGTCTTGTCTCGATAACCTCACAAAGATTCTGAGGAGATGTATAGAAGTTAACCTAGTACTTTCATGAGAAAAAGCTATTTTATGGTGAGGGATGGCATCGTACTAGGTCGCAGGATCTCCTTTAATGGACTCGAGGTCGATCGTGCTAAGTCCGAAATCATTTCGCGATTACCTCTGCCTAGCTCTATCAAGCAAATCAGATCATTCTTAGGGCATGTCGGATTTTATCAAAGATTCATTTGAGATTTCTCGAAAATTGCTTGTCCATTAACAAATCTTCTGGTAACCGACACGCCTTTTGAATTCGACTCCTCGTGTCTTAGCATTTTCGAGACCTTGCGAAGCGCTATCTCCAGTGCACCTATTCACCAACCCCCCAACTGGTTGCTCGACTTCGAGATGATGTGTGACGCCTCCGACTTCGTTGTCGGAGCTGTTCTTGGCTAGTGTCGAGAGTGCCATCCATTTGTAATATACTACGCCATCAGCGTAACTATACAGTCACTGAGAAAGAATTGTTGGCCGTAGTATTCGGGTTGGAGAAATTTAGGTCATACTTACTTGGGTCCAAAGTTATCATCTACACTGACCATTCCACCCTCCGGCATTTGTTGGCAAAGAAGGATGACAAAGCTCGCCTTATCTGATGGATCCTTCTTTTGAAAGAGTTTAATGTCGAGATCCGCGACAAAGCCGGAGCACATAATTTTGTGGCAGACCACTTGTCTCCGCTAGACCCAGACTTCATTCCGTACTCCTCGTCAATATTAGATCGATTTCTAGATGAGTCTCTACTATCTATCAACTTTGTGGAGTTTCCTTGGTTTGCTGATATAGCAAACTATCTTGTCACAGGCAGGCTACCTGCGGGATTATCTAAGGATCAAAAGCACAAATTTATATTAGAGGCTAACTTCTATTTTTGGGATGACCCACTACTCTTTCGCATTGGGGCTAATCAGATCATCTGTATATGCGTCCCTGATTCGAAAATCTCTAGTGTGCTATCCTTTTGCCACAGCAACGCTTGTGGGGGTCATTTCTCGGGACGAAAAACCGCTGCAAAGATTTTGCAGTCGGGATTTTTCTGGCCGACCATTTTCAGAGATACGCAGGAGTTTGCCAAGTGCTGTAAGCGATGCTAGGTAGTCGGTTCTATGACCGAAGAGACATGATACCTCTGCAATCCATTCTAGTCGTAGAAGTGTTTGATGTCTAGGGCATCGATTTTATGGGTCCCTTCCTGAACTCACATGGCTTTGAGTACATACTCCTCGCAGTAGATAATGGCAGTATGACTAGGTTTTATTGTTTTGTTATAGAAATGGCGTTGTAGTACAGATAGTCATTGCTACTATTACAATTTTTACTCGGAAATAAAAGATCTCCCGAGGTCGAACTCAGGGAGCAAACTGTATTCTAGAGATACAAAGTTTCTATTACAAAAGTGAAAAGAGAGAGAGAGAGAGAGATTTATTTTGTTGGCTTTTTCTTCTTCTCTCTTCTTTCTCGTCGTTGTCTTCTTCTCTTCTCTTCTTTTGGGTTCTTCAGTCTTCTTCCTTCTGTTCTTCTTATTCCTCTTTTGTTCTTCTTCTTTCTTTCTTCTTCAGAGCTTCTTCTTCTCTTCCTCTCGTGTTCTGCTTCTCTTCTTTTGTCTTCTTCCTTCTGTTCTTCTCTTGTTCTGCTTCTCTTCTTTTGTCTTCTTCCTTCTGTTCTTCTCTTGGGTTCTTCAGAGATTCTTCTTCTTCTTTTTCTTCTTCCTTGCGATCCTATTCTTCTTTTCTTCTCCTTCTTCTTCGCCCTCGGAGCGTCGTCTGATTTTTCAATCAGACGACTTAAGTAACCCGTGCTACAGTGCGTCCTCCTTCCTTCTTTCTTCTCCTTCCTCTGCGGTCTGCCTTCTCTTCTTCTTTTCTCTTGTGCCTACACACTCACAGTTTGGTCAAGGGCAAAAACCTACTCTACCCTCCCCCACATCTCTCTCTCTCAGAATTCACTCGTAGGATAGCTCTCCCAGAGCTGCCGGGTAGTCGGGTACGGGTCACGCCCGGGTCCAGGCCCACCGGTGTGCGGTGGTGGGCGAGGAGTGCAGGTCGGGTAAACGGGTTGGGCCAGGTCTGCGTGGGGTGGTCGCGGAGGAGGACAAGTCGAGTGGGTGAGAGGGACCTCACCCCGTGGTTAGGAGGCAAAGAGGCTAAGGCACGTTTTGCCTTTATGCGGGTGCGCGGCTTCGAAATCCCACGATGTGGGACTAACTTCTGCTGCCTTCGTGCGTGCCCGCAGGACGACTCCACCTCGCCCTCTGATCAGCTGCAGTCGATGTCTGGGCCAACTGAAGAGGTAGAAGCCTTCGCAGACTTCGCCCCAACCTGCAGCACCTGGGAATCTGGGGCTGTAGGGCCTGGAGCTCGCCTCGAAGCTGCTTCAGTCGTCGCTAATGGTGGCTGGAGCAGCGAACCTGTTAGACAGGAATACGGCCCTTCGGCCTAATCAAACACGCGGGGGACCTTCGCCGTGGCAAGGCGAAGGTGGTGCGGGGTGTGGCAGGTCGTGGGATGGCATCTGGTGGCGGGGCTAGGTCGGACTGTGGCCGCGAGAATGGGTTTGTTCGGTGGAGTATGGTGGGGGTGTGGAGTGGTAATGGGTGAGCGGAGGTTGATCAGGGTGAGGAGGCGGAGGTTCTGTGAGGGTCGGCGAGGCGTATGGGGCTGCGGAGCGATGGGAACGTCTCGCCAGAGGGTGGCCGGAGATGGAGAAGGTGAGGGTGATTAAGCGCGGTCGAAAGGCGGTTGAGCAAATTAAAGTAGGGAAAAGAAAGAGAGAGGAGGAAAGGGAAGAACTGTACCTACTTGGAGGGACGAGGGGGGCCGGACTAGGGTGACAGTTGTATCGACTGTCGCCGGAGAAGAAGGTGCCCAGAGAGAGAGGGCGGCGGCGACGACGGGGCTAAAGCAGCGCGCGCGGGTATTGCTCGACGCGGGAAGAGCAGGTGAAGGCAGCTCTGTTGCTGGTAGTGCGGCAGAGCGAAGAGGAGGAGGAGGAAGAACCGCCGGAGCAGGGGGGCTTCTGTCGGAGTGGGAAGAGAGGAAAAGGGGGGGTTTTCTCCGTCAGATCCGAGCTATTGAATGCGGCAGACGGTGGCGGTTTTTATAGAGGAGAAATCAGAGAGGAGGGCTGAGGGAGACAACGTGCCTCCCTCGCCGGAGGATGGTCGGTTTGCGACCCATACCTTCCGCGCGTTCGCACGGAAGGTGTGGGCGAAGGTAGAGATCGTGGAGGTGTCCCTGCGACAGTAGACGTCGCAGGGAACACCCCGTTCAACTGGCAGGGGTCGCCCTCACCCTGCGAGGCGCCATGCCTCGCCGGAGCATGGCGCTGCTCAGGGTTTTGCAGGGAGGACCCAAATGCAAAAATGATGAAGAATTAGGTGCCAAAATGCGAGGGTTTCAAAAGTTGAGGGTCAAAAGGTAATGGATGAGGACCAAAATGCAAAGTCGGTCAAGAAGGTCTCTTCTTAAGCTCAAGTTTTTATGCATGAATAAATGGGACCTAAGGATTCTAATGGTGAATTTTATTTCTAGGTCAGACCTTGTTTGATCAGCCAATTTACGTAAAAAACTAAATTAAATCATTAATTGGGCATGGTTCTCAATGTAGGTCAAAATGGGTTCCTAAGGCCAAATTGAATGTTCTAAACCCTAGAGATTATTTTTATATGAATTTTAGAGGGTTTAGTAGATTTTTGCTTTGCCTCGAACCTCGTGAATTGAAGTGGATTTATTTTAGGGTTACAGATTGTCATTTAATTCCTTGGAGTTGCTGTAGCCCTTATCAGATCAGATCATCCCACTTTCCTTCTTATTAGGTTAGTTTGACCTATGTTTGGACCCTGAGTTACCCTATTTGTAGATTGTGCTGGTAAAATTACATTTTTACCCCTTATGACTTGTTTTCTTCTTAGACTCAGAATTCTCTGAGTTAAGCCTTTCCTTGAGTTATGTAGGAGCTTTTATCCTCTGTATTAGGTCAAAATGAGCTAGTTATGGCTCATGATGAGGTTCTCATCAGTAGACTATGTCTCAAGGTGGGTAGAAGCCATCCCGGCAAGACGAGCTGATCATAAGACTGTTACATCCTTTGTCCAGGAATTTATTTTTGCGAGATTCGGAGTTCCCTACGCCTTGATAAGTGATGGGGGAAGCCACTTCATCCATGCCCATTTCAGATCATTATTGAAGAAATACAGGGTGCAGCACCGCATTGCTACCCCATATCACCCACAGACCAATGGGTAGGCTGAAGTATCAAACCGTCAAATCAAGCTTATCCTTCAAAAAATGGTTAGACCTGATAGGAAGGATTGGTCCGATCGGTTGATCAATGCACTATGGGCATATCGGACCACGTACAAGACCCCGCTCGGAATGTCACCATACCGCATGGTGTATAGAAAGGCCTGTCACCTTCTTGTGGAGTTGGAGCACTGTGCCTTTTGGGCGGTGCAGAAGTGTAATTTTAACCTCGAGGTTGGAGGTTATGAAAGGAAGCTCCAGCTCAGTGAGTTAGAGGAGATTAGGTGGGAAGCATATGAGAATGCAAAAATATACAAGGACAAGACAAAAGCTTTCCATGATCAACACATTCGGAGGAAGGAGTTCTCACCTAACTAGCAGGTTTGGTTGTTTGACTCCCGACTCAAATTCTTTGCAGGAAAGCTCAAGTCCAAGTGGATTGGACCATTTCTGGTGGTCCATCCGTATCCTAATGGGGCGGTCCAAATTAGAGACCCAAAATCTGGGCACGTTTTTACGGTTAATGGCCAGTGCCTCAAACCATTCTTTGCCCAGGAACCTCCTCCTGTTGATGAAATGATACATCTTCTTGAGGATGTATGACTGATGAGTTGCCTAGCTGGAGGCATTAAACTCAGCACGTATACATATATACATACCATATATACATAGCATATTTCATTTTTGCATAATGTTTTGCATATTGTGTATGGCATTGCAGTGATGGCATGAACTAAACGACAACTTAGAAGTAGTTTCAGGTGATTTCTATCCACATACACCCTGCCTTATTTCTTTTATTCATGCATGAGGACATGCAAACACTTAGGCATGGTGGGGTAGTTCATAAAATCTGAAAATTTTCTTCCAACAATTGGGGGGATTAGATCATTTTATCAAGAGGTTTTATTAAAGATTTATCCTTTAGTAGATTTCTAGACTTAGAATTCAGTATAATTTCATACTTGCATGTAGATTTTGGGTAGTTCATAAAAACTGAAAATTTTCTGCCAACGACTGGGGGGATTAGATCATTTTATCAAGAGGTTTTATTAAAGATTTATTCTTTAGTAGATTCCTAGACTTAGAATCTAGTATAATTTCATACTTGCATGTAGATTTTGCAATGGATCCTCTACGAAAATCTATAAACATCTCTAGTTTGTCTAAAAGAAGCATCACTTCTTCTCCTGAACCCTTGGACAGCAATCAGGAAGTCAGGTGAAGTATCTTCTAGTAGATCCACCAAAACATATATGAGGTGAGAGTAGAGAGTACTGGTGCTCTGAGGATAGTATAACGAATCTTTAATAATTGAATAATGACACTTGAAGTTGGGCATGGTTTTCGCTCTCAGTTCTTGCATACTAAATTTGTGAGAAATTCCATACGAGAGCCACCAAATAAGGCAAGAACACAGAGAGCAGGTTCTGATAAAACTAGGACTGGGGTGGATGGTCACGACCATTCTCTACGGAATCCTCGACTGAAGGAGAGTACTAATGTCAAAGTCAGAAATATGTTGTCCTATTTATTCCCTACCCGGTGCCGAGAAGCGACACTTCCACCAAATAAGCCACCCAAAATCCACTTGGTCATCCCAAAATTCCCCAAGAATGCCTCACGTATAAAAGCACGTATGTTGTGTTATGTTGTGCTGATAAATACAGCAGTATGTCGTGTTGTGGCATTATGCCAATAAATTTGCATACAAAAGAGTTGTTTGCTTAAAAAAAGAAAGAGAAGAAGAAGAAGAAAAAATGTGTTATGTGAAATAGTTGCGTGATGTGAGTCAAGTTAAATGTTTTGAGGCAAAAACACCTACCACCCTCACGAACCACCAAATACAGCCTTAACCTACTTTTTCTGTATTTCTGACTGCCTGAATACGGGCTGAGGGCTTCTGACTTAGTTGTAGGGTTATCAGAACCTAATTGAAGTGTCATGCCATGTGAGACCACCAAATACATTTGCAAATCTGGTGAGATGTGAGCTCAGGAAGAAAAAGAAAAAAAGAGAGAAGAGTACAAAAGATTAAAGAGAGCACAGTTTTTCCAGCCCCTCTCTAAGTTGATTTATTCAATAATCTAGAAATCTAAATTCTAAAATACTAGTCTCTAAGAAGCACCAGAAGACAGTGAGCCACCAAATACAATCCAGTTAACTCAGACATCTCCTACCGAAGCCAAACACCGGGGCCAAAATCAGAAAATATTTATAACCTCGAGAGAAGAGGTTTACCTATCCTGACAGAATTTTACTAGGGGTCAAGTACAAGCTTTAAATGTATATCGACTCTTCGCTTGGATCCATTGCAGAAGCTACAACATTATATATTCATAGTTATCTAGATTCTGAAGTTTTGGATGCAGCAAAAAGAAATAAATCCTTAGTTTAATTCTTGATAAAATGCATTTAGTCTTGCACTTGCTAGGGATTAGCAAGATTTAGTTATGGGGGTATGATTGCACAGCAATCATAGGTCTTAACTTGCCTGAATTAAGCTGGAACTTAGCTTAACATGAACATTTTGCATGCATACGCATCGTATTCTTCATCGTAGATGATATATATGTTTTATGTATTAAATTATGTTATTTGAGAGGTATTAATGATTGTAGGTAACCCAGGGCTGCAAATGACCAATCCAACCTTATGGATCTGTTCGGAATAACGGTGGGAGTCCAACGCATCCAAGATCTCATCAATCAGACTCTCGCAGCACCCCAGGGATTCTGTAGAAGAGTAACAGCCAAAGGGCAAATTGAAGAAGATCCGGACCTCAGATGACAAATCGAATTGTATGAATGGATTCAGATCGACGTTCGCAGTCCAACGGTGTAGAAATCAACTTAATCAGAGGCTTACGTCATCAGATATAAAGAGAAGAAGAATGGACGGCCACGATGGCGCCATGTGGCACCATCGCAGCCGCCCCTTGCCGCTCCCCCAACTCCTGAAGGCACCTCTCCTCGCAGTCGTTGACGTGCCTTCGTGCGTGTGTGTTAAGAGGTGTCGTTATAGTTGCACTTGATACGTCGGTTTTAAAAGAAGTAAACGGAGGTGAGTCCGAGTGTCGATCTCAGGGAGGCGTGGAAATCGGATTTTGTTTACCACTTGTTGTCACGAAAAAGGCGGAGTTTTGCTTGCGAAAGAGACGGTTTTGAAAAGCGAGAGATAGAGAGAGTTTAGGGTTAGAAAGCTCTTGGTTTTGATCATGTACTTTAAACAGAAATTAAAATGGCAACTAAATGGAAAATAATTTCATTAAACATGCATTCATAGTTCATGGTTTACAATATTAAATACATGCTTCAACAAAAGTAAATGAAAGCTTAAAAGAGAGAGAGAGAGAGGTAGAGAGAGAGTGGAGAGCGACAAGGCAGCCACGGTGGTGGAGGAGGCTCCGTCGGCGGCTCGTCGTCTCCGGCGATTACAAGAGTGCCTAAGACTAGCTAGGAGGGGAGTGGAGTAGTTGCAAGTGGGAGATGATGCCTTGAATGGTGGTAGAAGGGGGTTTAAATAGTTAAGGGCTTCCTAAAAGAAGAATGTGCTTTAGCGACATCCAGAACGTCGCTAAAACTGCTTCCAGATACGTCGGTGAAGGCCTTCTGCCGCCGGTCAGCCGCCCGCCCCTCTCTCTCTTCAGGCGCGATCCGTGGCTGTCGAACGAGAGCCGTCCGATTGATGATCGGACGGCTGAGATCCTTCCGCGCCTGCGCTAGGATCGCGCTTCGGGCGCGCGTGCGCGCGCGCGTTTCCGCCCGGCGTGCGCGCGCGCGTGGGAGGTGGGGCGCTGTCGTCGCGCCGCGTGGCGCAATCCTAGCCGCTCGCTTCTGATCGCGCGGCTCAATTTTGCCGCGCCCTTCGCCCGCAAGTGATTTTCGCTCCGCGCGAATCGAACGCGCGTCGCCGCAACGCGGGCGTGCGCGCTAACCGTTGCGCCACGCCCGCGCTTTGTCGCGGTGACCGCGGGCGAGCGCGCGGATCTCGGCCGTTCGATCGAAGATCAACGGCCGAGATGCGTCCTTGGCTGGCTTGGGGGCGTACGGGCGGCGGGGGCGGGGCGACGTGGCGCGTTCTAGGCCGTTGTTCTCTAGATCAATGGTCAGGATTTCTTGGGCCCATTGTGGGAGATCCGGATGTCGGATTTGGCCGATTTTGAGTCCGTTAGACTCCGTTCGTCGTCCTGAATCCATCCGTGCGGTCCGATTGCTCATCTGAGGCCTGCTTTGACAAATGCTTTACACAAATGGCCATTAATACAGTTTATAAGCAATCTTGGTACTTGATGCATGCAATGCTCCTATTCTACTTTATGTTGTGCCTTTTATTCTAAAGATGGGCCATATTCAACCTAATTACTACCCCCTTGCGTGGTGTTATCATACCCCCATGCTTACTCCTTGCTAGTCCCTAGCAAGGTTTATTCTAGCCTTTATTTCTTTGGCGAATTCAAGAAGTAATTGCTTAGGCACTTCGTTACTTGTCAATAAGAGGAACTATACGAAGATCTTAATCTACAAAGACTAAGCAGCGCCCGGGTGTCTGCCAAAATACGAATCGCCCGAATCCTTGCTTTGTATATATAACTATACTTATGTATACGTATATATCTATATATGTCTTTTTAGAATTTTTAGAATTCAGTGTGGGTTGGTAACTTTTTACGGCTACCCAACCCACCCAAAACTCGGTCAAAACCCTAAGTGCTAAGCATCTTGGTGTGAATGTTGTGATAGACTTACTTAACGGTAATTGAGACAGACTTCGAGTTTCTACGCCTCTAGGTGACCGGAAAATAAATTTTTGCCTGAAGGTGTATTTGTTCGATTGGTAGCTTTCTCCCTGCGTTCATTTTACTTGGGGTCAACACAAGGATTTTCCAGTGTATATCTCCCCGGCTTGTACTACTTCCCCGCTTCTTCCTTAGGTGTTTTTGGTCTTCTTTTTTTGTGCAATTATTGAGCTGGGCTCTGGACAACCGACCAATGGGCTATTACCCACGATCACTTGCCAGCCATACTTGTGCGGTGAAGTGTGGTTTATTTTCTTTTCTTCTTTTCCCTTTTTTTTTTTTTTTTTAATTATTATTTTTTTTTACGTAGGTGGCTTCCCTAATCTCAAATGTACCTAGAGGCAGTGAAAAAGAAATGGCCTGTGGCTGGGTTCTGGACAACCTGCCAATGGGCTATTACCCACGACAACTTGCCAGCCATACCACCCTAGAGAGTTCATTAGCTACCCAATTTCTGTCAAAATCTCCGAGAAGTGAGTCTGTGCAAAAATGTGTGTAGATGCTTAGACCCAAAGTTTTCCTGAGTTAGAGGGTGAGTTGATAAGTCGTATACTTATTACCTTATTTATTAGGTGGATTAGAATAGCTTAAAGTTGCAAGGGTTCGCCGCTAAATCCATATTTTAATGGACACCAGGGCTAATTAAGCTTGAAGGCCTGAAAAGTCTAAGTGTTTAAGTTCTTTTTGTATTATTTCCCACTATTGACAAGTTTCTAATGCCTAAGTTTTTCTTCCTAAATTCATTTTTTTTTTTTTAATCAATTAATTTATTCATTCAGACTGATTAATTAAGCTCAGGATTATGCAGTTTACCATCCCCCCCATGCTTAAGTTGGACAATGTCCTCATTGGCAGATGCATGGATGCAAAAGGGTTCAAAAAGATAGTACCTGAGTGACGTAAACTACCAGATCAGTCTGAATCCGCTGGGTTGCCTCCCAGGAAGCGCTGAGTTTAACGCCTCCAGCTGGGCGGTGCCTGGTGTCAGCCCTCAACAAGGGTGACGCTTTCCTTGGGGGGTACCTGGGCCAGGAAATGCTTCAATCTTTGACCATTGACTGTAAAGGTGTGCCCGGTATTAAGATCGACGATTTCGACTGCCCCATTGGAATAGGGCTTGACCACCCGAAATGGTCCTGTCCATTTGGACCTAAGTTTCCCTGGAAAGAGTTTCAGGCGTGCATCAAATAGCCAGACTTGTTGGTTTGGCTCAAAGGTTTTCCTATGAATGAGTCGGTCGTGGACGGCTTTCATTTTCTCCTTATATAGCCGACTATTGTCAAAGGCGTCCCGACAAATTTCTTCAAGCTCAGATAATTGAAGAGTCCTTTGCGCACCAGCTAACTGGGGATCCATGTTACATTGCTTAACAGCCCAGTAAGCCCGGTGTTCCAATTCGACAGGGAGATGGCAAGCTTTGCCAAAGACCAAGCGGTAAGGTGACATGCCTATCGGGGTCTTAAAAGCGGTCCTGTATGCCCACAGGGCATCATCAAGTCGTGTGGACCAGTCTTTCCTGTTAGGTCTCACAGTCTTCTGTAAAATGTTCTTGATTTGTCTGTTTGAGACCTCAGTCTGCCCATTTGTTTGTGGATGATACGGGGTGGCAATGCGGTGGTTTACCCCGTATTTTCTAAGTAAGGCACGGAACTGGGAATGGATAAAATGGCTTCCACCATCACTGATCATGGCCTTGGGTATTCCAAAATGGGAAAAGATGTTCTTCTTGACAAAGTCCATGACCGTCTTGTGATCGCATCGTCGGGTGGCGACGGCTTCAATCCATTTGGAAACATAGTCTACCGAGACCAAGATATACTCGAAGCCGTTGGATGGTGGAAAGGGGCCCATAAAATCGATACCCCAAACGTCGAAAATTTCGACAATCAAAATGGGCTGAAGGGACATCATATCTTTTTTGGTCATTGTCCCTAGTGTTTGGCATCGTGAGCAAGTCTTGGCAAAGATGTGTGCATCCTTGAATAGGGACGGCCAATAAAATCCAGACTGCAAAACTTTTGCAGCTGTTTTCTTGCCAGAGAAATGGCCGCCACATGCTTGGTCATGACAAAAGGAAAGCACACTCTGAACTTCATCTTCGGGGAGGCACCTCCTGATGATCTGATCAGCACAGAGGCGAAACAGCATGGGATCATCCCAGAAATAGTGCTTGGCCTCAGCCAAGAACCTGTCCCGTTGCTGTCTGGACCAGCTGTGCGGGGTTTGTCCTATAACCAGGTAGTTGACATAGTCAGCATACCATGGCATTTTCTTGTCTTGCACGGCTAGGATGTGTTCATCAGGGAAGGTATCAGATAGAGGTAGGGAGGGTCCAATGTGGTCTGGATGAAGTTTTGACAGGTGGTCAGCCACCACATTTTTCGATCCGGCCTTGTCTTGGATTTCCAGGTCAAATTCCTGCAAAAGCAGGATCCATCTGATGAGCCTGGGTTTTGCGTCCTTTTTGGCCAACAGGTGCCGGATGGCTAAATGGTCGGTGTAGATAGTCACGTGGGATCCCAGCAAGTATGATCGGAATTTTTCCAGTCCAAAGACTACAGCAAGCAACTCTTTTTCTGTGACCGTATAATTACGCTGGGCCTCGTCCAACGTTTTGCTCGCGTAGTAGATCACCACGGGCTTCTTGTCTTGCCTTTGTCCCAGGACAGCGCCTATGGCAAAATCTGATGCGTCACACATAATCTCAAAACCCTGGGACCAGTCTGGGGGTTGAAGTACAGGTGCGGTGGAGACTAAGTCCCGGAGGGTATGATAAGCCTGGGTGCAATCAGGAGACATGTGGAAAGTTGCGTCGTTGGCTAGAAGGTCGGTCAAGGGTTTGGAAAGTTTGGAAAAGTCTTTGATGAACCTTCGGTAGAAGCCAACATGTCCTAGGAAAGAGCGAATCTGTCGGACCGAACTAGGTGGAGGAAGTTTGGAAATTAAATCAACCTTAGCTCGATCTACCTCGATGCCCTTATGCGAAACGATGTGTCCGAGGACAATTCCTTCTTGAACCATAAAATGGCTCTTTTCCCAACTTAACACCAAGTTAACTTCGATACATCGTTTCAGGATTTTCTCCAAGTTGCTCAAACAATGGTCGAATGAATTCCCGAATACAGAGAAATCATCCATAAAGACCTCCAAGTATTCACCCACCATTTCTGAAAAAATGGCTAGCATGCAACGCTGGAAGGTCGCGGGTGCGTTGCATAACCCGAACGGCATTCGACGGAATGCAAACGTGCCATACGGGCAAGTGAATGTGGTCTTTTCCTGATCTTCTGGAGCAATTGCGACTTGGTTATATCCTGAATATCCATCCAGGAAGCAAAAATACTTCTGCCCTGCCAATCTTTCAAGGATTTGGTCAATGAATGGCAAGGGGAAGTGGTCCTTCTTAGTGGCTTCGTTAAGCTTCCTATAATCAATACACACCCGCCATGCGGTGGTGGTGCGGGTGGGAATGGATTCGCCATGATCATTAGTGACAACGGTGAGCCCAGCCTTCTTTGGAACCACTTGAGTGGGGCTCACCCAGGGGCTATCAGAGATAGGGTAGATGATGTCGGCGTCGAGCCACTTGATAATTTCTTTTTTAACGACCTCCCGCATGTTAGGGTTTAACCGTCTCTGCATCTGGCGGGAAGGTCGGGCCCCGTCTTCCAGGTAAATCTTGTGGGTGCAATAGGTGGGGCTAATTCCTCTTAGATCTGAGATGGTCCAACCAATGGCGGCCCGATGTTCTGAAAGAGTTGCAGTCAACCTTAGTTCCTGATCCTTGGTTAGATGGGAATTAATAATCACTGGGAAGGTCTGGCCAGGTCCCAAGAAGACGTACTTGAGATTCTCGGGCAATGGTTTAAGTTCAGGTGCGGGTGGGACCACAGTCGATGGGAATGGAAAGGGCGGTAGTTGATCAACATTGATTTCTTCAAATGGTGTCATGTGATGATACTCAGCCTTACAGAGGTCCACAGGTAATGATGGTGACGAGTCAAAACTACGGGTTTGGTGGTCTGAGACAGAATTGAGGGTAAGGCATTCCTCGATTAAAGTTTCCACGGGATCATGTTCCTCAATGTAATCACAATCAAAAGACTTTGTTGCCCGGAAGATATCTAATTGCATTTTCCTGTCTCCGAAGGCGATTTCCATACATCCCGTGTCGTAATCGATGTTTGCTTTAGCCATGGCTAAGAAAGGTCTGCCTAAGATTATGGGTGCGTTCTGTGATTTTTCAGGGACTTCCATGTCGAGCACCAAAAAGTCGACTGGGAAATAGAAGTCCTTGACCCGTACAATCACGTCCTCGACAACCCCCTTCGGGGTTTTCACTGATCTATCCGCCAGCTGGATGGTGACAGGGGTTGGTGCCAGCTCCCCAAAACCAAATTGGTGGTACAAGGTTGTGAGAATTAGGTTGATAGAAGCACCTAGGTCCAGGAGCGCTCTATCAAATGTCATGTCCCCGATGTTACAGGAAATCAGGGGTGCTCCTGGGTCAGTTCGTTTGAGTGGAAGGTTGCTTGATATCACGGAACTGGCTTGCTCAGAGAGTACAACCTTCCTAGGTGCTTGAGGTCTCGGCTTACGCTTGGGTGTACAGGCATCCTTTAAGAACTTGGCGTAAGCGGGGATGTGTTTGACAGCTTCTAGAAGCGGAATATTAATCTGTACTTGTTTAAAAATTTCCATCAGCTCCTCAGTTTCCATAGTATTCTTTTTTCTCTTGATTGTTTCCAAGGCCTCAGGATAGGGTGTCTGGATTGGTTCCATGTTTGGGTCCTTGGTTGGTGCTTCTTCTAAGTCGGGTAAAGTCTCGGGGAGAGTCGGCCATTTGGGATCCTGGGTTTTGGTGCCGCTTCTCAAGGTCACCGCATTCGCAGAGGCATTGGGGCCATGGGGTGATCCTTGAGAAGATGAGGATGAAGAGGCGCCAAACCCAGGAGGTGTTTGTGGAGCCGGTTGGACCATATGAGCCTGCCCGGGGTTGCCTTGGAACCCTTGCGAATTGGGGCCTCTGTTAATTATGTTTCGCGGGTTTGGTTGTGGTTGGGAAGGTAGAGATCCTTGCTGTTTACAGTCCAAGAGTTGGCTTAACTGTCCCTTTACCAAGGCCATTTCTTCCTGATGTTTTTGGTTCATGTCAGCCATCATCTTTATTAGGGTGTCCATTTGGTTTTGTGGGGGAGGGGCCGCCCTATTTTGGTTATATTGGGGTCTAACTGGTGGTCCTTGCTGATAGGGGGGCATGTGTGGCTGTTGGTTTGGCCTGGGCTGGTTTTGGAATTGCGGTAGTTTCTGGTTTGTCCAACCAAAGTTGGGGTGATTACGCCAGCCGGTGTTGTAAGTGTTGGAGAAAGGGTCAGGTTTTGCATATCCTTGGACGGCTTGCACATATTCTAGAATAGCCGATGTTGATGAAGAAGGAAGGGAGTAATCAAGGGTCGAGGGAGCAAAGGTCCCTCCTTGGAACATGGTTGGGGGTTGTTCCAGGTTTAGTTGGGTGAAGGGTTGGACCAGGTCAACATTATGTGCTCCTTTTGCTAGGGTGAAAGTCTGCAAGGGGTTCCTGGTCTGGTTTAGAAGCTCATCAATCTTCTTGTCCACCAATTCCACTCGATCCAACTTTTTGGCAATAATGTCCATGTCAACCATTCCAGAATTTGCTTGCACCTCATAAATCCCACCACGGGGTTGACTGGATCTGTTAAACTGGTTCATGGAGGCATTGTTGAGCGAATTCTCGCTCATAGACTCAAAGAGCTCAAACGCGCTCTCCTCGTCTTTGTTTAGGAAGTTTCCCCCGCATGAGGCATCGACGAAGTTCCGTAGGTTGCTATCCAGACCGTGATAGAAGATCTGGGCCAATTGCCACCTTGGAACTTCGTGGTGTGGGTATTTCCTCAAAAGTTCATTGAATCTTTCCCATGCCTCATGAAATTGTTCCCCACCCTGGAGTGTGAAAGTAGTGATAGCTCTTCTGAGGGCATTGGTCTTTCCTATGGGGAAGAATTTCTTTAAAAATGCATGCCTCAGTTCCTCCCAGGTGGTGATGGGTCTACCTAGGGTTCTAAGCCAATGAGAAGCCTTGTCTCTTAATGAGAAAGGGAACATCTTGATTAGAACAATGTCAAGGCTAATGTTCCTAGGTTTTACTGTTCTTGCTATGCGGTCGAGATCTTCTAGGTGCTGAAAGGGGTCTTCATTTGAGCTTCCATGAAAGTGGCTCTGGATTAGACTTAATACATTAGGTTTTAGCTCAAAATCGTCTCCCCCTTCGGGGATCCTAAGGTGTGGCTCGACTCTAATGGCAGAAGGGTTATAGAAATCACGGAGGGGTCTTGGCTGGTTCTGAAATGGTGGTAAATCAAGTGGTGGTTGTCCTGGTATGTCATCGAAAGGTGGTGGTTGTTCTTGCGGGTTCTGTAACCGTTGTATGGCTTGCATGATGGTGTGGATTTGTCGTTGCTGAAGCCGATGGTTAGCATTGATTTGAGCCTGGACGACAGCCATAGCATTTGGTGGGGGTTGATCTTCAGCCTCATCTACCCTAGGTTCAGCCATGTTTTCAACAGAATTACGTCGCCTAGATTCCTGCCCCAAAACACACAATTCGGGATGCAGTGAGCGCCTCCCGTGCATACACTAGAGAAGAACTGGAGGGGATGCGGAGGGCGACAGATGCGAGAAATGTGTTTCAATCAAGCACGCAAGCCTAATCCTTATGGTGTATTCCTTAGGAGACCTAGAAATCTCACAAAGGGTGATTAAGTCCGTAAGCACTGGACTTCCCTTCTCAAGGCTAATCTGGCCAGGTTGATTACGAGGGGATTGCAGGGAAGGTTCTTCCTTTGGCTTACGCCTCCGGTTCCATAGACCCCACAACCACGGGCGTTTGACACTGCCCTGCAGCCTAGTCACCAGATTCTACCAAGGGAATGAAAGCCAAGTGCCTAGCAGACAAAACCTCACCTTTTGAGACTTAACTCAGTCCTGCCTAGGGCACATCTACTCAGTTTTAAAGGGCTAGGATAGTGCTTGTGCTTAGGGTGATGTGATGAGGCGTTGATTGGGGTGGTGCCTCTTAATGTTCTACTTTCAAAGTGTGTGCTTCTAGCAAAACATGATTTTCAAGCAAGGATTTGTTAAGATATAGTGTCTTTTTAGTGTTTCATCCTTACTTAAGTACTTTTTAGGGTTGACGTGTCTTAATTTTTTCAAACAAGTTTCAGTGGGCACGTCAAGTTCTGCACACAACTTAGTGAAAGTAGATTTCCTTTTATTTTGTAGAGGCTCTAAAACCCTAGTGTACTCATCCTGATAATCATGCAGCTTCTATTAGATGAGTCAGTTTTAGGGTTGAGTGGTGCGGCCCAGGTCAACTCACGGTGGCTTCGCAAACACCACTCAAGAGAGAAAGAAAAGAACACTCCAAGAATTTGTCCAGTATATTAGAGTGTACATTTTTTTGTAGGGTGGTGTGTTAAGAATGTGGGTCAAGCAATCATTCGCCATGCCAATTTTTTTCAATTTTTATGATTTTTTTTAGCTTTTTCACGCAAGCAAACAATGAGAGAGAGAGAGTACTCACTATCGGTCCTCGAGGCGTCTACTTCCTTACTACCATAGTGGAATGTGTCGCTTCGCCGTCCATGCGCCGAATTCCTGCATCCGTCAAGTAAAAAGGAAAATAGGGCATTAGACGATATGAGAATGAAGGTGGAATGGAGGTGATAAAACAAATCCGTTGCCTCCCCGGCAACGGCGCCAAAAACTGACGTGCCTTCGTGCGTGTGTGTTAAGAGGTGTCATTATAGTTGCACTTGATACGTCGGTTTTAAAAGAAGTAAACGGAGGTGAGTCCGAGTTTCGATCTCAGGGAGACGTGGAAATCGGATTTTGTTTACCACTTGTTGTCACGAAAAAGGCGGAGTTTTGCTTGCGAAAGAGACGGTTTTGAAAAGCGAGAGATAGAGAGAGTTTAGGGTTAGAAAGCTCTTGGTTTTGATCATGCACTTTGAACAGAAATTAAAATGGCAACTAAATGGAAAATAATTTCATTAAACATGCATTCATAGTTCATGGTTTACAATATTAAATACATGCTTCAACAAAAGTAAATGAAAGCTTAAAAGAGAGAGAGAGAGAGGTAGAGAGAGAGTGGAGAGCGACGAGGCAGCCACGGTGGTGGAGGAGGCTCCGTCGGCGGCTCGTCGTCTCCGGCGATTACAAGAGTGCCTAAGACTAGCTAGGAGAGGAGTGGAGTAGTTGCAAGTGGGAGAGGATGCCTTGAATGGTGGTAGAAGGGGGTTTAAATAGAGTTAAGGGCTTCCTAAAAGAAGAATGTGCTTTAGCGACATCCAGAACGTCGCTAAAACTGCTTCCAGATACGTCGGTGAAGGCCTTCTGCCGCCGGTCAGCCGCCCGCCCCTCTCTCTCTTCAGGCACGATCCGTGGCTGTCGAACGAGAGCCGTCCGATTGATGATCGGACGGCTGAGATCCTTCCGCGCCTGCGCTAGGATCGCGCTTCGGGCGTGCGTGCGCGCGTGCGTTTCCGCCCGGCGTGCGCGCGCGCGTGGGAGGTGGGGCGCTGTCGTCGCGCCGCGTGGCGCAATCCTAGCCGCTCGCTTCTGATCGCGCGGCTCAATTTTGCCGCGCCCTTCGCCCGCAAGTGATTTTCGCTCCGCGCGAATCGAACGCGCGTCGCCGCAACGCGGGCGTGCGCGCTAACCGTTGCGCCACGCCCGCGCTTTGTCGCGGCGACCGCGGGCGAGCGCGCGGATCTCGGCCGTTCGATCGAAGATCAACGGCCGAGATGCGTCCTTGGCTGGCTTGGGGGCGTGCGGGCGGCGGGGCGACGTGGCGTGTTCTAGGCCGTTGATCTCCAGATCAACGGTCAGGATTTCTTGGGCCCATTGTGGGAGCTCCGGATGTCGGATTTGGCTGATTTTGAGTCCGTTAGACTCCGTTCGTCGTCCTGAATCCATCCGTGCAATCCGATTGCTCATCTGAGGCCTACTTTGACAAATGCTTTACACAAATGGCCATTAATACAGTTTATAAGCAATCTTGGTACTTGATGCATGCAATGCTCCTATTCTACTTTATGTTGTGCCTTTTATTCTAAAGATGGGCCATATTCAACCTAATTACTACCCCCTTGCGTGGTGTTATCACACGTCGCTACCCAAATTGGATCAGAATAAATATAAATAAGCACATACATACGATAAAGTCTTTGCACATTGCATTGGCTCGCGCACACACGCACGTAAGTGCGGGACGCGAGTTCGAGCCCCTACGCTGTGCAAAATTGATGTGGCGGGCACGTGCAGGAGCGTATGCGCGATTGGATGGCATAGAGCGCACCACATGGTGCGATCAGAGCGCATTGCGGGCGGGATGCGCGATTGCGCGGGTTGTGCGAAATCAGGAACGCGCGTGAGTCGTGCTTAGGATTTGCGACGGCGTAGTGCTGCGGTTGTCTAAACTGACTGATCTCACGATCGGACGGCCGATGTTAAGGTGGGATTTGAAGGCATGCGGCAAAAGCATAAACACGAAGGCGTGGGAGTGAGCACAGCCGCGCGATTTCAATGGGAGGGCAGCACCAGAGAACATCCGGGTGTGGAGAAGGATTTTGTTGAACAAAATTTGGGGCTACAATGCCTTTTTTGCCCCTCCAAGAAACTATAAAAGGGGCCTAAGGGTCCTCTTTCAAAGGCATTCAAATAGTAATCAAGTAGAGATCTCCTTTCTTCTACTGCTCCTCTGCCCTTTGCTTCCCGTCTCCGTCTCTGCATCTCCATTTGAAGCGTCCGTTGTTTGCGAAGCAATCATAGGTCTTAATTGACCTAAATTAGGCTAGGACTTAGCATAAGTTAGGGTAATTCATACATGCATGAGCATTATTTGCATCTTTACTGCTTTCTTTTAGCTATACATAAAATAATGTTATAATATGCTGATTAGGTGCATTATGTCAATTACAGGTAATAAGCTGGATCTGAAGCTGGATCAGGAATAATTGGTGTTGCAACAGAGCTGGAGCAGAAGACCTCCTTTCTTCTACTGCTCCTCTGCCCTTTGCTTCCCGTCTCCGTCTCTGCATCTCCATTTGAAGCGTCCGTTGTTTGCGCAGCAATCATAGGTCTTAATTGACCTAAATTAGGCTAGGACTTAGCATAAGTTAGGGTAATTCATACATGCATGAGCATTATTTGCATCTTTACTGCTTTCTTTTAGTTATGCATAAAATAATGTTATTATATGCTGATTAGGTGCATTATGTCAATTACAGGTAATAAGCTGGATCTGAAGCTGGATCAGGAATAATTGGTGTTGCAACAGAGCTGGAGCAGAAGACCTAGATTAGATGTAGTAAATAATAATGTAAGGGAGTTAAGGTATGCTACTCTATTAAGTAGGAATAAATCAGTAAAATGTGAAGAACTTAGGTCCATCCTAGCGCTAGGATAACCTAGAAACTTCCCCAAGACCTAGCCACCCTTAGATTAGGTCACTGCACCTTAGGAAACCTTAAAACCCTAATTCCAACCTTTATCTGGACGTCCAGAACCCTTAGCCAACTCCCGCACACCTCAAACCCACTTCTGCAGTGTTAGTGGACGTCCAAATAGTTGGTCAGACGTCCAATTTCTGCAGAATACCCAAGATAGAACCTTGAATCCTTCTTGACTCTGATTAGACGTCCAGACAACAAGTCTGGACTTCTGATTTTTGAGTATAAGTCGTCTGACACATTTATCAGACGTCTAGAACTGCTGTCCAGTTCCTGTTTTGAGATTCAAGCCTTGATCTTGGATCTCTAGCTCCCTAAACCCAATTCCAACCTCATAGGAACCTAAATTAAGTATCACAACCCTAGTACATCACCTGTAGACCTCCCTAAGGACCTAATTAGGTCCTCATTAAACCTAATTGACTTAGATTATAGTCAATTACCATTGCCTAGTCAATTGGGCTCATAGGGTCTAATTGAGCTCAGATCTCAACCCACACAAGTCCAATTGGACTCAGGGAGATTCCAATTGACCAAAGCCCAACGTAATTGAGTTATTTCACTCTCAATCAAGTTCACACTCATTCAATTAAACTTGTGTTAAGTTTAATTGCAATTCCTCCTTAGCAATTAGGGTTTGCAACCCTAATTTAAGGCCTACACCAACCTAAACCCCTTAGGACCTAACCTAAACCACTTAGCCACATAGGGCACAGCCACACACTCACACACACACACCCATTCACACACACACACTCATCTAGAGTTCTCTAGAACTCTCTTCCAAAGGTGGCGCCACTCTTGGTTGCCAAAATTAACAACCAAGAGCCATTCAAATTGAGATCCACTTTTTTATGGATCTAAGAACCACCTCTCTCTCTCACTTTGCCAGCCACTTATGGGGCTCTCTCTAGAGAGTTCCACACTTCTCTAGAGAGTCTCCCTTAGGTCTATAAAAAGACCTAAGGGGTGGTCATTTGCACCCATCCATCTCTTGGCATTATTCACTTCCATTTAGGTTAGCTACATTCACTTCCACTCCACCTCCACGAGTTGCTCACCATGGCTACCACCATCTCCATGCCAGGATGCTGGATCACCTCTCCAACCTCTCTCCAAGGGTCGGCCTAAGCACCATTGGTCGCCCCTCCTCTCAACCATTCAAAAGCCATCAGAGCCCACCTTCAAATGCCCTTATTTCTGCTAGATTAGTAGCTAGTTCTTCATAGTTTACATGCTTTTATTTACTGCTTAGTAGTGTAGCTCTTTACTCTCCCCCAATGATGCATGCAAAATCCTCCCATAAATTCCTGTATGCGATCGTTTTATGTTAGCTAGATTGATGTTTTTAAGGTTTCCTTTATAAGCTTTCCTCTAGTTCCATGTTGCAAACACTCTCTTGAATGAATGAAAGAAAATTATATATATATATGTCTATGTGTTGAGAATCACCATGAGCTTATTGCAATATATTTGGTGTGATTAAAGTTTCCTGCTTTTAACTTTTGATATTCTTGCAACTATGCATGTCTTGCTTAAATACGTAATAAGCATAAACCGCCATGCGATTTTAAGTAGAGCGAAAAAGAGATCGATATCAAATTTGCATAAACGCCTCCCAGAGACGAATGACCGGGACTCAAGTCTCGTTATCTTTACAAAAAAAAATCATTTTTTTTGACAAACGTTTTTGCGCTACTATACAACGAGTTCCGACGACTTTAAAATGAGCTAGAACGAGTCTGTCATCCGTTGAGCCACCTCGGTGGATCATTCCTGCTCTCCTCAACCTCTTCAGAAGGCCACCACGGACCACCCATTGTGCCCTTGTTTTGTTACCTAGATAGTTTTATTCATGCTTATAATTTGTTTAGTTATAGTTACATGTATGCAATTCATGTTCAAGCTCTCTACAGGATATATATATTGTGATTCATTGTCTATGCTATTTAGTAATTAGATTTAGAACAAGAGCATGAAATAAAATTGCTTTCTACCTCCCTATGATCGATTGGGACTCACCAATACCATTAATTTTATTTGTCAAGACGTATTTCAGGCTATATTACGACGTATTCATCTTTTACGTGATCTACGCCATGAACAAAGAACTCACTACAACAAAACTCTCTGCAGCAAAACAAAAGAAAGGAAACTATGGCTGGGCTCGACTGGGCCCAGCGCCCTCAGTAGCTGGTAGCTCTGGCTGCTCGAATCCATGACCTGAACATAGTTACAAAATCTGGGGTCAGCTAACGTTGAGTAGAGTGGTGGTTAAGTCATTTACATGCAACATAATTGGACTGTAACCAGTTAAACATTCAATTGTCAGTTAATTATTTCCATCTGTTTCCAATTCCCTAGTTTATGTGTTTCTGAGTCGAGTACGCTAATCGGGTTCCTTGACATTGCTCAATCTTCTTGCTCCCAAAGGGAATGATCATGCTTGTAGTTTTCCCGCGATGCAGGATGTATACGTGGCACTCTCTTGGACGGGAGAGTCCCCCGTGGTAGTCCTACACTCGGTCTACTACCCCGAGGTCATGGTCGCGACGTAGCGGTGACTACGGCATGCATGATAAGTGCACGGGTAGTTACCCTGCACTGGCACGCGGTCAGTCATTTCTGCTAGCGGGTACACTCAAACGTACAGCACGGAACAGCATAGGGCCTTGCCCTCTCAGAATAGGAGTCTCGCCTCTCAGAACAGAACAAGGGTCTCGCTCTTCCACAGTCCACGTACCCTCTTCTGACTATCCTGGTTTGCCCAGCGGGCCTAACAAGAGTCGGTGTAGGGTGGTGTTACGACTCGGTTCCCGAATCCCTACAGGACACGAGACCGGACCGACTCGACTTATCCCAAGAGCCAGTCGTCCAACGAGAAAGTAACTAAAAAGCAAGAAAGCAAACCACATTCACTATGCTAAGCAACTAACAGTAAGGAGGTACAACAGTAAAGAAGTAAAACTGCTACAGTACATATTACCACCGCAACAGTAGAAGTAATAAGTATAGGAACATAAAGAACATAATATAAAGGTACAAGAGTCTACTCACTACAACAGAAAAAAGTACAACAAGAAGCTACAACTACTGGGCTCTACTGGGCCCAGCACCCTCTGCAGCCGTGGGCTCTAGCTGCTCAACACCTGTACCTGAAAAGGGTTATGAGTACACGAAGTTAGTGAACGTTGAGTAGAGTGGCAACCAACTAACTAAAGTAGTAAAAGTGGATAGGTAGCTGTTGTTCTTCAATTACTTTATTTAACTAATTATTCTTTCTCACCACTTGGTTTATTTATTAGATCTCTTTCTTGATCTCAAATGTTCCTCGTGGGAATGATCTTGATTGCAGTCTTTTCCGAAGAGTAGAAGGCACATGTGGTTCTCTCCTGGCCGGGAGAGTCCCCCTTGGTGATCCTACACCTAGTCAACCACCCCAAGGTCACGGATAGATGTAACGGTGACTACGGCATGCGCGATAAGCGCACGGGTAGCTACCCTACACTAGCACGTGGTCAGTCGTTTCCGCTAACGGGTGCACCCCAAAGCACAGCACAGAACCAGCATAGGGCCTAGCCTTCTCAGTAACAGGGGTCTAGCCCCTCTCAGTAACCAAACAGGGGTCTCGCCCCTCCACAGTCTACACAACCTCGCCTGACTACTCTGGTTTGCCCAATGGGCCTAACAAGTCGGTGTAGGGCAGCTAGCTGAACCCCGGGCCCCGTGGGGTTGCTAGCTCTCTCCCTACACTAGTAGTTATCCTCGGTACTGTGTACGCGAGGGCCAAGAAGTAGGTACAGAGTGGCCAATCCTAAGCCTGGGTCCCAACCCAAGGGTGGCTAGCTCCGCTCTGCACTAAATAGGAAGATAGTCTCTCTCCTTGGTACTTCAGACATCTGGAAGTGGCTAAAGTCGTCTGGTAAGCTCCCCAGACATTTGAAGTGCGTGGGAGGGCATGTCCTATGCCTTCCCGAAGCAAATTCTACACGCAGACACCCAATCTTCTCAAAATGGGCATGCAAAGTGGTGGCAAAGAGGACGTACCTTCGCCTAACTCTCACCCCAGACGTCTGGAACCTCCTCCAAACGTCAGCTCCGTCGTCTGGACATCTCTCCAGATGTCTAATTCTGGGAAAAACCTAGAACCAGAACCTGCTTCCACCCTCTCACGCCGCGCCTTCTCATCTGCAGCTCCTGCTGCAGCAGTGTCGGGGAGGACCTCCCCGATGCACTCCTCCTCGCGCACGTGCCGCTCCAGCCGTGCGCTCACCGATGAGCTCCCACGCAAGCTCGCGAGCTTGCTCTCCTCCTCTCCTCATGCCGCTCCTCCTCAACGCCACCCACGCGCTCTCTTGCTCGCGTTGCCTCTCTCGCTGGAGGGAAGAAGAAGGAAGGTGGCTGGTGGCTGAGAAGTAAGGGGAACGAGAGAGGAAGGAGGAAAAATGAGGGGTACTGTCTGCGCATAGCACCTGTACAGATGCGAGCTCGTACTCAAAATTTTTGATTCCCAGACATCTGGGAAGGTGTCCAAATGTTTGACCCACAGTCCAGACGTCTTAAAAGGCTCCAATAGCACAGGTCTTAACATCATAACAAACTTAAAGGAAGTTTCATCCCCAAAACTTGAGCTAGCTAGGGTGTGGAAAAAGAACAATAAATGCATAACAAACTTAAAGAGGACCGAAGCCGGTCCGAAAAGATGTACCCTCAAAAAGCTCTGGGTACCGCTCTCGCATCGCCGCCTCAGGCTCCCAGGTAGCCTCCTCATAGCTCTGGCTCCTCCGTATGACCTTCACCAGGGGTACCTACTTCCATCTCAAACTCCGGATGGCTCTGTTTAGTATCTATACAGGTTGTCACCCACCTCGACACTCTCGTAGCTCAAAATGTGACTGGGATCGGCGATGTACTTCCTAAGGTTGGACACGCGGAACACGTCGTGCACACCAGAAAACTAGGGAGGAAGGGCAAGCCTGTAAGTAACGGGTCCAACTCGCTTCAGGACCTCAAAAGGCGCCACAAACCTTGGTGCGAGCTTCCCTTTCACCTCAAAACGCTGCAGGCCCTTCATGGGCGAAACATGAAGGAAGACGTGATCCCCAACCTCAAACTGCACCTCTCTGCGCTTCCGGTCGGCATAACTCTTCTGTCTGCTCTTGATAGTGCGAAGTCGTCTGTGTATCTGCTCAATCACCTCCTGACTCTACCAGATCAGCTGGGGGCCAACCTCCCACTTGGTCCCTACCTTAACCCAACTTAAGGGCGCAGTACACCTCCAGCTGTACAGAGCCTTGTATGGTGCCATGCCGATACTCGAATGATAGCTGTTGTTATATGCAAACTCTGCTAGGGGCAAGTGCTCCTCCCAAGAGCCCCTCCAGTCCAGTACACAGGCACGCAAAAGGTCCTTAAGTGTCTGTATCGTGCGCTCTAACTGTTCGTTCGTCTGGGGGTGGTACGCCGTGCTAAACCTCAACCGTGTCCCTAAGGCCTACTGAAACTCAACCCAAAACTGGGACATAAAACAGGTATCCCAGTCGAATACAATCTTGCGTGGAACTCTGTGAAGACGTACCGCATCACGAATATACCTCTCTGCCAACTGTACCGGTCCCAAGGTGACTTGGATTGGCAAGAAATGTTCTATCTTCGTCAATCTGTCTATAATCACTCAGACTGCGTCGTGTCCTCGCTGGGTAACAGGCAAACCCACCACTAAGTCCATGGTGATGCTCTCCCACTTCCACTCTAGCACTGGAAGTGGCTGCAACGGCCCTGCAGGCCTCTGATGCTCGGCCTTCACCTACTAGCACACCAAACGCTGTTGCACGAACTCACCTACATCCTGCTTCATCCCTCTCCACCAAAAGTCACGTCTCAGATCATTATACATCTTCGTGTTCCCGGGATGTATGGTAAACTTGGAACCGTGTGCCTCAGTCAAGAGCTCTCTCAACAACTCCTCGTCTCTGGGGATGCACAAACGTCCCCTCATTCGCAGTACCTTGTCGGTAAAGGAGAAATCTCTTGGATCCCTTGACATTACTCGGTAGTGCAATGACTGCAGATACAGGTCTGTCATATGTCCTGAAATGATGCGGTCTATCAACTCTGGTCTCGTCTGTCGTGTTACTGTCACTGACTCGCAATGCCCCTGTAACTTTAGGGGTTGCCAACTGCCCAACTCCTCCATGAGTCTCCAACTCTGTGCCTATAAACTAGCCAAGTGGGCAGGCACCTTCCGGCTCAAGGCATCAGCCACCACGTTGGCCTTCCCCGGGTGGTAGGAGATGCTACAGTCATAGTCCTTCAGGAGCTCTAACCAACGTCTCTATCTCATGTTAAACTCCTTTTGATCAAACAAATACCTGAGGCTCTTATGATCCGTGAATATCTGAAAAGTCTCACCGTACAGGTAGTGCCTCCATGTCTTCAGCGCGAAGACGACAGCTGCCAGCTCTAAGACATGGGTAGGGTAGCTATGCTCATGGGGCTTCAGTTGCCGCAAAGCGTAAGCGACAACGTGACCCCGCTGCATGAGCACACCCCCTAACCCCTGCAACAAAGCGTCTGTGTACACAACGAAACCGCCACTTCTGTCTGGGATGGTAAGTACAGGAGCCGAAGTCAGCCTCTCCTTCAACTCCTTAAAACATGCCTCACAAGCATCTATGCAAGAAAAGGACACATCCTTCCGGGTCAACTGTGTCATAGAAATCTGCGAGAAACCCCTGATAAACCGCTGGTAGTAGCTTGCCAGTCCCAAGAAACTGCGGATCTCTGTCACTGTACATGGTCTCTCCAACTTGAGAACTGCCTCTACCTTGGCTGGGTCCACAGCCAAGCCATCCCCTGAAATCACATGACCTAAGAAGGTCACCTGCCTCAACCAGAACTCGCACTTGCTGTATTTGGCATACAGCCTACGTTGTCTCAACATGTCTAGAACCATCCGCAAGTGCTGTCCGTGCTGCGCTTGATCCCATGAGTTGATGAGCACATCATCAATAAACACCACCACAAACTGATCCAGATACGGTCTGAACACCTGGTTCATCAAATCCATGAAATCAGCGGGGGCGTTGGTCAGCCCAAACGGCATGACAAAAAACTCGTAGTGTCCGTACCGGGTGAGAAAAGTTATCTTGGAGACGTCGGCCTCCCTGATCCTCAACTGGTGGTAGCCAGATCTCAAATCTATCTTGGAGAAAACCGTGGCATCTCGCAACTGGTCAAACAAGTCATCAATCCTTGGTAGCAAAAACTTGTTCTTGATGGTGACCCTATTCAGCTGCCTATAGTCCACGCAAAGGCGTAGTGTACCATCCTTCGTCTTCACAAATAATACCGAGGCTCCCCACGGAGACGCACTGGGCCTCACAAAGCCCTTCTCCAGAAGGTCCTGCAACTGGGACTTGAGCTCTTGCAGCTCAAGTGGTGCCATCCTGTAAGGTGCTGTAGATATGAGGCTGGTCTCTGGTACCAATGAGATCTCGAACTCGATCTCACGCTTAGGCGGTAGTCCTGGCAGCTCCTCTGGAAACACGTCGAGGTACTCTCTGACCACTGGGATGCTCTGAAAGTCTGCCACGGGGCTGGGCTCTGCCACTACACAAGCCAGAAAGCCCTTACACCCCTGGCACAAAAGTCTCGCCGCCCGAAGTGTAGAAATGCACCTGAAGCCTCCATCCACCGGCTGTCCGTGAAAATCAAAAGAAGGCATCTCCGGTATGGAGAAGACGATCTTCCTCTCGAAACAGTCCACCAAAGCGTGGTAAGCGGACAGCCAATCCACCTCCAAAATCATGCCAAAGTTCTCCATCGGTATCACAATCAGGTCAGCGGGGAGGCTGTGTCCCCCAACATTGACCTCATAGTCTGTGTAAACCTCTCAGCTGCAAACAGCTGACCACCTGGACCTCTGATCACAAAAGGATCCTCTAACAACACACAATCTTGTCCCCAACTGACAGTAAAACTAGCAGCAACAAACGAGTGTGTGGCGCCGGAATCAAAAAGTGTGTAAACTAATATGCCAAAAACTGTAACCATACCTACCACTACTGAACTTGAAGCTCTGGCATCTCCGTGTGTCAGGGCGTTGATACGTCCCTTAGCTCTTGGTGCGGATGAAGTAGCCACACTCTGCATCGGACGGGTAGCCACTGGCCGGTACCCTCCCCGCGACTGCTGTCTTCCCCCACGTGCCTGGGAACCACGGTCTCCTGCTCATCCTCCAGCACTCAATGTGGGGAGCATGTGCTGACCTCTAGCCTTAGACTGGCAGTCCCTCCTGATGTGGCCCGGTTGGCCACAGTGGTAGCAAAGGGGAACTCAACTCCCGCCCACGGTAGGTCCCTGTTAACGGCTGGGCCGGGGTCCAGTGCTGGCAGTTGGCCCCTGTCGGGGGACCCCAAAGGTCACTGAAGGAACCGCAAAGCGTGACAGCTCTCTTACAGGTGCCGCGTGCCTCCTCTCTCGCCGACCTTGAGAGTAGTCTGGCTGGTAGGGCCTCTTTCGTCTGCTGTCAGTGTCATGTGCGGCCGGGTTGGTCTCCTCATATGTCATAGCTGCCTCCACCACTCTCGAGAACATGGGTAGCTTCAGGGGTTTGACATACCCCCAAATAGCAGGCCGGAGCCCCTCGGTGAACCTCCACAGGCGCTCCTCCTCAGTAGCCACAGCTGTCGCAGTGAAAAGGGACAGCTCCAGAAAACGCATATGATACGCGCTCACAGTCATCATCCCCTGGCGGAGAGTGTGGAACTCCTGCCTCCTCTGGTCCTGCCACGTCTGCAGGAAGTACTGTTCGCAGAAGAGGGTGACAAACTGGTCCCATGTCAGCTCTGCCCTCTCCTGACCTCTGACCGCCCTCCATAACCTGTGTGCCGCGCTCTCTAGCTGGTATGTGGCAAAGGCCACACGGCACTCCGCAGGAAGGCGAAGGGTGTCAAACACCTTCTCGATCTGCTCGAGCTAATCCTCCACCTCGGTCGGGTCCCTTGAAGGAGGGGGCTTCAGCTTCTGGAACTGTCCGAAAATCTCGTAATGTCACTGAAGTGGGGAAACGAGAATGGCTCCAGGCAGGGAGGGCTCGTGCTCGGAAGTGTCAGAGTGTGGTGGGGGCGGTGGAGGACCACCCCCTCCCCCATGTCCAGCGCTGCGTTTGTCTCGTGGTCCCACAAAGGACTCCCCCTCCACGTCCTCATGGAGAGGCACTCGTGGAGGCGGTTGGAGCTCCTCTCGTACAATCTCCCATATCAGCTGGGCGAGGTCCTAGGCCTGAACGCCTGGATGAAGTGGCTGGTCCACTGAAACGTCGGGCTCAGCATGTCCGCCCCTCCGACCTCGTCCACGGTCGCGTTCGCGGCCCGCCTCAATTGCTCCAAGTTGAGGCATCTCCTGCAAGGGGACGCGAACAACAGAACAAGAAGACGACAATTTCAAGGAACATTCGGCAAAAGAACCTTAGAACAGATGTCAAAAGGTATGTTGTGGTGGTCACTCTTGTTACAAGCACGTGAATTAGTTATTCTCAAGCTAGTTGGTTCACTTCTCGGGATGACCTTGCTCTGATACCATCTTGTTACGACTCGGTTCCTGAATCCCTACAGGACACGAGACTGGACTGACTTGACTTATCCCAAGACTTAGTCGTCCAACGAGAAAGTAACCAAAAAACAAGAAAGCAAACCACATTCACTATGTTAAGCAACTAATAGTAAAGAGGTACATCAGCAAAGAAGTAAAACTGCTACAGTACATATCACCACCACAACTGTAGAAGTAATAAGTACAGGAACATAAAGAACATAATATAAAGGTACAAGAGTCTACTCACTACAATAGAAAGAAGTACAACAAGAAGCTACAACTATTGGACTCTATTGGGCCCAGCACCCTCTGTAGCCGTGGGCTTTGGCTGTTCAACACCTGGACCTAAAAAGGGTTTTGAGTACATGAAGTCAGCGAACGCTGAGTAGAGTGGCAACCAACTAACTAAAGCAGTAAAAGTGAACAGGTAGCTATTGTTTTTCAATTACTTTCTTTAACTAATTATTCCTTTTCACCACTTGGTTTATTTATCAGATCTCTTTCTTGATCTCAAATGTTTCTCGTGGGAACGATCTTGATTACAGTCTTTTCCGAAGAGTAGAAGTCACACGTGGTGCTCTTCTGGCCAGGAGAGTCCCCCTTGGTGATCCTACACCCAGTCAACCACCCCAAGGTCACGAACAGACGTAACGGTGACTACGGCACGCGTGATAAGCGCACGGGTAGCTACCTCGCACTGGCACACGGTTAGTCGTTTCCGCTAACGGGTGCCCCCCAAAGCACATCACAGAACTAGTATAGGGCCTAGCCCTCTCAGTAACAGGGGTATAGCCCCTCTCAGTAACCAAACAGGGGTCTCGTCCCTCTACAGTCCGCGCACCCTCGCCTGACTACGCTGGTTTGCCTAATGGACCTAACAAGTTGGTGTAGGGCAGCTAGTTGAACCCTGGGCCCCGTGGGGTGGCTAGTTCTCTCCCTACTGACGAGTCGATTCCTTGCTTTTAAAGTCGTTTGTAGTTTTATGTGGTGGAAAAATCGACTAATCAATATTTAAAATAACCACTCGCAGAAGAGCGGGTCATATCCACAGGGAGGCAATGACGTATTTAAATTCGCACTAGTTCAAAACGTATGTTCGTAGTTAATTTTGACGAGAACTGAGCTAAATTTTCCTTCTTATTAAGATAGTATCAAGAGAACATGCTGAAATGGCAATTTTGGACAACTAACGGATATTTTTTGCAATGTAGATTTAATAAAATATTAATAAAAGATGACAATGGCAGAAAATGTAATTATTAATGGGGCATGTACTGTAGCAAAATAGGGGATTTCTTCCCCTTGGCCGTGTGTGAAGAGGAAGGAACGGTCAGAGGCGTGAAGCTCAGAGGAAGTTCTTTGGATCGAGGGCTTTGTAGCTGTGGTGGCGGTGAGTCGCGAGGTGGTTGCAGCCAGCCCGATGGAGCTCCGGCGAAGGTGGGTTGCGCGGCTGAGTTTCTAGCAAGGAGGCGCACGCCGAGGATGGTGCTGCCGCAGGCACGCCACTGCTGCTGGATGTTGCAAGGAAGGCGCACAGCGGGTAGAGTTGGCGCTGCTGTAGGCTGCTGGCGGGTGCACTGCAAGGAGGCAGAGGCGTTGCAGGTGGCAGGCTTGTGTAGGTGATGCGCGCGTAGAGAAGAGCGTGCGCCTGCTGCTGTGTGCGCGCTGGCCGCAAGTGCTAGCAGGCTTGCTGCACGCTGGCGGGCTTGCTGCAGGGTGCACGCGAAGTTGCAAGGCGGGTGGGCTGGCGGTTGGTGCTGGAGGTGAAGTGCGTGCGTGGGTTGGCGGTTGGCGCTGGAGGTGAAGCGTAGCAAGGGTGGTTGCTGTTGCAGGTTGGAGAGGCGTTGGAAGCTGGAGGTGATGCGGGTGTGAAGTGGAGGTGAGCGGCCGGTTGCTGCTGTAGTGTGGGTCGAAGTTTCAGACGTTCGGGAAACTTCCTGGACGTCTTAACTGTCTGAGGAGTGAAATTGCAGTAGCTACGGTGGTGGTTGTTGGTGACGACAGCGAGGGAGGTGCACGCTGAGGTGCTCACGTTAATGCGGACGAGCTTCGGATGGCGGTGTGGCCTGTCACACCACACGCCCACGGTGGTGGAGACTCATGCCCACTGTTGAAGCCGACGGTGCGGAATGGAAGAGAGAGGAACTCTCTGCACAGTGGTGGGTCGGTGGTGGAGGCCTACTGCGCTCGGCTGTCTCTTCCTCCTTTTGTAGCTGCCTGCATGAATTTGAATGGAGAGGCGGGAGCAGATCCACGTTCTCCGCTAATCCATGAATGTAGGCTTTAGTGCAGCAACTGGTGGCGTTGCTGCGGCAGTCGAGCCGTTGCTGAAAAGAAGAAGAATAAAAGATATTGTTAAAATATTATGGTTATTTATATACAAACTTTAAACTTTTATGTTAACTTAAATAATGCATGCAATGCACCTAATTGGTTAACTAATTAAATGAATGCAATTCTAACTTAATTCTAAATGCATTTAAAAGATGAATGCAATGCATGAATTATGTAATTAAATTAGAAATATGAATTAATCTATTTACATCCTAATTTATGCTAAATAAATGCTAGAATTAACCTAATGTTTAGGCACTTAAATACTTAAATAACCTACAAATATGGGCTAATCACCTACACTAGTAGCTCTCCCTGGTACTGTGTACGCGAGGGCCAAGAAGTCGGTACAGAGTGGCCAATCCTAAGGCCGGGTCCCAACCCAAGGGCGGCTAGCTCCGCTCTGCACTAAACAGGGTGATAGTCGCTCTCCTTGGTTCTCTGTACTCAAGGGCTAGCTCACTTCCCCGCTCTCATTTCCAGATCCAATCCATTTAATTCCAGGAGCGCTACTCCTAATTCCCCGTAGGGTTCATGCTCATATCCCTCATGCCATTCCATACCAGGTTTCATCATTTCTATTTCCATTCTCAGGTTATACACATGCAACTTGTAATTCTATCGTTCACATTTCCATATTCAGGTTATACACAGGTAGCTCGTGTTTCCAACATTCACATTTCCATTTCCAAATTATATACATGCAGCTCATATTATGTCATTTCACGTGTGCGACAGGAAAGTTACATACAACAGTTAACTAGCACAAGTACTACATATTTCGCAGGCAACTGTTATTCATTTACAGGCAATTGTTATCATTTTATCTACTCATTCAAGACTGCAATCCCTTCATTTAATACATACATTCTAGTATTTCTAGTCCTAGGATTCATGCCATACCCTAGGTTCTAATCATTCATTCAACACATGCATTCAAGTTTGTATTTAAATTAGGGGAAGCCACTCTACCAGTAAACCCAGGAGTAGTGGGGGCTTGAACAGCAGGCTCACGTGCCTCATCAAGCCCTGAACCTGCAATGAAACGAAGTCCTATCATAAGGGAATATTTAGAATAGTATAGAAAGTCTTCTAACAAGTAGAGGAATTCACAAGGAACACATCGGTATCTTATTTGCGGAAAACAGACTTCAAACGGACCCTAAACGGGTCAAAAACAAGGTTTCTGATTCAAATCAGACGTCTGGAACAACTTCCAGATGTCTTAAAAGTGTCCAGTGTCATATCTCAATCCATGCACCAATCCTCAGACATCCAGGAACTCTTTTGGACCATCTGGAGCCAGCGCCAGACATCCGACAACCTCTCTAGATGTCTAGAAGTGCCTACAGTCGTCTGGTAAGCTCCCTAGATGTCTGAAGTGCATGGGAGGGCATGTCCCGTGCCTTCCCGAAGTGAATCTTGCACGCAGACACCCAATCTTTTCAAAATGGGCATGCAAAGTGGTGGCAGCGGAGCGGCCTACATGGCCGTATCCGCAAAGAGGACGTACCTTCACGAAACTCTCACCCCAGACGTCTGGAACCTCCTCTAGATGTCAGCTTCATCGTCTGGACATCGCTCCGGACGTCTGATTCTGGGAAAAACCTAGAACCAGAACCTGCTTCCGCCCTCTTGTGCCTCGCGTGGCCGTGCCATGTCCTCTCGCTTGTAGCTCTGGCTGCAGCAGTGTCGGGGAGGACCTCCTCGACGCGCTCCTCCTTGCGCACATGCCACTCCGGCCGTGCACTCACTGGTGAGCTCCCACACGAGCTTGCGAGCTTGCTTTGCTCCTCCTCTCCTCACGTCGCTCCTCCTCGATGCCACCCGTGCGCTCTCTCGCTCGCGCTGAATCTCTCGTTGGAGGGAAGAAGAAGGAAGGTGGCTGGTGGCTGAGAAGTGAGGGGAACAAGAGAGGAGGAGGGGGTTATATAAGGTTGGGGTTAGGGTTTGCTTGGAGGCGAGGGAAGAGAGAGAAGAAGGAGGAAAAATGAGGGGTACTGTCTGCACGCAGCACGTGCGCAGACGCGAGCTCGTACTCAAAATTTTTGATTTCCAGACATCTGGGAAGGTGTCCAAATGTCTGACTAGATGTTTGACCCATAGTCCAGACATCTTAAAAGGCTCAAACAGCATGGGTCTTAACAGGTGGCCAAACCTAACCTCGGGTCCCATGGGGTGGCTAGCTCCCTCGTACACTAAGTAGCTCACCCCCGTACAACATATGTGAGGGCAAAACAGGAGTCGTCGTGGAGTGGCCAATCCTAATCCCTGGTCTCAACCCAAGGGGTGGCTAGCTCTCCTCTACTCTAAAGGGATAGTTGCTCTCCTCGGTACCACCTACACGAGGGCCAGCTTACTTCCATTAACCAAGTTCGAACAGCCGCCCATAGGCAACATGTTCCAAAACCATCAGGTTTTCCATGCTACAGTATTCTTGATTTCTTTCTAAATTCCCCGTAGGGTTCGTACATGGGCTTTCCTATTTCCATATTTGGTTCGTTACATGTAGAATAGGCAAGTCAAATTTCACCATCAATTACTTAGTACAGGTATGTATTTCTATTCATCACATGGTTCATTACAGGTAGTACAGGCAATTCATGAATTATCACGGTAACTCATTCATTCATTAACTACACATGCATTTCTTCCAGCCCTAGTGTTCATTTCACAACTTAGGGTTCAATTGAATATATTCTAAGTAGCATGCATTTGTCTCTGTTCAGTCCTAGGGTTCATCTCACAACCTAGGGTTCAAATAATTCTATGCATGCAATTTAATTATTAACTTCGAGATTAAGGTGAAAACCACTCTACCAGGTTAACCGGGTGGAATGCGGGCTCGTACGGTAGCTCCCGATGTCTCTACAGGCCCCGTATGCTCTACGGACTGGAGTCCTACAACATGGACTGATAGGTCAAACGAGCTCGAAACTGCATAGACACTATATCATTACGTAGATAAACTCGAACGGAATCCAACAACATTTTGTTTGCGGAAATCTGACTCCGTTTGGGCCCTTAACGGGCCCAAAAACACCAACCTTGACCAAAATCAGACGTCTGGGAAGAGTCCTAGACGTCTTAAACGAACTCAAAGACTCACCTTGCTTGGGGTGCCTTCTTTTGGACGTTTGGAACTTCATGCAGACATCTGATGGTGTCTTCAGACGTTTGGAGACACTCCTAGACGCCTGAAACAGCCTCGGTCCTTACACCGATGTACCTCCCCAATCTCTGACACATGCATGCGAGGTCAAAACTCGGCAGGGCAAAATAATTGAAAAATATGCGCTATCGGACGTCTGGTATTACCTCTGGACGTCTGCACAGACGTTTGATTCTGCGGAAAAATGATTTTGTAGAACCGTTTGTGAGCTCTTTTTCTCGTAGAAGCTGCAGCAACTACAACACCTCCTCGTCTCCCTCATGAGCCCTCTGCTCTCAGGCCTCTGGTCTCCTCCACTCTCTGCTTTCTCCTTCTCCTGCTCCCCTCTCTCCCTCTCCTCTTAGCTGTGGTGTGGGATGGATGGAGGAGGAGCGGGGTGTTTATATGGAGATGGAAGGTGTGGGGGGAGGGATGGTGTGAGGCGTAGAGGGGTAAGGGGGAAAATGGGGAAGGTTTATGGGAGAGGGGTGTCGTGGGTGAGGGATGGGGTGGCGTGAGGGGTAAGGGGGATGGTGTATAGTGGGTTAAGGTGTGGGGATGGGAAAATTGCGGGGGCACCCCTGCAAGTTCTCTTTTCCCTCACATATCCACAATTCAAACCTAGGGGTGTTAACATTGCACAAAAACCCATAAAAATTTTGGAAACGCCAAATGACCCTTGGGAAGGGTCATTTCAACATAACAAACTTAAAGAAAGTTTCGTCCCTGAAACTCGAGCTAACTAGGATATGGAAAATTAAACATAATTGTGCATAAAAAACTTAAAAAAGATTAAAGTAGGTCAGAAATGACGCACACTCGAAAAGCTCTGGGAATTGTTCTCGCATCATCGCCTCAGGCTCCCAAGTGGCCTCCTCGTACCGCTAACTCCTCCATAAGTCCTTCACCAGGGGTACCTCCTTCCGTCTCAGACTCTGGATGGCTCTGTCTAGTATCTGTGCTGGCCTCTCAGGGTAGGTCAGGTCGTTCCCCACCTCGATGTTCTCGTGGCTCAGAACATGGCTGGGGTTGGCGATGTATTTCCTGAGGTTGGACACGTGGAACATGTCGTGCACTCTAGAGAGCTGGGGAGAAAGGGCAAGCTGGTAAGCAATGGGTCCTACCCACTCCAAGACCTCAAAAGGCCATAAAAACCTCGGTGCGAGCTTCCCTCTCACCCCAAACCACAGCAAGCCCTTCATAGGCGAAACACGGAGGAAGACATGATCTCCAACCTCAAACTGTTCCTCCTTACGCTTCAGGTCAGTGTAGCTCTTCTGCTTGCTTCTGACAGTACGGAGTCGTCTGTGGATCTGCTCGATCACCTCCTGACTTTGGTGTATCAGTCTGGGACAAACTTCCCACTTGGTCCCCACCTCAACCCAACTCAAGGGAGTAGTACACCTCCTCCCGTACAGAGCCTCATATGGTGCCATGTCGATGCTCGAGTGGTAGCTGTTGTTGTATACAATCTTTTCCAGGGGCAAATGCTCCTCCCAAGAGCCTCTTCAGTCCAGCACGCAAGTGCGTAGGAGGTCCTCAAGGGTTTGAATGGTGCATTCTGACTGTCCATCGGTTTAGGGGTGATAGGCAGTACTGAACCTTAGACGAGTCCCCAAAGCCCGCTGGAACTCCACCCAGAACTGGGAAGTGAAACAAGTGTCTTTGTCTGATATAATCTCGCGAGGGACCCCGTGAAGGTGCACCACATCTCGGATGTAGCGCTCTGCCAACTGTGCTGGTCCAAAAGTGACTCAGATCGGCAGAAATCGTGCCGTCTTCGTCAATCTATCCACTATCACCCAGACTGCATTGTGTCCTCGCTGTGTCACAGGTAATCCCACTACCAGATCCATAGTGACACTCTCCCTCTTCCGCTCCGGTACGGGAAGTGGCTGTAGCGGCCTTGTAGGCATTTGGTGCTCGGCTTTCACCTGCTGGCATATTAGGCACTGCTGAAAAAAACTACCAACATCCTGCTTTATCCCCCTCCACCAGAAATCACGTCGTAGGTCGTGGTACATCCTCGTGTTCCCAGGATGTATGGTGAATTTGGACCTGTGCGCCTCAATCAGGAGCTCTCTCAATAGCTCCTCGTCTCTAGGAATGCACAAGTAACCCCTCATACGCAGGACTCCGTCAGTGAAAGAGAACTCTCCTGGGTTCCCTGTCAATACCCGGTCTCACAACGTCTGCAGGTATGGATCCGTCATCTGTGTAGTAATGACAGGATCTATCAGCTCTGATCGTGCTTGCCTCTCCACTATCACTGCTTCGCAGTACCCCTGTGACTCCTGGGGTCACCAACTGCTCACTTCTTTCATGAGTCTCGAACTCTGTGCCAGTAGGCTAGCCAAGTGGGTGGGCATCTTCCGGCTCAAAGCGTCTGCCACCACATTGGCCTTCCTTGGATGGTAGGAGATGTTGCAGTCGTAGTCCTTCAGGAGCTCTAACCAGTGTCTCTATCTCACGTTGAGCTCCTTATGATCAAACAGGTATCTGAGGCTCTTGTGATCAGTAAAGATTTCGAACGTCTCTCTGTACAAGTAGTGCCTCCATGTCTTCAGTGTGAAGACAACAGCTGCCAGCTCCAAGTCATGGGTGGGGTAGTTGTGTTCATGGGGCTTTAGTTGCCGCGAAGTGTAATCGACAATGTGACCCTGTTGCATGAGCACACCACCCAATCCCTGCAACGAGGAGTCAGTGCAGACCACGAATCTGCCTCTACTGTTTGGGATGGTGAGTACAGGAGCTGAAGTCAGCCTCTCGTGCAGCTCCTAAAAGCATGACTCACACTCGTTTGTCCAGGAGAAGGGCATATCTTTCTGGGTCAACTGAGTCATAGGACGTGCGATCTGCGAGAAACCTCGGATAAACTGCTTGTAGTAGCCTACCAGTCCTAGGAAACTGCGTATCTCTGTCACTGTATGAATCCACCACCAACTCGTCTCTTGAGATTACATGGCCCAAGAAGGTAACCTGTCTCAACCAGAACTCGCACTTGCTGTACTTGGCGTACAGGCTGTGCCATCTTAAAGTGTCCAAGACCATGCGGAGATGCTGTCCATGCTGTGCCTGATTCTAAGAGTAGACAAGCACGTCGTCAATGAATACTACCACGAACTAATCCAGGTACAGTCGGAAGATGAGGTTCATCAGATCCATGAAAGCGATGGGGGCGTTGGTCAGCCCAAATGGCATGACCAAGAACTTGTAGTCACCATACCGCATGCGGAAGGCTGTCTTGGAGACGTTGGTCTCCCTGATCCTCAACTGATGGTAACCCGATCTCAGATCTATCTTGGAGAATACCGCGGCATCTCTCAGCTGGTCGAAGAGGTCATCGATACGAGGCAGTGGATACTTGTTCTTGACGGTAACCTAGTTCAGCTGTTTGTAATGGACGCACAGCCGTAGGGTACCGTCCTTCTTCACAAACAGGACATGGGCTTCCCATGGGGATGCATTGGACCTCACAAACCCCTTCTCCAATAGATCATGTAACTGAGACTTGAGCTCTTGTAGCTCAAGTGGGGCCATCTTATATGGTGCAGTAGAGATGGGGTCAATCCACGGTACCAGTGAGATCTTAAACTCGATCTCATGCTCAGGTGGTAGTTCTGGTAGCTCCTTTGGAAAGATGTCGGGGGACTCACGGATCATCAGGATACTCTGTAAGTCGATCACGGGACTAGGCTTTGCTACGACACAAGGTAGGAAGCCCTCACAATCCTGGCTCAGTAGCTTTGGAGATGCACCTGAATCTTCCGTCTACTGGCTGGTCGTGGAACTCGAAGGGAGGCAACTCTGGTATGGAGAAGACAATCTTCCTCCCAAAGCAGTCTACTAGGGCAAGATAAGTAACTAGCCAGTTCATCCCTAGGATCACGTCGAAATCCTCCATCGGGATCACGATCAGATCAATTGGAAGACTATGTCCCCCTATAGCGACCTCACGATCAGTGAAGACCTCCTCAGCGACAAATATTTGTCCACCTGAGCCTCTAATAAGGAATGGTTCCTATAACAGTACACTGGCCGATCCCAAGCTAACGGAAAAACTCGTAGAGACAAACGAGTGCGTGGCACCAGAATCGAAAAGTACATAAATAAGCCTGTCAAGAAATGTAACCATACCTGCCAGTACAGAGCTTGAAGCTCTAGCATCTTTGTGAGTCAGGGCGTGTTAACACGCACCTCAGCCCTCGGTGCAGAAGAAGCAGCCATGCTCTGGGCCGGGCGAGAAGTTGCTGGCCAGTACCCTCATCGTGACTGCTATCCTCCTCCTCGAGCCTGATAACCGCGGCCGCCAGATCGGCCTCCAGTGCTCATTGCTGGGAGTGTCTGCTGTGCTTTGGCCCTAGATGGGCAATCTCTCCGTATGTGGCCCGGCTGGCCATACTGGTAGCAGAGAGGAATGCGACCTCCTCTCTTTGTCTGTTGTCCCTACTGGCAGCTAGGCGGGAGTCTGCTGTAGTCAGCTGGTCTCGATCTGGGCCCCCAAAGGTCCCTGGTGGACCCACAGAGCGGGATGACTCCCCCGTAGGTGTCGTGTGCCTCCTCTCTTGGCTTCCCTATGAGTGCTCCTGCTAGTAGTGCCTCTTTCGTCCTCCCTCGTCGATGTCTCGCATGACTGGGTTGGTCTCCTCATAGGTCATGGCTGCCTCAATTATGCGGGAGAAAGTAGGAAACTTCAGAGGCTTCACATACCCCTGAATGGTAGGCCGGAGGCCCTCAGTGAACCTCCATAGGTGCTCCTCTTCGGTAGATGTAGCTGTTGGGGCGAAGCGTGACAGCTCTAGGAAACATGTATGGTACACGCTAATCGACATCGCCCCTGGTAGAGAGTGTGGAACTCCCGCCTCCTCTGATCCTACCAGGTCTGTGGGAAGTACTGCTTGCAGAAGAGTGCCACAAACCGGTCCCACGCTGGCTCTCCCTCCTCCTGTCCTCTAACTGCCCTCCACCACTTGTGGGCTACAGTCTCCAGTTGGTACATGGCGAAGGCCATGCAGTACTTTGCAGGAGGGTGGAGTGTGTCGAAGATCTTCTCCATCTGCTCCGGCCAATCCTCTGCGTCAAATGGGCTCTCCACCCCATTGAAGGAGGGGGGCTTCAGCTTCCTAAATTGGCTAAAGATCTCGTGGTGGAGCTGCAATGGGGGAACAGGTGCCCCTCCTAGTAAGGAGGGCTCGTGCTCCGAAGTGTCTGAGGGAGGTGGGGGTGGTGGAGGATCACCCCTCTCCCTCCAGCTTGTCCAGCACCGTGGCGGCTCACCTGCCTTATGGAGGACTCCCCCTCCGCATCCCCAGGAGAGGTGGCTGAGGACGAGGCTGCTGGAGCTCCTCTCATATGATATCCTAGATTAGTTGGGCGAGGTTCGGGGCCTGAACGCCTGGAAGGAGAGGTGGAGCTACCCCATCCTCGGCCATCGCTCGTCCTCCCCTGTGACCACTCCCACGGCCACGACCACATCCGCAGCCTGCCTCAAGAGTTCCCTGGTGAGGCATCTCCTATACGAAGATCAAAGAAAGGACCGAACGGTCAAGGACACTTGATTACAGCGAAAAATAAGACTCGAAAGCGACAATCAAGATAATACGTTGTGATGAATATCGTAGCTACATGTACAAGCGTGGTTACTTCCAGACCATTTGGATCATTTCTCGGGATGACCTTGCTCTGATACCTTCTTGTCACGACCCATTCCTTGCTCCCTACAGAACCCGAGAATAGCTTACCTCGACGAACCCCAAGACCCAGTCGTCCAATGAGAAATAACCAAATTCATACTCATTCCACAACCACACGAGTAATGTAACTAAGCAAAAATTATATAACTGACAGTAAAAGAAAGAGAATAGCAAACCACTAGATTTTACATGATACAGGAGAAAAGTATTGTTACAAATATAGCCATCACAACAGGAAACTGGTAGAAATATAACTGAATATAACCACGAGCTACAGGCACTCACTACAACAAAACTCTCTGCAGTGAAATAAAAGAAAGGAAACTATGGTTGGGCTCGACTTGGCCCAGCGCCCTCAGCAGCCGGTGGCTCTGGCTGCTCAATCCCTGACCTGAACATGGTTACAAAATCCGGGGTCAGCTAACGCTGAGAAGAGTGGTGGTTTAGTCATTTACATGCAACATAATTAAACAGTAACCAGCTAAACATTCAATTGTAGGTTAATTATTTTCATCTATTTCCAATTCTTTGGTTTATGTGTTTCTTAGTCGAGTACACTAATCATGTTCCATGATATTGCTCAATCTTCTTGTTCCCTAAGGGAACTATCCTGCTTGTAGTTTTCCCGCGATGCAGGATGTGCACGTGGCACTCTCCTGGTTGGGAGAGTCCCCCATGGTAGTCCTACACCCGATCTACTACCCTGAGGTCACGGTTGCGACGTAGTGGTGACTACGGCACGCATGATAAGAACACAGGTAGCTACCCTACACTAGCACGCGGTCAGTCGTTTCCGCTAGCGAGTACGTCCAAATGTACAACACGGAAAAGCACAGGGCCTTGCCCTCTCAGAATAGGGATCTCGCCCCTTAGAATAGAACAGGGGTCCCGCCCCTCCATAGTCCGCATACCCTCGTCCGACTATCCTGGTTTGCCCAGCGAGCCTAACAAGAGTCGGTGTAGGGTGGCCAAACCTAACCTCGGGCCCCATGGGGTGGCTAGCTCCCCCCTATGCTAAGTAGCTCACCTCGATACCACGTACGCGAGGGCCAAACATGAGTTGTTGTAGAGTGGCCAATCGTAACCCCAGGTCTCAACCCAAGGGACAACTAGCTCCCCTCTACTCTAAAGGGATAGTTGCCCTCCTCGGTACCACGTACACGAGGACCAGCTCACTTCCCTTAACCAAGTCCGAACAGCCGCCCGTACTCAACATGTTCCAAAACATCAGGTTTTCCGTACTACAGTATTCTTGGTTTCTTTCTAAATTCCCCGTAGGGTTCGTACATGACTTTCTTATTTCCATATTTGGTTCGTTACATGTAGAACAGGCAACTCAAATTTCACCATCAATTACTCAGTACAAGTATGTATTTCCATTCATGACATGGTTCATTACAGGTAGTACAGGAAGCTCATGATTTATCATGGTAACTCATTCATTAATTAACTACACATGCATTTCTTCCAACCTTAGTGTTCATTTCACAACCTAGGGTTCAATCGAATATATTCTAAGTAGCATGCATTTGTCTTTGTTCAGTCCTAGGGTTCATCTCACAACCTAGGGTTCAAATAATTCTATGCATGCAATTTAATTGTTAACTTCAGGAATAAGGTGAAAACCACTCTACCAGGTTAACCGGGTGGAATGGGGGCTCGTACGGTAGCTTCTGACATCTCTGCAGGTCCCATATGCTCTACGGACTGGAGACCTACAACATAGATCGACAGGTCAAACGAGTTCGAAACTGCATAGACGACTTAGAGCCTACAACATGGAACTTCGTGCAGACGTCTGAAGACACTCCCGGATGTCTGAAACTGCCTCGGTCCTCTCACCGACACACCTCTCCAACCTTTGACACATGCATGCGAGGTCAGAACTTGACAGGGAGAAATAATTGAAAAATATGCGCTATTGGACGTTTGGTATTACCTCTAGACGTCTGGACAGATGTTTGATAGTCTCTCTAGACGTCTGATTCTACGGAAAAATGACTCCGCAGAATCGTTTGTGAGCTTTCTCCCGCAGATGCTGCAGTAACACCAGTATCTCCTCGTCTCCCTCACGAGCCGTCTACTCTTAGGCCTCTAGTCTCCTTCGCTCTCTACTTTCTCCTTCTCCTGCTCCTCGCTCTCCCTTTCCTCTCAGTTGCAGTGTGGGATGGATGGAGGAGGAGTAGGGGGTTTATATAGAGATGGAAGGCGTGGGGGAGGGATGGTGTGAGGTGTGGAGTGGTAAGGGGGAAAATGGGGAATGTGTATGGGAGAGGGGTGTCGTGGGTGAGGGAGGGGGTGGTGTGAGGAGTGAGGGGGATGGTGTGCAGTAGGTTAACGTGTGGGGATGGGAAAATTTCGTGGGTACCCCTGCAAGTTCTCTTTTCCCACACATATCCACAATACAAACTTAAGGGTGTTAAAATTGCACAAAAACCCCTAAAAATTCTGGAAATGCCAAACGACCCTTGGGAAAGGTCCTTTCAGAGAGAGCTAGCCTTTTCTCGGGTTGGAACCGAGGGTAGGAATAGCGTTCCTACACCAACTCCTGTTAGGCCCACGGGGCCAACTGGGAGAGTTGGGCGAGGGTACGCAGATTGGTGAGGGGTGTGGCCTCTGTTCTATTCTGTGTTGTACGGCTTAAGGCATACTCGTTAGCAGAAGCGACTGACCACGTGCTAGTGTGGGGTAGCATCTCGTGCATTTATCCCGCATGCCGTAGTCACCACTACGTTGCAACTATGACCCCATGGAGGTAGATCGGGTGTAAGACAAACACAGGGTTTCCTTTCGACCAGGAAAGCACCATGTGTACGTTCTGCATCGCGGGAAAACTGCAGCAAGATCGTTCCATTAGGGAACATGTGTACCAACACTACATCAAAAAAGGTCAAAGGAGACGAATATTTTACTAAGATGACGATGAATAAATTTTTGTTATATGACCTGTCAAGGAATAATTTATTCGTCACTATATTCGTTGCTATATAAGCCGTTGTTAAATTTACAACGAATAATATATTGGTTGGTAAATTTAAATAACGAATAAAATCATCACTAAAATCGTCACATACTTTAAATTTAACAATTGATATTTTCGTTGTCTTTACTTTCTTTTAACAATTTTTTTCGTCGCCTTGTGAAGAATATATCAACAATTAATTTGTTACAATGTATGAAAGATACAAAAAATTATTAATCACCCTTTAAAACAGTCATAATTTATAATAATTATAATTTATTTTGATTACCTACAAAATAAAAAATTATTTTACAATATCCACCAAAATATTCCTCAAAAATTAAAATTATCCAATGAAAGCCTCATAGAAAATACACCTATAAAATTATAGATAGATTGCATTGCAACATATATTTGAAGGAACCAAAAAATTTTCTTTATTTCAATGATAAAGGAATTAAAAACAATTAAACAACCTAAAATTTTTTACAAGTTCACTTTATTTCCATGGTAAGAAACTTTATTTTGAACAATATCTCTAAAAATTGGATCAAATCTTCTCCTTTAAAGATTCTATCATTTTTGTATCAATAAATCCAGAAAACTTTCTTGCTTATACATTTAGCAAGAACTTTCTAATCATCGTCCAAGGGAAAGAATCCTAGTCAAGCAGACAACACAAACACTTCAAAATTTGCATGAGTTCTGAATCTAATATGTTATCGGTTCTTAATCCTACAAATAAAATAAATAGGTAAATGTTGCATTACACAATTGTGCATTAAAGTGAGATGCATGAATAAAACTACAATATGGTCTATCAACAACACAAAATCTCCCACTAATTAGAAGTCATTGTACACTACTAATAGAACTAACTATCATGCGTTTCTTTTTTCCTAAGTTTTGCATAAAGATATGACCTCCATTCAATTGCCCACTCAACAAAACCCAAATTTGAATCCATAGCTTAACTCAAAAATTCACTAAGCCAAGCTATAACCAACAATCTTTATGTCAAAAAGAGGAAAGAAAAGATAACTTAAAATAAGCTAAATACATTAAAGACCCCCATCCATATAGATCAAAACACTATATGTTATCTTAAAGTGGAAGTATTTTAGATTTCCCTATAATCCTAACTTACGTAACATAATTATTACAGTGCTGTTTAGTGAGTTGCAATGCCTATGAAATGACTTTGCTTTGTGGTTGTGACGAAGGTAATGAGTTGATGGGTTCAAACTTTTAAGATGTTATTGGGTGTTATCCACCTTTCCTCCATCTTGTACTTCCTTAGTCTCTCTTCTCATGGAAAAAACTAGGCAACTTAACATGTTCCATTATGAACACGTGTATCTTGACACTTTTGCATCCAAAGTCCCCCATGTCTCATCATGCACATCTTCACCTACTCTTTTCTCACCTTGAGTGCATTTTCACCATCAGCAATGGTATTATAGCCAAACAATAGCTAATTCTCACCACTATTGTATCAAGGTCAAATAGTAGCTAGCCCTCATGATGGGAACACCATCATGAGCCCTAACTAGCTCATTTTTACCCAATGAAGTCAATAAATACTCTTACATAACCAATTGAAGGTCATAATTCATTGCATAACCATTCTGAGAGAAAAATAAGAAACTAGGGGTAAAACTGTAATTTTACCAGCTTATCATGAATGCAGTACAACCATGGGTTTTCTCAAGGGATGAATAAAGGTCAAATGGTCTTAATAAGGTAACAAGTTGGTTGGATTAGATAGAAAAGGATTTTTGTGTGTTCTGAGAATTAAATGACTTTTTGAAACCCTAAAAATAGACCCACTTAATTAACCAAGGTTTTGGTTAGGATAAAATTCACTTAAATCCTCTAAAAATCATAGAAAAATATTCTCTAGGGCTTAGTACTTTCAATTTGGACATCAGAACCCATCTTGACTAAAAATGGAGTCTTAGACAGATACTTGCCCTAATTTGAATTTTTGCATAAGTTATTTAGTCAAATATGGTCAAAAACAAAATCCAACTCCACCTTTGGATTCTTTAGGTCTAAATTAGGTTTGTACCAAAATTTGGACCCAAGGAGAACTTTTCTTGACCTAGTTTGCAAAAAGGTCCTGTCTGATTACATTTATACCCCCAACTTTCAAAAATCCTTGCATACAGCCCCCTATCTTCTTTGCCATCTTCACAATTAGGTCCCTCCACCATTATCGCGGAGGAAACCTATTCCGGCGACCTTTGACAAGAAATTTCTCTTTGATTGCTTGGAGAATCTCTTCCAAATTTGGAAGGGAGATTCTCTAAGAAATTATCTTCATTATGAACCCATCTATGTGCTTTGATTCCCTCCCAATCTCTCATGCGAACGCATGAGAGATTTGGGTATCTTATCAACTTCCAAGTCCGGTGACCTTCTAAGCTTGGGAAGCTTGCTTCCCAAGCCCTAACCACCACTCAGATCCCTATTTGAAGAAGCCAAATCCTCTCGAACTCCTCACGCTGGAAATTCAGCCGTGAATTCCCTCAATTCATCTCTCCCTCGCACGGCTGAGGGCTCCTTGATGTCCGGCGATCCCCTCTGCCCTTTCTCGTCGTCTGTCCACCATACCTGCGGCGGATTCCTCTTCCTCACCTTCGTCCGCGACTCGTCGTACCAGCAGATGCCACTTCCTCCATCCTCGCCGTTCCCACCTCACCAGAGCCGCCTTCGTCTCTGGCAATGGCCAAACCAGACCCGACGCCCTCACTGCCCCCTTCGTCCATTGACCTCCTAGCTAAGTCCCCTGTCCTTCCTATTTTCTTCTCCACTCTTTACTTTCCAAAACTCGCCACTGATGCCCCTTTGCACCTCCATCTCCGGCCACCCCCTTCCGCGAGGCCATCTCACCTCCACAGCCCACCAAAACCCTCGTTGACCTACGCAAAACGTTCACCACACATCCTTGATCATTTCCCATCTCTTCATTCACCCATCCATCCACTCACACTCACCCTCGAACACACCCACTCACACGCACACAGTTTGACCTAGCCATGCACTCACGGCCACTGTCACACCACGCCACCACCCCCATCACATTCGCTGTGCTTCGGCGATGCTCCCTGAGCGCTTTGACGTGGTCGAGAGGCTGTTTTACTGATTTCAGGTGCACGACCTTGTCTGCCATTGGCGAGTAAGCTTCAAGCTTGCTTGAGGTTTCCCTAGGTGCTACTACGCCTAGGTTGACATCCCAGAACACGTGGAAGTACCTCACGCACGGTCCCATGTCTTCAATTGAAGTCGTGAGCCTCAGTCACTGAGGCAATTGCTAAGGAGATCCCTGCTGGAGGCATGCGAGAAAAGGGGTACACGGATAGTCAAACATCGGGAAGTTCTGAAGCCGCGCACTCGCATAAATTGAAAAACTGCCAGTAGCTTTTCACCTCAAATCCACGGGGTGAGGTCCCTCTCACCTTCACCCAACCTCGTCCGTGACACCTCACCTGCGGACCTGACATGACCCGACCTGACCTGCACTCCTTGCTCACCATTGCATGTCGGTGAGCCTGGACCCAGGTACGTGCCTGACCCGATAACCCGGATACCCGTGGCTCTGGGAGAGAGGATCCTAAGAGAGAAAGGGAGAGGAGAGTTGCGCAGGTGGGGGGGGGTTTGCTATAGGAACCTTCAGCTGACACGTAGCCGAATTCTGAAGAAGAGAAGGAAGAAAAGAAGGCTCGGAGGGTTGAAGGCAGAAGGAAGAAGAAGAAGAGGAGGAGGTCAGAGTAGAAGCTAAAGAAGAAGGGAAGGATCATAGAGAAAGAAGAAGAAAAGGAAACGAAGAGTCAGAGAAGGAAGGAAGAAAGAAGAGGAAGCATCTAAAGGAAGAAGAAGAAGAAGAGAAGAAGAAGAGAATAGTTGAATCAGAGAAAGAGAAGAAGAAAAGAAGACAAAGAAGAAGCAGGCAACTTTAAGTCATCTGATTTCTAAATCAGACGACAGAACTTAGCTCTCATTTCATAACATTTACATTGAGTTCCTTGGTGATATTGTAGCCGTATTTGGTGATCTAAATCACCATTTTACTCCTATTTTTTTGCACATTGCTATTGATATTATTGCAATCTGTTTTAATTTTGAATTGTAATCTTGAATTTTAAATCCCATATAGCTCCCTGTGTTCAACCTTGAAACTTTTTCAAATAATAAAAATTGTATATGTTTTGAATGCTATTTCGGCTATACTGCAATGCGACACTTTTTAAACATCGACTTAGCACGACTGAACACCTCACCACCATAATCCTAATCCTCCACTGCTTCAACCATCTTTCATCTACTACACTCCTCATCTACACACTCCATCTTGAGGCCACCACAAATGATTTAATGCAAGCTCTATATCACCTTCAACCACCATGCTACTTTCAGATATTGCAATCGACACAATTAGCATCTACTAAAAAGTTGAGGTGTTTCAGCTAGCCATTTTGTTCCAACATTCCACTTCTAATTTAATTAAAAAAAATAATTTTGAAATAGAGAAGCTAAGGTAGGCAAGTGCATGTCGAGACAATTGCGCTTATATTAATATAAGCAAAGGATTTCTTTTTTCTTTTGTCAAGTTTGCTTCTGAGACATCATATAAAGATCATTAGCAACTTCATAGATTACACTTTTGGTAAAAGATTGTTTAATTGCAAAAGCAGTGATAGAATATAAGAATAAGTAAACAAATTGAATTCAGGAAAGAAAGAATACAAGAAACTTGTGTCAATATAATCCAATACTACCTTTTCTGACAGTGGAGGAGGCCATCTTGACCATCAGAAGACTCTAACAATGTTCCTCTATGCTCAAAATCCAAAGCATACACCCACTCATTTCACACTTTTCTAAACACCTCCTGTTCCTATGTCACCAAACAATTGAATCGTGAAACTAGTTGATATGTAACCCAGATATCCTTTAGTGACTTGGTCTCACCATTGCTCCCAAATTTAACTAAACCGTGGTTTCTTGAAATGTTAACCCCATCAAGAAATATATTACAAACTATTGGATCAAACATCCAATCATCCATTTAAAAGCCTCATTCCAGACCAATATTTCATACTCGATTATATATGAAACAGACATGTCTTGTTTAGTATTTACCTTTACCAATTCACAGTCCCAAACCTTCATCCTATGAACACCATTAGGCAAAACCCTCTCATCACCATCCTTTAAGCTGCCACAACTACTTTGGACACTAGTGACCAATCCAGTCATCTCTATCTTCAAATGTAATACATCCTATGTCATTGGTTCTATATCAAACAGTAATAATTGTAGGCATCAAACAATAAAATTCATACTACGATTAAGAGAATTTCCATGGCAATGGAACTTGTAAATGACCCTGAATTTTCATCCCCTAACCAGCATATTTACCCCTATAGAAAAATGTCATTTTGACTTCTTGTTTATGAAACTGGAATCTTTGTTTATAGCATCATAGGCAAAGCATTCACTCTCCCTCCCACCACCTATAAGAAACTTGTCATATCCACAAGGACAAAAGATCCATGATTTGAATTCCAGTTATACATTATATGACCAATGCCATAGTTGTAACCTTCCAAAATTACCCAACAGTCTAAGTATAGTAATGCTGATAAAAGCTTACCATTCAAAATGCTCACCAGAACCTACTAGTGGTTTTTTTGTGCTGTTGGCTAATGACTTCTTTGATAAATTGAGAACCTACAAAAAAAATTAAGATCATTAACAAGAAATCACTTGATAAAAAATAAACCGTTACATATAAAAGTATAAAATGCTCACTTCATTTTTCACCTCAAAAGGATTAAAAAAATCCTACAAATTGTTGAAAAAAGTTTGTTCTCTTCTCCTATGGTAGCACCAAAAATAAATAAATAAAAGAAAAGCAATCTTTTCACGTAATGTACAGAGTTGAACTCTAGCATAGTATTTTCCCTAGAAATATTTTGTCAACCACCAAAACAAAATCTTCTTCCACAAAATAATTCCCATCCAACATAGTAAAGAATACCAATCAATCATAACTGGCATTTAGGAACTTTAGTAATTCGTTGTGGTTGGTTTCAGCTTACCTTGTCCTTCTTTGTCTTGTCAGGCTTAATAAGATCTGGAAATGAGGGAACCAACAAAAGGATTAGTATATCATCACTAGATTGTTAATGAACTGATAGAGAGGAGTTATTTGGAGGTTTTAGCAACCTTTTTGCCACATACAGCACTACGTCGAACATTTTCCTCCTTACCACGACCTAGGAGCTGAGGCTAAGAATGGCAAAAATAGTGAGTGTCATAAGAAGTGTACCATAGTGCTATAGCAAATTACAACCTCTACCAACATGATGAAAGAAAGGCAGGAAAGGAAAACCTCGGAGAGTTGCATAGGGCTACTGCTGATTTCATTCTGATGTTTCTATATTAAACTTCCATAGCCAGAAAGAATGTACAGAGAAAGATGACATCCAGCTAGTAAATCAAACAACCAGTTACCATGTTACAATTCTCAGCTCCAATATCATAGAGCCAATCCAAAAATGAAGCAAGTAAAATAAGAATCTCGAATATAGAATCCCAATTTACAGTTAACAAATAAAATAAATTTCACATAGTTTTCCATTGCCCATGAACAGTTTTATGTGAAGGGTACCATAGTTGTTTAAATAAGTGTGAAGTACATTCCAACTACTGTACCATACGTTTAAGTAGGTTTATTTATGTATATTGACTTTATGATAGCTTATGACACACAGCATCATTAAAATGTTTCAACAAATATTCCATAGAATAAATGACAAAACTAAAAGTCAATAGTGTCTAAGGAAAAAGCACAAAGTGTAGCAAAGCAATCCATGCCTACCTCCTTAACAATATCTTTGTGATGCTTCCTTCGATGCGCTTTTCCTTTATCCTTCTCCTTGGACTACTGAATAACGCCCCACATAAGAACCAAAAAATAAATACTGCAGTAGAAATACAAACCAAGAGTAATTTGCAATAGCAATGCACCACACCTTCCTTGGCTTGTCATCATGTCTTTGTTTTCTTGAGCGGCTTGATCTCTGATATTCACTATATGAAGAATCATCACTACCACATAATTGAAAGACAACTAGTAAGTGAAATATATCAAAAAAAAAAACCCCAAACACAGACAGAGCACTCCAGAAACCATCTCACAATGAGACCATCAACTAAATACCAGTTGCCACTTGCCATCAAGCTGAGAGGATTAACCATCGATCACTTCTTAATTTTAATGTTCTCTCTAAATCTTTAATCACAATCATTATATGGCCTTTCAATCCAACATGGACTTAATAGCTGAGTTTTGGAACTTCCTTCATGGCCATTAGCTTTGTATTGCTCTTATAGACTATGAAGCATGTGCTAGAATCAACCCAAAGCCTATTGGTATTGAGTAGATAGGACAATCATTTTACAACTTTATATGTGATTGAATGCATTCATCCATGTCTCACTTCTAGCCCAAATTTACATTGAAACAATCAGGTATGAAGGTTAACAATTTTGCTAATTAAAGAAGCATCATCCAATTTGCAAATAAGGCTAGATTTATCATGAAGCTTCTCATCTTAGTCTTCCCCTACATTAATCATGCCAATTGTTATTCAAATATATATAGGAGGTATTGCCAAAAATCCTATTTGTTGTTATCCAAATCCTATACTAAATTACAACATAATTAAATTCACATGCAATTTGACATGCAAAGTTCCAAACTGAGCAATTGCAAGCCAATGAAGTGATGATTTTTAACATAAGTTTAGTGATTTTTTTTTACAAAAAAGGAAACAAAAAGAACAACAGTATTTGAACCATGGAAAAAACATTCATTAACCTATTCATATAGGAAGGAGAATGAATAAATCCATGAAAGAGTGAAAAATGAACCCAACATTATAACGACATTTTTTTTGGAAATTTTTAAAAAAACAATGATATATTTCAGGATCATATCAACATACACCACATCGTGCACATATAAAGATGAATAAACCAACACATACAAAAACCAATCCCCTTAGTGACCTTAGACAACTTGCAAAACCATGTTGTTAGGCTCTGTGAGTCCCTGAATAGCTTTTTTAACCTATAGACCTTGAACTCCTGAGATATAACTCATGCTATACTAAATATATAACTCATTATATATAAAAACCATGTTGTTAGGCTCTGGGAGATAGTGCATCAAGCTGTTTGCTTTTGGTCATTTAGAGCTATACTATTTTCAAGAGAGAAGCAGAAAAGAAATATAGAGAGAAAAAAGCCAAACAAATACCAATGTGAATGAGTAGTGCATTGGCTCGCTATTTAATTAATTCTTCATTTAGGAATTCTATACAAAATATATGAGAACAAAGTATGTCAATATTTGATTTAATGATATCAGAATATACATGTATTAGATCAATGATGTGTAAAAGTATGAATAATACAAACTAGTGCTAATATACATATTAAGTAACAAGAATAGTGCTTAATAGATACCTTTCCACATAAAGTAACAAGACAAACACACTTGAAGAACTAGAAGATATCGTACCCTAAATCTAACTGGATGCTTATGCTAAAGGTGTGATAGATTAAGAAACACACATTAGTGTATTAGCATGGGTGAAGAATGCATACTAAAATGATAAACACAAAGCCCTAGATTGAACACAAGCCTAATGACTACACACTTATGCCCTCATGAGAGCACTTGGACCCACAACTTTAGCACATGGGAAAAGTAGTCTAAGAGAATCCTAAAGATACTAGTGGGGTGTGATTCCTAAGAGTGGAAGCTCATGCAGAAAGGAGCAAGTTTAAAACTCTCCTACTACCACTTGGGACAAAGGACTACAAGCAATAAGTATTGTGCTTAAGGGCCACTGGCAGGAAAGAGAATGTTGCAGCAACTATGATAGGGTGCTAAAGCTTAAGCCCTTGGGGAGGGGATAACCCTACAATGAGGCATGTCCATCGTAGCTGCTTGGAGAGTCTTTTAGCATTGTTGAAGGACAACTAATGGCCTATAATAATTGCAGTGAGTCATTAGTGCAGTTAGGAGCATCATCTAGCTACTACTTACTGAGCTCCTCCCTTCAACAACCCTAAACGATATGACCAAGGAAGAACAATGATAGTTTTAAGTATTTATTCAATGGAGACAAAAATAATGGAGATCAAAGGGGGTACAAACTCTAGTATAGGATGCTAATCTAATATATAGGTAATAATATATGGGATTCTCCTGCAAAACAGAATTAGCTCATACGAGATATTCCATTAGCAAATTCATCAAAACAAATAAGATAGGAATAAAAGATGACAGCTTTCAAGATTTGGTGCTTATTACTTGAAATATGATACAATAATCATAATTCAATGGCAAAAATTGGTTTTAGAAATGTCATTGGACCAAGTCATACATAAGTAAAACATGAGAGGGTGAATAGTGTAGATTTTCGGATTTGGTGTTTTCTCCTTGCATTTTTCAACCCAAACTACCTAAAAGGGCATCTAATTTTGGCACTTTTAGGGCAATAAAAGAAGAACCATCCCTCTATCAACGTAGACTTAACATAGATCTTTTAACATGGGTGTTGTAGTGGAAATTCGTCACAAAAAGAGTTGAGTTTTGAAAACCCGTCGTCGTAGCGTAATTTGCGAGAAAAATCCGTTAATAGATAATTTTAACCGAAACTCAAAAGGAGTCCCAGGTCGAACACAGGGAGACGGATGTTTGATCAAACACCATGTTTGATTTGTTGTCATGAAGCAGATTAGCTAGTTGAATTGAATCTTCGTTAGCTATTTACTTAAAGAATAATTAATAAAAGAGAGAAAGTATGAACAAATAAAGAGAAAATAGAGATAGAATGAATAGGTATTTCATAACCACTAAATCGAGTTCATTACATCTAATCATTATACTAGAAAGTAAGAAATCTACACTAGAAAGCGATAAAAGAGAAGGTGGAGAGAGGTTATCCTCCTCGACGGCTGCTTGGAGGATGAGCCGCGTTGACGGAGCGCCCAGACGAAGGTGGTGAAATGCTGGATGAAGGAGAATGACGACAAACAACAGAGGCAAGGCAGGGCAACGTTGCAGCGAGATCGGCTTCTCGAACGGTAGTGAGAAGACAACCACGGGTGCTCCATGAACAAGGATGAAAAGGTGGAAAATTTCTAATTTAAGCTCTAATGGAGCATCTTGGGTTTGGGACAAGCTCGTAGAGCTTTGGAAGGGGTGAGAGAAGAGAGGAAGGGATGAGAAATTCGAGTGGTATGGGTCTCCTTTTATAGTTGTGGGGTTTGAGGGCAAAATTCACATTTCAATCTCAAACATTAAATGAGGGGGTCTTTAGTGATGGATATAAACGTCACTAAAGACCCTACATCACTGAAGCACACATGTTCACCTGCCTCCTCGCCTTTGCTGCTTAGAACGCATGTCCATGATCAGATGATCTCAGCCGTCGGATTGCGAGATCGGACGGCCAAGAGACTTTCGTGCCCACTTCCACTTTAGCACCTCTAATGCCTACGCGTTTGATCGTGCGTGCGATCTCATGTTTGATCGTGCGTGCGCGATCCGCACGCTCTGCGTGGGCCACGTAGCTGCTGTTGATCCTGTTTGATCATAATCCAACGAGTAAAGTTTGCCCACACCTGATCATCCACTCGATTTGAGGCGTTACGGGGATCAAACCTGCACCCTTTGATGATAATGTCATCATCAGTCATAACTAGCACTAATTAGTCAAAATCAATTAACAAATGCTCCTACATAACCGTCGGAGAGTCGTAATTTATTGAATATCCATTTTGAAAGTAAAACATTAAGATAGGGTTAATTCTGCAATTTTAACAGCATATTATAAGTGCAGATTAATTATGAGGTTTCCTAGGGGTTAAATGAAGGTCAAATGAGCATTAATGACTAACAAGAGAGTTCATACAGATAGAAATGGCTTTTCACGTATTTCAAGAATTAATGGACACCCAAAATCCTAATTTTAGACTTGCTTAATTAACAAAGGTTCTAGTTAAGATAAATTCCATCTAAACCTTCTAAAAATCATAGAAAAATATTCCATTAGGTTTGGTACCCTTGATTTGACCATTGGAACTTATTTTGACCTAAAATAGAGTATTAGATAGGAATTTGCCTTAATTTGGGTTTCTACGTAAATTATCCAATCAAACTTGGTCAAAATCAAAAATCCATCTTCACCATCAGATTCCTTGGGTCCAAATTAGGTTTGTACCAAAATTTGGACCCAATCAAAGTCCATCATGACCTAGTTTGCATTTTGATCTAGTTTGGTTCTTTCTCTTTCAATCAACCCCTCAACTTTCAAACAGATTACAATTACTCCCCTAACTTCATCGTCTTCTTCACAATTGGTCCCCGCCACCTTCATGTATGTAGAACTCCTAAACCCATATGCAACCGATCTTTAATCAGGGGTTGCTTCTTGAATTCGCGGCCAAACCCTTCCAAAATTGGAAGGGAGATTCATGAAGAGATGCCCTTCAATCTGAACTTGGTCTTGCCTTCCGATTCTCGCCCTAGGGTTCATGCGAACTCTTGGAAGTTTTCAAGTCCTAATCTCTGATTTCTCGAGCTTTCAAGCTTGTTTCCAAGCTTGGAAGCTCGACTTTAGCCTTATAAAAGGACCCTGACCAACTTCCCTCTCTCCTTAGCTTGTTTTTGGCCGGTTTTCCTCCTTCTTCCCTTCTTTCCGGTCGAATCCTCCACGAGCTCCGGTGACCTTCTCCGTCTGACTTCTTCACCCACCGCCACAGATAATAGTCAGCGGGAGCATCTTCCCTAAGATCCTCCGTGCATCGCAATACTCGCGAGTGCCACCCATACCCCTTCGTCGTCACCACTTCACCCACCGGAGATTTCATCTTCCCCACGTCCGGCAATCACACTGGTGTGGGAATCCCCCCCTTTCTTCCAACTATGTTAGCATAGTTAGGTTTCCCTCTCCCCCTACTTTCTTTTCATCACCTTAAACCTTCAATTCGACCCATGATCACCAGCCTCCCCCTCCATCTTCCTTCGCTTCAACCGAGCTCTGAGGAGGCCGTGAGCATGCTACACACTTCCGTTCGCTACGCCAGCACCTTCACAAGCTTCGCCTCATCCACCCACAACAAACCCCTCAAGAAATTGAGGGGATTACTCACTCACATGACCCCCCAAACACATCCATCACCGACCACCTTCTCTGTCATCGTCCGCCCTCATCCGCGCATGAAACACCCCACGGATGCTGCCATCACCTTCGATGCCCTATGGCGATCCTCCTAAGCATTTTAATGAGGGCTTATATCCCATATTTCATGTTTCAGGTTCCTTGTTGGAGCTCCGTTGCCACGCCATCTTCTCCAACCTTGTTCATTGAGCTGCGGCTATGTTCTCCATCAAATCCACCCTCAGACTGTGCGGAACCATCCCAGGAAGACCTCCAGGTCCTCAATTGTGGATCTCAGCTGCAGCAACTACTCCAATTGGCAAAGCATCAGAAGCTGCTGGCACGCGAGAAGAGAGTAGCAGCATTAGTCCCACATTGTGGGATTGTTAGCAGCAGTTGTAGGATATATTGATTGTGCATATGCTCTATCGCCCAAGCACTGAGGGGTTGGGTCCCTCTTACCCCTTTCACCCGATAGCCCTCCTATTCACTCCTCGGTCACCACACACGCTGGGGACCCTAGACACTATTCGAGACCCATTTACCTGTACTTGGATTCGAATATGCTCTGGGTCTGTGAGAGAGAAGAGGAGGAGGAATTGTGAGAGAGCGGGGAAGGGTTTTGCTCTCTGAGACTTGTCCCCTGTGCGACACTTAGTCGCTGGAGGGAATTGGTTCCCCTATGCTATTTGTGAGAAAGAGAAGAAGGTCTCTGAAGAAGAAGAGAAGCTGAAGAAGGAAAGAAGAAGAAGAAGAGAGAGAGAACCTGAAGAAGAAGAGCTAAAAAAGAGAAAGCCTTTGAGAAGGCTTTGTGCATACTGATGAACATTTAAGCCGTCTGATTGCTTATCTCAGCCGTTTGATCACTGTAGCATTCAAGCTACTGTTTATTTATTTGATATAATTGAGATTTGATATGCAAGTCTGATTGGAGCTAATAATTGGTGATTCAAATCACCATTATTTTATCTTAACTTCTTTTTATCATTATGAATTTTTGAGATACTCATGTCTTTCATTGAATAACTAATGTGATAGGTTATTATTTATTGAATATCTATTTGAATGCTCAATTAATTGTGCTCATTGATTTTGAATGCGATGAATGTTGTGAATTCCACATTTGCTCCCTATGTTCGCCCTTGGACTCCATTGTAGATTTTAAGTTTATAAATTTTATCTGTTGATCAAGCTATTTAGGAGTGTGCTACGACGACGAAACATTAAACTCTTATCTAGTCGACTACCATCCTCTCCTCGCGTTAAGGCGCAAGATCGCTGTGCTGAAGCCCCCACTTTGTTTCTCTTTGAATTCAAAGCCTGAGCACCCTAGGTCGGTGTGGGTGGCTAAGGTTGATCAAGTAGCTGATGAGAGAGAGAGGGCAGTGGGTGTTCATGGCTGGTGTGGGCGGTTGAGATGGCACCACGTGGTGCCATCTTAGCTGTCCATCTTCTGTGTTTTGTAGATGGTGCCACGGATGTCGGATTGGACTGATTTTTGCATCGTTAAGCTGCGATCGTCGATTCAAACCCATCCGTGCGGTCAGATTTATCATCTAAAAAATGGATTTACACCATCTTGGCCCTTGACCTATGATCTTTCTTGGACTGCATCTGATGCTACGGAAGTCCAATCAGGGTGATCTTGGAGTCGTTGAACTCCAATCGTTGCCCTGATCAGATCTGTACAGTTGGATCTTCAATTTGAGTCCCCAGTAAAATATTACTATATTTCTTGACTATAAAAAGTGAAAATTAACCTAAACTTTATACAATCTAACTTAAATGAATGATGATGCATGCTATGCAATATTATAATGTATGATGCAACTATACGCCTCAGAACATGCAAAAATAGATGGTTTATGTGATATAAACATGTTTACATCACACCCCTATGCTTATCTTTTGCTAGTCTCTAGCAAAAACTATATGCTATTTATAAAAAAACTAGGTTAGATTTGTTGGGTAGAAGTTATTTTCCAACACTTAGGGATTTCAACTAAGAATTGAGCTACAGAGACACAACAACGCCCGGGTGTTTGCCAAAATGTAGATCGCCTTAAGCCCTTGCCTTATTCAAAGAAGGATCTTTTTCTTTTTCTTCTTTTCTAATTTCTTTTTGAATTTTTGAGTTTAGGATTTTGGAGCAGCTTTCTACGGCTACTCAACCCACCCAAGACTCGAAGAGAACTTTAAGTGTTAAGAATCTTTTTGTGTGAAGTGCTAGACTCACTGATCAGCAATTAGAACGGACTTGAAGTTTCTATGCCCCTAGGTGACCTTAAAATGAATTCAGACTAAAGGTATATCCATCTGACCGGTAGCTTGCTCCCTACTTTTATTTTTATGACGTGAACACAAGGGCAAACCCAGTGTATATCTCCCTAGATTATTCTACTTCTCCGTTTCTTCCTAAGTGTTTAGGAATTATACGTGTGTTTCTTGAGCTGGGATCTGGACAATCGGTCGATGATTTGTTACTACTGACAACTTGCCAGCTATACTCGTGCGGTGAAGTGTGGCTTTTTTTTTGTTCTTATATTTTCTCCCTTTCTATTTCTTTTTCTTTTCTTTTTGGATATGTTTCTATTTTTTTCTTTCTTTAAGTAGGTGCCTTCCCTGATCGAAGATTGACCTAAAGGCAGCACGGAAAGATTGGTCATGTGGCTGGGCTCTGGACAACCTGCCAATGGGTTGTTACCCACGATAACTTAGCAGCCATACCTTACTCCTCAACTGGTTGAGCTCGACTCCCGCTTTGGGTTGTAGGTCCGATCTCCCATGTGGTCAATTAGCTCACCGTTTGCGGGAAGCTATAGGTTCGCAACTCCACCCCTGATTAAGTTATTCTCCGATGAATTTGCTCGCCACCTGCGGGAAGCTCCAGGTTCGCATCTCCACCCCGATCAAGTGGTTCTCCGATCAATTGATTTGCTGCCTACGGCAAGCTCTTAAGTTCGCTCCTCCAGTCCCAATCTAGTGGTTCTCTGATGAGCACCTTCCGGTGCAGCAAGCCATGCGGTCATCATGCCTCAAGCCTGCCGATGAAATGTAGGTCCCGATTATGAGGTTGTACTTGATATATCCAAGTGTAACAATTTAAAAATTAAGACAAATAAATTAAAAAAAAACTTGCCAACCATACCACCCTAGAAGGTTCATTAGCTACCCAATTTCCGTTAAAACCACCGAACAATGAGTCAATGTGAAAGTGTGTAGATGCTTAGACCTAAAGTTTCCTCAAATCAGAGGGCAGGTTGATAAGTCTTGTACTTATCACCCCAACTTATTAACCAATTTAAAATAAATTCAGGATGGCGATGACTCGATAAACAAATCCACATTTTAGTGGACACTTGGGTTGATAAAGCCCTAAGACCTAAAGGGTCTAAGTGTTCAGGTCATATCATATCATTTCCTAAGGTTGAAAATTTCTAAAGGCTAAGTTCTCTTTCCTAATTTCACTTTTTTTTTTCAAAAATAAAGAGAAAATAAAAAGAATCTACAGAGTTAACAAGATGATTCAGAGATGAATATCCACCCCTACATGCCTATTTAATGCAGTGTCCTCATTGTATTAAAAAGACATGAAACAAAGTGGAGTAGAGTAGAATGCACCTGAATTTCGTAATTACCTGGTTAGCTCCAAGAAGAAAACAGACTGTATATGTGCTGAATTTAGTGCCTTTAGCTAGGCACACTATACAAATAAAGAAGGAATAAAGAATTCATAGGTGCAGGTTAGAATCAGAATAAGAAAATATAGTTTTGGACTTGCCAGGAGAAGATGTCCACAGACGTAGACCAGATTGTGGTGCAGACCCATATCCCATGGTCGAGTATATCTAAGATTTTGGATAAAAATTATCCAAAACCTAAGATCAGCATGCAAGCGGGGTCAGGCTTACGATTTGTCAGGATGCAGCCAAAGTCCAAAAAGTCAGATAATAGAGAAATCAAGCTCAAAAGGATAATCAATGAATTTTTGCTTGGGTTGCACATCCTCAGAAACAATGTCATAAGGGTCCTGGTAGAAGGTTGGGGTTTCAGGTAAATAGGAACCCTTAGATTTAGTCTTTTGCTTCCTCCGAAATTGACTTCCCAAAGCTTCATTTCCCTCTTCCTATCCTCCGCAATCAAGATTTCAAATTTTGGGACCTCCTACATGTTAATCACCTCATCTAAAATTTCCAAGTTTAAGAGTTGTGACAGAACCATAATTGACTTGGGTCAAATGATCTTAAGAATAGAATTATCATTATGCTTGATGGGGTGTGATTGAAGATCGGACCTTTGAATTGAATCCTTAATTAAAGGATCTAAATCCATCATGCGAGCCCCAATAGGATCAAGTTCCTCAATTTTAAGGCCATTAAATGATTCATCGAATTCCTCAGGCTCAGTCGTCTCACTAATATCGTGTGCTATAAACTCAGGTGAGACTTCGCATAATGATTCTTCCCCTTCAGAATTAAAGAATTCTAAATCCGCATTAATGTATGTCTCAAAATCATCAATCACTTTTTGTTCCATGGAGACATACGTTTCCTCGTACCCCAGCTCAGGGATCTCAGGTGAAGAAATCAATTTATCCTTATTTGATTGCTCTAGAATAACCTATTCAACCCTGGTCTCATAAAATGTGTCCCCCCTATAGGTGCCTGAGCGGATTCTGACATTGGCTCTCCTGAAGGGGGTTCATCTTGGGAATCATCCCAAGATTAGACTAGAGCAATCATAAATCTCATCCTCAATTTCGAAAACTTCCCAAGTAAAATATCACCCGAGTCCTTATCCTTAACATCCTGGAGCCAATCCAACAAATAATTGTTTAGATTGTCAACCATTGCAATCAAAGGTTCCAATTCTTCAGTGTAAGGTGTTGGCTGAGCTTCTAAAGATTATATGGTATTCCTTAAGTTAGCCAACACCTTATCTTGGACCTGGTTAACCTGAACCAAATGGTTTGGTTCAGGGTTGGGTCGGTTTGGGTTCAGTGCAGAGGAGTAAACAAATTGAGGTTCGTGATACCCTCCCTGATAATAGATCATTTCAGGTTGTTCATAAGGAGGTGATGACCTATATGCAATGTAATTTGGGGAAGGGTAAGGATCAACGTATCCTTCTTGATTGTAGATCGTATTAGGTTGTCCATATAAGGGCAGTGATCTATAATCGATGTAGCTCGGAGAAGGGTAACAATCAAGATCATGGTATTCAGGGTTAGACCCTGAACACGGAGGTCCGGAATTGTATCCTCAATCCGAGTTATCCCAACTAGTAGATGGTTGATTATTGCATGGGTTGGGATAATAATCATCATATTGGGGATAAGATGTATCAGAAGGGTAGGAGTGGGAATGCGTGTAGAATGTGGAAGGATTCATGACAAATGGGAGGAAGAAAGGTGCCCTGCAATACAAATAATCAAACCTGTCCTTTAGTGGGCTGGCCTATAGACCTACAGATTCCTAGAACCCATCTTGAGATGAAGAAACGATTTAATCTACTTCTTTTCGGTCAATCCAACCAGTTAGAGGGAAAGGCTGGGGAGAAGGTTCTTCCCTTGGCTTTCGCACCAGGTTCCTTTGATACCCCCCAACCGCGATCATTTGATTCTACTCCCTTAGCTAGACATCAGATTGAATGGTAGAAGCAGACTAATCGAAAATAATCTCGATCTGGGCTCCGAAGAGTGAGTCCAATCCTTAAGGTCAACATCTACTCTATTTTAATTAGGGTTAGGTTTGAATTTGCTTTGAAATGTGATGGACCCTTTTATCTGAGTTGTGCTCTTAATGATCAGTTAATATGTGTGTGCGTGCACAACCAATGATTTTCAAGTAAGATTATTTTTGGATATGGTGAATTTTAAGGTTTAAATCTTTCTTAGTAGCCTTTAGGATTCAACTTTAGGTATATTCAATCAAGTTTATTTAGCATACCAGGTTTTGAAAGCACAAGTGAAGATGTTTTCCTTTGAAATCAAACTAAAAATGTGGAGTGCCTGGTTTAGTCCTAGAAGTTGAACCTATTTGGCAGCTACTTGATAAGTTATTTTTAGTTGAAGTGTTGTGGTCCAAACAACTCAAACAATTGCCCTAATGCACCACTTAATTAGGCACACAAGTGATTACCTAATCTGATTTCTACTCAATTATGTGTTGATGAGTGTACCGGTCCTAAAGATTGGGTTACCGGTTGAGTATGAAGAATCAGAAGAGGTTGTGTGCCTCTGTGAGATTTTAAAAAAATTTTTCTTTTATATGTGGAGGGTGAGGCGGGTGGAAGTGTCAAACAAATAATCAAAACTAATCTTAGAGTTTATACGAGCTCCTAGGTTAATTAAGGTTTGTGTTATTAGGTGGTGGAATGAAATCTAGTGGGTGGGGAGGTGGGGTTACTTACAAACCCTTCAATAACACTTTACTCCAATCTATTGATTTTTTCTACCTCGTGAGAGTACCTGCAATTACAATAAGAAAGAAGAGAAGTGAGGTAAATGATAAGTAAGTAGGAAAATGTGAAAAATCAAAGAACGTCGCCTCTCCAACAATGACGCCAAAATGTTGTAGTAGAAATTCATCATAAAATGAGTTGAGTTTTGAAAACTCGTCATCGTAGTGTAATTTGCAAGAAAAATTTGTCAACAGATAATTTTAACCAAAACTCAAAAGGAGTCTTAGGTCGAACACAGGGAGGCAGACGTTTGATCAAAAATCACGTTTGATTTGTTGTCACGAAGCAGATTAGCTAGTTGAATTGAATCTACGTTAGCTATCTACTTAAAAATAATTAATAGAAGAGAGAGAGAGAATGATACAAATAAAGAGAAAATAGAGATAGAATAAATAGGTATTTCATAACCACTGTGTCGAGTTCATTACATCTAATCTTTACACTAGAAAGCAAAAAATCTACACTAGAAAGCGACAAAAGAGAAGGTAGAGAGAGATTATCCTCCTCGACGGCTACTTGGAGGATGAGCCACGTTGACAGAGTGCCTGGAAGAATGTGGTGAGATGCAAGATGAGGTAGAACAAACATGGACGATGGAGGACGGGGTAGGGTGACGTCGCAGTGGGATTCGCTTCCCAAACGGCGATGACAAGACAACTGCGGGCGCTCCATGAACGGGGATGAGAAGGTGGAAAAAGTTCTAATTTAAACTCTAATGGAACATCCCAGGTTTGGGACAAGCTCTTAGAGCTTTGGAGGGGGTGAGAGAAGAGAGGAAGGGATGAGAAATTCGGGTTGTAGGGGTCGCCTTTTATAGTTGTAGGGATTAAGGGCAAAACTGACATTTCAATCTCAAACATTAAATGAGGGGGTCATTAGTGATGGATATAAATGTCACTAAAGACCCCACATCGCTAAAGCATGATTTCCCACTTGCCTCCTTACCTTCGCTGCTTAGAATGCATGTCCACGATCAGATGATCTAAGCCGTCCGATCGTGAGATCGGACAGTCGAGAGATGCACGCGCTTGTTTCCACTTCAGTGCATCTAACGCCTGCGCATTTGATCGCACGTCTGATCACGCGTGCGTGATCCGCGCGCTCTGCGTATGCCATGTAGCTTCTGCCGATGTTGTCTAATCATGATCCAAAGGGCAAATTTCTCCTACACCTTATCACCTACTCGATTTGAGGCGCAGCGGGGATCAAACCCGCATCCTCTCCTTGCGTTAAGGCGCAAGACCGCTGTGCTGAAGCCGCCACTTTGTCATGCTTTGAATTCAAAGCTCGAGAGCCATGGGCAGTTGGATCATGATCCAACGGTTGAGGTTGATCAAGCAGCTGATGAGAGAGAGAGGGCAACAGGTGTTCATGGCTGGTGTGGGCAGCTGAGATGGTTCCATGTGGCGCCATAGCCATCCATCCTCTGTGTCTTGTAGATGGTGCCACGGATGTTGGATTGGATCGATTTTCATGTTATTAGGATGCGATCGTCAATTTGAACCCATCCGTGCAGTCGGATTTGTCATCTAAGGTATGGATTTACACCATCTTGGCCCTTGACCTATGATCTTTCTCAGATTGCATCTGATGCTACGGAAGTCCGATCAGGGCGATCTTGGAGTTGTTGAACTCCAATCCTCGCCCTGATCAGATCCGTATAGTTAGATCTTCAATCCGAGGCCCCGATTAAATATCACCCTATTCCCTGACCACAAAAGAGAATTAACCTAAACTTTATACAATCTAAACCAAATGCATGATGATGCATGTTAAGCAATATTTATAATGTATGATGCAACTATACACCTAAGAACATGCATAAATAGACGGTTTATGTGATATAAACATATTTATATTAATGGGGATTCAAAACAACACAACCACTAGTAGAGGCTTACTCAGATGGAGCCATTTGTAGCCAGTCAGCTCCCTAAGCAAGTAAAGGTCGGATATAATCCAAAGAACCAGCACGAGTAGCAAGTTGAAGCGGTGTGCTTCTAGGAAACCTATAACAATTATTTGCATCAGCAAAGATCATGGCTTCAAAAATTCAAATTCATCGAGTATAACTAAGGTGAGATCATTACCCATAAGTGCCAGTTGAAGCACCAACAAGGGCCCCATCTTTTAAGAGAGCATGAACACAAGCCGACTACCTCTTCCTCGTTGTAAGATGGAGTGGAGTGGCACCTTTGTCATTCCTCACGTTAACAAATCGATTGAATCCCCTGTACAGTGAACAACAAAAAACAAAAGGTAAGGAAAAAAGGAAAAAGATTATTCAAGCAAGTGAAATGGAAGTTTTCTAATCAACTCTAATTCCTCGAACACACGCCATGAATTGGCATTCGGAGTAGAGTGCGCAGCAGATAGAATTTCTTGCAGGCAATCCAAGTGACCATAATAGGTTGCATAGTGTAAGCAAGTCCTCCCATTCTTTGAGTCAAACATCAAGATCTTAACAACCTAACATTACCAACATCAAGCCTTTGAAGGGGACTATACTAAGAGAACAAGAAGGCATCGGATATATGCAATACATTGGCGCTAGCGTGTGTAAGCCTCTCCATGCACGCCATCTTCATAATTAGTTGCAACTCCAAATGGTCTTTTGCTATCCAAGTTAAAGCTGGATTCTCATCCTGAATCACATTGTAGATAGCAGTGCATTGATGTTTATTTGATTTATAAGTATTTCAGTTGAGAGTACCTATTATAAGAGAATTTGGGGTATTTTATGAGGATTTGGCTATGTATATGGATGGTCTAATTTTGTAAATACTACCTTGCTACTTCCACAAGAAAAAAAAAAGTAAAATTTTCTCCACCTTAACAAAGGGCATGACCCTCTGGAGATTAGGAAATCATCTAACCTACTCACAAGTCTTGTGACAATGAGATCAACCAACGTTTGATTTCTTCAAAAGAGAACTCTTTAACCTTTTATTCTCCTATACCTTTATCTTTGTGATATTATTCATTACTTGCCACTAGAACATACTGTAAAGGCTTTGCAGCACAAAGAACATGTTACATCCTAATTATTTTCTTGTGCAACTAGAAAATATCTCTTTAGTCAACACCCTTAGGCCTCAGCAAACCACCATGTCATTGCAGGCTTTGTCACGGTTTAGCTCTAAGCCTCATACTACCTCATTATGATTGCAATGTTGTGTCTTATTTTAAAATTTTCCACATCTTATGCAATCAACAAGGGAGAATACCAAGCCTAGTTGACAACAAACATGACCTAACTTTACAAGCTTCTATAATGTGGTGTCTATAAAATGTTCCACTTAGATTCTAATGCATTATGTATATAGAGCAAAACATGAAAAGTAGGAAGGTAGCATTTTTTTGGAAAAAGGAAGTAAGGGAATATTGTATCTCCTTTTTAGAATAGAATAGAGTAAAAGAAGGGCAGTCAAAATGCAGCTATGCATTATTGTCATGCTTCCTTTGATATAATATAGATCAACAAAATATGTCACCTTTCAAAAAAATTAAAGAAAAGAACAACAAAACATCCTGAAATATAATACAAACAGCACTTAAAATGACCTTCAACTGGGTAGTTAAAAAGCTATAGACTCACCCTTAATTTTCCTTGGAGAAGAGAGTTGAAGGGGTTGAAATAAAATATAATTAGCTCCTTGGAGATTACGAGAAAGAGGTCCACGAATTGTTAATGCAAAATAAAATATAATTAGTAAAATCTCATCCACTAGTGGTCTATCTATTTTTTCTCTCCTTGTTAGTTTGTTGATTTCGTGTGCTGACCTATGGTATTTACATTGGAGTTAGCATGTTGAGTTTACTTTATTGCAATCACAACTAAATCCATGAGTTTTTTATTTTATTTCAACTAATACAGTACTTGCATTTACTTGAGTTTTTCATAGCTTTCAGCAAATAAATCTTTTGATTGTTTGCTTTCTACTAACATATTCAAATTAAAAAACCTAGTACGCTGAGTATGATCTAAAAAATTTACACACTTCTACAATGCAGTGGTTGTATTTACTTGAGTTTTTCATAACTTGAAGCAAATAAATCTGCTTGCTACTGACGTACTCAAATAAAAAATCCGATATCTAAAGTATAATTTAAACAATAAAGCATACTGGGAGCAAGTAAAGAGCCTCCTCATACTTTCTACTCATTAATCTCCAATTCACTCGTCAAGAAACCATCCCATGTCAATGTAGCCACCGTTATAACCTTGTACTCTCCCAAAACTACTTAGTAATGAATATGAGAAGAACAGATGGGCACAACCTTTTAGCTCCACTACTTGGAGAGAACAAGTGGTGTTGGATTGAGGAGCAATCTAGTCAATATGCCTTTGTTGAATGTGATTTCTACGATAAAAGTTTGAATTTGAAAATTCTATTATTGTAGTCACGTAAAAATCTGTCAAATAGATAATTTAACTGAAACTCTGATGAGTCCTGAGTCAAATACGGGGAGGCGAACGTTTGATCAAAAATCGCATTTGATTTACCATCACGAAGCAGAGTAGCTAGTTTAATTAAATCTACCCTAGCTATTCTACTTAAAGATTACATAATAGAAGACAGAGAAAGAATAATATAAATAAAGAGAAAATAGGAAGAGAATAAACAAATATTTCATAACCACAGATTTATATTCATTGCATCTAATTGCTACACTAGAAAGTGGGAAATCTAATTAAGAAAGCAGTAAAAAGAGAAGGGGGAGAGAAGTTATCCTCCTCGATGGAGTGCCCAGACGAGGGTGGTGAGATGTTGGACGAGGGAGAACGAAGACGAAGGAAGGAGGACGGAGCAGGGCGATGTCGCAGCGAGATCTGCTTCCCGAATGGCGGTGAGAGGACAACAGCGGGATGCTCCACGAACAGGGGTGAGAAAATGGAAAAATTATCTTTTTAACTCTAATGGAGCATCTCGAGTTTGGGACGAGCTTGTAGAGCTTTGGAGGGGATGAGAGAAGAGAGAAAGGGATGAAGAATGAGGTGGTAGGGTTGGCCTTATATAGTTGTAGAAGTGGGGGCATAAATGTCTTTTACAAAGTTTAGAAAAAAAATGCTAGGGTCTTTAGTGATGGATATAAACCACACACGCGTCCTCGCCTCTTTGCCTTCAGTCCCTGAATGCTTCTTCATCGTGCACACGATCTCAACCGTCCGATTAAGAGATCGGATGGCTGAGAAGCACTCAAGCCTCTTCGTTTTACAGGCTCAGGACAGAACGAGTCTTTACAGTGCTGTAAAGACTCGTTCTGTCCTGAGCCTTTTAAGATGTCTGGATTGTCGGTCAGACGTCTGGACCCCTTTCCAGACGTCTGGAAATTGAAAAATTTGGTACGTGACTTTGCGTCTGCGCGCGAGCTGCGCGCAGACAGTACCCTTCTTCTCTATCTTTCCCTCTTCCCTCCTCCACCGAACCCTAACGCACCCTTATATAAACCCCTCTTCCCCCCTTCCTTTCTTCCCCACTTCACCACAGCCACCTTCCCTCCTTCCTCTCCACTACAGTGAGAGGTACGAGCATGAGAGAGAGCGCAAGAGCGAGCGACGAGGAGGAGAGGCGGCGTAAGGAGAGGAGGAAGAGCTTGAGCTCGTGGGAGCTCGCTGGAAGGTGCACGGCCGGAGTGGCGCGTGCGGGAGGAGGAGTGCGTCGGGGGAGCCGTCCCCGACACTTGCTACAGCCGGAGCTGCAGGGGAGGAGGCGAGGCTGCAGGTGTGCGTTGCGAGGGAGAGCAGCAGGTTGTTCTGATTCTGGGTTTTTCCCAGAATCAGACGTCTTGCGTGACATCTAGACGATAGAGTGGACGTCTGGTGACGACACCAGACGTTTGAAAGCAGATCTTCGTGAAGGTACGTTCCTCTTGCGGTTACGGCCTTGCAGGCCGCACCGCAGCTATGATTTGCGTGGCTAAATATAGGCGATTTGCCTGTCGCATGCAGGGATTGCTTCGAGACGGCGTGGGACACACCCTCCCACGTGTTTCGAACGTCTGGATAGCTTACCAGACGACCGGAAGCACTCCCAGACGTCCGGAGGAGAGGTTAGACATCTGGAGTCGGGTCCAGACGGCTAAGAAGCGGTTTTCGATGTTTGAGGTCGACGTAGAACCTAAGGTGAGGCTCTGGTTTCTTTTAAGACGTCTGGACCTTGTGCCAGATGTCTGATTTGGGTCTGTAGCCCTATTTTTGACCCGTTTAGGGTCCGTTTGAGGTCCGTTTTACGCAAACAAGATATCGGTGTTTTCCTTGTGAGTTCCTCTACTTGTTAGAAGGCCTTTTATACTACTCTAAATGTTCCATTGTGGTATGTTCCTTGGTATAGGACTTCGATCGGTTGCGGGTTCGGGGCTTGCTGAGGCACGTGAGCCTGCCGTTCGAGCCCCCAGTACTCCCGAGTTGTCTGGTAGAGTGGTCTTTCCCTAATTTAATTATAAAACCTGAATGCATATGTGAATTGGATAACTAGAAACCTAGGATGTGGCATGAATCTTAGGACGAGAAGTACTTGCACTGTTTATCTGTGTGTTCGAAATTGCAGTCTTACATGAATGAATAGAAATGTGAACAACTGCCTGTTAATAAGCAAGAGCTGCTTGTGAAATATGAAATGTATGTGCTAGTTAAATAGTTACCTGTGACATTACTTGTTGTATATGTTAAATGATGGAAATACGAGCTGCATGTGTGTAATTTGAGAATGGAAATGTGAATGATGAAACCTGGTATGGAATGACATGGTAAATACGAGCATGAACCCTACGAGGAATTAGGAGTAGAGCTCCTGTGGATAAATGGAATGGATCTGGAAATGTGAGTGGGAAGTGTGCTGGCCATTAAGTACGTGGTACCAAGGAGAGCTACTGTTCCCCGTTTACTGTAGAGCGGAGCTAGCCGCCCTTGGGTTGGGACTCGGGGTTAGGATTGGCCACTCTACACTGACTTCTTTGGCCCTCATGTGCACTGTACTGGGGAGAGCTACTAGTGTAAGGAGAGAGCTAGCCACCCTACGCCGACTTGTTAGGCTCACTGGGAAAACCAGGGTAGTCAGACGAGTGTGTGCGGACTGTGGAGGGGCGAGACCCCTATTTGGTTCTGAGGGGCTAGACCCATGTTACTGAGAGGGCTAGGCCCTATACTGTTCCGTGCTGTACTTGGGCATATTCGTTAGTGGAAACGACTGACCGCGTGCCAGTACGGGGTAGCTACCCGTGCGCTTATCGCGCGTGCCATAGTCACTTTTACGTTTGTCCGTGACCTTGGGGTGGTTGACTGGGTGTAGGATCACCACAGGGGACTCTCCCGGCCAGGAGAGCACCACGTGTGCCTTCTACTCTTCGGAAGAGACTACAATCAAGATCGTTCCCATGAGGAACATTCGAGATCAAGAAAGAGATCTAAAAAATAAACCAATGGGTGAAAAGGAATAGCTTGGGAAATAAAGTAATTGGAATAGATAGTTTATCTATTAGCTTTTACTGCTTTAATTAGTTGGTTACCACTCTACTCAGCGTTCGCTGCCTTCGTTTACTCATAACCCTTTTCAGGTCCAGGTGTAGAGCAGCCCGAGTCACCGGCTGCAGACGGTGCTGGGCCCAGTTGAGCCCAGCAGCAGTCTTCCTGTTGTAGTACTTTCTTTTGTTAGTAAGTTCAGACTCTTGTTACCATTTGCATTCTGTACTTTGTTTCCGTTTACTGTTGTGGTGGCAATATGTACTGTTAGTAGCTTTTACTTCTTTTACTGCTTGTACTCTTTACTGTTAGTTACTTAGCATAGTGAATGTGGTTTACTTTCCTGCTTTTTTGTTATTTCTTGTTGGATGACTAGGTCCTAGGATTAGTCGAGTTGAGCCGGTCTCAAGTCCTGTAGAGATTCGGGAATCGGGTCGTAACACGCACCCTCAGCACCCGCGTTAGATCGCATGTGCACATCCACTTCAGATCACGTGTGCACATCTGTGCTGATCCGTGCCGCCACATAGTCGCCTTCTCCGTCGCTCGATCTCGTGCCGCTGCCTTCGCGAGCAGGTGCATGACCACTGTGTTAAGCCCTCCTTTTGGTCGAGTTGTGAGTTGAGGTGTCGCAAGATCTCGACCGATGGATCGAGATCCAATGATTGAGATCAAACCTTCCTTGTGAAGCTTTGGACAGAGTATGGCGTGACGTGTTCTCAGCCATTGGATCGATGATCCAACTGTTGAGATGTGTTGGCCATCATGTGAAGAGGTGGAGCGGGAGACTTAGACCAGCGTTGGGTGGCTGGGATGGTGCCATGTGGTGCCATACTGACCGTTCATCTTCTCTTACTTGTAAATGGTGCCACGGATGTCGGATTAGGTCGATTTTTACGTCGTTGGGCTGCAATCTTCGATCCGAACCCATCTGTGCAGTTGGATTTGTCATCTGAAGTGCAAATTTTACACCACCTTAGCTCTTGACCTCTGATCTTTCTCAAACTGCATCTGATGCTACGGAAATCTGATTGGGGCGATCTCAGAGTTGTTGAACTTCGATCGTCACCCTGATCAAATCCGTATAGTTGGATTTTCAATTCGAGGCCCCGATAAATGTTTCCCTGTTCCCAGACCACAAAAAGGGAGAATTAACCTAAAATTTGTATAATCTAACCTAAATGCATGATGATGCATGTTATGCATTATTTATAATATTGAATGCTTCTATGATACTAGAAACATGCATAAATAGGTATTTTAGGTCAATTAGATGTATGCACATCAGCGTTCATCAAGAGTCCTCCTCTACATAGAAACTACGTGAAAATCTTAACCTTCACTGGCATCTTCATGTAGGGAAATATCTATCAAAGGATCCCTTCTCATCCACTCAAGTAGGCAAAATCCAAATCTTATGCCACCTCCTAACTCAACCAAGAAGGGATCATGAGAGGCATAATCCTCAAAAAAAGGTCCATCCAAAAAGCAGACAAACCTTTAACTGGAAACATCCTATTCACCTGATTCAACTTCCTACCATATTAGGCTTCAATTGTGAAAGTAACCAGATCTCTCTCGATTCCCATTATTCGAACAATCCCCTTTGTTCAAAGCTCAATTCATGATCCTCAAGTCCAGAACTCCTAGTCACCCATCAGAGAATGGTATGTAGACCTCAACTAGGATACGAATGCCATAGTAGGACTCCCTTTCAATTAACTATAGTCATTCAGTAGAACAAAAAAACCTAAACCTAATCAAGATCTAGGAAAAAGCATAGGTTAAAACATGATGCTATAGCGTGGAACACGAACAGGCATGACATTAAGATCAAGAACTGGAGTAGATCGACCTAATCAGATCGACGAAAATGGGTCCATAAGAGGGGATCACTCACGGAAGAGATCACGAGATTCTCAGCCAAAACACATCAAACCCTAACGAAAACCATACCAGTGGAGGCAATGGTAGGAGTCGACGATCGATCTATTGCTGTGATGAAGGAGAAGAGGAAGAGGCGTCGATCGTTGTGGCAGGAACGAACGATCGATTGGTTGCGGTGGCAGACGAGAAGAGGAAGAGGCGTCAATCGCTGTGGCAGGAGTCGACGATCGATCGTAGTGGTGGGAGGTGGCAATCGATCAGTCGTGGTGGTGGATGAGAAGAGGAATGACACAATGGACGATCACAGTGGTGTATGTGGTGGTGGGAGGTGGTGACTATGGTGCCTTTCTGGATAGAGGTTGTGACACAAAGGAGTGAGAAAGATTAAAGGAGAAGATTGGTCATTGGAAGGGAAGAAACATTTGAGAGTCATAGGAGATATTTGGAAAATTTACGTATTTTGTCTTATATTTTTTTTGTTAATAAATATTAGTATCACAACGATTATTCGTTGCGAACAAAAAATAATGGCAATGATTTTTTCGTTACTTGATTAATCTATCGACGAATATGTAAAATCATTATTAATTTTAAAAGAAATAATGATGATTATTTTAAATCATTGTTATTTTAAAACATAACGATGAATATTTATAATCGTCATTATTTTTTCGTCACCAATTTGTACATTTTGTTGTAGTACAAGAGATAATGAGACCCTTTGCTAGAATAACTGAAATCACAAAACAACTATTATCTGGAAATAGAAATAAAACATGAAAATCACTGAAATGTTTACTACTTTTCTCTTCAATTATGTTGTATTAGTTGAATGTATACTTGCCACTCTATTCAGCTTTTGCTGACGTATTCCACTTGTGTCCAGGACAGGGAGGTGAGCAGTTAGTTCCACTGGCTGCGAAGGGAGCTGGGCATAGCCAAGCCTAGCCTTAGTTGTTCCTTTTCCTTTTTAATGTTGTGACTCTCCTTTTGTTGTCGTGAGAATCTATTTTGGAACTAGTAGTTCAATTTCCATCTTTCTGGTATGTTGTGATGGCTATGATGTAAGCATGCTTTTCTCTTGTGGTACTATTTTCTGTTACTGTCTACTCTACAGCTTTCTGTCTTTTATTTATGCTTCTAGCTATGGTCTATGTGTGGAAATTATTACGTTTTGGTTATTACTCGTTGGGCGACCGGGTCTTGGGATAGTTGAGGTAATTTGACCCGAGTTCCACGTGGAGCTGGTTTAGGTTGTAACACTTTGGAAACCTTATTTTTGAAAATTATCCTTTAATTAATACAAAATTAATCCTATTAATTTACTACTACCAAAATAGAGTTTTATTTTGTTAATTATCTTTTATTTAATTCACTTTTACTTTAGAAGTCTTCTTATCACGTGTATAAATATTATAAATATATATATCATAAAACATGCATCGAATGTTTATGATCAAAACCAAGGTACTAAACAAAGCATCAAATATAATTTTTACTTGTTTAGGGAACTCTAGTTCCTAATAAATTGTCTCCAGATTACAAAATCCAAAATCACAATCAAGCTCACAAAATAAAAGTTAGAAGTAGAAGTCCAGGAAACACCAAATAGCCAGATGATGGCAATAGTAGCTATTTGATGGTTCTAGTAGTTGACTGAAAATCCCAAAAGTTGATCAAAGGACCAAGCGGTTGATCAACTTGGTAGTTGACTAATGGTCTCAATAGAATGTTGGACTTAGTAATTGACCAATGGTCCTAGTAGTTGACTAATGAACTTAATAATCTCATCATTCAATACAATATTAGTCATTGGATGGGCATTTGTAGTCATAATTCAATCCCATTAGTCATATGATGTAGTTGTTGGATGATGGATAGGACTTTGCAGTTGTGATGGACATCCAATAACTTTTATTGGTAATCCTTTAGGACTTGTATTAGATGCCTAGCAATTTTTATTGGTTGTTTTTCGGAGTTTTCCAATCACAATTCAAGTTGTTTTTGCACCTAAAGCTTCCATTTTGATCAAAATGTCATGAGAAACCATATCTTTAATACCATTTGAAGGCACTAGCACATGAAAAAGCATAAGGGAGCCATTTAAAACTTTTCGAACAAGCAAACAATGATCCAAATCTATCCAACTAAACTAAAACCAACAGAAACATTTTCCAATCACATACATTTAGAGATTGTACTTTTGTGTCTAGTTATCATGAGATTAATGCAATACATGACATAAGAATCCTACGCCTACTCAAAATCCTCAAGTTGCAATTCCTCTAGACTCATTCATGAAGTGCAATTTAGAGTTGCAAGACGAACTTCTTCTTCGTGTAAAACTTCTTTTTTGTGAATGTGAGGTGCATATTGAGAAGCAAAGAGGAATGGTAAATGTGCACAATAAAGAGAGATGAGAGGATTTTTTATTGAACTCAATGATTTCATAAAGGAGGCTCTTACTACTTTTTATAGAGAACAAGGAGTCATAACAAATTAGGATTTCTAGTATCAAAGTATACCAAAATACCATTGGTCAAGGCATTCATCAAAATACCATTGATTCTTCCACAAGAACAATTAATTATATATTTGAACCTTTCAAAATATGAAAATTATTTCTTTCTTTATGAATGTTGTAATATTTTCCAAAATTATAGTAGAGTAAATGTATATAATTAAGCATTAAACCATTTATCAGGTTAAATAAGTATTGAGAGATTAAGGAGTGAAAAGTTTGGTTTTGTGGCAAGGCAATTCATGGTATTTTGCTAAAACTAAGATTTGAGTTCTTTTGAAGTTTTGGAGGATCTCATTAAAATTCAATTGTTAATCTTATTGACCCAATTGGAAAGATATGTTCTTTTCGCAAAGAGGAACACGTTGGAAAAATTATGGGGTCAATTGGATATATGATGTAAAGTTTTGGCTAAAATAAGTTGGATTATGTGAACATGTCGATTTGGGTGCCTAAAGAAAAAAATTAGTTGTCTAAACTTGGAGGGGTGGTGATAGGCAACACCTTTTTTCCAACCAACATGAGAACTCATTTTAGGTGTCTAAATCAATTTCTTTTGGTTGTCTAAACCTGACATGCTACTGGTTGACAGGTGTGATTTCTTTGAAATTCACACTATCAATGTAACATCCTTGAAACTAGTCTTGCATAGGAAACTCATGAAAATGAGATTAGTGATGTAAATGATTGAGAATGACTACTTATCAATTTGAGCTTAAGCATTTTAGGTGGTTGCCTTGAGTTTATACTACAATTCAAATGTCAAAGATCCAAGTCTTGATTATACATTGTTATGATCTCATTCCAAAACTATATGATAAATCTAACCTGCAACATGACAAAAATCCTTCTAATATCACCTTCAATTAGCCAAAAGGAAGATGGACTTCTTTGTAATCTCCAGAGTTCAGTAGCAGAATCTCCAACAAGAAAATTGCGAATCTCTAATCTCTCTAGTCAAATGTTGCAATTCAATGCCCACTACCCCTATTTGTAGATTTTTGGGGCGGAGGAAGCTTCTATCCATGTGGCCTAACCATTCTTCGTCATCTGTATTCCTTTGACTTGGTCAATGCTGACGTGTCTCTCTTGTTGGTGTGCCAAGGTTGTTGCAATGATTCTTCTCTAGGCAGGGGTAGACCCAAGTATTGATATAGGGGGGCCATGGCCCTCCTTAACTCTTGCATGCCCTTTTTAATGTATTGACTATTTTACGTATTAACCTTTCTCCTTTGTATATTGGTCTCCACATTAAAAAATATTAGAAATACTTAGTTTAGTTAAGAAAAATAAACCTAATTGAGTTGTGAACCTTATGAGGTGAGAAATATGAGGAAGGTAGATTTCCTTAATTTTTTTTCTAAAGATAAATACATGTGACATTCAACTATCTTTAATCTCTTTTTATTAATAAATACATATGCATGGAATATAGCTAATGTCTTCCTTTAAATGTGATAATAAATTAATTAGATATTTTACATAACACTTCTAATTAAGTTCTCGTGTAATATTTTTGTTATTACTATGTTATCTTTATGAATGTTGTTATCCTTTAAGTGATCTTGAAAGTTTTCATGGTTTTCAAAAATCCATTTATAGTTATAAAATAATATCTTTTGAAGAAAATGATATATAAATTCTAAATAGTTATTTTTCTAATTGATAATAAATCAAAGCAATGGTTTGATTGCTCCTCTTTACAACAAAGTAATTTTTTTGGTAATTTTAATTGTTATAGGTAGCAAGTGCATATATAGTTGATTTTGTCAATTAAATTACATAATACTATTTAAGGAAATAGTTTTAATGATAATTTTTTATTTAAATAAAGATTAAGAGGTTATTTTTTATTGTAAAAAATAAATGTAGGTTAATTTATCTCTCATTTATTTGTTTTACAAAATGTTTTATTCTAGCTATTGCCCCCTCCTTGATGATTTTTCTAGTTCCGCCCTTGTCTCCAGGTCATGTCTAGGTTCATGGTAACTAACTTGTGGCATTGTTAATAATTTTTTTAACCTCAAGGATCATTCTTACTTAGTCTTTATGGCTTAATTTATGGGTTCTTGACCTTTGCTTGATACTCGGATTCACTTAGGTGAAGTAGCATTTTTTGAGTCGCCTATCTAATAAGTTGATCTTTCCTCTCATTCAGAAGGATTTGTTAGTAAGCAAGGGGATGAGGTTCTGTTTGCTAAAAATCAAAATCGTAATCAGGATTCTGCTAAATGCTTGTCTCTTGAAAATGGCCCTATCACCTAGGGAATCTATATCCCATTCCCATCCCCTACACCACCAGATCCTGACCCCCCTTTAATTTGGGAAATTATTGAGTCTGAGGAGCATCTTTTGGTGAGCAATGATGACCATTCCTTGGCCTCCAATTCTGATTCGATCTCATCGAGATTTGTTGACAACCAGACTACCGTCTTTTCCCATGGTCTTGGAGACGCATATGTGGCACACTCTACCGATAGGTCTAGAGGAGTCCATGCGGGTGGCTTTGAATGGGGAAGCGGTAGGTTGACGAGAAATCGCAGTAAATCGCTATCTAGACCTTCTTATCAATGATAGGGCTTTTTCTGGAATTGTAGAGGGGCACTTAACACGCCCACCTCCAATCATATCCAATATTTGATTTAGGTGCACAATCTTGATATCATATTCCTCTTCGACCCTTTTGCTGATGCTTCTTTAGCTCCAGTTTTCATGGACTTGATTGTCTTCTCTCAAACTCATATCTCCCCGTGTGCTCCTAACATTTGGTGCTTCTCTAAGAACACTATCCATACTTTCGTCACTAGTGCTACACCCCAAGCGATATTTGTCTGCTGCAGGCTTCCGAATGCCACGTGCTACATATTCGGAGTCTATGCCTCCTGTGATCTAGACTCCAGACGATACCTTTGGCTTCACCTCTCTGATCTCATGGATATGTCTTATGTCCCTTGGTTTATAGGTGGCAGCTTTAACTGTATCCTACGTGCGTCTGAAAGAAGTGGTGGCCTCCCTTTTCACTTACTCCAAGCCGCTGACTTCTTGAGGTGGGGAGACTCTTTAGGTGTTTTTGAACTTCCTATGGATGGGAACCAGCTTTCTTGGTGTAACGGTAGACATGGCAGTGCACATATTTATAAAAAATTGGATAGGATATTCGTTTCTCCGCCTACCTTAGCCCTTTCACCCTCCGCATCCTACTTTTCTAAGCAGAATTTGGACCATTCGTCTATGATTTTTTCTCTTTCTACTCACAATGTGTTTAGACCTCGTCCCTTTAGGTTTCAGAACATGTGGCTCAGAGGTCCTTCCTTCCTTAATGTGGCCAGACATGTTTGGGATACACTCGCCCTTAATCCTACACATAATCACCTCGACAACCTCTACTTCAAGCTCTACTATCTCAAAAAAACCCTTCAATCTTGGAATAGGTGGTATTTCGACGACATTCACTCGATTGTCAAAGATCTAGAGAGTTGTCATGATGATCTAGAGGCCAAACTATCATCCCATGGGGATGATTAGATCTCTTCTGAGCTTGCGGATACTCGTATCCAACTAGAGGACGCCCTCTCCAAATACTATGACTTCCTGGCCCAGAGCCAAGATTGGTTGGCTGCTCCATGGTGATGGCAATAATGCCTTCTTTTTTGCCACAATCAAAAAGAGATTTGCTAAGGGTAATCGGAACTCCCTCTCCTCCTCCATTGGTAATGGTTTGTGGGACTTGGCTGCTTCCAAAGCAACTAATTTCTTCCAATCTCTCCTTACCTCCGGTGGCACAGGTGATATCAATAGGTTTCTTGATGTCATACCTCCGATCATCACCCTTGAAGATTGTGCCAACTTAACTAGTATCCCCAATGAATTTGAGATTTGCAATAAAATTAATAACTTTCTTGCCAACAGCACCCCTGGCCTTGATGGGTTCAATGCTGAGTTCTTTCGTCACTGCTGGGATATCATTAAAATGGATGTGGTGAATGACATATCGCTCTTCTATTCCTCCCAGGAAGCTCCCAGATCTTTCAATGCTACCTTTATATCCCTCATCGCCAAGAAATCGAATTCCTCTGATTTGGCCAATTTTCGCCCCATTAGCCTTTGCAATGAATCTACAAGATTGCTTCTGGCATTTTCATGAATTGTTTGGCCAAGCTGCTTCCTAGTCTCATTTCCCTGGAACAGGTTGGTTTCATCAAAGGGAGATCGATATTTGATCACATTTCGACTACTTTTGAGTTGGTCCAAAGACTCAACCGTAAAGTGTTTGTCTCCAATATCATCTTTCAGCTTGATCTTCAAAAAGCCTATGATCGTGTGGAGTGCGGAGCCCTCTACGTCACGCTTCATAAATTTAGGTTCTCCACTAGGGTCATCGATCTTATCAAGGGTTTCGTGGAGCACGAAGGGTCCTCCATTTTAGTCGATGGGTGCTCCTCTCCTTTCTTCAAGGTCTCCTGGGGACTGAGACAAGGGGATCCTCTTTCTCCTTTCCTCTTTGACCTTTTCATGGAACCTTTTATCCGTGGTATCAAGGAGTTGGTCCATTTGGGTCACCTGGATTCTTTTGCCATCAAACGGGGTGTCCTCGCCCCCATAGCCCTCCTCTATGCCGATGGCATCATTCTTTTCCTCAATAGGAGTTTGAGGTCCACTTTTAACCTTATGGCCTTCATTCGTGATTTTGAATCCAATTTCGACCAAAGACTTAATTATCTCAAAAGCTTCTGCTTTGTGGGGAAGCACTGATGAGAACCTCATCATGAACCCTAACTAGCACATTTTGACCTAATAAATTGAACAAAAGCTCCTACATAACCTAATGGAAGGCCTAATTTAGGGAATTGCTAATATGAGAATAAAACATTATACAAAGGGTAAAACTATAATTTTACCATTGTAGTGCATGAACGGGATTTCTAAGGGTCTAGACATAGGTCAAGTGAACCTAATAAAGGAAAAAGTGGGATGGTTTGGTCAGAAAAGGTTTATGACAAAATCTGGGAATTAAATGACATTCTCTAACCCTAAAACAAATCCACTTTAATTCATAGGGTTCCAGGCAATATAAAAATCAACTAAATCCTCTAAAATTCAAGGAAAAATATCTCATAGGATTTAGAACCTTCAATTTCGCCATTGGGACCTGTTTTGACCTAGATTGAGGACCATACCCAATTTTTGATCTAATTTAGGTTTTTATGCAAAATATCTAGTCAAACATGGTCAAACCTAAAATCCAACTTCACCATTGGATTCCTTAGGTCCAAATTAGGTTAATACCAAAATTTGGACCTAAGGAAAGGTCATTTTGACCCACTTTGCAATTTAGTTCTCAAAATTACTTTCAGACCCTCAACTTTTTGAAACTCTTACAAATGCCCCCTAGCTTTCCCGTCATTTTCTTCAATCTGGTCCTTCTGCCACCCGCTATGCAGGCCATACCTCCGGTGACTTTGCGCGGAGGATGGCACCGCGCATGCATGGGGAGCCGGCTCGAGATTTGAAAGGGAGACTCTCTGTGATGTCCCCTACCGCCTGGGCCGGTTCCCATGCCCCGTCGACTGCCATACCTCTCGTGCGAACGCGGGAGAGGTATGGGTCTCCGTCTGCCACATCTCCGGCGAGACTTTTCCCGCCGCTCTCGCGCGCTTCCCGGCCAGCCCTCGCCTATTTAAGGAGCGGCATACCTTGCCGCATCCTTCAAGCTTCATTTGGCCTGAGATCCCCCCTCCTATTCGTCTCACACCAACTCCGCCCAACTGCCAGAGCTTCTGGCGACAATCCCTCTCTTTCCTCGTCGCCCTGGCATCGTACCAGTGGCAGGGTTAACTCCACCATTTTCCACCGCGCCGCGCCGTACCAGCAGGCGCCCTCCAGCCCCTCTTCCTTGTTGCCATTCTCTCCCCTTGGCACCTTCGTCTCCGACGATGGTAGTACCGGCCGCTCGCCACCTCCGCATCTTCTCCTTCACTATGGACTCATAGCTATGTCCCTCTCATCCTTTTCTTTATTTTCCCTCTGCCAATTTGCTATTTCAACCCCTCGACAATCGCCGACCACCACCATCTCCACCTCCGGTAGATCACTGGCGAGGTGTTTCCGTCACCTCCCCACACCCATCCACCTCGCCAGACCCCTTAGAAGCATCACCTCCACCCACTAATCATCCTGCAACCCTCCACCGACCATGCCACTCACTGAAACCCTTCCCCGAACAAACCCAGTCACACGGACTCAGACCGACCTGGGCACGCATGCCTAGGCCATTTTGAGCCGCAGTAACTTCGTCGTGCTCTGGCGAAGCCTGCCGAGCATTCTGATAGGGCCACGAGGCCGTTTGAGTGGTTTCAGGTCTCATGCCATTGACGCCGAGCTTGGAGCAAGCTCGCAAGCAGCTCTAGACCCTTCCAACTCCAGGAGACGTGCCCAGGTTGCGCGGAAGGCTTCCACACACAACTCCAGGTCTTCAATTGGCAGCGAAGACCTCAGCTGGAGCAACGATTGATCGCATTTGCTGCTACTAGATGTGCGACAGGGAGGTGGGAACTTTAGTCCCACCTCGGGTGTTTTTGAGAGCCCCGCGATGCATAAATTGAAAAAGTGACTAAGGCTTATCGCCTCAGTCACACGGGATGAGGTCCCTCTCACCTGCTCACCTGACCTCATCCACGACCATCCCCCACGAACCTGGCCCAACCCATTTACCTAAACTGTGCACACCTCGCCCACCACCGCACGCTGGTGGGCCTGGTCCTGGGTGCGTTACCCGACCCGTATACCCGAACAGGCTCTGGGGGAGCGAACCTTGGAGTGAAACAGAGAGAGAGAGATGCGGGAAGGGTAGGGGTTAGGTTTTGCTTAACTGGGTACATGTGCAGGGAAGAGGAAGCGGAAGAAGAGAAGAGCAGCAGAAGAAGCAAGGAAGGAGCAGCCGAGGACTTAGCCGCACCAAGGAGCTAAAGCAGGAGAAGAGGAAGAGGAGAAGCAAACTGAAGAAGGAGATGTAGCTCAAGAAAGAAGAAGAAGAAGAAGCCAAGAAGACCAAGCAGGAAAAGCTGAAGAAGAAGAAGAAAGGAAAGGAAGAAAAAGAAGAAAGTGCAGGAGCTGAAGTAGAAGAAGATGAAGAGCTGAAGCCAAAGGAGGGAGCTGTAGCCGAAGAGAAGAGAAGAAGAACAAGCCAAGGAGAAGAAGAGCAGTAGTTGACAAAGGAAAGAAGAAGAACCCATGCGCTGTAGCAAGTGGCTACTTAAGGCGTCTGATTCCCAGAATCAGACGTCTGAAGATTGAAAGAAGGGAAAGAAGGACAAAGAAGAAAGAGGGAAGAAAAGTGAAAAAACATTTTTTTTTCCTTTCTCTCTAAATTGTTCTTTTGTAAAATAATGTAGTATTGTAAATTGTGATTTTCTATGCTTCTAAAATCAAGCTTGCTCCCTGAGTTCAACCTCAGAGAATTTTAATATTCGAGTAATAAAATCAAATCAGACTGGTCTCTCACCATTTTTTTACGCTGTTGCTGGGGAGCAACGGGCATTTTAGAAGCTTCAAAATCACAATTTCTGATTGTAACTGACTTGATCTCTCTTTTATTGTGTAGGAAAGGAAGACAAGAAAGAACAAGCAGCTGCACAACAACCACACTAGGGGACAGGTAACCTTCAACCCTCTCTCTTAAAGCCCCTTACATTCTAAAGAGGAAAAAGAAATGAAAAATCAATCTAGGGCTACCTATCTTCTGTACTTAGTAATTCATAGAGTTGCCTGATTTTAAGTTTCAACACACTCTAACTGCATATCTACTTAAGGTAACTAGAGCTAAAACCTTCTTGCTTGAGCCCTAGTTACCCATTTTTGAAGCAACTAATTGGACCAACTAGAGCCAACCTAGGATTCCAAGCTAGGGTTTTAGAGACAACTTCTAAACAAAGAACTGAAAATTCCAAAAGGAGGTGTGCCTAAACCATTGCTTGAAAAGATCTATTAAGGGAAACCCTAAGAAATTCGGCTCTTAATTCACTTGAACGCTAAAAGAAAGGATCCAAGAAGCTCTCATAGGAACAAGAGGTGAAGTTAATCCTTTTGGATCAACCAACCTTAAAATTAGGTCACTTTTGGACACAAAAGGCTTAAAGTTCAAGTGAAACCCTAAGCACCTTGATCTTAATTAAAAGTGGTAGACTTAAGAGGTCAAGGTACCCATTCTGGTCTACCTGGAATCTCAGTGACAAGAGAGGTCAAGTGGGGGAAACCCTGTAACCCGTGGGGGCGCTCTACCGTGTAGGGGTCTTCGTGGGACTCACCCTCTCTGGCGGCCTAGGTAATTCTCAGGTGGACAACCTTCTGATCAAGGGGTATCATCCGCCCCGAACCTCTATAGTCACCCAACATACTTTGGGTGTCTTGATTGGGTCTAACACGCTCTAACCTCATCCAATCCATCAGTGCATGTTCGGTAGGAGGTCCTTGAAACCTCCTCTAGCAATCTACTCTCCCCGAGGCCAAGCCTCGGGCCCCTTGTTTGTGCAACAACCTCTCCACATAGGCCTTTCTTCCGATTCTGAACCTAGTTCCCCTTCTTCTTCCATCATGGCTTAGCCTGTTGAAGAAGAGAATAATCTTGAGCACCAGCTCCAGCATCTTAATGACCTCTTCTAGAATTTCATGAACCCACCGCAGTACCCCATGATGCGAGATCACTATAATCCTACTGCGGTGGCAATTGAGCCTCGAGTTAGAATCTCTACTAGAGGACCTGATTTTGAACTGAAGCCCAATATGATTCATGACATACCTAAATTCTATGGGCTTAACTTTGAAGATCCCTTTTAGCATATCAAACAGCTTAAGCATCTGGCCCGGACCTTTGGGTCAGATGCGCAAAATTGGGATATCTTACTTATGAAGATGTTCTCTTTCTCTCTCATGGACAAGTCGGCTCATTGGTATTAGACAAACCCGCCCGATCAACACCTGGGATGAACTTCAGTCCGAGTTTTTGAAGAAGTTCTTTCCCGTTGGTCAGACAAATGCCTTGCGCCATCAGATTACTCACTTCACCCAGGAGGCGGGAGAACCTCTTCATGAGGCATGGGATCGATTTCTGGATCTCATGAGAAAGTGCCCCCATCATGGAGTTCCTAAATGGGAACAAGTCCAGTCTTTTTACTAGGAACTTTGTGAAGATATTAGATTGTTCGTCAATGCAACTTACGGAGGAAATATCATGGGTCAACATGAAGACACCGTGTGGGAGATTCTCGAGAATACGTGCGAGAACTCCATCAACAATGACTCCATGGGATTATTCGACCGAACGAATACCCACGCAGCGACGAATCTTAGGGGAGCACATGAGACGCAGGGCCTATCCACATCCGTCGACTTGGAATTAATGGCCAGTCGGTTGGACAAGGTCTCTATTATTGAGAAGAAGGTGGACGAGTTGACTCAGCACTTGTAGCGAGCCACCTCTACGCAGAATTCCTTCGCACAGCCACCTCCTACAAGGGAAATTGTGCAAAATATCTTCCACCAATCTTCTCCTGGGACGGACTCGTATCCACCCCCATTTGACTCCAGGACTAGAGGGACCTTTGATCCTTTCTATTCTTGCCGGGGGAACTCTACTCCCCCATACTCTGATTTTTCTGAGGCTCCTCAGACTTGTGCGGACCTCAACGCCATCTAGAATGACCCATTTTCCAACACCTACAACCCTGGATGGTGAAACCATCCCAATTTCCAGTGGGCGGGAAATTCTCAGAATCCAAGACCACCCTATCAACCCCGTCCACAAGCCCCTCATCCTTATTAGTTGCCTCAGCCTCGGTCCAACCCCACTTATCCATCTGGGCCCAACCAAGACCAAATGTCCCTCATCCTCCAAACTCTGGCTGACATTCAAAGAACGAATGCGGCTATCCAAAAACAACACAAGGACGAAATCACAGAGGTCCGCAACCAACTCACCCAGTTGGTGAATTCTCGCCAACCGGGCACTCTTCCTTCACAACCTCTGCCAAACCCGAATAACGTTCCGACCCAGCGGCGTGTTGTGAACCCGAACCCAGGCCAAGCACACTTGATCTATCAGGCCCCTTCTGTTCCATCATTTGATGGGATGGAAGCATCAACCTCTTATGCGGGTTATCAACAGCAGCAACCCATCTTACCAACCCCCAACCAGAACCAGGCAAGACTAAATTCTATGACAACCTGTAGTGGTAAAGCAACCCAAGACCCACCTTATCCAGACCACTCCAAGCCTGGTAGTGACCCAAACCCTAGGATAGTTATCCAGGATGTCTCTATCCTTGTCCCAGATAAAAAACTTGGACCTATTTTAGAGGAACCAACCAAGGTTCCAGTTCCCGAGGCCTTGACCAAGGGAAAGAGGACAGCTAAACCCGTGGCTCCTGAGGAGGACCTGATCAAGCTCTCTGAGTAGGTCCAAATAAACATCCCTTTGATGGATGCAATCCGCCACGTACCGGCTTACGCACGATTCTTGAAAAACATGCGTACACCCCAGTGTAAGCCGCGAACCAAGAGTGGGAGTCCTATTGTACTATCAGAGCAAGCCAGCTCTGTGATCCTGAGTAAGCTCCCACCCAAGGCAAAAGACCCAAGCACTTGCCTGATTTCGTGTAAAATTGGTGAAACCCAATTTGATAGAGCTTTGTTAGACCTAGGTACCTCCATAAACCTGATACCCACATCCCTGCTTAACCATCTAGAAGAATCCGAGCCTAAACCGACTGAGGTGACATTGAAATTAGTCGATCGATCCATTAAGTCACCTAAAGGAGTTCTTGAGGATGTTATTGTTAGGGTGAGGGATTTCTACTTTCCCGTAGATTTCATAGTTATAGACATGGACGCACTTGAGAATCCAAGGGACACACCAATTATACTTGGGAGACCTTTTCTGGCCACTGCAAGGGCCAATATAAGTTGTGGGGAGGGCCAAATAGAGTTGAAATTTGGGAATCAAACCCTCAAGATTGATATCTTTAAGGCCCAACAAGGAATTAATTGCGGTGTGGTAGAGCAAATTTTTGATATCAGAGCCATGGTTGATGAACCGCACATTGAGGACAACATGATTATCCGCAATCAACCACAAGAAGATCTAAAACCGTAATTTGGAGAATCTGAAATCGGTCTGGACACACCCTTAACTCCTATCCTTGTTCCTCACACCCGTTCCGAACCACCCGCTGCTGCTGATAACCCCATTCTGGAACTCAAGCCCCTTCCGATCATTTGAAATATGTCTTCTTGGGTTCTAATCAGACACTTCCTGTGATTATAAACTCCAAACTCACCCCTGACCAGGAATCCCGTTTGATTGCTGTTCTCCAGCAACATCACAGAGCCATTGGTTGGACTCTCGATGATTTGACTGGAATAAGCCTCTCTTATTGCACACACCACATCTATTCCGAAGAGGGCGCACGACCTTCGCGTGAGATGCAGAGACGTCTGAACCCTAGTCTGCAGGAGGTCATGAAAAAGGAGATCATTAAGTGGTTAGATGCAGGGATCATCTACCCGATCTTCGACAGTCGCTGGGTGTGCCCGATCCAGGTTGTGCCTAAGAAGGTAGGGCTCACCACTATCACGACTGAAATCAGAGAGGTCATACCTACACGTATAGCCAACTCGTGGAGAGTCTGCATAGATTACCGAAGACTCAATGCCTCCACGAAGAAGGATCATTTCCCACTACCATTTATTGATCAGATTCTTGAAAACCTAGCGGGAAATAGATTCTTCTGCTTTCTTGATGGGTACTCCGGTTACAACCAAGTGGCTGTTCATCCAGAAGACCATGTTCACCTACCCCTTTGGGACATATGCGTTCTGAAGGATACCTTTCGGTCTCTGCAATGCACCCGTGACTTTTCAGCGGTGCATGCTTGCCATATTCTCTGATATGGTAGGTGATTATCTGGAAGTCTTCATGGATGTCTTCTTAGTTTTTGGGGCATCACTTGAAGATTGCCTCCAGCACTTGGTTCATATACTCAGGCGATGCATTGACGTAAATCTTGTTCTTTCCTGGGACATTTGATTTCTGAAAAGGGCATCCAAGTGGATCAAGCCAAGGTTAACCTGATTTCCAAACTTCCTATGCCTAGCTCAATTAGGGACATCCGATCTTTTCTAAGGCACGTCGGTTTTTACCGTCGTTTCATCCTTGATTTCTCGAAAATCGTGTGCCCCCTGACCACTCTTCTCTCCAAGGATGTACCCTTTGAGATTTCCAAGGAATGCACTCAAGCTTTTGAGATCCTTCGTGATCGAGTCACCCAAGCCCCGATCCTACAGTTCCCTGATTGATCTCAACCCTTTGAGATCATGTGTGATGCATCTGACTTCGCTATAGGAGCAGTTCTGGGGCAGAAGATTGATGGGAAACTCGTGGTTATATACTACTCTAGCAAGACACTTGACAAAGCTCAGCGTAACTACATGGTTACGGAGAAAGAGCTTCTAGCTGTAGTATTTGCCCTTGAAAAATTCAGGTCTTATCTCCTAGGTTCCCATGTTATAATCTACTCGGATCACACAGCCGTGAGGCATCTCCTTGCGAAGAAGGATGTGAAGCCTCAATTAATCCAATGGATCATGCTGTTGCAAGAATTTGACCTTGAGATTCGCGATAAAGCGGGAAGATAGAACATGGTAGCTGACCACTTGTCCCACCTTCCTTCTGAGATCATTGACCCTTCTGGATCCATCACGGAGCATTTTCCTAATGAGCACCTCTTGACTATTGGTATAGGGCTTCCATGGTTTGCTGATATAGTAAACTACTTGGCATCACATCAGATCCCGTCTGATTGGCCGAAGGTCAAGAAAGACAAATTACGTTCCGATGCTAAGTGTTACATTTGGGAAGACCCATACTTATTCCGCATAGGTGCTGACAAAATTATCCGGCGATGTGTCTCGGAGGTCGAAATCAGTGACATACTCTCTTTCTGCCTTGACCAGGCATGCGGTGGCCATTTTTCGGGGCATAAAATCGCATCGAAAATCCTCCAGTGTGGCTTTTACTGGCCCACTATCTTCAAAGACACATACAATCACTATAAGAAATGTAGTCGTTGCCAAACTTTAGGCAACATGAGCCATCGCGACATGATGTCTTTACAACCGATTCTCGTATGCGAAATTTTTAATATTTGGGGGATTGATTTTATGGGCCCCTTCCCTATCTCGGACGGCTTCGAGTACATTTTACTCGCTGTTGACTACGTGTCCAAATGGATCGAAGCCATTCCGACCCGAACCAGTGATCACAAGATCGTTATCAAATTCATTCATCATAATATCTTCTCACGGTTCAGGATTCCTCGAGCGATCATTTCTGATGGAGGGACCCATTTCACCAATGCTCAGTTAAGGTCACTGTTGACCAAATACGGGGTGTTGCACTGAATCTCTACTCCTTTTCACCCCCAGACTAATGGTTTAGCTGAGCTATCAAATCAGGAGATTAAGAAAATCCTTCAGGTTACTATTCGACCTGATAGGAAGGACTGGTCATCCCAACTTCCGAAAGCTTTGTGGGCTTATAGGACCGCCCATAAGACCCAATTAGGCATTTCTCCTTTTAGACTGGTGTATGGGAAGGCGTGTCACCTTCTCGTTGAACTGGAGCATAAAGCCTCTTGGGTAGTACGGAACTGTAACTTAGATCTTTCTAAGGCTGGAACCCACAGAAAGCTTCAGATAAGCGAGATTGATGAATTACGCATTGATGCATATGAAAACTCACGAATCTACAAAGAGCGGATTAAAGCCTTTCATGACAAGCACATGTCTAGAAAGATCTTTCACCTTGGTCAGAAGGTCCTACTCTTTGATGCCCGACTTAAATTGTTCCCTGGAAAACTGCGATCCAAGTGGGTCGGACCCTATCTTGTCTGATAGATCTTTGGAAGTGGAGCCGTCGAGATCATTCCGCTCAGCCATGATTCCGAACCCTTTGTCGTGAATGGTTAGAGACTCAAACCATTCATTGATGCGACCAATACAAATTTGGCTGAGTCATCATTTATCCTCCATTCTCTCTGAACTCACTGCGCCCAGTCGATGGCGTAAAACTCAGCGCTTAACGGGAGGCAGCCCATCATTCTTTTGAAAACCCGAAACCTTTTCTTTGCACTTTAGGTTCATCCTTTTAGATAGCTGACTCCACTTTAGGTACTCGTACCTAAGATTAGAAATCGTCCGCAATAGTCACCTCGACCCACCCACTCACCCAATACCTGTCCTAATGTATGAACCAAGCTGAATAAAAACCCACCTAATGTACAATGAGGACATTGCAAATCTTAGGCATGGGGGGGGATGAAAGTGCAATAAAAATTCATAACAAGAAAAGGTTTCAACAAAAATTCACATATGTCAAAAACACCAAAAAAAATTAAATTTTTTTTTTGAAAAAGAACAAAAAAATGGGAGGGAAGCACTTTTTGGTAAGCTTTACAAAAGGAGGAGGAGGAAAAGAGTAAAATACTAAAAAGGAGCACAAAATGAAAAAGAAGAGATAGTCATTAGTAAGAAATTAAGGAATTAACCAAAGTTCTAGACCACATTAAAAGAAAAGCAAAGAGAAAGTGCTAAAGAAACACAAGAAGATAAGTACGAACGCTAACCTTCGGCCTTCTTGGACTAGACTCTTAGTACCCATTAAGATCTAAATATTCCTCAAGAGGTTGAAGAAAATGAAAAGCTTAAGTATTAAGTCTAAGGCTTAAGGAGTATTCGGCCTCATTAACTGACCTTCGATTTACGGGACTTGGTAACCTAAGCACCCAAATTCACACACAGTCTGGTTCAGTGAGCATAAATATCAAAATCACGTAGAAGCGTTTCAAATATTATGAAAATGTCACCTAGATTAGGAGTGGCCGATTAACATAAGTTGATTTGGACGAGTTCCCAACGTGGAGAGGTGGGAAATTCCCCTCGAAGATGCGTAACAATATATCGTCTCCTCGGTGCTTGTCTCCTAGGATATTTACATATCCTACTGGGGGCATGTAAGCACTCTGCTGGTTCAAATTCCATGGATGGTATTATCACGAAATGTCAATTGACAGGGTCTGAATTTGACCACGGAACGCCATGGGTAGGATTATCTCAAAATCTCGAAAACCAGGGTTCTGTGGGTTACCATGGATGGTGCTATCTCGAAGCATCCATTACTAGGAACCTTTGAGGATTGATGATGGGGATGAGGAATCCAATACAGATCGTGTTGTGAAGCCAATCCTAAGCTAAAGTTAAAAAGAAAAGAGAGAGAAAACTCTCCAAACAAATAAACCCTCTGTCTCTCTCTTACAAAATGCACTGCAAACTGAACCAAGGCTAAAAATGTCTCAAGCATGGGTGCTTTAACCACAGAGTCTAATAAACCTTAGGGTAGTTCTTGCAGACCTTAAAAACCTTTGCTGAGGACTGAGGCTAAAGCTAGATAGATCTGGATCTTGGTTGGTACTAGAGTACCTTTAGGCCTATGGTTGGCATTCTGACCTAATCAAAGAAACAAAGAGAAGGAAAAGCACTTATCAAAATTGATGAAAGGAATTCATGGTCTAGAACAAAGGTTAAAACCTTAATATTTTGCTAAGGGACTAGCAAAAGCTAAGCATGGGGTATGATGAGAACCTCATCATGAACCCTAACTAGCACATTTTGACCTAATAAATTGAACAAAAGCTCCTACATAACCTAAGGGAAGGCCTAATTCAGGGAATTGCTAAAATGAGAATAAAACATTATACAAGGGGTAAAACTATAATTTTACTATTGTAGTGCATGAACGGGATTTCTAAGGGTCTAGACAAAGGTCAAGTGAACCTAATAAAGGAAAAAGTGGGATGGTTTGGTCAGAAAAGGGTTACGACAAAATCTGGGAATTAAATGACGTTCTGTAATCCTAAAATAAACTCACTTTAATTCATAGTTTTCTAGGTAAGATAAAAATCAACTAAACCCTCTAAAATTTAAGGAAAAATATCTCCTAGGGTTTAGAACCTTCAATTTCGCCGTTGGAACCTGTTTTGACCTAGATTGAGGACCATACCCAATTTCTGACCTAATTTAGGTTTTTATGCAAAATATCCAGTCAAACGTGGTAAAACCTAAGATCCAACTTCACCATTGGATTTCTTAGGTCCAAATTAGGTTAATACCAAAATTTGGACCTAAGGAAAGGTCGTCTTGACCCACTTTGCAAATTAGTCCTCAAAATTACTTTAAGACCCTCAACTTTTTGAAACTCGAACAAATACCCCCCAGCTTTCCCATCATTTTCTTCAATTAGGTCCTTCTGCCACCCGCTGTGCAGGCCATACCTCTGGTGACTTTGCGTGGAGGATGGCACCGCGCATGCATGAGGAGCCAGCCCCAGATTTGAAAGGGAGACTCTTTGCGATGTCCCCTACTGCATGGGCTAGTTCCCATGCCCTGTCGACCGCCATACCTCTCTAGTTCCCATGCCCTGTCGCCGTACCAGCAGGCACCCTCCAGCCCCTCTTCCTCATCGCCATTCTCTCCCCCTGGCACCTTCGTCTCCGACGACGGTAGCACTGGTCGCTCGCCACCTCCGCATCTCCTCCTTCACTCTGGACTCACAGCTAAGTCCCTCTCATCCTCCTCTTTTTTTCCCCTCTGCCAATTTGCTATTTCAAACCTTCGACAACCGCAGACCACCACCATCTCCTCCACCTTCGGCAGATCGCTGGCGAGGTGTCTCCATCACCTCCCCACACCCATCCACCTCGCCAGACCCCTCAAAAGCATCACCTCCACCCACTGATCATCCTGCGAACCTCCACCAGCCGCCCCACTCACTGAAACCCTTCCCCGAACAAACCCACTGTTGAGCGCACGAATTGCTACGCTAATGTGTTTGGTTTTGGAAAACTTGTCGTTGTAGCTTGAAAGCGAAGAATTCGTGTTCAACAAATAAAATTTATACCGAAAAGAATTCCGGGTTGAACACAGGGAGGATACGTTGATCTATATTTGTAATTATATTTGTTTTAGAATTTTTGAAATGCGAGGCGATATAATTACAATGGAGCTATTAGACTAAAAGAAAGAGAGAGGGAGAGAGAGAAAGAGAACATGCATTCAATATTTCCAACTGTTTATACAATTAATAAAAGTTACACTAGAAAGCGGGAAATTAGCTACACTATAAAGCAGGAAAATTCTACACTAGAAAAGCCGTAAATAAGAATGGGAGAGAGAAGTTATCCTCCTCGACGATTGCTTGGAGGACGAGCCAGACAAGACGACGCATAGACGAAGAAGAACGGAGTAGGAGGAAGGAGGACGAAGCAGAAGAATGGGAATGGAGCAGCACGCCGTCGTCATCGCGGGATCCACTTCCGAAGGAGGACGAAAATTTGGACTTTATCTCGAGAGGAGCATCCCAGGTGTTGGACAAGCTTCTCTTGAGCTTTGGAGAGGTAGAGAGGAGAAGGAAGGGATGAGAATTTCGTATGGAGGGGGTCTCCTTTTATAGTTGCAAGGAGTGGGGCCAAAATGGTCATTACATCTTTAAAATAATAAATGAGGGGTCCTTAGTGACGAATAAAACCGTCACTAGAGCCCCCAACGTGGGCGGAGCACCCGCGCCCATGCGCGCCTCCTCAGCTGCCCGGGCTCAACGCATCCGCCCATGTTCTTTAAATCTTAGCCGTCCGATCATGAGATCGGACGACTTAAGATGCATCTTCGCCGGCTACTGCACGCTTGCCCAGTGTGTTCGATCGCGCGTGCAATAGCGCGTGATCTCAATTGAGCGCAGACGGCCATCCGATGATGACCCAACGCCCACCCGTGCTTGCTCGCCCACGCCTTCCTCCCCTTCACTGCGGCTCGAACCCGCGGCTGCAGCTCGCGTAAGCGCTCTTGACTGCTGTGCTACGAGGCGCGGATTGTCGAGGGGGAGTTTTTAGGCGCGGCTATCCACAACCGTTGGATCGAGATCCAACGGCGGAGAGGGAGCGGGTGTGGGGTCTTCAGAGAATGTATGCGACCGTTTGGGCAATCGAGATGGCACAACGTGGCGCCATCTTAGCCATCCATCTTCTGGATGTTGTAGATGGTGCCACGGATGTCGGATTGACTTGATTTTTGGGTCGTTGGGCTGCGATCGTCGATCCGAATTCATCTGTGTTGTTTGATTTGCAATTAGAAGTGCGAATTTACACCATCCTGGCCCTTGATCTTCTAGGGTTCCCCGATCACTATCTGATGCTATAGATGCCTGATTAGGGCAATCTAGGAGTCGTTGAACTCCAATTGTCGCCTTGATCACATCCATATGGTTGGATCTTCGATCCGAGGCCTCGATAAAATGTTTGCCCTATCCAAGCACATAAAAGGAGACAATTAACCTCCATTTTATTCAAATTATTCTAAATGCAAGATGATGCATGTTATGCAATATTTATGTCGTGAAATGCAATCCTATGCTTAAAAATATGCATAAATAGACATCTTAAGTAGTGTAAATGTATTTACATCATACCCACATACCTATCTTTTACTAGTCCCTAGGAAAAACTATATGTTATTTATAAAAGAATTAGGTTGGATTATTTGGACTTGAGTTATTTTCAATCATTAAGAAATTGTCTACTTAGGAACTGAACTTTCAACGATACAACAGCGCCTGAGTATCAACCAAAATGCAGACCGCCTCAAGCCCTCGCCTTATTCAAAGAAAAATTTCTTTTTTTCTCTTTTTCTTTTTTCTAATTTTTTTGGATTTTCAAATTTTAGGGTTTAAGAGTGGCTTTCTACGCCCATTCAACTCACCCAAGATTTGATGAGAACCCTAAGCTTTAAGCATCTTATTGTGATTGTGATAGACTCTTTGATCGGCAATTAGAACGAACTTTGGATTTCTACGCCTCTAGGTGGACTAACAAGAATTCTGCCTAAAGGTGTATCTTTACAATCGGTAGCTTTCTTCCTACTTTTATTTTTTACGGGGCGAACACATGGGTGAATTCAGTGTATATCTCCCCGGTTTATTCTACTTCTCCGCTTCTTCCTAAGTGTTTTGGGAATGTTTAGTGCATTTACTGAGCTGGGTTCTGGACAACCAGTTGATGAGCTTTTACCACCGGCAACTTGCCAGCCATACTCGTGCGGCGAAGTGTGGCTTATTTCTTTTTTTTTTCTTTTCTCCTTTTCTTTTTGATTTTTTTTTTTTAAGTAGGTGGCTTCCCTGGTCTAAGATTTACCTAAGGACAGGAAAAAGAGAAAGGTCCAGTGACTGGGCTTTGGACAACCTACCTATGGGCTGTTATCCACGATAACTTGCCTTCCATATCACCTTAGAAGGTTCATTAGCTACCCAATTTCCGTTAGAATCAACAAACAACGAGTTAGTGCAAAGAAAGTGTGTAGATGCTTAAAACTCAGAAATTCCCTCAAATCAGAGGGTGGGTTGATAAGTCGTGTACTTATCACCCAACTTATTTATTCCAATTACAATAGAATTAAGATGGAGAGGACTCAAAGACAAATTCACATTTTAGTGGATACACAGGCTAATTAAGTCCAAAGACCTGAAGGGTCTTTGTGTTCAGATCCTAATGTAAAATTTCTTAGGATTGAAAAGTCCTAATGTCTAACTAATCCTTCCTAATTTTGATTTTTTTTTATATAAATAAGAAGAGAAAAATAATTTATATGGATTTCACAAAGCTGACTAATGAATCCACTGCCGCATGCCTAGCTGATGCAATGTCCTCATTGAAAAAGAGACATGAAAGAAAGGGTAGAATATGAAAGATGTCACCTGGATATGAAGCTCGTATCAGCCTGTGTCATATGTACAACTGCTGAGTTGAATGCCGTCAGCTGGGTGAAGTCCATCCAAAGAAGTCACAAAATGGCTAGAGCAACAGAGTCTGAGACGGGTTCTGGAAGATTACAGTCAACAACAGGCTTCAGACGTTGACCGTTGACTTTAATGGTGTTACCCATCTTTGGGTCAGAAATCTGAACGGCACCATTTGGAAAAATCTGATCAATTATGAATGGGCCATTCCATTTAGATCTAAGTTTGCTAGGAAAGAGCTTAAGTTTAGAATCGAATAGCCAGACTTTTTGGTTTGGCTTAAAGCTCTTGTGGGAAATCAATTGATCATGTAGAGCTTTGGTCCGAGCCTTGTAGATCTTGGCATTCTCATAAGCATCATTTCTAAGCTCCTCCAACTCAGATAGTTGGAGTTTCCTGGTCTTCCCAGCTAGATCCAGATCTAAATTGTATTGTTTGATTGCCCAGAATGCCCTGTGTTCAATCTCTACGGGTAGATGGCACGCCTTTCCATACACCAAACGGAATGGAGACATGCCGATGGGCATTTTATACGTTGTACGATAGGCCTAAAGAGCGTCCTCAAGCTTTTGAGTCCAATCCTTGCGATCAGGCCTAACCATTTTTTGCAGAATTTTCTTGATCTCTCGATTGGAGATCTCGGCTTGTCCATTCGTTTGGGGATGGTAAGGTGTGGAAATTTGATGATTAACCCCGTATTTGGCCAATAAATTCTGGAATTGGGCATTAGTAAAATGAATGCCACCATCACTGATGATAGCCCTCGGAATCCCGAACCTACTGAAGATATTTTTCTTGACAAAATTGATGACCACCTTGTGATCATTGGTTCGGGTGGAAATCGCCTCAATTCATTTGGACACATAATCAACAGCAACAAGAATGTACTGATGTCCAAATGAAGGGATAAGGGATCCCATGAAATTGATGCCCCAAACATCGAAAATTTCAATAGGAAGAATAGGGTTTAGGGGCATCATATCTCTCTTAGTTATGTTCCCAAGTGCCTGACATCGAGAACATGACCTTGAGAAATCCTGGGCATCCTTGAATAAAGACAGCCAATAGAAGCCAGGTTGCAATATTTTTGCAGCCGTCCTTTTCCCGGAGAAATGTCCACCACACCCAGATGCATGACAGAACTCGAGTATACTGTTGAATTCATTCTCCGATATGCATCGGCGAATAATCTGATCAGAGTCGATGTGATACAGTTCAGGGTCCTCCCAGAAGTAGTATTTGGCCTCAGATTTAAGTCTATCCCGTTGTTGCTTGGTCCAATCTTGGGGGATTTGACCAACGGACAAATAGTTAATAATGTCAGCAAACCAAGGGGTGTGGACACCTAAAACTGTAAGAATGGTTTCGTCCGGAAAAGTGTCAGCAATCGGAATGTCTGGACAAGAAGAATCACCTAGGAGTCTCGACAAATGATCTGCCACCACATTTTGTACCCCGATTTTATCCTTGATTTTAAGATCAAATTCTTGAAGAAGAAGAATCCAACGAATAAGTCGGGTTTAGCATCCTTTTTAGCCAAGAGATGTCTCAAGGCTAAGTGGTCGGTATAATCGATAACATGAGACCCTAAGAGATAAGCCCTGAATTTTTCCAAAGCAAATACTACAGCTAGTAATTCTTTTTCAGTAACAATGTAATTCCTCTAGGCTTCATCCAGAGTTTTACTAGCGTAGTAGATGACAGAGGGCTTTCGATCAATTTTCTGACCCAGGACAGCCCCGACCGCGTAATCAGAAGCGTCGGTCATGATCTCAAAAGGGGCTGTCCAAATTGGTGGTTACAAAATTGGAGCACAGGTGACTACCGTTTTTAGAAAATCAAATGCCTTTCGGCATGATTCGTCAAAAACAAACGGCGTTTCTTTGGCAAGAAGATTGCTCAAAGGACGAGCAACCTTCGAGAACTCCTTGATGAATCTTCGATAAAATCCCACATGGCCAAGAAATGATTTGATTTGTCTAACAGATGTGGGAGGAGTAAGTTTAGCGATAGCATCAACCTTAGCTTTGTCCACTTCAATTCCCCGTTCAGAGATTACATGACCCAAAATGATGCCCTCTTGGGTCATGAAATGACTCTTTTCCCAGCTAAGGACCAGTTGTGTCTTGGTACATCGCTTAAGAATCATTTCCAAATTAGCCAAACAAGAGTCAAATGATTCTCCGAAAATAGAGAAATCATCCATGAAGACTTCCATAAACTCTCCCACCATGTCGGAAAATATGGCTAGCATACACCTTTGAAAATTCACAGGTGCATTACATAATCTGAAAGGCATCCTATGAAAAGCAAAGGTTCCGTAGGGACAGGTGAAAGTAGTTTTTTCCTGATCCTCGGGATGGATAGGAACTTGGTTGTATCCCGAGTAGCTATCAAGAAAACAGAAGTACTTCTGCCTGGCTAATTTTTTCAAGATTTGATCAATGAAGGGCAGGGGAAAATGATCCTTTTTAGTGGCTGTGTTCAGCTTCCTGTAATCAATACAAACTCTCTAAGAGGAAGTTGAACGAGTTGTAACAGATTCTCCTCTCTCATTAGTCACAACAGTAATCCCGGCTTTCTTTGGAACAATCTGAACGGGACTTACCCAGGGACTGTCAGAGATTGGATAAATAATTCCTGCATCGAGCCACTTGATGATTTCCGTTTTGACCACTTCTCGCATATTTGGATTCAATCTCCTCTGCATCTGGCGAGAAGGGCAGGATCCATCTTCCAAAAAAATTCTATGATTACAGTAAGATGGCTCGATCCCCCTAAGGTCATGAATGATCCAACCAATTGCCTCCTTATGTTCCTTTAGAACCTTGATCAATTTAATCTCTTGCTCCTTTGTCAATTTAGTACTGATAATCACAGGGAGTGTATTCTGAGGTCCTAAAAATTGATATTTCAAATTCTCGGGCAATGGTTTCAATTCAAGCTAGAGTGGGGTGATGATTGATGGTAGGGTAGATGCTGAAGATTCAACAAGAGGAAGAGGTTGTGAGTGAACAAAATCAGTAACCTCTTCCGAAAATGTCAGGTCAGCTAAAGAGGGTTGCGGGTCAAATTCATCAACCAAAGAGGAACTTTCAATTGAAGAAACTGTCAAACAAGTTTCAATATTATCATTATCCTCATCAAGTTCCTCAATAAATCCATAATCCTCAAATTTGTTGATCGCCTTAAAAATATCCAATTTCATTCGTTGGTCCCCAAAGGCGATTTCGATGCTACTGCTTTCGCAATTAATGTTGGCCTTTGTGGTAGCCAGGAACGGACGCTCCGGAATGATGGGCGTGTTCCTCAGATAATCCGGTACATCCATGTCAAGGACAAGGAAATCTACAGGAAAATAGAAATCCTTGACCTTAATTATAACGTCTTCAATAACGCCTTGCGGGTTTGTGACCGAACTGTCCGCTAACTGTAGTGATACTGAAGTTGTCCGAAGTTCACCTAACCCAAACTTCTCATGGAGAGAAGTCGGAATTAGGTTGATGGATGCATCGAGATCCAAAAGTGCTCTATCAAATGTGTAATCTCTGATAATGCAAGAAATCAAAGGAGCACCAGGATCTCTCTTTTTCTGAGGGTGGTAGTGCAGGATAACAGAACTAGCCTACTCGGAGAGTACCACCTTCCTCGGAACAGATTCTCTCGAGTTACGCTTTTGTGTACATAATTCCTTTAAAAATCTTGCGTAAGCCGGTATGTGCTTGATAGCATCAAGGAACGGGATATTGATCTCAACATTCTTAAATAAATTCAGAAGCTCCTCATTGCTATCAACAGACTTCTTCTTCTTTGATTTAGTTAAGGCTTCAGGAAAAGGAACATGAGTCAGATCTTTGGAATCAGGTTCTTGAGCCTTGATTTCTCCTCTAGAATTCTCCTCTCTCTCCTCAGGTTCTTCAGGATTCAAAAGATCAGAATAGTGTGGTTGTGGATCCTGAGTCTTCTTACCACTCCTCAAAGTTACGGAATTTGCAGAAGCGTAAGAATTTGGATCTTGGGGAGGGTTAGGAAAGATTGGAGGGGCTTGATTGACCACGAATTGTTGATTTGCAGAAGAAGAAGCCGAGGAACCTTGCTCAACCACCTGAGCATGTGCGTGCGGGTCCCTTTGATTTCCGTACCCTTGGGATTGATTGCCCGAATTCATAATGTTTCGCGGGTTGGGTACGGGTTGGGATGGTAGAGATCCGGGTTGACGAGAGTTAGCAATGAGCCCGGATTGCAAGTTGTCCAGCGAGTTTTTCATTTGCTGCATGAGCTGGAGCATAGATCCATGCATCTCTATCATTTGACTGTTCAAATTAGCCTGCCCTGCGAGTTTAGGGTTTAGCATGCTGGCTGATTGACATGATTAGGAGGCAACTGAGTATATACTTGACCCTGACCCATTGGTCGTTGCAGAGCATAGTTGCCGGGTCGGAATTGGGTCTGTTGCCCTGGATTTTTCCAAGAGAAGTTAGGGTGATTTCTCCAACCTGGATTATAGGCATTCGAGTAGGGGTTGGATCTAACATTCTCTTGTATAGCACAGACATCCTCATAGGGTGAGGATGGAGAGAAAGAAAGGGAAGGATCAGAAAAACTGGGATCAAAGGCCTCAGTTGGGAACCCGTGGGGTTCCGAAAAATGCTGACTCATAGGTTGAGTCGCATCGAGTTGATTCATGAACTCCCATCTAGAAGGAGCTCGTGAGGAATGGAATCCCGAATTTTGGGATTGAGTGGATCGAGAGTTGTTCATAGAATTGCCAGCCATCCACTCTTCCATTCTTTTAGCAACCAAGTCCACCTTATCAAGTTTATTACAAATCAATTCCATATCAAATGAATGAGAGTCATGGACTTCATTAACATTTGATCTGGGTTGCTGGGACTGGTTAAAAGTATCCATGGAGGCATGATTAATTGAATTCTCACTCATTTCCTCAAATAGATCATGTGCACTATCTGCATCTTTATTGAGGAAATTGCCTCCGTAAGAAGCATCCACATGGTTTCTGAGTTGCTCAGTCAACCCATGATAGAAAATCTGCACGAGTTGCCATTTCGGCACCTCGTGGTTTGGACACCTCCGCAATAAGTCCTGGAATCGCTCCCAGGGCACATGAAACTGCTCCCCTGGCCGCTGGGTAAAGGTAGTGATTGCACGTCTCAAAGCATTGGTACGACTGACTAGGAAGAATTTCTTCAGAAAGGCCGATTTCAACTCATTGCAAGTTGTAATTGGTCTTCCTATTGCCCTATATCAATGCGCGGCCTTATCCCTAAGAGAGTGGGGGAAGAGCCTCATGATCATTTGCTCCTCGTTTATGTTTCAAGCCTTGGTGGTCTGGACCAAAGTGGTCAAGTCCTCCAAGTGCTGAAACGGATCTTCGGAGCCAAGCCCATGATAATATTTAATCAGGCTTAACACCTGGGGCTTGATTTCTATGTCATCAGCTGGAATCTGGACACCGGGATGTTCCCCGTAATTTGAAGGATCATAAAAGTCCTTCAAGGGCTGAGAGCCTTGCATTCTCTAGAACCATTCCTGCATTCTCTTCATTTGTTCCAGCTGCCTTCGAAATTCTTCCTGTGGATTTCCAAGCAAAGGAGGCTGTTGTTCGGACATGGGATCAAATTGACCAAAATCCAACTTGCGCCTCCTAGAATGTTCTAACGGTCCTTCCAATCGGGGATTCAATGACCGTCTTCCTAGCATAAACTAGGAGAAGGTCGGAAGGACTGGGGATAGGCATCCTGCAGCACAACAAAACAAGGCTGTCCTTAAGTGGGGTAGCCTAAGGATCTACTGACTCCCAAAATCTGCCTTAAGACTATAAATGATTTACCCTACTTGTGTCTGTTTAATCAAACCAGTTAGAAGGAGGGACTGGGGAGAAGGTTCTTCCTTTGGCTTTCGCCTCCGGTTCCTAGTGTACCCCCCAGCAGCGGTCTTTTGACACTACTCCCCTAGCTAGACATCAAATTAATCAGTACAAGTAGGTTAATCAAAAACAATCTCAGACTAGGCCCTGAAGAGCGAATCAAACCTTAAGTCCAACGTCTACTCAATTTTATTAAAGCCTGGGATTGTGGTGCTTATGAAATGTGATGGGCCCTTAAAATGGGTTATGCCCTTAATGATTGATTGAGATTTGTGTAAGTACGTGCACAACCAGGGTTTTCAAGCAAGATTATTATGATGCGTGAATTTTAATGTTCAAATCTTGCTTAAGTAGCTTTTAAGGTTTCAAATTAGGTGAATTTCAATCAAGTTTCTAGGCAAACCAAGTTGTAAAACGCGGGTGAAGATTGTTTTCCTTTAAAATCAGAGAGAAAGTGGAGTGCCTGGAATATACCTAGATTGAAAACCTTAAGGAGGAGCTACTTGATGAGTTGGTTTTAAATAGAGTGGTGCTGCCCAAACAACTCAAACAATTGGCCACAAATGCACCACTAAGTTAGGCACTAAAAAATGGTTAACTTAGAATGATTTCTACTCTGTTATGTGTTGCTTTGTGTGTACCGGTTCCACAGATCAGAACCCGATTGAGTAGAAACAAATTAAGTTGATTAAGTACCTTGAATGTGGGTGTGTGTTGTGTGTTTGTTGAAAATTACCCCACAAGATTATCTTTTTGTTATGTTTTTTTTATGAATGAGGGTGGAATGAATGTGAGTGGAAATCCAAACAACCAAACTATTCCTAGGATTTATGCAAACACCTAGGTTAATTGGAATTTGGATTTAATGTGACGAATGAAATCTATGGAGGGGGAAGAATGGGGGAGCACTTACAGTTGTCTTCAACTGCACTTTACTCCAGTCTACCGCTGGTTGATTCCTTGATGGAGGTCTCTGCAAAATAATAGACACAAGAGAAAACAAGTTAGAAAATAAATAAAGTGCAAGAAATGCGAAGAAAAGATCGAAAATCGTTGCCTCCCCGGCAACGGCACCAAAATGTTGAGCACACGAATTGCTATGCTAACGTGTTTGGTTTTGGAAAACTTGTCATTGTAGCTTGAAAGCGAAGAATTCGTGTTCAACAAATAAAATTTATACCGAAAAGAATTTCGTGTCGAGCACAAGGAAGCTACGTTGATCTATATTCGCAATTATATTTTTTTTAGAATTTTTGAAAAGCGAGGCGATATAATTACAATGGAGCTATCAGACTAAAAGAAAGAGAGAGAGAAAGAGAACATGCATTCAATATTTCAAAATGTTTATACAATCAATAAAAGTTACACTAGAAAGTGGGAAATCAGCTTGTTGGAAAGTCGTAGATCGCATTTTTGATAAAAGCGTCGTAGTATAGTTGTGAAATACGATCCAATAAAGATATTGTTTTGTAAAAATAACGAGACTTTGAGTCCCTATCGTTCGTCTCTTGGAGGCGTTGTTTTTGCTTTTGAAATCGATCTTAAAGCCGCTCTACTTTATTTAAATGACATGCTGGTGCGTAATATATAGGCAATTAAAGAACATGCACTTAAACCACGCAAATATGATAATCATTCAACTCGTGGTGATTTCGAACACATAAGATATATATATATATATATATATATATATATATACATATATATATATATATATAAAGTGAAATTTCATTCATCATTGGAGAGTTGTTGCACAAGGAAATCTAGAGGAAAGCTTATACATGAATGCTTAAAAATTAAACCTAACTACCAGAAAACGATTGCATACAAGAATCAACGGGGGGATTTCGCATGCATCATTGGGGGAGAAGTAAGAATACACTACTAAGTATTAAATGAAAGCAATAAAGATTATGAAGAGCATGATTTAAAGCTAGAAGAATAGAGGGCATGCAGGGGTGGTCCCCGATGGCCTTGGAGTGGTCGAGAGAAGGAGGGGCGGCCAATGGAACTTAGGCCGGCCCTTGGAGAGAGGTAGGGTTGATCCAGCATCCCGGCATGGTGTCCTCCATGGTGGTGGTAGTGAGCTCGTGGAGGTGGAGTGACTATGGAGGTGGCGTGAATGGCACCAATGGAGTGCAATTGCCAAAGAAGTGAATAGTTGCAAATGGCCACCCAAGGGGTGTTTTTATAGACCTAAGGGAAGCTCTCTAGAGAATTATGGAATTCTATAGAGAGGCCTATGGTGGGAGATCGTGGGAGAGTGAGAGAGAGAGGGTGGATGGTGGTTTTTAGATCCACCAAATGTGGATCTAAAAATTGAATGGCTCTTGGTTGCTATTTTTGGCAACCAAGGCAACCACACATGGTAGAGAGTTCTAGAGAACTCTAGGCTAGACATTTTCGTGTGGATGGTGTGTGTGGGTGTGTGTGGGTATGTGTGGGTCGAAACTTAGGTGGCTAGGTTGATTAGGTTGGATTTTAGTGGGTTTAGGTCAAGGTAGGTCTCAAATTAGGGTTATAAACCCTAATTCACTAAGGTAAAGTGCAATTAAACCTAATACAAGTTTAATTGGGTGTGTGGAAAATTAATTGAGAGTAAAACAACTCAATTAAGTCAGGTCTAGGTCAATTGGACTCTCACTGAGTCCAATTGGATAGTGTGTGCTGAGATCAGGGCTCAATTGGACTCAATGAGTCCAATTGAATAGGCTGATGGAATTGACTAAGATCCAAGTCAATTAGGTTTAGTGAGGGCCTAATTAGGTCCTTAGGGAGGTTTAGAGGTGATGTACTAGGGTTAGGGCACCTTAATTTAGGTTCCTATGGGGTTGGAATTGGGTTTAGGGACCTAGAGATCCAAGATCAAGGCTTAAATCTCAAAACAGGAATTGGAGAGCAGTATCAGACGTCTAATTATAGAATCAGACATCTTATACTCAAAAATCAGAAGTCCAGACTTGTTATCTAGACGTCCAATCAGAGTCAGGAAGGATTTCGGGTTCTGTTTTGGGTATTCTACAGAAATTAGACGTCTGACAAAGTGTCTAGACGTCCAATAACACTGCAGAAGTGGGTTTGAAGTGTGAGGGAGTTGGCTAAGGGTCCTGGATGTCTTAAAACTTATCTGGACGTCCAGAGAAGGGTTGAAACTAGGGTTTTAGGGCTTCCTAGGGTGTTGTGACCTAATCTAAGGGTGGCTAAGGCTTGGGGAAGTCTCTAGGCTATCCTAGGGCTAGGATGGACTTAAGCTCTTCACATTTTACTACTTTATTCCTACTTAATAGAATAGCAAACTTTTAACCCCCTTACATTATTATTCCTACATCTAAACTAGGCATTCTGCTCCAGCTCTGCTACAACTCCTGTTATTCCTGATCCGGCTTCAGATCCAGCTCCTGATCAGCTTATTGCCTGCAATTGACATAATGCACTTAATCAGCACATTATAACATTATTTCATGCATAGCTAAAGGAAAGCAGTAAAGATGCAGACAATGCGTATGCATGCATGAATAACCCTAACTTATGCTAAGGCCTAGCCTAATATAGGTCAATTAAGACCTATGATTCTTGCGCAATCACAGCTACACTATAAAGTAGGAAAATTCTACACTAGAAAAGATATAAATAAGAATGGGAGAGAGAAGTTATCCTCCTCGACGATTACTTGGAGGACGAGCCGGACGAGATGACGCTTGGACGAAGAAGAACGGAGCAGGACGAAGGAGGACGAAGCAGAAGAACGGGAATGGAGCAGCACGCCATCGTCGTCACGGGATCCACTTCCGAAGGAGAACGAAAATTTGGACTTTATCTCGCTAGGAGAATCCCGGGTGTGGGATAAGCTTCTCTTGAGCTTTGGAGAGGTAGAGAGGAGAAGGAAGGGATGAGAATTTCGTATAGAGGGGGTCTCCTTTTATAGTTGCAAGGAGTGGGGGCAAAATGGTCGTTACATCTTTAAAATAATAAATGAGGGGTCTTTAGTGACGGATAAAACCGTCACTAAAGCCCCCAACATGGATGTAGCACCCGCGCCCACGCGCGCCTCCTTAGCTGCCCGCGCTCAACGCATCCGCCCACATTCTTTAAATCTCAACCGTCCGATCGCGAGATCGGATGGCTTAAGATGCATCTTCGCCCGCTGCTGCGCACTCGCCCAACGCATACGATCGCGCGTCCATGCCACGCGTGCAATAGCGCGTGATCTCAATTGAGCGCAGACGGCCGTCTGATGACAATCCAACGCCCTCCCGCGCTCGCTCGCCCACTTCTTCCTCCCCTTTGCTGCGACTCGAACCCACGTCTGCAACTTGCACAAGCGCTCTCGACCGCTGCGCTACGAGGCGCGGATTGTCGAGCAGGCGTTTTTAGGCGCGGCTATCCACAAGCATTGGATCGAGATCCAACGGCGGAGAAGGAGCTGGTGCGGGGTCTTCAGAGAATGTATGCGGCCGTTTGGGCAGTCGAGATGGCGCTACGTGGCCCCATCTTGGCCATCCATCTTCTGGATGTTGTAGATGGTGCCACGGATGTCGGATTGACTTGATTTTTGCGTCGTTGGGCTGCGATCGTCGATCTGAATTCATCCGTGCGGTCAAATTTGTCATTAGAAGTGTAAATGACAAAGCCTGATCTTCTAGGGTTTCTTGGTCACTATCTGATGCTACAGATGCCTGATTAGGGTGATCTTGGAGTTGTTGAACTCCAATCATCGCCCTGATCACATCCATACGGTTGGATCTTCGATCCGAGGCCTCGATAAAATGTTTGCCCTGTCTAAGCACATAAAAGGAGACAATTAACCTCCATTTTATTCAAACTATTCTAAATGCAAGATGATGCATGTTATGCAATATTTATATCATGAAATGCAATCCTATGCTTAAGAACATGCATAAATGGACATCTTAAGTAGTGTAAATGTGTTTACATCACCCACTCTCACGGACTCAGACCGACCTGGGCACGCACACCTACGTCGTTCTGGGCCACGCTGACCCTCACAGTAATTTCACCGTGCTCTGGCAAAGCCTGTCGAGCGTTCTGACAGGGCCACGAGGTTGTTTGAGTGCTTTCAGGTCCCATGCCTCCGCCGCCATCAACGTAGAGGTTGGAGCAAGATCGCAAGCAGCTCCAGGCCCTTCCAGCTCCAGGAGACGTGCCCAGGTTGCGCGGAAGGCTTCTGCGCACAACTCCAGGTCTTCAATTGGTAGCGAAGACCTCGGCTGGAGCGACGATTGATCGTGTTTGCTGCTGCCAGACGTGCGACAGGGAGGTGGGAACTTTAGTCCCACCTCAGGTGTTTGTGAGTGGCCCGTGGCGCATAAATTGAAAAAGTGACCAAGGTTTATCGCCTCAGTCACACGGGGTGAGGTCCCTCTCACCTGCTCACCCGGCCTCGTCCTCGACCATCCCCCGCAGACCTGGCCTGACTTGTTTACCTAAACTGTGCACACCTCGCCCACCATCGCACACCGATGGGCCTAGTCTCAGGCGCGTTACTCGACTCGTATACCCGAACAGGCTCTAGGAGAGCAAACCCTGGAGTGAAACGGAGAGAGACGCGGGGAGGGTAGGGGTTAGGTTTTGCTTAATCAGGTACATGTGCAGGGAAGGGGAAGCAGAAGAAAAGAAGAGCAGCAAAAGAAGCAAGGAAGGAGCGGCCGAGGACTTAGCTGCACCAAGGAGCTGAAGCAGGAGAAGAGGAAGAGGAGAAGCAAATTGAAGAAGGAGACGCAGCTCAAGAAAGAAGAAGAAGAAGCCAAGAAGACCAAGTAAGAAAAGCTGAAGAAGAAGAAGAAAGGAAAGGAAGAAAAAGAAGAAAGAGCAGGAGCTGAAGCAGAAGAAGATGAAGAGCTGAAGCCAAAGGAGGGAGCTGCAGCCGAAGAGAAGAGAAGAAGAACAAGCCAAGGAGAAGAAGAGCAGCAGCAGACAAAGGAAAGAAGAAGAACCCGTGCACTGTAGCAAGTTGCTACTTAAGGCATCTGATTCTCAGAATCAAACGTCTGAAGACTGAAAGAAGAAGAGAAAGAAGGACAAAGAAGAAATAGAGAATAAAAGAAACATTTTTTATTTCCTTTCTCTCTAAATTATTCTTTTGTAAAACAGTGTATTATTGTAAATTGTGATTTTCTATACTTCTAAAATCAAGCTTGCTTCATGAGTTGGACCTTGGAGAATTTTAATATTCAAGTAATAAAATCAAATCAGACTGGTCTCTCACCAAGCACTTCCCGGTAGATAATCGATGCACGATTCATATAAAAATTGTCGTTGTTGTAGTATATTGTACAAATAAAAACAGTTATTGCGTCAATTTATTTAATTACATAATTTTTACTGGTTTATTCTAGGTCGTTCACTGGGAGGCAGTTATTGATATATATCACTCTCTAAGTTCAATATTATTCTTTAATTCCGAAAAGATCAATTTTACGTACAATCATAAATGAATGAATTAATGAATGAAAGAAGTAAACTAATTTATGTACAAAAGAATGTATTGAAATGCTTGCAAATACAAATATACAAACAAGCATCAAACACTGTACATAGATACTATATACTATCTATTTATAACTTATAATACTAATACTTACATATATATACAATAATAATTAATAATATATACTATATTAACTTAACTTAATATATTAACATATACAGGAACATATATAATATGTATAGCGACAGATATAAATGTTGCTAAACCCTAGAAAAACTATGTGCAGAATCTAAGATAAAAACTAGGGTCTATAGTGACACTTATTTTATCTACAGTAACAGATGATTCTGTCATTAAAGCTATACGATTATTTATATACATATATAGCTCAAACATTACCTATACTATGTATACTTTTAATATACATATACTTATTATTTACAACATACTTATATATATATACATTATACATATACACGTACATACTTCTTCGTTCTTTTGCTTTCTCTTCTTAATCATGGCTCTCTCATTCTCTCTTTAATTCTAACACTTAGCCATTTTAGGTTTCGCTCATTCTCTCTTTTTAATCCCCTTATTAGGCTTTACTCAGTTCAAAAATTAGGTTTATTAGTTGGCGGGCGGCCTTTTCGAGGGGTACACAGCACCTTCTCGGGTAGGACCAGACCTCTACTAAGAGCTGCCCTAATTCGTTAATTAGGCCTTTTAATCGTGTTTTATGCTCATTAATGGGCTTGTTCAAGCCCTCGCACAGTGCTTGGCTCCCAGCCACACATCGTACACCATTCTCATTTCATAGCACAAAGTCAATGCTAGAATATGCATAGGGGATAAGGGGAGGGATTTCTTTGCGCTCGGCACATGTTGACTGATAGGCTAAGGAAGGAAAACAATATAAGGGGCGTTGGGTGCTCGTCAGTCTACGATATGGCGCTATCCAGCACCACTTCAGGCGCTGTTGCTTCCAGCGCAGTTGTCTTGATTTGGGATTTTTGGCCCTCAATTTAAGGGCTATAATTTATTATAAATTAAAAATAAATTATGTGATGTTAAAGTATTTACATAGTACTACATAATTGCACAATTAATTTATGTAATTAATCACGTTTATTATATAAATAAATTAGCTAAAATTTACAATTTATATATATATTGTTAATTGAGTTTATTTCTTAATTACAGGTTACATTAGTTAATTAATGGTCTAATTAACCTATTAAAGTAGTAATATACATATTAAAGTATTTATTACAGATTTTTATTGTATTTTACATGATTTATTTTGGTTTTTTTACTTTTAAATAGGTGATTTCAGGGTGTTATTCGTGTAAATTAAGTATAAATAATATAGTACATTATAAATATAGTTAAATTAGTTTAGTTTACTTAAAATATAATCATATAATATACCATATAAGTTAGTTCAGTTATAACTTAAATCACTAATTTATTTTAATTTAATCTAATAACTTGGCTAGTAACTTAATAAATTAATTATTTATTCTATATATATATTTAAATTATGGTACAAGGTTCATTATGTACATAATATACATATAAATATGTATGTACAATATCATTTATAAATATGTTTATTTATAGGATTTTATTAATTTACTTAGAGTATAATACATATAAGTTAGTATAATTAATAACTAATCATATAAATAAGTTATATATAATTTATCTTAAATATTTAAGTTACATTATATGGTATATATATAAGTTATATATGCATATTATATATCTATTGTACAATATATATATTTATAACTTAGTATAAAGCTTATATTTACATTTATAAACATAGTATACAAGGTGTTTTTTTGGGTATTTTTAGAGTTTTTTCACTTTTCATGGGTTTTATATGTTTTATAGAGGTTGGGGATGAGAGAGAAATAAAGAGATGAGAAGAATAGATTGTTTTTGGTATTTTTATATGTTAAGGTCTTTTATTAAGTTTTAAGGTAGATTAAACCGTCGGCTGGTATATTCTACCAAGCCAAGGGTTCAGAATGCCTTGAAACTTGGCATATGTGTAAAAATTTACTTAATTTTCACTAAGATAGGTGTATTTTATTTTTTTGGATTTTTTGTGGCATTTTTATTTATTTGCAAAATTCACACAATCTAGGCTTAAGAAGGGTTGTTGATGTGAACCTAAGGCCTAGAAATGAACTCTAAGTGCTGAACAAAAGGTTTATATAGTCAAAAACATTCAGCAAACTTGATATAAAGTGTTCAAATGATTAAACATGATTTTCCACTTAATTAGATTCAATTTCTAAATATGGGCAGTTATACACATTTATAGTTGACAAAAGAGTATTTAACCACAAATTACAAGCAATTCTACTTAGGTTAAGATCATTTACAGTACACGAAAGGTTGTACAACATTTTTACAAAATATAAAACATGTTAGCTATTCAATTAACTCAAATCCAACATCTACTACCCATCTAATTCAGCCTATTGTCCCACTGCAAGCAGCAGTTGCAACAACAGCAAAGCAGCAGCAACAGCAACTGCAGCAGAAGCTCTAGCACCTAACACTTAGTTCAGATGGCTTAAAACCATTCAAATGGCCACTGCAGTGCATCTAAACACCAATCCAGCAAATCTGAATGAGGAGTTCAGTTGAGGAAATGCATTCCCAGCAGCTCTGAAATGGGGATTTCAGTAGCTGCTAAATTGACCAAATCTAATCCATCATATTTGTCTTAGACAACAATGATAATGGAATTAGATTGGAATTTAGTCCAACAAAAATGATGCTGCTATGCAGCATTTTAATGTGTGAAGTTTGGGATTCAAAACTCACAATCACCACTCCAGAAAATCTGATGAAGCCTTGAATTCTAATCTAAAAATCACTTTAAATCATGGAATCCTCACTCAAGAAAACTTTAAACCTTGACCCCCAATTCAAATTAGAGAGAACACTGATTTGATCTCTTCCTTATGCTATAGACAGCATGAAGGAAAGGTTAAAATCAATCCATTAAACTACTAACTTGAATCCCAAATGTTTGAAAACTTAAGGGATACTGAGAATCCCTTAGGTGAGAAATCAAAAGTTCCAACACTAATATCCACATAAAAATATTAGGTAGAGCCTCGAATCAACAAAGTCAATTCTCCTTGACTCTACCTTACATTGAAAAACCATCAACATCCAAATTCATAACAACATCAACCATGGCTCATCTAAGGAAAAGCTCATCATTAAAATTGTCTTAGATTCACAGCCATGGACTGATTTAGCTCAAAAACAGATCAATTCACTTGATCAAAACCCATTCAAAACTCAATTTGATCAAAATCTCACGATCTTGCTTTGAAAAACTAAACTGAAATCAGATCAAGCAAATCGATTCAATTTAAAATCAAGATCAGGGGTCTTTGTGGATTTCTGAGATGGATGAGAGACCCCTAGATGGTTTCTGTGTGCAAATCCTGATCTTAAAGTTTGAGAGCAATGAGATGAAGGTTTGACTCTAATGGATGGGTGAATTGCGAAAGAAAAACTGAGGAAAATCAGAATGCGAACTGAAAATATGAGGAGGGGGAGTCAATGATCAGTGGATGGGTGAAATCGTCTCTTTTGATCTGAAGTGATCAGAGGAGGTGAAATGCGTGGATTCTATTCTAATCTACTCCAAAGCTAACTACTACACAATCAGATCAGAACAATTCTATGTCTAATTTCTACTCCTAAACTACTCTAATTATCACTTTAGCTACTCTAGAAAGCAGTAAATCCTACTCTAAATGGAGGAATGAGACCTGTTGGGAAGATCTGCAGCTGGTGGCTGCAACGACGAAGAAGGGAGGATCTCTAACAGATTGAAAGTCCACTAGTGGAACTCAAGGTCGCCCTTAGGTGCTATGTGGTCCTTAGCGGCAAGGAGAGTCAGAGAAGATGAAGTTCCTTTTCTCATGGCGCTAGAACAAGGTCGGGTGGAGAGGAGAAACTGGAGAGGGCGAAGGGATCGCCTCAAGAAAGTAGGAGTGGAGGTTGATGGCACGCACGCGATCAGGGGAGGTGTTTAAGTAGAGCTTAACAGTAATTCCCCTCAGCATGAGGGTGAAATTAGGCACTTAGGTCATCCACTGTGAGGATTCAAGGAGAGGAGCACGTGCAAATTTAAACTAAAAATGGGCCGTAGGATGGGATCTGGGTGAGGTGGTGACCGCACGCACCGATTCACGCGAAGCTTCGAATCAAATAAAGCCACAGATCAAGAGGTAAGGTAGATCGACAGCTAGGATTCCCCGTGTTCTTCACGTGCTATAGTGCACGTGTGGGCTGCAGGTGGGCACAAGTTCTGTTGGTGAATTTGTAGGCAAATCCCCTAAGTGAAGGGGTAGAGAAATTATGTAGAAGACCATAAGTGGTAAAAAGCTATAACAGAACGGTCCTTCAAGGCTTGCAAGAAGGTCCTTGCGGCCAAAAAATAGGTCCTTGGAGGTTTTCTAGTGAATGAAAAGTAATGTCTAAGGACCTAAATATGAATCTTCAAATGCAAGGTCCTAATGATGTTCAAATGCAATCAAGTTTTTGTGGAAGCTTAATTGAACATTTAGGAAGTTAATTACACTTTTGATTTGAACTTTTAAATTCATTTGTGTGCTTAATTTGAACTTTGATCACCAAAACATTTTACATTATTTAAAAGAATATCTCAATAATTGACACAATTATGCGTTTTTAACACAAAATTGACATTTTAGGTATTTTTCTCTATTTCCCACACTTAACCCTTTTTATGTGTTAATTTGATAGTGTTTAACCTAGTTTCTAGCTTAACTTAGGCGATTTAGCTATGATGAGTAGCAACTTATCAGTAGACAGACTGTCGAGGATCCTCTCCATTATGGGCTTCCAACTCAGGTCCTTCCCTTTCATCTACCTAGGGTGCCCGATCTTCATTGGCAGAGCCAAGACTGCCTACTTCCATGGTCTCATTGATAAAATCCACTCTAAACTGTTGGGATGGATGGCCAAACTTCTGTTGTCCGCCGCCAGGCTCCTTCTAATCAAACACGTTTTATCCTTCATTCCCATCCACATCCTCTCAGTTATTAACACCCCAAGTCGGTCATCTCCGCTGTGGATTCCACGTTTGCCAATTTCTTTTGGAATTCCTCTGACGAGGAATGCCACCATCATTGGATTGCCTGGTCCACAATTTGTAAACCTTTGGCCAACGGTGGGCTTGGCTTGAAATGATTAATCGATCGATTTCGCAGTGTTTTAAAGATATGTTCGTTGTAGTATGTTGCGAAAAATAATTATCAATTTAATTTATTTATTACTCGAAATTTAGAATGTTCCGAGGTCGAACTCAGGGAGCAAACTTAGTTCTAGAGGCATAAAAATTCACAATTCACTACAATATGCTGCTTTACAAAAATTAAAGAGAGAGGGAATAAAAAAATTTTCTGCTCTTCTTTTCTTCTCTCTTCTTCTTCCTACCTTCAGATGTCTGATTCCATGAATCAGACGTCTTAAGTAGCGTTTGCTACAGTGCTCGTCTTCTTCTTCTTCCTTTCCCTTTGGCTGCTGCTGCTTCTTCTTCTTGGCTTTTTCTTCTTCTCTTCTCTTCAGCTGCAGCTTCCTCCTATGGCTTCAGCTCTTCACTGTTGAGTTGCACCTCCTCCTCCTTTTTGTGCCTTCTTCTTCAGTTGGCTTCTCCTCTTCAGCTTCTGCTCCTGTCTCTTCTTTTTCTTCCTTTCCTTCTTCCTCAGCTCCTGCCCTTTGATGCGGCTAAGTCCTTAGCTGCTTCCTCTTCTTCCTCCTCCTTCTTCTTCAACTTCCCTGCACAGGCACCCGGTTAAGCAAAACCTACCCGTACCCTTCCCGCCTTTCTCTCTCTCTCTCCATTTCTCTCTCAGGTTTGCTCTCCCAGAGCCTTCTCGGGTATACGGGTCGGGTGTACACGCCCGGGACCAGGCCCACCGGCGTGTGGTGGTGGGCGAAGTATGCACGGGTAGTCGGGTCAGCCAGGTCCGCAGAGGCGTGGGTCGCGGACGAGGCCAGTTCGGTTCGGGTCAGAGGGACCTCACTCCGTGATTCGGAGGCGAACAACTACTGGCAAGAATTCAACTTATGCAGCTGCTGCGCCTCAGAACTTTCCGAGGTGGGAGTAAATGTCCCACCTTCATTTTGCGAACGCTCGCAGCGGGAGTTGCATTCAATTGTCGAAGCTGCAAGGGTCTTTAAATCCGATCACTTGGCTGGGGTTTTGCGCGAAGGGCTTCCGAGCGACCTGGGGCACTTCACCTGGAGCGGAGAGACTTGAAGTTGCAGCAAGCTTGCTTCAAGCTTCCTTATCAATGGCAGAGGGACGTTGGAACCTGAAATGCATGAATATAGCCTTGCAGCCCTGTCAGACCATAGGAAAACCTTCGCCGTATCACGGCGAAGGTGAGGCAGGGGTTGGCTGGCCACGAGGTGACCTAGGCGTGTGTGCTTAGGTCACACTGTGGCCGTGATGGTGGGTTAGGTCGGTGGAGGTGTGCAGTGTGTGTGGCAGTTGGTGAAGGTGCGGAGGATGATTAGTGGGAGGTGGCGGAGCTTCTAGGGTGTTTGGCGAGGTGGATGGGTGAGTGGAATGACGGGAGCACCTCGCTGGAGGTCTGGCTGGAGGTGGAGAAGGTGGTGATGGACAGTGGATGTCGAGGGGTTGAAACAACAAATTAACAAGGGGAAATAAAGGGAAGAGTAAGCGAAACTTATCTACGAGTCCAGAGTGAAGGGGGAGGTACGGAAGTGGCGAACGGTTGGTGCTGCCGTCGCTAGAGACGAAGGTGCCAGGGGAGAGAACAACGACAAGGAAAAGGGGTCGGAGCGTAACCGCTGGTATGGCGCGGCGCTGCAGAGGATGGCGGAGTTAACCCTGCCACTGGTATGGTGGTAGCGCGACGGGAGAGGAGAGGGAGAGTCGCCGAAAGCTCTGGCAGTTGGCTGGAGTTGGGAGGAGACGAAGAGGAGGGGGAATCTCAAGCCAAACAAAGCTTAGGAGAAGCGGCAGAGGTGCTGCTTCTTAAATAGGCGAGGGCAAGATGGCGGGCACGTCAGAGTGGGGGGAAAAACCCTACCAGAGACGTGGGCAGTCGGAGACCCATACCTCTCGCGTGTTCGCACGAGAGGTATGGCAACCGACAGGGCATGGGAGGTGGTCCATGCGGTAGGGGACTCCGCAGAGAGTCTCCCTTTCAAATCAGGGGCCGACTCCCATGCCCTGCGCGAAGCCATCCTTCGCGCGAAGTCGCTGAAGGTATGGCCTGCTGTTGCGAGTGGCAGAGGGACCGATCTAAAGAAAATGACAGGAAAGTTGAGGGGGTAAATGCAAGAGTTCAAAAAGTTAAGGGTCAGAAAGTAATTATTGAGGACCAATTTGTAAAGTGGGTCAAGACGACCATCCCTTAGGTTCAAATTTTGGTATCAACCTAATTTAGACCTAAGGAACCCAATGGTGAAGTTAGATTTTAGGTTTGACCACGTTTGGCCAGATATTTTGCACGAAAATCCAAATCAGGTCAGAAATTGGGTATGGACCTCAATCTAGGTCAAAATCAGTTCCAAGGACCAAATTTAAGGTTCTAAACCCTAGGGGATATTTTTTTCTGAATTTTAGAGGGTTTAGTTGATTTTTATCTTTCCTGAAACTTCGTGAATTAAAGTGGATTTGTTTTAAGGTTGTAGAATGTCATTTAATTCTTAGATGTTGCTATAACCCTTTTTTAACCAAATAATCCCACTTTCTCTCTTATTAAGCCCATTTGACCTATGTCTAGACCCTTAGAAATTCCGTTTATGTACTGTATTGGTAAAATTATAATTTTACCCCTTGTAAATTATTTTATACTCAAATTTGTAATTCCCTGATTCAGGCTTTCCCTTAGGTTTTGTAGGAGCTTTTGTATAATTATTTAGGTCAAAATGTGCTAGTTAGGGTTTGTGATGGGGTTCTCATCATACCCCCATGCCTAGCTTTTGCTAGTCCTTTAGTAAAATTTTAAGGTTTTAACTTCTGTTCTAGACCATGAATTTCTTTCATCAATTTTGATAAGTGCTTTTCCTTCTGCTTGTCTCTTTGATTAGGTCAGAATGACGACCATAGGCCTAAAAGGTACTCTAGTACCAACCAAGATCCAGATCTGTCTAGCTTTAGCCTCAGTCTTTAGCAAAGGTTTTTAAGGCCTACAGGAACTAACCTAAAGTTTATTGGACTCTGTGGTTAAAGCACCCGTGCTTGAGATATTTGTAGCCTTGGTACAGTTTGTAGTGTGTTTTGTAAGAGAGAGACAGAAGGTTTATTTGTTTGGAGAGTTTTCTCTCTCTTTTCTTTTTAATTCTAGCTTAGGATTGGCTTCATAACCTGGTCTATATCGGATTCCTCGTCCCCATCATCAATCCTCAAAGGTCCCAGGCAATCGATGCTTTGAGATAGCACCGCCCATGGTAACCCCCAGAACCCTGGCTTTCGTGATTTCGAGATAATCCATCCATGGTGTTCCGTGGCCGAATTTAGACCCTGGCAATTGACACTTCGTGATAATGCCATCCATGGAATCTGAACCAGCATAGTGCTTACATGCCCTCAGTAGGATATGTAAATATCCTAGGAGACAAGCACCGAGGAGATGATATGTTATTACGCATCTTCGAGGGGAATTTCCCACCTCTTCTCGCTGGGAACTCATCCAAATCAACTTGTGTTGATCGGCCACTCCTAATCTAGGTGACATTTTCAGAATATTTGAAACGCTTCTGCGTGATTTTGATATTTATGCTCGCTAAACCAGACTGTGTGTGTGAATTTGGGTGCTTAGGTTACTGGGTCCTATATACCGAAGGTCAGTTAACGAGGTCGAATACTCCCTAAACCTTAGACTTAATACTTAGGCTTTTCATTTTCCTCAACCTTTTGAGGAATATCTAGATCTTAATGGGTACTGAGGGTCTAGCCAAGAATGCCTAAAGTTTGCATTCTTACTAATCTTGTTGTGCACTTTCGCTTTACTTTTCATTAATGTGGTCTAGAACTTTGGTTAATTCCTTAATTTCTTACTAATGACTATCTTTTTTCTCTTTCATTTTATGCTCCTTTTTAGCATTCTGCTCTTTTTCTCATCCTTCTTCTATAAAGTTTACTAGCACTTTCTTCCTCCTTCAAAGTTTAGTTTTTTTTTTTTCGTATATGCGGATTTTTTTGTTAAAACCTTTTCTTGTTATGTCATTTCATTGCACTTTCATACCTCCCCATGCCTAAGGTTTGCAATGTCCTCATTGTTTATTAGGTGGGTTTTTATTTGGTCAGGTTCAAGCATTAGGACAGAAATTTGGGCGAGTGAATGGGTCGAGGTGACTGTTGCGGACGATTTCTAATCTCAGGTACGAGTACCTGAGGTGAAGTTGGCTGTCCTAAGGAATGAACCTAAAGTGCAAAGAAATGTCAGAAAGGGTTTTGGTTTTTCAAAAAGAATGACGGGCGCAATAAGCTAAGGGAAGATGAAGGATAAATGATGACTCAGCTAAATCTGTAATGGTTACGTCAATGAACGGTTTGAGTCTCTGATCGTTCACAACGAAAGGTTCGGAATCGTGGCTAAGTGGACTGATCTCGACGGCTCCATTTCCAAAAATTTGTCGGACAAGATATGATCCGACCCACTTGGATCGTAGTTTCCCAGGGAAGAGTTTGAGTCGGGCATCGAAGGGTAGGACCTTCTGACTAGGGTGGAAGATCTTTCTAGATATGTGCTTGTCGTGAAAGGCTTTAACCTGCTCTTTGTAGATTCGCGAGTTCTCATACGCATCAAGGCATAATTCATCAATCTCGCTTATCTGAAGCTTTCTGTGGGTTCCAGCCTTAGAAAGATCTAAGTTGCAACTTCGTACTACCTAATAGGCTTTGTGCTCTAGTTCAACGGGAAGGTGACACGCCTTCCCGTACACCAGTCTAAAAGGAGACATGCCTAATTGGGTCTTGTGGGTGATCCTATTAGCCCACAAAGCTTCCGGAAGTCGGGATGACCAGTCCTTCCTGTCAGATCAAACATTAACCTGCAGAATTTTCTTGATCTCCCGATTTAATAGCTTAGCTAGTCCATTAGTCTGGGGTTGGTAAGGAGTAGATATTCGGTGAGACACCCCGTATTTGGTCATCAGTGACTTGAACTGAGCATTGGTAAAATGAGTCCCTCCATCAGAGATGATCACACGAGGAATCCCGAACCGTGAGAAGATATTCTGATGAATGAATTTGATGATGATCTTGTGATTACAGGTTCAGGTCGGAATGGCTTCAATCCATTTGGACATGTAGTCCACAGTGAGTAAAATGTACTCGAAGCCATCCGAAATTAGGAATGGGCCCATAAAATAAATCCCCCAAATATCGAAAATCTTGCATACGAGAATCTGCTGTAAAGGCATCATGTCGCGATGGCTCATGTTGCCCAAAGTTTGGCAATGACTGCATGCCTTACAGTGACTGTATGCGTCCTTGAAGATAGTGGGCCAGTAAAAGCCACATTGGAGGATTTTCGATGCACTTTGTGCCCAGAAAAATGGCCACTGCATGCCTGGTCATGGCAGAAAGAGAGAATGTCATTGATTTCTCCCTCCGGGACACATCACTGGATGATTTGGTTAGCACCTATGCGGAATAAGTACGGGTCTTCCTAGATGTAGTACTTGTCATCGGAGCGCAACTTGTCTTTCTTGGCCTTCGGCCAATCAGACGGAATCTGGTGTGATGCCAAGTAGTTTACTATATCACCAAACCATGGAAGCCTGGTACCAATAGTCAAGAGGTGCTCATCAGGAAAATGCTTCGTGATGGGTGCAGAAGGGTTGATGATCTCAGAAGGAAGGTGAGGCAAGTGGTCAGCCACCACGTTCTGTCTTCCCGCCTTGTCACGATTCTCAAGGTCAAATTCTTGCAACACCAAGATCCATCAGATTAATCGAGGCTTCGCGTCATTATTAGCAAGGAGATGCCTCACAGCTGTGTGATCCGAGTAGATTATGATGTGGGAACCCAGGAGATAAGATATGAATTTTTCAAGGGCAAATACTACCGCTAGCAGCTCTTTCTCCGTAATCATGTAGTTATGCTGAGCCTCGTCAAGTGTCTTGCTAGCATAGTAGTTGACCATGGGTTTCCCGTCAATCTTCTGCCCCAGAACCGCTCCTACAACGAAGTTAGATGCATCGCACATGATCTCAAAGGGTTAAGACCAATCAGGGGACTGTAGGATCGGGGCTTGAGTGACTCGGTCACGAAGAATCTCAAAAGATTGAGTGCATTCCTTGGAAATCTCAAAGGGGACATCCTTGGAGAGAAGAGTAGTCAGGGGGCACGCGATTTTTGAGAAATCAGGGATGAAACGACGGTAAAAACTGATGTGCCCTAGAAAAGATCAGATGTCCCAGATCGAGCTAGGCATAGGAAGTCTAGAAATTAGATTAACCTTGGTTTGATCCACCTGGATGCCTCTCTCAGAAATTAAGTGTCCCAGGACGATCCCCTCAGACACCATAAAGTGGCTCTTTTCCCATGAAAGAACCAGATTTACGTCAATGCAACGCCTGAGTATGTGAACCAAGTGCTGGAGGCAATCGTCAAATGATGCCCCGAAAACTGAGAAGTCATCCATGAAGACTTCCAGATAATCAGCTACCATATCAGAGAATATGGCAAGCATGTGTCGCTGAAAAGTTGCGGGTGCATTACAGAGACCGAAAGGCATCCTTCGGAATGCTTACGTCCCGAAGGGGCAGGTGAATGTGGCCTTCTCTTAGTCCTCTGGATGAATTGCCACTTGGTTGTAACCGGAGTACTCATCAAGAAAGCAGAAGAATCTATTTCCCGCTAACTTCTCTAGAATCTGATCAATAAATGGTAGTGGGAAATGATCCTTTTTCGTGGAGGAATTAAGTCTTCGGTAATCTATGTGGACTCTCCACGAGTTGGCTATATAGGTAGGTATGACCTCTCCAGTTTCAGTCGTGATGGTGGTGAGCCCTACCTTCTTAGGCATAACCTGGATTGGACTCACCCAACGAATGTCGGAGATCGGGTAGATGATCCCTGCATCTAACCACTTAATGATCTCCTTCTTCACGACCTCCTGCAGATTGGGATTCAGACGTCTCTACATCTCACGTGAAGGTCGTGCGCCCTCTTCAGAATAGATGCAGTGTGTGCAATAAAAGGGACTTATTCCAGTTAAATCATTGAGAGTCCAACCAATGGCTCTGTGATGTTGCTGGAGAACATCAATCAGACTGGATTCCTGATCAGGTGTGAGTTTGGAGTTTATAATCACAGGAAGCATCTGATTGGAACCCAAAAAGACGTATTTCAAATGATCGGGAAGGAGTTTGAGTTCAAGAATGGGGTTATCGGCAGCAGTGGGTGGTTCAGAGTGAGTGTGGGGTACAAGGGTAGGAGTTATAGGTCAGTCTAAGTCAAGTTCTGACTCCTCTAACTGTGGTTTTAGATCTTCTTGTGGTTGATGAGGGATAATCATGTTGTCCTCAATTTGTGCTTCATCAACCACGGCTCTGATGTCACAAATTTGTTCAATGACACTGCAATTGATCCCTTGTTGGACCTTAAAGATATCAATTTTGAGAGTCTGATTCCCAAATTTTAACTCTATTTGGCCCTCTTCACAACTTATGTTTGCCCTTGCAGTGGCCAGAAAAGGTCTCCTTAGTATGATTGGTGTATCCCTTGGGTTTTCAGGTGCGTCCATATCTAAAACTATGAAATCTACAGCGAAGTAGAAATCCCGCACCCTAACAATAACATCCTCAAGAATTCTCTTAGGTGACTTGATAGATCGATCTGCTAACTGCAATGTCACCTCGGTCAGTTTCAGCTCAGATTCTTCTAGATGGTTAAGTAGGGATGTGGGTATCAAGTTTATGGAGGCACCTAGGTCCAATAATGCTCTATCAAACTGGGTTTCACCGATCTTACATGAAATCAAGGGAGTGCCTGGATCTTTTGCCTTGGGTGGGAGTCTACTCAGGATTACAGAGCTGTCTTGCTCTAATAGTACAATTGGAATCCCACTCTTGGTTTGCGGCTTACACTGAGGTGTACACACGTTCTTCAAGAATCATGCGTAAGCCGGTACGTGGCAGATCGCATCCATCAAGGGGATGTTTATTTGGACCTCCTCAAAGAGCTTGATCAGGTCCTCCTTAGGAGCCACGGGTTTAGTTGTCCGCTTTCCCTTGGTCAAGGCCTCGGGAAATGGAACCCTGGTTGGTTCCTCTAGGATAGGTCCAGGTTTTTGATTTAGGATAGGGATAGGAACATCCTGGATGACTATCCTAGGGTTTAGGTCACTACCAGGTTTGGAGTGGTTAGGAGAAGGTGGATCTTGGGTTGCCTTACCACTACGGGTTGTTACAGAATTTATTCCTGCCTGGTTCTAGTTGGGGGTTAGTAAGATGGGCTGCTGCTGTTGGTAACCCGCATAGGAGGTTGATGCTTCCATCCCATCAGGTGATGGAACAGAAGGGGCCTGATAGATCAAGTGTGCTTGGCCTGGGTTTAGGTTCATAACGTGCCACCGGGTCAGCACGCTATTCGGGTTAGGAAGAGGATGAGAAGGAAGAGTGCTAGGTTGGTGAGAATTTGCCAACTGGGCAAGTTGATTTCGGACCTCTGTGATTTCATCCTTATGTTGCTTCTGGATAGCCGCATTTGTTCTCTGAATGTCAGCCAGAGTCTGGAGGATAAGGGACATTTGATCTTGGTTGGGCCCGGATGGATAAGTGGGGTTGGGCCGAGGCTGAGGCGGCTGATAAGGATGAGGGGCTTGTGGACAGGGTTGAAAGGGTGGTCATGGATTCTGAGAATTTCCCGTCCATTGGAAATTAGGATGGTTTCGCCATCCAGGATTGTAGGTGTTGGAAAGTGGGTCATTCTAGATGGAGTTGAGATCCTCGCAGGTCTGAGGAGCCTCAGAAAAGTCAGAGAATGGGAGAGTAGGGCTCCCCCGGCATAGATAGAAAGGATCGGAGGTCCCTTCGGTCTTGGAGTCAGATGGGGGTGGATAAGAGTCCATCCCAGGAGAAGGTTGGCGGAAAATGTTCTGCACAGTTTCCCGTGTGAGAGGGGGATGTGAGAAGGAGTTCTGCACAGAGGTGGCTCGCTGCAAGTGCTGAATCAGCTTATCCACCTTCTTCTCAATAATTGAGACCTTGTGCAATCGACTGGCCATTAATTCCAGGTCAACTGATGCGGATAGGCCCTGCGTCTCATGTGCTCCCTTAAGGTTTGTCGCTGCGCGGGTATTCGTCCGGTCGAATAATCCCATGGAGTCATTGTTGATGGAGTTCTCGCACATATTTTCAAGAATCTCCCACACGGTGTCCTCATGTTGACCCATGATATTTCCTTCACAAGTTGCATTGACGAACAGTCTAATATCTTCATGGAGTCCCTGGTAAAAAGACTGGACTTGTTCCCATTTAGGAACTCCGTGATGGGGGAACTTTCTCATGAGATCCTGAAAACTATCCCATGCCTCATGAAGAGGTTCTCCCGTCTGCTGCGTGAAGTGAGTAATCTGACGGCGCAAGGCGTTTGTTCGACCAACGGGGAGAACTTCAAAAAATTGGACTAAAGTTCTTCCCAAGTGTTGATCGGGTGAGTCTGTGTCTGATACCAATGAGCTGCCCTATCCATAAAGGAGAAAGAGAACATCTTCATGAGTAAGATATCCCGATTCTGTGTATCTGACCCGAAAATCTGGGCCAGATGCTTAAGCTATTTGATATGCTAGAAGGGGTCTTCAGAGTTAAGCCCATAGAGTTTAGGTATAGCATGGATCATGCTGGGCTTCAATTCGGAATTAGGTCCTCCAATTGGGATTCTGACTCGAGGCTCAATTTCCACTGCAGCGGGATTATAGTGATCTCGCATCATGGGGCGCTGCAGTGGGTTCATGAAGTTTTGGAAGAGATCATTGAGTCATTGGAGCTAGTGCTCAAGATTATTCTCTTCTTCAATGGGTTGAGTCATTGTGGAAGAAGAAGGGGAATTAGGTTCAGAATCAGAAGAGAGGTCTATGTGAAGTGGTTGTCGCACAAACAAGGGTACCGAGGCTTGGCCTCGGGGAGAGTGAATTTCTAGAGGAGGTTTCAAGGACCTCCTACCAAACATGCACTAATGGATTGGACGAGCTTAGTAGGTGCTGGACCCAATCAAGACACCCAAAATGTTGGGTGACTATAGAGGTTCGGGGCAGATGATACCCCTTAATCAGAAGGTCGTCCACCTGAGAATTACCTAGGCAACCAGAGAGGGTGAGTCCCGCGAAGACCCCTACATGGTAGAGCGCCCCCACGGGTTACAGGATTTCCCCCACCCGACCTCTCTTGTCACTGAGATTCTAGGTAGACAGAATGGGGTCCTTGACCTCTTAAGTCTACCACTTTTAATTAAAATCAAGGTACTTAGGGTTTCACTTGAACTTTAACCTTTTGTGTGCAAAAAGTGACCTAATTTAAAGGTTGGTTGATCCAAGGGATCAACTTCACCTATTAGTTCTTGTGAGAGCTTATTAGGTCCTTTCTTTTATGGTTCAAGTGACTTAAGAGTCGGATTGTTTAGGGTTTCTCTTTATTAGGTCTTTTCAAGCAATGGCTTAGGCACACTTCTTTTGGGAATTTTCAGTTCTTGATTAGAAGGTGTGTCTCTAAAACCCTAGCTTTGAATCCTAGGTTTTCTTTAATTGGTCCAGTTAGTTGCCTCAGGATTAGGTAACTAGGGCTCAAGCAAGAGGGTTTTAGACCTAATTACCTTTAGTGGATATGCAGATAGAATATGTTGAAATTAAAAAGCAAGCAACTCTTTACTATGTATAAAAGACAGGTAACCCTAGATTGATTTTCTTTTTCTTCTTCCTCTTTAGATTTTAAGGGGCTTAAAAGAGAGGATAGAACATTACCTGTCCCTTAGTGTGGTTGTTGTGCGGCTGCTTGTTTCTTCTTGTCTTCATGTGCCTGCACAACAAAAGAGAGATTAAGTCAGTAGTCAATCAGAAATTGTGATTTAATAGCTTCTAGAATGCCTGTTGCTCCTCGACAACGGCGCCAAAAATTGATCGGTCGATTTCGCAGTGTTTTAAAGATATGTTCGTTGTAGTATGTTGCGAAAAGCAATGATCAATTTAATTTATTTATTACTCTAAATTTAGAATGTTCCGAGGTCGAACTCAAGGAGCAAACTTAGTTCTAGAAGAATAAAAATTCACAATTCACTACAATATACTACTTTACAAAAATTAAAGAGAGAGGAAATAAAAAAGTTTTCTTCTCTTCTTTTCTTCTCTCTTCTTCCTATCTTCAGACGTCTAATTCCATGAATCAAACGTCTTAAGTAGCGTTTGCTACAGTGCTCGTCTTCTTCTTCCTTTCTCTTTGGCTGCTGCTGCTTTTTCTTCTCGGCTTTTTCTTCTTCTCTTCTCTTCAGTTGCAGCTTCCTCCTTTGGCTTCAGCTCTTCACTGTTGAGTTACACCTCCTCCTCCTTTTTGTGCCTTCTTCTTCTTCAGTTGGCTTCTCCCCTTCAGCTTTTGCTCCTATCTCTTCTTTTTCTTCCTTTCCTTCTTCCTCAGCTCCTGCTCTTTGATGCGGCTAGGTCCTTAGCTGCTTCCTCTTCTTCCTCCTCCTCCTTCTTCTTCTTCAGCTTCCCTGCACAGGCACTCGGTTAAGCAAAACCTACCCGTACCCTTCCCGCATTTCTCTCTCTCTCTCCATTTCTCTCTTAGGTTCACTCTCCCAGAGCCTTCTCGGGTATACGGGTCGGGTGTACGTGCCCGGGACCAGGCCCACAGGTGTGTGGTGGTGGGCGAAGTGTGAATGGGTTGCGGATGAGGCCGGTTCGGTTTGGGTGAGAGGGACCTCACCCCGTGATTCGGAGGTGAACTGCTACTAGCAAGAATTCAAATTATGCAGGTGCTGCGCTACAGAACTTTCCGGGGTGGGAGTAAATGTCCCACCTTCATTTTGAGAACGCTTGCAGCAGGAGTTGTGTTCAATTGCCAAAGCTGCAAGGGTCTTCAAAGCCAATCACTTGGCTGGGGTTGTGCGCGAAGGGCTTCTGCGCGACCTGGGGCACTTCACCTGGAGTGGAGAGACCTGAAGCTGCAGCAAGCTTTCTTCAAGCTTCCTTATCAATGGCGGAGGGACGTCGGAACCTGAAATGCACGAATACGACCTTGCATCCCTATCAGACCATAGGAAAACCTTTGCTGTATCACGGCGAAGGTGAGGCGCGGGTTGGTTGGCGGCGAGGCGACCGAGGCATGCGTGCCTAGGTCGCACTGTGGCCGTGATGGTGGGTTAGGTTGGTGGAGGTGTGTAGTGTGTGTGGTAGTTGGTGAAGGTGTGGAGGATGATCAGTGGGAGGTGGCGGAGCTTTTGAGGTGTTTGGCGAGGTGGATGGGTGAGTGGAATGATGGGAGCACCTCGCCAGACGTCTGGTCGAAGGTGGAGAAGGTGGTGAGGGACAGTGGATGTCGAGGGGTCGAAAAACAAATTAACAAGGGGGAAATAAAGGGAAGAGTAAGCGAAACTTATCTACGAGTCCAGAGTGAAGGGGGAGGTGCGGAAGTGGCGAACGGCCGGTGCTGCCATCGCCTGAGACGAAGGTGCCAGGGGAGAGAACGACGACGAGGAAAAGGGGTCGGAGAGTAACTGATGGTATGGCGCGGCGCTGCAGAGGATGGCGGAGTTAACCCTACCACTGGTATGGTGGCAGGGCGATGAGAGAGGAGAGGGAGAGTCGCCGGAAGCTCTGGCAGTTGGTCGGAGTTGGGAGGAGATGAAGAGGAGGGGAAATCTCAGGCCAAACGAAGCTTAGGAGAAGCAGCAGAGTGTGCTGCTTCTTAAATTGGTGAGGGTAGGCTGGCGAGCGCATGAGAGTGGGGGGAAAAACTTGCTGGAGATGTGGGCAGTCGAAGACCCCATACCTCTCGCGTGTTCGCACGAGAGGTATGGCGGCCGGCAGGGCATGGGAGGTGGTCCATGCGATAGGGGACTCCGTAGAGAGTCTCCCTTTCAAATCAGGGGCCGGCTCCCATGCCCTGCCCGGCATCATCGTCCGTGCGAAGTCGCCGGAGGTATGGCCTGCTGCTGCGGGTGGCAGAGGGACCGGTGTGAATAAAATGATGGGAAAGTTGAGGGGGTAAATGCAAGAGTTTAAAAAGTTAAGGGTCAGAAAGTAATTATTGAGGACCAATTTGTAAAGTGGGTTAAGATGACCTTCCCTTAGGTCCAAATTTTGGTATCAACCTAATTTGGAACTAAGGAAACTAATGGTGAAGTTGGATGTTAGGTTTGACCACGTTTGACCAGACATTTTGCACAAAAACCTAAATTAGGTCAGAAATTGGGTATGGACCTCAATCTAGGTCAAAATCGATTCCAAGGATCAAATTGAAGGTTCTAATCCCTAGGGGATATTTTTTTATGAATTTTAGAGGGTTTAGCTGATTTTTATCTTTCCTGAAACTTTGTGAATTAAAGTGGATTTGTTTTAGGGTTGTAGAATGCCATTTAATTCCTAGATGTCACTATAACCCTTTTCAGACTAAATCATCCCACTTTCTCTCTTATTAAGCCCATTTGACCTATGTCTAGATCCTTATAAATCCCGTTTATGTACTGCATTGGTAAAATTTCAGTTTTACCCCTTGTGAATTATTTTATACTCAAATTTGTAATTCCCTGATTCAGGCTTTCCTTTAGGTTTTGTAGGAGCTTTTGTACAATTATTTAGGTCAAAATGTGCTAGTTAAGGTTCATGATGAGGTTCTCATCAATGACTCGTTGCCTTTTTGGGTTGTTTAAGATGTTTGGATTACCCGTCAGATGTCTGTCTAGACATCTGGATAGGGGGTCAGACTTATGAATGTAGAAGAACCATACCTACTATTCTTTTTCGCAAGTACACACACGCACACAAACCCCCTCTCCTCACCCCAAACCCTAGCCCTTCTCTTATTTAAACCCCACACCCACTCCACTCTCCCCATCCCCACTGGCCACCACCTTCATTCTTCCATCCTGCTGGCCACCACCTTCCTCCCTTCCAGGGTGGCGAGAGGAGAGGAAGAAGAGAGAGAAATGGGACGCGAAGGAGGAAGAGAAGGGAGCAGGAGCATGGGAGGAGCTCGTGAGGGAGCCGCGGGAGCTCGGAGGAGCTCGTGAAGGTAGGCTTCGCGACCTCCTGAAGCTATCGGCATTGCAGCTGCGGGCAGCGCAGAGGGGTTCTGCCTGGAGAAGAAGGCTCACGGAGGTTCTACGTACTGGATATTTTCCAGTATTAGACATCTGGAATAGCAGAAGGACGTCCGGAGTTGAGGCCAGATGTTTGAAAGCATTCTCAGTGCTCAGGTACGTGTTTCTGTGTGGTTTACGGCCATGCAGGCCTTACCGCAGGTTTTGTCCAGCCGATCTTAGCTTTGTGCGTGTGTATACAGGAGCAGAGCGTTGGAAAGGTGCGGGGTGCACCCTTCGAGGTGATTTTGGACATCTGGACACGTCGCCAGACGTCTGACCGTACCTCTAGACGACCAGAAGGAGAGTTCGATGTTTGGAACTCACCTCAGACGATCGCGGAAGGGTCCGGACGTTTGAGGTAGCTGCAAGAAACCCAGGGTGAGTATTGACATCTTTTAAGACGTCTGGGACTAGACCCAGACGTCTGATTTTGGATAGTGTGAGTTTTTTTGACCCGTTTAGGCCTCAAATGGAATTGGATTTCCGCAAATGAACTACAGTTGTTTTTTGCTTGAGTTTCTCTACGAGTTAGTGTCACTTGTATACGATTTTGGACTCATTTGATGTGGTTGGTTAATTGTATAGGTCTCTAGCCAGTCGAGTACGCGTGAGTTGCAGAGACGACGAGATCTGCGATCCGAGCCCCCATTCCTCCCGTGTTTGATGGTAGAGTGGCTTACATTAATATTATGATTTAAATAAATGAACTGCATGCTTAGAATAACTTAAATGAATCCTAGGATGAGAATGAACCCTAGGGTAGGAACAGATGAGTATGGTTTGAGCTATACTGTATACTTGAGTTATATATAGAACTTTAGGATGAGAATGAACCCTAGGGTAGGAACAAATGAGTATGGTTAAACTACACTGTTTACTTGAGATGCCTGTAAAGCTTTAAATGCTAGCAAATGTACTGGTTATTTAATCTGATACCATCTTGTTATGACCCGATCCCATATCTAGGACCCGAGACTGGCCTGCCTCGACTAATCCCAAGACCTAGTCGTCCAACGAGAAATAACCAAGAGCAGGAAAAATTTACATCCACTCATGCAATGTAACCAAGTAGAAGGAAAACAAGAGATAGTAAAAGAAATAGAGCAAATAGTCTATCAATATTATAGGCCATCACAACTATGACAGAGAAAAGTACAACAGAAAAGTACTGAAACATTATTACATAGAATGAAAATACTCACAACTACAACAGAAGCTACGGAAAACAGTAAGAAAATGCAGCTAAGGCTGGGCTCGACTGGGCCTAGCTCCCTCTGCAGCCGGTGGTCCCAGCTCAAGGAATTCCTTCTACATGACATTGAGCCCCCAAGGGTCAAAATCAAAGATTTTTTGGATCAGCCTGATTCTATCAATCATATTCACTATATCCCTCCTGACATTCGAGCTAACATCTTCTGGACCACCATTCAGGTTCAAAGAGATGTTCCTTTCTGGTCCCCTTCCTCGGATGGCCATTTCTCTATTTCTTCCGCCTACAAAATCAACATCATGCCATCTCATCCCATCCATGTTTTTCAAAGCCTCTGGAACCTCAAAATCCCTCTTTGTCTTTGCCTTACTATCTGGAGGATTGTTCACGATAGACTTCCTACTGATGACACTATTCAAAAGCACGGTATCAACCTGCCATCCAAATGTGTCTGTTGTCCTACCAATTCCTCCTCTAAAACGTGCATCCACCTTTTTTGTTATAGTGAATTCGCTCTCATTGTGTCCAATTGGACCTTCAGGAACATGCTCATCGATCCCATCCCTCATGTTTCCTTATTCCACAAATTCCTGAACTCCAACGACAAATCTACTAAGAGGATCAAGGGTCTTACCACCTTCATTTGGCATAACATTTGGTGGTTGCGTAACAAGAGCAAGCACAACAATTTCAATTTAGCTCACACGAACCACTTTCTTCATCACAATTGGAGCTATTTTAACATGTCTACTTGGTTGAGATCTCAAAAACCCAAAGTTTTTGTTGTTTCATGGATCCGTCCGACGTCTGGCTTCAAAGTCAACTTCGTGTCGAGTTACCATCATGGCTCCTACTTAATTGCTTGGATTCTTCGTGACGGCTATGGTGCGTTGAAAGCCGCAGCTTCTTGTAGGACCCCCTCCCCCTCACTTGAGCTTGGTATCATTGAAGCTATCATTCATTTCCTGCATTCTAGGCACGGCGTCATGGATAATATTTGCCTTGAGATGGATTCTACTCTTCTTTATTATTTGTGGAACGGGAAAATCTCGGTTGCTTGGAGCATCCAGCCTTCGCTGAGGGAGGCTAAAAATTTTTGTCCTCAAGGCATAAACCTTACATACATCCACCCTATGGCCAACCACATGGTGCATTCGATTGCCTATGCTTCTACGGATTCCTGGTAACTTTTCAACTCGGAATGGGCTCTCCCAGCTTCATGTCGTGGGATGCTTAGATTAGATAAGATCCAATTTCCTTATATTGTTGGCTAGGCTATGTCGCCTTGGGTTTTGTTTTGTATTTTTGTACTAGGTCACGAGTCGTGGTCCTCTTTTTTTGTATGGAACAGCTTTTGGTCTAGCCCCCCTGTTCCCCTTCCTTTTGGCCTTTAGGAAGTGAGGGATGAATAAGATTGACTTCCATTTTTTGGAGAGAAAAAGAAGAAGAAGAAGGATTTGTTAAGAGTTGGCCCTTTTCCCTCTTTTTGAGTACTTGGATGCTGACCTATTTTCTTATGGTTGGGTTATTTGACTTTTGAGTATAGTTGGCCTTTTCCCTTTATGGTACTTGGGTAAGGCTGAATTTTTATATGATAATTGATCTTAGATTTTTGTGAAAATCAGTTCTCAAATTTTGACTTGGGATATTTATTGGAAGTCAACCTGACCTCACTCATTCTAACTTCTGTCAAGTTTTTCTTTCATCCGTTTTGTTAACCCTTGCTCGAGTTTTGTGACTTTATAATCATCACTCCATCTTCTCAGATTGTCGATTGTCAGTCTCTTACTCCAACTAATCTGTTGAACTTTCTCATGTTCGAATCACTCATCCCAGTGTCCATGATAAAAGTTATCAATGCAGCAAATACTTATAAAATTTGCAATAAATTGATAATTTTTATCCCTGATAAATTTACGTTACAGATAATTCAAGCGATACCCATGTAAAAAATCCTAATCATTATTATCCTTGCTTGGAAGAAGAATTAGTAGTCCACCCATGTCATACCCTTACCTAGCCTTTGGTAGAACTCATAAGGGGACTACGATGAGTAAGATTGGATTAGTTTTGAGCTTGCACCTTGGTATAGAAGTATAAAAGTAAAAAAAAATCAAATAATGTGAAATATACTGTAACAAAATATATTACTCGATGTATCTTCATTTTCGACCAGTAAAAAATAACAAAATCAATCGAAAATCAAAGCATACCGTGCATGGCAAATGCATTGCTCACCTTGACGTGGGAGTACAAAAATCAAAATAACATTAAATGAGAAGTATACTGTAACAAAATACATTGCAAACTGATCAGTGGAAAACAAAAGATACTAATTGGAAATTAGAACATACCATGCATTGTAAATTGTATTATTTGGTGTATTTCGATTTCTAATCGGTATCTTAAATTGTGTTTACACTGCCTCATTTCGTATACGTATTTTTTAATACTCTCATAGAAATATACTCAATATCGATCTCTAATGGAAGAGTACGAGATTAAGAGGATGATGGCGGTTACGAAATTCGAATTAAAGGTACATACTAAGCAATGCACAAGAAAAATGAAATAAAAGAAAAAGAAAAGAAAAGAAAAGGAGAGAGAGAGAGAGCCGCGGAGATATGGGAGAGAGCTGGAGAGAGAGAGAGAGAGAGAGCGCACGCACGGGAGAGGTAATAAATCCGTGTAGCATACTAATCAAAAGGAAAAACATAAAAAAAAGAAGGTAATATAGTGCCGTATCAACCGCCGACTATACTTATTAAAGATTTGGGCATGGGATACGAAATATGATATCTATTGCCCTCTTGGAAGAGTTAAAAATTGTTTATTTTCCCTTCTGTATTTGCCACGTGCCTTTGGATATGCCACTGGAACGCCTACAATAATTGAGATTGGGAGGCGCCGATAGCTTCATATATCTCAGATGTCCCTCTTGCTACTTTGAGGTGAGCATTCATGACGTGCAACAACTTTCTTCTCATCATCTCCATCTATTTTAAATATTCAAGACCTTTCCGGATACGCGTTTGCATGTCTTGATATGGCATTTTTGCCCCCTTTTTCTTCGACTAAGTTTATTAATGCTACGTGCCAAATAAAGGAAGAAAGAGTACAATTTGAACACAACCAAGTCCACCGAACCGGCCGCCACCTCTGTTAATGCCAAACTAGCTAGTGCTATAGGTAACGACACTAACCATTAACTTTCGCATTATCAGATGATAATTTCCAATTAAAGCTATATCCATAGAGAGATCATTTTGGTTATTAATTACCACAATGTTAGCTCGAGTTAAATTTCAATTTGACCCTTCTTTTTGAAGTTACAGACATGACTGTTCATGTCGTACGTAAAATTTACTGCCTAAGCATTCTCGTCTTATGCGATAGATGCATTGCAGGTGATATTCAACACTCGCCAGCTATTAGTTGGTTTAATTTGTCGTGGTCTAATATCATGAGTCACGACTAAATCACTTTGGTTAATTTTGTTGCCATGAAGCCTTGCATGTCAACAAGTAGCTTACAGAGAGGAAGAAGGAAGCAAGACTACTGATCCCTCTCAAAGTCTAATCCACTCGATGATGTAATTAGGTGGAAAGGGGAGCATCAAGTTTGATGCGGAGGAGCCTCTTCCACAATCCAGAATGAGAATGGAGAGTGGAATATAACATATAGTTAACTTAAAAGTGGCAATTTCAAAGAAAGAGTTAAAAGGCCAAAGGGATGTATATATAGAAGCCATCTAAAAGCTTACCTTTGCTTATAATTTTTCCGTTTTGATTCTATGCTTATGGTTAGGCGTACAGATTGCACAATTGCATATTGCATTAATCAATAGTCATCTAGAAGTACATGATGTGTTGGATGTAAATATTGCTCGTATAAATTGAAATAAGACATAGCAAACTAATTAAGTTTGCTTTCTTTACGAGAACTTGCCTTTAGACAGCTTAGGAATTTTTTTTTTTTTTGCATGTGAAAAACACCAAAGTCAGCAGCCGTACAACAAACAAGGTAAGCTTGAAGGGCCCCTATCACCTTGTAAATTACCACGTCGATAGAAGCATGCTAACTTATCAGTAGGGCAGATATCAGATCTACTTACCTTGACTAGAGAGAACCCAGGAGATAAATTTAAAATTGTAGAGCAATTCTGGACAACACTTCGGGTTCTCCAGTTCAACTGCTGGAGGGAGAGAATCTGCCTTACGGGATTAATGGCATCTGACAGGATTACCACCTCTTGTAAGTCAGCATCAAAGGCCAAAAGAAAGCCTTCATGAATAACCCATGCCTCAGCTTCGTTAGCGAGAATTGTATTCACTTGAGAAGTTGCACATTGGAGACAATTTCCAGCTCTGTCAGTAAGCACAGCAGCTACCATGGTGAAGCCATCACCCACAGCAGCATCGACCTTGATCAGATGAGCATTCAGGGGAAAATTTGACTGCTAAATTGACTGGGACTGATCTTGCTAAACCATAGCACTTGTAGCACATCTGTGTTCTCTTGCATTCACCATAGAAAGATACCATTTTCCTAGCATGCTCAGTTACCATGAGAGGTGAAGGTTTCAAATCTCGCATCACAACTTTACATCTATGCAGCCATAATGCATGGATGGTATAAAAGACAATATACTTTGGATGCCCAGCTGCCACGAGCATATGATCCGTTTTTAAAATAAACTCCCACCAGTAAATGTCATCTCTTTCAACCCTTAAACCCCAGAAGAACCACAAGGCTCTAACAAATTGCTAGTCCCATATGAGATGGTCCCAACTTTCAGTAGCTGATTCACACAAAGGATAGCTAGCATCCATTGTTTATAATCTTCTGTTCAGAGTATCTCTTAAAGGTAGAGCACCAACTATGGCTTTCCTATAAAAGACCTTAGTTCTGGGTGCAGGGTTCTTCAATGCCCACAATTTCTACAGCTGGTTAGCTCCCAACAATGTAGTCTTGAGCAACTCCCCTGTTCGGCAAGTAGAGACATATAGGCTGATCTGACTGAGAATAGTCCTTTGGGATGAGGCTTCCATAAATATAAATCTTCTCCACTATGTAATAGAGTGGCAACTATCACATTAGCAGCATTCTGGTTAAAAGAGTCACGCACCAACTCCTCATTCCAATCCTTTGAATTTAAAAGTTCAGCCACTTTAGAGAGGTTCAGAGCTGCTGGATTCTTCGGCCAAAGCACCACTCTATCATTAGATATCCAACAATCATACCAAATATTGACACTCTGCCCATCCCTAATCAACCACATCGAGTGAACTCTTAAAATGTTCTTTATCTATCCCAATGCCTTCATAAGTGAGGAATCAATACATCTTGGAACATACACCCAAAATGTTCCCATGGGAAAATATTTCTGCTACAAGTGCTTCTGCCAGTGACCATCCTCTACCAGTAGGGACCATCCTGCTTTGATTAATAAAGCCCAGTTAAGTGTCCTCATTGACTTGAAACCCATTCCACTAAGATGTTTAGGTAAACATAACTTTTCCCAGGCTTTCACATAATAATGCCTTCCTTCTTATGAGAATCCCCACAAGAAGTCTCTAATAAGTTTATCCAATAGATGACACAACTTGCTAGAAAACAAGCATGATCCCATGAAATGCACTGGCAACGCACTGAGGGTGCTATGAATAAGGACTACCCTGCCTGCCTGAGATAGATACCTTGATTTCCAGCCTTCATGTCTTGTGGTAAATTATGTTAACATCAAGTCTTTCAAAATAGATTGATTAGCATCATCGGTTAGTGTCACAAGAAGGGGGGTTGAATTGTGTAATAAAAAAATTCACAAACAATTGCAACAAATAACGCAGTTATTTAAAGAGGAAACCCTTACAGGAAAATCCTCTACCTAGATCTTCCAATATAGGATTTTGCCCCTAATTTAATTGGGAATCACTAAACCACACCACAAATCTGAGGGTGGTGTTCCTAAAAACTAATTCCCCTCTCTTGGACAACCCCCAAAAAGCGTTTAGCCCCTCTGCTAAGAGGAAACGAGAAACTCACAGCTCAAGCACCCAAACAAACTAATAAAAGAAAATAAAGTAAACAATCCTAAGAGCCTTGTATAATATAGAATATAAAGTAGGCTATGATACTCCCTTTGCAAACCTATGTGATGCAAAAAATTAGACTGGGAGTGATGTTTCTCTCAAGAATTTCTAAGAACAAAAGAGTACAATGGAGTACAATAGCTTTAGAAAGCTTAGAATAAGATAATAGAAAGTATTTAGCACTAGAATATTTCTTTTCTTGATGTGTAGGCCTAAAGCAACCCTTGCTGGGTATATATAGGTGTTTACGATCAAAATCGATGTTATAAAAGCTGCATTGTAGTATAGGTCGAAATCACTTAAAAACAAATAAGATTTATGCTCAAAAGAAATCCGAGGCTGAATGCAGGGAGTAAGTAACAATTAACTCTCAAAATTGCAATTCTATCAATGTATAACAATAAATCCAAGCAAGAATGATATATATGATAAAGAAAATGTTAATGAAGCAAAAAGATTAGGGTAAAATAGTGGTTTGAATCACCAATTACCCTCACAATAATAGCAATTATCTCAACAGTATCAACCAAGGAAATAAAGCCTCAAATGTATGCAATCTGACGACGGAGGCTTGTATCAGATGGCTTAAACAGCCGGTTGCTACAGTGCTTCCAAGGGACTCAAGGGTCTTGATGGGAACACCATCATGAGCCATAACTAGCTCATTTTGATCTAATTAAGTCAGTAAATGCTCCTACATAACTGCCAACGAACCATAAGTCACTGCATAATCATTCTGAGGGAAAGATAAGAAACAAGGGTTAAAACTGTAATTTTACCATCACAACTTGAATACAGTACAACCATGGGTTTTCCCAAGGGTAATTGAGGGTCAAAAGGTCTTAAAAGGATAACAAGTGGGATAGAACAGACAGAAAAGGGTTTGCACGTGTCTTGAGAATTAAATGACTTTTAAAATCCTAAAAATAGATCCGCTTAATTAACTGAGGTTCTGGTCAGGATAAAATTCACCTAAACCCTCTAAAATTGATGGAAAAATATTTTCTAGGGTTTGAAACCTTCAAATTGACTATCAGAACCCATTTTGGCCCAAAACAGTCTCAGATAGACATTTACCCTAATTTAGGTTTTTGCATAAATTACCTAGTCAAACGCGATCAAAACCAAAATCCAACTTCACCATTGGATTCCTTAGGTCCAAATTAGGTTTGTACGAAAATTTGGACCCAAGTTAAAATTGTCTTGACCTAGTTTGCAAATTGGTCCTATCTGATTACATTTATGCCCTTAACTTTCAATATTCTTACAAATAGACCCCTAACTTTGTCATCATCTTCACAAATAGGTCCCTACCACCATTACTCCTATTTCTACAAGCACCGGTGACCTTGAAATGTAAAAAACTCCTTGATTCCTTGACAAATCCCTTTCACATTTGAAAGGGAAGTTCATCAAGAAATTCCCTTCCTTTTGAGCCGCATCTTGGGCCCCAATTTTCGCCCAAATCCTAATGGGAACACATGGAACAAATAGGTTTCCTGCTCTGATGATAATTCCAAGCTTGGATTCCAAGCTTAAGATCCTTCCTGAGCCCTATTAAGGAAACCCTAGGGCACAACCGTGCTCTTCAGCTAGTTTTGAGGCTAGAAACCCTCTTCTTCTCCATCTCCGGCCACCTTCAGACTTAGCTTTGGTGACCCCTCTCCACCCTCCTCCTCCAACCATCAAATTGGATGGCCGACAATCCTCCCCTCGTCTTCGCGAACCTCTCCTGCCAACGAGAGGTCATGCCTCTCCCAAAGTTGACGTCGCCACTTTGCCACACCTTCTTCCTTCTCCGGCTCCGGTCGACCAACACCGGAGCCCTCCGTCTATCTATGCTTTGCTAAGTTCCTCTATCGCTCTCTCTCTTACTATTCTTTCTTTTCCCACTCTCACAACGCACGCACAACCACTGATTCTCCCTCAACACCGTCACCTTCTTCTGCTCTGACGAAGCTCCGGTGATGCCTATCCACCGTGCCACTGCATGAATCTTGCCGCTACCACCCCTGTAACGACCCAATTCCCGAGTCCCTACGAGACACGAGAATCGGACTGACTCGACTAATCCCAAGACCTAGTCGTCCAACGAGGAAGTAATCAAAAGAGCAGTAAAATAAACCACATTCAGCATGAATATAACTAACAGTAAGAAAATACAGCAGTAAGGAAAGAAACCACTACAGTATATACCATCACAACAGTAGAACAACATTCATAACATAATATGAACTGCAGGAAAAGAAAAGTACAGCGGTAACAAGAACTACTCACTACAGTGGAACAAAAAGAGGTACAAGAGAACAGTGGTAACTCTACTGGACCCTACTCGGCCCAGCATCCTCTGTAGCCGCTGACCCTGGCTGCTCAACACCTGGTCCTGAAAGGTAACGAGTGTAACACGTCAGCAAAACGCTGAGTAGAGTGGCAACTAAAACAAAAGAAACAGTAGAGTGTACAGTAGCTGTTATGTTCTGTTACTTTCTTTATTTACGTCTTTCAATTGTCTCACGATTTCATTTATTTCTCAGATCCTTCACTTGATCTCGAATGTTCCTCGTGGGAACGATCTTGATTGCAGTCTTTTCCAAAAAGTAGAAGTAGCACGTGGTGCTCTCCTGGCCGGGAGAGTCCCCCGTGGTGATCCTACTCTCAGTCAACCACCCCAAGGTCACGAACAGGCGGAACGGTGACTACGGCACGCGCAATAAACGCACAAGTAGCTAACCCGCACTGGCACGCGGTCAGTCGTTTCCGTTCACGGGTGCGCCTAAAGCACAGCACGGAACCAGTACAGGGCAGAGCCCTCTCAGTAACAGGGGGTCCAACCCCTCCACAATAACCAAACAGGGGCCTTGCCCCTCCACAGTTCGCGCACCCTCGCCTGACTACCCTGGTTTGCCCCAGTGGGCCTAACAAGTCGGTGTAGGAGGCTAGCAGAACCCCAGGGCCTGTGGGGTAGCTAGTACCTCTCTACACTAGTAGCTCTCCTCGATACTACGTACACGAGGGCCAGCAAGTCGGTACAAAGTGGCCAGTCCTAACCCCGGGTCCCTGGGGAGGCTGGCTCCGCTTTGCACTAAACAGGTACAGGTACTTCCCTTTGTACTACGTACCCAAGGGACAACACACTACCACGTCTTTCTTTCTCAGTTCCATTCCTTTCTCTTTCCAGGAGTTCCACTCCTAATTCCCCGTAGGGTTCCAGCTCTTTTAACTCAGAACATCTAGGTTTCACTTTCCAGTTTCACGTTCTTACAATCCATGTTCTCAGTCACGTTTATTTATTCATAACAGGCAGCTGTTAATTCAATTTACAGGAAGCTATTTGTTCCTTTCCATTTTTTCAAGACTGCAGTATTCATATATTCCACTAGTTTTCCCCGTCCTAGGATTCATGCCATATCCTAGGATCTATCATACAATCTAGTTTTCCAGCCCTAGGATTCATGCAACACCTAGGATCTATCATTCAATCTATTTCTCATTCCTAGGATTCATGCAACACCTAGGATCTATCATTCAATCTATTTCTCATTCCTAGGATTCATGCAATGTCCTAGGTTCTATTTATGGTTCCATAATTTAACAGATTATACTAATAAACTTAAAAGCCACTCTACCAGTTACAACAGGTGTACTGGGGGCATGGTCGGGAATCCTGCGTACCTCCGCAACCCCCGAGACTACAACGGAACGGGGTCCTATCACAAGGATCAAACACAAGGAGTTTCTCAAAACAGTTTACAACTACTGTAGACGGGTAGAGGATTTAATTCCGAAAAGCACGCAACTCGAAACGTGGAAAACGGACTCCGAACGGGCCCTACAAAATCAGATGTGTGGAACTTCTTCCAGACGTCTTAAAAATGGGGATCAGATGGTACCATATCCTGCGTGGTCTCTCAGACGTCCAGAAGCCTGAAGGGGCGTCTGGCCTAGTTCGCAGACGTTCGATGGTCACCCCGGACATCTGGAAGTCGTTCCCGTCGTCTGGCACTGCAGCCAGACGTCTGATTCGCGTTGGATGGCGAATCCAGAACCTGCACGTACCCATTTCTCTCTCTCAGTACGGACGGCCGAAGAAAAGGAAGAAGGACGAAAATAACTCACCTTTCAGACGTCTGGACAGTTCTCCAGACGTCCTCCCCGTCGTCTAGTTGGAAGCCCAGACGTCTGATTTTGAAAAAATTTCCAGAATCAGGGCGCGACTCGCCCTTCGCTCGAAACGCACGGCCGCACCGCGTCTCGTCCCACGTCACCCTGCGTCTGCTGCTCCCCCCACCGGCCGGCCCTAGCAGCCCCGGCAAGCTCGCCCTCACGGCCGAGCGCCTCCTCCTCCGCGTAGCACCTCCTCCCGCACTCACCGCGGCTGTCGCTGCAGCCGCTCGCTCACGCTCGCACTCGCTAGAAGAAGAAGGAGGAGCAGAGGTGATGAGAGTGAGGGAGAGGGCGAGGCTTTTTAAAGCCTCACGGGGAGGAGAGAGAGAGTGGAACAGAGGGCGCAGCCTGCGGCTGCAGGAGAGAGGGGAAAAGGCACCCGCAGGTCTGCGCGCGCAGGCGCGCAAACGCAACCACGCGTGCCACCGAAACCGAATCCCAGATGTCTGGGCCACCTCCCAGACGTCTTAAAAGATCTCTGAAGCCGCGCGTTCGTAACAACCCCCATCAGCTCCGTCATCACTCCACGAACAAAATCTCTAAACTAATTTCACCTATCGCTCACCCAAACTTGCCCTCTAACACACCCACTCTCACGTGCACAATCTGACTTCGCCTCGCATGCACGGACCTCGCCAAGCCTCACAACCACCACCGTCGCACTCGTTGTGGTCCGTCGATCCTTCCTGAACCTTCTGACGCGGCCGAAAGGCCTTCTTGCTGATTTCATGTGCTCGTCTCCTCCACCATTGGAGCAGCTTCTTCAAGAAAGCTTCAAGGCTGCTCCAGGGTACCTTAGCTCCAGGCAACACTTCCAAGAGCAGCGGACTTCGTCCAGGAATGCAACAAGGGGATCAATTTGGCCCTTTGACCGGACCTTTGACCGAAATTAGACGTAACATCTACCACGGCCAGCACAAAGAGGAAGGGTGGTACTTTAGTCCCACCTCGGAAGCTGAAGAGTGCACTGAGGCGCATGAATTTAAAAAGTGTCTAAGGTTGTTTGCCTCAGACACTGGGGGTGAGGTCCCGCTCACCCGCTCGCTCACCTGCACCTTGCCCGTGACCCGTTCCCCCGTGGGCTTGGCGCAGACCTGACCTGCCTAACCCATTCCACTCCTCGACTGTGACCACTCCCGCAGCCCTGGACCCAGGTGCCCTCTAGGTCCAAAAATTGACTACTTGGTACTATGGAAGGCTCTGGGAGAGTGTAACCCAGAGAGAAAAAGAGAGATGCCGCACGGGGGTAGGGGGATTTTGCTACAGAGGGAAATGGCTGACACTTAGCCATTTGAAGGACCTTCGCCCTCTACGTGAAGAAGGAGAACAGAGAAAGAAAGAAGAGAGGAAGGCCTAAGCAGAAGAAGAGAAGAGAAGGCACCTCACAGAACAAGAGGAAAAGCTCAGAGAAGGAAAGCATTAGAGAGACCTTTAAGTCTCTAGCACTGTAGCATAGGGCTATTTAAGACATTTGATACATTTGCTTACATCTATTTGAGGCTTTGGTTTAAGTGTTATTTGTGAGGAGGAATTGGTGATTTAAATCACCATTTTACTCCATTCTTTTTGCATATTGATCCTGACATTATTCTTATTGTAATCTCTATTCTTGATTTAAATTGTGATCTTGAGTTTTGAATTCTATATTGCTCTTTATGTTTGTCCTCGGACTTAAAATTCGAGTAATAAATTTATTTATTTCCAAAGCGATTTTGGCTATATTGCAACGTAGTTTTTAACCTCGATTTCGCCATGACAAACAGGTCTCTTCTTCCTTTCTTCTCTGCTGACTCTTCTTTCTTTTTCTCTTTGGCTCTTCCTTCTCCTTTCGCGACTACGTGTTGCACAGGTACCAGTGAGAGCAAAAACCCCCTGTCCCTGTGCTCTCTCTCTCTTTCTCTCTCTGGGTTTTGCTCTCCTAGAGCCTTCCACAGTAACGGGTATTCGGATCAAGTGCATACCCGGGTCTAGGCTCACTGGTAGTGGGTGGTGAGCGAGGAGTGAGAGGCTTAGGCAGATAATCAGGTAAGTGCCAGACCCGTGTGTAGTGTCACGGGCGAGGCAAGTGTCTGGTGTGAGGGGACCTCACCCCCTTGTGTCTGAGGTGATAAACCCCAGGCACAAATTCAATTTATTCTGTTGCGTTGCTTCTAAAACCCTCAAGGTGGGACTAAATCAGTCCCCTCTCTCTTTGTGTGGGCTGTTGTTGCAATGCTTTCCCAATTGAGGAAGCTGCCATGATGATGCGTCGAATTGGCATTGAAGAAGACTCCCTCAATGATAATTGGAGACCTGGAACAACTCTTGGGCCTCGTCCGTGGCACTTGGAGGTAACACTTGATGCCTACATGACCTGGAGCTCGAAGAACGTGGTGGCGATGGTGGAAGTAGCGGAGCTTTGGTGAGGACAACTGAAAATAAGAATACGGCCTTGCAGCCAAGTCAAAACAGTTCAGAATCTTCGTGGGACGTCTTGGAGTGCAACGGTGGCGATGGCGTTTTGTGAAGGTGGTCGATGAGGCCGGTCGACCTCACGGAGGGTAGAAGGATGAGTGTGAGTTCGGCAGAGGGTTTGGAGGAGCAATCGACCTAACTAAGTTAGGGCTTTTGCTCCTGAGGTTGAGGCGGAGATGTAGGGATGAAAGGTGAGGAGTTTAGTGGTGTGTAGAGCAAGATGTGCCTCGCCAGAGGAGTGGCCGGACGCGGAAGAGATGACGGTGAGTGGGCGGTAGCGTAGTTGAAACTGAGTGTGGTTCGGGTGAAAGTGATGTAGAGGAGTTAGGGGACTTATCTAGGTTGTTGGTGGACAATGGCGAGCAGAGGCGACGTCGGTTGCGGTATGGTTGGTGTTGGGGAAGAAGATGCTCCGATGAGTAGGAAACGGCGAGGAAGACAGAGGGAGAGATGCCCATTGGTATGGCGCGACGCGGAGGAAGACGAGGAAGGAGTATTTACCGCCGGTATTGCGGTAAGACGAAGAGAGAAGTCAGAGAGGATCACCAAAAACTCGAGGAGCCTTTTGGCTGGAAAAGAAGGAGGAATGTGGGGAATTTCTGGCCAAAATCAAGCTTAGGGAGGATAGGTAGGCCCTGGGAGTCTTTATATAGGTAGCAGGGGGTCGACTTGGAAGGTTGTCGAAGTAGGAGACCAACTCCTTTGAAGGATTCGCATGAGGATTTGGGAGACTTTTGGGACTTCAGATCTAGCTAAAAAGGAAGTTAGTTTGTTGACGAATTCCCCTTTCAAATCTAAGAAGGATTCGTCAAGCAATCATGGAGATCTTGCCAAATGAAGCTCGCCGAAGTTGTAGGAATAGGATTTTGGTGCAGCAGGGGCCTTTTTGTGAAGAATACAAAGAAGTTGGGGGCATTTTTGTAAGAAATTCAAAAGCTGAGGGGCCATGTGAAATAAAGAAAATCAGACTTGGACCAAAGTGCAAACTATGTCAAAACAATCTCAGATTGAGCCCAAATTTTGGTACAAAACTAATTTGGACCTAAGGAATCTAATGGTAAAGTTGGATCTTAGTTTTGACCTCATTTGATTAGGTAATTTATGCAAAAACCCAAATTAAGATAAAAGTCTGTCTGTGGCTTTGTTTTAGGTCAAGACAAGTTTTGATAGTCAAATTGAAGGTACAAAACTTTAGAGAATATTTTTCTATGAATTTTAGAGGGTTTAGGTAAATTTTATCGTGACCGAAACCTCATTTAATTAAGTAGGTCTGTTTTTAGGGTTCAGATGTCCATTAATTCCTATAACGCGTGAAAACCCGTTTCGTTCTGTATGAACCCTCTTAATAGACTCTAAAGCACATTTGACCTTTGTTCACTCTTGAGAAAACTAACGGTTATTCTGTTTTTGTGATAGAACGGTAAATTTGCAGAAATAACCCTGTATTCTTATCTTCTTCTTAAATCAATGTTTTGTGCCCTTAAGACCTTCTGATGGATATGCAGGAGCTTTTATACACTTAATCAGATCAAACTGAGCTAGTTATGGCTCATGATGGTGTTCCCATCATACCCCCATGCCTAGCTTTTGCTAGTCCCTTAGCAAAACCTTCTGAATTGAACTAGTTATCTAGGTCGGATTTAACCGTTAGGATGCCTTACTAGGCCGCATCTCTAGGAATCAGATCTTAATACCAACAATAGGCCTAGAGGTACTCAAGTGCCAGCCCATATCCAAACTTGACTAGATTTCACCTCAGTCTGCCACAAAGGTTTCTAAGGCCCGCAGGAACTATCCTAAGTTTCGTTGCCTCAGCGATTAAAGCACCTGTACTTGAAACAAGGTTAGTCCGCTTCAGCTTGTCGGTGCATTTTGAGAGAGACACAGAAAGAGAATTTGATTTGTGGAGAGCTTTCTCTCTGTTTTCTTTTCATTATATTTTTCCTTAGATCCATCCTCGGATTGGCCCTAAACATGGTCTGTATCAGATTCCTTGTCCCCACCATCAATCCTCGCAGGATCCCTGGAAATCGATACTTCGAGATAGCACCGCCCATGGCAACCCTCAGAACCTTGGCTTTCGAGATTTCGGGATAATCCTGTCCATGGCGTCCTGTAGCTAAATCCAGACCCTGGCAATCGACATTTCATGATAATGCCACCCATGGCATTTGAACCAGCACAGGCTGCTTACATGCCCCCAGTAGGATATTTAGATATCTTAGGAGATAAGCACCAAGGAGACAATATGTTATTGCGCATCTTTGAGGAGAATTTCCCACCTCTTCATGTCGGGAACTCATCCAAATCAACTTGTGTTTTCGAGCCGCTCCTAATCTAGATCTTAGAACGTTTTTCAGAACAGATTAAATGCCTTTTAGCATGGTTTTATCTTTAGAGTGCACTGAACCAAACGGTGTAGATTAGGGTGCTTAGGTTATTGAGTCCCGCAAACCAGAGGTCAGTTAACGGGGCCGAAGACTCCCTAAGCCTTAGACCTAATACGTAAGTGTTGGATGCAGAAAACTATGCGTTCGGAGTTGGATTCAAAAACCTATCATTGTAGTTTGAGTCGCGAAGAAATCCGTTCAACAGATAAAATTTATATTGAAAAATCCGTAAAGAAGTTCCGGGTCGAACACAGGGAGGTGGACATTTGATTAAAAATATGTATTTGGTTTGTTTGTCATGAAACAGAATAGCTGGTCGAAAATTAGCTATCTATTTAACAAATAATAAATAGAAGAGAGAAAGAGAATATTACAAATAAAAGCAAAAGGGATGTAGAATAAATATGGATTTCATTATAAGAAGTTGTTCATTACACTACTCATTACGACTAGAAAGCGGAAAATCTATACTAGAAAGCGGTAAATCTACTCCAGAAAGTAGTAAAAAGAATGGACAGAGAAATATCCTCCTCAACGATCACTTGGAGGACGAGTCGGATTGGACGACGTCTGGAAGACAGGGAACGGAGCAGGAAGAAGGAGGATGAAGCAGGAGGAACGGGAATGAAGCAACATGTCGTCATCGTCATGGGATCCTCTTCCCGAATGCAAAGAGAGGACAACCGCAGGATGCTCCAAGAAGGGGGACGAAGGTGTAAAAATTATGATTTCTACTCTAAAGGAGCATCCCGGATGTGGGACAAGCTCTTAGAGCTTTGGAAGGGGTGAGAGAAGAGAAGAAGGGATGAGAAATTCGTAAGGTAGGGGTCTCCTTTTATAGTTGAAGGAGTGGGGGCATTTTGGACATTTTTGTTTCAAAAACATTAACTCAGAGCCTTTAGTGACGGATTTATTCATCAATAAAGGCCTGAACGTAGCCAACGTGCGAACGCCGCACACGCCTCCCCTCCTTTCGCTGCCTCAACGCCCGCACACGTTCAAAGGCTCCCAGTCGTTCGATCAAGAGATCACACATCTTAAAAAGCGTGCACCCGCTCCTTCAAAACTCCTCTGCCGCACGCCCGCTTGTGATGAGGCGTGCAAACGCGGGTCATCGCCTACGTACGCGATCGGAGGATCCTCCACGCTCCATGCCTCCTCCCCTCGGCCGCTCGATCTTGATTTAACAGCCCAATCGTGCCTATGCCCACGCCTATCTAAATTGAGGTGCTTGGCGCAGCTTGAATGCATGCCCTTCGTTCGCGAAGGGGCGCTCGACCGCTGCGCTGAGCGTCCATCTTTGTCGCGCGGAGGAATTGCGTGCGCGGCTCTACAGCCGTTGGATGGCCATCCAATGGTGGAGATTCGTCGAGAGGGTGAAGAAGAGAAGCAGAGGTGGGTCCTTGGGGTCGTTTGGGTGGTTGAGATGGCGCCACTTGGTGCCATCTTGGTCGTCCATCTTCTAAGTATTGTAGACGGTGCCACGGGTGTCGGATTGGATCGATTTTCGTGCCGTTAGGCTACGATCATCGATTCGAACCCATCCGTGAGGTCGGATTTGTCATCTGAGGTACGGATTAACACCGTCTTTGACCTTGATCTTTAGGGTTCCTCAGTCTCTTTTTGGTGGTATGGATGTCCGATCAAGGCGATCTTGGAGTTGTTGAACTCCAATCGTCGCCTTGATCGGATCCATACGGTTAGATCTTCAATCCGAGGCCCCGATTAACAAGTTGCCCTGTCCCTGGCCATAAAAGGAGACAATTAGCCTACATTTTATACAGATTAACCTAAATGCAAGATGATGCATGTTATGCAATATTTATAATATGTGATGCAATTTTATGCCTAAGAACACACGTAAGTAGACAGTTTACGTGATATAAACATGTTTACATCAATAAGCTGTGCATTGTCCCCAACCTCTTGGGGATTAATCCGGATCTTGACAAGTACATGAATGTTTAAATCCAATACAGATCCAAGAGGCCTAAGGTCGGTATTCGCCACTAATCCCTTAAGTTTTATCTTTCAGGTCTTAGTTCATCATTCGATCCAACCTAGAAGGTGGGTAGGTTTCAAATTGTTTCTAAGGGATTCAATTTTCTTTTCTTTGTGCTCCTTTCTTTTCATTTTTCTCTCAAAATGGCTCCTCTTCTTCCTCAACCTCCCATTTTTTTTGGAATATGTAATTTTTTTGATGAAACCCTTTCTTGTGAAGTGATTCTTACAGCATTTTGCACTTTAATAGTCCCCCATGCCTACGATTTGAAATGTCCTCATTGTAAATTAGGTGGGTTCGAATTCAGTTTAGATAGTACATTAGGACAAGCTTAGGTGGGTGGACAGGTTGAGGTGACTATTGCAGATGATTTCAAGCTCTGGTATGGGTACCAAAGGTAGAGTCAACTGTTCTAATGGATGAACCCTAAAGTGCAATATGAGTTTAGCATGGGATATGTCAAGAAGGGTTTCGGGTTTTTTCAAAAAGATGACGGGTTGCCTCCCGTTAATGCCATCAGCTGGGTGCAATATGCTCAGGGAGAATGTGATTGACTTCATGAATGATATGATCGTGATGGATGAGAATTGGATGGCCACAGATAAGTATCAAAGCATGGTGGAGAGTCATTCCAGAATATCTCTGATATAAGTCAAGCTGATTCATTTCTGGATGATCTTTCTTGAGTTTCTGTGGAGGGAACATTTGGAAGGTATAGTGATCATGGAATTCTGTAGTAGGATTGTGGTGATTCCAAAGCTTAATAGAAATGGGTCTAGTTAGTGTATCCCAGATGTATGGTCCCTCTCGTGCTCTGTGACCTATCAAATCGATACCTGATGAGTCATTTTGATTCTTTCCCTCTGGGTTTGAGATTATCTCCTCAAGAAATGACTCATAGATTGGGTCTTCTAATGAATTTTCCCTATAATCTTCATCCCAATCAAAAGTGAATGCTTGGAGAGTGACCTTTGAATCATAAGACTCAAAATCTGTAAAGGATTCATATTCTGGGTGAAGGTCACTCTCAGTATCGTCCAATCCTGATTCCTGGTGGTCCTTAAAACGAAAAGTCTCCATATCCATGGACTCTAAATCTGGTCCATCACCATGTTTCCCGACATTCCTGGGTATATCCCCAAGTTTAAAGGTGAAAACCTCCACTGTGCTTATGTCATTATGCTTGACTAGATCATCATCTAGAATGTGAAAGGTTTCTAATTCAAGTTCTAGGTTTTCTATTAAGGATATGGTCATGAGGTTCTGTATAAAACCTAGTTCTGTCAAGCATTTTCCTTTCGTTGCCTCGAAAATATTAATCTCAGCATGTTGATCTCCTGAGGCAATTGTCATATGCCCTGATTGACAATTGATTATGGCTCTTGCAGTGGCCAAGAATGGTCTTCCCAAAATCACAGGCATATCCTGTATATGTTGTGGTGTCTCCATGTCAAGAATTAGGAAATCAGCTAGGTAGCTGAAATCTTTAACTCTAAGTTCCACATCCTCTACCATCCCAATCTCAGCATGAATCTAGGCTTTGGACAAGATCCTAGACGTCTGGTGAAGTAGATCAGACGTCTAAAACATCAGACTCAGATGTTTGAAGTAAACATGAGACGTCTGAAAAACCAATAAAAGTTAAGCTTCATAATTTTAAGGATAAGGGTATGGTTAGGAAGGTTCTAAAGATATCCTAAGGATAATGCAAGGCGCATTTACATTCTAAAAATGAGCAGAAATAAAACTAATTTAGTTTTATCTCCTATCTCCTCATCTCCTTGATGCTCATCTCTTTCTTTCTTCATAGAACTTGATCTTAAGCTTTCATCAAGCTTCATCCAACCCTAAGCCTGAAATATTCATCTCCAAATACAATGTTAAATATGACATGTTTTGTTATCATCAAAATCAATGATCGTGGTGCTTTATCACCAACATCACCTAGTAAAGGGCTCCCCAAATAAATGTCCTTTGTCATAAGAGTTACATTTAGAGCCTTCATTATTTATCCTGTTCCCCTTCCTTGAGACTTTGATTAAAATAAACTCTAGACTTATTGCAATTTATTTTTTACCTTGAGCAATTTTCATATTATGTAAGTATGTCCAGTAAATTCTTCATCTCATGAACAGAAGCCTTTGCAAACAATATAATGTCATTAGCAAACATTAGATGAGTTATAGGAATTGCAAATCTGTTCAGTTTGTATCCAGAGATGCTACCTTTACATAAAGCTAAATCAAAGGACGTGGATAAGTATTCTGAACATAAGGTAAAAATGTAAGGAGACAGCGGGCAACCTTGTCTGATACCTCTAAAGGGTACAAATGACTTGGATGGGGAACCATACAATAACACTTGGAATGTCGCTGAGGTGATGGAAGACATTATAAGGTTAACCAATGGAGTTGGAATATGCAGTTTATTCAAACAATATCTAATAAAAGCTCATTCCACTCTATCGAATGCTTTTTCCATATCCAACTTTATCTCCATTGACCCCTCCTTTTGTGATTTTTTCATTGCATGTATAACCTCTTTGGCCAATACGACATTGCCTACAATTTGCCTTTTGGACAGGAATGCTGATTGAGAATGGGAAATGACTCTCTTTAAAATTGGCTTAAGCCTCTTCACCACCAATTTTGTAACAAGCTTGTAGAGTGTATTTGTCAAGCTATAGGGCGATAATTTTTTGGTTCTTCTGGAGAAAGAATCTTAGGCACTAAAGAATAAATGTTTTACTCATTATAGTAGGCAACGTTTGATTTTTAAAGCAATCTTGAACAAACTTAACAACCTCCCTACCGACCAAAGTCCAGCCATTTTGGTAAAATAGAGTAGGAAAATCGTCTGGCCCCAAACTTTTAGTAGGGTGCATTACAAAGAGAGTTTGATGAATCTCCTCCTCTTCAAGAGTTTGTAAACACCTTTCTTCCACCCTTGTAGGCCAATCTTGACTGCAGAAAGCATCAGTGGGGTTAAATTGAGTTCCTTGAGATGTGAACAGATTAACATAAAAATTATAGAAACATTCCTTGATCTGCTTGGAATCTGTTGTTTCAATGCCCAAACGCAACTTTATCCATTCAATAGTATTTTTCTTTTTCTTGCTCTGAGTATATAGATGATAGAATCTCGTGTTCCTATTACCACTATGAATCCATTCATGGTGGGATCTTTGGTACCAATAAATCTCCTCTTGCCAAAGTATTTCCTCATATTGTCTAAGCAACTCTTTTTCTTTATCAATATCATTGTTTTGGGGCTGTGCATTCTGCAATTTTGCTAATTTCAACTCTAAATCAGTTTTCCTCTTCTTCCAATTCACATATGATCTTGCATGCCATCTCTGCAAATTTTCAACAACCAGATGTCCCCTTTCCTAAATATTCATATAAGAAGAATTGTCCTTTGTATCCCAAGCTCCCTTCACCACATCCTTATAATCAGACTTCATGCACCATTCAACCCCAAGCCTCCAAACCCTCTCAGATTGAGTAGGTTTTCTACAAGTTCTTAATAGAATGGGGTAGTGATCACTTCCCACCACTGGAAGATGGAGAACCCCAGCTGTAGGATAATTCAAGAGCCAGTTTCCAAACACAAGAACTTTGTCTAGATGCTCATTAATTAAATAATTTGAACTCCTCTTATTACACCAATTATATGCTTGACCCTAAAATCCCAAATCTATCAAACCCAAGGAAGAAGAAAATTTTGTAAATAACTAAACTCCTTGAGTGGAACAATGTTTCCCCCAGCCTTATTTGCTTTTGACATGATGGCATTAAAATCACCAATACCGACAAGACCATCAGCATATATTTGAAGAAGCCTCAACATTCTGAACCAAAATTTTTCCTACAATTATGCTTTGGTGTACCGTAAATGCAAGCAAGATACCAAGAGAAACCTGCTAATTTTATTTTCATAATAATACAATGTGCTTCAGCATATATAATATTTACATCAACATTTTCTAAAAATAACATACCTAGCCTAGCCACCAGATTTGCCACAAGCTCCAACAACAAAAGAGGAATTGGTGATTGATAAATAATCTCCGACCCAACTTTTCGAACTTTTTCTACGATATATGGGTCTCGGAGACAAAAAAGTATATGAGCATTGGTGGCTTTCAAAAGGGATTTTAGATGAAGAATCGTAGAGGGTAATCCTAAACCTATGCAATTCCATGACAAAATGTTCATTTCTACCTTGGTGATTGATCAAGCTCAATTGCCGAAAGCTCAACTCTATCAAAAATCTGAAGACAAGGCTTCTTCCCCCCCTCCATCTCTTCAACAGCTTTCGTTTGAAACAAGGATGTTTGACAGCTTTCAGCTTTACTTCCCATACACATTTCTTAACATTCTTTTGACCAGTAGCAATCCTGTAGCTCTTTTGAGTATGGATCTCCTTATTCAATAATGCAGATTCTTGATCGTCCTTACTTTGGCTTGACTCTCCTTTACTAGGCAACTTAGTATCATTTATTAAGAAAGATCCCTGATTGATAGGCATAACAAGTATCATATCTTCGCATACCAATAGTGAGGGTGAAGGAGATGGAAAGGTGGTTAGAGCCCAATTGTCAGAACTTGAAATCCCAATTGCACGTTGCCTTTTGATTCCTCAACAAATCCATAAGCCTTCTCCACAACTACAGTTGGCCACATCTTGTCCTTCCTCTTCCGCAGTAGCATATGGATTTGTGAGCCTTCCTCTTCTGAATCCCATCTGCTCTCATCAGATCTGAGAGGTGAAGGAACATCCAAGTTTTTCCCTCACCTATCTTCAACATTTCTGCTACTCTTTTCTACCCTCAAAGAGTTGTCTCCATAGTGCCAGCATATGAAGTCGAAATATGTTCATATGAAGCCAAGACAGCGGTATTTAGGGGGCAGATCATATATTTGAATCCATAAGCATATGAAGTCGAAAACATAATCTGATGGTCTTACATCAGGCTTACCTGCTTTCATAGAAATCATGTCTCCATAGTGCCAAGGACATTTCAAAATTATTGTTGCTACCTCATTCTCATTCGAAAATAAGGCCATCCACATATTATCAGAGACTTCTTTTATACTTGGGTACTATCAATAGCCCATGCCCTTGTCATGACTTCAATAAGGACCTTACTCTTGATTTTTTTATCAGTAATGACAGTGAAATAGATAACTTGCTTCCACCAATCAGGATCATTCAAATCCTCCACCCTTACTGTTAACTCCATTGTTTCATCCTCATACTGCAGTAGCTTCCTAAAACCTTCAATAATGCCTTGGTCTAGCCTTTCCATAATCCATCCGCTGAATCCCCTTTGGAGAGGCACAACAATAATAACCGTAGCTTCCAAAGAAGAACCAGAGAGAGTGACTGAGATGGAAGCACCCACTGTTTGAGTGCGAAAGTCATCTTTTAGAGAAATACATCATAGTATAGGATGAAAATCGCACAAATACTTAAATTTATAAAGCTCGAAATCGATGTGAGTCCGAGGTTGTTCGTAAAGAGCAAATATGGAATTCACATCACTAATCAATGATATAAACAATAGCACAATAATATATAATGAATCAATAAAAATATATTCAATATTAACCAAATTGTATCTCAAGATATCATGGGATAAAAAGAATAAAAACTCCAAATAATGGTGATTTGAATCACTAATTATTCCCTTCAATTAAAGCACATATCCCAAGTATCCAATTACTCAAATAATCCAACAGTAGTCTCAACAACTAATGCTTCAATTCCACTCCACCAAATATGTTCATAGTACATAGGACCAGACATCGCAAGCAAGGTGTAGACGACTTAAAGTCGCCAATCCTCGGCACAAGGCCTTAGAGACCTCAAGAGTTAACCCTCAACACAAGTAGAGAACCACTGTAAGGCACCAATGATAAATGCCAGTTTATCATCATTCTTATGCACTAAAATAAACCTAGCTCTTAAGATTTTACTCTGCAAACGGGTTTTTGGGCTGCATTTAGGCATTAACTAGGTTAGGCATGCATTGCATTTTCTTTTGTTATTTTAATGTGTTTTTGTGAGTGTTAGGGATGAACAGATATACAGATCCCTAAAACCCTAGCACTCAAGAAGGCAATTGGTGAAGAAAGAGTTCAAACTAGCTGGAACTCAGCTTGATCCAGCTCACCACAGTTGGAACCTAGCTCACTTGAACTAGGGTTAACTCATCCTAGCTCCATTCAGCTAATCTTAGCTAAATGGCAACTCAAGAGAGTTCATCTTAGCTCACCCTAGCTCAAGTCAGCTCAGATCCAGCTCAACTTAGCTGAGTCTAGCTCATCTCAGCTCCCACTAGTCCACAGGGAGCTCTAGCTAGCTCAGCTGAGTTGATAGGAGTTCACCCCAGCTCAGACCTAGCTACATCCAGCTCCACTCAACTCCAGCCAGCTGAAGAAGAACTCATCCCAGCTCAGGAAGCTCAAGTCCAGCTCCCGGGGACCCAGCTTAGCTCAAGCTAATTGAGCTAAGCTACCTTAGCTATCTCAACCAGCTCAATCCTCCCAGGGAAAACCAGACCCAGCTTACCTCAACTCCTTTCAACAGAAGCCAGCTCACTTTAGCTTGGCTTAGTAGCTAGCAAAGAACTAGCAAGCTAAGCCAGCTAGAGTAGCCCCATGTTGACCTCTTCAGCAGCTGCCTGCTCCACTTCAGCTCCAGATTCTTCATAACCAGCTCCTCCCTCCAAACCCTAGCTCGAACACCTCCTCCTCTACTCCTCCATTAGCTAAGCTAGCTTAGCTTAGCTTAGCTATGCTCCAACTTCCTTAGCTTGTACCACCCCAAAAACCCACCTAACAACTCCACCCAACTAGCTCCACCTAAGCTCCACATAAGCAAACCTACTTGGCGCCAACCTAGCCTACCCACCACCTCCAAAAGACACCTAAAAGTGGCGCCAAAACCACCCTAACTACCCCCTTGTTGGTGCCACTTTTCCCTCCAAAAATCCCCTTCATCTCCACCACACATCTCCCCTTAAACACATCTCCACCCTCCACATAACCCCTCCTTCTAGAACCTTTCTTGGCGCCACCTAAGACCCCCTTCTAGAAGTTATTTTGGTGCCAACTTCAAGGGGTGTCACCACCCATAACCACCCCCTAGGAGTCCCTTGGGTTGGCACCAAATGCCCTTAGCCATAGGATCCCCAACCACCTCCATCCTTCCATCTTAGCCTACCATTTCAAGAGGCACCTTAACCCCCCATCCTACCCTATAAAAAGACCACTACCCACCACCATTCAAGGCATCCTAGGCTAGCAAATTCACTCTCATATTCTACCTAGAAGCCCACACCCAAGAGAGAAGAAGAAGAAGAAGAAGATTAAGGGGATATTCTGTCCCCTTGGTGCCTTCCCCTCTTCCCTTATCTCTTGTGCCCACGCCAGTCAAAGGAGAAGCTAGGTAAGGAAGATCTTTGGAGGAGATCTTGACGGTGGTGCATTTGAGGGTGGTGCCCACCTTGGAGGAGCTTTTGAGGGTGGTGCACACCCACCCCTTGGAGGAGAGCATTGAAGGTGGTAGCACCCTGTTTGCACCTCAAAACACGCCTGTAATAACGCCTTCTTGTGCTATTTTCTAGCATTAACATTGCATAATAGGATCCTGTAATCGCATTTGTAAAAACACTTGCATGCATGCATTTAATCAAGAGAGGAAGAGGAGTGAAACAATCGCCTACATAGTTACATTTTTCTTCAAGTGCCTCCTTGCAAAATCACCCTCTTTTTATTTTTCCTCTTGATTTCTTCTTTTCTCTCCTTCCCGCGGCTGCATCCTTCCCGCGGCTGCACTCTTCCCGCAGCTGCATGCAGCAGCCACGCAGCACTTCTTCCCGTCACGTCTCCCTGCCAACGCCGCTCCCTATAGCTGCAACTCGCACACCCTCTCCCTGCTGCAGCCGGCACGCCACTCTCCCCTCCTCTATAAGTAGCTGCAGCTTCATCCTCTCAAGGGTAGCTGCTGAAAAAACCCGCAGCCATCTTCTCCACCACTTTCCCCTCCCATACGCCGGCCCTCCGTCGAGGAGGCACCCGGCGAGCAGGAGAACCCACTGTGGTGCACACCACCACAGTGGGAGCACCACCGCCCAGCTCTTCGACGAGCCGGTGGGCGTGGTGCATTCCCTCGCTTCGTTTTTTTTCTTTAACGCCATTGCCGCCGCTCCAAGCTTCGAAGCTTGAAGCCACGGCAGCAGCAGCCCAGCAGCAGCAGCAGCAGGTCCTCCCGCCCCTCCGCGACCGTCCCCGCAGTCGCTCACCGCCTCCGCGCGCGTCTGCAGGGCGTTCCCCGCCTCCGTCTCCGTTCTGTCCGCCTCGCAGTTGTACCCGTAGCCGTCCGCCGCGCACACTGCAGCGGCCGGTTACGGCCTCGCGCCGCCCCCTGCCCTCCTCCGCGACCCTCCGCGACCACCTGCAGACCTCCTCCACGCTCGCTCCTCCACGCCTTCGCCCGCCCGTCGCCTTCGCGCACGCCTGCAGGAACCCTACGCGAAGCTGCGCCCGCACCCGCCGTCTTCAGACGTCTGCCTCAGCCTTCAGACGACGCGGCGTCAGACGTCCGTCGGAGGCGGCAGACGTCTTAACTCGCGCGTCCGCGATCACTCCTTCGCCCGCTCTCTCTCTCTGCCGATCTCTCCCGCCCGCTCTCTCTCTGTCTGGCGCTCTCTGCTCTCTCTCACGTACTCTCTCTCTCTCTCCGTTCTCTCTCTCTCTCTCTCTCTCTGTACTCACAGCAACACACACACACATTCACCGACGCACACACACATTCACCAACGCACACACACACACTCACACACTTATAGTAACACATATATACTTATATACATCTATATATAATATATACATACATATATCTATATATATATATATATACTTATATACATAGTAATATCTATAGTTATGTATACATACATATATAATATATATAATATATATATATATATACGTATATATATCTATATACTCATACTCATATACATATATATATATACATCTATATAGTATTATATATATAAACTTATATACATATATACATAGCTATATACATATATACATATACACCTATATATATATACATATATATCTATATATATCTATACATATATACTTATACATTTATATACATACATATGTACATATATTTTCACGTTATTTACTATACGCTGTATCGCGGGAATATCTGCATCAGTTGCTGATATTCCCCGATACACGTGTACAGAAAGCGTGTTCGCATTCATCATCCATCATCCATCCACACTACACGCGGCACATAGTCGTGTTGGTTGCGTCTCTCTAGACGTCGACTGACTCGACATAGTGCTACACTCCATCACCACCTCCACCCCCACCCCTTTACATATATACTACATATAAATATATATCTATAGCTACTATATTTACTTTCTATCTGTTATCTTCATTCTTAGTAAAAAGATAAAAAAAGGTATAAAAGTGAAAAGATAATCTTTGATTTGCAGGTACCCCGTCTTGCGAGTAGCAAGGCGTGTTTTGGAACTCTGTTTTGGCTAAAAGCCAAGGACACAATTTTGAGGGTGTGCCTCAAGAACAAGGATTACCAGAAAAAAACCTAAATAAGAAAAATACCAAAAACACAATAAACGAACGGAAGAGACGCGTTTTAAGGACAACGTAGGAACTCGACTTGAACCCCACTTCCCTGAGTTCGACCCTGGGCCTAAAAGCGACAAGATAAAATCAAGTAGGCCAGGTTAAAAATTTCTGTAAAGAGATGGTTAGGTTCAAATTAGGTTAACCACTATATATATTTCAACGATAAAATCATCATATTAACAACCTATCCGGGCCAACCATCATGAATTTTCTGGCGCCGCTGCCGGGGAGGTGCGCATTCGAGTAAGTTTCTATCTAATTCCTTTAATTTGTCTCTTCTCTGTTCACGGGTATTGTTGCTTTTTGGTGTGCAGGTGAACTTGGTGGAAGGAGAAGGAAAGCAGACGAAGTCGGGAACGAGGGCAAATCTAAGGCGGGAACGAGAGCGTGAAGACGACGACACCGCATTGGAGCTTCGCACACGTTACCGAACAAGTAGGTTTTCTTTTCTCAGCAAATTAGGATTAACTTGCCACCACAAAAAAAAAAAAAAAAATTTAAAAACTAAAAACTAGAAAAACTTCTTGGGATTTCTTGAGGGCAAGTGGATTAAAATTCACTTGATTGATTGGTTGTCTTCACTCCCACTGTCCTGGGATTTCCCACCTTACTTCGCATAGCGAAAACCTGAGAATCTTGATTCTTAGATTTTTCGCCGTGGGAAGTATTCTTTGAGGCAAAGAAAAAGATTGCTTGTACCCCTCTTTTGCCTCACTTATCTTTAATTCAGGATCACATTTTTGGTGGGGAGACTTGGAATTGAGTTGATTCCAACCCCACCACGACTTTTCAAACTTGCCTGTGATTCGATCCTGAATACTTCAACCCCAACAATTTTATTTTCTTTATCTTTTGGTTGAAGCCTTGTGTGTGGAAATCATTTCTGGTGATTGGGAGCACTTGAATTGAAGTGCTTTGGCTCCCTGTCACATTGATATAAAACTGATTCGTGCATCCACACTTAGAAATCTCCATTTAGGGTAGCCCATTGCATTTTAAGCATGCATTAACTAACTGATAATTGAAGAAGGGTTTCTTGGGTTTTAGAAGGAAAACCTGTATTTTTGCAAAAACCCGGAGATTGGTTGAATTGGTAATTCAGCAAAACCCTAAAATTCATACTACTTAAGGCTGAACTCTAAAAATCATTCGCCAATAAAAACTTCAATTCGGGGAGATTTCCCCGTTGCATGCTTGTTCTTACACACTCTTAAAATCAATCACTTGGGCATTACCCGTAAACAACGCCCTTCACATTCCAAAAGCACTTGACCCTAAGCCTCTAATTAAAACTGGTAGTAACTTGACCCTTACTAAGGATTGGAGGTCTAACTACCTGTGTGTAGCGACTACGTGCTGGTGAGAGTTCCCGCGTGCTATCGGGTGTCTAAGACTGGGGCAAACGGCCTTTCAATCTGGCCCGGTGGTTCCGAGGTGCTCTCATTCGGTTCCGTAGTTCGTGATAGTAGGTAACTTAGATCTTTAGGTCTAAGGGCACACTGTAGAGGTTAGGAACTTGACTGTATTGATTTGTAATCAAGTGTACCTTTGCGGCGTCATTTCTCTCATCCCTTCTCATCTCCCCAATTCTTCCTGCGGTAGTGCATGTTTGGGAGGAGGTCACAAAACCCTGAACTATTTGAATTGACTGATAAATCTAGAAAACAAGTCGAATCGTCCTCCTCCTCCACAAACATGGCTGCACGCCCACCTCCAAATCCCGAGGGAGGAAACCGCCCTCAGAACCCACCAGGTGGTGGAGCCTTAGATCCCATAACCCGCCTCCAAGCCCAAATGGAAATGTATAATGAGCAAATCGAAGCCATTCGGGAAACATTGGAGGAAATGCAGAACCCTCCCGAACGGGAGGGGCCTAGGTCTCTTAGCTCTTATCAGAATCCCGCTGCTACAGAGACCATAGGACAAATTCGGGTCCCCATGGGCGGGGACGACTTTGAATTAAAACCAAACATAATTGGCCTAATCAATTTTCACTTTCATGGTCTTGCAAGTGAAGACCCATTTCTCCACTTGGAAGACCTAACCCGACTTGCTGAAACCGTTAAACCAAGAAATGTCGGGTTATCTATAGTCCTCATGAAGATGTTCCCATTTTCATTACGGGATAAAGCGTCGCAATGGTTATGCACCCTTGGGAGAACCATCCACTCTTGGGAAGAAATGCGAACAGCGTTTCTCAAGAAGTTCTTCCCAATCGGGCGGACCAATGCGCTTCGCCGTGCTATCACTTCATTTACGCAACAAAACGGCGAACAATTTCATGAGGCATGGGAGAGGTATAACGACCTCCTCAGGAAGTGTCCGCACCACGGTCTGCCTAAGTGGCATATAGCCCAGATTTTCTACTATGGGCTAAATGAGACTTTGAAGCAGATTGCAGACGCTTCCTGCGGAGGGAACTTTATGAATAAAGACGAGAATGGAGCATTCGAGCTGTTTGAAAATATGAGTGAAAACTCGATGAACAATGCTTCCATTGTCGCCTTTAATCGTACCAGCCAGCCCCGAAATGTCCACGAAGTTGACACGGGACCCTCCCATTCATCCACTGATCTAAGCCTTATTGCACAAAAACTGGATGAAGTCTCCGTCGTGCACAAGAAGCTGGACGAGCTTCTGGCCAACCCCGCCCGATCTATGGCAAACACCACCTCTTCACCACTTCGTCACAATCCAAGTTCTTCTAATACCAGGCTTATCCCGAGAAACCCCGTTAGACCTTCCTTACCGAGTGTCGCGCCAAGCGACTCGGTAAGTCATGTGGAACTGATTTCTGCGAGCCAGTATTTCGACACGGAGGACCAAGCCTCCGTGTGCTCAGACGCATATCTACATGCGGACGCGTCTTCTGGCATAGAAGATGCTTGCACCCTGGGGAACAACCAGTTCTCTGCCACTTATAACCCAGGGTGGCGTAATCATCCGAACTTCGCATGGTCCAACAACCCGCAGCGCCAAAACCCCGCGGGTGGACCAATGCGACCGTCTGCACCCGTCATCCCAAGGGTCCAGTTTAATCCTATGGCAAATCCGCCATCAGGCCCTTGCGTACCACAAACTGAACACGCATCAAGCCCTCTTGACAAATTGATGCGAATGGTGACGGAAATGTCAAAGCGCCATGAAGAGAACATGACCTCTCTTCAGCACCAATTGGCGCAGCAGAACGCCGAGATCAGTCAACTACGCATGGCGACTCGATCTCAGGGCACTCTTCCCGCCTAACCTGTTCCAAACCCGCGAAGTTTCGTGCCCCGTGGTTCTCAACCACAGGTACGACCTTCTCAGGGACAGGTTAATCAAGTTCTGCAAGCTCCGAGCATTCCACCAGGATTTCAGGCTAATCCTGCTGCAGCACCACACTCTTATATCCCCATTGCAAACCCTCCTCCACCGTATGATCCCACTGGACCCGCATCGTCCAATGCTATCACTACGAGGAGCGGTAAGCAGACCGTCGATCCGCCTCGACCTGATCCTGGCCCATCTTCTTCTTCGCCCTCTCATTCGGGAGGCATACCGCATTCGCGAGAGGATGATGCACCAAAACTTGTGCCAGAATCAGTCCCATTCCCTGAGGCTCTACTAAGGGAGCCAAAAGGCAAAAAGAAAAATACGCAGGCCTTTGAAAACCTACGTAATTTGTTCAGGGATGTAGAAATCAAGGTACCCCTGCTCGAGGCAATCGACCACATACCTACTGTCGCTCGATTTTTCAAAGACTACACAACACCCAGGCGACAGTCAAAGAAGACTAAGAATCCGGTGGTTCTCTCGCCTCATGCGAGTTGTGCTATACTGTCAAACTTACCACCGAAGTAGAAAGATCCGGGCACACCACTGATTTCCTGTAGCATCCAAGGCTGCAGTTTTAACCGTGCCTTGCTTGATCTAGGATCTTCCATCAATCTCATACCGACCATCATGCTCAAAAAATTTTCCTTGGGAAATCTGAAACCCACCCCTGTCACGTTACAGTTGGCAGATCGTTCTGTCAAAATCTCGAAGGGTGTGGTGGAAGACGTGGTGGTTAGGGTCAACAGTCTCTGTTTTCCTGTTGACTTTCTTGTTTTAGATATGGAAGTTCCTAGTTCACTTTCTGATTGTCCGATCATCCTCGGTCGACCTTTCTTGGCCACAGCCCGCGCCCACATCGACTGCGAGTCGGGCTGTATTGAGATTGCCGTTGGATCTGAGAAGCTCAAGCTTAACATATTCAAGGCAGCCAAGAACTTTGATTGCGATTGCATTGAGGATGACACGTCTGACGAGGACATGGCCGTCAGCGCGTGTATCGGACTAATTGGGACCTATTCGGACTGCTGCGGATTACCTATAAACACTGATAACTGCCTGACCAACGCATACTGTGACGTTCCCCAATCCCTCCCTTGTCCAGTACCTTCTCCTGGCCAGACTTCTGACGAGGTTTTCTCCGCTTCCCATACCTCGTGGTCTGAGTCATATCCGGGCTACTCACTGTCGGTCCATACTCATGAAGACCGAATTGCCCTTTCTTCCCCGCCAAATCAGGCGAATTTACAAATCCACACTGGGACCTTGAGCCCATATACTTCTCACTGGGGCTATTCATTTTTGGATCCATCTATCCAAGAAGCCCCTCTTCTTGGCCAATCTGAAGGCCAGTTTCTTCCTCCTAACTTGTTCTCCTACCCGTCTGGGACACTCTCATCCCAAGAAATGCCAGATCCTTCCCCATCCACTCCCGAGCTAAAAGTGCTGCCTAATACACTCAAGTATGTTTTCCTGGGACCAAATGAAATGCTCCCTGTAATCATCAGTTCAAAATTAACCATGGAGCAGGAGTGCAAACTAACTAAGGTCCTCCTAGAACACAAGGCAGCTATTGGATGGTCTTTATCAGACTTATCTGGTATTAGTCCCTCCTACTGCACTCATCGTTTATATACGGAGGAGGAGGCTCGACCTTCTCGCGAGATGCAGCGACGTCTCAACCCTAACATGCGGGAGGTCGTTAAGAATGAAATCATTAAGTGGCTGGATGCGGGTATAATCTACCCGATCAGCGATAGCCCCTGGGTGAGTCCGATTCACGTTGTGCCCAAAAAGGCAGGACTCACCATCCGTGTCAATGACAGGGGCGAATCCATCCCTACACGCACTCCTACATCTTGGAGAGTGTGTGTAGATTATAGGAAACTCAATGCTGCAACCAAGAAAGATCACTTCCCGCTACCATTTATTGACCAAATCCTGGAGCGGTTAGCGGGAAATAAATTTTTCTGCTTCCTGGATGGATTCTCAGGATATAACCAGGTGGCAATAGACCCCCGAGACCAAGAGAAAACCACTTTTACCTGCCCTTTCGGCACCTTCACCTTTAGAAGGATGCCGTTCGGACTTTGTAACGCGCCAGCAACTTTCCAGAGATGCATGCTGGCGATATTTCATGACATGGTGGGTGACTTTCTCGAGGTCTTCATGGATGACTTTTCAGTCTTTGGACCATCTTTCGACGAATGTCTTGCCAACCTGACTCGCATCCTTAGGAGATGTATTGATGTAAACCTCGTGCTTTCCTGGGAAAAAAGTCATTTTATGGTGCACGAGGGAATTGTTCTTGGACATATCATCTCCGATAGGGGTATCGAGGTTGACAGAGCTAAGCTCGATATCATTGCTGATTTACCTGTGCCTGGTTCTGTCAAACAAATCCGCTCCTTCTTGGGACACGTCGGTTTCTATAGGAGATTCATCAAAGACTTCTCCAAAATTTCTCGACCCTTAACTCATCTCCTATCAACCGACGTGCCCTTCGACATGGGCCCTGACTGTATACAAGCATTCACGCAGCTGCGTAATGCTGTCACCAAGGCCCCTGTTCTCCAGCCGCCTGATTGGTCCCTCGACTTTGAACTTATGTGTGACGCTTCAGACCTTGCAGTCGGAGCCATCCTGGGACAAAGACGCGATAGACACCCCTTCGTGGTATACTACGCTAGTAAGACGTTGGACGAGGCCCAGCGTAGTTATACTACCACTGAAAAGGAACTACTGGCAGTCGTCTTTGGGCTGGAAAAATTCCGTTCTTACCTTCTAGGCTCTCACGTTATTGTTTTCACTGATCACGCGGCCATTCGCCATCTCATGCACAAGAAGGATGCCAAGCCTAGACTGATTCGTTGGATCCTTCTGCTTCAGGAATTTGACATTGAGATTCGTGATAAGGTCGGAGCCCAGAATGTTGTGGCTGATCACCTTTCCAGACTGGACCCTGACCATATTGGACTTACTCTGCCAATTAATGAAGTTTTTCCTGATGAGCACCTATTGGCAATAAATGTGGCAAGTGGACCGTGGTATGCCGACATTGCCAATTACCTTGCTTCTGGATCTCTTCCACGTGGCTGGCCTAAAAACCAGCGCGAGCGTCTCATGGCAGAAGCAAAGTATTATTTCTAGGATAATCCACTTCTTTTTCGGATAGGTGCTGATCAAATCATCCGTCGCTGTATTCCTGACAGTGAGTTCCCCAGTGTGCTATCCTTCTGCCACGATCAGGCCTGTGGAGGCCATTTCTCTGGGAGGAAAACTACAGCCAAGGTGTTGCAGTGCGGTTTCTTTTGGCCCTCCCTTCACCAGGACGCGCACACTTATGCCAAACATTGCACTAGGTGCCAGTCATTAGGGTCAATGGCACGTCGTGACATGATGCCCTTGCAACACATCCTAGCTGCGGAAATCTTCGACATCTGGGGAATTGACTTCATGGGTCCCTTTCCTCCATCCAACGGCTTCGAATTCATCCTCGTGGCCGTCGACTATGTTTCAAAATGGATCGAGGCTATTCCCGCGCGCCGTGCTGACCATGTTATCTCCACCCAATTCGTCAAAGACCATATCTTTGCGCGTTTTGGGATCCCTCGGGCCATTATCTCGGATGGAGGAAGCCACTTTACCCATGCTTCTTTTCGGGCACTTCTGAGGAGGTACGGAGTCCACCATCGTATCGCATCCCCGTATCATCCTCAGACGAACGGCCAGGCGAAAGTGTCGAACCGGCAAATCAAGCAGATTCTCCAGAAAATGGTTCGGCCTGACCGTAAGGATTGGTCCGACAAGCTGACTGACGCACTTTGGGCGTATCGGACTGCCTTCAAGGCTCCCCTTGGTATGTCTCCATATAGAATCGTTTACGGGAAGCCTTGTCATTTGCCTGTGGAGTTGGAGCACCGCGCTTATTGGGCGGTTCGCCAATGTAACCTCGACCCAGACTTGTGTGAACGAGAAAGGAAACTCCAACTCCAAGAGTTGGAAGAGCTCCGTCGTGAAGCCTATGATTCTGCTCTAACCTTTAAACAGCGCACTAAGGCTTTTCACGACAGCCATGTTCGGCGGAAGGAATTTGAGCCATCTCAGCAAGTTTGGCTCTATAATGCCCGACTCAAATTCTTTCCTGGGAAATTAAAGTCCAAATGGACTGGTCCTTTTCTGGTCTCAAGACCATTCCCCAATGGGGCTGTCGAAATCGAAGATCCCAAATCTGGGCGTAAATTTACGGTCAACGGGCAGCGTTTGAAACCCTATCTGACTCATGAACCTGCCCCCGTTGGAGAAACCGTTGCCCTGCTGGAGGGTAACTAATTCTTTGCCTCATTCTGAGTCCAGCTGGGGACATTAAATTCAGCGCTTGTTGGGAGGCACCCTAACAGCACTCACCATCCACCATCACTTTTCACACCTCTATCGCAATCACTTCACTTTTCTCTTCACCACCCACCATCCACCCACCCTTCCACCCTGATCTATACCCTGAACCTCAGCTCTTGTTACCCGATCTTCCATCCTTCCTCTGCCTTTCCCTGCATGCATATGAGGACATAGCATTGTTTGGCATGGGGGAGTGGATAGGCATCCATAGGATCCAGGTATGTTACGGTATTATACAGTTCCCACCTATTTATAAATATGCAAAAAAAAAAAAAAAAAAAGAAGAAAAGAAAAGAAAAAAAAATATATATATATTATAATAAATGGTGTTTAATAATGATCTTGAAGCTGAAATAAAAAGGCAATAAGTGTTTATGGATATTCAACCTCTGTTTTGAAGACTTTCCAGGCCACAAAAGCTTGATTCGCTCAGGCTCGGCTTAATTCACTTAAAGCATTGACAAAATAGATCAAGATCTCTCCTAACTAAGGATGTATTCTTGTACCTGAGACACCAGTATAGGATCCGTTGGTTTGCTTTTTCTTGAGAGCTTAAGTAAACTTGGTTCACACTACACATATCAGGAAAGACCAGGTGAACATAAGATCCAACCCTAGTGTTCATTAGGGAAGGTGGAGTCCTTACCTGTGTGCGCAGGTAGACTTTTTATCCCAGGCTTTAGTCTTGTGTTTAGGAGCGACTCTTTCCACCAAAATGAAACTCTCCCACCAAAAAAAAAAAAAAAAAAGTGTGCTTCAAAATGTGTTGTAAGAGATATACTGACACGTGTTTCAAAAAAAAAAAAAAAAAAAATCAGAAAAGAGATGTTTTAAAAGAGTCAGTATATCTCATAAATGTCTGTATACTTTATTTTTCGGTGAGTCACAAAAAAAAAAAAAAAAAAATCAGAAAATGGGAGTTGAGTTTTCCGTCATCATCTTAAGGGTCAATTCGAAGACATGAGCTGAAACTGGGACCAACCTGTACTTAAAAATTCGTGAAACCCTGGGATTGAGTCTTAATGTTCATCTGGTCAGTCTTGATCCTTCACTATGCACAAACCATAACCTCTTGAGCTCTCGAGTACGGCAAAAACCTCCTGGGTCCTGGAAATCGTACTTAAGGTTTAAATATCAAGAGTCCTGGTTAGTTGAGAGATGATCTATGTCATGTGAGACTTAAAGTACTGGTAGTCTTCTTTACAATTGGTTCTCACAATATTCCATAGTAAACACACCTGTATCACCTCAGAAGAAAATCTTCAGCTTAAGATCATTTCTAAATACTATTTTGCTAGGGACTAGCAAAAGATAGGCATGGGGGTATATGTTTGCACCTCAAAACACGCCTGTAATAACGCCTTCTTGTGCTATTTTCTAGCATTAACATTGCATAATAGGATCCTGTAATCGCATTTGTAAAAACACTTGCATGCATGCATTTAATCAAGAGAGGAAGAGGAGTGAAACAATCGCCTACATAGTTACATTTTTCTTCAAGTGCCTCCTTGCAAAATCACCCTCTTTTTATTTTTCCTCTTGATTTCTTCTTTTCTCTCCTTCCCGCGGCTGCATCCTTCCCGCGGCTGCACTCTTCCCGCAGCTACATGCAGCAGCCACGCAGCACTTCTTCCCGTCACGTCTCCCTGCCAACGCCGCTCCCTATAGCTACAACTCGCACACCCTCTCCCTGCTGCAGCTGGCACGCCACTCTCCCCTCCTCTATAAGTAGCTGCAGCTTCATCCTCGCAAGGGTAGCTGCTGAAAAAACCCGCAGCCATCTTCTCCACCACTTTCCCCTCCCATACGCCGGCCCTCCGTCGAGGAGGCACCCGGCGAGCAGGAGAACCCACTGTGGTGCACACCACCATAGTGGGAGCACCACCGCCCAGCTCTTCGACGAGCCGGTGGGCGTGGTGCATTCCCTCGCTTCGTTTTTTTTCTTTAACGCCATTGCCGCCGCTCCAAGCTTCGAAGCTTGAAGCCACGGCAGCAGCAGCCCAGCAGCAGGTCCTCCCGCCCCTCCGCGACCGTCCCCGCAGTCGCTCACCGCCTCCGCGCGCGTCTGCAGGGCGTTCCCCGCCTCCGTCTCCGTTCTGTCCGCCTCGCAGTTGCACCCGTAGCCGTCCGCCGCGCACACTGCAGCGGCCGGTTACGACCTCGCGTCGCCCCCTGCCTCCTCCGCGACCCTCCGCGACCACCTGCAGACCTCCTCCACGCTCGCTCCTCCACGCCTTCGCCCGCCCGTCTCCTTCGCGCACGCCTGCAGGAACCCTACGCGAAGCTGCGCCCGTACTCGCCGTCTTCAGACGTCTGCCTCAGCCTTCAGACGACGCGGCGTCAGACGTCCGTCGGAGGCGGCAGACGTCTTAACTCGCGCGTCCGCGATCACTCCTTCGCCCGCTCTCTCTCTCTGCCGATCTCTCCCGCCCGCTCTCTCTCTGTCTGGCGCTCTCTGCTCTCTCTCACGTACTCTCTCTCTCTCTCCGTTCTCTCTCTCTCTCTCTCTCTCTCTCTGTACTCACAGCAACACACACACACATTCACCGATGCACACACACACACTCACACTCTTATAGTAACACATATATACTTATATACATCTATATATAATATATACATACATATATCTATATATATATATATATACTTATATACATAGTAATATCTATAGTTATGTATACATACATATATAATATATATAATATATATATATATATACGTATATATATCTATATACTCATACTCATATACATATATATATATATACATCTATATAGTATTATATATATAAACTTATATACATATATACATAGCTATATACATATATACATATACACCTATATATATATACATATATATCTATATATATCTATACATATATACTTATACATTTATATACATACATATGTACATATATTTTCACGTTATTTACTATACGCTGTATCGCGGGAATATCTGCATCAGTTGCTGATATTCCCCGATACACGTGTACAGAAAGCGTGTTCGCATTCATCATCCATCATCCATCCACACTACACGCGGCACATAGTCGTGTTGGTTGCGTCTCTCTAGACGTCGACTGACTCGACATAGTGCTACACTCCATCGCCACCTCCACCCCCACCCCTTTACATATATACTACATATAAATATATATCTATAGCTACTATATTTACTTTCTATCTGTTATCTTCCTTCTTAGTAAAAAGATAAAAAAAGGTATAAAAGTGAAAAGATAATCTTTGATTTGCAGGTACCCCGTCTTGCGAGTAGCAAGGCGTGTTTTGGAACTCTGTTTTGGCTAAAAGCCAAGGACACAATTTTGAGGGTGTGCCTCAAGAACAAGGATTACCAGAAAAAAACCTAAATAAGAAAAATACCAAAAACACAATAAACGAACGGAAGAGACGCGTTTTAAGGACAACGTAGGAACTCGACTTGAACCCCACTTCCCTGAGTTCGACCCTGGGCCTAAAAGCGACAAGATAAAATCAAGTAGGCCAGGTTAAAAATTTCTGTAAAGAGATGGTTAGGTTCAAATTAGGTTAACCACTATATATATTTCAACGATAAAATCATCATATTAACAACCTATCCGGGCCGACCATCACACCCACCTTGGAGGAGCTCTCAAGGAAGGAGAAGAAGGAGGCCCTCTTTTCAAGCCAAGGAGCAGCTAGGCTTGGATCAAGAAGACTCCCTTCTTCACCAATTTTTGAAAGAAGATTTGTGTTTCTTTTATTGCTTTTAAATTTTTTTATTTCTAGTAGAAGCATTCCTCTACTTGTCCTTGAAAAGAACATAAATCCTAGTTAATCAAATTTCCTTCTTTTTAGTTTTCTGTTGCAATTGTTACTGTTGTTCTAACACTTATTCTACTTCCACTCCCTAATTACTCTAGGCCTTCACTTGCCTAGAGTGAGCTTAGGTAGTGGACTTTTTAATCTATTAAGTTTCAACTTAGCATTTTAGGTGTTGGCACTTTTTCGTCACAATTCGCACTTTGCCCGTATTATTTCAAAACACAAAAAAAATTTACATATTTAAAATACTAAAAAGAAAGTTGAGATGCATTTTTAGCAAGAGAATTAAATTGCAATTTTTGCCTCCTTGGACGACCCTAGATACTCCCCTATCTATGATATAAATTTAAAAGTGTATGCGAATTCGTGTGTTACAACGACGTTAAAAACCCGCTTTTACAAATCACACATATTTCGCATCACTTTTTGGCACCGTTGCCGGGGAGGCACGGCTTTGCTATTCTTTCTCCTCTTGCTTGAAGTAGATCTCATCCCCTTCTCTTTCTTCTCTTTCATGTGTGCAGGAACTATTGCAGGAAGAAAGCGGGAATCTGGAAGCGAGAGCTCAAAGTTCCTTTTCTTCCCACGAAATTCAGGTTGGTTCCTCTTTCTGATCACATAATTAATTAAAAACTACCAAAATACACTAAACTTGGCTTTCAGGACCCCAAACAACTTAATTAAGTGGAGTGGTGCATTTTAAAATCCATTGTTTGCTTGAATGCTTCTTTAACACCACTCTATTGCAAGTATTGGTGTTCTATTTTTCGGGTCTAGATTTCTGTCTAGACTTGAAAAATCGATTCCTAACACCACATGCCTCTTAAAATCATAGAATTTCATACAATGATTCCAAATTGAGTTAGGAACATCTATTCCAAATTTTATATCAATTGGCTTTGTATTTAATTTTTAAAAATTCATAGAATGTAGAGGGGTCACACCATCTAATCTTCCTGTTTTGCTACTGTCTATGAATTTTTTGACTTTTTATACTCATCTAATTTTTGTGAAATTTAGCTTTTTCGAATCCTTGTGAAATTTTACACATCATATAAAATCAACAAAATTTTCTGAGGTCTGTGGTAATAATAAAAAGTCTAAAATATCCACAGATATCATTTCTGGGTTTTGACACTAGTACAATTAAAAATTCAAAACAAATATCAAACAAATTCCTAAAATCTTATAAAAATATTTTCTGGAATCCTTGTTTGATTTTACATGAGGTAGTGGTGTTGGTTGCATTGTTTGGACCACTACCTATTCAGGAAGCCTAAAAAAAAAAAAATCATTGGTAGTCACTTTCTGTATTAGGATTCAACTTCAATTAGGGTTTCTTTCTTGTTTTTTTTTTTCTAGTCCCACAATTTAAAGGAAATAGACAATCACCCATACAACTTGTTTTTCCTTCGATTGTGGATTTTCAAACTTGTTTGAAAATTTAACAAAAGAAACCCTAAAACACATTCAATTAAATAGAATTCTAAAAGACATAAATACAAAAAAATTGTGTGACAACTTGATTTTCATTGGAGTCACTCTCCAATTCCTACACACAAAAAAATTGAAATAACAGGGCAACAACCCAATAAACACCCTCCACATTCCATATGCACTATAGCATCCTAGACCTAATTAAAACTTGTAAGAACTTAACCCCTAAGGCTTCATCAACTTAGGCTTGCTATCTAGGTCTTAAGTTTTCTTTAGTTAGTACCAATTCTGTCATCTATATCTGGTGTTCAGGCTGAGGGGCCGTGTCAAACGACCAGGCGCGGGTTTGTCCAAGCACCTGGGGTTTTCCCTGGGAAATGTTTGGGCCCAAACCTCCCCTTAAGCAACTTGGCTAAATTTGTTGACAGAACGGGTATTCACTATTGATTACTTATTTCCAACATAGACCAAATCTTAGGTTTATTTTTAGGGAGTCACACTTAAGTTAGGTCTAGCTTTGTTTGTTTGATTTGCACACTTTCTCTCATCTCTTCCTTTTCTCCTCTCCTCCCGTTCTTCCATTTTATGCACGGGTGACGGTCTCAAAATCCGCACTTTGAAAGACCATTTGATTTCACCCCCCACGCAAAAAGATCACTTTTTCTGTCTTCTCCTAAAAAAATGGAAAATCAACAAAATGGGTCCACTAGCCCTTCCACTTCCACCTCTAACCTTACCTCTAACCCCACCACTAACCCTAATTCTAACCCTTCAACCCAAAACCCACCCACCTTTAACTTCCTACACTTGGAGCTCCCTAATCTTGAGTTGCCCCAAACACAACATCAAGACCCCCTGCCTGATCTTTTAAAATTGATGGCTGAGCAGATTGATAAATTAAATTCCAATAAACAAATATTGACTAGGAACATCCAAAACCTAGCCAATCAAAGGCCAAACCCACCACCCCGTCAGCAGCCTGTTATTCCTCTAAAAGATTTTTATGATCCGTCTTATTATAAGGAACGACCAGGGGTAGTCATACCAGAGGGGGACTTTGAGATCAAGCTTGCAGTCCTAAACCTAATTAAACACTTTCATGGCCTTCCTAGGGAAGACCCTTTCAGCCACCTTGAAGAGCTGACTCTTCTTGCACAGACAACCCATTCCCGAAATGTGCAAGAAGACATATGGCTGATGCGGCTTTTTCCATTATCTCTTAAAGATAAGGCCGCTTATTGGTTCATGACCATTGGTCGACCCATCACAACTTGGCCTCAACTCAAGAGCGCCTTCCTCAAGAAATTCTTTCCTATAGGTCGTACCAATTCCTTGCGAAGATCTATTACGACCTTTCACCAAAAGTCTGGTGAGACTTTCCATGATTCTTGGGAAAGATTTCAAGATCTCTTAAGAAGTTTCCCACACCACGAGATTCCTTTATGGCACCTCGTGCAAATCTTCTATCATGGATTAGAAGATCAAATCCGACATTTTATCGATGCCTCGTGTGGCAACAATTTCTTAAATAAAGATGCTGAAAGTGCCTATGACCTTTTTTGAAGAAATGAGTGAAAACTCATTTAATCAAGCTTCCATGAACACATTTTGCAGAACTCAAAACCCGCAGTTTGGTATTCATGAAGTAGGATGCAATCTATCCCTGTCACCCAAGACGATCTTCAAATGATCGCTCAAAAACTCGACCAGATGCATATTAATCAAAAGAAAATTGAGGAAAGACTAGCTACATCAACCCAAGCTCCACATAATCCACATCTAACCCAACCTAACTTTCCACAAAGAGAAAATTTGCACAAACTCAACACTACTCCTGCTGATTATTACCAATGTTCTGAGGTTGCCCATGATTCACTAGGGAATTACAACTATCCAGATCTTAACCCCACTCAAAATATTTCTGCCATCCAGGAACCCTTTAAAAATTCTTCCAATTGGAAAAATTACCCGAACTACTCCTGGAATAATCAGGTTCCTTCCCAATCAAATCATTTTAATGGGCATGGGTCAAATCCAACCTTCCATCCTGGGCCATACCAACAAGACATCAATGCTCAGATGATGCGAACCCTGCAGGAAATGGAAACAAAAATGACGGAAGTAACCCTCACCATCACAAATCTGAACAACCAGATTAGGGTTACTCTCACGCAAAGGCTTGCAGGACATCTTCCGTCCCAACCCATGCCCAATCCTAATCACTAAAGGAACCAATATCCGGGTAGAAATCCATACTACCCAAATCAGCCTCCTACTAATCCGCCACCTCAGCAGCCTCCCAGGTTTCCTCAACCACAGGCCCCCCCCACCTCCTCCAAATAATAATCCGACTGCACATGCAGTTACTTTGAGGAGTGGGAAAATCACCACTGATCTCGGGCCTTCACACAAACCTGGTGAAATACCTGTGCAAATTGACTCCCCACCTCCCCATCAGGAGGAAAAAGAAACACGACAATCTCAAGACATGATTCCTATCCCTTTCCCACAAGCACTCCAACCCACCACCACCAAGAAAAAGAAATCTGAGCCCACTACAGAAGAACTCATGGATCTATTTGGGTAAGTTCAAATCAATATTCCTCTCCTAGATGCCATCAAATATATACCTGCCTATGTCAAATTTTTGAAGGAGATTTGTACTCCTAAAAGGTAGGCCAAAAATCTAGGACAGATGCATCTTTCGGAGACAGTAAGCTCTGTCATACAGAGTAAGCTACCTCCCAAGATGAAAGATCCGGGGGTGCCTTTAATTTCTGTAATTATTGATGACACTACCTTTAATCGCACCCTCCTTGATCTTGGTGCCTCAATTAATATTATTCCCACGATTTTATTTGAAGAATTTCATATCAGTGAATTAAAACCTGTCGAGGTTACCCTGCAATTAGCCGACCGATCTACAATCAAACCTTGTGGGATTGTCGAGGATGTTTTGGTCAAGGTCTAGAATTGTGTCTTTCCTGTAGACTTTCTGGTTCTTGACATTGAGGTACCTGAATCATTACTGGACTCCCCAATAATCCTTGGACGCCCTTTTCTGGCCATTGCAAAGGCAAATATCAATTGCCACACAGGCAAGATGGATATCACTTGCACCGGCCAAACTATCACTTTAGATATTTTCAAATCCTCCAGGAGATTCCATGATGATAACTTTTTTGAGGACTCAGATATGGAAATTTCCAATATGGTGGAGGAGACAATGTTGATAGATACCCTTACCGACCACAATTTTTTTGAGGATTCTGATTCTGAATCAATGGTCAGTGAAATCTGTGATCTAGAGACTTGTTTTGACCCCAAATCCATTCCTGATGTACCCCCTGATCACCCTAACCCACCCACTATTCATGCACCTAATTTTTCCACACTAACTTCACCCAATCCTCACCATCCCTTCCCCGACTCCTTTCTTACGGACCTGCCACCAACCCCGCCCGAGTTTGGCATCCAACCTGATTTAAAACCATGGCCAGACTTGGGCTACACTTATCATTTTCCATCCAACTTTGATCCCAATATTGCTTCTAATAGATTTTCTAGGGATCTAGAAGAAGACACCTTTTTTGCAAGCATCCAAGTGTCCAACTATTTACATGATTTTCCATCTTCCGTGCATACCTTCACGCCTGGCTGAATGGCGTAAAAGATAGCACTGGATGGGAGGTAACCCATCATTTTTTCCTGCTTTCCTTTTTTCTTCTTTTTCCAGGTTTTGATCATCCTAAACCCGACCGTTTTTCACTAAGGTGATCCCTTTTCCCTTTTAATGCATGAGAACATGGCATATCTTAAGCATGGGGGGGTGTTTTTAAAATTTGATGATCGATTTAGGATTTTCAAAACCTAAAAACATGCATTTTTCTTTAGTTATTTTATTTTCCTGCTTGCATACCCAAAAAAATAAAAATGTTGAAAAACTTTTTGAGGAAAAATTTTTGAAATCGTGACTAAGGTTGAAAAACTCACTTTTGGTACAATGAGATTTAATCTTTAACAAATTAGGGATGAGGATGCGGATCTGATCATTAGAATTTCAGAGTCTATTTTAGACTAGATCAGATATCCTTCTCTAAAATTTCACCTGAACTCATGATAGTTCAGGTGACTTGATCCTATTTTGTAATATGGAAAGTATTTGGCTTAGTTTCTGATTCAAAAACTTGCATGTCCTGAGAAACTTCTTGTGTCAATTTTCACACACAAGCCAACACTTAAAAAATAACTAAAAATTTGAAAAACTCCCTTGTTTGGACTTAGTAAAAGTCTGAAGCAGATCATTGGTTTGAGTTCCCACATCGAGAAGGAGGAAAATGCCTCCTTTGAGGATGCGATGTCAACATGTTACCGCCTCGGTGCTGCTCCATATCTATATTCATATCTTTAGACGGAGCATTAATGCGCATTTTAGCAGCTCAAGTGTCTTGGACGGTGCTCTACCTATAGTGTTGGAACAAGAGCTTGAGTTTGCTTGGAGCGTCCCTTTACACCGCATTGTGTTTTGGGGTTGCGAGCTTCTGGGTGGTGTCATGGAGAGTGCTATCCCAAAGTACTGGAGCCAGAGCCCCCTCGAGGATTGGTAATGGGAATGATGATCCCGACACATCTGTTGTAAGACTAAGCTAAAAATAAGCATGGGGGTGAGAAAAAAAAAGTAATAATAAATAAATTAAAATGCCTTTATAAATGTTGGCTTTTCACTAGCACAGACACAAGGTTTTAAAGGATTTTTTCAAGTTGCAAATCAGATTCATGAGCCAGAAAAATCCTAAAAATAAAAATTTCAAGTCATCTGAATTAACAAGGGGTTAATTTGTGAATTTTCTGGAGGATATATTGATACTATTTTGTCTAATGGTTGGATCCAAAAACAAATCCTGATGTTTATCTCTAACAAATCCTGTACCTCTTGTGTTTAGAACAACCAAGGTCCCTTAATCTTTTTCTCCCCAAAAGTCGAAAAAATTAGATTTCCCAAAAATTCCATTTTCCAAAAAAAAATTTTGAAGTTTCGCTAAGAGACTAGCAAAAGATAAGCATGGGGGTGTGATAAATGCTAGTTTATCATCATTCTTATGCACTAAAATAAACCTAGCTCTTAGGATTTTACTCTGCAAATGGGTTTTTGGGCTGCATTTAGGCATTAACTAGGTTAGGCATGCATTGCATTTTCTTTTGTTATTTTAATGTGTTTTTGTGAGTGACAGGGATGAACAGATATATAGATCCCTAAAACCTTAGCACTCAAGAAGGCAATTGGTGAAGAAAGAGTTCAGACTAGCTGGAACTCAACTTGATCCAGCTCACCACAGTTGGAACCTAGCTCACTTGAACTAGGGTTAGCTCATCCCAGCTCCATTCAGCTAATCTCAGCTGAATGGCAGCTCAAGAGAGTTCATCTTAGCTCACCCTATCTCAAGTCAGCTCAGATCCAGCTCAACTTAGCTGAGTCTAGCTCATCTCAGCTCCCACTAGTCCACAGGGAGCTCTAGCTAGCTCAGCTAAGTTGATAGGAGTTCACCCTAGCTCAAACCCAGCTACATCCAACTCCACTCACTCCAGTCAGCTGAAGAATAACTCATCCCAACTCAGGAAGCTCAAGTCCAGCTCTCGGGGACCCAGCTTATCTCAAGCTAATTGAGCTAAGCTACCTTAGCTGTCTCAACCAGCTCAATCCTCCCCGGGAGCACCAGACCCAGCTCACCTCAGCTCCTTTCAACAGAAGCCAGCTCACTTTAGCTTGGCTTAGTAGCTAGCAAAGAACTAGCAAGCTAAGCCAGCTAAAGTAGCCCCATGTTGACCTCTTCAATAGCTGCCTGCTCCACTTCAGCTCCAGATTCTTCAGAACCAGCTCCTCCCACCAAACCGTAGCTCCAACACCTCCTCCTCTACTCCTCCATTAGCTAATCTAGCTTAGCTTATCTTAACTTAGCTTAGCTTAGCTTAGCTATGCTCCAACTTCCTTGGCTTGTACCACCCCAAAAACCCACCTAACAACTCCACCCAACTAGCTCCACCTAAGCTCCACATAAGCTAACCTACTTGGCGCCAATCTAGCCTACCCACCACCTCCAAAAGACACCTAAAAGTGGCGCCAAAACCACCCTGACTACCCCCTTGTTGGCGCCACTTTTCCCTCCAAAAATCCCCTTCATCTCCACCACACATCTCCCCTTAAACACATCTCCACCCTCCACATAACCCCTCCTTCTAGAACCTTTCTTGTCACCACCTAAGACCCCCTTCTAGAAGCTATTTTGGTGCCAACTTCAAGGGGTGTCACCACCCATAACCACCCCCTAGGAGTACCTTGGGTTGACGCCAAATGCCCTTAGCCATAGGATCCCCAACCACCTCCATCCTTCCATCTTAGCCCTTCATTTCACGAGGCACCTTAACCCCCCTTCCTACCCTATAAAAAGACCACAACCCACCACCATTCAAGGCATCCTTGGCTAGCAAATTCACTCTCATATTCTACCTAGAAGCCCATGCCCAAGAGAGAAGAAGAAGAAGATTAAGGGGATATTCTGTCCCCTTGGTGCCTTCCCCTCTTCCCTTCTCTCTTGTGCCCACGCCAGCCAAAGGAGACGCCAGGCAAGGAAGATCTTTGGAGGAGATCTTGAAGGTGGTCCACGCCACCTTGGAGGAGCTTTTGAGGGTGGTGCAAGCCCACCCTTTGGAGGAGAGCATTGAAGGTGGTAGCACCCACCTTAGAGGAGCTCTCAAGGAAGGAGAAGAAGGAGGCCCTCTTTTCAAGCCAAGGAGCAGCTAGGCTTGGAGCAAGAAGACTCCCTTCTTCACTAATTTTTGCAAGAGGATTTGTGTTTCTTTTATTGCTTTTAAATTTTTTTATTTCTAGTAGAAGCATTCCTCTACTTATCCTTGAAAAGAACACAAATTCTAGTTAATCAAATTGCCTTCTTTTTAGTTTTCTGTTGCAATTGTTACTATTGTTCTAGCACTTATTCTACTTCCACTCCCTAATTACTCTAGGCCTCCACTTGCCTAGAGTGAGCTTAGGTAGTGGACTTTTTAATCTCTTAAGTTTCAACTTAGCATTTTCGGTGTTAGCACTTTTTCGTCACAATTCGCACTTTGCCCGTATTATTTCAAAACACAAAAAAAAATTTACATATTTAAAATAGCAAAAAGAAAGTTGAGATGCATTTTTAGCAAGTGAATTGAATTGCAATTTTTACCTCCTTGGACGACCTTGGATACTCCCCTATCTAGGATATAAATTTAAAAGCGTATGCGAATTCACGTGTTACAACGACATTAAAAACCTGCTTTTACAAATCACGTGTATTTCGCATCAACCAACCATAGAGGCATGAGACCTCAGAGAGATGCTTAGTATAGATCACACAGGCACGCATTGTGTGGCAACAAGACACAGATCCTGAAGCAAAACTCGCCCCCACCTCCTCAGAGTGTCTTCTCCTTTAGAACTGGGTATCAGGTATTCAGGCGGGTAATCGGGTCCAGCCAGGGTTCAGGTGGGTATTTAGGCAGGGTCCACGAGTAATCGGGTAATCTTCAAAACAGTTAATTAAGTTATTTAAGCTTAATTAATTACATGAGAAAGTAAGTTAGGTTAACTCGAATTATTGTTGTGAGTATAGTATAGGGTCAAGTTAGCCTAACGTTTTAGATTTTAAGTTCTTTTTAACTGGTTGAGTCCACGTCGTTCACTGGAAGGCATAATAGTTCTTAATTCACCATTAATTCCTAAGCATAAATTACTAACTACTTAGTCAATTAGATTATTGGTGTGCATACATCTGATTAACCTAAATTGTCTATTAATACATGTTCTTAGTGTCACATTAGCATTATACATTATAAATAGTGCATAACATCCATAATTATGCATTTAGATCAAGTTGTATACATTGTATAGTAATTGTCTCCTTTTTATGGTTAGGGACAGGGTGACCTTTTATCAAGGCATCGAATTGAAGATCCAACCGTACGGATCTGATCAAGGCGATGATTGGAGTTCAACGACTCCAAGATTGCCTTAATCGGGCATCCATAGCACCATATAGAGATCGAGGAATCCTAAAGATCAAGGGTTAAGATGGTGTTAATCCGCACCTCAGACAACAAATCCGACCGCACGGATGGGTTCGGATTGACGATCGCCGCCTAACGACGTGAAAATTGGTCAAATCCAATAACCGTGGCACCATCTACAACACTCAGAAGATGGACAGCCTAGATGGCGCCACATGGCGCCATCATAGCCGCCCAACACCGACCGCAGCTTTCTTCTTCATCCACTTGAAAAATCTCTACCGTTGGATGCCCATCCAATGGCCGAGAATGTACCACGTCGCCACTCATCCAGCACCTCTCCTCATCTGAAAGCACAAGCAACGTTTGATCTCGACAGTCGGATGAAGATCCAACGGCCGAGACCAGCCGTGTGCAAAATCCGCAACGCGCCTCAATTGCATGCGTACTGGAGAGGTTAAGGCACTGTGTAGGCGGATGGCGCGGGTTCGAGTCATAGGTGCAGTGCTTCTCCTAGTGCGTGGGCGCGTAATTGGAGTCGCGCAATTCACATCGAGCGGCGCAGATCAACCGATAGCGCCAACGCACGATCAGACACGTAGGGCAAACACCTGATCACATGCGGGCGCGCGACGCTAGCGAGGGCAGTTTAGGCCATCCGATCTCTTGATCGGACAACTGAGCACACGTAGTTGTGTGAAGGCATTGAGATCGCGAAGGCGAAGGGGTGCGCGAGCGACGCGTGCACGTCGGCCATGTTCAGGCCTTTAGTGACGGATAAATCCATCGCTAGAGGTCTTGAATTAATGTTTTTAATGTTGTAATGTCCAAAATGCCCCCACTCCTTGCAACTATAAAAGGGGACCCCTACCATACAGATTTCTCATCCCTTCCTTCTCCTCTCTCCCTCTCCAAAGCTTAAGAGAAGCTTGTCCCACACCTAGGATACTCCTCAAGAGCTAAAACCAAGTTTTTGCCCTTGTTCCAGAAGCGGATCCCGCGACGACGACGACGTGCTGCCTCGTTCCCGTTCCTTCTGCTTCGTCCTCCTTTGTCCCGCTCCGTTCCTTGTCTTCCAGGCGTTCTCCCATCCGGCTCGTCCTTCAAGCGATCTTCGAGGAGGATAACTTCTCTCTCCCATTCTTTTTACTGCTTTCTAGAGTATAATTATCTTGCTTTCTAGTTGTAAAAATTTCTTGCTTTCTAGTGTAATCATTTCTCGCTTTCTTAGTTGTAAAAATATTATGTAATATCAAGTGATTGTTCTTTCTCTCTCTCTCTCTTATTGTCTATATTTATTCCATTGTGATTATTTCACCTTTTAAACAAAAACACAAAAATATAATTGCGAATTTTGATCGACGTAGCCTCCCTGTGTTCGACCTAGAATTTCTTTACAGATTTTTCGATATAAATTTTATTTATTGAACATATTTCTTCACGACTCGAACTACAACAATGCGTTTTCAAATCCAATTGCGAACACGTAGTCATCCACCATTCAACATTTTGGTGTCATTGCTGGGAAGGCAACGATTTTTCTATCTTCTTTTCGCATTTCGTGCACTTTACTAATTTCTAACTTGCTTTATCTCATGTCTATTATTTTGCAGATACCTCTATCAGGGAATTGTCAAGTGGTAGATCGGAGTAAAGTGTAGTTGAAGACGACTGTAAGTGCTCCCCATTCTTCCCCCTCCATAGATTTCATTTCATCACATTAAATTCAAATTCCAAATAACCTAGGTGTTTGCATAAATCCTAGGATTAGTTTGGTTGTTTGGATTTCCACCCACATTCATTTCACCCTCGCATATAAAAAAATAAAAAGATATTTTTGTGGGGTAATTCACCATATACACAACACACACCCACATTCAAGGCACTTAACCTAATTGATTTTCTTCTACTCAACTAGATTCTGATCTGTGGAACCGGTACATGTAAATCAACACATAAAAGAGTAGAAATCATTCTGGGTTAATCATTTTTGTGTGCCTAACTCAGTGGTGCAATTGTGGCTAATTGTTTAAGTTGTTTGGGCCACACCACTCAACATAAAATCAACTCACCAAGTAGGTTCCTCTTAGGGTTTTCAATCTAGGTTCATACCAGGCACTCCACTTTATTTCTGATTTTAAAAGGAAAGTGATCTTCACCCATGCTTGAAAACCTGGTTTGCCTCAAACTTGATTGAATTAAACCTAATTCTAAATCCTAAAAGCTACTTAAGTAAGATTTGAACTCTAAAATCTATTCATCCTAAATAATCTTGCTTGAAAATCCTGGTTGTACATGCACTTACACATAATTGATCATTAAGGGCACAACCTATTTTAAGGGCCCACCACATTCCATAAGCACTACAATCCCAGGCCTAAATAAAATTGAGTAGATGTTGGCCTTAAGGGCTGATTCACTCTTCGGGGTCCAGTCTGAGATTGTTTACGATTAACCTGCTTGTACTGATCAATCTAATGTCTAGCTAGGGGAGTAGCGTCAAACGATCGCGGCTGGGGGATACACTAGGAACCGGAGGCGTAAGCCGAAGGAAGAACCTTTTTTCTAGTCCCTCCTTCTAACTGGTTGGATTGAGCAGACACGAGTAAATCGTTTATAATCTTAAGGTAGGTTCTGAGAGTCTATACATCCTTAGGCTACCCCAATTAAGGACAGGCTTATTTTGTTATGCTGCAAGGTTCTTATCCCCAGTCCTTCCGACCTTTTCCTAGTTTATGTTGAGAAGATGGTCATTGAATCCCCGATTGGAAGGACCACTTGAGTATTCTAGGAGGCGTTGATTTGATTTTGGCCAAATTGATCTCATGGCCGATCAATAGCCTCCTCTACCTTAGGATCCACGGGAGGTATTTCAAAGGAAGCTGGAACAAATGCAGAGAATGCAAGAATTGTTCCAAAGAATGCAGGGTGCTCAACCCTTGAAGGATTTTTATGATCCTTCAAATTATAGGGAATGTCTCGATGTCCAGATTCCTACTGGAGTCGTAGAAATCAAGCCCCAGGTGTTAAGCCTGATCAAACATTTCCATGGGCTTGGCTCTGAAGACCTGTTCAGCACTTGGAGGACTTGACCACTTTGGTCCAGACCACCAAGGTGCGAAACGTGAATGAGGAGCAAATGTTCATGAGGCTCTTCCCCCACTCTCTTAGGGATAAAGCCACTCGTTGGTACAGGACTATAGGAAGACCAATTGCAACTTGGAATGAGTTGAAATCGACCTTTCTGAAGAAATTCTTCCCTGTCAGACGTATCAATGCTTCGAAACGGGCAATTACTACCTTTGCCCAGCGGCCAGGGGAGCAGTTTCATGTTGCCTAGGAGTGATTCCAGGACCTATTGCGGAGGTGTCCACACCACGAGGTTTCGAAATGTCAACTCATGCAGATTTTCTACCACGGCTTGACTGAGCAACTCAGAAATCACGTGGACGCTTCTTGCAGAGGCAATTTCCTTAACAAAGATGCAAATAGCGTGCACGATTTATTTTAGGAGATGAGCAAGAATTCGATCAATCATGCCTCTATGGATACTTTTAACTGGTCCCATCAGCCCAGATTGAATGTTAATGAAGTCCACGACTCTCATTCATTCGATATGGAATTGATTTGTAATAAACTTGATAAGGTGGATTTGGTTGCTAAGAGAATGGAGTGGATGGCTGGAAACTCAATGAACAACTCTTGATCCACTCAATCCCAGAATTCGGGATTCCATTCATCGTGAGCTTCTGGACGGGAGTTCGTGAATCAACTTGATGCAGCTCAACCTGCGAGCCAGCATTATTCGGAACCCCACCGATTCCAAATTAGGGCCTTTGAACCCAGTTTCTTTGATCTTTCCCTTTCTTTCTCTCCATCTTCACCTTATGAGGATGTTTGTACTGTACAGGAGAATGTTAGATCCAACCCTTACTCCAATGCTTATAATCCGGGTTGGAGAAACCACCCTAACTTCTCCTGGAAAAATCAGGGCAGCAAACCCAATTTCAACCCAGCAACTATGCTCCACAACGACCAATGTGTCAGGGTCATGTTTATACTCAGTTACCCCCGAATCAGGTCAATCAACCAGCTTGGAATGCCCGTCAACCTGTAGGGCAGGCTGATTTGAACCGACAAATGGTAGAGATGCAAGGATCTATGCTCCAACTTATGCAGCAAATGAAAACCTCACTGGACAACTTGCAAATCGGGCTCATAGCTAATTCTCATCAACCCGGATCTCTACCATCTCAACCCGTATCCAACCCACGTAATATCCTAAATCCGGGCAATCAAGCCCATGGGTACGGGAATCAGAAGGACCCACACGCACATGCTCAGGTGGTTGAGCAGAATCCTTCCTCTTCTTCTTCCGTAAATCAACGGTTCTTGGCTAATGAAGCCCCTCCAATCTTTCTTAACCCTCCCCAAGACCTAAACCCGTATGCATCTGCTAATTCTATTACCTTGAGGAGTGGTAAACAAACTCAGGATCCACGACCACCCTGTTCTGATTTACCGAATCCTGAAAAACCTGAGGAGAGAAAGGAGAACTCTGGAGAAGAAATCAAGGTTCAGGAACCTGATTTCGAAGATCCGACTCATGTTCCTTTTCCTGAGGCCTTGATTAGATCAAGGAAGAAGTTTGTTGATAGTAATGAGGAGCTTCTGAATATTTTCAAGAATGTTGAGATCAATATCCCGCTCCTCGACGCTATCAAGCATATACCAGCCTACATGAAATTTTTAAAGGATTTATGTACATAGAAGCGTAAATCGAGAGAATCTATTTCGAGGAAGGTGGTACTCTCCGAGAAAGCTAGTTCTATTATCCTGCACGACCTCACTCAGAAAAAGAGAGATCCAAGTGCTCCTTTGATTTCTTGTGTCATCGGAGATTACACTTTTGATAGAGCACTGCTAGATCTGGGTGCATCCATCAACCTAATTCTGACTTCTCTTTACAAGAAGTTCGGATTAGGTGAACTTCGGCCGACTTCAATAGCGCTACAATTAGCGAACCGTTCGGTCACAAATCTGCGAGGCGTTATTGAAGATGTTATTGTTAAGGTTAAGGATTTCTATTTTCCTATAGATTTCCTTGTCCTTGACATGGATGTACCTGAAAATCTGGGGAACATGCCCATCATTCTGGCACATCCATTCTTGGCTACCGCCAAGGCCAACATTAACTGTGAAAGCGATAGCATGAAAATCGCCTTTGGGGATCAAAGAATGAAATTGGATATTTTGAAGGTGATTAATAAATTTGAGGATTGTGGATTTATAGAGGAACTTGGGGACAATAATGTGAATATTGAGACTTGTATGATGGTTTCTGCATTTGAAAGTTCCTCCTCTAATGATGAATTGGACCCGCAACCCTCTATGGTAGACCTGATATCTTCTGAAGAGGTTATTGATTTTGTTCACTCTCAAACTCTTCCTCTTGATGAGTCTTCATCAGCATCTTCCTTACCTTCAATCATCAACCCGCCCCAGCTAGAACTAAAACCATTGCATGAGAATCTGAAATATCAATTTTTAGGACCACATAAGATGCTCCCTGTGATTATCAGTGCTAAATTAACAAAGGAGCAGGAGATTAAACTGATTAAGGTCCTGAAGGAACACAAGGAGGCAATTGGTTGGACTATTCATGACCTTAGGGGGATCGAGCCATTTTATTGCAATCACAGAATATTTTTGGAAGATGGATCCCACCCTTCTCACTAGATGCAGAGGAGATTAAATCCAAATATGCGAGAAGTGGTCAAGAAGGAGATTATTAAGTGGCTCGATGTAGGAATCATTTATCCGATCTCTGATAGTCCTTGGGTAAGTCCCGTGCAGATTGTTCCCAAGAAAGCTGGGATTACCGTTGTGACTAGTGAGAAAGAAGAATTTGTTACAACTCGTTCAGCTTCCTCTTGGAGAGTCTGTATTGATTACAGGAAGCTGAACATAGCCACGAAAAAGGATCATTTCTCTTTGCCCTTTATCGATCAAATCCTTGAAAGACTAGCTGGGCAAAAGTACTTTTGTTTCCTTGATGGTTACTCGGGATACAACCAAGTTCCTATCCATCTTGAGGATCAGGAAAAAACTACTTTCACCTAGCCTTAAGGAACCTTTGCTTTCCGTAGGATGCCATTCTGCTTATGCAATGCACCTGCGACTTTTCAAAGGTATATGCTGGCCATGTTCTCTGACATGGTGGGAGAGTTTATGGAAGTCTTCATGGATGATTTCTCTATTTTTGGAGAATCTTTTGACTCATGTCTAGATAATCTTGAAATGATTCTTAAACGATGCATCAAAACAAGACTGGTCCTTAGCTGGGAAAAGAGTCATTTCATGACACAAGAAGGCATCGTCTTGGGTCATGTAATCTCTGAACGGGGAATTGAAGTGGATAAAGCTAAGGTTGATGCTATCGCTAAACTTCATCCTCCCACTTCTGTCAAACAAATTCGATCATTTCTTGGTCATGTGGGATTCTACAGGAGATTCATCAAGGACTTTTCGAAGGTTGCTCGTCCTCTGAGCAATCTTCTCGCCAAAGAAATGTTGTTTGATTTCGACGAATCATGCCGTAAGCCATTTGATTTTCTTAAAAATGGCAGTCACTTGTGCTCTGGTGTTGCAACCACAGGTTTGGATAGCCCCTTTTGAGATCATGATCAATGCTTCTGATTACGCGATCGGGGCTGTTTTGGGTCAGAAAGTTGATAGGAAGCCCTCTGTCATCTACTACACTAGTAAAACTCTGGACGAGGCCTAGAGGAATTACACTGTTACTGAGAAGGAATTACTAGCCGTAGTATTTGCTTTGGAGAAATTCAGGACTTATCTCTTAAGGTCTCACGTCATCATATATACCGACCACTCGACTTTGAGACATCTCTTGGCTAAAAAGGATGCCAAACCCCGGCTTATTCGTTGGATTCTTCTGCTTCAAGAATTTGATCTTGAAATCAAGGATAAATCCGGGGTACAGAATGTGGTGGTGGATCATCTGTCGAGACTTCTGCGTGATTCTTCTCGTTTGGACATTCTGATTGCTGATACTTTTCCAGATGAGACCATCCTTACAGCTGCAGGTGTTCAAACCCCGTGGTTTGTTGACATCATTAATTATTTGGTCGTTAGTAAAATCCCACAGGATTGGACCAAGCAACAACAAGATAGACTCAAATCTGAGGCCAAATATTACTTCTAGGAGGACCCTGAACTGTACCGCATCGGCTCTGATTAAATTATTCGCCGATGCATTCCAGAGAACAAATTCAAGAGTATACTCGAGTTCTGCCATGCATCTGAGTGTGGTGGACACTTCTCTGGGAAAAAGACGGCTGCAAAAATTTGCAATCTGGATTCTATTGGCTGTCTTTATTCAAGGATGCCCAGGAATTCTTGAGGTCGTGTTCCCGATGCCAGGCACATGGGAGCATAACCAAAAGAGATATGATGCCCCTAAACCCGATTCTTCCTGTCGAAATCTTCGACGTTTGGGGCATCGACTTCATGGGACCCTTCCTCCCTTCATTTGGACATCAATATATTCTCATCGCTATTGATTACATGTCTAAGTGGATCAAGGCTATTCCCACCCGAACCAACGACCACAAGATGGTCATTGATTTCATCAATAAGAACATTTTCAGTCGATTTGGGATTTCGATGGCCATCATCAGCGATGGTGGCACTCATTTCACTAATGCCCAGTTCCGTAATTTACTGGCAAAATACAAGGTTAATCATAGAATCTCCACACCTTACCATCCCCAGACGAATGGATAGGCCAAGATCTCCAATCGGGAGATCAAGAATATTCTGCAGAAAAAGATTAGGCCTGATCGCAAAGACTGGGCTCAAAAGCTTGAGGATGCTCTTTGGGCCTACCGTACAGCGTATAAAATGGCCATCGGCATGTCTCAATTTTGTCTGGTGTATGGAGAGGGGTGCCATTTACCTGCAGAAATTGAACATAGGGCATTCTGGGCAATCAAGTAATGCAATCTAGATCTGAGTTTAGCCGGGAAGACTAGGAAACTCCAACTACCTGAGTTGGAGGAGCTTAGAAATGATGTGTATGAGAATGCCAAGATCTACAAGGCTCGGACCAAAGCTCTTCATGACCAATTGATTTCCTACAAGAGCTTTGAGCTGAACCAGAAGGTCTGGCTATTCAATTCTCGACTTAAGCTCTTTCCCAGCAAACTTAGGTCTAAATGGAACGGCCCGTTCATTATCGATCAGATATTTCCAAATGGAGTTGTTCTGATCTCTGACTCGAACATGGGTAATTCATTCAAAGTCAACGGTCAACGTCTAAAACCCGTTAATGACCGTACTATTCCAGAACCCATCTCAGACACGGTTTCTCTAGCCATGTTGTGACTTCTTTAGTTGGACTTCGCCTAGCCGACGGCATTAAACTCAGCAGTTGTGCAGTCTGACTCAGAGCTGACCTGAGCTTCATATTCAAGTGATATCTTCTGCATTCTACCCTTCCTTTCAGGTCTTTTATTCTCAATGTGGACATTGCATTAGCTAGGCATGGGGGGGTGGATTCATTTCTGGATTATTTTGTCAACCCTGTGGAATTTTTATAAATTCTACCTATTTTCTTATATATACATAAAAAAAAAAATTGAATTAGGAAGGAATACTTGGATATTAGGACCTTTCAAGCTTAGGAAATATTACAGTAGGATATGAACACTAAGACCTTTCAGGTCTTTGGGGTTAATCAGCCCGGGTATCCACTAAAATGTGAATTTGTTATCGAGTCCTTGCCATCCTGAATTCTATTTTAATTTGATTAAATAAGTTTGGGTGATAAGTACACGACTTATCAACCCGCCCTCTAATTTGAGGGAACTTTAAGTCTAAGCATCTACACACTATTCGTCACTGACCTGTTGTTTGACGATTTTAATGGAAATTGGGTAGCTAATGAACCTTCTAGGGTGAAATGGTTAGCAAGTTATCATGGGTAACAACCCATAGGAAGGTTGTCCAGAGCCCAGTGATGAGAACCTCATCATGAACCCTAACTAGCACATTTTGACTTATTAAATTGAACAAAAGCTCCTACAAAACCTAAGGGAAGGCCTAAATCAGGGAATTGTAAATCTGAGAATAAAATAACACACAAGGGGTAAAATTGCAAATTTACCATTGCAGTACATAAATGGGATTTTTAAGGGTCTAGACACAGGTCAAATGGACTTAATAAGAGAAAAAGTGGGATGATTTGGTTAGAAAAGGGTTATGACAAAATCTGGCAATTAAATGACATTCTGTAACCCTAAAAAAAACCCACTTTAATTCACGAAGTTCCAGGCAAGATAAAATCAATTAAACCCTCTAAAATTCATGAAAAAATATCCCCTAAGGCTAATAACCTTCAATTTGGCCATTGAAACCTATCTTGACCTAGATTGAGAACTATACCCAATTTTTGACCAAATTTGGATTTTTATGCAAAATGATCGATCAAACATGGTCAAACCTAAAATCCAACCTCACCATTGGATTCCTTAGGTCCAAATTAGGTTTATACCAAAATTTGGGCCTAAGGGAAGGTCTCCTTGACCCACTATACAAAATGGTCCTCAACAATTACTTTTTAACCCTCAGCTTTTTGAAACCTTGTATGGACCCCCCTATTTTTCACGTCATCTTCTTCAATCGGGTCCCTCTGCCACTCACCTGCGTAGGCCATACCTCCGGAGACTTTGCGTGGAGGATGGCGCCGCGCATGCTTGGGGAGCCGGCCCCAAATTTGAAAGGAAGACTTCCTGCGTTGTCCGCTGCGGCATCGGTCGGCTCCCATGCCCTGTCGGCCACCATGCCTCTATTGTGAATGCTCGAGAGGTATGGATCTCGTTCCGACCATACCTCCGGCGAGGTATTCTAACCTCCTCCTCGCGATTCTCTCCCGGCCAACGCCTATTTAAGGAGCAGCAACCCCTGCCGCATTCTTCAAGCCTGATTTGGCTGAAGAAATCCCTCCAATTTCGTCTCCTCCTCCGGCAATTTGCCCGGAGGCTCCGGCAATTCTCCTCCTCCTTTCTCGTCACCCTGCTACCATACCAGTGGCAGGGTTACCTCTGTCGTCTTCCGCCGCGCCTCACCATACCAGCAGGCACCCTCCAGCCCCTCTTCCTTGTCGCTGTCTCTTCCCCTGGGTACCTTCGTCTCCGGTGACGGCATCACAGTTGCTCGCCACCTCCGCCTCCCCCCTTTGTCCAGAGACTCATAGATAAGTTCCCTCTCTCCCCCTCTTCATTTCCCCTCTTTTAATTCACACTTTCGACCCCTCTACACCACTGTCCACCCTCACCATCTCCACCATCGCTGACCACCGGCGAGGTGTTCCCGCCACTCCACGCCTCCATCCACCTTGCCAGACCCCTCAAAACCTCCGCCACCATCCACTTAGTAACTTCCCCATCTCCACTGCCTACCACACACACTCCACACCTCTACCGACCTAACCCACCTTCACGGCCACAGAGTAACCTAGGCACGCATACCTAGGCCACCCCGTGGCCAGCCAATCCCTACCTCACCTTCGCTGTGATATGGCGAAGGGTTTCCTTTGATCTGACAAGGCCGCAAGGTCGCATTCGTGCATTTCAGGTTCGCGCCTCCGCCACCATTAGTGAAGGTGTGAAGGAGCTCCCTCGCCAACTCCAGGCTCTTCCAACTCCAGGAGGCACGCTTAGGTCGCACGGAAGACTGCTGCGCACTTCTCCAGGTCTTCAATTGGTAGCGAAGACCTCGGCTGGAGTGGCGATTTAGCACAGTTGCTGCTGCAGGCGCACAAGCAACAGGGTGGGATGTTTAGTCCCACCTCGTTAGTTTGCAAGTGCCCCACAGCGCATAAGTTGCAGAAGTGATTTAGGCTTATTGCCTCAAGTCACACAGGGGTGAGGTCCCTCGCCCTCACTTGCCACGCCTTGTCTGCGACACTTCCCCCGCGGACCTGGCACTCGGATCCGACTAACCTATCCGTGCACTCCTCGCGCACCACACCCACGCCGGTGCACCTGGACCCGGGCGCGCACCCGACCCGATTACCCGACTCTGGAGAGCGAACCGAAGAGAGAAATAAAGGGAGAGAGAGATGCGGGGAGGGTAGGGGTTAGGTTTTGCCTAACCATACGCCTATGTACGGAACAGGAGAAGAAGCAAGGAAGGAGGAGAAGGCGCAGCTGAGGACGTAGCCACGAACTCCAGTTGCGGCCAGAGAGAAAAGAAGGACTTGGAGGCGCAGAGAAGCAAAGGAGGAGAAAGAAGATGGCACTGTAGCCGCAGAGAAGCTGAGGCAGAAAGAAGAGGAAGAAAGAAGAAAGCAAAAGGCAGAGACAACAGAGAAGAAGAGAAAAAAGAAGCCTAGAAGAAGAAGAAGAAGAAGAAGCTGAAAAGAAGGAGAGCACAAGCACTATAGCAAGTGGCACCTAAGGCGTTTGACCCCTGGAGTCAGACGTCTGAAAACAGAGAGAAAGGAGAACAAAAGAAGAAAGAGAGAAGAAAAGAGGAGACATTTTTATTTTCCTCTCTTTAATCTTTTTGTAAAACAGTATTTTGTGAATTGTGATTTTCTACGCTTCTAGAATCAAGCTTGCTGCCTGAGTTCAACCTCGAAGAAATTTTTGTATTCAAGTAATAAAATATAATCAAACCGGTGGCAGTTTTACATAAAAACCTGCCACCAGTTTTTGGCACCGTTGCCGGGGAGCAACGGGCATTTTAGAAGCTTCAAAATCACAATTTCTGATTTTATCTCTCTGTTGTTGTGCAGGAAAGGAAGGCAAGGAAGAACAAAGCCGCCGCACAACAAACCCACTAGAGGACAGGTAACCCTCAATCCTCTCTCTCTTAAACCCCCACATTCTAAAGAGGAAAAAGAAAAGAAAAAAATCAATCTAGGGCTACTTGTCTTCTATACATAGTAATTCACAGAGTTGCCTATTTTTAAATTTCAACACATTTTATCTGCATCCACTTAAGGTAACTAGGGCTAAAACCTTCTTGCTTGAGCCCTAGTTACCCAATTCTGAGGCAACTAATTGGACCAATTAGAGCCAACCTAGGATTCTAAGCTAGGGTTTTAGAGACACATCTTCTAATCAAAAACTGAAAATTCCAAAAAGAGATGTGCCTAAACCATTGCTTGAAAAGATCTATTAAGAGAAACCCTAAGCAATCAGGCTCTTAATTCACTTGAACACTAAAAGAAAGGACCTAATAAGTTCTCACAGGAACTAATAGGTGAAGTTGATCCCATGGATCAACCAACCCTCAAATTAGGTCACTTTTGCTCAACAAAAGGCTTAAGGTTCAAGCAAAACCCTAAGCACCTTGATCTTAATTAAAAGTGGTAGACTTAAGAGGTCAAGGTCCCCATTCTGGTCTACCTGGAATCTCAGTGACAAGAAAGGTCAGGTGGGGGAAACCTTGTAACCCGTGGGGGCGCTCTACCGTGTAGGGGTCTTCGCGGGACTCACCCTCTTTGGCTGCCTAGGTAATTCTCATGTGGACGACCTTCTGATCAAGGGGTATCATCTGCCCCAAACCTCTATAGTCACCCAACATATTTTGGGTGTCTTGATTGGGTCCAGTAAGTTCTAATCTCATCCAGTCCATCAGTGCATGTTTGGTAGGAGGTCCTTGAAACCTCCTCTAGAAATCTACTCTCCCCGAGGCCAAGCCTCGATACCCTTGTTTGTGCGACAACCACTCCACATAGACCTCTCTTCGGATTTTGAACCTAGTTCCCCTTCTTCTTCCATCATGGCTCAGCCTGTTGAAGAAGAAAATAATCTTGAGCACCAGCTCCAGCGTTTTAATGATCTCTTCCAAAACTTCATGAACCCACCGCAGCACCCCATGATGCGAGATCACTATAATCCCGCTGTGGTGGAAATTGAGCCTCGAGTCAGAATCCTGACTGGAGGATCTTATTCTGAATTGAAGCTCAACATGATTCATGCCATACCTAAATTCTATGGGCTTAACTCGGAAGATCCCTTCCAGCATATCAAACAGCTCAAGCATCTGGCCCAGACCATCGGGTCAGATGCACAAAATCCGGATATCTTACTCATGAAGATGTTCTCTTTCTCCCTTATGGACAAGGCGGCTCATTGGTATCAGACACAGACCCGCCCGATCAACACTTGGGAAGAACTCCAGTCCGAGTTTTTAAAGTTCTTTCCTGTTGGTCGGACAAACGCCTTGCACCATCAGATTACTCACTTCACATAGCAGACGGGAGAACCTCTTCATGAGGCATGGGATCAATTCCAGGATCTCATGAGAAAGTGCCCCCATCACGAAGTTCCTAAATGGGAACAAGTCCAGTCTTTTTACCAGGGACTCTATGAAGATATTAGATTGTTCGTCAATGCAACTTGCGGAGGGAAAATCATGGGTCAACATGAAGATACCGTGTGGGAGATTCTCGAGAATATGTGTGAGAACTCCATCAACAACGACTCCATGGGATTATTCGACCGAACGAATACCCGTGCAGCAACGAACCTTAGGGGAGCACATGAGACGCAAAACCAGTCCGCATTAGTCGACCTAGAATTAATGGCCAGTCAGTTGGACAAGGTCTCAATTATTGAGAAGAAGGTGGACGAGATAACTCAACACTTGCAGCAAGCCACCTCTGCACAGAACTCCTTCGCACAACCACCTCCTGCACGGGAAACTATGCAGAACATTTTCCACTGACCTTCCCCTGTGATGGACTCGTATCCACCCCCATCTGACTCTAGGACCGAAGGGACCTCCGATCCTTTCTATTCTTGCCGGGGGAACTCTATTCCCCCATTCTCTGACTTTCCTGAGGCTCCTCAGACCTGCGAGGACCTCAACGCCATCCAAAATGTCCAGTGGACGGGAAATTCTCAGAATCCAAGACCACCCTTTCAGCCCCGTCCACAAGCCCCTTGTCCTTATCAGTCGCCTCAGCCTCGGCCCAACCCCACTTATCCATCCGAGCCCAACCAAGACCAAATGTCCCTTATCCTTCAAACTCTGGCTGACATTCAAAGAACGAATGCGGCTATCCAGAAGAAACACAAGGACGAAATCACAGAGGTCTGCAACCAACTTGCCCAGTTGGCAAATTCTCGCCAACCGGGCACACTTCCTTTTCAACCTCTGCCTAACCCGAATAACGTGCCGACCCAGAGGTGCGTTATGAACCCGAACCCTGGCCAAGCACATTTGATCTATCAGGCCCCTTCTGTTCCATCACTTGACAGGATGGAAGCATTAACCTCCTATGCGGGTTGCCAACAGCAACATCCCATCTTACCAACCCCCAACCAGAACCAGGAAGGACTAAATTCTGTGACAACCCGTAGTGGTAAAGCAACCCAAGACCCACCTTATCCCAACCACTCTAAGCCTGGTAGTGACCAAAACCCTAGGATAGTTATCCATAATGTTCCTATCCCTGTCCCAGATCAAAAACTTGGACCTATCCTAGAGGAACCAACCAAGGTTCCATTTCCCGAGGCCTTGACCAAGGGAAAGAGGGCAGTTAAACCCGTGGCTCCTGAGGAGGACCTGATCAAACTCTTTGAGCAGGTCCAAATAAACATCCCCTTCATGGATGCAATCCACCACATACCGGCTTACGCACGATTCTTAGAAAAGGTGTGTATACCTCAGCGTAAGCCGCGAACTATGAGTGGGAGTCCGATTGTACTATCAGAGGAAGCCAGCTCTGTGATCCTAAGTAAACTCCCACCCAAGGAAAAAGACCCAGGCACTCCCCTGATTTCATGTAAGATTGGTGAAATCCAGTTTGATAGAGCATTATTAGACCTAGGTGCCTCAAACCTGATACCCACATCCCTGCTTAACCAACTAGAAGAATCTAAACTGAAACCGACTGAGGTGACATTGCAGTTAGCCGATCAATCTATCAAGTCACCTAAGGCAATTCTTGAGGATGTTATTGTGAGGGTTCGGGATTTCTACTTCCTTATAGATTTCATAGTTCTAGACATGGATGCACCTGAGAATCCAAGGGATACACCAATCATACTAGGGAGACCTTTTCTGGCCACTGCAAGGGCCAACATAAGTTGTGACAAGTGCCAAATAGAGCTGAAATTTGGGAATCAGACTCTCAAGATTGATATCTTTAAGGCCCAACAAGGGATTAATTGCAGTGTGATGGAGCAAATTTGTGACATCAGAGCCGTGGTTGATGAACCACAAATTGAGGACAACATGATTTTCCCTCATCAACCACAAGAAGATCTAAAATCGCAATTAGAGGAGTCAGAACTTGATTTAGACAAGCCCATAACTCCCACCCTTGTACCCCACACCCACTCTGACCCACCCGCTGCTACTGATAACCCAGTTCTAGAACTCAAGCCCCTTCCCGATCATTTGAAATATGTCTTTTTGGGTTCCAATCAGACACTTCCGGTGATTATAAGCTCTAAACTCACACCTGACCAGGAATCCCATCTGATTGCTGTTCTCCACCAACATCGCAGAGCCATTGGCTGGACTCTGGATGATTTGACTGGAATAAGTCCCTCTTATTGCACACACCGCATCTATTCTGAAGAGGGCACACGACCTTCACGTGAAATGCAGAGACGTCTGAACCCCAATCTGCAGGAGGTCGTGAAAAAGGAGATCATTAAGTGTTTAGATGCAGGGATCATCTACCCGATCTTTGACAGTCATTAGGTGAGCCCAATCCAGGTTGTGCCTAAGAAGGCAGGGCTCACCACCATCACGACTGAAATCAGAGAGGTCATACCTACCCATATAGCCAACTCGTGGAGATTCTGCATAGATTACCGAAGACTTAATTCCTCCATGAAGAAGGATCATTTCCCACTACCGTTTATTGATTAGATTCTCGAAAAACTAGCGGGAAATAGATTCTTCTGCTTTCTTGACGGGTACTCCGGTTACAACCAAGTGGCGATTCATCCAAAGGACCAAGAAAAGACCACGTTCACTTGCCCCTTCGGGACTTACGCATTCCGAAGGATGCCTTTCGGTCTCTTCAATGGGCCTGCAACTTTTCAGCGGTGCATGCTTGCCATATTCTCTGATATGGTAGGTGATTATCTGGAAGTTTTCATGGATGACTTCTCAATTTTTGGGGCATCATTTGACAATTGCCTCCAGCACTTGGTTCACATACTCAGGCGATGCATTGACGTAAATCTGGTTCTTTCCTGGGAAAAGAGCCACTTTATGGTGCCTGAGGGGATCATCCTGGGACACTTAATTTCTGAGAGAGGCATCCAAGTGGATCGAACCAAGGTTAACTTGATTTCTAAACTTCCTATGCCTAGCTTGATCAGGGACATCCGATCTTTTTTGGGGCACGTCAATTTTTACCGTCGTTTCATCCCTGATTTCTCGAAAATCGTGTGCCCATTGACCACTCTTCTCTCCAAGGATGTACCCTTTGAGATTTCCAAGGAATGCACTCAAGCTTTCGAGATCCTTCATGACCGAGTCACCTAGGCCCCGATCCTACAATCCCCTGTTTGGTCTCAACCCTTTGAGATCATGTGTGATACATCTCACTTCACTGCAGGAGTGGTTCTGCGGCAAAAGATTGACAGGAAACTCGTGGTCATCTACTACTCTAGCAAGACAATTGGCGAGGCTTAGCGTAACTACACAGTTATGGAGAAAAAGCTACTAACTGTAGTATTTGCCCTCAAAAAATTTAGATCTTATCTCCTGAGTTCCCATGTCATAATCTACTCGGATCACACTGTTGTGAGGCATCTCCTTGCGAAGAAGGACGCAAAGCCTCGATTAATCCGATGGATCTTGCTGTTGCAAGAATTTGACTTCGAGATTCGCAACAAGGCAGGAAGACAGAACGTGGTAGCTGACCACTTGTCTCGCCTTCCTTCTGAGATCATCGAACCTTCTGGACCCATCACGGAGCATTTTCCTGGTGAGCACCTCTTGACTATTGGTACCAGGCTTCCATGGTTTGCTGATATAGTAAACTACTTGGCATCACACCAGATCCCGTCTGATTGGCCGAAGGCCAAGAAAGACAAGTTGTGCTCTGATGCCAAGTACTACATTTGGGAAGACCCGTACTTGTTCCGCATAGGTGCTGACCAAATTATCCGACGATGTGTCCCAGAGGTCGAAATCAATGACATAATCTCTTTCTGCCATGACCAGGCATGCGGTGGCCATTTTTCTAGGCATAAAATCGCATCGAAAATTCTCCAGTGTGGCTTTTATTGGCCCATTATCTTCAAGGATGCATACAGTCACTGTAAGGCATGCAGTTGTTGCCAAACTTTGGGCAACATGAGCCATCGCGACATGATGCCTTTACAGCCGATTCTCGTATGCGAGATTTTCGATATTTGGGGGATTGATTTTTTGGGCCCCTTCCCTATCTCGGATGGCTTCAAGTACATTTTACTCACTGTTGACTATGTATCTAAATGGATCGAAGCCATTCCAACCCGAACCTGTGATCACAAGATCGTCATCAAATTCATTCATCAGAATATCTTCTCATTATTCGGGATTCCTTATGCTATCATCTCTAATGGAGGGACCCATTTTACCAATGCTTAGTTTAGGTCACTGATGACCAAATACGAGGTGACACACCGAATCTCTACTCACCACCCCCAGATTAATGGTCTAGCTGAGCTATCAAATCGGGAGATTAAGAAAATCCTACAAGTTACTGTTCGACCTGACAGGAAGGACTGGTCATCCCAACTTCCGGAAGCTTTGTGGGCTTATAGGACCACCCACAAAACCCAATTAGGCATGTCTCCTTTTATACTGGTTTACGGGAAGGCGTGTCACCTTCCCGTCGAATTGGAGCACAAATCCTATTGGGCAGTATGGAATTGCAACCTAGATCTTTCTAAGGCTGAAACCCACAGAAGGCTTTAAATAAGCGAGATTGATGAATTACGCCTTGATGCGTATGAAAACTTGCAAATCTACAAAGAGCAGGTTAAAGCCTTTCATGACAAGTACATATCTAGAAAGATCTTCCACCTTGGTCAGAAGGTCCTACTCTTCGATGCCCGACTTAAATTGTCCCCTGGAAAACTGCGATCCAAGTGGGTCGGACCATATCTTGTCCGACAAATTTTTGGAAATGGAGCCGTCGAGATTAGTCTGCTTAGCCACGATTCCGAACCTTTCGTCGTGAACGACCAAAGACTCAAACCGTTCATTGATGTAACCAATACAGATTTGGCTGAGTCATCATTTATCCTCCATTCTCCTTGAGCTAGTTGCGCCTAGCCGATGGCGTAAAACTCAGCACTTAACGGGAGGCAGCCCGTCATTCTTTTTGAAAACCTGAAACCTTTTTCTGACATTTCTTTGCACTTTAGGTTCATTCCTTAGGACAACCAACTTCACCTCAGGTACTCGTATCTGAGATTAGAAATCGTCCGCAACAGTCACCTCGACTCATCCACTCACCTAATATCTGTCCTAATGCATGAACCAAGCCAAATAAAAATCCACCTAATGTACAATGAGGACATTGCAAACCTTAAGCATGGGGGGTATGAAAAGTGCAATAAAAATTCATAACAAGAAAAGGTTTCAATAAAAAAATCACATATACACAAAAAAAAAAATTTGAGGAGGGAAGAAAGTGCTGGTAAGCTTCACAAAAGGAGGAGGAAAAGAGCAGAATATTAAAAAGGAACACAAAATAAAAAAGAAAAAGGGATAGTCATTAGTAAGAAATTAATGAATTAACCAAAGTTTTAAACCACATTAAAGAAAAGTAAAGAGAAAGTACACAACAAGATTAGTAAGAACGCGAACCTTAGGCATTCTTGGGTAGACTCTTAGTACTCGTTAAGATCTAGATACTCCTCAAGAGGTTGAGGAAAATGAAAAGCTTAAGTATTAGGTCTAAGGCTTAGGGAGTATTAGGCCTCTTTAACTGACCTTCGGTTTACGTGACTCGGTAACCTAAGCACCTAAATTCACACACACAATCTGGTTCAGCGAGCATAAATATCAAAATCACACAGAAGAGTTTCAAATGTTCTGAAAATGTCACCTAGATTAGGAGTGGCCGATCAACACAAGTTGATTTGGACAAGTTCCCAGTGCGGAGAGGTGGGAAATTCCCCTCGAAGATGCGTAACCTATCATCTCCACGGTGCTTGTCTCCTAGGATATTTACATACCTTACTAGGGGCATGTAAGCACTCTGCTTGTTCAGATTCCATGGATGGCATTATCACGAAATGTCAATTGTCAGGGTCTGAATTCGGCCACGGAACACCATGGATGGGATTATCTCGAAAGCCAGGGTTTTGGGGGTTACCATTGGCATTGCTATCTCGAAGCATCGATTGCCAGGAACCTTTGAGGATTGATGATAGGGACGAGGAATCCGATACAGATCGTGTTGTAAAGTCAATCCTAAGCTAGAATTAAAAAGAAAAGAGAGAGAAAACTCTCCAAATAAATAAACCCTCTATCTCTCTCTTACAAAACGCACTGCAAACTGAGCCAAAGCTGACAATGTCTCAAGCACGGGCACGGAGTCCAATAAACTATAGGGTAGTTCCTGTGGGCCTTAAAAACCTTTACTAAAGACTGAGGCTAAAGCTAGACAGATCTAGATCTTAGTTGGTACTAAAGTACCATTTAGGCCCATGGTTGACATTCTAACCTAATCAAGGAGACAAGAGAAAAAAGCACATATCAAATTTGATAAAAGGAATTCATGGTCTAGAATAGAGGTTAAAACCTTAAACTTTTGCAAAGGGACTAGCAAAAGCTAGGCATGGGGTTATGATGAGAACCTCATCATGAACCCTAACTAGCATATTTCGATCTATTAAATTGAACAAAAGCTCCTACAAAACCTAAAGGAAGTCCTAAATCAGGGAATTGCAAATCTGAGAATAAAATAATACAAAAGGGGTAAAACTGTAATTTTACCATTACAGTACATAAATAGGGTTTCTAAGGGTCTAGACACAGGTCAAATGGACTTAATAAGAGAAAAAGTGGGATGATTTGGTCATAAAAGGATTATGACAATCTGGGAATTAAATGACATTCTGTAACCCTAAAAAAATCCCACTTTAATTCACGAAGTTCCAGGCAAGATAAAATCAATTAAACCCTCTAAAATTCATAGAAAAATATCCCCTAAGGTTAAGAACCTTCAATTTGGCCATTGAAACCTATCTTGACCTAGATTGAGAACCATACCCAATTTTTGACCAAATTTGGATTTTTATGCAAAATGATCGAGCAAACATGGTCAAACCTAAAATCTAACCTCACCATTGGATTCCTTAGGTCCAAATTAGGTTTATACCAAAATGGTCCTCAACAATTACTTTTCAACCCTCAACTTTTTGAAACCTTACAAGGACCCCCCTATCTTTCCCGTCATCTTCTTCAATCAAGTCCCTCTGCCACCCACCTGCGTAGGCCATACCTCCGGCGACTTTGCACGGAGGATGGCACCGCGTATGCGTGGGGAGCGGCCCTAGATTTGAAAGGGAGACTCCTTGCGTTGTCCCCTGCAGCATCGGCCAGCTCCCATGCCCTGTCGGCTACCATACCTCTCGTGCGAACGCTCAAGAGGTATGGGTCTCGTTCCAGCCATACCTCCGGTGAGGTATTCCCACCTCCTCCTCGCAATTCTCTCCTGGCTGACTCCTATTTAAGGAGCAGCAACCCCTGCTGCATCCTTCAAGCCTAATTTGGCCGAAGAAATCCCTCCAATTTCGTCTCCTCCTCCCCCGGTGATTCTCCTCCTCCTTTCTCGTCACCCTGCCACCATACTAGTGGCAGGGTTACCTCCTCCATCTTCCGCCGCGCCTCGCCGTACCAGCAGGCACCCTCCAGCCCCTCTTCCTCATCGTTGTCTCTTCCCCTGGGTACCTTCGACTTCAGCGACGGCAGCACAGCTGCTCGCCACCTCCGCCTCCCCCCTTCGTCCAGAGACTCTTAGATAAGTTCCTTCTCTCCTCCTCTTCATTTCCCCTCTTTTAATTCACACTTTCGACCCCTCTACACCACTATCCACCCTCACCATCTCCACCTCCGGCTGACCACCGGCGAGGTGTTCCCGCCACTCCACGCCTCCATCCACCTCGCCCGACCCCTCAAAACCACCGCCACCATCCACTTAGTAACTTCCCCATCTCCACTGCCCGCCACACACACTCCACACCTCTACCGACCTAACCCGCCTTCACGGCCACATGGTGATATAGGCACGCACGCCTAGGCCGCCCCGCGGCCAGCCAACCCCCGTCTCACCTTCGTCGTGATACGGCGAAGGTTTTCCTTTGATCTGACAGGGCCGCAAGGCCGCATTCATGCATTTTAGGTTTGCGCTTCCGCTGCCATTAGTGAAGGTATGAAGGAGCTCCCTCGCCAACTCCAAGCTCTTCCAGCTCTAGGAGGATGCTCAGGTCATGCGGAAGACTGTTGCGCACTTCTCCAGGTTTTCAATTGGCAGCGAAGACCTCGGCTAGAGTGGCGATTGAGCGTGGTTGCTGCTACAAGCACACAGGCAGCAGGGTGGGACGTTTAGTCCCACCTCATTAGTTTGCAAGTGCCCCACAGCGCGTAAGTTGCAAAAGTGATTCAGGCTTATCGCCTCAAGTCACATAGGGGTGAGGTCCCTCGCCCTCACTCGCCACGCCTCGTCCGCGACACTTCCCCTGTGGACTTGGCACTCGGATTCGACTAACCTATCCGTGCACTCCTAGCGCACCACACCCACGCAAGTGCACCTAGACCTGGGCGCGCACCTGACCCGATTACCCGGCTCTGGAGAGCGAACCGAAGAGAGAAATAAAGGGAGAGAGAGACGCGGGGAGGGTAGGGGTTAGGTTTTGCCTAACCATATGCTTGTGCAGGGAACGGGAGAAGAAGCAAGGAAGGAGGAGAAGGCGCAGCTGAGGACTTAGCCGCGAAAGCCAGCTGCAGCCAGAGAGAAAAGAAGAAAAAAAACTTGGAGGCGCAGAGAAGCAGAGGAGAAAGAAGATGGCACTGTAGCCGCAAAGAAGTTGAGGTAGAAAGAAAAGGAAGAAAGAAGAAAGCAAATGGCAAAGATAGTAGAGAAGAAGAGAAAAAAGAAGAAGCCCAGAAGAAGAAGAAGAAGAAGCAGTGGCTGAAAAGGAGAGCACAAGCACTGTAGCAAATGGCACTTAAGGCGTCTGACCCCTGGAGTCAGACATCTGAAAACAGAGAGAAAGGAGAACAAAAGAAGAAAGAGAGAAGAAAAGAGGAGACATTTTTATTTTCCTCTCTTTAATCTTTTTGTAAAACAGTATATTGTAAATTGTGATTTTCTACTCTTCTAGAATCAAGCTTGCTCCTTGAGTTCGACCTTGAAGAAATTTTTGTATTCAAGTAATAAAATACAATCAATCTAGTGGCAGTTTTACACAAAAACCTACCACCACCCAGTCACTGGATCACACCTCTTCCTGCTGCCTTTAGGTAAATCTTAGACCAGGAAGCTACCTACTTAAAAAGAAAGTATAAAAGAAAAGAAAAGAAACAAAAGAAATAAGCCACACTTCGCCGCATGAGTATGGCTGGTAAGTTGTTCAGAACCCAGCTCAAGAAATGCACATAAAAATTCCTAAAACACTAAGGAAGAAGAGGAGAAGTAGAATAAGCTGGGGAGATATACACTGGACTCACCCTTGTGTTGACCCCATAAAAAATACAAGTAGGGAGAAAGTTACCGGTTGTAAAGATACACCTTTAGGCAGAACTCTCTTTTTAAGGTCACTTAAGGGCATAAATACCCGAAGTTCGTTCTGATTGCTGATCAATGAGTCTATCACATTCACAAAAAGATGCTTAAAACTTAGGGTTCTCATCAAATCTTGGGTGGGTTGAGTGACCATAGAAAGCCACTCTATAACCCTAAACTCAAAAATCCAAAAAAAATTAGAAAAAGAGAAAAAGAGATTTTTCTTTGGATAAGGCGAGGGCTTGAGGTAGTCTGCATTTTGGTAGATACTCGGGTGCTATTGTGTCTTTGAAAGTTAGGTCCTAAGTAAAAATCTCCTAATGTTGAAAATGATTTATGCCCGAGTAATCCAACCTAATTCTTTTATAAAGAGCATGTAGTTTTTGCTAGGGACCAGCAAAAGATAGGCATGGGGGTGTGATGTGCATATATCTAATTAACCTAAAATGTCTATTAATGTATGTTCTTAGTGTCACATTAGCATTATACAATGTAAATAGTGCATAACATGCATAATCATGCATTTAGATCAAGTTGTATAAATTGTATAGTAATTGTCTCTTTTTTATGATTAGGGACAGGGCGACTTTTTATCAGGGCCTTGGATCGAAGATCCAACCGTACGGATCTGATCAGGTGATGATTGGAGTTCAATGACTCCAAGATCGCCCTAATCGGACATCCGTAGCACCAGATAGAGATCGAGGAACCCTAAAGATCAAGGGCTAAGATGGTGTTAATCCGCACCTCAGACGACAAATCCGACCATACAAATGGGTTCGGAGTGACAATCGCAGCCTAACAACGCAAAAATCGGTCCAATCTGACACCCGTGGCACCATCTACAACACTCAAAAGATGGACGGCCTACATGGCGCCACATGGTACCATCATAGCCGCCCAGCACCGGTCGTAGCTCTCCTTCACCTGCTCGACAAATCTCTGCCATTGGATGCCCATCCAATGGCCGAGAATGTGCCACGTTGCCTCTCATCCAGCGCCTCCCCTCATCTGAAAGCACAAGCAACATTTGATCTTGACCGTCGGATGAATATCCAACAGCCTAGATCGACCATGCGCAAAATCCTCAACACGCCTCAACCGCACACATAGCGCAGCAGTTAAGGCGCTGCGTAGGCGGATGGCACGGGTTTGAGTTGCAGGCGCAGCGCTTCTCCTCGCGCATGGGCGTGCAATTGGAGCCGCGTGATTCGCATCGAGCGGCGCAGATCAACTGATAGCACCCATGCACGATCAGACGCGCAACACAAATGCCTGATCGCATGCGGGCGCACGACGCTGGCGAGGGCAGTTTAAGCCGTCCGATCTCTTGATCGGATGGCAGAGCGCGCGCGGTCATGCGAAGGTGTTGAGAGCATGAAGGTGAAGGGACGTGTGAGCGTCTCGCGCACGTCGGCCACATTCAGGCATTTAGCGACGGATAAATCCATCACTAAAGGTCCTGAATTAATGTTTTTAATGTTGTAATGTGCAAAATGCCCCCACTCCTTGCAACTATAAAAGGAGACCCCTACCATACGGATTTCTCATCCCTTCCTTCTCCTCTCTCCCTCTCCAAAGCTTAAGAGAAGCTTGTCCCACACTCGAGATGCTCCTTAAGAGCTAAAACCAAGTTTTCACCCCCATTCCAGAAGCAGATCCCGTGACGACGAGGACGTACTGCCTCGTTCCCGTTCCTCCTGCTTCGTCCTCCTTCTTCCCGCTTTGTTCCTCGTCTTCCAAGTGTTGTCCCGTCCGGCTCATCCTCCAAGTGATCATCGAAGAGGATAACTTCTCTCTCCCATTCTTTTTACTGCTTTCTAGAGTAGAATTATCCTACTTTCTAGTTGTAATAATTTCTCGCTTTCTAATGTAATCATTTCTCGCTTTCTTAGTTGAAAAATATTATACAATATCAAGTGATTGTTCTTTCTCTCTCTCTCTCTCTCTCTTATTGTCTATATTGATTCCATTGTGATTATTTCACCCTTTATACAAAAACACAAAAACATAATTGTGAATTTTGATCGACGTAGCCTCCTTGTGTTCGACCCAGAATTTCTTTACAGATTTTTCGATATAAATTTTATTTGTTGAACGAATTTCTTTGCAACTCAAATTACGACGGGTTTTCAAATCCAATTGCGAACGCATAGTCATCCACCATTCAACAATTATAATTAAAATACTTTAAGTGTATGAATAATTGCACAAGAGATAGATCAAATTAACAAATGCAACATTCCATTAGAAAGAAAGACATTTACACATATGATTTAGCATTAAAACTAAGTAATGTGTTTATTACTTCAAAAGTAGCTATTTACAAAAGATAAAGGCAAGAAATTGCTAAACAAATGAATACAATGACTTTATTTCATCACTTAAAGCAAAAAGAGAGAACAAGATATATCAATGAATTACAAATCAGACGTCTTAAAAATGAAGATTGGAAGTCTGATAGAAGGCACAAACATCTGATTCTTCCTCTTTCTATTTCTTTCCTTCATTCTTTCTTCAGCCCTTTTCTTCTTACTTCTTTTCTTCTTTTATTGTGCTCTCTCTCTCTTTCTCTTGAGCTCTCTTTAACCCTTTAACTCCGCTTCTCTTGTTTTATCCTTTATCTCTTTATTTGTCTCTCACACCTTAGCTGTGACACTTAGCCAATTTTCTTAAGCTCTCCTCTTCAGCTCTTCAATTATAAAAATTATTTATTAATGGATGGCCCATGCTCGTTCGAGGATACACAACGCCCAATGGGCGTGACCAAACCCTACGTGAGCTTGGGCCTAGTTCTTTAATTGGTGGATTTTACTCAATTCAAGTTCATGCACAGTCCCTGGCCTCCCAGGCTCACACGCCCACTCATGGGCCCATACACTCATGCCCACAGGTGCACGCACACACGCACATGCGCAGGCACATGCATCACATGCACCCACGCCCATAAGCTTAGCTTCATTTGTCGCCCTACGCTGACGATCGAGAAGGCATACACAGGAATTCATAATATACCGTGCCGTGCACTCAGGAACTTTTGAGGTGGGACTTTGTTTCCTAGATTTTGGCTGAACTTTAGCCGACAATTTCGGCCAACTCTGTTTGCCAAATTGCTCGAGCAAAGCCATCGAAAGCCCTTTGGATGCTCTACAGGATTATAACACCAATTTGGTGTTCAGATTAGGTATAGCCCTTCGATTTGAAGGGTGAAGCTGGGAGGTTTGCACGGCCAATCATGGCCTGCAGATGATGAAATCAAATCTAAGTACCTGAGGGAGAGCTTTTGACCTCTAGATGAGGTCCAGGCTAGGTTCAGAAGGTGTTGCCGCTTCTAATGGATGAAGGGTGAAGCTATGAGATGCTTCAGAAAGATGAAGAAGCTTGTGAGCTTCGCACAAGAGTTTCAGAGCTCCATTCTGAGCTCTGAAAGGCTCGACAGAGAGCTAACAACCTTACAAAGTGGATTGAACAATCTCACCAAAAACTCAAAGAACACGGTAATGGGTTCTAAAGAACCCAAATTGGACAGAAGATCAAATCTCATCTAAATCTTAGTAAAACTCAATCAAAACAACTCCAACTCATTCTAAATCATCCCAGAAAGAATTTCAACCTTTTAATTCACAAATTTAAACTCTTAATCCTCAATTTGAACCTGGGGATTGACCACGGTGAGCTAGAGTTGACTTTCTGTAATAGACATTTTTAGATCCAATTAAAACCTTGAATCAGCTTAATTCTTCTTCAGGAATCTATCTAAAACATCAAAACTAAGTTTTGATCAGGTCTAACGCAATTTCAGCCATCGCCTCCTGAAGTCGAGATGAGGTTTGTTCGATGGAATAGTTTAGAGACTCTCAGAGCAATTAAAGATCAAAAGCTTCTTTTACAAGTTCCTTTCAAGCTTTTGGATCAAATTTCAAGATCTAAACCTCATTAGAACTGCTTCTCCAACTCTGCCGGAGTTGAATGAGACATAGTTCTGGGAACACCAGACAATGAAACCTAAATTAAATCATCGATTTATGATCCTTACAATCCAACAAGATAATCTGGAGTTCTGCAGAGCTTATCTAGGGCTGAAGCTCTGATTTGACTTGTCAGAGCTCACCGGAGCTCCGGTGAGTCCAAGAAATGTCTGGCAGTGTACAAAACTCCATCAAATTGACCATTAAAGGTCTTAAGAGCTTCCTGAGGTCACAAGGAACCTCAGGAGCTCATTAATTAAAGCAATTCGAGATCAATTCACAAGTTAAGCATCGAATTCAAAAAAATGTAATATGAGTTCGCTAGAACTCAGATCACATCCTCTCACTCAATTGAGTGAGGAGAAGTGTTCTGTAGCGTTCAGAGATGGTCTATAAGTGATCAATTAAGTGCTTTAACTCTCTTGAGCTTGCCATGGACAGTGAGATCAAGAGTTGAGACGTAATTAGGCATTTTTCATATAGATGATTATTTCTTTAATTAACAAGTTGAACGGGGCCCTTAAATAGTGTATAGGCGATGTAGGGCCCCAATTAGGTGTGGTCAACGCTTGGTAACCTTCGTCATGGACAGCGGAGGTCGCCGGTGAAGGTGGCAATGAATTAGGCGCTAAAGCTGATAAAAATGAGGGGAAAATAGTGTTATGAAATCATAATAAGGAGAGGAAGGTGATCAGTGCGTAAAAATGGCAAAAGAGTAGCCCAGACAAGCTCAAAGAGCTTGCCGGAGCTGAGGAAGATGGCATACAAATTGAACATTTAAACCTAGCTATCTACCTAATCTACTGAACTAAGCTACGCTACACATACCTAAGCCTAATCCTACTGTTACCTAGACGAAGGAGGTGAGGAGTCTCCGTTGAAGGTTCTTGAAATGACTCGCCGCCCTTTTAGTCGAATAAGACGTCTAGAGTGTCAGTCAGACGTCTGAACATAGGTCCGTACATCCGAAAGTGGGAAAAATCAAAACTTACTTTTCCTTCACACGCACGCGGCGCGTGGACTGTTCTCTCTCCTCTCGACCCTCTCACCCGAAACCTTAATGCTTCTCATTTTGAACCCCCCATCTACAATCCACCCCCCACCACTTGAGCAATCATCACCTCCACCTTCTCCTTGCATTCGACCACGGCCCACCAGCCTCCTGTCTCTATTGTAGCAACGGCGAGGAAGGAGAGGAGCCGACGAGGGAGAACGGGGAAGTGCGAGAGCAAGAGTGTGAGGGAGTGAGAGGAGAGTGGGGGGAGAGGGACGACGGCCGCAGGAGCTCGGTGGAGCTCAAGGAGTTCATGAGAGAGTGAGAGAGGTTTGACACGGAGGAGGAGGAGAGTGCAGCGAGAGCGTGGGAGGGTCGAGGCTGAGGGAGCTCGTGCGGGAGATCGGAGGAGCTCGCACGAGCGGCGGTGGACATGCACGCGAGGAGGAAGGGCTCAGGGAGGTGACCTCTCGGCCCTTTGCAGCTGCTGAGGCTGCTACGGTATGCTGCGGGCGACACTGCGAGAGGAGCAGCATCGCAGAGGAGGTTTAGATACTGGAAGTCTTCCAGTATCAGACGTCTAGAAGGTCTACCAGACATCTGGAGAGGCATCAGGTCGTCTGGAGCTGAAGCTGGACTTCTAAAAGCATATTATCATGCGGGGGTATGTGTTTCTTGCGCTACTTTCTGCCATGCAGACTGTAGAGCAGGAATGTCAGGCTGAAATTGGTTCTGCGATTTTCATACGCAGGTGCAGGGCATTGGCAACGTGCATGGTGTGCCTTTCCAGGCACTTTTGGACGTCTGACCACATCGCCAAAGGTCTGACGGCCCTTCCAGACGACTGGGAGGAAGGTGAGACATCCGGAACTCTCTTCAGATGGTTGCAGAGGAGTCTAGAAGTCTGAGGCAGCCGCAGGAAGTGAGAGGTAAGAGCTAACGTCTTTTAAGACGTCTGGGACTAGTTCCAGACATCTGATTTTGGACAGTAACCGTGTTTTTAGCCTGTTCAGGGCCCAAACGGAATCAGAATTCCACAAACGAACTACCGTTATTTTCCACTCGAGTTTCTCTACATGTTCATGTTGAGGACCTACTGTTTTAAGTTCTTCTGATGTAAATTAGTTGCTGGTACAGGTTACCAACTGGTGGTGTGTTCGGGGCCCGCGAAGACAACGAGATCTGTGGTGCAGGCCACCATTCCTCCCGTGATACCAGGTAGAGTGGTTTAATTCAGTTGTTAATATTTAAATAAGAATGTGCTTGTTTGGAATAATTGGATTGAACTCTAGGATGTGGAATGAACCCTAGGGTAGAAATAATTGAGCCTGTTTTGAGCTGTATTGTTTACTTGAGTGCATGTTTAAAATAAATTGCTAGCAGTGGTATTAGTGTAATTATGAGATACTGTTTTAGACATGAAAACACGAGCTGCCTATATGTGATGGAAAATTGAGAATTGGATAGTGTGATCCAGATATTGATAATGAAATGAATATGAGCATAAACCTTACGGGGATATAGGAGTAGAACTCCTGTGTATGAAAGGAAATCTGGTATGTAGATAGGAAGTGAGCTAGCCCTTGTGTACATGGTACCAAGGGGAGCGACTGCCCCTTTTAGTGTAAAGGGGTGCTTGCCGCCTCTAGGGTTGAGACCTGGGGTTAGGCCTAGTCACTCTACACCGACTCTTATTTGGCCCTCTTGTACATAGTATCGAGATGTGGTACTAGTGTAGGGAGGGAGCTAACCTTCCCACTGTGCCCAAGGTTTAGACTAGCCAACCTACACTGACTCTTGTTAGGCCCATAGGGCAAACCAGGATAATCAGACGAGGGTATGCGGATTGTAGAGGGGCGAGACCCTTGTTTGGTTCTGAGGGGTGAAATCCCTGTTCTAAGAGGGCAAGGCCCTATACTGTTCCGTGCTGTACTTTAGGCATACCCACTAGTGGAAACAACTGACCGCATGCCAGTGCGGGGTAGCTACCCGTGCGCTTATCATGCGTGCCGTAGTCACCGCTACGTCGCGACAATGACCTCGAGGTGGTTGACTGGGTATAGGACTACTGCGAGAGACTCTCCCCTCCAGGAGAGCACCATGTGTACCTTCTACTTCACTGAAAAGACTACAATAAAGATCGTTCCCACGAGGAACAAGCAAGATCAAGAAATACTTGGATCCTTTGTGAAATAAATGAACCAGAAATACATAGATGAGATAAATAGAAATGAGAATAAAACCTGGTTGCTTGTTTTACTTTACTTACACATAAATAATGTAAACACCACTCTACTCAGTGTTCGCTGACTCTGTCTTTTCGTAACCCTGTTTAGGACCAGGAGTTGAGAAGCCCGAGTTTCCGACTGCAGAGGGTGCTGGGCCCAACCGAGCCCAGCCGTAGTTGGTTCTTTCCAGCTCTTTAGTTTTCTGCTATTGTAGTGAGTACTAGACATCTATTTTACTGTTCCTGTTACTTTCTGTCTTCTTTTCCGCTGTGTTGTTGTGATGACATGTATTATTTTGTTGAGACTTTTAGCTCTGTTGTTCCTTTACATCTCGTTTTTCCATATGCTTAGTTATATTGCATGTGTGAATGTGGTTTATATCCTGCTTTTGGTTATTTCTCGTTGGACAACTAAGTCTTGGGACTAGTCGAGGCGAGCCAGTCTCAAGCCCTGTAGGGATCTGGGAATCAGATCGTAACAAGATGGTATCGGAGCAAGGTCATCCCAATAAATGAACTAATTGGTCCGAGAATAACCACTCACGTGCATATAACTAGCATAGCCATCACAACGTATCGCTTTGATATTTGTTTCTGAGTCTTTTTCTCGATGTAATCCGATATCGTTGACAACTCTTGTTCTATCTCTTGCATCTCCTTGCAGGAGATGCCTCGTCGAGGAGTTCCTGAGGCAGGCCATGGTCGTAGCCGTGGACGAGGTCGGAGGGGCGGATGTGCCGGACCTGAGGCACCAGTTTACCCACCCCTCCTCTTGGGCATTCAGGCCCAGGATCTCGCCCAACTGATCAGAGACATCATGTGAAAGGAGCTCCAGCAACCTCCTCGGGCACCTCTTCCTAAGGACGTGGAGGGGGATTCCTTGGTGGGACAGAAAGACCATCGCAGTGCCGGACGAGTAGGAGTGGGAGGGGGTGATCCTCCACCGCCCCCACCACACGAGACACTTCCGAGCATGAGCCCTACTTACCTAGAGGCGTGCCCGTTCCTCCACTGCAGCTACACCACGAGTTTTTCGAGCAGTTCCAGAAGCTCAAGCCCCCCTCCTTCAAGGGGGATGAGAGCCCGTCTGAGGCAAAGGACTGGCTGGAGCAGATAGAGAAGATTTTCGACACCCTCCGCCCGCCTGCAGAGTGTCGCGTGGCCTTTACCACGTACCAGCTAGACATCGCAGCGCACAGGTGGTGGAGGGCAGTCAGAGGCCAGGAGGGGAGAGAGCCAACGTGGGACCAGTTTGTGACTCTCTTCTGCGAGCTGTACTTTCCGCAGACCTGGCAGGAGTAGCGGAGGTGGAAGTTCCACACTCTCCACTAGGGGACAATGATGGTTAGCGCGTACCGCATGCATTTCCTAGAGCTATTACGTTTCACCCCGACAGCGGTGTCTACCGAGGAGGAGCACCTGTGGAGGTTTACTAAGGGGCTCCAACTTGCAATTTGGGGGTATGTCAAACCCCTGAAGCTACTCACTTTCTCTCGTGTGGTCGAGGCAGCCATGACTTACAAGGAGACCAACCCGACCGCACGAGACACTAACGGTGGACGGAATAGGCCCTACCAGCTAGAGTATTCTTAGAGCCATCGGGAGAGGAGGCACACGGTGCCCGCGGGAGAGCCGTCCCATTCTGTGGGGCCACAATGGCCTTTGGGGGTCCTAGACATGGGCCAGCTGTCAGCACCGGACCCACGCCTGGCTGCCAGCAGGGACCTACTAATGGAGGAGGTCATGTACCTCTCTACTACCAGTGTGGCCAGCCAGGCCACATTAGGAAGGACTGCCCATCTAGGGCCAATGCACAACAGATGCTCTCCGCACCGAGCGCTAGATGCTAAGCTGGAGGTCGTGGTCTCCAGGCTTGTGGGGGAGGACAGCAGTCCCGAGGAGGGTACCGACCATCTGCTGCTCACCCGACCCAGAGTGCAGCCGCTTCGTCTACATCAAGAGCTGAGGGGCATATCAACGCCCTCACACAGAGACGCCAGGGCTTCGGGTTTTGTGGTGGCAGGTATGGCTAAGGCGCCACCCACTCTTTCGTCACTACGAGTTTTGCCATCAATTTGAGGTAGGGCAGTGTACTGTTAGAGGATCTGTTTGTGATCAGAGGCCCAGGTATCTAGTTGTTTGTAGCCGAGGAGGTCTACATGGACTGCGAGGTCAGCATAGGGGGACACAGTCTCCTCGCTGACCTGATTGTGATCCAAATGGAGGACTTTGGGGTGATCCTAAGGATGGACTGGCTATCCGCCTATCACACCCTGGTGGACTATTTCGGGAGGCAGATTGTCTTCTCCATAACAGAGTTGCCTCCCTTTGAGTTTTACGGTTAGCCTGTGGACGGAGGTTTCAGATGCATCTCCGTGCTTCGAGCAACGAGGCTTTTGAGCCAGGGGTGTGAGTGCTTCTTGGCCTGTGTGGTGGCAGAGCCTAGCCCCGTGGTTGAACTTAGGAGTATCCCGATGGTCTATGAGTGTCCTAACGTCTTCCCGGAGGAGTTACCAGGTTTACCTCCAAAGCGTGAGATGGAGTTCGAGATCTCACTGGTACCGAGGACCAGCCCCATTTCTACTGCACCGTACCGGATGGCACTGCTTGAGCTGCGAGAGCTTAAGTCACAATTACAGGACCTATTGGAGAAGGGCCTTGTGAGGCCCAGTGCGTCCCCGTGGGAAGCTCCTGTACTACTTGTGAAGAAGAAGGATGGTACCCTTCGGCTGTGCGTCGACTACAGGCAGCTGAATAGGATCACTGTCAAGAACAAGTATCCGCTGCCAAGGATTGACGACCTCTTCGACCAGTTGCGAGATGCCACAGTGTTCTCCAAGATAGATCTGAGATCAGGTTACCACCAATTGAGGATTAGGGAGACTGACGTCTCTAAGACAGCTTTCCATACCCGGTACAGGCACTACGAGTTCTTGGTCATGCCGTTTGGGCTGACCAATGCCCCCGCTGCCTTCATGGACATGATGAACCGCATTTTCAGCTCGTACTTAGACCAGTTTGTGGTGGTGTTCATCAACGACGTACTCGTTTACTCACGAGATCAGGCACAGCGTGGACAACATTTACGCATGGTCCTGGATACCTTGAGGCAACACAGGCTGTATGCCAAGTACAGCAAGTGCAAGTTTTGGCTGAGACAAGTGACTTTCTTGGGCCACGTGATTTCAGGAGATGGGTTGGCGGTGGATCCAGCCAAGGTTGAGGCCGTACTCAAGTGGGAGAGGCCACACACAGTGATAGAGATACACCACTTTTTTGGGATTGGGAGGTTATTATCAGCTGTTTATCAAAGGATTCTCTCAGATTGCGCATCCTATGACTCAGCTGACCTGGAAGGATGTACCCTTTGCCTGGACCGATGAGTGCATGGCGTGTTTCCAGGAGTTGAAGGAGAGACTGACTTCAGCTCCTGTACTTTCCATTCCAGACAGCAGTGGCGGTTTCGTGGTTTACACCGACACCTCGTTGCAGGGGTTAGGGGGTGTGCTCATGCAGCGGGATCACGTTGTCGCTTACGCTTCGCGACAATTGAAGCCCCATGAGCATAACTACCCTACCCATGAGTTAGAGCTGGCAGCAGTTGTCTTCGTGCTAAAGACATGGAGGCACTACCTTTACGGTGAGACATTCGAGATCTTCACAGATCATAAGAGCCTCAGGTACTTGTTTGACCAGAAGGAGCTTAATATGAGACAGAGATGTTGGTTAGAGCTCCTGAAGGACTACGACTACAGCATCTCCTACCACCCAGGGAAGGCCAATGTAGTGGCCGACACCTTGAGCTGAAAGGCGCCCGCCCACTTGGCCAGCTTACAGGCACAGGGTTGGAGACTCATGGAGGAGGTGGGCAGTTGGCGACCCTAGGGGTCACGGGGGTACTGTGGGGCAGTGATAGTGACACGGCAGTTGGCAACCCTGGGGCAGTGATAGTGACGCGACAAGCACGACCAGAGCTGAAAAATCGCATCATCGTAGGGTAGATGGCCGACCCGTACTTACAGACGTTGCAGGACAGAGTGTTGACAGGGGACCCAGGAGACTTTTCCTTCTCAGAAGAGATACTGAGCATGAGGGGATGCCTATGCGTTCCTAGAGACAAGGAGTTGTTGAGAGAGCTCTTAACTGAGGTTCACGGGTCCAGGTTTACCATACATCCCGGGAACACAAAGATGTACCATGATTTACGACGCGACTTCTGGTGGAGAGGGATGAAGCAGGATGTTGGAGAGTTCATTCAGCAGTGCTTGGTATGCCAGCAGGTGAAGGTTGAGCACGAGAGCCCTGTAGGGCCGTTACAGCCACTTCCTGTGCCAGAGTGGAAATGGGAGAGCATCACCATGGACTTAGTAGTGGGTCTACCCGTTACCCAGCGAGGACATGACGCAAATTGGGCGATAGTAGACCGGTTGATGAAAACAACACGATTCCTACCGATCCGAGTCACTTTTGGGCCAGCACAGCTAGCAGAATGGTACATCAGGGATGTGGTGCGTCTGCACGGAGTTCCTCGTGAGATTGTATTCGACAGAGATACTTGTTTCACTTCTCAGTTTTGGGCAGAGTTCCAGTGATGAGAGCCTCATCATGAGCCATAACTAGCTCATTTTGACCCAATAAAGAAGATAAAAGCTCCTACATAACCTAGAAGAAGGCTTAACTGAAGGAACAAGTGTTGTGAGAAGAAAACATGAAATAAAGGTTAAAATTGCAATTTTACCATTGCAGTACATAAACGGGATTTCTCAGAGGCAAAACATAGGTCAAATGGTCTAAATGAGATAAAAAGTGGGTTGAGTCAATCAGAAATGGGTTTATGTGCAATCTAGGAATTAAATGACACTTGGTAACCCTAAAAGAGACCTACTTAAATTAACAAGGTTTCGGTTAAGATAAAAATCAAGTAAACCCTCTAAAAATCACGGAAAAGCATCCTCTAGGGATTGGAACACTTAATTTGGCCCTTGGAACCCAGTTTGACCTAGATAAGGGTCCTAGCTCTTCAAGTAACATAATTTAGGTTTTTATGCAAAATGTCCAGTCAAACGAGGTCAAACCTAAAATCCAACTTCACCATTGGATTACTTAGGTCCAAATTAGGTTTGTACCAAAATTTGGACCTAAGGGGAGGTCATCTTGGCCTACTTTGCAATTTAGTACACCCAAATCACAATTTGGTCCCTATCTTTTGAATATCTTTGCAGAGGCCCCTAAGTTCCTCGCCACCTTTGCAATCAGGTCCTGCCGCCATTGTTAGGGCAGAACCAAGCTCCGGCGAGGTTTAGAGAGGGATTACTCTCTGATTCCTCAGAGATTCTCTCCCAGAAATGGAAGGGAGATTCCCTGAGGAATTCCCTTCCTTCTAAAGCCAATTACAATCTCTGGTGTGAACCCAATCTCTCGTGCGAACGCACGAGGGATTTGGGTATCTTAACCTATTTCCTACTCCGGCGATCCATCAGAGGCAATAGGCATGCCCATTCCGCCTCTCCACGCGACCCAGTGCCTATAAAAGAACCTCTAAGCCTGGTCGCAGATCTTTAGCTTGATTTGACTGAGTTTCCACCTCCAATTCATCTCCTCCTGCCCGGCCAAAGTTCCCAGCAAGCTCCGGCGAGCCCCCCTCCCCTCCCTCTTCGCTCTGCCACAAAACGAGTGGCAAAGTTATCTTCCTAACTCTCCTCCGCGTCGCACAGTACCCGCGCACGCCGCCTCAGCCCCGTCGTCGCCGCCGTTCTCCCCCACTGGGCATCGTCTTCTCCGGCGACAGCAGGTACAGCTGTCCTCCCTCCGTCCTCCTTCGTCCCTACAATTAGGTTAGAACTATTCCCCGTAGTCCCCTCTCTCTTTTCCCCCTGTTATCTCATCTAATCGACCCTCGACCGATGCTGACCGCCCTCATCTTCCACATCACCGACCGACCTCCAGCGAGCTGCTCCCACCATTCTGCCCCTCCACACGGCTCGACGACCATCTCGTAAGCTCTGCCTCACCACCAGGAACACATTCCACCCCTCCACTGCCACTCCGCACCTCCACAGTAGCCCCCCGAACAACCCCACACATCTGGCCACAGGTTGACCTAGGCATGCATGCCTAGGCCATCCTGCGGCCTGCAGCATGGCTCACCACCTTCACCGTGCTACGGCCAAGGTCCCTAGCTGGTCTAATTGAGCCGAGAGGCTCGCTTTGTGTCTGACAAGATTTCAGCTCCTGCCGCCATTAACGAAGGTTGAAGAAGCTCCGTAGCAGCTTCAGGCGCCAGGGCTCCCAGGCTGCAAGCGCAGCAGGTTCACGCGAGTGTTGCGAAGCGATTGAGGCCAGCAAGTCACGTTGCGAAGCCAGCAGCTGGGGAAATTGCAAGACGAAAGCTCTGCGGGCACGCGCGAAATCAGGACTGACCAGATAGTCCCACATCGTGGAATCGCAAAACAAAGGTATAGTATAAATTGTTTTTGTGTTTTAAGCTTACTGCCTCCGAAAGCACAGGGGTGAGGTCCCTCACTTGCCCTCATGCCCGCCTCGTCCGCGGTTTCATCTCGCGGATCTGGCGGAATCCGACCCGACCCAAACCCATGCACTCCTCACGCATCACCACCTGCAGGTGTGCCTGGTCCCGGGTGCGAATCTGGCCCAATTACCCTTGTGGCTCTGGGAGAGCGTGTTTGAGTGAATCTCTGAGAAAGAGACGCGCGGGTAGAGGGAAAGGGGTAGGTTTTGCTCTGTGTAGGCACAGGCTGAACGTTGAGGAAGAAAGACTTGGCCGCAAGAAGGAAGAAGGAAAGGCAGGAAGAACAGAAGGACCAAAGGAGAAGGAAGGCAAGGCAAAGAAGAGAAGAAGGAAAGAAGCCTTCGCAGGAGAAGAAACAAGAGAAAAGAAACAAAGGCAGGAAGAAGAAGCCTTCGCAAGAAAAGAAACAAAGCAGAAAGAGAGAAGAGAAAGAAGAAGAGAAGCCAAGACAGAAGACGAAGAAGAAAAAGAGTCTGCAAAAGAAGAAAGAAAGTAAGATCAGAAGAAGAATAATCAAAAGGAAAAGGGAAAACACTTTTAAGACGTCTGATCTTGGGATCAGACGTCCAATTTGACTCTTTTGCCTAAATTATTTTTTAGATACCTCTCCAGTTTTGAGTAAATTAGAGTGTTCAATTACATTTTGATTAGTAGTAAATTCCATTTTCTCCCTGTGTTCGACCTCTGATACTCTGATTTTCGAGTAATAAAATTCTCTATTTGTTTGAACGCTTTGTCAGCTATACTACAACGTCATATTCTCTTTAAAATCCGCACAAAAGCGTACGAACATTTTGGCGTCGTTGCCGGGGAGCAACGCGCAATTTACCACTGGTCTCTACATTCTTTTTATCATATTGAACACTAACTTGCCCTACCTTGCTTTGATGTGATCTTGCAGGTACTTCACGAGCAAATCTCTCCCGCAAGTCAACCACTCCAGGGCAGGTAATTGCTTTTCTTCCTTAATCATCCCCTAATCTTTGAAAGACAAAAGGAAGAAAATCAATTTAGGAATCAATTGCCTTCTTTATATAGTAATCACCATCTCTAAGGCAAAACATTTCCTGATTTCGCGAAAATTTCTGCAAATATTCTTGAAGTTGGAGTGATTTTTTATTGATTCCATCCCACAAATTCTTGTGCCTAATTGAAATAACGCTTAATCTCGGTGGACCACACACTTCTTGTTTATAACGGGTCCAGGTTTGCCATACATCCCGGGAACACAAAGATGTACCATGATTTACGACGCGACTTCTGGTGGAGAGGGATGAAGCGGGATGTTGGAGAGTTCATTCAGCAGTGCTTGGTATGCCAGCAGGTGAAGGTTGAGCACGAGAGCCCTGTAGGGCCGTTACAGCCACTTCCTATGCCAGAGTGGAAATGGGAGAGCATCACCATGGACTTAGTAGTGGGTCTACCCATTACCCAGCGAGGACATGACGCAAATTGGGTGATAGTAGACCGGTTGATGAAAACAACACGATTCCTACCGATCCGAGTCACTTTTGGGCCAGCACAGCTAGCAGAATGGTACATCAGGGATGTAGTGAGTCTGCACGGAGTTCCTCGTGAGATTGTATTCAACAGAGATACTTGTTTCACTTCTCAGTTTTGGGCAGAGTTCCAGTGATGAGAGCCTCATCATGAGCCATAACTAGCTCATTTTGACCCAATAAAGAAGATAAAAGCTCCTACATAACCTAGAAGAAGGCTTAACTGAAGGAACAAGTGTTGTGAGAAGAAAACATGAAATAAAGGTTAAAATTGTAATTTTACCATTGCAGTACATAAACGGGATTTCTCAGAGGCAAAACATAGGTCAAATGGTCTAAATGAGATAAAAAGTGGGTTGAGTCAATCAGAAATGGGTTTATGTGCAATCTAGGAATTAAATGACACTTGGTAACCCTAAAACAGACCTACTTAAATTAACAAGGTTCCGGTTAAGATAAAAATCAAGTAAACCCTCTAAAAATCATGGAAAAGCATCCTCTAGGGATTGGAACACTTAATTTGGCCCTTGGAACCCAGTTTGACCTAGATAAGGGTCCTAGCTCTTCAAGTAACATAATTTAGGTTTTTATGCAAAATGTCCAGTCAAACGAGGTCAAACCTAAAATCCAACTTCACCATTGGATTACTTAGGTCCAAATTAGGTTTGTACCAAAATTTGGACCTAAGGGGAGGTCATCTTTGCCTACTTTGCAATTTAGTACACCTAAATCATAATTTGGTCCCTATCTTTTGAATATCTTTGCAGAGGCCCCTAAGTTCCTCGCCACCTTTGCAATCAGGTCATGCCGCCATTGTTAGGGCAGAACCAAGCTCCGGCGAGGTTTAGAGAGGGATTACTCTCTGATTCCTCAGAGATTCTCTCCCAGAAATGGAAGGGAGATTCCCTGAGGAATTCCCTTCCTTCTAAAGCCAATTACAATCTCTGGTGTGAACCCAATCTCTCGTGCGAACGCACGAGGGATTTGGGTATCTTAACCTATTTCCTACTCCGACGATCCATCAGAGGCAATAGGCGTGCCCATTCTGCCTCTCCACGCGACCCAGTGCCTATAAAAGAACCTCTAAGCCTGGTCGCAGATCTTTAGCCTGATTTGACTGAGTTTCCACCTCCAATTCATCTCCTCCTGCCCGGCCAAAGTTCCCAGCAAGCTCCGGCGAGCCCCCCTCCCCTCCCTCTTCGCTCTGCCACAAAACGAGTGGCAAAGTTATCTTCCTGACTCTCCTCCGTGTCGCGCAGTACCCGCGCACGCCACCTCAGCCCCGTCGTCGCCGCCGTTCTCCCCCACTGGGCATCGTCTTCTCCGACGACAGCAGGTACAGTTGTTCGCCCTCCGTCCTCCTTTGTCCCTACAATTAGGTTAGAACTATTCCTCGTAGTCCCCTCTCTCTTTTCCCCCTGTTATCTCATCTAATCAACCCTCGACCGACGCTGACCACCCTCATCTTCCACATCACCGACCGACCTCCGGCGAGCCGCTCCCACCATTCCGCCCCTCCACACGGCTCGCCGACCATCTCGTAAGCTCTGCCTCACCACCAGGAACACATTCCACCCCTCCACTGCCACTCCGCACAACCACAGTAGTCCCTCGAACAACCCCACACATCCGGCCACAGGTTGACCTAGGCACGCACGCCTAGGCCATCCTGCGTCCTGCAGCATGGCTCACCACCTTCACCGTGCTACGGCGAAGGTCCCTAGCTGGTCTAATTGAGCCGAGAGGCTCGCTTTGTGTCTGACAAGATTTCAACTCCTTCCGCCATTAACGAAGGTTGAGGAAGCTCCGTAGCAGCTTCAGGCGCAGCAGGTTCACGCGAGTGTTGTGAAGCAATTGAGGCCAGCAAGTCACTCTGCGAAGCCAGCAGCTGGGGCAATTGCAAGACGAAAGCTCTGCGGACGCGCGCGAAATCAGGACTGACCAGATGGTCCCACATCGTGGAATCGCAAAACAAAGGTATAGTATAAATTATTTTTGTCTTTTAAGCTTACTGCCTCCGAAAGCACAGGGGTGAGGTCCCTCACTTGCCCTCACGCCCGCCTCGTCCGCGGTTTCATCTCGCGGATCTGGCGAGATCCGACCCGACCCAAACCCACGCACTCCTCGCGCATCACCACCTACAGGTGCGCCTGGTCCCGAGTGCGAATCCGACCCGATTACCCTTGTGGCTCTGGGAGAGCGTGTTTGAGTGAATCTCTGAGAAAGAGACGCGCGGGTAGAGGGAAAGGGGTAGGTTTTGCTCTGTGTAGGCACAGGCTGAACGTTGAGGAAGAAAGACTTGGCCGCGAGAAGGAAGAAGGAAAGGCAGGAAGAACAGAAGGACCAAAGGAGAAGGAAGACAAGGCAGAGAAGAGAAGGAGAAGGAAAGAAGCCTTCGTAGGAGAAGAAACAAGAGAAAAGAAACAAAGGCAGGAGGAAGAAGCCTTCGCAAGAAAAGAAGCAAAGCAGAAAGAGAGAAGAGAGAGAAGAAGAGAAGCCAAGACAGAAGATGAAGAAGAAAAAGAGTCTGCAAAAGAAGAAAGAAAGTAAGATCAGAAGAAGAAGAATAATCAAAAGGAAAAGGGAAAACACTTTTAAGACGTCTGATCTTGGGATCAGACATCCAATTTGACTCTTTTTCCTTAATTATTTTTTAGATACCTCTCCAGTTTTGAGTAAATTAGAGTGTTCAATTACATTTTGATTAGTAGTAAAATCCACTTGCTCCCTGTGTTCGACCTCGGATACTCCGATTTTCGAGTAATAAAATTCTCTATTTGTTTGAACGCTTTGTCGGCTATACTACAACGTCATATTCTCTTTAAAACCCGAACAAAAGCGTACGAACATCCAGTAGACCTTGGGGACACGTTTGAGGTTCAGTACTGCCTACCACCCCCAAACCGATAGGTAGTCAGAGCGCACGATGCAGACACTTGAGGACCTCCTACGTGCCTGTGTACTAGACTGGAGAGGCTCCTGGGAGGAGCATTTACCCCTGGAAGAGTTTGCATACAATAACAGCTATGATTCGAGCCTCGGCATGGCACCTTACGAGGCTCTATATGGGAGGAAGTGTACTGCACCCTTGAGTTGGGTCGAGGTGGGGACCAAGTGGGAGGTTGTTCCCAAGCTGATCCGGCAGAGTTAGGAGGTGATAGAGCAGATTCACAGACGGCTCCGCACTATCAAGAGCAGGTAGAAGAGCTATGCCGACAAGAAGCGCAGAGAGGTGCAGTTCGAGGTTGGGGATCACGTTTTCCTCCGTGTTTCTCCCATGAATGGCTTACAACGTTTTGGGGTGAAGGGGAAGCTTGTGCCGAGGTTTGTGGAGCCCTTTGAGGTCCTGGAGTGGGTAGGACCCGTTGTTTACCGGCTTGCCCTTCCACCCCAGCTTTCTGGAGTACACGATGTGTTCCACGTGTCCAACCTCAAGAAGTACGTCGCCGATTCTAACCATGTTCTAAGCCACAAGAGCATCCAGGTGGGGGACAACCTAACCTATCCCGAGAGGCCAGTACAGATAGACAGGGCCGTCTGAAGTCTGAGACGGAAGCAGGTACCACTGGTGAAGGTTCTTTGGAGAAGCCAGCGGTACGAGGAGGCAACTTGGGAGCCTGAGGAGGCAATGCGGGAGTGGTACCCGGAGCTTTTTTAGGGTACGTCTCTTCGGACCTACTTCGGTCCTCTTTAAGTTTGTTATGCGTTTTTACATTAGTTCCGCACCCTACGTAGCTAAAGTTTCGGGGACAAAACTTCCTTTAAGTTTGTTATGTTGAAATGACCCACTGCCCTTTTAGTCAGATAAGACATCTGGAGTGTCATTCAGATGTCTATCTAGACGTCTGGACATAGTTTTGGATGTTTGAAAGTGGGAAAAATCAAAACTTACTTTTCCTTCGCGCAAGCACGTCGCGCGGATCGTTCTCTCTCCTCTCGACCCTTTCACTCGAAACCCTAATGCTTCTCTTTTTAAACCCCCCATCTACACTCCACCCTCCACCACTCGAGCCGCCACCACCTCCACCTTCTCCTTGCTTTTGGCCATGCCCCACCAGCCTCCCATCTCTGCTGCAGTAGCGGCGAGGAAGGAGAGGAGCCGACGAGGGAGAACAGGGAAGAGCGAGAGTGAGAGAGTGCGAGGGAGTGAGAGGAGAGCGGGGGGAGAGGGACGACGGCCGCGGGAGCTCGGTGGAGCTTGAGGAGGAGTTCGTGAGAGAGAGAGAGGCAGGACATGGAGGAGGAGAGCGCAGCGAGAGCGTGGGAGGGTTGAGGCCGAAGGAGCTCGGTGGAGCTCGTGTGGGAGCTCAGAGGAGCTCATGCGAGCGGTGGCGGGCACGTGCGCGAGGAGGAGGGTCTCACGAAGGCAATCTGCCGGCCCTTTGCAGCTGCTGAGGCGTGCTGCGGGCGACACTACGAGAGAAGCAGCGTCGCGGAGGAGGTCCTGATACTGGAAGTCTCAGTATCAGACGTCTGGAAGGTCGACCATACATCTGGAGAGGCATCAGGACGTCCGGAGCTGAAGCCAGATGTCTAAAAGCATATTATCTCACGGAGGTACGTGTTTCCTACTCTACTTTCCACCATGCAAACCGTAGCGCAGGAATGTCAAGCTAAAATTGGATCTACATTTTTCGTACGCACGTGTAGGGCGTTGGAAAGGCGTGCAGTGCACTTTTCCAGGCGCTTTTGGATGTTTGACCACTTCGCCAGACGTCCGACGGCCCTTCCAGATGACTGGAAGGAAGGTGAGACATCTGGAACTCTCCTCAGATGGTTGTAGGGGAGTCTGGACGTCTGAGGCAGCTGCAGGAGGTGAGAGGTGAGAGCTGATGTCTTTTAAGACATTTGGGACTAGAGCCAGACGTCTGATTTTGGATAGTAATCGTGTTTTTGACTCGTTCAGGGCCCAAACAGAATCGGAATTCCGCAAACGAAGTACCATTGTTTTCCACTCGAGCTTCTCTACGTGTTCGCGTTGAGTGATTAGCCCATATTTGTGGGCTATTTAAGTATCTAAATGTCTAGACATTAAGTTAATTTTAACATTTTGGATAGCATACATTAGGATGTAAATAAATTAAATCATATTGTTAGCTTAAGTACATAATTCATGCATTTAGAATTAACCTAGGGTTGCATACAATTAATTAGTTAACTAATTAGGTGCACTATTTTAATTAACATAGAAGTTAAGGAGTTATGTATAAATAACCCTAATTATTTTATTCTTTTATTCTTCTTCTCCTTTGCACAGGTAACTCCTCCGGCTCCGCCTCCTCCAACGCATCACATTCATTCTACGGCATTCATTCTACGATGTTTTGAATTTCAAATCTGTGTGGCCGTAGCTACAAAAGGCGAAGGAAGAGCTACCGTTGAGGAAGAGGCCCCCACCCCTATTCATCACTGTGAAGAGAGTGCACCACTCTCATCCACTCCACCACCACCGGCCTCAACCGTGGTGGCAAGCCTCCACCACCGTGGGCGTGTGGTGTGATAGGCCATACCACCATTCGGAGCTTGCTTGCATCACCGTGAATGCACGCTGCTCCACCATAAGCACACACAGGCGTGCATGCTACCATCTTAACTGCCATCACCAACATCCACCTCCATCTTTTTCCCCATCCTCTGTTTTTCCTCCACTCTACCAAAAGGAACCCAAAAACCACGCCACTTCCACACGCAGCTCCTAGCTGTTGCACACACCTGCCCGCTCCTCACCGCAGCGACCTTCAGCCCTGCCAAGCGTGCCACCGCGCGTCCATCCTCCAGCTCATCCACCTCCAGCGCATACGCCAACACCGCGTGCCATCTGCCCGCACGTGCCTTCACCAGCAGCACCAGCGCCCTCCAGCAGCGCCTGCAACCCACCGCGCACCCTCACTTCATCTCTAGCGCACCCCGCCAAGCGCCCCAGCCACTGCACGTGCCCGCGCCATCACCTACAGCGCCCTCTGCAGCACCTGCAGCGGAGCCAGCAGAACCACCGCGCACACCTGTGCACCCTGCAGAGCCCGCATCTCCACCCGCCCCCGTTGTAGCACCCACGCGTCGCCCACTGCAGCGCTTGCAACAGCATGGCCACAAGCGCCCGCGTGCCCGAGCGGCCTGTAGAGCACCCGGGCGCCCACGCGTCCACGCCTCTACGTGCCTACAGTGCCCCCAACACCCGAGCGCGCTGCCTTCCTTACGCCTGAAGCAAGCACGACCAGTAGCAGCCTCCTCCACTGCCGCCACTTCTTTCCTCCGGCTGGCCGGCTCCGGCCATCTCACAACGCACCACCGCCACCACCGCGAAGGCCTCGCTGTAGCCGACCTCTTGTAGGAGTAGCTCCTCGAATGAGCCTCTCTCCCATGTGCGAGGAGGAGAGAGGTAGAATCCTCTACTTTTACTCTAATTAATAATTACATTTGAATGCCATTGCCAAAATTTTATTTTTGTTTTAATATTTGAAATATTGAGTGAAATTGCGACTTCATACTCAAGCTTTCTTATAGTTACGTGGCTTTTGTGATTCACATCTTTTGACATTGGTTTTGGATTAAGATGTGAACAAATTTTCTCTAATGCATGTCAATTGGAAATTACATAGATTCATCACATATTTATTGAATATTTCAGTGAGGAAAAAATTGCACATCTACCCTTACATTTTTGAGTTATTGCGCATCCTCTTTTCGTCGCATTTCATATCAGATTTGACTATGGATTTCGCACTTGATTGAACGAATACGAGAAAAAATATTCAAGATTTTATTACATTATTGCCTCCCTGTGGATATGACCCGCTCTTTTGTGAGTGGTTAATTTTTATTGTAATTGTTTTGTTAAGCGATTTTCCACCACTTTGTTACTAAAACAACAAATCATCTTAATTCATTATTCGAAAGCAAAAATCATCTTAGCAAATGGTGCCGTTGCCGGGGAGTCAACAGACGCAATAATTTCACCTGATTTTATTTCTGATTATTTCTCATTGCATAGTGATCTGACCATTCATTATCTTTTCTGTGAGAGGAATTTGAGAGAGGTGACAGGCACATCTGGGAGAAGACGTCGGCCTTGAGCGACGCTTACACGTGGGGAAGACGAAGGAGATCTGGATTCCGTCTCTTTAGGAGATTCTCCATTTCATAAGTTTTAATTTTGTTTTCTCACCCTTGTAGTAATTAGGGCTAATTTTTGGGAGCATGTTCCCTTTTCTTTAGATTTAGGTTTTTAATTTATTTTGTGGATTGTTTACCCTTAATTTGCTTATGCATAAGTAGTTAAAAAAAAAAAAATGAGCTACCTGCTAGAAGTTGCCTGCCCTTAGGTCGAATCATTTAGGACTGAATGAGCAGCATCTAGATCTAATTCTTGTCTTGCATATTGCATGAAGAATGTTGGAATCAGGTATGCATTTCTAACTTTGCATTTCTACATGTCATGCAAATGCATTTGAATTAATTTTTAGACCACATAATCTGTCTTGAAGCGATCTAACAAGTGGTCACATATATTCTTAAAAAAATACTAATTAAAGGAGGGACATTTAAAAAAAACCAAGAACTTGATTTTCAAACGTGGCATGCGATTCAAAATTCAAAATCTTTTTGCAGTGTATGCACACTTATATCTTTTGCACTACGGCACGCATTTAGACACTCCTAAGTCTTGGAACTACTAGGACAAGAGCCCTCCTACCGTTGGATTTTGAAGTGTTCGGAACTTAAGATCAAAGCTTTTGTAAATCCAAAAAGGGGGATACCCTGTCATGGATTTTTGGGGGTAGCTGAGAAGCACCGCGAAAGCACAGCTTCAAAGGAAGGCTTAGGCCTACTTGCATCCCTCGATCTTCCGTCTTTGGATTTGCTCTACCATTTGAGATTTAGGGAAGAACACCTAAGCTCCAACTATGTCTTTTTAGGCATTTCGAAGGTTGACAATGGGCACGTAATTGATTGGGCAACTTGCTTTGTCACCTACAATTTGAACTAAAGTCAAAAGCCTAAATTTGTAAAGACCGAACAAGTCCTTTTGAATTGTCTTTGTAGTGCATGCTTGGTAGGCGTTCTCTTAGGAGACAACTTATGTTTGATCCTGAACCAGAAAGAATCTTAAGAAGAAACCTTCCAAGGATAGAAATGGCCGGTCAAAGGAGCCTTAAGGAATATTTCATTCCAACCAAGCAAGCTGGCCCTGCACTACGTAGACCTGGAGGGGATAATCCTTATGAGATCAAAAGCAATACCATATCCTTGCTGCCCTCCTTTTATGGTACTGCTAGGGAAGTCCCTTACAGGCATATAAAGGAATTCATCGAGATCTATTCCACAGTGAAGCTGTAGGGCGTTACTGATGACGCTCAAATGCGGACCCTCTTTCCCTTCTCCCTTAAGGACAAAGCCAGGTATTGGTATCACACCCTTGATGATATTAACACTTAGGATGCCCTAAAGAAGGAGTTTTTGAAGAAGTACTTCCCCATGAGCAAAACCAATCACTTTAGGAGGGAAATTATGAGTTTTGTTCAAAAGGATGGGGAAGCTTTCCATGATGTGTGGGAGCGCTTTAATGATTTGCTGAGACTTTGCCCACATCACTAGGTGCCTAAGTGGCAACTGGTTGAAAGGTTCTATACTGGACTTAATGATTCACATAGGCAAACTATGGATGGTGCATGTGCAGGAACCTTTCTATCTAAGACTGTGGATGAAGCTTGGAACCTTTTCGATACTTTGAGTGAGAATTCTATTCACTTGAATTCTGCCTACATGGATAGAAAGTCCACTCTCATGCAAAGAAAGTTGGAGGCGAATGAGGCAAGGGACACCCAGAATTTAGCCTATCAGATTCAATTATTGAATCAAAACATGGAAAGGCTTCTGTCGAACCCAAGTCTATTCGTATCTAACACCTCCACATCACAAGCGTCCGAATGCTCAATTTGCCAAGGCAATACACATGCCACTGTGGATTGCCACTTGGCCTCTTAATTCCCTGAGCTTGTACAAGCGAATCTGAATGCTGCTCAAGGGTTCCGTTCTAGACCTCTTAATGACCCTTTTTCCAACACTTATAATGAGGGATGGAGGAACCACCCAAACTTTTCATGGAGATAAGAAAATGTCTCAAATTTAGGGAATTATAAACCACAATCCTTTCAAAACCATCAAATGAACCAACCTCAGACCTTTGCCCAACCTAAGACCTTTGAGATGGATGAATTGAAGGCAATGTTGAAAACTATGCAAGAAAGTCAAAGTGCCATCATCCAATCTCATGACAAGGCTATACATGAGATGAAATCACAAATAGGACACCTTGTTGAGGCCGTTAGACAGAGGGAAACTGGGAAGCTCCCCAGTGCTGCTGAGGAGAATCCTAAAGGAAAAGGGATTGTCTTTAGGGAGCATGCTCAGGCGGTGACTATTCTGAGGAGTGGGAAATAAATTTCCAAACCCGATGCTCCTATAGTCCCACCCCCTAAAAAACCATCCACCCCGGCTTTCACCCCCACCAGAGAAGACTTGCCCAAATCTTCTCCGCTTGAAATCACCTCATCGGAAGAAGTTGCCGCCGTTCCACCCCTTACTCGACATGATAACCCTTCCACCCAGAGATCAAGAGTGCCCTTTCTAGAGCACTTATCCACCTCTGGGTAGACTTCTGCTGGCTCATCTGGAGCCAAAGATAAGATGGATGAGATCATGGAAACTTTCAAGCAAGTGCAGATTAACCTGCCTTTGCATGAAGCTATCAGACAGATTCCGTCTTATGCCTGCTTCTTAAAGGACCTGTGCACGAAAAAGTGGCAATCTAGGAAACAAGTCCAATCAAAAGTTGCCTTGCCTGATTCTGTTAGCCCAATTGTTCAACATGGCACACCCCCGAAACTTAATGACCCAAGAGCCCCATACATCTCAGTGGTTATTGGTGACTTACAGATTGATGAGGCTCTACTTGATCTAGGTGTGGGGGTGAACATCCTTCCGAGCTACGTGTATGAACAACTTGGGGGAGGCAATCTGAAGCCTAGCCTTGTAATCCTTCAAGTTGCAGATCGATCACTTAAGACACCACGGGGAATTTTGGAAGATGTCCTCATAAGAGTGGAGGATTTCTTCTTTCCTGTTGACTTCCTAGTTTTGGGACACTGACCCTACCAACAAGCCAACCAAACCCTCCATTTTGGGCCGCCCCTTCCTTGCAACTTCGCATGCTTCAATCAATTGTAATACTGGGGCATTGAAAATGGGCTTTGGGAACAGGAAAATCTGGCTTAATGTGTTTGATGCTTACAAATAAGCTGGATTTGAGGATTGTTCTCAAGTTGAGGTGATAGATGACCTGATTGAAGAGGCAACCCCTGCAATGTTATGTGATGACCCCCTTCAGCATGTCATGTTAAATGAGCATTCCCATCTCTTGGAGGAATGTGAAGGGGATATACTTGAACTTGAGGAGTTGCTGGGTGTTTCTGCTGAGTCACTTTCCCCATCATCTCTGCCCAAGGTAGATATGCTACCTGAGATGGAGACATCTATTATGAAACCCTCAACCATACAAGCCCCCGACCTTGATTTGAAACCCCTCCCTGACACTCTCAAGTACGTCTTCCTAGGTGCCAATGATACACTCCCCGTTATCATTTTGGCTATGCTATCTGAGGCATAGGAGGGAGCCCTGATTGAATGCTTGTCTAGGCACAAGGAAGCTATTGCTTGGAGCATTGCTAATATTAAGGGTATAGATTCTACATTCTGCATGCACCACATTTATACTGATGATACCATCAAGCCATTTAGGGATATGCAGAGACGTCTGAACCCTAATATGAGGGAGGTGGTTAAAAAGGAAATCCTGAAGTGGTTGGATGCTGGGATCATATATCCCATTGCAGATAGTAAATGGGTAAGTCTTATTCATGTGTTACCAAAGAAGGCAAGCTTTACTGTGGAATTCAACGACCAAGGTGAACAAGTTGTCACTAGACCCTCAACTGGATGGAGGGTCTATATTGATTACCACAGGTTGAACACCGCTACCCAGAAGGATCACTTTCCCTTGCCTTTTATTGATCAAATTCTCAAGAAATTGGCAGGGAATAAGTACTATTGCTTTCTCGATGGATATTCTGGGTACAACCAGGTTGCAGTCTTCCCCTATGACCAGGAGAAGACGACATTCATGAGTCTTTACTGTACTTTTGCATTCAGGCATATGCTGTTTGGATTATGTAATGCCCCAGCAACCTTCCAGCGGTGTATGATGTCTATTTTTTCAGACATGATTGACAAGTGTGTTGAAGTGTTTATGGATGACTTCTCCATTTATGGCTCATCTTTTGACCAGTGTCTCCTACACTTGGAGAATGTGTTGAAACGATGTAAGGAGATTGGTTTAGTCCTCAGCTGGGAGAAAAGTCATTTCATGGTATAGAAAGGAATAGTACTTGGGCATGTTGTGTCTGAGCGAGGTTTGGAAGTAGATAAAGCCAAGATTGATTCTATCTCCAAACTCCCATTACCCATGAATGTCAAACATATTAGATCTTTTCTGGACCATGCCGACTTTTATAGGTGCTTTATTAAAAATTTTAGTAAAAATCTAGGCCACTTTGTGGCTTGTTGGTGAAGGAATCTTCCTTCAATTTTGATTCAAAGTGTGCCAAGGCCTTTCAAACTCTGAAGGAGGCCTTGATCTCTGCGCCTATTCTCCGAGCTCCTGATTGGACGCTCCCATTTGAGCTGATGTGTGATGGTTCGGATTATACAGTGGGAGCAGTCCTTGGACAAAGGGTTGAGGGAAGACCTCATGTGCTGCATTATTGCAACATGACTTTAATCGAACCTCAGCAAAACTACACCATCACTAAAAATGAATTACTTGCTATAGTTTTTGCTTTAGAGAAGTTTAGGTCTTATCTGCTTGGGTCTAAGGTGGTTATTTCACTGATCATGTGGCAGTGAAACATCTCATTGCTAAGAAAGATTCTAAGCTACATCTGATTAGGTGGATCCTACTCCTTCAAGAATTTGACTTGGAGATACGTGAGAAGAAAGGAGTAGAAAATGTTGTGGCTGACCACCTGTCTCTCCTTCCACTTAATGACTCTCTTTCCAGAGACATCTGCGAGACATTTCCTGATGAAACCTTGATGGCGGTAACACCAACTTTACCTTGGTATCCAGATACCGTAAATTACTTGGTCACTGGACAAACTCCTGGCTCTTGGGATGAGCAGAAAAGAAAAAGATTCATTTCCCAAGCAAGATATTTTCATTGGGAAGAGCCGAAATTATTTAGAATTGGACAAGATCAAGTATTGAGACGTTGTGTACCTGAAGAGGAACAACAAAGTGTGCTGAGTTTTTGCCATGAACTTCATTGTGGAGAACACTTTGGTGCTAAGAAAACTGCTTTTAAGGTTCTCCAGTACGATTTTTGGTGGCTTTCGTTATTTAAGGATTCTCATAATTTTTTTAAGGCCTGTATTAGATGTCAACGGACTGGAATGATTGGGAAGAGGAATGAAATGCCTCAACACCCTATTCAATCTATTAAAATTTTTGATGTGTGGGGAATTGACTTTATGGATCCCTTCCCTTCGTCCCATGGTTATGAATATATCTTGGTGCAGTTGATTATGTCTCTAAATGGATAGAGGCCATTTCTACGTGCACAAATGACCACTCTGTGGTTTTGAAATTTGTGAAGGCCAATATCATATCTCGTTTCAGCTACCCCAAGACCATTATAAGTGATAGGAGACCTCATTTCCGAAACCACCACTTCAATCGGCTAATCAGGAGTCTAGGAGTGACTCACAAGGTCGCTACCCCTTACCATCCTCAGACGAGTGGCCAGGTTGAAGTGTCGAATAGGGAGATAAAAAATATTTTAGAAAAGACCGTTAGACATGATAGGAAAAATTGGTCCCAAAAGCTCGATGATGCTTTGTGGGCGCATCGAATGGCCTATAAGATCCCTTTGGGTACTTCTCCCTTTCAGATTGTGTATGGAAAAGAGTGCCATTTACACGTTGAGTTGGAACATAGGGCACTTTGGGCAATTCGAAGTGTTAACATGGATTTAGAGAAGGCAGGTAAGGCATGACTTCTGGAATTAAGTGAGCTTGAGGAGCTGAGGAATGATGCTTATGACACCTCTCAAGCTTATAAAGAAAGAACTAAGGTCATGCATGATAAGTATATACTTCGAAAGACCTTTGAGCCCAACCAACAGGTCTGGCTTTTCAATTCCAGACTTAAGCTTTTTCCTAGGAAGTTAAAATCTCATTGGGATGGGCCTTACATAATCACTAAAGTGTTTCCGCATGGTGCTGTGGAAATTAAAAGCCTTTCCTCTTCAGCAACTCCCTTTATCGTCAACAGTCAACAGTTAAAACCATACATTACTTTGAATGGCCTTCTGGTTGACGAGGTCACTCTTGAGGAGCCTTAGCTCCTACCATTCTCTGCCTCTGGTAATATCTTCCTTTAACTATTTTTGTTTCCAATGAGGACATTGTTTGAACCAGGCATGGGGGAGAGGACTTGAGGCATTTTGTTTATAGCATGTTTACATTTTGCATTCATTCATGCATATTGCATTTTAAAAATAAAAAAAGTAAAAAAAAAGTTTTGAGCTTAACTGGCTAGGCCCTGCATTCTTAAGCAAATCAGAACTCTAGGTTAAATTAAGTTGATTTTAGGGTCGAACTTTAGAAGCTAAGTGAGCTACTAGCTTTAGACCTTTAGGGCCCTTTGTGGACTTAAAAACTTAAGTAGGAGTTAAGTTGCGGACCATTCCTCAAGAGGTTGAGGAAGGAAAGCTAGGGATTGAGTTAAAAGGTAGGGTAGTACCTCGAGTCTTATTCTACCTTTTGGTTTACGGGTCCTTGTAACCCAAGCATCCAAATTTTACACACTTGGTCTTGTGTAAGTAAGTAATCACCTTAATTCATTTCTTAAAAGAAATTTGGTTCTCTTAGTTTTGCCTTAGGAGAGGCTTGAAAACACAATTTAATTGGAAGAGTTCCTGCCGCAGGAAAGGTAAAGTATATACTCACCTTGAGGATGAGATGATAACATATTACCTCCTCGACGCTTGTCTCTTAGAATATCCATCCTACTGGGGGCATGTAAGCGCATTGTGCAGTTCAGGTACCATGGGCGGCCCTATCTCGAAGTGCCGATTGCCACAGGCCTGAATTGGCTTAAGAAATCCATGGGCGATACTATCTCGAAGTGTCGATTGCCAAGAATTCTTGGGGTTGCTATGGGCGGTGCTATCTCGAAGCATCGAAAGCCAGGCACCCTTCGAGGTACGATGATGGGGACAATGAATCCAACACAGACCGTGTTGATAGCTGATCCGAGGTTAGACTTAGAGGAATCAAAAAAAAAAAAAAAAAAAAATATATATATATATATATCCTTTCTAGGTTGGCAGTCATACCAACCTCAAATAACTCAGACCAATGCACATGCACGAATGCTTTAATGTCAAGGATCAAGAAACCTTAGGATAGAGTCAGAAATCAGGGAAACTTGTGCCTGCAACTCGTCTTTAGCCGACCTAGTCTGTAACTTAGCAACTACTTGGGAACCTTAGGTCTAAAGTCTGAACTTAATATGTTTCTAAAGGAAGACCGACTGGGTTGGCTAGTTTACTTAGAGTGCTAGGTTTTGCTTAGATTTGCTAGGGACTAGCAAAAACTAGGCATGGGGGTATTTGATTAGCCCATATTTGTGGGCTATTTAAGTATCTAAATGTCTAGACATTAAGTTAATTTTAACATTTAGATAGCATACATTAGGATGCAAATAAGTTAATTCATATTTTTAACTTAAATACATAATTCATGCATTTAGAATTAACTGAGGGTTGCATACAATTAATTAGTTAATTAATTAGGTGCACTATTTTAATTAACATAGAAGTTAAGGAGTTATGTATAAATAACCCTAATTATTTTATTCTTTTATTCTTTTCTCCTTTGCACAGGTAACTCCTCCGGCTCTGCCTCCTCCTCCTGCGCATCACATTCATTCTATGGCATTCATTCTACGGTATTTTGAATTTCAAATCTGTGTGGCCGTAGCTACAAAAGGAGAAGGAAGAGCTACCGTTGAGGAAGAGGACCCCACCCCTATTCATCACTGTGAAGAGAGTGCACCACTCTCATCCACTCCACCACCACCACCCTCAACCGTGGTGGCAAGCCTCCACCACCGTGGGCATGTGGTGTGACAGGCCTCACCGCCATTCGGAGCTTGCTTGCATCACCGTGAATGCACGCTGCTCCACCATAAGCACACACAGGCGTGCATGCTACCATCTTCACTGCCATCACCAACATCCACCTCCATCTTTTTCCCTATCCTCTGTTTTTCCTCCACTCCAACAAAAGGAACCCAAAAACCATGCCACTTCCACATGCCGCTCCCAACTGTTGCACACACCTGCTCGCTCCTCACTATAGCCACCTTCAACCCTGCCAAGCATGCCACCGCACGCCCATCCTCTAGCGCATCCACCTCCAGCGCACACGCTAACACCGCACGCCATCTTCCCGCGTGCACCTTCACAACAGCACCAACGCCCCCCAGCAGTGCCTGCAACCCACCGCGCACCCTCACTTCATCTCCAGCGCACCTTGCCAAGCGCCTCAGCCACTGTACGCGCCCGCGCCATCACCTACAGTGCCTCTACAGCACTTGCAGTGGCACCAACAGAACCACCGTGCACGCCTGTGTGCCCTACAGAGCCTGCACCTCCACTCGCCCTCCCTGCAGCGCTCGCGCATCATCTATTGCAGCGCCTGCAACCCCACAACCACAAGCGCCCGTGCACCCAAGCGGCCTATAGAGCACCCTCGCGCCCACGCCTCCGCGTGCCTGCAGTGCCCCCAGCATCCGCACGCGCTGCCTTCCTTGCACCTGCAACAAGTGCGACCAGCAGCAGCCTCCTCCACCGTCTCCACTTCTTTCCTCCGGCAGGCTGGCTCCGACCATCTCACAACGCACCACCTCCACCACCGCGAAGGCCTCGCTTCAGCTGACCTCTTGTAGGAGTAACTCCCCGAATGAGCCTCTCTCCCGTGCGCGAGGAGGAGAGAGGTAGAATCCTCTACTTTTACTCTAATTAATAATCACATTTGAATGCCATTGCCAAAATTTTATTTTTATTTTAATATTTGAAATATTAAGTGAAATTATGACTTCATACTCAAGCTTTCTTATAATTACGTGGCTTTTGTGATTCACATCTTTCGACATTGGTTTTGGATTATGATGTGAACAAATTTTCTCTAATGTATGTCAATTGGAAATTACATAGATTCATTACATATTTATTGAATATTTCAGTGAGGAAAAATTGCACATCTACCCTTACATTTTTGAGTTATTACGCATCTTCTTTTCGTCGCATTTCATATCAGATTTGACTATGGATTTCGCACTTGATTGAATGAATACGAGAAAAATATTCGAGATTCTATTGCATCATTGCCTCCCTATGGATACGACCCTCTCTTCTGTGAGTGGTTAATTTTTATTGTAATTATTTTGTTAAGCGGTTTTCCACCACTTTGTGACTAAAATGATAAATCATCTTAATTCATAATTCGAAAGAGAAAATCATCTTACAATTGAGTACCTACTGTTTTGAGTTCGTCTGATGTAAATTAGTCGCCAGTACATGTTACTAGCTAGTAGCATGTTCTGGGCCCGCGGAGACGACGAGATCTACGATGCAGGCCTCCATTCCTCTCATGATACCTGGTAGAGTGGTTTAATTCAGTTGTTAATATTTAAATAAGAATGTGCTTGTTTGGAATAATTGGGTCGAACCCTAGGATGTGGAATGAACCCTAGGGTAGAAATGTTTGAGCTTATTTTGAGATATGCTGTTTACTTGAGTGCATGTTTAAAATAAATTTCTAGTAATGGTATTAGTATAATTATGAGATACTGTTTTAGACATGAAAACACGAGCTGCCTGTATGTGATGGAAAATTGAGAATTGGATAGTGTGATCCGAATATTGATAATGAGATGAATATGAGCATGAACCCTACGGGGAATTAGCAGTAGAACTCCTGTGTATGAAAGGAAATCTAGTATGTAGACGGGAAGTGAGCTGGCCCTTGTATACACGGTACCAAGGGGAGCAACTGTCCCTTTTAGTGTAGAGGGGTGCTAGCTACCTCTAGGCTTGAGACCTGGGGTTAGGCCTAGTCACTCTACACCGACTCGTGGTTGGCCCTCATGTACGTAGTACCGAGGTGTGCTACTAGTGCAGGGAGGGAGCTAGCTACCCACAGGGCTCGAGGTTAGGACTAACCAACCTACACCGACTCTTGTTAGGTCCACGGGGCAAACTGGGATAGTCGAACAAGGGTACGCGGACTGTGGAGGGGCGAGACCCCTGTTCTGAGAGGGCAAGGCCCTATATTGTTCCATGCTGCACTTTAGGCATACCCGCTAGTCGAAATGACTAACCTCATACCAGTGCTGGGTAGCTACCCGTGCGCTTATCATGTGTGCCGTAGTCATCGCTACGTCACGACAGTGACCTCGGGGTGGTTGACTGGGTGTAGGACTACCACGGGGGACTCTCCCAGCCAAGAGAGCACCAAGTGTACCTTCTACTTCACGGAAAAGACTGCAATCAAGATCGAGGAAGAGATCCCTTGTGAAATAAATGAACCAGAAATACATAGATGAGATAAATAGAATTGAGAATAAAACCTGGGTGCTTGTTTTACTTGCACATAAATAATGTAAACACTACTCTACTCAGCGTTCACTGACTCTGTCTTTTCGTAACCCTGTTCAGGACCAAGAGTTGAGCAGCTCAAGTTTCCGATTGCAGAGGGTGCTGGGCCCAGCCGTAGTTGGTTCTTTCCAACTCTTTAGTTTCTGCTGTTGTAGTGAGTACTAGACATCTACTTTACTGTTCATGTTACTTTTTGTCTTCTTTTCCACTGTGTTGTTGTGGTGGCATGTATTACTTTGTTGAGACTTTTAGCTCTATTGTTTCTTTACATCCCATTTTTCCTTATGCATAGTTATATTGCATGTGTGAATGTGGTTTATATCCTGCTTTTGGTTATTTCTTGTTGGACGACTAGGTCTTGGGACTAGTCGAGGCGAGCCAGTCTCGGGTCCTGTAGGGATCTGGGAACCCGGTTGTAACAGTTCTTAATGGAGGATGAAATCAGAAGGTTGGAGGAAGAGCTTTGGCGGGCGGTTTCATGGCGTGGAAGCGGAGTTCGGCGTCAGCGCTTCGTCAGAGGACGCAGCGGATGATGGCGGAGATTGGAAGTGAGTGGAGATGATCGGAGGAATAGGATGAAGATGGGAAATGGTCACCAGAGTAGGAAGAATAGCTTATCAGTTAGCTATGGTTGGGGAAGAGGGTAGGGAGCTAACCGCTCAAATCGTACGATTCGAGTGGTATTTATAGGGTTCGGCGATGGCTAAGGGGTTTGAATCCGGACAGGTTTGCATCTAGGTGTAGCTTAACCACCGGCGTCATAAATCCTAATTAGGTATAGGCGTTAACCTCACCGGCGTCATCTCTGACGCCGGTGAGGTTAACGCCTATACCTAATTAGGATTTATGAATAATTCGGAATGATGAATGAAGTTGAGGTGGTGAGCGCAAGCTTCAGAAGCTTTGCGAGGGTGGAATGGCATCAGATAAGCGGTCATCGGAGGGTGACATTACCACCGAACATCAGCTGTTCAAGTGACCGAAGAAGAAATGAAGAAGAAGACGATGTTCGAAAGGACCTATGTGCAATGAAAATTAAGGACCTATGTGAAAAGAAAAGGACTCGAATGCAATGAATTACAGGGACTAAAATGTAAACAGAGGCCATTTAAGTTAATTTTAGTTTAATTCTTTTCCAACTTTTTATATATAATTATAAATTAGATAAATATTATATTAAAGCCATGTATTCACATTTTTGACCCATTTATTTATATTTATTTACTTATTAACTTACTTAAGTTATTTAAGATTTAGGTCTTAAGTTATACTTAAGTTAAATAAGATATTAATTAGGTAGCTAATTAATGGTATTTTGAGTTCATTTATTAATTAAATTATTAATAATATTAATCGACTTATAATTTAACATTTTTAACTTATTTTAAGGTCCTTTAATGATTTGTCCCTTATTACATAATTAACCCTTATATATGCATATTCCTAGCTAATTAACTAGGGAAACTAGATAATTAGGGGCAATTAGAAGCCATGATGAGCCTCTCATCACGTGTACCGCGGGTGAGGAGTGAACAGTGCATGGGGGCCTCACCCCTCGTGTTTACTTGAGGAAATGAGCAAAGAACACAAGGTCCTCTTATGCACTGCGCACGTTTTGATGCAGACGATGTGGGACTATGAAGTCCCTTTTCCTTCGCGGATGCATAGTGGATGGAATTCCATTGATTGCTGTTGCTATGGTTGATGCTTCGGCCAATTGAAGGAGCAGCTCGAGTCGTAAAGTGTTTCCACAGCTCTTGGTGGTAAAACCAAGACTTGAGGTCGATAGAATGCAACGTATGGCAGCGGTTATTAACTGCGGAGAAGAAGCATCCGGTGAACCCTTGAAAAGACAAAACACAGGCTATTTGCCCTAATCAAATGGTTCAGAGTCTTCGCCATGTGGTGGCGAAGGTGTTGGCGTTGTCGGCGTGGTGGTTGCATGCGTGTGGTGGTCAGATAGTGGCTGGTAGGTCAGTGAAAACATGGGTTGTTTGGTTAGAGATTTTGATGGGGGAAAGGACGAATAAGAAGAGGGCTTTTGATGAGGGTGATGCGGAAGAGGTTTTGGAAGTCGAAGCGAGTGGATTGGTGTAGTGTAGCAACGTGGCGAGCTCGTCGAAGCTACATTGGAGGTAGAGAAGATGGTGGGGGAGAGAGGTAAGCATTGGTTGAAATAAGAGGGGAAAGGGTTAGGAAAGATCTGGAGAGGAAGAGGAGTAGGTTGGACCTAAATTAGGGATGAATGGGGGTGGATTTGGCACAGGCTATGATTGGCCGGTGCCGGAGACGAAGATTGCTCTAGTAGAGGAACGACGATGACGAAGGGGCTCAGAGCGGCCGAACTTTGATAGGTTCTAGTCGCAAAGAAGAGAGAAGGATGTTGGTGCCCTCAGTTTGATCGTTGAAGGCGTGGATGAGGGAGAGTGAGAGGGTCACCGAAGTCACGAAGCTTCTTGGTCGGAGAGGAGGGAAGAGGTTGAAAACAAGCTTAGAATCAACTAAGGAGAATGGCAAGGACATCAAGGGCTTTTATAGAGCTTGTAACCGAGCTCAGATGAAGAAAGAGGAGAGATTTGTCCGTGGTTTCAGAGGAAAAAGATCCCCTAAAATCTCGAATTCTAGTGGTCTTTGTGGTTCGAATCAAGGTGTAGAACCTTACTCAAAAGATTCTCCACTGTGTGAACACTAATCCCACCAAATTTGGTGAGATTTGGTGGTGATTTGATTGAGTTTTAACTCAGTCAAAGGTCAGTGCTTGTCCTATTGACCACCAATGGTGGTAGAGACCAAAGTGTGAAGAAGATGAAGAAGTTAGGGACCGAAATGCAATATTTTTGAAAGTTAAGGATCTACTTATAAGAAATAGAGATTTTGGGGACTGAAATGCAAACTAGGTCAACATGAACTCTGATTGGGCAAAAATTTTTTCCTTAGCCTAATTTCGACCCAAGAAATCTGATGGTGAAATTGGATTTCATTTTTGACCACGTTTGATTGGATAATTTGCACAGGAGCCCAAATTAAAGTAAAATCCCGTCTCAAGCTCTATCTGAGGTCAAAATGGGTTCAGATGGTCAAAGCAAGGGTACCAAAATTCTTAGAATATTTTTATATTAATTTTAAGAGGTTTAGATGAATTTTATCCTAACCAAAACCTCTTCAACTCAAGCAGGTCTGAAATTAGTGTTTTGTGTTTTGATTCGGTTCTCGAAACGTATGAAATCCTGTTTCTGTCTGTGTGGACCCACTCTTTGGACTTTAACGCTCATTTGACCTTCAATTGACCCCTGACAAACCCCGTGGTTAATCTGCATGATGTGGTTTTAAGACTGTAGAATTAACCCCGATTTAATGTTTTTTTTTTCAAAATGGATTTGCATGGAATTACAACTCTTAGGCGATCATGTAAGAGCATTTGTCACTTGATTTCCACTAATTCCTGTTAGTTATGGCTAATGATGGTGTTACCATCACCAACCCAATAGAAACACTAGAGAAGAGGAAACCAGCACCTTGAAGAAGCATAGCAGCCATGACCTTCAAAAGATGGGAAAGGCATCGTTGCCAAAAAATGCCATGGCAATCCCTAGAAGGTTCCTAGGGAGACGAACTTCCTTGTGACATCTTAGGAAAGTTGAACATGACCAAATTAGTCGGTAAATAATTCTGCATCGTGATGTAAGATATAGCATACATGCATGCATGCATGCATGCTCCATCATCGAGCCTAAACAATAGTAACAAAGTTCAGTCTTGGGTAGAGATGATTGCCTGCATGCCTCCAAATAGGGGAACCGCAGACGAATGGTCATAATGAATGATTAGGACATGGATTATTGGTAAATAAGATGAGTATAACCCTAACCTTATCCTCCCATAAAAGCAGTGAAATTTATTGTTTGTGTTACTTCCAAGCATGTAATGAGGTCTATACATGTAGCACAACAAAATATAAATATGATGTGACTTATTATTTGATGAATTAGGCTTATAATTATTTGAAAACTTACACTCATGCATTTTATGTACTTATGGATCAATTACACCTCTATCCAATACTTTTAAAAATCAATTATTTTTTCAATAAACTCCAATTCAAGTCAGGGTTGTTATAGCACTCAAATCATTTGTGCAAGCTACTAACACTTCGAGAGGAAAGAAACCTACTAATAAAGGACCTCCATTTCATACTATCATTAATGGTACCTGTCCTAATTTTCAAGCCTATCATCATTTACAAGTCTTCGTGGCCTAGTCTTGATGGGTATTTGTGGTTAATCCTGGGTAAAATTTAATACTTTTTTTTTAGGTAAAGGATACTTCATTCATTCTTAGATAAGGAAAATATGGGCCAAAGAGGCCGGAACATCCACACCAGACCATTCCCCTAATCTCCCTTGCTTGGAACATTCAGTTGCAAGGGAGTGGGCAAGAGAGACCTTGCCTCTAGAAAGATGCAAAAGATTTACACGTATATGTTTAGACAGAGTGTTTTGACAGTTAAGGGTTAAACTCCTCTATTGCCAAAAGGGGGAAACAAGGCCTAAAATCATAGAAACTACCGTCAAGAAGTCGTTGAGGAGGTGGATCTAGTAATAGTCGTAGGTTGTGGCCAATAGAAAGCCTTGCTCAATGGCAAGGCATTTAGCATGGGTAGCATCCTCGGCATGTGATGAAGAAGCTCTAGCTGCAAAGAGGTGGCCGTCAGGCAGGATGGCAATTGCTGCTAGAATAGCAAATCCATCTTTAAATGCTGCATCAACTTGAATAATAATGTGAGGTTCTTGAGGATTGGTTTGAAGCAGTGATGTATTGGTAGAATTGCAATCCATCATCTGATCGATACGGGGGGGAATGGGAGCACAAGATGCTAAGCACGGCTCACTGTTTGAGTTGGGTGGGCCATTTTCATATTTAGCTCCAGATGTCGCTCTCCATATTTGATAGAGAATGCAGCAACTAAGGCTGCCATATTCGTTGAAGATAGTGTCATTTCTCAGCATAGTCTAAATGAATTGATTTATTTGTTGATTGAGTTCAGTGGTATAAATTCCTATATCGAACCAAATAGCTCTAGTAAAAGGGCAATGAAGAAACTGGTGGTCTAGAGATTCCTCGGAGTTGTGGCATAAAGGGCAAGAACCATCACCCCCCAATCTGCTGGCTATGAGTTTACCCACAGGAAGAGCACCTTTGAGAATTCGCCAAATTGACATAGTAACTCTCGCAGGAAGCCTAATTCTCTTCCATAGTGCACTGAAGGGGAAGTCTTCAGTTTGATTACATCTGTTAGCACAAATATGAAAATAGGCGGATTTAATAGAGAAAATGCCCTTTGGATGGGGCATTGAAACCAACATGTCAGAGAGGTCTGTGTTGAGTCTAAGGTTGGAGATTTGCGCCACATCATGTGAAGTGAAGCAGTTAGCTAGTGTCTTCTGATTCCAAGTGCCATCATGATTTAATCATTCATTTACATAGAGAGCAATGGGTGAGGAGTTGTTTAGAGGTTGTCGTAGGTGGTTGCCAACCCAACTGCCTTCCCATATGAGTGTGTCCTGATCATTCCCATTAGCCTTACCCACATAAGGTTCTATGGGTTTTTTACATGACATAATGGCCTTCCAAAGGGTAGTAGTGCCTCTTTGTTTTATTACAACTCCAAAATTGCTTGTGGGAGTAATATTTTGCTTTTAGCGTGGCAGGCATGAAGGAAGTAGGTTCATTTAACAATAATACTGGGGTGTTTGATAGAATGAAGTAAATAAGCGGCGGGTTGGAGAGAATGGAGTTGATTTGTTGTAAGATTTAATATTATTTTATTTAACTTGATGGTAAAAAATAGATGTGATATAATGACTCAAACCCATAGTATACTTAATTTAATGAACATTCTTGGTAGATAATAGGTGCAAAAAATACATATAATAATCAAAATGACAATTTATTCATGACATCCTCGTACTAGTCATAAGCTACCAACATTGAAATGAAGAAAGTTAATGGAAACAAATAACATAACTAATCACTAAGAAGTGCAGTGGATTAAAAGTTATATGAAACCACCACTCCTATCCTAACATAGGTAAAGAGCAAGCAACGTCATTATTAAGGAGGAAGTTAATTTTGCTTTCCTTCGCTATTGGTACCACAGGGGTGGACCGATTTGTATTATGCATTTTATTACTCGAAAATAGAAAATCTCCGAGGTCGAACTCAGGGAGCAACACTTGATTCTAGAAGCGTACAAAATCATAATTTATAATATATATACTATTTTACAAAAAAGATTAAAGGAAAATTGATTTTTCTGTTCTTCTCTCTCTTTCTCCTTTTGTCTGCCTCTCTCTCTCTTTTCAGATGTCTGACTCCAAGGGTCAGATGACTTAAACTCCACTTACTATAGTGTTTTGCTTCTTCAGCTACCTCTGGATCTTCTTCTTTCTCTTGGCTTCTTCTTCTTTTTCTTCCTTTCTTTCTGTCATGTGCCTCTACTTTCTCTTTTCTCTTCTTCTTCTCTACTGTGCCAAGTCCTTTTTCTTTCTTTCTTCACCTTAGCTTCTCTGCGACTATAGTGCCGCCTTCATCTTCCTCCTTTGCTTCTTTCTCCTTTGCTGTACGAGTCCTTCTTTCCTTCTTTCTCCTTCTCTTCTTCTTCTCGCTGCTGCACTCCTTCCTCCTCCTTCTTCTTCTCCAGCTTTCCTGCACAGTGCACGGTTAGGCAAAACCTAAACCCTACCATCCCCATGTCTCTCTCTCTCAAATTCACTCCAGGGTTCGCTCTCCCAGAGCCTTAACCAGGTATGCAGGTCGGGTGACGTGCTCGAGACCAGGCACATCGGCGTAGGTGGTGCACGAGGTGTGTACAGGCAGGGTAGTCGGATCTAGGTGCCAGGTCTGCGAGGGAAGTGTCGCGGACGAGGCGTGGCGGGGGATGAGGGACCTCACCCAAGTGTGTTTCGAGGCGATAAGCCTGAAACACAAATTCAACTTAAGCGTGGTAGGGCGCTTGCAAACTAACGAGGTGGGACTAAATGTCCCACCTGCTTCTGCTGGCGCCCGCAGGAGGTAAGCTCCGCAATTGCAGCGGGCGTGGAGTCTCTCGATTCCACTTGGAGTCTGGGTGCTTGCGTGCTGCAAACCCGCACCACCTGAGGGCTTCGCCTAGAGCTAAGCGTGACTTGGAGCAACTTGAAGCTCGCTTCAAGCTCAACGATAATGGCGGAGAGCGACCTGACCTTGAAATCAGTAGCACGACCTTTCGACCATGTCAGACCACAGAAAACTTTCGCCGTATCACGGCGAAGGTGAGGTGGGGGTTGGCTGGCTGCGGGGCGGCCTAGGCATGCATGCCTAGGTCGCTTTGTAGCCGTGTTTATGGGTGTGTTCGGTGGGCGTTTAAGGAGGTGTTGGCGGTCGATGAAGGGGTGGATGGTGATCAGTGAGTGATGGCGGAGGTTCTGAGATAGGTGGCGAGGCGTACGGGGAGTGGAGCGACGGTTTTGCCCGTCGGTTGGTTTGCCGGAGGTGGAGAAGGTGATGGTGGTCGGCGTGTGGCAGTGAGTGATTTAGGAAATAAATAAGGGGGAAATTGTTACGACCCGATTCCCGAATCCCTACGAGACACGAGAATCGGACCGACTCGACTAATCCCAAGACCTAGTTGTCCAACAAGAAAATAACCAAAAGAGCAGTAAAATAAACCACATTCACCATGTATATAACTAGCAGTAACAAAATATAGCAGTAAAGAAAAGAACTACTACAGTATACACCACCACAACAGTAAAAAAATAAACATGTACATAAACATGATGCTTACAATAAAAGAGTACAGGGTAACAGAAACTACTCACTACAACAGAAGGAAAAGTACAGTGGGTAGTACACAAGTAACACTACTGGGCTCTACTAGGCCCAACACCCTCTGCAGCCACCAACTCTGGCTACTCAACACCTGGTCCAGAAAGGTAACAAAAGTGACACATCAGCGAAACGCTGAGTAGAGTGGCAACCAAAAGCTAAGAAAAACAGTAAGGTGGACAGTAGCTGTTATATTTTTAATTTCTTTCTTTAATTTTTCCATTTATTCACTATTGAAATATTTCTCAGATCTTTCTCTTGATCTTGAATGTTCCTCATGGGAACGATCTTGATTGCAGTCTTTTCCGAAAAGTAGAAGTAACACGTGGTGCTCTCCTAGCCAGGAGAGTCCCCCGTGGTGGTCCTACCCTCAGTCAACCACCCCAAGGTCGCTGACAGACGTAACGGTGACTACGGCACACGCGATAAACACACGGGTAGCTACCTCACACTAGCATGCGGTCAGTCGTTTCCTTTAACGGGTGCACCCAAAGCACAGCACGAAACCAGTATAGGGCAGAGCCCTCTTAGTAACAGGGATCCAACCCCTCCACAGTAACCAAACAGGGGTCTTGCCCCTCCACAGTCCGCACACCCTTGCCTGACTACCCTGGTTTGCCCAGTGGGCCTAACAAGTCGGTGTAGGAGGGCTAGCAGAACCCCGGGGCCCGTGGGGTAGCTAGTGCTCTCCCTACACTAGTAGCTCTCCTCGGTACCGTGTACACGAGGGCCAAAAGTCAGTACAAAGTGGCCAGACCTAACCCCGGGTCCCTGGGGCAGCTAGCTCCGCTCTGCACTAAACAGGGGGAAACAGTCGCTCTCCTTGGTACTCCGTACTCAAGGACCAGCTCACTTCCCCAATTCTATTCCATTCACTTTCCAGGAGTTCTACTCCTAATTCCCCGTAGGGTTCATGCTCTTTTAACTCAGCCCATTTAGGTTTCATCATTTCAGCTTTATATTCATATAGCCCATGTTCTCAACAGTATTTATTCATTCATAAACAGGCAGCTGTTAACCAATTACAGGCAGTTATCATTTCCTTTCTACTTTTCCAAGACTGCAATGTATATATATTCAATCTAGTTTTCCATTCCTAGGATTCATGCCATACCCTAGGATCTATCATTCAATCTAGTTTTCCAGTCCTAAGATTCATGCAATATCCTAGGATCTATCATTCAATCTAATTTTTCAGTCCTAGGGTTCATGCAATGCCATAGACTCTATTAATTATTTCACAAGTGCATAATTTTTTATAAATAAATTAAAGGGCCACTCTACCTGCAAAATTGGGAGTACTGGGGGCATAATCGGCAAGCTTGCACACCTCCGCAACCCCCAGAGCAACAACAGAACGGGGTCCTAACACAAGGATCAAATACAAGGAGCTACTCAGAACAGTATACAATTACTGTAAACAGGTAGAGGAACTAAATTTGAGAAGAACGAGACTTGAAAGGCGGAAAACGGACTCCGAACGGACCCTAAACGGGTCAAAAACGACAAGTCTGGCCAAAATCAGACGTCTGGAACTTCTTACAGACGTCTTAAATGATAGCTCAGGTCATACCTTGATCTGCGCAGTCCTTCAGACATCCAGAAACCCGCTGAACCATCTGGACTTAGTTTCCAAATGTCCAACTATCACTCCGGACATCTGGAGACCCTCCCCGTCGTCTGGTGCTGTGCCCAGACATCCGATCTGTGTGGGATGGCATGTCCTTGCGCCTTCCCGAACAAGTCCTGCACACATACACGGCCGTCCTCAACACAAAGATATGCAGAAACCTTCGGGGGAATGGCTGCATGGCCGTACACGTGAAAGAAGGTAAAAAATATCGTACCTTTCAGACGTCTCCTGTGTCGTCTGGACGTATGTCCAAACGTCTGATTTTGGGAAATTTTCCCAAAATCAGGACCTCCTCGCCCTCCGCCCGCAACGTACGGCCGTGCCGCGCCAACTTGCCTGCTGCCTGAGCTGCAGCAGCTCCTCCCCAGCACCACACGCTTGCTACGCACCCGCCAGTCGACTCTGGCTGCTCCGGCGAGCTTGCACCCTCGCGGTCAAGCTCTCTCTTCCTCTCGCAGCGGCCCCTCCTCCCCACACACTCGCAGCAACCGCTGCTGCCGCCCTCACCTGCTCACTCTCTCGCTAACAGGGAGAAGAAGAAGAAGAAGGCGGTGGAGTGAGGGTGAGGGAGAAAGAGGGGTGCATTTGAAGGCAGCCGTGGGGAGAGAGAGAGAAAAAGGGCTGCATTTGCAGGGAGGGAGGAAAGAGAAGGAGGGCGGCGGTGCAGTCTGCGCAAGCATGCGCACAGACGCGAACCCGTACGCCGAAAAAATTAAATTGCAGACGTCTAGGTAGGCTTCCAGACGTCTGACCAGACGTCTAAACCACTTCCCAGACGTCTTAAACGACGTTTGATGCCCTGGTTATAACAGAAATGAAGAGGGGAAAACGGGGAATAGTTGTTACCTACGTAGCAAACGACAGAGGGGGAGGAGGCGGTGAGCAACTATGCTGCTGTCACCGGAGAAGACAACGCTCAGGGGAGATGGCGACGAGGAAGAGGTGCTAGAAGGTGTCTGCTGGTACGACTAGGCACAGTGGACGACGGTGAAGGTAACCCTGCCACTGGTATGGTGGCTGGGCGACGAGAGCGGAGGAGGAGGGTCGCTGGAGCTTGCGAGTGAATGGCTGGAGGAGGGGGAGACGAATTTTGAGGGATTTCCTTGGCCAAGACAAGCTCGAAAGAAGCGGCAGGGGCTGCCGTTCCTTAAATAGGTGCTAGCCGGGAGGGAAACGCGAGGAGGAGACATGGGTTCCTTGCCGGAGGCATGGCCGAAAAAAGACCCATACCACTCGAGCGTTCGCACGAGAGGTATGGTGGCCAGCAGGGCATGGGTGCCGGCCCATGCAGAAGAGGACAACACGAGGAGTCCTCCTTTCAAATCTAGGGCCGGCTCCCCAGGTCTGTGCAGCGTCATCCTCCACGAAAAGTCACCGGAGGTATGGCCTGCGCAGTGTGGGGTTAGAGGGTCCCTTTTGAAGAAAGAGACGAGAAAGGTAGGGGGGTCTCTGCAAAAGTCAAAAAGCTAAGGGTCAAAAAGTAATTGTTGAGGACCGTTTTGTAAAGTGGGTCAAGGCAACCTACCCTTAGGTCCAAATTTTGGCATAAACCTAATTTGGACCTAAGGAATCCAATGGTGAGGTTGGATTTTAGGTTTGACCAAGTTTGTCCAGACATTTTGCACAAACACCCAAATAAGGTCAAAAATTAGGTATGGTTCTTAATTTAGGTCAAGATAGGTTCCAGTGGCCAAATTGAAGGTTTTAAACCCAAAGGAATATTTTTTTATGAATTTTAGAGGGTTTAATTGATTTTTATATTACCTGAAATTTCGTGAATTAGAGTGGGTTTGTTTTAGGATTACAAAATATCATTTAATTCCCAGATTTCATCATAACCCTTCCCTGATCAAGTCATCCCACTTTTTCTCTTATTAAACCCATTTGACTTGTACCTAGACCCTTAGAAATCTCGTTTATACCCTGTAATGGTAAAATTATAGTTTTACCCCTTATGAATTATTTTATTCTCAGATTTGTAATTCCTAAATTTAGGCTTACCCTTAGGTTTTGTAGGAGCTTTTGTTCAATTTATTAGGTCAAAATATACTTGTTAGAGTTCATGATGAGGTGCTTATCAGTTAGCTGTGATCAAAATGTCACAATAAATCAATTAGTGAGTCAAATGTTCAGTGATCATTGGGACAACAAAAATTAAAAATCATAAAGGTGTCAATATTACCATTGACATTAGCAGGAACAAGAAAGATAATTCGTTTAGAGTTGACATTATCTTATTCTATTGAGTTATCCACCCATCGTTGTTACAGGCAGCCTTCAGTCGATATATGTCCTACCCTTACATCCAACTTTGGTACAATTATCTTTGTTATTGCGAAAGAAAAATCAAATTTATTTATTTATTACTTTTAACTCATGTGAGGGCTACATATATGGATCGATACAATCAGGAAGGACATCAGCTAAGCCTTGTGGCCTTGCCACTTTGATTCCTCAAAATCTCAATACACCCTCGGAAGGTGTTGCCCTTTAAGCATAACCGATGATTCTTTCAGATCGAAAATGGACAATCATGTAGGATTGGAAACAAACATCCCTTTCAGGATGGGTGCCATTATCATTACTTTTATTGAATTTAATATTAATTCCTTTATTTGTCTAAACATTTAATCTTGGATTCTAAAGTGTATATATATTGAGAATCATATAATTGAACATTAACATTAATGACATAATATTAACAACCAAAGACTTAAATACATGTAAAATGAGATACATTAATGATTAACATCTAACCATGTGCTTTGGAATGCACAAACATGTGTACATGCATGCTACTATTGGTATCAAGAGAAATCAAGTGACAAAAGTCTCCACTTATATTAACCAAAGTACATAAATATAAATCACATGGTTGTTAACGATTGCATGTAAATATAAAGCATGAAAATAAATATACCTATGAAATGAAGGCTATTATTAATAATTTCATGTAAAGATGAAGTAGTGAAATAAATACACCCATAGAATAAAGGTTGTTATTAATAATTGCATGTAAAGATGAAGTAATGAAATAAATGCACCCATGCAATAAAGACTACGAGTAACGTTGTAATTAAGTTATATATATATATATATATTTAGCAATATTTTCATATAGTATTATAATAATCATAGCCTTTACAATTTTTTACATGCAGGATCTTTAATGTATTTATAATAAAAATTTGAAAATTTATATTATGAATTTTTTTTTCATCTATCTTGGATTATCACTTCTTATGTATGTATTATAGATTTCTTAATGCTACCATACACATGTAAAAGTTAGATAAAAGAATAAAATTTATCCCAAAATCTTATTGATGATGGGCAAAAAGTATCTTCGGATTCAAAATTTCTCACGAAGTTCGAAGAAGGATCTGACTATCCGAATACCAAGTAAATAGATGGATCCGAATTTGCTCGACCCGCTTATACTCAGATGGATCTAAACTTGCCTTCATCCAGGTGGATTCGGATAGGACCGACCTGCCGATAGACCCAAATTAACTGGAGTCGAAGAGGTAGCAATAACACCCACGTCGGCATTAACGACAGCATTTTCTACGCTATTAATATATATCCAAATAACCAACATACTGAAGAACTTGCGAGGACCGTTATATGGGATTTAATGTTGTTGGAATATTTCTTGTACTATAAATAGGAAAGAGAAGCTCTCTTCACGCAAATTGAGAGAGAGAAAACTAGATATTTTGTACTACTGCTTATCCTAGTGGAAGCTTGGGAGCTCTGCCCTCCCTTTAAATGTACATCCCTTACGGTGGAAGTAGGTCAGTAATTCTTGTGTTTCTTTTCTGTGATTGATTGCATGTTTGATTATTGAGTTGGATCCTCCTTTCACTAAGAAAATCAATCACTCATTTTCATTTCATTTCAAGTATGACTAACATAACAACATTAGATCATTAAATTATATTATATAAACAAACTTCACTTTCTAAATAAAACGATTCAAGACCCCTTTTACGATGCCCCTCCCACCCTGGTTGTTTTGCTTACTTGATGTCAGGAAGAGAGAAATATGAAACAAGGGTTGCTGAAGGATTAGCCAAGTCCACTCACCTATAATAAGGGTCTTAGGATGGAAAATGAGGAGGAGAGATGAAGTGGTAAAAAAAAAAGAATCAAAGGCTACCGTGGTGGGGGTCGTTACTCATACTTGTGATGTGGAGAGGATTTTATGGTCAAAATTAAATCATTAGGTGGTGATTTTATAAGGAGGTTCAAGGATAATCAAAATATTACAAATTTTAATAGTTTTGTTATTATTATTAATATTAACTAAAATCAAGGATGTTTCATGCGGTAGATTAGCTGTAATGTTAGATTATTTGTTTTGAAAGGGAGGAATAGATGTGAAGGATAAGTGAAAATATTTGATAGTGATGTGACCGATCGGTGGGATGGGTGGGGAGGGCGTGTGGGGGTTGGTTTGGAGAGGAATTTCAAATAATACTTATCATCAGTATAAAAACTTTTAATTAGGCAAATGTTTGGTGTAAGTTTGATGAGAAGAATAAGCTTATGGAATAAATAGAAAAATAAAATAAATAGTGAAATAAGTTAATTAATTTATTTGGATATTTTGATGTATTAAAGTTATTGTACAGGGAGAGTGAAATAATTTTAACATGTGTTAAGTTTACTTAACCCGATATAAGTTCGAGGTATGTTAAGTAGTGTGTTAAATACTTACATGCCAAACAAACATCGCCTGAGGGGATATTTGGTTGGTTGGCTAAGTATGTTTGCATTGGATTAAGTATGTAACCTACCACTTAATCTACCCTTCACTTGTATCGGGTTAAGTAGAACTTAATCTAAGGTAAAGTTATTCTACTTTCTTTGTAGAATAACTTTAATCTAAAAAAACATCCAAATAATTTAACTTACTTATTCCACTATTTATTCTAACTACTTCTTCCTTATTCCTCTACTTATTTCATAAATTTATTTTCCTTACCAAACAGAACTTGAAGGAGAATTTGACAGTAAAAAAAATGCATAAAGATCGAAAATACTCATGTCAAGTACTACTTATATTGTATAATCCCTTATTAAATAAAGGATGCAGGTTAGGAAACGTAAAAATTGACGTACAATATTGTGAACGTAGTCTCCACTTGATGTATCTCCTTTTTATGCAAAAAAGATACTCACACGTATAGGGTTTAACACTATTGAAACTAACAATAAACTACTTTTGTATAGCTGCAAACTACTCAAATTTTCTTAGGAACAACTTTGCACCTTCGAAATAATCTTGCACCAGTGCAATCTTACTTTGCATCAATGCAATATCTTATTTTGCACTGGTGCAATCTTACTTTACACCGGTGCAAAGTAATTCAAAATAAGATTGCATTAGTGAAAAATTAAATTCTAAGTGTTTTTTCATCTATGGCAAAGAAAGTTGATTTTTTACCTTAAGATTTATGATAAACCCTAAACACGTGAAAAATCTCTTCTCATACGTGAAACTACTTTCCAGAAACCTAAACCTTAAATCCTAAATCCTAAACCCATAAGTCAAAATCACTTTACATAAGTGTAAAATCACTTTGCATGAGTAAAATCCCCTTGGAATTATTTTCTACCGACGCAAAATAAGATTGCAGACACCTTAGAATATAATTTAATACTGATGTAAAGTTATTTATCTATATTTTAATTTAAAATAATATGATAAATTTTTTAAATGTAATAAGATCCACCCATAACAAATCTTATATTTTTTATTTTTTTATATTAAATATCAATTATAAAAATAAAATCTACTTTGACACCATCTTCAATTATTACACCTCTTTATCTTCTCATAACAAATTTTATATTTTTTTATTTCATTATATTAAATATCAATTATTAAAGAAAATCTACTTTCACACCATCTTCAATTTTTACGTCTCTTTATTTTTTATTTTTTTTAGCTAAAGAAGCAAAAACGTCATTCCGGAAACTATAACACCACCTGCACGATAGTCCCCTTTAGCTGCATGTGAAGGACATACGTGAGCATATATAAAAGTAGGGCTTCAAATATTTTATGCGATTTTACTCATTTATGCTTTTGAGCTATTGCTCCCTACCGGAAGGGAGAGCTCGATAACTACTTTTGGAAAAATGTTCGGGATATAATACTTTTTGCGCAAAAATACATCTACTCCCTCCAAAAAATAGCCTATATATTTTTGTTTGATGAGAGACGATGAACATAGATTCTGTAAAATATTAAGTAAATTTTATAGTAACCCCCTTTAGAGGTGAAAGTGTTGGTGGGCACAAAGACGTTGTCGATTCTATGAATATGGGCACAATTTGGATTTAGATTATTAATTAGGTTACGAACGATATAGTATGAAGATAGGCGATTGTAATTTCCAATGCTAGTCGTTTGCATCACTCATCTGGTTAAATAAATCAATTGTTCTTGCCTTGACGCAACTCGAGCCATTGGTTTGCATTTTCAACGCTATTTTAAAGCAACAAATTAATAAATAAGCACATAAGAATATCTTGTACGTTAAATGTAGTCCCCGACAGTTATCCATTCTTTACCATTTCCTCCCCCATTCCACAATCCCTCTTAACACTAGGATTATCCATTTCAATCTCCAACAACCTTGGTAAGAAATATTGCCTTCTCGTTACTCTATAATCCTCAAAAATTAATCTACTCCTGATCCGGCAAGTTCACTTGAATGCATGTCTACACCTTGATTCCTGATCCAATTTCATCACTTGAGAGTATGATCCACCAACTCTAACCCATTTTCCTTCTCTTGTTTCTAGATTAATATGTTGTCTCATTTGTGTTTGCTAATATAATCCAACTTTTTCCCACTCAAATACAATCACCACTCCACATTCCACTCCTTACTTAATGACAAGCATTCACAATTTGTCACCACTAATACTCATTAACTATCTTTCTTGAAAAAACCCATATAACTCCTCTTCAACACTCATATGACTTGTTAGGATCAATAATTAGTTATTCATATACAAAATGTCTCAATTTTTAGTAAGAACTTTTACACATATGCTATTAGAAATATTCTATGTTACATGTTTGCTATTGTATTCTCTATTTTTAATTAAATGCCACCATAAAAATTTCATTGTATTTGGGACTACCACTCCGACAAGTCTAATGAAATTAGACTAAAAGTAAGTAAATTTTGTGTTTTAATCCTAAATTTCATTCTTTTTCTCCCTCTTCCTTCCACCTCCTCCTTTCCCTTCCACTTCCTCCACCTCCTCCACCCACATCCCCTCTCCCTTGCTTCTCCCTCCCCTCTCAAGTTACCTCCCTTCAGATGTCGACCTTCTCACCTCTCTCCTTACCCGTGACTTCTCCTAAAACAACCTCTCTAGCACCATCCCCATGCAGGTCTACTCCCTCTCCTCACCTACCTCTCTCTCACAACTTTCTCTCTAGACCTAACCCACTAATCTTGCACCTTTCCCTCCAATGCCTTCTTTCTAATGCCCTGTGGCTCAAAGTTGTAGAAGGTTCTCCCTTTCCCTTCCAGATTCGATCTCTCCTTCACTCCAATTCCACATCTCTTATTGTTTCCCGCCTCATGTGATCACCTCATGATTTGGAATGAAAATGAGATGATCAATTCCTAGGGTGTGACGAGCAAAATCAATAGGTCCTCGGCAACCTTCAACACCCTCTTTAGGGAACAACCACCTCTCCTTCAATGTCCGTTTCAATGGCATCCCAATAACGTTTCACAACCTCCACGTTATAGAGGAGGAGGGGACTTTGTGATCATGAATGAGAACTTTAGGTCGAAGCTGAAGGAGCTCCTGCATAGCTCCACTTATGAGGTGGGGTATAGCCGGATGGCATAGTGTATAGGGTGATGGGACATGACGGAGCCACAATGACCATAAGGAGGTTGATGGAGGTGGGGGACGGTTGTGGCACAAAGATTGTGTGGAAGAGGGCTTTGAGTTAAAGGCCATGGAAATAGGAAGGTGAAGCACCTGAACATGTAGGATGTGGAGAAAGGAGGAGGAAGGTGAAGGGGGAGGTGAAAGGAAGGGAAAATAGAAAGACAACTTTGGGGATAAACACAAAAATTTTACTTACTTTTTGATTCAATTCCACTAAACTTAACAGGCTGGTAATCATGGATATAATGTGATGTTTATGGTGGCCTTTAATTAAAAGGAGGGAATCTAAGAAAGCATGTGATCTAGAATGTTTCTAGTGATATTTGTGTAACAATCCCTTTTTACTAAAGCCCACTGGTCAACAAATCAACTAAACTTTTTGATCAATAAGTTTGTTATGAGGATGCACGTTTAATGTAATCTGATTAATAGGGTATTAAAATATCATTAAGGATATAGATTGCCTAGATTAATTATACATGAGAGTGATGGTAATGCCATAATGAGCCATAAATACCTTTAATTGGTCATAATCAAGTGACAAATGCTCCTACATAATCGCCTGAGAGACAATTCCATTCAGATCCATTCTAGGAAGAAAACATTAAAAGATGGTTAGTTTTGCAGTTTTAATATCACATCATGAATGTAGAGTAGCCATGGGATTTTCCACAGGTTAATATAAGGTCAAATGAGTATTAAAGTCTAATAAGTGGGTCTACGCAGATAGAAACGGGATTTCAAGCGTTTTAAGAATCAAATTAGCACCTAATATCCTAATTTCAGACCCACTTGAATTACAGAGGTTTCTCTCAGGATAAAATTCATTTAAACCTTCTAAAATTTATAGAAAAATATTCTGAGAGGTTTGGAACCCTTGATTTGACCATTTGAACTATTTTCACCTTGAACAGAGCCATAGACAGATATCTACCATAATTTGGCTTTCTATGCAAATTTCCTAGTCAAACATGGTCAAAACTGAAATCCGACTTCACCAGTAGATTCCTTAGGTCTAAATTAAGTTTGTACCTAAATTTGGGCCCAATCAGAGTTCATCTTAACCTAATTTGCATTTCAGTCCATTTAAACTTTGTTTCTTACAGTCAGCCTCTCAACTTTCGAAATATTTACGTTCGGGTCCCTAACTTTGTCATCATTTTTGTGAAAAATGCCCCTACCACCATGGCAAGTGTGAACCCAAAGGCACCGACCTTCAAAAGAGGAGATCTCTCTCGATTCGACTCTAAATCCCTCCAAAATTAGAGGGATTGCTGTTTAGACAATCAGGAATCCATCCAACCTCATTTAAGGGATTGGAATTGATCCTAAAAGCCAGGCGAGCTCGAGTTTTCCAAAACAAGAACTCCTTGAAATCCTATTCCATTGTGAGAATTCTTCATATAGTGCTCGGATTTGAACTCTACATAAGCTCTCCTAGCTCAGGCCGTTCAAATCTACTAAGGTTTAAGGCCAAGAACATTCTTCTTCTCCTACCTCCGACCTCTCCAACCTAGTTCCGGCAGGCACTCTCGACCTCCTTCCTCCGGCCACTAGATGGACAAATCAAGTGGTCCTCCTTCTTCCTTGCCTTCCTCCGCTCTTCGCCAGCCACAGCAAGAGTTCTAACCCCTTTTGTCACCGCCATTTTCCTTCAATGGTGATTTCACCTTCTCTAACGTCGGCCAATCACAGTCGACGCCAATTTCTCCCCCGTTCATCCTATACCTAGGACCAACCTCCTCCTCTCCCTCTGTAGATTAGGTTCAACTCCTCCCTCTCCTGTTTCAACCGACTATCCACTGCCTCTCCCATCGTCTTCCTCCACTCTGGCCAAGCCTCCGGTGAGGCCTTCCGCACTCCAAAGACCATTAAACACCCCTGTGTCACCTCAAAAACCTCTACCACACCTCCACTTCCAAAACCCCTCTACCTATTCATCGTTCCATCCACTCAAACCCTCCGTCGAACTCACCCTCCACCACACACCATCTCCAACTTTGCATGCCCTCCACACGCACACACATGCCACAAGAACCCCACCATCACCTTCGCCATCACTTGGCGAAGCTCAGGAGCTATATGATTTGGGTTTTTAAGCCTGTACTTATGAGTTCAGGTCTTCACCATCCGCGCCATCGTCATCGTCATCTCCACCTCTGACCGCTTTGCTCCGACCTGCTCCAGCCTTGCTACCAGGATGAGGTGCTGCGGCCCAGTCCCAGGAGCCTTCCCAGGGCATCAATTGAGACGTGAAGCCACAATAGCTACTGTGATTTGGAAGGAGTACCTGCTTACTGCATCACGCGAACAAAGCCAAGGTACTTAGTCCTACATTGTAAGCAAAAGAACCGCTTGATTGGTATAAGTGGAAAAAGTGTTCTACACTTATCTCCCAAGACACTGGGGAGTCGGGTCCCTCGCTCACATGCACACACACACCTCGCTCACCCCCACGCCTTGTGAGCCTAGTCTCCTGCCCGAATCCAATAACCCACCTGTATACCTGATCAACCTCGATTTTGAGAGAGAAGAAGAGGAAGATTTGTGAGAGGAGGGGATGATTTTGCTTCACGGCTAAATGCCTCGTGGTACGTGCTGAAGGAAAAGGCTAACACTTAGCCTCTGAGAAGGTTGGCTCTTGTGTTGTGTTTGAAGAAGCCTCAAGAAGCTTTGGCACCCTTGTGCGCTTACTGTAGTCTGAAGGTTAAGTCGTCTGAGAATGTGGGGCAAGGTCTGATTGAGCCTTTGGCTCTGATACTGAAGAAACATTTAAGTGCTTAATTTGACATGGATATTTGGTTGAGGAATACTATTAATTTATTTGAATGATTTGTATGCTTGGGATATATGCTTAATTACGAAGAATAATTGGTGATTCAAATCACCATTGTTTTATCTTTCTAATTCTTTTTGTCCTAAGGATATTTTGAGATACCTTGATTATTAATCTAACAAGTTTTATTCATTGCATATCTTTTATTATGCTTAATTTACTGTGCTCATTTATTCTGAATTGAGATTAGTAATTCCATATTTACTCCTTGCAAACAACTTCGAACTCCAAGTAGAGTTTGAGTTTATAAGTTTAAGTATTTGTTGTGCGATTTTGGAGTATACTACGATGACCATATCGTAAATCTCCTCATTCGCGCTACAACAGAGAGTAATACAAGTAGAGTTAATGAGTAATTAACATTGTGAACTAAACTCATAGTTGACCAAAGCTTTAGTAAGGATATGTAGGAGGTATATTCTAGCAATATATAGATCTAAACGATCACTTAAACCTTATGACGGAATGTATGAATATACACCAAGTCTTTTGGTGCTAGAAATCCAAACTTGTTTTTCCTCAAAGTCTTATGCTGTTTATTTCGAAGGTTACCACATTATATGAATTGAATAAGAACATACAAAGCACGTGAATACGATACTTACTGATAGGGGAGAAATTCCAATCATTGTGTGTGTGCCACGTATACATGATGAGTCATAAAGAGAGTTTCAATAAACATATGGACGAATCTCTTTGGATCGAAACTATTTAAAGTGCAAGGTGTGTGTCCCCCTAAGGTGTTAACAAAGGATTTAACTCCTCAAATGTCCATGTTGTAGTGTTATATGTGACAATGGACTAAATAAATGGACTTAACCTTCAATATAATATCCTTACATACAATTAGTACAAGGTAAGTTGCAAGAGCCTCCTTATGATTGAAATAGCTAACATATATATATAGACATGTGGTTATGCATGAGACCATGCATTGGGCGTGTAGCTATCTTGGATTGTGGCATTACTTGCCTATGACCAAGTCTTTTAACAAAAATCTATCATTGATAGTTGGGCCTATGCAGTAACCACATGTATGGTCTCCCATGGCCTATGCAAGAGACCATACACATAGTTACTAGCAGTAATCAGTTGGTTTTGCTAGTTGAGCAAGGTGATTTTGAGGCCAAATTAAGGCCAAAACAAGGGCAAATGATGGAAAATTGATAACGGTGGCGTAAGCATCCATCATCATGCAAGAAATACAAGTTCAGACTAAAAAATAATGATCAAATACCAAATTCTTGAATAAAAAAAGAGATTAAAAGAGTTAAGACTTGGGTTTGATACCACGTAATTGAATGGTATAGAGAGAAGATTGCTTGATCTTCTAGTGTCCTCAATCTCCTCTGAACTTCCTTCTAGATGCAAGATCTCCTAGTGGGACGCGAGCTTTTTATATATTTAGGTTATATGGTTTGTCTCAAGTGGGATAAAACCTCTTTTGTGTGTAGAAGAAAGGGTTAGGTTCTTTTAAGAGCTAACACCTAAATGGATAAATGGATTCTCTTTTAAGAATTCACTTATGGTGCTCTTCGGATAGAGGCCAATCAAGCGAAAATAATTACACACCCATTCTAATTCACTTGACCCACTTTAAGTGAAGTTACAATTAATTGGATCAATACCTCCAATTAATTGAACCTAAGTTTGGTAACCCTAAATAATTTCTACCAAATGCAGCATTAAACCCATTTTGATGTAGACAACTTCTTAGAAACCAACCTCGACTTTTTTGAATTGATTGAATAGATTCAAGTCTATTTTTTCTTATTGTTAGATTCGATTTTTGTAGTCTGTTTCATCTCTCCTTTGTATCCCAAGAAATTGTTCCTTAATACTTAAGTTATTGGTATCCACTCTTTTTTGACTTTGAATTGGTTATCCGTGCTTCTCCTTGTATTATTCATCCTTGAAATTTGTGGTCTTTTATTCTAGTACCTATACTATAAGCATAATTATGTCTAGGTGTCCTATCTTGATTTCCTTGTCTCATGATGTTCTAAATCTTTGGTCTATCCTAGTAACATGTTATCAAGGGTTGTTTTTGTCTTCACTTATGTATCCTAGTCCATGAATATGTTTAATTAGGATTTGTGATGCTAGTCTCCGAAGGTGGGGGCATTGTCGAATTGGAGTAGGAGGACCTACAGTGTCCTATCGAGGTCGAAGAAGGGTGGAGTCAGGTAAGAAGCTTTGGTGTGCAATCTCCTCAATTTCTTGAGGGATTTTACTAACTAGGGCCTGGAAACACTTATGGGATGTTTGGTGAGCAGTGCGGTTGTGTAGAGACCAATAGAGAGCTTTGTTGGAGCTCTCGTTGGCCATGGGGATGAAGACGGAGAAGATGGGGAAATCAAGGGTATTTCCTACGTCTAACACACCTAAACTATACTACAAAGAGAGAGGAATAGAAGGAACTACCTAGGAGTGGATGATGAGGTTAGAGAACGTCCGACGTTGACCGGTCAGACACGAAGAAGGAAGAGGATCTAGAGGAGAAGACCAGCGGTGAGGAAGGCGCTAAGGTGTCCTTGTTGTGATTGGCAAGGATTAGAAAAAGGCGAGGAAGACAATGGTGTAGCTCTTTTGGCCAGAGCATGCGGGGAGGAGGAGATCGGAGAAGTTGCTGGGGTCGGAGACGACGGTGGTTGAGGCAAAGAAGTAAGGCAGGAAACTCAACCAATCTTCGACGAAAAGAATCGTAGGGTCCTCGCGATGTTTTATAGATGAATTCCATGCATATTGAGGCGAGATTAGAACCTTTGAAATGGATGATTTGAGAGTGGATTTGTGTGATCTTTGACCAAGATTTGTGAGCTCCACAGATGGAATTTTAAGCTGGAATTAGCGCCATGACGCTCAACTTTGATTAAGGAGCAATGCCACCAAATTTGGTGGGATTTAGTTGGGTAGTTTAGGAGATCTAAAGCTCCAAAGTTCATGCAAAGCTCAAAGCAAAGAGCTTGGTTAGGTTGCTGAAGGTTGAAGATGGCTAATGTCAGTTGTGGACCAAAAAGAAAATATTTTGGACCAAAATGAGAGAAATGTAAAACTTGAGGGTCATTTTCTAAAGTAGGTGAAGATGAAATCAAAATAGTCTCAAAAATTTAAGATAACCTAATTTAAATCCAAGGAATCTAATAGTGACTTAAATTTTGGGTTTTGATGAAATTTGCTTGGTTAATTTGCATTTTAACCCAAAATGTAATAAATATTATCCTTGGTTTTTGTTTTAGGTCAATTTGAGTTAGTTTTGTAAAATTGATTGTTTTAAACCTTAAGGAATATTTTTCAATGATTTTTGGAAGGTTTAGATTACATTTATTTTCATCAAAATCCTTTGATTTAAAGTGAGGCTGAAATTAGGCTTTTTAATTATGAATTAGCTTGATCTTTGTGAGTAACCCTAAATCAATCAGTACAAGCTTACTTGTTGGGAATTTAAGCTTAGTTGACCTTCAATCGAGTGTAGATTTACCCCTTAGTTAATCTACATTTGCATTTTCCTATTAAAACAACATAATTAACCCAATTGTCATTAATTCATGTTAATTTAGGCAAGATTGAATTATACCCTTTCAATGATTAATTAGGTTAATTTAGACTAAAAACTTTATCAAACTGAGCTAAATATAGAGGATGATAATCTTACCATCAGGTAGCTAGTATCTTTTGTAGATTATTCTTCCTATTGGTGAACATAACTAGATCTACTACTAGTTCATCAGGCTTATCTCTTAATTTGCTTCTATCCATCTACATATCACTAATCCTTTTATTTCAAAATGTAGAGTCTCTTCCTTAAGTGACTTATACTCTAACCTAAGTGTCTCATTCATAAAAGTTAATTCTTCCTTCATCTCTAGCACATTCCTTGTTGGTTATGCGATTAAGTCATTATTTTGTTGTTTTAGCTTCTTGGATTCCTTCTAACTTTTCTGAAGAAGTTTCATTGTGATAAAAAGAATGTTATCTAATTGTAGAAGCTTCATAAATTATGATAAGTCTACTCCATACCCTCTCGTACTATTGAGCAATCCACAACCTTATCCAAACTTGATGGTTCAATTGAGTAGCAAATAATGTGCATAATCTTAGCATTAAGGTTTATCCACTCCTTGTCTTCAATTCCTTCTTGTCCTTGCTCAATAACTTTCTATAAATCATATCCAATTGATATTATAGATATTATCATCCTTCTCTTCTAATTTTCTCAACTATGATCTCCAATATATGGTGGCATGTCAATGGATAGGTCTTTAGGGATAATCTTATTATATTCCATGCGAATGTTGGTTATAGACTTTTGTCTTCTCTAATCACCAGTAATAAAGGTTTGAAACCAACTACTAAGTGGGAAAGCACCAGAAGGAGGGTTAATCATGCTCTCATATGAAGTCCAATTATGATTGGAAATTTTCAATTCAAGGACATCCGATTTTGTATTATTAGAGTATAGCATGACGTTAGTCGTAGAGTCTTCAAGAAAAATATATCAAGTCACAGTCCACATAATACCAAATAATAATGATGAGTGTTTTAGGATAGTTGCTCTATCCAAGAGTGTTACGACCCGGTTCCCGAATCCCTACAAGACACGAGAATCGAACCGACTCGACTGATCCCAAGACCCAGTCATCTAACGAGAAAGTAACCAAAAAGCAGTAAAATAAACCACATCTACCATGCAAGCAACTAACAGTAACAAAAGTACAGCAGTAAAGAAATGAACTACTACAGTACACACCACCACAACAGTAGAGAATTAAAAACAGGTACAGAAATATGAAGTTTACAATAAAAGAGTACAAAAGTGTAACAAAAAAAAAACTCACTACTACAGCAACGGGAACAACACAATTACAACTACTGGGCTCTACTAGGCCCAGCACCATCTGTAGTCGTGGGCTCTAGCTGTTCAACACCTGGTCCTGAAAAAGGTGGTAAGTACGACACGTCAACGAAACGCTGAGTAGAGTGGCAACCAACTAGCTTAGAAAAGCAGTAAAAGTGGACAGGTAGCTGTTGTTTTTAATTTCTGCTTTATTCAACTAATTATCCTTTCTTTCATTACTTGGTTCATTTATCAGGTCTTTTTCTTGATCTCGAATGTTCCTCATGGGAATGATCTTGATTGCAGTATTTTCCGAAAAGTAGAAGTAGCACGTCGTGCTCTCCTAGCTAGGAGAGTCCCCCGTGGTGGTCCTACCCTCAGTCAACCACCCCAAGGTCGCTAACAGAGGTAACGGTGACTACGGCACAAGCGATAAATGCACTGGTAGCTACCCCACACTGGCACGCGGTCAGTCGTTTCCGTTAACGGGCATGCCCAAAGCACAGCATGGAACCAGTATAGGGCAGAGCCCTCTCAGTAATAGGAGTCCAGCCCCTCCACAGTAACCAAACAGGGGTCTTGCCCCTCCACAATCAGCGCACCCTCGCCTGACTACCCTGGTTTGCTTAGTGGGCCTAACAAGTCGATGTTGGACGGCTAGCTGAACCCCGGGCCCCGTGGGGTGGCTAGCTCCCTCCCTACACTAGTAGCTCTCCCCGGTACGGTGTACGCGAGGGCCAAAAGTCGGTACAAAGTGGCCAGACCTAACCCCAGGTCCCTAGGGCGACTGACTCCGCTCTGCACTAAGAGGTAACATGTGCTTCCCTTGGCACTACGTACCCAAGAGACAACACGCTTTCCCATTTACTTTTCCAGTTCCACTCTATTTATTTCCAGGAGCTCTACCCCTAATTCCCCGTAGGGTTCATACTCATATTTCTCAGGCCAAGCCATACTAGGTTTCATCATTCAGGTTTATTCGCATATAGCAGGTGTTTTCAACATTCAATCTTTCTTTTTCCAATTTATATACAAGCATCTCGTATTTAATTTCAACCAACAGAAATTACATGTAGCAGCTACTAACAACAGTACTCTACATTTCACAGGCAGCTGGTATCCAATTACAAGCAATTATTATTCCATCTACTCATTTCAAGATTGCATTCCAGGCATTTAATACAAACGTTCCAGTGTTTCTAGTCCTAGGATTCACGCCATACCCTAGGATCTATCATTCAATCTAGTTTTCACGTCCTAGGATTCATGCCATACCATAGAATCTATCATTCAATCTAGTTTTTTAGTCCTAGGATTCATGCCATGCCCTAGGATCTATCATTCATTTCAGATATGCATTTATGTTTGTAAGTAACTAAGGGAAGCCACTCTACCTGCAAAATCGGGAGTAATGGGGGCTCAGTTGGCAGGTCCATGTGCCTCCACAACCCCCAAGTCCGCAACAGAACGAGGTCCTAACACAAGGATCAACCACAAGAAACCACTCAGAACAGGATAGAAGTATTTCAAACAAGTAGAGGAACTTATTCTGAGAAGAACGGAATCTTAAACGCGAAAATCGGACCTTGAACGGACCCTAAACGGGTCAAAAATGACAACTCTGACTCAAATCAGACATCTGGAACATCTTCCAGACATCTTAAAAGGGGTCCAGATCATACCTCGCTCTACGCTGCTCCTCAGACATCCAGGGGTCCTGCTGAACCATCTGGGCCTAGTTCCAGACGTCTGACCACCTCTCCGGACGTCTGGAGACGCTCTCCGTCGTCTGGTGACTCGCCTAGACGTCTGAACCGCGTGGGAGGGCGTGTCTTGTGCCTTCCCGAAGCGAATCCTACACATGCATGCGACATCTCTCAACACGGCATGAGACAGAACTTCGGCGGAATGGCCTGCATGGCTATATCCGCAAAAGGAAGCAAAGGAGGAAAATACTCACCTCTCAATTGTCTAGAGCTCCCTCCAGACGTCGTCGGTGTCGTCTGGATGTAGGTCCAGACGTCTGATTCTGGGAAAAATCCCAGAATCAGAAGCTCCTTCGGCTTCTTCCCGCTGCGCGAGGCCGCGTCGCGCTCGTCTACTCACTGCTCGAGCTGCAGCAGCACCGGGGGAAACCTCCCTGACACACACTCTACCTCGCGCACACTGGCCGGCCTCGAGCTTTTCCGGTGAGCTCTCTTCTCTTCCCTCTCACTGCACCTCTCCTCTCCGCCACTGCACCAGGAAACAGCTGCTACGCTTGCTCTCACTCTCGCTCTCGTGCTGGAGGAAGGAGGAGACGGATGGGGTGGGGTGGCGTGAGGGAGAAGAGGGGGGTATTTGTAGGCGTTGGGGGAAGGTTTCTGCAGGTCGACGAGCGAAGAGAAAGAGAAGAGAGTGGTGAGGTTTCAATCTGCGCGCGGCACGCAAGCAGACTCGCGATCGTACGCATGCAAAATTTAATTTCCAGACATCTGACCAGACGTCTTAAAGTGTTTTGATATCACGGATCTTAACAAAGAGTTAATCCAATACCTAAGGTTGTTCTACCTTAGGATTTCACACGACTTTATGATTGCATAGCAATCATAGGACTTAATCAACCTGAATTAAGTTAGATACTAGCTTAATTTAGGAATAATACATGCATCAGTTGCATACTTTGCATCATAGCTATTGTATTTAGCTGTTTATGGAGTAATGTTATTTTACCTTACTAATTAGTGAATAATTGTATTTACAGATAGTAAGGAGCTCAGGAGATGACTTGAAGCTGAATAAAAGCTGGATAGAGGCTGGAGTTGCAACAAAGCTAGAGCGAGAGCATGGAATAAAGCTGGGAATAAAGAAGTGAAGATAGAGAGTAAGAAGGAGATAGACTAGGTTACTTGTAGGAGTAAATGTAGAAATTGAAGCAAAGAAGAACTAAGGATAACTCTATCCCTATCCATAGTCCTTAGGATAACCTTATCCCTACTCCTATCCCTAAGCCATCCTCTTATTAGGCTAATTTAGCCTAAAACCCAAAACATGGATAGTGTTATCCATGTTCTTATCCACACTATCCTCACTCTTATCCCCCACTTGGGATATCCCTATCCCTAACCTTGAATTTTGCCACTTTAGCCAAAACTTGGATAGTGTTATTTAGATTCCCCTTATCCACTATCTTAATCCCTAGTCCTCCTATCCCCAACCCATGGCACACCTTAGAACCCTATTTAGGTCCATAGTTACCCCAAATGGCTCAATTTGAGTCAATTGGGTTAACCATGTTTAATTAGGTCCAATTGGACCTAATTAGGCTAACCTTAATCTAATTAGACTCATAATAGTCTAATTAGACTCAACCCAAACCCAATCACTTAACCTACACCTAATTGGGTGCACCTAAATCCAATTGGATCCACCTAGGATCCAATCGACCCATTGATGTGCAACTCGTCAACCATCGTAAGAAAGCACTATTAATGGATTTTTGTCCCTAGCAACGACAACCAAAAAATATGACCATCGACGATCGGTTTGCACTAAAAAGGATTTTAAATGTTGTTGTTTTGGTACATGTCACAAATACAAACCATTGTCGCGTACATTTTATTTATATACTTAATTTTTACTGATTTATTCCAGGTCGTTCACTGGGAGACAGTTATTGATATACATCACTCTTTAAGTCCAAAAATATTCTTTTATTCCAAAAATGTTGATTTTATTTACAAAAATGAATGAATGAATCAATGAATAAAAGAATTTGGTTAATTATGTACAAAAGAATGATTTAAAATACATTATAATGCTTGAAAATAAATGTACACAAACAAGCATAAAAAATCATGTATAATTACTCTATCGTAATTATTTACAACTAATATAGTCAATACCTAAGTATAGGTACAAAAATAGTTAATAATACTTACTATACTAAGTTATTATACATACTAATATCTATAGTAACATATATAATATATACAGTAACATATATAAGTGTCGCTAAAACCTTAGTAAAATATTTTCACAACATAAGGCAAAATAGTTATATTTACCAACATATACAGGTATGTACAGTGACAGATGGATCTATCACTAAAGCTCCAGTGTTATATATATACATATAAAAGCTCAAACAGCCTACTCTATATACGCTTATATATACTATACTATATTATTTTAGGTATACATTATTTATTTACATTATATTATATTATTTATATACATATACTTATTATACACCTTATATATATATACAACACACACATACACAAGTCATGCACTCAACACACACAGTACACATGCATACACATAGGTAGAGCTAACACACACAACACATACTAAGGCACAGGGGCTCTAATCACTTAGGTATTTCACTCCTCTTAGCCGGTTCACTCCTCTTCTCCTCTTAGTCGGTTCAGACCAGTTCAGTTTAAGTACAACCCAAAAATTGGTTTAGTGGGCGAGCAGCCTTTTCGAGGGATACGCAGCACCCATTACTTGGTGGGAGCAAACCTCTACTAGGGCCACCCTAGTTTATTATTAGGTGTATTATATCCGATTTATTGCTCGTTAATGGGCCCACACATAGTGCATGGCCACTGGCCCATCCATCGCACCCTAATCGTTCATGCCATGTTCAGATCAGATCGAGAGAGAGAGGATGGTATGTGTATTGGTGCCCGACACCTAACGATTGAAATGGCCAAAGTAGAAAAACATCTTGTAGTGGTGCGAGCGGTAGTAAACTACTGATGTGGGACAAAATTAAGTGCCAATCAAGCACTGCAGTCACGGAATCCGTGTTTGATTAGGTGATTTTGGTCACGATTTGAGGGCCATAATTTATTTTACATTATAGGATTTCAAAGCCCTTACATAGGGCTACATAATTATGTAGTTACTTTACAAAAGTAAGTTAGTTTATTATATAATTAAATTAGGTAAAGTTTACTGATTATACACATTAAATTTTTTTTTGAAACAGGATTATACACATTAAATTAGAGTTTAATTTGTTAATTACATTATAAATTAGTTAATTAATAGTACAATTGACTTAATACAGTATTAACATACATAATAAGTTATTTATTACATATTTTTATGATATTTTATAAGCTTTATTTTAATTTATTTATAATTAAATATATAATTTTTTTTGAAATAAATAATTAAATATATGTTTTAAGGTAGTCTTACATATAACTAAACTATAAATACTATAATACAATATAAATATGGTTTAAATTGGTTGAAATAACTCAATATAATATATTACAAGTATACAATATAATTTATCTCAGTATTAACTTAAATTTCTAATTTATTTTATTTTAAATTAATAAATTACCTAATTAACTTAATAACTTAATTATTACTGTATAAATATAATTAAATTAAGTTACAGGTATTATAAGATTTACATTATATAGATAAATATGTAAGTACAGTATGAAGTACAGATATGTACATATAACCATGTTTGTATAATTACTTAGTTATTATACATTAAGTTATATAAATAAATATCTAATATTACAATAAAGCTATATCTACATTAAATTATTCTAAATACTTAATTTAATACATAGAATACATATATAAGTTATTTATATACATTTTATACATTTTGTATACTATTTACATATAGTTTAGGTTTAATTACTATCTACAAGTACATACATAGTATACATGGTATTTTTGGGAGTTTTTGGGGTTTTATATATATAGTAGAGATAAGGGATGAGAGAGAAAGAGTGAGATGAGAGAGAGAGAGAGTTGTTTTTAATGTTAAGTTCTTTTATTAAGATTCAAGGTATACTAAACCATCAGTTGGTATGCTCTACCAAGCCAGGGGTTCAGAATACCTTGAAACTTGGCACACACCTAAAAATATATCTAATTTTGAACAATATAGGTTTATTTTATTTTTTTAGAATTTTTATATAATTTTTATTTATTAACAAAGTTCACCAATTTTAGGCCTTGAAAGGGTTTTCAAAGTGGAACCTAAGACATTAAAAAGACTTCTAGTGGATGGAATAATAGTTAAAACACTCAAGATCATCCAACACACTATCTAAAACATGTTTGAACTCTTAAATAAATTTTCACTTCAAATTTCATTAATATTCTTATTTGGACAGTTTTACACAATCACAAGTAGCTGACAAAGAATTTTAAATAGGATGACAAGCAATTCAAGTTGAATTCACATATACTTTTAGTACATGAATGCTTGTAAAAATTAGGTTATAATACTAAATACATGTCAGCTCACATAAACACTCACAACCAAGCTTATTTCCAAGCAATCAGTGGCTGCACTGCATACAATAGCTGCTGCTTCTGCCAAAATCAGATGCTGGAATCTTTGATTAGACGTCCTAAACTTTTAGATGTGGCCACTGTTGCTATTTCAGCAGCTGGAAGCTCTGATCAGAAAACTCAGATCTGATCTGAGCTCATGTTTACCTCAATGTTGGACTGATACATTAAGATCAATCCTTTTATTTTGTTGTGTTCAGATCTGATTAAACCCCTTCCTTACAAATCATTTAAAACTCTGAAAATCTGAGAATCATTCAAAAATCAAATCAAACCTCTGATCAAATCTGGAATTCCATGTCATTAAAAATCAAAACCATGATGTCATTAGCGTGATGCCATTAGCTATAGTTTCTATTCACCATTGGCTGGTGAACAGGGACAGTAGATGATTCATTTGACCCATCAAAACATTATTTACGCCTCAAATCAGGTTTACTGATTTTCCTTGGCTTAAATTACTAAAGTGCCAAAAATCAGAGATTACAATTCAAATAGGGCAAGAACACATTCAGTAATAAGAATCAAATTAAAACTGTTTCAGCCTATCACATTCTAACCAGTGAAACTCAAAAAAAAATCCAATTCATTCGATAAAAATAATTTCTCACCAAATTAACTCCTAAATCGCGAGATTGGGTGTCAAAACCAAATCTGAAAGAGTCGAGTAAATCAGTTCAATTAAAACCAAATCGGGGGGTCTTTGTGGATTTTTGGAATGAGTGGGAGACCACCCCAAGTGGATTTCAAGTGCAACTTCAGATCTAGAAGCCAAAGCTTCATATCTGAATTTGACCTTGATGGACGGGTGATCAATGAAAAGATTGCGAGGGAAAAATCAGAAGCGAATCATGAAACGTAGAGAACGTTGTATGCGTTGAAATGGAGATGGAAAAACACCTCTCTGATCTAAATTGATCAGAGAGGGCGAGATCGAATCTATGCTAATCTACTCTTAAACTACACTAATCCATCAACCAGTGAATTCTAACATCTAATCTACTCCTAAATTATTCTAGCTATTACTATAATTAATCTAGAAAATAGGAAAACTACACTAGGAAAGCAATAAATTTAGCTAACAGACGAAGGTGGTGGCCAAGGTCCACCGACCAGAGGCCGATGACGATGAAATGGAAGAGACCCTCAGTTGAAGAAAGTGGTGTCCAAGAGCCAACAGCTGGCGGCTAAAGGCGATTGAAGGAGGAAGAGGAGTGGTCTCTGTCACCGAACACTGATGAAAGGGGGTGGAAGGTTGAGGGGTTGGACAAAGGGAACCACTCAAGGGGAGGGAGCTGGTTAGCATGCGTGCAGCTTAGGGGAGTTGCTTAAGTAAACAGAGGAGTGGATGTGCTCATTGCAGAGGTGCGATTAAGTACCTAGGGCTTGGGCGGTGGGGATGAGAAGAAGAGCTGGTGTGAAGTCCAAATCAAATCGCAGTCGTTGGATGGGATTTGGGGTAAGAGGTGATCGCACATGCCGAAGCACGTGAAGGTTCGAATCAGGGATGGCCGTCAAATCATGAGATTAAGGAAGCAACAGCTGCGATTAGGCAAGTTCTTGAGGAGCTACAGTGGAAGCACGGTTGCAATAGGTGTATTGGTGGTTTTGCAGAGAAGTCCTTTGAGGGAGAGGGGGTAGAAGTTTTGCATGGAAGCCCGTAAGTGGTGAGAAAGCCAATAAGAGCAGTCCTTAGGATTTGCAAAGAGGCCCCTACAGTTTACAAAATGGTCCTTGGAGGTTTTTAAATGAAGAAAATGTATATGACCTGAGGACTTATATGTAATCTAATAAATGTAAGGTCCTAATGATGTTCAAATGCAACTGAGTTTTTATTTAAACTTAATTGAACATTAAGGAAGTTAATTTTACTTTTAATTTAAACTTTTGGACTCAAATGTTTGTTAATTTACAATTGAATCATTAATTTATATTAATAACTAGAATATCTCATTTTATGACCTAATTTCGTATTTTTAATAAAGATTTTATGTTTTAGGTCTTTTTTACTATTTCCCACACTTAACCATTTCATGTGTTAATTCAATAGTGTTTAACCTAGTTTTTAGCTTAACTTGAACATTTTAGCTATGATGAGCCACACCTCATCACCCATTTCTACCCATATATGTCTAATTAGGCTCAATAGAACCTCATTAAACTAGACCTGAACCTTATTAGACTTAACCCGTCACCAATTGAATTCATGGAACCCAATTGGACCAATTCAACCCATTCAAGTCTAACTGGACTCAATCAGAATCCAATTGACTTACCTATGATCTAATTAGGTTGATGAAGAACTTAATTAGGAATTCCCTGTCCCAATCACACACATAATAATTCAATTAAACTTGTGTTAAGTTTACTTGAACTTACCACCTTAGTTAATAGGTTAATTGAACCTACTTTAGGAATAGGCTAATCTATACCTATTTTGTAGACCTACTAGACCCAACCTAGGCTCCACTTAGTGCCACCCATATAACCCTCCTCACCACCACATTTGGCTGCCCGCTCTAGATGACTCTAGAGTACTCTACCACCCTCCCAACTTAGTCCACACACCCTCCATGAAAGGTGGCAACCACAACCAACCCAAGGCGGTGCCAACAGTAAACCCTAACCCTAACCATGGCCGCCACCTAGCCTATATAAGGACCACCCACAGCCACATTTTGGCATCTCCATCCACCCTCCATAGCCCTCCCAACCTCCACTCCAAGAGGTTGACCACCACCACCTTGTGGCCATCCTCCACCCTCCCTCCACATCCAATCCACACGGCCACCAAGGACCATCCTTGGTGCCAATTGATTCTAGTAGTTTAGTAGTTCTTCTATGTTTTAATTTCGCATTTATGTCACTTTTAAATAGCTAGTTAATTTTCTCTATCTTTATTGCATGCCTAGGCTCTCCCTGGGCTGTAGACGTGCACCTCTCTGTGTGGTTTAGATGGATCTCCATCCCCATGGTCTAGCCACCACCATCCTCTAGTGCCGATTGCTCCCTAAGCATTCCTGGCGGATGGCTTTCTGATAGATTAGTAGTAGAATCGATTTCCTTCTTGTGTAAAAAGCATTCCTCTAGTTTCACTTTTGTAATTATGGATGATTCATTGAAATGAAAAGTTCATATCTTTGTTTTTGGATTACTCTTTCTCTATTTGAAAAATCACAGAAAAAAATCAAAAAACCAAAAACACAAAAAAAGCATGGCTGTACCGGAGCACATAAATGAGATGGCACTTGACATAAATGTGGTCGGTAGTGTTTGTATTGTGGAGATCGTGCGTACTGACACACATAAGTTCACTTTCATCATTTTCCTTACGCACACTCATGTTGTTCGTGTTCACAACATTACTGGTGAGATGTGTTTACATAATCTTCAAATCGGGCTGTGATTCTAGGTAGATTGGCAAGCAAGAGAAACCAGAATCATTATGCTATTTTTGCCTCCCTGAGATCAACCAGGATTCACCATGAGTTTCATTAGAATTGTTGTTTAACGTTTGATACACAACTATACCATGATGTAACTTAATCAATTTTGCGTAATCTTAAACCTAACACTTCCCATCATAAATCCACTATAAAGCCAAGCTACTAAAGGGTATAACTGAAACCTTTATAATAATTAGTTCTAGACCAATCAATCTAAGATTTTTCATGGATAGCTTAACCTAAACAGTCAACTAAGTGATTTCCAATCACTCGTTGGCTAATTCTCATGAACACATGTCACACTCCTATTTACAATAATGTATAGCAAACTCCAAATAAATAGGAATAACATGATAGTAGTATCAATCCTATAGGATTATTAATTATGCTTCTTTAGAAATCTTGAAATTAAAGATTCATAATTATTGCACTTGTAGAATCGCTTCATCGAAAATTTCATTACTAAAGACTCCTACAAAATCAATTTCACCAGAGATTCTAGTAGAAGCAATTTTATTTAAACTGTTGGAACCTTAAAGTCTCATAGTATTCTCTAGAGCATCTATCTAAATCTCATTTAAAATCACTCCTAGAATCACTAGGATTACTCTCCTTAAAATTAGAATCTTAATGTTAGAACTAGAGATCTTAGAAGGAGAGGGGCAAAGCTTCACCATCAAGTTCTTTGTATTGCTTGTATTTTGTGTTGGAAAGCCTTTTAACCTACTTTATTTATTGGTGAATTCCTCTTTCTTAAATGAGTAAGGGATGCCATTTTAACAGCTCAATGTCATAGGAAAATTGGTCATATTCTAAAATTTATGATATGTGTAAAAATGTCCTTAATGGAGATTTATTTAAATCAATTTCGAATAAACTAAAATACCTCCTCCAATAGTCATATCAACTTAACTAACCATTCAAACTTTTACTGATTAGTTGGCCTTGCCATGTCTATAGAAACCATTTAGTTTAGATGCATGATGGCATCACCATCATCCTCTATAACTCACCTAATTTAGTTAAGTTCTAAGGTAAAATTGACTCAAATAATACATAAAAAAGGCAAAATATAACCAGGAGGAGGAATCACCAAGATAAACCCAAAAAGGACAACTAGACAAGTTCAAAATAATGAATTTAGGGTTTCTTTTGAAATCAAGCTATTAAAGATAATGCTATTTATGGTCTAACTTAGTTTGATAAGATTCTAATGAAAATATTGCAAATTAAATCTTCTAAAAATTATAGATAAACATTTTACAAGGTTTAATATGATTAGATAGGTCGAAGGAGCCAATTTAACCTAAAACAGTGACCTAAGTGAATAATCAATGTCAAATGAGTTTAAATGAAAAATTTATCAACCAAACAATTTCAAAACTCAAAATTGAGATGACCACTAGCTTCCTTATATCCTAATTAAGCTCCCGTAAAAAGTTGGACCTAGTTTGACAATGTTTTCACCTTCTTTGCATTTAAGCCCTTAACTTCCTAAAAATTCTTGTAAATAGGTCAATTTCATTACTTCTAGGTCCTTCCTTCTTGCAAAATAGTCCCTAGAGTCATCTTCCTCCTTCAGTAGGCACCTTCCGTTGTCCGAGCTACTCGTCGAGCTTCCATCTCGATCAGCGGCCGCCTCTATGCTCGAATGGCCTCAACAACAGAAGACGATATGTTCCTCCCGCCGTTTCGCGTCTATTGGTGTTTGTTTCACTAGCTGTCGTCGCCTCCTCCACCCATGATCTCCGATTAAAATAGATACGGAGTTGTGAGTAGTTGTGAGGTTTTCTTGCAACCTCCAGCAACAAAATCATGCGTGATAGTAGCTCTATAAATCCTCGCGATGCTCCTCCAAGTCCAATCGTCTGGAATTCAAGCGCAAAAACCTCCTCCTTCCCTTCCTTCATGCACCGCCATTGCCAGACCTTGAGGTCTTCTTCGTCCCTTCACTCTGCTGCCTCTCGCCATCAAACGAGGGAGCAGCTGCCATCGCCCTTCTCTCGCCGAGCTTCTCAGCCTAGAAGCCGACCCTCTACCCCCATCGTCGACCTCAATTCCTCCACCGACTCTTCGTCGACGGCCTTTCATCGCCACCAGTCTTCGCACCTCCTTCCCTCCAATAAAGCTAGGGCTTTTCTCCCCCTTCTTCCCCTCTACCTTCTCATCTCTTCAATTTCATCTTTCAACCCTGTTTGCACCATCACCGACCACCATCTTCAGGAGCTCCGGCGAGCTTCTTCGCCACCACACTAGACACCTACTCACAGCACGTAGACCTAAGGAAGAAACTCAGGGGTCTTCCCTGAAGCTCTTGGATTGATCTGGGACCGAGAGGTCCATTCTATTGTGCACAGGTATTCGTCGAAGCTGGTCTTCATGTTCACCTTCGGTAGCAGTTTCCTGGTCACCTCCGACAACGCTCTATATGCCATCGAATGCCCTGATCCGAAGAAGGAGCTCATCAATTAAGAGCACGACACCAACAGCGACCGGTCCCTGGGTGCATCAGGCCATCTGACGGCTGGTGCGTGCAAATCAAGGACAGACACCTCTCCACCTGAAGACAAAAAGGAAGCAAGGGACATTAGTCCTACATCGTGCATAACTAAAGGCACAGCAGCATATATCATTCAAACGTCCCCTTAGTTGTTCGCCTCAGAACACACTGGGTGAGGTCCCCTACGCACACCCTCACGCGCATGCTCACGCTCACGCACCCTCGCCCGCGAATACGCTCACAGGTTTAGGCCGAGGATCTAGTTACCCAGGTCTAGCTGGATTTGGAGGAGATTGTGAAGGAGGGAGAAGGCGGGTTTTGCAGCTTGTATCTGTGCCTTTCCCCTTTTCAATGCTTTGCCCTCGCGCTATTGGCTTCATATGTTTAAGGCGTCTATGCCTAATACTTGTCATCTGAGGGTAAAGTTTGCTTAGTTCTGTGAACATTAGTGTGAATCTTTGATAGCTGATATTTGTGCTTAAGTCTAAAAGGTAAAATTGGTGGTTTAAACCACCATTTTTACCTTATATTTTTTTTATATCCTCCTATTTAAAGATACACTTTATATTCATTAAGCATCTATTATCTTTTCATAGTGATTATTTGTGTGATTTATTGCTCCCAGAGACAACCTCAGATTTATTTTCTAATTCAAGTATTAAAAATTTAAATGCTTGATTTGCTTTGATCACCATACTATGACGCGATGATTTTAAAACACAATCAAGGCAAACCAACAATGCAATCATTGGTAAATTCTAAGCTTGGTAAATAGATCTTTAATCACTCCACACCACAATTAAGTTAGATGTTTTACTCTCTATAGGATGTCTAAAATTTAAGTGTTTTGGTTCAAGCCTAATCAATTTGACCAACTTAGTTGGTGCTTATGTATTGATATATTTGATTAAACTTCAACAAATTCTATTAAAATAAAAATGTAAATGTAAAATTAAACTTCTAATCTTTTCTCCCATTGTATCTTCCAACTTATATTCTTGAAGTCCTTCATGTGATATATATAATTCTTCAGTTTGTAATCTTCACCAAAAATGTTTCCCTTGTGTGCACGCATGTTCCTTTGACTTGCATAAATTATTTCATATACATACAATCATAAATAATATTAATCATCATTGCATCAACCAATTAAGTATAATATATTTAATAATATTCAAAAATATATTTTATGTCAATATTGGAAAATTACACTTTAGCCCTTTTATTTTTGCAATAATTATTCTGAATTCTTCAGTAACACCCAACATTTTGTGAACGTCAAAGTCACTAAAGTTATGATACTTCGACATTAATCTTAATATCTAAACATCCTTGGTTCCTCATCATAGAGGAAAGTCTACAGTAATTATAGATGACAAGAAGCTTAGATATTTAGCCTAAGCATTTCCACACTAACAACTCTATGGAACCTCCTTCCTTGCTCATTTTTTCACTGAGTTGCAACCAATGTTGCTTAGAAGCTTGCCATCTCCCTTCAGCATGAAGTTGAGTATTAAAGTCTAGCTAACCACGAACAATTGTGTGTACATGAAATAGGGTTGGCGGATATACTTAGCCAAGAAGGAATTTTCACCCTTGTCTACGAGCATTTGTAGATTTCTTACATATTTTCCTTCATGATTTAACCCTTAGGTAAGTGTAGCAATAATTTAGTACCCTATACTTTTAACCTCGATCATATAGGTTCCCCTCTTAAAGTAAGCATATTTCATAATCGATTATTTCCTTCAATGACATAGTTTCCGTTTCTCTTATTTCATTATTTCATTATTGTATTTGGCTAAAAAAACATCACAATTGGTTACAAAGACAATAGCCAACTCCATAGATAATGAATTTCCACCCTAAGTTAGTTAATTAAGATATTTAAATTTGGTACATGGCATAGGCTTGTGGGCTTCTCCCTTTAAAGCTATTCCTAAGTATGAAAACCTTGTATCTGACTACGACTATACATGGAACAGAAATAGCTTATCTAGTAGTCAAATTTACATTTGCATAGCCAGCAATGCCAGTAAAGACCTCCACAACTAGTGCATAGATTTGATTCCAAATCCACTTCTTATTTATTGTCATTTGATTCCTAGCTTTCCTTTTGACCATAAGGTGGTGTTTCTACCATTCTCAGAGCTTGAATTTCACTTAGAACTTAGAGAGAGACAAAAGGTCAAGCTTGAAAGATGGGTTTTCACTAATGTAACCATTCACATAAAGAATCACTGACATCAGTAAAAGGTAGAGAAAGAGGTTAAGTTAACAAAGTTCTCAAGTTTAGTAAGACCCCTTAAATGGTAGGAAAACTCCAAAAGGAAGCTCTATATGCATCTGAGATCGAAGCAAAACATGATTCAAAAGTACACCAAAGTATGAACTTGATGATTCAACACAGACATGATCCTTACGTCTAATTGTCACTCACTGATGAAGGTGTAGCATGGAGTGGGTGAGTATTGGCTCTCCAACTACACAAGGATTGCAATATTTCATCATCCATATATGAAGAATTTTGTGATTCTTTTTCAATTACCTACACTCAATCCTCTCCTCACCTCCATTGAATTTCCTCGAATGAAATGTTATTCTACAAATCTTAGTCTCAAGGATATTTACAGGAAGTCCCTTAGACTTTCATAGCCGACTAAAAGCTAAATTGTATCGATTACAATTGTAAATTGTCCTTGACTTACGTGTACGGATAAAACATCACCTTCATCTACGGTCCATGTCATTCGCACATAACCCATCTCATATTCACATTTAAGTTTTCAATTAGGGCCACTCATGAGCCTAACCCATTGTGACCACTCATGGAAATTGTAGTGGTGCGAGTTACTATACTAGTTACATAGATTTCAAGATGAAAAGGTAGTAGTTAAATGACCTCTTTGAATAACTAACTACATGAGCTTGGTAGGGTAAGTTAAAATGTGTATCATGTATAAATAATTATAATTACCTAAGTCCCGTCAATGAACCAAATCTATTGAAATTTTGAATCACCAATTAACAAATTGCCGAATCATAGGATCTATGCTCACCCAATATATAGAGTGGAAGGACTTCCTGTAGCCATACAAATGAAACATAATGCATCAAATAAAATTAGAAATTTTTATGTAAATATTCTAAAAAATTTTTGAAATTACTTAAATATTATTTAGGTAATTATATTTACAGATATGTTATTAAAAAAATAGCTTTATTTTTATATTTGTCACTATATTAGTTATAATCATTAAATTTAATGATTTTGGACTAAATTGTAATAAAAAATTGTTTATTAGTTCTCAAAAATTTTTTAATTCTCAAATTTTATTTTTTTAATTTTCGTCCCCTCCCTCTCCTCTCGCCAGTTTACCTCCCTTCCTCCTTACCTCTAACCACCTCCTCTACCCCCACTCTCTAACCTTCAACCACCTCCTCCAACCCTTCTCTATAACCACCACCTCCTCTCAACCACCTCCCCCTCCCTCGAACCACCACCTCCCCCTCCCTCGAAGCCGAGGGAGGGGGAGGTGGTTGAGAGGAGGTGGTGGTTATAGAGGGGACGAAGGAGGTAGTCGAAGGTTGGAGAGTGGAGAGTGGAGGAGGTGCTCAGAGGTGAAGAGGAGGGGAGGTGAACTGGCAAAGCGATAGAGGGAAGGAGGTGGTGAAAATTAAAAAAATAAAATTTGAGGATTAAAAAACTTTCTGAGGACTAGAAAAATTTTGAAAACTAAAAAAAAAATTTTGTTACATTTTAATCTAAAATTATTAAATTTAAATATCATGATTACCAGAGTAATAAATACAAAAATGATACTATTTTTTGAATGATATATTTATAAACATAGTAAATTAAATAATATTTAAGTAATTTTAAAAAATTTTAGAGACGTTCACATAAAAATTTCATAAAATAAATAATGAAAGTACAAGCACACCAGCTAGGAGGAAGTAAATGAAATACAACGTAGTACTGCAACTAAATAAAAAAGTAAAGCTCACAGATCTAGTAACAACGTCGCACTCATCTGCCCCAGCCACTTAATCAAACATAATCGCTGAATCCGGTTGCTTGGATACACTTGCACATAGAGTTCAAATATTACGTTAGCAAAATTTTGTCGAGTAAAATAGTGTAAGTAAATGATACAACAAAAGTAAAGTAAAGAGAAGCAAGAATTATGTACCAAATGACCATGCATCTTAATTAATTCCATTATTATCCATGATTTAGATATTCCAAGCTATGGAATAGATACATGGTATTCTCTTGGTCAAGAAAATATTCCAGATATGATTTACAACATCTTTTTCTCTTTGAGTATTCAGAGTCCTTGGTTGTTGATTTCATCTTTTCCTTAATAACATACTATTTAATGATTAATAATATACTTTGATTGTTGAAAATGATTGAAAACTTAAATAATTGACATAATAAAATTATGTATTAATATAATCACATTTGCATACATAAATTATGGGATTATTGAATATTTTTAGATTTAATTATTCACATTAATAAATATGAGTTATCCTTTCATCAATGACTTGGTTATTGTTGAATGTTTAGGAACTTTTGTGGACCTGTGGCAATTGGCTAATTGCGTTATTCATAGAGAATGGCCTAGTAATATGAACGGCTTTGGTAATGAACCTGTGATATAATTTCTTTCTAGTTACCCAAATTTAGGCAAGTCATTGAGTCTCGGTGAGCATTTTTTACCCTTTCCCTACTCCTTCAAGGTAAATATCCTTGTCACGTCGGCATGGATGTCATCTGCATGGGAGGCTGAATGTTACATGGTTACGAGTTGCAAAACAAAAAATTCTTTTGCTTTATCATGTAGCATTTGTGACCATGAATTACTGCCGTTTGTAAATTACATGCAGTAGTAAATAATCATGTATGTGAGTATATGTAACTAGTTTTTTTTTTTTTTTTGCAAAATGAGCTTTCATTCATATGGGTTTAAATTCATACAAGCGACGCAAGGAACAAGGAAGGGAATCACTGCATCCCCAAGGGAAACACAAAACTTGACCAAAGCCTAAAAAAAATAAAAAAAGAAGCATCACAAACATTGAAAATAGAGAGTGGTCAGCGAATCAACCACCGCATCATGCCTTTAGATACGACAGCATAATTAGGAAAAAATCCTAAGCACAATGCTAACAAGAAATCCAGCAACAAAGTCGGGTGCAGGAAACAATCCAAATACTCTCAGTTGTATGAAGTACAGTGACAAATATTGTTAAAACCCGTTCTGTCTTTAACCTTTTAAGACGTCTGGATTGTCGGTCAGACGTCTGGTCAGACGTCTAGACTGTCGGTCAAACGTCTGGTAAGACGTCTAGACACCTTCCCAGACATCTAGAAATCAAAATTTTTGGGTATGAGCTCGCGTCTGCACACGAGCTGCGCGTAGACAGTACCTTCTCTTTTTCCTTCCCTTCTTCTCTCTCTCCCCGCCTCCAGCGAACCCTGACCCACCAACCTTATAAACCCCCTTCCCCCTCTCTCGTTCTCCCCACTCCAGCCACCTTCCTCTCTTCCTCTCCACCGCAGCAAGAAAGCTAGCGCGAGCGAGTGAGCGCGAGAGTGGCGATGAGGAGGAGCGGAGTGAGGAGAAGAGGAGTTGTGCTTGCGAGCTCGTGTGGGAGCTCACCGGAGGGCGCACCACCAGAGAGGCCCGTGCGGGAGGAGGAGGAGTGCGACGGGGAAGTCATCCCCGACACTGCTGCAGCCGGAGCTGCAGGCGAGGAGTCGAGCCGCAGCCACGCACGGCGGGAGCAGGTTCTGGTTCTGGGTTTTTCCCAGAATCAGACGTCTGGAGTGACATCCAGACGACGGAGCAGATGTTTGGAGGCAGTTCCAGACGTCTGAAGAGAGGTCTTCGCGAAGGTACGTTCCCTTTGCGGATATGGCCATGCAGGCCGCTTCGTGCTACGCTTCGCATGGCCATTTTGAGAAGATTTTGCTGGTGAGGTGCAGGATTTACTTCGGGAAGGCGTAGGGCATGCCCTCCCACACATTTCAGACGTCTGGGCGACTTACCAGATGGTTGGAAGCACTTCCAGACGTCTGGAGAGGAGGTCAGACGACTGAAGCTGGGTCCAGACGGTCCAGAAGAGTTCCTGGACGTCTGGGGTGGATGCAAAACTTGAAGTGCATTTCTGGACACTTTTAAGACATCTGGAAGTTGTTCCAGACGTCTGATTTAAGTCAGTAGCCCTGTTTTTTACTCGTTTAAGGTCCGTTTGAGGTCCATTTTACGTAAATAAGATACCGATGTTTTTCTTGTAAATTCCTCTACTTGTTAGAAGGCTTTCTATACTGTTCTGATTGTTCCTTTCCTTGTTATAGGACTTCGTTCTGTTGCGGGTTTGGGACTTGCTGAGGCACGTGAGCTTGCCGTTCGAGCCCCCAATCCTCCTGGGTTGACTGGTAGAGTGGCTTTCCCTAAATTTAATTATAAACCTGAATGCATGTGTGGAATGAATGAGTAGAACCTAGGATGTGGTATGAATCCTACGACGAGAAACAATTGAAATGTTTGTATGCGTGTTTTGCAGTCTTGAATGAGTAGATAGAAAACAATTGCTTGTTAATGAACAAGAGTTTCCTGTGAAATATGAATTAACTGTACTAGTGAAACAGTTGCATGTAACCTTACCTGTTGTATACGTTAAATATTAGAATACGAGCTGCATGTGTATAACCTGAGAATGGAAACGTGAATAATAGAAATACGAGCCGCACATATATAACCTGAGATTGGAAATGTAAATGATGAAACCCGATATGGAATGGCATGAGAAATATGAGCATGAACCCTACGGGGAAATTAGGAGTAGAGCTGCTGGAAATATATGGAATGGATCTGGAAATGTGACAGGAAGTGTGCTAGCCCTTGAGTACGTGGTACCAATGGGAGCGCATGTTCCCTCTTAGTGTAGAGGGGAGCTTGCCGCCTTCGGGTTGAGACCTAGGGTGGGTTTGGCCACTTTGCACCGACTTCGTGGCCCTCGCGTACACTGTACCGGGGAGAACTACTAGTGTAGGGAGAGAGCTAGCCACCCCACGGGACCCGAGGTTCAGCTAGCCACCCTACACCGACTTGTTAGGCCCACTGGGCAAACTAGGGTAGTTAGGCGAGGGTGCGTGGACTGTGGAGGGGCGAGACCCCTGTTTGGTTCTTCAGGGCTAGACCCCTGTTACTGAGAGGGCTAGGCCCTATACTGTTCCATGCTGTACTTGGGTTCACCCTTTAACGGATACAACTGACAGCGTGCCAGTGCGAGGTAGCTACCCGTGCACTTATCTCGCGTGCCGTAGTCACCGTTACGTCTGTCCGTGACCTTAGGGTGGTTGACTGGGTGTAGGGCCACCACAGGGGACTCTCCTGACCAGGAGAGCACCATGTGCAACTTCTACTCTTCGGAAAAGACTGCAATCAAGATCGTTCCTACGAGGAACATTCGAGATCAAGAAAGAGATCTGATAAATAAACCAATGGGTGAAAAGGAATAATTTGTGAAATAAAGTAATTGGAATAAACAGCTACCTGTTCACTTTTACTGCTTTAGTTAGTTGGTTGCCACTCTACTCAGCATTCGTTGACTTTGTACACTCATAACCCTTTTCAGGTCCAGGGGTTGAGCAGCCCGAGTCTCCGGCTGCAGAGGGTGTTGGGTCCCATAGAGCCCAGTAGCAGTAGCTTTCTTTTGTAGTACCTTTTTGTAGTAGTGAGTTCAGACTCCTATACTTTACATTCTGTACCTTTACTTTTCTGTACCTTTATGTTCTTGTATCTTGTTACTGTTCTATTATTGTCGTGGTAATATGTACTGTAGCAGTTTTTACTTTCTTTACTGCTATATTCTTTTACTGTTAGTTGCTTAGCATAATGAATGTGGTTTACTTTCTTGCTTTTTGGTTGTTTCTCGTTAGACGACTGGGTTTTGGGAACAGTTGAGTCGGGCCGGTCTTGTTTCTTGTAGAGATTCGGGAACCGAGTCGTAACAAATATGATCTCCAAACAAACACCTCCACTTGAGTGAACATTCACACCCTCGAGGGAGAAAACAAAACCAACAACAATATAAAAAAACCTTAACCAAAATTATTTGAGCAAAACATGAGACAATAACGATGATCAAGGTACGACCAACGTCAACCTAGAACCAAAATGGAAGCCCACCCCGGTAGCCACGCCACCAACACCGGACCGCTTCCAATGACAGCCTAGCCACAACACCCGAGTTGTCGACCCACGCACTGTGGCCGCACGGAATCCGGCTAAGCACGACATCGCAGCAACCGGCGAAAGCATGAACGCCTCTTGTCACGACCTAGGCATCAAGAGTCGTTTAAGACGTCTGGGAACTGGCCCAGACATCTTTCCAGATGTCTGGAAGCCTTCCCAGACGTCTGGTATTAAATTTTTTCGACGTACGGGTTCGCGTCTGCGTGCGTGCACGGGCAGACTGAACCCGCCGCCTTCATTCTTCTTTTTTTTCTCCCTCCCTGCAAACGACGCAGCCTCTCTCTCTCTCTCTCCCCGCACTGCCTACAAATACGTTTCCCCTCTCCCTTACCCTCACTCCACCACCTTCTTCTTCTCCTTCTCCCTGCCAGCGAGAGCGGCAGCAGCAGCTGCTGCGAGCGTCCGGGAAGGAGGGGTTGTTGCGGGAGGAAGTAGAAGCTCGACCGCGAGGGTACGAGCTTGCCAGGGCAACTAGAGCCGGCTGGCACGAGAGCAGCGAGCGTGGGGTGTCGCGGAGGAGCTGCTGCAGCTCAAGTAGCAGGCGGATGCGACACGGCACGGCCGTGAGCTGCGGGCGGAGAGCGAGAAGGGTTCTGATTCTGGGAAAATTTTCCAGAATCAGACATCTGGACTTACGTCCAGACGACGCATAAGACGTCTAGAGGAATGTCCAGACGTCTGACAGGTACAATATTTTCTTACCTTCTCCTTTTTACGCGTGTACGGCCATGCAGCCGTCCGCTACGTTCTTCTACACCTCTTTGATGAGAGCGGGTGTGTGTGTGTGCAGGAGTTGTTCGGGAGGGCGCGAGGGCTCGCCATCCCACACCGACCAGACGTCTGGGCACAGTACCAGACGACGGAGAGGACCTCCAGACGTCCGGGGTAACAATCAGACGTCTGGAAACTAAGTCCAGACAATCCAGCGGGCTTCTGGACATCTGAAGGACTGCGCAGACCAAGGTATGGCATGATCGACGTTTTAAGACATCTGGAAGAAGTTCCAGACGTCTGATTTTGGGAAGACTCATCGTTTTTGACCCGTTTAGGATCCGTTCGGAGTTCGTTTTCCGTGTTTCAAGTTTCGTTCTTTCCAAATTTATTTCCTCTACCTGTTTACAGTAATTGTATATTATTCTGAGTAGCTCCTTGTCTTTGATCCCTGTATTAGGACCCCATTTCTTTGCGACTCTGGGGGTTGCGGAGGCGCGCGGGATTGCTGACCACGCCCCCAGTACTCCCGATTTTGCGGGTAGAGTGGCATTTTCAATTATTTATCAAAAGTTATGCAATTGTGAAATAATTAATAGAGTCTAGGGCATTGCATGAACCCTAGGGCTGAAAAATTAGATTGAATGATAGATCCTAGGGTATTGCATGAATCCTAGGACTGGAAAACTAGATTGAATGATAGATCCTAGGGTACAGCATGAATCCTAGGACTGGAAAACTAGTTGAATATATAAACATTGCAATCTTGGAAAAGTAGAAAGGAAACGATAACTGCCTGTAAATTGGTTAATAGCTGCCTGTTATGAATGAATAATTACGGTTGAGAACATGGGTTATATGGATATAAAGTTGGAACGATGAAACCTAAATTGGCTGAGTTAAAAGAGCATGAACCCTACGGGGAATTAGGAGTAGAACTCCTGGAAAGTGAATGGAATAGAATTGGGGAGGTGAGCTGGCCCTTGAGTACGGAGTACCAAGGAGAGCAACTGTCCCCTTTGTTTAGTGCAGAGTGGAGCTAGCCGCCCCAGGGACCTGGGGTTAGGTCTGGCCACTTTGTACCGACTTTTGACCCTCGTGTACACAGTACCGAGGAGAGCTACTAGTGTAGGGAGAGCACTAGCTACCCCACGGGCCCTAGGGTTCTGCTAGCCCTCCTACACCGACTTGTTAGGCCCATTGGGCAAACCAGGGTAGTTAGGTGAGGGTGCGTGGACTGTGGAGGGGCGAGACCCCTGTTTGGTTACTGTGGAGGGGCTGGACCCCTGTTACTGAGAGGGCTCTACCCTATACTGGTTCCGTGTTGTGCTTTGGGCGCACACGTTAACGGAAACGACTGACCGCGTGCCAGTCCAAGGTAGCTATCCGTGAGTTTATCGCATGTGCCGTAGTTACCGTTACGTCTGTCAGCGACTTTGAGATGGTTAGCTGAGGGTAGGACCACCACGGGAGACTCTCTCGGCCAGGAGAGCACCACGTGTTACTTCTACTTTTCGGAAAAGACTGCAATCAAGATCGTTCCCACGAGGAACCTTCAAGATCAAGAGAAGGATCTGAGAAATAAATCAATAGTGAATAAATGGAAAAATATAAAGGAAGAAAGTAAACATATAACAGCTACTGTCCACTCTACTGCTTCTTCTAGCTTTTAGTTGCCACTCTACTCAGCGTTTCGCTGACGTGTCACCCTTGTTACCTTTTCAGGGCCAGGTGTTGAGCAGCCAGAGTCGGCGGCTGCAGAGGGCGTTGGGTCTAGTAGAACTCAGTAGTGTTACCTGTAGTATCCCTATACTTTTCTTTCCGCTGTAGTGAGTAGTTTCCGTTACCCCCTGTACTCTCTTTATTGTAAGCTTCATGTTTATGTATATATTTATTTCTCTACTGTTATGGTGGTGTATACTGTAGTATTTCTTTCCTTTACTGGTATATTTTTTTACTGCTAGTTATATATATGATGAATATGGTTTATTTTACTGCTCTTTTAGTTACTTTTTCGTTGGACGACTGGATCTTAGGATCAGTCGAGTCGGTTCAATTCTCGTATCTCGTAGAGATTCAGAAATCAAGTCGTTACACCTCTTCCACCAGAGCCCGCCACCCTACTCGTCGATGACTCTTGCAACCAACACAGACCTCATAACTAGTTAATAACCCTTGTTCTATTGCAAGTTCATTCAACTGTGTTTTGATAGCTTTTGATATAAATGCAATCAATCATTTATACTTAAATAGTATGTAATGGTAGCTAATCCTAATATATATTTAACATAATTGTGACTATTAATTCTATCGAAGGATCTAGTGGTTGAGAAAGTGGGTCTCCGTCCAAAGGATCGAGGATCAAATTTTATCTTACTCAAATTGGCAAAAGAAAATACTATGTCCATTAGCCTCGACAAAAGGTCTTTTTGCATTGCTCATCTATTTTGGCAACTTCCGAACCCGCTGCGTTGAAATGCTCATCATCATGAATGGCTCTGTGTGGGTAATGTTACCATTTTAATAGAATTTTCACGACGTAGGGTACTTTATTAGGGATGGCATCCTACCATCATCTAACGTGCTTTTTGTTGCAGAGATAGCTGGGAAGCGATAGCATAAAGACGTGTGAATTCTAACCTCCCTTGGGAAATTATTAAACTTTTCTGTATTGTATTTGCTTCCAAGTATCATATACCTTAAGTTCATGGGTATCGTATGTGTTGCTTTTGAAATAGGAAGGGGGTACAAAAACATATGTTATATATGTTTTATGACGTGTCGTAAAGAATAAATTGATAAAAATGAGAACCAATCGATTGAAAATTAAATAAATAAAAATAAATCGGGTGAAAATGATTTTCAGTTACTTGAAAATATTTTTTAAATAATTAAAAATCAAAATATATCATTTGAAAATAAAAATATTGATTAAAAATGAAAATATAATAATATGTTTTATCTTTTTACTTGTGAAAAAGTGATTTTTTACTTAAAATATAATTTTTCACATGTAAGAAATAATTTTTCACTTGAAAAATAATTTTTTATAGATAAAAAGTGAATTCTACTAATAAAAATTTAAAATACAATGGTTGAAATCAACACTTTAATTCATATGTTACAAAATATATTATAAAATACATTTACTTATTTTTTATATTTTTTCTCTTTAAATATTATCCCCTGTTCTTTAGATTCTCCATTTTATTTTCATATGTTTTACGTGGCAAAGTGATAGGACGATAACGCTATCGTGCTATTTCGAAAGTGCAAGAACATCAACAGCACGTACCAAACCACCAAACCATATGTTGTCACATAGAAACATTACTTAATTAGGACAAATTTTTCTTTGGATGGGGAAAGTAGGGTGAATCATAAAATTAAGCGCAGACAAGGGAGGCTAATGCGGTGCATGGAAGGAAGTCATTATCTACGGAGGGATTCAAGTGGGATCGTAGATATTGGTCTCCTTTTGAAAAACAATCTCTGTAATAAATTTTGTTACTCTCTTGATAGCTAGATGGTCTATTTACTAGAGAATTTGTCCAAAGCTGCCGTTATCCATAAAATAAATAAATTTAATAAAGTACTAAGGAAAGAATGAGTATAAAATTATACATATTGGAAAATTAGATCAAAAATTACTTATATATATATATATATATATATATATATATATGATGAGGAAGAAAAATTCTTTTAGTTGAACGTCACTAAGAAGACTCGCGAAGAAAGTAAGTTTGTAAATTAAATCCAATAACCCGCTTACATGGTGAGATGATCTAGTTCAGATTTCTGTAGCTGGTCGATCTTCACGTGTCTCCTCGGCAACCCAACCAAATCCACCCACTCGAAGGTAGATCTTCATTCAAAGCATCGGTAAATCGACACAATTCATCTACTCGATAGATAGATGGGTACGACAATTATGAGTTATGTCCCTGATATTGATTAGATTGTATAATTGAGAATCGTGCAACTTACATAAACCTACGATATTCAAAGAGAGAGGATGATGCAATCGGTGAGAGAACTCTTTTGTATTAGTATTCACCAAATTTTCAATAAGTTTTGAAAATTTGATATTCTCTCCATATGTACATCGTCCAAGATAAAATTAAATTACCAATTATTTGTATCTTCTAAGTAATTGCATTTCAATTGAATACTCTAATATAAGAGGTCTCGGTCAACCGGAGACTTTAAATTGTTATTACAACTACCACGACATTTTGACTTAAAATTATTTAAAAAAAAAAAAAAATAGGAGGCATCTTATTAATTAGCGCAGTTGGATGGAGAGATTCTTCAAAATGGTGGGCTACCACACCCTTTGGATGAGACGCTAGTGGCCCTTCTAACCCTCTCCAAGACGCAACCTCACATCCGACGAGGGATATTTTCTTCCTCCACTTTCCGACGCCAATTACCCACCACACAAGTAGCAAAATTAAAGCAAAGAGGGTGCGAACAGCTTAAGCACCAGTTGTTGTTTATTTGCATTATCCTCTCCTCTCCATCCTACCTTCGTTGCCTTTCCCCCTCTTTCTCGATCCGGCAATCATATCGAATCCATTTTCATTTGCCCACAAATTAATGCGTTTAATTATGACATATGTTATACAACACAGATTCGATATCTCAATTCTTGCCTGCCCCTCCTCCCTTTTTTTTAGATTAACCAGCAACCTTTTCGTTCTTGTTGATATATCTACCTCGTTTTAGCAAGAGAGATGTCCAGACGAATTCCAGTAGAAATACGGAGTTCGAAGTTTCAAAAGGTTGGGCAGTTGGGACGCTTTCAAAACATGTTCAAAATTTTTAGAAACATAAATTTAATTAGATGGACGATCGAGTCGTTGGTAAGTACGTACCTTATTTAATTATATGGGAAAAAAAAAAACATAAAATTATGCTCAAAGCGTAAGTATTTAATATAGATGGCATAAAAATTTTCGCTTAGAATTGGAGAATGCATGGAGTGTGAAAAGAAGATTGAACATGATTTTGCTAAGGCCTCGTTCACAAGCTCTCCTCCGCTCACATATTCTTTGTTCTCATGTGATACAAACACCGCTCTAACCTCTTGGGTGGATATTTTCCCGTTTAGACATTGTGTTTGCTTCTTCTTCCACAAAAATCACACCCCTATATTATAACACGTAGTGTTAATCCACGTCCACGTAACCATTTATAGCGAACCTAATTAGTCGTTATATATACTTATACTCAAGGATATATAATCCTCGAATATCTAAGTTAAGTTCTTTGGATCCCTTTATACTTTCTAGCTCCCAACCAAGCATGTTAAAAAATATCAAAAGGTTTTCTTCCTTCTTCTTTACGAACCGAAAACTTATAAGGATAAAATAATGAAATTAATCATCCTTCGTACACAAACAGGAAGATCCAAACGTAATTTCCTCTTGTTAAAATTAATAATCCCCGTCATTTGATCATATCAGCTGGATGCGCTAAAAGGTGCACCTTCGACGGCCCTCGCAGGGAGGACCCAAGAAATTTCGACTCCCTCCGCCGTGAGACCCAAAGCGCCACCGATTAGGAGCCGACAAACGCGCATCGTACCATGTGGGCGTCCTCTTCAATCCCCCATGTGATAACCGTGCCTGCGCTGAGATCCACCAATCCAAATCTAAATCAATAAATGATACTTAAATCAACCTGCTGTTGCGCATTTGTCTGTGGCTTTGCTTCCCAGTTGAGATCATGGTTTTGCATAAATATCACATGGAAAATGCTATGATCCTTTACAAATAGACCCTTGAAAAGGAAGGGTATAATTACAATATCCCGAAAACCTAAATTTCTCGACTACTAACAGTCGGAGAAACCAAATTTAAGGGTGAAGAAGCACATAATCTACTCGTTCGTGAGCCAAGTGATCAAGAACCGATCGTCACTTGTTCGTTTGAAACCCAAGGTTTGGGCCTTCCATACCCCTAACGGTAGATGCTAATAGGAACATTGGCTAGAGCCACTTCCCTATCTCTACTTGATGTTTTATACCTTCTGCACACCTTTTCCTTTTGAGTGATTCTTTTATATATTCAATTTATAAATGACGTGTGATTTTTTCTTTTGAAGTAGACTTGATCTTATGATCTCCAATCCTACCAACCCTTTGGTGGCGAAAGGTAACTTTCACCAGAAAAATTATAGTCGATGATAAATGTATTCCTAATGAGGGCAGGTATATATTTTCCTAAAGAATGATGACTAATAAATAATATGGGTATATATATATATATATGTTCCTGATTGTATTTGTAGGTATGGGAGAGTAAGGCCGACATGCAAATGGACGCCGCATCCAAATTGCACCGTACAACAGTGAGATGCATGAGGTCGCACAACGCTATAAACCATTTGCGTACGCCTTTTCTCTCTCTCTCTCTCACTCTCTCACTCGCTGGATCCCCACCAACGTCCATATCTTTACAACAACTCGAATCCAACCGATGAACGTACGTACATTCACTCGGACCCGCCGAAGATATATATTATAAAAAATATATTCCACCTACGTGTCCTATGTGCGAGTCCTGATCGGTTTGCGTTCACAACTTCGTTTGACCAGTCCTCCAACGTTCCTTGATGATCAAAGGGTTTATTTGGTACAGATTTAAAATAAGATTTTATCTTATATATTTAAATTTAAGATTATAGTAAATAAATAATAGAAAATTTTTACTTTTCACTTATCATATTCATCTCTTATTAATTATATCTATCTTCATTAATTTATTTTTATCCATCACATCACATGTTTATCTATTTTATTAATTTACTTTTAATATAAATAAAAATAAAAATTAATAATAAAATATCAACTTAACTGTCACATCTATACTCATTATGGTGATGTTTATTTGACATGTTCAATGTGTAACACGTTTGATATTTATGATAAATTAAACAGACTTAATACAGATTAAAATTATTTCACCTTCTTTTTGGAATAATTTTAAGATGTTAAAATATCTAAATAGATTAACTATTTATTACACTATTTATTTGATTTTTTTTTATTCTTACACTTATTACACAAATTTATTCTCCTTATCAAACGGAACATAATTCTCCTCTTACTCATTTACTTATCCTTCACGAAGAACTTTAAAATTTTACGTATTCTTAAATTTTAAACCTCTATAAAATGGGATCTAATAGTTTCCATGCCCTTCTAAGTATATGCATGCCTTTTATTTGTTGTTTTTTCCACCACCTCCTCCCCCGCTCGACCTTCGCAAGCAGGAGCTTCCATCGCCCTCAAAATGTGAGCATTTTGAATCCGTAAGATTTATCGTTTTTAGACTTGGCGAATATATATATATATATATATATATATATATATATATATATATATATATATATATATATATATATATATATATATAACCTTTTTGTTTGTACATAGTGCCTTGAAGAGACAGCAACTTGTGGTCCTGCATGTGTTTGCTTCAGATCTATCTCACGAACTGAGTTTAAAACATTATGGAAGGAAATTTAAGATCCTTTTTTGACTTATAATGTTGATGGCACTTCATAAGAGCGAAGCACACAGATATAGTTTTTTTAATATATCAATAATATGCAGCTCTGCCCTACTTGCTAAAATTACTCGTAGCAAATCTGATCTACTCGCAAAATTTCTTTCCGCAACGGAGACCTTTACACATGTCCTCTCTTGAGAGGTATCGCCCCTATTTTAAATAATGTCTCTATTGTAATTTTTTTTTTTTAAATTATCTACTTTATATCCTTTATAATTATTCATGTCGGTGACCTATATTTGAATAATATATTAATCATTACTCCAAAAATTCGAAAAAGAAGTCCATGGATCACTGCCCGGAAAGTCTTTTCTGCAACGAGAAATTAACATCTACCAAGTATTAAATGCGTTGAGATCAAGTGATTGATTGCGAACTATAGCACTCCACTGTCACGTTATATAGTGTCGAATAATCAATTTAGCGATTCCTGAACTTCACCTGGTTTCGATGTATAATCTAAACATTCACCTGAGCTTTTTAACTGATGTTAATAATTCCGATCTTCTTTTCGGAAAAAGAAATTATGTTGACATGCTTCAAAGACCATAATTTGAGGAGGAATTCCATCAAAGTAGGATCCAATAATTGCTGAATGTAGCTAGCTAGATTGGAGACAACATTTGTTCATGAAATCATACTGCAATATATATAACAAGATTTCGAAAGTCCAAGGATATATATATTCACAGAGATCATTATGAAATTTCATTTCGAGACGGATGTCATTAGCAAGATCGCTCCAATTAATGCTTACAGATAATTCGACTATCCTATATCTAATAACGGATTAGATTGGGTGCCTCATCCACTCTTCTTTCTTTCGATGGGTGCCATCTGGTGACTCTGGGGAAGCTCCAAGATCTTTTGGGAACTAACATGCATGGGGATAGGCCACGGACGTGCCACGACATGCATGGATCATAGAGCGCGAAGGGTACCTGCACGTGCCTCCAGCAACCCCTCACGTTGGTGTTCTACTTTAGTAGGTGGAAAGGAGAGAGAGCGGTTGCGTCCGGGACACGTGTCGGTTAGGAGGGACATCCAGTTAGATGGGCTGTCGGGCTTTCTTCGCGGTGGCCGACGTGGGGCCCGCACGCAGCAAGACTGGGTGGGCGAGTCAATGAGGTGACCAATGGGAGAAGAAGAGGTGCAGCTCCGCCACTCGTGGGCCCCAACCGGAGCTGCATGGGAGGGCCCACATAGACCGAGAGAAGGAAGGAAGGAAGGCTCCTTCGGCCTTCTATTAGGGGACCCGCACATAAAATATGCTCAAATCTCGTGGTCACTCTTTGGGTTGGGGATGTGGGTCTCACTTGCACCTGTTTGTTTATTGGGTTTAGATCATTTGATTCTACTTTGACGGTCGCCTCCGAAGGCACTTCCACTCTAGTTGTTTAATTGCGGAAGCCAGAAAGGAAAACGTTTGGAGGCAACGTTGGCAAAGCCTTTCGATTTTATAAGTTTTGAACAACTGGATTAATATGTATTTTAGCTTGGTATGTTGATGTGTTGAGTGTTTGGAAAATGTAAGGGACTAATTGGGTTGACCTGAGAGGGGACTGTTATGCTATCTAGAACCTCGTGCTGAGAAAACCAAGGTTGTGGACAATGCACTTTCCTCCTAAGCTAAGATAATCTGGGTTACCTTCCACATTTTGGGGGTAAGGGATTTGTCGAAAAACATGAAATTCAGCTTGATTTTTCAGCTACCAATAATGTGGCAAGGTACAAGACTTTGCTTTCAAGAAGGATAGATGCCCATAGTCTCCAAGCCTTAAGTGACTCCTAGCTGTTAGCCAAGAAAATTGATTGTAGCAATAAGGGTTTGAAATTTTGGGGAACTTAACCAGGCTAATCTAATTTTTAATAGATTGTTAATGATGTCCTATGAAGGTGATAGTCGAGAAATTCGTTGAGAAGTGTTGAATGGAAATTGTCGTAGTTTAGAAATACGTGTTGTAGTATAGTGATGAAAATTAAATTAACATTTAAATTTTTAAAGTTCGAAAAATTGTGAGTTTCAAAGTCGTTTGCAGAGAGTAAGTATTGCAACTCAATCAACTAATTAAATAATATGATAATGAGTACAATAATCAATCAAAACTCAGCATATATATATATTCAAATGACTTGCAAGAGTTACTGAACAAAATGATGTAGAGAGAGATATATAAAGCCTAAAAAAGATGGTGGTTAAAACCACCAATTAGTTGCTCAATGCCTACTCTCAATTTAAGACCAAATCAGATTAACACTTAGCCAAATCTCAGATTTCTCAACTCTTCAAACTTTTCCTCAGATCAAACATCTCAATTAAACCTTAGATGGCTTAAGTTCTTAATCCAGACCCCTTCACAACTTTGCCTAAGTCTTTAGGCACAGATGCCAAGAGCAAAACCCCCATCTTTCTCTCAGAACAATCCTTCTTTCTTTCCAAACTCGGTTCACAGATCAGACGCAAATCAGACCAGTTCAGACCAACCTAGACCGGCCCAGGCCCTCGTGCGTGTGGGCACGAGCAAAGGCATACGACGCTCGTAAGGGTGGGGCCTGATCCTGTGGTTTGAAGGCAGTAAGGCCATGGGTGAAATCCCTTAAGTATGCGATTTTGATTTAGCTCCCGCCAATATGGGACTATCTTGAGGCCTTCTTCTTTGCATGCTGCAGTAGGTAGAGTCCTCTGTGATTGATGTTGTTGTTGGTTTGCCTTCATTCAATTGAGGGTCCAGAAGAGACCCTTGTGCTGGTCCACATCGATTGGAGGCAATGGCGTGGTGGTTGATGGCCGGACGACGGCGGTCCGTGATGGAGGAGACCAGTGGCAACGAAAACCCTATGAAGAAAATACGAGCCTAAGGCCCCAATCAATTAACTAGAAGGCTTCGCCAGAATGAGGCGAAGGTGATGGTGGTTGAACGGGAGATTTCGCTTGCAGAAAAATTATGTGGTTGAAGTAATGTAAATCGCGGTGAAAAAATCCCAATAAAAAATATTTAACAATCAAAACTAACCACGAAAGTTAAGTCGCATCCACAAGGAGGAACAGATGTAATAAATTCACGAATACTTTCCCATTATATTTGCCCAATCATGTGCTGGATCCGTGCCCAAATTCGATGCGAAACAAGGTGAAAAGAAGACACACAATAACTCAAGAATGTAAGAGTTATGTGCACAATTTTACCTCCATAAAATAATCCGCAATGGCATGTAATGCAATTAGACTTCAAGACATTAGGCTTTCTCCTCTAGGCCATGTAAGTGCTTAATGATATGTCATGCATTTATGTAAAAACCTAAGTGATGATATGTCATGCATTCATGTAAAAACCTAAGTCAATCTATAAGGATGTGAGTGCATGAGAGGAATAGAGGAACTTGTGAGGGACAGCATGCAAAAGTCACTCAAATAATTTATTTATCAAAAATATGGGAATAGTGTTCTGCAATGGCATTTTTCATAAATAGTAATAGAACCCAAAACAGGGGATTCTTTCCCTTTAGGCGTACGCGAAGGGGAGGCCGCGGTCGAGCGTGTAGAGCTTAGTGGAGGTTGGCTGCAACGAGGTCATTCCAGTGGCGGTGGTTGCACGGTGAATGGTGGTCGAAGCTCGTCGATCGGAGGTGAAGAGGTTGCCACCAGTGGGTGACCGTACATGCACGTGTGGGTCACGGAAGCTACTACAGAGGGTGTGGTCGCATTGGTGGTGTCGAGGAAAGCATGATGACGTCTGTGACGACCCAAGTCCCACCAACCGACGAGACTCGAGTCACCATGTGCTAACCACTAGCATGAATACTTGCAAGATGGCAGTCACCCAACCCAGAGCCATAAAACATCAATAACCAATATTAATTCATAATCCATTCAATGAAAGAACTAAAGTGCTGACAATATAATTAAAATTCACCTAAAGCAAAAATTAAAGAGAGTCTCGTAGAGCTACCAAGAAGACAGGAAATAAAATTCTAACAGTGGAAAGAAACTACTATTATGAGCCACTGGCTCAGTACAGGCTGTCTTCTTAGGTAAGACTCAGTTCTGCGGAAGTTGACCAACAGCAACCACTGCACCCGACTACTCAGCAACACCTAAGTACGGAACCCGAGACAAAACGTCAAAGAAACTAAGTAGAGCAGAACAACTGAACATGTAACTCAAGTAACAGAGTACAAGAAGAAAGGCACTACGTTAAGAGTTTGTCCGTCTACTTCATATCCAATTCCATTTATGTAATTTGCCCATGTTTTTTATTATTCTTAATCTATCAATCGACATCTCCAGCACATAACAATCTCATGTAACTTCCTATGGCGCAAGACCGGTATAAGCCACCCTCCTAGCCGGGAGGACTGCTTATATCCATTAAGTCACCATGCTCCATCACCTTGGGGTTATTACAAAAAGGGGTGGCAGCTACGTCGTATAGCGTGAACACATACAAGCGCTGTGTAAGTTGAACCACATGCAGCCAATGACTCACCCACCAGTCGAGAAGAACCACTCCAAGCCTCGAGCCTTGCAATTCGCTATCCAAGTTGGCTGCTAAGCCTAACCAAAGAGTCATTAGGAGGCCAGCCACTCTCTAAACTAGCCGCTGAACGCAATCTGAAAGGACCAAAGCTACAGCCAAAACTCGGCAAGTAGCGGGTTTGAAAACCAGTTATCTAATCCTTTTTATTTTCCGACATATCCATCGTATTATATAACCAATTTCCAGATAACTATATCTCTTATTTGTCAATTCGAAAATCCTTAGTAATCTCATATTACTAATTCCAGGATTAATAATTATTCACATTATCTTCCAATTTATCCACATACAAGTAGTTCTAATCTTGTGACAGTGGTCCTATATTATTTAGAATTTACTGAAGACAGTAGAACTTGTTTTATGGAAAACAGAATTCGTTTCATGCATGCAATAATAAGGGTACAAGTATATTATTTCTCATTATAGTGTCCAAAAGTCAAGAAAAACACTGGAGGGTTTCGAACTCAGTAAAAAGGAGAATACATGCCGACCAAGGCGGTATATGGAAAAAATATCGCACAGGACAGGTCCACAATTACCTAAAAAATCGACTGAATTGAAAGAGGGATAGATTACTCTACCTAATGTCACTGGAGGGTCACGGTGACTCTAAATGGTGCGCACAGGGTCTAGAAATAGTCTTCACGCCTGCCTCAGGATACGCGTATGTACCGGGGATAAGAACTGATTCAAACAGACCAATGACAAGGTCAGGGAGACCTAATTACATCTCTAATTTTTCAATAAGGAGAACATACTCAAAAGTGAAAATAAACCATACCAACGCATAGTACGTGCTGAACTTGCCTCGATCATATTTTAACATCATCGCATCGTAGCATAGTCAATAGAAGCGAATCAAACATTTAAATTTATAATACTCGAATTAAAGAAGAAAATCCGAGGTCATCTTTGGGAGCAATTAATATGCAATTACCACTATTTAAATGCCACAGAATTAAACTCAGAAACTAGATGCAGAAAGTTTAGCTTTCAATTACAAGCATTCTAGTTTAATAAAGTTAAAAGAACAAGCACTAGGACCATTGAATTTCAAATAACAAAGATGCAATCCACCAATATGTAATTAAGTATGTAAATAATTCATTGAGAAATTAATTTTGCACTCTAATTTCAATAATTGTAGATTGCTTGATATAGCACTAAATAATTCAATAATGAATAACTAATGAGATAATGTAGCGAAAACTCTAAATGCTCAATAATCAAGACAACTCAGATAATATTCTAAAGATACTGCACATTAGTCACTGGAAATTAAAAAAAATATTGACTATCGTGATTTTTGGTCCCTGCAAATTTACAATTGGGTCCCTATACCTTACGAGTAGGTCCCTAGGATTTCCTTTTCTTTCAGATAGGTCCCTACTCTCCTTCTCCTTCTTCCTCTTCAGCCAGCAAGGTTCGTTGGAGAAGCGGCGGCGCCTCATCGGAAATGAGCTCCGATGAGAGATCCTCACCAGCGAAGGGGGAGGAGAGTCGGCGTGGCATCACCAACTTGATGGCGGGGGTGGATCGTCGATCGGACGAGCGAGGGAGGCAAACACTGGTGGAGGAAACGGTGGATCCGGCGGTGGTTGACAAAGCTCCTCGAGGCACGACAAGGCTTGCTGGAGGTCGCAAATTGCTCCTTGTACCACCATAGAGCTTCTCGCGAAGCTTGGAGGTTTGTAGGTGGCTAGAGCGTGACAGGTGCCGTCGGGATTGATGGGTTCAACGGTGGTGGACATCTTAGAGATGGAGGCGTCAAAACTCTCGACCAAGAGGGCAGGGACGTTCGCCGTGGAGCACTGAAGGTGTTGGTAGTGATGATTCGTTACGAGGAGGTCAAGGATGGGCTAGCTACCTCAACGAAGACAGTGGTGGCGTGGTGAGTCCGGTGAGGGGCTTTGGCGAGCAATCGCCCCAATAAACTTGGGGCTTTTGCTCGTGGTGGTGCTTCTATGGTAGTTGGTGATGAGAGAGGTAGCATGGAGAGTCATGGCGAGTTCGTCAGAGACACACCAGAACGTGGCCAGCGTGGTCACCGTGAGTGGAGAAGTAGAGGGGGAGGATGCGAGAGTTGAAACCTAGTTCTAAGGTACCTAACCTAATCTAGAAGAAGAGGGGGAGAAGAAGAGTTACCTAGGTCGAAGAGAGGAGGATGGGGAAGAGGCCAACGTGGGTCGCCGGACTTGGAGAAGAAGGAGACGGCGAGGTGCTTGGAGCTGAAGAAGAGGTAAATGAACCGATTCTTTGATGGGAAGCACGACGACGATGAGGGAAGAAGAAACCCTCTACCAATTGCACAATAGGGAAACCGACAAAGGAGGTTGAGAAGCTCCAAGGTCGACGTTAATGACAGCGCTTCAGGAGGAAGGAAGGGAGTTACGCTCGCCAAAACACGACTTGCAACAGTGTGAGGCGAGGAAGGTTCATAGCTTGTTGGCACGCAAGGAGAGGGCTGGGGTTGCTCAAACAACCTCGCCAAAGTTGCGTGGCTAGAAGGGTTGGAGGTGGAAGGTGGAGAAGATGCTGGTAGGGGCATTTTTGCAAAGAAATTGAAAGTTGAGGGAGCATTTGTAAGGAAATCAAGAATTAATGACCAAAATGCAAAGTTGATCAAGATGAAGTCCAAATGAACCCAAATTTTTATGGTAACCTAATTTGGGTATAAGGAAGTTGATAGTGACTTCAATTTCGGGTTTTGATGTCATTTTCATGGTCAATTTACATTTAGACACAAATTATACCAAATACCCGTCTCTGATTCTATTTTATGTCAAAACGAGTTCCAATTGTCAAATTAACTATGTCAAATCTTATAAAATATTTTTAATTAATTGTTAGAAGGTTTCGATGACATTTATTTCCATTAAAACTATTTTAATTAGAGTGGGGTTGAAATTAGGTTTTTAATTAAAATTAAACTTTCAATTTGAATGCAAATCCTGAATTAATCAATACCAACCTACTTTTAAGATATTTAAGCCCAATTGACCTTTAATTAATCATAAGTTCACCCTTCAGCTATTCTGCATTCATAATTGTTCATGAAAACTACAGAATTAACCCTTTTTCCATTAATTCCTCTTTCTTCAGTTATGATTGAGTTATACCCTTTTAATATGTTAATTAGGTGAATTTAACCTTAGAACTTAGCCAAATTAGGTTAGATATAGTGAATGATGGTGATGTCATCATACCCCCATGCCTACTATTTGCTAGTCCCTTAGCAAATTCTAAAGTTAAGCATAGATTTTTAGCGTAAGGGTATTTTTGATATTCAGCTCAAAAAGATTTGTCTCTCTTCTTCTTCTTCCAACTTAATTACTATTTTTTTTTAAATTAAAAGAAAAGCGAGACTTTGGTTGTATTTTCAGAATAATGTAGGTACGGGATTTTGTTAAAGATAAGATGTCATAATGAATATTTTGGATCCTTTGGTTAGCAAAATCAAGACCTGCGTATTAACTCAAGAGCTCAACTAATCTACCCTTTTCTGGTTCTTACAAACCCCAAAACTCGTTTTCGCAGTTAGAGCCTCCTTGACCTAAGAACTCGTACCGCGGCTTGCTTGACCCCTAAAATCCAAGTGTTAGTGCATTGTGATTAGCGAAGTTTATTTGTTTTTGAATGTTTTTAAAAGAATTATTTAATATGACAGAACTAATGCATTTTTTTTTCTTTGAGAAGGAAAATCCAAGATTTTCCTTCTCTCTTTCTCTCTTGATTTAAGAGAGTTGAAGACTAATGACAACCTAAAGGACCCAAGGGGGTCCTTTTATAGGCCTAGGAGTGGTTGCAAATAGGTTTAGGTGGGTGAAATACCCAAATTACCCCTAGGGTTGGGTCCACCTTACATTTAGGTCTCTGTTGACTTCTTTTGGCCATAACTTGAGCTACACACCTTAGAATTGCATGAAATAAGCATCGCCGGAAAGCTTACGATGAGAGAAATTCAATGGTACTGTATATGACACCCTTTTAACAACGTCTAGCTAGGGGTTGACTCGAAATATGCACTTCTTGGCAATTTAAGGAGGTATTAGCACCAACACCGAACCCTAACCATGTTTCCGGGTTTGAAATGACCTAAACCACTTTGAAATGACTTGGAACTTGGATTTTGGGATGTTACAACGTCAACGATGCATTGAACGGTGGGGTGTAGTAGTGGATGCATGTGAGGAGTGGCACCGATTGATGGGTTCTCTTCGACGGTAGAGAAGAAGAAGAGGCCGGGCGTGAGTGGTTGCGATGCTGGGCTACGCACGGAGTTGCTGCAGTGCCAGTGGGTGGTATGATAACAATGCACATGGGGGTGATAATTTTGATAAATAGGGCCCATCTTAAGAATAAAAGGCACAACATAAGTAGAATGGGAGCATTTCATGCATCATATACCAAGATTGCTTATAAAACTATATTAATAGCCATTTATGTAAGCACTTGTCAAAGCAGGCCTTAGATGAGCAATCGGACTGCACGGATGGATTCAAAACGACGAACGGAGTCCAACGGACTCAAGATCGACCAAATCCGACATCCGGAGCTCCTACAATGGGCCCAAGAAGTTCTAACCGTTGATCTGGTGATCAACGACCCTCGTTGCGCCACGTCGCCCCCGCTCCACCACACGTCACTCTTCCTTCAGCTAAGATCAAATCTCAACGATCGATCTTCGATCGAACGGTCAAGAACTGCGCGCCTGCCCGCAGTCACCGCGACAAAGCGCGGGCGTGGCACAACGGTTAGCTCGCACACCCATACGCACGCGACGCGGGTTCGCGCCGCGCGGTGCGGAGAATTAAAGATGAAGGAGTGCGCGGCAAAATTGGGCAGCCCGATCAGCATCGGGCGACTGAGATCGCACCACGCGGCGCGCCCTCAGATCGCGAGCGCCCACGCACGTGCGCACGCTGGGTGACGATGCCCGCACACACGCACGCCCGAGGGGCGATCCGAGCACATCCAAGGGAAGATCTCAGCTGTCCGATCTTTGATCGGACGACTCTCACACAACGGCCGCGAATCGGGCACGAAGAAGAATGGCGCGGGCGGATGACTGGCGGGTTGGAGGGCTTCACCGACGCTTTTGGAATGATTTTAGCGACGTCCCGGACGTCGCTAAAGCCCCTTCTTCTTTTAGAAAGCCCTTCTCCCTATTTAAACCCCCTCCAACCACTCATTCAAGGCATTCACTTCCCTTGCAACTACTCTCCCCCTCTCTTAGCTAGCTTTAGGCCCTCTTGTAGTCGTCGGAGACGACGAGCTGCCAACGGAGCCTCCTCCATCGCCGTGGCTGCCTCGCCGCTCTCCCCCCTCTCTCTCTCTCTTCCTCTCTTTTAAGCTTTCCTTTACTTAAGTTTAAGCATGTATCTAATGTTGTAATTTGTGAACTAAAGCTGCATGATTAATGAAGTTACTTTCTGTTCAGTTGTTTACTTTAATTTCTGTTTAAGTTGCATGATCAAGTAAGAAACAACTCTAACCCTAATCTCTCTCTCTCTATCTCTCTCTCGCTTTTCAAACCGCACCTTTCGCAAGCAAAACTTCACGCTTTCCGTGACAAGTGATAAGAAAAATCTGATTTTCACGCCTCCCTGAGACCGACACTCGGACTCACCTCCGTTTCTTTACTTTAAAATCGGCGTTGCAAGTGCGACTATAACGACACTTCTTAACACACACGCACAAGCGCACATCAGTTTTTGTCGTCGTTGCCGGGGAGGCAACGGATTTGTTTTGTTACCTCCATTCCACATCCATTCTCACATCGTCTAATGCCCTGTTTTCCTTTTTACTTGATGGTTGCAGGAATTCGGCGATTGGACGGCGAAGCAACGCATCCCACGACGGTAACAAGGGAGTAGGCGCAACGAGGCCGATGGTGAGTAATTCTTCACTTATGATTGTTTGCTTGAATGAAAAACTAAAAAAAAAGTGTAAAAATTGAAAAAATTGGCATGGTGTATGATTGCTTGACCCACATACTTAACACATCACCCCACAAAAAAATGTACACTCTAATATTCTAAATAAATTCTTGGAGTCTTCTTTTCTCTTTTTTGAGTGGTGTTTGCGAAGCCACCGTGAGTTGACCTGGGCCGCACCACTCAACCCTAAAATCGACTCATCTACTAGAAGCTACATGATCATTAGGATGAGTACATTAGGATTTTAGAGCCTCTGCAGAATAAAAGGAAATCTACTTTCACCGAATTGTGTGCAGAACTTGACGTGTCCACTGAAAACTTGTCTGAAAACATTAAGACACGTCAACCCTAAAAAGCACTAAAGTAATGATGAAACACTAAAAGACGCCACATCTTAAAAATCCTTGCTTGAAAACTATGTTTTGATAGAAGCACACACCTTGAAAGTGAAAAATTAAGATGCACCACCCCAATCAACGCCTCATCACATAACCCTAGCACAAGCACTATCCTAGCCCTTTAAAACTGAGTGGACGTGCCCTAGGCAGGACTTAGTTAAGTCTTGAAAGGCGAGGTTTTGTTCGCTGCGCACTTGGCTTTCATTCCCTTGGTAGAATCTTGTGACTAGGCTGCGGGGCAGTGTCAAACGACCGTGATTGTGGGGTCTATAGAACCGGAGGTGCAAGCCAAAGGAAGAACCTTCCCTACAATCCCCTCGTAATCAACTTGGCCAGATTAGCCTTCGGAAGGGAAGTCCAGTGCTCACGGACTTAATCACCCTTTGTGAGATTTCTAGGTCTCCTAAGGAAAATACCATAAGGACTAGGCTTGTTTGCTTGATTGAAACACATTTCTCTCATCTGTCGCCCTCCGCATCCCCTCCCGTTCTTCTCTAGTGTATGCACGGGAGACTCTCACTGCATCCCGAGTTGTGTGTTTTGGGCCAGGAATCTAGGCGACGTGATTCTGTTAGGAACATGGCTGAACCTAGGGTAGATGAGGCTGAAGATCAACCCCCACCAGATGCAATGGCCATCATCCAAGCCCAAATTAATGCAAACCACCAACTTCAGCAACAACAAATCCACACCATCATGCAAGCCATACAACGGTTACAGAACCCATAAGAACAACCACCACCACCTTTCCAAGGCGTACAAGGGCAACCACCACTTGATATACCACCATTTCAGGATCAGCCGAGGCCCTTCCGTGATTTCTATAATCCCTCCACTATTAGAGTCGAGCCACACCTTAGGATCCTCGAAGGGGGGATGATTTTGAGCTGAAACCGAATGTTTTAAGTCTGATCCAGAGCCACTTTCATGGAAGCTCAAATGAGGACCCCTTTCAGCACCTAGAGGATCTCGACCGCATAGCACGAACTGTGAAACCTAGGAACATTAGCCTTGACATTGTTCTAATCAAGATGTTTCCCTTCTCATTAAGAGACAAGGCTTCTCATTGGCTTAGAACCCTAGGTAGACCCATCACCACCTGGGAGGAACTGAGGCATGCATTTTTAAAGAAATTCTTCTCCATAGAAAAGACCAATGCCCTCAGAAGAGCTATTACTACCTTTACACTCCAGGGTGGGGAACAGTTCCATGAGGCATGGGAAAGATTCAATGAACTCTTTAGGAAATGCCCACACCACGAAGTACCAAGGTGGCAATTGGCCCAAATTTTCTACCACGGTCTGGACAGCAACCTACAGAACTTCGTTGATGCCTCATGCGGAGGGAACTTCCTGAACAAGGACGAGGAGAGCGCATTTGAGCTCTTTGAGTCTATGAGCGAGAATTCGCTCAACAATGCCTCCATGACCCAGTTCAATAGGTCCAGTCAACCCCATGGTGGGATTTATGAGGTACAAGCAAATTCTAGAATGGTTGACATGGACACCATTGCTAAGAAACTGGATCGAGTGGAATTGGTGGACAAAAAGATTGATGAGCTACTGAACCAGACCAGGAACCCCTTACAGACTTTCTCCCTAGCAAAGGGAGTGCATAATGTTGACCTGGTCTAGCCCTTAACCCAACTGAACCTGGAACAACCCCTGACCATGTTCCAGGGAGGGACCTTTGCTCCCTCAACCCTTGATTACTCTCTTCCCCCTCCATTGACATCGGCTATCCTTGAACATGTGCAAGCTGTCCAAGGTTATGCGAAACCTGACCCTTTCTCCAACACTTACAACACTGGCTGGCGTAACCACCCCAACTTTGGTTGGACAAACCAGAAACCACCGCAATTCCAAAACCAGCCCAGGCCAAACCAGCAGCCACACTTGTCCCCCTATCAGCAAGGACCACCAGTTAGACCCCAATATAATCAGAATAGGGCGGCCCCTCCCCCACAAAACCAAATGGACACCCTAATAAAGATGATGGCTGACATGAACTAGAAACATCAGGAGGAAATGGCCTTGGTAAAGGGACAGTTAAGCCAACTCTTGGACTGTAAACAAGGATCACTACCTTCCCAACCACAACCGAACCCGCGAAACATAATTAACAGAGGCCCCAATTTGCAAGGGTTCCAAGGCAACCCCAGGCAGGCTCACATGGTCCAACCAACCCCGCAAACACCCCATAGGTTTGGTGCTTCTTCATCCTTGTCTTCTCAAGGATCAACCCATGGCCCCAATGCCTCTGCAAATGCGGTGACCTTGAGAAGCAGCACCAAAACCCAGGATCCCAAATGGTTGACTCTCCCCGAGACTTCACCCGCTGAAATACCCGACTCAGAAGATGCACCAACCAACGACCCAGAAATAGAACCAATCCACATTCAGATACCCTACCCTAAGGCCTTGGAAACAATCAAGAAAAGGAAGAATGTTGTGGAAACTGAGGAGCTGTTGGAAATCTTTAAGCAAGTACAGATTAATATTCCGCTCCTTGAAGCCGTCAAACACATCCCTGCTTACGCCACGCTTTTAAAGGATGCCTATACACCCAAGCGTAAGCCGAGACCTCAAGCACCTAGGAAGGTTGTGCTCTCTGAACAAGCAAGTTCTGTAATATCGAGCAACCTTCCGCTCAAGCGAACTGACTTAGGAGCGCCCCTGATTTCCTGTAATATCAGGGACATGACATTTGATAGAGCGCTCCTGAACTTAGGTGCTTCTATCAATCTGATTCCAACAACCCTGTACCACCAATTTGGTTTCGGAGAGTTGACACTAACCCTTGTCACCTTCCAGCTAACTGATAGATCAGTGAAAACCCCGAAGGGGGTTGTCGAGGACGTGATTGTACGGGTCAAGGACTTCTATTTCCCGGTCGACTTTTTGGTGCTCAACATGGAAGTCCTTGAAAAATTATAGAACTCACCCATAATCTTAGGCAGACCTTTCTTAGCTACGGTTAAGGCAAACATTGATTGTGACACGGGATGTATGGAAATCGCCTTCGGGGACAGCAAAATGCAATTGGATATCTTCCGGGCGACAAAGTCTTTTGATTGCGATTGCATTGAGGAACATGATCCCGTGGAAACTCTGATTGAGGAATGCCTCACCCTTAGTTCTGTATCAGACCACCATACCCGTAATGACTATTCTAACCCATCACCATCATTACCCGTGGACCTCTGTAAGGCTGAGTACCATCACACAACACCATTTGAGGAGATCGATGTTGATCAACTCCCGCCCTTTCCCTTTCCATCAACTGTGGTTCCACCCGCACCTGAACTTAAGCCATTGCCCGAGAATCTCAAGTATGTCTTCCTGGGACCTGACCAGACCTTTCCAGTGATTATTAATTCTCATCTAACCAAGGATCAGGAACTCAGGTTGACTGCGACCCTTTCAGAACATCGAGCCGCCATTGGTTGGACCATTTCGGACTTAAGAGGAATTATCCCCACCTATTGCACCCATAAGATTTACCTGGAAGACGGGGCATGACCCTCCCGCCAGATGCAGAGACGATTAAACCCAAACATGCGGGAGGTTGTTAAGAAAGAAATTATCAAGTGGCATGACGTCGACATCATCTATCCTATCTCCGATAGCCCCTAGGTGAGCCCCACTCAAGTGGTTCCCAAGAAAGCTGGGCTCACCGTTGTCACCAATGATCATGGCGAATTCATCCCCACCCACACCACTACCACATGGTGGGTGTGTATTGATTATAGGAAGCTCAATGAAGCCACTAAGAAGGATCATTTCCCCTTGCCATTCATTGACCAAATCCTTGAAAGATTGGCGGGGCAGAAGTATTTTTGCTTCCTGGATGGATATTCAGGATATAACCAAGTTGCAATTGCTCCGGAGGATCAAGAAAAGACCACATTCATTTGCCTGTATGGCACGTTTGCATTCCGTCGAATGCCGTTCGGGTTATGCAACACACCTGCGACCTTCCAGCGTTGCATGCTAGCCATTTTTTCAGAAATGGTGGGTGAATACTTAGAGGTATTTATGGATGATTTCTCTATATTCGGGAATTCATTCGACCACTATCTGAGCAACTTAGAGAAAAGCCCGAAACGATGTATCGAGGTTAATCTAGTGTTAAGTTGGGAAAAGAGCCATTTTATGGTTCAAGAAGGAATTGTCATCGGTTATGATGAGAGCCTCATCATGAGCCATAACTAGCTCATTTTGACCCAATAAAGAAGATAAAAGCTCCTACATAACCTGGAAGAAGGCCTAACTGAAGGAACAAGTGCTCTGAGAAGAAAACATGAAATAAAGGTTAAAACTGCAATTTTACCATTGCAGTACGTAAACGGGATTTCTCAGAGGCAAAACAGAGGTCAAATGATACAAATGAGATAAAAAGTGGGTTGAGTCAATCAGAAATGGGTTCATGTGCAATCTAAGAACTAAATGACACTTGGTAACCCTAAAACAGACCCGCTTAAATTAACAAGGTTCCGGTCAGAACAAAAATCAAGTAAACCCTCTATAAATCATGGAAAAACATACTCTAGGGTTTAGAACACTTAATTTGGCCTTTGGAACCTAGTTTGACCTAGATTAGGGTCCTAGCTCTTCAATTAACCTAATTTGGGTTTTTACGCAAAATATCCAGTCAAACGAGGTCAAACCTGAAATATAACTTCGCCATTGGATTCCTTAGGTCCAAATTAGGTTTTTACCAAAATTTGGACCTAAGGAGGGGTCATCTTGACCTACTTTACAATTTAGTACACCCAAATCACAAATTGGTCCCTATCTTTTGAATACCGTTGCAGAGAACCCCCTAGGTTCTTCGCCTCCTTTGCAAACCAGTCCTGCCGCCATTACTAGGGTAGAACCGAGCTCCGGCGAGGTTCGGAGAGGGATTGCTCTCTAATCCCTCAGAGATTCCCTCCCAGAAATGGAAGGAGGATTCTCTGAGGAATTCCCTTCCTTATAAAGTCAATTACAATCGCTGGTGTGAACTCAATCTCTCATGCGAACGCACGAGAGATTTGGGTATCCTAACTCCTTTCCATCTCCGGCGACCAACCTCAGGCAATTACGTGCCCTTCACGCCCTGCACACCCAGTCCAGCGCCTATATAAGAACCCACAACTCCGGCCAAAGAGGCTAAGCTTGATTTTGACAGAGATCCCTTCCAAATTCCTCCCTCTCCCATCTCCGGCCAAACGACCCACAAGCTCCGGCAACCTCCTTCCCTCCTTCTTGTCGCTCTGCTGCCATACCAGCAGTAGAGTCCTCTCCGCCGCCTCCTCCGGCGTCGCGCTGTACCCCGCGCGCGCGCTTCTGACCTCGTCTTTGTCGCCGCTTCCTCCCTCAGGGTCTTTCTTCCCCGACGACAGCAGTTACGAGCCGTCCTCTCCACCACCTCCCTTCCCTCCAGACAACCCCAGATACGTTCTCCACCCTCTCCTCTCTCTTTTCCCCCAACTATTTTACTTGATTACCCCTCGACAGTACCTATCCGCCTTCATCTTCCTCGCCTCCGACCGCACTCCGGCGAGCCGCCCACACCACTCCGCCACTCCACACGACTCGCCAACCACCTCGGGAGTTCCGCCTCACCACCAGGAACTCGCTCCACCCCACAACTACCACTCCAGACCTCCATAACCACCCCCCGAACAACCCACCATCTCCGGCCACAGGTTGACCTAGGCGCGCACGCCTAGGCCGACCGACAACCTGCAGCATCACCCACCGCCTTCGCCGTGCCACGGCGAAGGTTTCCAGCTATTCTGATTGGGCCAATAGACCGTTCTGTGGAATCTCAGGTGAACGCCCCGACCGCCATTAACAGCCAAAGCAGCAGGAAGCTTGGAGCAGCAACAGGCGTCAGGCTTCCCAGGCGGCAGGTGCAGCAGCCTCTCGCAAGTGTTGCGAGGTGACTGAGTTCAGCTTGGAGCAGCAGCAGGGCCTTCAGCGTGGGCAATTGCACACGAGAGTCTGCGGGCGTGCGTGAGGGAAGGACGAAACCTTTAGTCCCACATCGTGGGATTACAAACCTCAGGTACACTATAAATTGGTTTTGTGATATACCCTTATCGCCTCAGTAAGCACAGGGGTGAGGTCCCTCACTGACCCCACACCCGCCTCGTCTGCGACCTCACCACAGGGACTTGGCGGATCCGACCCGACCTAGACCTACGCACTCCTCGCGCATCACACCACCTTCAGGTGCGCCTGGTCCCGGGTACGATCCGACCCGATTAATGCCTGTGGCTCTGGGAGAGCAGCTCTGAGTGAATTGCTTGAGAGAGAGAGATGCGCGGGTAGAGGGAGAAGGGTTAGGTTTTGCTCCTGTGCAGGCAGGATGATCGCAGGAGAAGGACTTGGCCGCTGCAGAAGAAGGAAAAGCACGCCAAAGAAGAAGACAGAAGAAGAAGAAAGAAGCCTTCGCAGGAGAAGGAAAGCAGAAAGATTAGAAGTCTTCGCAGAGAAGAAGAAGAAGGACAAGGGAAGATTGCAAAGAGATCAGAAAGGCAAAGCAGAAGGAAAGATACAGAAGCAGAAAGGAGAAGAAGGAAGAAAGAAAGAAAGATCACATTTAAGACGTCTTATACATAAATCAGACGTCTAATTCTACTTTTTCTAAAAACTCTTTGAATCAATTATATTTGCATGTAACAGTTGTATTCTTGGGTTTTACAAAGTACTGAGATTGCTCCCTGTGTTCGACCTCGGATATTCCGGTTTTCGAGTAATAAAAATCTTTATTTGTTTTGAACGCTTTAGCGGCTATATTACAACGCGATATTATCTTTTAACAAACCGCACAAAAGCGCAACAAATAGGTTACATCGTATCTCATAGGGGCATCGAGGTAGATCAGGCTAAGGTTGATTTAATTTCCAAACTTCCTCCACCTAACTCGGTTCGACAGATTTGCTCCTTCCTAAGACATGTTGGCTTCTACCGAAGGTTCATTAAAGACTTTTCCAAGCTTTCCAAACCCTTGACCGACCTTCTAGCCAACGACACCTTATTCCACATGTCTTCTGATTGCATCCAGGTTTATCACACCCTTCGGGACTTAGTCTCCACCACACCTGTACTTCAACCCCCAGACTGGTCCTAGGACTTTGAGATTATGTGTGATGCATCGGATTTCTCCATAGGCGTTGTCCTGGGACAAAGGCAATACAAGAAGCCCGTGGTGATCTACTACGCGAGCAAAACGTTGGATGAGGCCCAACGAAATTATATGGTCACAGAGAAAGAGTTGCTCGCTGTAGTCTTTGGACTTGAAAAGTTCCGATCGTACTTGTTGGGATCCCACGTGACTATTTACACTGACCATTCAGCCATCCGGCACTTGTTGGCCAAGAAGGACGCAAAGCCCAGGCTCATCAGATGGATCCTGCTTTAGCAGGAATTTGACCTGGAAATCCGAGACAAGGCCGGATTGAAGAATGTGGTGGCTGACCACTTGTCTAGACTTCATCCAAACCACATTGGACCCTCCCTACCTCTATCTGATGCCTTCCCTGATGAACACATCCTGGCTGTGCAAGACAAGAGAATGCCATGGTATGCTGACAACGTCAACTACCTGGTTGTAGGACAAATCCCGCACAGCTGGTCCAGACAGCAATGGGACAGGTTCTTGGCTGAGGCCAAGCACTATTTCTGGGATGATCCCATGTTGTTTCGCCTCTGTGCTGACCAGATCATCAAGAGGTGTATCCCCGAAGACGAAGTTCAGAGTATGCTTTCCTTCTGCCATGACCAAGCTTGTGGTGGCCACTTCTCTGGAAAGAAAATGGCTACAAAGGTTCTGCAGTCTGGATTTTAACGGCCGTCCCTATTTAAGGATGCACACAACTTTGCCAAGACTTGCTCACGCTGCCAAACGCTGGGGACCATGATCAAGAAAGATATGATGCCCCTCCAGCCCATTTTAATTGTCGAAATCTTCGACATTTGGGATATCGATTTTATGGGCCCATTTCCACCATCAAACGGCTTTGAGTACATCCTAGTCTCTGTAGACTAAGTTTCCAAATGGATTGAAGCCGTCGCCACCCGCCGATGCGATCACAGGACTGTCATCGACTTTGTTACGAAGAACATTTTTTCCCGGTTTGGAATACCCAAGGCCATGATCAGTGATGGTGGAAGCCATTTTATCCATTCCCAATTCCGTGCCCTACTTAGAAAATACGGGGTGAACCACCACATTGCTACCCCATATCATCCACAAACAAATGGGCAGACCGAGGTCTCAAATAGACAAATCAAGAACATTTTACAGAAGACTGTGAGACCTGACAAGAAAGACTGGTCCACACGACTTGATGATGCCTTGTGGGCATACAGGACCGCTTTCAAGACCCCAATAGGCATGTCGCCTTATCGTCTGGTCTTTGGCAAAGCCTGCCATCTTCCTGTCAAATTGGAACACCGGGCTTACTAGGCTGTCAAGCAATGTAACATGGATTCCCAGTTAGCCGGTGCACAGAGGATGCTCCAATTATCTGAGCTCGAAGAAATTCGTCGGGATGCCTTTGACAATAGTCGACTGTATAAGGAGAAAATGAAAGCCGTCCATGACCAACTCATTCATAGAAAAGCCTTTGAGACTAACCAGTAAGTCTGGTTGTTTGACGCCCGCCTCAAACTCTTCCCGGGGAAACTCATGTCCAAATGAACAGGACCATTTCGAGTGGTTAAGCCTTACTTTAATGGGGCGGTTGAAATCACTGATCCTAACACTGGGCACACTTTTACACTTAATGGTTAAAGATTGAAACACTTCCTCACCCAGTTTCCCCCAAAGGAGAGTGTCACCCTTGTTGAAGGATGACATGGAGCACCGCCCAGCTAGAGGCGTTAAACTCAGCGCTTCCTGCGAGGCAACCCAGAGGATTCAGACTGATCTGGTATTTTACGTCACTCAGGTACTATCTTTTTGAACCCTTATGCACCCATGTACTTGCCAATGAGGACATTGTCCAACTTAAGCATGGGGGGGTGGTAAATTGCACAATCCTGAGCTCATTTAATCAGTCTGAATAAAAAAAAAATTGAATTTAGGAAGAAAACTTAGGCATTAGGAACTTGTCAATAGTGGGAAATAATATAAAAAGAACTTAAACACTTAGACTTTTCAGGCCTTCAGGCTTAATCAGCCCTGGTGTCCGTTAAAATATGGATTTAGCTTCGAATCCTTGCAACCTTAAGCTATTCTAATCCACCTACTAAATAAGGTGATAAGTATACGACTTATCAACTCACCCTCTAACTCAGAAAAACTTTGAGTCTAAGCATCTGCACACATTTTTGCACAGACTCACTTCTTGGAGATTTTGATAGAAATTAGGTAGCTAATGAACTCTCTAGGGTAGTATGGCTGGCAAGTTATCGTGGGTAACAGCCCATTGGCAGGTTGTCTAGAACCCAGCCACGGGACCATTTCTTCTTCATTGCCTCTACGTACATTTGAGATCAAGGAAGCCACCTACGAAAAAAAAAAAAAGAAAATAAACCACACTTCATCGCACGAGTATGGCTGGTAAGTGATCGTGGGTAACAGCCTATTGGTCGGTTGTCCAGAGCCCAGCTCAATAACTGCACAAAAAGAACCAAAACACTTAAAGAAGAAGTGGGGAAGTAGTACAAGCTGGGGAGATATACACTGGAAAAATCCTTGTGTTGACCCCAATTAAAACAAATGTAGGGAGAAAGCTACCAATCGAACAAATACACCTTCAGGAAAATATATTTCCTCTTCCGGTCACCTAGGGGCGTAGAAACCTGAAGTCTGTCTGAATTACCGTTAAGTGAGTATCACAACCTTCACACCAGAATTACCGTTATCACTTAGGGTTTTGACCGAGTTTTTGGTGGGTTGGGTAGCCGTAAAAAGTTACCAACCCACACTGAATTCCGAAAAAATTCTAATATATATATATATATATATATATATATACATATACATATGTATAGTTATATATATTAAAGCAAGGATTCAGGCGATTCGTAATTTGGCAAACACCCGAGCGCTGCTTAGTCTTTGTAGATTAAGATCTTGGTATATTTCCTCCTATTGACAAGTGACGAAGTGTCTAAGCAATTACTTCTTAAATTATGAAAGAAAATAAAGGCTAGAATAAACCTTGCTAGGGACTAGCAAGGAGTAAGCATGTGGGTATGATAACACTGCACATGGAGGTGATAATTCTATTAAATAGAGCCCATCTTAAAAATAAAAGGCACAACATAAGTAGAATGGGAGCATTGCATGCATCATATACCAAGATTGCTTATAAAACTGTATTAATAGCCATTTGTGTAAGCACTTGTCAAACCAGGCCTCAGATGAGCAATCGGACCACACGGATGGATTCAGAACGACGAACAGAGTCCAACGGACTAGAGATCGGCCAAATCCGACATCCGGAGCTCCTACAATGGGCCCAAGAAGTCCTGACTGTTGATCTGGTGATCAACGGCCCTCGTTGCGCCACGTTGCCCCCGCTCCACCGCACGCCACTCTTCCTTCAGCTGAGATCAAATCTCGGCCGTTGATCTTCGATCGGAGGGCCGAGAACCGTGCGCCCGTCTACAGTCGCCGCGACAAAGCGCAAGCGTGGCGCAACGGTTAGCGTGCACGCTCGCACGCACGCGACGCAGGTTCGAGCCGCTTGGTGAGGAGAATTAAAGACGAAGGAGCGCGCGGAGAAATTGGGCCACCCAATCAGCAGCGGGCGGCCGAGATAGCAGCATGCCCTCAGATCGCAAGCGCCCACGCGCACGCGCGTGCGCACATCGAGCGACGACGCCAGCACACACGCACGCCCGAGGCGCAATCCGAGTGCATCCAAGGGAAGATCCCAGATCGGACGGCTCTCACACAGCGACTGCAGATCGGGCGCGAAGAAGAACGGTGCGGGCAGATGACCGGTGGGTTGGAGGGCTTCACCAACGCTTTTGGAATGGTTTTAGCGACGTCTCGGACGTCGCTAAAGCCCCTTCTTCTTTTAGAAAGCCCTTCTCCCTATTTAAACCCCCTCCAACCACTCATTCAAGGCATTCACTTCCCTTGCAACTACTTTCCCCCTCTCTTAGCTAGCTTTAGGCCCTCTTGTAATCACTAGAGACGACGAGCCGCCAACGGAGCCTCCTCCACCGCCGTGGCTGCCTCGCAGCTCTCCCCCCCCTCTCTCTCTCTTCCTCTCTTTTAAGCTTTCCTTTACTTAAGTTTAAGCATGTATTTAATGTTGTAATTTGTGAACTAAAGCTGCATGATTAATGAAGTTACTTTCTGTTCAGTTGTTTACTTTAATTTCTATTTAAGTTGCATGATCAAGTAAGAAACAACTCTAACCCTAATCTCTCTCTCTCTCTATCTCTCTCTCGCTTTTCAAGCCGCACCTTTCGCAAGCAAAACTTCGCGCTTTCCGTGACAACAAGTGATAAGAAAAATTCGATTTTCACGCCTCCCTGAGACCGACACTCGAACTCACCTCTGTTTCTTTACTTTAAAACTAGCGTTGCAAGTGCAACTATAACGACACTTAACACACACGCACAAGCTCACGTTAATGCACGATGAGGCACGGACAAGGTGGTCAACGCCAATGGGCACAACTGTAGGTGTGCGGAGGACGTGCCAAGGGTGCGCGCAGGTGGTGGCGGCAGTGGTCGCGTAGGAAGGGCATGGCTGTGCATAGTGAGGTGCGCACAAGGTGGTCTGTGCCGATGGGGGCAGGCGATGGCTGTGCGAAGGTGGAGCTGCTACAGTGTCGGAGGGTGTGGCTTGATGCACACAGTGGTGGTGGTGTTGTTAGGTCTATTGAGGAAGAAGATGAAGCTGAGCTAATGGTGATGGTGCTCATGGTCGTGAGTGGACGCTTAAGGTAGGAGTGAAAAGGAAGGTCATGGCTGATGGAACCAAGGTGGAGGTATTGTGGCGAGGGTGGTTGCTGCTATCAAGAGTGCGGTTGGAGCATGGTGGTGGAGCCTCTAGACGTCCGAGATGGCTTCCGGACGTCTTAAACGAAAGGGAGAGGGGGTGCGTGCTCCCTATTGGTCGGCAGACACAGTGGAAGATGATGCAGTCACAGTGGTGGTGTCAGAGACATAGTAGTGGACACAGTGGCAATGTCAGAGCTGTCACTTCCGACCACAGTGGCGGCATGTGGTGTCATGATATTGTGGTTGAAGTGTCGCAGAGGTACGCAGTAGTGGGAAGGTTGCGGTCGAGGTGTCACGATCATCATCAAGGCTCACGGTGGTAGTGTAGTGTTGGAGCACGGTGGATTATGGTGGTGGTTCTTGTGGAGAGGGAGTTCCTCCCTGTAAGGAGGGAGATGATCCCCTGCCGTCCTCTTCTCCTGTTATATATATAAGAGAAAATAAGAGAATGAGAGAGAGAGAGAGAGATTTTAGCAAGGACAGAGGTTTCTTTCCTTTTTTTTCTTTTCTTCTTGTGCGTAGCTTTCAAAAGCTCCATGGGGAAGGTTCAAATTTGGTGAGTCATTTCCTTCCCAAAATTGGAGATCGAAATTAAAGGACTCTTTCCTTTCTCACATGTGACAAACTAAATCTCTGGAGATGGCATTCCAAATTGAGGTATGATTCCATCTAGATTACCCCTTCCATAATAACCCAAATTTAATTGATTAAAATTAAAAAATTGATGCAATGCATGGACTGATAATTCTGCAGCTTTATTAATTTTATTCATGCAATGCATGATTCAGATTATATTTTCATTCCAACAACGAGGTACTTAGGTTTTAATTTAGTCCACTAACATGGACTTATCAGTGGTGTTGATTTGGTGTTTTGTACGGTGTAGCAGTCAAATGGTGGAGGTGAAGGTGGTTCCAGCAGTCGTGGTTGGAGATGATGACGGAGGTGACAAAGAGTTAAATTGAGTTGGGCGAAAGTTGTGTGGCGGTGAGGGGAAACTTTCGCCTAGCTCAATTTGGGTGATAGGGAAGCGGAGGGCGCTAGTAGTCGTGGTGGTGGGTTGCCGTAGTTAGAGAAGGAAAGGGAGAGAGGGAATGGTGCTGTGAAGTGACCTAGAGCTAATTGGAGGGATGTGGAGTAGAAACCCTAAACTAATTTGGGGAAAGAGAGAGGGAGAGAAGCCATTGGAGGTACATCGATGATGAAGAAGATGGTGAAGCGGTTGGAGTGGAGGAAGGTGTTTCAGAGGCTAATGCTTCACAAGAAGCTTCGCGGAAGCTTGGGGAAGAAGATCCCCATACTTATTGTATGTGATAGGGGGTGATGAGGAGGATTCAAGAAGCTCTGGAGGTGCTCTTCAAAACACTGGTGTTGGAGGATAAAGGTGGATTTCCAGCGAAATAGAGCACGCCCCATGCACGTACAAAAATGCTTCAATTGGCAAGTGCCTTAACCGAATTTTAAGCTTGGGTTTATCAAGTTCCCCGATGATGATTCCGACAACGCAAAGACTCATAGACGAGCTTAAAAGATTGGGCTTGATCTTCAAAGCAATCATACCAAATTTGGCGAGATTTGGTAAAGAATTGCTCCCCCAATTCTGAGTTTGAAAGTCAGCAAGCATGGTTGATTCCCTTTTCAGACCACGAAGAAGGCGAAGAGGAGAGAGAAGGTGGTAGGGACCTTTCTATGAAGGAGACGAGGAAGTTAGGGCGTATATGTAATAAAACATGAAACATAGGGGTTTAGATGTGAAAAATAAAGATTTTATGGGTAGAAATCCAAACTAAATTAAAATGGACTCTTATTGAGCCCAAATTTTGGTGTTATTCTAATATGAACCCAAGGAAAATAATGGTGAACTTAAATTTGGGTTTTGACCATATTTGACTAGGTAAATTACATAGAAACCCAAATCAGGGTAAATTCCTATTTGAATCTCTATGTTTAGTCAAAAATGGATTCAAATGGTCAAAATAAAGGTATCAAATCTCTTAGAATATTTTCAATGAATTTAGGAGGTTAAGATTGAATTTATCTCTACCAAAACCCTTTCAAATTAAGTACGGCTAATAATTAGGATTTTTAGTACTGTTTTCATTCTCAAAATGCATGAATACCCTGATTCAATTATTCTGAGCCCACTTCTTCATATTTTAAGTTCATCTGACCATCATTTAACCCCTTGGCTAATCTGTATTAATGACAGGATGGTAAAATAGCAAAATTAAGCTCGTTGTCCTATCTTCTTCTCAAATCAGTTTGATATGGATTTATGACCTCAGACGATCATTTAGGACCATTTAATGCCTAGTTCTGAATAATTTCAGTTAGTTATGACGAATGATGATGTTACCATCACGAAGAAATCAGGATTTAGGGTTTGAGGAGAGGGAAACCTGATCGAGTCATCGTATTTTCGTAGGAAAGTTTGATTTATGAAATAATATTTATAACCAGGATGGTGAGTCCCAGGTCGAGCTGAAGGAGGCAACGTTTGATATGAAGAAAATCCACGTTTGCTTTTATTTATTTTTGGATATTTTATTATTTTATATTTTTTTGGTATTTCTAGATAGACGGAATATCAGGTGGAGAAATATCTAATCTATTCTACTTTACTTGCAAAATAAAAGATAGAGAGAGAATAAATATTATAGATAATTCAAATGTTTATTACAACTAAGTGCAGAAATCAAAATATACTCTAGAAAGTGAATAAAAGGGAAGAGAGAGAAAAATCCCCCTCATCAGCTGCTTGGAGGATGAGCTATGTTGACGTGATGCCTGGAAGAAGATGATAAGGAGCTGGATGAAGGAGGATGGAGCTGGACGAATGGAGGACGAAGCGGGATGGCATCGCAACGGGATCTACTTTCAGAATGGGGTGAGAGGATGGCCATGGGTGCTCCAGGAAGGGGATGAGAGAGAGGGAGTAAAAATTATTTTCTAAACTCTAATGGAGCATCCCGGGCTTGGGACAAGCTCGTAAAGCTTTGGAGAGGGTGTGGAGCGAGTAGGAAGAGATGAAGGTGAAGGAGGGGATGTGTAGGGTATTTATAGGGTGAAAACGGGGGTTTTCTCAGCTGAAAACACACCTAGGCAATAAATGCCTCGGGAGGAGCACGCTCTGCATGCCACCGCCCCTGCGCGTGTGCACAACGCAGCATTACATGCGCAACACTGTAGTCATTGCAAGAGAGAGTGTCTCCATAGTTAGATCTCCATTGGAGGGTTGAGAATTGCCGCCGCACACACCTTCACATCGCGCTTAGGATGTGTGAGATCGCCCGTTTGTCCTACCTTCACGTCCATTATGCCACGTGGCGCTACTAGGGTCGCGTGATTTCAATTGCACGGTTGGAATCACATGAGGAGCATGCTCTTATTTTGTGAAGCACTGCCTCACGTCAATGTGGACACATCTCTGCTATTCGCTCCTAATCGAGTGGTTGAATTTCACGCCTGCTCGCCTAAGTGGGAAGGGCGGAATAAGATTCAAATGCCCACCCTTGTGTTGGGAGAGCATTGTCCTTCCCGCTGTGCTTGGTGAGGGAAGATTGCAGCCGTCGATTGAAGTTTGGACGACCATCGATCCTTGTGCCTTCACCCCTTAGAAATGCAAAAGGCATGTAATGGAGTTCATCTCAACCGTTGGATGCGAATCCAACGGCTGAGATTGATTGCTTGGAGGAAGAGGAGAGAGTTGTGGGTGCTGCTGGGCTTAGGATGGCTAGGATGGAGCCACGTGGTGCCATCCTGGCCGTCCATCTTCTCTAACTTATAGGTGGTGCTACAGATGTCAGATTGAGTCAATTCTCGCGACGCTGGGCTGCCATCGTTAACTTGAACCCATCCATGCAATTGGATTTGTCGTTTGAGGCTCCAAATTATGTCACCTTGCCCCGTCACCTTTATTCTTCTTCGTACTGCATATGATGTTATAGGGGTCCGATCAACACAATTTCGGAGGTGTTGGTCTCCGACCGTTGCCCTAATCAGATTCGTACGGTTGGATCTTTAATCCGAGGCCCATAAATGTGTCTCCCTCTCTCCTAGCCATTAAAAGGAGTAAATTAATATACAATTTATACAATCTATTCTAAATACGCATGATGCATGTTATGCAATATTTATAATACTGGCTGCTTCTATGAACCTAGGGTATGTATAAATAGGCAATTTAAGCTAAATAGATGTGTCTACATAAGAAGGGCTTAGAGTTTATGGAACCTAATTGGGTAAACTATCCATCAAAATCATGTACAAACATAAGTTGAGGGGCTTCTGGTAAGAGAGCCTGAGTTGAAGGCCAACTCTTAACCTTGTTTTGAGGTGGGAAGGACCCTTGTGAAAATGTCCAATTCTCTTAAGCAGTGAAGAAGGCTCTGTTGGAACTTAGTTCCACTTCTCTTTTATGTTTTGGTGTAAACAAAACTGTTTTAAAACTAATGAGTGTATAAAGTGTCATTTTCAAGAAATCATAAGATTTAGGAAGTATGAAAGAAGTGATGATGACATGAAGAAGGAAGACTGATTTCATATTGTTTTTATATCTTGTAATCAAGATTTTGTATGTCTCTTAACAAGAAAAATGATTTAAGAATTAAAATCAAAATAGAGATAATTAAGAATCATACTCCTGTTCTTTTATTCGTTTGAAAAACTAATATCATTTCATTGTCATATTCATCGTATATTTACGTTCAAATTTCACTTAGATTGTTGAATAAGTCTTATTCAAGGTACTTGTTGCAAGTACTGGTACTGTTCACCTGTACCGATACCTGCTAGGCACAGGTTCGGGTCCTAGTCCCAAATTGTGAACAACAAGTACCGGTGCTCATCATGAGTACCGGTACCAAATGCTCACAGTTTGAAGACTTGGGAAGTGCCTGGACCTTACAAATATCGGTACTACTCACCAGTATCGGTACATGTAGGTCACAGTTTATATCTTGACCAGAATCTGTGAGTCACAAGTACCGATACTCATGATGAATATCGGTACCTAGTGACTTAGTTGGTACTCAACTGTAAGCATTGAGTACCGGTACCCATGGTGATTACCAATACCTAGGCTTTGTTGGGCTGACTGTTGATTAACTGTGAGCAGTCAATACCGGTACCAACTAACCATTGAGCCCAATCTGAACAGCTATTTTGCAATTAATCCTATCTCTAATCTTCCCACCCTAACGGCTGGTAATCGTAGGGAAGGTGTCTAGTGGCTTATATAAATACATTGTGTGTGTCATTTGCACACAACACAAGCTTAAAATATCTCCTTGCTCATAATTCCATTTTTCTCAATTCAAGCTGCAAGGATTGTTGATTTGTTGCATTCTTCTTCAAGGCGATACTCTTTGCAGCAAACCTTTTCAAGCAATTCTGTTCTTCATCGTAAAATTTCTTTTGCGCTTTAGTGTGTTTTCGCTAGATTAGTATAAAAACTTTCTCTTAAGCAAATTCTTGTTGGAGACTTAGGAACTTAGTTGTAAGCTATATTGTTTCTTACTTACACCTGTATCTTTTTGTTCTTATTTAATCTTGTAATTAGGTTGAGGTAACCCGTTAATTACCTCCATTTATAGTAAATTGATTCCCTTTGGGTTGAGGGAATCGGGTTAAAAATCCTAAGTTGGGAGACTTAGATAGTAGAGTACCCAAGTGAGGGGAACCACTATACATTTGGTGTTATATTTTGTGGTTTGCTTTATTTGCATAATTTTTGTTTACCACATTATTCATCCCCCCATCTAGTGTGCTTGTGCCTTTTAGATCCTATAGGTGGTATCAGAGCAGGTTGCAAGAAGTAAAAAATTTCACTCACAATGGCATCGTCAACTAAGTGCACCGAAGGCCAGTCATCCACACATCCTCCCTATTTCGATGGGACAAACTATGGGTGCTGGAAGAGGAGGATGCAAGTCTTCCTCAAGGCGATGGATGAGGAGACTTGGACCCTCATTCAAGAGAGGTACATTGATCCGGAGCCACAAGAAGGAGTAGCGTAGATGGCGAATCAAAAGAAAAAGATCGTGAGCAACACGAAGGCGATGAATGCACTATATTGTGCATTATCAAAGGAGTTTAACTGTATCTCAGCTTGCAAATCTGCATACGAGATATGGAACACGCTACAAGTCACCTACGAAGGTACTAACAAGGTAAAGAAACTCGCATATCTATTCTAACAGGAAGCTATGAGTGTTTCAGGATGGAGAAAGGTGAAACAATCAAGGTGATGTACACGAGGTTTGGGGACAACGTCAACCACATGAAGAATTTGGGAGTGAAGTTCACTGAAGAACAACTTGTAAGGAAGATCTTAAGATCTCTTACAAGCGACTAGTCTACAAAGTCAATGGTGATTCAAGAGGCAAAGGACCTTTCAGTCCTTTCTCTTGATGATCTGATTGGAAGCCTCATGGCCTATGAGGTCCAACTGGAGAATATAAAGAAATACGAGGAGAGATCAGTAAGCAAGAAGAAAGACCTTTTATTTAAAGCTCTAAAGGAAGACTTAGATCTTGAAAACTCTGACTCTGACAAAGAAGAAGAGCTTGCTCTTGTAACAAGATGATTTCAACAATTCATCCGAAAGCAAGGTAAAAGAGTAAATAAATTTTCAAATGACATAGTTTGTTTTGAATGCAAGAAAAGGGGACACGTACGAAAAGATTATCCAATGATCAAAAAGAAAAAGGAAGAAACGAAGAAAGATAAAGAAGTTGATCGTAAGAAGAAGATTTCAAGAAAAGCGTACAAAGATACTTAGGATGATAGCGATTCCAACACGGAATCCTCCTCTGAAGAATCCGAGGAAAATGAAGTTGCTCATCTATGTTTGATGGCAAACAACAACAGCTTGGAAAATGAGGCAAATTCTGAAGTTACTATAAATGAATTATTGCAAGCATATGAAGACTTGTATTACAAAGCTAGATTAATTAAAAAGGAAAATAAAGTTTTACATAATAACTACAAGACTTTGGAAATAAAAAATTCTTATTTAGAAATAGAGTTAGATATAGCAAAAAACACTAATTCACAATTGCATGCAAAGATAGAAGGATTAGAGGATATTTATGAACATTTTGAGTGAACTTTAAACAACCTTAAAACAACTACTAAATTGAATGCTGAATTTTGTAATGCATTAAAAGTAAAATTTCATGGTAAAAAGAACACAAAATAAATCTAATGCACTTAGGCATGCATGAATTTACCAAAAGGTCAAGAATCCCAAGAATTATAGATCCAACACAAAAGTGATTTATAATCTAAGGATTTGAAGGAAACTAACCATCAAGGACCCAAAAGAAAATGGGTACCTAAATCAGATTTATTAAATTATTTTGCAGGTCAAGAAAGACAAGTGGATCCTAGACAGTGGGTGTTCCAAGCACATGACAGGACACTCCGATCTCTTTATCAAATAGATGTGAATTCAAGATGGAGGACACGTCAAGTTGGGTGACAACAAACATTGTCGCATTATTGGTGAAGGTACAATAGGTAATTTATCTAAGTAGGTACGAAATGTACTTTTAGTAGATAATTTAAAACATAACTTGTATAGTGTTAGTCAAATATATGACAATAGTTGTGATGTGTTGTTTACAAAAACTAGATTTAAAATAGTAAAAGAAGGAACTAATATAATTTTAATTGAAGGTTTTAGATATGAAAATATCTATGCTCTTCAATTTTCACAAGAGAAATTTGTAAAATGTTTGCTTGCCACTCATGTTAAGGTGGATTTATGGCACCGTAGGCTAGGTCACATAAATCACAAACATTTAAATAAGCTAGCCAAAAATGAGTTAGTAAGGGGCCTACCTAAACTAACTTATAAAAAAGATGCATTGTGCAAATCTTGTGAACTCGGAAAAATACACAAGGCTTCTTTTAAACCAAAAGACTTCATTTCAACTACAAGTCCTTTAGAGTTATTATGCCTTTATCTATTTGGGCCAACACGATTTAAGAGCTTAAATAAATCAAAATTTTGCCTAGTTATTGTTGATGACTTCTCAAGGTTCACTTCGGTCATCTTCCTGAAACATAAAGATGACTCATTTGACTCCTTCCTAAGTCTTGCTCAAAGACTTCAAAAGGAAAAATCATCTTCATTCTTAGACTTAGGACTGATCATAGGGGTGAATTGGAAAATGAAAAAATTTTAAGTTTTTGTGTCAACTCTGACATATCCCATGAATTTTCTTTCCCTCGAGCACCATATCAAAATGGTGTTGTCGAGTGCAAGAATCATACTCTACAAGAATGCGCCCGAACTTTGCTCTTAGAGTCTAGGCTTCAAAAATATTTCAGGGCTAAAGCCATTAATACGACATGTTATGTTCTCAATAGAACTCTCTTAAGGCCTATTATTAAGAAAACTCCAAATGAGCTTTATTATTACAAGTCTCCTAGGACTTCATATTTTAGGGTGTTTGAAAGTTGATGTTATTTATTAAACACCCGAGATCGACTTGATAAGTTTGATCCTAAAGGTGATAAAAGCATCTTTATTGGCTATTCAACAAGAAGCAAAGTTTATCGAGTCTTTAGTAAAAGGACTTTTGCTGTAGAAGAATCCTTGCATGTTTCATTTGATGAAACAACTTTAGGAGAACCAAAACCAAATCATTTAGAGTCTGATGATAAGGATACCTCCTTCATATGTATCAAAAATGGAAGAAACACGAAATGTACATGATCTTCCAAAATAATGGGTACACCACAAGGATCACCCCCAAGGTCAAATTATAGGTGATATTGAACAAGGTGTAAAAACCCGATCTCATTTTAGAACTGATTTTGTCCTTAATGCCTTTGTCTCTCAACTTGAACCCAAGAAAGTTGATGAGGCATTAAAGGATGAGTCATGGGTTGTAGCTATGCAGGAGGAGCTACTCCAATTTACAAGGAACAATGTATGAGACTTGGTACCCGCTCCTGAGGGTAATTCCATTATTGGAACCAAGTAGGTGTTCCGAAATAAATTGAATGAATCTGGTTCAGTAATCAGGAATAGGGGCAGACTCGTGGCTCAAGGCTATAACCAACAGGAGGGATTGACTTTGATGAGACATTTGCTCCTATTGCTCGCTTGGAGTCTATATGGATGCTACTTGCCTTTGCAAGTGCAAAGGGCTTCAAGTTATTTCAAATGGATGTCAAGAGCGCTTTTCTTAACGATTATATTAAAGAAAAAGTTTATGTTCATCAGCTTCCTGGGTTCGAGGACCCAGCACACCCAAAGCATGTATTCAAGCTCAATAAGGTGCTATATGAACTTAAACAAGCTCTTAGGGCCTGGTATGATAGACTTAGGTCCTTCCTTCTTTAGCATGGATATAGAATTGAAGTTGTTGATTTAACTCTTTTTGTAAACGAAGAATGAAATGACATCCTATTGGTTCAAATATACGTCGATGATATTATATTTGGATCAACCAATGAGTCTCTATGTCAGCATTTTTGTGAGACTATGAATATTGAGTTTGAAATGAGTATGATGGGTGAACTCAGATTCTTTTTAGGCCTCCAAATACAACAATTAGACATAAGTATCTACATTAGTCAAACAAAATATGTTCTTGAAATTCTCAAGATGTTTGACTTTGAAAAAGTAAATGGAAAAGAGACTCCAATTGATCCATCTACTTCTCTTGGTGAAGATTTATCTGGTAAGAAGGTAGATGAAAAGAAATACCAGGGTATGATAAGTTCACTACCATACCTTACAGCCTCTAGACATGATATTCTTTTTGCTACATGTTTATATGTAAGGTTCCAATCCGAACCCAAGGAATCTCATTTAAACGCAGTAAAAAGAATATTTAGATACCTAAATAGCACAAAAGATCTTGGTCTTTTTTATCCTAAAGCATAGACCTTAGATTTATTATCTTATAGTGATGCAGATTATGCAGGGAGTCGAACAGATTGAAAGAGAACTAGTGGCACCTGTCATTTTATTGGAGAATCCCTGGTTTCATGGTTCTCTAAAAAATAGACATGTGTCTCACTTTCTACAACTGAAGCAGAATATATTGTTGCTTCACTTGCTTGCTCTCAAGTCATTTGGATTATCTTTTGCGCAATCCAAAATTCTAGTACAAGCGCAATTAATTTATCTAAAAATCTGGTACATCATTCACGAACCAAACACATAGATGCTCGACATCATTTTTTTAGAGACAATGTGCTACAAGGTGCCATTCAGTTAGAATTATAGATACACAAAACCAATTTGCAGATATTTTTACAAAACCTCTTGCAGCAGAGAGATTCTGCTTTATAAGAAGAAAATTGGGACTTTGTACAATTAAAGAAGTTCAAAATTAAAAGTTTGATTGCTTTATAACTTGTTTGTAATTATAAAAATCCCTGAGGGCCTAACTGTAATTTACCCACTTTTGTTAAAAGGGGTATACTGTAATATTTTCATATTTCTAAAAATATTAAGGTGTTATTTGCAATATGGTTGCTTAACTTAGGATATTGATTACATTATTTTTCAATAACTAAGTTGTTCATTGATTTTTTTTCAACCACTTAAGTGGTCATATGACTAGACATAACCCACTAATATAGACATCTATTTAGGTTAAAATGCCTATTTATGCATGTTCGTAGGCTTAGATTTGCATTCTATATTATAAATATTGCATAACATGCATCATTCTGCATTTAGAGTAGTTGTGTATATTTTAGGTTAATTACGTCCTTTTTATGGTCAGGAGAGGAGATTTATTTCGGACCCTCAGATTAATGATCCGACCAAACGGATCTGATCAGGACGACGATTGGAGTCCAACACCTCCGAAATCGCCTTAATCAAAGTCCCGTAGCACCATATGCAGTCTGAGGAAGATCAACGGCCAAGGGACTAGGTGACATAACTCGGAGCTTCAAACGACAAAACCAACCATGCAAATGGATTAGAGTCGACGATCGCAACCCAACGGTGTGAAAATCGACTCAATCCGACCTCTGTAGCAACCCCCACAACGAAAAGAAAACGGACGGCCCAGATAACGCCACATGCGCAACCCAGGCCTCCCATGTGCACGCACGCGCCACCGCATGCGCACAGCAATGTGGGAGTGCGAGCGCATGCAGCTGTAGCGCACGTAGGTGTGTAGCGCGCAGAGACGCGCAACACGACGCACGGAGTGTGCACCAGCACAACAGCAGTGTAGGCACGTGGGCTGTCTTCAGCAACCTTTACGGCAGATCTTCAGCGACGTTTATGACCGTCACTAAATGTCCTGTATACGAATTTGATTATTTCCTCCCCTATAAAAGGACCCCTACCCCTCCCATTTTTCTTCATCTTTTCCTTTCTTCCTCTCACCACCTCTAAGGCTCTAAAGACAGCTTGTCCCAAGCTCAAAATACTCCTCTAGAGTAGAAAATCAAATATTTTTCCTACCTCTCATCCTCATTCGTGGAGCATCCCGTGGCTGTCCTCTCACCACCCTTCAAGAAGAAGATCCTAGCCACCACACCGTCCTGCCCATCCTCCGTCCTCCAGCTCCGTCCTCTTTCGTCCTACTCTTCACACCTTCCTCCAAGCGATGCAGAGCGAATCGTCCTCCAAGCAACCGTCGAGGGGGATTTCTCTCACCTCTATCTTTTTACACTTTCATAGTGTAGATTTCCCGCTTTTGTAGTGTAACAAACATTCGTTTATAAATAGATGATTGTTTCTCTCTCTTTCTTCCTCACTCTCTTATATTATTGCAAGTAGATTAGCTAGAATTCATCGACCTAATCTCTTACTTTCTAAAAACTTAAAAAATTAGAAAAGATAAAAAATGACAAAAAGAAATAAAAGGGAAACGCGGATTTTCATAAAACCAAACATTTGCCTCCCCGTGTTCGACCTCGGATCCACTTTTCGAGTTTTAGTTATAAATTTTATTTGATAGACGTGTTTTGCAAGCTACGACGTTGGGTTACTCATAACCTCGATTTCAAACACGCGAAACACGTACAATCACCCACCCCTTATAAAAGAGGTCAAGTTCAAACACTTGCCTCATTTTGTTCTCTCAAAACCTAGTTCCCATTCGCTTCAAGATCCTCTCCAAACCCTAGCCAAAGAGAAGAAGAAGGATCTCCTCCAAGTCTCTACTCTAGGTAGTCTCTTATTCCCTAAGTAGATCTTGATATCATGGTTCATTCTATATCTTGTTTTTCCCTTTCCCTAAATCACTCTTGCTGCTGCATTGTATTTCACGTCGAGTACCAAATGGTACCAGCACCCATAATCAGTGCCGGTACTTGCTGGGTGCAGCAAAGCTTGCTTTTGAAAGCAGGTACCAGTACTAATGATCAGTATCGGTACTCGCTCGATTTTTTCTGGTTGGAACTGGAACCAACCAGTATCGGTACTAATCACCAGTACCGGTACATGCAGACTTAAGTGTGTTTTTGTGTGTACACATGAAAGGAAATATTCTGATTTTCTCATTGTTTCTCCTACTCTATTTATAGCATGTTTACAGATGGAACCTAAATCTAAGAGTAACGGAAAGACACCTCAAGATGCATTTCACAAATTTTGCATCAATGAGGATGCCAAGTCAAAGTTTGATTACTATAAGGGCCCTAAGCTTCATCACTATAGGCCTGTTGAGTGGAAAAACTTTACATTACATCTCTTTAACTTCACTACTCATCCATCTAAACAAAACCTCATGCATTTCTTTGATAAGTCATTTTTTGTAGATGTTCCTGGAGTTTATTCTGACATTAATTGTCTACCTTTTACAAATCTTTAAGAAGAAGACAATCAAGGTCATCTTGTCTTAACTTCAAACATTTTTTGTTAAAAAATAACTATTACACCAAAATTCCTATCCACCATAACACAATGTCCTAATGAAGGTCATGCTTTCAATACTTTTAAGGAGAAATTCACTACTTCAAAAACTCATGAAACACTCTTGCTCCCTAACTATTAGGGAAAAGCCTTGGTTGCCCCAAATAAGACCTTATTTGCCAGAGTTCTATTCAGAATTTTAGCATGGAATCTAAGGGCCAAATACTTGGGATTCTATAAGATCCCTGTAGATATTTTACCCTTAATCTATGCTATTATAACAAGTTTCTCTGTTAATTGGAACACGATATTTATCCATTTCTTAAGACCTCATTACCGTGCTTCTACTCTACCTCTTGATATTCTTGTATCTCACATTCTTATCCAGAGTAAAATTGATCTCTCTAACTTTACTCCACTTAGAAAAGTGGTCTACTTCAAGTGGTCCTCTCTCCGGAAAATGGGAATAAAACTTGCTAGAGAGGAATCATCTAGTGATGATGAAGAAGAAGATCAAATTGATCCAAATGCTCAATCTTCTTCTCATCCAGCTCTTGACTCATCCTCAACATTTGTTCCCATAACTTATCCATATCCAGAAGCTAAAACACCTTGGGTCAATTTGTCTCATGTGTTTGGAACTGATCCTAATATGATTAACACTTTTAATTGTATTGGTCAAAATCTTTCAAACCTCAACTTTGCTTTCCGCCACATGGCATGCAAGTTCCATGATCTTTCACTTTTTGTTGAGTCCTCTCATTTTGCTTCTTCCACTCAACATCCTAAGCAAAGGAAGCGCACTCAACCAAAAGCGCCCAAAGAATACAGTGAGAGACAGCAAAAGCATTTTCAAGACCCGTCTCATGTTTCCTCTCCAATGGAGGAAGAAGAACCTATCCTGCATGATGATGAAGAGGAAGAAGAAAATGAAGATGAAGAAGAGATTTCTTATGCTGAAAGTGAAGATGGAGATGAAGCTGAAGAAGATGATGACGAAAATGATGAAGAAGATGATGAAGATGAAGAAGATGATGATGGTGGTGGTGGTAGAACTAGCAGAATACATGCTTAAAAGTATATCAAAAAATGACCTTGCAATTAGTTTAGCCTACATTTTCTTGTATTAGATAATTTAAACATGTTTCCTTGGTTGTTATGAATTTTCAATATGTTCTTGTTTGAGTTCATGCTCTTTATGATGTATGACTTTAATTATGTTTGTTATGACTTTTAATCATTTTGTTTCTCTACAATCTTTTTTCATGCTTGGTCATTGTCTATGCATCTGATTATATTCATTTTGTTTGATTGACAAAACGGTGGATAAATGGAAATACATTGTATTTAAAATAAGGAAGCTTAGTTTGAGGGGGAGATTTCATTCCTAGCAAAGTTTTTTATATTTCTTCTCTTATGAGGTTTCTATTATTTTAAATATGGGTATTTCTGTTATTTTGTCAACACTAAAAAGGGGAAGATTGTTGGAACCTAGTTCCACTTCTCTTTTATGTTTTGGTGTTAACAAAATTGTTTTAAAACTAATGAGTTTATGAAGTGTCATTTTCAGGAAATCACAAGATTTAGGAAGTATGAAAGAAGTGGTGATGACATGAAGAACAAAGACTGATTTCATATTGTTTTTATATCCTGTAATCTAGACTTTGTATGACTCCTAACAAGAAAATTGACTTAGGAATTAAAATCAAAATAGAGATAATTAGGAATCATACTCCCGTTCTTTTATTCGTTTGAAAAACTAATATCATTTCGTTGTCATAATTGTATATTTACGTTCAAATTTCACTTAGATGGTTGAATAAATCTTATTCAAGGTACTTGTTGCAAGTATCAGTACTGTTCACCAGTACCGATACCTACTAGGTGATAGGTCCACTTTAGTGGACAAAATTAGAGCCTAAGTACATGGTCATTGAAATAAGAAGTGAATTTAGAGTATTCATTATATTAACAAAATTATGTAAGAGGTAAAATTGTCATTTCATGCATTACATCTTTATGAAAGGGTAATTTGGGTGGAACCCTACTCAATTTGGAATGCCATTTGATTTGTCACATGGAAGGAAAAATTTTCCATGGAAATCCTTTTTTTTAAAGTCTCATGCAATAGGAAAAAATCAAAGAAAAGGAAAATCAATAAAAGGGGAAACAAATTAATAGACGTATCTCTCTCTCCCTCACTAATCCCTCTCCCTAAAATCTTTCTCAATCTCTTCCTTTTTTGGCACATAAAATGACGAGTTTTCTTCTTCTATAATAGGATGAACAGAACCGAGGGGACCTATCTCTCCCCTCCACGAGGGACGACCCTCTCCAAATCTCTCCCTCTCCAAAGGGAGGAGGCAACTCCACCATCGACGCCACAACCACCACCGCATCTCACCCACGACAACGATCACCACCGCGTCTTGTCTCCGACGACCACCACCGTGTCTCGCCTACTGTATTCCCATCACCGCGGTTGGTGGTGACAGCACCGACATCCGCAACTGCGACAACTTGTCATCAACTACGTTTGCCTCGACAACACGACACTGCCACCGCATCCACAACCGTGACCACGATCACATCTCCGACGAATCACCACTGTGCTCCACCTCTTCCTCGACTGCGTCCCCCTGGCCCCTTTTAAGACGTCCGGGAAGGTTCCCAGACGTCCAGAGACCAGCATCACCAGCCACTACGCATCAGGAAGAACATGCTCGACCACCCACCAGTGCACCCGTTCGCACCCTCGCGCACACCACCAGCGCACGTAGCAATGCAACCCCTCAAGCAGCAGCAACATCCATGCCCTCGTGCCATACCAGTGCGCATGCACGCCCGAGCCACCGCCTTCCCCCTCTTCCTCTTCTTCCGCTTCCTCCTCTCTGCCAACCGAAAGCACCCAAAGCTACCAAAACGCAGCCATTGACTCCGGCCACGAAGCTTCACGTCGAGAACTCCATCGAGCTCACCTCGACCTTCCAAGCACAACACATCCTCCAACGGACCGATTAGCCATCGTCTCTCCGGCCGAAGAACCTCACCGCCGGCGATGTCCTTGCCACCGGCTGGCCACCTATGACCACCATTGTGGACACTGTTACAGCCCACACGAAGCCCTCGTCATGGCCAACCTCCTCTGAGCTTCGCACACCTGACCGCGACCTCCTCTTCACGCACACATAAGAGGAAGATTTCCACTATTTTGGGTTTGATTTTAATTTACATTTTCATGCCATTGTTGAAATATGTGATTTTTTATTTTTGGATTATTATATTGAGGTGAAGGTGCACTTACATTTTCTTGTATTAGCTTGACTCATGTTATGTGCATCATTTCACATTGGATTTAGATTCATATTTGCATAATTCCTCGTGAGCACACGTGCAATTGGAAATTATATGAAGTGCCACTACTGATCACATATTTATTGAATATTTTATTGAGGAAAAATTACACACATAACCTCGTATTCTTAAATTATTATGTCTTCTTTTCGTCGCGTTTCACATCAGAATTGAGCACGGATCTCGCACTCGATTGGACGAATACAAGGGAAAAATCTTCATGGATTTATTGCATCTGTTCCTCTATGTGGATACGACCTAACTCTTCTTGGTTAGTTTTATTGAAATATTTTTGTTCAGGATTTTCCACCACGATCTACACATTACAACGACATATTTTTCTGACATATTTCTACAAGTGAAAACTTTCGATCACTAGGCACAGGTTTGGATCCTAGTCTCAAACTGTGAACAAGTACCGGTACTCATCATGAGTACCGGTACCAGGTGCTCACAATTTGAAGACTTGGGAAGTGCATGGACCTTACAAGTACCAGTACAAATCACTAGTACCGGTACATGTAGGTCACAATTTATATCTTGACCCGAATGTGTGAATCACAAGTACTGGTACTCATGATGAGTACCGGTACCTAGTGACTTAGTTGGTACTCAACTGCAAACACTAAGTATCGGAACCCATGATGAGTACCGGTACCCAAGCTTTGTTGGGCTGACTACTAGTTAACTGCGAGCAGTCAGTATGGGTACCACAACTTTAGTACCGGTACCAACTAACTATTGAGCCCAATCTGAATGGCTATTTTGCAATTCATTCTATCTTTAATCTTTCCATTTTGCCCCTAATAGCTAGTAATCGTAGAAAAGGTGTTTAGTGGCTTATATAAACACCTTGTGTGTGTCATTTGCACACAACACAAGCTTAAAATATCTCCTTGCTCATAATTCCATTTTTCTCAATTCAAGCTGCAAAGGTTGTTGATTTGTTGCATTCTTCTTCAAGGTGATACTCTTTGCAACAAGCCTTTTCAGGCGATTTCGTTCTTCATCGTAAAATTTCTTTTACACTTTAGTGTGTTTTCATTAGATTAGTATAAAACTTTCTATTAAGCAAATTCTTGTTGGAGACTTAAGAATTTAGTTGTAAGCTATATTGTTTCTTGCTTACACCTATATCTTTTTGTTCTTATTTAATCTTGTAATTGGGTTGAGGTAACCCATTAATTATCTCCGTTTATAGTAAATTTATTTCCTCCAGGTTGAGGGAATCGGGTTAAAAATCCTAAGTCGGGAGACTTAGGTAGTGGAGTACCCAAGTGAGGGGAACTACTATACATCTGGTGTTATATTTTGTGGTTTGCTTTATTCGCATAATTTTTGTTTACCACACTATTCATCCCCCTTCTAGTGTGCTTTGTGCCTTTTAGATCCTACAGGCTCCATTTACACCTCACCACGTCTCTCTCTCTCTCTGCTCCACCGAGTTCTCCTCTCCCCTATCTTATCTTCTTCTTGAATCCTCTTCATCCTTCTGCTTCTCCTCCAAGCTGCAACGAGAGGGTGGAGACCAAGGCTCATGTGGGGTAACTAAGAGGCCATTTGGAAGGTAATAACCCCAATTGTGTGCTCCCCCATCATCATCTCTTCTTGATTTCTTCTTTTTGGCTCAAAGGGCTAGGGTGGCTTGAGAGGAGATAGAGGAAGAAAGGGCTAGTTGTTGCTGCTGCAAGCTCTGTGGTGAAGCATAGCCAAGAGAAGAAGAGGGCATTGCTACCACAGTGATCTCTTTGAGATCCAAGCTCCAGTTGAGGTAGGGGTTGATTTTCCCCTCTCTTGCATATAAATCCTCTTGATCCCTAGGATGTGGGGTGATTCTTATATGACCACAAGATGTGGGTGGATTATGATCGTGGCAGATTAGATGTTTCATGTTGTAATTCCTTTGCTTGTGTATGTTATAGACATGCATGCAAGGGTTTATGTGCTTCTTGGTTGTAAAGGAGTTTAAATGGGGTTCTCGAGGATTGGCCCACGATTAAAAGGTATCGGGATCATGTGTTCTTCTTGCTTTTGTATTCTGGGATAAATAATTGATTAGGATTGGGATTTGAGTTATGTTGGTGAACTCTGTGCAAAATGATAGGTGATAGATGCCTTCCAAGAAACGTTTGATCAATAGAATAGACGTCTGAAGGTCACTCCCTAAACAGATGATGATTAAGGCAGATGTATTTCGTATGGGAGTCAGTCATTCTAGGGCTAGATTGAGGACTCCAATGGATGTCTGATCAACTTAGTGGACATGTGATGAGTTCACTAGATGTATGGTGTTAAGACCACACAAGATCTCATGTATGGGGATTTACTTTTTGGAATTGGAGTGACATTCTATGGTACGTCTGAGTAGGGTATGGGAAGTCAGGACTAGATTCTGGATGCCCAATGTGAGCATTAGACCTCTGACGAGTAAGGCAAGAGGTAGCAACTCAAGGTCCCTTCCAGGGGTGTTGAAGCAGAAAATCTACGCAAAAAGGTTGAGTTTTGAAAATCCATCATTGTAGTGCAATTTGCAAGGAAATCCTTCAACAAATAAATTTACTGAAATTCAAAAGAAATTCTAGGTCAAACACAGGGAGGCTACGTCAATTTGAAATCCATGATTATTTTTTTTTGTAATTTTTGTTTAAAAGTGAGATAATCACAATAAATCTGATATTAACATTAAGAGAGAGAGAGAAATTTTATAATAAGGATAATGTTTTTACAACTAGAAAGCTAAAAGTTTTACAACTAGAAAGCAGTAAAGAGAAAGGAAGTGAGAAATTATCCTCCTCGACGGTTGCTTGGAGGACGAGTCGGAACGAGGTGACAACTGGAAGACGTATAGTGGAGACGAAAGACGAAGAACAAAGAGGGAAGAACTGAGGGCGAGGTAGGACGTCGTCGTCGCGGGATCCACTTCCGGAATAGGGGTGAGAAGACGACCACGGGAGCTCCACGAACGGGGTAAGAAGTGGAAAAAAATTTGATTTTAACTCTAAAGGAGCATACCGGGTTTGGGACAAGCTTCTTTAGAGCTTTGAAGAGGGAAAGAGGTGAAGGAAGGGATGAATGATATGTGGGGGGCATAAGCCTTTTCATATGTGTAGAGGTTGGGGGCAAATAGGTCATTTAACCTTAAAACATTAATGTAGGGTCTTTAGTCATAGATTTATTAGTCACTAAAGCCCTAAATGTGGGCAACGTGCGTGCGCCTCCCCTCCTCATCGTGCTCAATGCATGCATCACGCACATGAGCTCTCAGCCGTCCAATCTAGCGATCGGACGGCTTACAAGCCCTCAGCGTCGCTTCTCCTTCAACGCGTCCAATGCCTGTACGTGCGATTACACGTGGGCTTAGGCGTCTGATTTCACGTGTGTCCGTCCGCGCATCTCATTGCGCCACGTCTCACCCATCTACGCCACTCACACTTCATCTAATAGTCGAATCGAGCACTCCTATTCCCGCGCCTTGATTTGAGGCACATGGGGGCTCGAACTCGCGCCCTCTTCTTCGCGTGAAGGCCTCCACCCATTCCACTACGGGGTCTTTTGGGTCGCTCTTCATATTAAGGGGGAGAGCATTCAAGACCATTAGATCTCAATCCAATGATCAAGAACACTTGCCCTTTGGTTTCAAACGATAAGGGTGCTGGTCTGAGATCCAATCTCAGCAGTTGGATCTATGATCCAACGGCTGAGATACGATGGTGCGATTGAGAAGAGAGTGGCAGCGACGGGTGCTTGGGCCGATTGTGGAGCTAGGATGGCACCATGAGGCGCTATCTTGGCCGTTCATTTTCTATGTCTTGTAGATGGTGCCACAGGTGTCAGATTGAACCAATTTTCACGTTGTTGGGCTACGATCATCAATCCGAATCCATCCGTGTAGTCGAATTTGTCATCTGAAGTATGAATGTACACCATCATGGCCCCTTATCCTCTAATCTTTCTCAGACTGCATTTAATGTTACGGAAGTTCGATCGGGGTGTTATTGGAGTCGTTGAGCTCCTCTCGTCACCCTGATCAAATCCGTACGGTTAGATCTTCAATCTGAGGCCCCGATTAAATGTCGCCCTGTCCCTAGCCACCAAAAGGAATAAATTATTATACAATTTGTACAATTTAACCTAATGCATGATGATACATGTTATGCAATATTTACAATGTATGATGCTTCTATAATACTAAGAACATGCATAAATAGACATTTTAGGCTATTCAGATGCATACACGTCAAGGGGGCATCTGATAATAAGTATGGCTAACTTTTTTTGTGATTCTGGATGGTTGGTGGCAATACCAGACGTCTAATCCAGAAGGAATGCCACAATTGGGTTCTGGCTTAAATCTTAAGGCTTGCCTAGGTGTCTTAAGGTTACATGGGCAATATGTAGGACTTGATATTGCACTAGGGCTCTCTAGCTTGATTCTAAATATAAGGAAGGTTATTATGAGGTTAATAACTAGTAATAAGACATATTCCATTTGTTGAATGCTAAGGGGGTTTCCTAGAAATAACGACCTAGTTGTGGTGGACAATGGATCCACAAGGAGCCTTCATGACCCCAAGGGAAAGTTGGTAGAGGAGTTCTACCTAAGAAAGGGACCCTGATGTAAACACATTTACACTACTTAAAATGTCTATTTATGCATGTTCTTAAGCATAAGATTGCATTTCATGATATAAATATTGCATTACATGCATCATCTTGCATTTAGAGTAGTTTGAATAAAATGGAGGTTAATTATCTCCTTTTATGTGCTTGGACAGGGCAAATATTTTATCGGGGCCTCGGATCAAAGATCCAACCGTATGGATATGATCAGGGCGACGATTGGAGTTCAACGACTCCAAGATCGCCCTAATCAGGCATCCGTAGCATCAGATAGAGACCGGGGAACCCTAGAAGATCAAGGGCCAGGATGGTGTAAATCCGCACTTCAGATGGAAAATCCGACCACACGGATGAATTCAGATCGACGATCGCAGCCGAACGACACAAAAATCGAGTCAATCCGACATCCGTGGCACCATCTACAACTTCCAGAAGATGGACGGCCAAGATAGCACCACGTGGCGCCATCCCAGCCGCCCAATCGGCCGCAGGTGTCCTGTGAAGACCGCGCACCGTCTCCTCTCCGCCGTTGGATCTCGATCCAACGGCTGCGGTCGCTCGCGTTTAAAAACGTCCGCGCGACCATTTCGCCCGCGTAGCGCAGCGGCGACGCAGTTGCGGGCGAAGCGGAGGTCGCGGGTTCGAGCCGCGGTGAGGGGGTCGAAGGCGCGGGCGAGCGGGCGCGCACGAGCGTCGGATGAAGATCCAACGGCCGCGCGCGCCCGATAGCTCCGACGCGCAATTGGACGCTCTGGTGGACGCTCGATCGCACGCAGGCGGGCGCGCTACGCAGCGGGCGCGGACGCGATCTGAGCCGTCCGATCTCGCGATCGGACGGCTGAGACGACGTGCGTATGCGTTACGCGTGCAGGCCAGCCGAGCGGGCGCGCGTGGGCGCGGCGGCGACGGCGACGGCGGGGCTTTAGCGACGGTTTTATCCGTCACTAAAGACCCCTTATTTATTATTTTGAAGATGTAATGTCCATTTTGCCCCCACTCCTTGCAACTATAAAAGGAGACCCCCTCCATACGAAATTTGCATCCCTTCCTTCTCCTCTCTACCTCTCCAAAGCTCAAGAGAAGCTTGTCCCACACCCGGGATGCTTCTCGCGAGATAAAGTCCAAATTTTCGTCCCCCTTCGGAAGTGGATCCCGCGACGACGACGGCGTGCTGCTCCGTTCCCGTTCTTCTGCTTCGTCCTCCTTCGTCCCGCTTCGTTCTCCTTCGTCCAGGCGTCGTCCCGTCCGGCTCGTCCTCCAAGCGACCGTCGAGGAGGATTCTCTCTCCCTATTCTTTTTACTGCTTTCTAGTATAGATTTACTGCTTTCTAGAGTAGTCTATTCGTCCTCCGAGCGATCGTCGAGGAGGACATTTCTCCCTCCATTCTTTTAATGCTTTCTAGAGTAATTGTTTTATATTTTCTAGTTGTAACGATTGAACTCTTTTATGATTAATTCCTTATCTATTCTACATCTCATTTTAATTTCCATGTGTAGTATTCCTTCTCTCTCTCTTACTCCCTCTCTCTCTTTTATTTGTTGTAGATACTTAGATAGTTTAAATTGAATTTCTTTGTGACAAAATAAAAAGAAACGCGAAGTTTTTAAATCAAACGTTCGCCTCCCTGTGTTCGACCCGGAATTTTAATTTCGGTATAAATTTTATTTGTTGAACACGAATCCTTCGCTTTCGAACTACAACGACGGGTTTTCCAAAACCAAACACGTTAGCGTAGATTCTCGTTCAACTGACCCAAATCTGGATAGTTTCCAATTTGGATGCTATTTGAGGACCAGCAATTGAGACTCGAAATGTTGAGCTAAAGATCCTGAATGGAATAGTTTCCAGGGATCTTAAGGGAAAGAAATTATGATGATCCCTAATGGAATAGTCTTCCAAGGATCCCAAGTGTCGGAAATCATGAGGATCCTAAATGGAATAGTGTTTCAAGGATCTTGAGTGATAGAAATCACGAGGATCCTGAGTGGAATAGTCTTTTAGGGATTTTGAGTGCTGAAAATCATGAGGATCCTGAATGGAATAAATTTCTAGGGATCTTGAGAGTTAGGAAGAGGGTTGTTCATTTCGGATCAATCGGACTAGTAATTAAGGAGTCATATGTGGAATGGATTTTCAAGGATCTCGAGTGTAGTCAACATTTGGATACCCAAAGCAAGTATCCCTTTCTAAAGGATATGAGTGGCTTTAACCTCTCCAAAGGCCAAGGAGGGTTAATTGTATGAGTGGACTAATAGAAAGGATACATCTCTATCTCCTTCACTAGGAAGGGTTGATTATCTTGTTGGATATTGTATGCTTTGAGCGAGCCATTCGATTTATGTAATATGGTTACATTTATATCTAAACAAAAGAATTTGATTATTTTCCAGTAAATGAGTTGGGTCTCTTAGTACGAATAGGGTAACTGTTGAACATTATGAGTTGCTACACTAACGTATTTGGTTTTGAAAACCTGTCGTTGTAGTTTGAAAGCGAAGAACTCGTGTTCAACAAATAAAATTTATACTGGAATAGAAATCCCAGGTCAAACTCAGGGAGGCGGACATTTGATTTAAAAACACGCGTTTGTTTTATTTGTCACGAAGTAAATTAATTGATTAGAACTATCTAACTATTTACAATAAATAGAAGAGAGAGAATATTACAAACGAAAATCAAAAAGAAATGTAGAATGAACATGGAATTCATCATTAAAAAGATTGTTTGTTACACTAAATATTACTACTGGAAAGCGAAAAAATGATTACACTAGAAAGTAGTAAATCTACTCTAGAAAGCAGTAAATCTACTCTAGAAAGCAGTAAAAAGAATGGGGAGTGTAACGAATGTGTGCCCCAGACGTATTTTAAGACGTCTGGGAGGTGGCTCAGACGTCGTACAAGACGTCTGGGATCACAACCAGACGTCTGATAAGACGTCTGGGATAGTTTAAAGATGTCTAGAAATCCGTTATTTTCGACACACGCAAGTCGCCTGCGCGCCTGAGCGCGCAGACCGCATATTCCCCTTTTTCTCTCTGCGGCTGCAGGCGGCCTGCCACCTCCTCTCTCCTCTCCGCGCAGCGTTAAAAGGGGTGCGCCTCCCCTCCCGTCTCCACCGTCTCCTTCTTCTTCTCCTTCCTGTGCGCGAGAGCGAGCGGACGCGAGGGCGGCAGCGGCGGCCGCAGTGAGCGCGGAGGTGCGGCGTGAGAGGGCGGAGCTCTGCCGTGAGGGCGAGCTCGCCGGAGCGGCTTGGCCGGCTGGCGGAGGGCGCAGGGGGCGCGGAGCGACGCGGAGAGGGACCTGCTGCGGTCTGAGCAGCAGGAGCGCGAGGTGCGACGCGGGCGGCGTCGCGAGCGGAGGCCGAGCAGGGTCCTGATTCTGGAAAAATTTCCAGAATCAGACGTCTGGATTGATAGCCAGACGGCAAGGTCGACGTCTGTAAGATCATACAGACGTCTGAAAGGTGAGTTTCCGCCTTCTTCTTCCTTCTTGTCCACTGACCGTACTGAGGGAGGGGGGGTTGGCTGTGCGCAGGTTCGCTGATTCGCCATCCTTTGCGAATCAGACGTCTGGAAGTTGTACCAGACGGCTGGAGTGACCTCCAGACGTCCTGAGGGAACATCGGACGTCTGGGATCTAGGGCAGACGTCCCCGCAGACTTCTGGACGTCTGGGAAACCACACTGAACAGGTAATTCTCTGATCCACTTTTTAAGACGTCTGGAAGGAGTTCCAGACGTCTGATTTTGCACAGTATCGTCTTTTTCGACCCCTTTAGGGCCCGTTCGGGCTCCGTTTTCCGCAATTCAAGTTGCATTCTTTTCAGAAGTAATTCCTCTACCCGTCTACAGTAGCTATACACTGTTTTGAGACACTCCTTGTGTTTGATCCTTGTGATAGGACCTCGTTCGGTTGCAGTCTTGAGAGTCGCGGAGGCACGCGGGATTCCCGATCACGCCCCCATTACTCCCGTTGTACCTGGTAGAGTGGTTTTAAGTATTAATAAAAAATTTGTTAAAGTATGGAACCATAACTAGAACCTAGGACATTTCATGAATCCTAGGAATGAGAAATATATGGAATGATAGTTCCTAGGACCGGAAAACTAGATTGTATGATAGACCCTAGGATATGGCATGAATCCTAGGATGGAAAAACTAGTGGAATATATAATAATGCAGTCTTGGAAAAATGGAAAGGAATATAAAGCTGCCTGTAATTTGAATTAATAGCTGTCTGTTATGAATAAAGAAACATGATTGAGATCATGGATTTTGAGAACGTGAATCTGGAAAGTGAAACATATGATGTTCTGAGATAAAGAGCTGGAACCCTACGGGGAATTAGGAGTGGAACTCCTGGAAAGAAAAAGGAATGGAAACTGAGATGTAGTTTGTACTGTCTCTTGGGTACGCAGTACCAAGGGAAGTACCTGTACCTGTTTAGTGCAGAGTGGGGCCAGCCGCCCCAGGGACCCGGGGTTAGGATTGGCCGCTCTGTACCGACTTGTTGGCCCTCGTGTACGTAGTACCGAGGAGAGCTAGTAGTGTTAGGAGAGTACTAGCTACCCCACGGGCCCCGGGGTTCTGCTAGCCTCCTTCACCGACTTGTTAGGCCCACTAGGGCAAACCAGGGTAGTCAGGCGAGGGTGCGCGGACTGTGGAGGGGCAAGGCCCCGGTTTGGTTACTGTGGAGGGGTTGGACCCCTGTTACTGAGAGGGCTCTGCCCTGGTTCCGTGCTGTGCTTTGGGCGCACTCGTTAACGGAAACGACTGACCACGTGCCAGTGCGGGCTAGCTACCTGTGCATTTATCGCGCGTGCCGTAGTCACCGTTACGTCTGTCAGTGACCTTGGGGTGGTTGACTGAGGGTAGGATCACCACGGGGGACTCTCCCAGCCAGGAGAGCACCACGTGCTACTTCTACTTTTGGAAAAGACTGCAATCAAGATCGTTCCCACGAGGACATTCGAGATCAAGTAAAGGATCTGAGAAATAAATGAAATAGTGAGAAAAATTGAAAGATGTGAATAAAGGAAGTAATAAAACATAACAGCTACTGTACACTCTACTGTTGCCTTTAGTTAGTTTGCCACTCTACTCAGCGTTTTGCTGACATGTTACACTCGTTACCTTTTTGAGGACCAGGTGTCGAGCAGCCAGGGTCGGCGGCTGCAGAGGACGCTGGGCCGAGTAGGGTCCAGTAGAGTTACCACAGCCTTTTGTACCCCTTTTGTTTCTGTTCTAGTGAGTAGTTTTTGTTTCCGCTGTACCTTCTTTACCTGCAGTTCTTGTTATATGATAAATGCTGTTTTACTGTTGTGGTGGTACCTACTGTAGTAGTTTCTTTCCTTACTGCTGTACTTTCTTACTGTTAGTTATATTCATGCTGAATGTGGTTTATTTTACTGTCTTTTGGTTACTTCCTCGTTGGACGACTAGGTCTTGGGATTAGTCGAGTCGGTCCGGTTCTCGTGTCTCGTAGGGACTCGGGAACTGGGTCGTTACAGGGAGAGAGATATCCTCCTCGACGGTCGCTTGGAGGACGAGCCGAACGGGACGAGACCTGGATGAAGGGGAACGGAGTAGGACGAAGGAGGACGAAGTAGGAAGAACAGGAATGAGGCAGCACGTCATCGTCGTCGCGGGATCCGCTTCTAAAAGGGGGACGAAAAATTGACTTTATGTCGCGAGAAGCATCCTGTGTGTGGGACAAGCTTCTCTTGAGCTTTGGAGAGGGAGAGAAGAGAAGGAAGGGATGAGAATTTTGTGTGGAGGAGGTCTCCTTTTATAGTTGCAAGGAATGAGGGCAAATTGGTCTTTTAAATCTCAAAACATTAAATAAGGGATCTTTAGTGACGGATAAAACCGTCGCTAAAGCCCCATCGTGGGCGACGTGTTGCAGAGCACGTGCGCCCGCTTGCCTACTCGTGCGTGTAATGCACGTTCACGTTCAGCTGATCTCAGTCATCCGATTGTGAGATCGGACGACTTATCTCGTGCCTTCACCTACCTCCTCTGCGCACCTGCCCGCGTCTGATCTCGCGTGAGGTGCGGCATGCGATACGGTGAGTGCAATTGCACGCACGCGACTGCTCGATTGCAATCGAGCGGTCAATCACCCCCGCTCACCCGCTTTTTGCGATTCGAATGCGCGCCGCCTGCTCGCGAGAAGGCCTCCACCCGCTACGCTACGGAGGGCAAATGGTCGTGCGAATGAGTTGAGGAGCGGCTGTCCATGGCCGTTGGATCACGATCGTGCGGTCCAGATCTAATGCGCGGTAATCTTCAAGATCGGCTGGGCCGGTTGGGCAATCGAGATGGTGCCACGTGGCACCATCTTGGCCGTCCATCTTCTGGATGATGTAGATGGTGCCACGGTTGTCGAATTGAGTCGATTTTCACGCCGTTAGGCTACGATCGTTGATCCAAATCCATTCGTGTGGTTGGATTTGTCGTTTGAAGTGCAGATTCACACCATCTTGGCCCTTGATCTTCTAGGATTCCCCGATCTCTATCTGATGCTACAGATGTCTGATTAGGGCGATCTTGGAGTCGTTGAACTCCAATTGTCGCCCTGATCACATCTGTACAGTTGGATCTTCGATCTGAGGCCCCGATAAAAAGTTTGCCTTGTCCATGAACATAAAAGGAGATAATTAACCTCCATTTTATTCAAACTAATCTAAATGCAAGATGATGCATGTTATGCAATATTTATAGTATGCAATGCATTTCTATGCTTAAGAACATACATAAATAGACATCTTAAGTAGTGTAAACATGTTTACATCAGTAACGTACTTGCAAGATCGAATAAAATCAGATGTTTGTTGATTTGGAGATCTAAACGGTTTAGAGGATTCGATAGCACATCAAGAAATCAACTGATTCAATCAATTTTTTCAACTCTGAGTTGGGATGGCAATCTTCTTGAGACATCATCGTCTAATAGATGTTCTTGAATGGAGGCTCAAGAACTGTCATGCAGGTCATGTTAAGGAGTTAACCTGATGAAACAAGAGATAATGGAAGTCCTTTTGCAACATTTTCTTTGAAAAGGCATATCCTTTGACTTGAGACAAATATGTGTCTCTTTTCACGAACACATGCATTTGGCAGACCAATAATAGATGCACCCACCTTAGTATTGATACTGAAAAGCTGGTGTATGTGGAGAGGGATATGAGGTGCATGATCTCTCAAAGGGATTACACGAATTTGTTACATAGGTCTATGTAATAGCATGGAGGCATGAGCTCTCTCTACATTTATTGGGAATGACAATTCCATATATGGTCGCAGAGTCCTAATTAGACTCAATGCAAAGATAGACTTTTAGGAAAGGTTACGATCTTCATTCTTGTAGCAATTATACAAGGAAATATTAAGAATAATATTAACCAAAGAGGAATGATGACAATCTACTGAGATTAGACCTCAGGATAACATTTTCCTTAATGTGTGAAGGATTCACGAGTATCTGGAATACTTGAGGGGGTGTAATGCAAAAATTTCACTAATTTTATAGCTTCATTATTGGAGTGATGAAACTAATAATGATTTTTGATGGGTTCCTACTTGAAGAATAAATCAATTGTAATTTAAAGAGCTAAATTACGTTTGATTTGGTGATTAATTGTACCTAATTTGATTAGGAAGAAAATCCCAGTATTGGATTGCAATTAATTTAAGTTTGGATACTAGATCCAAACATCTCATAATTTATTATGGGTTAATCATATAAAATTTAAGTAGTAGAACTCAGGCCACCTTCAAGCAATCCTTGAGGTGCTAAGCATGTAGGGGCCTCTGATGTGTTAGGGATGTAATTGAAGCACCTGGATCTTGAGCCCATGTGGCATTGCTACACTTGGCATCCTACCCTGAGGTGGGTAATAACATAAAGTGAGCTAAATAGCTCAATAAGGCCTTCTAGAGTGGATATTTCAAGAAAATGGGTAGCATAATTTTCAATTGGTTCCTCATTTTTTTAATTTAATTTTAGACCAACTATTGTTGAATCTTCACAACACACCCCATTCATTAAACTCAACACGATAATGATGGGAACACCATCATGAGCCATAATTAGCTCATTTTGATCCAATTAAGTCAATAAATGCTCCTACATAACTGCCACAGAGCCATAAGTCACTGCATAATCATTCTGAGGGAAAATAAGAAACTAGGGTTAAAACTATAATTTTACCATCATATCAAGAATGCAGTACAACCACAGGTTTTCCTAGGGGTTAATTAAGGGTCAAATGGTCCTAAAAGGCTAATAAGTCGGTTAGAACAATCAGAAAAGGGTTTGCACGTGTTCTGAGAATTAAATGACTTTTGAAACCCTAAAATAGACCTGCTTAATTAACTGAGGTTATGGTCAAGATAAAATTCACCTAACCTTCTAAAATTCATAGAAAAATATTCTCTATAGTTTGGGACCTTCAATTTGACCATCAGAACCCATTTTGATCCAGAACAGAGTCTCAGACAGACATTTGCCCTAACTTAGGTTGTTGCATAAATTACCCAGTCAAACTTGGTCAAAACCAAAATCCAACTTCACCATTTGATTCCTTAGGTCCAAATTAGGTTTGTACCAAAATTTGGACCCAAGATGAGTTTGTCTTGACCTAGTTTGCAACTTGGTTCTGTCTAATTACATTTATGCCCTTAACTTTCAAAATCTTTTCAAACAAACCCCTAACTTTGTCGTCGTTCTCACAAAAAGGTCCCTGCCGCCATTAAACCTATGCCTACTTACTCCGAGGACCTTAATTTGGAAAGAACTCATTGATTTCTTAACGAATCCCTTTCAAATTTGAAAGGAAAATTCGTCAAGAAGCTCTCTTCCTTTTGAGCCAAATCCCACATCCCAAAACCTTCCTAATCTCTCATGCGATCACATGAAAGATTTGGGTATCAAGGAATTTTCCAACTCCGGCTAGCCTCCCAAGCTCAAAACTTCCTTCTGAGGTCTATAAAAGAACCTCCTGATCAAATCGTTCTCCCTACGCTCGAAATTGGCCAAGATCACCCCCAATTCCTCTCTCTCTTGGTCGAAAGCTCCTTGACGTCCGACGAGCTCCTCCGTCCTCCCTCATCCTTTGTTCGCAATACCAGCAGTGGAGTTGTCTTCCTTGTTTCTTCCCACATCGACCCGTACCAACCGACGCCCTAATCTCCTTCTTCCTCGTCGTTTCCCTCTCTCTGGAGCTGTTCTATTCTCCGGCACCGGCAACACCACAACCGACGCCTTCTCCTTCCCACTTCGTCTGTTACTACATTCAACTGCTCCCTAAACTCTTTCTCAACACACCAACACTTTCGACACGCCATTTCGACCTCGACCACGCCTCCGCGACTCCACCGTCTACCTCTCCAGCCACACCTTCGGCGAGGTACATCTCACCTCACACACCACCAAGCACCTCCTACCTATTCCAAAAGCTCTGTCGTTCCTCCACCTTCAAAAGCCCTATCGTATTTCACCCTATCGCCCCCTCCAACGCTCCACCGAACAAACCCACTTCCGTTCATCTCCTCCGCCTCCGTCCGCCCACCACACGCCCTCTCATGCCACAAGACCACCACCCACACATTCGCCATGGTTCGATGAAGGTCCTGAGAGAGTTTAATTGGGCCACGAGGCTGTATTTGTGCTTTTCAAGTTTCTTCGCACTCCACTCGCTACTGCCGTCATCTCCGCCTTGGCTCGCAGTCCTCCGGCAAGCTCAAGACCTGGTCTCACTTCCAGGAGATGCGGATTAAGTTCGCGTTCTCAGCTAGAGCACCAATTAGAAGACCAACATCACTAGCAGCTTCAATTGGAGCAACAACCGTCTACTACTTCACGCAAGAAAAGTGATGTGGGATAGTCCCACATCGTGAGTAGAAAAGGCATCCAAGGCATATAAGTGGAAAAAGTGAAAGAAGCTTTCCGCCTCAGAACATGGGGTGAGGTCCCTCTCACCCACACACCTACGCCTCATTTGTGACCTCTACCCGCGGACCTGGCCTGACCCGTTAACCCGCCTAAGCCTCACTCCTCGCTCATCACCCACTACCGATGAGCCTAGACCTGGGTACTCTAGGTCCGATAACCCGATTACCCCTATGGCTCTGGGAGAGCGGATCCTAAAGAGAGAAAGAGAGAAGGAAAGCCTGCGTGGGTAGGGGGAGGGTTTTGCTCTTGGTGAGAATTGGCTAACACTTAGCCGAATTCAGAAGCTCTTCCCCTGCTGTGTAAAGAAAGCCAGAGAAAGAAGGATTGAAGGAAGAAGAGTTGCAAAGATAGAGAAGGAAAGTAAGAGAAGAACACAAAGAAGAGGAAGGGTCGTAGCTGAAAGAAGTAGAAAGGCAGAGAAGAGAAAGGGAAAAGAAGAAGAACAGAGTGGCTTGAGCAGTTTAAGCCGTATGATTAGTAAATCAGACGATTGGTTTGATTGCATTTCATACATATATACATTGAGTTCATTAGCTATCATTGTAAAGAGTACTTCGTGATCTAAATCACCATTTACTCCAATTTTTTTACAGTCTGACACTTGCTCCTAGTGCTACTTTATTCTGAAAGAGTTTTTATTTACAATTTCATAGCTTTCTTGTCTTAAATTGCAATTTTGAGAACTAAATTTCAGATTGCTCCCTGTGTTGGACCTCGAAACTTTTTCGAGTAATAAATTTATTTGTTTGAGAGCTATTTTGCCTATACTGCAACGTGACAATTTTAAAACACCAATCTAGCATGCGAACAGGTTGATATGCATGTCATCAAAAATCGTAGGCATATAATGTCTAAGGAAGTGGTACTTCCTATGTCAAAAGCGTAAACATATTTGGTCTTAGGAGATTCTATAGTAGATCCATGATTAGCAAGTTGAGGGAATGTGCTACCTTGGTCGTTGATAGCTCATATCACCCTAAACTCATATTAAGAACTACCCCATATTATCATCCATCCTTCACTTTACAAGTATACACCTCACCTTTATTGGTGAAATCCCCTTGAGATTGCCAAACATCTCTTATTAGATTGCCTTAATTACTAAATGTAACTACCAATGGAGCATTACAAGACACTCCCTCCAGGTTGCCCTTTCTTTTCCTTAATAATGATCTTTGGAGATGATCTTTGGGGTGTTTAGGGCAGTAGCCATATTAATGAAGGAGGACGAAACCAGGGGAGTGCATTCTCACTTATGCACCTTGGTCAAGTAACAACATATTGCATGCCACACTCCCTCTTCGTCTCTAGGAAGAGGTAAAATAGCCCATCATTATGGTGCTCCTCATCATGTTCTCTACAACCTTCAACAATTAGGGTCCTTCCCCTCTCCCCCAAGCTTTTCTTCTTCCTCCTCTTCTTCCCCTTCTTCTCCTTAATTGGAGCTACTTCCTATTAATACACTCCATCCTCCGTCTTATTGGACTCAATGGGGGGAAGTAACTCAATATTCTTCTCTAATGCAGTTTTGAAATAAATTTTGTTAATGTCATGAGCTTCTCAAAAACAATACCCCATGTATTAATAAGATTTAATCAATTGCCAAAGTATATTTCATGGTGATATTTATAAAATGTTGACATAGCTTCTTCAAGACTGGGGAATAACTATATTTCCTATTGATGTCCTTAAGAGTTACCTGCTCCTTATGATTCTACACCACTTATTCCAAGGGACTAATCTAGACTAGTTGCTCCTAGGCCTCTTTCACAATGATGGTGAGTTGGGCCTCAATGTTAGATGCCTCCTTTCCATTTTTAGCTCGTATATATTGATCCAACTAAGGTAAAATCTCTCACAAGTTACCATTGGCTTTCTTTAGTTTTCCACCAAGAATTGTCTTCTTTTGCTCAAGCTTAGTAACTTGAGCGTAAAGGCTCTAAGATTGGCATTTGCCATCTTATCCAAACCATCCTTTTCCTTCCTCAACTAGGCTACTTCCTCCCACAAACAATTAACCCTTTGAAAGAAGGCCTTCTATCTTGCTTCCTACTTGAATTTGCCACTCAAAGGAGCAAGAAGCCTCATGATATTCTCCTATATCTACTCCTTCCTTTCAATTCCTCCACCATGGTGAAATACTCTTCTTCCATCCAATGGAGCATGCCTCGAGTCTGCCCCAAGTATAAAACATGCATCCCCTTTGCTAGGGCCATTTAGTGAATACCACTTCTTATTTTCATGAGGGACATGAAGGGTTGCTTTAGAAGTTCCTTGGACTAGGGTTAGGGGACCTCCATTTCACCAAAATACTTCTTCTACTTGTACTAAGGGTGCTGAAGACTTATCACTTTGACTTGATGAGATTGGTGCCATAGCAGCTATCTTTCTCTCGTACCAAGTTGGCATAATCATTCAATAATGCCTCATAATCTTTCTTCTACCATGTAATGGAAGACATGTCCTTGTAATGGTTTAAGGTTAGGGTTCCCTTTATCTCCCTTCCACTTCATATTAACCACTAAATTATTATGTAGACTAGTTGATTGTAGGATAAGATATGACTTACTGATTTCTCCTTTTGCTCCTCTCCTTAATCTTTTATCTTATGGTGATGACACAATACCCATGAGGTCAATCTACTAAACAAGAAGCTATAATCATTGAATACATTATTGATACTTACTGTGGGTTATATAGTTACAAAGTTAATTTTAGGAAATCTTACATCTTATTTTAGGAAATCTCACTTCTTAGATGTAGTGGTTTGAATATTACACTATAACATAGTCTACCTTTGCTGTCAGTTTCTAACCAACGCCATTAAGCGACGTCATTATTAGCACCGCTGTTTCATTTTCCTATCGGTTAGAGGGCACATCTGACGTCGAAATATTATTCGACCACCAGACGGATTGGATATTTCGATGTTGTTTGATAACCGATGGAAATTGTATTTGTCGTCACTTATAAAATAAGCGACGGTGTATTTATTTAAACGACGACAAATGTTATGTTGTCGTTTTTACTTGTAGCTAGCGTTAAAAGTTAATGTCATCGTTTGTTTCCACAACCGACGTCAAAGGTATGGTTTTTTTTAAAAATTTTAAAATGATGAGAATTACCTACTAAACCTACTTAAAAGATCTACTTTTATATTTCAAAAATAACTAATGAAAATGAAGAGAAGTTTATATTTCATAAATATAAAGTCTAGTACATAAAAAGTTTGAAAATAAAATATTTATATAAAAAGGGTATAACATGAAAAACATAATAAAAGAAAATGGATAAAAATCAAAATGTTGCTGCCTCGATGCCACCAACTCCACCTGCACCACCCATGTCATCGTCATCTCGTTTGTAGATGCTGGGATCTAATGATGACGGATGTTCTGACTGTCCATCCATCGCATCTTGAATGGATAGAAGCATCTGAAGCTTCTCATCCATCGCATTCATATTTTTATCCCTTTCTACCTCTCTCTTCTGCCTCTCCTTCTCTCATCTCTGTAATGTGTCGATCTTTTGATGCAACTGATTAACGATACTAGATGAGACGGCACCTTTCCTCCCATACCTAATGGACGTGTGTGCCCTCCCTACACTACGAACGAAACAACTATGGTCCGGTGGCATCACTCTTCTAAATGTTTCCTCTGAATCCAAAGGCTGCTGGATGCTGTCGGAGGTCTCATTAGTGGGGGGATACACTAAGTGTACCATTTGCTCCTAAATGTATTAAAAAAATGAAAATGATACAATTATATTAAGATAACTTAAAAATTAAGTAATATTCAACTACGAAGTAGTTACAATATTTACGTAATAGCTCCTGACCGTCTCGATGCTCCTTCGACCTAAACAATAGGTCTGTAGTGGAGCTTTGGCCCTATTAGCCTTATTTTTTCTTGCTTGTTCCTGTAAATATACACAATAATATTTTTTATGAATTTAAGATATATGCAATTAATAGAATCATTTTTAATCATTTACTAATCTCCGTCTTGGGATCTAGCCAATGCTCACATGCCTTCTTCCAATCTTCAGGTATGACATCAGGAGGATAATTCTCCATTGCCTCCTCGGGTGAACTGCTGTTCGAGAAAAACTAAATACCAAATATAAATTGCTAGAAATAATATATGAAATTATGTACACAATAAAAATGTAAATGTTTAAAATTTATTACATTTCTCTTGGTCTCCGTCCAATCTTTGTGGATTTTGGCGGCGTGCTTAAGGATATATCGGGAGACATTAGGGTCGTCACCTTAATCGTAATTTGCCTACATTTATTTTTAAAAAAAATATAATCTTGATAATAATTTTAAGATAAAGTTATAAAAGAAATAACTTTGATAAATGCATGAAATTACCTCTAACTGTCGAAGGAGCTGCCTCTTCAGCTCTGCGGGTATCTTCCTCCAGTCGAAATAGCAAATGGGCACAATGGACTTAACTATTATGCCTACTCGACTGATGAAGCCCGGGTAATTCTCCACCTCCCCTGTTCTAAGCTTGATTGTTATTCTCAGGCCCTCGAGGACACGCTGGACGTCTAGATTCTTTGTCTTCCCCCATCCTCTTCTTAGTTTACGTACGTAAACATTAATCATATTCATTATATATTTTTGAAGTTATAATAAACTTTTAAATATGTAAGTAATTTACTTCTTAAAGGTATAAGAGTTCTTACCAAAACTTATGCCTACCACTAAGGGGTCCACATGAACTAGGACGTACTCTCCACCATCTCATCCTTCACCTCCTCCCCCTCCTCCTCCTCCCTCCTCCTCATCTAATGCTCTATAATCTGGATCATCCTCTACTCACTCTGGCAAGGTAGGAGCAATCTTCTTCCCATTTCCCTTCCCCCTGCATGTAGTAAACGTGTCATTTCCCCTGATCGTACGAAACATGACTGGGGAGGAGCCTAGTGCCGGGGGGGTGGTTGAGCCTACTGTCGGGAGGTGGCTGAGCCTAAGGAGGCAAATCGGGTTGGGTGGATGGTTGTGTCTCAAACCCATGTTACTCTTAGTTTTGATTGATTTTACTTCTCCAATGAGAAAGTTCGATTCATTTTAATTTGAATGCTTCCATTAGAGAAGTGGTAGAATTTTGAGAAGTGAAAAATGATGCAATTGGCTTTACCAAGGTGAATAGTAGCAAGGATGTTAGTCAAGAGCGTACATTGCTTCTTCTTCCTCTCCATCTTTTTCTTCCTCCTCTACCTCTTATTCTTCTTCCCTCACACCACCCCTTCTTCCTCCTCGTTCTCCTTAGGTTAGTCTCCCTCTCTACCTTCTTCTTCTTCTCCACCTTCATCTTAGGTTGGTTTCCTAAATGGATAGGCTATAGTGGTGGTTTACTAGAGTGGGTGTGTCTAGGATTGTAAGAGGGAGCTGATTAAGTGCATTGCTAAGTGATGTGACAACGACATTGAAAAAATTTTGGCAAAGTTTCCCCTTAAAATCTGAAGTTTTTCTATAAACCTGCATAGCACATAAGTGGGTACACCCCACATCCATTCAAATTAACAAAATATAAAGCAAACAAGTGGATACACCCCACATCCATCTAAATAAAACAGCTAAACATACAACACAAGTGAGTACACCCCACATCTATTCAATAAAATAAAAAATAATATGTAGCCACACCCCACACCTAGCAAAAACCTATAATTTCATTGAATTAAATTGAAGATATTGAAATTATACTTTTAAGTACAACAACCTTCGAGTATGTCCATCACTGATAACCTATAATTTGAAAAATAAAAATAATTAAATAAACATTATAAATGTCATTGTATAGAAAATAAATAAATAAAAAGTGTAGTGAGTAAAAGTAACATATTTTGAACACATGTGCATAATTAGGTTTAAGTTTTGGTATTTCTAGTGTATAGAAAATGCTAGTAAAAGTTTAGGTTTGTTTAATTTGAATATGAATTTGATTTAAACAGATATGAAATTAAGCAAAGAAATTGTTACTAACCTTAGATGTCTACATCTACTATACATTTGAATCTATATGACCTTCCTGTAGTCCTCCAATTCCCCAACACTCCCATCCTCCCCGACCCCCACAGGGTAGCTGACTAAATGCACCCTTCCCATATCCACCACATCCTTCCCACCGTATGCCCTCCACATCCAGTCCCCAATCTCCCCCACCCTCCTCACACACTCCAACCCCTCCAACCTCCAAAACACCTTCTCTGCTCCCCCCATGTGCTCCCCCAACAGCCCCAACCTAAACCCCCCCACTCTCCCAACACCTGACCTTGATCTTCATGTCCTTCCTCCCATCCATCGACCTCTGGTTCAAGTTGGCCGACCCCACCACCCCGTACTCATCATCCACGATCATCAATTTTGAATCCATGTATATCATGAACCTTCTGTTCTCTGGGCCCACCCGTAGTCTCTTTGTCGTTCGGGTGGGCTTGCAGGGATCATCTCCCCGCCACTGTTTGCCTCGCGGATCACGAGGCAGAAGAAGTTTAGGTAGTCCCTCGGGTGGGAGCGTTGGCGGACGTCATTCAGTGCCTCCGCTATCAGCCTATACATCATGGACATGGTGAGCCTCATCTAATGCAGCATCTCCTGCACCGCATTAATCTACCACTTATGGGACCACAATTTCACTTTATTAGCCGTACTAGCTTATTCTCATCCATACATATACATATAAGTAGCTATACTGCCTAGGTTTTAAATCCTAGATTCTAACTACATTCTATGGGGTCCCTTGGCACCTTAGAACCTATAATTGTAATTCAAAGATTCTCCAACACTATGGTTTAGAAACCACACTCCTAAACTGTTAGTTCATCTAAGCACCATTTAGCTTAATAGAAGGTCATCCAAACCATCATGAGCATTGAAATTTGAAACACACTTTGTTTTTTTCCCAAACATTTGATCCCCATCATGACAAGCCATTCCATGCCTTCAACATTTGCACATTTCCTTAGGTTTATTCTTAGGCTTTTATGCAATTTTAACCTTTGAAATGATATCCATATGCCCTTCATTACCCTCCCAAAACCCCCAAATGCATGCCATCATCCTATCCTTGAAAGATGATGAGGAGGAGGAGGGTCTCAGCAGCAGCAACAGCAGCAGCAAGAGGGGGACAGCAGGAGGAAGAGGAGGGGAGGAGGAGGGGGGTGGCAAGAGGGGGCGAGGAGGAGGAGGGTGTCGGCAGGAGAGGGAGGAGGAGGAGGCGGGGGACGGTAGGAGGAGGAGGAGGAGGAGGGGGCCGGCAGGAGCGGAAGGAGGAGGAGGAGGAGGAGGTTGTCGGCAGGAGGGGAAGGAGGAGGAGGAGCCTGTCGGCAGGAGGAGGAGGAAGGGGTCGACAGGAGGAGGAGGACGATGATGAGGAGAGCAAGAGGGGACGGCAGGAGGGGCCAGGGAGGAGGAGGGCAGCAAGAAGGGGAGGAGGAGGAGGAGGAGGAGGGTATCGGCAGGAGGAGAGGCGGAGGAGGGCGAGGATGAGGAGATACCTGAGGAGGAGCAGGGGGCAGCGAGGAGATACCTGAGGAGGAGGAGGATCGTTGGTGACTGACGGAGGATGAGGAGTGACGTGCAGACGACGGAGGGCAATCACCGAAGAGGATCAGGAGAGGAGGAAAGGAGGAGTGGCGAGGGTTTATGTGAGGTGTGTGGGGAGGAGAGGACTCTAGGCATGAGGATAATAAATAGACATTTGCTGTCGGTTCTATTGAAAATCGACAGTAAAAAGATAAATAAAATCCCCTTTGCATCCAAATTTTGGCCACCAATTTTAACCTACTCTTCATCATCATTTATTAGATTAACGGACAGCAGAAATCTAAATTAAACCCCTCAACCCGCCCAAAATTTAGTCGCTAATATTAACCGATTTTTCACCATTGATTCTTAAAACTAACCGATGGCAAAAAGATATTTTCTATCACTTAATTAACTGACAGTAAATATTAATGACCACCGTGTGCCCATCACTTTATTCCAATTGATGTTAAGGAGAGTACACACATTTGTCATTGATGTTAGGGAGAATACACACATTTACTATCGCTTATTTAAATAAGCGACGATAAAAATATTAAATCAACGACACATAACTGTTGATATATTTCATTTTTCTAATAATGTTACTAACTCTACTTATGAGATATAGATCGATATGTATCCATGATGATTTGTCATTGTTGTGTAGATTAGTCAAAAGGTACTATCCAAGAGATGATTTATGGGATGCTAAATATCTCCATTGTCATTGTTATTTCTAGAAGGATCCCTACTCTATTAGACATTTCTCTACAAAGAATGCTCATGGAAAGTTGGCAAAGGGAATTCCATCAAAATTTGGAGAGACAAATATCCTAATCGCCTGTCCTGTGTAGGCAACTAAATATACGAGAAAACAACTACAGTTTGGCAACCATCTTTTCACCTTAAAGTTCAAACAACTACAGTTTGGCAACCATCTTTTCACCTCAAAGTTCATGCAATTAAGTCATATTCGAATGACATGAGAATTTAGTGGGATAAGAGAGGTGTCACATATGACTTTCAACTACAAATTGTTTGCCAACTACTTTGGTAAAACAAAGACTAATTTTGGTTGAAGTTCACAACACGAAAGACCTTAAAGTCTTTAGCGATGGTTTGAAAAGTGGTGTACGAAGATGATTTAGAATGGCCAACATAAACCATCTCTAGAAGTTTTCAATAACGATGGTTTATAGTCGTTGCAACAGTTGAAACTAATAATTCAAATAACAATTATGCATGTTTTTAGTAACTTCAATGTACCATAACCATCATTATGCCTCTTAGCAACTACTATTTTTACCGTTAGCTAAAACTAATCTTGAATGATAATTATAAATTGGTGATAATGCCTTTGGTAAGAAATAAACGACACTACGTTTAGTACCAACTTAAAATTTATATAGATAGTTCCATCCACAATATCTATCATAACTTAAAGACCTTCATGTATATCATTCACAAGACAAGAACAATATATATATATATATATATATATATATATATATATATATATATATATATATAATGAAAGTGAATGTTTGGCTACATATGGATATAAAATTCAAAAGATCCAAAAGTTTCATTCAGGAGACTAAAAGTTACATACATCGTAAAAAAGACAAGAAGGAAAACTACTCTTGATTTATTGTTAAATCTTGATCTCCTAACTAAGATTGTAATGATAATTTTTGTTCAACTGTACGTATCAATCTATTCATATTCTCCTTCATGAGTTTCTGATTATGAAGGTGGTCTTAAATCTTTTGATTTGCTTTTGCTAATTGAGTACATTATGATGCCACTGTTGCTCCGAGGTGCTTGTTTTGTTATGATTGTGAAGATCTATGACTTCTATGATAATTACTGATGCCACACTTTAAATGCCTAAGATTCTCATCTAGTAAGACCTAGCAGTATGCTTCTTCATGTGAGAGTGGTGTAATAGTACACAGCTTGTTTCATTATCATCATTGGGAACTAAACTGAAAAGTGCTAACATCACCACCTAACATATGACTCTTGATAGATTTCACATGTGATATTGTGAGACAAAATATAATATAAAATAAAAAGGTAGGAAATAAAAAGCACAATAAACTTTAGAATCAAAACATCACCTTGTCTTAACTGGTGGCCAATGCTCTTGTACCCGTCAAAGGGAAAATGGAGAGTCGTAGCTTTGAGCTCAGGATTTACTCGGTGGCGTGGGCAAGTGGTGATTCTCATTGTCAATCGAGGTTTGCTCATAAAGATTTCCTCGTCATCAAAAAAATTAAAACAAAAATCAAAATTAAAGCCAAGCCTATATAGGGACCTCCAAAAGATTTTGCCTTGAAAACTAAATTCACCAATTTAGGTACCTTAAAATTTTGTCCTATGATACCTTAAAAAAAAAATCCCCCAAAAGAAGGATATATGTGTTGAAATCAATGTATATAAAGAATAAATAAATAAAAATATATGTATTTCTAATAATTTTATATATATCAAAAATATTAAATTAAACAAGTTAAATATGATTTGACAAATTTTAAAATAAAATAAAGAATAAAAAATATTCGATAGCATAAATAAACAAAACGAAAAAAAATTAAAAATTATTCCGATTGAAATACACATTAAGTACTTCCATTAGAGAATGTATCAGCTCCCACAATATCGATGCATTAGGGTCTAATGAACTCCTCCCATGATACGAGGATTCACCTCTAAAATTCAGTGCACTCTGATCTTAGACATCCTCGAAAATCACCTTAGGAAAACAAAGCCGAGGTAATTTGGTTCATCAACCAAATTCCTGATTGATTTACCAATATAATTGGTTTGATTAATCAAAAACTTCTCTTAGATCTCTTAATCTCTTTGTACAAGATCGACAAAATTGATTGGAGATTTTTTCTACCAATCTCATATCGAATGAATGTACCAAAAGAGAGAGATAAGAATGAGAGAGGAGGAGAGAGAGTGGAAGGGACTTTTTTACTCTTGTTATGTGTCCAATGATAAACCCTCGTGATCCTTATATAGAATCTATGATCTAACATTTGTAAAAAAATTTATTTTATAAAAATATAATAATTAATTAATCAAATTTAACTTTTTCATGGACTAAATGAGTTGATCGATCAAACTTTGGTTGGCTATGCTCACGTGGCTGCTTTTACCATTGTTGGAGATGGAACGACGCTTATTCTTTCCGCCTATTTTATTTTATGGAGGAGACTTCTAAACTAATGCCTAAATCAAAGGAGATCCCTGAACAAGCTGATTCCAATATATTGTCTTTCCATACATGATGATCGATTCGAAGGTGTTGCGTGCAAATCTCCCACAAAAAATACTTTTGCCTTGTTCGAAACCCCCCATCAAAAGATAAAAGATAAAAGGTACATTGCTAATTGCAATATAGGTGGGATGGTATGAAACAGACTCGTTGGCAATGGCTTGCACAAATGGTTTGCTCTCATCCCTTCAAGTCTATCATCGACAGCAGAATGTACATAATTAAGAGTTCCTACTTTTTTCGTTTTAATTATGTATGACGATGTTGGTAGTATGCAGTCTCAATAGATAAGAGTTCATTTCTATGGGGTATTAAGGTTAGTGTGTCTATTGACTTGAGTGGTAAAGAAGGAAGACGATTCAAATTGAATGTAATGGAAGATCTTTATTTGAAAATCTATCAGTGAAGTGTTCCAAAATCTAACTGTGCATGTGTTCATTTTCAAATGATGAATTATAAAATAACCTTTGACCCTAATAGGTAGATGACATTCATTCATGACGAATGATTTACAATGGTTGCAAATACATTGACATGAGACAACTTGAGTCACGTGTTGTCCTTAAACTATTTTAGAATCGGAGAAATCATGTCATAGAGAAATATAATGAATCTTAAAATGGTGATAAAGTATTTACAAAACATTGAATCACCAAACATCCATCAACAGGATTAACAAACCATATCAACTACTGCAAATATGTAGGCGACAATTGTATTTAAGATTAGAGCCTTGGGTGCTTGGAACACAAATTTTTATTCAGATCAAAATTTTAAAGTGAGATTGGATTGATGTTCTTTGAAAGAGCAGATATTTATGTTACAAAAGTTGTTTCTAGAATATAAAGTATATAGATCTTTTATGAAGAGGAGAAGCTCAACATGATTGCAACTCTCTCTAACTTTTATGTTTGAGCCTTCGACAAAGAATACTTTAGTGGAGTAGTCCATGAGTTGGAAGAATGTCGCCAAAACATACTAGATCTTTTTGATGCAGTACATTGTATCTTAACAAGCAAGAAGTGTTCCTTTACCATTAGAGCTCAAGAAAGGATAATTGATACAGGGCAAAAGAACCTCAGCATAAGAGGCAAATCTGTCCACATATATCAGCATGCCTTATGGATGGTCAAATGATTACTTTGTTCTTAATGTGGTTGATATATTTCCAATTATTTCTTATGGTTCAATTGATTAGGAGAATAGTGAAGGATGAAGAAGCTGAGTAGATGGGATCCAAAGCAAAATGTTCTAGTGGGAGTTATTAAAATATGCAGTAACTAGTGATTGGAAATAGAGTTCCAAATGGCTATAAAGATTGTCTTTGTAATCTTAACATTTATATCAAGAATTATTTCTTCTTCTAAATTGTTTAAAATTAACTTGTTCATTTGATGAATAATTTGTCATAGTAAATTTTAGCCAACAGATGTTTGGATATTTTAGAACCTAATTTTAGGTAATTAGATTTCTAGATTGATATGATCATTTATGAGAAATCTCTACAAATGTAATTAAAGAGGAGACTATTCTAGCTTGATAGAACACTATGCTAGGGTAAATGTTTATGCTTGAGAAGCACGTACTCTATGATGCTCCTTTTTTCAGCCCTTCTATACTATAAAAAAGGTTTATGATAACAAGATGTTTTAATATGACATGCAGTGATTGTGCATTGTGGAATTAATCCTTGGTGATTGGCAACATTTATTGATGATTATTTATTATAGTGGAAATTCATCGCAAAAAGATTTAAGTTTAGAAAACCTATCGTTGTAGCATAATTTGTAAGAAAATCCATCAACAAATAAATTTATCAAAACTCAAAAGGAATTCTACATCAAACATAGGGAGGCTATGTTGATTCGCAATCTGCAATTATATTTTTTTTGTAATTTTAATTTTAAGGCGAGATAATCACAATGAATCTACTTTACTTGAGATATTAACACTAAAAGAGAGAGAGAGAGAACAAAACACTTTTTATAACAAAGCTAATGTTTTTACAACTAGAAAGCTGGAAATATTACAACTAGAAAGCAATAAATTTAATCTAGAAAGCAGTAAAGAGAAGGGAGGTGAGAAATTATCCTCCTTGACGGCTGCTTGGAGGATGAGCCGGAACGGGTGACGCCTGGAAGACGTAGAGTGGAAATGGAAGATGAAGAACAAAGCTGAAAGAACCGAGGGTGAGGCAGGACGTCGTCATCACGGGATCCACTTCCGGAACGGGGGTGAGAAGACGACCACGGGAGCTTCACGAACAGGGTGAGAAGGAGACAAAATTTTGATTCTAACTCTAAAGGAGCATCCTGGGTTTGAGAGAAGCTTCTTTAGAGCTTTGGAGAGGGAGAGAGGTGAAGGAAGGGATGAGAAACTTGAGTGGTAAGGGTGCCCATTTATAAATGTGAGAGTTGAGGGCAAAAGAGGCATTTACTCTTTAAAACATTAATGCACAGGTCTTTAGTGACGGATTTAGACATCACTAAAGACCTGAACGTGGGCTTACATGTGCTCACCCCCGCCTCCTCTCCTTCCTCTACGTTCAATGTCGAGATGCGTAAATCGCATTTTTTGATAGAAAAAAGTGTCGTAGTATAGTCACGAAGTACGATCCAACAAAGATACTGTTTTACAAAAATTACGAGACTTGAGTCCCAGTCGTTCGTCTCTGAGAGGCGTTGCTTTCACTTTTAAAATCAATCTTTTTACTACTCTACTTCGTTTAAAGACGTACACTAGTTTCCAATCTCCTAACTAAAACTTCACCACTTCTGTTATTAACTCGGATTACATGTGAGTGCGTCAAATAAATTACGAAGGTGAACGTGTGAGTTTCTGTGCGCACGTTTCTGGTGAGGTGGTGACTAGTTATGGAGAAAGCATCTATTGTTAGATTTTCAATATCCTCGGGAAACGACATGCTGGTGCGTAATGGATAGACAGTTAAAGAGCAAGCACTTAAATCACGCAAATACGATAATTATTAAGCTCGTGGTGATTTCAAACACATAAAGAGATATATATATAAATGCATTTTCATTCATTCATTGGGGAGTTGTTTGCACAAGGAATCTAGAGGAAAGCTTGTACATAAATGCTTAAAAATTAAACTTAGCTACCGGAAAATGATTGCATACAAGAATCTACGGGGGGATTTTGCATGCATCATTGGGGGAGAAGTAAGACTACACTACTAAGCAGTAAATAAAAGCAATAAAATTATGAAGAGCATGAATTAAATCTAGAAGAATAGAGGGCATTCAGGGGTGGTCCCCGATGACCTTGGAGTGATCGGGAGGAGAATGAGGGGCGGCCAATGTAGCTTAGGCCGACCCTTGGAGAGAGGGAGGAGTGATCCAGCATCCCGACATGATGTCCTCCATGATGGTGATGAGCTCGTGGAGGTGGAGTAGCTAACCTAAGTGAAGGTGGGCGTGTATGGAGCTAATGAGGTGAGTGGTGCCAATGAAGCCAAGGGATGTGAATGGGTGTGTTTGGCTGCCCATGGGGTCTTTTTATAGACCCAATGGCTTCTCTCTAGAGAGGTGTGGAACTCTCTAGAGAGAGTCCAAGAGTGGCCAGCCACATGGGGGTGGAGGTGGTCTTTGAGATCCAAAAATTGTGGATCTCAATTTGAATGCCTCTTGGTTGCGAAATTTGGCAACCAAGAGGTGGCGCCATCTCAAGAGAACTCTAGAGAAGTGTGTGCATGAATGGGTGTGTGTGTGTGTGTGCGGTTGTGCTCTATATGGCTAGGTGGCTTTGGATAGGTCCTGAGGGGTTTGTGTAGGTGTAGGTCTTGATTTTAGGGCTACAAACCCTAATTACTAAGGTGAAAATGCAATTAAACCTAACCTAAGTTTAATTGAATGAGTGTGAGCCTAATTGAGGGTGACATAACTCAATCAGGTTGGGTTTAGGTCAATTGGACTCTCACTAAGTCCAATTGAACTTGTATGGGTTGAGATCTAAGCTCAATTGGACTCAATGAGTCCAATTGACTTAGGTGAAGTAATTGACTTTGATCTAAGTCAATTGGGTTTGGTGCGGACCTAATTAGGTCCTTAGATAGGTCTAGAGGTGATGTACTAGGGTTAGGACACCTTAATTTAGGTTTCTATGGGGTTGGGATTAGGTCTAGGGAGCTAGAGATCCAAGATCAAGACTTGAATCTCTAAATAGGAACTGGAGACCAGTATCAGACGTCCAATAATAGGATCAGACGACTTATACTCAAAAATCAGAAGTCCAAACTTCAGTTCTGGACGTCCAATTTGAGTCAAGGGGAAATCAAGGTTCTATTTTGGGTACTCTGTAGAAATTGGACGTCTGACAAAGTGTCAGGACGTCCAATAACACTGCAGAAGTGGGTTTAAGGTGTGCAGGAGACGGCTAAGAGTCCTAGACATCCTATAACTTATCTAGACGTCCAGATGAGGGTTGAAACTAGGGTTTTAAGGCATCTTAGGGTGTTGTGACCTAATCTAAGGGTGGCTAAGGCTTGGGGAAGTCTCTAGGCTATCGTAGGGTTAGGATGGGCCTATGCTCTTCACATTTTATTGCTTTATTTCTACTTAATAGAATAGAAAACCTTTAACCCCCTTACATTATTGTTCCTATATCTAAACTAAGCCTTCTGCTCCAGCTCTGCTGCAACTCCCGTTATTCTAAATCCAGCTTCAGATCCTGCTCCAGATCTGCTTATTGCCTGCAATCGGCATAATGCACTTAATCAGCACATTATAACATTATTTTATGCATAACTAAAGGAAAGCAGTAAAGATGCAGATAATGCTTATGTATGCATGAATAGCCTTAACTTATGCTAAGTCCTACCTTAATCTAAGTCAATTAAAACCTATGATTGCTGCGCAATCACTCAACACCTAATTAAGATCAGACAATCTTAGTTGTCTGATCGAGAGATCAAATGGCTTAAAGATGAGTATGCTCGCTCCTCTTCAACGTGCCCAACGCCCGCACGTTTGATCGCACATGGGCTTGGGCATCGAATCGGACGTGCGGCCTCGCCTTCATCTAAGCACGCCACGTCTCGCCTCCTCACCTGCACGATCACCATCTGACGACTCAATTTAAGTTGCACCCACTCGCCTGCATGATGTGTGCCTCGAACTCGTGACCTCCGCGTCGCCCACAGGCATGCAACCAATGCACCATCGCCTTGACTTGTCTCCAAGATGTAGGTGTGCACATTCGCTCCTAACTATTAGATTTCAATTCGACAATCGAGATTTGATGATCGGCTGAAGAGAGAGAGCAGCGGCGGCTTTCATGGCTGGTGTGGGCGGCTGAGATGGCGTCATGTGGTGCCATCTTGGCTATCCATCTTCTGTGTCTTGTAGATGGTGCCACGGATGTCAAATTGGACCAATTTTTACGTTGTTAGGCTGCGATCGTCAATCCGAACCCATCTGTGCGATTGGATTTATCATCTGAAGTACGAATTTGCACCACCTGTCCCCTTGACCTCTGATCTTTTTCGGACTACATCTGATGCTACGGAAGTCCGATCGAGGTAATCTTGGAGTCGTTGAACTCCAACCATTTCCCTTATCAAATTCGTATGGTTCGACTTTAATCCGAGGTCCTGATTAAATATCGTCCTATCCCTGACCACCAAAAGGAGCAAATTACTATACAATGTATACAATTTGACCTAAATGCATGATGATGCTTGTTATGTAATATTTACAATATATGATGCTTCTACAACACTAAGAACATGCATAAATAGACATTTTAGGTTACTTAGATGCATATACATCACACCCCTATGCCTCTCTTTTGCTAGTCCCTAGCAAAACAATATGCTATTTATAAAAGAATTAGGATTAGATTTCTTGGGCAAGAGTTATTTTTCAACACTAAGATCAAATTACTGAAGACCTGAACTACAGAAACACAACAGCACCTGGGTGTCTGCCAAAATGCAGACTGCCTAAGCCCTCGCCTTATTCAAAAGCAGAAGCATTTTTTCTTTTTCTTCTTCTCTAAATTTTTTTTTTTAAGTTTAAGGTTTTGGAGCAGCTATCTATGGCTATCCAACCCACCCAAGACTCGAAGAGAATTCTAAGTACTAAGCATCTTTATGTGTGAAATGTGGACTCACTGATCGGCGATTAGAATAGACTTTGGACTTCTACGCCCCTAGGTGACCTTAAAAAAGAATTCTGCCTGAAGGTGTATCTATACAACCGGTAGCTTTCTCCCTATTTTTATTCTTATGGGGTCAACACAAGGGCAAACCCAATGTATATCTCCATGGCTTATTCTACTTCTCCGCTTCTTCCTAAGTGTTTGGAATTAAACATGCATTTTTGTGAGCTGGTTTCTGGAAAACAGACTAACGGGCTGTTACTCACAATAGCTTGCCAGCCATACTCATGCGGTAAAGTGTGGCTTATTTCTTTCTTCTTTTCTATTTCTTTTTTCTTTTTTTAAGTAGGCAGCTTCCCTGATCTAAGATTTACCTAAAGGCAACAAAAAGAGAATGGTCGTGTGACTGGGCTCTGGACAATCGACCAATGGGCTGTTACCCACGATAACTTGCCAACCATACCACCCTAGAAAGTTCATTAGCTACCCAATTTTCGTTAAAATTGCCAAAAAATGAGTCAGTGCAAATAATGTGTAGATGCTTAGACTATAAGTTTCCTCAAATCAGAGGGGGGGTTGATAAGTCGTGTACTTATCACCCCAACTTATTTAATCAAATTAGAAATACATTCAGACTGGCGAGGGCTCGAGAAACAAATCCACATTTTAGTGGACACCCAAGCTAATTAAGTACGATGACCTAAAGGGTCTAAGTATTTAGATCCTACTGTATTATTCCGTAACGTTGAAAAATCCAGATGCCCAAGTATTCTTTTCCTACTTCAATTTTTTTTTTAATAAATAAAGAGAAAAATAAGCAAAATTTACAAGAATTCCACAGAGCTGACAAAATGATTCAGAAATGAATCCACCCCCCATGCCTAGCTGATGCAATGTCATCATTGAAAATAAAAGGCATGAGAAGCAAGGTAGAATGAAGAAAATATCACCTGTATTCCATGATGTTCGGATCAACTCTGAGTCAGACTGTACAAGTGCTGAGTTTAATGCCATCAGCTAGTCGAAATCCAGCCAAGTCACATTAAGGTTAAAGCAACCTTGCCTGAGATGGGTTCTGGAATAACATGGTCAACATAAGGTTTCAGATGTTGTCCATTGACCTTAAAAGAATTATCCATCTTTGGGTCAAAGATCTCAACAGCTCCGTTGGAAAATATTCGATCGATGATGAACGAGTCGTTCCACTTTGACCTAAGCTTGCCAAGAAAGAGCTTAAGTCGAGAATCAAAGAGCCAGACCTTCTGGTTCGGCTCAAAGCTCCTAAGGGAAATCAGTTGGTCATAAAGAGCTTTGGTTCGAGCCTTATAGATCTTAGCATTCTCGTATGCATCGTTTCTAATCTCCTCTAACTCAGATAATTGGAACTTCCAGGTCTTTTCGGCCAAACTTAAATCAAAGTTGCATTTCTTGATTGCCCAGAATGCCCGATGTTTAATCTCTATGAGTAAATGGCACGCATTTCCATACACCAGATGAAATAGTGACATGCCGATAAGCATTTTGTATGCTGTACAGTAGGCCCAAAGAGTGTCCTTAAGCTTTTGAGTTTAATCTTTTCGATTAAGTCTAACCGTCTTTTGCAAGATGTTCTTGAGCTCCCGATAGGAGATCTCAGCCTATCCATTCGTATGAGGGTGGTAAGGTGTGGAGATTTTGTGATTTACCCCATATTTTGCCAGTAAATTAAGGAACTGGGCATTTGTGAAGTGAGTACCATCATCGCTGATGATGGCCCTTGGAATATCGAACCAACTGAAGATATTCTTCTTGACAAATTCAATGACCACCTTGTGGTCATTGGTTCGAGTGGGAATAGCCTCGATCCACTTGGACACGTAATCAACAACAACGAGAATGTACTGGTGTCCAAATGAAGGGAGGAAGGGTCCCATGAAATCAATGCCCCAAAAGTCGAAGATTTCGATGGGAAGGATTGGTTTTAGAGGCATCATATCTCTCTTTGTTATGCTCCCGAGTGCCTGGCATCGAGAACACAACCTCGAGAATTCCCGGGCATCCTTGAATAAAGACGGCCAATAGAATCCAGATTGAAGTATTTTTGTAGTCGTCTTTTTCCCAGAGAAATGTCTACCACATGCAGATGCATGGCAAAATTCAAGTATGCTTTGAAACTAATTCTTCGGAACACATTGGCGAATAATCTGATCAAAGCCAATGCGATACAATTCAGGGTCATCCCAGAAGTAATATTTAGCCTCAGATTTGAGTCTATCCCGTTGTTACTTGGTTCAATCATGCGGGATTTGACCAACGGCCAAATAATTTACTATGTCTGCAAACCAAGGGGTTTGGACACCTGAAACTGCCAGAATAGTCTTGTCTGGAAAAATATCAGTAATCAAAATATCTAGACGAGAAGAATCACTTAGAAGTCTCAAAAGATGATCCACCACCACATTCTGTGCCCCAAATTTATCTTTAATTTCAAGATCAAATTCTTGAAGCAGAAGAATCCATTGAATGAGCCAGGTTTGGCATCCTTTTTAGCCAAGAGATGTCTCAAGGTCGAGTGGTCGATGAAAATTATGATGTGTGACCCTAAGAGATATGCTCTGAATTTTTCTAAAGCAAATATTACAGCTAGTAATTCCTTTTCAATAACAGTGTAATTCCTCTGAGCCTCGTCTAGAGTTTTGCTAGCATAGTAGATGACAGAGGGCTTTCTGTCGATCTTTTGGCCCAAAATAGCCCCGATCGCATAATCAAAAGCATCGATCATGATCTCAAATGGGGCTGTTTAGAACAATGGTTGCAACACCAGAGCACAAGTGACTGTCGTTTTAAGAAAATCAAATGCCTTACGGCATAATTCGTTGAAATCAAATGACGTATCTTTGGTGAAAAGGTTGCTCAAAGGTCTAGCAACCTTGGAGAAATCCTTGATGAACCTCCTATAGAATCCCACATAACCGAGAAATGAGCAGATTTGTTTAACAGATGTGGGAGGAGGAAATTTGGAAATAGCATCGACCTTAGCTTTGTCGACCTCAATTCCCCGTTCAAAGATTACATGACCCAAGACAATACCTTCTTGTGTCATGAAATGTCCCTTTTCCCAGCTAAGGACCTATCTTATTTTGATGCATCTTTGAAGGATCAATTCGAGATTAGCTAGGCAATATTCAAACGAATCTTCGAAAATAGAGAAATCGTCCATGAAAACTTTCATAAATTCTCCCACTATGTCAGAAAAAATGTCTAGCATGCACCTTTGAAAAGTCGCAGGTGCATTGCAAAGCCCGAATGGCATTCTACAGAAAGCAAAGGTTCCGTAGGGAAAGGTGAAAGTCATCTTTTCCTAATCCTTAGGATGGATAGGGACTTGATTGTATCCTGAGTAACTGTCCAGGAAACAGTACTTTTGCTCAGGTAATCTTTCAAGGATTTGATCGATGAAGACTCTCCAGAAAGAAGCTGAACGAGTTGTGACAGATTCTCCTTTCTCGTTAGTCACAACGGTAATCCCGGCTTTCTTAGGAATAATTTGCGCAAGACTAACCTAGGGACTATCCGAAATTGGATAAATGATTCCTACATCAAGCCACTTAATAACTTCCTTCTTGACCACTTCTCACATATTAGGGTTCAATCTCCTCTACATCTAGCAAGAAGGGTGGGATCCATCTTCCATGAAAATTCTATGATTGTAGTAAGATGGCTCAATCCTCCTAAGGTCATGGATGGTCCAACCAATTGCCTCTTTATGTTCTTTTAAGACCTTGATCAGTTTTATCTCCTGCTCCTTAGTCAATCTGGAACTGATAAACACAGGGAGCGTCTTCTTAAGTCCTAAAAATTGATATTTCAAACTCTTGGGCAATGGTTTTAGTTCGAGATGGGTTGAGTCTAAGATGGAAGGTAAGAAGGATGTTGATGAAGACTCATCAGGATGATTGAGAGCAAGAGGTTGAAAGTGAACAAAATCAGCAACCTCTTCATAACGTGGCAAGTTTGCCACGGAGGGTAGTGGGTTGGGTTCATCGGTGCAAGAAGAACTCTCAATAGGAGATACAGCCATACAAGTCTCAATATTCAAATGATCTTCCTCGAGTTCCTCTATAAATCCACAATCCACAAATTTATTAATCGCCTTGAAAATATCCAATTTCAGTTTCCAATCCCCAAAGGTAATTTCCATACTACCGCTCTCACAGTTGATATTAGCCTTAGCAGTAACCAGGAACGGACAACCCAAAATGATGGGCGTGTTCCTTAAATTCTCAGATACATCCATGTCAAGGACAAGGAAATCTACAAGAAAATAGAAGTCCTTGACCTTGACAATAACATCCTCAATAACACCTCTCGGATTTGTGACCGAACGATTTGCTAACTGCAGCGTTATTGAGGTCAGCTGAAGTTCACCTAATCTGAACTTCTCGTAAAGAGAAGTCAGAATTAGGTTAATTGATGCACCTAGATCTAAGAGTGCCTGGTCAAAAGTGTAATCTCCGATAACACATGAAATTAAAGGAGCACCTGGATCTCTCTTTTTCGGAGGAAGGTCATGCAGGATAACAAAACTAGCCTACTCGAAGACTATCACCTTCCTCGAAACAGATTCCCTCGGCTTACGCTTCTAAGTGCATAAATCCTTTAAGAATTTAGCATTAGCCAGTATGTGTTTGATAGCATCAAGGAGCGGGATATTGATTTTAATATTCTTGAATTTATTCGAGAGCTCCTCGTTACCATAAACAGGCTTCTTCTTCCTGGGTTTAATCAAGGCCTCAAGAAAAGGAACATGAGTCAGATCCTCGGAATCAGGTTCCTGAGCCTTGATTTCTTCTTCAGAGTTCTCCTTTCTTTCCTCAAGCTCACCAGGGTTTTCTTGACTATAGCAGGGAAGATGTGGGTCCTAGGTTTGCCTTCCACTCCTCAAAGTAACAGAGTTGGCAGATGCGTACAGATTTGGGTCTTGGGGAGGGCTAGGAAAGATTAGAGGGGCTTGATTAGCCAGAAACCCCAGATTTGATGAAGAAGAAAAAGAGGAAGGACCCTACTCAACCACCTAAGCATGTGTGTGTGGATCCCTCTGATTCCCATACCCTTGGGCTCGATTGCCCGATTTCTGTATGTTGCGTGGGTTGGGTACGGGTTGAGATGGCAGAGATTGGGCCTGACAGATATTATCAATAAGCCAGGTTTACAAGTTGTCCAGAAATGTTTTCATTTGTTGCTTGAGCTGGAGCATAGATCCTTGCATCTCTACCATCTGACGATTCAAATCAGCCTGCCCTACGGGTTGACAGGCATTCCAAACTGGTTGATTGACCTGATTTGGGGGCAGTTGAGTATAAACATGACCCTGTCCCATTGGTCTTTGCGGAGCATAGTTGCTGGGTCAGAATTGGGTCTGTTGCCTTGTATTTTTCCAGGAGAAGTTAGGGTTCCTCCAACCCAGATTATAAGCATTAGAATATGGGTTGGACCTAACGTTCTCCTGTACAACATAGACATCCTCATAGGGCGAGGATGGGGAGAAAGAAAGGGAGGGATCAAAGAAATTGGGATCAAAGGCCCCAGTTTGAAACCCGTGGGGTTCTGAGTAATGCGAGCTCACAGGTTGAGCCGCATCCAGTTGATTCACAAACTCCCATCCAGAAGGAGCTCGCAGAGAATGGAATCCCGAATTCTGGGATTGAGCGGATAGAGAATTGTTCACAAAGTTTCCAGCCATCCTTTCCTCCATCCTTTTGGTAACTAGGTCCACCTTATCTAGTTTATTACAAATCAGCTACATATCTAACGATAATGTCATCATCATCCATATCTAGCTTTAATTAGTCATAATCAATTGATAAATGCTCCTAAATAACCGCCAAAGAGCCATAATTCATTGCATATCCATTCTGAGAGAAATGTAGTAAAATAGGAGTAAATCTGTAATTTTAACAGAATATCATAATTGCAGAACAATCACGGAGTTTCCCAAGGGTTAATTAAAGGTCAAATGATCATAAATGTCTAATAAGTGGGTTCATACAGATAGAAACGGGTTTTCACGTATTTCGAGAATTAATGGACATCTGAAACCCTAAAAATAAACCTGCTTAATTAACTAAGGTTCTGGCCAGGATAAAATTCACCTAAACCTTATAAAAATCATAAAAAATATTCCCTAAGTTTTGGTACCTTTGATTTGATCATCTGAACCCATTTTGACCTAAAACAGTCTCAGACAGACAGTTGCCCTGATTTAGGTTTCTACGTAAATTACCCAGTCAAACTTAGTCAAAATCTAAATCTGACTTCACCACCAGATTCCTTGGGTCCAAATTAGGTTTGTACCAAAATTTGGGCCCAATCTGAGATCATCTTAACCGAGTTTGCATTTTGGTCCAGTCTGATTCTTTTCTCCCACACACATGCCCCTAACTTTTGAATTCTTTGCAAATAACCCCCCTACTTTGTCATCATCTTCACACAAAGGCCCCTGCCACCAATGAGGTCAAACCTGACCTCCAAGCAACCTTGACTGATCTGAATCCTACTCTAATGGCAATCAAATCCTACCAAAATTGGTGGGAATGATGTTCGCACGAAGACGAATCATCTGAGATCATTGTGGAGTCCCAAATCTCCATAGATTGCTCGTGCAAATGCACGAGAATCGTGAGTTCTTTTCCTTCAAGGCCAAGCCATGGAATCCTTCTTTCCTGATCTAGAGCTCTATAAAGCCAGGCCGTGCACAGCCTCACCTCCTTAGCTCGTTTTGGTCGATTTCTACACCTTCTTCTCCTCTCTCCGGCCGAAAGCTCCGAGAGCTCCAGTGAGCTTCCCCATCTACATTCTTCTCCAGCCATCGCAGACTATAGCTGGCTAGTTGCTCTTCCTCAAGCTCCTCCGCCGCTCGTAATACCAACGAGGGTCGTCTTCCTTTCTCTTCCTCGCAGTTCTCCCTCATCAGAGGCATTCCCTTCTCTGGCGCTGGCCATACCATAACTAGTACCATCCTACCCCCTTCTACCAATTAGATTAGTTAGTTAGGTTCCCTTAGGTTATTAGTTTAAATTCCTTTATCCAACAAACCAAAAAGAACCCCTCGATGTCGTCGCCAACCACCTTCTTCCTCCACTCCGACCGCACCTCCGACGAGGTCATCTGCTCACCACACACGAGCAACCACCTCGCCAGCCACTCCACAACCTCTGCCACATCACCACAAACAAAACCCCTCTCCTATTTCATCCTCTTGACCTCCCAAACCACCCCTCGAACACACCCATCACCGACCTTCACCTCCGAGTTCGTCTAACCTCCATGCTTCACCAATCACCACAAAACTACCACCATCACCTTCCTTAGATCTAGGAAAAGCTATTGGACTATTTTAACTAGGGCCTAGCGCCCGTATTCATGATATGTAGGTCTCACCGTCACTCTGCCACCGTGTCATTCTTTCCGGCGATGTTCTTCATGTTCTAGGCCATGCACGCCCCAAGTGCCACCTTCAGGTGCTGCGGACAAGGCTCAGGACCACTCCCAGGTCCTTGATTGAAGGCACAAACCACAGCAGCTACCTTGATTGGGAGAGCATGGCAGCAGTAGACGCACATGAGAAAGGGTCATGGCATTTAGTCCCACATCGTGGGATTTGGAGGCACCTCTGCAGCATAAATTGAATCTCTGCTAAGGCTTTATCGCCTCAAACACTCAGGGGTGAGGTCCCTTCACCCTACACATGCCTGACCTACCTATGTGTAACGACCCGATTCCCGAGTCCCTACGAGACACGAGAACCGGACCGACTCGACTAATCCCAAGACCTAGTCGTCCAACGAGGAAGTAACCAAAAAAGCAGTAAAATAAACCACATTCAACATGAAATATAACTAGCAGTAATAAAATACAGCAGTAAGAAAAAGAACTACTACAGCATGTACCACCACAACAGTAGAACAACATTTATAACATAACATGAACTACAAGTAAAGAAAAGTGCGGGGGTAACAAGAACTACTCACTACAGTGGAACAAAAGGGGTACAAAAGAACTGTGGTAAGTCTACTGGACCCTACTCGGCCCAGCGTCCTCTGCAGCCGCTGACCCTGGCTGCTCAACACCTGGTCCTGAAAAGTAACGAGTGTAACACGTCAGCGAAACGCTGAGTAGAGTGGTAGCTAAACTAAAGAAGCAGTAAAGTATACAGTAGCTATTTTATTTTCTTTCTCCCTTTATTTACATCTTTCTATTGTTTCACAATTTATCTATTTCTCAGATCCTTCACTTGATCTCGAATGTTCCTCGTGGGAACGATCTTGATTGCAGTCTTTTCCGAATAGTAGAAGTAACACGTGGTGCTCTCCTGGCCGGGAGAGTCCCCCGTGGTGATCCTACTCTCAGTCAACCACCCTAAGGTCACTGACAGACGTAACGGTGACTACGGCACGCACGGTAAACGCACGGGTAGCTACCCCGCACTGGCATGCGGTCAGTCATTTCCGTTAACGGGTGCGCCCAAAGCACAGCACAGAACCAGTATAGGGCAGAGCCCTCTCAGGGGTCCAACCCCTCCACAGTAACCAAATAGGGGCCTTGCCCCTCCACAGTTCGCGCACCCTCACCTGACTACCCTGGTTTGCCCAGTGGGCCTAGCAAGTCGGTGTAGGTGAGCTAGCAGAACCCCGGGGCCCGTGGGGTAGCTAGTACTCACCCTACACTAGTAGCTCTCCTCGATACTGTGTACACGAGGGCCAACAAGTCGGTACAAAGTGGCCAGACCTAACCCCGGGTCCCTGGGGCAGCTGGCTCTGCTCTACACTAAGCAGGTAACAAGTGCTTCCCCTGGCACTACGTACCCAAGAAACAACGCACCTCCACATCTTTCTTTCTCAGTTCCATTTCATCCTCTTTCCAGGAGTTCTACTCCTAATTCCCCGTAGAGTTCTAGCTCTTTTAACTCAGCACATTCAGGTTTCACCTTTCCAGTTTCACGTTCATACATCCCATATTCTCAATCATGTTCATTTATTCATAACAGGCAGCTGTTAAACCAATTTACAGGCAGCTATTATTTCCTTTCCACATTTTCCAAGACTGCAATATATATATATTCATTTCGCTAGTTTTCCAGTCCTAGGATTCATGCTGTACCCTAGGATCTATCATTCAATCTAGTTTTCCAGCCCTAGGATTCATGCAATACCCTAGGATCTATCATTCAATCTGGTTTCTCATTCCTAGGATTCATGCAATGCCCTAGGTTCTATTAATTGTTCCATAATTGTAACAATTTATGTTAATAATTTCTAAAGCCACTCTACCAGCTACAACGGAAGTACTAGGGGCGTGGTCGGAAATTTCGCTCGCCTCCGCAACCCCCGAGACTGCAATGGAACGGGGTCCTAACATAAGGACCAAACACAAGGAGTTTCTCATAACAGTATATAATTACTGTAAACGGGTAGAGGATTTTATTCCGAAAAGAATGCAACTCGAACCGCGGAAAACGGACTCCGAACGGGCCCTAAACGGGTCGAAAACGACGAAACAGTACAAAATCAGACGTCTGAAACATCTTCCAGACGTCTTAAAAAGTGGATCAGAGGATACCTTTGTTCTGCGTAGTCTCTCAGACGTCCAGAAGCCTGCGGGGGCGTCTGGCCTAGTTCCCAGACGTCCGATGGTCACCCCAGACGTTTGGAAGTCCTTCCAGTCGTTTGGCACTGCAGCCAGACGTCTGATTCGCGTTGGATGCGAATCTCAGCGCCTGCACGTACCCACTCATCGTTCTCAGTACAACGGTCGCAGAAAAGGACGAAGGACGAAAAATAACTTACTTGACAGACGTCTGGAAAGTCCTCCAGACGTCTTCACCGTCGTCTGGTTGGAAGCCCAGACGTCTGATTCTGGAAAAACTTCCAGAATCAGAGCTCGACGCGCTCTCCGCCCGCGACGCACGGCCGCGCCGCGCCTCGTCCGCCTGTTGCTCGAGCTGCAGCAGCCCTCCTGCATCACTCCGCACCCACTGCTCCCCCGCCGACCGGCTCCAACTGCCTCGGCAAGCTCGAGCCCTCACGGCCGAGCGTCTCCTCCCTCGCGCGACACCTCCTCCCGCAACTCGCCGTTGCCGCCGCTTGCTCGCGCTCGCACTCTGGCTGGAAGAAGAAGAAGGGAGCGGAGGAGATGAGAGTGAGGGAGAGGGCGAGGGCCCTTTTAAAGCCGCGCGGGGAGAGGAGAGAGGGGGGGCAGCGCCGCGCCTGCGAAGGAGAGAGGGGAAAAGAGGCGTCGCAGGTCTGCGTGCGCAGGTGCGCAGACGAAATCGCACGTGCCGCAAAAATCGAATCCCAGACGTCTGGAAGGGGTTCCAGACATCTGGTCAGACGTCTGGGCCACCTCCCAGACGTCTTGAAGCCGCGTTCGTAACACTATGTCACTCCTCGCTCATCACCACCCCCAGTGAGCCTGGACCTGGTTACTGTTCAACCCGAATACCTAGTTAAGATCAGTTATCTGAGGAAAGGAAAGGAAGGAAAGTAAGAGAGAGTGGGGAAGGGGAGGGTTTTGCTCCTGAAGGCTTTGAGCAACACTTAGTCTCTGAGAAGGTGAGTTCCACTTGCACGTGAGAAGGAGCTAAAGGAAAAAGAAGGAGAAGACTTGAGAAGAAGAAGAGGCTGAAGGAAGAGGAGAACAGAAGAAAGCCTTGAAGAAAAGCATTGTAGCAGGTGACATTTAAGTTGTCTGATTTGAGAGGCAAACATCTGATTACTGTTTAATTATTTGATTTAATTGTGATATTTGTGATCCATACTTAGAGGGCTTAGTTGGTGATTTAAATCATCACTTTTGGCTTTTTCTTTTTATCTCGAGATACATTGAGCTTCATTGAATATTTAATGTGTCAGATTAATATTCATTGAAATATCTTTATAGTGCTTCATTCCTGTGCTCATTTATATTTTGATTAGAGATTAGCGTGTGAATTCCTATTTGCTCCATGTGTTCGACCTCGGACTTCATTTAGATATTCGAGTTATAAATTTTATTTATTGAAGAGTGATTTGTCAATTATACTACAACACATTTCCCTAACATTGACGAAAAGCCCTATCAACATTATCGAATGAATGAGAGTCATGGACCTCATTAACATTCGATCTGAGTTGTTGGGACTGGTTAAACGTATCCATTGAGGCATGATTGATTGAATTTTCACTCATTTCCTCAAATAAATCATGCGCACTATCTGCGTCTTGGTTGAGGAAATTGTCTTTGTAAGAAGCATCCACGTGATTTCTGAGTTGCTCAGTCAACCCATGGTAAAAGATCTGCATGAGTTGCCATTTCAGCACCTCATGGTGTGGACACCTCCGCAATAGATTCTGGAATCGCTCCCAAGCACCATGAAACTGCTCCCCGGCCGTTGGACGAAAGTAGTAATCACCATTCGCCCGTCTCAACGCATTGGTACACCCAACTGGAAAGAATTTCTTTAAGAAAGCCGATTTAAGACCATTCCAAGTTGTGATCGGCCTTCCAATTGTCTGATACCAATGTGTGACCTTATCCCTAAGAGAGTGGGGGAAAAGCCTCATGATCATTTGCTCCTCGTCCACGTTTCGTGCTTTGGTGGTTTGGACCAAAGTGGTCAAGTCCTCCAAATGCTGAAATGGGTCTTCAAAGCCAAACCCATGAAAATGTTTGATTAGGCTTAACACCTAGGACTTGATTTCTATGTCTCCAGCTGGAATCTGGATGCCAAGATGTTCCCCGTAGTTAGAAGGATCGTAAAAATCCTTCTAAGGCTAAGCACCCTGCATTCTTTGGAACCATTCTTGCATTTGCTGCATTTGTTCCAGCTGCCTTTGAAACATCTCAGGCTGATTCTGAGGCAAAGGAGGTTGTTGGTCGGCCATGGGATCAATTTGACCAAAATCCAACTTACGCCTCCTAAATGAACTAATGGTCCTTCCAATCAAGGATTCAATGACCTCCTTCCTAGCATAAACTAGGAAGATGTCGGAAGGACTGGGGATAAAAACCCTGCAGCATAACAAAACAAGCATGTCCTTAAGTTGGGTAGCCTAAGGACCTAAGCTCCAAGATAGATTCAAACTACAGTACGAATTTCGTGTTGTACTTTATCCAAAAGCTAGTTAAGTTGGGATGGCGAGATAGGGGGAGCATGTCCCGAAGGTTGCTAATTATGCCAAATGCCTACCTGCTTAAGTCATTTGACAGTCCGGCTGCCCCACTTAGCACCTTCTGGAGAAAGCAGATGTCACAAATTCTCACCACAGTTCGGAAAATATCCTGAAACAAATAGTTGAGTCCTAAGACTAACGTCTACTTGATTTTATATTAGGCTTAGGATTGTAGTGCTTATGGAATGTGGTGGGCCCTTAGAATGGGTTGTACCCTTAATGATCGATTAAACACGTGTAAGTGCATGCGTAACCAGGATTTTCAAGTAAGATTATTTAGATGAGTGGATTTTAATATTCAAATCTTGCTTAACTAGCTTTTAGGGTTTAGAATTAAGTGAGTTCAAACAGAGGCAAACCAGATCTTTCAATCACGGGTGAAGATGTTTTCCTTTTAAAATCAAGAATAAAGTGGAGTGCTTAGTATTAACCTAAATTGTAAACCTTAAAAGCAAGCTACTTGATGAGTTATTTTTAAATGAAGTGGTGTGGCCCAAACAACTCAAACAACTGGCCTTGTTGCACCAATGAGTTAGGCACACAAATATTTACCTATTCTGATTTTTACTCAATTATGTGTTTAGATGTGTATGTACCAATTCCAAAGACTGGTTGACCGGTTGAGTATGAAAATTAGAAGAGGTACCTCTATGTTTTTTTTCGATTTTCTTTTCTTGGTTATATACGGAGGGTGAGATGGGTGGAGGGGAAATCAAACAATCAAAACTAATCCTAGGGTTTATAAGAACACCTAGGTTAATTAGGGTTTGAATTAGGGTTATGAAATGAACTCTATGGAGGGGGGAAGAATGGGGAGCACTTACAGTTGTCCTCAACTACACTTTACCCCTTTCTACCGCTTAAAGATTCCTTGTTGAGGTATCTGCAAAACAATAGAGAAGAAATAAAAGAGAGTTATAAAACAAATAAGTGCGCGGAAATGCGGAAAGAAAATCGAGATTCATTGCCTCCCCAGTAACAATGCCAAAATGTTGTAGTGGAAATTCATCATAAAAAGATTTGAGTTTGGAAAGCCCATCGTTGTAGCACAATTTGCGAGAAAATCCGTCAACAAAAAAATTTACCAAAACTCAAAAGGAATTCCAGGTTAAACACAGGGAGGCTACATTGATTCGCAATCTGTAATTTTTTTTTTTTTGTAATTTTAATTTTAAGGTGGGATAACCACAATGAATCTACTTTACTTGAGATATTAACACTAGAAGAGAGAGAGAGAACAAAACACTTTTTATAACAGAGCTAATATTTTTACAACTAGAAAGCTGAAAATATTACAACTATAAAGTAGTAAATCTAATATAGAAAGCAGTAAAGAGAAGGGGGGTGAGAAATTATCCTCCTTGACGGCTGCTTGGAGGATGAGCCAGAACGAGTGACACCTGGAAGACGTAGAGTGGAGACGGAAGATGGAGAACGAAGCTGAAAGAATCGAGGGCGAGGCAGGACGTCATCGTCGAGGGATCCACTTCCAAAATGGGGTGAGAAGACGACCACGGGAGCTCCATGAATGGGGTGAGGAGACAAAATTTTGATTTTAACTCTAGAGGAGCATCCTGGGTTTGGGAGAAGCTTCTTTAGAGCTTTAGAGAGGGAAAGAGGTGAAGGGATGAGAAATTCGAGTGGTAAGGGTGCCCTTTTATAGATGTGAGAGTTGAGGGCAAAAGAGGCATTTCACTCTTTAAAATATTAATGCACAGGTCTTTAGTGATGAATTTAAACATCATAATGACCTAAACGTGGGCTTACGTGCGCTCACCCCCACCTCCTCTCCTTCCTCTATGCTCAACGCCTCATCAAGATCAGACGATCTCAGCCATCTGATTGAGAGATCAGATGACTTAAAGATTCATGCGTCCGCTCCTCTTCAACGCGCCCAATGCCTGTACGTTTGATTGTGTGTGGGCTTGGGCGTCGGATCACGCATGCGGCCTTGCCTTCACCTGAGCGCGCCACGTCTCACCTCGTGATCCGCACGATCACCATCTGACAGCCCAATTTGAGCTGCACCCGCTCTCCCGTGCAATGCGTGGCTCGAACTCACGACCTCCGCGTCGCCCACAGGTGCGCGACCAATGCGCCATCGTGTTAACTTGTCTCCAAGATGAAGGCGTGCACATCCGCTCCTAACCGTTGGATTTTCGATCCAACAGTCAAAATTTGATGATCGGCTGAAGAGAGAGAGCAGGGACAGGCTTTCATGGCCAGTGTGGGCGGCTGAGTTGGCGCCACGTGGCACCATCTTGGTCATCCATCTTCTGTGTCTTGTAGATGGTGCCACGGATGTCGGATTAGACCAATTTTTATGCTGTTAGGCTGCGATCGTCGATCTGAACCCATTCATGTGGTCAGATTTGTCATCTAAAGTATAGATTTGCACCACCTAGTCTCTTGACCTCTGATCTTTCTCAGACTGCATCTGATGCTACGAAAGTCCGATCAGGGCGATCTTGGAGTCGTTGAACTCCAATCGTCACCCTGATTAGATCTGTACGGTTTGATCTTCAATCCGAGGCTTATCCTTGACCACCAAAAAGAGCAAATTATTATACAATTTATACAATTTGACCTAAATGCATGATGATGCATGTTATGCAATATTTACAATGCATGATGCTTCTACGACACTAAGAACATGCATAAATAGACATTTTAGGTTACTTAGATGCATACACATCATTATTCCAATTATAATTGTGTTTACCTAATATTATGAAAATCAAATATTTCCTTTGTAAAGAATCGATGACTTCTATTAATTGAAGAAGTTAGTGAATTTGAGAATTAAATAGGAGTATGCATCCTGAAAATTTGATTTGACTATGATGGCAAAACTTGGATGAATTTAAAAGGAATGTCTCAAGTGAGAAATTATTTCTAACTTATATATCTTAGAATAACCTAGGTAAGTATTGTTTTTCAAGATGAAGTTGGACTTTGAGAAGTTTAGTTAATGATGAAGCATATTGGATTATGTAAATCCAATGAGGATTCACATTAGAGATTAGGAAGGGCATCCTTAAAAGGATTCAAATCAAGTTTGAATCATTGAATCCTGATGGAATTGTAGACAAAGAATAAGAATTACATATTTGGCATTAGTTTAACCATTGTCTTCTCCAAGTGAGTTGAACCCAAGGACAATTCTTTAGATATTACAAAAATGGTAATGGTTGTTAGCATTATGACATGGATTGTTAGAACATTTTCACTATATGAAATGTTGGTTTCCAAGAGGATCGATACTCAACTAGAAATCCAATCCAAGGAATTAATAGGGGTTTAATTCATTATCCACTAGGAATTTCGTATCCAATCAAAGAAAAATCATGATAATCATATGTAATCAACACTTGGTTATTTAATTATTGGCCCAAATATATTAAATTCAAATGGGTAATGAAATATCAATAACTTTAAGAAATCTAACCACTAGATTGCATAAATTCCATCATCTAATACTCCTAGTAAGCTTTTCTAAGTGTTGTTGTAATTTCCTTGGCAATTCCATTTACAAATCCATGAAGAAAACTTATTTGAGATAGGCTAATATTGCCTAGAATTGACCAATATTCGATTTCCTAAGTTTATCAGTCAAACCATTCAATTGCTAGCAAAATGTTAGAACTTGAATAGCGTTAATGAATTACAATTGATGTTTAAATTCTACATCATAAGTTGAACTAGTAGTTATTATTGTGACGACCACGACTTCATCAATTAATCAAACTTGATGGGATCCAAGACATCAAATAAAAATAGAAAGCTCAACACAGGATCGAAGTCACCTAGTATATAATCATAAACATAAATATAGCCAAACAAACTATTCATAAAGCATTGGATAAATAAAGAAGATAATTGCTGACCAATAATAATCAAGTTTGCAAGTCTCACATGCTAAAAGGAAATATAAGTTGTATAATCACCTAGGCACAACTACTAGAAAATAGGAAAGAAAAATAAATAACTAAACAGAAAACTCGGCTTCACGGGCCATTAATTTGATGGTGCTAAACTAGGTCTCGCACTAGTTGCTCCAAATGTTGCCGTTCCTAACTGCTTAGTTGTACCTGAGTATGAAGCTCAAGGACATGTCAGTAAATGTTGAGTAGAGTAGAATAAATGACACTATACAATGTAAAGAGCATAAGGGTTGGGCACCAATTAACTAATTTGATTATTAATTTCCAATTCATTATTCTTTATCATAGAATTATTGCGATATGTTTGTTGCCCTTGGCATTATGATCATAGCTATTATAAATCAGTTTCTCTAAAGGCATAAGGAGATCTCACCATCATATTCTAAGTGTAACAAGCACAAGGCATCCTCTTGGCCATAAGGAAACCATGCACTATGACTATTACGACCCGATTTGGCTTCACATGGGAATGGGGTTGGACCATGTCATTTATCCCAAAACTCTGTCGTCCAACAAATAATAAACCAAACAATAGTATTTTCCACGCATGCAACATAGCAGAGAATAATTAAACGACAGAAGGAAGTGAACAAAGTCCATGAACCAGCATCCATTTCGAGAGGTAAAAGTAGAGTTCTAACATAGCCATCTCAATAAACGATAAGAGCAAGGAAACCAAAAACTAGTAGTTCTAAATCTAGTTACTCACTACAACAGGGAATATGAATGTACTACAGTAGAAAAGAACCACAACTAAGGCTAAGGCTAGGCTTGACTGAGCCCAGCTCCCTCTGTCGCCGATGGGACTGGCTGCTCACTCCCCTAGCCTGGTTGTAAGTAGAGTAGGTGTCAGCAAAGCTAAGTAGGGTGATAAGAATACGGTAAACGTGTAAAAGAATAAAGGAGCTAAAAAGAATTAAGAAAATAATTTTGCAGGCATTTAATATATTTTACCAGTCTGCTAATCACTTGTGATCAGAATTTCCAATGCATACTAACATAAGGTCACGCTTCCTCTTTATTCACATGTTCCCTTGTGGAACGATCTTGTTGCGGTATGTCCGTGATGCAGGGCACACATGTGGCACTCTTCTGGCTAAGAGAACACCTCGTGTTTGTCCTACACTTGGTCAACCACCCCGGGGTCATGGTCGCAATGTAGCAGTGACGACGACACATTTGATAAACGCACAGGGGGTTACCCCTTACTAGCATGCGATCAGTCATTTTTGCTAACAGGTACACGCTAAACCATACAACACATAATAGAACAGGGGTCCCGCCCCTCACACGTCTGCACACCCTCTCCCAACTATCCTGGTTGGCCCCATGACCCAACAGGAGTCTATGTAGGAAGGTCGTACCTACCCTAGGTTCCTATCCGGCCGGTAGGTTAGCTCCCTCCCCACATAACGGGGCAGTCAACTCTACTTGATGCACCTGCTCCTGAGGGCCAGCTCATCCCCACCACCAATTCTCGCCTTGGCCAATCTTCAGCCCATTCTCCTGATTTAATCCGATTACTAACACCATCTATGTTATGTACTTATTCACCGTCTCTAGTTTACCATTAAATTCGTGTACAACCCTAAGTTGGTTGCTAATTTTCGTTTGCATTGCATTGCGTATTTCTATGTGTTCCAATTGCTTATAATGAGTCTCCAGTTTTTCCTTGGGGTTTAAGTGGATCCCTTCTTTGTCGCTAACAGTTCAGCGTCATTAATCTTAGTGTTCACACAATTCAAGCAAGTGTTCAGTTGTACCCTAATGTTTGGGCACCATTCCTAGGCTATTGCTAATGAGTACATGCAACATGGCTTATACCATGTTAACGTGCTTCTATCATGTATTAAAAAGGGTTGCATCATATTATAGATGATAAAAGCATATCAATATTTAAAATTTATATTCTCAAAAACAGAAATATATTTCACGGTCATTTGCTAGGAGCAAAAAGTACACAAATACCACTATCTAAATTTCTAGGCTCAGGAACTAGATGTGATCAATTATGATTTTCTAACTTATAATCTAGTTCAAAATGTAAAAAAGGGATTCCAAGGGACACATAATAATGAGAAATTAACTTCACAATTAAAATAACTAGGGCTTTTCTAATCAATTAATTCTCAATGAAATATTGAAATTACGATCAAACATTAATGATTCAAATAATGTTCGAAGAACAATTTAATTCAATAAAATCTAAAATATGCCCTACATGAAGCAAACTCTTAATATATCAAAAGAATACTCAAGGTGGTACAATCAGCCCCATGGAAATATTAGCAAATCGATCCTTTTCTTACAATTAGGTGATGAGATGTGGCTCATTATAACTAAAGTGCCCAAGTTAAGCTAGAAACTAGGTTAAACACTAATGAATTAATGCATGAAAGGGCTAGGTGTGGGCAATAGTGAAAAAGACCTAAAACATCAAATCTATGTTAAAAATGCGAAATCAAGTCATTAAATGAGATACTCTATTCATTCTTGTAAAATGATGATCCATTTGCATATTGAACACATATTTGACTCCAAAAGTTCAAATCAAAAGCACAATTAACTTCCCAAATGTTCAATTAAGCTTCAACAAAAACTTGGTTGCATTTGGACATCATTAGAACCTTGCATTAGCAGTTTTACATTTAGATCCTTTGTTCACATACATTTATTCACATTAAAAACCTTCCAGGGACCATTTTGAAAGCTGCAGGGGCCTCTTTGTAAATCTTAAGGACTGTTCTGAATCACTTCTTCACCACTTATGGGCCTCACTACAAAAACTCTACCCCTTCGCCCTCAGAGGGATTCCCTACAAAAACTCCAAAAGACCTGCTGCGCCTCTTACACTGTTCACCCGATGAACACAAGAAATCTAAGTCGTTCATCTCTTGCTCCCGTGATCTAATGGCCCTCCTCCAATCGAAGCTTCGCACGCTTTGGCACGTGTAGTCACCACCTTGCGCAGATCTCATCCAACAGCCAACTTTTGATTTGGATCTTACGCGCCCTCGCTAGCCCATCCCAGCCGCCCATGACCTAAGTGTGTAATCGCACCATTGTGGTGCTCTGAATCAGTACCTCGGCTACTTAAGGAGCTCCCTAAGCTTGCGCACACACCTAATCGCTCCCTCCGTTTCCCCACCTCCTTTCTTCAATGGTCGATGACAGAGACCACTCCTCTCCCTCCGTCAATCGCCTCCTGCCGATCGGCCATTGGTTCTTGGACATCTTCGTCAACTGAAGGGTCTCCTCCCCTTTCATCGTCATCAGCCGTTGGCTGGTGACCTTGGACAACTTCTTCCCTTAGATTTCCTACTTTATTAGATAGAATTCCTGCTTTCTAGATTAATTGTAGTGATAGTTAGAGTAATTTAGTAGTAGATTAGATGTTAGAAATCAAAATTCAGTGATGGATTAGTTTAATTAGGAGTAGATTAGTGTATATCCACTTTGCCCTCTCTGATCAATTTATATCAGAGGTATTTTTCCACCACCATTTCGATGCATACAGCTTTCTCTAGGCTTCATGATTCGCTTCTAAATTTTCTTCGAATTTTATTCATTGATCATCCATTCATCAAGGTCAAATTCAAATATGAAACCCTGGATTCTAAATCTGTATTTGCACCTAAAAACCCACTTAGGAGGGTCCCCACTCACTCCATAAGTTTACAAAGACCCCCTGATCTGGTTTGATTATCTTAAATTCCTCGATTATCTTTCAATTTGCTTTTAATGCCCAATCTCATGATTTTGAGCTCATTTGGTTTTCATTGGATTCAATTGAGCTTTTTGAGGTTTTTAATTGCTTAATTAAGTTACATGCAATGAATCCAAGGTTTTGGATTTGGTTTTTAATATATGGATGAGCATGCACTTAATTTAACTGTTATTTGGAGAGTTTCCCCAAGGATAATCAGTAATACTGATTTGAGGTCAAATGAGGACCCATTTGATTCTAAGTTAATCACTAGATCATCTTGAACACCAATCATTGGTGTTTAAGTAGATCAGATGATTATTTAGATATCAAATCACATTAAAAAGCCCAAATCAGGGCAACATGGGTTTTTGATATACACAAAATTCAATCTGGGAAATTTTGTTCATCAATGGATTTTCAGATCTTTGGATTTTCAATTTAAAAGGATTTTGGCAAATTTGATTTGCCAGAAGTGTTTGTGCATTCATATGTCTTAGATAAGACCTTCTTAGGTCTGATTTGGGCTGGTTTTCAGAGATAATTGCAGCAGCTGTTGCTGCTGAGATAACAACAATTTGTTGGATGGGATGGTAACTTGTGCTTCCATGATCTGATTCCTACTGAGATAGCAGCTGCTACTGCTAATCTATTTGCAGCAATGCAGCCACTGTAGGATCTGATCAGATTGGGTTTTTAGCTGGGTTTTGAGTGTTTGAGAGGCTGACATGATTTGTAGTGTTGTGTTTATCATATACAAGCATTCATGTACTTGAAATGAATTTGATTTGATATGAAGTGCTTGTAATTTTAGTTTTCAATTTTAGTGTCAGCTATCTACATGTGCAAAATCTATCCAAAATGAGATTTCAGTAGAATTAAAAGAGAAAATCATGTTTTTATGTTCATAAATGTTGTAACATGCTTACTGGATGTTTTTAGATGATTAAACACTCTTTCTAGCCCTTAAAATTCATTCTAGTGCCTTAGGTTCATTATTAAAACACTCTTTTATGCCTAGAATTGGTTTAACTTGTATATAAATAAAAATCATAAATAAATTATAAATAAAATAAACCTGTCTTGGTCAAGATTAGGTATATTTTTAGGTATGTGCCAAGTTTCGAGGCATTCTAAACTCCCAGCTTGGTAGAACATACTAGCCAACGGTTCGATATACCTTGGAACTTAATAAAAGACATCAACTTCAAAAACACTAAAAACATCTTCTTCTCTCTCACCTCTTTCTTTCTCTCTCGTCCCTTATCTCTACTAAATATATAAAACTCATAAAAATCAGAAAAACCCTAAAAACTCCTAAAAATATCATGTTACTATGTATATACTTATATATATAACATAAACCTAAGCTATATGTAAATATTGTATTATGTATAAAATATCTATAAATAACTTATATATGTATTCTATGTAGTAAATTAAATATTTAGGATAACTTAATGTATATGGAACTTTATTGTATTAGTTTATATTAATTTATATAACTTAATGTAAAATAACTAAGTAATTATACAAACCTATTTATATGTACATATCTGCACCTAATACTATACATACATATTTATATATTTATTATGTACCATATAATACCTGTAATGTAATTTAATTATATATACACAGTAAATAGTTAAGTTATTAAGTTAATTAAGTAATTTACTAAGTTAAAATAGAATAAATTAGTAATTTAAGTTAATACTGAGATAATTTATATTGTATACTTGTAATATGTTATAATAAATATTTTCAACTTATTCATATCATATTTATATTGTATTATAGTATCTATAGTTTATTTATATGTATAACTAGCTTAAACATGTATTTAAATCTATATAAATTAAATTAAAGCCTCTAAAATATAATAAAAATATGTAATAAATAATTTATTATTTATATTAATACTGTACTAAGTCAATTTGACAATTAATTAACTAATTTATACTGTAATTATCAAATTAAACTCTAATTAAATGTGTATAAACTGTAAACTTTACCTAATTTAATTATATAATAAACTAATTTATTTATGTAAAGTAACTACATAATTATGTAGCCTTATGTAAGGGCTTTAAAATTCCATTATTTAATTTTAATTTATAATAAATTATGGCCCTCAAATCGATGGCCAAAATCAACAAATCAGACAATAGCAGATCATGGCTACAGCGCTCACGCAGGCGCGAGGGATAGTGCCACATCGTGGCTTTAGGAGTGCATGCACCGCCTTATTAATGTTTTGTCATCTTGCCCCCTCGTTTGTCAAGCGCTAGGTGCCCTTATACACATTACTCTCCTCTCTCTCTCAATGTGAAGATATGGCATGAATGTATGAGTGCGCTGCACTGGGTCGGGGGCCGTGCACTATGCATGGGCCTGTGTGGGCCCAATAACGAGCTATGAATCGGACATAATACACCTAATAAAAACTAAGGTATCCCTAGTAGAGGTCTGGTCCCACCTAGTAATGGGTGCTGTGTATCCCTTGAAAAGACCGCCTGCCAACTAAACCAATTTTTGGGTTAAAAACGTGAATCGAACCAGTCTGAATTGACCGAGAAGAGAGAAGAGAGAAGAGGAGAAGAAGAGTTAAAATGCAACTAACTGTTGTACCTTCCCCCTATGCTTGTGTCTGTGTGTGTGTGCTGAGAGTGTTGAGCCCCTCTATGAGGTGTGTCTGTGTTATATGTGCGTCTATATATATGTATATATATGTAAGTATATAGCATATAAAGAATATGTATATAAATAATGTAATGTCAATAAATAAATAATGTATACCATAAATAATCTAGTATAGTATATATAAGTGTATATAGAGTAGAAGTATGTTTGAGCTTGTATATGTATATATATAACACTAGAGCTTTAGTGACAAATACATCTGTCACTGTATATATATGTGTATGTTAGAATAAGTAGCTTTTTCCTTAGGTAGTGTAAATATGTTACTAAGGTTACATTGACGTTTATATATGTTAGTATAGATAATAGTTTTTACCTTAGGTTATGTATATAATTTTACTAAGGTTTTAGTGACACTTATATATGTTACTATATATATTATATATGTTACTATAGATATTAGCATATTATAATGAGTTAGTATAATAAATATTATTAACTATTTTTGTACCTATACTTAGGTATTAACCATATTAATTGGAAATAACTAACATAGAGTAGTTGTACATAGTTTTTAATGCTTATGCGTGTACATTTGTTTCCAAGCATTTTAATGTATTTCTATTCATTCTTTTGTATATAATTAACCAAATTCTTTTATTCATTGATTCTTTCATTCATCTTTGTAAATAAAATCAATATTTTTGGAATTAAAGAATGTTTTTGGACTTAAAGTGATGCATATCAATAACTACCTCTCAGTGAATAACCTAGAATAAACCAATAAAAATTAAGTATATAAATAAAAATTGACGCAACAACGGTTTGTATTTGTGACATATACTACAATAACGACATTTAAAACCCCTTTTTTTTGTGCGAATCGGTCGTCGTACATCTCCCTACAAGATTCTTCTATTTACATGGGGGTCCTTGGGAGCAACCAAGGAGCACAAGCTCCTCTTTCTCCTTCACGCGAACTGTAGGCTTCAAGGGCATCTTCTCGCGAGGTGGCTGGGATGCTCCAAAGAATCTTTGGCCATGCGAAGAGGTCATAGAGCTTCCTTGGAGCTCCACAAATCTATTGGCGGTGATGGTAAGTCACAACGAGGTCGCCAAGCGGAGGCCGGACGCGAGGATGGGGGCATCGACGATGGGTGTCCAACATGTAGAAAATCGTGTTGAAGATTAAAGCCAATGGGTTGGGAAGCTTCGTATGGTTGCAGCAGAGGTAGTCGTGGCATTGGATTGATGCAACGAGTTCAAGGGAGGGTCACCGAACTCGAGGAAGGTGGCAATGGCGAGGGGAGTCCAGTGGGTGTTGAGGAAGCTCGAAACTCTCAATAGTTGAGGGCTTACGGTCCTCTTGTTGAGGCGGAGCTTGTGAGGTGGTCGGTGACGAAGGAGATGCTCGAAGTAACGTGGGGTGTGTTTCTGAAGTGGTGGTCGATGGCGTCATCAGTGAGGAAGACGAAGATGGTGCAGGCGATGGATGACGTTGGATCCTAAAACTAAGAAGTCTAAGTTACTTTAGAGGGAGAAGGGAAGAGAGGGGACTAACTAGGAGTGGATGAGAGGGGCTAGAGGGAGGCTAGCGTTGGCTACCGGTCGTGAGGAAGGAGGTCCGGGAGGTGGCCGACGGCGAGGAAAAGAAAGGAGAGGGCCGTGCTTTGGTTGGCAACGACAGGAGGACGATGAGGAAGAGGTTGGTGTTGCCCCTGTGGTCGAAGGATGCATGGATGAGGAGATTTGAGGGTTCATCGGGGTCTCTTCGACGACAATGTCGAAGGAGGGAGGGGAGATGACATGCCTCGGTTTGACGAAGAGAAGCTATGTAGTTAGAGGGAGCTTTATCAAAGGAAATTTTTCCCTCTCGACGGCGGAAACTCAAGCCAATCAACTGCCTCGGTCTTTCACCAAGACTGAAGCATGGGAAATTGTTTACTCATGTACTTTTTTTTTGGCTTTTTGAGATTGTTGGCTTTTGTGTGTGTAACAGTTTTGACACTTGATTTTCAAAAGTCATTCAAACTTTTGAACGAGAACCAAGCCAAGTACTACACAGGTCGCTAAACATATTTCAAAACTCAAAATCGTCAAGGGTCAAAAAGGAGTTCTTTAAAGGATTAATTGATCTGATCTAAATGTTTAAACCTGAAAAGTCTAATAATAGGATCCTCAAACTCAATCCTAAGTCTGTTAAAGAAGAAATCCCTTTGTGTACCTTTTTAGAAATAATGTACAACCTTAGTCCCTTTCTTCTTAAAATCCATGTTGGAACCTTGCTCCACATCTTATTTTGGTGTTAACAAAATTATTATGAATTAATGTTTGCAATTGAGTTCTTTTCAGATTTAAGTGAAGATCAAGGCAAACAGGAAGTGATGGAGGCATGATGATGAGAAAGAGATGATGACAAGGAGGAGGCAAGATGACAAGGATGAGTCGAGGAGAAGAAGATCATCTTTGACCTTTATTTTTTTTAGTTTAGCTTTTTATTTATAGAATGTATGCCTCTTAACAAAGGAATATAACTTAGATTGTAAAAATAATTAGAGATAAATTAGGATTAATATTGTGATCATTTTCAAAGAACATAATTGATTAAATCACTCAAAAAAGGTACTTGTTAACCCACAAGTACTAGTACTAAAGTTTAGTACTAGTACATGTGAGTTATAGGTTTGGATTTTTTCATAGAAACAAACCTGTACCCTGCGAGTACCAGTACTCATGATCAATACCGGTACTGGAGGTAACGAGTACCAGTACTAATGATCAGTACCGGTACAAGTAGGTTACAGATTTGTGTTAAGAGTTTGAAACCCAAATCTGGAAGCAACGAGTATTGGTACCCATACTTTAGTACCGGTACTAGTTAGCCGTTGACTCAAATCTGAACAGCTAGAAATTTTATTTAGGCTATGTGAACGTTGGAAATTAAATCCCAACATCTAGTAGACGAATCCCTGAAGTCCTAAACTCTATAAAATGACCCTAGGACTCTTTGTTTATACACTAGAGACATAAGAAAAGAGAAGAAAAATTCCTAGAGCTATATTTCAAATTTCCACCATATTTTCAAGATAGAAAGAAGAAGCTTGCTATTCACTCTCTCTACATTCTTACAAGCTCAACGACGCATTTTTCTCATGCATCTACGAAGCGATTCACGTCCATCCTAGGCTCTCAAATTGGTATTCATTTTAATTATTGTTAGGAGGCTTAGGTTTTAGTTGTAAGATTCTTTTTGTCTTACACCTGTTCTTTCATTTATATTTGAGCTTGTTGCTCGTTGAGTTGTAACAAACCTGTTATTGTACTTGGGTTGAGGTAACCCGTTAATTACCTCGGTTTAGTAAATTGATTTCCTCGGGGTTGAGGGAATCGGGTTAAAAACCCTAAGCTGTGAGGCTTAGGTAGTGGAATACCCAAGTGAGTGGGGAACCATTATACATCTTGTGTCAATTTCTGTGATTGTATTTTGTGCAAATCTTTTTTGTATTACTAACATTTTGTTTAAGTATCTGTGTGCGTAGCCATATATCCTCTATTTAGATCCTACAATCCCTTTTTTTTTCTTTTTTTTCTTTTTTTTCTTCTTTGTTTTCTTTTTTTTATAGAATCTATATATATTTTTTATGAGAACCTTTCAAAAATGGATTTTAGATGATTGCACTTTAATACCCCCCCATGCCTAGGTTTTGTAATGCCCTCCTTGCAAATAGAGTGGGTTCACATTTATCTTGGTTCATAATTTTAGAATAGGTTTTATAAGGGTAGGCAGGCAGGTCAGAGATGGCTATTGCGAACAACTTCAAGCTCCAATGCAAACATTGGAGGTGGAGTTGACTGTTTTTAAATTGGGAACTCTAAAGTGTAGTAGGAGAGATTTGCTCAAAGAAGATAAGGAAGGTCTCGGGTTTTTCAAATGACGGGTTGTCTTCCATTAAGCATTGAATTTAATGCCTTCAACTGGGCAGGAAGTGGTTAAGTGGAAGGAGTAATCAAATTGCAGGAATTTTGTAAAACAAGTACCTTGATGATTAATCTAGTTGGACCAACCAGGTGTTTGTTCAAGTCAACGGGATGATTATGCAGACCAAAACCAATGAGTATGGTGGGTTGGAAAATGTGGATCATTAAATGTGCACCCCACCAAGTGCAATTAGGTTCAAGAAGATTTAGAAATGAATAGTAATGGTTTGGCTGCACAAGTTCAGCCAATTCAGAGTAAAGGTCCTCAAAGGATAATGGATTAGTAAAAAATATAAGAACCCTATTGATGGGATCATAAATAATTAGCAGTTGTCTCTCAGTTTGATCAATGTCCCATTCATTGTCAAACTGAGGTGGAAAATCATCTCTCGCCAGATTAGAATGAGGTGATTCAGGATACTAATGGATTCTAGTGGAGTCTTGTGGTGGAGACCAGTTGCAAAGAAACTTAAGCAACCATTCCTGGGTGGTCTCCTAATCAGGTGGTGCAACTGCTTTAGATTCCAAATTAATGACCTCAGAAATAGAATTAAAGAATGGGTCATGGATATTGAGGTCATAAATTGGATTGTAATCCTCTGGAAACAAGTATTCTCCTGAATCAGAATAATGTTCAAAATCAGCATCAGCATAGGAGAACCCAGAAGAATGTCGATGAACAGATGTTTCTGACCCTGACTCAGAATTAAGGTCACCATCATCAGAAGAATTAGCACTTACAAGGATCTAAACCTGAAATTGGTTAACCTAGATTTTTATGACAAGTTGATATGGATATCATCATCAGGCATAGCTTTGGTTTCTAGATATCTAGGGTAGATTCAATATATTCCTAACTCTTCAGATTTCTCTGATTCTATATCATAAATTCGTTTCACTTTGAATGAATCATTACGCTCCTCCGAGAAATCTGGAGAGATTTCTTCATCAAAAATAACCTCATCAAAGTTTTGATATTTTAACTCTAAGATTTCATTCCCGTCAGATTGAGCCTTATCATCATCCAAAATAGGTTCAGGTCTAGATTCTTGGTCAAATGTAGGAATTGGTTCACTAGAATCTTCATTCAGCTCAATTGGGATGTCAGAATTTTGCTTGAGGAAGACCTTACCAAGATAAGGTGCTACAATTGTATCCTCGAGGAAATCAAAATCAAATTCAATACAGGTGTTTGGACATTTTGTTAGGGTTGAACCAGCCTCAAAATTTTCGATTGCTGGTCCAAAATCAAGAACACCTATAATAGAATCCTCTCAACCCAAAAGTTGATTTTCTATATCAGGTAATTCCTTATACTCAAAATCATTATTTAATTCAAATCCAGTTAGGGATTCAACACAGAACCCTTCTTCTTGGAACTTGGGATTGGAAAATTTTGAGTTATCCTTAAAATTATCCCAAGATTCATAATTAAAATTCAAGTGGGGTCTGGATATCTTTCATCAATCAATTCTTCTAGTTGATCTAACAAATCCCCACATTGTTTAAAGGAATCTTGGTACTTTTCCCATAATTCCGGATTTACAAGATATTGTACACCATCAGTTCTATGAAGTTTTCTTACAGCTCTCATCTATTCCAAGAGGGTTTCCCAATTTGAACCACATAACACTTGGGTAGCAATTATTTGAATGTTGTTCATAATTAGGTTCATGACTCTAGGTTCACTGCCCTGATTCCCACTAAAAGTGGTTGAGGTTCTACAAGATTCTTCCCTGTGTCTAATAGCATCCTTAATCATCTAATCTTTCATGCTCTTACGAGGTTCAGGACTAGTGGGCATTTCCTTAGATTTCAGGTTGACTTCCAAGTGTGGCGGTTGAGATCAAATCAAATGATGGATCAAAAAATGGAGGTTCAAGTTCAAATTCAAAAAAAAAAGTTGACTAGATCAGAGATCACACAAATCACTTGGGGTTTGACCTTGAGAATTAAATTCTAATGGAGGTCATAAGGTGAGTCTTAAGATCCTCTCCCTTGTGCAAACACTACAGAAAAGACCAGAGGGACTGAATATGTGTATGACCCAATCAAGGCACCCAATTCAATTGGATGACTATGGCAGGTTCAAGGCAGATGGGCCTCTAGATCAACAACTCACACACCCCAAGAATTACTTGAGTAGCCAGGAAAGGAGAGCCCTTAAAGACCCCTACACGATAGAGCATCCCTACGGGTTACAAGGTTTCCCTCACTCGACTTTCCTTGGCACTGCAGGTCCAAGTAGACCGGGAATGTATGAGTTAAGCACTAAGTCTAGCAATTTTAGGCTTAGTTGTGCTTGTGCCTTGTTTATCACTTGATTTAGAGTTCAATTCCAAGTCGTGACCTAACTTTAGGTTGATTGGTTCACAAGATGAACCAACTTCAATTGACATGTCCTAAGGTTTAGGATGAAATTCAGGTTGACTCACCCAAACCACCCTGTTCCAGTTGACAAACAAGATTATTAGTCACAATTTTTAAGGTTTAAGTGATGAGATTACAAATTTTAGGTTTAAAATTGTTCAATCACTTTCAAACAAGGGCTTAGGCAACACAATGCAAGGAATCACTTTCAAACACGGACTTCTTCACAAATAGAGTAATAGAGGAAAAAAATTTTGCCTCAAATGATAGTTCTGAGAAAATAAGGCAAGTTGTGATCCTAGTTTCTTTTTGTTTTATACACACACACAAAGAAGAGAGAGAATAGAAAGAAGAAAGAAAATTTACCTGTCCTTAATTTGGAGTGGTTGAATCGTTGGTGAAGTGGTTGGTCGGTTGAGGTGAAACAACACCTCAGTAGATCTGATCCAACAAGAAGATCAACCAAATCAAAAGCAAGTGAGTTACAAAGATAAATATTCACAAAATATATACAAAAATATACACAATAATAGTAGTAACAGTGCGTTGCTCCTCGACAATGGCGCCAAAATGTTAACTCACTTCAATCATTTTCTAAAATGTGTGTTGATGAGACCACAATTGTGGACTAAGTAAATGCTTAAATGTCTAATTACTAAATTAATGTTTGCATATACATAGCATACTTTAATATATAAATATATTAGTTTATAAATAAGGGCTTGCATGCATATTTATACATTCCATTATAGTGACATGCATTATTTTAGATAAATCGTATAAATAACCCAATTTATTTCTTTGTTCTCTTCCTTCCTACAGAATGCGCAATGCCTTCCCGTCTCAACGCACCGCACGCGTGCCTCTTCGTGCTCCCACCAATGGCCAACAGCACACTCGCGCCAACCCAAGGTGACCGTGCGTCTCGCAACCTCGCAACAGCAACCTCTCCAAACTGTCCCATCGCCAAGATTGTTGGAGAGGATCGCGACAGAAGAAACAAACTGAGGAGCATTTAAAAGAAGAGGCACAGCCATCCTCTGGGGGATCTCATCCATCTATCTTCCCTCGTGGGGGATCTCCTCCATCCTCTCCACCGTGAAGAGAGCCTGCACTGTGGATCCAGGGCACACTATGGCTTGAGACGTACTCCATCCCTACTCCCTCTTCCTCTCGTTGGTTGCACGGGATAGCGTGAGGCCACCGTCCTCCCTTTACCCTCACAGCAGACCCCTTCACAACACACCACCACCCTCTCTTCCCTCTCCATCTTCTTCTTCTTCTTCTTCTTCAACCCGCCACCATTCACTATTCACGAAACCCAAAACTCCATGCTCATAGAAACCTCAACCGCGCCACCCTCGCGCGTTCCTCCCTCGCTCTCCTCTCCACACGCACGCGCACCTCCGTATTTCCAGCAGCCTATGGGTGCCCCTTCACACGCACCTTCAGCAACAACATCGCCCCCTTCGCCCACTCCTCTGGCTGAGCACCACGCTCACCTCACCACGATCGCGCGTCCCTGCGCACATGCACCAGAGCTCTTCTCCACGCACGCACGCATCTCCGTATGCACAGCAGCAGTAGTAGCAGCCAACGGGAAGAGCTTCACCACCGCCTCCAGTCACCTCCTCCAACCGGCCGCCTCTGGTGACCATCGGCCACCCCGTCACTGCCATCTCAAAGCCCTCGTTGTAACACACCTCTGCCGCAAGCGATTCGCACCGCCATCGACCCACGCGTGCGTACGAAGGAGAGAGATGTAATCCTCTATTTTTCCTACAATTATTATTTATGATTTTTGCCATTGCGAGGTTACTATTCCTTTATTTATCTCATTATTATATTAAGGCAGATTCGCATGGACATTTCTCTTTGTAAATTACTTAGAGTTGCATTCTTCTCATAAAGAATATAGAATATGAGTTATTGATTATATGAGTGGACTCAGCTCTAAAAGAGATAAATATTAACACATTTTTAGCAGTACCAAGATCCTGATTGACATATTTCCATGATGGTGATTTTGTATGTGTGCACCTATATTCTTAATTAATTGCATAAAATGTGACTCATATTGAAAAAGAATTACATGAATTAGCATGCACGCCCATTGAGTTTCCCGAATAATTGACGCACCACTCACTAGTATAATAGGTTGATTCTTCCCTGTGGAGACAGCCTAACTATTTTCGTCATTAGATTTTGAGTAATAAATATTTTTGAAAAGCAATTTTCTACCACACAACGAAATACAACGACGCGACATTTTCTATTACAAACTTCAACGAAAATGAATATCGCTCTTTCAAATGACGTCGTTGCCTGGGAGAAAATACACCTGTTAAATTTTTCAGGAAATTTATATCATTTTTATGCTATTTCTAAAGCTTTTCTGAATTACTGACTGTGGATCTTTTTCTGTGCAAAAACAACAAACGAACGTGGCGGGCGCACACGGCGAAGACAATTGTTTAGTGGACCTTGACGTCGCCTGAAGGACAACAACAGGTGCCTGTGAGCCTTGATCCCACGCACGTGAAGGTGTACGGAGGAACAATCAGGAGGACTGCTTCCTTGATTTCGTTGTTAGATCTTAGGCTAGATAGACATTAGCATTCAATTTCTTTCTTGTGGACCCTTGTTGGGCATTTTTAGGAACGTGTCCCCAATACTTTTTATTGCGTATCGCTCTTGTATGCGGGAGCGTCTTTTCAGGAGCGTGTTCCCATTTTATTTAGATTATAGGTTTATTTGAATTATTGAAACTGCATGTTTGTTAGTTAATTAGATTAGGTTTGATTGCTTATTATTAATATATATATATATTCGAACTGCCTGCTAGAAGCTGCATATCTATAGGATGATCATCTAGAATTGAATGAGTGACATCTAGTTTATATTTCTGCATTGTAGACATCTTGCACTAAGAAAGCTGGAGTAAGGTACGTCTTCTCTTTAGCATCAAACACCTATCATGCATCTGCATTGAACTTAAATTCAAGACCACTAAAGTGTTTGAATCTAATTAATTCAGTGATCACTTTAAAAAAAATTGGGACTACTAAGAGGTTGGACCTTAAAATCTGTGACTTGAAATTATGTACAAAAGGATCTTGTTTGCGAGATTTCAAAATTCAAAACACGTACGTGTATTGCACACCTGATACACTATGCACATCACACATAAGGTCACTAGATAAATGATAAATCCATATTTATATACAAAATTTATGCCTAACTATTGTTAGTTTAAGAGTAAAATAGTTTACATTGCATTAGATTAGATTATATTAGTCACATATAGTATTTTGTAAATATTGCATTTTTAGAGGTATAATTATAATTTTTGCTGCTACTTATATCTGGTTTCTTGATATTTTTTTTTATCTGTGCAGGTGTTAAGTCTAGATTTGGCCAGAGCTCCACATTAACGTTGAATCAACTTGAGCTCAAATTTTTTGATGAGGTTAAACCTATTTTCTATACCAAAACCCAATTTAACCCTTACCTTTAACCTATTTAAGAACCCATTTCCCACCTAAACCAAAAATCCTACACAATATTTCTAATTTCCTTCCTAATCCTACCACCATTCATGTCATTTTCCTATTCCACAGCACACCCTCACGTAAACTTTTCCCCTCCAATGGCACGTACAACATCCACTAAAAAATTACCACAGCCTTTCTTCCGTACACCACCCAATATTCCCTCCCATTACTAAAACAAAAACAAAAAATCCAAAGCCAACTACCCCTCTTCAACGAATTCCCACACCCACTTTCTATCCTAACAAAAAAAAAAATTCCACACCCAAAACCCCTCCCAACCAAATTTCCATCCACATTGTAAAAGCCCCCAATGGAAGCCGCGAAATCCCATCTCCAAAAATATCGGATCTCATCTCTCCGATCAACCCACCGAATCTCCCCACCCGCCGCCTCCCCATCCATCCTCTCTCCCAATCTCTCCCCTACTCAAATAATTCTCCTACCATTTTTTTCTTTCTCTTTCCCTCCCCATCCGTTCCCTCCCTCTCCCTCTCTTCCCCATGACCGTATTCCTATGAAAATTCATCTCTTTCAACTGTACTCCTTGCACTCCAACGGCATTTCCCCCTCTCAATTCTCTCCATCTCAATTCCCTCTATCTCCCTGTGCTTCTGCCACGACCACAACCTCTACATTGACCCTCATCTGCACTCGCCCTTACCAACAACACGTCTGCACGTCCTCAACATAAGGCCGCGACCCCTAGCAACCGCACGCTATCAACGAGCGTTGCACCACCCTCAACCACGACGTCTCTTCTCCGACCTCTCGCCTCCGTGCACATTCTCCACCGACGACTATCGACGTCACTCACCACCCCCATCACGACATCGTTGGATTTCTATCTGAGATTATTTTTCTCTTCTTCTTGTTATTCTATGTTATTCTAACTTTCTAGTAGTAGTAAAGTTCTTATTTGTATTTACGTGTTTACTTTGTATTTATCTCCGTGTTTGTTTGATTTTTTTTTTATTATAAAAAAATAAAATAATAAAAAAATATATAAATAATAAAAAAAATTCGTTTACTTGATCAGGTTGGAAATCATCTAAATATCCTTACCTCCCTGTGAGACGACCTGTACTCCCAACATTATTCTCATATTTTCGAAGTCGGTTTCATAAGTTTAAAACGACGTATTTTCGCACCTACAACGATGGATTTATAATTATCGCGATTTCACAATCAATTTTTGGCGCCGTTGAGGAGGCATATATTCGAGATAGTTTCTTTCCTGACATAGTATTCGTAAGCCTCACATATTTCTCTATTTGTTTTCAGGTACCAACTACACGAGATGAAATCTTGACGGGTTGCGAAAGCAAGTCGCAGAAAAGGAGTTCGTGTAGGCGAGATGCCATCGAGGCACGCGACAGGCACAGTAGAGCAGTGACGTCGACCTTGAGCGACGCCCACACACTCGGAGACTACGCAGGAGACCTGGATCTTGCTTTCACATGGGATTCTCCTTTGTCGCAAATTTTATTTCTGTCTTCTCGCCCTTATAATTGGGGTCGATTTTTGGGGGTCTGTCCCCACATTCTTTAGCTATTAGGGGTTATTATTCTGCATGTGTGATTCAATTTCCTCTTGCTTGCCTCTAAAACAAACAAAAAAAAAAAATCGAGCTGCATATTTAGGAGTTGCATGCCCTTAGGTGCGCGCATTTAGGGGTGATTGAGCAGAATGTTACATCTTTTTCCTTGCATTGCATACATATTTGCGCGAAGATTGCTGGAGATAGGTACGCTTTTCTATCTTTGCATCCAGCTCTTGTTCATGCATTTGCATTTGGATTAAAATTCAAGACCACCAAACTAATTGAATTAACCTAAATTAGTGGTCACCTAACTGAAATTGGGACTGATAATCAGATTCGACTTTAAAACCAAATCACACTTGATCTGATTCAAAGGGACTTGTCTGCATTTCAAAATCAAAAATTATTTACGGTGATGCACACTTCTAACACTAAACACACACATTAGGCACCGCACTAAGGATCGATCCCTTAAGGCTATAGGCACCGATCACTTTATCGGTGCAGACCCTCCTACTTCGCCTTGTGGTAGTGGTATTGTCTTGTGACCCAGTGTTTTGATACTGTAAGGAGGGGGACACCCCTTAAAGGAACAAAAGGGTAGTTAAGAGGCACCACATACGCATCACCTCAAAGGAAGGGTTCGCCCTACTTCCATCCCTTAGTTCCATCCTTGGAGTAACTTCCCACTAGATCACTTGAGAGTACCACTTAAGCAAAGTGTAGGTCTTAGGGCACTCTGTAGGTTGATTTAGGGTGCGTAACTGGTTGACAACTTGCTTGATCACATACAAACATTGAATTTTTGAGAAAAGCAAGTAAAAATCATTCTTGTCTTGTGTGCGCTTAATTGATTGCTATTGTGCATGCGTGGTACATGATCAAGAAAACCAAGGTTAGAGGGACCTTTAGGCTTCAAACCTAGGAGGAAACCTAATTCTAGTGAGCCCTCAACAATGGATCCACCACTTCTTGACCAACCCAATCCAAACCAGGAGGAGTTAATGGAGCAATTGCATGAACAGTTTGAGCAATGGCTCAACAATAGAAACCAAAACCAACCACAACCTCGACCCTTACAGGACTTTTACGATCCCGCGACTTACAATGTCGTACCTCATGTAAGGGTTCCTGAAGATGATTCTGAACTCAAATCCCATTGGATAGGTCTTATTCAAAACCATTTCCATGGACTTAACACTGAAAACCCATTCCAACACATTGAGGAACTTACCACCATTGGTCAAACTATAAAACCTAGGAACATGAATCTTGATGTCTTGATGATGAAACTTTTCCCCTTCTTCTTAAGAGACAAAGCTACCCATTGGTACAGAACCATAGGGAAACCCATCAACACATGGGATGAGCTAAAGAATGCCTTTCTTAGGAAATTCTTCCCTATTGGAAAAACAAACGCCCTTAGGAGAGCCATCACAACCTTGACTCAACAATCTGGGGAACAACTCCATGAAGCCTGGGAAAGATTTACTGACTTAGCCAAAAAATGTCCACACCATGGCATACCCAAGTGGCACCTAGTGCAAATTTTTTACCATGGACTTAATGAGCAGTTGAGAAATTATGTGGACGCAGCTTGTGGGGGTAGCTTTTTAAATAAAGACGAGGATAGTGTATATGACCTATTTGAAAGCATGAGTGAAAACTCTCTCAACCAAGCCTCTATGAACACCTTTGGAAGAACTAGTCAACCAAGAGGAATGTATGAACTTCAAACTAGCCCAAATAAGGTTGACTTAGAAAAGCTATGTGAAAAGCTAGGAACCATAGTCTCTAAGAAGTTTGATGAATTTCTTAATACAATCAAGACCACCCAGCCCATACCCAATCAAGGGACACACTCCTCCCTGCTCGGTTATGCCCAAACTCCTGCAAGAGAGGACCCTCACAACCCAAATCTGAGTCACTCTACAAGACCAAGCTATCAGGACCCTTCCTATGGAGCTCAACAAGGAACCTTTGTTCCTGCTTATACTGATTCTTCCTATTCGATCAACCCATCCTTAGGATTCGAGGATGTTTAGGCCATTCAAGAATATGCTAAGAATGATCCATTTTCTAATAATTACAATCCTGGATGGCGTAATCATGCAAACTTCTCTTAGTCGAATCAGAAGACGGGACAAGTGCCTCACCATCACCAAACCCAGATTAGACAACCTTATCCTAACTCTTTTAATCAAGGTCAATCTTCAAGGCAAAGCTATGTCCAAAGTCTCCCTCCACCCACCCAACCGACCCAGACAGAATTGTTGATCAAAATGATGGGTGAAATACTGACTACGCAACAAGAGAAAATCAATCAATAGAATCGAAAGACTCAGGAGGACATGAATGAAATTAAGGGGCAACTTAGTCAGCTTGTTGGCTCACGACAACATGGGACTCTCCCCTCACAACCCATCCCAAACCCTAGGAATATCCAAAACCATAATAATACAAACTCAAGGTTTAACCAAAATAGAATGCCCCAACAAAACCAAGCTAATATGATGAACCAGGCACCACCAGGCTTCAACCAAAACCCACAACAGGGTCAACCGATTTTACCGAACCCTGCTCAAAACCCGAATGCAATGGCGAATGCTGTTACATTAAGGAGTGGGACCACCACCCAGGATCCTGTATGGCCAACACAAAAAGATTCTAAGCCTGAACAAAAGGATGGAGAATTAGAGGATGGAAAATTTAATATTGAGGATGATAATCTGGAGGCTCAGGAACCCGAGGTTGAAATACCCACCCATATCCCATTTCCTGAAGCCTTAGAAAAATCGAAACCAAAAAAGAAGAACCCATCTATCAATGAGGAGTTGCTTGAGTTGTTTAAACAGGTCTAGATAAACATCCCACTCCTCAATGCTATCAAACACATCCCTGCCTACGCCAAATTCCTCAAAGACCTTTGTACTCAAAAGCGTCAAACTAGGAAAAAGTCACCTAGGAAGGTGGTTCTTTCTGAGCATGTGAGTTCTATAATTCTAAAGAATCTACCTCTTAAGAAGAAAGATCATGGAGCCCCGTTGATTTCTTGTGTCATTGGTGGCATGACTTTTGAGAAGGCTCTACTCGACTTAGGGGCATCCATAAATTTGATACACACTACGTTCTTTGAGAAATTTTGACTCAGTGATTTGAAACCCACTGTTGTTACATTGCAACTAGCCGATCAATCCATTAAAACTCCTCTAGGGGTAGTGGAGGATGTGATAGTTAAGGTCAAGGACTTCTATTTCCCTGTTGATTTTCTCGTCCTTGACATGGAAGTACCAAAGAAACTACACAACACACCCATCATCTTAGGAAGACCCTTCCTAGCCACTGCCAAGGCTAATATTAACTGTGAAACTGGAAGAATGGAGATTTCCTTTGGAGATCAAAAGATGCAACTCAATATTTTTAAGGCATCCCGAACTCTCGATGATGATGAGTGCGATTTGATCAAGGAACTCGAAAAAGTAGATAAAGTGATTGAAGAATCTATGTCAATCCATTTGGTTAAAGAACCCATAATCGAAGAGGACCCACAAGAGGTTCATACAACATCTAACACACAACCTCCTTGGACTTTTCAAGTGGAGAGATTACCTAATTCACCTTCTGCACCCCTCCTGCCCTCTACCCTTGCCCCACCCCAGCTTGAACTGAAACCATTGCCCGATACCTTGAAGTATGTGTTCCTAGGACCAAATCAAACTCTCCCTGTGATTATTAATGCCAAACTAAGTAGGGAACAAGAATATAAACTCATTCAAGTCCTGGAAGATCATAAAATGGCAATTGGTTGGACCATAGCTGACCTTCGAGAAATCAACCCCTCCTACTGTACTCACCACATTTATCTTGAAGAGGGAATGAAACCTTCTCGCCAGTTACAAAGAAGATTAAACTCGAATATGAGAGAGGTTGTAAAAAAAAGAGATCATTAAGTGGCTTGATGTAGGAATTATCTACCCCATATCTGATAGCCCTTGGGTTAGCCCTATTTAGATTGTTCCCAAGAAGGCTGGTTTGACCATGATTGTTAATGAGCATGGGGAGTCTATACATACTAGGATAGTTTCCTCGTTGAGAGTTTGTATTGATTATAGGAAGCTAAATTCAGCCACTAAAAAGGATCATTTTCCCTTACCATTCATTGACCAAATTTTGGGGAAGTTAGCTGGTCAGAAATACTTCAATTTTCTATATGGCTATTCAGGATACAATCAAGTGGCCATAAGTCCCGAAGATCAGGAGAATACCACATTCACGTGCCCTTATGGCACTTTTGCTTTCCGTAGAATGTCATTTGGTCTCTGTAATGCACCCGCAACGTTTCAACGATGCATGATGGCAATATTTTCTAAGATGATCGGAGACTTTATGGAGGTTTTTATGGATGATTTCTCTGTCTTTGGGGACTCTTTGGATTCCTGTTTAGCCCACCTCCAAAGAGTATTGAAGAAATGCATTGAGGTAAATTTAGTTCTGAGCTGGGAGAAGAGCCACTTTACGGTCCAAGAAGGAATCGTATTAGGACATGTGGTCTCTAATAGGGGAATGGAGGTGGATAGAGCTAAGGTTGAATTGATCACCAAACTCCCACCACCCACATCTGTCAAGCAAATGAGATCTTTTTTAGGACAAGTGGGTTTTTATAGGACGTTCATCAAAGGCTTCTAAAAAATTGTTAGACCTCTAAGTAACCTTTTAGCCAAAGACCAAGCCTTCCACTTCAATGATCTTTGTCTTAAGTTAAGGCCTTTAACTCATTGAAGAAATCTATTACTCAAGCACCAATCTTACAACCACCTAACTGGGACTCACCTTTTGAGATCATGTGTGATGCCTCTAATTACGTTGTTGGTGCTGTCTTGGGTCAAAGAATAGAAAAGAAACCTGTTGTGATCTACTATGCTAGCAGGACTCTTGATGATACTCAAAAGAATTACACCACCACTGAAAAGGAGTTGCTAGCGGTTGTCTTTGCTTTAGAAAAGTTCAAAGCTTACCTTCTAGGATCCCATGTGATTATCTATACCGACCACTCCACTCTGAGACACCTGTTAGCTAAGAAAGATGCCAAACCAAGGCTAATTAGGTGGATCCTCCTACTTCAAGAATTTGACTTAGAAATTAGAGATAAAGCAAGAGCGCAGAACGTAGTAGCTGATCATTTATCTCGAATCCTAGTTGAGAATCCAAATCCAACCATACCTATTGCTAATTGTTTCCCGGATGAGAGTATCTTGCTATTTCAGAGGTCCAAACCCCTTGGTATGCTGATATTGTGAATTACTTGGCTATTGGACGAATACGTGAGGATTGGTCCAAGCAGAGAAAAGATAAATTTTATTCTGAGGTCAAGTACTACTTATGGGAGGATCCTGAATTGTTTAGACTTTGCGCTGATCAGATTATCCGTAGATGTGTCCTTGAGAATGAAATCCATAGTATTTTGACATTTTGCCATAATTCTGCTTGTGGAGGACACTTCTCAGGGAAGAAAACGGACGCCAAAGTGTTACAAAGTGGATTTTATTGGCCTAGCATTCACAAAGATGCCCACGCATTCTCTAAGTCATGTCCCCAATGCCAATCTATAGGAAACATGACTAAGAGAAACATGATGCCCTTGAATCCCATATTAGTGGTTGAGATCTTTGATGTTTGGGGTATTGACTTTATGGGACCCTTCACGCCATCCTTTGGATATCAATATGTCCTCGTAGCTATAGATTATGTGTCCAAATGGATCGAGGCAATCCCAACTAAAATGAATGATCACAAGATCGTTATGGAGTTTATTACGAAGAACATCTTTAGCCGATTCAGGATGCCAAGAGCTATAATCAGTGATGGAGGGACCCATTTCACACATAATCAGTTTAGGAACCTTCTTGCTAAATACAGGGTTACACACAAGATTTCTACACCCTACCATCCACAGACAAATGTCCAAGCTGAGGTTTCAAATAAGGGGATCAAGAATATATTGCAGAAGACAGTTAGACCCAATAGGAAGGATTGGGCTACCAAGCTCGATGATGCACTTTGGGCTTACCGTACAGCCTATAAAACCCCCATTGGAATGTCACCGTACGGTTTAGTGTTTGGTAAGGCCTATCACCTCCCCGTAGAAATAGAACATAGGGCTTATTAGGAAATTAAGGAATGAAACTATCATCTGGATAAAGCCGGAAAGCATATGAAGTTGCAGTTGATTGAGCTCGAGGAGATTCGTAATGATGCTTATGAGAATGGCCAGATTTACAAGGAGAAAACCAAAGCTTTCCATGACATGCATATATCTAGAAAAAGCTTTGAACCTATTCAGAGGGTTTGGTTGTTTGATGCCAAGTTACATTTATTCCCAGGAAAGCTCAAGTCGAGATAGAACGACCCTTATACTATTACACATATCTTTTCACATGGAGCCGTTGAGATCATAGACCCAAAGACAGGTCAAACTTTCACTGTGAATGGTCAGAGACTGAAACCTTACATTGAGAACATTGAACCTGGACCTATCCCAGAGAAGGCAGCACTTTTAGACTCCTGAGAGGTGCATGCCCGGTTGAAGGCATTAAACTTAGCACTTGTTGGGAGGCAACCCAACCCAATTTTGCTTATACGTAATAGATTAATTTCTTTTCAGGTTGGAGCTAGTGTTTTAACAAGAATAATTCAGAGCAATTGAGGTGATATCTTCCCCTTCTCATGTTAACTTTCTATTCATCAGCCTACAACGAGGACATTGCATGAAATAGGCAGGGGGAGGTAAAATTTTTGCTGAGTTACCTATATCTAGTTTCCATCAGTCTTACATATATGCATTTGCATTAAAAAAAAAACCACTTATATATAGCATTTATTCAAAAAAATCAAAAATATTTTTATCAAGGAGGTTTTATTGAGAATTTTCTTCTTGAATAATTTCTTAGTTTAGAATCTAGTACATCCATTTCACTTACATGTAGACTTTGTAATGGATTCATTATGAAAACCAATAGACATCTTTAGTTTGTTGAGGAAAACCATTTGCTTCTTTTCCTGAACCCTTGGACAGTTAGTTAAGGAGTCAGGCAAACTATCTTTTATTAAATTCACCAAATATTTGTGAGGTGAGAGTAGAGTGTCTACTGGTGCTCTAAGTTTAGTGCGAGGACTCTTAAGTTATGGATAATTGAATAATGATACCTCAGAGTTTTGCATAGTTTTCCGCTCTCGGTTCCCGCGTACGAATTTTGTGTGAAATTTTGAGAGCCACCAAATAAGGCAAATACACAAAAATCGAGTTCTAATAAAACTATGACCAAGGTAGATGGTTACGACCGTCCTTTATGGAATCCTCGGCTGAAGGAGGGTATTAGTGTCAAAGGTCAGAAATACATTATCCTATCCATTTTTTTCCTGTGCCGAGAGTAAGCACTTCCACCAAATAAGCCACACAATATCCTCCTGAACACCCTCAATTCCCAAATAATGCCTCATAAATGAAAGTTGTGTTGTATGGTGTTATGTTGTTATGAAAAAAAAAATAGAGAAAAAAAAAAACTATTTGAGTTCATAGTTATATTTATGTGTTGATTTGTTATGAATAAATTTTATTGAGGCAACAATACCCACTACCATTTGCGATCCACCAAATAAAACACATACCTACTTTTCTGTATTTCTGACCACCTGAATATTAGCTAAGAAATTCTGACTTAGTTGTAAGGTTATCAAAACTTTATTAAAGTATTAATGCCAGGTGAGGTCACCAAATATTGAGTGTATTTACACAATCTGGTGAATTGTGAGCTCGAAAAAAAAAACAAAGAGAGAGTGAGTGCAAAGGAACCAAAAAAGGATCACAGTTTTGAGTGTCTCTTTGGGTTGACTTATTTGATAGTCTAGAGATCGAGAGTCTGTAGTACTAGTCTATATGTAGCACCAGATGAGTATGAGATACTAAATATAAAATCATTTGACTCAGATATCTTCTACCTAAGCTAAAAAGTCGAGGTCAAATCACAGTGTACTAGTTATATTATCCCTGAGGGAAGAAGTTTGTCTATCCTGATAGAATTTTTACCGAGGGTCTAGTACAAACTTTAAGTGTGTGTTGGCGTTTCACTTGAATCTGTTACTTATGCTATTATTACTACATTTTTCATGTTGTCTAGATCTCCAAACTTTCGAAAGAAGAAAACTTTTGTTAAACCCCTGATATAAATAAAAAAAAAATCAACTATTTGGGAGCTAAGTTGTAAACAGCATGCATCATATATTTTTCATTCTTGCATTTGCTCGAGAACTAGCAAAACATAGGTATGGGGTGTGATAAATCCATATTTATATATATAATTTATGCTTAACTATTGTTAGTTTAAGAGTAAAATAGTTTACATTGCATTAGATTATATTATATTAGTTACATTATAGTATTTTGCAAATATTGCATTTTTAGAGATATAATTATAATTTTTGTTGCTACTTATATCTGATTCCTTGATTTTTTTTTTTATCTATACAGGTTCCAAGTCTAGATTTAGCCAGAGCTCCACATTAACGTTGAATCAAATTGAGCTCAAATTTTTTGATGAGATTAAACATATTTTCTATACCAAAACCCAATTTAACCCTTACCTTTAACCTATTTAAAAACCTATTTTCCCACCTAAGCCAAAAATCCTACACAACATTTCTAATTTCCTTCCTAATCCTACAACCATTTATGTCATTTTCCTATTCCACCACATACCCTCACGTAAACTTTTCCCCTCCAATCTCACGTACAACACCCACTAAAAAATTACCACAACTTTCCTCCGTACACCACCCAATATTCCCTCCCATTATTAAAACAAAAAAAAAATCCAAAGCCAACTACCCCTCTTCAACGAATTCCCACACCCACTTTCTATTCTAACAAAAAAAAAATTCCACACCCAAAACCCCTCCCAACCGAACTCCCATCCTTTATAAAAGCCCCCAATCGTAGCCACGGAATCCCATCTCCAAAAATATCCAATCTCATCTCTCTGATCAATCCATCGAATCTCCCCACCGGCAACCTCCCCATCCATCCTCTCTCCCAATCGCTTCCCTACTCAAATAATTCTTCCACCATTTTTTTTCTCTCTTTCCCTCCCTATCCGTTCCCTCCCCCTCTCTCTCTTCCCCATCACCATATTCCCCCCTCCATCAATTCTACGTAGGCCCCCTCCTCTTCTCAACTCAATATCTCTCTCTCTCTCTCTCTCTCTCTCTCTCTCTCTCTCTCATTAATTCTCCACTAAATATTCCTCCTACGAAAATTCATATCTTTCAACCGTACTCCTTGCACTCCAACGGCATTTCCCCCTCTCAATTCTCTCCATCTCAATTCCCTCTATCTCCTTGTGCTCTTGCAACGATCATGACCTCTACGTTGACCCTCATCCACACTCGCCCTCACCAACAACATGTTTGCACGTCCTCAACATAAGGTCGCGACCCCTAGCAACCACACGCTATCGACGAACGTTGCACCACCCTCAACCACGACGTCTCTTCTCCGACCTCTCGCCTCCGTGCACATTCTCCACCGACGATCGTCAACGTCACTCACCACCCCTATCACGACATCATCGGATTTCTATCTGAGATTATTTTTCTCTTCTTCTTGTTATTCTATGTTATTCTGACTTTCTATTAGTAGTATTAAAGTTCTTATTTGCATTTACGTGTTCACTTCGTATTTGTCTTCATGTTTGTTTAATTTATTTCCTTTTATTAAAAAAATATAAATAAAAAAAATATAAATAAAAAAAATCGTTTACTTGATCAGGTTGGAAATCATCTAGATATCCCTACTTCCCTGTGAGATGACCCGTACTCCTAACATTATTCTCATATTTTTCGGAGATGGTTTCATAAATTGAAAACGACGTGTTTTTGCACTTACGACGACGGATTTATCATTATCGCGATTTCATGTCCAATAAATTTCTACCTCTCCTCTTTGCACAAGGGAAGTTAGTCGAAAATCAACAAGCCTATCCACCAAGTTACTTCAGTTCCTCGTGCATGGGCTCGATTCGAGACTTCCATCCCTTGCGAGTAGGTTGTAAGCACCAACGAAAGTCGGCCTAGGAAACGTAATTCTTGCAAAACTTGTTTGGCCACCAACTAAATACTTAATTCTAAGACCTAGAATCTACTAAAAATAGATCTCACTGCATTTGCGTTCGTTTTGCCAGTGGTAGAACTCTTTAGGAAGTTTCTATTTTTATTATGATTTCTTCTAAGTCCTAAGAGAGTTAAACCTGTTTGGCTTAAAGAAATGGATCACCCTTACTCCTATCATTTAGATTATCAGAGTCAATACTTCCCATCTTTTAATCAGGATCCCATGCCCCGAGCATATCCATCCTTTGATGGATACAATGACAATTTATGGGATCAATCATATTCCTATTCTGGGAGTACTGACCTGATAACTCCCACTTTTGAGCAGAGCCTAGGAATGGAATTTTTTAGTTTTCAAACACCCAACCCTCCCACCCTTCATGATTTTCCTTATCGAGGTTAAACCGATACCCCTAGGCACAGAGCCTGAGATTGACTATCATCCCCAATCTGATAGCAGTAGCCTCTCCTCTTTTATGATAGAAATGCAAAACCAACAAAAAGAAATGATGGAGTCTATGGGAGAGATGTTGAGGAATTAGACAGCTTAGCTACTCTTTTACTATTGATTCTGATCCTTACCCATACAACCATGATCATCAAAATAATTCTGAAGAAACCAATGACAATAGGGATCCTATTTTGAGTAGCTACCACTTAGACTCTCCCCATGAGACATAGCCTCTAGGGGAAAATGACCCTAGCGATTATCCACCCGAACTATATTGGAGTCAAAAAAAAGGGAAGATGGTATCTCTTGAGAACCTTGACCCCAATGACAGTATTTTTCTTACCCCTAATAACCAGAGTCAAGGTCGTGTTGTTCATGCCACTTCCCCTATTAATCATGTGGTGGAACATCATTCTACCCTTAGTGAACCTAATCCTGACCCTACACTTAGGGAATCAACACCTACCATTCAGCATTCTAAGGATTTAAATGCGCCCAATGAAGGTGACCCTAAGGGAATGGAGGATGAATTGGATCAATTTTGGTCTCAGGGATATAAAGAGTCTATTTTAGAGGACAAGGATGACCCAATGGAGGAACCCGGACTGAGAGTTTGGAGTGAATCTCGAGGAGATTATGTGTTATTCAAGGACTTACCCCTGAGGATATAAATGATCTGGTGAAATCCGGATTCCTCCCTTCTTTTGATTTTGAGAGTCATCCTCTGCAAAATCAGTTGATATTGGAGGAGGACGAACACAATAGTGAGAAGCCTAGGGGAGACTCTCGGGGACAGTACGCATCATTTAAGGATTCATGCCCCGAGAAGAATAAAGAATTGAGTGATATAGGCTTTCTACAAAACATTAAGACAGATCCTCCTTCGGAAATAATTGAGGATACTGAAGCAACTCCTCTCTTTACTGGTGAATCACATATACACCCCAACAAAAACTTAAGTGAACCAAAAGAATCCGGGGATGAAATTAATGAAAAAGATTCTGTTGTGTCGACCCTGCCATCAAAGGAATTTGATTTGGAGTCCACCATTGATTCACATATACCGGAAGGTGAAAATATGACTCCGATCATTAATGATAGGCAGGGTGACGTGAATTTTTCTACAACTGTTAAGGCAAATAATACAGAATCTGAATTGTTGGACTTGACACAAACTAAGTCCTTATACTTAACCATTACCACCCAACACCACAAGCAACCCTTACACTCCCTAACCGATCCTTGGCTCAGGTCTCTGCTAACATACATTCTTTCTAGGGAGCATATCAGGCCAGTATATCCTCGGGTAAAATGGTGAGTTTGGATTGATGCTTATACTTTTAGTCTTGACACTCAAGGGTTTGAAATAATTATGCATACATCTTTTAAAACCCTTCCTACTTTGGAGGACCTTTGTTATCCTCTACTTATTCCATTTCAAGAGGTCTCTTCTCCTGTTACTCTTTTTCCTAGACCTCTCCAGGTAGCCTACGAAGTCTCTGCTTTCATGTCTTCTAGCAAGCATTTGGAATCACATTGCATCATCAGGTCGCCAACATCCGTGGCGACCTGTTTTCTAAGCACGCACTGTTACGCATATTTTTAGGGCCTAGCTCTTTCTGTTTGGAGCCAGACTTACAAGTTCTCTATAAGTCTAGCTGCCGACAGAAAATGCACCGCATGTTGAGAGGCAACCCAATGTCCTGAATAACGCCTTCATTAGGTGATTTCCTTGCTTTCTCCTCCTGTTTTAATTTTACAATGAGGACATTGTAGGATTTAGGCATGGGGGGGTGCATTTTGCATTTTTAGGCATTATTCATGCATTTACGTTAGGTGCATTAGCCAAAAAAAAAAAATCTTGAGCTGAATTGGTTAGCCCTAGCAAAACTTCTTTGTTAAGTTGGTGTTATTGAAGATTTTCTTCTTTAATTGTTTCAAAGTTTAGAATCCAATACATTCACTTGCACGTAGACCGGGTAATAGATCTTTGTAGAAAATCAATAAGCATTTTTAGTCTGCTAAATCCTTGGGCAGTTTGAAGAGAGTCAGGCAAACTACCTTTGATTAGATCCACCTATTATTTGTGAGGAGAAAGTAGAGAGACTACTAGTGCGCTAAGTCTATTGCAATGACTCTTAAGTTATGGATAATTAGATGATGATACCTAAGAGTTAGACATAGTTTTCGCTCTCTATTCTTCTATGCAAATATTGTATGAATTACTGAGAGTCACCAAATAAGGCAGATACACAGAGATTGAGTCCAAATAAAATTATAACTATGGTGGATGGCTACGACCGTCCTTCATAGAATCCTTGGCTAAAGGAGGGTAGTGGTGTCAAAGGTCAGAAATACGCTTGTCCTATCCATCCTTTCCAATGCTGAGAGTAGGCACTTCTACCAAATAAGCCACACAATATCCTCTTGACCATCATCATCCCTAATAATACCTCATGAATAAAAGTCTGTATCGTGTTGTGTTGAGTTATGAAAGAGAGAAAGAAAAAGAAAAAAGAAAAAGAAATAAAAAAAGGAAAGGAAAAGAGAGAAAAAGAAGAAAAGAAATATATATATAAAAAGAGAGAGAAAAAAGAAATATATATATATAAAGAAAAAAAATGTGTTCGAGTTATAACTGTCTTAGGTGTCAATTCTATCAGATGTCCATATCATTGAGGCAATAAAAACATCCATTGCGATCCACCAAATATGACCAATACCTATGTTTCAGTATTTCTGATCGCCCGAATACTAGTTGAGGACTTCTAACTTAGTTGTAGGGTTATTAGAACTTTACTTGAAGTGTGAAAGCCATGTGAGACCACCAAACAGTGAGTACATTTACAAAATCTGATAAGATATGTGATCTCAGAAAAGAAAGAAAAAAAAGAAAAAAGTGAGCGAGTGAGCGCAAAAGAACGTTAAGAGAGCACAGTTTTTAGCCTTTCTCTGGGTTGACTCATTTGATAGTCTAGAGATCTAGAGTCTGCAGTACTAGACTACATGTAGCACCTGATGAGTGTGAACCACCAATTATAAATCCATTCAACTCAGTATCTCCTACCTAAGCCAAAAATTTGGGGTCAAATTATAGATCATTTTCTGCTTTATCCTCGAGGGAAGTAGTTGCCTATCCTGATAGAATTTCATCAAGGGTTAAGTGCGAATTGCAAATGTAAGTTCGCTTTTCACTTGAATCCATTACCTAGACTACCATCACTTCACACTTGTCTGGATCTCTAAATTTTTGGAATAAGAAAAAAAGAAATCTTTGTCACTTACATCACTTTTTACTTTTGCTAGGGACTAGCAAAAATTAGGCATGGGAGCGTTTGATAAGACCACAATTGTGGGCTTAGTAAATGCTTAAATGTCTAATTACTAAATTAATGTTTGCATATACATAGCATACTTTAATATATAAATAGATTAGTTTATAAATAAGGGCTTGCATACATATTTATACATTCCATTATAGTGACATGCATTTCATGCATTATTTTAGATAAATTGTATAAATAATCCAATTTATTTCTTTATTCTCTTCCTTCCTGCAAAATGCGCAATGCCTTCCCGACTCAACGCTCCGCACACGCGCCTGTCCGTGCTCCCACCAACTGCCAATAGCGTACTCATGCCAACCTAAGGTGACTGTGCATCTCGCAACCTCGCAACAGCAACCTCTCTAAACTACCCCATCACCAAGATTGTTGGAGAGGATCTCAGCAAAAGAAACAAACTGAGAAGCATTTAAAAGAAGAGGCACATCCATCCTCTGGGGGATCTCATCCATCTATCTTCCCCGTGGGGGATCTCCTCCATCCTCTCCACCATGAAGAGAGCCTGCACTGTGGATCCAGTGCACACTATGGCCTAAGGCGTACTCCATCCCCACTCCCTCTTCCTCTCGTTGGTTGCACGGGACAGTGTGAGGCCACCATCCTCCCTTCACCCTTGCAACAGACCCCTTCACAACCCACCACCACCCTCTCTTCCCTCTCCGTCTTCTCTTCCCTCTCCGTCTTCTTCTTCTTCAACCTGCCACCATCCACTATTCATGAAGAACCCAAAACTCCATGCTCATAGCAACCTCAGCTGCGCCACCCTCACGCACCATCGCCCTCGCATAAGCGCCACCCTCACGTGTTGCCTCCCTCGCACTCCTCTCCACACGTGCACGTGCCTCCTTATTTCGAACAGCCTACACGTGCCCCTTCGCACGCACCTTCAGCAGCAGCATCGCCCCCTTCGCCAGCTCCTCTGGCTGAGCACCACACTCACCTCGCCACGACAACACATCCCCGCGCACATGCACCAGCACTCTTCTCCATGCGCACGCGCGTCTCTGCATGCACAGCAGCAGCAGTAGCAGCCAGCAGGAAGAGCTTCACCGTCGCCACCGGTCACCTCCTCCAACCGGCCGCCTCCGGTGACCATCAGCCACCCCGTCACCGCCATCTCAAAGCCCTCGTCATAATGCACCTCTGCCACAAGTGGTTCACGCCGCCATTGACCCACGCGTGCGCACGAAGGAAAGAGATGTAATCCTTTATTTTTCCAGCAATTAGTATTTACGATTTTTGCCATTGAGAGGTTACTATTCCCTTATTTATCTCATTATTATATTAGAGCAGAATTGCATGGACATTCCACTTTGTTATCTGAATTACTTAGAGTTGCATTCTTCTCATAAAGAATATAGAATATGAGTTATTGATTATATGAGTGGACTTAGCTCTGAAAGAGATAAATATTAACACATTTTTAGCAGTACTAAGATCCTGATTGACATATTTCCATGATGGTGATTTTGTATGTGCGCACCTATATTCTCGAATAATTACATAAAATTATGACTCATATTGAAAAAGAATTGCACGAATTAGCATGCACACCCATTGAGTTTCCCAAATAATTGAGGCACCACTCACTAGTATAATAGGCTAATTCCTCCCTATGGAGACGACCTAACTATTTTCATGGTTATATTTTGAGTAATAAATATTTTTGATAGTCAATTTTCCACCACAAAAACTTACAACGACACATTATTTTGTGTTTAAAATTTCAACGAAAGTGAAAATCGACACTTCACGTGTTGTAGTATAGATGATCAGAGTGGAGCTAACATTTAAATTTATAATTCTTAAATGAAAAGTAATCCGAGGTCATTCGCTGGGAGCAATCTAATGAGTGAATTACCACTATTAACATTTCACGATATTTAAATTCAGGGACTGGATTGACTGAACTTGCTTTTCCAATAGCTAAGTTTATTTTAAGAATGAAAAGATCAACCCCGCAATTTCACTACTTCAATTGAGACAATTGCATTTTCAATTATTTAATTCTTAATCAAAAATAGGCAAATGTCAAGGCAAACTATGCACTAAATAATCGATATCAACGATGTTTGAACAAGACTTATGCAATAAAATTCATTTAGAGCTAAAACTTAAGCAAGATCCACAAACTATTCAAACCAGTCCTTGAATCCTTGCAATTAGGCTTATGTGACCTTCATTTAGGTCCTTGTGATTATTTCTCTTTCATTTGAGCCCCTTCAGTCGTTTCCCTTGTAAATTAGCCTCTACAGGCAGCAATGCTTCTTCTCCGGTGAGTCTCACCGAGCTCGACCAGAATTGAGCTTCGGTGAGCAGAATGCTTTGACCAAAGGCAAAGTGAGGTCGTTAGGTTACTACAGATGAGATGGTGGTCAATGATGCACAGTGAGGAAGTGGTGTAAACAACTGTCAATGATGATAGATTTAGCAGAGCTATTCAGAGCTTATCCATGGACAAAACCACTCTTCGACAAGGGCAAAATGTTCCTTGTAACTTCACAGAGGTTCTTGTGAAGCTTGGAAGCCGGAGGCGCGGTGGAGGGCACTGATAGTGTTGGAAGAGGAAGTGGTGGTCGATGTAGTTCGACATGGGCAAAACGACGTCCTTGTCCTCAACCAAGGGGTTTGGGAGCTTGAGTGGGGCTTGCTGGAGGTGATGGCACCATCAATTTGAGGCGTTGAGGTAGGAATTAGCGTGGCTAGCTTGTAGGGTGGTTAGCCAAAGGACAGTGATGCACGGTGCTCGCTGGTTGATGAACCTCCAGTGACAACGGTGATGGCATGTCATGAAGGAGACCGCCTGCGTTGGCTACTGGTCGTGAGGAAAAAGGAGCTCTGAGAGGTGACTGACAATGAGGGAAAGGAAGGAGAGGGTATGCTTTGGTTAGCAATGACCAGAGGACGATGAGGAAGAAGTTGGTGCTGCCCTTGTGGTCGGAGGATGCATAAATGAGGAGGTCTGAGGGGCCGTCGGGGTCTCATCGACAGCAATGTTGGAGGGAGAAGAGATGGCATGCCTCGACTTGATGAGGAGAAGTAACGAGCTTGAGGGAGCTTTATTACTCCTTTGCATGCAAGGAGAGGGCCGATAGTTGTGGGAACTAACTCGTCGGAATTCGCGGCCAGCGATGAGGAGGTGGAAGGTGAAGAAGATGCTGTAGGGGTCTCTTTGTAAGGAAAATCAAAAGTTAAGGGGGCATTTGCAAGGAAATTAGGAATTAAGGGCCAAATTGCAAACTTGGCCAAGATGAAGTCCAAATGAGCCCAAATTTTTATGGTAACCTAATTTGGACATAGAAAATTTAATGGTGGCTTCAATTGTTGATTTTGATGAATTTTGCATGGTCAATGTATGATTTGACCCAAAATGTAGTAAAAACCTACCTAAGTTTCTGTTTAAAGTCAAAATGGATTCCACTTATCAAATTGACTGTTCTAATCCTCATAGAATATTTTTAGATGATTTTAGAGGATTTATATTACATTTATTTCCATTAAAAATGTTTTAATTGAAGTGGGGTTGAAATTAGGATTTTTGATTAAGAACTAACATTCAATTTGAATGAAAATTATAAATTATTCAATATCAACGTACTTCTTGGAGATTTAAGCTAATTGATCTTTGATTAATCATAAGTTCGTCCCTTAGCTATTCTGCATTTATAATTGTCCATTAAAATAATAGAATTAACCTCTTTTTATTAATTACTCTTTCTTTAGCCTTGATTGAATTATATTCTTTTGTATAATAATTGTGGCAATTTAACCTTAGAACTTAGTCAAATTTAGCTAGATACAGAGTATGATAGCGATGCCATCATACCACATGATTCATTTGACATCGTTGTTAACGAAAACTAACATATGACTGTTGCATTAATGGATTAGGCATTCAAACAAGTAATACATATCTGTAACTCTTATGCTTTCATTTTGAGGTGTAACCCATACAAGAGGTTAAGTCATGCCACTACGTGCATACAGGAAATTTTAGACTCCTATAAGGCCAGTTAACGTGCTAAGGCATCCCACCACGAAATTTAAAGGAGAAAAAGGAAATAGTATAAGGACCACTGATGGGAATACCATCATAAACCCTAACTATCCCATTTTAGTCTAAACTAAAAGATAAAAGCTCCTAAATATTCATCTAAGGGTTATATCTCCATCATATTATGTTTTGAGAAGAGAACAAAAAACCAAGGTTAATTCTGTAATTTTAATAGCATATCATGAACACAGAATAACCAAGGGGTTAGTTAAGGGTGAATTAAAGGTCAAAACAGCACTAAAATCAAATAAGTGGGTTCATGCAGACAGAAACGGATTTTTGTGCACTTCGAGAGTCAAAACAGCACCCCAAACCCTAATTTTAGACCCACTTAATTAACAGAGGTTTTGGTCAAAATAAATTCCATTTAAACCTTCTAAAATTCATATAAAAATATTCCATAATATTTGGTAACCTTTATTTGACCTTCTGAACCTATTTTGACCTAAAACAAAGTCTCAGACGGAAAGTTGCCCTGATTTGGGTTTCTACGATATTACCCAGTCAAACTTGGTCAAAATCAAAATTTGACTTCACCATCAGATTTCTTGGGTCTAAATTAGGTTTGTACCAAAATTTGGGCCCAATCAAAGATCATGTTGACCTAGTTTGCATTTTGGTCTAATCTGACTCTCTCTCTCTCAATTAGCCCCTCAACTTTTGAATTATTTGCATATAGGTCCTTATGTTTCTCGTCATCTTTGCAAATAGGTCTCTACCACCATTAGTGTGAACAGAAGCTCCACCATCGAGATTCAAGCAAAGATTTCTCACTCGATTCTCAATCAATCAGTCCCAAAATTGAAAGAGAGGTTCCTTAAGGAATTCCCTTCCAATTTTCTCTTCCAATTGAGACCAGCCATAAATCCTAACTCCTTCCCAAAAGCTAATGCGAATGATTGGAAAGGAAGGGTATCTGAGCCCATGTGATCTTTGAAGCTCGCAAGCTTGGTTTCCAAGCTTGGAAGGCCTCCTAAAGGCCCATAAAAGGCTCTACATCAAGTTCCTCAATTCCTTAGCAAGTTTTGGCCTAAGAAACCCCTCTTCCTCCCTTCTCAGGCCACCCATAAACTCTGCTCCGGCGACCTTTTTCCATCCTCCTCTTCCAGCAGTCCAACCATCAAATTGGATAGCCCTCTACCTTCCTCTGACGATCCCGCTCCTCACCAGCCACAGCAGGGGCATTCTTCCCCCTCATTGTCGTCGTATCAACCCACCAGACTTCGCCATCTTCTTCGGCTCTGTCTCGCCAACGCTGGCGCTTCCCTTCAGCCCCCTTTGCTCCTAAGTCCTTCTATACCTTCCTACTTAAGTCCTTCAGCCCCCTTTGCTCCTAATTTCATCAAACAGAACTACTTAAGTCCAGCCTAAATGTTATCAGACGTCTGAATCAACAGTCAGACATCTTAAAACACTTTATCAGACGTCTGATTTGGGAATTAGACGTCTGGAAGTGTTGTTTAAACCCTAATTGGTTTTCTAAGTTCTCTACAGAAAACCTAAGTATCCTAGGGTTGTGCAAGTGTTCCTAGGACTACTGTTAGGGTACTTTGAGGCTCTTTAACAGAAATCTAAGTAACAAAAATAAAGAGCAACAAAAGAAACGAAAAATACAATGAGTACAAGAGAAGGAAATCTATCCTATTCTTCATCTCCTTCCTTCTTCAATATATCGCTCCTCGCAAATCTCTTCTGTTCTCCATCAAGCTCCTCCAATCCGTCCTGGATGCGAGCTCGAATTTCGTCTAATCACGTACCCATTTGCAATTGGCCTGAAATCTAAGACTCCAAGTGCAAATGTTAAATAACACGTGTTTTGTTATCATCAAAATAAATTATCGTGGTACTCTAGCACCAACAATCTCCCCCTTTTTTATGATGACAAAATCATAAATAATAGTGCAGAAAATCCTCCCCCTTTTTGACATTATCAAAAAGGTTTAATTGATTTTACATTTCCTATAACTCCCCCTTAAAACATGCTCTTCTATAAATTTCTTTTGACAAAGGTAATGTCTTCCCTCTTTTTTATAACAACAAGATAGCTATTATTTTTCTCCCCCTTTTTAAAGGAAATTTAGCTACCTTATATCTCCCCCTTAAAAATTGACAATTAGCTTATAATTTTTTGCTCCCCCTATCTAAATGCTTATGATAAAAAAAGATAGGGTAAATGATTTTTACCTCACCTACCATGGCCAGTAAAATGGCCCAAATGGTGGTGGTGGATGCCACATCGGATGGGGCTCCCATCCGTAGCTTGGAGGACTGGGCATTGGCGCCGGTCTCCAATCTGGTGGTCAACGTGCGGCGAGTCCGTCGCTTGTTCGTCGTCTCGTCGGTCTTCTTGTTCTCCTCCTTGGTCTGCTCCTTGGTTTTCCCAACTCGAGTTGACCAGCCTTGAGTTTGTAGGTCCAGTCCTTTGTGTTGTAGTTATCCCTGAAACCTACAAAACAAGATTCCAATTCTTTTTTCGGTATCCAAGTGGGCTTGGATCCGGATCTGTTAGTGGGTCTCCTTGACGGAGATCCTTTCTCAACCTTAGGGCTATATAGGTTATCTACCCTATTTATCAATTTATTTGATTTCTCCCTAAGACATGAAAGTTCATTTTCTATAATATTCATCTTAATTTTTAAATCAGAAATTTCTATTTTTAGACTAACATTTTTCTCAATCAATTTATTATTTTCATTGATGAGGTTTTGATTTTCTAATAATAGGTTATCAATTCTAGGACTAGCTTCTATGTCCTTAAGTTATTTTTCTAACCTATCATTTTCATTTTTAAGAAAACTAAGGTTCTTTTTAATGCTTTTGTTTTCTATTCTTAATGATTTACTAACATCAAATAATTCATTAAAAGCTTCTTGTAAGTCGTAACTTACCTTGTTGTCTGAGTCGCTTCCGCTTTCGCTGTCGCTTCCTCTGGCCATGAAACCAAAGCAAACGGTTTCTTCTTTTTCTTCTTCTTCTTCCTCCGAGCTTGAATCGTCCCAAGTGGCTTGGAACGCCTTCTTCTTAGATTTCTTCTCCTTTTCCTTCTTCTCCTTTTTGAGAAGAGGGCACTCTGGTCGTAGGTGCCCTTTCTTGTTGCAGTGGTAGCAACGTCTCGGGCTTTCCTTCTTCTCCTTTTTCTCTTTCTTTAATTCCCTACAAAACTTGGAAAATTTTTTAAGTAAAATTCTAAAGTCTTCGTCGTCGGAACTTACCTCGCTATCCGACGCGGCTCTGAAGGCGAGAGTCTTCTTTGGTTTAGGCTCCGGTGTATCCTTCTCCTTCTGCTTCAACTTAGTCTTGTAGGCCATTAGATTGCCTAGGAGATCTTCCATGTTGAGCTCCTCCACTTCGTTCGCCTCCTCGATGGCGGTGACTTTCTGTTCCCACTCCAGTCCGAGGGAATGAAGAAGCTTCCCTTGAAGCTCCCCCTTGATGAAAGTCTTCCCTAATGCTTTCAAATTATTTACGATGAGAGTGAACCTAGTGTTCATCTCACTCAAAGATTCGTTAGGCTTCATAGAAAAAGATTCAAATTCTTGAGAAAGTAAATTTATTTTAGAAGTTTTTACCTTAGAGGTACCTTCATGAGTTACCTCGAGTGTGTGCCAAATCTCGTATGTGGTGGCGCATTGCGAGATTCTGTTGAACTCCTCTGAGCTGAGCGCGCAATACAACGCGTTCATTGTTTTCGCGTTGAGCGAGAGTTCCCGAATCTGCTGCTGCGAGTATCCTCCGGCGGGTTTTTCTGGGATGTTGAAGGGGGTCTCGCACCTGGCCCAGACCGTGAAATCGGTGGCTTGAAGTCACGTCTTCATCCGCAGCTTCCAGTAAGGGTAGTTGCTCCCGTCGAAGAATGGCGGACGAGTCGTAGACTGGCCCTCGGAAATCCTACCCGCGGAACTGCTCCCCTCCATAGATCTTCTTGCTGGGTTGTTACGTCGAAACAGCAAGACCTGCTCTGATACCAACTGTAGTTTCGCCCTACTAGGAGGGGGTGACGTAATAATTGCGAAAATAAATAATAAACAATCTCAAAAAATAACAATCACACAAGTACACAAGTATTTATAGGTGGAAACCCAAACCGGGTGAAAACCACCACCTAACCCTCTCGAGTTAGGATTTTCCGATCAACCAAGTTGATCAAAACCACTAAACCTAATCACTTTAAAACGAGGGTGATTCAACCTCAATTACAACCACGCTACTTAAACGAGGGTAGCGTACCTCAACCCCATCTCTCCACGAGAAGGATTTTGTCTCACGAAGGAGATGGGAATTCGCAAAGCGAATACCCAACCAAATAACAAAGATAAAACAAGTAATCCTATAAAGCCAACAAAGTAATATTTAACCTAAGCTTCTATAGGAAATAGGATGCTTCCCTTTGAAAGGAGTGCGTCGACGAAGCGGATGCGTGTGCCACGTGACAGCGCAACGTCGCTCTCGTGAACAACGACGGGAGAGCGGGTGCGCAACAGCTTGATGCTCTCAAGATGAAGAATTAGAGCTTAGAGAGCAAGAGAGACACAAAATGGTTTGAAAGTATATTGCAAGGTGTGTCTTGTGTTTCTTAGGTGTCTGTTGGTGTGTAAAGGCTCCCCTCTATTTATAGAGGCCTTAGGAAGGCTTTGGAAGGCTTAGAAAAGCTTCCATAGCCGTTGGGTGCAAAGCCCAAGTGAATCAGCCCGAAATCAGGAACAATCATTGTTCTAACAGGCTTATCAGACGTCTAATTCTAGCATCAGACGTCTGGAAGATCACTTTAAGATGTCTGATTTAAAGGTCAAACGTCTGATTTTGGGCGGGGCTCTTTCTGACTTGGATCAGATCTAAACAGGGTTCTTGTGCAAGTCCATCAGACGACATATAGGATGTCTGGCACTATGTCTAGACGTCTGGAAACCTACTTTTACTGTGGGAATGGATTTCCAAACGTTGCAACGGCTAGAAAATCTCTGAGAAGAGATTTTGGGTCAGCCGAGGCAAAACGGTCAATTATCAGACGTCTGGAAAGTCCTATGGACGTCTGATAAGGCTCTAACGGTCACATCCTTAAGTGTTTGTTAAGCCAGCTAACGGTCCACTAGTTGGACGTCTGGCAAAGTCATCAGACATCTCCTAAGACATCTGGTCTAAGGTCTGGACATCTGATTTCATCAGACAGAACTACTTAAGTCCAGCCTAAATGTTATCAGACGTCTGAATCAACAGTCAGACGTCTTAAAACACTTTATTAGACGTCTGATTTGGGAATTAGACGTCTGGAAGTGTTGTTTAAACCCTATATTGGTTTTCTAAGTTCTCTACAGAAAACCTAAGTATCCTAGGGTTGTGCAGGTGTTCCTAGGACTACTGTTAGGGTACTTTGAGGCTCTTTAACAGAAATCTAAGTAACAAAAATAAAGAGTAACAAAAGAAACGAAAAATACAATGAGTACAAGAGAAGGAAATCTATCCTATTCTTCATCTCCTTCCTTCTTCAATATATCGCTCCTCGCGAATCTCTTCTGTTCTCCATCAGGCTCCTCCAATCCGTCCTGGATGCGAGCTCGAATTTCGTCTAATCACGTATCCATTTGCAATTGGCCTGAAATCTAAGACTCCAAGTGCAAATGTTAAATAACACGTGTTTTGTTATCATCAAAATAAATGATCGTGGTGCTCTAGCACCAACAGAAAGCTCACAAGAGTTCTGCATACTGGACATTTTCCAGTATCAGACATCTGGAGCACATCCCAGATGTCTGGAGTAGCAGAAGGACATCTGGAGTTGAAGCTGAACGTCTGAAGGCACGCTCAGTGCCAAGGTACGTGCTTCTGTGCGGTTTACGGCCATGCAGGCCTTACCGCAGGAGATTTGTCCAGCCATTTTTAGGTCTGCGCATACATACGCAGGGGGCAGGGCATTGGAAAGGCATGAGGTGCACCCTTCGAGGTATTTTTTGACGTCTGGACACATCGCCAGACGTCTGACCGTACCTCCAGACAACTGGAAGGAGAGTCTGATGTCTAGAACTCTCCTTAGACGATTGCGGAAGGATTCGGATGCCTGAGGAAGCCACAAGAAACCCAGGGTGAGTACTGACATCTTTTAAGACGTCTGGGACTAGTCACAGACGTTTGATTTTGGACAGTGTGAGTGTTCTTGGCCCGTTTAGGGCCCAAACGGAATCGGATTTCCGCAAATGAAGTACCATTGCTTTTCGCTTTAGTTTCTCTACGAGTTAGTGATACTTGGGTACAGTTTTGGACTTGTTTGATGCAGTTGGTTAATTGTATAGGTCTCCAACTAGTTGAGTACGCGGGAACCGCGGAGGCGACGGGATCTGCGATCCGAGCCCCCATTCCTCCCATATTTGCCGGTAGAGTGGTTTACATTAATATTATGATTTAAATAAATGAACTACATGTTTAGAATAACCTGAATGAACCCTAGGGCAAGAACAGATGGGTATGGTTTGAGCTATACATACATGTAGAACCCTAGGATGAGAAAGAACCCTAGGGCAGGAACAAATGAGTATGGTTGGGCTACACTGTTTACTTGAGATGCCTGTAAAACCTTAAATGATAGCAAATGTATTGGTTATTTTAATGTGATGCCTTGTCAGTTAGAAAATCACGAGTTGCCTATTTTAAGAATGGAACCGGTAATGTAAATAGAGAAATTTGGAAGTTTGGAGTATGAAACAAAAGGAATACCAGCACGAACCCTATGGGGAATTAGGAGGAAAACTCCTGTAGACAGGAAGTGAGTTGGCCCTTGTGTACGCAGTACCAAGGAGAGCAACTGTCCCTTTTGTGTAGAGGGGTACTAGCAGCCCATTGGGTTGAGCCCTGGTGTCAGGCCTAGTCACTCTACACCGACTCTGTTTGGCCCTCGTGTACGTGGCACCGAGGTGAGCTACTTAGTGTAGGGAGGGAGCTAGCCGCCCCATGGGACCCGGGGTTAGGACTAGCCACCATACACAGACTCTTGTTAGAACCACTGGGCAAATCGGGATAATCATATGAGGGTACGCGGATTGTGGAGGGGTGAGACCCCTGTTCTATTCTGAGGGGCAAGACCCCTGTTCTAAGAGGGCAAGGCCATATACTATTCCGTGCTGTACCTTGAGGCGTACCCGCTAGCGGAAACGACTAACTGTGTGCCAATGCAGGATAGCTACCCGCGCGCTTATCATGCATGCCGTAGTCACCGCTACGTCACAACCGTGACCTCGAGGTGGTTGACTGGGTGTAGGACTACCACGGGGGACTCTCCCGGCCAGGAGAGCACTACGTGTACCTCCTACAACATGGAAAAGATTGCAATCAAGATCGTTCCCGTGAGGAACAGGCCAGATCAAGAAATGATTTAAGTGAATAGAGGAACAACAAATTAGAAGTACTTGGTTGAACTAAATGAAAATGGATAGTTACTTAATTGCATTAATTAATTGCTTATTTTAATTACATGTAAATGACTAAATTACCACTCTACTCAGCGTTCGCTAACTCCAAAAATTTTTATAACCTTGTTCATATCAGGGAGTTGAGCAGCCAGCACCACTGGCTGCAGAGGGAGTTGGGCCCAATCGAGTCCAGCCTTAGCTGAGTTTCTTACTGTTTCCTTAGCTTCTATTGTAGTAGTGAGTATTTTTGTTCTATGAAATACTATTTCAGTTACTTTTCCGCTGTACTTCCCTCTATCGTAGTTGTGATGGCCTGTAATATTGATAGACGATTCACTCTGTTTCTTTTACTATCTCTTGTTTTCTTTCTGCTTAGCTACATTGCATGTATGGATGTGAATTATTTCCTACTCTTGGTTATTTCTCGTTAGACAACTAGGTCTTGGGATTAGTTAAGGCGGGCTGATCTCTGGTCTTGTTAGGATCTGGGATCGGGTCGTAACACCGTTCCACAGCAATCCCTCTAAACCTATTTGACTTGGCCACAAGGCCGTGTTCGTGCTTTCAGATGGCTCATCGAAGCTCCGCCACCGCCCTGACTCCTTCAACTTCTTTCGCAATGCTCCGATCACGAGAGCTCCAGAGTCTACTCCTAGGCCCTGTGGTTAACTCCTAGGAAGCCACCCAGGTGCTCAATTGCACGCTACGGATGCATCTTTAACCTCAATTGGTAGCACCTTCATCTGTTGCTGCGTGCGCTGAAGGAGAAGCCAGATAGTCCCACATCGGAGACATTGCAGCTGAGTGTGTGGGATATATTGATTTCCATCCCCCGACCCTTCGCCCAAGTCATGGGGGTCGGGTCCCCTTCACCCGCACATCCACTTAACTCGCATGAGCATCACTGCTTGCCTGCGACCACTCCCGCAGACCTGCACCTTGTTCTGGATCTGGTTACCCGCCCGATAACTCAACTAACCTCGGGTCTTTGAGAGAATGAAGAGAACGAAAGAAAGAGAGGGGGGTTTACCCTTGCTCCTACTCTCTCTATACTTAGCTGCTGGAAGGCTTCCGTGCCTCTGTTGGTGCCGTGTTGTGCCTTGCCTTTCTTGAGGTTTAAAGGAAGGAAGAAGAGGCCTTTGCCTCTCTGTTGATGCTGCTCCTCCTGAACACTTAAGCCATCTAAGGCTTTATCTCTATCGTCTAATATCTGCTGGTTCTAAGTTACTGTTGCAATATTGATAACTTGGTTATGTGGATTATTAGTTGATAAATACTGTGCATTTATTTGAGCTTATCATATAGGGTTAATTTGGTGATTCAAATCACCATTTTAACCCACTTTTTTTGCACTGTGATACTTAACTTCATTCATATATCATTTTGAGTTGTTCTGAATCAAGTTTTGATTATAATTGCCTATATTTGTTGCGATTGGTGAGATTGAATTGCTATTACTTACTCCCTGTATTTAACCTCGAACTCTTTTGATTCTGAGTTATAAATTTAAATGATTTGAGCGCATTTGTCCTATACTACAACGCATTTCTTAAACAACGAATTCGCTTGAACAACCACACTACCAAGATTTTCCCGGGGATATGGGGCCTTGCCTATGCCTCCGCTGCGTTGTAGACTCTCCTTTAAGGATCGTGTAGGTCCCAAGTGGGCTTCTTAACACATTAACGGGTTCACGAGAAGTCAAGAGAAGTCGTTATGAGCTTCAACATATTTTTTAGTACTCAAAAAGTACTCCAATGGTATCAAAAATGATTCCAAAAGATGGAGAAAGTCAAATACCTTTCCAACGGGTATTTACTCGCGTGAATCTGAGTTCGTTTGGGCCTCAAACCCACCTAAAAACAAAACCCGCACACGTGAAATCCAAGCACAAGAACCTACGCACGTGAACCCACACGCTCGAGCCATGCACTAGGGCCTCGGTCCACATGTCTTGCAGCCTCAGGTCGCACACCCTCTTCCTCCTGGAGCATGCATGCACTACCTCATGCACTATAGCACCTCACTTCCCACGTGCACAACTCCCCACATACATAGCTCCTCGTCTGCTATGCGCCACTCCCCATGCCTCCTCCTTTCCTCGTGGGTTCACAAGACCACCTCCCCTCTTCTCCCGCTCTGTCTCCCACTATTTCTCACACTGTAATTGAGAGAAGGGAAAGGTGGTGGGGGTGAGGGCACCGTTGGGGTGGTGTGGGTGTCGGTGCATGTGTGACAGGGAGTTCAAGGGGGGGTTTCAAAGGTAGTTTTACTGATCATTAGGATAGGGTGGGGCCACAAAAAATTACGGGAACAACCCTACAAATCTGAACTTTTTCTTATGAGCCCTTGGGAGGAACGTGGGGGTGTAAAAATTACGCAGAAACCCCTCAGAGTTTAGGAAAAATCCTCAGGACTAATTAGACCCCACAATTAATGCGCCAAAATTGCAGGAAACCCCATGAAGTCTAGAGAATCACAAAGTGACTCTCAAGTGGTTTTTATATGCGAAAAGTTGTAGGGACCACTTTAGAGAATTTAAAAACTCTGCAATGGTCCTTGAGTCATTTCAATATAACAAACTTAAAGGAAATTTCGCCCCCAAAACTTAAGCTCGATTAGGATGGGAAAGGAAACGAAAGGAGTGCATAACAAATTTAAAGATGATCAAAGTCGGTCAGGAACACATACCCACAAACAGCTCCGGGTAGTGATGGTAACACCATCATTCACCATAATTAGATTGAATTGGTAATCAAGAGATAAATGCTCATGAATGATCACCTGAGGACCATAATTCCACTCCGATCTATTTTGAGAAGATAGAAGAATAGGGTTAATTTTGTTATTTTAACATCACATCACAAGAGCAGAGTAACCACAGGGTCATCCAAGGGTTAATTAGAGGTCAATTGAGCATTAAGGACCAGGAAGTGGGTCCACACTAATAGAAACAAGGTTTCACGAATTTCGAGAACCAAAATAGTACACAAAACCCTGATTATTAGCCCTGCTCAAATTGAAGAGGTTTTGGTCAGGATAAAATTAATATAAACCTCCTAAAATTCATAGAAAAATATTCTAAGAAGTTTAGTACCATTGGTTTGACCATTTGAACCCATTTTGACCTAGAATAGAATTTCAGACGGGATTTTGCCCTAATTTGGGCTTCTGTGAAATTTATCTAGTCAAACGTGGTCAAAACTCAAATTCAAGTTCTCCATTAGATTCTTTGGATCCAAATTAGGTTAACAACAAAACTTGGACCTAATCAGAGTCTATCTTAACCTAGTTTGAAATTTAGTCCCTAAAACCTTTGTTCTTTGCACTTAAACCCTCAGCTTTCATGTTTTCCTTTCATAAATGCCCTTAGTTTCTAATCTTCTTGACAATTTGGTCCCTACTGCCTGAATCTTCGAGATTTCCTAAACATAGTCAAACAACCCACTACCACCGACATTGACTCCTTAGAATCATCATCAGAGATCCTCCAAATCCCACCAAATTTTGTGGGATTAGTGTTCACATGACAACAAACCTATTTCACCAGGTTTCAAGCATGAAATCAACACCAATCACCACCAGCAAAGCTTAGAATTTCCAAGTTTTGCCCCAATTGAATCCTAATTAAATCTTACAAATTCTTCCAATTAGAGCTCGTGATTGAGCTCTATATAAACTCTGGATGATCCCAGCGTCCTCCTCAATCAAGTTTAGGCCCAAAATCTCCAATTATTCCCTTCTCCGGCCACTTCCCGACTCGACTCCGGAGACCTCCTCCGCCACCTTCCTCAGGCCAGCCAATAGGCAAATTGGCTGGTTCTTTTTCCTTGTCTTCGTCCAACGGTGGCCAGCCAAAGCCCCGTCAATTCTGACCTCTTCTTCATCGTCGTCTCCCTCAACGAAGCTCCCTTCGTCCTCAACGCTAGCCAATCAAAGCCATCACGAATCCACCCCTTGTTCATCCCTTGCTTAGGTTCAATCTCCTCCTCTCCCTCTCTAGATCAATCCTAGCTCCTTAACTTCTCGATCTGATCACCAATCGCCACTCTCCCCCTCCGTCTTCTTCACAACTGGCGAAGCTCCGGTGAGGTTCGCCTGGCCAACACACACGACCAAACTCACTACCACCACCACCACTATCGTCCCTACCTCCAAAGACTAAAAGCCTCATGTTTATTGGGAGCTTTGGCCATTAGAAACCTCAACTAACCAACCCACTTCACCATCACTATTAAAAGTGTCTTGCGCTGATGTTCCAAGGAGAAATGCTTGCGTCATAGTATAGTCAACAAAACTGCTTTACAACATTTAAATTTATAAGAGTGCTTGAAAATAAAGAAATTGAGTCCGAGGTCGTTCGCAGGATGCAAATATGGAATTTACGCACTAATCACAATATAAATCAATGAGCACAAGATAAATATATTCAATGAATAATTTACTCAATAATAATCAAGAGTATCTCAAGAAATAATGGGATAAAAAGAATGAGAGAAACTCTAAAAAGTGGTGATTTAAATAACTAATTAATCCATCAAATTAAGCATATATCCTAAATATATCAACTACTCAATATTGCTACAGTGGTTAGAACTACTTATCGCATCAAATAATAACTCAAATATGTCTACAGTGTCAGAGCCAAGGGCCTCAATCAGACGTCGCAAGTAAGGCTTAGACGCCTTAAGTGATCACAAGTCACAGCAGGAGCAAGCACAGAGAGCCAACACCTCAACCCAAGCACAAGGCCTTAATAGAGCTAGAACACCAAGCCTCAGAGATGATAAGTGTGTGCACGCATCTCAAGGCATCAGGCGCAAATCTCAAGGAAAACCTACCCCTAACCCCTTCAGAATTTCCTTTCTTCCATTCTCAGAACTGGGTTACAGGTAATCAGGTATATGGGTCAAAGGTCCAGGCTCATCGGGCATGAGATGAGCGAGGAGTGTAAGGCAGAGTGCAGGGGGTACCCGACCCCCCATGTACTAGGCAAGCAGCGTATGGCACGAATTCCTTATATTCGCTATTGTGAGTTTGTCCCACACAATGTGGGACTAAGTTGATGGCTTTTCTTCATGTGTAGCCGCAATGGACTTCTTCATTGAATATGATCTAAACCTCGTTGCTGCTGCTTGATTGAAGGTGCAGGAGCCTTCGTGAAGTGAAGCTGTGTTAAGTGGGTGTAGTATCAGGATGGATGGCAGTCGGAGAGAGGCGGACTACTTTGAGGAAGATGGAGGCGACGTTGGATGTCCAACGAGTACCTGCAAGCATGGAATATAGGCTCTAAGCCCCAATTAACAAGTTCATGAGAGTCACCAGAGAATGGTGAGTGTGATGGTGGGGTTCATTCAGTGAATGGCAGCGTGTGGTGGGTGGCTGAGGTCGAAGATGACGCATAGGAGGTGTAGTGCTTGACGGGGGTGTATGGTGGATGAATGCCTCAATAAAGAGAGGGCTTTTGCTCGGGTGAACGTGGCAAAGGTGTAGGAAATGACATTGAGGCGATTGGTGGAGTGTCGAGGGCACATGGGTTCATCGGAGCTATGTCGGCGCTGGAGAAGACGATGAGGGAGGCTGTGGAATGGTGGTCGAATTGATGTGGAGGGATAATTCCTAATCTAGGGTGATAGAGGAAGGGATAGGAACTACTGATGGATGAAGGGGATGGGATTCTCTCACTGGCGTGGCTAGCCGACGCCAAGGGAGATGAATTCTCCAATGAGGGAGGACGGCGACGACGATAGGGAAGGTGGGTTCTACTGTGGCTAGCGAGGAGCAGAGGAAGGAGAGGAAAGTATTATGCTAGTCAATTTGTCCATTGGCTGACCTAAGGAAGGAGGTAGAGGAGGTCCGCTGAAGCCGTGGTCGGAGATGGTCAGAGGGAGAAGATGTTTCTGGACCTAAACCAGGCTGACTCTAATGCTAGGAAGTAGGGGAGTTTATATAGAGCCTTGAATGCCCCTCAGGAGCCAATTTGAGCAGGTTCCAAGTTGGTTTCAGAGCTTGGGGGTTTTGGAATTGGAGGAGATTGGTTGCATGAGTGGTTTCAGACGATTGGAATTGATCTTGGGATCAATTTCACCAAGTTTGTTAATTTTTTGTTGAGATTCCATCAATCAAGTCGCTAGATTCAATGAAGTTGGGTTGGGTTTGTTGTTGCTTCTTTCCTTGCTTGGTCACGAGGACGAAGAAGGCGATTAGACCTGTTCGCAAGAGAGGTGAGACACTGAGGGCATCTTTGAAAGGAAAAATGAAAGTTGAGGGTTGAAGTGCAAGAAACAGAGGTCTGGGGACTAAGTTACGAACTAGGTCAAGATGGACTCTCATCGGACCCAAATTTTGGCCTTAACCTAATTTGGACTCAAGGAATCTGATGGTAAAGTTGGATTTCAGTTTTGACCATGTTTGACTAGGTAATTTGCACAAAAGCCTAAATTAGGGTAAAATCCCATCTGAGACTCTATTCAAGGTCAAAATGGGTTCAGATGGTCAAACCAAGGGTACCAAGCCTCTCAGAATATTTTTCTATGAATTTTAGGAGGTTTAGATGATTTTTATTCTGACCAGAACCTCTTCAATTTAAGCGGGTCTGAGATAAGGGTTTTGTGTTCTGATTTAGTTCTTGAAACACATGAAACCCTATTTTTATCTGTGTGAAGCCACTCTTTGAACTTTAATGCTCAATTGACCTTTAATTAACCCATGGGTGACCCCATGGTTGTTCTCCATTTGTGATATGATTTAAAACTACAGATTTAACCTTTTTTTAATGTTTTCTTCTCAGAATGGATTTGAGTGGAATTACTATCCTCAAGCGATCATTCAGGAGCATTTGTCACTTTATTTCAACTAATTCAAGTTTGTTATGGCTAATGATTGTGTTACCATCAGTCGTCCCCTCCGACCTCAGCCGACCTTTGTGCACTTCCAATCACCACGTCGACACTACCATTGAACTCACTGTCCTCCAGCAACCCTACTGAACGTTTTAATTAGGGCGATAAGGCTGTATTCTCGTCACAGGTCCTCACCGCCATCGTTGTTGTCCCCGTTGCTGTCAGCCACTGTCTGACAATCATCACCTCCACTACCACCTCAAGCAACTGCGGCCTAACCTAAAGAAGCCTCCTGCATCTTCAATTGAGCAGGAAAGCCTCAGCAACTGCTCTAATTCCTCGGAGGTCTTCCCTGCTGCAGAACGAAGATGATAAAAGGAAGAAGGGGACATTTAGTCCCACCTCATCCACTACAAAATGCACGTAGCACATAAATTGATTTGTTGACACCGGCTCCTTGCCTCTACACCGAGGGGTGAGGTCCCTCTCACTCCTTCCTCTCCATCTCGAGGGGTGGATTTGCATTGGGTTGTGTGCATTATTGCCTCAAGATGCGTGCCAATATTCCCAATACTTAGGCATTTCTGAGCCTTTGTGCTATGTGGCTTTGTGTTGAAGCTTTCCTTAAGATTTCTAAGGCTTGTGCCTTGTGCTGAGGGTTAGTGACTTAAGGCGTTTGGCTCTCTATGTTGACATCTGGTTGTGGGTGTTGTGGACTTATTGAGTTCTAATTTGATGTGGATATTGAGAGTTAGTAGTTCAAAAGCCACTGTAGAGATATTCCTTTGGCTTGATACTTTGAGATATGTGCTTAATGGTGGATTAAATTAGTGATTCAAATCACCATTTTTAGGGTTTTTAATCTTCTTTTTATCCCATTGACTTTTGAGATACTATTGCTATCATTCTAAGTATATTTTTATTCATTGAACATCTTATTATTGTGCTCATTGTCTATACTTTCGACTAGTGATTGGATTCTATATTTTCTCTCTACGAACGACCTCGAACTCATTTCTTATTTTCGAGCACTTATAAATTTTAAATGTTGTTGCATTTTTCATCACTATACTACAACGTGATATTTTCCTAACCAACAACGGAAATTCGCTGCTCTATAGGTAGCGGTCCAGCATCACCACCTCAAGCTCCAATGTCGCCTCCTTGTACCTCTGGCTCCTCCACATAATCTTCACTAGGGGCTCCTCCTACCATCTCAGCCTCTTGATGACCTAATCTAGAATCTCTATTAGTCTCTCTAAATAGGCCAAGTCATCCCCGACCCCAATGCTCTCGTGGCTCAGTACGTGAATGGGGTTGACAACATATCTCCTCAGGTTGGACACGTGGAACATGTCGTGTACACCTAACAACTGGGGTGGAAGGGCAAGCCTGCAAGCAATGGGTCCAACTCGCTCCATGACCTCAAAAGGTCCCACGAATCTTGGCACGAGCTTCCCCCTCACCCAAAATCGCTGCAAACCCTTTATGGGCATAACACAGAGGAACATGTGATCTCCAACCTCAAACTGCACCTTTCTACACTTTCGATTAGCGTAGCTCTTCTACCTACTCCTGATAGCGCGAAGTCACCTGTGGATCTACTCTATCACCTCCTAGCTCTGGCGGATCAACTTAGGACCAACCTCCCACTTGGCCCCAACCTCCACCCAACTCAAAGGAGCTACACACTTCCGCCCATATAGTTCCTCATAAGGTGCCATCCTGATGCTAGAGTGGTAACTGTTGTTACATGTAAACTCCTCTTGGGGTAAGTGCTCCTCCCAAGAGCCTCTTTAGTCCAACACATAGGCACGTAGAAGGTCCTCAAGCATCTGGATGGTGCACTTAGACTACCCATCGGTCTAGGGATGGTAAGCGGTGCTGAACCTCAAGTGAGTCCCTAAAGCCTATTGGAACTCTCCCTAGAATTGGGAAGTAAAGCAGGTGTCTCTATCAGATATGATCTCCCAAGGAACCCTGTGAAGGTGTACCATGTCTCGGATGTATCGCTTCGCCAACTATGCTGGCCTAAAGGTGACTCAGATCGGAAAAAACCATGCCATCTTCGTCAACTTGTCCACTATGACACAAATGACATCCTGTCCTCATTGTGTAATAGGTAACCCTACCACCAGGTCCATATTAACACTCTCTCACTTCCACTTTGGCACAGGAAGTGGCTGCAAGGGCCCTGCAGGCCTCTGGTGCTTGGCCTTCACTACTTGCATACCAAGCATTGATGCACGAACTCTCCAACATCCCTCTTCATCCCCCTCCACCAGAAGTCACGTTGCAAATCATGGTATATCTTGGTGTTCCCAAGATGTATAGTAAATCTAGACCTGTGCACCTCTGCTAGAAGCTCTCTTAACAACTCCTTATCCCTAGGAATGCACAATTGCCCTCTCATGTGCAAGATCTCATCGGTGAAAGTGAAGTCCCCCGGGTCTCCTGTTAGTACTCTGTCTCACAGTGTTTGCAAGTATAGTTCTATCATCTACCTAGTGATAATGCGATCTAAGAGCTCTGGTCATGTCTGGCTCGTCACTGTTACTTCCCCATAGTGTCCATGTGCTCCTGAGGTCGCAAGTTACCAACGTCCTACATCAGCTGTCAACTCTGTGCCTGTTGGTTAGACAAGTGGGTGGGTGCTTTCCGACTCGAAGCGTCAACCATCACATTGGCCTTCCCTGGATAGTATGATATGCTACAATCATAATCCTTCAGGAGCTCCAACCAACGCCTTTGTCTCATGTTAAGCTCCTTATCATCAAATAGGGACTCGAGACTCTTGTGATCTGTAAAAAGCTCAAATGTCTTACCGTACAGGTAATGCCTCTACATCTTCAAAACGAAGACAATAACTGCCAACACAATGGGGTAGTTATGCTAATGGGGCTTCAATTGCCGCGATGCATGTGCGACAACGTGACCCCGTTGCATGAGCACACCACCCAACCCTTGCAACGAGGCATCAATATATACCACAAATTCATCACTGCTATCTAGAATAGTGAGTACAAGAGCTGAAGTTAGCTTTACCTTCAACTCCTGAAAGCAAGCCTCGCACTTGTTGGTCCATGAGAAGGGCGCGTCCTTCCTGGTCAGCTGTGTCATAGGGTGTGCAATCTGAGAGAAGCCCTTGATAAATCATCTGTAATAGCTGCTAGTCCTAAAAACCTGCGTATCTCTATCACTGTATGTGGCCTCTCCCACCGAAGTATGACCTCAACCTTGGTTGAATCCACAGCTATCCCATCTCCAGATATCATGTGCCCCAAAAAGGTAACCTGCCTTAGCCAAAACTCGCACTTGCTGTACTTGGCGTACAACCTGTGTTGTCTCAAAGTGTCTAGGATCATGCAAATATGCTACTCATGCTAAGACTGATCACAGGAGTAGACTGACACATCATCAATAAAAACAACCAAAAATTGGTCCAACTAGGGCCTGAAGACGCGTTTCATCAAATCCATGAAAGCAGCGAGGGCATTGGTCAGCTCAAATGGCATAACCAAAAATTAGTAGTGTCCATATCGCATCTTGAAGCTATCTTGGAGACATCTGTCTCCCTGATCCTCAACTAGGGGTAGCCGGATCTCAAATCAATCTTGGAGAACACTATGGCATCTCTCAGCTAGTCAAAGAGATCATCAATGCAAGGCAATGGATGCTTGTTCTTGATGGAAACCTAATTCAGTTGGTGGTAATCAACACAGAGCCTAAGGGGATGCACTAGGCCTCACAAAGCCCTTCTACAACAAGTCCTGCAACTGGGACTTGAGCTCTCGCAACTCAAGTCATGCCATCCTATATGGAGTAGTAGAGATGAGGTTGGTCCCCGGTATTAGCGAGATCTCAAACTCAATCTCGTGCTCAGGTGGTAATCCAGGCAACTCCTTGGAAAGACATTCGGGTACTCGTAAACCACTGGGACACTCTGTAGGTCGACTCCCGGACTAGACTTTGTTACAACACAAGCCAAGTAGCCCATACACCCTTGTCTTAGCAACTTCGCTACCCAAAGTGCAGATATACACCCGAAACCTGTGCCCATTGGCTGACCATGGAACTCAAAAGAAGGCCACTTGGGAATGGAGAAGATGATCTTCTTCCCAAAGCAATCCACCATGGCATGTGATTGCGCAACAATCATAGGACTTAAATGACCTAAATTAAGTTAGAACTTAGCATAATTGTAGTATAATTCATGCATGAATAGCATACTGTTCGTGGCGTAAATCACGTTTTAAAGTAATAGCATAATTATAGTATAGCACGAAGTACGTAAAAACAAATAAAATTTACAAGATGTAAGTCCCAGTAGAACTCAGGGAGGTAGAAAGCGTTTTGGATTTCATAACTAATCTAGATTTAATTACTAACTAGATAATACTAATCACAATATATATATAGTGAATCATAGCCAGTAGTTGATCACGAATTGCAATAAATCATAGTTGTAAAGTAGAATTATAACTAGAACATGTACTTGCTATCTAACTATAACAAGAATTAAAATCACTATCTAGCAGAATAAGAGCACCATGGGTGGTCCGTGGTGGCCCTCTAGAGAGGCTGGGGAGAGCAACGGTGGTCCACCAAGGTGGTTTGGTGGGCGCTTCATAGGAAGTGAGTCAGAGACAGAGAAGGCCGGAGAAGAAGGTCTGAACAACTGGAGAGGGTCTGGAGAGGTTCTGGTGGAAGATAGGAAGAGTTGGGTAGAGTTGCCTTCGACTGGGAGGCCCTAGGCCTTCTTTTATAGCCTCATTGAGGGGCAAAGAGGGCATTTGTGTCCCTAAAATCGTGCAACAACCCTCTAGTGATCAGATCTATCGATTGGGAGATCAACGGATCAGATTACACCATAATAGGCCTTCATTTGTGCCTTCATCGCATGAATTCATTTTGGGCTTGACATGTGGCATGCTCTGGACGCTTGGATCTTCATCACACGGTCCTGCGCACTCTCGCATCAACGCCGCTCTGACTTTCTCTCTCCACATCTTTAATCGTGCCTAACGCGCACGCCAAATCTCACAATCGGATGGCTTAGATTCTCTAAGCCACCGCCTTTGATTTTCAAAATGCGCACGTGCGCGTCATCACGAGCGTCTCCATCCGATGCCAGCCAGCACACCATGCAGTTACTTCTGAACCACCCGATGGCCATCCAAAGGATGGATTTCATCCGCGCCTACACCTTCGCCGATTTCCCACTAATCGCGAGTCGACCCTGTGTCTTGCACTGCTGTTCGAAAGCGTGAACCAACAGGCTGGAGGCGCGTTTTGTTGTTGCCTCTTCATGTCTAACTATCCTCAGCCGTTGGATGGAGAACCAACGGCTGAGCCCTTCTCTTGGTTGATTAGGCACATCTAAAGCTGCTACGTGGGTGCATTGTAGCCGTTGGATGATGATCCAACGACCCACAGTGCCTGAGGAAGTGCCTTCAAAAGTTAGGGGTGCCGAGAGGGGTGGCTGCGATGGTGCCACGTGGCGCCATCATGGCCATCCATCTTCTCTCTTTGTAGACGGTGCTATAAGCCTCCAATCAGGATGATTCTTGCACCGTTAGACTACGATCGTTGATCCGGATCCATCCATGCTATTGTATTTATCATCTGAGGTCCTGATTTTCACCTATTTTCCTCTTGGCTCTTGCTCTTCTGCAAATTCCATAGGATGCTACAGGAGTCTAATCGATGTGATCTTGGAAGAATTTGACTCCCGTCGTCATTCCGAGTAGATCCGTCTGGTTGGATCAGTCATCCGCAGCCCCGAATTACCTGCGATTGTTAATGCCTCTCAATTAGCGCATAATATGATATTATTATTCACAAATCTAATAAATCAACTATGATGCAAAGTACAATGCGAATGCATGCAGAATGCATAAGTTAAGGTAGGTTCTAACTTAATTAAGGTGGATTAGGGCCTATGATTGCTGCGCAATCATACTCCTATGCCTAAATCTTGCTAGTCCCTAGCAAGTGCAAGGCTAAATGCATTCTATCAAGAGTTTAACTAGGGATTTATTTCTTTTTGTTTCATCCAAAAATTTAGAATCTAGAAAATCGTGAACGTGTAGTGGTGTAGCTTCTGCAACGGATCCAAGCGAAAAGTCAACATACATCTAAAGCTCGTACTTGATCCTTGGTAAAATTCTATTAGGATAGGCAAACCTCTTTTCTCGGGGATATAAAATATCTTCTGGTTTTAACCCTGGCTTTTTGTCTTAAGTAGAAGATGTCTGAGTTAGACGGATTTGTACTTGGTGGTTCACTTTCTTCTAGTGCTACATAGAGACTAGTATTCCAGAATCTAGATTTCCAGATTATTAAATAAATCAACTTAGAGAGAGGTTGAAAAACTATGCTCTATTAAGTCTTTTGTACTTTTTCTTCTCTCTCTCTCTTTCCTTTTTCTTTTCTTTTCTTTTCTCTTTCATTTTTTTCTTTTTCTTTTCTTTTTCTTTCTAATCTCACATCTCACCAGTTTTGTGGATATATTCAGTTGTCTCTCATGACATTATACTTCAATTAGGTTCTGATAACCCTATGACTAAGTCAGAATCCTTCAACCCATATTCAAGCGGTCAGAAATATAGGAAAAGTAGGTCAAGGCTATATTTGGTGGATCATGAAGATGATAGGTGTTGTTGCCTCAATGTACTTGACTCAACATAACTCACACTTCTCAATATGGCAAGATTTTTTTTTTCTTTTTTCCTCTTTCTTTTTTCTTCTTTTTTCTCTTTCTTTTTTTTTCTTTTTCTTCTTCTTTCTTCTTTTTTTTAATATATTAATATAATGTCATATCTACTAACACAACGTAACATAGCATACATACTTTTATTCATGAGGTATTATTCGAAACTGGGGGTGTTCAAGAGAATATCGGGTGGCTTATTTGGTGAAAGTGCCTATTCTTGGCACTGAGAAGGGCGTGGATAGGACAGCATATTTCTGACCTTGATATCAGTACCCTCCTTCAGCCAAGGATTCCGTGAAGGACAGTCATGACTATCCACCTCGGTCTTAGTTTTATCAGAACCCGCTCTCTGTGTATTTGCTTATTTGGTGGCTCTCGCAAGAATTCTCTCAAAGAATTTGTATGCAAGAATTGAGAGCGAAAACTATGCCTAACTCCGAGTATCATTATCCAATTATTCAAAATTTAAGATTCCTTGCACTAGTCTTAGAGTACCAGCAGACTCTCTACTCTCACCTCACACATGTTCTTGGTGGATCTACTAGAACACGGTTCACCTGACTCCCTGATTACTGTCCAAGGGTTCAGGAGAAGAAGCAATACTTCTTCTCGACAAACTAGAGATGTCTATCGGTCTTCGCATTGGATCCATTGCAAATTCTACGTGCAAGTGTGAAATTATACTAGATTCTAAGTTTAAGAATCTACTAAAGAATAAATTTCTAATAAAACCTCTTGATAAAACGAGTTATTCCCTCAAGTGTTGGTAGAAAATTTTTAGTTTATATGTACTATCCCCCCCATACTTAAGTACTTGCATGTCCTCATGCATGAATAAGAGCAAATGAAATAAGGCAAGGTGTAAGTGGATAGAAATCACCTGGAACTGCTCCTGATTTGTCATTCAGCTCATGCCAACACTACAATGATAATCATAATATGCAAAATACTATGCTAAAATGAAATATGCTATGTATAACAAATATGTATATATGTATAAGTCTAAATGTGATGCCTAGATGATGCCTAAATGCTAAGTCTAAATGCTATGCCTAACTGCTATGTTGAGTTTAACGCCTCCAGCTAGGCGAAACTCCATCAGATGGATCGGTGATTACAGGAGATAGAGTCAAAATGGTAAGCATTTGGAGTTCTATTATCACTAATGGGCCAACAATGTAGAGCAACTGCCAATGAATACCAAGCCCACAAAATCACAAGGCCTGGAACTGGTTGTAGCCAGGTGCTACAAGAGGAATGAATTCGGGTGCTAAAGTGATAAGAAGCAAGTGGCAGCCTTGAAAGGTGGTGTTTAAGAAATGTAGATGAGATGGATGAAGAGTTGGGAGTGGGAAATAAGTCATACGAGTCCTGAAAGTGGTAAAAAATGAATGGAGGGACCCGCGTGGTGTAATTGGAAATGGTATAAACAACCATTTCGTGAGTGGATCTAGGTGTTGGTGGTTGCAAAGTAGGTGTGTCAAATAAGATTTTGTGTTCCATCCTAACAGCTCTATTCTCATCCCTAGGTTGATTAGAAATCTCGTACGGATCGTCCAAATTCTGCTCATGGTGTGAATCCTCAAATGTACTGGGCGGCAATTTATTTTCCCCAAGGTGTGGAGAATCAGAATACAGTAAAGCCTCGAATTCTTTCATTTTCTACTCTGTGGCTTCTGTGAAATCCTCAATATCCAAGAGCGAAGATGCGAAAGAATCTGTGATAAATTTGTTCGACTCCAAATCCAAAAATTTCTCCAGATTTTTCAGACTATTTTGACAATCGGAAATGGAGTTTTTAGTAGATTCTTTCTCAACTTCGATTGGATTCTTTGGTAAATCGAAATCACCCTCATGGATTTCAATGTATTTATCATCTAAGCTTGTTATGAGGATTTGAGGCAATTCCACTCTAGATCTCTTGGAATCCAAATCATGTGCCTCATCAATTGTCCTCGGTCGATCAATGTCCACCATAGTGTTCAAATCAATGAGCCCGACAGAAGCTGTGTGTGGAGTTACTTCACCAAGAAGTTCTATGTTCCCACAGTGTTTAGGTTCATCATCATCTGAGTCCTCCTCAATAAAGTTGTAATGTGGGTTCTTGTTTGCCCTGAAAATATCCAATTTAAGTTTTTCATTCCCCAAGGCTATCTCCATACACTCAGATGCACAGTTAATGTTAGCCTAGGCGGTCACTAAAAATGGCCGGCCTAAAATAATAGGTGCATCACGGAGACTAGGAGGAATGTCCATATCCAAGATGAAGAAATCTACTGGGAAGCAGAGCCCATGGATTTTCACAATGACAATCTCTACCACACCTCGGGGCATTTTGACTGATCTGTCAGCCAACTAGATTTAACCGAAGTGGGTTTTAGCTCCCCAAATTGAAAGTGGTCAAAAATAGCAGTGGGGGCTAAATTAATGGTTGAACCCAAATCAAGCAAGGCCCGATCAAAAGGAGCATCTTGTAGCTGATAGGAAATGAGTGGGGCTCCCGGGTCTTTCTTTTGAGGTGGCAAGTCAGACAAAATGACTGCACTAGCTTCCTTGGACAATACCACCTTATTGTTTTTCCTCGGCTGTTGCTTGGGTGTACAATATTCCTTAAAGAATTTAGCAATAGTGGGGATATGATCAATGGCATCAAGGAGGGGAACCTTAATGTGAACATTTTTGAAGACTTCCTTTAAGTCCTCATTGCTTTTGATTCCCTTTATCTTTCCTTTAGGTTCACGAGTTAAGGCTCCAGGGAAGGGTAAAGGGACATCGGTGATCTTAGTGATTGGTTCATTTTCCTTAGGTTGATCCTTTGAAGGGATAGAATAGGAAGAGGAGTGATGGGTCGGCCTGGATAGGTTGTTAATATGATGTTTTTATCGTTGAAATATGTATAGTGGTTAACCTAATTCAAACCTAACCATCTCTTTACAAAATTTTTAACCTGGCCTAATTGATTTTATCTTGTCACTTTTAGGCCCAGGGTCGAACTCAGGGAAGTGGGGTTCAAGTCGAGTTTCTACGTTTTCCTTAAAACGCGTCTCTTCCGTTTGTTTATTCTGTTTTTGGTATTTTTCTTATTTAGGTTTTTTTTTTTTTGGTAATCCTTGTTCTTGAGGCACACCCTCAAAATTGTGTCCTTGGCTTTTAGCCAAAATAGAGTTTCAAAACACGTCTTGCTACTTGCAAGACGGGGGTACCTGCAAATCAAAGATTATCTTTTCACTTTTATACCTTTTTTTATCTTTTTACTAAGAAGGAAGCTAACAGATAGAAAGTAACTATAGTAGCTATAGATTTATATGTAGTATATATATAAAGGGGTGGGGGTGGAGGTGACGATGGAGTGTAGCACTACGTCGAGTCAGCCGACGTCTAGAGAGACGCAACCAACACGACTAGGTGCCGCGTGGAGTGTGGATGAAGGATGGATGATGTATGGGACCACGCTTTTTTGTACGCGTGTATCAGGGAATATCAGCAACTGGTGCAGATATCCCCATGATACAGCGTATAGTAAATAACGTGAAAATATATGTACATATGTATGTATATGAGTAAATATATCTATATGTATATAAATGTATAAGTATATATGTATTGATATATATATATAGATATATATATATATATATATGTATGTATATATGTATATAGCTATGTATATATGTATATAAGTATATATGTATTTAGATATATGTATATATATATGTGTATATGTATAAGTATATAGATATGTATATATATATATATGTATATGAGTATGTGTATATATATATATATATATATATATTATATATGTATATGTATATATATATTATATTATATGTATGTATACATAACTATATAGATATACTATGTATATATAAGTATATATATATAGATATATGTATATGTATATATATATATATATATATATATATATATATATATGTATGTATATAAGTTACTATTAGTGTGTGTGTGTGTGTGTCGGTGAATGGGTGTGTGTGTGTTGCTGTAAGTGAAAAAAAGAGAGAGAGAGAGAGAGAGAGAGAGAGAGAGCGGGAGACAGAGGGAGCGGGCGGGAGAGATCGCGGAGAGAGAGATCGGCGGAGAGAGAGAGCGGGCGAAGGAGTGATCGCGGACGCGCGAGTTAAGACGTCTGCCGGAGGCGGCAGACGTCTGACTCTACGTCGTCTGAAGGCGGAGGCGGACGTCTGATCGTCGCGGTGCACCGCGCCTTCGTGCAGTGGACGTGAGACGTCTCCTGCAGACCGGGTGCGAGGACGGAGAGCGGGCGATGGCGTGCTCGGAGAGGGCGGCGGGGAGTCTACAGTCGGTCGCGGAGGGTTGCAGAGGTTCGCGGGGGTCGGCGCGAGGCCGTAGCCGGCCGCTGCAGTGCGCGCAGCGGCGGGCTACGGGTGCAACTGCGAGGCGGACAGAACGGAGACGGAGGCGGAGAACGGGCCTGCAGACGCGCGCGGAGGGTTGCGCGCCTGCGGGGAAGCTCGCGGAGGAGGCGGGGGGTGCTGCTGCTGCTGTCGCCGCGGTTTAGCTGCTGCTGCTGCTGCTTCAAGCTTCGGAGCTTGAAGCGGCAGCAATGGCGTGGAGATGAAAACGAAGAGAAAAGAAAACACCACGCCCACCGGCTCGTTGAAGAGCTGGGCGGTGGTGTTCCCACTGTGGTGGTGAGCACCACAGTGGGTTCTCCTGCTCGTCGGGTGCCTCCTCGACGGAGGGCCGACGTATGGGAGGGGAGAACGGGCGAGGAAGGTGGCTGCGGGTTTTTTTTCAGTAGCTGCAACCTCTCCCTCGCGAGGATGAAGCTGCAGCTACTTATAGAGGAGGGGAGAGGGGCGTGTTGGCTGCAGCAGGGAGAGGGCGTGCTAGTTGCAGCTGTAGGGAGCGGCGGTGGCAGGGAGACGTGACGGGAAGAGGTGCTGCGTGGCTGCTGCATGCAGCTGCGGGAAGAGTGCAGCCGCGGGAAGAGTGCAGCCGCGGGAAGGACGCAGCCGCGGGAAGAAGAAAAAAAAGCCGTGGGAAGAAGAAAGAAAGATGAAAATAAAATATGGAGAGGGGACTTTTTGCAAAGAGACACTTGAAGAAAAATGTAAAAATGCAAGCCATTTATTCCATTCTCTTCTCCTCTCAATTAAATGCATGCATGAAAACGTTTTTACAAATGCAACTACAGGATTATAATATACATAGTTAATGCTAGAAAATAGCATAAGAAGGCGTTCTTATAGGCGTGTTTTGAGGTGCAAACATATACCCCCATGCCTATCTTTTGCTAGTCCCTAGCAAAACCGTATTTAGAAATGATCTTAAGCTGAAAATTTTCTTTTGAGGTGATATAGGTGTGTTTATTATCGAATATTGTGAGAACCTATTGTAAAGAAGACTACCAGTACTTTAAGTCTCACATGACATAGATCATCTCTCAACTAACCAGGACTCTTGATATTTAAACCTTAAGTACGATTTCCAGGACCCAGGAGGTTTTTGCCGTACTCGAGAGCTCAAGAAATTATGGTTTGTGCATAGTGAAGGATCAAGACTGACCAGATGAACATTAAGACTCAATCCCAGGGTTTCACGAATTTTTAAGTACAGGTTGGTCCCAGTTTCAGCTCATGTCTTCGAATTGACCCTTAAGATGATGACGGAAAACTCAACTCCCATTTTCTGATTTTTTTTTTTTTTTTTTTTCTTTTTTTTTTTTTTTTTTTTTTGAAACTCACCGAAAAACAAAGTATATAGACATTTATGAGATATACTGACTCTTTTAAAACATCTCTTTTCTGATTGATTTTTTTTTTTTTTTTTTTTTTTTTTTTTTTGGTGGGAGAGTTTCTTTTTGGTGGAAAGAGTCGCTCCTAAACACAAGACTAAAGCCTGGGATAAAAAGTCTACCTGCGCACACAGGTAAGGACTCCACCTTCCCTAATGAACACTAGGGTTGGATCTTATGTTCACCTGGTCTTTCCTGATATGTGTAGTGTGAACCAAGTTTACTTAAGCTCTCAAGAAAAAGCAAACCAACGGATCCTGTACTGGTGTCTCAGGTACAAGAATACATCCTTTGTTAGGAGAGATCTTGATCTATTTTGTCAATGCTTTAAGTGAATTAAGCCGAGCCTGAGCGAATCAAGCTTTTGTGGCCTGGAAAATCTTCAAAACAGAGGTTGAATATCCATAAACACTTATTGCCTTTTTGTTTCAGCTTCAAGATCATTATTAAACACCATTTATTATAATATATATATTTTTTTTTTTTCTTTTCTTTTCTTCTTTTTTTTGTTTTATTTTTTTTTATTTTTATTTTTATTTTTATTTTTATTTTTATTTTTTTGCATATTTATAAATAGGTGGGAACTGTATAATACCATAACATACCCGGATCCTATGGATGCCTATCCACCCCCCCATGCCAAACAATGCTATGTCCTCATATGCATGCAGGGAAAGGCAGAGGAAGGATGGAAGATCGGGTAACAAGAGCTGAGGTTCAGAGTATAGATCAGGGTGGAAGGGTGGGTGGATGGTGGGTGGTGAAGAGAAAAGTGAAGTGATTGCGATAGAGGTGTGAAAAGTGATGGTGGATGGTGAGTGCTGTTAGGGTGCCTCCCAACAAGCGCTGAATTTAATGTCCCCAGCTGGACTCAGAATGAGGCAAAGAATTAGTTACCCTCCAGCAGGGCAACGGTTTCTCCAACGGGGGCAGGTTCATGAGTCAGATAGGGTTTCAAACGCTGCCCGTTGACCGTAAATTTACGCCCAGATTTGGGATCTTCGATTTCGACGGCCCCATTGGGGAATGGTCTTGAGACCAGAAAAGGACCAGTCCATTTGGACTTTAATTTCCCAGGAAAGAATTTGAGTCGGGCATTATAGAGCCAAACTTGCTGAGATGGCTCAAATTCCTTCCGCCGAACATGGCTGTCGTGAAAAGCCTTAGTGCGTTGTTTAAAGGTTAGAGCAGAATCATAGGCTTCACGACGGAGCTCTTCCAGCTCTTGGAGTTGGAGTTTCCTTTCTCGTTCACACAAGTCTGGGTCGAGGTTACATTGGCGAACCGCCCAATAAGCGCGGTGCTCCAACTCTACAGGTAAATGACAAGGCTTCCCGTAAACGATTCTATATGGAGACATACCAAGGGGGGCCTTGAAGGCGGTCCGATACGCCCAAAGTGCGTCAGTCAGCTTGTCGGACCAATCCTTACGGTCAGGCCGAACCGTTTTCTGGAGAATCTGCTTGATTTGCCGGTTCGACACTTCCGCCTGGCCGTTCGTCTGAGGATGATACGGGGATGCGATACGATGGTGGACTCCGTACCTCCTCAGAAGTGCCCGAAAAGAAGCATGGGTAAAGTGGCTTCCTCCATCCGAGATAATGGCCCGAGGGATCCCAAAACGCGCAAAGATATGGTCTTTGACGAATCGGGTGGAGATAACATGGTCAGCACGGCGCGCGGGAATAGCCTCGATCCATTTTGAAACATAGTCGACGGCCACGAGGATGAATTCGAAGCCGTTGGATGGAGGAAAGGGACCCATGAAGTCAATTCCCCAGATGTCGAAGATTTCCGCAGCTAGGATGTGTTGCAAGGGCATCATGTCACGACGTGCCATCGACCCTAATGACTGGCACCTAGTGCAATGTTTGGCATAAGTGTGCGCGTCCTGGTGAAGGGAGGGCCAAAAGAAACCGCACTGCAACACCTTGGCTGCAGTTTTCCTCCCAGAGAAAATGGCCTCCACAGGCCTGATCGTGGCAGAAGGATAGCACACTGGGGAACTCACTGTCAGGAATACAGCGACGGATGATTTGATCAGCACCTATCCGAAAAAGAAGTGGATTATCCCAGAAATAATACTTTGCTTCTGCCATGAGACGCTCGCGCTGGTTTTTAGGCCAGCCACGTGGAAGAGATCCAGAAGCAAGGTAATTGGCAATGTCGGCATACCACGGTCCACTTGCCACATTTATTGCCAATAGGTGCTCATCAGGAAAAACTTCATTAATTGGCAGAGGAAGTCCAATATGGTCAGGGTCCAGTCTGGAAAGGTGATCAGCCACAACATTCTGGGCTCCGACCTTATCACGAATCTCAATGTCAAATTCCTGGAGCAGAAGGATCCAACGAATCAGTCTAGGCTTGGCATCCTTCTTGTGCATGAGATGGCGAATGGCCCGCGTGATCAGTGAAAAACAATAACGTGAGAGCCCAGAAGGTAAGAACGGAATTTTTCCAGCCCAAAGACGACTGCCAGTAGTTCCTTTTCAGTGGTAGTATAATTACGCTGGGCCTCGTCCAACGTCTTACTGGCGTAGTATACCACGAAGGGGTGTCTATCGCGTCTTTGTCCCAGGATGGCTCCGACTGCAAGGTCTGAAGCGTCACACATAAGTTCAAAGTTGAGGGACCAATCAGGCGGCTGGAGAACAGGGGCCTTGGTGACAGCATTACGCAGCTGCGTGAATGCTTGTATACAGTCAGGGCCCATGTCGAAGGGCACGTCGGTTGATAGGAGATGAGTTAAGGGTCGAGAAATTTTGGAGAAGTCTTTGATGAATCTCCTATAGAAACCGACGTGTCCCAAGAAGGAGCGGATTTGTTTGACAGAACCAGGCATAGGTAAATCAGCAATGATATCGAGCTTAGCTCTGTCAACCTCGATACCCTTATCGGAGATGATATGTCCAAGAACAATTCCCTCGTGCACCATAAAATGACTTTTTTCCCAGGAAAGCACGAGGTTTACATCAATACATCTCCTAAGGATGCGAGTCAGGTTGGCAAGACATTCGTCGAAAGATGGTCCAAAGACTGAAAAGTCATCCATGAAGACCTCGAGAAAGTCACCCACCATGTCATGAAATATCGCCAGCATGCATCTCTGGAAAGTTGCTGGCGCGTTACAAAGTCCGAACGGCATCCTTCTAAAGGTGAAGGTGCCGAAAGGGCAGGTAAAAGTGGTTTTCTCTTGGTCTCGGGGGTCTATTGCCACCTGGTTATATCCTGAGAATCCATCCAGGAAGCAGAAAAATTTATTTCCCGCTAACCGCTCTAGGATTTGGTCAATAAATGGTAGCGGGAAGTGATCTTTCTTGGTTGCAGCATTGAGTTTCCTATAATCTACACACACTCTCCAAGATGTAGGAGTGCGTGTAGGGATGGATTCGCCCCTGTCATTGACACGGATGGTGAGTCCTGCCTTTTTGGGCACAACGTGAATCGGACTCACCCAGGGGCTATCGCTGATCGGGTAGATTATACCCGCATCCAGCCACTTAATGATTTCATTCTTAACGACCTCCTGCATGTTAGGGTTGAGACGTCGCTGCATCTCGCGAGAAGGTCGAGCCTCCTCCTCCGTATATATACGATGAGTGCAGTAGGAGGGACTAATACCAGATAAGTCTGATAAGGACCACCCAATAGCTGCCTTGTGTTCTAGGAGGACCTTAGTTAGTTTGCACTCCTGCTCCATGGTTAATTTTGAACTGATGATTACAGGGAGCGTTTCATTTGGTCCCAGGAAAACATACTTGAGTGTATTAGGCAGCACTTTTAGCTCGGGAGTAGATGGGGAAGGATCTGGCATTTCTTGGGACGAGAGTGTCCCAGACGGGTAGGAGAACAAGTTAGGAGGAAGAAACTGGCCTTCAGATTGGCCAAGAAGAGGGGCTTCTTGGATAGATGGATCCAAAAATGAATAGCCCCAGTGAGAAGTATATGGGCTCAAGGTCCCAGTGTGGATTTGTAAATCCGCCTGATTTGGCGGGGAAGAAAGGGCAATTCGGTCTTCATGAGTATGGACCGACAGTGAGTAGCCCGGATATGACTCAGACCACGAGGTATGGGAAGCGGAGAAAACCTCGTCAGAAGTCTGGCCAGGAGAAGGTACTGGACAAGGGAGGGATTGGGGAACGTCACAGTATGCGTTGGTCAGGCAGTTATCAGTGTTTATAGGTAATCCGCAGCAGTCCGAATAGGTCCCAATTAGTCCGATACACGCGCTGACGGCCATATCCTCGTCAGACGTGTCATCCTCAATGCAATCGCAATCAAAGTTCTTGGCTGCCTTGAATATGTTAAGCTTGAGCTTCTCAGATCCAACGGCAATCTCAATACAGCCCGACTCGCAGTCGATGTGGGCGCGGGCTGTGGCCAAGAAAGGTCGACCGAGGATGATCGGACAATCAGAAAGTGAACTAGGAACTTCCATATCTAAAACAAGAAAGTCAACAGGAAAACAGAGACTGTTGACCCTAACCACCACGTCTTCCACCACACCCTTCGGGATTTTGACAGAACGATCTGCCAACTGTAACGTGACAGGGGTGGGTTTCAGATTTCCCAAGGAAAATTTTTTGAGCATAATGGTCGGTATGAGATTGATGGAAGATCCTAGATCAAGCAAGGCACGGTTAAAACTGCAGCCTTGGATGCTACAGGAAATCAGTGGTGTGCCCGGATCTTTCTGCTTCGGTGGTAAGTTTGATAGTATAGCACAACTCGCATGAGGCGAGAGAACCACCGGATTCTTAGTCCTCTTTGACTGTCGTCTGGGTGTTGTGTAGTCTTTGAAAAATCGAGCGACAGTAGGTATGTGGTCGATTGCCTCGAGCAGGGGTACCTTGATTTCTACATCCCTGAACAAATTACGTAGGTTGTCAAAGGCCTGCGTATTTTTCTTTTTGCCTTTTGGCTCCCTTAGTAGAGCCTCAGGGAATGGGACTGATTCTGGCACAAGTTTTGGTGCATCATCCTCTCGCGAATGCGGTATGCATCCCGAATGAGAGGGTGATGAAGAAGATGGGCCAGGATCAGGTCGAGGCGGATCGACGGTCTGCTTACCGCTCCTAGTAGTGATAGCATTGGACGATGCGGGTCCAGTGGGATCATACGGTGGAGGAGGGTTTGCAATGGGGATATAAGAGTGTGGTGCTGCAGTAGGATTAGCCTGAAATCCCGGTGGAATGCTCGGAGCTTGCAGAACTTGATTAACCTGTCCCTGAGAAGGTCGTACCTGTGGTTGAGAACCACGGGGCACGAAATTTCGCGGGTTTGGAACAGGTTGGGCGGGAAGAGTGCCCTGAGATCGAGTCGCCATGCGTAGTTGACTGATCTCGGCATTCTGCTGCGCCAATTGGTGCTGAAGAGAGGTCATGTTCTCTTCATGGCGCTTTGACATTTCCGTCATCATTCGCATCAATTTGTCAAGAGGGCTTGATGCGTGTTCAGTTTGTGGTACGCAAGGGCCTGATGGCGGATTTGCCATAGGATTAAACTGGACCCTTGGGATGACGGGTGCGGACGGTCGCATTGGTCCACCCGCGAGGTTTTGGCGCTGCGGGTTGTTGGACCATGCAAAGTTCGGATGATCACGCCACCCCGGGTTATAAGTGGTAGAGAACGGGTTGTTCCCCAGGGCGCAAGCATCTTCTATGCCAGTAGACGCGTCCGCATGTAGATATGCGTCCGAGCCCACGGAGGCTTGGTCCTCCGTGTCGAAATACTGGCTTGCAGAAGCCAGTTCCACATGACTTACCGAGTCGCTTGGCGCGACACTCGGTAAGGAAGGTCTAACGGGGTTTCTTGGGATAAGCCTGGTATTACAAGAACTTGGATTGTGACGAAGTGGTGAAGAGGTGGTGTTTGCCATAGATCGAGCGGGGTTGGCCAGAAGCTCGTCCAGCTTCTTGTGCACGACGGAGACTTCATCCAGTTTTTGTGCAATAAGGCTTAGATCAGTGGATGAATGGGAGGGTCCCATGTCAACTTCGTGGACATTTCGAGGCTGGCTGGTACGATTAAAGGCGACAATGGAAGCATTGTTCATCGAGTTTTCACTCATATTTTCAAACAGCTCGAATGCTCCATTCTCGTCTTTATTCATAAAGTTCCCTCCGCAGGAAGCGTCTGCAATCTGCTTCAAAGTCTCATTTAGCCCATAGTAGAAAATCTGGGCTATATGCCACTTAGGCAGACCGTGGTGCGGACATTTCCTGAGGAGGTCGTTATACCTCTCCCATGCCTCATGAAATTGTTCGCCGTTTTGTTGCGTAAATGAAGTGATAGCACGGCGAAGCGCATTGGTCCGCCCGATTGGGAAGAACTTCTTGAGAAACGCTGTTCGCATCTCTTCCCACGAGTGGATGGTTCTCCCAAGGGTGCGTAACCATTGCGACGCTTTATCCCGTAATGAAAATGGGAACATCTTCATGAGGACTATAGATAACCCGACATTTCTTGGTTTAACAGTTTCAGCAAGTCGGGTTAGGTCTTCCAAGTGGAGAAATGGGTCTTCACTTGCAAGACCATGAAAGTGAAAATTGATTAGGCCAATTATATTTGGTTTTAATTCAAAGTCGTCCCCGCCCATGGGGACCCGAATTTGTCCTATGGTCTCTGTAGCAGCGGGATTCTGATAAGAGCTAAGAGACCTAGGCTCCTCCCGTTCGGGAGGGTTCTGCATTTCCTCCAATGTTTCCCGAATGGCTTCGATTTGCTCATTATACATTTCCATTTGCGCTTGGAGGCGGGTTATGGGATCTAAGGCTCCACCACCTGGTGGGTTCTGAGGGCGGTTTCCTCCCTCGGGATTTGGGGGTGGGCGTGCAGCCATGTTTGTGGAGGAGGAGGACGATTCGACTTGTTTTCTAGATTTATCAGTTAATTCAAATAGTTCAGGGTTTTGTGACCTCCTCCCAAACATGCACTACCGCAGGAAGAATTGGGGAGATGAGAAGGGAATAGGGATGAGAGAAATGACGCCGCAAAGGTACACTTGATTACAAATCAATACAGTCAAGTTCCTAACCTCTACAGTGTGCCCTTAGACCTAAAGATCTAAGTTACCTACTATCACGAATTACGGAACCGAATGCGAGCACCGCGGAACCACCGGGCCAGATTGAAAGGCCGTTTGCCCCAGTCTTAGACACCCGATAGCACGCGGGAACTCTCACCAGCACGTAGTCGCTACACACAGGTAGTTAGACCTCCAATCCTCAGTAAGGGTCAAGTTACTACCAGTTTTAATTAGAGGCTTAGGGTCAAGTGCTTTTGGAATGTGAAGGGCGTTGTTTACGGGTAATGCCCAAGTGATTGATTTTAAGAGTGTGTAAGAACAAGCATGCAACGGGGAAATCTCCCCGAATTGAAGTTTTTATTGGCGAATGGTTTTTAGAGTTCAGCCTTAAGTAGTATGAATTTTAGGGTTTTGCTGAATTACCAATTCAACCAATCTCCAGGTTTTTTGCAAAAATACAGGTTTTCCTTCTAAAACCCAAGAAACCCTTCTTCAATTATCAGTTAGTTAATGCATGCTAAAATGCAATGGGCTACCCTAAATGGAGATTTCTAAGTGTGGATGCACGAATCAGTTTTATATCAATGTGACAGGGAGCCAAAGCACTTCAATTCAAGCGCTCCCAATCACCAGAAATGATTTCCACACACAAGGCTTCAACCAAGAGATAAAGAAAATAAAATTTTTGGGGTTGAAGTATTCAGGATCGAATCACAGGCAAATTTGAAAAGTCGTGGTGGGGTTGGAATCAACTCAATTCCAAGTCTCCCCACCAAAAATGTGATCCTGAATTAAAGATAAGTGAGGCAAAAGAGGGATACAAGCAATCTTTTTCTTTGCCTCAAAGAATACTTCCCACGGCGAAAAATCTAAGAATGAAGATTCTCGGATTTTCGCTATGCGAAGTAAGGTGGGAAATCCGGGGCAGTGGGAGTGAAGACAACCAATCAATGAAGTGAATTTTAATCCACTTGCCCTCAAGAAATCCCAAGAAGTTTTTCTAGTTTTTAGTTTTTAAAATTTTTTTTTTTTATTGTGGTGGCAAGTTAACCCTAATTTGATGAGAAAAGAAAACCTACTTGTTCGGCAATGTGTGCGAAGCTCCAATGCGATGTCGGCGTCTTCACGCTCTCATTCCCGCCTTGGATCTGCTCTCGTTCCCGACTTTGTCTGCTTTCCTTCTCCTTCCACCAAGTTCACCTGCACACCAAAAAAACAACAATACCCGTGAAAAGAGAAGAGACAAATTTAAAGGAATTGGATAGAAACTTACTCGAAAGCGCACCTCCCCGGCAGCGGCGCCAGAAAAGTCATGATGGGTCGGCCTGGATAGGTTGTTAATATGATGTTTTTATCGTTGAAATATGTATAGTGGTTAACCTAATTCAAACCTAACCATCTCTTTACAAAATTTTTAACCTGGCCTAATTGATTTTATCTTGTCACTTTTAGGCCCAGGGTCGAACTCAGGGAAGTGGGGTTCAAGTCGAGTTTCTACGTTTTCCTTAAAACGCGTCTCTTCCGTTTGTTTATTCTGTTTTTGGTATTTTTCTTATTTAGGTTTTTTTTTTTTTGGTAATCCTTGTTCTTGAGGCACACCCTCAAAATTGTGTCCTTGGCTTTTAGCCAAAATAGAGTTTCAAAACACGTCTTGCTACTTGCAAGACGGGGTACCTGCAAATCAAAGATTATCTTTTCACTTTTATACCTTTTTTTATCTTTTTACTAAGAAGGAAGCTAACAGATAGAAAGTAACTATAGTAGCTATAGATTTATATGTAGTATATATATAAAGGGGTGGGGGTGGAGGTGACGATGGAGTGTAGCACTACGTCGAGTCAGCCGACGTCTAGAGAGACGCAACCAACACGACTAGGTGCCGCGTGGAGTGTGGATGAAGGATGGATGATGTATGGGACCACGCTTTTTTGTACGCGTGTATCAGGGAATATCAGCAACTGGTGCAGATATCCCCATGATACAGCGTATAGTAAATAACGTGAAAATATATGTACATATGTATGTATATGAGTAAATATATCTATATGTATATAAATGTATAAGTATATATGTATTGATATATATATATAGATATATATATATATATATATATGTATGTATATATGTATATAGCTATGTATATATGTATATAAGTATATATGTATTTAGATATATGTATATATATATGTGTATATGTATAAGTATATAGATATGTATATATATATATATGTATATGAGTATGTGTATATATATATATATATATATATTATATATGTATATGTATATATATATTATATTATATGTATGTATACATAACTATATAGATATACTATGTATATATAAGTATATATATATAGATATATGTATATGTATATATATATATATATATATATATATATATATGTATGTATATAAGTTACTATTAGTGTGTGTGTGTGTGTGTCGGTGAATGGGTGTGTGTGTGTTGCTGTAAGTGAAAAAGAGAGAGAGAGAGAGAGAGAGAGAGAGAGAGAGAGCGGGAGACAGAGGGAGCGGGCGGGAGAGATCGCGGAGAGAGAGATCGGCGGAGAGAGAGAGCGGGCGAAGGAGTGATCGCGGACGCGCGAGTTAAGACGTCTGCCGGAGGCGGCAGACGTCTGACTCTACGTCGTCTGAAGGCGGAGGCGGACGTCTGATCGTCGCGGTGCACCGCGCCTTCGTGCAGTGGACGTGAGACGTCTCCTGCAGACCGGGTGCGAGGACGGAGAGCGGGCGATGGCGTGCTCGGAGAGGGCGGCGGGGAGTCTACAGTCGGTCGCGGAGGGTTGCAGAGGTTCGCGGGGGTCGGCGCGAGGCCGTAGCCGGCCGCTGCAGTGCGCGCAGCAGCGGGCTACGGGTGCAACTGCGAGGCGGACAGAACGGAGACGGAGGCGGAGAACGGGCCTGCAGACGCGCGCGGAGGGTTGCGCGCCTGCGGGGAAGCTCGCGGAGGAGGCGGGGGGTGCTGCTGCTGCTGTCGCCGCGGTTTAGCTGCTGCTGCTGCTGCTTCAAGCTTCGGAGCTTGAAGCGGCAGCAATGGCGTGGAGATGAAAACGAAGAGAAAAGAAAACACCACGCCCACCGGCTCGTTGAAGAGCTGGGCGGTGGTGTTCCCACTGTGGTGGTGAGCACCACAGTGGGTTCTCCTGCTCGTCGGGTGCCTCCTCGACGGAGGGCCGACGTATGGGAGGGGAGAACGGGCGAGGAAGGTGGCTGCGGGTTTTTTTTCAGTAGCTGCAACCTCTCCCTCGCGAGGATGAAGCTGCAGCTACTTATAGAGGAGGGGAGAGGGGCGTGTTGGCTGCAGCAGGGAGAGGGCGTGCTAGTTGCAGCTGTAGGGAGCGGCGGTGGCAGGGAGACGTGACGGGAAGAGGTGCTGCGTGGCTGCTGCATGCAGCTGCGGGAAGAGTGCAGCCGCGGGAAGAGTGCAGCCGCGGGAAGGACGCAGCCGCGGGAAGAAGAAAAAAAAGCCGTGGGAAGAAGAAAGAAAGATGAAAATAAAATATGGAGAGGGGACTTTTTGCAAAGAGACACTTGAAGAAAAATGTAAAAATGCAAGCCATTTATTCCATTCTCTTCTCCTCTCAATTAAATGCATGCATGAAAACGTTTTTACAAATGCAACTACAGGATTATAATATACATAGTTAATGCTAGAAAATAGCATAAGAAGGCGTTCTTATAGGCGTGTTTTGAGGTGCAAACAAGGAGCTAGCCCGAGAAGTATCATGACCCTCTTGCCTACATGGTGGGTCCTTTGTAGCTTTTCCACTCCTCAAGGTGACAGCATTTGCATCGGCATACTGTCTATGAGATTAGGGCGGAGTAGAAGGGGCAGAATGGGCGGGATTTGATGATAAGGCTGGCTGACCTGCAATATACCTAGGAAGTACAGGAGGTTCTTGTAATATTGCATGTGCTAGTCCCTATGGTGCCTGGAACCTAGGCGAGGCGCCTTAGTTCTATAGATATCTAGGGTTAGGGATAGGTTGGGAGGGCAAGGTTCCCTACATTCTATGCTCCGGTAGCAGCTGGTTCTATGTATTCTGAATGTTTTGAATCTGATCCACCATTGCTTTCATGAATTTCAAGTTGTCATAGTTCGATTGACGCATAGACTCTTTCAATTCCTCTCTCAATGCCTCGAGAGGGTCAGCCTGCCTTGGAGGGTGATTGGCAGCTTGATGCAGCGACAGGAATGGCTACTGCCGCGGGTATGTGTTTTGCGCATTCCCATATTGTCTGGTCTAGTAGTGCGGATCTTGATTTGGTCTCTATGAGTTACCAGACCAGGAGAAGTTAGGATGCTGGCGCCAACCAGGATTCTACGTCTTGGAGTACGGGTTATTACGCCTGTAACCTTGGATAGCACTGGCATCTTCGTAGGCCGAGGATGTCTCAGACATAAATTCATCAAAGAAATACGCACTCAAATTGTCATGTGGTGAGTAACCCTGATTGTATGTTGCCAGATCTAGATTATTCACGGGTTCCTGATACACAGGATCCCACGGAGATGGAGAAGAAACATGCCGAGTGAAAAGATGTTCACAAGTAGGAGGGGCTTGGGATGCAGGAGAGGAGTGTGATGCAGATGTATTGCCAGGAAACCCAGATCTTGCTCACATTAATTCGTCGAGCTTCTTATCGAGCAAATACCTTGTCCAGCTTCTTGGTGATAATGTCCATATCAGCTCGGGCATATTCGGCATGAGCTTCGTGGACATTAACTTGTTCCTGTCTAGGTCGCTGGAATTGGCTCATAGAGGCAGCATTCATCGAGTTCTCTGCTAAGGATTCAAACAGTTTGAATGCGCTGTTCTCATCCTTCACACTGAAATTCCCGCTGCTAAATGCATCGACCAAGTACAGATGTGTATCATTTAGCCCATGGTAAAAGACTTGTGCAAGGTGCCATCTAGGTACACCATGGTGCGGGCACTTCCTGAGAAGATCGTGGAATTTGTCCCAGGAGTCATGCAGTTTCTCTCTGAGGCCTTGGGAAAAGGTCGTGATTGCGTGGCTCATAGCATTTGTTCGACCAATTGAGAAGAACTTTTGGAGGAATTCGCGACATAATTCCTCCCAGGTTCCAATTGCCCTCTTGATAGTCTTGAACCAATAGGAAACTTTATCCTTGAGAGAGAAAAGAAAAAGCTTCATGAGAATAATTCCAATGTCTACATTTCTGGGTTGAACTGACTCTGCAATTCGACTCAGATCTTCGATGTGCTGGAAGGGATCCTCATTCGAGTTTCCATGGAAGTGAGTCTGAATTAGACTTATGATGTTCGGCTTTAAATCGAATGCATCTCTATCTGCGGGAATCCAGACCTGAGGTGCTATAATCATTGCCACCAGATCATAGAAGTCCCGCAATTGTTCTCCGCGTGGTGGATGCTACATCCTATCTAGCGTTGTGAGGATCCTATCAATGCTCTGCTCATATCTTTGCTCAAACTCTTCAACCCTGGCTTCCATATGAGCCATTGGGTCTTGAATCTCAGGGTCCTAACCAACTCCAGGACTGAGATTAGCCATCTCAACTAATCAAGAGGAAGAGGGTTGGGAAGAAGGTTCAGGCGAGAGTCACTTGTGCCGCCTTGGGTTTGGGTCCCAAGGTCCAATAAGTTTAGGTCTTAATGAGTTTCTTCCTTTCATACACCAACTCAAAGGGTTGGTGTAGTCAAGCACAACAAGGCTAAGGCCTTGTTAATCAGATTGATCCAAAGATCAGATAACCAGATTTTTTGTTCAAGTTTAAATTATTGAAGAAATTTGTTGAGAAACCGACTGAAGATAATCCTCGGCTCTTAAGCAAACCCGACTAGTCGGTTACAAGGGGACTAAGAGAAAGGTTATTCCTTCGACTTTCGCCTCCGGTTCCTTAGTACCTCTCAGCTGTGGTCGCTTGACATTACCCCGCAAGCTTAGTCACTAGGCTTGGTAGAAGAGGTTGAAATCACCTAGTAATTTCAAGACAAATGCAGGTTATTAGGTGTGTTCTTGTGATTTTTTTAACCTTTTTTTCATCAATTCGTTAGGTGGTGAGCAGTCCACAAGGTGACCAAGCTCATCGGCTAGCCACTAGACTTGATTTAGTCAAGGTTAACCCAAATGTGTGGTCTTTAGAAAAATTTTTAAATGTCAAAGGATCAGATCTGGAATTTTGACCCCTGGTTGGTATTCTACTTTGAAAAGTATCAAATAACTCTGAAAATTTGATAAAAATATGGAAGTGAAAGCTCATTAGATCAGCTTTCAAACCCCACCACTTTTGATCAAATCAGATTTATGGATTGTTCGGAATTACTGTTTGAAATTTGAAAATTTTCAAATCTGGGATAGTTTGACCCCCTTGTAATTAGCAAATTTTTAAAAATTACACAATCCGAATTTTCTCAAATAAATGGTGTTGTTTGAAAGATGGTTTGAAAATGAAAATCACACCCAAATTTCAAAATTTTGCGCTCAATATATTTTTGGTAAATGAATTTTTAAATCGCTCCTTAAAATTAGGCTGAAAATCAAGGATGTGGTGGAAGGGCTTTTAAAAGGTTTGAAATTCAAATTTCAAACCTTCCAACCAAAATGATTTTTTTTTCAGATTTTTTTTTAACTTTTCAAAATTTTTCTTTTCAAACAAACTAATTCTAACCTAACATTCAAAAGAAATCCTAATCTACCTACCTAAATTTTTTTCACGAAAATAAGCATATTTTTTTCAGAAAGCAAAATCTAAGTAAGATCTACCTAGGGTTTATGAAAAAAAAAACCTAAGACTAAGAATGAGAAGATGTGCACCTGATTTTTTAAAAATCCACGCTCGATGTGTGCGTAGATCCCTGGTTCATCCTGCACAAAAAAAAAACTAAATCAACTATGAAATCAAAAATCGTCGTGCCTCCCCAGCAACGGTGACAATTTGTTTGTGGCATAAATCACGTTTTAAAGTAAATCAGTCGTAGTATAGCGTGAAGTATGTCAAAACAAATAAAATTTACAAGATGTGAATCTCGGTCGAACTGAGGGAGGCAAAAAGTGTTTTGGATTTCTTAACTGCTCTAGATCTAATTAGAACTAGATAATACTAGCCGCAATATATATATAGCGAATCAAAGCTAGTAGTTGATCATGAATTGCAATAAACCATAGTTTCAAAGTAGAATTATAACTAGAACATGTACTTGCTATCTAAATATAACAAGAATTAAAATCACTATCTAGCAGAATAAGGGCACCTCAGGTGGTCCGTGGTGGCCTTCTGGAGAGGCTGAGGAGAGCAACAGTGGTCCACCAAGGTGGCTTGGTGGGCACTTCAGAGGAACTGAGCCAGAGACAGAGAGAGCCAGAGAAGAAGGTCTAAAGAATCAGAGAGGGTCTGGAGAAGTTCTGGTGGAAGATAGGAAGAGTTGGGAAGAGTTGCCTTCAACTGGGGGCCTTGGGCCTTCTTGATGTGCCTACATCTAAATAGCCAAAAATGTCTATTAATGCATGTTCTTAGTACCATATTAGCATCATGCATTGTAAATATTGCATAACAAGCATAATCACGCATTTAGGTCAAATTTTATAAATTGTATAGTAATTGTCTCCTTTTATGGCTAGAGACAGGGTGACTTTTAATAAGGGCTTCAGACGAAAGATCTAACTGTACGGATCTGATCAGGGCGACGACGGGAGTTCAACAACTCCAAGATCGCCCTGAGCAGACATCCGTAGCACCAGATATAGTCCGAGGAAGCCCAAAGATCAAGGACCAAGATGGTGTCAATCCGCACTTCAGACGACAAATCCAACCACACTGATGGGTTCGAATCGACGATCACAACCTAATGACACAAAAATCGATCTAATCCAACATCCGTGGCACCATCTATAACACACAGAAGATGGATGGCTAAGATGGTGCCACGTTGCGCCATCTTAGTCGCCTAATCTGCCCAAAGACCCTCCATTGCTTTTCCAACGACTCTTCATTGCACGATCCTAGCCATTGGATCTTGATCCAATGGCCAAGAATTACTCAGATGCCCCCGCTCTCATCTTCATAAGGCAAAAGGCACAGATGATCTAGGGCGTTGGATCTTGATCCAACAGCCACAGGCACGCGTGCTAATTCCTAAACAAGACTAAGTAGCGCCTATAGCGCGCAGTCATGCAGCTGCAGGCAAGACAGAGGTCGCATGTTTGAGCCTCTTTGAGCACCTCAATTCAGCCGGGGAGAGGGGTGCGTTGATTTTGGCCGTCAGATGCAGATCATGCAGGTGAGGAGCGAGCGATGTGGTGCAACGGAAGAGTGTGGTTCATGCACGCGTAATCCAACACAGATGCAAATGCTCGATCAGACACAGGGGGTGCGATGCATTCTGAGCCGTTGGATGCAAGATCGGACGGCTGAGAAGAGGCACGGGGGCACTTCAACTGAGAAGATGAAGCGAGTGAGGAACGATTTTAAGCTGTCCAATCTTGAGATCGGATTGCTGATCTTGCAAGAATGTGGACGTGTGTTAGGTGAGCGGGAGAGGAGGAAATGGCAGGCGTGCGCGAAACTGGGGCGACGTGGGGTCTTTAGTGACACTTAAATATGTCACTAAAGACCCCCTCATTTAATGTTTTAATTATGTAATGACAAAATTGCCCCCAATCCTTGCAACTATAAAAGGAGACCCCTACCCTATGAAATTCTCATCCCTTCATTCACCTCTCTCCCTCTCCAAAGCTCAAGAGAAGCTTGTCTCACACCTAGGATGCTCCTTTAGAGCCAAATCCAAAGTTTTCTCGCCCACGTTCCAGAAGTGGATCCCGCGACAACGACGACGTGCTGCCTCGTTCCCGCTTCTTCCTACTTCGTTCTCCTTCCCGCTCCGTCCTCCGTCTTCCAGGCATCTCTCTATCTGGCTCGTCCTCAAAGTAGTCATCGAGGAGGATAACATCTCTCTCCCTTTTTTATCGCTTTCTAAAATATAATTTACCGCTTTCTAGTTGTAAAAATAGTATTATTATATCAAGTGATTGTTCTCTCTCTCTTTCTCTCTCTATCTCTCTCTCTTATTGTTTATATCAATTACATTGTAATTATCTCGCTTTCAAACAAAAATACCAAAAAAATATGATCGCGGATTTTAGATCGTCGTAGCCTTCCTGTGTTTGACCCAGAATTTCTTTACAAATTTCGGTTAAATTTATCTATTGACGGATTGCTTCGCAAATCGAACTACAACGACGAGTTTTCAAAATCCAATTCTGATCGCGTAGTTTTCCACTATCAACATTTTGGGGCCATTGCTAGGGAGGCAACGATTTTTTATTTTATTTCCACATTTCGTGCACTTGATTGTTTTCTAACTTGCTTTATTTCTCGTCTATTATTTTGCAAGTACCTTAACAGGGAATCTTCAAGTGGTAGATCTGAGTAAAGTGCAGTTGAAGACAACTGTAAGTGCTCCCCATTCTTCCCCCTCCATAGATTCCATTTCACAACATTAATTCAAACCCCAATTAACCTAGGTGTTTGCATAAATCCTAGGGTTAGTTTGGTTGCTTGAATTTCCACTCACATTCATCTCACCCTCGTATAAAAAAATTAACAAAAATGATATTTCTTGTGAGGTAAATCAACATACACACTACATACACCCACATTCAAGGCACATAACCTAATTGATTTTTATCTACTCAACCAGATTCTGATATGTGGAACCGGTACATGCAAATAAACATATAAAAGAGTAGAAATCAGTCTAAGTCAATCATTTTATGTGCCTAACTTAGTGGTGTAATTTTGGCCAATTGTTTGAGTTGTTTGGGCCTCACCACTTAATCTTAAATCAACTCACCAAGTAGCTTCCCTTTAGGGTGTCCAATTTAGGTCAATACCAGGCACTCCACTTTACTTTTGATTTCAAAAGGAAAAAAATCTCCACCCGTGCTTAAAAATCTAGTTTGCCTCAAAACTTAATTGAATTAACCCAATTTCAAACCCTAAAAGCTACTTAAGCAAAATTTGAACCTTAAAATCCACTCATCAAAAATAATCTTGCTTGAAAATCCTAATTGTGCACACACTCACACATACTCAATTTATCATTAAGGGCACAACCCATCTTAAGGGCCCATCACATTCTATAAGCACTACAATCCCAGGCCTAAATAAAATCAAGTAGACATTGGCCTTAAGGATTGATTCGCTCTTCGGGCCCAATCTGAGATTGTTTACGATTAACCTACTTGTATCAATCAATCTGATGTCTAACTAGGGGAGTAACGTCAAACAACCACGACTGGGGGGTACGCTAGGAACCGGAGGCGCAAGTCGAAGGAAGAACCTTCTCCCCAGTCCCTCCTTCTAACTAATTGGATTGATTGGATGCAAGTAGAGTAAATCATTTATAATCTTAAGGTAGATTCTAAGAGTCTGTAGATCCTTAGGCTACCCCACTTAAGGATAGGCTTGTTTTGTTGTGCTGCAAGATTCTTATCCCCAGTCCTTCCGACCTCTTCCTAATTTATGTTGGGAAGGAGGTCATTGAATCCCTAATTGGAAGGACCACTAGAGTATTCTAGGAGGCATAGATTGAATTTTGGTCAAAATGATCCCATGGCCGATCAACAACCTCCACTACCTCAGAATCCACAAGAGGTATTTCAAAGGCAACTGGAACAAATGCAGAGAATGCAGGGTGCTCAGCCCTTGAAGGATTTTTATGATCCTTCAAATTATGAGAAACGTCTCGACGTCCAGATTCCTACCAGAGACGTAGAAATCAAGCCCTAGGTGTTAAGCCAGATCAAACACTTTCATGGGCTTAGCTCTGAAGACCCGTTTCAGCACTTGGAGGACTTGACCACTTTGGTCCAGACCACCAAGGCGTGAAATGTGAATGAAGAGCAGATGATCATGAGGTTCTTTCCCCACTCTCTTAGGGATAAAGCTACTCATTGGTACAGGACAATAGGAAGGTCGATTACAACATGGAATGATCTGAAATCGGCTTTCCTGAAGAAATTCTTCCCCGTTGGACGTACCAATGTTCTGAGACAAGCAATTACTACCTTCACCCAACAGCCAAGGGAGCAGTTTCATGTTGCCTGGGAGCGATTCCAGGATCTATTGTGGAAGTGTCCACACCATGAGGTGCCGAAATGGCAGCTCGTGCAGATCATCTACCATGGGTTGACTGAGCAACTCAAAAATCACGTGGACACTTCTTGCGGAGGTAATTTCCTCAACAAAGATGCAGATAGCGCACATGATTTGTTTGAGGAGATGAGTGAAAATTCAATCAATCATGCCTCCATGGATACTTTTAACCGGTCCCAACAACCCAGATCGAATGTTAATGAAGTCCACGACTCTCATTCATTCGATATGGAACTGATTTGCAATAAACTAGATAAGGTAGACTTGGTTACTAAAAGGATGGAGCAGTGGATGGTTGGAAACTCAATGAACAATTCTCGATCCACTCAATCCCAAAATTCAGGATTCCATTCATCGCGAGCTCCTTCTGGATGAGAGTTCATGAATCAACTGGATGCGGCTTAACCTATGAGCCAGCATTATTTAGAACCTTACGGGTTCCAAACTGGGACCTTTGATCCCAGTTTCTCTGATCCCTCCCTTTCTTTCTCTCCATCCTCACCTTATGAGGATGTCTATGTTGTATAGGAGAACGTTAGGTCCAACCCTTACTCCAATGCTTATAATTCGGGTTGGAGGAACCACCCTAACTTCTTCTAGAAAAACCCAGGGTAGCAGACCCAATTCCGACCCAGCAACTATGCTCCGCAAAGACCAATGGGTCAGGGTCATGTTTACACTCAGCTGCCCCCGAATCAGGTCAATCAGCCAGCTTGGAATGCCCGTCAACTCGTAAGGCAGGCTGATTTGAACTAACAGATGGTAGAAATGCAAGGATCTATGCTCCAGCTTATGCAGCAAATGAAAACTTCTCTAGACAACTTGCAAACCAAGTTCATGAGTAATTCTCGTCAACCCGGAACTCTGGCATCTCAACCCGTACCTAACTCGTGTAATATCATGAATCCGGGCAATCAAGCCTAAGGGTACGGGAATTAGAGGGACCCACATGCACATGCTCAGGTGGTTGAGCAGGGTTCTTCCTCTTCTGCTTATTCTTTAAATCAAATGTTTCTAGCTAATGAAGCCCCTCCAATCTTTCCTAACCCTCCCCAAGACCTAAACCTGTATGCATCAACTAATTCTGTTACCTTGAGGAGTGGAAAACAAACTCAAGATCGACAACCACACTGTTCTGATCTATCAGATCCTGGAGAGCTTGAGGAGAGAAAGAACTCTGAAGAAGAAATCAAGGTTCAGGAACTTGATTCCAAAGATATAACTTATGTTCCTTTTCCTGAGGCCTTGATTAAACCTAGGAAGAAGAAGCATGTTGATAGTAACGAGGAGCTCTTGAATATATTCAAGAATTTTGAGATCAATATCCCACTCCTCGATGCTATCAAACACATATCGGCTTACACTAAATTTTTGAAGGATTTATGCACACAGAAGCATAAGTCGAGGGAATCTGTTTCGAGGAAGGTGGTACTCTCCGAGCAGGCTAGTTCTGTTATCTTGCATCACCTTCTTCGGATAAAGAGAGATCCAAGTGATCCTTTGATTTCTTGTGTCATCGAAGATTACACCTTTGATAGAACACTTCTAGATCTAGGTACATCTATTAACCTAATTCCGACTTCTCTTTACAAAAAGTTCGAATTAGGTGAACTTCGACCAACTTCATTAACGCTACAGTTAGCGGACCATTCGGTCACAAATCCGTGAGGCGTTATTGAAGATGTTATTGTCAAGGTTAAGGATTTCTATTTTCCTGTAGATTTCCTTATCCTTGACATGGATGTACCTGAAAATTTAAGGAACACGCCCATCATTCTAGGGCATTCGTTCCTGGTTACCGCTAAGGCCAATATCAACTGTGAGAGCGGTAGCATGGAAATCACCTTTGGGGATCAGAAATTAAAATTGGATATTTTTAAGGCGATTAACAAATTCGAGGATTGTGGATTTATAGAGGAACTTGAGGAAGACAACTTGAACATTGAAACATGTATGGCAATTTCTGCAATTGAAAGTTCCTCCTATTGTGATAGATTTGACCCGCAACCCTCTGTAGCAAACCCACCACATTCTGAAGAGATTATTGATTTTATTCACTTTCAACCTCTTCCTCTTGATGAATCTTCATCAGCATCATCTTTACCTTCAATCCAAAACCTGCCCCAGCTCGAACTGAAACTATTGCCTGAGAATTTGAAATATCAATTTTTGGGACCTCAAAAGACGCTCCCTGTGATTAGCAGTGCTAGATTAACTACGGAGCAGGAGATTAAACTGATCAAGGTCTTAAAGGAACACAAGGAGGCAATTGGTTGGACCATTCATGACCTTAGGGGGATCGAGCCATCTTACTACAATCATAGAATATTCTTGGAAGATGAATCCTGCCCTTCTCGCCAAATGCAGAGGAGATTAAACCCTAATATGCGAGAAGTGGTCAAGAAGGAAATTATCAAGTGGCTCAATGCAGGAATCATTTATCCGATCTCTGATAGTCCTTGGGTAAGTCCCGTGCAAATTGTTCCCAAGAAAGCCGAGATTACCGTTGTGACTAACGAGAAAGGAGAATCTATCACAACTCGTTCAGCTTCCTCTTGGAGGGTTTGTATTGATTACAGGAAGCTAAACACAACCACGAAAATGGATCATTTCCCTTTGCCCTTTATCGATCAAATCCTGGAAAAACTAGCTGGACAGAAGTACTTCTGTTTCCTAGACGGTTACTCGGGATACAATCAAGTCCCTATCCATCCCGAGGATCAGGAAAAAATGACTTTCACTTGTCCCTATGGAACCTTTGCATTCCGTAGGATGCCATTCGGCTTATGCAATGCACCCGTGACTTTTCAAAGGTGTATGCTAGCCATATTCTCAAACATGGTGGGAGAGTTTATGGAAGTCTCCATGGACGATTTCTCTATTTTTGGAGAATCATTTGATTCTTTCCTGGCTAATCTTGAAATGATTCTTAAAAGATGCATCAAAACAAGATTGGTCCTTAGCTGGGAAAAGAGTCATTTCATGACACAAGAAGGCATCGTCTTAGGTCATGTAATCTCTGAACGGGGAATCGAAGTTGACAAAGCTAAGGTTGATGCTATTTCTAAACTTCCTCCTCCCACAACTGTCAAACAAATTCGATCATTTCTTGGTCATGTGGGGTTCTATAGGAGGTTCATCAAGGACTTCTCTAAGGTTGCTCACCCTCTGAGCAACCTTCTCACCAAAGGTATGCCGTTTGATTTCAATGAATCATGCAGTAGGGCATTTGATTTTCTTAAAACGACAGTCACTTGTGCTCCGGTGTTGCAACCACCGATTTGGACAACCTTATTTGAGATCATGACCGACACTTTTGATTACGTTGTCGGGGTTGTTTTGGGTCAGAAGATCGACAAAAAGCCCTTTGTCATCTACTATGCTAGCAAAACTCTGGACGAGGCCCAGAGGAATTACACTATTACTGAGAAGGAATTGCTAGTTGTAGTATTCGATTTGGAGAAATTTAGGGCTTATCTCTTAGGGTCTCACGTCATAATTTACACCGACCACTCGGCCTTGAGACATCTCTTGGCCAAAAAGGATGCCAAACCCCAGCTTATTCGATGGATCCTTCTACTTCAAGAATTCGATCTTGAAATTAAAGATAAATCCAGGGCACAGAATGTGGTGGCGGATCATCTTTCGAGACTTCTGAGTGATTCTTCTCATCCAGATATTCTGATTGCTGATACTTTTCCGGATGAGACTATCCTTACAGTTTCAGGTGTCCAAACTCCGTGGTTTGCAGACATCGTAAATTATTTGGCCGTTGGTCAAATCCCTCAGGATTTAACCAAGCAACAATGAGATAGACTCAAATCTGAGGCCAAATATTACTTCTGAGAGGACCCTGAACTGTACCACATCGGCTCTGATCAGATTATTCGCCGATGTGTTCCGGAGAATGAATTCCAAAGTATACTCAAGTTCTGTCATGCATCTGTGTGTGGTGGACATTTCTATGGGAGAAAGATGGTTGCAAAAATTTTACAATCTGGATTCTTTTGCCCATCTTTATTCAAGGATGCCCAGGAATTTTCGAGGTCATGTTCCCGATGCCAGGCACTTGGGAGCATAACCAAGAGAGACATGATGCCTCTAAACCCGATTCTTCCCATCGAAATCTTCGATGTTTGGGGCATCGATTTCATGGGACCCTTCCTCCCTTCATTTGGACACTAATACATTCTCGTCGCTATTAATTACATGTCCAAGTGGATCGAGGCTATTCCCACCCGAACTAATGACCACAAGGTGGTCATCAATTTTGTCAAGAAGAACATCTTCAGTCGGTTCAAGATTCCGAGGGCCATCATCAACGATGGTGGTACTCACTTCACTAATGCCCAGTTCCGTAATTTACTAGCAAAATATGAGGTAAATCACAGAATCTCCACACCTTACCATCCCCAGACGAATGACAGGCCAAGATCTCCAATCAAAAGATCAAGAATATTCTTCAGAAAACGGTTAGGCCTGATCGTAAAGACTGGACTCAAAAGCTTGAAGATGCTCTTTGGGCTTACCGTATGGCGTACAAAACACCTATCGGCATGTCACCGTTTTGTTTGGTGTATGGAAAGGCATGCTATTTACCCATAGAAATTGAACATAAGGCATTTTGGGCAATCAAGTAGTGTAATCTGGATTTGAGTTTAGCCGGAAAGATCGGGAAACTCCAATTATCTGAGTTAGAGGAGCTTAGAAACAACACGTACGAGAATGCTAAGATCTATAAGGCTCGAACCAAAGCTCTTCATGACCAATTGATATATCGCAAGAGCTTTGAGCCAAACCCAAAGGTCTGGCTCTTTGATTCTCAACTTAAGCTCTTTCCCGGCAAACTTAGGTCAAAATGGAACGGCCCGTTCATCATCGATCAGATATTTCCAAACGGGGTCGTTCAAATCTCTGACCCAAAGATGGGTAATTCATTTAAAGTCAACAGTCAACATCTGAAGCCTTTTATTAACCGTATTATTCCAGAACTCGTCTCAGACACGGTTACTCTCATCACATTGTGATTTCTTTAGCTGAACTTCACCTAGCTGATGGCACTAAACTCAGCAGTTGTACAATTTGACTTGGAGCTGACCTGAGCATCATATTCAGGTGATATCTTCTACATTCTTCCCTTCCTTTCATGTCTTTTATTCTCAATGCGGACATTGCATCAACTAGGCTTGGGGGGGTGGATTCATTTCTGAATCAATTTGTCAACTCTGTTGAATTCTTGTAAATTCTACTTGTTTTCTTATATATATATATTGAATTAGGAAAGAATACTTGGGCATTAGGACTTTTCAATCTTAGGAAATATTACAATAGGATTTGAACACTAAGACCCTTCAGGTCTTTGGGCTTAATCAGCCTGGGTATCCACTAAAATGTGGATTTATTTATTGAGTCCTCACCATCCTGAATTCCATTTCAATTTGATTAAATAAGTTGGGGTACACGACTTATCAACCCGCCCTCTGATTTGAGGGAGCTTTAAGTCTAAGCATTTACACAATATTCGTCACTGACTTGTTGTTCGACGGTTTTAATGGAAATTGGGTAGCTAATGAATCTTCTAGGGTGGTATGGCTGGCAAGTTATCGTGGGTAACAACCCATAAGTAGGTTGTCTAGAGCCCAGCCACTGGACCATTCTTTTCCTGCTGCCTTTAGGTAAATCTTCGACCAGGGAAGCCACCTACTTTAAAAAAAGAAAAAAAGTCCAAAAAGAAAAGAAAAGGAAAAAGAAAATGAGAAAAGAAAAAAATAAACAAATATGCCACACTTCACCACATGAGTATGGCTGGCAAGTTATCATGGGTAACAGCCCATTGGTAGGTTATCCAGATCCCAACTCAAGAAATGCACATTTAATTCCTCAAACACTTAGGAAGAAGCGGAGAAGTAGAATAAGCCAGGGAGATATACACTGGATTCACCCTTGTGTAACCCCATAAAAATAAAAGTAGGGAGAAAGCTATCGGTCGTATAGATACATCTTTAGGCAGAATTCTTTTTAAGGTCACCTAAGGGCATAAAAACCCGAAGTCCATTCTAATTGCCAATCAATGAGTCTATCACATTCACAAAAAGATGCTTAGAACTTAGGGTTCTCATCAAGTCTTGGGTGGGTTGAGTGGCCGTAGAAAGCCACTCTATAACCCTAAACTCAAAAATCCAAAAAATTAGAAAAGAAGAAAAAGGAGTAAAAAGATATCCTTCTTTGAATAAGGCGAGGGCTTGAGGCGGTCTGCATTTTGGCAAATACTCGAGCGTTGTTGTGTCTTTGAAAGTTCAGGTCCTAAGTAAAAAATTTTTAATGTTGAAAATGACTTTTGCCCAAGTAATCCAATCCTAATTCTTTTATAAATAGCATGTAGCTTTTGCTAGGGATTAGCAAAAGATAGGCATGGAGGTGTGATGTGCATACACCTAAATAGCTAAAAATGTCTATTAATGCATGTTCTTAGTACCATATTAGCATCATGCATTGTAAATATTGCATAACACGCATAATCTCGCATTTAGGTCAAATTATATAAATTGATAGTAATTGTCTCCTTTTATGGCCAGGGACAAGGTGACTTTTAATTGAGGCTTCGGATAGAAGATCCAACCGTACGTATCTGATCAGGGCGACAGCGGGAGTTCAACGACTCCAAATCGTCCTAATCAGACATCTATAGCACCATATATACTCCGAGGAAACCCAGAGATCAAGGGCCAAGATGGTACCAATTCGCACTTCAGACGACAAATTTCAACCGCATGGATGGGTTTGGATCGACGATCACAGCCTAATGACGCAAAAATCAATCCAATCCGACATCCGTGGCACCATCTACAACACACAGAAGATGGATGGCTAAAATGGTGCCACATGGCGCCAACTCAACCGCTCAATCAGCCCAAAGACCCACCGCTGCATTTCCAAGGACTCTTCATCGCGGGATCCTACCCGTTGGATCTTGATCCAAAGGCCAGGAATTACTCAGATGCGCCTGCTCTCATCTTCATAAGGTAAAAGTCACGGACGATCTAGGCCGTTGGATCTTGATCTAATGGCCACAGGCGCGTGTGCCTAATTCCGAAACAAGAACAAGTGGCGCCTGTAGTGCAGCGGTCATGCAGCTACGAACGAGATAGAAGTCGCACGTTCGAGCCTCTTTGAGCGCCTCAATTTAGCCAGGGACCGGGGCACGTTGATTTCGACCGTCAAATGCAAATCGTGAGGGCAAGGAGCGGGCGACGTGGCGCAACGAATGCATGCGATTCACGCACGCGTAATCCAACGCAGATGCAAATGCCCGATCAGATGCGGGTGGGCACGATGCATTCTGAGCCGTTGGATGCAAGATCGAACTACTGAGAAGAGGCGCGGGGGCGCTTCAACTGAGAAGATGAAGCGAGTGAGGAATGATTTTAAGCCGTCCGATCTTGAGATCGGATGGTTGATCTTGCGAGAACATGGGTGTGCGTTAGGCATGCGGGAGAGGAGACGGCAGGTGCGTGTGAAGCTGTGGTGATGTGGGGTCTTTAGTGACACTTAAATCCATTACTAAAGACCCCCTTATGTAATGTTTTAACTATGTAATGACCAAATTACCCCCAATCATTGCAACTATAAAAGGAGACCCCTACCCTACGAAATTCTCATCCCTTCATTCACCTCTCTCCCTCTCCAAAGCTCAAGAGAAGCTTGTCCCACACCCAGGATGCTCCTCTAGAGCCAAATCCAAAGTTTTCTCACCCCCGTTCCAGAAGTGGATCCCGCGACGATGACTACGTGCTACCTCATTCCCGCTTCTTCCCGCTTCGTCCTCCATCTTTCAAGTGTCGCTCCGTCCAGCTCATCCTCCAAGTAGTCGTCGAGGAAGATAGCATCTCTCTCCCTTTTTTATCGCTTTCTAGAATAGAATTTCCCGATTTCTAGTTGTAAAAAAAGTATTATTATATCAAGTGATTGTTCTCTCTCTCTTTCTCTCTCTTTCTCTCTCTCTTATTGTTTATATCAATTATATTGTAATTATCTCGCTTTCAAACAAAAATACCAAAAAAATATAATCGCGGATTTTAGATCGTCGTAGCCTTCCTGTGTTTGACCCAGAATTTCTTTACAAATTTCGGTTAAATTTATCTATTGACGGATTGCTTCGCAAATTGAACTACAACGACGGGTTTTCAAAATCCAATTCTGATCGCGTAGTTTTCCTCTATCAACACTTCTTTTATAGCTTCATTGAGGGACAAAGAAGGCATTTGTGCCCCCAAAATCGTGCAACAACCCTCTGGTGATTAGATCGTCGATCGGGAGATCCACGGATCAGATCGCACCTCAATAAGCCTTCATTTGCCCCTTCATCGCGCAGTTTCATTCTGGGCTTGATAGGTGGCATGCTCTGGATGCTTGGATCTTCATCACACGGTCCTGCGCGCTCTTGCTTCAATGCCGCTCTGACTTTCTCTCTCCTCACGCATCCGCTCGCACTTTAATCGCACCTAATGCACGCGCTAAATCTCGGTCATTCGATCGTGAGATCGGACGACTTAGATTTGCTGAGCTATCACCTTTGATTTTCAAAACGCGTGCGCATCATCACGTGCATCTCCATCCGATGCCAGCCAGCGCGCCACGCAATCACTTCTAAATCGCCCGATGGCCATCCAAAGGATGGATTTCATCCACGCCTACGCCTTCGCCAATTTCCCGCTGATCATGAGTCGACCCCACGTCCTACACTGCTGTTCGAGCGTGTGAGCCAACGCACTGAAGGCACATTTTGTTATGGTTGCCTCTTCGCGTCTAGCTATCCTCAGCCGTTGGATGGAGATCCAACGGCTAAGCTCTTCTCTTGGTTGATGAGGCGCATCTGGAGCGGCTACGTGGGCACATTGTGGCAGTTGGATGATGATACAACATCCCACAGCGCGTGGGGAGGTGCCTTCAGAAGTTGGAGGCACGGCGAGGGGTGGCTGCGACGGCACCACATGGCGCCATCGTGGCCGCCCACCTTCTCTCTTTCGTAGACGGTGCTATAGGCCTCTGATCGGGATGATTCTTGCACCGTTCGACTACGATCACTGATTTAGATCCATCCATGCGGTTGAATTTATCATCTGAGGTCCGTATTTTCACCTATTTGCATCTTGGATCTTACTCTTCTACGGATTCCATAGGATGCTACGGGAGTTTGATCGATGTGATCTTGGAAGCATTGGACTCCCGTCGTCATTCTAAGTAGATCCATATGGTTGGATCGGTCATCCGCAGCCTCGAATTACCTGCGATTTTTAATGCCTCTCAATTAGCGCATAATATGACATTATTATTCATAAATCTAATAAATCAACTATGATGTAAAGTACGATGCAAATGCATGCAGAATGCATAAGTTAAGTTAGGTTCTAACTTAATTCAGGTGGATTAGGGCCTATGATTGCTGCGCAATCACATACATTGCATCTTTTCCTACTTTATTTAGATATGTATGAAATAATGTTATAATGTACTGATTAGTGCATTATTTGGAGTGTAGGTATAAGAAGCTCAAGAGACGGTGATGTGCATACATCTGCATAGCCAAAAATGTCTATTAATGCATGTTAGTATCATATAAGCATCATGCATTATAAATATTACATAACATGTATCATCATGCATTTAGGTCAAATTGTACAAATTGTATAGTAATTTATTCTTCTTGGTGGCAAGGGACTGAGCGACATTTAATCGGGGCCATGGATTGAAGATCCAATTGTACGGATTTTATCAAGGTGATGATCGAAGTTTAACAATTCCAAGATCACCCCGATCGAACTTTCGTAGCATCAGATATAATCCGAGGAATATCAGAGATCAAGGGCCAAGATGGTGTAAATCTGCACCTCAGATGACAAATCCGACTGTACGGATGGATTCAGATTGACAATCGTAGCCCAACGACGTGAAAATCAGTCTAATCCGACATCCATGGCACCATCTACAACACATAGAAGATGGACGGCCAAGATGGTGCCACGTGGGTCCATCTCAGTGACCCACACCGGCCAAAGGCGCCCGCTCCCTCTCTCTTCTCACACACACGATCAGATCTGGGTTGTTGGATCTTGATCCAACAGCCATGAGCATGCACACCTTAGTTGGAAACGTGACAAAGTCTCGACCTTGGTGCATTGGTTGAGTGCTCCACGCGCGAGAGGGAAGCGGGTTCAAGCCCCCCCTCGCCTCAAATCGAGTGCAAGTGAGGGCGTAGTCAAATTGGACCGTTGGATGAAGCATGGGTGGCGCACTACACGCATGCATTCAGGCGTTGAAGAGAAAGCATGCACGAGCATCTTTCAGCTGTCCGACCTCATGATCGGACGGCTGAGATCATCTGATCGTGGGTAGGCGTTGAAGCATGAGGAGAGGAGGAGGTGCGGGTGTGCGTGCACGTTCAGTGACGTGGGCTCTTTAGTGACATTTATATCCGTTACTAAAGACCCCCTCATTTAATGTTTTTAACTTGAAATGACCTTTTTGCCCCCAACCTCTACACCTATAAAAAGGCCTACGCCTCCCACATTTCAATCATCCCTTCCTTCACCTCTCTCCCCCTCCAAAGCTCTAAAGAAGCTTATCCCAAACCTGGGATGCTCCTCCAGAGTCAAAATCAAAGTTTTCTCACCCCCATTTCAGAAGTGGATCCTGCGACGACGATGCCCTACCAAGCCCCCAGTTCTTCCCTCTTCGTTCTCCGTCTTCCATCTTCGCCCTCCGTCTTCCAGGCGTCGCCTCATCCAACTCATCCGCCAAGCAACCGTCGAGGAGGATAACTTCTCACCTCCTTTCTCTTTACTGCTTTCTAGAGTAGATTTTACTGCTTTCTAGCTGTAATATTTACTGCTTTCTAGCTGTAATATTTCCCGCTTTCTAGTTGTAAAAACATTGTCCATATTATAAAGTGTTTGTTCTCTCTCTCTCTTATTGTTAATATCGAATTTATTGTGATTATCTCACTTTCTAAACAAAAACAACAAAAAATATAATCGTGGATTTTAAATCGTCGTAGCCTCCTTGTGTTCAACCTGGAATTATTTTCGAGTTTCGGTAAATTTTATTTGTTGATGGATTTCTTCGCAAATCAAACTACGACGGATTTTCAAAACTCAATTTCCGTTTGCGATGATTTTCCGATTCAACATTTTGGCGTCGTTGCCGGAGAGGCAATGAAACTCTATTTTCTTTCCGCATTTCACGCACTTAATTATTTTCTAACTTGCTTTTATTTTTCTTCTATTATTTTGTAGGTACCCCAACAGGAAATCTTCAAGTGGTAGAAAAGAGCAAAGTGCAGTTGAAGACAACTGTAAGTGCTTCCCATTCTTCCCCCCTCCATCGATTTCATTCCACAACCCTAATTCAAACCTTAATTAATCTAGGTGTTCACATAAATCCTAGGATTAGTTTGGATGCTTTGATTTCCACCCCCACTCATCTCACCCTCGTAAAAAAAATAGACAAACAAAAAGATACTTCTTGTATGATAAATTAACGTACACACTACATACACCCACATTCGAGGCACATAACCTAACTTGATTTTTATCTACTCAACTAGGATACCAACCTGTGGAACCGATACACACACCCAAACACATAATTGAGTAGAAATCAGAATAGGTATCCACTTGTGTGCCTAACTCAGTGGTGTATTAAGGCCAATTGTTTGAGTTGTTTAGGCCTCACCACTTCATTTAAAATCATCTCATCAAGTAGCTTCCCCATAGGGTTTACAAGTTAGGTCAATACTAGGCACTCCACTTTACTTTTGATTTTAAAAGGAAAAGATCTTCACTCGTGTTTTGAAAATCTTGTTTGCCTCTTGAACTTGATTGAATTTACCTAATTCTAAACCCTAAAAGCTACTTAAGCAAGATTTGAACCTTAACATCCACTCATCCAAATAATCTTCCTTGAAAACCCTATTTGTGTATGCACTCACACATATTCAATCAATCATTAAGGGCACAACCCATTTTAAGGGCCCACCACATTCCATAAGCACTACAATCCTAAGCCTAAGTTAAAATTGATTAGACGTTGTCCTTAAGGACTGATTCGCTATTCGGGGCCCAGATTGAGATTGTTCACAATTAACCTGCTTGTACTAATCAATCTGATGTCTAACTAGGGGAGTAGAATCAAACGATCGCAGCTGGCGGGTACACTAGGAACCGGAGGCACAAGACGAAGGAAGAACCTTCTCCCCGACCCCTCCTAACTAGTTGGATTGATTGGATGCAAATAGAGCAAATCATCTACAATCGTAAGACGGATTCTGAGAGTCTGTAGATCCTTAGGCTACCCAACTTAAGGACAAGCTTGTTTTGTTGTGCTGCAGGGTTCTTATCCTTAGTCCTTCCGATCTCTTCCTAGTTTATGCTTGGAAGGAGGTCATTGAATCCCCGATTGGAAGGACCATTAGATCATTCTAGGAGGCATAGATTGAGTTTTGGCCAAATTGATCCCATGGCCGATCAACAACCTCCTCAGCCTCGAATCAACAAGAGATGTTTCAAAGGCAGCTGGAACACATGCAGAGAATGCAAGAATGGTTCCAGAAAATGCAGGGCGCTCAGCCCTTGAAGGATTTTTATGATCCTTCAAATTACGGGGAACATCCCAGTATCCAGATTTCAGCTAGAGACATTGAAATCAAGCCCCAGGTGTTAAGCCTGATCAAACATTTTCATGGGCTTAGCTCTAAAGACCTGTTTCAGCATTTGGAGGACTTGACCACTTTGGTCTAGACCACCAAAGCATGAAACGTGAATGAAAAGCAAATGATCATGAGGCTCTTTCCCCACTCTCTTAGGGATAAGGCTGCTCATTGGTACATGACCATAGGAAGGCTGATAGCAACTTGGAACGATCTTAAATCGAATTTCTTAAAGAAATTCTTTCCAATTGGGCGTTTTAATGCACTGAGACAAGCAATTACTACTTCCGCCCAGTGGCTGGGGGAGTAGTTTCATGTTGCCTGGGAGCGATTCCAGGACTTATTGCGGAAGTGTTCACACCACAAGGTGCCGAAATGGCAACTCGTGCAGATCTTTTACCACGAGTTGACTGAGCAACTCAGAAATCACGTAGACGCTTCTTGCGGAGGCAATTTCCTCAACAAAGACGTAGATAGTGTGCATGATTTGTTTGAGGAAATGAGTGAAAATTCAATCAATCATGCCTCCATGGATACATTTAATCGGCCCCAACAACCCAGATCGAATATTAATGAGGTCCATGGCTCTCATTCATTCGATATGGAGCTGATTTGTAATAAACTAGATAAGGTGAACCTGGTTACCAAAAGGATGGAGGAGTGGATGGCGAGAAACTCTACAAATAATTCTCAATCCACTCAATCCCAGAATTCGGGATTCCATTCTTCGCGAGCTCCTTCTAAACGAGAGTTTGTGAATCAACTGGATGCAGCTCAACCTGTGAGCCAGCATTGCTTGGAACCCCACAGGTTCCAAACTGGGGCCTTTGATCCCAGTTTCTCTGATCCCTCCCTTTCTTTTTCTCCATCCTCGCCCTATGAGGATGTCTATGCTGTACAAGAGAATGTTAGGTCCAACCCATATTCCAATGCTTATAATTCGGGTTGAAGGAACCACCCTAACTTCTCCTAGAAAAATCTGGGGCAGCAGACCCAATTCTGACCAAGCAACTATGCTCCACAAAGATCAATGGGTCAGGGTCATGTTTATACTCAACTGCCCCTGAATCAGGTCAATCAGCCAGTTTGGAATGCTTGTCAACCCGTAGGGCAAGCTGATTTGAATCGTCAAATGGTAGAGATGCAAGGATCTATGCTCTAGCTCATGCAACAAATGAAAACCTCGTTGGACAACTTGCAAATCGGGCTCTTTGCTAACACCCGTCAACCCGAATCTTTGCCATCTCAACCCGTACCCAACCCGTGCAACATACAAAATCAGAGCAATCAAGCCTAAGGGTATGGGAATCAGAGGGACCCACATGCACATGCTCAGGTGGTTGAGCAGGGTCCTTCCTCTTCTGCTTCTTCATCAAATCTGAGATTTTCGACTAATCAAGCCCCTCCGATCTTTCCTAACCCTCCCCAAGACCCAAACCCGTACGCATCTGCCAACTCCGTTACTTTGAGGAGTGGAAGGCAAGCCTAGGACCCACACCTACCCTGCTCTAGTCAAGAAAATCCTAGTGAGACTGAGTAAAGAAAGGAGAATTCTGAAGAAGAAATCAAGGCTCAAAAACCTAATTCCGAAGATCTGACTCATGTTCCTTTTCCTGAGGCCTTGATTAAACTTAGGAAGAAAAAGCCTGTTAATAGTAACGAGGAGCTCTTGAATATATTCAAGAATGTTGAAATCAATATCCCCCTCCTCGATGCTATCAAACACATATCGGCTTATGCTAAATTCTTAAAGGATTTATGCACCCAAAAGCGTAAGCCGAGGGAATCTGGTCCGAGGAAAGTGATACTCTCTGAGCAGGCTAGTTTTGTTATCTTACATCACCTTCCTCCGAAAGAAAGAGATCCAGGTGCCCCTTTGATTTCATGTGTTATCGGAGATTACACCTTTGAAATGACATTCCTGGATCTAGGTGCATCCATTAACCTAATTCCAACTTCTTTTTACGAGAAGTTCGGATTAGGTGATCTTCGGCCAGCCTCAGTAATGCTACAGTTAGCTGACCGTTTGGTGACAAATCCGAGAGGCATTATTGAGGATGTTATTGTCAAGGTTAAAGACTTCTATTTTCCCGTAGATTTCCTTATCCTTAACATGGATGTACCTGAGAATTTGAGGAACATGCCCATCATTCTGGGGCGCCTGTTCCTGGCTATTGCTAAGGCCAATATCAACTGTAAAAGCGATAGCATGGAAATCCCCTTTAGGAATCTAAAATCAAAATTGGATATTTTCAAAGCAATTAATAAATTTGAGGATTGTGGATTTATAGAGGAACTAGAGGAAGATAACTTGAATATTGAGACATGTATGGTTGTTTTTGCAATTACAAGTTCCTCCTGTCTCAATGAATCTAACCTGCAACCCTCTGTGGCAAACCCACCACATTCTGAAGAGGTTATTGATTTTCTTCACTTTCAACCTCTTCCCCTCGATCGTCCTGATGAATCTTCATCAGCATCATCCTTACCTTCCATCTTAGACCTGCCCCAGCTTGAATTGAAACCATTACTTGAGAGTTTGAAATATCAGTTTTTAGGACCTAAAAAGATTCTCCCTATGATTATCAGTGCTAGATTGATTAAAGAGTAGGAGATTAAATTGATCAAGGTCTTAAAGAAACACAATGAGGCAATTGATTGGACCATCCATGACCAAATAAAAGTAAGAAAATAATTAAGTACATGAAATGTGGAAAGAAAATCGAGATTCGTTGCCTCTCCGGCAACGGTGCCAAAATGTTACTGCAATCACCGAATTTCCATGAAAGATGGATCCTGCCCTTCTCGCCATATGCAAGGGAGACTAAACCCTAATATGTGAGAAGTGATCAAGAAAGAAATAATTAAGTGGCTCGACACAGGAATCATTTATCCGATCTCAGATAGTCCTTGGGTAAGCCTAGTGCAAATTGTTCCCAAGAAAACTAGGATTACCATTGTGAGTAACGAGAAAGGAGAATCTGTCACAACTCATTTAGCTTCCTCCTAGAGAGTCTGTATCGATTACAGGAAGCTGAACACAGCTATCAAAAAGGATCATTTCCCTCTACCCTTCATCGATTAGATCCTTGAAAGATTATCCAGGCAAAAGTACTTTTGTTTCCTAAATGGTTACTCGGGATACAATCAAGTCCCTATCCATCCCGAGGATCCGGAAAAAATGACTTTCACCTGTCCCTACGGAACCTTTGCTTTCAGTAGAATGCCATTCGGCTTATGCAATGCACCTGCAACTTTTCAAAGGTGTATGCTAACCATATTCTCTGACATGGTGGGAGAGTTTATGGAAGTCTTCATGTGTGATTTCTCTGTTTTCGGAGAATCGTTTGATTCTTGCCTGGCTAATCTCGAATTGATCCTTAAAAGATGCATAAAACAAGATTGGTCCTTAGCTAGGAAAAGAGTCATTTCATGACACAAGAAGGTATCGTCTTGGGTCATGTAATCTCTAAATGGGGAATTGAAGTTGACAAAGCTAAGGTTGATGCTATTTTCAAACTTCCTCCTCCCACATCTGTCAAACAAATTCAATCATTTCTTGGTTATGTGGGATTCTATCAGAGGTTCATCAAGGATTTCTCCAAGGTTGCTCGCCGTCTGAGCAACCTTCTTGCCAAAGATACGCCGTTTGAATTCAACGAATCATGCCGCAAGGCATTCAATTTTCTTAAAATGGCAGTCACTTGTGCTCCAGTGCTGCAACCACCGGTCTGGACAACCCCATTTGAGATCATGACTGACGCTTCTGATTATGCGATCGAGGTTGTTTTGGGTCAAAAGATCGATAGAAAGCCCTCTGTCATCTACTACGCTAGCAAAACTCTGGACGAGACCCAGAGGAATTATACCGTTACTGAGAAGGAGTTGCTAGCTGTAGTATTTGCTTTGGAGAAATTCAAGGCATATCTCTTAGGGTCTCACGTCATAATTTACATCGACCACTCAGCCTTGAGACATCTCTTGGCCAAAAAGGATGCCAAACCTCGGCTCATTCTATGGATTCTTCTGCTTCAAGAATTCAATCCTGAAATCAAAGATAAATCTGGGGCACAAAATGTGGTGGCAAATCATCTTTCGAGACTTCTAAGTGATTCTCCTCGTCTGGATATTCCGATTGCTGATACTTTTCCGGACGAGACTATTCTTGTAGTGTCAGGTGTCTAAACCCTGTGGTTTGCAGACATAGTAAACTATTTGTTCGTTAGTCAAATCCCTCAAGATTGGACAAAGCAACAACGAGAGACTCAAATTTGAGGCCAAATATTACTTCTGGGAGGACCCTAAACACTATCGCATCAGCTCTAATCAGATTATTCGCCGATGTGTTCCAAAGAATGAATTCCAAAGTATACTTGAGTTCTGCCATGCATCTGCATGTGGTTGACATTTCTCCGGGAAAAAGACAGCTGCAAAAATATTGCAATCTGGATTCTATTGGTCGTCTTTAATCAAGGATGCCCAGGAATTCTCAAGGTCATGTTCCCGATGCCAGGCACTTGGGAGCATAACCAATAGAGATATGATGCCTCTAAACCCAATCCTTCCCGTTGAAATCTTCGACATTTGGGGCATCGATTTCATGGGACCCTTCCTCCCGTCATTTGCACACCAATACATTCTTGTTGCTGTTGATTACATGTCCAAGTGGATCGATGACGTGCTCTTGTGCGTAGGTGTTAAGAGGTGTCGTTATAGTCGCACTTGATACGTCGGTTTTAAAAGAAGTAAATGGAGGTGAGTCCGAGTGTCGGTCTTAGGGAGGCATGGAAATCGGATTTTGTTTACCACTTGTTATCACGAAAAAGGTGGAGTTTTGCTTACGAAAGAGACGGTTTTGAAAAGCGAGAGATAGAGAGAGAGTTTAGGGTTAGAAAGCTCTTGGTTTTGATCATGCACTTTGAACAGAAATTAAAATTGCGATTGAACGAAAAATAATTTCATTAAACCTGCATTCATAGTTCATAGCTTACAACATTAAATACATGCTTTAACAAGAGTAAATGAAAGCTTAAAAGAGAGAGAGAGAGATGGAGAGAGAGTGGAGAGCGACGAGGCAGCCATGGCGGTGGAGGAGGCTCCATCGGCGGCTCGTTGTCTCTGGCGATTACAAGAGTGCCTAAAGCTAGCTAAGAGAGGAGTGGAGTAGTTGCAAGTGGGAGAGTATGCATTGAATGGTGGTAGAAGGGGGTTTAAATAGAGTTAAGGGCTTCCTAAAAGAAGAATGGGCTTTAGCGACATCCAGAGCGTCGCAAAAATCACTTCTATAAACGTCGGTGAAGCCCTCTTGCCGCCGGTCAGCTGCCCACCCCGGCCTTCTTCTCCGCGCGATCCGTGGCCGCTGATCGAGAGCCGTCCGATCAAAGATCGGACGGCTGAGAGCCTTCGACGCCCGCGCTGAGATCGTGCCTCTGGCGTGCGTGCGCGCGCGCGTTTCCGCCCGGCGTGCACGCGTGCGTAGGCGCTAGGGAGCTGTCATCGCGCCGCGTGGCGCTATCCTGGCCGCCTACTGCTGATCGAGCGGCCCAATTTTGCCGCGCCCTTCGCTCGCCTTCGATTTCTGCTCCACGCGGCTCGAACGCGCGTCGCGGCGATGCGGGCGTGCGCGCTAACCGTTGCGCCACGCCCGCGCTTTGTCGCGGCGACAGCGGGCGAGCGCGCGGATCTCGGCCGTTCGATCGGAGATCAACGGCCGAGATTTGTCCTTGGCCGACTGAGGGTGCGCTAGCGGTGGGGGAGGGCTGACGTGGCGCTCTCTGGGCCGTTGATCTTCAGATCAACGGTCAGAATTTCTTGGGCCCATTGTGGGAGCTCCGGATGTCGGATTTGGCCGATCTTGAGTCCGTTGGACTCCGTTCGTCGTTCTGAATCCATCCGTGTGGTCCGATTGCTCATCCGAGGCCTTCTTTGACAAATTCTTTACACAAATAGCCATTAATACAGTTTATAAGCAATCTTGGTACTTGATGCATGCAATGCTCCTATTCTACTTTATGTTGCGCCTTTTATTCTAAAGATGGGCCATATTCAACCTAATTACTACCCCCTTATGTGGTGTTATCATACCCCCATGCTTACTCCTTGCTAGTCCCTAGCAAGGTTTATTCTAGCCTTTATTTCCTTGGAGAATTCAAGAAGTAATTGCTTAGGCACTTCGTTACTTGTCAATAAGAGGAAATATACGAAGATCTTAATCTACAAAGACTAAGCAGCGCCCGAGTGTCTGCCAAAATACGAATCGCCCGAATCCTTGCTTTAATGTACATATGTATATGTATGTATGATTTCTTAGAATTTTTTTCGGAATTCAGTGTGGGTTGGTAAGTTTTTACGGCTACCCAACCCACCCAAAACTCGGTCAAAACCCTAAGTGCTAAGTATCTTGGTGTGAATGTTGTGATAGACTCACTTAACGGTAATTGAGACAGACTTCGAGTTTCTACGCCTCTAGGTGACCGAAAAAGAAAATATTTTTGCCTGAAGGTGTATTTGTTCGATTGGTAGCTTCTCCCTACGTTCGTTTTACTTGGGGTCAACACAAGGATTTTCCAGTGTATATTTCCCCGGCTTATACTACTTCCCCGCTTCTTCCTTAGGTGTTTTGGTCTTTTTTGTGCAATTATTAAGCTGGGCTCTGGACAATCGACCAATGGGCTGTTACCCACGATCACTTGCCAGCCATACTTGTGCGGTGAAGTGTGGTTTATTTTCTTTTCTTCTTTTTTTTTTTTGTAGGTGCCTTCCCTGATCTCAAATGTACCTAGAGGCAGCGAAAAGGAAATGGCCTGTGGCTGCGTTCTGGACAACCTGCCAATGGGCTGTTACCCACGACAACTTGCCAGCCATACCACCCTAGAGAGTTCATTAGCTACCCAATTTCTGTCAAAATCTCCGAGAAGTGAGTCTATGCAAAAATGTGTGCAGATGCTTAGACTCAAAGTTTTCCTGAGTTAGAGGGTAAGTTGATAAGTCGTATACTTATTACCTTATTTAGTAGGTGGATTAGAATAGCTTAAAGTTGCAAGGATTCGCCGCTAAATCCATATTTTAACTGACACCAGGGTTGATTAAGCCTGAAGGCCTGAAAAGTCTAAGTGTTTAAGTTCTTTTTGTATTATTTTCCACTATTGACAAGTTTCTAATGCCTAAGTTTTCTTCCTAAATTCATCATTTTTTTTAATTAATTAATTAATTCAGACTGATTAATTAAGCTCAGGATTATGCAATTTACCACCCCCCCATGCTTAAGTTGGACAATGTCCTAATTGGCAAATACATGGATGCAAAAGGGTTCAAAAAAAATAGTACCTGAGTGATGTAAACTAATAGATCAGTATGAATCCTCTGGGTTGCCTCCCAGGAAGCGCTGAGTTTAACGCCTCCAGCTGGGCGGTGCTTGGTGTCAGCCCTCAACGAGGGTGACACTTTCCTTGGGGGGTACCTGGGCCAGGAAATGCTTCAATCTTTAACCATTAACTGTAAAAGTGTGCCCAGTGTTAAGATCAGCAATTTCAACCGCCCCATGAGAATAGGGCTTGACCACCCGAAATGGTCCCGTCCATTTGGACCTAAGTTTCCCTGGGAAGAGTTTCAGGCGTGCATCAAACAGCCAGACTTGTTGGTTAGGCTCAAAGGTTTTTCTATGAATGAGTCGGTCGTAGACGGCTTTCATTTTCTCCTTATATAGCCGACTATTGTCAAAAGCGTCCCGACGAATTTCTTCGAGCTCAGATAATTGGAGCGTCCTTTACGCACAGGCTAACTGGGGATCCATGTTACATTGCTTGATAGCCCAGTAAGCCCAGTGTTCCAATTCGACAGGGAGATGGCAAGCTTTGCCAAAGACCAAGCGATAAGGCGACATGCCTATCGAGGTCTTAAAAGCGGTCCTGTATGCCCACAGGGCATCATCAAGTCGTGTGGACCAGTCTTTCCTGTCAGGTCTCACAGTCTTCTGTAAAATATTCTTGATTTGTCTGTTTGAGACCTTATTCTGGCCATTTGTTTGTGGATGATACAGGGTGGCAATGCGGTGGTTTACCCCGTATTTTCTAAGTAGGGCACGGAATTGGGAATGGATAAAATGGCTTCCACCATCACTGATCATGGCCTTGGGTATTCCAAACTGGGAAAAGATGTTCTTCACAAAGTCCATGACCGTCTTGTGATCGCATCGTCGAGTGGTGATGGCTTCAATCCATTTGGAAACATAGTCTACCGAGACCAGGATGTACTCGAAGCCGTTGGATGGTGGAAAGGGACCCATAAAATCGATACCCCAAACGTCGAAGATTTCGATAATCAAAATGGGCTGAAGGGGCATCATATCTTTCTTGGTCATGGTCCCCAATGTTTGGCATCGTGAGCAAGTCTTGGCAAAGATGTGTGCATCCTTAAATAGGGACGGCCAATAAAATCCAGACTACAAAACTTTTGCAGCTGTTTTCTTGCCAGAGAAATGGCCGCCACACGCTTGGTCATGACAAAAGGAAAGCACACTCTAAACTTCGTCTTCGGGGATGCACCTCCTGATGATCTGATCAGCACAGAGGCGAAACAACATGGGATCATCCCAGAAATAGTGCTTGGCCTCAGCCAAGAACCTGTCCCGTTGCTGTCTGGACCAGCTGTGCGGGGTTTGTCCTATAACCAGGTAGTTGACATAGTCAGCATACCATGGCATTTTCTTGTCTTGCACGGCTAGGATGTGTTCATCAGGGAAGGTATCAGATAGAGGTAGGGAGGGTCCAATGTGGTCTGGATGAACTCTTGATAGGTGGTCAGCCACCACATTTTTCGATCCGGCCTTGTCTTAGATTTCCAGGTCAAATTCCTGCAAAAGTAGGATCCATCTGATGAGCCTGGGTTTTACGTCCTTTTTGGCCAATAGGTGCCGGATGGCTGAATGGTCGATGTAGATAGTCACGTGGGATCCCAGCAAGTATGATCGGAATTTTTCCAATCCAAAGACTACAGCGAGCAACTCTTTTTCTGTGACCGTATAATTACGTTAGGCCTCGTCCAACGTTTTGCTCGCATAGTAGATCACCACGGGCTTCTTGTCTTGCCTTTGTCCCAGGACAGCGCCTATGGCAAAATCTGATGCGTCACACATAATCTCAAAATCCTGGGACCAGTCTGGAGGTTGAAGTACAGGTTCGGTGGAGACTAAGTCCCGGAGGGTATGATAAGCCTGGATGCAATCAGGAGACATGTGGAAAGTGGCGTCATTGGCTAGAAGGTCGATCAAGGGTTTGGAAAATTTGGAAAAGTCTTTGATGAACCTTCGGTAGAAGCCAACATGTCCTAGGAAAGAGCGAATCTGCCAGACCAAACTAGGTGGAGGAAGTTTGGAAATTAAATCAACCTTAGCTCGATCTACCTCGATGCCCCTATGCGAAACGATGTGTCCGAGGACAATTCCTTCTTGAACCATAAAATGGCTCTTTTCCCAACTTAACACCAAGTTAACCTCGATACATCGTTTCACGATTTTCTCCAAGTTGCTCAAACAATGGTCGAATGAATTCCCGAATACAGAGAAATCATCCATAAAGACCTCCAAGTATTCACCCACCATTTCTGAAAAAATGGCTAGCATGCAACGCTGGAAGGTCGCAGGTGCGTTGCATAACCCGAACAGCATTTGACGGAATGCAAATGTGCCATACGAGCAAGTGAATGTGTTCTTTTCCTGATCTTCAGGAGCAATTGCGACTTGGTTATATCCTGAATATCCATCCAGGAAGCAAAAATACTTCTACCCTACCAATCTTTCAAGGATTTGGTCAATGAATGGCAAGGGGAAGTGGTCCTTCTTAGTGGCTTCATTAAGCTTCCTATAATCAATACACACCCGCCATGCAGTGGTGGTGCGGGTGGGGATGGATTCTCCATGATCATTAGTGACAACGGTGAGCCCAGCCTTCTTTGGAACCACTTGAGTGGGGCTCACCCAGGGGCTATCAGAGATAGGGTAGATGATGTCGGCGTCGAGCCACTTGATAATTTCTTTTTTAACGACCTCCCGCATGTTAGGGTTTAACCGTCTCTGCATCTGGCGGGAAGGTCGGGCCCTGTCTTCCAGGTAAATCTTGTGGGTGCAATAGGTGGGGCTAATTCCTCTTAGATCCGAGATGGTCCAACCAATGGCGGCCCGATGTTCTGAAAGAGTTGCAGTCAACCTTAGTTCCTGATCCTTGGTTAGATGGGAATTAATAATTACTGGGAAGGTCTGGTCAGGTCCCAAGAAGACATACTTGAGATGCTCGAGCAATGGTTTAAGTTCAGGTGCGGGTGGGACCACAGTCGATGGGAATGGAAACGCGGTAGTTGATCAACATCGATCTCTTCAAATGGTGTCATGTGATGATACTCAGCCTTACAGAGGTCCACGGGTAATGATGGTGACGGGTCAGAACTACGGGTTTGGTGGTCTAAGACAGAACTGAGGGTAAGGCATTCCTCGATTAAAGTTTCCACGGGATCATGTTCCTCAATGTAATCGCAATCAAAAGACTTTGTCGCCCGGAAGATATCCAATTGCATTTTCCTGTCTCCGAAGGCGATTTCCATACATCCCGTGTCGCAGTCGATGTTTGCTTTAGTCGTAGCTAAGAAAGGTCTGCCTAAGATTATGGGTGCGTTCTGTAATTTTTCAGGGACCTCCATGTCGAGCACCAAAAATTCGACTGGGAAATAGAAGTCCTTGACCCGTACAATTATGTCCTCGACAACCCCCTTCGGGGTTTTCACTGATCTATCTGCCAGCTGGATGGTGACAGGGGTTAGTGCCAGCTCCCCAAAACCAAATTGGTGGTACAGGGTTGTTGGAATTAGATTGATAGAAGCACCTAGGTCTAGGAGCGCTCTATCAAATGTCATGTCCCCGATATTGCAGGAAATCAGGGGTGCTCTTGGGTCAATTCGTTTGAGTGGAAGGTTGCTTAATATCACGGAACTCGCTTGCTCAGAGAGTACAACCTTCCTAGGTGCTTGAGGTCTCGACTTACGCTTGGGTGTACAGGCATCCTTTAAGAACTTGGCGTAAGCGGGGATGTGTTTGACGGCTTCTAGGAGCGGAATATTAATCTGTACTTGCTTAAAAATCTCCAACAGCTCATCAGTTTCCACAGCATTCTTCTTTTTCTTAATTGTTTCCAAGGCCTCAGGGTAGGGTGTCTGAATGTGGACTGGTTCCATGTCTGGGTCCTTGGTTGGTGCCTCTTCTGAGTCGGGTATTTCAACAGGTAAAGTCTCAGGGAGAGTCGGCCATTTGGGATCTTGGGTTTTGGTGCCGCTTCTCAAGGTCACAGCATTTGCAGAGGCATTGGGGCCATGGGGTGATCCTTAAGATGACGAGGATGAAGAAGCGCCAAACCCAGGCGGTGTTTGTGGGGCTGGCTGGACCATGTGAGCCTGCCTGGGATTGCCTTGGAACCCTTGCGAATTGGGGCCTCTGTTAATTATGTTTCGCGGGTTCGGTTGTGGTTGGGAAGGTAGAGATCCTTGCTGTTTACAGTCCAAGAGTTGGCTTAACTGTCCCTTTACCAAGGCCATTTCTTTCTGATGTTTCTGGTTCATGTCAGCCATCATCTTTATTAAGGTATCCATTTGGTTTTGTGGGGGAGGGGCCACCCTATTCTGGTTATATTGGGGTCTAACTGGTGGTCCTTGCTGATAGGGGGCAAGTGTGGTTGCTGGTTTGGCCTGGGCTGGTTTTGGAATTGCGGTGGTTTCTGGTTTGTCCAACCAAAGTTGGGGTGAATTTGCCAGCCGGTGTTGTAAGTGTTGGAGAAAGGGTCAGGTTTCGCATAACCTTGGACGGCTTGCACATCTTCTAAGATAGCCGATGTTGATGAAGAGGGAAGGGAGTAATCAAGGGTCGAGGGAGCAAAGGTCCCTCCCTGGAACGTGGTCGGGGGTTGTTCCAGGTTCAGTTGGGTGAAAGGCTGGACCAGGTCAACATTATGTGCTCCCTTTGCTAGGGAGAAAGTCTGCAAGGGGTTCCTGGTCTGATTCAGTAGCTCATCAATCTTTTTGTCCACCAATTCCACTCGATCCAACTTTTTGGCAATGATGTCCATGTCAACCATTCCAAAATTTGCTTGCACCTCATAAATCTCGCCACGGGGTTGACTGGACTTGTTAAACTGGTTCATGGAGGCATTGTTGAGCGAATTCTCTCTCATAGACTCAAAGAGCTCAAACGCGCTCTCCTCATCTTTGTTTAGGAAGTCTCCCCCGCATGAGGCATCGACGAAGTTCCGTAGGTTGCTATCCAGACCGTGGTAAAAAATCTGGGCCAATTTCCACCTTGGGACTTCGTGGTGTGGGCATTTCCTCAAAAGTTCATTAAATCTTTCCCACACCTCATGAAATTGTTTCCCACCCTGGAGTGTGAAGGTAGTGATAGCTCTTCTGAGGGCATTGGCCTTTCCTATGGGGAAGAATTTCTTTAAAAATGCATGCCTCAGTTCTTCCCAGGTGGTGATGGGTCTACCTAGGGTTCTAAGCCAATGAGAAGCCTTGTCCCTTAATGAGAAAGGGAACATCTTGATTAGAACAATGTCAAGGCTAATGTTCCTAGGTTTCACCGTTCGTGCTATGCGGTCGAGATCCTCTAGGTGTTGAAAGGGGTCCTCATTTGAGCTTCCATGAAAGTGGCTCTGGATCAAACTTAAGACGTTTGGTTTCAACTCAAAATCATCTCCCCCCTCGGGGATCCTAAGGTGTGGCTCGACTCTAATAGCAGAGGGATTATAAAAATCACGGAGAGGTCTTGGCTGGTCCTGAAATGGCGGTAAATCAAGTGGTGGTTGTCCTGGTATGTCGTGGAAAGGTGGTGGTTGTTCTTGCGGGTCTGTAACCGTTGTATGGCTTGCATGATGGTGTGGATTTGTTATTGCTGAAGCCGATGGTTAGCATTGATTTGAGCTTGGATGATGGCCATATCATCTGGTGGGGGTTGATCTTCAGCCTCATCTACCCTAGGTTCAGCCATGTTTTCAACAGAATTACGTCGCCTAGATTCCTACCCCAAAACACACAATTCGGGATGCAGTGAGCGCCTCCCGTGCATACACTAGAGAAGAACAGGAGGGGATGCGGAGGGCGACAGATGCGAGAAATGTGTTTCAATCAAGCACTCAAGCCTAATCCTTATGGTGTATTCCTTAGGAGACCTAGAAATCTCATAAAGGGTGATTAAGTCCGTAAGCACTGGACTCCCCTTCCCAAGGCTAATCTGGCCAGGTTGATTACGAGGGGATTGCAGGGAAGGTTCTTCCTTTGTCTTGCGCCTTCGGTTCCATAAACCCCACAACCGCGGTCATTTGACACTGCCCCGCAGCCTAGTCACCAGATTCTACCAAGGGAATGAAAGCCAAGTGCCTAGCAAACAAAACCTCGCCTTTTGAGACTTAACTCAGTCCTGCCTAGGGCACGTCTACTCAGTTTTAGAGGGTTAGGATAGTGCTTGTGCTTAGGGTGATGTGATGAGGCGTTGATTGGGGTGGTGCCTCTTAATTTTCCACTTTCAAAGTGTGTGCTTCTAGCAAAATATGGTTTTCAAGCAAGGATTTGTTAAGATGTGGTGTCTTTTAGTGTTTCATCCTTACTTTAGTACTTTTTAGGGTTGACGTGTCTTAATGTTTTCAAACAAGTTTCAGTGGGCACGTCAAGTTCTGCACATAACTTGGTGAAAGTAGATTTCCTTTTCTTTTGTAGAGGCTCTAAAACCCTAGTGTACTCATCCTGATGATCATGCAGCTTCTATTAGATGAGTCAGTTTTAGGTTTGAGTGGTGCGGCCCAGGTCAATTCACGGTGGCTTCGCAAACACCACTCAAGAAAAAGAAAAGAACACTCCAAGAATTTGTTCAGAATGTTAGAGTGTACATTTTTTTGTGGGGTGATGTGTTATAGATGTGGGTCAAGCAATCATACACCACGCCAATTTTTTTCAGTTTTTACAACTTTTTTTTAGCTTTTTCACGCAAGAAAACAATGAGAGATAGGTTACTCACTATCGGTCCTCGAGGCACCTACTCCCTTGCTACCGTCGGATGCGTCGCTTCGCCGTCCATGCGCCGAATTCCTGCAACCATCAAGTAAAAAGGAAAATAGGGCATTAGACAATGTAAGAATGAATGTGGAATGGAGGTGATAAGACAAATCCATTGCCTCCCCGGCAACGGCGTCAAAAACTGATGTGCTCTTGTGCGTATGTGTTAAGAGGTGTCATTATAGTCGCACTTGATACGTTGGTTTTAAAAGAAGTAAACAGAGGTAAGTCCGAGTGTCGGTCTTAGGGAGGCGTGGAAATCGGATTTTGTTTACCACTTGTTGCCATGAAAAAGGCAGAGTTTTGCTTACGAAAGAGACGGTTTTGAAAAGCGAGAGATAGAGATAGAGAGTTTAGGGTTAGAAAGCTCTTGGTTTTGATCATGCACTTTAAATAGAAATTAAAATTGCGATTGAACGGAAAATAATTTCATTAAACCTACATTCATAGTTCATAGCTTATAACATTAAATACATGCTTTAACAAGAGTAAATGAAAGCTTAAAAGAGAGAGAGAGATGGAGAGAGAGTGGAGAGCGAGGAGGCAGCCACGGCGGTGGAGGAGGCTCCGTCGGTGGCTCGTCGTCTCCGACGATTACAAGAGTGCCTAAAGCTAGCTAAGAGAGGAGTGGAGTAGTTGCAAGTGGGAGAGTATGCATTGAATGGTGGTAGAAGGGGGTTTAAATAGAGTTAAGGGCTTCCTAAAAGAAGAATGGGCTTTAGCGACATCCAGAGCGTCGCTAAAATTGCTTCTATAAACATCGGTGAAGCCCTCTTGCCGCCGGTCAGCTACCCACCTCGGTCTTCTTCTCCGCGCGATCCGTGGCCGCTGATCGAGAGCCGTCCGATCGAAGATCGGACGGCTGAGAGCCTTCAACGCCCGCGCTGAGATCGTGCCTAGGGCGCACGTGCGCGCGTACGTTTACGCTCGACGTGCACGCACGTGTGGGCGCTAGGGAGCTGTCGTCGCGCGCGTGGCGCTATCCTGGCCGCCTGCTGCTGATCGGGCGGCCCAATTTTGCCGCGCCCTTCGCTCCCCTTCGATTTCTGCTCCGCGCAGCTCGAACGCACGTCGCGGCGATGCGGCCATGCGCGCTAACCGTTGCTCCACGCCCGCGCTTTGTCGCGGCGACCGCGGGCGAGCGTGCGGATCTCGGCCGTTTGATCGGAGATCAACGGTCGAGATTTGTTCTTGGCCGGCTGAGGGTGCGCTAGCGATGGGGGCGGGCTGACGTGGCGCTCTCTGGGTTGTTGATCTCCAGATCAACGGTCAGAATTTCTTCAACGATCAGAATTTCTTGGGTCCATTGTGGGAGCTCCGGATATCGGATTTGGCCGATCTTGAGTCTGTTGGACTCCGTTCGTCGTTCTGAATCCATCCGTGCAGTCTGATTGCTCATCCGAGGCCTGCTTTGACAAATGCTTTACACAAATAGCCATTAATACAGTTTATAAGCAATCTTGATACTTAATGCATGCAATGCTCCTATTCTACTTTATGTTGCACCTTTTATTCTAAAGATGGGTCATATTCAACCTAATTACTACCCTCTTGTGTGGTGTTATTAATCGAGGCTATTCCCACTTGAACTAATGACCACAAAGTGGTCATCGATTTCGTAAAAAAGAACATTTTCAGTCGGTTCGAGATTCCGAGGGCTATCATCAGTGATGGTGGTACTCACTTCACAAATGCCCAGTTCCATAGTTTACTGGCAAAATAAGGGGTAAATCACAGAATCTCCACACCTTACCACCCTCAGACGAATGGACAGGTCGAGATCTCCAATCGAAAGATCAAGAACATCCTGCAGAAGATGGTTAGGCCTGATCGAAAAGATTGGACTCAAAAGCTTGAGGACGCTCTTTGGGCCTATCGTACGGCGTAAAAAAAGCCTATATGCATGTCACCATTTCGTCTGGTGTATAGAAAGGCGTGACATTTACCTGTAGAGATTGAACATCAGGCATTTTGGACGATCAAGAAATGCAACTTTGATCTAAGCTTAACTAGAAAGACCAAGAAGCTCCAACTATCTAAGTTGGAGGAGCTTCGAAACGATGCGTATGAGAATTCCAAGATCTATAAGGCTCGAACCAAAGCTCTTCATGACCAACTGATTTCCCACAAGAGCTTTGAGCCGAACCAGAAGATCTGGCTCTTTGATTCTCGACTTAAGCTCTTTCTCGACAAGCTTAGGTCAAAGTGGGACAGCCCGTTCATCATCGATCGAATATTTACCAAAGGAGCCGTTGAGATCCTTGACCCAAAGATGGGTAATTCTTTTAAGGTCAACGGACAACGTCTGAAACCTTATGTTGATCGTGTTATTCTAGAACCCGTCTCTGATAAGGTTGCTTTAACCTTAATGTGATTTCTTTGGCTGGACTTCGCCTAGCAGATGGCATTAAACTTAGCACTTATACAGTCTGACTCAGAGCTGACCCGAGCATCATGGAATATAGGTGATATTTTCTTCATTCTACACTGCTTCTCATGCATTTTATTCTCAATGAGGACATTACATCAACTAGGAATGGGGGGGTGGATTCATTTCTGAATCATTTTGTCAGCTCTATGGAATTCTTGTAAATTCTACTTTTTTCTTTTTATTAAAAAAAATTGAATTAGGAAAGAATAATTGGGCATTAGGATTTTTCAACCTCAGGGAATAATACAGTAGGATCTGGACACTTAGACCCTTCAGGTCTTCGAGCTTAATCAGCCCGGGTGTCCACCAAAATGTGGATTTGTTTATCGAGTCCTCGTCATTACGAATTTACTTCAATTTAGTTAAATAAATTAGGGTGATAAGTATACGACTTATCAACCCGCCCTCTAATTTGAGGGGATTTTAAGTCTAAGCATCTACACACTATTTGCACTGACTTGCTTTTCGACGGTTTTAACAAAAATTGGGTAGCTAATGAACCTTCTAGGGTGGTATGGCTGGAAAGTTATCGTGGGTAACAGCCCATTGGTAGGTTGTCCAGAGCCCAATCACAAGACCATTCTTTTCCTGCTGCCTTTAGGTAAATCTTAAATCATTGAAGCAACCTACTTAGAAAAAAAGAAAAATATCCAAAAAGAAAAAAAAAGAAAAGGAGAAAAGAAAAGAAAAAAAAAGAAATAAGTCACACTTCACCGCACGTGTATGGCTGACAAGTTATCGTAGGTAACAGCCCATTGGTAGGTTGTCCAGAACCCAGCTCAAGAAATGCAGGTATAATTACAAAACACTTAGGAAGAAGCAAAGAAGTAGAATAAGCTGGGGAGATATACACTGAGTTTGCCCTTGTGTTGACCCCATAAAAATAAACGTAGGGAGAAAGCTACCGGTCGAATAGATACACCTTTAGGCAGAATTTCTTTTTAAGGTCACCTAGGGGCATAGAAACCCGAAGTCCGTTCTAATCGCCGATCAATGAGTCTATCACATTTCACACATAAAGATGCTTAGAACTTAGGGTTCTCTTCGAATCTTGGGTGGGTTGAGTGGCCGTAGAAAGCTGCTCCGAAACCCTAAACTCAAAAATCCAAAAAAAAATAGAAAAGAAGAAAAGAAGAAAAAGATCCTTCTTTGAATAAGGCGAGGGCTTAAGGTGGTCTGCATTTTGGCAGACACCTGAGCACTGCTGTGTCTTTGTAGTTCAGGTTCTTAGTAAAAATCTCCTAGTGTTGAAGAATAACTTTTGCCCAAGAAATCTGACTTAATTCTTTTATAAATAGCATATAGTTTTTGCTAGGGACTAGCAAAAGATAGGCATGGGGGTGTGATGTGCATACATCTGAATAGCCAAAAATATCTATTAATGCATGTTCTTAGTATCATATAAGCATCATGCATTGTAAATATTGCATAACATGCATTATCATGCATTTAGGTCAAACTATACAAATTGTATGGTAATTTCTTATTGGTGGCCAAGGACAGAGTGACATTTAGTCAGGGCCTCGGATTGAAGATTCAACCATACAGATTGATCAGGGCAATGATTGGAGTTCAACAACTCCAAGATCGCCCTGATCGGACTTCCGTAGCATCAGATATAATCCAAGGAAGATCAGGGATCAAGGGCCAAGATGGTGTAAATCCACACCTCAGATGACAAATCCGACCGCACGGATGGATTTGGATTGACGATCACAGTCCAATGGCATGAAAATCGATCCAATCTGACATTCGTGGCACCATCTACAGCACATAGAAGAAGGATGGCCAAGATAGCGCCATGTGGTGACATCTCAGCTACCCACACCATCCAAAGGCGCCCGCTCTCTCTCTCTCTCTCCTCACACACAATCAGATCTGGGCCGTTGGATCTTGATCCAACAGCCATGAGCATGTGCACCTCCATTGAAAATGCAACAAAGTCTCGACCTTGGCGCATTGGTTGAGCACTCTACACGCGAGAGGGAGGCGCGGGTTCGAGCCCTGCCTCATCTTAACTCGAGCGCAAGCGTGGGCGTGGTCAAATTAGACCGTTCGATGAAGCATAGGTGGCGCAGATGCGAGCGACGTGGCGCGAGGGATGGGCAAGGATTGTGCACGAGCGATATGACGCGTGTGTGCACACATGATCGTACGCACATGCATTGAGGTGTTGAAGAGGAAGCGGGGCGAGCATCTCTCGATCGTCCGATCTCGCGATTGGACGACTAAGATCATTTGATCATGGGTAGGCATTGAAGTGCGAGGAGAGGAGGAGGTGCGGGCGCGCGTGCACGTTCAGTGACGTGGGGTCTTTAGTGACGTTTATATCCATCACTAAAGACCCCATCATTTAATGTTTTTAACTTGAAATGACCTTTTTGCCCCTAACCTCTACACCTATAAAAAGGCCTACGCCCCCCCCCCCCCGGCTACGTCCCTCACATTTCAATCATCCCTTCCTTAACCTCTCTCCCTCTCCAAAGCTTTAAGAAGCTTGTCCCAAACCTAGGATGCTCCTCTACAAAGTTTTCTCACCCCCATTCCGAAAGTGGATCTCGCAACGACGACGCCCTGCCTCACCCTTGGCTCTTCCCACTTCGTTCTCCGTTTTCCGTCTTCACCCTCCGTCTTCCAGGCGTCGCCCCGTCTGGCTCGTCCTCCAAGCAGTCGTCAAGGAGGATAACTTCTCACCTCCTTTCTCTTTACTGCTTTCTAGAGTAGATTTTACTGCTTTCTAGCTGTAATATTTCCCGCTTTCTAGTTGTAATATTTCCCGCTTTCTAGTTGTAAAAACATTGTCCATATTATAAAGTGTTTGTTCTCTCTCTCTCTTATTGTTAATATAGAATTCATTGTGATTATCTCACTTTCTAAACAAAAACAACAAAAAATATAATCGTGGATTTTAAATCGACGTAGCCTCCTTGTGTTTGACCCATAATTATTTTTTAGTTTTGGTAAAATTTATTTGTTGACGGATTTCTTCGCAAATCACACTATAACGACGGGTTTTCAAAACTCAATTTCCGTTTGCGATGATTTTCTGATTCAACAGATGGCCTAAAGCTGGAACTGAAGCAGGGAAGAAGCTAGAGGTACAGCAGAGTTAGAGCAGAAGCCCTGGAATAAAGATGAAGAAATAATGTAGTGAGAGCTATACTACTCTACTAAGTAGAATTTTAATGTAGGAGTTAAATTATGAAGAACATAAGACCTTTCCTAGCCTTCGGATAGCCCTAGAGACCCTCCTAAAACCCTAGCCACCCTTAGATTAGGCCAACTTAGCTTAGGATAGCTCAAAACCCTCATTCCAACCCATATCTGGATGTCCAGGTAGGATGCTGGATGTCCAGAACCTTTAGACACCACCCGTAGACTTAAAACCAAATTTTGCTAGAATATTGGTTGTCTAGACAAGGGGTCAGACGTCCAATATCTACAGAATTCCAAGACAGAACCTAAACTCCTCCCTAACTCAACATTGGACATCCAAACTAGAGTTCTAGACTTCTGATTTTGAAGTATAAGTCATCTAATTGTTAAATCAGACGAACCCTTCAATCATTGTTTTTGAAATCAAGCCTAGATCTTGATTTCCTAAGCCCCTAAACCCAATTCTACACCATAGGGAACCTAAATTAAGGTTCCTTAAGCCTAGTACACTACCTTAAGACCTTTCTAAGAACCTAATTAGGTTGTCACTAAACCCAATTGACTTAGATCTAAGTTAATCACACTTCACCTAGTCAATTGGACTCATAGAGTCCAATTGAGCTTAGATCTCAACCAACACAAGTCTAATTGGACTCAGTGAGAGTCCAATTGACTCAAGCCTTACCTACTTGGGTATTTTCTCTCCGAATTAGACACGCATCCACTCAATTAAACTTGTACTAAGTTTAATTGCACTTTCGCATTAGTAGTAGGGTTTATAACCCTAATTCTAGGAGCCTACCTAAACCCAATCACCTAGACCTATAGGACTCGACCTAGACTACTTAACCACACCCACATAGTCACGCACACACACCCACACGCTTGGCCGACACCTTTAGAGTTTTCTAGAACTCTCTTCAAGTGGCACCACCTTGAAAGACTATTTTTAATCTTTCAAGGAGTCCACCAACCAACGCATGAAATATGGATCTATGAAGACCCATTTCAAATGGGTTGGCCATCCATAAGAGAGGATTCTCTAGAGAATTCCACACTTCTCTAGAGGGTCTCTCCCTCATTCTATTTAAGGCCCCCTTGGACAGCCATAGGAGCCATCTAGCTGGGACTCCATTTCCATATGCACACCTCCATCTCACGAGCTCCATTACCTCCACTACTTCCAACTTCACGTCCAAGGCTAGAGCATCTCCCCACCACCTTCTCAAGAGGTTGGCCAACCACCTTGGCCGTCCCTCTCTTCCCTCCTACCACCTCAAGCCACATGGCCATTGGAGACCACCTCCAATGCCCGAAGTTTTGTTAGCTAGATAGAAGTTCTTCATACTTTAATGTCCGTATTATTTTTATGCTTAGTAGTGTAGCAATCCTTTGCCTGAATGATGCATGCATAATCTTCCTTAGATCTATGCATGCATCTATTTTCTGTTACCTAGAGTTCTTGCTTAAGCTTTCATGTATAAGCATTCCTTTAGATTCAATTGAAATGATGACAATTTTTTAGGAAATAAAATCAATCGTTGCATGATATCTATTGTGTTATTTTAATGCAACAAAATGTCGGTTCCCGAGGACATTAACAAATTAGCGATAGATTCATTTTTCACTAGTCGTCATCGCATTATTGAGATTGTGCACACACCAACACACTTTCACATTCATAATATATTTGACGCACGCACATGTTTTTTGCGTAAACAATATGACTGGTGCATCTTTAAGTCGCACTTTAGAAATCGACGTACAATTTTAAGCAAGTAAAAAGGATCAGAAATCAATCTCATATCTTAACACCTCCCTGAGATTGATCGGGTCGACTCACCATCTCATTAATTAAATTTTTGTTGAATCGGACGTTGCAACTATACTACTGATGGTAACATCATCATGAGCCATAACTAGTTCTAATTAGTCATAATTAAGTGACAAATGCTCCTACATAGTTGTCTGAGAGCCAAAATTCTTTGTATATCCTTTCTGAGAAGAAAATGCTAAATCAGGGTTAATTCTACAGTTTTAACATCAGATCATGAATGCAGAGTAACCATTGGGTTTTCCAAGAGTTAATTTAAGGCCAAATGGGCATTAACGTCTAATAAGTGGGTCCACACAGATAGAAAAAGGGTTTCATACATTTCGAGAACTAATTCAAAACCCAAAACCCTAATTTCAGATCCACCTAAATTATAGAGGTTTTGGTCAAAAAAAATTTATCTAAATCTCCTAAAATTCATATAAAAATATTCTTTGAGGTTTGGTATCCTTGATTTGACCATCTGAACCTATTTTGACTTTAAACAAAGTCACAGACAAATTTCAGCTCTAATTTAGGTTCTATGTAAATTATCTAATTAAAATTGGTCAAAACTAAAATCTGAATTCACCACTAAATTTCTTGGGTCAAAATTAGGTTTGTACCAAAATTTGGGCCTAATTAGAGTCCATCTTGACCTAGTTTGCATTCTAGTCCCTTAAAACTTTATTCTTCACATCCAAGCCCCTAATTTTGAAAACCCTTGCATATTGATTGCAGAGCAAAAATACACCAATAAAAATGCCATCTTGTGTTATTTCCTAACATTGCTATTGCATATTAGGTAGCCATAGTTGCATTTGCAAAAATTAACACATGCATGCATTTATTTGAGAATAGAGGAAAATGAATAATTTGCCATATAAATAACATCTTCTTCAAGTGCTGCCTCGCAATTTCACCATCCTCATTTTTTATTTTTCTTTGAATTCCTTCTACCTCGCGCGGCTCAGGGCATGGGCTTGCTCTTCTTCGCGCCATGCTCTGCTAGCTGCATCGCTGGTCATGCACACCCAGGGCATGGCCATGCATGCCTCCATCTCCTTTAAAAAGCCTTGCCCGCTTCCTTGCGAGGGAGAGCCTGACACATACAACACATCAGCCACCCTCAGGACATCTTCTTCCTCTCTCCCTTCCATACGCAGTACCTCTTCCCACTGAAGAGATACACTGCGAGCAGGAGCAAGCTCACAGTGGCCCCACGACCACCACTGTGAGTTCCACCACCGCTCAACTCATCCAAGAGCAGGTAGGGCGTGGTGGTTTCACTCTCTGATTCCATCGCTGAAGCCCTTCCCGCCATTGCGGAAGACCCAAGCTCTGAAGCTTAGCAGCAACAGCAGCACGGCAGCCAGTAGCAACGCAAGCATCGCGTGCACACCAGCAGCTGGCCGCAAGCTCCTTCCGCGCGTGTAGGTGCCTTCCAGTGCTCCTGCGCACGTAGAACCGGCCGCAACCTGTTGTCCAAGCCACGCGGCACTGTAGCTACTGTTCACGCGTTTCTACGCAACACTGTAGCTACAGTGCGGTGACCGAAGAGTTTCTCACTGTGCGCTCTCTCTCCGCGCCGCTATCGCCTCTAGCCAGTTGCGCGCACCTCTACCCGCGTACGCTCGCGCCCGCCCGCTTTCGCTCCAGTGCCCGCACCTGCTCCAGCCCGCAGTGTAGTGTGCTGCTCTACGCAATGAGCTGTGCTGCGTTCTCTCTTCTGCTCGCACCCGCCCGTGACTCGCTCCAGCACCCGTGCGTGCCTGTGCCTGCGCGCGCGCCCGCGCCACCAGACGACGCCTACAGCTGCCAGATGTCTTAACTCAGCGCTCTCTCTCTCTCTCACTCTCCAGCAGACACTCCCTCACCCTTACACACACACACACTCGTACACACACGCACTTGTACACTCACACATTGACTTGTACACCCTTATTCATATATATATATATATACCTATACAACTAAATATAAGTATATATATATATACATACATATACATATATATATATACATATATTTATACATATATACATACATATATACATATATATCTATAGATATAAATACATACATATATATATATCTATATACATAGATACTTATACTAATATATCTATATACATATATATATATATATATATATATATCTATATCTATATCTATATAGTTATATATATATACATATATATCTAGTTATAAATATATACATATATATATCTATATATATATTTACATATCTATAAATATATATACATAACTACATATACATCTATATAATTACAACCCTATCTATACATATATATAAATATATATTTACATAAATACATATATATATATATATATATTTACATTCATATCACCTACCTGTATCCCTACGCACTAGTCACTCCACCACGTGTTATATCGTGAGAATATTTGCATCAGTTGCTGATATTCTCCGATACCTGCGTAAAGGAAGTGCCTCCGCACACACTCCCACACATCCATCCTACACTCCACGCAGCACTTCGTCCTGTTGGTTGCGTCTTCCTAGACGTCGACCAACTTGATACTGTGCTACACGCCATTTCCACCTCCACCCTCACCCCTATATATATAATATATATATACTTGTATATATATAGACTATATTTATTTCTTTACAAGCAACCTCTATTTCTCTTTTGTTTCCTGCTATTAAAAAAGATTAAAAAAAATAGTAAAAGAGAAAAAATAATTCTTGTCTTGTAGGTACTCGGTCTTGCGAATAGCAAGACCAGTTTTTTTTTGGAACCCTAATTTGGCTCAAAGCCAAGAACAGTTTGGCTTAAAGCCAAGGACCTGATTTTGAGGGTGTACCTCAAGGACAAAATTATCAGCAAAAAAATCTTAAATAGAAAAAACCAAAAGCATAATAAACGCACGGAAGAGATTCATTGTAAGAAAGGCATAGAAACTTATTCACCCTTAATCCCCGCCTCCCTGAGTTCAACCTTGGGCCTAAAAGTGACCAAGATAAAATTAAGTAGGCCAGGTTAAAAATTTTGTAAAAAGATGGTTAGGCTCAATTTAGGTTAACCACTATACTCACTTCAACGATAATTTCACCATATTAACACAACCTATCCGAGTCCTGACACGTCTTTTTCTAGCACCGTTGCCGGGGAGGTACGCATTGAGGTAAGTTTCTACTCCATTCCTTTGATTTTCTCTTCTCACACCCTTCTCTTAACGGGTGTTTTTGTCTGCTGGTGTGCAGGTAAACCAGTTGCAAGGAGGAGGCAAGCAGAGGAAGTTGGAGACATGGGCAGATCCAAGGCGGGAACGAGAGCGTGAAGTTGCCGTCGCCGCACTGGAGCTTCGCCCACGTTGCAGAAAAGGTAGGTCTCTATCTTAGCAACTTAGGTCAACTTGTCACCATAATAAAAAAAAAAACCTAAAAAACTTCTTGGGATTTCTTCGGGCAAGTGGATTAAAAATCACTTGCTTAATTGTTTAACATCACTCCCACCGCCCCGGGATTTCCCACCAAACTGCGCATAACGAAGATCCAAGAATCTTGATTCTTGAATCTTTCGTCGTGTGAAGTATTCTTTGAGGCAAGATTAAACAGATTGATTGCCATCCCTCCTTGCCTCATTTATCCGCAATTCGGGATCACATTTTTGGTGGGGAGACTTGGAATTGAGTTGATTCCAACCCCACCACGACTTTTCACGTGCCTAAGATTTGATTGTGGAACATCATTCTGGTGATTAGGAGCACTTGAATTGAAGTGCTTTGGCTCCCTTTCGCACTAACTTAAAATTGACTCATGCATTCACACATAGAAATTTCCACCTAGGGAAGCCTAGTGCATTTTTAGCATGCATTAACCAACTCACATTGAAGAAGGGTTTGTTGAGCATAAAAGAACTTGTATTTCCTCAAAACCCAGAGACTGGTTGAATTGGTAACTCAGCGAAATCTTAAAATCCATACTACTTAAAGCTGAAATTCTAAAAACCATTCACCAATTAAAACTTCAATTCAGGGAGATTTTCCCGTTGCATGCTTGGTTTACACACTCTCTAAAATCAACGCACTTAGGCATTACCCGTAAACAACGTCCTTCACATTTTAGAAGCACTTGATCCTAAGCCTCTAATTAAAACTGGTAGCAACTTGACCCTTATTAAGGATTGGAGGTCTAACTATCTGCGTGTAGTGCCTACGTGCTGGTGTGGGTTCCCGCATGCTATCGGGTGTCTAAGACTGGGGCAAACGGCCTTTCAATCTGGCTCGGTGGTTCCGCGGTGCTCGCATTTGGTTCCGTAGGTTGTGATAGTAGGTAACTTAGATCTTTAGGTCTAAGGGCACACTGTGGAGGTTAGGACTTTGATTGCCTTGATTTGTCATCAAGTGTACCTTTGCGGCGTCATTTCTCTCATCTCCTTTCCCCTTCTTATCCCCCCAATTCTTCTTGCGGTAGTGCATGTTTGGGAGGAGGTCACAAAACCCTGAATTGTTTGAATTGTCTGATAATTTTAGGAAAGAAGCTGAATCGTCATCCTCCTCCATAAACATGGCTCCACGCCCACCCCCAAATCCCGAGGGAGGAAACCGCCCTTAAAACCCGCCAGGTGATGGAGCCATGGATCCCATAACCCGCCTCCAAGCCCAAACGAAAATGTATAATGAGCAAATTGAAGCCATTAGGGAAACCTTGGAAGAAATGCAGAACCCTCCAGAATGGGAGGAGCCTAGGTCTCTTAACTCTTATCAAAATCCCGCTGCTATAGAGACCATAGGACAAATTCGGGTCCCCATGGGCGGGGACGATTTTGAATTGAAACCCAACATAATTGGCTTGATTAATTTCCACTTCCATGGTTTTGCAAGTGAAGATCCTTTTCTCCATTTGGAAGACTTAACCCGATTGGCTGAAATGGTTAAACCAAGAAATATCGGGTTACCAATTGTCCTCATGAAAATGTTCCCGTTTTCATTGTGGGATAAAGCATCGCAATGGTTACGCACCCTTGGGAGAACCATCCATTCTTGGGAAGAGATGCGAACAACATTTCTCAAGAAATTCTTCCCAATTAGGCGAACCAATGCGCTTCGCCGTGCTATAACTTCCTTTACGCAACAAAATGGCGAACAGTTTCATGAGGCTTGAGAGAGGTATAATGACCTCCTCCAGAAGTGTCCGCACCACGGTCTGCCTAAGTGGCATATAGCCCAGATTTTCTATTATGGGCTAAATGAGACCTTGAAGCAGATTGCAGATGCTTCCTGTGAAGGGAATTCCATGAATAAAGACGAGAATGGAGAATTCGAATTATTTGAAAACATGAGTGAAAACTCAATGAACAATGCCTCCATTGTCGCCTTTAATTGTACCAGCCTGCCCCGTAATGTTCACGAAGTTGACATGGGACCCTCCCATTCATCCACTGATCTTAGCCTGATCGCACAAAAATTGAATGAAGTCTCCGTCGTGCACAAGAAGCTGGATGAGCTTCTAGCCAATCCCGCCCGTTCTATAGCAAACACCCCCACCTCACCACTTCGTCACAATCCTAATTCTTCCAACACCGAGCTTATCCCCAAGAACCCCGTGAGATCTTCCTTACCGAGTGTCGTACCGAGCGATTCGGTAAGTCATGTGGATCTGGCTTTTGCAAGCCAGTATTTTGACACGAAGGACCAAGCCTCCATGTGCTCGGATGCGTATTTACATGCGGACTCGTCTTCTGGCTTAGAAGACGCTTGCGCCCTTGAGAACAACCCGTTCTCTGCCACTTATAACTCAGGGTGGCGAAATCATCCGAACTTTGCATGGTCCAGCAACCCGCAACGCCAAAACCCCGTGAGTGGGCCAATGCGACCGTCTGCACCCGTCATCCCAAGGGCCCAATCGATTCCTGTGGCGAATCCACCATCGGGTCCTTATATACCGCAAACAGAACATGCATCAAGTCCTCTTGATAAATTGATGCGAATGATGACGGAAATGTCGAAGCGCCATGAAGAGAACATGACCTCTCTTCAATACCAATTGGTGCAGCAGAATGCTGAGATCAGTCAACTACGCATGGCGACTCGATCTTAGGGCACTCTTCCAGCCCAACCTATTCCCAACCCGCGAAATTTCGTACCCCGTGGTCCTCAACCACAAGTACGACCTTCTTAGGAATAGGTTCATCAGATTCTGTAGGCTTCGATCATTCCTCCGGGATTTTAGGCCAATCCCGCTGCAGCACCTCACTCTTATGTCCCTATTGTGAACCCTCCTCCGCTTTATGATCCCACTGGACCCGTGTCGTCCAATGCGATTACTACGAGGAGCAGTAAGTAAACAGTCGATCTGCCTCGACCTGATCCTGGCCCGTCTTCTTCATCGCCCTCTCATTCGGGATGCGCACCGCATTTGTGAGAGGACGATACACCCAAATTAGTGCCAGAATCAGTCCCATTCTCTAAGGCTCTACTGAGGGAGCCAAAAGGCAAAAAAAAGGATACGCAGGCCTTTGATAACCTACGTAATTTATTCAGGGATGTTGAAATCAAGGTACCCCTGTTAGAGGCTATTGACCACATACCTACTGTTGCCGGATTTTTCAAAGACTACACTACACCCAGGCGACAGTCAAAGAAAACAAAGAATCCGGTGGTTCTCTTGCCTCATGCGAGTTGTGCTATACTGTCAAATCTACCATCGAAGCAGAAAGATCCAGGCACACCACTTATTTCTTGTAGCATCCAAGGCTGCAATTTTAACCATGCCCTGCTTGATCTAGGATCTTCCATCAATCTTATACCAACCATCATGCTCAAGAAATTTGCCTTAGGAAATCTGAAACCCACCCCTGTCATGTTACAGTTGGCAGATCGTTTTGTCAAAATACCAAAAGGTGTGGTGGAAGACGTGGTGGTTAGGGTCAACAGTCTCTATTTTCCTATTGACTTTCTTGTTTTGGATATGGAAGTTCCTAGCTCACTTTTTGATTGTCCGATCATCCTTGGTCGACCTTTCTTGGCCACAGCCCGCGCCCATATCGACTGCGAGTCGGGCTGTATTGAGATTGCCATTGGATCTGAGAAGCTCAAACTTAACATCTTCAAGGCAGCCAAGAACTTTGATTGCGATTGCATCAAGGATGACACATCTGACGAGGACATGGCCGTCAGCGCTTGTATCGGACTTATTGGGACCTATTCTGACTGCTGTGGATTGCCTTTAAACATAGACGATTGCCTAACCAACACCTATTGTGACATTCCCCCATCCCTCCCTTTTCCCGTACCTTCTCCTGACCAAACTTCTGACGAGGTTTTCTCTGCTTCTCATACCTCGTGGTCTGAGTCATATTCGGGCTACTCACCGCTGGTCCACACTCTTGAAGACCGGATTGCCCTTTCTTTCCCGCCAAATCAGGCGGAGTTGCAACTCCACACTGGGACCTTGAGCCCATATACTGCTCACTGGGGCTATTCCTTTTTGGATGCATTTATCCAAGATGCCCCTCTTCTTGGCCAAACTGAGGGCCAACTTCTTCCTCCTGACTTATTTGCTTCTGATATGCTTGGGACACTCTCGTCCCAAGGAATGCCAGATCTTTCACCATCCACTCCCGAGCTGAAAGAGCTGCCTAATACGCTTAACTATATTTTCTTAGGACCAAATGAAACGCTCCCCGTAATCATTAGTTCAAACTTGACCAGGGAGCAAGAGTGCAAACTAACAAAGGTCCTTATAGAACACAAGGCAGCCATTGGATGGTCTTTATCAGACTTAACTGGCATTAGCCCCTCCTACTGCACTCACCGTATATATATGGAGGAGGAGGCTCGACCCTTCCGCGAGATGCAGCGACGTCTCAACCCTAACATGCAGGAGGTCGTTAAAAAGGAAATTATTAAGTGGTTGGATGCGAGTATAATCTACCTGATCAGCGATAGCCCCTGGGTGAGTCCAATTCATGTTGTGCCCAAAAAGGCGAGACTCACCATCCGTGTCAATGACAGGAGCAAATCCATCCCTACACGCACTCCTACATCTTGGAGAGTGTGTGTAGATTACAGGAAACTGAATGCTGCAACTAAGAAAGATCACTTTTCACTTCCATTTATCGACTAAATCCTGGAGTGGTTAGCGGGAAATAAATTTTTTTGTTTCCTGGATGGATTCTCAGGATATAACCAGGTGGCAATTGACCCCCAGGACCAAGAGAAAATCACCTTTACTTGCCCCTTCGGCACCTTTGCATTTAGAAGGATGCCGTTCGAACTTTGTAATGCACCAGCAACTTTCCAGAGATGTATGCTGGCGATATTCCATGACATGATGGGTGACTTTCTCGAGGTTTTCATGGATGACTTTTCGGTCTTTGGACCCTCTTTTGATGACTGTCTTGCCAACCTGACCTGTATCCTTAGGAGATGTATTGATGTGAACCTCGTGCTTTCCTGGGAAAAAAGTCATTTTATGGTACACGAGGGAATTGTTCTCGGGCATATCATCTCCGATAGGGGTATCGAGGTTGACAGAGCTAAGCTTGATGTAATTGCTGATTTACCTGTGCCTGGCTCTGTCAAACAAATCCGCTCCTTCTTGGGACACGTCGGTTTCTATAGGAGATTCACCAAAGACATCTCCAAGATTTCTAGACCTTTAACTCATCTCCTATCAACCGACGTACCCTTTGATATGGGCCCCGACTGCATACGAGCATTCATGCAGCTGCGTGATGTTGTCACCAAGGCCCCTGTTCTCCAGCCACCTGATTGGTCCCTCGACTTTGAACTCATGTGTGACGCCTCCGACCTTGCAGTCGGAGCCATCCTGGGACAAAGACGCGATAGACACCCCTTCGTGGTGTACTACGCCAGTAAGACGTTGGATGAGGCCCAGCGTAATTATACTACCACTGTGAAAGAACTACTGGCAGTCGTCTTTGGGTTGGAGAAATTCCGCTCTTACCTTCTGGGCTCACATGTTATTGTTTGCATTGACCACACGGCCATTCGCCATCTCATGCACAAGAAGGATGCCAAGCCTAGACTGATTCGTTGGATCCTTCTGCTCCAAGAATTTGACATTGAGATCCGCGATAAGGTTGGAGCCCAGAATGTTGTGGCTGATCATCTCTCAAGATTGGACCCTGACCACACTGGACTTACCCTACTGATCAATGAGATTTTTCCTGATGAGCACCTATTGGCAATTAATGTGGCAAGTGGACCTTGGTATGTCGACATTGCCAATTACCTTGCTTCTGGTTCCCTTCCACGTGGCTGGCCTAAAAACCAACGCGAGCATCTCATCGTAGAAGCAAAGTATTATTTCTGGGATAATCCACTTCTTTTTCGAATAGGTGCTGATCAGATTATCCGTCACTGTATTCCTGACAGCAGATTCCCCAGTGTGCTATCCTTTTGCCACGACCAGGCCTGCGGAGGCCATTTCTCTAGGAGGAAAACTGCAGCCAAGGTGTTGCAGTGCGGTTTCTTTTGGCCCTCCCTTCACCAGGATGCACACAATTATTCCAAACATTGCACTAGGTGCCAGTCGTTAGGGTCAATGCCACGTCGTGACATGATGCCCTTGCAACCCATTCTAGCTGCTGAAATTTTTTACATTTGGGGAGTTGATTTCATGGGTCCCTTTCCTCCTTCCAATGGCTTCGAATACATCCTCGTTGCTGTTGATTATGTTTCAAAATGGATCGAGGTTATTCCCACGCACCATGCTGACCATGTCATATCCACTCAATTCGTCAAAGACCACATTTTTACACGCTTTGGGATCCCTTAAGCCGTTATCTCGGATGGAGGAAGCCATTTTACCCATGCTTTTTTTCGGGCACTTCTGAGGAAATATGGAGTCCACCATCATATCGCATCTCCATATCATCCTCAGACAAACGGCCAGGCTGAGGTGTCGAACCTGCAAATCAAGCAAATTCTCCAGAAAACGGTTCGGCCTAACCGTAAGGATTGGTTCGACAAGTTGATTGATGCACTTTGGGCATATCGAACCGCCTTCAAGGCTCCCCTTGGTATGTCTCCTTATAGAATCGTTTACGGGAAGCCTTATTATTTGCCCGTGGAGCTGGAGCACCGCGCTTATTGGGCGGTTCGCCAATGTAACCTCGACCTAGACTTGTGTGGTCGAGAAAGGAAACTCCAACTCCAGGAGCTGGAAGAGCTCTGTCATGAAGGCTATAATTCTGCCTTAACTTTCAAGCAACGCACTAAGGCTTTTCACGACAGCCATATTCGGCAGAAGGAATTTGAGCCATCTCAGCAAGTTTGGCTTTACAATGCCCGGCTCAAATTCTTTCCAGGAAAATTGAAGTCCAAATGGACTGGTCCCTTCTTAGTCTCGAGACCATTTCCCAACGAGGTCGTTGAAATTGAAGATCCCAAAGCTAGGCATAAATTTATGGTCAATGGGCAGCATTTAAAACCTTATCTTACTCATGAACCTGCCCTTGTTAGAGAAACAGTTGCCCTACTAGAGGGTAACTAATTTCGTGCCTCATTCTGAGTCCAGCTGGGGACGTTAAATTCAGCGCTCGTTGGGAGGCACCCCAGCAGCACTCTGCCATTGTCACGTACACTTCACTTCGCACCTTTTCACTTCACCACCCACCATCCACCCACCCTACCACCCTGCTAAATACCTTCCACCTCAGCTCTCGTTACCCGATCTTTGGCCCTTCCTCTACCCTACCCTGCATGCATATGAGGACATAGCATCGTTTGGCATGGGGGGTGGATAGGCATCTATAGGATTTGGGTATTATATGGTATCATGCAGCTTCCATCCATCTATAAATATGTACATAGTAAAAAAAAAAAAAAGAAAGAAAAGGTTGTTTAGTAATGATCTGAAGGTTGAAACAAAAATGCAATAAGTGTTTATGGATATTGAACCATTGTTTTGAAGACTTTCCAAGCCACAAAAGCTTGATTCTCTTAGGCTAGGCTTAATTCACTTGAGCTTTGACAAGATAGATCAGAATCTCTCCTAACTAAGGACGTATTCTTGTGCCTGAGACACCAGTATAGGATCCGTTTGTTTGCTTCTACTCGACAGCCTAAGTAATCTTGGTTCACACTACACATATCAAGAAAGACTAGGTGAACATAAGATCCAACCTTAGTGTTCATTAGGGAAGGTGGCGTCCTTACCTGTGCGCACAGGTAGACTTTTTATCCCAGGCTTTAGTCTTGTGTCTAGGAGGAACTCTTTCCACCAAAAAGGAACTCTCCCACCAAAAGAAAAAGTGTGCTCCTTCAAATAAAGTTGTAAGAGATATACTGACACGTGTTTCAAAAAAAAACTGTGCAAATAAGTCAGTATATCTCACAAATGTATTCTCCCTACAAAAGTTTTTCAGGGCAAGTTACAAATACCCTGTTTCTACCATATATTCTTTGAACCACAAAAGAAAAAAAAATGAGGGTTGAGTTTTCCATCATCTTTTTAAGGGTCAATCCGAAGACACAAGCTGAAACTATGACCAACTTGCACTTAAAGATTCGTGAAACCCTCGGCTTGAGTCTTAATGTTCATCTGATCGGTCTTGATCCTTCACTATGCACAAGCCATAATCTTTTGAGCTCTTGAGTACGGCAAAAACCTCCTGAGTCCTGGAAATCGTACTTAAGGTTTAAATATCAAGAGTCCAGGTTAGTCGAGAGATGGTCTATGTCACATAAGACTTAAAGTAATGGTAGTCTTCTTTGCAATTGATTCTCACAATATCCAACAACTAAACACACCTATGTCACCTCAGAAAAAATTCTTCAGCTTAAGATCATTTCTAAATACAATACAAAAATGTTTTGCTAGGGACTAGCAAAAGATAGGCATGGGGGTATGATTGCACAGCAAAAATACACCAATAAAAATGCCATCTTGTGTTATTTCCTCGCATTGCCATTGCATCTAGGTAGCCATAGTTGCATTTATTTAAGAAGGGAGGAAAGTGAATAATTGGCCATGTAAATAACATCTTCTTCAAGTGCTGCCTCGTAATTTCACCATCCTCATTTTTTATTTTGCTTTGAATTCCTTCTCCCTCGCGCAGCTCAGGGTATGGGCTTGCTCTTCTTAGCGCCATGCTCTGCCAGCTGCATGGCTGGTCATGCACACCCAGGGCATGGCCATGCATGCCTCCATCTCCTTTAAAAAGCCCTGCCCGCTTCCTTGCGAGGGAGAGCCTGACACATACAACACAACAGCCACCTTCAGGCCATCTTCTTCCTCTCTCCCCTCCATACGCAGTACCTCTTCCCACCGAAGAGATACACTGTGAGCAGGAGCAAGCTCACAGTGGCCCCACGACCACCACTGTGAGTTCCACCATCGCCCAACTCATCCAAGAGCAGGTGGGCGTGGTGGTTTCACTCTCTGATTCCATCGCTGAAGCCCTTCCCACCATTGCGGAAGACCCAAGCTCTGAAGCTCAACAGCAGCAGCAGCACGGCAGCCAGCAGCAGCGCAAGCACCGCGTGCACGCCAAGAGCCTGTCGCAAGCTCCTTCCGCGGGCGCAGGCACCTTCCAGCGCGCCCGCGTACGCAGAACCGGCCGCAACCGGTTGTCCAAGCCACGCAGCACTGTAGCTACTGTTCACGCGTTTCTACGCGACACTATAGCTACAGTGCGGTGACCGGAGAGTTTCTCACTTATCTGATCACCGCGCGCTCTCTCTCCGCGCGGCTACCGCCTGCCCGCTTCTGCTCCAGCGCTTGCACCCGTCCGCACCGCACCCGCTCCAGCCCGCAGCGTAGTGCGCTGCTCTACGCAATGCGCTGTGCTGCGTTCTCTCTTTCGCTCGCACCCGCCCGTGACTTGCTCTAGCACCCGCTCACGCCTATGCCTGCGCGCGTGCCCGCGCCACCAGACGACGCCTGCAGCTGCCAGACGTCTTAACTCAGCGCTCTCTCTCTCGCACACTCTCCAGCAGACACTCCCTCACCCTTACACACACACCCACTCATACACACACGCACTTGTACACTCACACACTGACTTGTACACCCTTATTCATACTTATACATATATATTTATATATATATATATACATATTAATACCTATACAACTAAATATAAGTATATATATATACATACATATACATATATATATATACATATATCTATACATATATTCATATATACATATATATCTATAGATATAAATAAATACATATATATATATATATACACACACATAGATACTTATACTAATATATCTATATACATATATATATATATTTATATACATATATTTCTATATATATACATATATATCTAGTTATAAATATATACATATATATATATATATCTATATATATATTTACATATCTACATATATATATACATAACTACATATACATCTATATAATTACAACCCTATCTATACATATATATAAATATATATTTACATATATACATATATATAAATATATATTTACATATATACATATATATATATATATATTTACATTCATATCACCTACCTGTATCCCTACGCACTAGTCACTCCACCACGCGTTATATCGCGGGAATATTTGCACCAGTTGCTGATATTCTCCGATACCCGTGTAAAGGAAGTGCCTCTGCACACACTCCCACACATCCATCCTACACTCCACGTGGCACTTCGTCCTGTTGGTTGCGTCTTCCTAGACGTCGACCAACTCGACACTGTGCTACACACCATTTCCACCTCCACCCTCACCCCTATATATATAATATATATATACCTGTATATATATATAGACTATATTTATTTCTTTACAAGCAACCTCTATTTCTCTTTTGTTTCCTGCTATTAAAAAAGATTAAAAAAAATAGTAAAAGAGAAAAGATAATTCTTGTCTTGCAGGTACTCGGTCTTGCGAATAGCAAGACCAGTTTTTTTTTGGAACCCTAATTTGGCTCAAAGCCAAGAACAGTTTGGCTTAAAGCCAAGGACCTGATTTTGAGGGTGTACCTCAAGGACAAAATTATCAGCAAAAAAATCTTAAATAAAAAAAAACCAAAAGCATAATAAACGCACGGAAGAGATTCATTGTAGGAAAGGCATAGAAACTTATTCACCCTTAATCCCCGCCTCCCTGAGTTCGACCTTGGGCCTAAAAGTGACTAAGATAAAATTAAGTAGGCCAGGTTAAAAATTTTGTAAAAAGATGGTTAGGCTCTATTTAGGTTAACCACCATACTCACTTCAACGATAATTTCACCATATTAACACAACCTATCCGAGTCCTGACACATATCAGTCCCTAACTTTGTTAACTTCTTTGCAGAACAGAACCTGCTACCATTGGAGGTCAACTAACCTGCAGGCCGACTTTGACCGTGCCTAAACCTATTCAAATCATCATCAAATCCCACCAAATTTGGTGGGATTGATGTTCACACTATGAGGAATCCTTTGAGACAGATCTTAGCTCTTGAATTACACGGATTAGTACGTGCGAACACATGAAAATCATGGGTTCCTTATGACTTAGACTCCAAGCCAATTAGCTTTGTTTCCTGATCTAGAGCTTGCCCAGGAGCTCTATATAAGCTTTAGCATCTTCCACCATCCAAAACTAGTTCGGTTTGGCCCTAAAACCTTCTTCCTTTCTTCCTCCAGCCAATTCTGACCGCAACTCCAGCGAGCACTCTCAACCTCCTTCCTCTGACCACTAGACAGACAAATCAAGTGGTCCACCGTCTTCCTTGCCTTCCTCCGCTCCTCGCCAGTCACAGCAGGACTTCCTTCCCCCATCATTGCCACCATCTTCCCTCAACAGAGAGTTCGTCCCCTCTAGTGCCGACCAATCATAACTGATGCCTCTCCGCATCCCCTTCATCCTTTAGCTAGCTTAGCTTCTTCCTCTCCCTCTCCTGAATCTCCCTATCTCTTTCTCTCCCTATTTTGACCGACCAACCAACCATTCCCTCTTCATCTTCCTCTGCTCCAGCCGAACTCCAGTGAGGCCTTTTGCCCTCCACAATCCACCAAACTCCATGCTATTGGTCCTATAAGCACTGCCACACCTCCACGACCAAAACCCCTCAAGAAATTGAGGGGATTGACCATCAAAACCAGCCACCAAACACCACCCTCACTGTACCTCTTCCCTGACTTCGCCAGACCATAATACGCACTCCCATGCCACATGGACACTGCCACCACCTTTGCCATGCTTCAATGAAGCTTTTGAGCTTTTAATTAGGGCTTTTAAGCCTGTATTCATGAAGTGCAGGTCTTGCCGTCGTCACTGTCGCCGCCATCATCTTCGACTTTGTCCACCTTGCTCTAACTTGCCTCGACCTTGCTACCACCTCCAGACACTGTGGCCTAGTCCCAGGAAACTTTCCAGGGCTTTAATCGAGTGGAAGAGCCTCAACAGCTACTCCAATTGGAGACGCGACTTCCAGCTGCACACACGAAGAAAGGCAGGGACGTTTAGTCCCACATCGTAACATGAAGGGCTCCTGCAGGCACATAAGTTGATTCGTGATCTCAGCTTATCACCCAAGACATCGGGGGTCGGGTCCTCGCTTACCTACACTCACGCACCTCGCTCACCCCCATACCCAGTGAGCCTGGTCCCTTGCCCAGATCTGATAACCCACATACGCCCGTGTCTGAGAGAGAAGAAAGAGGAGAGATCTGTGAGGAGGGAGGGGGAGGGTTTTGCTCTGAAGTATCTTGGGCGCAAGCTGCAGGGAGAGAGAGGCTCTCACACTTAGCCTCTGAGTTGCCTTTGTGTGCTGAAGAAGAGAAGGCCTTGTGCTTGAAAGGCCTTGAGAAGGTTTGGCGCCTTTGTGCCTTCTTTGAGGCTCTACTATGTGAAGGTTAAGTCGTTTGGTTCTATGAGGTGACGTTTGATCTTTGATTCTGCTAGTATTGTTGAATTATTTAAGTACCTAAGTGGATTGATGGAAGTTACTGTTGATTTATTTGAATGATATAAATGTTTGGGATTTATGCTTAATTAAGATGAATAATTGGTGATTTAAATCACCATTGTTTTGTCTTTCTATTTCTTTTTATCTCATGATCTTTTGAGATACATTGATCTATGTGTGAATGCTAATCTAACAAGTTTCATTCATTACATATTTGTTATTGTGCTCAATTTATTGTGCTTATCTATTTTGAATGAAGATTAATGCGTGAATTCCACATTTTCTCTTGGGGAACGACCTCAGACTCCAATTAGAATATGAGTTTTATAAATTTAAGTGTTATGCGATTTAGGAGTGTACTACAACGAACGCATATTTAAGTCTCCTCATTTCGCCGTGCAACAATTACGACGCTATTTTAATAAAAAATGCAATTTACGATTACAACAGCATGGTATGAGGACAACCAATCCATCCCCAAAATCATGCCAAAGTCCTCCATGTGTATCACAATTAGGTCAACTGGAAGACTGTGCCCCCATATCATGACCTCGCAGTCGGTAAAGACCTCCTCTGCCACGAATAACTATCCCCCTGGGCCCTTAATCAGGAATGGGTCCTCTAGCAGTGTACTGGCTTGTCCTAGGTTGACGGCAAAGCTCATGGAGACAAGCAAGTGCATGGAACCAAAATCAAAAAGTACGTAAACTAATTGGCCAGAACTGTAACCATACCTACCACCATTGAACCTGAAGCTCTGACGTCTCTGAAAGTCAGAGCATTGACATGCCCCTCAGTCTTAGGTGCAGAAGGGACAGCCACACTCTGAGTCGGGCTAGTCGTTGCTGGCAGATACCCACCCCGTGACTGCTGACCTCCTCCTCAAGTTTGGTACCTGATGAAGTGTGGCTCATCAGAGCCAAAATGCCCAAGTTAAGCTAGAAACTAGGTTAAACACTACATAATTAACACAAGAAATGGGTTAAGTATGAGAATTAAGGAAAATGACCTAAAATAAAAAATTTATGTTAAAAATTCATAATTAGGTCACTTAATGAGATATTCTGTTACTAAATGAAATTTGATGATCTAATTGCAAATTGAATAAATATTTGGGTTCAAAAGTTCAAATTGAAAGTGAAATCATGTTCCTAAATGTTCAATTAAGCTTTACTAAAAACATGGTTGCAATTAGACATCATTAGGACCTTGAATTCATGACATTACAAATAGGTCCTTCATCCTTCATATTTTCATGCATAAAAACTTCTAGGGACCTTTCTAAAAGTTGCTAGAGACCCATTAGCAAGACCTAAGGATCGCGTCGCCATTCTTCTGTCCACTTATGGGTTTCTTTGCAATTCTTCTACCGTTTCGCCCTTAGTGAGCTACCTTACAAATTCTCCAACAGAATTGTGGTGTAGCGGTCTATTGTTCACTGTGAAGAGCATGCGCATCCTCAGCCGTCGATTGTTTGCACAGTTGATCCAAGGGTAGATCCTTCACCAATCTTCCTGTGCCTTTGCGCATAGTTTCACTGTGCCTTCCAGATCTCATCTAGCAGTTTCGGGGATGAAACCTCCTTTGAGTTTGTTATATTGTAACGAATGTGTGCCCCAGACGTCTTTTAAGACGTCTGGGAGGTGGCCCAGACGTCGTACCAGACGTCTGGGATCACAACCAGACGTCTGATAAGACGTCTGGGATCGTTTCCAGACGTCTGGAAATCCGTTATTTTCGACACACGCGAGTCGCCTGCGCGCCTGAGCGTGCAGACCGCATATTCCCTCTTTTTCTCTCTGCGGCTGCAGGCGGCCTTCCACCTTCTCTCTCCTCCTCGCGCGGCCTTAAAAGGGCCACGCCTCCCCTCCCGCCTCCACCGTCTCCTCCTTCTTCTCCTTCCTGTGCGCGAGAGCGAGCGGACGCGAGGGCGGCAGTGGCGGCCGCAGTGAGCGCGGAGGTGCAGCGTGCGAGGGCGGAGCTCTGCCGTGAGGGCGAGCTCGCCGGAGCGGCTTGGCCGGCCGGCGGAGGGGGCAGGGGGCGCGGAGCGACGCGGAGAGGGACCTGCTGCGGTCTGAGCAGCAGGAGCGCGAGGTGCGACGCGGGCGGCGTCGCGAGCGGAGGCCGAGCAGGGTCCTGATTCTGGAAAAATTTCCAGAATCAGACGTCTGGATTGATAGACAGACGGCAAGGTCGACCTCTGTAAGATCATACAGACGTCTGAAAGGTGAGTTTCCGCCTTCTTCTTCCTTCTTGTCGACTGACCGTACTGAGGGAGGGGGTTGGCTGTGCGCAGGTTCGCTGATTCGCCATCCTTTGCGAATCAGACGTCTGGAAGTTGTACCAGACGGCGGGAGTGACCTCCAGACGTCCGGAGGGACCATCGGACGTCTGGGATCTAGGGCAGACGTCCCCGCAGACTTCTGGACGTCTGGGAAACCACGCTGAACAGGTAATTCTCTGATCCACTTTTTAAGATGTCTGGAAGGAGTTCCAGACGTCTGATTTTGCACAGTATCGTCTTTTTCGACCCGTTTAGGGCCCGTTCGGGCTCCGTTTTCCGCGATTCGAGTTGCGTTCTTTTCAGAAGTAATTCCTCTACCCATCTACAGTAGCTATACATTGTTTTGAGACACTCTTTATGTTTGATCCTTGTGATAGGACCTCATTCGGTTGCAGTCTTGAGAGTCGCGGAGGCACGCGGGATTCCCGATCACGCCCCCATTACTCCCGTTGTACCTGGTAGAGTGGCTTAAGTTTATTAATAAAATCTGTTAAAGTATGGAACCATAACTAGAAGCTAGGACATTGCATGAATCCTAGGAATGAGAAATGTATGGAATGATAGCTCCTAGGTGATGCATGAATCCTAGGGCTGGAAAACTAGTTGTATGCTAGATCCTAGGATGTGACATGAACCCTAGGATGGAAGAACTAGTGGAATGTATAATACTGCAGTCTTGGAAAAAAATGGAAAGGAATATAAAGCTGCCTGTAATTTGAATTAATAGCTGTCTGTTATGAATAAAGAAACATGATTGAGATCATGGATTTTGAGAACGTGAATCTGGAAAGTGAAACATATGATGTTCTGAGATAAAGAGCTGGAACCCTACGGGGAATTAGGAGTGGAACTCCTGGAAAGAAAAAGGAATGAAAACTGAGATGTAGTTTGTACTGTCTCTTGGGTACGCAGTACCAAGGGAAGTACCTGTACCTGTTTAGTGCAGAGTGGGGCCAGCCGCCCCAGAGACCCGGGGTTAGGATTGGCCGCTCTGTACCGACTTGTTGGCCCTCGTGTACGTAGTACCGAAGAGAGCTAGTAGTGTTAGGAGAGTACTAGCTACCCCACGGGCCCCGGGGTTCTGCTAGCCTCCTTCACCGACTTGTTAGGCCCACTAGGGCAAACCAGAGTAGTCAGGCGAGGGTGCGCGGACTGTGGAGGGGCAAGGCCCCGGTTTGGTTACTGTGGAGGGGTTGGACCCCTGTTACTGAGAGGGCTCTGCCCTGGTTCCGTGCTGTGCTTTGGGCGCACCCGTTAACGGAAACGACTGACCGCGTGCCAGTGCGGGCTAGCTACCTGTGCGTTTATCGCGCGTGCCGTAGTCACCGTTACGTCTGTCAGTGACCTTGGGGTGGTTAACTGAGGGTAGGATCACCACGGGGGACTCTCCCGGCCAGGAGAGCACCACGTGCTACTTCTACTTTTGGAAAAGACTGCAATCAAGATCGTTCCCACGAGGACATTCGAGATCAAGTAAAGGATCTGAGAAACAAATGAAATAGTGAGAAAAATTGAAAGATGTGAATAAAGGAAGTAATAGAACATAACAGCTACTGTACACTCTACTGTTGCCTTTAGTTAGTCTGCCACTCTACTCAGCGTTTTGCTAACGTGTTACACTCGTTACCTTTTTCAGGACCAGGTGTTGAGCAGCCAGGGTCGGCGGCTGCAGAGGACGTTGGGCCGAGTAGGGTCCAGTAGAGTTACCACAGCCTTTTGTACCTCTTTTGTTTCTGTTCTAGTGAGTATTTTTTGTTTCCGCTGTACCTTCTTTACCTGCAGTTCTTGTTAATGATAAATGCTGTTTTACTGCTGTGGTGGTACCTAGTGTAGTAGTTTCTTTCCTTACTGCTGTACTTTCTTACTGTTAGTTATATTCATGCTGAATGTGGTTTATTTTACTGTCTTTTGGTTACTTCCTCGTTGGACGACTAGGCTTGGGATTAATCGAGTCGGTCCGGTTCTCGTATCTCGTAGGGACTCGAGAACCGGGTCGTTACATCCCACCTCTAGGAGGTGCTATGTATCTTACGAAAAGGGTTAGCCCGCCCATTAAAAAACCAAAATTTTTGGGTTATGCATATATATATATATATATAGTATATGCATAATAGTAGATGCATATATGTAGTAAATAAATATATGTAAATAGTGTATATGTATATAGGTAATATACGTATATAAAATAAGTAGAGTAGTATATGTCTGTTTGAATATGTATGTAAATGACATTAGGGCTTTAGTGACGAATATATTCGTCACTATATATACATGTATGTGTTAGCATAAATAATTATTTTTGCCTTATGTTATATGTATTTTACTAAGCTACACTGACATATATTATTGTATGTATAGAATATGTTATTAAAGATATTAGTATGTTAATATAACTTAGTATATTAGATATTAGTAGCTATTTTTGTACCTATATTTAGGTGTTACTTAGAGCAGTTGTATATAATTAACTTAGTATAGTTTTAACTGGTTTTTGATGCCTGTTATTTGTAAATTTGTTTAAGACATCATAGGTAGAATTAATTGATTCTTTTGTTTATAACTAACTAATTCATTCATTAATTGATTCATTGATTCATTTTGTAAATAAAATTAACATTTTTTTGGAATAAAAGAACATTATAGAGAGTGATGTATATCAATAACTACCTCCTAGTGAATAACATAAAAACTAACTAGTAAAAATTATAATTAAATAAAATGACGCGACATCTGTTTGCATTGTGACAATTATACTATGACGATGACACTTAGAACATAATTTTTATTGCAACATGATTATCATGCCATCATTAGTTCGCACGCCTGCTAGCTTGGCCCCCTGTGCTTTATGCGGGGAGCATTTGGGTTGCTCTTGTCCTAAATGGACAGTCTTTCCTCATGTGGCCTGGTTGGCCACATTGGTAATAGAGATGGACACAACCTCCTCTCTCCATCTGTCTCTGTTGGTAGCTGGATTGGGTCTAGCACTAGCAATTGAACCCTACCTCGGGCCTGTAAAGGTCGCTGACGACCCTACAGAACGGGACACCTCTACCACTGGTATAATATGTTGGGTAGAGGATGCCTTCTCACTACAAAAAAAAATCAAAAGTGATGTTTAATTAAGTTTAACATCAACATCTTTGATAACATTAATAAATTAGCATAACAAAAATAATAAAAATAACATAAACTTCGCTTATATTAACATCTTTCTAATAAAATATCATTTAAAAAAATTAAATACAAACACTGAAAAAAATCCACCCCCAAATATGTTACAAACGTCACTTGAACTAATCCCACGCCCTCCATTCCCCAAAAAAAAAAAAAAGAAAATTCCCCCCCCACACCTTTTCGCTTCCCTCCCTTCACCAAAACGAAAACCCTTTTCCCTTCATCCCTCCCCGACCCCCCCCTCCTCCTCTCTTCCGCTAAACATCGTCCTCCTCGCCTCATCAACTTCCCCGTCCGCATTGTCGCCAGCACCCTCGCTCTCTTCCGCATCACCTGCGCTTGCCCTCCTTCGCCTCGTCGTTGCGGTCGGCCCCCTTCGCCTTGTCGTCCCGGTCGGCCCCCTCCGCCTCGTCGGCCTCCTCGTCCGCGTCATCGTCGACACGCTTGCCCTACTTCACCTCGCCCTGCTACCTCTCCGACCACCGGCCACTTCCGCCACCCTCCTCAAAGGTGAGCTCTCTCAAAACAAGACTGATTTTGGATGTGTCGCCCCCACGTTCTTCAAAAACCACCAAAAGGTTTCTTGTTGGTTGTAGCCAGGACCGAGGTACGTGGTACCTGATTACCAAAATCACAGTTTTAATCGCAGAAATAGAGGGCCCAAATTGACATTACAGAAAAGAGGGTTCACAAGCCCTGGAGAATGATTAGACATCCATCCATGAGAACGTTAGCGACATAAGACCTTGCACCCCCTAAAATTGACACTATTTCTTTCAGATCGCCCTCAAGACGGCCAATGGTACCTACCATTGAAACTTTTGTTTTGAAAGAAATTGGTTCATGTTGCTCACTTCCTAGAGGGGGAAATATTAATGACAGTAGTCTAAGATGTAATTCCTACTCTTTCCAGAAATAGACCATGAAGCTTCTGAACATCACAATGAGGTGCTATCGATTGAAATGAATTGGTATGGTAGCAGTGTATCAAGTACATTAAAATTAAAAGTTGGTGACTGATCGGATCATTGGAAGAGTGATGCAGTTATCGAAAAACCTGAACTATTAATGACCAGTTTAGTGGAAATTGTTCAGTTAGGACTCAGCCTAGTTTTTCTCTCTGGATCAGTATAATTGACTATTTCTCGGTCTGTTCTCTCTGGCTGTGAAAGGGAGTTGAGGTTGCAGATGGAATCATATGAGCATGTTAGTACTAGCCTGGGAGTCCTATACAAGAAATAAATCCAAAAAAAATGTACTCTTATTTATTGAGAACATATCTATTAGATACTCCTTGGTACCCTTTCTTTCCATGGTACTATAATTTCTTATTCTTATTCCTTTACACCCTTTTTATTTGGTTCAATAAAATGGACAGATGGTGAACATTGTATAAAAACAACCTATCTTAAGTATATCTAACAATTATCAAGTGTTAAGAGTGAAACAAAGCTTAATGAATTCTTCAGTATTGGTCCTTTATCCAGGTACCTTTCAGGGGGGAAAAAGTGGAAGTCGATCAAGGTGCGAGGTAAGAGGAATGCAGAGCTTAAATGCTATATCCGTTGAACAGTTCTACATTGTGCCTGTAAGAGATCAAATTCAAGTGGCATTTTCAATTGTTTCAAGTAAAACATAAGTTACTAGCATCATTAAAAAAAAATGAGAATAGAATTTCTCAAAGGATCACAATATCGCTAGCATCATTAAAAAATGCCCATAAAATTCCTCAGAAGATCATATTAAATGGAGAAAGAAGTTGTGGAGAAAAGGCTAGTGATTCTTGTTGCATGAAGAGGTTATTGTGGTCATGAAGGATGAGCTTGCAACGAACTACCTCAATAGGAATGTGCAGAATGTTATGGTTTTTCATTCCTTAGAACTAGGTTGCATGGATACAGATTTTTTGGGGCCAAATACTTTGTAATTTCCTTTATCCCTACTCCCTGATTACAAAACCCCTCTCAAAGTATGGGCCTTTTTTCTTCTCCTTGTTTTTTTGTAACTTTTGGAAAGAATCCTTTTTTTAGTCTTATCCCTATCAAGTAGTGATTTACCTATATAGTTATATCACAGAAGACTTTCCAGCAGCAACATTCGGGGAAAATAAAGAAGCAATCAGCATTTTCTCCAATCCAATCAAACAATGCTCCAGAAACAATTCCTACGAGAGATTGATTTGTTATTTCCAAGCTAACCATATCTCAACATAAAGAGGACTTTGTGATGTGATAGCTAATGCATTGTATGTTGTGGCTCACTCCAGAATAAGTCCCTTATTTTTTGAGGGAGTAGGATAACTCTGTTATGATCTCAAATGAGTATGCCACCTAGGAATGGAGGAATCAAACAGCAAGGAAAATGCATGGAGCTTGTGCATATGATGACCATGTACATGCATAAACCTAATTGGATCATCAAATCAAAAGTGTTAAGAATACGAATTCCATCATCATGTCTCTTTAGGGATGAAGGCTGATATTGAAGAACTGGATCTTTCAATACTAAGGTTTTCAGTGTCGATTTCAATGTTGTTTCACCATACCAAAATGCAATACGATGGCACACTGATGAGATGCCAAAAGAATACTGCAAAAGCATAGAGTGGCTCAGGTGGAGTTCAAATCTCATGGATTTTTGAGTCTAATAATTACATAAATTTAGATCTACTAAACTTGTATACATACTAAGAATAATCTAAAGAGAAATACATTACCACCATAGAAAAAATTAAACCTCTGAGAAGCCGTAATGCCAATTTTAAAAAATATAAGTATCTAAAACTGAAAGAAACCACTTCAATTATATAAATAAAACTTTGATACTAATTTCTTGGTGTACAATTATCATGTTGATATTATCTGTACTAATGGCAAGGTCTTCATCTCAATGAATCTACTCTGTTGTGAAAGCATACAGTATGTACAGTTCAACATGAATTAAGCAAATCCAGATCTTTTTGTCACTGTGCTTCTGCACAGAAGTTAATTTCATGACATTTATAAGAACAAATGATTACATGACTCTTTATTTTTATTCAAAGGATACAAGGTAAATATTGTAAAACATGAGTTGCTAGTTCAAGATACACAAGAAAGGCATTCACTTCATTCATATACATGGCACAATATATCTAGAGGGCAAACTTTCTAAATGCATACCATAGAAATAGAGGGTTTACATTGGTCAATTCCATGATTTTACATGTAAATCCCTTTTCAGTCTTAGGCAGGGGTAACATTTTGTTATGACAAAGGACCATGGCAATCCAAAAAAATATAATGGTGGTCATTGCTCCCATACTAGATAAACTCTTGCTAATGAGCAAAGCTCGCTGAACACCAGCTTATAAGGTTGTGAATCACCCCAACTCGCAAGTTCAATTTCAGCTAAATGGTTCATTAAACTTACATTGGAGCTTTTAAGCAACCACCGAGGGTGTGTAAGGTAGGTAGGGTTGTTAGGAGCCTCACATCAAATGGCTTAGTGGAAGAAGGGATCCACTCTTTCCCAACTCCAATAAAAACCCTCTCTAAAAAACCCATGAAAACTTACCAGGCAACAATTGTTGGTAGGAATAAATCCCATATTCTGACAGGCTTATCCTGGTACAAAGTTTAAGTGAGTTAGGTAAGGAGATCAGCTTATCCCTTGATAAGACTTAAACCCTGTTTCTTCCTTGAATTTATCTATTCGATGAGATATGGAATTTAATTTACAATACCATTTTAATTTTTATTTCTTAGTTTCAAAACTTGTCCTTTGATTTAACATGGCAGTGGCATCTCTTTCAAATAAACATAATATTTACTTTTATGCGCCCATAAGTTCTTAACCATTACATCTCATGCCCTCAAGTTAACTAATCATCAAGAAACTGTCAATTGGAATGGAATATTCCATTAAGTCTAACAATGTTAATTCTAAAAATTACAACCATACCTCCATCATGCTTTTCTTCTTTTTTCCCCCTCTTCTTTCCTCTTCCTCATTCCTCTTCCTGACCACCTCCTCCACCCTCCTCCCCTGACCACCACCATCCTCACTCCCACCACCACCTCCTTCACCCTCCTTTGACCACGACCTCGACCCTCCTCCCCAACCACCTCCTCCACCATCATCCCCCGACTACCACCTCCACCGTCTCCTCCCCGACCACCACCTCCACCATCCTCGCTCCCAACCACGACCTCCACCATCCTCACTCCGACCACCACCTAAACCCCCCACACCCTCCGCCCCAACCACCACCTCCACCTCCTTCCTCCCTTAACCACCTCCTCCACCATCCAACTACACTAATTGTGTTGCGTGTTGTTAAAATAACTCTATTGGTAAAGTTTAGATACATGCCTTTTACATGATTATGGAATGCTTATCATGAGCTAGGATGATTGTGAAAGGTATGTATTGAGCATTTCTTATATTGTGAAAGGTATGTATTGATCATGCTTTCTTATAAACAAGTTATGTTCTAACTATTTCTTGTTTGCTGCTTGGCTAGGGGACACTTTTTAATAGTATGTGATTTATTTTTAATGTGGGGTGTGCCCACTTGTACTTGTTTTATCATTTTGCTATGCATGTTTATAGAAAAACTTCAAATTTTAAGGGAAACCTCTGACGACTTTTTTACAATTTTTTTAATGTTCAAATTATTTATTATTTAGATATACACACTTGCTAAAGAAAATAAATGCACGCAAGATCAAACATTAGGTATTCTAACCCTTAGGGTCAAAGTCATCCAAGTTAAAGTGTGTCAAATTACTCGTTTGTCGAGATTTATGATCATGTTATATGGACAATGTAGTCGTGTATGTATACCTTACTTACATGCATGATACGTTGTCTTTGTAGCATGTCATAAGTCTTGATTGACTTTAGTTCGGTGAAGTGCCGAACTAAAGAAGGTCCTTGAAGATATGATCACAACTTAGGTTTACTTGTTACATGTAATCTTGTGCAGTGAAATTTCGGTTGCTTCTTCCTACTTTTCTCCGGTGTACCAATTAATCTTATTTAGTTTCTTGCGGTACCCTTAACTGGGTGCTAAAGGAAATTTAGTTAAGGTTAGTATTTGGGGGTATACTGGAGAAGTGTGGGGAGATGTCGAAATTTCTTCACACAAAGGTTACATGTAACAAGTAAACTTAAGTTGTGATCAAATCTTTAAGGATGTGTTATAAAGTGAAAGCTTTAATCAACATACACAGATATATCTTTCTAACAATGATGATGTGTGGTTGACTATGCAGATATTATATGAAAAAATATTTATAGTCATCTTAGAAACCATTACATTGAAGATGCAATAACAGCATGATGAATAATTGTCAATTTGAAAAGAAACATAGACTATGCACAATGTCCTTGCATTAGTTTGATAGGAAGAAGTTTTCTTTACTGCTTTTCGCTTTTAATTTTTAAAATGATAGTCACTCACCTGCTTAAAAAATGCTTAATTTTGCTACTATAAATCATTATATTAATTGTCTTATGTGAAACATTGAAAAGTATTACATTTAATTGAACTACTTTGATAAATTACATAAAATTTTGAGAATTATGATTATTTATTTTCCATCATTACATCATTTTATTTACATCTACATTTGGTGTTTAATCTAATTTAACATCTTCTAGAAAAGTAGGCCAATGGATCGATATGCTTGGATGAATGAAAATAAGAGAACAAATGCATATAAAGCTGGGGTTGTGATGATAACGTCATCATTGGTCATAATTAGTTTTAATTAGTCAGAATCAATTGACAATTACTCCATAATCACCGGAGAGTTATAATTCCTTGCATATCCTTTCTAAGAAGAATGTATTAAAACATGGCTAAATTTGTAGTTTTAATAGAAGATCATAAATGCAGAATGATCATGGGGTTTCTCAAGAGTTAAACTAAGGTCGAATGTTCATTAATGACTAATAAGAGGGTCCGTGTAGACAGAAACGTGTTTTCACGCATTTCAAGAATTAACGGACATCCGAAATCCTAATTTCAGATCCACTTAAATAACAAAGGTTTTGGTCAGGATAAAATTCATTTATCCCTTCTAAAATTTATAGAAAAATATTCTATAAGGTTTGGTATATTTGATTTGACCATTTGAACTTATTTTGACATAAAATAGTCTCAGATAGGAAGTTACCCTAATTTGGGTTTCTTCGTAAATCACCAAGTCAAACTTGGTTAAAACCAAAAACCAACTTCACCATCAGATACCTTGGGTCAAAATTAGGATTGTACCAAAATTTGGACCCAATCAGAGATTATCTTGACCTAGTTTGCATTTTGATATAGTCTGACTTTTCTTCCCTCAAATAGCCTCTCAGCTTTCGAAATCTATTATGAACTGTCTCCTAACTTTGTCATCTTCTTCGCGTTTAGGTCCCTCTTCCATTGCCATGTGAACGCATCTGCAGTCGACCTTAAATTAAGGAGTTCTCCCTAATTTCATGCTCAATCTCTTCTAAAATTGGAAGGGGAACTCTTGAGAAGATCTTCTTTAATCTGAGCCACATCTTGGGCTCTAATTTTTGCCTAAAACCTAATGCGACCCCTTTGAAATTAAGGGTTTCTTATTTTGTGAAAGCTCCAAGCTTGGTTTCCAAGCATGGAATGCCCTTCTGAGGCTTATAAAAGCTCCCTCATTGCAAACGTCACCTTCTTAGCTTTGTTTGGAGGTTGGAATCCCCTTCTTCTCTTCTCCTCGACCTTCGTCTCCACCAACTCTAGCAACCCTCTTCAACTACCTTCTTCGCTTATTGTCACAGACAATAGCTAGTGGGATCATCTTCCTCTCGCTCCTCCAGCGTCGCAATACCAGCGAGCGTCCTCTATCTCCCCTCATCGTCGCTGCCTCTCCCCCCGGGAGATTTCGTCTTCTCCGAGTTTGGCGTACCACCAGCAAGGACCATCCTCTTTGGACCGTTAGTTTAGGATTAGTTAGGTTCCTTCCTCCCTCTACTCTCTTTTCCTCTATCTAAACCCTCAATTTGACCACCGACACCATCACACGCCGTCTTCTCCATCTCTGGCCGCACCTTTAGCGAGGCTTCCCCGACACTTCACCGCACCACACATCTCGCCAACACCCTCATAAGATCGCCATAGCTCCGCACACAAAACCTCCATCCTTGTTTGCCATTCCACCTACCCAAATGCTCCACCGAACAACCCACCTCACCTTCATCTCTGTCACCATCCACCTTCCACACGTCGCCATCCTCCACGAAACACTTACCATCACCTTCACCGTGCTTCAGCGAAGCTGAGATTTTTAACTGGGGCTTTCAAGCTTGTATGCTTGTTTTAGGTGTCTGCTGCCTTTCGCTGTTGCTGCCTGCATCTTCGACCACCATCGAGCTCCTCCGACGTCGAGACAACCTGATGCTACTCCCAGGTGATGCGGAAACACATTAAGATCCCTTCTAGGTCCTCAATTGAAGACCACGACTTCGCCTTCACCTCCAGTTGGATGAAACTTCACTCTGCAGCTACACGCGAAGAGAGTAGGCATTAGTGCCACATCGGTGAAGGAAGATTGTGCGCGCACGCATAAAGTGAATGTGCTCTCAGCTTACCGTCCAAGCATGAGGGGTTGAGTCCCTAACACCCTTTCACCCGGTTAACCTGCCTATGCCATTCCTCACCTGCGACCCGCGCACACAGGCTTGGACACTATGCATGATCCAATAACTCGAGTACTGGATCCGACTATGAGCTTTGGGTCTGAGAGAGAAGGAAAGGAGGAAATTGTGAGAGAGTGGGGGTGGGGGTGTTTGCTCTTTGAAGGTCTACCCCTGTGCGACACTTGGTCGCTGAAGGGATTTGGATCCCTTGTGTTGAGAAGAAGGGAAGCTTTGAAGAAGCAGAGGCTTAGAAGAGAAGAGAAGGAAGGTCTGAGAGAGAAGGCTCGTGAAAAAAGAAGCAGAAGAAGAGAAGTTGAAGAGAAGAAAGGCTTTGAGAAGCCTTTTGCCTTGTGCTCTTTAAGTCGTCTGATGCTTGATTCTGTCGTCTGAATACTGAAGCATTAAGGGATTAAAAATACTGTGGCCACTTATCTTGCGTAGCATTTCTAATTGATGATACTGTTCAAATATTTGAGTAGTTAATATATGCTCAATTAAGGCTAATAATTGGTGATCTAAATCACTATTATTTTGTTTTAGATTTCTTTTTATCATTGTGATATATTGAAATACTCATGCTTATAATTGAATATCAATTTGAGTAGATATTATTAATTGAATATCTCTTTTGTGCTTCGATTATGATGCTCATTTATATGCAATTAAAGATTAGCACTTGAATTCCATACTTACTCCCTGTGTTCGACCTCAGATTTCAATTTAGATTTCGAGTAATAAATTTTATCTGTTTGAGAGCTATTTGTTGACTGTACTACAACGCAATTTCCTTAAGACTCGACGAAAACTGACAAATAGGTTGATATATTCATGACACATGTAAGGGAGATATACGATAGGGAGAAAATCATACAATGTCCTTACAAGAATTGTGCAAACGTGTTTATGCATCTGTAGCATGTGGTATATGGACATTTGATCGTGGATGGTATTGATAAGTGATATAAATCTTGGATACTTCATGGAGATAAGCCTCGATTTACCTGGTGTCGAAATCCTGAAGCATTACAAGTCGAGGATGCGGAGGATATTATTAATGAAGATGTGAATGATTCAGATACAGATTCCGTTCGCGATATACTTAAGGATATTGATTATTATCATGATGGGACTAATGCTGGTCTTTCCATCGAACATGATTACAATGTATCTAATACATGGTATGATATATTGCAATAAGATGCACAAGAGTACCTTTTTCCTGGACAAAACAAGTATACCAAATTCTCATTTCTTGTAAAGCTCCTCCACTTAAAGGTGTACGGAAAATTTATTAAAAAGACCTTGAATGGAATTCTATCAGTGCTAAGAGATGCAGTGCCTGGTTTAGAAGTATTACCTAAGGACTCTTACGAAGCTTGTAAGTATTTGAAGGAGATGGGAATGGGTCAGCAAAAGATCGATGTGTGTAAGTATGATTGCATGTTGTTTTGAAAGGAGAATGATAAAGCGATTGTATGCTCAAAATGCGGAACATCGAGGTACAAGATAAATGATGGGGTGGGTAAGCTGTACTATATAAAGTTATGCGATATTTTCTGTTGAAGCCAAGGTTGCAATGTCTATTTTTATCTTCTAAGATAGCTATCTATATGGATTGGCACAACAAAATTGAGCCAGTTGATGACAAGTTTATCTCCCATCCTAGAGATTCAGAAACATGGAAGAAGTTCAATAAAGATTACCTGTGGTTTGTAGAGGATGGTAGAAATGTATATCTTGCACTGGCATCTGATGGGTTCAATCTGTTTGGTACATTGAGTCAATCATGTAGCATGTTGCTCGTGATATTATTAACGTACCTTCCACCATGGATGTGCATGAAGCTTGAGTATTATATGATGTCTCTATTGATACCAGGACCAGAAGCACCTGGTATGGATATAGATGTATTCTTACAGCCTTTTGTCGAGGAGCTGAGGGAACTATGGGATAATGGAATACAAACATTTGATGCTGCGAAGAAAGATTGGTTCACCATGCATGTGGTTCTATTGTGGACAATTAATGATTTTCCAGCTTATTGGATTTTGTCAGGTTAGCAGATCAAGGGATACAAGGCATGTCTTGTATGTATGGGCCAAACTCCTTCAAAGAGACTTCGTTCAAAAGTTGGATACACAGGTTGTCGTTGTTTCCTCCTGATTGATCACCATTGGAGAAATAGTAAGAAGTTTAACGGGAAAACTGAAAACTGAACAATAACTATAGACATTACAGTTGAAGGGCTTCTACAATAGGTAGATAATTTGCCAGGTGTTCAACATGGAAAGCATCCTTCGATGAGAAAACGTCGATGGCCAAATGAAGATCACAATTGGAGGGAGAGATCGATTTTCTTTGAACTTCCATATTGGCATACATTAGCATTGAGACATAACTTGGACGTTATGTATGTGGAGAAGAATATCTTAGAAAATGTTTTGTGGACAATTTTAGACGATACGAAATCAAAAGACATTAAAAGTAATGCTCGACCTTCATGACATGAACATAAGGAAGGAGTTACATCTAAAGAAACGAGGTGATGGAAAATTTGATGTTCCGATTGCCTGTTATGTAATAAGTCCTTTTGAAAGGAAAAAATTATGTGAATTCCTAAAAGCAGTTCGGATGACAGATGGTTATGCTTCTCACATAGGTAGATGTGTAAATGTTATGGACGGAAGGATTATCGATCTAAAGAGTCATGATTGTCATGTGCTATTACAACGTCTTCTTGGAGTCGGATTACATGGATTGCTTCCCAATGATGTAGTCTTTGCAATTTCTGAACTTGACTTAATATTCTCTAAGCTTTGTAGGCAGAAGGTTAACGTTGACGAGATGAGAAAAAGGAGAGATGATTTTATTAATGTGTAAACTTGAGATGATTTTCCCACCAGCATTCTTCGATATAATGGTACATCTTGCGATCCACCTACCAAGAGAGGTACTACTTGTTGGACCGGTAGTATTCTGCTGGATGTATCCTATTGAAAGGTACCATAATTACATTCTCTAAGTCGAATGCTTTTTCTATTGCATTTATAGTAACTTAATATTGTTTAAATTTATTTTCATAGGTTCCTGTCTACTTTAAATTTTTAAAACAATTCGTACGTAATAGAGCTCGTTTTGAAGGCTCAATTGCTGAAGCATATGTTGTGCACGAATGCTTGACATGGTGTTCTATGCATATTGGAGATATGAAGACAAGGTTTAATCGACAAGAAATGAACTTTGATGTGCAAACAATTGACCCTTTATATATATTTAGTCACAAGATAAGGGTTATTGGGGCAACAAATTATAATATGCAATTAACGGATGTAGAAAAGTAATCTGCCATATGGTTCATACTAAGTAATTTCGAAGAAGTACAAGAAATATGGAGTGAGTTGTTTGACAAAAATTCGTACTTATATTAGCTCAATTACGTAAGTTGTAATCACTTACTCCTAATTTAAATAGGGAGCATCGAGGCATTCTTCAACAGCAAAGTACTTCGAACATTGATGTTCATCAAAAGCAACAATTTGTCGAATGGTTTAAGTCCAAGGTAATTTAAGTCACATTATTTTGCAGTTTATATATATATATATTATTAATAACTGTAGGCAATGTGTATTGTAGATGAAATTGATATATAATGCATCAGGTGGTGAAGCAAGCGATGTAATAAGATCATTGTATGTATTAGCTTGTGGTCCAGATATATGTATTAAGAGTTACACTGGTTGCATCGTCAGTGGAGTAAGATATCACACATAGCTACATGATCACAGAAGAAAGTGTCAAAATAGTTCAATCATGTCTCAGGGCAATCATGAAGGTCGCATGATTGAGTGTTATGGCGTTCTTGTTGACATTCTTGAATTTCATGAAGGTCGCATGATTGAGTTTTATGGCATCCTTGTTGACATTCTTGAATTTCAATACATTTTTGACAAACGGATTTATCTCTTTAAATGCAAATGGTGGGATTTAGGTCGTCACCTGTTAAATGTCATGAAGGTCACCTCACGTCAATTAAGGTGAATGGCACCTGGTACAAGGATGATCCGTTTGTATTAGCTTCGTAAGTGCAACAAGTCTATTATCTTGAAGATAGGAAGAATAGTTCGCAGTGGCATGTGGTACAAAAACATGAACACCATCATATATATGATATTCCCATCCAACTTGTAGAGCCAAGTGAGTTATCAAATGATGTAACACGCATCGAATGAAGAAGAATTCAATTATGATGAAGATGAACTAATTTTAGAAATCGGTGAAAACGAGATTCACAATTTGAATCGAGATATCGCTCAGCCTAAGTCCGTTGATGGCGATGAGGTTGATGACAATGCATTTGAGATAGTTGAAATAGATGAAAGTGAAGGAGAGGGTGAAACTTTACTTGAATACATTAGTTTCAGTGATGAATAGTCCTTAAGCAAATAGATCAAATATGAAACTTGACAGATATTTTTTGTAACTAATTGCATGGCATTAAGATTATTGTTAGTCATGGTTATTCAATTAATTCATATTTTTGTGTATATGTTTTCACCAATATTACTAATTTAAATACTTCTCATGCATTTGTTTATTTTAATAGAAAAAAATAGCAAACGAGCATAAATTATGCCTTAGGTGTTTGATTACATCCGCAAACAGGATTGGTATCAGCTTGATTCATCATTGTACAGTGATATGATTTACATGGCAGGGAAGAATAAGTTGGTTGATTTGCAGAAACGCTATTAAACGTTTCTGATTCAGCCACGCTTCATAGAATTGAGTAGATGCTGGGGCCTGTAAATCGTCAAACGCCAATGGCGTTGAGTCTAAGCTCCAATCAACTCTGGTGTAGTCCAATTGTGGTATAAGGCCACCGTTGCTCCAGTCAACAGGTGATGAGGACCCTGATGACCCAGATGATGAGCCCTAACCTGCGAATATTCCCAGAGACGATGGAGTTGCAAGTGAAGATGGTTGGCCTGATGGCCTGCCACTACTCCACGAACTGCCACTCTGTCCTGCGGCATCAACCTCCAACGGAGATGAAACGAATGAATGCCGGTTACAATATGGATGAAGGAATTGATGACTGTTAGGGTTTAACAGGCTGCCAGTGCTTTGGTTCATATTTGGGTATCTCTGTGCCAACTCGCCATTTGTGATCTTAACAGTGTCTGTTAGGGACAACCTGTTAGACTCCCATCCGGTGGTGACTGGCGGCGGCATACTGAGACCTGCACTAGCAGAAGGCTGTTGATGTTTGACATTCATTGATTTGGGCTGCTGCATTACAATTACTGGCTCTCTAATTGTCCCTGGTTGCAGGCCAAGCCTGCTAACTTCACCACCAAGCACCCCATGCCGTGTCTCAGCCTTAGGAGAAGGTGCAACAGCCTGTAGCGATGATGATGCCATAGTGTATGAGAACGGACCAGATGTTGCATTTGGCCATCTCCTGTCAATTTGTACAATGCCTTGATTCTTTGCCCAATCTGACTTGGGTTGTGCCTTCAGGGAAGGTTGCAACACTACATTCCTCGGAAACAGAATTCTTTGCCCAATCTTTCTTTGCTTCTTCGTTCTGTTCTGCCCCTGCTCCTCCTTCAAACAGCCACGAAACAGAATCCTTAACCCTTCCACATTCAAAATGAGGGCTCTTGTGGCTCGTTCCGCAGGGAAGCCCATTGCAACAAACTGTTGAGTGAGCATATCCAATTTCCTTGACATCAGAATACTAGTGCAGCGCTCTTGAAGCTCCTGGGCCCATCTCCCCACCACCCCCACCCCCCGAATGGAACAGTTAATTTGCTCTTTTGTCTCAGCCATGACCAGCAGCCTGCCAGTATGGGAAGTAGCCTGTTTTGCTCTTTCCAAGGAAGGGGAAGCAGCTGAACTAGGACAAGATGTAGTTGCTTGAGCATTCCCACCAGTGGAGGGAGCAGATGAAGAAGCCTTCTGGTGTTCCTTTGCCATCTTTGCGGATGACTTAGCTTTTGATTTTGGAGTTGGAGACATTCTTCAGAAAATAGGTTACAAAAATGCTCCTGCAACATGACATGAGATATTAGGTACTTTGTTTAACCTTTCTGTTTAGTAAAAAAGTAGTTCTAAGGACATAAAACATGCCATTGTTCTATCGTCTAAAAAACAAAAATAAAAATCAGCATTCTCAGAATGGTTGAATGTCTACATTATTAATGTTAATATAAAGCCAGAGATAATGGACCTGTCAGTAAATTTTCCACAGAGAAAAATAGCAAAGAAAGCATTACATCATAATCCAATAAAAAGTTCACCTTGCATTTTTTCCCCCTCAAAAATGCTCATCACATTTGCCAAAACTCAAAAATTGCTAGTAAAACAAGCACTCAACCAAGCACACCCAACAGACCTCAGACCTCACCTCAAAGGATTACCTATGCATTTCTATAGCCATATATAATAGAGATAAAAAGAACCCTAGATTAGATTGTCATCTCTTTCTTCTAGATTATAGTCAAAACTCTGTGTGCTGATGCTTCATTGATTTGAACTCTTGGGAAAAGGGCATGCTACGAGGAAGGAAAATTCGAAGAAACAGTCATCAATGATGAGGTAGAGAGGTAATCACCTGCATTTGGCATCCTATGATGAGGGGATAAATCCTATGGGTTGTGATGCCTTTAGACCCACCATTGCTTTATTTAGGGATTGCCCAACACCAGGAAAATGATGGAAAATTCTTGGTTAAGGGGAAAATGGTTCCCTTTCCTTTATTTTCCTTCATTTTTTAAGTGTACAAATCCCCTAGTGAACTGCATTTGTACAAATCTATTCTTCTCTATATTTTTTTGAACAGAAGCTCTAGTATTTTTCAAAAGAAAAAAGATGCCCGCTAAATTCCTTGATAGAGTTAAATGTTGCTAATTGGTAATTCTTTCTTACAAAACTCTGTCCAAGTATGGAGGCAAATTAGTTTCTTATTTTTCTTATCATTACTTCAAAATAAATATAATTTGTGTTCGGAATTTATGAAGCAATGCTGCAACGAGGATTGATATGTGAGACATACAATCCCACCCAACTGCAATTTACATATAAATGAGCTATTCTAACCTAGAGCATTCCCTGACCTGTATACCTACATGTAGGTACTATGTCAGGCCTCTCTCATGTATTCAAATGATTGAATGGGTCATGGGATGTCAAAAATCTACCACCTATAATGGGAATATGTTGATCTTAGATTTTGATACAATTTTTGCAAATTTGCAGCCGTTTTTATTGGCCTTTGTTTTGTAAATTTTTGCCAAATTTTTTGGGTACATTCTTTCATATATTACCATTTATCTCTATACACTAATATTAATTGGAAATTATGCCTTAGGTGTTTGATTACATCAGTAAAGAGGATTGGTATCAACTTGATTCATCATTGTACAATGATATGATTTACTTGACTAGAAAGAATAAAGTAGTTGATATTGTAGAAGCACTATTTTTCGAGATAAAGAAAGATGATCTTGCAAAAAGATAATATAAGTATGATATATAGCAATAAAATTTTGTTTCCTCCCCATTTCAAAATACTTCTAAACTCCAATAACATAAAATATAAGTTCAGCAGGAATATATTTTTCTAGCATTCTTTCTTCTCCCTGTTTTAGTTAACATGATAAAGGGTAGAAAAAAGTACATTAAACGAAAACATAATATTCATAGATTTGAACTGAACATAAAGGTGCATAATATCCTTAGCTTACTTAACTACTACAAACGGATAAAGTTTAAACTAGAAATAGACTACAGAGTTTAAACTTAGTACAAACCAAACTCATGAAAACTTGGAACTTTGAACCTAAAAACAAAAAAAATAACAAATAAAACTTAAACATCCAAGTCATCTTTATCTTCTTTCTTTTTTTCCCTTTTTGACTTCCTTAAGATCTTTCTTGTTGCGAACGTCGTAGTTTTTGTTTTTCGTTTTTTTTGTGTTTTTACTGTTTGTCGCTGTGGGGTGTACCCACTTGTTTTGTTGTTCTGGTTATACCTTTTTGCGTTGGTGGTGGGGTGTGTCCATCGTATATATATATATATATTTTTGGTATGTATGCACAGGTTTTCATTGTAGATACAGGAATTTGGAAAATGTCCTATGGACAGTGGAAATTTTACTGAATTTTTGGTATAATTAAACCTTTAGATTTAATGGAACTTGTTGCTCCAAATTATACTTTTTTGAATGAACTACGTGTTTAATCATTCATGCAATGTCTTTTTAGCCGTTTATATGGGTTATATATTCTCTCATTTGTTGGTATTATATGTTTGTTCTTTGCCTTATGGGGTGTTTACTCTTCTGTTTTGTCCTTTTTGTTGAAAACAAACCTTGAGATGATTTTAGAAAAGGTAGAACATCAAGTATTAACATAGAAAACACACAATTTCAATAGTAGGGTTATGAAAAGAAGGGTAAGTAAAAGAAATAAACATTAGAATTGTAGAAATACAATCAGATCTATATTCTACAATTTCACATCCTAGCTGGGCCATGAAGTAAAATTTGAGGGACTAAAGTACAAGTTCATATGGTAAGATGAACTTGTTAAATGATGGATCTCTGGGTGATCCACATTGGGTATTGAGCATAAGAACTTATTATAGTCCTCATACGTTGCATCGAAGACAAGCCCAAGATCTAGTGCAGTGCTTGGGTAAACAACACCACTTCCATAATCAAATGGTGTTGCATGCACCAGAGTAGTACTTGCTTCTGAGTCCAAATATTGTTGGGCTAGAAGAGGTCCACCTCTGCGATCCTGTGTCGTGCTTGTAGTCATCAATGTTGACTTAATGGCAGCTAGACTCCATCTAGGTTGCTTCTGCTTTAGCAGAGCAGCAATGCCAACAATATGAGGAGATGCCATATTGGTTCCAAAAACCTTCTTGATTGATGCATTGTCAGAAATAAATTTAAAAGAATACCCACAAAAGATTATTCTTCCAACCACTGTCTTCTTAATAACTTAGGCCTTTGACAATATGAAGGATTGTATCGTGCAATAGATGAACTAATCAAAACATCATTTGTAGCAACTAACCTATAAGCTGTGTTCCCATGAGTAGCAGGTGACAACCCAAGCCCAGATAAAATTTTTTCATTCCCAAGAACCAAATGATTCCTATATCTACGATCATCAATTGCAGCAACTACACATGTTATCTAGGGGTTATACGAAACTAGTGTTTATCTAAAAGAAATTAAATAGATAAAACAACTAGAAAATAATCATCTCTTTAAAAATTTATTCTGAAACACATAGAACATCTAACTCCTCAATCCTTTAATATAAATTGCAAATATCAACTCCATAGATATTACACATCTCATTGAAAACATAGAACCGTCCTCTTATCAAAAGAAGATCACACACTACTCTCATAACCAGCATATCTTTTTTGTTTTAAATTATTTAATGGATTATTATGTATGTTTTAAATAATGTAAATATGTAAGGTATCATTTTAAACGTAAAATGCGTAGACATTAGTAGTTTAACTTTACAACTATTATTTTTTGTTATATATTTTGTCTACAGTTATGGCATTCATGATATCTTTATTGGCGATGACAATGATATGTATGGTTGGTGGTCTCTTTCCCTTCTTGAAGAATAAGGGGAAAAGAGGCAAAAGGGGGCCTATTATCTCCCAACGGCATTCATCTCAAGTTGTAATAAATTTGATGGATCATGTGTCTCAACCTTAAGAAGCAGGTAATTTTAAATTTATATTTATTAGTTGTAAATGAAACAAGATAATTGCATTATTTTTTAATTGTGTAATGTGTTTTTGCATAAGAACATCACCCATGATTCCAACCCATTGCGGAGGTTATAAGATTATTTCCTTAAGAGAAGAGGACTTCAACAGTGAGTCAGAATATGCTTAACACAAGAAGCATTACTTGGGCAGAAAGTATATTGAATACTACTTCACTAGTTACCCTCTATTGATGCAGAAAATCTATGCAAAAAGGTTTGAGTTTTGAAAATCTGTCGTCGTCACATAATTTGCGAGAAAAATCGTCAACAGATAATTTAACTGAAACTCAAAAGGAATTCTGGGTCGAACACATGAACGTGGACGTTTGATTAAAAATCGCATTTGATTTGTTATCATGAAGTAAATTAGTTGGTTGAATTAAATTTAAAATAATTATCTACTTAAAGAATAATTAATAGAAGAGAGAATAATACAAATAAAGATAAAATAGAGATAGAATAAACATGGATTTCATAACCATGAAGTAATGTTTATTACAACTAATAACTACACTAGAAAGTTGGAAATATTATAATTAGAAAGCGATAAATCTACTCTAGAAAGCAGTAAAGAGAAGGGAGGTGAGAAATTATCCTCCTCGACGGTTACCTAGAGGACGAGTTATGTTGATGGAGCGTCCGGACGAAGGTAGTGAGATGTGGAACGAATGAGAACGATGACGGACAACGGAAGACGAGGCAGGGAGACGTAGCGGGATCTGCTTCCTGAACGAGGGTGAGAAGACGATCGTAGGATGCTCTATGGAGGTGAGAAGGTGGAAAATTATAATTTTAACTCTAATGGAGTACCTCGGATTTAGGATAAGCTCGTAGAGCTTTTGAGGGGGTGAGAGAAGAGAGGAAGGGATGAATAATTCGAGTAGTAGGGGTTTTCTTTTATAGTTGTAAGGATTGTGGGTAATTTGGTCATTTTATTCTTTAAAACATTAATTTAGGATTTTTAGTGACGGATTTAAGCGTCATTAATGACCCCAAACGTGGACTTAGTGCATGCACATGCAGCGCCTCCTCTCTCGCGCGCTCAATGCTTCACGCATGTTCTCTTCATCTCAGTTGTCTGATCGCAACATCGGACAGCTTAAGATACGTGTGCTCGCACCTTCATTGGGTGCCTGTGTGTGCGATCGGACGTTTACATGCGTGTCTGATCGCGCGTGCAACGCTCGCGTAATCTCGTGTGGCCACGTCGCCCTCCATCTGACCGTTTGCTCGCCATCCAACGGCTCAATTGAGCTTGCGCCAGCGCTCGCGGTTGATTCGAGTGCTTGAAGAGGCTCGAACCTGTGCCTCTACCTCTGCCTAGCGCTTTCGCCCAACATGCTGTGTCTGCGTGCGTACGTTTTAAGGCACATGCGACCATGGCCGCTGGATGGCGATTCAATAGCCCAGATCAATCGTGCGGTTGAGAAGAGAAAAGCAGTGGCGGGTCTTGGGTTGGCATGGGCGGTTAAGATGGTGCCACGTGGTGTTATCTTGGCCGTCCATTTTCTGTGACTTGTAGATGGTGCCATGAATGTCGGATTGGATCGATTTTCACATTGTTGGGTTGCGATTATCAATTCGAATCCATCCGTATGGTCGGATTTGTTATCTAATTTACATATTTTCACCATTTTGGCCCCTTGACATCTGATCTTTCTCGGACTGCATCTGATGCTATGGAAGTTCAATTGGGGCGATCTTGGAGTCGTTGAACTTCAATCGTCGCCCTGATTAGATCTGTACGGTTGGGATCTTCAATCTGAAACCCTGATTAAATGTTGTCCTGTCACTTGATCATAAAAAGAGAATTAACCTAAATTTTATACAATCTAATCTAAATGTAAGATGATGCATGTTATATAATATTTATAATGTATGATGAAACTTTACGTTGAAGAACATGCATAAATAAACGGTTTATGTGATATAAACGTATTTACATCACCCTTGAAGAATAAAAGGCTACAACAAATATACTTGATAATATCTTGGAAACTCACGATCCAGGTAATTTGAAACTTATATTAACTTAAAATGTAATAAGATAGCTTTCTTAATTTTTAATCATTTGCTTTTTTTCAATAAGGTTACCAGTTGTGGCTTCAACTTGTTGCAGAGGTCCTAATAGGCTGTTAAATTTAGAGAAGAGGACTTTAGCGATGAATCAAAAGATGTTGATCAATATCAACAAACGCGTAGGAGGTCCAACTATAAGAGAGCAAGCTGCGAGTCTTGCCTCTGTTTCTGATGTCGTTGTAAGGCATAATTCCCCGTATATCTCTGATGCTAGGAAGATGGCTTCATCTGATATTAAAATATGTTTAGATCGTATTCAGGTAATGTGCATTATAATGTATCAAGTTTATTTCAAATGTTTAATGCATAACTGTTATTTGTAATTCAATATTTCATTTTCTTGTAGAGTAAGGTTAGTATAATTGGATTTGATTCAGATCGTGATAAGGTTAATTAAGTCATGGCAGGAGTTAAAAGGAAAATGAGAAATCATAGATATAAGGTAAGGAAGGCTTATCGTTTAAAAGGGAATGATGCCAAGTCTCTTGAGTGGACTAATGCAGAATGGGAGAAGGCAACGACAGATTGGAATGATCCTGTGTATTTGGTAATATCATCTAGTAAAATACATCACAAGTAAATATTTTCCCTTTTCATATTTGATATATATATATATAATGACTTCTTTCTTTTTTTACTTTTAAGAAAAGTGTGCGAAGAATACAGAGACTCAGAGAAATGCAGTGAAAAATCTCCATAGTAGTGGGTTGATTTCTTTTCAAGTGCGGAGATCTTAGTAAGTTTATATTTCTATATTTTATATTGGTCATATAAATGATTCAAATGAGGGTATAGAAAATAATATTTACATTTTCTTGTAGGGTACGCAATACTTAGATGGTGTAGAGTGCGGGAGAATATTACTTTTTTGCGAGACCCACATATGACCTACTCAAATGAGTTCAGCTAATCCAGGCCTGATTACAGGATTGATTGGTAAATGGTTTAGTGAAACAGCTAAATCAAATTATGTAATTATTATTAATTTATAGAAACAACTGTAATTATATGTTTGTGTATGTTATAACTATTATTTTTTTGATATTTTTAGTGTAAGATGGTACGAGTACATGATGAGGCTATTCAAAATGACCAACCTGTAGATGAGAATGATATTTGCAATATCATATTAAAAATTAAACACCGATCAAATTATATAATTGGATTTGGATATGGGTCAAAGCTTATTCACATTTCTTAAGGAAGTAAAATAAGGCATCGGTTGGAAGATGAGCTTCATAAAACCTAGTCACAATCGGGAGGATTGAAGAGGAACATAAAAAGGATGCAGAGGAGAGTAAAAGGCTAAAGGAATATAAAAGACAAGCAGATGCATATAAAAGGGAATTAGAAGAATATAGAAGATTTATGTAGGAAAGGATGAAAGGGATTTGTAGGTTTAAACGACAAAAGAAAATAGTCATGATTGTAATAATTTTAAGTTAGTATAGTGTTAGATTAAGAAAATTTTTGGTATTAAATAAATATATTTCTGGTGGTCTTATATAGTGTTCTTTTTTGCATTAATAATTTTTTTATTTAGTAAGTTTTTTTTATGTAAAAAGATGATTTCAATATATTTTTCAAATTTTGAGTGACATAAATATTAAATGTGATTTTATTAAGAAATGTATTTTTTTTATGTGATGTGATTATAGTTGCAATCTTATTTATAAAATATAAATAGTATTAATAGAAAATGGACATTTTATAGATTCTAAGATGATACTTAAGCTTCTTTTAAAATAAGTTAAAGTAATATTTAAGTATTATGGTAAAGCATATTAGGAGTTATTTAAGCATCATTTAAAACAATATAAATTAACAATTAAATGTCACATTAATTGCACATTTTTAACGTCTTTAAATTGAGGTCACATTTTAACATCCTTAAAAGAGATATAAAATAATGTTTAAATATTTTAAAAAATTACCTAAGGTAACATTTAAATGTCAATATATAATACATAAGAGACGTTTAAATGTTGTTAAAAGTTACATAAGGTGATGTTTAAGTGTCGATGATAGTTCCATGGATGACGCTTAAATGTCATATTATAATAAATAAGGTGACATTTAAACGTCGTTAAAAGGGATGTAACATGATGTTTAAATATTTTCAAAAGGTACGTATGATAACATTTAAATATCAGTATAAAATATATAAGAGGACGTTTAAATGTTAAAAAGTTACATAAGGTGACATTTGAGTGTCAGCGAAAGTTACCTAAAACGACGTTTAAACGTCATAATATGAAAACTAAGCAGACGTTTTAACATCATTAAAAGGAATATAACATAACGTTTAAATGTTTTCAAAAGTTACTTAAGGTAACATTTAAACGTTAATATAACATATGTAAGAGGACGTTTAAACATTATTTAAAATTATATAAGATAACGTTTAAACGTTGGTGAAAATTACCTAAAATGATACTTAAACGTTATAGTAGGATAAATAAGATGATGTTTTAACATTATTGAAAGGGATATAACATGAAGTTTAAATATTTTTGAAAGATACATAAGGTAACATTTAAATGTTAATATAAAAAACATAAGGCGACGTTTAAATGTTGTTAAAAGTTAAGTAAGGTGACGTTTAAGCGTTGGTGGAAGTTACCTAAAATGACACTTAAACGTCACAATATGATAACTAAAGTAACGTTTTAACATCACTAAAATGGATCTAACGTGACGTTTAAATGTCTTTAAAAGTTACGTAAGATAACATTTAAACGTTAATAAAGAATAGATAAGATGATGTTTAAACGTTATTAAAAGTTATATAAGATGACATTTAAGTATCGGTGAATGCTACCTAACATTACGCTTAAACGTCATAGTAGGATAAATAGTGACATTTTAACGTCACTAAAATGGATATAAAATGACATTTAAATGTCTTCAAAAGGTACATGAGGTAACATTTAAATGTTAATATAGAATGCTTAAGAAGATGTTTAAACGTTGTTAAAAATCATATAAGATAACATTTAAATATCTTTAAAAGTAATCTAAAGTAACGTTTAAACATCACAGTGTGATACATAATGAGATACTTAAATGCCGCTAAAGATTTTGTAGATATTTAAGGAGAAGTTAAAGCGACGTTTAAATGTTTTTAAAATTACTTAATGTGACGTTTAAATGTTATCTTACATAAGATATGGTGACGTTTAAATGTTTTTATAGTTATTTTTTGGTGGTGTTTTAACGTCGTTGAAAAATATGTAAGAGGACGTTTGGATAGGTTTGGTTACGTGGTAAGACTTTTCCAAGACATTTAAACATCACCTTAGATGTTATAGGTGACGTTTGTTTAACGTCAGTAAAATTCTTTTAGGTGACGTTTGATTTTCGACGTCGTTCTCCTTAGCCAAGTTTTGAGTCAGCTTCCCTCTTCTTTTCTCTCCTCCGTCCAACCTTACTTGAGCTCCGACGACGCTCTTCAATCCCCTTCGTCCAGCCTCCCAACAATCAAATTGGGAGGTTCTTCGCCTTTGTCTTGATCCTCCACTCCTCGCCAGCCATTGCAAGAGTCTTCTTCCTCTTCAACGTCGTCATCCCACCTAGCCACCAACTTCGTCTTCTTCGATGCCAGCCTGCCAACCGCAGCAACTACTCCTCCCTATTTCTATTCACTCTTCCCTCTAATCTCCTCCTCTACTTCTCCAGTTCACTTTCATCCACCTTAGCTTCACTTTCAACCATTGCACCGCCCTCTCACACTTCATCTTCCCCACGGCCGGTGAAACTCTAGCGAGTTCGCACGACCTCTACATCGCTCCAAACACCACGCGATCACCTCCACGAGCTTTGCCTCACCTTCCTAAATCCCTAAATTTATTTGGGGTTTTACGCTCTCCACCTCCTCGTCGAACAAACCCACCCTTCGCCCTTGTTTTTGTCACCGACAACCCTCCACACACACGCACACACCAAACTACAGCCATCGTTGCACTCGCCGTGGTCCAGTGAAGTTTCTGAGCCAATTTAATTGGGCCACCAGGCCGTATTTTTGATTTTAGGGAATCGTCGAAGCTCTGCCATCGTCGTCACCATCCGCACCTTCGGCTGCCGTAATCCAAACATCTCTGGCCACGACTCCGCGTCCAATAGACGTGGCCCAACCTCGTAAAGCTTCCTGCACCCTCGATTGAAACACCACGCCACTCCAGCAGTTTCAATTCGATGAAAGGACCACTTGTTGTGCCCACGTCAAGGAGCCCTCAACTTAGTCTCGCACCGGGCATTTACGAAGCGGCTGCTGCGTATATTACGCAAACATGCATACGGCTCTTCACCTCAGCACGCACTGGGGGTGAGGTCCCCTTCCACGCCCAGTGCATGCACTCACACACACTCCCTCACATGCCTCACCCGCAGGTCTGGGCTGGATTTGATTAACCCGGATACCTGGGTCCGAGTTGGTTCTGACGAAGGAAAAATCTGAGGAGGGGGGAGGGTTTTGCATTGTAGCCTTGGGATTCGAGCCCTCCCTCTCCTCTCTCTACACTTAGTCGTTGTTGAAGACTTAGTGAGGCCTTGTGCCTTGATCTTGTGAGAGGCCCTTGCACCTTTGTGTTCCTTTACTGCTGCTGTGCCTTGGCTTCTCTAAGTCTCAAGATAAGACGTCTGAAGCCTTAAGCATCTGACCTTGTACTTGTGTTGGTTATGATATTTGAGATATTTGATTAATACTGTTGAAATATTTAAGTGGTTATAGAGCTTAAATATTAAGATTAATTTGGTGATTTAAATCACCATTTTAAGCTCATCTTTTTGTATTCTGATTTCTGATTTATTGCTATATTATTTAGATATATACATTGAGTAATATTTTGATTATTCTTGCATATCTCTCTTGATATTGTAATTAGTGGATTAAATTGCCAAATTGCTCCTTGCGAAAGACCTCAAACTCACATCGATTTTGAGTTTTATAAATTTAAGTGTTTGTGTGAATTCGTCCTATACTATGATGTATATTTCTTAAAAGATGATTTTCACATATAAACAATGATTAACTTTAATGAGTAACTTGGAATTCAAGTTTACTACACACAGATTAAATTGGATCCAATCTCAATCTAAACTGTTCCAAACATTTGAGGATGGTCATTGTTTTTTATTTATCTCCGACAATATTATAGATGGAATGATTGATAAAATGTAAATTGCTAGCCTTGGAAGATATTCGATTGTTGATCCTTCAATCCAAATGCAACTTTATGGGCAAGTGTCTATCTTCAATGTGGGACTAGCTATGTTTCACTATCTTAAAGCTTCAGATTTTAGGTGACAATCCAGCTAGTACATGAATGTGACAATGGCTTAAGTATTTATTTGACAAATTATGTATGTATTGTAGCATGAGATAGCTTATGATCAGGAATACCAAAAAGGGAGTAAATCTTTGAGTTTTATAGATCTAGATGTGCCAAATTTTCTTGGGTGTCATAAAAGGTTTGATCAAGGGAAAATCTAAGCAAAGCATTTTAAGTGAGTCAAGGCAAAGCTCTGACAATGTCTTAGAAATAGTTCTTAGAAAACTCTTAAAAGGAACTTTGATGAGTTAATATAGAACTCAAATACTGCAATATAACAAGTTGTTTAGAAGGATCTCCTAATGCTAAGACCTCAAGAAGGCAAGGTTGAGCAAGCTAGACGTGATGATGACTCCAAGTTAAGCATAGCCTAGAAGGCAACCAGGTTACTTGTGAAGCCTAGGAATAGTTGAACAAAGTTTGGAGAAGCATGAATTCACCAATGAGCAACTTGGCATCTATATATTGACTTCCTAAGCCGAGATGATTTCTGTATCAAAATAGCCTTGGCCTTGGAAGAACAATAGTTGGGTAAGATTGACCATGTCAAACAACAAAATGGACTTGTTACTGACAACTAGATAACTCCAAACTAAGCATAGGCCTAGAAGGTTACCATATTACTTGGGATGCCTGGTAATAGTTGAACCAAGTTTGAAGAAGTATGGTTTCACCAATGAGAAACTTGGCATCTATACTTTGAATTCCTAAGTCTATATGATTCTTGCATCCAATACCCTTGGCCTTGGAAGAACAACACTCTAGTGAGACACTTGCATGCATGGGTGGATCTTAAGTTGTATTCTTACCTCCAACTTGAGCAAGGAAGATGCATGGTGGACGACCATCAATGTTTTCCAGCAAAAGAGTTATCATCCTTACAAAGTTACAATCGCTTATGTATCCAAGAGAGGCTAGTAGGGGCACATGCCACGTGGATAAAAAAATACTATAAATTTCGCATACCTTTCGACATATTATGGTTGTAGCTTAAGTGGTAGTGGTGAAGGATACAGGAATGAGGTCATTAGTTCCATTCCATGCAACATAAATTTATGCTTCTAAGCAAATAATTGATTTCTTATAACCTCCACAAATTTATATCATTTATTTGTTCCCTTTCTTTGCTTTCTAGTGGGTAATACTTCTTAAATTATCATTTTTGTTAATTGAAAATACAAAAGCAATGAGAATAAATTAATTTTACTTCCTTAAAGATTACATTACATATAAAAGTTCGTAAGTGCAAATAGCTCTTTAACCTATAAAAAGTGGAAGATGACGAATTTGATGAGTTAAATTGAAATAATACTTGGTTTAAATCTCAGCTGAATGGAATCCTTCGAAATTAACACATCTATTAAAATAATTTTTTACGCTGAAATTTGTCTTGTTACTCAAACAAAATATTGAGCCAAGGTTCGAAAAACTTATATGAATGTGTCTGCTCTAGTGGAGAAATTGATCATCAGCCAATCTATCAGTTTGGCTACCCTACGATAATTTTCTCTTGTCAAAGAGCATGACATGATCATATACTTCCATTGAAATTATTTTTTATTTTTTTAGTATTATGTCCCTTCCTTTATATGACTGTTGTAGTTGATATTGAATTGGTACAAAATTGACTGTCCCTTCCATTATATGTTGTTGATTTTGGGTGGCAGACAACTTTAATTTGGCTGTTCTCTCACCAAAGCAAGCAAGTGGTTCAACTGATAGTAGATGGATGCTCGTTGTTGTCCATACCATCTAAGCAAGTGGTTCTTTAACTGTTCTCACCAACTTTCAAGTGCTTATCTTATAACGATTCATAGCTAATCTCCTCTGAAAGGAGTTCGATCAATATTTTCGCTTTCTATCTATCCTTGAATAAGTCCCGGGCAATGCTTCTTAATGAATGTCACTTTTGCATACAAAATTTTGAATTTAATCAGAAACAACAGCCAATCATTTAGGTTGAGAGCGACAAAGTTAGACGGACATTATAATTTTCAGTAGAAATTAAGATGGATGAATCATAAACATAAAATAAAAGGTTGTGGAATATAAGTTTTAAAGAAAAAGAAACTATTAACCTTTGTTATCTTTTTTACTGTGGGAGATCACCTACGTTTTTGGTAAACCCTTATTTATGTTTATTGAACAAAAGTTAAAAATAGAGGTTAACATGTGATGTGAAATGATGATGTTAATTTGGATATAGGGGTTACAATCGAGGATAAGAAAGATATACTTGTTCTTGGTAGGTAAGTTGATATTTTCTTTTATATATATGAGAATGTAAGGGTATGTTTAGAAAAATTACATGTGTGAGGGGATGAGAGAGAAAAGATAAAATGGAGGTTAACGTACAGATTACCTTAACCCCTATCTCATAAGTTAGTAAGTTAAATAAAGATTAGGTTATTCCCCAACATAAATACGAGATAACAAGAAAAGTTAGGGTTATCCTCTTCCCTAAACGAGGCCTTGAGATCTAGCTTTTGAGGTTCTCAAAAGTATGCATTGCAGCTATAATTTGCCCATTTTGAGATCTGGGTGAAGACCCCATGGGCTTAATTATGGGCCTCCGTTTTATCTTGGGCCCAACCGTGCCTGCCAAAGAAATGACTTCTTCCAACGTAAAACGGATATATATGGGAAAAACGATAGAACCGGATCTCAACCCTTATGTACTCTCCTTTTGTTCGTGGATGTGTTTTGCTGCCGTTATAGATTCAGCAGCCTATGATATGGATAGAGACTTCGGTTTTTCCTTTTTGTTATTTTTCTAAGTGAAAACTTCGTTAACGAAGATGAAATCATGCAAGTGACCAAAATAGAAGAGGAGGAGAATCTTCTCTCTCCCAAAAGAGGTGACAACAAAATGCCCCATATAAGGGAGAATCGAAATGCTTCGTAAAAGAGGGGACAAAATCGAAATAAAATATTTAAAATAAAGACTAAAAAAAAAGAAAAAATAAAGAGAAGCATCACCAATATAGAAGCATGCATAAATTGGAAACTCAACTATTACATCACGTACAAAGATATGCCAGCACTGTTAAAATAAAACTCTTAGCAAGCATTGTTAACGAGAAAATGGATGAAGTCGATCACCGTAAATGAGTATGGCAAATGTGAAGTTCGATTTCACTCATGATTCCTAAACATGCTACACAAACAACCAAAAAAATAAGAAAAAGAACCATCTTCCTCATTGATTGAGACCCTAGTAACACTAATATCTGCTGTAAACGATTGTCGATATTTGCGATTGTCAATCCGCCAAGGCACGCACGACCAGTAGTCACGTACGTCCACCATCCACTCGAGGGTGTCGAATGATGAAGACATCCCGATAGCCAAACGAGCACGACTGCACGACCATGTTGGACCTCCACCACATTTTGCCACCATCATGTGCAACTGCTACCAAGCCACGATTGCCATCATGCTGCAACTGCCATAACATGTGACCACCATCGACATCGCATGCAGCCAACGATTGGCAGGCTAAAACCTTCAATGACGAAGAAAGAAAGATCGAGGAGGAGGAAGACCCATGACGGGGAAGGGTCCCAATCGGCTGATGGTGGCCGATCAGGGCCGCGGCAGGATTTTGATTTTCTTAGAACTCTGCGTAGGGAAATAGGGGGTTGGACTCTGCGGAGGTGCAGAAGGATGATAGAGATTTCGGTTTTGGCTCAACGAAATTCGAATTGGATATCATGAACGATAATGTTTCATCATATAATTAATCGAATAAAGGAACGAGGAGATATTAATTTGATCGTAGAATTACACAACTGTCGACCATTCCGGGTAAATATGTTGACCGAGGGAAACCATTTTACTTGTTTAAGCTATCGAAAAATTAAAGCTGCTAAATTAGTTTGATTAATTACCTAGTCTCCCAATCGCATCTATCGTGCATCTATTTTTGACATGGTGCCTAATTCGTGAGTTGACCAATTGGAATTTCTTATAATCGATCACACTTAAACTGAGGGCAAACGTAGTTTCGTTGATCGTTCTCTTCTTGTATGTGTCGATCACGTTCGGCTTAGAACTTGACGAAGAAGTCCTTTACAACTTGAACAAGATTTTCTGTGGTGCTTGAAGTGAAATATCTTATAATTCCAGGTGTTTGAAACAAATTATTCAGCGAAAAGGGCTTAGAAAAGGTAATCTATAATCTATGTTGTAATCTTTTTAGGTGGACATTGTTTATTCCGTTCCAAGAGACAAGTCGCATATAGACTGGAGTATTTAGTTTGTCCCCCGTAATATTAATCATCTTAACGTATATATCCTTTAGAACAATAGAGAGGTTAATACTACAATCACAATTTGTAAGCATAAACCAGACGGAGTGTTTTAACGGTATGTGTGTGCACTTAAGAAGCGTATTTGGATGCAAAATATGTAAAGAAAGTAATATAAATATTATTCATGTGGTTCTGTCTTATATGTTTGAGAGAATCTAGATTTGAGAATCTTTTGAAGATACTTGCAACATGCTTGAAAAGATCCTGCCTAAGCTTGCAAACCTAATTTAAGTTGTGCACGTTGGATGGTTATCTTGTTTCTAATTGTTTCGTTAATTTTGGTGTCCGAATTCACAGGAGAAGTTAAGCACATGTGTTTTAAGGATGACATTTCTAAGGTGATCGGCTCTACAAGAAGAGACTTCATCTACATTATGAAGAGCTCGGATTTGAATCTTGTGGATTTCCGTTGGTTTTCCTACAACTTACTTTTGTGTTTCACTCCACCTTACTTTGCTCCCAGGTTGAATTTCGTAGCTTCTTTTCACTCTATGCTCGCGTGGTCAAGTCTCGACTAAACATGCATGGTGAAAAAACTCTCTTGCCTGTCAACCGAATTCTCTTACGCACTAGTAATATCTCCTCCTTGCATTGTAGGGATAGAAAAGATGTCAATGTCGTCCATCAAACTCAAAGGTTACGAGAGCAAGTTGAATTCCCTCTTTGTTCATCAAGCTCAAGCCAAGTTTTCTCAAGGTGTGGAGGAGTTTAAATCAATGCGTATCCCAAGTGAATGACCTCAGTTAGTGAAGACTCCAGCTTAGGAGCTATCCTTTATTATTTTCTAGTACTCGAAGACCAAGAGATCCTTGGTCAAAAATATTTAAATGATGGGCCTTACACTTTGGAGTACATAATTCCAAAGTACACGCTCTACACGGACATGCGAGTATATATGCTTACTGGGATTACACGATGAGTTCAACACTTTCGCTAACATAGCCTATTACCTTACTCTACGAGTCAATCTAGGTACAAGGGACTTTGACACAGAGTGAATGCGTAATCATATGTATTTCCCACCTTAATTACCTTTATCCCGCATCAAATTTGTTAGGAACTTGGGAATATTCCTACTTTTATTTGATTTAATTTTCAAGTATTATTAGTCCTAATTGATTTATGATTCTTGTGTTTCAACAAAAGTAAGAGTTTGAAATCCCATTAGCAGTAGGCTTTTTGAGTTTGTAAATAAGGAGGTGGTCTCTCATTGTAGGCTTTAGGTGATGAAGTCAAAATAAGAGAAAAAAAAAAAAAGATGTAGTCTAAAAAGTGTTCGGATTTGCGTTGAGAGCGATGGGCTGTCCTTACAAGATGCCAATGTTACTCCTTCTACTATAGATGATTCCCGAGTTTCCTCCCATGATTTTTCCCCTCGGAGGTGAAGGGCTTTCCATGTCAAATTCAAATGTTCACGTACCATGATATGATGTGCAATGCCCTAATGGTGGTGCCAGCAATTCTACGCTCATTATGATGGTGCTTTCAAGATGATGATGTTTAGCCCAAGTGGTATTGGAGTAGGTTGATTGTGTGGGTGGCGTAATCCTCAAGGCAATTGTCGTTGAGAGATATGGCTTATCTTGCATGTTCGGATGCAACAATACTTCTACAGATGAGGATAATCGTATCCCATGCCTAACGGGAGACAACAATGAGAAAGCCTCCAATGAAGGTTGCAAGTAGTTGATGAAGATCCCTCTAGCTTAAGAGATACAAAGCATGTATTGTGAAGCTCAAACATGTGCAAAGGTTGCACACGTTGACCGATGGACGGCAACCCCAGGAGATGACTAAACATGCTTGACGGGATCGAGATTGTAATGGAATTCAAGTGTCAAGGGGGTGAATATTAGGAATTGGGAGAATATTCCTACTTTTATTTGATTTGATTTCCAAGTATTATTACTCTTAATAAATTAATTAGGATTCTTATGTTTGAATAAGAGTAAGAGTTTTCAAACCTTTAAGCAGTAGGGTTGGGGGTGAAATCAAAACAAGAGAAGACAAAAATGCAGTCCAGAGCGTATTCAAATTTGTATTGAGAGCAAGTGACCCTCCTTACAAGATGCCAATGAAAATCCTTCTGCAACATAATGTATAGTTGATATTTGAGGGCTCGTTTGATAAGTGGAATAAATTTGTGGAATAAGTAATAAAGGTAAAATAAATGGTGGGATAAGTGTATTTTGGTATTTAGTTGGTAGTGGAATAATTTGATGAATAAAGTAAAGTTATTCTATTTGAGGTGTTTGGTTAGTGGAATAAAGTAAAGTTATTCCGGTTAGGTGTTTGGTTAGTGGAATAGGTTGAGGATTAAAGTAAAGTTATTTCGATTGAATGTTTGGTAAGCGAAATAAATAGGTGGAATAAGTAGTTGTTTATGTTATTTTACATGGGCAAAATAAGGGCAATAGATGTTTTTATCCTTGTTCTGTGTTATGGAGTTGGAAGTAAATCTTTCTTTCTTTTTGAGATATGATTATATGGTAGTAATACAGAATTTGGCAACATGATGAAGGAGTAATTTTGTCTACATGAATTTCATTTAACAAGATATTTTTCAATATAGATGAGTTATGTCTAATAAGTAAAATACTATTTTATGTTAACATTGACATGGGTGTTTCCACCTACCCTCAAATAACTCCGCTAAGTCTGTTCCTATAACCTCTTCGTTTACGGTGACCTCATGCGAACTGGGGAAACAGAGGATAATGCCGCCGTGTAAGGGTTTACCTCTTCCGTAACATGGGAGCTTCCGTGAGGTAAGTGTCCGGAGTAAATTAATCCTACGGGAGGGGTGGGTTTTCTCAACAAAACCCGGAGCAGCTTCCACCGAGTTAATGTGCTTACCCCAGTAAACAACAGGGTGTGAGTTTCCTCCCATGATTTTCCCCTAAGAGAAGAAGGGATTTTATATGTTAAATCTAATACTCTTCTTTGTGCTGCGTACTTGCATACCATCGTATGGCGTGCGAGATCTTGATGGTATTGCCAGCGATTCGATACTGATTTCGATGGTACTTCCACGAGGATTGTGTTCGACGCAACGAAAATTTCCTTACATGCTCTTACAAAGTCCTTACGTATGTACTCTTACAGACCCTATTATATGCTCCTTACGTACGGGGATTTATGTGTAATTTCCTACGTATATTTACGTATGATGGTTCGACAATATCATAAGATGACATTTTATTTGCAAATGCCCCTACAAGGATGGGATAACATTTGTAGCCCATTGACGAACTCATATTCGTGACTATACATTTTTTACGTCAGAGCATGATGAGGAATTATAAGGAGGTTGTTGAAAATAGAAAGCCTTGTCGATTGCGGTGAATAACGATTGCATGAAAGGTCAACCCAATTGCTCTAAAGATAACAACAAAATGAAAAAAAAAAAGAAAGAGAGAAAATGTAATTATTTGAAGGCTATACGTGAGTTGGTTTCCTCGTTTAGGTGATATTTCGTAATGAAAATATGTTTGTGAAATAATTCTAGGGATAAAGGAGTGAAATAACATGATTAAATAGTAAATTTTGACGTATAGATGCTTAAGTGGATTAAAAATATTTTACGGAGGAGGATAAATAAGTTTACATTGAGTTACTTTTATTACTTTGTGGATGTCACTCGTGTGGGGTCGAGAGAGTGATGGAGGCTGTCAAGTTTAGATATGATCAGGTTGGGGAAGAGGAAGGATGTTGGTTGTGTAAAGTGATTGGAGAGGAGGAGGTGGTCTATGTGTTGAAGGGGTTGAAGGTAGAAGAGTAACCAGGACCTGATGGTTTTCCTGTTTTGTTCTATAAAGAATTTTGACTAATGATCAAGTCAAATGTCATGATAGTGGTTGAAGAGTTTCAGAGAAGAAACTTTGATTTAGAGAAGATCAACAAATCCCTTCTCTTTCTCCTTGGTAAGAAGGTGGGAGTTGAGTTGCTTTCTAATTTTAGGCTAATTGCTCTTTTTAATTCCATTTACTTAATAATTGGAAAGGTATTGGCTAATTGTATGATGGAGGTTATGCAAAATATTATAAGCCAAATGTAGTCGGCTTTTTGAAGGGTAGATCACCACAGGAATCTTTTATTTTGTCACAGAAGATGGTGTTAGGATGGGTAAGGAGGAAGAAGGCCTTCATGTGGAAAGTAGATTTTTCCAAGGCATGCAACTCGATCTTTTGGGCGTATCTTTGGGAGATATTCGGGAGGAGGGCATTTTCGGAGACATGGGTACAATGGATAAAGAGATGTGTGATCACGTACTCCTTATCACCTTTGCTTAATGGGCGTCCTATAGGGCAATTGATACAGCCTCAGAAAGGAGTCAAGTTTGGTTGTCCGGTGGCCTCTCTCATTTTTATTTTGGCAGTGAACACATTAGCCAGGTTTGCCTTCAAGGAGTGCTCGATTGGCTTGCTATGTAAGTACACCCTTTCTACCCAATGTGTATTGATGCCCATTTTATAGTTTGCAGATGACATAGTGTTTATCATTGAAGGAGGGGTACTAGAAGAGAAATGCATCAAGTATTTGGTGGATATTTTCAGTGAGGTATCAGGGCTACAGATAAATGGTGCTAAATCCTCCCTTATCTATTTTGGGGTTGAGTGTAAAATGAAGGAGGAATTGCCCCAAACTTTGTAGATGTCGATAGCGAACCTTCGGATCCACTATCTTGCCTTACCCCTCCAAGCTAAGAAGATGAAGAAGAAAGATTGGTCACAGATTTTTGAGCGGATCTCTTTGAAGATAGCAGGATGGTGTGGGTGTTTCATGTCTAAAGGTGGGAGATTGGTCCTCCTGAATTCGGTGCTTTCTACTATCCCAATCTTTTTCCTCTCTATGTTCAGATCACCGGGCTCTATTTTAAAAAGAATTGATGTGTTCTTATGGAAGGGACCAGCACATAGTGGACATTTCATGCAACTTGTCAACTGAGGCATCGTTTGTAAGCCAAAGAAGAGGGGTGGCCTAGGCGTTCGATCACTTAGAGAATTTGGGGATTCACTCTTGCTCAAATGGGCCGTGATCATATTGAGAGGTGATGAAGGATTGTGGCAGACAGTAGTTAGAGATTCATATGGTGGCACGACTATGGTGAAAGACACACTGCATCCAAGCTTGGCATCCCCCTTTCGGGACTTTGTGTCTAGAATAGTGGTGGATCATTGATGAGAGCCTCATTATTAACCCTAACTAGCACATTTTGACCTAAATAAGTATACAAAAGCTCCTACAAAACCTAAGGGAAAGCTTAAATCAGAGAATTATAAATTTGAGTATAAAGCAATTCACAAGGGGCAAAACTGCAATTTTACCAATGCAGTACACAAATGGGATTTATAAGGGTCTAAACATAGGTTAAATGGGCTTAATAAGAGAGAAAGTGGGATGATTTGACCTGAAAAGGGTTATAGCGGCTTCTAGGAATTAAATGACATTCTGTACCTTAAAACAAATCCGCTTTAATTTACAAACTTTCAGGTAAGATAAACATTAATTAAACCCTCTAAAATTCATGAAAAAATATCCCCTAGGGTTTAGAGCCTTCAATTTGGCCATTGGAACCTATCTTGACCTATATTGAGAATCATACCCAATTTTTCACCTAATCTGGGTTTTTATGCAAATTGACCAGTCAAACGTAGTCAAACCTAAAATCTAACTTCACCATTAGATTCCTTAGGTCCAAATCAGGGTTGTATCAAAATTTGGACCTAAGGAAAGTTTTCCTTGACCTACTTTACAAATTGGTCCTCAGTAATTATTTTCTGACCCTTAACTTTTTGAACTTTTGCGTTTACCCCCTCAACTTTCTTTTCATTTTCTTCAGATCGGTCCCTCTGCCACCTGCAGCAGCAGGCCATACCTCCGGCGACTTTGCACGGAGGATGGCGTCGCGCAGGGTATGGGAGAGATTCATGCACGACCCCAGGTCTCCAATCACAGGCGCAAGCCTCGCGTATTGCCGCAATCCCGAGGATTTCTGCTACGAGCAACGACGCGAAATTTAGGTGGGACATTTAGTCCCACCTTGGAAATCCTTGAAGCGCCGCAGCCGAATAAATTGAAAAAGTGCATTTGCCTTATCGCCTTTGATACACAGGGGTTAGGTCCCTCGCCTATGCATGCGCAGTGTGTCACACACTAGCGCTTACCCTCACTCGCGCTCACGCCCCGTGGGCCTGGGTCCAAACCCGATTACCCGACCTAGCACTCCTCGCGCACCACCCACGTTAGTGCGCTTGGTCCTGGGCGCATTACCTGACCTGCTTACCTGATTAAGGCTCTGGGAGCGAACCTTGGAGTGAATTTGAAAGAGAGAGAGAGACGTGAGGCAGGTAGGGGTTAGGTTTTGCCTAACCGTGTAATGTGCAGGGAAGCAGGAGAAGAAGAAAGGAGGAGGAGTGGCTGAGGACTTAGCCGCACAGAGCAGCAGAAGTTGAAGAAGGAGGAGGGAGAGCAGTAGAGAGAAGAAGAAGAGCCGGAGCTGAAGAGAAGAGAAGGAGAAGCAGCCAAGAGCTGTAACAGAAGAAGGAGCTGAAGAAGAAAGCCAAAGGAAAAGAAAAGAAAGAGGAGGGAAGCCTGTCGCACAGAGGAAAGGAAGCTGAAGAAGAAAGTCGAGCAGAGAAGAAGCCAAGAGGAGAAGAACCTGCAAGGCACTGTAGCAAAAGGGGCAGATAAGGCGTCTGATTCAAAGAATCAGGAGTCCGAGAAAGAAAAGGCAGAGAAAGAAGAGAAGGAAGAGAGAAGAGGAGAAGAAAGAAAGAAAGAAAAAAAAGAGATTTTTGTTCCCTCTCTTTTTAATTTTTGCAAAGTAGTATATTATAGTGAATTGTAAATTTGTATGCTTCTAGAATTAAGTTTGCTCCCTGAGTTCGACCTCGGAACAATCTAAATTTCGAGTAATAAATTGAAATAAACTGATCATTATTTTTCGCAACATACTACAACGAACATATCTTTAAAACATCGACGAAAGACGAGCCGTCTGTTTTTGGCGCCGTTGCCGGAGAGCAACAGGCATTCTAGAAGCTATTAAATCACAATTTCTAATTGGCTACTGACTTAATCTCTCCTTTTGTTGTGCAGGCACAGGAAGGCAAAGAAGAAACAATCAGCCGCACAACAACCACACCAAGGGACAGGTAATCTTCTATCCTCTCTTTTAAATCCCTTAAATTCTAAAGAGGAAGAAGAAAAAGAAAAGCAATCTAGGAATTACCTGTCTTTTATACATAGTAAATCACAAGAGTTGCCTGCTTTTTAATTTCAACATATTCTATCTACATATCCACTAAGGGTAATTAGGGCTAAAACCTTCTTGCTTGAGCCCTAGTTACCTAATCCTGAGGCAACTAACGGACTAATTAGAGCCAACCTAAGACTCTAAGCTAGGGTTTTAGAGACACCTTCTAATCAAGAACTGAAAATTCCCAAAAGAAGTGTACCTAAGCCATTGCTTGAAAAGATCTATTAAGAGAAACTTTAAGCAATCCGGCTCTTAAGTCACTTGAACCTTAAAAGACAGGAGCTAATAAGCTCTCACGAGAACTGATAGGTAAAGTTGATCCCTTGGATCAACCAACCTTTAAATTAAGTCACTCTTTGCACTCAAAAGGTTAAAAGTTTAAGTGAAACCCTAAGCACCTTGATCCTAATTAAAAGTGGTAGACTTATGAGGTCAAGGTCCTCATTCTGGTCTATCTGGAATCTCAGTGACAAGAGAGGTTGGGTGGGGGAAACCCTGTAACCCGTGGGGGTACTCTACCGTGTAGGGGTCTTTGCGGGACCCACCCTCTTTGGATGCTCAGGTAATTCTCAAGTGGACGACCTTCTGATTAAGGGGTATCATCCGCCCCGAACCTCTATAGTCACCCAACATTTTGGGTGTCTTGATTGGGTCCAGCACTTGCTAACCTCGTCCAATCCATCAGTGCATGTTCGGTAGGAGGTTCTTGAAAACTCCTTTAGAAATTCACTCTCCCCGAGGTCAAGCTTCGGTACCCTTGTTTGTGCAATAACCTCTTCACATAGACCTCTCTTCTGATTTTGAACCCAATTCCCCTTCTTCTTCCACAATGGCTCAGCCTGTTGAAGAAGAGAATAATCTTGAGCACCAGCTCCAGTGACTCAATGATCTCTTCCAAAACTTCATGAACCCACCGCAGCGCCCCATCATGCAAGATCACTATAATTCCACTGCGGTGGCAATTGAGCCTCGAGTCAGAATCCCGACTGGAGGACCTGATTCCGAATTAAAGCCCAACATGATCCACGTCATACCTAAATTCGATGGCCTTAACTCTGAAGACCCCTTCCAGCACATCAAACAGCTTAAGCATCTGGCCTAAACTTTTGGGTCAGATACACAGAATCGGGATATCTTACTGATGAAGATGTTCTCTTTCTCCCTTATGGACAAGGCAGCCCATTGGTATCAGACACAGACCCGCCTGATCAACACTTGGGAAGAACTCCAGTCTGAGTTTTTGAAGAAGTTCTTCCTCGTAGGTCGGACAAACGCCTTGCGCCACCAGATTACTCACTTCACGCAACAGACGGGAAAACCTCTTCATGAGGCATGGGATCGTTTTCAGGATCTCATGAGAAAGTGCCCCCATCACGAAGTTCCTAAATGGGAACAAGTCCAGTCTTTTTACCAGGGACTCTATGAAGATATTAGACTGTTCGTCTATGCAACTTGCGAAGGGAATATCATGGGTCAACATGAAGATACCATGTGGGAGATTCTCGAGAATATGTGCGAGAACTCCATCAACAATGACTCCATGGGATTATTCGACCAGATGAATACCCGTGCAGCGACGAACCTTAGGGGAACACATGAGATGCAGGGCCTGTTCGCATCAGTCGACTTGGAATTAATGGCCAGTCGATTGGACAAGGTCTCTACTATTGAGAAGAAGGTGGATGAGCTGACTTAGTATTTGTAGCGAGCCACCTCTGCACAAAACTCCTTTGCACAGCCCTCTCCCGCACGGGAAACTGTGTAGAACATTTTCCACCGACCTTCTCCAGGGATGGACTCGTATCCACCCCCATCTGACTCCAGGATCGGAGGGACCTCCGATCATTTCTATTCTTGCCGGGGGATCCCTATTCCCCCATTCTCCGACTTTTCTGAGGCTCCTCAGACCTGCGAGGACCTCAACACCATCTAGAATGATCCATTTTCCAACACCTACAACCCTGGATGGCGAAACCATCCCAATTTCCAGTGGGCGGGAAATTCTTAGAATCCGAGACCACCTTTTCAGCCCCGTCCATAAGCCCCTAGTCCTTATCAGCCGCCTCAGCCTCAGCCCAACCCCACTTATCCATCCGGGCCCAACCAAGATCAAATGTCCCTTATCCTCCAGACTTTGGCTAACATTCAGAGAACAAATGCGGCTATTCAAAAGCAACACAAGGACGAAATCATAGAGGTCCACAACCAACTTGCCCAGTTGGCAAATTCTCGCCAACCAGGCACACTTCCTTCTCAGCCTCTTCCTAACCCGAATAGCGTGCCGACCCAACGGCACATTATGAACCCAAACCCGGGCCAAGCACACTTGATCTATTAGGCCCCTTCTGTTCCATCACCTGATGGGATGGAAGCTTTAACCTCCTATGCGGGTTACCAACAGCAGCAGCCCATCCTATCAACCCCTAACTAGAGCCAGGTAGGAATAAATTCTGTAACAACCCGTAGTGGTAAGGCAACACAAGATTCACCTTATCCAAACCACTCCAAGCCTGGTAGTGACCCAAACCCTAGGACAGTCATCCAGGATGTTCCTATCCCTATCCTAGATCAAAAATCTGGACTTATCCTAGAGGAACCAACCAAGGTTTCATTTCTCGAGGCCTTAACCAAGGAAAAGCGGACAACTAAACCCGTGACTCCTGAGGAGGACTTGATCAAGCTCTTTGAGTAGGTCTAAATAAACATCCCCTTGATGGATGCGATCCGCCACGAACCGGCTTACGCACGATTCTTGAAGAACGTGTGTACACCTCAGTGTAAGCCGAGAACCAAGTGTGGGAGTCCAATTGTACTGTCAGAGCAAGCCAGCTCTGTAATCCTGAGTAGACTCCCACCTAAGGCAAAAGACCCAGGCACTCCCCTGATTTCACGTAAGATCGGTGAAACCCAGTTTGATAGAGAATTATTGGACCTAGGTGCCTCTATAAACTTGATACCCACATCCCTACTTAACCATCCAGAAGAATCTAAGCTAAAACCGACCGAGGTGACATTGCAGTTAGCAGATCGATCTATCAAGTTACCTAAGGGAATTCTTGAGGATGTTATTGTTAGGGTGCGGGATTTCTACTTCCCCGTAGATTTCATAGTATTAGATATGGACGCACCTGAAAACCCAAGGGATACACCAATCATACCAGGGAGACCTTTTATAGCCACTGCAAGGGCCAACATAAGTTGTGAAGAGGGCCAAATAGAATTGAAATTTGGGAATCAGACTTTCAAAATTGATATCTTTAAGGCGCAACAAGGGATCAATTGCGGTGTCATTGAGCAAATTTGTGACATTAGAGCTGTGGTTGATGAATCACAACTTGAGGACAACATGATTATTCCTCATCAACCACAAGAAAATCTTGAACCACAATTAGAGGAGTCAGACCTTGATCTAAACAAACCTATAACTCCTACCCTTGTACCCCACACTCACTCTAAACCACCTGCTCCTGCTGATAACCCCATTCTTGAACTCAAACCCCTTCCCAATCATTAAAAATATATCTTTTTGGGTTCTAATCAGACATTTCCTTTGATTATAAACTCCAAACTCACACCTGATCAGGAATCTCGTCTGATTACTGTTCTCCAACAACATCGCGAAGCCATTGGTTGTACTCTCAATGACTTGATTGGAATAAGTCCCTCTTATTGCACACACCGTATCTATTCTGAAGAGGGCGCACGACCTTCACGTGAAATGCAGAGAGGTTTGAATCCCAATCTGTAGGAGGTCGTGAAGAAGGAGATCATTAAGTGGTTAGATGCAGGGATCATCTACCCAATCTCCGACAGTCATTGGGTGAGCCCAATCCAGGTTGTGCCTAAGAAGGCAGGGCTCACCACCATCACGACTGAAATCGAAGAAGTCATACTTACCCGTATAGCCAACTCGTGAAGATTCTGAATAGATTACCGAAGACTCAACTCCTTCACGAAGAAGGATCATTTCCCACTACCATTTATTGCTCAGATTCTCGAGAAGTTAGTGGAAAATAGATTCTTCTGCTTTCTTGACGGGTACTCCGGTTACAACCAAGTGGCGATTCATCCAGAGGACCAAGAGAAGACCACATTCACCTACCCCTTTAGGACGTACACGTTCCAAAGGATGCCTTTCGGTCTCTGCAATGCACCCGCAACTTTTCAGCGGTGCATGCTTGCCATATTCTCTGATATGGTAGGTGATTATCTGGAAGTCTTCATGAATGACTTCTCAATTTTCGGGGCATCATTTGACGATTGCCTCCAGCACTTGGTTCACATACTCAGGCGTTGCATTGATGTAAATCTGGTTCTTTCTTGGGAAAAGAGTCACTTTATGGTGCCTGAGGGGATCATCCTGGGACACTTAATTTCTGAGAAAGGCATCCAAGTGGATTGAGCCAAGGTTAATATGATTTCTAGACTTCCTATGCTTAGCTCGATCAGGGACATCCGATCTTTTCTGGGGCACGTCGATTTTTACCGTCGTTTCATCCCTGATTTCTCGAAAATTGCGTGCCTCCTGACTACTCTTCTCTCCAAGTATGTACCCTTTGAGATTTCCAAGGAATGCACCCAAGCTTTGAGAACCTTCATGACTGAGTCACTCAAGCCCCGATCCTACAATCCCCTGATTGGTCTCAACCCTTTGAGATCATGTGCGATGCATCTGACTTCGCTGTAGGAGCGGCTCTGGGGCAGAAGATTGATGGGAAACCCGTGGTCATTTACTATGCTAGCAAGACACTTGACGAGGCTCAGTGTAACTACACGGTTACGGAGAAAGAGCTGCTAGTGGTAGTATTTGCCCTTGAAAAAATCAGATCTTATCTCCTGGGTTCCTACGTCATAATCTACTTGGATCACACAGCTGTGAGGCATCTCCTTGCAAAGAAGGACGCGAAGCCTCGATTAATCCGATGGATCTTGCTGTTACAAGAGTTCGACCTCGAGATTCGCGACAAGGCGGGAAGACAAAACGTGGTAGCTGACCACTTGTCTCACCTTCCTTCTGAGATCATCGACCCTTCTAGGCCCATCACGGAGCATTTTCCTGATGAGCACCTCTTGACTATTGGTACTAGGCTTCAATGGTTTGCTGATATAGTAAACTACTTGGCATCACACCAAATCCCGTCTGATTGGCCGAAGGCTAAGAAAGACAAATTGCGCTTCGATGCCAAGTACTACATCTGGGAAGACCTGTACCTATTCTGCATAGGTGCTGACCTAATCATTCGGCGATGTGTCCCGGAGGGCGAAATCAATAACATTCTCTCCTTTTGCCATGACCAGGCATGCGGTGGCCACTTCTCTGGGCACAAAATTGCATCAAAAATCCTCCAGTGTGGCTTTTACTGGCCCACTATCTTCAAGGACTTATACAGTCACTGTAAGGCATGTAGTCGTTGCCAAACTTTGGGTAACATGAGCCAACGCGACATGATGCCTTTATAGCCGATTCTCGTATGCGAGATTTTTGATATTTGGGGAATTGATTTTATGGCCCCTTTCCTATTTCGGATGGCTACGAATATATTTTACTCGCTGTGGACTACGTGTCTAAATGGATCGAAGTTATTCCGACCCGAACCTGTGATCACAAGATCGTCATCAAATTCATTCATCAGAATATCTTCTCACGGTTCGGGATTCCTCGTGCGATCATCTCTGATGGAGGGGCCCATTTTACCAATGCTCAGTTCAGGTCACTGATGACCAAATACGGGGTGTCCCACCGAATCTCTACTCCTTACCACCCCCAGACTAATGGTTTAGCTGAGCTATCAAATCGGGAGATCAAGAAAATTCTATAGGTTATTGTTCGACCTGACAGGAAGGACTGGTCGTCCCGACTTCCGGAAGCTTTGTGGGCTTATAGGACTGCCCACAAGACCCAATTAGGCATGTCTCCTTTTAGACTGGTGTACGGGAAGGCATGTCACCTTCTCATTGAACTGGAGCACAAAGCCTATTGGGTAGTACGGAGCTGCAACTTAGATCTTTCTAAGGCTGGAACCCACAGAAAGCTTCAGATAAGTGAGATTGATGAATTACGCCTTGATGCGTATGAGAACTTGCGAATCTACAAAGAGCGGGTTAAAGCCTTTCCTGACAAGCACATATCTTGAAAGAACTTCCACCCTGGTCAAAAGGTCCTACTCTTTGATGCCCGACTCAAACTCTTCCCTAGGAAACTACGATCCAAGTGGGTCGGACCATATCTTGTCTGGCAAATCTTTGGAAATGAAGCAGTCGAGATCAGTATACTCAGCCACGATCCCGAACCTTTCGTTGTAAACGGTCAGAAACTCAAATCGTTCATTGACGTAACCATTACAGATTTGGCTGAATCATCATTTATCCTCCATTCTCCCTGAGCTTATTGTGCCCAGTCGATGGCGTAAAACTCAGCGCTTAATGAAAGGTAGCCCGTCATTCTTTTTGAAAAATTTGAAACCTTTTTTGACATTTCTTTGCACTTTAGGTTCAACCAAATTCACCTTAGGTACTCGTACTTGAGATTAGAAATCGTCCGCAACAGTCACCTCGACCCATCCACTCAACAAATACCTGTCTTAATGCATGAACCAAGCTAAATAAAAACCTACCTAATGTACAATGAGGACATTGCAAATCTTAGGCATGGGGGGGTATGAAAGTGCAATGAAATGACATAACAAGAAAAGATTTCAACAAAAAAATCCGCATATATAAAAAGAAAAAGAAAAAACTTTGAAGGAGGAAGAAAATGCTGGAAAACTTTACAGAAAGAAGAGAAGAAAAAGAGCAGAATGATAAAAAGGAGCACAAAATGAAAGAGAAAAGGTATAGTCATTAGTAAGAAATTAAGGAATTAACCAAAGTTCTAGACCACATTAAGGAAAAGAAAAACAAAAGTGCACAACAAGATTAGGAAGAACGTGAACCTTAGGCATCTTTGCTAGACTCTTAGTACCCGTTAAGATCTAAATATTCCTCAAGAGGTTGAGGAAAATGAAAAGCTTAAGTATTAGGTCTAAGGCTTAGGGAATATTCGACCTCGTTAACTGACCTTCGGTTTATGGGACTCAGTAACCTAAGCACCTAAATTCACACACAGTATAGTTCAACGAGTATAAATATCAAAATCATGTAGAAGCATTGCAAATATTTTGAAAATGTTACCTAGATTAGGAGTGGCCGATCAACACAAAGTTGATTTGGATGAGTTCTTGGCATGGAGAGGTGGGAAATTCCCCTCGAAGATGCGTAACAACATATCATCTCCCCGGTGCTTTTCTCTTAGGATATTTACATATCATACCGGGGGCATATAAGCACTCTGCTGGTTCAGATTCCATGGATGGTATTATCACGAAGTGTCAATTGCCAGGGTCTGAATTCGGCCACGGAACACCATGGATGGGATTATCTCGAAATCTCGAAAGCCAGGGTTCTGGGGGTTACCATGGGCGGTGCTATCTCGAAGCATCGACTACTAGGGACCCTTGAGGATTGATGATGGGGACGAGGAATCCGATACAGATCGTGTCGAAAAGTCAATCCTGAGCTAGAATTAAAAAGAAAAGAGAGAGAAAACTCTCCAAACAAATAAACCTTCTGTCTCTCTCTTACAAAACGTACTGCAAACTGAACTAAGGCTAAAAATATCTCAAGCACGGGTGCTTTAACCACGGAGTCCAATAAACTTTAGGTTAGTTCCTGTAGGCCTTAAAAACCTTTGCTAAAGACTGAAGCTAAAGCTAGAAGATCTGGATCTTGGTTGGTACTAGAGTATCTTTTAGGCCTATGATTGGCATTCTGACCTAATCAAGGATACAGGAGGAAAAGTACTTATCAAAATTTGATGAAAGAAATTCATGGTTTAGAATAGAGGCTAAAACCTTAAATTTTTGCTAAGGGACTAGCAAAAGCTAGGCATGGGGGTATGATGAGAACCTCATCATGAACCCTAACTAGCACATTTTGACCTAAATAAGTATACAAAAGCTCTTACAAAACCTAAGGGAAAGCCTAAATCAGAGAATTGTAAATTTGAGTATAAAGCAATTCACAAGGGGTAAAACTGTAATTTTACCAATGCAGTATACAAATAGAATTTCTAAGGGTCTAAACACAGGTCAAATGGGGTTAATAAGAGAGAAAGTGGGATGATTTGATCTGAAAAGGGTTATAGATGCTTCTAGGAATTAAATGACATTCTGTAACCTTAAAACAAACCCACTTTAATTCACGAAGTTTCAGGTGAGATAAAAATCAATTAAACCCTCTAAACTTCATGAAAAAATATCCCCTAGGATTTAGAACCTTCAATTTGGCCATTGGAACCTATCTTGACCTAGATTGAGAATCATATCCTATTTTTGACCTAATCTAGGTTTTTATGCAAATTGACCGGTCAAACATGGTCAAACCTAAAATTCAACTTCACCATTGGATTCCTTAGGTCCAAATTATGGTTATATCAAAATTTGGACCTAAGGAAAGTTTGCCTTGACCTACTTTACAAATTGGTCCTCAGTAATTACTTTCTGACCCTTAACTTTTTGAACTTTTGCGTTTACCCTCTCAACTTCTCCTTCATTTTTTTCAGATCGGTCCCTCTGCCACCCGCAGCAGCAGGCCATACCTTCGGCGACTTTGCGCGGAGGATGGCGCCGCGCAAGGTATGGGAGTCGGCCCCAGAAACGAGAGGAGGGTCCCCTGCATTGTCATCTTCCGCATGGACCTCCTCCCATGTCCTGCCGGCACCCATACTTCTCGTGTGAACGCACGAGAAGTATGGGTCTCTTTTTTGGCCAAATCTGGCGACCAGCCCATGCCTCCTCCTCGTGTTTCCCTTCATGCCAGCACCTATTTAAGGAACGGCAGGGGCTACCGTTTCAGGCAAGCTTGATTTGGCTTGAGATTTCCCTCACATTCGTCTTCTTCTCCTCCGGCCAAGTGGTCCAGCAAGCTCCGACGAGTCGCCCTCCTCCTTCTCGTCGCTTTGCCACAATACCAGTGGTAGAGCTATCCTCACCACCTTCCTCCACTTCGCGCAACACCCGTGCAAGCACCTCACGCCCCGTCGTCACCGCCGTCTCCCTCCACTGGACATCATCTTCTCTAGCGACAACAGGTACTGCCAGTCGCCTTCTCTCTCCCTTCGTCCATTAAATCAGGTTAGAACCACTCCTCTCTACCCCTTCTTCAATTCCCCTCACTTTATTTCACAAAAATACCCCTCGATTCCACTGTCCACCATCGCCATCTCCACCTCTGGCCAGACCTCCGGTGAGGCGTCCTCGCCGCTCCACTCCTCCATCCACCTCACCAACCGATCCCTGAGCATCACCACCACTCACTGATCACCCTACGACCCTCCACTGATTGCGCCAACTCCTGTCACCTTCCCCCGACCTAACCCATCCTTTCGGCCACAAAGCGACCTAGGGACGCATGCCTAGGCCACCCCGTGGCCAGTCAACCCCCTCCTCACCTTCGCCGTGATACGGCGAAGGTTTTTCTCTGGTCTGACAGGGCCGCAAGGCCGTATTGTTGCTTTTATGTCTCGAGCGTTCACCGCCATTACTGCCAAGCTTGGAGGAAGCTTGCTAGCAGCTCCAGGCCTCTGCAGCCCCAGGTGGGAGTTCCAGGACACACGGGAGAGATTCATGCACCACCCCAGGTCTCCAATCAAAGGCGCAAGCCTCGAGTATCATCGCAATCGCGAGGATTTTTGCTGCGGGCGACGGCGCGAAATTTAGGTGGGACATTTAGTCCCTCCTCAAAAATCCTTGAAGCGCCGCAGCCGAATAAATTGAAAAAGTGCATTTGCCTTATCACCTTCGATACACGGGGGTCAGGTCCCTTGCCTACGCACGCGCAGCGTGCCACACGCTAGTGCCTGCCCTCGCCCGCACTCATGCCCTGCGGGCCTAGGTCCAAACCCGATTACCCGACCTAGCACTCCTCGCGCACCACCCACGCCGGTGCACCTGGTCCCAGGTGCGTTACCCGACCCGCTTACCTAATTAAGTTTCTGGGAGTGAACCTTGGAGTGAATTTGAAAGAGAGAGAGAGACGTGGGGTGGGTAGGGGTTAGGTTTTGCCTAACCGTGTAATGTGCATGGAAGCAGGAGAAGAAGAAATGAGGAGAAGCGGCTGAGGACTTAGCCACACAAAGTAGTAGAAGTTGAAGAAGAAGAAGGAGGAGGGAGCGCAGCAGAGAGAAGAGGAAGAGCTAGAGCTGAAGAGAAGAGAAGGAGAAGCAGCCAAGAGCTGCAACAGAAGAAGGAGCTGAAGAAGAAAGCCAAAGGAAAAGAAAAGAAAAGAGAAGGAGGGAAGCCTGCTGCATAGAGGAAAGGAAGCTGAAGAAGAAAGCCGAGCAGAGAAGAAGAAGAAGCCAAGAGGAGAAGAACCTGCAAGGCACTGTAGCAAAAGGGGCAGATAAGGCGTCTGATTTAAAGAATTTGACGTCCGAGAAAGAAAAGGCAGAGAAAGAAGAGAAGGAAGAGAGAAGAGGAGAAGAAAGAAAGAAAGAAAGAAAAAAAAAGAGATTTTTGTTCCCTCTCTCTTTAATTTTTGTAAAGTAGTATATTATAGTGAATGGTGAATTTGTATGCTTCTAGAATTAAGGTTGCTTCTTGAGTTCAACCTCGGAGCATTCTAAATTTCAAGTAATAAATTGAAATAAACTGATCATCATTTTTTGCAACATACTACAATGAGCATATCTTTAAAACACCAATGAAAGATGACCCGTCAATCATCTCCAACTTTTTTCTCCGGTGCTTGGGTCAGTGAAACAGTTCAGTTTCTGGGAAGATGACTGATGTGGGTTCGAACAACTCAAAGAGGCATTCCCACATGTGTACGGGGCATCTGACATGAAGGAGTCATCAATGGCAAACATGTGGTAGCCATATGTGGAGGCGTGGAAGCCTTTTCCATCTAGTGATGTGCATCACACTAGAATGGGAGAGGAGGCAAGTAGAGTTGTGATGGCCTTGGAAGCCTTCAAACCAAGGGAAGGGTTGGAAAGGTTTGAATGGAAAAGAGGGGTCTATGCATCGAGCAAAACCTATGAGATTCTATGTGATTCAAATAGGGATGATGATGGTCATAGGCATATTTACTCTCAATTGTGGAAGTTGAAGATTCCTTTAAAGGTACGGATCTTTTTGTGGATAGCCAGGCGAGATGGACTGGTTATGAGCACTTATAGGAGGAGAACTCTGAGGACTGACACAATCCAGTGTCCATTGTGTGATTATGAGGAGGATGATGCTCGACACATGCTCAGTATGTGCTTGGTGACCAATGAAGTTTGGAGCAAGTTCTGCCACTTTTCTTTACCTACGTAGGAGGTGTTATGGTCTAGCTTCTTGTCTGTTGACAAGTCATGTGTGTACATGACTGCTGCACTTTGGGCTGTGTGGAAAGCTAGAAATGATCTCATGTTTAATGGTGCCAATGTTTGAGTGGAAAACATTTGTGGTGATGTAGTGTCTAGTGCCAAGATGTAGCAGGATAATTTGTAATCTATCTTTATATTAGACAAAATTTGACAACTACCGTGATTGGTAGTGATCCTTTCTCTTTGTCCAAAGAAAAATAAAGACAAATGTAAGGTAACTCACTTGATCCACTTACCAAACATCACCTTAATACCTTAAGGGTTAGTTTATGTTGCAAGATATGTTCCACAGGAAAAAAATTTGTAAATAAGGGATATCATGAATTGGTGTTTACGTGTAACCTAGGGTATTCTGTTGGGATATTTATGTGAATAAGGGATAAGGTGGATATAAGTTGGGGAAGGAAAGTTAGGGTGTTTACTTGAAAATGAGGGATGAAAAGAGGGATAAGTTGTCAAAAGATGAGTATACCCCTAAATTGGTGGTTATGTTGGTTAATAGATTTTTTCTTTTTTTCTTTTAGGGCAAGTGGGGAGGGAAGGGAAAATGCGGAAAGAGTGCAAAGTGTGAAAAGAGGGGGTTGCAAGGGATTAGGGTATGAGATAACTCATCCCTTAGCCATGCCTAGGTTTGAGGAAATCCGAGTTTAGGGTCAAATACATGTTCACTTATTCTCTTCCATAAACGCAGGATATCCCGAGAAAACATGGGATATCCCATGATGTAGGGAGGCCCTAACATTGTTGGTGTACAACTCAGAATAAAGCAATGCAATGTAGAAGCAAAAACTTTCACCGATGGTTAAAAACCAATGACAGGCAATAAATCGATCGGCAACAAAACATCAAGGATAGAATGGGTAAAGAAAGAACTTTTTTCTACGATTCTACCCAAAAGCCATGATCGAACACTACCACTTATGGCAACCACCGCTACCAAAGCCAATTGCCAACTATAAAAAAGGACACTCTAGACTGGTAGTTTGGACTATTGACATGGGTGATGCAACCATCTCCAATGGTCTTTGTACGTCAGTGTTTTGTAACTGCAGGCAAATATACATGTGTAACTATTTTGTTAAAAAAATGTCGATGATTAAAGGTGGAGGAGGAAGTGGTGATGGAGTAGGATGAGGGTAATGAAAAAGGATGGTGTGGGTGAAAGGCTTGAGGTGGTGGTGTTGATGATAATGGTGTTGGGGGTTGCAGCAGCAAAGGAGGGAGAGGGTGGCTCAGTGGTGGTGGTGGTGACGATGGAGGAGTGGTCAAGGGTGGGTTTGTAGAAGGGGGAGAGGAGGGGAGGGTGATGGTAGTGGTCATAGGAGGAAAAGGAGGTTGAGACACGACAGTTAGTAGTGGTGGTGGTGTTGATGGTCGTGATGGGAAAGGAGGGTGGGGGGATGGGAGGGGAAAGGAGAGGGAAGGGTGATCCATGGTGGTGGTTGCAAAGGGAGGAAGGAGGTGGAGATGTGGTAGTGGTGGTGGTGTTGCTGGTGCTGGTGGTTTTCGTTTGTCAAGGGTTGTTGAGGGGAAAGGGGCAAGGAAGGGGAGAAGGGAGGGTGGTGGTCTATCATGGGTTTGGGGATAGATTGTTGTGTAGGGTCTGCGAGGAAGGAGTCGAAGGAGGAGGTGGTCAAGGGAAGGACTAAAGGAGGGGGGAAGGAGTGGAAGCGAGTGGTGGTGTTGGTCACATGGTAATTATGGTGCATGGTTTGAGGTGGAGGAGAAGGTGGGTGGTCATAGGGTGGTGGAGGTGTTGGGGAAGGGAAGAGGAGGAGGAGGCCGTCAAGGTAGAGATGGAGGTGGAGAAGAGCATCCACGCACGTACATAAGAACAAAAACAAGAAAAAAAAGGAGGGAGGGCAAAGGAAGCTACCTTGCACTATTAGAGGAGAGACTCGGAAGTGGAGGGCCACAGAGCTCGAGCGAGGGAAAGACCATAGGTGAGGAAGATGAGAAACAGAAAAAAGAGGAAAAGAACTTCTATGTCAAATTTTCGAATGAGGACAAAGGAAAGGGAGGAGGGCAATGTTACCTCAATCCAAGTTGGACGAAATAAAGGCAGAAAAGGAGGAGGCACTGATGGAGGAGAGCATTGCTGAGCTAGTAGATGACGAAAGCTTTTCCCTGCAGCATAAAATCGTGGGGAAAAAGCTTAGGAACAGCAAAGTGGAAACATACGTATCTATATACTTTTGCCAACAGGTTGTTCAGTATCAAATGAAAAATTTTTAGTATAAATCAAAGTGTACATAACTTGATATATATGTGTCATGTAAGTGTCATGTCTTGTGTCTCGTCTACTATGCAATGTAACATGTCATGTACTATGTCCTTCACTCTATAGAAATAGGTCTCATTAGCCATGACACGTTAGCGCTAGCACTGTATCAATTTGACAACATGTTTCATAACATGTCACGCTCCACATAAGAAGTTGTGTACACTATAGTAACTGTGTATCATTACTTAGGCCAAATAATGGGGAAAATGTCTCACCAAATGAGATAGCCAATGCATCCTTTCTTGCACAGTTTGGTGGACCTTTGCTCACAATGTTAAAACCATGCTTAAAGATATTTATGCCCATGATTTTAAACCGTGGTCATTAATTACAAAGGAATTATTAGCAGGAGCAATGCCATTTTTCCCCACGGTTTGAAACCGTTGACATAAATCTTTTGCGAAGAAATCTCCCACAAAGCCATCCAGTAGATTAACAGAACGAGAGTTCAAGTGGAAAAAGCAATAGTAAATGCAGATGCAATCATAGTGCATACAACGAATGTAAGGGGATGCTGTTTAAGTGAAGGCCATTGCTATGGAAGGAGAAGAGAGAGGAGAGGATGGGGAGAATGGGACAGGCAAGGGCCTTCCTTCTTTGGGATGCTTGACAATTCGACCTTGCTAGACGATGCTTTGGCCTACAACCCTCCTCTTCTCGTGGAGGCTATACGCTTAGATGTTTGATGACGTGGAGGAAGGTCTTTGGCGGTGGGAGAACTCCCTTCTGATCTTTTCCATGGGCAACCGTCCCTATTACGGGGCACTAAAATCCTCCATCTCTAATTTTTGGAGATCGAGGGAATCCTTTAACCTCCATTCGAGAAAGAACGACATTTTCATTGCTGAGTTCTTCGACAAGGAAGATTGTACGATGGCACTGCAGAAAGGCCCGCGGTAACTTTTCAAGACCTGGTTGGTGGTACAACGTTGGAGGTCAAGTGCCGAGCTCTCGAGGATTCAACCAACCGAAGTCTGGTTCAGTTAGTGGACCTCCCCCTTCACCTTTGGTCTAAGGGAGCCATCAACAAGATTGTCAGAGTCCCCCTGGGGCGTGATAGAAGAACCATCGCCCAAGAATTCCTGGATCACGTAAGGGTGTCTCGAAATCTCAGCATGCACGCGCCCTCCATTGCATGTTCTGTACATCCTTCCTGGAGGTTTTGAAGGCGTGGCAAAAGTTGCTTAGGATTGGCTACCTTTCCGGTGCCATGATTGTGCTTTGTTCGACCATGATGGAAGCAAATGTCCTAAGGCTGCAGGCCATCAGACTCTGTTCATCATCCCTGCCTCGACAACGTTGACGGTCGATCCGGCAGCGGTGAGGGCGGAGAGGACATCGTTGGCGGCCACGAGCCCGCCTTCCCCTCGCGACGCTTCACCGAAACCAAACCAATGGATGCTTCGCTTGAGTACAACGATGGGCCGAATACGCATGATCCCATTGCCGTTGGGAACGGCGGTGACTCATACTACAACAGAAACACTTCGTTCAAGGCCAACGTGAACCAGCGTGACGCTTCGAACAGACACATGCCTTGCAACTTGTGCGACGCTTCAACTGACATGAATGATCTCTCCCCTTGCATGGTATCCCATACTGACCATTCGAAGGGACACAACGCTGAGGTGTGTGACGTGGATTTTAATGGTGATTGTGGGGTATATTCGGGTAACCCCCACTTAGGGGATTCCTTTTTAGCCAAAATAAATCTCAATCGAAGCCACTCCCCTCATTCCCAGAAGACTCCTCTACTTTTGATGCCTCTGCAGGTACACATCCTAATCACCGCCCATGCAAAGGACCCCAGACATATGAAGAATGCTTGCACTTACTTCAGAATGGCATTGAGGGTCCTTGGAAGCAGGTCAAATGGAAGAAAAATAAAAAGAAGAGCAAGGACGGTGAGGGGGAGGGAGTTCCAGGGGACGCTTCCCCGTTATTCACCCATGTCTTTGATAGAGTGGAATGTTAGTGGGCTTAATGCCCTAGGGAAAATAAAGGAGATTTACAGGCTCCTTCGGCATTTGGGCGTTCAAATAGTAGGACTCCTTAAAACAAGAATTACCAGTAGTGGATGGACCCGTGTGGCTCATAGAATTCCTGTTGGTTGGTCTTCAATTTCCAACATCGACCACGCACCTTATGCAAGGGTCATGGTGATTTGGAAGGCTGATATTTGGAAGGTGGAACTAATCCACACCAAACTCTCTTCATCCATGCTACCAACAGTGGTGGTCTCTCCCTCTTTCTCTCCTTTGTTTATGCCCGCAACACCAAGGAGGAAAGAAGAGACTTATGGTTTGCCCTGCACTTTCATCGTTCCCTTGTCAATGGACCTTGGATGATCATTGGGGGCTTCAATGTAGTTAGATTTCATGAAAAGCAGCTGGAAGGTGCTACAGCTTGTATAAAGAGCATGGAGGACTTCAACAATTGCATGGCATCTTGTGAGCTTATTGATATTGCCACTTCAGGTAACACCCTCTCTTGGTCAAACATGACATCCAGAGACAGTCGTATCTCTTCCAAAATTGATAGGGTCCTGGCTAATTTCACTTACTCAATATTTTCCCATTGGGAAGAGTCCACTATTTTCACTTTGACCTCAATGATCATACAACCTTTTGTGTTAAGATTCTCCCTTGCAGAAGGCGTAGAAAACCTTTCTTTTTTCTCAACTATTGGGTGGAGAGGTCGAGCTTTATCGACCTTGTCAAAAGGGCTTGGGCCAAGGAGGTTAAGGGCAACCACCTCTACCAATGCATTGTCAAATTAAGTCGTGTCAAGGAGGCCCTCAAAGCTTGGGAGAAGACAGTTCGTCATAGATCCATGCAAATTGAAGAGCTCTCTCATCACCTCTTTGAAACCCATGAACGGTTGGCCCTGGATCCATCCAATACTAGCCTTCATCTTGAGGAGTCAAGACTACGCTCTCTCCTATCAACTCTCAGGAAAGAGGAGGAAGACTAACGGATCCAAAGAAGCAGAATAGACTGGCTTAAATTTGGGGATAGATCGACCAAGTTCTACTCCTTTGTCACCAAGATCCATCAAAACTCTAATGCCCTATCTTGCCTTATTGGGACAGATGGATCTCCTATTGATGAGGAGGACAAGCTGCGTACTGAGGTCACGAACTTCTATGGCTCTTTATTTGCTGTTAGAAAGGATGCCCAGTGCCTGGATGGTCTCTCTCTGCCATTCCCTTATAAAGTTTCTTTGCAGAAAAATGAGCGCCTTACGAGGATTCCTTCTCCCCAAGAGATTAAAGATGCGGTCTGGGACACTGGTCTCAACAATTCACTAGGCCTGGACGACTTCAATGGTACTTTCTTCAGGAAGGCTTGGTCGGTGATTGGTACTGATATCTCTCATGGCATATGTTTCTTTTGTGGACAAGGGGGACTCATTCGCCAGATAAATCATACTTTCCATACCCTTATTCCTAAGGGAACGATAGTTTCTACCTTGGCTGACTTCAGGCCTATTGCTTGTTGCAACTTCCTATATAAATGCATTTCTAAGATTCTTGCTAGAAGTCTTGCCATCATCATGCTGAAGTTGGTAGAGCCTAATCAAGGTGCATTCATTAAAGGAAGGTCCATCTCTAATTGCTCCTTGCTAGTGCAAGAATTCCTCTCTAGATTTAATTTTGCAGGTATGGCACCTAGAATGTGTGTCAAGGTGAAGCTTTTGACACATTGAGATGTGATTTTATTTTAAGAATTCTCTCCTCCATGGGCTTTTGTGATACCTGAATTGCTTGGATCAAGGGTTGCATTTGGGAGCCTTCTTGCTCCCTCTTGATTAATGGTGTATGGGCAAGATCTTCTCAACACCTCATGGGGCCTTAGACAAGGTGATCCCCTCACCCCACTATTATTACTTTGGCTATCACGCACTCTCGCTCTTCCTCGAGATTCAAGTCCAATCAGGGTGGATTCGGCTATTGATCGTCGACCGTCAGGTTGCACTAAAAAGGTTGTTTAATGTGTAGTTATTGTAGTACAAGTGTCACAAATGTAAACCGATGTCTTGTTAATTTTATTTATTTACAATTTTTACAATTTTATTTTTAGGTCGTTTACTAGAAGACAGTTATTGATATACATCACTTTCTAAATCCTAAAATATTTTTTTATTCCAAAAATATTAGTTTATTCACAAAATAAATGAATGAATGAATCAATAAATACAAAAGAATCAATTAATATATATTACAATGCCTGAAATCAATGTACAACAAACATGCATCAAAAACTAACTACTATTGCACTATGTTAGTTATATACAATTACTATAAGTAATACTTAAGTATAGGTACAAAAAAAAAACTATTAATATCTACTATACTAAGTTAACTTAACATACTAATATCTATAGTAACATATCTTACATATACAGTAACATATATATGCGTTGCTGTAACCTTAGTAACATATGTACATAACCTAAGGCAAAAACTACTATTTATACTAACGTATATGCCTATGTACAGTGACATAAATAATTCTCACTAAAGCTCTAGTTTATTTATATACATATAAGAGCTCAAACATCTCTATACTATTCTACTTATACATATACGCATATACTATTTATACATATACATATTTACTACTTATATACATATGCTATATATATATATATATATGTACAAACACACACCCTAACACACGCATAGACACTTACACTTAACCGCTCAATGGCTGTTCTCCTCTCATTCTCACTTAACACACACACAAGCACTGTTACCTAAGATTAAAAAGTTGGTTTAATGGGCGGGTTGGCCCATTTCAAGGGATGCATAGTGCCATGTTGGGTGGGACCAAACCTTTACTTTGGGCCAACCCTAGTTCTTAATTTAGATGTATTTTATCCAAATTTCAGGCCCAATAGTAGGTTCACATGCCTGCACACACATGCACCCACACACGCTTGTAGGCACACGCGGCACGCACCCCAAGGATAACCAATGGCCTATATGCTCATGTGATTTCATTTGTGCCTTGCACTGACGGTCAAGGGTCGACAGAGCAAAAGGCTCATATATCGCTTCGTGCAGTTCGTGCCACCGATGTGGCACCAAGTTGAGGTGCCAAATTGCCGAGATGCAGCTTCTGCGTCTACTTGATATCCATGTCTTTGGCTCTCGATTTGAGGGTCCAAATTAATTTCAATTTCTAATTAAAATATATCATTAGAAAGCCCTTATATAGGGCTACATAATTATGTAGTTAATTTAGTAAAATAACTTAATTAGTTGTATTTTAAATATGGTTAAACTTAGTGATTTATACATGTTAAATTGAGGGTTAATCTATTAATTAAAGTACAAATTGGTTAATTAATTATACAATTAACTTTATACAGTATTAATGTACATGATAAATTATTTATTACACATTTCTAATATATTATAAAAACTTTATTTTAATTTATATACATTTAAATATTAGTTTCAGTTAGTTATGTACATAGTTAAGTTATAAATACTGTAATATACTATAAATATAGTATAAATAGGTTGAAAATAGTTAATATAATGCTGTACAAGTATACATTATGAATTATCTCAGTATTAACTTAAATTATTAATTTAATTTATTTTAAGCTAATAATTACTTAATTAACCTAATAACTTAATTACCTACTGTAAATATATAATTAAATTAAATTATAGGTATTGTACAGTATATATTACATAGTTAAATATGTATGTATAGAATTAGGTACAATATATGTTTATATAATTACTTAAGTTATTATACATTTAGTTAATATAAATTAATACGTAATTATACAATAAGGTTATATATACAATAAATCATTCTAAATATTTAATTTAATATATAGACTACATATATAAGTTAATTATAGATGTTATTTACATATTATACAATATCTACATTTAGCTTAGGTTTAATTTATATGTACAAGTATATACATAGTATATAGGGTAATTTTGGGATTTTTATGATTTTTATAGTCTTTATAAGTATAGTAGAGATAGGGGATGAGAGAAAAAGAGTTAGATGAGCGAGAGAGGTTTCTTTTTGTGATTTTCTTCATAGGTTCTGCTATTAATTTCTAAGGTATACTAAATCGTCGGCTAGTATGTTTTATCAAGCTGATGGTTCAGATTACGTTGAAACTTGGCATACATCTAAAAATATTTCTAATCCTACTCAAGACATATTTATTTTATTTTTTCACAAATTTTTAAGATTTTTTAATGTATTTTCAATCTCATCCAATGAAGGCTTAAAAAGAGTTGAGAACTAAGAACCTAAGCCTTACAATTCAGTTCTAAGAGATGAAAATGCAGATAAACAGCTCATACATATTTAGTAAAATACATGTAAGGTGATTGAGATAATAAACATGATTTTTGCACTGAATTTCATTAAAGACCCATGTTGGACAGTTTAAGCATTAAACATGCAACTGACAGTAACTTTTAAATCCAATTTACAAGCAATTCTCATCCAATCTAAGCTAATTCAGGTACATGAGTGCTTGTACATGAAACCCTTACAATACAAAGCAAGTCAACTCATTTCAATCCCCAAAATCCTTCTAAATCTCTAGCTCAAACTCTCAAATCAGTGGCTGATGACAGATTACAACAGCAGCAGCTGTTGCAACTATAGCTGCTGTCTAATTCATGATCAAATGATTAGCTGCAGGTGCATCAACTCAGACCTTCACCAATCAAACGACTTAAATCCATGCTGCAGCTACTGCTACAGCCATTTCAGTAGCCAATGGCTGCTTCTGTCTGTTGAAAACAAGCAGCTAATTTGTTGCTGCTTCGATCATTGAAATCAACCCAGATCAGACCTAAGAAGGTTTGATCTAAGGCACATGAATGCCCAAAACACATTTCTAACAAATCACATTTGTCCAAATATCTTTGAAATCAATTTCTGAAAATCTGAAATCCATAGGACCGATTCTCATTCTTTAAAATTCTCAAAAGACCCTAAGATGATCTTCTCTTTACATTTTAGACAATGTAGAGAAGAAGATCACATTAGGTGTTGAAATCACCTCAAAGCAACTCTGAATCTCCATTAAAACCTTAAAATCATCATTTATTCCTTTAAAAATCTGAGTTAATTCAAATTAGTTTAGGAATCAATATAGCCTTGTTTGGGCTTTTAATCTAGGATCCATTCAGATTGTCTGATAACCATGAGCTTCTAAACAGTTTATAACAGTGTTAGAACCTCAGATGATCCTATATATACAAAACATTGGGTCTTGGTTTAAGGCCTCAAATAAGTATTTGATTCTCCTTAACCTAAACTACCCAAAACAAGGCTTGAATTGGGCATAAGCTCATTTGAGAATAAATCCTTGATCAAAACACATCAAACTCATTGCAATACACCCAATTAAGCAGATGGGATTAGAGGTATGTGGTGATGCCACACGTAAAGGCACGTGAACTTTGCAATTGAATCAACCTTTGGATCAGAGGAGTAAAGAATCTGCAGTTGTGATGGAGCGAGTTCTTGTGAGCTATAGTGCACCTGCTACTTCGGCTGTGTTGGGAAAATTGCACTTGAGCCCTTAAAATGAAACGATAAGGAAATTGCAGCAAGACCCATAAGTGGCGAGGAAGACTTGTTGTGCGGTCCTTGGGTGTCATAAAAAGTCCCCCTGACGGCTTGCAAAATGGTCCTTGAGACTTTTAATGTAAATAAAATGTTAATGCATGAGGACTTATATGTAATATAGGGAATGCAAGGTCCTATGTCCAAATGCAACCAAATTTTTATTGAAGCTCAATTAAATATTTAGGAAGTTAATTTCACTTTTAATTTGAACTTTTGAACCTAAATAAGTGTTCAATTCGCAATTGAATCATAAAATTACATTTTTGAATATAATATCTCAATTTGTGACCTAATTTTGCATTTTTAACATAAATTTGCAGTTTTAGGTCATTTCTGTTAATTCTCACACTTAACCCATTTCTTGTGTTAATTATGTAGTATTTAGCTTAGTTCTTAACATAACTTGAACATTTTAAATATGATGAGACACACCTCATTAGCTACCCAAGGTTGGGGGAAGGGGGGTTGCTTTCCCATCCCATCATTGATGGGAACATCATCATGAGTTATAACTATCTCAATTTAATTTGATTAAGTTATTAAATGCTCCTACATAATCATCAGAAGGTCATAATTCATTGCAAATCCTTTCAGAGAGAAACACAAGAAACCAGAGTTAAAACTATAATTTTACCATCATATCTTGAATGCAGAACAACCACAGGTTTTCTTAGGGTTAGATAAAGGTCAAATAGCCTTAAATGTCCAACAAGTGGGTTAATACAGACAGAAAAGGGTTTTCACGTGTTTTGAGAATTAAATGACATCTGAAACCCTAAAAACAGACCTGTTTAATTAACTAAGGTTATAGTTAGGATAAAATTCACATAAATCCTCTAAAATTCATAGAAAAATACTCTCTATGGTTTGGTACCTTTAATTTGACCATCAGAACTGGTTTGACCCAAAACAGTGTCTTAGAATGACATTTGCCCTAATTTAGGTTTCTGCATAAATTACCCAGTTAAACAAGGTCAAAACCTAAATCTAACTTCACCATAGAATTCCTTGAGTCCAAATTAGGTTTATACTAAAATTTGGATCCAATATGAGATCATCTGGACCTATTTTACAATTTGGTCCTATTTGATTCTTTTCTCTCACATACATGCCCTTAACTTTTGAATATCATACAAAAAGGCCACCAACTTCTTTGTCTTATTCACAAAAAGGTCCCTGTCGCCATGTAATCCTACTCCTACAACTTCGGCGGCCTTTGATTGAAGAGAACTCCTTCTCTAATCAATCAATCCCTTCCAAAATTAAAAGGGAGATTCCTTGAGGAGTCATCTTTCCATTGAATCCATCCATGAGCCCTAAAACTTTCTCAATCTCTCATGCGAACGCATGAGAGATTAGGGTATCTTGGAATTTCTATCTCCGGCGAGCTTTCATAGCTTGGGAAGCTTGCTTCCCAAGCTCAAAACTCCCTTTAGAGGCCTATAAAAGGACCTTGAGATCAGACTGAACTTCTTAGACTCAATTTCGATCAGAGAATCCCCAATTTCTTCTTTCCTCATCCGGCCGAAAAGCTCCCCGAGCTCCAGCGACTCCCTCCGACTCCTCTCATCGTCTGACCACAATACCAGTGGTAGATTTGTCTTCCTCACCTTCCTCCGCGTCACGCCATATCAGCAGGCGTCCTCAATTCTCCGTTGTCGTCGCCGTCCCCATCACTGGAGCATCTTCTTCCCCGAAGCTGCCTTACCAACGTCTATGTTGTTCTCCCTCTTTCATCTAGTAAATTAGGGTTAGATTAGCTTCTTTAGGTCCTTAGGTTAGTTTCCTTCTCCAAAAAGCCAAAAACAACCCTCAACTTGACACGCTCACCTCCGTCTTCCTCGTCTCCGACCACTCTTTCGATGAGGCGGTTTCGTCGTTACCCCCCTCCATCCGCCTCGCCAACCACCTCAAAACCTTCACCTCATCCTCCTACACAAAAGCCCTCTCCTTATCTCTCCATTCACACACCCAACACTTCCCCCGAACAAACCCATCACTAGTTTCCTTCCCTGACTCCGATCGACCACCATACACCTCCACAAGCCATGAAAACACCACCTATGCACTCCACGCCCTACGACGAAACTCCTGAGCTTGTTTAATGGGGCCTCAAGGACATGTTTATGTTTTCAGGTATTCACCCTCATCGCCATTAACAGTGCTCCTTTGAGGAGCTTGAAGGTCTCGTTTTACCACGACTCCCAGGTGAAGTCCTAGGTAGTGCGGCTTACTCTCAGGAAAGCACCCAGGTCGCTAATTGGAGACACTGAGGCCCCTACAACCGCAATCGAAGGCGCCATCCCTCGCAGTTGCATATAGAAGAAGCCCGATGGGATAGTCCCACATCGAGTGCTGACAGCTGCACCATAGTGCATATATTGATTTTATGCTAAGGGCTTACCGCCTCAACTAGCACACAGGGGGTGAGGTCCCCGCACTCACGCACGCCTTACCCGCGACACCTAACTTGCTGGTCTGGCTGATCTGATTACTCACCTAAACCTAAGCACTCCTCGCTCACCACCCACACCGATGAGTCTGGTTCCGGGTGTGCTCTACCCAAATACTCGATAACCCTGACTGTGGCTCTGAGAGGGTGGATCCCAGAGAGAAACAGAGAGCACGGGGGAAGGGGGGTTTGCTCTCTGTGCCTCCCTCTGTGCATAAAGAAAGAAGGAAGAAGAGAAGAAAGCCTTCCCAGAAGAGGAGGAAAGGAAGAAGGCCTGCAGAAGAAAAAAAAAGGAGAAAGAAGAGAAGAGGCTGAAGACAGGCAGAAGAAGGAGAACTTGAGAAGAAGCAGACCTGAAGAAGAGGAAGAACGGTGCTTCAGCATCTGTTGGTTAAGCTGTCTGGTCATTAGACTCGATGTTTGATTTAAGGTTTGATACTGTGAAAGCTTGATTTAGAATTACTGTTGAGATATTTAAATTGGTTGAATGCTTGAGATATATATGCTTAGAGAGTAATTGGTGATTTAAATCACCATTGTTTTAGCTTCTCTACTTTTTTTATTGCCTCAAGATACATGAGAATTCATTGAATATCTAATGTGACAGATTAGTATTTATTGAATATCATTATTTGGTTTAAGTTCTTGTGCTCAATTACATTATTTATTGAGATTAGCGATTGAATTCCTATTTTCTCCCTGTGTTCGACCTCGAACTTCATTTCTGATATTCGAGTTATAAATTTTACTTATTTTTCACGCTAATTCAATCTATACTATAACGCATTAATTTTAAAACCCGATTTACAGTGATCAATAATCACCTATTTGCAAATGATCTTTTAATTTGTGCCCGTGCTGATGCTGATTCAACAATTGCTATTAAAAAATTTCTCTTTTTCTTGCTCGTATCTCTAGCCTTGAGCTTAATGGATGGAAAGGTAGGTCTATCTTTCGAAACATGCAAAAGAGAGATGGTGAATTTGCTTGTCCCTTGGAATTCTTGGAGGCAGTATTACCTTAATGGGAGGAAGGGATTCTTCTCCTCATAAAACTCTTGAAGACCGTATAAAGGAACTCCTCATTAGGTGGCATGGTAAACAACTCTCAAGAATGTGACGAGTGCCATGGATACGATGGGGGATTGAGGGCCTATTGAACCTTTGGTTCTCCAGTATGGTAATCTCTAAACCTCCCTTCACCACATACACAAATATATCGCTAAGTTCATTTGGAGAGGAAAAACTCATCTCGTTGCATGGGAAGACTTTTTTTTTTTTGCAGAATGTTGCGTGGGAAGACTTATGTTGCCCCTTTTCGGAGGGTGACCTTCGATTGAAGGATTTTAAGGACATCTACTTATGTGCTTCCATAGCCACAATATGGAGAATGACTCATACCAATTCTATTTGGTCTTTTTGGATGCATTTGAGATATGGTGACTATTTTACCCAATTGAGAAGGCCATTTGATTCTCGTCTTTGGGTTGATACGATTAAAATCAGACCTCCACTACTTAGCTTATACTGCAATAATGGACAACGGAATTGGCCCTTGGACATCAATGGGTCCATTTGTTTTAGACAAGGTGTGGGATGCGATCAAATTGAAGAAACCAACCCATCCACTCTAGGAGGTTTTTTGGTGAAAAGGCTCTGTACCAAAATGGAGTTGCGGTGCTTGGCTGGTGGCTGAGGGAAGACTTCTCACTCGAGATCGACTTAAAGGTTGGGGGATGAATATTGATTCCTCTTGTTTACTTTGTGGGATGGATCAAGAATCGATTTCTCACCTACTTTTCACTTGCTCCTTCTCTAAGCATATCTGGTAGGAGGATTGGAATTCTTTCATGCCCCATATCCCATGGAATGTTTCACCCATCCTTGCATGGGAAGAGGCCTTTAGAGGATAGAATAGCATGGGGGAGCTGTTGATACACGGTGAAATCGATGTTTAAAAATCGTTGTGTTGTAGTATAGTTGAAATCGCTTGTCAACAAATAAAATTTATAATTCGAATATCTAAATGAAGTCTGAGGTTGAACACAGGGAGCAAATAGGAATTTACGCGCTAATCTTTATATAAATGAGAACAGAAATAAGAACAATAATGATATTCAATGAATATTAATATATCACATTAGATATTCAACGATACTAAATGTATTTCAAGAGTTAAAGAGGATAAAAAGATATCTAAGACAAAATAATGGTGATTAGATCACCAATTTTTAACCTAAGCACATGTATATCAAATACTCAAATGTTTGAAATAAATGAACAGTGATTAGACATCTGGCAGGTGGATTTAGATGACTTAAATGTCGCCTGCTACAGTACTCTTCTACCTTCAGCCTCATGTTCTTCTTTCTTTCCTTTCTCTTCTTCTCTTCAGCTTTCAAAGCCCTTCCTTCTTTCTTCTCTATTCACAGCCTTCTCCTCTTCTTTCTTCAAAGAGCACAAGGGTCCTCTCTCACGGCTAAGTGTTGGCCAACGCATAGAGGAACAAAACCCTCCCCTCCCTCATTCTCTCTTTCTTTCCTTTCTCTTCCCCTCTTCTCTTAAATATCCTGGTTAATCAGGTATTCGGGTCGCATAATCGGGTCTAGGGCTACGTGCATGGGTGTCGCAGTCGAGGAGTGAAGGGTAGGCAGGTCGGGTCAAGTGCCGGTAAGGTGAAGGGGACCTCACCCCGTGTTCTGAGGCAGTAAGCCTAGAGCACAAGTTCAACCTATGCGGCTTCGGTGCCTCCAAATCCCAAGATGTGGGACTAAATGTTGCCCTTCCTTCGCTCACGACTGTAGCTGTGAAGATGCTGCTCAATTGTTGCACACCCACAGGTGGAGGTTCTGATTGAGGAACTGGGCGTGGACCTGGAGGGTTTGCACGTGACTTGAAATTGGATTGGATGAAGAACACGGTCGGAGGACTACACTTGTGGTTAGATGAGGTGGCGGTGGCAGAGGATGACGGCGAGCACCTGAAGTAATGAATAAGGCCTTATGGCCACATTAGAATAGTTCATAGGCATCGCCGGACCACGATGAGTGTAGTGGCGGTGGTTTCGTGGGGAATGGAGGTGTATGGTGGCCGACGAAGTCGGGAAAGGTCGTGCGAAGGTGGGTTGTTCGGTGGAGCTTTTGGGTGGGTGGAGTGGCGAATAGGTAGAGGGGTTTTGATGGGCGTGAGCTGGCGTAAGTTGTGGAGGTGTTGGCAAGGTGGGTGGACTTGTGTAGCGTGCAGATGACCTCGCCGTAGAGCGGTCGGAGCAAAGGACGAAGGTGGTTGGCGATGGCATCGAGGGGATATTTTGGGTTTTGAAGATGAGAAATTAACTTAAGGATCTAAAGAAACCTATCTAATCCTAAACTAACGGTTGAAAGGGGGGAATGACCACGCCGGTGGTATGCTGGACGTGGGGAAGATGAAACCTCTGGTGATAGGGGTGGCGACGATGAAGGGGCCAAGATGGTGGCCGCTGGTATTGCGACGCACGGAGGAAGGTGAGGAAGGAGAATCCACTCACTATGGTCTGTGAGAGCGGACGAGGAAGGTGGTCAGAGAAGGTCGCTGGAGCTCGTGGAGCATTCGGCCGGAGAGGAGGGAAGAAGGGGATTTTCCAGCCAAAAACAAGCTAAGTAAGGTTTGCATCAGGGGATCTTTTATAGGCCATAAGAGGTCTTTCCAAGCTTGGAAGCTTCCAAGCTTTGCGGTTTTAGGAGACCCGAACCTTCAAAAGGTTTGCAAGAGCTTTGGAGTAGAATTCAAAGCCTTGTACATGGCTCAAATGAAAGGCAACTTCCTCACGAATCCCCCTTTCTACTTTGGGAGAGATTCGTTAATCGGTCAGGGAGAACTCTCCAATCAAAGGTCACCGGAGTAGGACTCCCTCCGTCAAAATGGTGGGAGAACCTAAGTGCAAAGAACGACGACAAAGATAGGGACCCATTTGCAATTATTTTGAAAGTTAAGGGCATAAATGTGAAAGAAAAGAATCAAACTAGACTGGAATGCAAACTAGGTCAAGACGATTTTTGATTAGGTCTAAATTTTGATACAAACCTAATTTGGACCCAAGGAATATGATGGTTAAGTTGGATTTTGGTTTTCACTACGTTTGACTAGGTAATTTGCGTACAAACCAAATTAGGGCAAGTGTCTATTTGAGACTCTATTTTAGGTCAAAATGGGTTCAGATGGTCAAATCTAGGGTACAAAACCTTGGAGAATATTTCTCTATGATTTTTAGAAGGTTTAGGTGAATTTTATCTTGACCAAAACTTCAGTTAATTAAGCAGGTCTATTTTTAGGATTTCGGATGTCATTAATTCTCGAAATGCGTGAAAATTCGTTTCTATCTACACGAACCAACTTATTAAACATTTATGAACATTTTATCCTTTATTGAGCCCCTAAGAAACCCTGTTATTGTTCTGCAATTAAGATGTTTTGTTAAAACTGCAGTTTTACCCTTATTTTTATGTATTTTTCTTAGAATGAATATGCAATGAATTACGGTCTTCTGGTGGTTATGTAGGAGCATTTATCAATGGGTTATGGCTAATTAACGCTAGATATGGCTAATGATGACGTTATCATCAGGAGCACTTACAGTTATCTTCAACTGCACTTTACTCCTTTCTGCTATTTGAAGATTCCTAGTTGAAATACCTGCAAGACAACAGAGAAGGAATACAAGAGAGTTAGAAAGAAAATAAGTGAGAGGAATGCGGAAAAGAAATCAAGATCCATTGCCTCCCCAGCAACGGTGCCAAAATGATGTAGCGGAGATTCATAGCAAAAAGATTTGAGTTTAGAAAACCCTGTCGTCATAGTGCAATTCACTAGAAAATCCGTCAATAAGATAATTTTTATCGAAACTCAAAATGAGTCCCGAGTCGAACACGAGGAGGCTACGTCGATTTGAAATCCGTAGTTATATTTTTTTGTAATTTTTGTTTATAAATGAGACATTCACAATGATTGCTATTCTACTTGCAATATAAACACTAAAACTAGAGAAAGGGAAAGAGAGAGAGAGACAACTTTTATACTAAAAATAATGTCATTACAACTACAACTAGAAAGCGAGAAATCTAATCTAGAAAACAATAAAGTCAAGGGGGTGAGAAGTTATCCTCCTCGACAGTTGCTTGGGGGGCGAGCCTGATGGACGTCGCCTGGAAAAAGCAGAGCGAAGATGGAGGATGGAGAACAGATTGAGAAGAACTGGGGTGAGGTAGGACGTTGGCGTCATTGGATCCACTTCCAGAACGGGGTGAGAAGACGGCTGGCGAGAGCTCCGCAAAGAGGATGATAGGTGGAAAAATTTGTTTTTAACTCTAGTGGAGCTTCCCATGGCTTGAGAGCACTAGAGCGAGCTTTAGAACTTGAGTTCTTAGCTCTTGGAGAAGGAGAGAGATGATGGAAGAGATGAAGAAAATGTGGAGGGTGTAGGACCTTTATATAGTTGTTTATATGGGGCAAAAGAGGCATTTCATCTTCAAACATTTAACTCTACTTCCTTTAGTGATGGATACGTGTGTCATTGTAGACGTAGGGCATAGTAGCTGCACGACTCATCCCCGCAGCCTTCTCCTGATCTAATGCCTCACAACATGCCACGTCACCGTCTCTTCTTCTTCTTCTTCAAGTGTTGAGTGGTTTGGCGCAACCTTGACCGTCCGATCAAGATCAGACGGCCACGATCACGCCACTACCGCTTCATCTTCACGCGTTATGGCACGACACAGCCACCTTCCGAGCTGCTGGATCAGGGTTGAAGGGTCAAGATCGCACGCTCACCCACCCTTCAGATTGCATGCTTGGCGCGTCTGATTAAGCGTACGATTGAGTGTTGAATCGCGTGTTCATTCGATGTGATGACCTGGGCTGTTGGTGTCCGATTGGATGGTTGAATCGAGCTTGGTGTGCAAGGAAAGAAATGCGGATGCGCGGCTCGAACGCGCGACTGCTGGCCTGCGTTGTTCTTGACCACTATGCTATGGTGGTCCTTTGGTCTCATTTTTTATTTAATGGTCGCGCACCCTCAGCCATTGGATCTCGATCCAACAACTGAGATCGCTTCTTGGTTGCACCTTCAGAGGTGGAGCGGGAGGCTTGCCCAGCATTGGGCGGCTAGGATGGCGCCATCCTAGCTGTCCATCTTCTCTAACTTGTAGATGGTGCCACAGATGTCAGGTTGGATCGATTTTCACGTCGTTGGGCTGCGATCGTCGATCCGAATCCATTCGTGCGGTTGGATTTGTTGTCTTAGGTATGAATTTACATCACCTTGGCCCTTGATGAAATGACCCTTCCCAAGGGTCATTCGAGAATTTTCTGGAATCTTAGGGGTGTTGACGTAATTTTAAACCCCCTTGGTTTAAGCTGTGGACTCTGCGGGGAAATGAGAAATCTTGTGGGGGTAACCCAACAACTTTCCTTCTCATTTTTCCCTCCTCAACCCACGCACACACACAACCCAACCCTACACCCTCCTCTTTAAAAAGATCCCCTCACCTCTCCACCCTCTCCACACCTCCAACTCCACCACCACCTCCACCTTCACTCCTCCACCACCTTACCATCGGCGACCATCTTCTCCCCCCATCCCCTTGTAGCCGCGAGTGGGGGAGAAGGAGAGGGGAGGAGCATGGAGGAGAGGGAGAGAGAGAGAGCATAAGTGAGGGAAGGAGGTGCAAGGAGGAGGAGAGGAGAGGAGGTCGGGAAAGGGAAGGAGCAGGCGGTGCGTGCGAGGAAAGGAGCTCATGAAGGAGAACCTGAGGTCACCTAGAGCTGTTGTGGTAGCTGCTACAGCTCCATAGGCAAAGAAGAGCTTGCGAGAAAGATCTGCGTAGGGATATTTCCGCATTATCAGGCATTTGCAACCCTTGTCAGACGTTTGGAGGGGTCGTCGGACATTCAGAGAGAGCTCCGGACGTCCGGTATCACGTAGAGTGCGAGGTATATACCCTTCACGAGCCTACACGCATGTACGTTTACATATATGTGTCGTGTTTAAACTTGTGCGTGCATGCGTAGATACGAGGCTTTGGAAAGGCGCATGGCGTGCCCTTAGAGGCACTTTAGGATGTTTGGAGACCATGTCAGATGTCTGACAGCTCTTCCAGACGTTCGGGAGAAGAGTCAGACGTCTGGAGACCCCCTTAGACGGCTGTGCGGGGTAGCAGATGACGGATACAAGCGCAGGAGAGCAAGGTGAGCTACTGCGTTCATTTAAGACATCTGGGACTCACCCCATAAGTCTGATCTTGGTCAGTATGCGTGTTTTTGGCCGTTTCAAGGCCCAAACGGAGTCAGTTTTATGCAAACGAAGTATCGATGGTTTCCGTTTGGATTTCTCTATGTGTTAGTGTCACACCTATGCTATTTTGAACTTATTTGACATGCTTAGTCCATGGTATAGGTCTCTAGTCCGTAGTTATACGGGACCCACAGAGACGACAGGATCTATCGTACAAGCCCCCATTCCACCTCAATATCCTGGCAGAGCGGTCTTCTTTGATACGGTAGTTTAAATGATGAAAGTGCATGCTATATTAGAATGATCTAATTGAACCATAGGATATGAAATGAACCCTAGGGCTAAAAAGAATGAATGTACATTACTTGAGCCAAGTTGTTATCCTCTGAATTGCATGTTACAGTTTTTACTGTTAGAAATTGAATAGTTATGTGATGTGGTGCTTGCTTTATTTATTAATCATGAACTACCTGTTATACGATTAAGAACCGGAATGCGAATTGTGATATATGCTGTATATGAAATGAGATGAGTACGATGCATGAACCTTACGTGGAACTAGAAAAGGAAACGAATACTATGAAATGGAAATCCGATGTGTGTGGGAACATGTTGCCTACGGGCTGGTTGGTTGTATGGACTTGGATATGAAAAGTGAGCTGGCCCTCGTGTACGCAGTACTAAGGAGAGCTACTGTCACTTTTGTGTAGGGAGGAGCTAGTCGCCCCTTGGGTTGGGACCTGAGGTTAGGATTGGCCCCCTATATCAACTTCTGTTAAGCCCACTGGGCAAATCGGGATAGCCGGGTGAGGGTATGCAGACTGTTGAGGGGTATGGCCCCTATTTTGTTCTGTGCTGTACATTTGGGCGTACCCGTTAGTGGAAATGACTGAATGCGTGTCAGTCTGGGGTAGCTACCCATGCAATTATCGTGTGTGCCGTAGTCACTGCTACGTCACGGCAATGACCCCGGGGTGGTAGACCGAGTGTAGGACTACCACGGGATGCTCTCCCGGCCAGGAGAGTGCCATGTGTAAAACCTGTATCGTGGGAAAACTGCATCAAGATCGTTCCCTTAGGGAACAAGTGGATTTGAGAAATGATGTGGACCCTTACTAGAAATTGAATTAGAAACACATGGATGTTTAAACGGAAACAAATAATAATACATAACTAAAAATTAGATGGGTAGTTAGCTGCTTGTTTCCTTTATGTTAATTGCATGTAAATGACTTAACCACCACTCTACTCAGCGTTAGCTGACCACATATTCATATAACTATGTTTAGGTTAGGGAGTTAAGCAGTGGTGATACGCCAATCCTCTGCAGTTCTAATATTTTGTCGTAGTATAGTATAGAGAAGCGTTTACCAGTTTAATACAATTTGTTACTCGGAAATAAAAGTTTTCCCGAGGTCAAACTCAGGGAGCAAATTGTATTCTAGAAGTACAAAGTTTCTATTACAAAAATGAAAGAGAGAGAGAGAGATTTGTCTTGTTGGCTTTTTCTTCTTCTCTTCTTTCTCTTGTCTTTGTCTTCTTTCCTCTTCTCTTTGGTTCTTCAGTCTTCTTCCTTCTTCTTCTTCTTTTTCTTCAGGGCTTCTTCTCTTTCTCCTCGTGTTCTGCTTCTCTCTTCTTTGTCTTCTTCCTTCTGCTCTTCTTCTTTCTTTCTTCCTTGCGGTGCCTGTTCTTTTCTTCTTTTTCTTTTTCTTCAGGGTGTTGTCTGATTTTTCAATCAGACGACTTAAGTAGCTTCTGCTATAGTGCGTCCTCCTTCCTTCTTTCTTCTGTGTCTTTCTTCTTCTTCTCGCAGTCCTTCTTCTTCTTCTTCTTCTTCTTCTTCTGCTTTGCTTCAAGCAGCCACGGCTCTAGCTGCTCCTTCCTTCTTTCTCTTCTTCTTCTTCTTCTGTGCCTGCACGCTCACAGTTTGGTCAGGGCAAAAACCTACTCTACCCTCCCCCGCGTCTCTCTCTCTCTCACAGAATTCACTCATAGGATAGCTCTCCCAGAGCCGCCGGGTATTCGGATACGGGTCACGCCCGGGTCCAGGCCCACCGGCGTGCGGTGGTGGGCGAGGAGTGCAGGTCGGGCAAATGGGTCGAGCCAGGTTCGCGGGGGGTGGTCGCGGACGAGGCCAGGTGAGCGGGTGAGAGGGACCTCACCCCGTGTGCTGAGGCGATAAGCATATAGCACTTTTCGCATTTATGCGGGTGCGCTGCTTCAGAGTCTTCCGAGGTGGGACTAAATGTCCCACCCCAATTGAGCGCCTGCAGCTGACAAAGCTGCAGGCAATCGCTGCTGTGAACGGGGCTCTCACCCCAGCTGTAGGCCTGGGCAGGTGCGTGATGGCGAACCGCGCGTCCTGGAGAGTCAGACCTGGGAAAAGCGAGGCTGCAGCTGCAGGCGGAAGAAGCTCCACCTGCTCAGCAATGGCGACGAAGGGCATGTGACCTGTTCACAGCAATACGGCCTCTTGGCCTAGTTAGAAGGTGCAGGGAGCTTCGCCAGAGTGCGGCGAAGCTCGTGCAGGTGGTGGTGAGGCGTGGGGCGGCGTACAAGGGCTGCCCTAGGTCGGACTGTGGCTGGGGGAATGGGTTTGTTCGAGGGGTCTTTAGGCAGCGAACGGCAGGGAGTGAAGGGGTGGAAGTGGTTCAGCGTGAAGAGGCGGAGGTTTTGGGTCGGTCGGCGAGTCGTGTGGGGTGGTGGAATGATGGGAGCGAGTCGCCAGAGGTTGGCCGGAGATGGAGAAGGTGAGGGCGATCAGGCGCGGTCGAAGGGTGGTTGAACAAACTGAAGTAGGGAAAGGAAAGATGGGAGGAAGGGAAAGAACTGTACCTACTTGGAGGGACGAGGGGGACCGGAGCAGGGCGACAGTTGTATCGACTGTCGCCGGAGAAGAAGGTGCCTAGAGAGAGAGGGTGGCGGCGAGGAGAGAGCGAGAGAGCGCACGCTGGGTACGGCGCGACGCGGGAAGAGCGGGCGAAGGCGGCTCTGTTGCTGGTAATGCGGCAGAGCAACGAGGAGGAGGAGGAAGAATCGTTGGAGCAGGGGCGCTTCTGCCGGAGTGGGAAGAGAGGGAAGAAGGGGGGGTTTCTCCGTCAGAACCGAGCTGCTGAGTTCGGTAGACGGGGGCGGCTTTTATAGAGGTGGAATCAGAGAGGAGGGCGGAGGGAGGCGACGTGCCTCCCTCGCCGGAGGACGCCGGAGATGGAGACCCATACCTTCCGTGCGTTCGCACGGGAGGTATGGGTAGCCGCAGAGACCATGGAGGTGTCCCTGCGACAGCAGATGTCGCAGGGACCCCCGGTTGTCTTGGCAAAGGGTCGCCGTTACCCTGCGCGACGCCATGCTCCGCGCAAAGTCGCCGGAGCATGGCGCTGCTCAGGGTTTTGCAGGGAGGACCCAAATGCAAAGAACGAAAAAGAGTTAGGGGCCAAAATGCGAGGGTTTCAAAAGTTGAGGGCCAAAAAGTAATAGATGAGGACCAAAATGTAAAGTTGGTCAAGAAGGTCTCTTCTTAGGCTCAAGTTTTTATACATGACTAATTAGGACCTAAGGATTCTGATGGTGAATTTTATTTCTAAATCAGACCTTGTTTGACCGATCAATTTAGTTAAAAATCTAAATTAAGTCATTAATTGGGCATGGTTCTCAATGTAGGTCAAAATGGGTTCTTAAGGCCAAATTGAAGGTTCTAAACCCTAGAGATTATTTTTATATGAATTTTAGAGGGTTTAGTTGATTTTTTCTTTGCCTCGAACCTCGTAAATTGAAGTGGGTTTATTTTTAGGGTTACAGGATGTCATTTAATTCCTTGGAGTTGCTGTAGCCCTTATTGGATAAACTCATCCCACTTTTCTTCTTATTAGGTTAGTTTGACCTATGTTTGGATCCTGAGTTACCATGCTTTCAGATTGAATTGGTGAAATTGCATTTTTACCCCTTAGTTTCTGTTTTCTTCACAAACTCAGAATTTCTCTGAGCCAAGCCTTTCTAGAGTTATGTATGAGCTTTTTCTTGCAAATCTGGGTTAGATGGGGCTAGTTTAGGGTTTATGACGAGGTTCTCATCATACCCCCATGCCTAGCTTTTGCTAGTCCCTTAGCAAAAACCTAAGGTTTTAACCTTTGTTCTAGACCATGATGTTTTTAACAATCTTCAGATAAGTGCTTTTTCATTTGAACCTAGATTAGGTTAGAATGCTGACCATAGGCTTAAAAGGTACTCTAGTACCAACCAAGATCAAGATCTGTCTAGCCTTAGTCTCAGTCTTTGGCAAAGGTTTTTAAGGCCCACAAGAACTAACCTAAGGTTTATTGGACTTCGTGGTTAAAACACCCCGTGCTTGAAATGATTTTAGCCCTGGTTCAGTTCGCAGTGCGTTTTGTAAGAGAGAGTGGTAGAAAGTTTTTCTGTTTGGAGAGTTTTCTCTCTCTTTTTCATTTTAGTTCTAGCCTAGGATTGGCTTTTCAACACGGTCTGTATCAGATTCCTTGCTCCCATCATCAATCCTCAAGGGTTCCTGGCAATCGATGCTTCGAGATAGCACCGCCCATGGCAATCCCCGGAACCCTGGCTATTAAGATTTCGATATAATCCCATCCATGGTGTTCCGTGGCTGAATGCAGACCCTGGCAATTGACACTTCGTGATAATGCCATCCATGGAATCTGAACCAGCAGAGTACTTACATACCCCCAGTAGGAAATGTAAATATCCTAAGAGACAAGCACCGAGGAGATGATATTTTGTTACGCATCTTTGAGGGGATTTCTCGCCTCTCCGCGCTGGGAACTCATCCAAATCAACTTGTGTTGATCGGCCGCTCCTATTCTAGGTGTATTTTTTAGAATTTTGCGACGCTTCTGCGTGAATTTGAATTTTTAAGCTTACTGAACCAGGCTGTGTGTGGGGTTGGGGTGCTTAGGTTACTGAGTCCCGTAAACTAGAAGTTAGTTAATGAGGTCAAATACTCCCTAAGCCTTGGACCTAATACTTAAGCTTTTCATTTTCTTCAACCTCTTGAGGACTGTCTAGATCTTAATGGGTACTGAGAGTCTATCCAAGAATGCCTAAAGTTTGCGTTCTTACTAATCTCACCATGCACTTTCTATTTCTTTTCTTGAATAAGGTCTAGAACTTAGGTCAATTCCTTAGCTTCTTACTAATGACTATCACTCTTTTTCTTCAATTTATGCTCCTTTTTGTTTCTTTTTCTTCTCTCACAAAATTTCCTTTCTCCTCTTTTTTTTTTTTTTTAATTTTTATGGTGTTTTTGTCATATGTGAATTTTTTAATGGAGAAGGGGTAATCTTGCCCATGAAAACCAAATCCTTAAGGCTACGATTAAAAGGTCCCAAGAAGAGATCAAACAGGTAAGGAGAAAGAGGATCTCCTTGACGAAGACCATGAGTAGCAGAGAAAAAAGGGGAGGACACCCCATCAACAAGAATAGAAGACCCATTATGCTCTACACAAGCCTTGAGCAAAGAGATGCACTTTTACGGAAAACCAAATTTCTCCAGAATAGTGAAAAGAGCAAACCATTCAACTCTATCGTAGGCTTTCTCAAGATCAAGTTGAAAAATAACATTGAAATCAAAGACCTTACGATCAATTCTCTGAGTAAGTTCAAAGGTAGATGCAATATGATCAAACATGGATCTACCTTTGATCAACTCAACTTGCTCAAGCCAAATCAAGTTTGGAAGGAGATTGTAGAGTCGGTTCGCCAAAATCCTTGAAGCAATCTTATAGCATACATTGCAAAGACTAATAGGTCTATAATCAGATAGATGTAAAGGCGAGACCTTTTTGGAAATAAGAGAAATGAAGGTATTGTAGAAGGCTCGTGAGGAATCCTGGTTGGAAAAGAAAGAGTTGATGGCAGCCACCAAGTCCTTTTTAAGAACATCCTAAAAAGCCAGAAAAAATTCTGAATTAAATCTGTCAGGGTGAGGGGAGCGATTGTTGGGCATGTTGGAAAGACTGGAGAAAATCTCTTGCTCCGAAGGCATTAGAGAGATAGAGTAGGAGTCATCATTGGTAACCAGAGTGGGGACAAAATCAAGGAAATAATCAAGGGATTAGGGGCCCTTCGAGGAAAGAAGGCTGTGGAAGTGTCTAATGGAGTTGGTAACAACAAGATTGACTATACAAGGAATCCTAAAAATAAAAATAAAATCCAAACCTAAATACTAATGTCTCATCTATTCTTAACATGGCTTCGTCGAAGAAGTCCTTCAGGTACCATGGAAACAAGACAAAAGAAAAATGATTAGTCAAAATCAGTTTATACAAAAAGAATCAAAGAATATAACAAATAAAAGAATGTATTTACAACAAAGAATATGAATAAAAGAATGATTGTATACCATGAAGAATATGAATGAATGAATGTTTATATACAAAAGCAAAAAAGTTATTTACAAATCAAGAATTAAAGAATAATTTTAGCGTATAGAGAGTTGCCTCCCCGGTAACAGCGCCAAAAATATGATCAAAGAAATTCTCGACATTGTTGTCAGGTTTTTATCCTAGGAAACAACGCCAAAAATATGATCGTCGACTACCAATTCACACTAAAAAGGATTTTAAAATGCTGTTGTTGTATTATATGTCACAAATATAAACCGTTGTTGCATCAATTTTATTTATATACTTAATTTTTACTAGTTTATTCCTGGTCGTTTACTGGGAGGCAGTTATTGTTATAAATCACTCTCTAAATCCAATAATATTCTTTAATTCCAAAAAGATTGATTTTATGTATAATAATGAATGAATGAATCAAATCATAAAAGAATGAATCAGTTCTAAAGACATGAATAAATTACGGTGCTTGAAAACATTTATCTACAAACAAGCATAAAAAATCATAAATAAATACTCTATGTTATCTATTTACAACTTATAATAATAATACTTAGCTATATGTATAATAATAAGTAATAATATGTATTATACTAACGTAACTTAACTTACTAATATCTACAGTAACATATAATATGTCTACAGCAATGTATAAAACTGTCGCTAAAACCTTAGAAAAACTGTATACATAAGTTAAGGTAAAAACTAATATCTATACTAACATATAATTGATAACACTACATTTTACAATGTTAATTCTGCCAAAAGGGGTCGATCTTAAGGGTAAAATGCACAGAAGACACAGGAATGGGAGCATTGCATGCATCGCACATCAAGATTACTTATTGTGCATTATTAATGGCCATGTGTACAAGTGCATGTCAAAACAGGCCTCAGATGAACAATCGTAATGCACGGATTAACTTAGAGTGACGAACGAAGTCCACCGGACTCGAAATCAGCTAAATCCGACATCCGGAGCTCCCACAATTGGCCCAAGAAGTTCTGATTGTTGATCTAATGATCAATGGTAATGAGGCCACCATGTGTCAGCCTCGCCGCGCCCTCAACCTTCCTTCATCATACGACATCACTTTAAGCCATCCGATCGTAGATCGAACGACTGAAAAGCACGCTCACCCGCGCTCGCTGCGTCTACGCACCCGACCTCACACGAAGATCTGACCGTTGGATTCCCATCTAACGATCGGCAGCAGCCGCACCCAATCTTCTTCGTGCGACCATCCACGAGGGCAGCGCAGAAGTCATGACCTCGTAACATGACCTCAAGGCGTGCGTTCGAAGCACCTGCAGTGGGATTAAGCGTAGAAATCGACTGCGCGACCAAATTGGACTGCCCGATCACCATCGAGCGATTGCGGCAGCGCCACACAGTGCAATCAGGCTCGTTCAGCCGAACGCGTGCGATGACGTGTAGCAGCGCATGCCTCAGCAGCAATCCGTGAGAGCACCCCCTCGCGGGATCTCAGCCGTCCGATCGTTGATCGGACGGCCCTCAAGTCGCGCACACGGATCGCGCGTGAGATCGTTGGGTAGGGGGCTTCACCGACGCTTTTAGCATGGGTTTAGCGACGTCCTAGACGTCGCGAAAGCCCATACTTAAAATGGAAATTACTTCTCCCTATATAAACCCCTCCCAACCACCCATTGAAAGCATTCAATTCATCTTGCAAGTGTTGTAACACCCTCCTAACCCCCTTTAGCCCCTCTTGTAGTCAACAGAGTCGACGAGTCGCTGACGGAGCCTCCCTCCATCGCCGTGGCCGCCTCGCCGTCTCCCCTCTCTCTCTCTTTATTTCCCTTTAATTTAGCTTTACTTCCTTTTTATTCAAGCATTTAGCTACTGTTGTATTTGTAAAACTTGAATTTCATGTTTAATATAGTGTTGATGTTACTTTGAGCAATGGTTATGATTTAAAAAACACTAACCCTACTCTTTCTCTCTCTCTCTCTTTCTCTCTCACTGGTTTTTTTTACCATGTCTTCTTGCAAGCAAAAACTCATTATCTCCGTGACATAAAGTGACAAAGAAAATCTGATTTTTATGCCTCCCTGTGATCGACACTTGGACTCAAGTCCGTTTCTGCTTTTAAAACCAATGCTGTGAGCACGAACTATAACGATCCTTTTAAACAAACACGTCGATTTCATGTCAGTTTTTGGTGCCGTTGCCGGGGAGGCAACGGATTTATTTTGTCACTTCCATTTTACATCCATGCTCACATCATCTAATGCCTTTTCTCCTTCTACTTGATGGTTGCAGGAATTCAGCGCTTGGACGGCGAAGCAGTGCAACTCGTGAGGGTGGCAACGGATTTATTTTGTCACTTCCATTTTACATCCATGCTCACATCATCTACTGCCTTTTCTCCTTCTACTTGATGGTTGCAGGAATTCGGCGCTTGGACGGCGAAGCAGTGCAACTCGTGACGGTAAAGAGGGAGTAAGCGCAACAAGGACTGGTCGTGAGTAATTCTTCACTCATGGTTGTTTGCTTGCCTAAAAATCTAAAAAAAATTGTAAAATTGAAAAAAATTAGCATGGTGTATGATTGCCGGATCCACATCCATAACACATCACCCACATGATTGCCTAAATCCTAAAAAATTGCCTGATCCACATTCTTAATGATCTAAGCTTTTTGGAGTGTTCTTTTTTTTTGAGTGGTGTTTGCAAAGCCACCGTGAATTGACATGGGCCTCACCACTCAACCCTAAAATCAACTCATCTGATAGCAGTTGCATGAACACTAGGATGAGCACTCTAGGGTTTTAAAGCCTCTTCACATCAAAGGAAATCTACTCTCACCAATTGTGTGCAAAACTTGGCGTGCCCACCTGAAACTTGTCTGAAAACATTAAGACATGTCAACCCTAAAAGACATAAAAGTAAGGAAAAAACATTAAAAGACACCACATCTTAAAAAATCCTTGCTTGAAAATCATGTTTTGATAGGAGCACACACAATGGAATTGGAAAACTAAGAGGTACCACCCCAATCAATGCCTCATCACACAACCCTAGCAGAAGCACCATCCTAGCCCTTTTAAAATAGAGTAGACGTGCCCTAGGCAGGATTGGGTTAAGTCTCGAGAGGCGTGGTTTTGTTTGTTGGGCACTTAGCTTTCATTCCCTTAGTAGAACCTAGTGACTAGGCTGCGGGGAAGTGTCAAACGACCGCGGTTGTGGGGTTTATGGAATCAGCGGCGCAAGCCAAAAGAAGAACCTTCCCTACAATCCCCTCGTAATCAACATGGCCAGATTAGCTTTGGGAAGGGAAGTCCAGTGCTTATGGACTTGATCACCCCTTTGGAGATGTCTAGGTCCCCTCAGGAATACACCATAAGGACTAGGCTTGTTTGCTTGATTATACACACATACTTCTTGCATCTGTTGCTCTCCACATCCCGTCATGTTCTTCTCTAGTGTATACACGGGAGACGATCACTTCATCCCGAGTTTGTTTTGGGACAGGAATCTAGGCAACCTGATTCTGCTAGAGACATGGCTGAACCTAGAGTAGATGAGGTTGAGGACCAACCCCCACCAGACACAATGGCCATCATCCAGGCCCAGATTAATGCAAACCACCGACTTCAACAGCAACAAATCCACACCATCATACAAGCCATACACCGGTTGCAGAACTCACAGGGGCAACCACCATCACCTTTCCAAGGCACACAAGGGAAACCGCCACTTGATCCACCACCATTCCAGGACCAACCTAGGCCCCTCTGCGACTTCTACAATCCTTCCGCTATTCGAATCGAGCCACACCTTAGGATCCCCGAAGGGGGAGATGATTTTGAGCTGAAACTAAACGTCCTAAGTCTAATTCAGAGCCACTTCCATGGAAGCTCAAATGAGGACCCCTTCCAACACCTAGAGGATCTTGACCGGACCGTCCGGACTGTGAAGCCTAGGAATATTATCCTTGACATTGTTTTGATTAAGATGTTCCCCTTCTTGTTGAGAGACAAAGCATCTCACTAACTTAGAACCCTAGGTGGACCCATCACCACCTGGGAAGAACTAAGGCATGCATTCTTAAAGAAATTCTTCCCTATAGGAAAAACCAATGCCTTCAGAAGAGCCATTACACTTTAGGGCGGGGAATAGTTCTGTGAGGCGTGGGAAAGATTTAATGAACTATTAAGGAAATGGCCACACCACGAAGCACCAAGGTGGCAAGTGGCCCAGATCTTCTACCACGGTCTAGACAACAACCTACGGAACTTCATCGATGCCTCATGAGGGGGGAACTTCCTAAACAAAGACGAGGAGAGTGCGTTTGAGCTCTTTGAGTCTATGAGCGAAAATTCGCTCAACAATTCCTCCATGATCCAGTTTAGCCGATCCAGTCAACCCCGTGTTGGGATTTATGAGGTACAAGCAAATTCTGGGATGGTTGACATGGATATCATTGCCAATAAATTAGATCAAGTGGAATTGGTGGACAAAAAGATAGATGAGCTACCGAACTAGACCAGGAACCCATTACAGACCTTCTCCCTAGCAAAGGGAGTTCACAATGTTGACCTGGTCCAGCCCTTAAGCCAAATGAACCTGGAACAACCCATGACCACGTTCTAGGGAGGGCCCTTTGCTCCCTCAACCCTTGGTTACTCTTTTCCCTCCCCCTCGACATCTGCTATCCTTGAAGATGTACAGGTTGTCCAAGGTTATGCTAAACTTGACCCTTTCTCCAACACTTACAATACTGGCTAGTATAATCACCCAAACTTCGGTTGGACAAACTAGAAACCACCTCAATTCCAGAACCAGCCCAAGCCAAACCAACACCAAACTTGCCCCCCTATCAGCAAGGACCACCAATTAGACCCCCATATAATTCGAATAGGACGGCCCCTCCCCACAAAACCAAATGGACACCCTGATAAAGATGATGGCTGAAATGAACCAAAAACATCATGAAGAAATGACTTTAGTAAAGGGACAGTTAAGCCAGCTGTTGGACTGCAAACAACAAGGATCCCTGCCTTCCCAGCTGAAACGCTGGCTTCGAGAGATAACCGGGTTTTATTGTTATAGCGTTGTAGTATAGCCAGTTATTGCCATCATTTCAAATATATAAATTTTTTTACTCGGAAAATAAAAGAGTTCCCGAGGTCGAACTCAGGGAGCAAGTTGTATTCTAGGGGTACAAGTTTCTTTTACAAAAATAAAGAAAGAGAGAGAAAGAATTTGTTGTCTTTTCTTCTTTTCTCTTTGCTTCTCCTCGTCTCAGATCTTCTGTTATCTTCTTCTTCTTTATCTGCAGTGGTGATGTTCTTCTTCTTCTTTCAGCTGTTCCTGCTCTTCCTTTTGCTTCTGTAGAGCGGTCCTGCTCTTCTTCTTTTCCTTTCTTTCTTCTTTTCCTTTCTTCAGATCTTCTTCTCGTGCTCTTCTTCTTTCAGTTCTTCCCTTGTTCTTTTGTGTTCTCCTCTGCCTCGCCTTCTTCTGTTGTTCTTCAGATCTCCTTCTTTCTTCTTTTCTTTTTCCTGTCAGGACGTCGTCTCTCCTTCTTTCTTCTTTTCCCTTCAGGACGTCGTCTGATTTTCCAATCAGACGACTTAAACCGCTTGTTGCTACAGTGTCTCCCTCAGCTTCCTTCTTCTTCCGCGGTCCTTCTTCTTCACCTGTGCCTGCACACTTCAGAGGACAAAACCTACTCTACCCTCCCCCCCGCTTCTCTCTCTCTCACAGAAGCCACTCTTGGGAAAGCTCTCCCAGAGCTGCCGGGTAGTCGGGTACGGGTCACGCCCGGGTCCAGGCCCACCGGCGTGCGTGGTGGGCGAGGAGTGCAGGTCAGTCTAAGTCGGGTCGGGTTAGGTCCGCGGGGCGTGAGCGCGGACGAGACCGGGTAACCGGGCGGGTGAAGGGGACCTCACCCCGTGTGCTGAGGCAGTAGGGCTTATTCACAAAAACAATTTAAACGGTGAAAGAGTTGTGAGGCTTACCGATGTGGGACTAAACGGAGGCCTCTCCTCGCGTGCGCCTGCTGGAAGACCGCGGCCTTGCTTCTGCAGCTGCAGCTTCGATTTGCGTCGGTTGCTGGCTGGCTGCCTTCGCAGGAGTCTCCGTAATCCGCAGCAGCTGGAGACCTGGAGTCCTCAAGCCTGGAGCACGGGAGAAGCTGCTTCAATGTGGCGTTAATGGCGGTTGAGCCTCAGAACCTGTCGGACACGAATATGGCCTCTCGGCCTGATCAAACTACTGGGGAACCTTCGCCGTGGCACGACGAAGGTGTGGAGCTGTGCGGCAAGCTGCAAGGTGGTGTCTGGCGGCAGCCCTAGGTTGGACTGCAACCGGAGAAATGGGTTTGTTTGGGGGAGCGTTACGGAGGTGTGGAGTGGCAGTGGAGGGGTGGGGGGTGCTCAGTGTGATGAGGCGGAGGTTCGGTGAGGGTCGGCGAGGCGTGTGAGGCTGTGGAGCGATGGGGGCATCTCACCGGAGGGTGGCCGGAGACGAAGGGGGTGACGATGGTCAGGGTCGGTCGAGGGCTTAATTGAACAAATTGAAACCGGGGAAAGAAAGAGGAGAGGAAGGGAAGTAGTTCTAACTTACTTGCAGGGACGAAGGGGGAGCAGCAGGGCGACAGTCGTATCGACTGTCGCCGGAGAAGAAGATGCCCAGGGGAAGGGGCGGCGGCGAGCAGAGAGCCAGAGAGGCGCCAGCTGGGTGCGGCGTGGCGCGGGAAGAGCAGGGGAAGAAGTCTCTGCTGCTGGTATTGCGGCAGAGCGAAGAGGAGGAGGAGGAACCGCCGGAGCTGGTGGGCGTCTGCCGGAGTGAGAGGAGAGGAAAGTTGGGGGTTTTCTCCGTCAGATCCGAGCTGGGAAGAACGGTGGAGCGACGGGGGTATTTATAGGGACCGAATCAGGGAGGAAGGCAGAGGGAGACGACGTGTCTCCCTCGCCGGAGGACGCCGGAGATGGAAACCCATACCATCCGTGCGTTCGCACGGCCGGTATGGTGGGTTACAGCGACCAGGGGGGTGTCCCTGCGACGGCTGACGACGCAGGGCACCCCCGGTTTACTTGCCAGGCTCTCCCCCTCACCCTGCGCGGCGCCATGCTCCGCGCAAGGTCGCCGGAGCATGGTGCTGGCAGGTTTTGCAGGGGGGACCTGAACGCAAAGAACGAAGGAGAGTTAGGGGCCAAAATGCGAGAGTTCAAAAGTTGAGGGCCAAAAAGTAAATATATGAGGACCAAAGTGTAAAGTTGGTCAAGGAGGTTTCTTCTTAGGCTCAAGTTTTTATACATGACTAATTAGGACCTAAGGAATCTGATGGTGAATTTCATTTCTATATTAAACCTTGTTTGACCGATCAATTTATGCGAAAACCCAAATTAAGTTATTAATTGGGCATGGTTCTCAATGTAGGTCAAAATGGGTTCTAAAGGCCAAATTGAAGGTTCTAAACCCTAGAGATTATTTTTCTATGAATTTTAGAGGGTTTATTATATTTTTACTTTGCCTCGAACCTCGTGAATTGAAGTGGGTTGTTTTAGGGTTACAGATTATCATTTAGTTTCTTGGAATTGCTGTAGCCCTTGCTAGATCATTTCATCCCACTTTTATTCTTGTTAAGTTGCTTTGACCTATGTTTGGGCCCTGAATTACCCTGTATGCAGATTATACTGGTAAAATTACATTTTTACCCCTTATGACTTGTTTTCTCCTTAAACTCAGAATTCTCTGAGTTAAGCCTTTCCTTGAGTTATGTAGGAGCTTTTATCCTTTGTATTAGGTCAAAATGAGCTAGTTATGGCTCATGATGAGGTTCTCATCACCAGCCACAACCGAACCTGCAAAACATGATTAACAGAGGCCCCAATTCGCAAGGGTTCTGAGGTAATCCTGGGCAAGCTCACATGGTCCAGCCAACCCCACAAACACCTCCTAGGTTTGGTGCTTCTTCGTCCTCGTCTTCTCAAGGATCAACCCATGGTCCCAATGCCTCTTCAAATGCGGTAACTTTGAGAAGCGACACCAAAACCCAGGATCCCAAATGGCCGACTCTTCCCGAGACTTCACCTTCTGAAACACCCGACTCAGAAGAAGCATAGGAAAAACCCAAGGACCCAGAAATAGATCCTATCCACATTCAAACACCATATCCCGAGGCCTTGGAGACAATCAAGAAAAAGAAAAGTGTTGGGAAACTGAGGAGCTTTTGGAGATCTTTAAGCAGGTTCAGATTAATATTCTGCTCCTCGAAGCTGCCAAGCACATTCTGGCTTACGCCAAGTTCCTAAAGGATGCCTGTACACCCAAACGTAAGCCAAGACCTCAAGCACCTAGGAAGGTTGTGCTTTCAAAGCAAGCTAGTTCGTAATATCAAGCCACCTTCCGCTCAAGCGAAGTGACCCAGGAGCACCCCTGATATCCTGCAATATCGGGGACATGACATTTGATAGAGCGCTCCTGGACTTAGGTGCTTCCATCAATCTGATTCCGGCAACCCTATGCCACCAATTCGAATTCAGAGAGTTGACACCCACACCTGTTACCATCCAATTGGCTGATAGATCTGTGAAAACCCCAAAAGGGGTTGTTGAGGACATAATTGTGCGGGTCAAGGACTTCTATTTTCCAGTCGACTTTTTGGTGCTCGACATGGAAGTCCCTGAACATCTATAGAACACACCCATCATCCTAGGCAAACCCTTCTTAGCTATGGCTAAGGCAAACATTGATTGTGACACGGGATGCATGGAAATCGCCTCTGGAGACAAGAAAATGCAGATGGATATCTTCCTGGTGACCAAGCCTTTTGATTGCGACTGTATTGAGGAACAGGATCCCATGGAACCTTTGGTCTAGGAATGCCTCACCCTTAGTTCTGTCTCGGACTACTAATCCTGTAACAACTGTTCTGACCCATCACCATCTATGCCCATGGACCTTTGTAGGGCAGATTACCATCAACCAACACCATTCGAGGAAATTGATGTTGATCAACTCCCTCCTTTCCCCTTTCCATCAAACATTGTGCCACCCACACCTGAACTAAAGCCGTTACCCGAGAATCTCAAGTATGTCTTCCTGGGACCTGACCAGACCTTTCCCGTAATTATCAATGCCAACCTAACTAGGGATTAGGAACTTAGATTGACAACAACCCTATCAGAACACAAGGCTGCCATTGGCTGGACTATTTCAGATCTAAGAAGAATTAGCCCCACCTATTTTACCTACAAAATCTACATAGAAGATGGGGCACGACCCTCCCGTTAGATGCAGAGACGGTTAAACTCAAATATGCAGGAGGTCGTTAAGAAGGAAATTATCAAATGGCTTGACGCTGACATCATCTATCCCATCTCCGATAGCCCCTGGGTGAGCCCCACTCAAGTGGTTTTGAAGAAAGTCGGGCTCACCGTTGTCACCAATGAATGTGGCGAATCCATCCCCACCCGCACCACCACCGCATGGTGGGTGTGTATTGATTATAGGAAACTCAATGAAGCAACCAAGAAGGATCATTTCCCCTTGCCATTCATTGACCAGATTCTTGAAAGATTGGCAGGACAAAAGTATTTTTGTTTCCTGGATATATAACCAAGTCGCAATTGCTCCTGAAGATCAAGAGAAGACCACATTCACTTTCCTGTACGGCACATTTGCATTCCGTCGTATACCATTCGGGCTATGCAATGCACTCGCTACCTTTCAGCGTTGCATGCTAGCCATTTTTTCAGAAATGGTGGGTGAATACTTGGAGGTCTTTATGGATGATTTCTCTGTATTTGGGAATTCATTCGACAACTGTTTGAACAACTTGGAGAAAATCCTGAAATGATGTATCGAGGTTAATTTAGTGTTAAGTTGGGAAAAGAGCAATTTCATGGTTTAAGAAGGAATCGTTCTTGGTCACATCGTATCACATAGGGGCATTGAAGTGGATCGTGCTAAAGTTGATTTGATTTCCAAACTTCCTCCGCTTAGCTTGGTCCGGCAGATTCGTTCGTTCCTTGGACATGTTGGCTTCTACCGAAGGTTCATCAAAGACTTCTCCAAGCTTTCCAAACCCTTGACCGACCTTCTAGCCAATGACGCTCTATTCCACATAACCTCTGATCGCATCTAGGCTTACCACACCCTCCGAGACTTAGTCTCCTCAGCACCTGTACTTCAGCCCCCGGATTGGTCCCAGGACTTTGAGATCATGTGTGATGCATCATATTTTTCCATAGGCGCCATCCCGGGACAAAGACAAGACAAGAAACCCGTGGTGATCTACTACGCGAGCAAGACGTTGGACGAGGCCCAACGAAATTATACAGTCATAGAGAAAGAACTGCTCATTGTAGTTTTTGGACTTGAAAGGTTTCGATCTTACCTTCTGGGATCCCACGTGACCATCTAATGGACCATTCAGCCATTTGGCACCTATTGTCTAAAAAGGATGCGAAGGCCAGGCTCATCAGATGGATCCTGCTCTTGCAGGAATTTGACTTGAAAATCTGCGACAAAGCCGAATCAAAGAATGTGGTGGCTGACCACCTATCCAGACTCCACCCAGACCACATTGGGCCCTCCCTACCTTTATCCAACACCTTTCCCGATGAGCACATTCTGGCTGTGCAAGACAGGAAACTACCTTGGTATGCTGACTATGTCAACTACCTGGTTGTAGGACAGACCCCGCACAGCTGGTCCAAACAGCAACAGGACAAGTTCTTGGCCGAGGCCAAGCATTATTTTTGGGATGATCCCATGCTGTTTCACCTCTGTGTCGACCATATCATCAGGAGGTCTATCCCTGAGGACGAAGTCCAGAGTGTGCTATCTTTTTGTCACGACTAGGCTTGTGGTGGCCACTTCTCAGGAAAGAAAATGGCTGCAAAGGTTCTGCAGTCCAGATTTTACTAGCCTTCCTTATTTAAGGATGCACACAATTTCGCTAAGACTTGCTCTCACTGCCAGACGCTGGGAACCATGACCAGAAAAGACATGATGCCCCTTCAGCCCATTTTGATTGTCGAGATCTTCGACGTTTGGGGTATTGATTTTATGGGCCCCTTCCCACCATTCAACGGCTTTGAGTACATCTTAGTCTCGGTAGACTGTCTCTGAATGGATTGAAGCCTTCGCCACCTGCCAATGCAATCATAAGGCTGTCATGGACTTTGTTAAGCAGAACAAATTTTCCCGGTTTGGAATACCAAAGGCCATGATCAGTGATGGTGGAAGTCATTTTATTCACACCCAATTCCGTGCCCTACTCAGAAAATATGGGGTTAACCATCACATTGCTACCCCGTATCATCCGCAAACAAATGGGCAGATCGAGGTCTCAAATAGGCATATTAAGAATATTCTACAGAAGACTGTGAGACTTGACAGGAAGGATTGATCCGCACGACTGGATGATGCCCTGTGGGCATATCGGACCGCTTGCAAGACCCCGATCGGCATGTCACCTTATTGCTTGGTCTTTGGCAAAGCTTGCCACCTTCCTGTAGAGTTGGAACACCGGGCTTACTAGGCCGTCAAGAAGTGTAACATGGATCCCCAGTTAGCCGGTGCGCAAAGGACGCTCCAACTCTCCGAGCTCAAGGAAATTCGTTGGGACGCTTTTGAGAATAGTCAGCTATACAAGGAGAAAATGAAAGCCGTCCACGACCGACTCATCCATAGAAAAACCTTCGAGCCTAATCAGCAAGTTTGGCTTTTTGATGCCCGTCTAAAACTCTTTCCAGGGAAGCTCAGGTCCAAGTGGATAGGACCATTTACGATGGTCAAGCCCTACTCCAATGGGGCAGTTGAAATCGCTGATCCGAATAGTGGGCACACTTTCACAGTCAATGGCCAGAGATTGAAACACTTCCTCACCCAGGTTCCCCCGAAGGAGGTTGTCACCCTCATTGAGGGATGACACAAAGCACTGCCCAGCTGGAGGTGTTAAACTTAGCGCTTCCTGGGAGGCAACCCAGAAGATTCAGACTGATTTGGTACTTTATTTCACTCAGGTAATATCTTTTTGACCCCTGTGCATCCATGTATCTGTCAATGAGGACATTGTCCAGCTTAAGCATGGGGGGGTGGTAAATTGCATGATTCTAAGTTCATTTAATCAGTCTAAATAGAATAAAAATAAATAAATTTAGGAAGAAAAACTTAGGCATTAGAAATTTGTCAATAGTGGAAAATAATACGAAAAGAACCTAAACACTTAGACTTTCCAGGTCTTCAGGCTCAATCAGCCCTAGTGTCCGTTAAAATATGTATTTAGGTTCAAATCCTTGCAACCTTAATCTATTCTAATCCACCAACTAAATATGGTGATAAATATACGATTTATCAACTCACCCTCTAACTCAGAAGGACTTTTAGTCTAAGCATCTGCACACATTTTTTTTGTACAGACTCACTCGGAGATTCTGACAGAAATTGGGTAGCTAATGAACTGTCTAGGGTGGTATGACTGGCTAGTTGTCGTGGGTAACAACCCATTGACAGGTTGTCCAGAGCCCAGGCACGGGACCACCTTCTCTTTATTGCCTCTAGGTAAATTTAAGATTAGGGAAGCCACCTACCAAATAAAAAAAAAGGGAGAAGAAGAAAAAAGAGAACAAAATAAACCACACTTCACCGCACAAGTATGGTTGGCAAGTGATCGTAGGTAACAGCCCATTGGTCGGTTGTCCAAAACTCAGCTCAGTAAATGCACAAAAAGAACCAAAACACTTAAGGAAGAAGCGGGGAAGTAGAGCAAGGCGGGGAGATATACACTGGAAAAATCCTTCTGTTGACCCCAAGTAAAACAAACATAGGGAGAAAGCTACTGATCGAACAAATACACTTTCAAGCAAAACACTTCCTTTTTTTGTCACCTAGGGGCGTAGGAACCCGAAGTCTGCCTAAATTACCGTTGAGTGAGTCTATCACGATCTTCACACCAAGATGCTTAGCACTTAGAGTTTTTTTCGAGTTTTGGGTGGGTTGGGTAGTAGTGAAAAGTTACCAACACACTCTTAACTCTAAAAATCTAAAAGTAAGAAAAGTCGAATATATATATACAGGCGATTCATATTTTGGCAGACACCCAAACACTACTTAGTCTTTGTAGATCAGGATCTTAGTATATTTCCTACTATTGACAAGTGACGAAATGTCCAAGTAATTACTTCTTGAATTATGACTGGAAATAATGGCTAGAATAAACCTTGCTAGGGACTAGCAAGGTGTAAGCATGGGGGTATGATAACACTACATTTTACAATGTTAATTCTTTCAAAAGGGGTAAGTCTTAAGGGTAAAATGCACAGAAGACACATGAATGGGAGCATTGCATGCATCGCACATCAAGATTACTTATAGTTCATTATTAATGGACATGTGTACAAGTGCATGTCAAAACAGGCCTCAGATGAATGATCGAATCGCACGGATGAACTCAGAGCAACGAATGGAATCCACCAGACTCAAAATCAGCTAAATCCGACATCCAGAGCTCCCACAATTGGCCCAAGAAGTTCTGACCGTTGATCTGATGATCAACGGTCATGAGGTCGCCACGTGTCGACCCCGCCATGCCCTCAACCTCCCTTCATCGGGTGACATCACTTTAAGCCGTTCGATTTGAAAAGCACGCTCGCTCGTGCTTGCCGCGTCTACGAGCCCGACCTCACATGAAGATCTGACCGTTGGATCCCCATCCAACAGTCGGTAGCAGCCGCGCCCAATCATCTCTGCGCGACCATCCGCGAGGGCAGCGTAGCGGTCACACCCCCACAACACGCCCTCAAGGTGCACGTTCGAAGCGCCCGCAGTGGGATTAAGCGCAGAAATCGATTGCGTGACCAAATTGGACCGCTCGATGATCATCGAGCGGCCGCGACAGCACCACGCGACACAATCAGGCACGTTCGTTTGAACGCGTGCGATGATACTCAACAACGCGCGCCTTAGCAGCAATTCGTGAGCGCACCCCCCCGCGTGATCTCAGTCGTCCGATCTTTGATCGGACGACCCTGAAGTCGCGCACATGGATCACGTGTGAAGAACACGCGCGCACGTGAGACCGTTGGGCAGGGGGCTTCATCGATGCTTTTAGCATGGGTTTAACGACGTCTTGGATGTTGCTAAAGCCCATACTTTAAATGGAAATCATTTCTACCTATATAAACCCCTCCCAGCCACCCATGTAAAGCATTCAATTCATCTTGCAAGTGTTGTAACACCCTCCTAGCCCCCTTTAGCCCTCTTGTAGTCAACGGAGTTGACGAGCCACCGACGGAGCCTCCCTCCACCGCCGTGGCCGTCTCGCCATCTCCCCTCTCTCTCTTTCTCTTTATTTCCCTTTAATCTAGCTTTACTCCCTTTTTATTCAAGCATTTAGCTACTATTGTATTTGTAAAACTTGAATTGCATGTTTAATATAGTGTTGATGTTACTTTGAGCAATGGCTATGATTTAAAAGACACTAACCCTACTCTCTTTCTCTCTCTTTTTCTCTCTCACTGGTTTTTTTTACTACGTCTTCTTGCAAGTAAAAGCTTGTTATCTCCGTGACATAAAGTGACAAAGAAAATCTGAATTTTACGCCTCCCTGTGATCAATACTCGGACTCATGTTCGTTTCTTCTTTTAAAATTGACGCTGCGAGCGTGAACTATAATGATTCTTTTAAACAAACACGTCGTTTGCATGTCAATCATACTATGTACAGTGACATTTATATCTGTCATTAAAGCTATCTTTTATGTATATAGATAATAGCTCAAATAATACTACTCTACATACTCTACGCACACACATATATACTGACACACTTGTCACACACAGGTACTAAGGACTCAGACACTTAGCCAATTTCTTATCCATTTTAGCTTTACAACCTCTATACACTTAGGAAATTTAGCTTAAGCCCTCCCTAATCTTAAGCCTTGATTACTGTTCATCTTAATAAAAAATTAGTTCTTAATTCGTGGGCAGCCTTTTCGAGGGATATATAACACCCGTAAGGGTGAGACCAGACCTCTACTAAGGCCGCCCTAATCCTTAATTAGGTACATTAGCCACATTTTTGGCTCATTATTGGGCCTAATCGGACCCATGCAAAGTGCATAGCTCCCACCCATGCACCACACTCGCATAATTCCATGCTAAATCATCATTTCATATGCTTAGGACATAGGGGGATAGGTAATGCATATATGGGCACTCGGCACCACGACGACTGGGCAATGCAATGCAGAAAACACAAATATGGAGGGTGCAGGCGCTCCTCAATTTACGATGTGGCACCTTTGTGCCACCACTAGACGTTGAAGCCATGCATTCCAGTGTGGGATTGGTTTGATTTTGACTTTGAATTTGAGGGCCTAATTGTGCTCCTATTTTAAATTAAAATATATGGTTGTAAAGCCCTTATATAGGGCTATACAATTATATAATTAAGTTACAAAAATAATTAATTTTACTATATAAATAAATTATCCAAAGTTTACAAATTATACACATTGGTTTATAAGTTAATTTGTTAATTAAAGTATAAATTACATAATTAAAGGTCAAATTGACATTATTCAATATTAAGGTATATCTTAAATTATTTAATACATATTTTTATTGAATTTTACAAGTTTTATTTTAATTTATAGACATTTAAATATCAGTTTTCAGGGTATTATACATATAAATTATGTATAAATAATATAATACAGTATAAATATAGTTAAATTAGTTTAAAATACATAAAATATTATAATACAAATATACAATATAAACTACTTAAATAATAACTTAATTTACTAATTTACTTTATTTTAAGTTAGTAAACTACTTAATAACTTATTAAATTAATTATTTACTATATTAATATAATTAAATTAGTTTGCAGGTATTATGATGTACATAATAAGCATATAAATACATATGCATAGTATTACTTAGAAATAATTAGATTTATTGGGGTTTCTATAATTTTATAGCTTATAGTACATATAAGTTAATGTAATTAACGGATACTTATATAATAAAGTTATATATATAATAATTTATCCTAAATATTTAATTTATACTATATAATACATACATAAGTTATATGTACAATTTATATACATATTATACCTTATATACATATATAGCTTATATATACATATATATATATATACATATTATACATAGTATTTTTAGGTATTTTTCTAGTTTTTTTATTTTTATGGGTTATATATATAATAGAGATAGGGGATGAGAGAGAAAGAGAGAGACGAGAAGAATAGAGTTGTTTTTGGATTTTTTTCAAATTAAGTTTTTTTATTAAGTTTTAAGGTATATTGAACCGTCGGCTGGTATATTCTACCAAGTGGGAGGCTTAGATGACCTTCAAATTTTGCATACACTTAAAAATATACTTATTCTTACTCGCTACACATTTATTTTATTTTTTTGAAATTTTCATAATATTTTTATTTATGTACAGAACTAACACATGTAAGGCTTAAATGAGTGTGACAAGGAGTAACCTAATGCCTAATTAAGAGATGTGTGGCTTGAGAGTGCAGTGAAAACATTTAGAAGTGTCAAGCACAACACAAGAGAGATGTTCAAGCATATAAACATTATTTTTTATTTAATTTCATCCAAGTTTTCATGTTGGGCAGTTGTACATATATTTTAGCTAACAAAAGAATTTAATTAAGAGATTACAAGGCATTCAAATGAGATGTAAAGACACATATCAATACACGAATGCTTGTACATATTAAATACAGTTTACAAAACATATCAGCTCTCTAAATAACTTAAAGCTCTTCCACTACTCAATAAGTTCAGACCAATAGAAGTAATAACTGCAGCTATATGAGCTGCTGAAATTCAGTAGCAGTTGCTATCAGCAGCTAGAAATACCATTCAAACGTCTTAAAGAAAATTCAAACGGTTGTTGCTGCAGTTCAAAACCAATCTTAGCAATTTTGAAGTGAAATTCAGTACACAAATATCCTAGTTCAGACTTAAGAAAGCCTGATCAGGAATCAAAAGTGTCCAAATTAGGCGTACTTCTGATTCAAACACTCTTTGAAATCAGAAAAGAATATATGAAATCAATGTTCATAAAAATAAGATTGCAAACCCTTTGAAACCATTTCAAATCTTCTTCCAAAAATCCTTTAAAATCCTAATCACAACCTCCAATATAAAATCATGGAAGTGGATATATGAAGGGTAAAATGTCACCCCAATTGGGATTTTGCTTTGGGTCTTTTAGTGATCTCTCCACTTAATCTCGTTGAACACCATTGATGGGAGTTCAAGGTGATTTGGTGGATTGATCAAGACCCGTTGGGTCATTGTTCCATCTCAAATCAGGGAGACTAATTCTCCTTGATAGAACTCTCCAACAAAGGGCTTAGATTAGATATATGCTCATCCACAAATTAAAACAAAGCTCAAAAACATTGGAATCCTTGCATACATCAAAATCAAACCCATTAAATCTTAAAAAGATCGATTAAATCCGATAAAGCCTCAAATGAATTTCAAATCACCGATTTAAGTAATAAACACCATTTTCAACAAGATTGAGCAATTTGAGTTGGTGAATTAAGATTGGGGGTCTTTGTGGAATTGTGAAATGAATGGGAGACCCCTCAAAGTGATTTTTGGCGCTAATTTCAAATATGAGAACCAAGGTTCTCAGGTCTGAAATTAGACCTTAATGTATAGGTGATCAGTGAAATTAAAATCGAGGGAATTAGAAAGCAATCAAATGGAATGTAAGGGGAGATTAATGATGCGCAAATTGAATCTAAATTACCCTACTCCTAAGATAATCTAACACTACAATTAACTAGAAAGCAGTAAACTATACTAACTCTACTCTTGGAAAGCATGTAAATCTATCTAATGGGACAAAGTTGTCTACGGTCACCCGCCGGTAGCTGGTGATGACGAAAGGGGAGGAGACTAACAGCTGACGAAGTTGTCTAAGGTCCACCACTTGGTCGGCTGGTAGCAATTGAAAGGAAGAAGGAGGGCTTGTGCTGTCATCTCAGGCGGATGAATTGGAGATGAGAGGAAGCTGCAGGTGTGGACGAAAGGAATCACTCAGGAGGAGGGAGCGATCCCTTCTCACGCAAGCTCAGGAAGGAGCTTAAGTAGAGCTTGAGAGTGATTCAGGTCACCATGAGGTGGGATTAGGCATTTAGGTCAAGGACGGTCATGATGAGAGGAGAGGATGCGGGAAGAGCCAATCCAAAGGAGGGCCGTTAGATGGGATCTGGGTAAGGTGGTGAGGCTATGCGCAAATTCTCACGAAGCTTCGAATCAGTTTGAGCCACCAGATCAAAGGATTATGAAATGGGTGGCTAGGATGGACCATGTTCTTGAGTGAACAGTGGACCGGCAAGCTACAGGCGTTGACTCAGGTGTGTTGGGTATTTTGTAGAGATGTCCAACAAGGTGAAATGGTAGAACAATTACAAAAAGGCCCATAAGTGGTAGAGAAGGCCATCAGAGCAATCCCTAGGGTCTTACAATCAAGTCCTTGCATCCTACAAATAGGACCTTGGAGGTTTTATAATGAATGAAATGTTATGCATGGAGGACCTAAATGTGAAACTCTTAATGCAAGGTCCTGATGATCTTCAAATGCTACCAAGTTTTTATTGAAGTTTAATTGAATATATTGTAAACTCAAGTTTTTCTTGAAGTTTTGATTTAATGCAAGGTCCCTGGAGGATCTTTTTATTGAGGTTGTCTAAGGTCACCCACTGTTAATTTCACTTTTGATTTGATCTTTTGAACTCAATTGTGTGTTCAATTTGCAATTGATCATCATTTTGTATTTATTAATAGAATATCTCAATAAATGACCTAATTATGCATTTTTAATATAGATTTTGTGTTTTAGGTCTTTTCTGTTAATTCTCACACTTAATCCTTTCTTTGTGTTAATTTGATAGTGTTTAACCTAGTTTCTAGCTTAACTTGGGCATTTTAGCTATGATGAGTCACACCTCATCAAAGATCCCAAGAGCCATTTCCCACCAAGGAGGTAAGCGAATTACGCGATCTTTTAGCAAATCTACGTTTGATGTAGGAGAAGAAGAACTTGTTGCATCTTTCACTCTCTTTAATCCATCTTACTTTAGCCACTTGGAGAAAATAATCATTTAGTTTAGTTAATGCATCGTCAAGTTTTGATTTAATGGAATTGAGCTCAACGTGAACCTCATCGTTCTAGTTGGAAGAGAGTCTCATGTCCAGGTCCTCATAAAGGGTCTCAAGCTTGTCAACCTACTCATGAATATTCCCAACAGTCGATCGATTCCAAGATTTCATAACCTTTTTCAAAATGCATTCCCTAAGCCAAAAATGGTCAATAGGATTTTGAGAATAAGGGGAAGAGTGATCCCAAACTGAGGACACTAAATCATGAAGAGAGGATTCCCTAAGCCACATATTCATAAAATGGAAAGGACGGGGCATGTGATCAATAGGGGATGAGAGACTAATAAAAATCAGGGCATGATCAGAATTGCAACGAGGTAAGTATTTGTCAGTGGGGGAGAAGGAAAGGCAGTCAGTAGAGGAAAGAATGTGATCAAGTTTTTGATAAATATGCACAGCTCCTCCACAGCCATTGCACCAAGAAAATTGGCTCCCACCTAAAGGAAGATCAACTAAAGAGAGGGAGTCAATGAAATTGGCAAAATCTAAAGCTTGGGCATCCTTGAAAGGGGAACGCCCACTCTTTTAAGAGGGTCGAAGAATTCAATTGAAGTCACCGCCAATCATCCAAGGAAGAGAAAAGGACTGACGGAAATTTGACAAATACTGCCATAAAGATCACCTGCAGTCAATACCATAAGAAGCATAGACTGCAGAAATGAGGATTGATTTTGAGTTGAACTTACAAATGACAGAGAGAGCTTGAGGCATAGACTCAATAACAAAGATGTCAACATACTTTCTTGAGAAGCACCACACATTCAGGGCTTTGGAATCAGCAAAAACGTTGTCAAATTTCAAGGCTTCCTTGATGGACTGAGAATGGGCTAAATCATAAAACGGTTCAATCACAAAAATCATATCGAGATTAAATTTAGCAATCAAATGGATAAAGTGATTGAGAGTGGGGGCATTGAGGATGCCCCTACAATTCCAAAAGAGGCACTTCATAACTCAAAGGTTTTAAATCAAGATTTTGATCGACTTCTAGTAACTCTACCAGTACCACTAAAGGAACGACCACCACGGGTTCCTTTGGTCCTAGGGGAAGAGTGTGTCGCATATGCCAAATCCTTAACATGAGGTACTACCAGAGAATCTGAAAAGCTTGACAACTCATCAGACTTGATTTCACAAGAATTTGCATCATTGCTAAAAAAAGGATCATCACCATTAGAAATCTCCATAATCAAGGAGGGATCAGGATCAGGTGGGGGCAAGGGAGTAGGTGGAGGCAAGTAAATATCCCAGTTGAAAGGATGTTTAATAGCAGCAGAAGAATCCCTATGAATATCAGAGTCAGACAGCACACTTCCAGCAAACCCAACATTAGAACAAGAAGAACCATCGAAATGCTGCGGTAAACTTTTTCGATTTAAAGAGTTAAGCAAAAACCTCAAAACCACAAAATCATTGAGAATGCCAAGAACATTCTGAAACAGATTGCCTTTGCGAATTTTAGCAGAAGGAAAGGCCTAGGAAGGCATCGAAACAATCCAATTTTGCGACTAAGCATCAACTTCCATATAGGTGGAAGACAGGGAAATCACAATTGATTGAAGAAGATACAAATTTGAAATTGAAAAACCAAGAGGATCACCACATTCAAGAGTTGGGGATATCACCTGCGCCCTCGAGAAGGAGGGAAGATAGGAACTTGGTAGATGGGAAGGTTCGTACGAGGATGCGACCCGAATGCATTTAACTCGGTGCCGTTGGGGAATACATTTGCATCGACAAACCTTCCCTACCTATCGATCTTTAGATATAAGAGGATCCCCCCCAGAAGAAGAGGTAGAGTCATTGCAAGCCGATGAGTTACATGATTCAGTCCCACCCAGATCAATAGGCAAGGAGGCAGAGGAAGTCGCTTGATCATCCGGGAGATCAGCTTGAGGCTCTTCAGGCGATTGTGAAGCAGCAGGATCAGCCTTAGGAGAGGGGGCCGAAGCAGCAAGCCCTTCCTCATCAACACCAGCAAAACTTGCAGGATGATCAGATTTGCAAACCAAATCCGTATGGCCAATCTTAAGACATTTGTGAGAAAAAAGTGAAATTTGTTCAAAAATCACTTTTTGTTCAACTAGCTCCGCTCCATTGTAAAATTGAACAAAGGAAGGACGAGGGGCCATCGGGTCAATTTCAATCGAGACAGGGGTAACCCAGGCAAAAACCTTCAAGAGAGCGAGGATCAACACAAATCAGAACCCCAAGTTGGTAGGCAAGGGATATCAAGGCATTAGGATGCAAGAGGTGAAGGTTTAGCCCGGGGAAAGCCACCCAAATTGGGACATGAGTGGTAGGAGCGTCGAGACGAAAAGGAGCCCACCGGATCTTTTGAATCCGTATACGCTCAAGGAAAAATGACTTGCACACCAGAACTTTAGCAAAATCCACATACGAGGCACATCTGATAAAATAGTGACGAGAATCGAGAGGAACAACAGAGAAAGCTGCAATCCAAATCCTGTTAGATAAGAAATTGGATAGAGCCTGGAATGGGGGTTTAGGACCCCAAGCCCGAGCGATCAAACAAGAGCCAAAACCCTTGCTGAGGGAAGTCACTTCATCAGTGGAGAAGATCGTACATGACAAACCATCATGAACAACCGGAAGGCAAACCTGGAGTCCCACATCTAACGACAGCGAGGAGGCACTAGAGCCCTTCACAGTCGAAGCGAAAGAGGGCCTAGGGGATGCCCCCTTAGCTGCCGAAGAAGACACAGGACCAAGGTTCGAAAGGGGCGAAGACAGAATCATGAAGAGTCAGCCTCAAAGATCCAAGGGGACCAAAACCTTAGATCCGAAGATCGGGTACAGGAGGAAACCCTAACTCCCTCAACAAACCCAAAACAGACACTCAAAGGAGCCAACCGCAAAATGGCGAAACCAAAGCGAAGAAAAATGGGAAACAAGCAACGAAGGCAAATTGAAAGCGGGAAATCAAATACGACCCCAAATGCAAGGAACAAGGCTACCATCCAAACGCAAAGCCAAAAGAGGACATCACTAGGGGAAGGAGCCTCACGACTCCCCCTCCGAATAGGGGGAAGAGTGAGGGCTTCACCAGAACGACAGGTGGGAGTAGATATCCAAGGAGCCGCAAGCCAGGAGGGTCGAGAGAGAAGGGAGTGGAGGAGACAAAATGGTCCGCTCATAACCCCACTTGGTATAAGTAAAAATTTCTTAGATACTATCTACTGTTGTTTGACGCATTTAGAAGGAACCTAATAAGAGACTCGGTGGTAATAATTCCTTACCTCCCATATAATTTTTTTTTACATTTCCAAATGGATCCTTGATTTGAGATGATTTTGTACCTTCGAACTTTCCCTCTGGGAGGCTAGCGAACTTCCTCTTGTTTTAACCGATTTGACCGTACGTAAATATTACCCATTTTTACTGAGTCTTTCGGAATGATTTTAACATCGTGGGCAAAGACATTTATATAAGCCCGCATTTTAATATCATGGCCATTAATTGCCCGAGAATTATTGGCGGGAATAATGGGCCTTTTCCTAATGATTTTAAACGGTAGGCATAAGTCTTTTGTCATGAATTTTAATGCTCACAATTTTTAACCGTAATCAAACATTATAAAAATCAAAACCACGGGAGAAATCCTACGGAGATAGTTAAAAATTAGTTTGTGAAAAAAAAACAATTCTTTTATGTCATTGCTTATTTTCACAAGTAAAATCTGTGCAACCTGTACGTTCACCACAAATGGCCATCGAACATATACATTTTGTCATGTTGAATGTGTAATAAGATCACAGCACGTGTCCAAATCTTCTAATAATTATACAATCGGATGAACTTTATAAATCATACATTTCATTCACCAAAGTCTCATATTCGATTTCAATGAAATGAAGTACAATATCAAATGAATTATGTACACAAAAAAAAAAAAAAAAAATTGTACGTATATTCATCGGATAAGAGAAAATGAAACTCTATAATATCTATCAAACAATAGTCAACAAAGGGAGAAAAGTACATATCTTAAGCCTTGGCACCTATCCCTGCGCCAGCAAAAGCATTGTCATCTCAATGCTGAGGTAGAAAGGAAAATGAAGAATGCTCAAGTAGAGCAAATGTAGCGAATCAAGCCTTTATCGGTTGCTATTGAGCCAACAATAACTTGTCCACCTTTGACGGTTATAATCGAACATCATCCAGTTCCTTCTGTATCTGCTTCTCCTAGCTCTTCGCTTCTTACAACTTCGTCCTCAGCTCCTCGTGATAATGACCCCTTCCTTCCGTATCATGAGTTGATGGTATATATGAGTTGCCCTAGCACTGTTGAGGATGGGAGGTGGTAGTCGAGGTAGAGGTGCTGGAGAGGGCGGTGGTGGTGGTGGAGGGTGCGACTAAGGGGTGGTGATGGAGGATGGTTAGTGAAGAGGCTAGTGTAGGGGGTGGCGGTGTAGGAGAAGGAGGAAGAAGGGGTGGGAAGTGGAGGTCAATGGGTGGTGGTGGTGGAGGAGGAGGAGGAGGAGGAGGAGGAGGAGGAGAAGGGGAGGCAGGGAGGAGGAGTGGGTTGGTCGTGGTGGTAGTGGTTGACAGTGGTGGGGGAGAGGGTAGGATAAGGAGGAGGTAAGAGGAGGAGCGGGTGGGAGAGAGGGGATGATAGGGACGAGGTCCAAAGGAGGAAGAAGGAGGAGCAGGCAGGTGGTGGTGGTGGTGCTCGATAGTAGTGGGGAGAGGGAGGACAAGGAGGAGGGATGAGTAGGTGTTGGTCACCGTCGGTGGTGGGGGAGAGGGGCGGAGGTCCGGAGGAGTTGGTGTGCTAGTTGAAAAGGAGGGAGGGATGTCGGATAGGAAGGTGAAGAGGAGGAGAAGTGGTGATGGTGGTCTGTATCAGAGGAGGGCGAGTGGAGGGAGAGATCGGGTGGGGAAGACAGGAAACAAGACAGGAGGGAGGACTTACCAGAGGAAGGAGTCGAGACCGCAGTGGCAGAGTAGCCGCCAAGGTCGTAGCGGAGGAGGATATGCGGAAGTTGACGATGGCCTTCAAAGGTTGACGAAGTGAGTACCTCTAACTTTGGTAAAGTTTGGGTTTTACCCTCGCCTCTCTCACTTTTTATTTTCCATTTTTTTCTACGTTCCTTTCGTGCATAGTTTGTAATCGGATAACATTCCTCCCTTCGTTTTGGAATGACTTTTTTTTTTCTTTGAAAATATTTTCATCGAAAGAAAGAACTTGATATAAAAGAATACATTTCACGGGAGAAGAGAGAAATCAAAAACCTAACATTCAATAAGGGAGAAGTTACTCCCTGCAAAAATAGGGAAGATCATTTCCGGAATGATTTCTTAAGCCATGTGCAAAATGTATGTTTCCGCGGTTTAAAATCAGTAAACCATAGGCATAGTGGGGACCTTTGGCAACGAATACCATAGGCATAGGAGAGGAGGGAGCAGGCTATCATCGACATTAGAGGAGGAGAGGACGAGGGCGGAAGGAGATGGTGAGGGTAGGGACGGCGGTATAAGTTTGTGCGTTAGGGTGTTCAAACGAGTGAACTTAGAATGTGGTTTCTCCTTCGCCGTACCGTTTTCATGCCCGGTAAAAACTATCTATCTTCTGTTGTAAACAAATGGCAAATCCAAAGAGCCATGGCCACCAAAATGTGGGGGAAGTTAATTTCGTTTGCCATGTCCCCTCAAGCTTTCACCACTTGTTTTGGGCAAAACTGTTGTCACATGCAGATCATCACCGGTGCCAGTTTTATTTTTTTATTTTTTTTAAAGTAAACATTTTATCAAGGGAAAGAATATGGTACAAGGGAGAGATGGTGAAAGGGAAAATATGTCATGTAAAAACACGAGAACATCAAATAAAAATTAAGATAAGAAATAAAGAAAAAATAAGAAAAAGAATATGACTCGAGAATTAAGAAATGGTTAAACTTTCGAAGAAGAGTGATTTTACACTTATAGAATGTTAAAGTGTGAACGAAATAATTTTGAAGATCATACTAACAAAAAAATTGAATAAATCGATCGCTTATTATTCACGTCAAAAAAACTCAACCCATGATAAATATAGTCACATAGGATCCCTATCGCCGTCAGTTCTATTGAACCACCAAGAATGGTCCACTACCTAGTTCTCTGGTAGTGATGCCAGCCATAAAGGCTTTTTCATATTTAACTGGATCAGCTATGTATGCCATTCTCTGGCTTAGTGTAGGTAATAAAGCTTGTGTCTAATGATTTTTGAAACCATAATCATTAGTTGCCATTTGGATTTCGGGACATATAAGATGAAGTATCTAATATATTTCTCATCGTCTACTGCATTTCTATCAAGCCATACAAGATAAATTTGTCTTATATACTTCCCAAGGGGCAAGTCTCCTTGTTTGACCTGTCTTAATAAAGCATATGTGATTTGATGAATGTACATAGATTCAGGTGATTGCAAATAATATAATTAGTAAATATGTTCTTTCTTGTGTCAACATTATTTGTTGTGCAGGAGGGATCATACTCGCTTATTTTTAATACAACAAGTCACGAGTTTTGCTAATTCTCTTTCTTACGACGCCACATTATCGCGGTATCATATGGTTCATGCTAAAGATCAACAGAATGTGTTCTTTCAACTTGAGCATTGAAATCGAGGAGGAAACCAACCAGCAAGCAAACCGTAACGCAGCAGCTGGTAAAGACTTCCAACGAATTTATTCACTATTTTTTCCGAATTTCTCTGTAAGAACCATAGGGCAATGACGAGTCATTTAACAAGTACGTGTTTCATCAAAAATTGGACGGGTCCTTGCCGTGGTCATCTCACGCTCTTGGTAATGGTTCTCTATTTAAGAAATTTGCATGCAACGACGTAGACGTTGAGAGTAAGGGTATGGTTGAATGGTAGTAAAGACTCATGATTTTGTCCGGAGAAATCTAAGTTTGAGGTTTCATTTGTACGTTACCCGTGGGATTGGTGCGTGGGGATAGGTAATTTTTTCCCTAATTTCCCCGAGTAGGATTCTGGGTCATTAAAAAAGTATTGATTAATAAGGTCAATTGTACTTCGAGGATACAATTTCCCTAGGCCAAGTCCACACGTACTGGTCCATCAACCTATTAAGCCTGACGCAAATCATGTATATATATTTCTCCATGTCAAGAAGGTCCCTCGGTCCAAGATCACCTTCCTCCCAGCAAGTGGCGTTTGTTTTCCCCAAAGAAATTTGGCTTCCATGATCAAAATTTTCCTCAACATTGACGTTGGTGTACCACAGAATTGGACAACCGGAACTGTGCCAATTCCTCCCACTCCATCCTGCAATTTTCTTCGCCATTGCATCAGCTTGTGCAATTAAAGGCTCCTTTCTGCTAGTGCTCTCATGCAGCGGGCTACAAGTAACTTGGATAAGGCATAGATACCCGTTGACGTAGGTCCTACAACTAACACTAGCGAGGTTTGACTCGAGAACTTGGGCTAATATCCTCAGGACTTAATTTGCGGATAAATTCACTACCTAGGAGGCGGATGGAAATACACAGTGACGTTGCCCGTCGTCTAACGAGGAGATCTAGGAGCAGGTGTGACGTCGCCATCTACGGGACGACACATTCAAGCTCATTTGGGCGAAATAGACTGAGATCCTGTTTGTTATGTCAGAAGTAATGATTTACCTATTTGATAAACTTTATAATAAGATGACATTGTCGTAGAACAAAAATTTAAAATTTAGCATAAATTATTTTAAGACGTGGAATAAATTTATCTTTCCTTCTAGGAGACATCTACTCTACTCATCCCTATAAATATCCCTATCTATTCCGTGTTTTGATGTATATCTTTAAATAACAAAATCAATTTATCCTAGATTTATCCCTCAATTCCATCACTTTGGAAAAATTCTAGATGTGGGAAATAGAAGGCCCATCGAGTTGTAGCTCGTGTTGTGCGGTAGAGGAAATTAAACCACTGATCTCCTCTTCTTCCATTGTTCCTGCAATCTCATCGGGTTTGGAGTGAGGTCTTGCACCGAGTGCAGCTGGACCACTTGAGGATGTCGACCATCCCACAAGCACTGGTGGCAACCGCGATGAGTGGCCGCGCGAGGAGGACGAGCTGCAGGACAAATATCTGTGCCACAATATGTAGCCTGCGGAAGGAGAGAAATGCATGCACTCACGGGAGGCACGTGGCCACGATTGAGGAGCTGTGCATCGGAACATGGGAGAATTGAGGCGTTGCTGTAATAGGAATTGGGTGCGTACAAGTAAGAGTGTTACATTGAATACTTGAGGTCCTGCATCAGATAAGTCATTGAGGAAAGGTTACCTTCTACTCAAATCCGTACGTACCAAGTTGCCAACGTTAAGCATTTCGATATTTGCTGCAGGCGTGATAATGCCAAGCGACGAACCACGTGGTCAAACCGTACACGCAAGATATTTGCACATGCCGGGAGCAGGAGATCTATGATGATCCATAGGCAACTCCAGATTTAATAGATAACTAATGATGCTAATTAGGTCCATTGGATTCTTAGTGGCATTGGGAGTGTCCGCTGCATTGGATGGCCCAAGATTAAAAAAAAGAAAAAAAGAAAAAGAAAAGAAGGATGGATACCAAAATGGAAATGTTTGTTATAACATATTTTGTAAGGTTTGAATCATTCGATTGAAAATTAAAATTAATTGATTGAAATTAAAATTAATTGATGGAAAATCAAATATATAAAAATATATCGATTAGAATAAATTTTAATCGATTGAAAATCAAAATATATTAGTTGAAAATAAAAATATATTAATGTATATTATCTTTAAATTGGTAGAAATAATTTTTCACTTAAAATGTGATTTTTACCTATAGAAAGTAGTTTCTACCGATGAAAAATTAAAGTACACCAATTGAAATCATCACTCTTACTTTATGCGTTGCAAAACGCATTGCAACGTAAGTTTGTTTACCTTTTCACAAAAAAGATCTCCACTAAACACCACTTATATATATATATATCTTAGGGCAAGAAACGTACAAGTGACCTGCACGTAAGTTATGTGAAAGTGTAGCAATATCTCATACTATAAATAATACTTTGAACTGAAAATTTAAATATTGAGATCACTTCATATAAATATTTTATGCATCAAATTTGAAGTTAATATAATACTCCTAGCATCTACATCAAAGGGGATACATTTTTTGTAGCCTAAGTTTTAAGAAATGTGACCCTAGTGGATGTAGGTGCTAGAAGTATCAAATTAATTTCAAATTTGATGCATAAGATGTTTATATGATCTAAATTCCTAAATTTTTATTTCAAGTAATATCTCAACAAATTAACATTCTAGAAATAGCTAGTGGACAAAATCTCTTTAATGAATTATGAAAATAATTGTAAAATACATGTTAGGAAGGTAAAACAATTGTAAGAAAAAAGAAGACATCTTGTAATAAGAAAATCATATTGTTGTAATAATTACACATTGGTCTTGTAAAGATTGAAATGAGTTTTGTAATAAGATAATATGAATGTTGTAAATGATGTATCATAATCGACCTAATATATTAAAAAATGATTAAATTCAAAGACAGATGTAAACATGTATTTAAAAAATAAAAATGATGAAATAGAATGATATATCAGATCTTACCGTTTACATATATAAATAAAGATCTAGAATTTGTAAGTTGTAACACAATGTATAAACATAAATGCATAAAGCAAATTGTAATGCAACATATACACTTCATTACGCCATTACATTTAATGAACACTCTTTTGATTGTAGTACAACTCATTATTTATATTTATATTATATTACAAATCTTCCCTCTATGTGTCGTTATCAGTATACCTTTTTTCTCGAGCAATGAACATTCTTTACAAGAAACTCTATTTAAATCATATGCAAAAGCAAATATTTTATTATATTACAATCTAGAATCATAACATGTTTAGTACTATGTTGCAGTCCTTACTTGTATTACATTTATATATTACAATTTATTTTATATAATTATGTTAATATATTATATTACAACTTGCAAATTTCAGATCTCTATTTATACATGAAGCATAATATCTAACATATTGTTAAACACAAATAATACAATTCTTATTAAATATAATTACTATTAAGCACTAAATATTTATCCGTACTACAAGTACAATACATTTGTATTACAAATTTAGTCATACTTATTATTTTCATTATACTATTATAAGTAATGAAAAATCAATACTCACTAATACAACATACTATTTTGTTATAAATCACCTAACATGTATTACAACTCATATGCTTATGCATTACAAACATATTTATGTCACGTTGCAATAGTTGTTCTTTGTTGTTACAATATTTTTTTGTTAATTTAAGATGCACTCCTTATTTTGAATGGTCAAACATAAAGATTCATTAGATCTTTTTAGTTTTTTTTGGAATATATAGCGTTTAAGTTTGTTAAGTAATAATTTTCATGTATCAATTTTGTATTACCAACAATATAATCATGTTACCAATTAATACAATATCTATTTTTAAAAGATAGGTTTGGATTAGCTGTAACCATATCCTACTTTTTAGGAATGTATTATTATTACCATGATATGTGTAATTTTTTTTGGCAACTTGCATTAATATCGATGTAATACAAAGTCACCTTCGTTACTTTAGGTGGTATTAGTTTTGATCGTACGATCTTCATCTAATGGTTCTCACGTAGTTCTCATTTAGCAATTTTTAGTTATTGTACTCCAATGATAGAGCTTATATATATATATATATATATAGGAGAAGTATCCATTGAGCATTGTGCTTACAAACCAACAAATAAGCATCTTTTTATCACCGTACAATTTATTCCACCATTGATGAAATTACTTACATTACAAGTCGACGGGTTTGCAAAACTACTATCACCGTTATATTTCCATAATAGGCTTTATTTTATATTTGGAAATGATTGCAATTGCGTATCTGAGATTTAATTAACAAACCATGAATTTAAGAACCATTCGTATTATGTTTATACGCATTAGTCTTTGTTAACATTGCATACACTGATTCATAAGTTGTTTCTTACCCTATCACATTTTTTTCGAGACATCCAGGAGTGCAATCAGATTTTTTTTTGTTTCCATGTCATATCATCATAGTTATTTTTCATACATCTCTCACCATCTATGTTATTTTTGGGACAAGTAGTGTTATTGCACTTTGAATGAATATTATTAAGAACATTATCAATGAATTTATAATAATTCGTAGAAAAATCGTAAACCTCCCACTATGTAATAAATTGTAGTATTACAATGGTTACCTTTATATTGGTTTATAACACAACTTTAATAACGTTATATTGTAACACAGCGCAGCAAAACAGTGGTGTGCGTTGCAACACGTCAACTAACTTCAACAATCGTAATACATTTCTTAACGGTTTGTAATACCTGCCAATATTGTTGCGTTGTAATACGTTATGGTTGCTTTATATTGGTTTGTAACACAACTTTAATAATGTTATATTGTAACACAACTTAGCAAGATATAGGTGTGCATTGTAGCACATCGACTAACTTCAACGCAGCAAACACAGGTATACGTTGCAACACCTTTTGTTAAATATGTTATCAGAACGTCGTATTATAATCTTTTATCAACATTGAGCATTTTATATTTTTCTTTTTACCAACGTGTTCCATTAAATGTCAATAATAAAAAAATTATTTCTGGTACCAGACGTAATACAAATATCAAAATCATTATCAAAAGTCAAATTATTATTTATTTTATTACAGAATATAATGTGTGGTTTATTTGTTTTATATGAATACAACACGTGTACAATCCATTATATTTTGGAAATACATATATTGTATTACATGTTTTCTATTTGTTCGGATACTATTTTTTTTTAACAATATTTGTTCGGATACTATATCTTTGTAATACATATTTTAATATTATAATACATATGTTATTCTGTTACAACTTTTGTTACTTTCATTACAATATGTATATTTTCATTTTACAAACATATATCTTATAATTACAACGTATATTCAGTTACGTTACAATATTTTCATAATTATAACAAGCATGCTACATTATTTTTAATATCAAATCCGCATATTTCATGTACCTCATTTATTTATAGTAAATGCAATCACGTTTGTTTTGAAATGTTGTTTCATTGTTTAGAATTATATTACTTTATATGATAAAAATTGTCATATTCGTTAGATTGAAAAATCGTCATTATGTAAATAAATGATATTTATGGATATCGTAGGATCGTGATCTAATAATTATAATTATAAATTTATTTGTTAATTTATGAACACCTTGTATGTATATATATATACACATACAAGAAATAATTCGTAAGTGTGTTACTGGAAGTAAGTTGACACGCCAAGATGGCTTTCAAGGTATCGAATTGCATCAGGAATGAAATAAATCTGAAACCGTTAGGGTGAAAATGACTAGGAGCAGGCTATAAAGATGCAAACATATATCGTACACGTAGACACACGAAATATTAAATCATGAATGGGTGGTTTGTATTACTTGTTGGCGTTGTTGGCGTAGTGGGATTGTAGGTGCACTCCCAAGTTTGGAACCGTATTGTCTTGGGATTGAACAATTTCATGATTGCGCCCTGCAGATCCAAGATTTTGCAATTCACCATCTCGGTAAAAAGTGTCACAATCCTACTTTTTTGGATTCGTACATCTACCAACAAAAACTACCTCATTTTTCTGATCCCACCTACCAAATGCTATCAAAATGTCCTAAGCTTAGACTCAAATCTTTAAAAAAATATTGCCGTTGTATTTTGATCTGATAAATCCAAGATAATCATCCAAAAGTCTTTTAAGTCGAATTTGACGAGGCTCTAGTCGTTCAAACAAATCTAGATCCCTCAAGGAAACCTCGATCCACCATGTTTTTGGACCCAGTCAACTTGAACTATTCAAATCCCGATTCAATATTTTTAACAACTAATTAATCCAACCTTAATTGAAGGAATCCCCCTCCATGAAGTAACCCATTGACGATCTGATTAAAGGCCTCGAGTAAATATCCCTCCAAGGACAAAAGACGAAGGCATAATAAAAGGAATCTTGGCATTTATTCCACTGGTAGGTAAGTCATGATAAGCAATCTCGAGGCATTACAAATATGACAAGGTTGCATGCATTTTAATGATCATATCTACTGCCATATATATAAGAGATGACATCATTGAGCCTTTCCTCCGTAGTATCTTAAAAAAGAAGGTTTTGTACAAGTTTCTTTTCAAACCCTTCCCCATATCAAAAGAGGACACACATCCCAAATGTATTGTTTAGAACAACCCAAACATGATGTCTGGAATAATCTAAATGTGTTGTCCGGGTGATCCAGGAGTCAAGATTGAAGGCTTGGAAAAACACCCAAAATTTTGTACTTGATCACTAATGATGGTTTCTCAAAACCTTGCCTTAAGGCTTGCAACGAACAGCCGCCAAGTTCGTGTCTGAATGAAGGTTCACTAATGAGTTAAGATTAAAGGACAAGAGAATTGGTAAAAAGTTCATGCTAAAGAAACACTATATCTTAGGTGGGATCGGTTCCCTTGATCTCGCCAAATGTATTCTTTTTTATTATTGGAATTTATTCCCATTAGCACTTAGGCCTAATTTGGGAGAAGAGATAGATTTGGTGAGATAACTTTTATATAGGTAAATTATCCTATATTGTTATTAATTTGGAGGTAAATTTGGTGGTATAACTTTTATATAGCTGGATTATCTTACATTTTTATTTGCAAGCTAGAAGGGTTATCTTGTCAGGCTAACTTGCTATAGTTATGAATGTAGAGGGATAGGTAGAAGGGATATCCTGTGTTTACCATTGTGTTGTTTGGGAGTTTGGTTGAGGGATAAGCTACGGAATGACAGTATTTCTCCTAAAGTTGTATGTTTCAAAATTAGTTGGTAATTTAAAAGAAAATATTGCTCTTAGCTATCATTTTAATTACATATTTTCTAGTTTATTTTTATTTTTCAAAATAGCAAGGAAGTAGAGGCAACGGTTAAGTTGTTCATTTATTAGTAGTTTAAAATATTCATAGACTGGTAACAAATTAGGGGTTACTTGATGATGGTGTTAAGAATATATAAAATGACCTTTTTATTTCTCTTAAACTAACTTGTACTAGTTATATTTAGGCACAAACAAATGATATTTGAGTTTTGAACCAACTTGCATCGGTGATATTTTAGTTCTGAATCGAATATCACTAGTGATATATTAGTTTAGAGCTAAATAAATATCATCCGTGACATTTGAATATTTCAATTTTAAACCAAATGTTATCGGTGATGAAAAGATGGGTACATAGTATGCAAAACTTGACAGATCAAGTCCAAATATCTCCTTCCCATTATGCTGAAGCAATTCCAAATCTGTTCGAGGGTGCTTGCTTGCACTTGATGCCTCAGCTTCAAATATGTTGAGGGGTGCTTGCTTTCATCTATTTCTGTTGCGGAAATGGAAGGAGACAAGAGGAGGAGCTTGTTACTTGGTGTGGATGTGAAGCTCTTCTATGGTTCTACCATTTGTCCTATGGAAAGGAAGGAGGGAAGCATTAATGTCGTAGGATTGGAGGAGAAGAGGGAGGGATGGTGGCAAAGATGGAATGATGGTCTGGCAAAGACCCCACGTTAATGGTGTAGAGCAGGATACTAGGTAGAGGGTTAACCCACGAATCCAAGTGGGTTAACCAAGGAAGTTCTTTAACAAAGGTGCACTTAAGAGTAATTTATCTTATCTTAAATGACCATATCCCAGGTCAAAATAGCTCCCCACCCAAATTAGGTTAACTCTCATTTTCATCGGTTAACCTTGTTTCCAAACTAACCCTTAAACATTTGGTGAATGGTCAATCCAATGAACTTCCTGAATGGTTGCCTTGTGGGGGCACTGTAGGGGCAATCCCACGAGTTATAAATGACAACAAAGTGACTTGATAGATGTTTCTAGGTGATTGATAGCTGTTAAAAGTACGATGTTTCATCTTATCTACAGGTTTTACTTCTCTGCTTTTTCAGGATACCAAAGTCGCCTACCCAATGTGCTTCATTCATTACGGGATGATTTTGAAAAAGAAATAGTTTTTGTAACGTCACAAAGTTAAGCTCAAGTTTAATTGACAAAGATTGCTCTCAATAGCCTGTTACGTATAGGCCAATTGGATTTAAAATAATTACTCAAAATACTTACATCTGAGTTGTTAAGAAACAGTTCTTAGTCATTTGTATCCGATTACTCAATGTCATTAGTTTTTCAAGTGAATAAGCACCACATGGTTCTCATGAGTCCCAAGTGGATCCCCAACTAATCTCTGTACTTGAATAATAAAATTTGTTTGAATCCTAAATCTTAGTTGAGCAATGAGCCTCAACCAATCCAATGTTGCATCTAAATCTAGCTTACGTGGAGTTTGGAATCATGTTTGGTGATTCCTATGGTCGAATCCTCAACTTTATTCAAACTATCTCTGAACCTCATAGGACTAGTTTACCTTGAGGATTAAGAAAATAGTGTTAAGAAATGTGAAACAAATGTTAATTCTCAACTATGTTTACTTGCAGAGTGATGTTAATATTAATTTGTGTTTACTTGAATTAGCGCTAAGTTGTTGTGGTGACCAATGTTAGAAAGAGAGAGAGAATTGCATGTGACTTTAACACAGGTTTAGCTAACATTAATAGCAACCATTGTTAAGGGGGAAAAATCAATGATAAGTAAAAAGGAGTTAAATGATGAAGCAAACATGTCCTTAACCCTCCAAATAAACTAAACCTTAGTGTGCAATCCCCACCATGCCTGTAATGAACTTGATTACATGCGCGTTCTAGGAAGGGTTCTTATGTAAAATTTTAAAGGATGCAGGTTGAGAAATGCAAAAGTTGACGCAAAAGTTGATGCGTAGCTGTAAATGTGGTCCCAACCAGCGTCCCTCCCTTTTATGTAAAAAAAGTACTGACACGTGGTGCGGTCTACCACTATTAAAACCAATAACAAATCACTCAAATCACCTTCGGAACCACCTTGCACAGACGCAATCTTATTTTGCACTTGTGCAAAATCACTTTGCACCTTTAAAATAATTTTACACGAGTGTAAAGTAAGATTGCACCAGTGCAATCTTATTTTGAACTACTTTACACCGGTATAATAATATTTTACACAAGTGCAAAGTAAGATTGTACCTTACTTTGTACTACTTTGTACCGGTGTAATATTATTTTGCATGGTTGCAATATTTTTTTCCACAGGTGCAATATTTTCCAAGTATTTCTTCACATATAACAAGTAATTTTACACTTGAAAGGTGATTTTTTAACTTAGGGTTTAGGATTTAGTCTTTAATATTTAGGGTTTAGCTAAATTCTAAATCCTAAATCCTAAAGCATAAGGTAAAAAATCATATTTCAAGTGAAAAATCACTTCTCATACGTGGAATCACTTTCTATAAACCTAAACCCTAAACTCGTATGTCAAAATTGCTTTGCATGGGTGTAAAATCACTTTGGATAGTTGAAACTATCCTTAGAATAATTTTGCACCGATACAAACTGAGATTGCACTGGTGTAAGGATATCTTACAATAATTTATCACCGGTGTAAAGTACTTTATCACCGGTACAAAATTTTTTATCACCTGTGCGTTTTAGGTTAAAGTAGTGTGGTAGTTTTTTTGAATGTGGTGGGAACTACCATGTAACAAATCTTACGTTCTTTTGTTTCTTTACATTAAATATCAATTATCAAGTGGACCAACGTTCTTAACGTTGTGCAAAGTAAAAAATAATATCCCACATCACTTTTTACGTCAGAACCTACATTTTCCTATTTTTTGACAACTTTAAGGCAGCGTTTGGTTGTGGGTTAGTGGAGGGGATATGAGTTAACGTATGAGTAGAGGGTGGGATAGGGTGGTTTCCGAGGGGGTGGGATGAGGGGGAAAATCGAGGGGGTAGGCATGGGAGAGAGAGAAGGAATGGAGAGAAAGAGAGAAATAAAAAAAGTTTTTTAATTTTTTAAATTAAAAAAAAATAATAACTATCCCATTAACATCTATTAATCTTATCTCATTTCTCACAAAATTAACATACCAATCATTAACAATACCATCGATCATTATAATTCCACCGATTAAACACCTTATACACTTATTTCACTTATATTCTATCGGAATATAACACTATCCCTCACCAAATGCAGCCTAAAGTACAATAATACTGTATCTCAGGTTTATAGCCCTCGATCCTTTCCATGGCTATTCTTCACTACCAAAGGTCAACTCGAGATAGAATCCAATGGGCCACCGGCCACCCCGCACGCACACCATCTTACGATTCTCACGGTGCATGTTCCTCCCGATCCAAACCTTCCCTCAAGGGAGCCCTCCAACGCGTCTGCCCCGCCCCCCATCCATCCGCCCCCGAGATCCCTCCCCTCCCCACCCAATCCCCTCCCGCCACGTACCCTTCCTGGGGGACCCGATCCATCCGCCTCCGCCGTAGGCACCCGACCCCACCCAGCCGGTTGCACCACCCACACTGCACGTGCACATGCACCACTTCCTTCCCCACTCCTCCAATACACTCCACTCCCCTCCCCTTCTCCTCAACTTGTATAAAAGCAACCCCCATACCCAATCCTCTCCCCTCCCACCCCCCCCCGCCCCCCCACCCCCTCCTCTCCTCGCATCTACAGTTAATTCCTCCTCCTCTTGTAGATATCTTTTGTAGAGAACGATGTACTCGTGCATGGATAACGCGGCGCCCCCCTTCATCCCGCGCCACCCTTCCGCGGAGCGCCGCTGGAAGCCGAGCGTGGACAACGCCCCCAACTGCCCCCGTTGCGACTCCACCAACACCAAGTTCTGCTACTACAACAACTACAGCCTCGCGCAGCCGCGCTACTTCTGCAAGGGCTGCCGCCGCTACTGGACCAAGGGCGGCTCCCTCCGCAACGTCCCCGTTGGCGGCGGATGCCGCAAGAACCGCCGCGGCAAGCCCATCCGCCTCTCCGCCGTCTCGCGTGGGGACGCCCTCTCCTCCTCCACCCCCTCCGAATGTGACCGCCAACCCCTCAGCTCCGTACGGCCGGACGTCCTCCTGGACGACCCCGCCGGACCGCCCACGAACCCGTCCCGCACCGGCGGCACCGACATCGATCTCGCGGTGCTCTATGCGAGGTTCCTGAACCAGCGGCCGGAGTGCCACCAGGGCCCAATCGCGCCGGAGTTCCCCTTCGACGAGGTTCTCGACCTCGCTGCCGGAGCCCCACCGCAGGAGCTCGATTGCTCACAGCCCGCGCAGGCACCCAATTGGGCTCCTCCTGGGGACGCTCCGCTCTCCGACTTCGCCTTCTACTTCGACCCCACCTCCTGCGACATCGACGCAATCATCGGCAGCAACGAGTCCCTCTGGCAAAATTGCCCGACGAGCCACGGTCAGTTCTGGCAATCCACGTCGGCGCAACCCGCCATGGAAGATCCCGCGGCGTTCCCTGCGCCGCTCTCCGACGCCAACTGGTGCAGCACCCTGTTCGAAGCTTTCAACCACGATGATCTTACGGCACTATAGTTGATAGTATTATTATTACATACACTCTTTGTAATGTGGAGTATATGTGTCATATATATATATATATATATATATATATATATATATATATATATATAGCACGGGTTTTCTGTATTAGTGAGCAAGGGCGTCCCAAAGTGTGGTAAGCATTTTGGATGTAGAATTACTGCCTCCTTCGCCAACGCAAACGGCGGTCATAAACAAAATTTTAAAAAAATAAAAATAATAATAAATGATCGGATTGATGACAAAGAGTACTTGGGTGTTATTATTGATGCATGTCCATCAATGCATAGGGATCGAGTACGAGTCGTAATAATTGATGGCTAACCAACCTAGCGGTGTCCTTGCGATGGATCGTGAAACGGGTAAGGGTGGGAGGGCACGCAACGCGCGTGGGTGGCGATGCTTCGGAGTTGGGGGATGTTGACGTGGAGCTGTTTGCGTACTGTGTTGGAGAGTGGCGCTTCGTGGGGACCACGAGCGAGGCCCTGTTGCCTACACAGATCCTTCGATTGTACCGTAAGCCCAGTGGGGATGTTCCACTTCCCCAAGGAAGAAGTGGAGTCACGTCCCTGTCATCATATCAATGTGATACGGGCAACAGATCTCAGATCTCTCTCTCTCTCCCTTTCTCTCTCATGAGTATGTAAGTTTCAAAGTTTCTAACTCTTGCCCTTGTGGCTCGGGCATGAAATTAGAGAGCTCCGTGCTATATGGGTGGCTGAATTCAAGTTACCCCTTGGCATTCTTTTTTGGCTCGTAGGGTTGCGTCGTCGTGAAGTAATGTAGGGATAAGTTAAGGAGTATTTAGTTGGTTATATAAAAATAAGTAGTGAGATTAAATAATTGAGAGTGTGATATGATGTTAGTAGGTAATTATTTAATAATTTTTTAATTTGAGTGGATGTTTTATGATATGATGGTAATGAATGATTTTAATATGTGAGTTTGTGTTGATTTAATGATATAAATTTTAAATATAAGGAAGTAGATGATTATATTGTTTTATATAATAAGTGTGATTTATATGATTTGGTATAATAGATAATGTTAATTTGTATGTAAGTTTATTTTTATTATACTTTTATGAGTACAATTTATCGAATGGGTTAAAGTAAAAATTGATGTTTTATCTTATTTTTTAGTTTATATATTTGGAAATATCTTTATTCATTTGGGCTGACTTGTTCAAAAAATTTAGAAATTATATTTGAAAATTTACTTTATGTATTTGAAAATTTATGAGTATCTTATTTTTTACTTTATGTATTTGAAAATTTACGTGAGTTTAGTGAATATTATTGTTGACAATTATTATCATTTATTCCATTTATCTTATGTTTAAGTAAGGTAAAATAGGTGTTGTGTATGAAAGCCGTGATATTCATTTCCTTTGGTATTACAAAAATGTTAGTAAAAATCTACTAAACTTCCCAATAATCTATTGGTGTCATTATAGATAATTTCATCGTGCTTTTTCCACGACGCTTTGAGTGGGTGTTTGAACAAGTACATGAATGAGGTGTTAATATTGTGATCGATTAATAATGTAATAATTTAGTTGCCGAAATAACGTAAGAATTACGTGTGTTGAAAGATATTATCATGGTATACATGATAAAAGTAAGATATACCATAGCAATGAAATATAACGAATAAGAGGAATGTGGAAATTCAAAAAATCGAAATCAATGGATACTGATATAATAATTAACGTACCACTTAATGTTTTGATTGTCCATTAGTAAAATTTCTAAAGTGAGACTACATGGAAAAATGTAGGCCATTATGTAATGATGAACAATTTAAAAAAGGTAATAATAGTAAATAAAATTTGTCTAACCTGTCACATTTTGATATGTAGTATTCCATGGAGCTCTTGTTTAAATTGGTTTTCAGTGTTCAAATCAGTGATTTGGAATTCATTTGGGATTTTTATCGGATTTAATTGAGCTTTTTGAGATTTAATGGGTTTGATTATGATGTATGCAAGGATTCCAATGTGTTTGAACTTTGTTTTGATCTGTGGATGAGCATATATCTAATCTAAGCCCTTTGTTAGAGAGTTCTATCAAGGAGAATTAGTCTCCCTGATTTGAGATGGAACAAGGACCCAACGGGTCTTGATCAATCCACAAAATCACCTTGAACACCCATCAATGGTGTTGAAGGAGATTGAGTGAGGAGATCAATGAAAGACCCAAAGCAAAAGCCCAATTGGGGCAACATTTTCTCCTCTATATATCCACTTTTTATGACCCTATATTGGAGGTGTGATGGAGATTTTAAAATATTTTTGGAAGAGGATTTGAAAGGCTTTCAAAGGGGATTGAAAGTCCATTCTATAAACATAATTTCAGATCTTCTTCTCTGATTTCAAGATGATATTCAGACAAGAATGAACACCTGATTTGGATGATTTTTGGATGATTTGTGTACTTAATTCTCCATCAGATTAGCTAAATTTGATGACCATGGCCACACAACAGCCTTTGAAAATGTGTTTAAGATGTCTGGTTTTGGATTGAAGACCTTCTGGTAGTTGCTGTTGCAGTTAACTGCTGCCGGATTTGGTAGCAACTGCTGATTTTGCTGCTGCTGTCCTACTGTAGTTGTTGCAGCTGCAGCTACTGGATGGCTAGATCAATAGGCCTATAGCTTGAATTTAGATTCTTTGAGATAGCTGATATGTTTTACTTGTTGTATATAATGTGTACAAGCTTTCATGTATAATCAATGTCTTTCTAATATCTTTTGAATGCTTGTAATTTGGCTTTAAACTTCCATTGTCAACTCTAAATGTGTAATATGCCCAACTTTGGAAAATTAATGAAAAATGAATGGAAAATCATGTCTCTCTCATTGAACTCCTTCCATATACCCTATAGAACACCACTGAATGCTACTACTGCTATTCCAACCCTCTACTTACACACTAGTTCCTTATGTTCCCTTTTGAAAACTTTTTGAAGGCCTAGAATGAGTTTGACTTATAAATAAATAAAAATACAAGAAAAATTAAAAAAATAAAATAAAATAAATGTGTAGTGAGTAAGAATAAGTATATTTTTAAGTATATGCACAGTTTGAAGGTCATCTTAACCTCTGACTTAGTAGAACATACCAGCCGACGATTCAGTACACCTTAAAACTTAATAAAAGAGCTCAACATGGAAAAATCTAGAAACAACTCTATTCTTCTCATCTCATTCTTTCTCTCTCATCCCCTGTCTCTATTATACATATAAAACCCATAAAAATCAAAAAATTTGAAAAAAGCCTAAAAATACTATGTATACTATGTATATACATGTATATATAAGCTATATGTTAAGCTATTAAGGTATACAATGTAAAATATGTCTATAAACTGTATATATAACTTATGCATGTATTATATAGTATAAATTGAGTATTTAGGCAAATTATTATGCATATAACTTTTTCATATCATTATCTCTTAATTTAATTAACCTCTATGTACTTTAAGCTATATAATTATAGAAACCCCTATAAATAAACTTATTTATCAATGATATTGCACATACATATTTATATATATATAATGTACACTAGAATACATGCAAACTAATTTAATTATATTCTTACAGTAAATAATTAATTTAATAATTTATTAAGTAGTTTACTTACTTACAATAAAATAAATTAGTAAATTAATTTTTTATTGAACTAGTTTATATTGTATATTTGTATTCTAATATTTTAAGTATTTTAAACTAATTTAATTATATTTATACTGTATTATATTATTTATACGTAATTTATATGTATAATACCCTGAAAACTGATATTTAAATGTCTATAAATTAAAATAAAACTTGTAAAATTCAATAAAAATATGTATTAAATAATTTAACATGTATCTTAATATTGTATAATGTCAATTTCATTGTTAATTATGTAATTTATACTTTAATTAACAAATTAACTTATATACCAATGTATATACTTTGTAAACTTTGGATAATTTAATTATATAGTAAAATTAATTATTTTTATAAATAAATTATATAATTATATAGCTTTATATAAGGGCTTCATAACCATATAATTTAATTTAAATTTGAAACTAATTTGGGCCCTCAAATTAAGGGCCAAAATCAAGCAAATCAGACGTTGCTTGGGCTGAAGACACAGCAACTGTGGCTGGCGCTAAAGCGCCACATCAGAAGTGAAGGAGTGCATACAACGCTATATAAGGAATTCTTCACGAGGCCCTACCGGTCTCCATGGCACTAGGCACCCCACACACATACCCTTTCCCTCCCTTGAGCATACAAATGAATTGAGATTATGTGCCTGTGGCGATGGCTATAGTCTGAAATGTGAGTGCGGTGCATGGCGGGGAGCTGTGCACTTGTGCACTGTTCATGGGCCTGGTTAGGCTTAGTAATGAGCCAAAAATGTGGTTAATGCACCTAATTAAGGATTAAGGTGGCCTTAATAGAGGTCTGGTCCAACCCGTGTATGGGTGCTGTGTATCCCTCGAAAAGGCTACTCAACAATTAAGGGCTAATTTTTTATTAAGACGAACAGTAATCAAGGCTTAACATCAGAGAAGGAAGAGGAAAGAGCACCTATATAAATATGGTATAGCTTTAGTGACAGATATATTTGTCACTACAGATAATACTATATGTCAGTATAAACATTAGTTTTTACCTTAGCTTATGTATATGTTTTTCGAAGGTTTTAGCGACACTTTATATGTCCCTGTAGATATATTATATGTTACTGTAGATATTAGTAAGTTAAGTTAGTACAGTATATACTATTACTTATTATTGTACCCTTAACTAAGAATTATTATTATAAGTTGTAAATAGATAATATAAAATATTTATTTATGATTTTTTATGCTTGTTTGTAGATAAATATTTTCAAACATTATAATTGATCCTTGTGTTTAAAATTGATTCATTCTTTCATTATTTAATTAATTCCTTCATTATTTTATATAAAATTAATTTTTTCAGAATTAAATAATATTATTGGACTTAGAGAGTAATGTATATCAATAACTGCCTCCTAGTGAACAACCTGAAATAAGCCAGTAAAAAATAACTATATAAATAAAATTGATGCGACAACTATTTGTATTTGAGACATATACTACAACAACGATGTTTTTTAAAACCCCTTTTTAGTATGAACCGATAGTCGACGATCATATTTTTGGCACTATTACAGGAGATAAAAACCCGTCAACAGCACTTTATTGTGATTGCTTGACGAATGTCGCAGAAAGTCAATCAGTAAGCAGTTAATATAACCATTCATAAGTAACGTCATACATTGATAAGGATCAACATTAGCTATGACATAGTTATGAAATAGACATGCAGTTCGACATAGTACCAACAACGACCAACATAGATAAGAACTACCAACAGACAAAATACTGAATAACACATAGAGAAGAACATTAATCTATCAAATTCTCGAAGATTTCCCTGAAAGGCCCGATGTAGTTTTGTTATGACCCGGTTCCTGAATCCCTACAGGACATGAGAATCGGACTGACTTGACTGATCCCAAGACCCAGTTGTCTAATGAGCAAGTAACAAAAAGCAGTAAAATAAACCACATTCACCATGCAAGTAACTACCAGTAACAAAAGTACAGCAGTAAAGAAGTAACTACTACAGTACACACCACCACAACAGTAGAGAATTTAAATAGGTACAGGAATGTAAAGTTTACAATAAAAGAGTACATAAGTGTAACAAAAATACTCACTACAACAGAACGGTACAACAAAAGGGTACACTACTGGGCTTTATTGGGCCTAACACCCTCCGCTGCCGTAGGCTCTGGCTGCTCAACACCTGGACCTGAAAAAGGTTATGAGTGCAACACGTCAGCGAAAGCTGAGTAGAGTGGCAACCAACTAACTAAAAATAGTAAGGTGGACAGGTAGCTGTTATTTTCAATTTCTTTCTTTCTTTAATTAATTATTCTTTCTTTCATCACTTGGTTTATGTATCAGGTCTTTTTCTTGATCTCGAATGTTCCTCATGGGAACGATCTTGATTGCGGTCTTTTCTGAAGCATAGAAGTAGCACGTGGTGCTCTCCTGGCAGGGAAAGTCCCCCGTGGTGGTCTTATACTCAGTCAACCACCCCAAGGTCGCTGACATACATAACGGTGACTACGGCACGCGCGATAAATGCACGGGTAGCTACCCCGCACTGGCACGCGTTCAGTCGTTTCCGTTAATGGGCACACCCAAAGCACAACACGGAACCAATATAGGGAAGAGCCCTCTCAGTAAAAGGGGTCTAGCCCCTCCACAGTAACCAAACAGGGGTATCGCCCCTCCACAGTCCGCGCACCCTCGCTTGACTACTCTGATTTGCCCAGTGGGCCAAACAAGTCGATGTAGGACGGCTAGCTGAACCCTGGGCCCCGTGGGGTGGCTAGCTCTCTCCCTACACTTGTAGATCCCCCTGGTACTATGTACGCGAGGGCCAAAAAGTTGGTACAAAGTGGCCAGCCCTAACCCCGGGTCCCAACCCTAAGGCGGCTAGCTCCGCTCTATACTAAACAGGGGGATAGTCGCTCTCCTTGGTACTCCGTACTCAAGGGCCAACTCACTTCCCCATTCACATTTCCAGTTCCATTCCGTTTATTTTCCAGGAGTTCTACTCCTAATTTCCCGTAGGGTTCATGCTCATGTTTCTCAGGCCAAGCAATATTAGGTTTCATCATTTCAGGTTTATTCACAGATAGCTCGCGTTTTCAACATTCAATCTTTCATTTCCAATTCATATATAGGTAGCTCGTATTTAATTGCAAACAACAGTAAATTAACATGCAACAGTTGCTAACAACAGCACTTTACATTTCACAGGCAGCTGTTATCCAATTACAGGAAATTGTTATTATTTTATTTACTCATCCAAGATTGCAATCCATGCATTCAATACAATTGTTCCAGTGTTTCTAGTCCTAGGATTCATGCCATACCCTAGGATCTAACATTCAATCTAAGGTTTTTAGTCCTAAGATTCATGCCAATCCCTAGGATCTAATATTTATTCCAGATATGCATTTATATTTGTAATTAACTAGGGGAAGCCATTCTACCCGCAAAACCAGGAGTAATGGGGACTCGATTGGCAGGTCCACGTGCCTTCGCAACCTCCAAATCCGCAACGGAACGAGATCCTAACACAAGGATCAACCACAAGGAACCACTCAGAATAGGATAAAAGCATTTCAAACAAGTAGAGGAACTTATACGTAGAAGAATAGAATCTTAAACGCGAAAATCAGACCTTAAACGGATCCTAAACGGGTCAGAAATGACAATCCTGACTCAAATCAGACGTCTGGAATACCTTCCAGACGTCTTAAAAGGAGTCCAGAACCACACCTCACTCTGCGCTGCTCTTCAGATGTCCAGGAATCCTGTTGAACCGTCTGGACCTAGTTCCAGACGTCCGACCACTTCTCTGGACGTCTGGAGACTCTCCCCTCCATCTGGTGCCTCACCCAGACGTCTGAACCGCGTGGGAGGGCGTGTCCCACGCCTTCCCGAAGCGAATCCTGCACGCGCATGCAAAATCTATTTAATATGGCACGAAACTGTGCCTCGGCGGAACGACCTGCAAGGTCGTATCCGCAAAGAGAAGCATAGGGCACAGGATGTACCTCTCGGTCATCTGCAGCCTCGTCCAGACGTCTGCTACGTCGTCTGTGTAGATTCGCCCTACCAGGAGGGGGTGACGTAATAATTGCGGAAATAAATATAAACAATCTCACAAAATAGACAATCACACAAGTACACAAGTATTTTTAGGTGGAAACCCAAACTGGGTGAAAACCACCACCTAACCCTCTCGAGTTAGGATTTTCCGATCAACCAAGTTGATCAAAATCTACTAAGAGAATTACTTTAAACGAGGATGATTCAACCTCAAATACAACCACGCTACAAGTGCGAGGGTAGCGTTCCTTAACCCCTTCTCTTCATGAGAAGGATTTTGTCCCTCGAAGGAGACGGGAATTCGCAAAGCGAATACCCAACCAAAAAATAAAGATAAAAGAACAATAATCCTATAGAGCCAACAAAGTAATTTTAAACCTAGCTTCTATAGGAATTAGGAAACTCCCCTTTGAAAGGAGTGCGTCGACGACGCAGATGCGTGAACAACACGACGGCGCTACGTCGCTCTTGAACTACGGCGGGAGAGCGGGTGCGCAAAGCTTGATGCTCTCTAGATGTAGAGCTTGAGCTTGGAGAGCAAGAGCTTATTTTCTTGGACACAAAAGAGTGGAACTATGTTGCTTAGGTGTGTCTAGGTTTCTCTTGGTGTGTTTTTTTTTGTTGCAAAGGTTCCCCTCTATTTATAGAGGCCTTAGGAAGGCTTTGGAAGGCTTAGGAAAGGTTCCATAGCCGTTGGGTACAAAGCCCAAGTGAATCAACCCAAAATCAGGAACAATCATTGCACTGACAGGCTTATCAGACGTCTGATTCTGGCATCAGACGTCTTGAAGACCACTTTAAGACGTCTGATTTCAAGATCAGACGTCTGATTTTGGGCGGGTCTCTTCCTAACTTGGATCAGATCTAAACATGGTTCTGGCGCAAGTCCATCAGACGACATACAGGACATCTGGCACTATGTTTGGACGTCTGGAAACCTATTTTTTCGTGGGAATGGATTTGCAATGGCTAGAAAATCTCTGAGAGGAGATTTTCAGGTCAGTCGAGGCAAAATCGTCAATTATCAGACGTCTGGAATGGCTTAAGGACGTCTGATAAGGCTCTAGCGGTCATATCCTTAAGTGTATTCTAAGAGAGCCAACGGTTCACTAATTGGACGTCTGGTAAAGTCATCAGACGTCTCATAAGACGTCTGGTCTAAGGTCTGGACGTCTGATTTCATCAGACAGAACTAGTTATATCCAGCCTAAAAGTTATCAGACGTCTTAAAACATTTTACCAGACGTCTGATTTGGGAATTAGACGTTTGGAAACTCTGTTTGAACCCTACATTGGTTTTCTAAGTTCTTTACAAAAAACCTAAGTATCCTAGGGTTGTGCCGGTGTTCCTAGGACTACTGTTAGGGTACTTTGAGGCTCTTTAACATGAATCTAAGTAAAAAATAAAGAGCAAGAAAATAAAGACAAAAGTACATGAAAGGAATAAAATAGAATTCTATCCTATTCTTCTTGTCCTTCCATCTTCAATCTATCGCTCCTCGCGAATCTTCTCTGTTCTCCGACAAGCACCTCCAATCCGTCCTGGATGCGAGCTCGAATTCCGTCTAATCACATCTACATTTGCAATTTGACCTAAAATCTAAGACTCCAAGTGTAAATGTTAAATGACACGTGTTTTGTTATCATCAAAATAAATGATCGTGGTGCTCTAGCACCAACAGTCTGGATGTAGATCCAGACGTCTGATTCTGCAAAAAATCCCAGAACCAGAAGCTCCTGCGTCTTCTTCGCACTGCACGCAGCAGCGTTGCGTTCGCTCGTCCGTTGCTCTCGCTGCAGCAGCGTTGGGGAAACCTCCCCAGCACAACACTCCACCTCACTCACGCCCAACCTGCCTCGAGCTTCTCCGGCGAGCTCTCTCATGGCTCCTGCGCTCTCCTCACCTCTCCTTCTCACGCTGCTCCTCCTCTCCGCCGCTCTGCTCGCTGCACCCGCCGCTCTCACTCTCACTGGAGGAAGGAGAAGGTGGATGGGAGTGGGGTGGCGTGAGGGAGAGGAGGGTGTATAAGTAGGCCTGGGGGGAAAGGGTTCTGAGATTCGGCGAGGGGAAAGAAAGAGAAGGAATGCGGCGAAGCTCAGTCTGCGCGCGGCATGCGCGTAGACTCGAGACCGTATGCACACAAAAATTGATTTCCAGACGTCTGGGAAGGTGTCCAGACATCTGACCCAAGTCCCAGATGTCTGACCCAAGTCCCAGACGTCTGACCCAAGTCCCAGACGTCTTAAGGGGCTTTAATGGCACGGGTCTTAATAAGTTTTGGAGGACATCTTCATGGCAAGCCTAATCCATCAGGTCCTCGAATAGTTCCATGAAAGGGAATTGATGATCACGCAACCTTCTGTACTTCACTCCAACCTACGAGATGAAAAGAATTTAGAAGGTTTACATGATATTGATTAAATGATAAAATTTGAGTAGTTGATATTGTATATAATCCCATTGGATAGGATCAGCTGGAACAATGACATTGTGTGCGTCGTCCCAGTGCCAACTAGGATCTTCCAATAGATTGATGATTAACCTGTACATATTTCTAAGAAACTTCCACCGACTTTGAATTAGATGTATTGGAATGGCCTCCTCGAAATGAAATTCCATGTGTTCTTTAGTGATGAACCAAGCAGTTGTCGTGAATGAACCATGAATAAACTCCTCATTAAATTTCTTGTTCCTCAAGGTCCTAAAAAGCCATTCGTCTTCTTCCTTAATCCATGCCCTTAGTGCCATTCTAAATTTGAAAGAGTTGTTAGAACTGTTAAAAAATGATTTCAATGGCATGGCAAATGAAGTAGTTGCAATGTAAGGACATAATTTATTTCAATATAAGAAAGCCATGTATAAGAAAATCTGTTCAACAAAAAATGCATGGCATAAACTTTGCTTTCCTCAATGAGGGTCTCTGCATGAAAAAGAAAGTTACCTTTCGATGATTGTATCCTATAATATCATTGTATCCCTTGAGAGCTCTCTGTTACATAATATTAAGTAGAGTTTTAATACAAAGTTGCAACATTGACTGAATTTAACTTTCACATCCTTTGATAATATCTCCGGATTACATGCATTTGAAATGATGATGTTTGAATGCTTGCTTTTCATATTTGACAATTATGGAAATTTCCTTGATGACAACGTCATCATCAGTCATAACTAGCCTTAATTAGTGATAAAGCTGAGGAAGGACCCTTGTGCTGCAAAGAAAGGAAGAAGAAAAGAAGGCTCTCTGAAGAGCCTTGGCTTCATGTTGCAACTAAGTGTTGAACACTTAAGTCGTCTAAAGAAAGGCGCTGTCGTTTGATCACTGTTGATTCATTTGAGATTAATTGATAGATGGGATATATGCTTAATAAGTAGTAATTTAAATCACCATTCTTTTGTCTTCCTGCCTTCTTCTTTATTCGATTAAGCTTTTGAGTACTTGAGCTTCTTATTGAACATGTTTTTGAGTAAATGAGTTATTGAACATCTTTATTTTACTTCATTTATCGTGCTCAATATTCCTAATTAAAGATTAGTGCTGTGGATTCCACTATTTCTTACAGTCCTATCATGTAGATCTTCAAAGTCAGTAGACTCTGATGACTGAAACTTTAACAAGCAATCGAGTTGGAAAGCTGTCCATACGAAAATGGATGTAGAATTTAGGGCATCCAACTATGCCCAAGTGTATGGAAACTCAACCAACACATAAAACATAGAACAAACTCCAACAACACAAGATGCTCACTTTCCAAACAATAAACAACCATGACTGAGAGGATCAACCTGGAGTTCATGCGAACTCAAAATCTTTTCTAAATGAATTCATGATAAATTCTTTTAATTAATCATTGTTTGGAGTAATTGAAGAACTTTTGGGGTTCCTTGTGACCTTAGGAGTTTTTTGAGTACATTCTCGATAAGTTTCGTGGAGATTTGATATCCAGTCACATATTCCTGAGTTCACCATAGCTCCGATGAGCTCCGGTGACCTAATCAAAAGCTTCAGCCATCAGAACTTCTTGAGAAGCTCCAGAATACTTAGTTGAAGCCTAAGGATCAAGAAGATGTGCTTAGACTTGTGTTTAATCGATTCTACTTATCTGTTAGAGTTCGTCTTCTCCAACTCTAGTGGATTAGGAGAGGATAAACCTCTAAGGGGTAGAGCTTAAGAATAGATCCAAAAGGTTTAGTGGACCTTGTACAACCTACTTAGATCCTCAAATTAGACTAAGAACCTCCAGAGACTTCAGCCGAACAACCCTCCTTCTCAGCCCAAGCAACAGTGCCTATGAGCACTGTTTGAGTGCTAACAACTCCACTTTGAAGTGTGGAATAATTTCCTGAGGTTGAAATAGACCTATTTAGGTCTCTGATTTGATCAGTAAGCTTTTAATTTTAAAGTCAATTTTTTATGGCAGTAGGGCAAACCTGGAGCGAACGTAAGGAATTTCGAATTGATTCAATGATTTCATGGGATGGTTCACTTCCTGGAGTGATTTAGATTGCATTTTAAGTGATTTGATTGAGTTATATCGAGATTTGATTGAGATTTTGCTTATTGTGTGTTTTGGGTTGTTTTGGAACCCAAAGATTGTTCTTCATGGTTTTGATGAGATTTGAACCTAAATCTCATCCACATTTGTCACATTCAACCTCCTGAATAGGTTCAAGCCTCTTCTTCAGGTCTTTAACTCTCTGCTGGCCCAATTAGAACCTAAAATCAAGCTTTAAGCTTCCAAAATGGAGCTCCTTCCCTTCTGAAGCTTACTGAAGCTTCCATGCTATCTCTTTCCCTCCCTAAATCGTACAGAATGACTTACTGAAGGCATTTAGGCCCTCAAATGCAGGCATACTTTCCTCTGCAGGTCGTCAGACCTGAGGATTCACCTCTGAGAGCTGTTACAGACATAGCAGAGTAGCCATGTTTCCCATTCAAGTTAGTGGATCAAACTTGATCCAATCATCAAATGGATGATGCAATCATGTAGAGCACATCAAGAGATCTCCAATGAACTTTGGATGAACCAATTTGGTTGAGTGAGTCAATGGGAATATGCATTGGAGGATCAGTCAGAATGACAGCTACACATGAAGGAGAGGCCAGCTAGATAGTCCCACCTCGGGAGTCTTCGACAGTGTGTGTTGGTATAATACCAAAACCTGTGCTGGACCCCTCGATCGTCAGCGAGGGTGTAAAGAAACTTATGAGCATTTCTTTGGGCGCGTACGTGCACGTGCGTGTGTGTGTGCCCAGGCGTGTGCCTGTGTGTGTGCCTGGGTGGGTGAGCAAGTTTGTTGGGCCTGTGATGGACCAGAACTGTGCATTGGGCTGAAATGAATTAAAATGCACCTAATATGAATTAGGCCCAGTTTAATAGGGCCTGGTCCTACCCATCTGGGGTGCTACGTATCCCTAAAAGGCTGGGTCGCTCATTAAGTACCTAATTTTTGTTCAGTGAAGCAATTAACGAGTTGAGATGAGCATTAAAATCGACTAAGTGTGGAGAATATGAGTGCACAGTAAGGGAGAGAATTAAGTGAGGAAAAGATTAAAAGAGCTCGTGAGATTAAGAAAAGCTAAAGAGGAAGATTAAAGAAAGAAAGAGATAGAAAAATATAAAAGTAGAGAGTCGAGCAAGAGAGAGAGAGCACAAAAGAAAAAGAGAAATAAAGAGAAGAAATGAATGAACAGAGAAAGAAAGTAAAGAAATCTGATGTCCAATAACATCATGAGAAGTCTAATTTTTACTTTTAAGTCGACTAACTTCTTCCTCGAACATTTGATTAATGGCTGAAGCTATTGTATTGTATATTTTGAGCTTTAATTGTTGCAAAAGGCATGATAGATTCTTGTAAACATTTCTTATGCCTTATATTTTGAGAAATCTCTTGTAATAAACATTCTACTTGGTTTTTAATGACAAATCTTTCTTGTATAATTGTTTCTATTAAATGGAATATTGGATGTTTAAGTTAAATCTTTCGTGCAATTATTCATGTACTTAACATATATTATATTTATTAATCTGATTGATTAAATAGTTAGTAATTATGCCTTAGAAGTTAATGGTGAATTAAGTTTACTATTATGGCTCCTAGTGAACGATCTAGACTTAACCGGTTAAATAAAATTATAAAATCTTAAATGTTAGGTTAATTTGACCCTATACTACACTTACGACACTAATTCAAGTTAACCTAAGTTACTTCTAATGCACTTAATTAAGACTAATAATCTTAATTAACTGTGATGAGAAATAATGCATCAATTACATCAATGCAAGGGACTCAAAGCGCCTATGAATTAAATAGCATCAACATCATAGTTTGATTATTACTCTTGAGAAGAAGAGGACAAGGTTCAAGGTTAACATATAGCAAGTTTTGAAATTTACTTCATATTGATGTCAAAACCGAGCATCATATTTTTAACTTTCATAGCACCATCATTCAAAAAGGATTCCAAAACAAAAAAAAAGAGATGTCAAGAGGAAAATAGCACCAATAGTCTAACCATGAGAAAAACACAGACAAAGCAATCTAACATGAAATTCTTGCGATGGCTACCACCATCGTGTGTACATTCGATCATGTGAGAAAAGTTATTGCTACATATACCACCAAACAATCAATTACGACCTTTGCATAAAATATGGCCTCCTAAACTTGACGACGAACTTTACGAACATTGGAGTTAGTATCAATCACTATCCCCTTAATATGGTCCAATTCGTTGAGCAAGGTAATGCTTTCAATGTCATCTTTCTTCTCAGCTTCATCTTCTACTCATTTGAAGAAATTACAATTCTTTGTCTGACATGTGTAAAACCTCCTACCTTTGCTCCATGCTTTACCGACTGTTCTTACGACTATCGGACGAGTACACCAACATGTCACACAGGGATTGGATCCTCGATTCCGGCTAGTGGAACTCTGCGAGGGTGAATCCATGTTCCTTGACGAAATTGTTTAAGTTATTCTATGTTTGCAGAAATTTATTTCATATTTACACTGAATGATTTCCTATATAGAATATGACAAATTATAACTACTTGCTAATTGAAGGAAAATTGAAGCATAATATAACTTGGATGATTTAGTATAAGTTATTGGTATATGTTATTCGATCCTTCTCCCTACTGCAAAAAAAACATACCCTTTATGGATATTCCATGCAAATATTGGGACTAGAACACTGCGCATTGATGTTCATGTAAATGATACGGCATAGATGTTAATCGAGTAGATATTTGGCAGCTAAATTCTCATCCCAATAAAGTTTTCAGCAACATATGAAAATAAGGAAATTTGCTACTTCGTAGAAAAGATTTAACCACATACACTTAATGTAGATAAGATTGTACTAGTAAACAACAGCTACACAATGATAGTATCCAACTCCTATGAAGGATATGAAGTACATAACTATCACTGATGTAAGGTAGACAAAATGTTATCGCGAAGCTGGAGTAGCTGCCTCCTCGCTCACTGTCCATCTAATTGACTATCATTACAACCAGAGTGAATTATAGGAAATATCGACCTTGCAAACACTAATGCAACTTGTCGACCTGTTGGAAGATATTCGTTACATGGAAAGGGTTAAAGATGCTCATACATTGGAATATTTTAAATAGTATCAAGCATCAGACCTCCAACCATTGATGTTCTCCTCATCGAGGAACAAGCGTACATGCAACATAGTCCCATTCCCTATCATGAAGTTTGAGGAGGTCATTTATCAATAGAAGTATCTCGCGAAACTGCATCCAACAAGTGTGCAACATGTTCACTCTAGGGTAAAAGTGTGTAGCCTCGCCGAACTCGGCTACAATATTCGACCAACCTACTCGAGTAAAATGATGATGCCAATACTCTCTCGCTCTTCGCTTCCTCCTTAGTAGAACGTAAAGGCGGTGCCAATGTTTGTCGCTCGACAACAAGTGTGTCATTCCACAGTGAATACCTATGAAGATTCCCTTACTTGTAATAGAAGGTAACTAAATGAATATTTGTGTAATGTTTTACGTTAAAATTTCGCTCACATCTTGTGATAATATAGGAATCATATTTTCGTTTGATCTTCTCAATATAAAGATATAAACAGATGACTTGAGAAGAACATAACCATCATTGTATACCCATCATTCGTCGTAATTAAGGGAGAGATATATCTAATGATGTTTTCTTTAAAACTGAACGCCAATAGCAGACATATATAAAGCATAATTGGTATGACATCTGATGAGAGCCTCATCATGAGCCATAACTAGCTCATTTAGACCCAATAAAGAAGATAAAAGCTCCTACATAACCTAGAAGAAGGCTTAACTAAAGGAACAAGTGCTCTGAGAAGAAAACATGAAATAAAGGTTAAAACTGTAATTTTACCATTGCAGTACATAAACTGGGTTTCTCAAAATCAAAACATAGGTCAAATGGTCTAAATAATATAAAAAGTGGGTTGAGTCAATCAGAAATGGGTTTACATGCAATCTAAGAATTAAATGACACTTGGTAACCCTAAAACAGACCCGCTTAAATTAACAAGGGTCAGGTCAGAATAAAAATCGAGTAAACTCTCTAAAAATCATGGAAAAACATCCTCTAGGGTTTAGAACACTTAATTTGGCCTTTGGAACCCAGTTTGACCTAGATTAGGGTCCTATCTCTTCAATTAACCTAATTTGGGATTTTACGTAAAATATCCAGTCAAACGTGGTCAAACCTAAAATCCAACTTAACCATTGGATTCCTTAGGTCAAAATTAGGTTTATACCAAAATTTGGACCTAAGGGGAGGTCATCTTGACCTACTTTGCAATTTAGTACACCCAAATCATAATTTGGTCCCTATCTTTTGAATATCTTTGTAGAGAGCCCCCTAAGTTCCTCGCCACCTTTGCAATCAGGTCCTACCGCCATTATTGGGGCAGAATCCTGCTCCGGCGAGGATTTGAGAGGGAATCCTCTCTGATTGCTTAGAGATCCCCTCCCAGAAATGGAAGGGAGATTCTCTGAGGAATTCCCTTCCGTCTGAGGCCAATCTTGATCCCTGGTGTGAATCCAATCTCTCTTGCGAATGCACGAGAGATTTGGGTATCTTAACCTCTTTCCATCTCCGGCGACCGACCTCAGACGATTGCGTGCCCTCCACGCCCTGAACAACCGGCCCAGTGCCTATAAAAGAGACTACACCTCCGGCCGCTCATCTTTAGCTTCATTTGGCCGAGTTTCCACCTCCAATTCATCTCCTCCTGCCCGGCCAAAGTTCCCAGCAAGCTCCGGCGAGCTCCCTCTCCCATCCTCTTCGCTCTGCCACAAAACCAGTGGCAGAGTTAGCCTCCTGACTCTCCTCCGCGTCGCGCAGCACCCGCGCATGCCGTCTCAGCCCCATCGTCGCCGCCGTTCTCCCCCACTAGGCAGCATCTTCTCCGGCGACAGCAGGTACTACTGTTCACCTCTCCATCCCCCTTCATCCCTGTAGTTAGGCCAAATACCTTCTCCACATTCCCCTCTCTCTTTTTCCCTTGCTATTTTAGCTACTTCCCCCCGACAGTGCCTAAACACCTCCATCTTCCTCGCCTCTGACCGACCTCCGACGAGCCGCCCACACCACTCCGCCCCTCCACACGGCTCGCCAACCATCTCGTGAGCTCCGCCTCACCACCAGGAATTCATTCCACCCCTCCACTGCCACTCCAGATCTCCCCAATAACCCCCCGAACAACCCCACACATCCGGCCACAGGTTGACCTAGGCACGCACGCCTAGGCTGACCTGCGGCCTGCAGCACCGTCCACCGCCTTCGCCGTGCTACGGCTAAGGTCTCTAGCTGGTCTGATTGGGCTGAGAGGCTCGTTTGGTGTTTGACAGTGTTGACGCTCCTGCCGCCATGGACGACAGTTGAAGAAGCTCCGTAGCAGCTCCAGGCGCCAGGGTTCCCAGGCTGCAGGTGCTACGTATTCGTGCGGGTGTCGCGAAGTGCCCTGGTCCAGCAAGGAGCACTAGCAGAGCCAGCAGCTGTGGGGATGACACGCAAGTCTACGGGCGCGCGCGAAATCAGGGTAGAGGCTTTAGTCCCACATCGTGGAGAGCCGAGGCGCCGCTGCGCCATAAATTGAATTTGTGATATTACCTTAACCCTCCATAAGCACAGGGGTGAGGTCCCTCACCTGCCCTCACGCCCGCCTTGTCTGCGGTTTCATCTCGAGGATCTGGCGGGATCTGACCCAACCCAATCCTTGAGCACTCCTCGCGCATCACCACCTGCCGGTGCGCCTGGTCCCGGGTGCGAAGCTGTAACGAGCGCATGCCCCAGACGCCTTTTAAGACGTCTGGGAGGTGGCCCAGACGTCGGACAAGACGTCTGGGATCACATCCAGACGTCTGACTAGACGTCCGGGATAGTTTACAGACGTCTGGAGAACAGTTATGTTCGCACGGGAGATTCGTCTGCGCGCCTGTGCGCGCAGACCTGCGATTCTTCCCTCTTTTCTCTGCGGCTGCAGGCGGCTGCGACAACCTTCTCTCTCCTCCTCGCGCGGCCTTAAAGGGGCGCGCCTCCCCTCCTGTCTCCACCGTCTTCTTCCTTCTTCTCCTGCCTGTGCGCGAGAGCGAGCGGACGTGAGGGCGCAGCGGCAGCGGCAGCCGCAGTGAGCGCGGAGGAGGTGCGACGTGCGAGGGCGGGGCTCTGCCGTGAGGGCGAGCTCGTCGGAGCGGCTTGGCCGACCGGCGGAGGGCGCAGGGGGCGCGGATCGACGCGGGCTGAGCAGCAGATGCGCGAGGTGCGACGCGGGCGGCGTCGCGAGCGGAGGCCGAGCAGGGTTCTGATTCTGGAAAAATTTCAGAATCAGACGTCTGGATTGATAGCCAGACGGCAAGGTCGACGTCTGTAAGATCATACAGACGTCTGAAAGGTGAGTTTCCGCTTTCTTCTTCCTTCTTGTCGACTGACCGTACTGAGGGAGGGGGGTTGGCTGTGTGCAGGTTCGCTGATTCGCCATCCTTTGCGAATCAGACGTCTGGAAGTTGTACCAGACGGCGGGAGTGATCTACAGACGTCCGTGTGGACCATCGGACGTCTAGGGTATAGGACAGACGTCCCCGCAGACTTCTGGACGTCCGGGGAACCAAGCTGAATAGGTAATTCTCTGATCCACCATTTAAGACGTCTGGAAGGAGTTCCAGACGTCTGATTTTGCACAGTATTGTCTTTCTCGACCCGTTTAGGGCCTGTTTGGGCTCCGTTTTCCGCGATTCGAGTTGCGTTCGTTTCAGAATTAATTCCTCTACCCGCCTACAGTAGCTATACACTGTTCTGAGACACTCCTTGTGTTTGATCCTTGTGATAGGACCTCGTTCGGTTGCAGTCTTGAGAGTCGCGGAGGCACGCGGGATTCCCGATCACGCCCCCATTACTCCCGTTGTACCTGGTAGAGTGGCTTTAAGTATTAATAAAGTCTGTTAAAGTATGGAACCATAACTAGAACCTAGGGCATTGCATGAATCCTAGGAATGAGAAATATATGGAATGATAGCTCCTAGGTGTTGCATGAATCCTAGGGCCGGAAAACTAGATTGTATGATAGATCCTAGGATATGGCATGAATCCTAGGGTGGAAAAACTAGTGGAATGTATATTACTGCAGTCTTGGAAAATTGGAAAGGAATATATAAAGCTGCCTGTAAATTTAATTAACAACTGCCTGTTATGAATAAAGAAACATGTTGAGATCATGGATTTCGAGAATGTGAATCTGGAAAGTGAAACATATGATGTTCTGAGATAAAGAGCTGGAACCCTATGGGGAATTAGGAGTGGAACTCCTGGAAAGAAAAAGGAATGGAACTAAGATGTAGTTTGTACTGTCTCTTGGGTACGCAGTACCAAGGGAAGTACCTGTACCTGTTTAGTGCAGAGTGGGGCCAGCCGCCCTAGGGACCCGGGGTTAGGATTGGCCGCTCTGTACCGACTTGTTGGCCCTCGTGTACGTAGTACCGAGGAGAGCTAGTAGTGTTAGGAGAGTACTAGCTACCCCACGGGTCCCGGGGTTCTGCTAGCCTCCTTCACCGACTTGTTAGGCCCACTAGGGCAAACTAGGGTAGTCAGGCGAGGGTGCGCGGACTGTGGAGGGGCAAGGCCCCGGTTTGGTTACTGTGGAGGGGTTGGACCCCTGTTACTGAGAGGGCTCTGCCCTGGTTCCGTGCTGTGCTTTGGGCGCACCCGTTAACGGAAACGACTGACCGCGTGCCAGTGCGGGCTAGCTACCTGTGCGTTTATCGCGCGTGCCGTAGTCACCGTTACGTCTGTCAGTGACCTTGGGGTGGTTGACTGAGGGTAGGATCACCACGGGGGACTCTCCCGGCCAGGAGAGCACCACGTGCTACTTCTACTTTTGGAAAAGACTGCAATCAAGATCGTTCCCACGAGGACATTCGAGATCAAGTAAAGGATCTGAGAAATAAATGAAATAGTGAGAAAAATTGAAAGATGTAAATAAAGGAAGTAATAGAACATAACAGCTACTGTACACTCTACTGTTTCCTTTAGTTAGTTTGCCACTCTACTCAGCGTTTTGCTGACGTGTTACACTCGTTACCTTTTTCAGGACCAGGTGTTGAGCAGCCAGGGTCGGCGGCTGCAGAGGACGCTGGGCCGAGTAGGGTCCAGTAGAGTTACCACAGCTTTTGTACCCCTTTTTGTTTCTGTTCTAGTGAGTAGTTTTTGTTTCCGCTGTACCTTCTTTACCTGCAGTTCTTGTTACATGATAAATGCTGTTTTACTGTTGTGGTGGTACCGACTGTAGTAGTTTCTTTCCTTACTGCTGTACTTTCTTACTGTTAGTTATATTCATGCTGAATGTGGTTTATTTTACTGTCTTTTGGTTACTTCCTCGTTGGACGACTAGGTCTTGGGATTAGTCGAGTCGGTCCGGTTCTCGTGTCTCGTAGGGACTCGGGAACCGGGTCGTTACAGAAGCCAACCCGATTACCCATGTAGCTCTGGGAGAGCGTCTTTGAGCGAATTGCAGAGAAAGAGAGAGACGTTTGGGTAGAGGGACGGGGGTAGGTTTTGCCTTGGCTATGGTGTGCGCAGGAAAGAAGAAGCAAAGGAAGAAGCGAACACTTAGCAGCTGCAGAAAAGGAAGAAGAGAAGAGACCAAGGAAGAGGAAGAAGCAAGGCAGAGAAGAAGAAGAGGAAAGAAGACTTCGCAGGGAAGAAGGAAGAGCAAGGCAGAAGCAAGACAGAGAACGGAAGAGAGGTCAAGTGAAGACAGCAAAGATCAGAAGAAGGAGAAGAAACAAGAGAAAAGATACAAAGGCAGGAAGAAGAAGCCTTCGCAAGAAAAGAAGAGAAAGAAGAAAGAAAGAAAGATCAGAAGAAGAAAAAGGGGAAAATACTTTTAAGACGTCTGATCTGGGACGTCTGATCACCAGATCAGACGTCCAATTTCATATTTTTTGTCCTAATTACTTTTAATCGCATACATTCATATTTGAATTAACATTTTGAGTAAATTAGAGTGTTCAATTACATTTTGATTAGTAGTAAATTCCATTTGCTCCCCGTGTTCGACCTCGGATACTCTAGTTTTTCGAGTAATAAAATTCTTTATATTTCTTTAAACGTTTTGTCGGTTATACTACAACGTGATACACTTTAAACCCGCACAAAAAGCGTGAGAACAACATCACAATTCGAAATATATTAGTTGCTGTTACATGGTAATTAAGTAGACAAATTGAAACAACACTCACCATACATGAAACCAAACACGAAAGATAGGTTGTAGACTACACGGTGATATGACTAACAAGATAGGTATATGGGATGATATACGGATAAAGTACCTGATGAATGTTATCACTAAAATATGGTTATCCAGTGCTCATTTGCAGTGTTGACGAAATCCATAGCATCGTTCATTAGTTGTTGAACGAAAAGGCGATACGTCCTAGCTCGATCCTCAGTAGTTAGACACTTGGCTAGAATATCATCACATGCTAAATCATTCCTAAATTGGTTTACCCGTTCAATCAACGTTAATAGTCTGTCAGTGAAAATCAACCATCAAGGTCGGTCGAAAACAAATACCATCCTGTCATCCATGTCTCCCTGCTTGTGCGTAATGAAATGACATGAACTAATTAAGGAATATAATATTTTCGAACTAATGACAAAATACTTCACATCTATGAAATAATGACAGAAATAGCATTTTATAATATCAGTTTCCGTCGTCAATACATTTGTTGATGAAGTGGAATATTTGTTTCATATTTTAGAAGATATTATAGTAAAATAACGACCCAATTAAGGCAACACTCTACATCTCATCATACTATATACACTTCTAAATGTAATCAATAGTTAAAACTTCGGCTCAAGTCCTTGCAATTATCATCATTTTACGATGTCAGTCTTGTTAGTATATTTACGATGTCATATACTCATACACACGTCCACTGTGTGGGGTTGACCTAATGCAAAAGTGACCAAGTGTAGTATTTAAGCAATAATAACTATTTCACGCATTAAGACATCCAAACCTTACAGTGGCAGGACAAATACACAATAATCCAAACATAGTAACAGTTTTTGACGTCATCATGAAAGGTATGCATCTCATCATTGCCGATATAGGAAAAAGGTACTGCGATATTCCACACCCAATAATGAAAATAGCTAAAAAGCAGAATCCGAAAAAAGCTAAAACAAAAATTAAACTAATGCCAACTAAAGAAAGTAGAAAGTTGAAGCTAACTAACAAGTGCAGAGAAGACAACATGCCATCTAAGGATATTCCAACGTTCATTACAACAGACACAAAATGAGAAAAGGAGAAGTAGAAGATGGCCTGCGGCTACACTGCATGCTTGTCCTTTACAGGATCATCATCCACAGAGGAACAACCTGGACAACCAATGTTATAACTAGGGCATCAAACGTCGTTTAAGACGTCTGAGAAGTGGTCCATACGTCTGGTCAGACATCTGGAAGCCTTCCCAGACGTCTGGAATTAAATTTTTTCGGCGTACGGGTTCGGATCTGCGCGCATGCGTGCGCAGACTGAACCTGCCGCCCTCCTTCTTCTCTTTCCTTTCTCCCTGCAGACGTAGCCCTTTTTCTCTCTCTCTCCTCGTGGCTGCCTTTAAATACACCTCTCTCAATCTCCCTCACCCTCACTCCACCGCCTTCTTCTTCTCCCTGTCAGCGAGAGAGTGAGCAGGAGAGGGTGGCAGTAGCGGCTGCTGCGAGTGTGTGGGGAGGAGGGGCTGTTGCGAGAGGAAGAGAGAGCTTGACCGTGAGGGTGCGAGCTCGCCGGAGCAGCCAGAGCCGACCGGCGGATGCCCAGCAAGCGTGTGGTACTGGGGAGGAGCTGCTGTAGCTCAAGAAGCAGGCGAGCGCAGCGCGGCACGGCAGTGCGCTGCGGGCAGAGGGCGAGGAGGTCCTGATTCTGGGAAAATTTCCCAGAATCAGACGTTTGGACATACGTCCAGACAACGTAGGAGATGTCTGGAGGAAGATCCAGACGTCTGAAAGGTACGATATTTTTACCTTTCTTCCTTTTCTGCGTATACGGCCATGCAGTCGTTCCGCCAAAGAATCCTGCTCATTTCGTGTTGTGGACGATCGCGTGTGCATGCAGATCTCATCGGGAAGGTGCAAGGGCACGCCATCCCAAACAAATCGAACATCTGGGCATAGCACCAGATGACCGAGAGGGTCTCCAGACGTCCGGAGAGACAGTCAGACGTCTGGAAACTAAGTCCAGACGGTTCAGTGGGCTTCTAGATGTCTGAGGGACAACGCAGATCAAGGTATGACCTGAGCTATCATTTAAGGCATCTGGAAGAAGTTCCAGACTTCTGATTTTGGGCAGACTTGTCATTTTTGACCCGTTTAAGGTCAGTTCGGAGTCCGTTTTCCGCGTTTCAAGTCTCGTTCTTCTCAGATCTAGTTCCTCTACCTGTTTACAGTAATTGTATACTGTTCTGAGTAGCTCCTTGTAATTGATCCTTGTGTTAGGACCCCGTTTCGTTGCAGCTTTGGGGGTTGCGGAGGCACGCGGGCTTGCCGATTACGCCCCCAGTACTCCCGATTTTGCGGGTAAAGTGGCCCTTTTAATTATTTATCAAAAAAATTATGCACTTGTGAAATAATTAATAGAGTCTAGAGTATTGCATGAACCCTAGGAATGAAAAACTAGATTGAATGATAGATCCTAGGGTATTGCATGAATCCTAGGACTGGAAAACTAGATTGAATGATAGATCCTAAGGTATGGCATGAATCCTAGGATTGGAAAACTAGATTGAATATCTATACATTGCAGTCTTAGAAAAGTAGAAAGGAAACGATAACTACTTGTAGTTGGTTAACAGTTGCCTGTTTATGAATGAATAATTACTGTTGAGAACATGGGCTATATGACTATAAAGCTGAAACAATGAAACCTAACTTGGCTGAATTAAAAGAGTATGAACCCTATGGGGAATTAGGAGAACTCCTGGAAAGTGAATGGAATAGAATTGAGGAAGTGAGCTGGCCCTTGAGTATGGAGTACCAAGGAGAGCAACTGTCCCCCTATTTAGTGCAGAGCGAAGCTAGCCACCCCAGGGACCCGGATTTGGGCCAGCCACTTTGTACCGACTTCTAGCCCTCGTGTACATAGTACCGAGGAGAGCTACTAGTATAGGGAGAGCACTAGCTACCCCACGGGTCCCGGGGTTCTGCTAGGCCTCCTACACCGACTTGTTAGGCCCACTGGGCAGACCAAGGTAGTCAGGCGAGGGTGCGCGGACTGTGGAGGGGCAAGACCCCTGTTTGGTTACTGTGGAGGGGTTGGACCCCTGTTACTGAGAGGGCTCTGCCCTATACTTGTTCCGTGCTGTGCTTTGGGAGCAGCTGTTAATGGAAACGACTGACCGCGTGCCAGTGCGGGGTAGCTACCCGTGCGTTTATCGCGCGTGCCATAGTCACCGTTACGTCTGTCAGCAACCTTAGGGTGGTTGACTAAGAGTAGGATTACCACGGGGGACTCTCCCGGCCAGGAGAGCACCACGTGTTACTTCTACTTTTCGAAAAAGACTGCAATTAAGATTGTTCCCACGAGAAACATTCAAGATCAAGAGAAAGATCTGAGAAATAATTCAGTAATGAATAAGTGGAAAAATTAAAGAAAGAAATTAAAAATATAATAGCTACTGTCCACCTTACTGTTTTTCTTAGCTTTTGGTTGTCACTCTACTCAGCATTTCGCTAACGTGTCACCTTTGTTACCTTTTCTAGTCCAGGTGTTGAGCAGCTAGAGTCGGTGGCTACAGAGGGTGCTGGTTCTAGTAGAGCCCAGTAGTGTTACTTGTGTAGTACCCACTGCACTTTTCCTTCTGTTGTAGTGAGTAGTTTCTGTTACCCCTGTACTCTTTTGTTGTAAGCATCATAATTATGTACATGTTTATTTCTTTACTGTTGTGGTGGTGTATACTGTAGTGATTCTTTTCTTTACTGCTATATTTTGTTACTGCTAGTTATATACATGGTGAATGTGGTTTATTTTACTGCTCTTTTGGTTACTTTCTCATTGGACCACTGGGTCTTGGGATCAGTTCAGTCGGTCCGATTCTCGTATCTCATAGGGATTCGGGAACCGGGTCGTAACAACCAATGAGCATTGCTGCTCTCAACCTGTGACTCTCCTCCTCCTCTTTCAGCAACAACTCCTTCAACTCGCAAATTTCATCCTCTGCCACCTTCATGAAGTGGTTCAAATTAACTAGTTGATGTTTCAACTTCTTCAAGTCCTGAAAAGCCTTGGCTCTTCATTTTACCCCACGTTCCTGGTTGGCCATTAAATCTAATTGAGGCACAACTGTAAGCAAAGAAAGTTTTCTACAGGTATCTTAGATATGGATTTCATCTTACTGAATATTCGTTACAGCATACATACACCAACCTATCAATGGGCTCCTCGCTTAGATAAAAAATGTATATCATCTTAGTCCTATGACCACACTTGCAAAAAGGCTCATCCTCCATCGACATTCCCTCAACCCGGCGCATTGAAATAGAGAAGAGAGGACATTTTGCAACATAATAAACCAGCATTCTTTCACATCATTTTAGATTAATAGATGTTTCGATAAAAGCAAAAGCTTGAAGGAAAAGATTAAACATCCCCTCAGACAGTAGTACAAAAAGAGGTAGGTCAACAGACCTCCACTGACAACATACATTTGCAACGTAGTTGAACCTAACCCCTTCCTCGATTTCGCCCTGCAACATAATCGTTTCACATTTGGAGTGCTATTGATTCGAGTACAGTCTCCCCGCGAGCTACATCTTCTTGATTGAATATTGCACATGGGAATTCGTCCCCCATATCAAGGTCATCCATCTCATCTGCAAGACCTTGTGCAATAGGGAACCATCGGTCAATCTCGTTGATGATGATGTGCAATGGCTGATTGTTATTGTGTAATGGTGTTGGTTGTTGAGATAATGATGTGTTGTAGTTTGAAACACCATGAGTGTCATTGTGGTGAGTTGTATGGAATACTAGTCATTACAACCATTATTATTATTTACTTATCTAATTTTTACGGGTTTTATTCCAGGTCGTTCACTGGGAGGTAATTTATTGAATTACATCGCTCTTTGATCTCAAAATTATCCTTTAATTCCAAAAAGAAGCTTTACATCTTATTAAAGAATAAATTAATGTGGACATGGTTTGCCTACTTACTAAGAATTAATTGTAATGCTTGCAAAATCTAGCTAACTATAAAGAAGCACCAAACAATTTATCACTATACTTTAAACTATGTCTTTACAAGTTATAGTATTAATACTTACATGAAAGTACACAATAGACCAATATTACATAGTATATTAACTTAACTTGCTAGTCTGATATCTACAGTAACGCATACAACAGTTATAGTGACAGATGTAAGCGTCGCTAGATCCCAGAAAACACTATATACAAACCTAAGGAGGGAAACTGGGGTCTGTAGCGACGCTTATGGTGACATTTTATTCTGTTAGTAAATATATGGGTTTATTTATAAAAATAATAATTAGCTATACTACGTATACATATATATATATTTTTATTTTTATTGTTTGTGTATTTACTTACGTATGTACAACATCTCTCTCTCTTCTCCTCCACACTAATCTTCATTAGACGTTTTTCTGTGTTTTCATTCTGCCGTAGTGAGTTTAACATCGTGGCTGAGAGGCAGTTAACAATCATCATTAACTCTCTACTAAGCGCTTTTCGAGGGATACACAGCACCCAGAGGGCGGGACCAAACCTCTACTAAGCGCGCGCTAATTCTCATTAGGCCACTTAATTACGTTTTTCTTAACTCAGCACAGGGCCTTCTCAGCCCCACGCACACACGCCTCTCCCCGGGCCCCCGGCCCCACAAATCATGTTCAGAATGCTCAATATGTATCGAATGTAAAGGTTGTTTCGGGCACCCGGCACCCATGACGACTGAACGGCTTATGCACGAATTCAATATAAATCGTTGCGCGCGGTTTGCAGCACACGATGTAGCGCTATTCGAGCGCCACATCTGCGTTGAAAACCCCGTGCAGCTATGGGCTGGAAGGGATTTTGGTCCTCAATTCGAGGGCCATAACTTATTTAAAAATAAAAATAAATTATGGAAAATAAAGTATTTACATAATACTATATAATTGCTCAATTAATTTGAAGTTTTAATTAGATTTACTATATAAATAAATTCACTAAAGTGGACTGTTTTTACACACTGATTTTGGTGTTTTCTTGGTTAATTGCTTATAAATTAGTTACTAGATGGTCTAATTGACCTCATATAGAGTAAGAATACATACATAAGTATTTTATACACATTTTTATTATATTTTTCCGAATTAATGTATGTGTTATTTACATTTAAATAGCAATTTTAATTGTTCTGCTTATAAATTAAGTTAAACTTAATATAATCAGGTATAAATATATTTAAATTAGCTTAAATTACTTAAAGTATATTAGTCTTAGTATACAGGTTCAATTTAACTTAATTATAATTCTAAATTACTAATTTAACTAATTTAATTTAACAATTTAGCTCTAAACTAAATAAATTCATTATTTATTATTTATAAAGGATTAAATTAAGATAAAAGATTTTATTTACTTATAATCTACATATACATAGATATATATACTATTTTATAGTTTAACTCTCTTAATTATACTATTTACTGATCTATTTAGTCTAATAATACATATACATTAGTTCAATTTATATATAGTTATATAATTATTATATTTATTGTCTAAACTAGATCTAAAACCTAAATTATAGTATTATATTTACAGAGTTAAGTATACAGTATATATATATATATTTACACTATCTATTTACATGTGTAGCCTAATATATAGCTTATGTCTATATACGTATACTTAATATACAAAGTAATATATATATGTATATATATAGATATATAAATATTTTTATTTCTGGTCCTTTTGAGTGTTTCTTTTTAAATTTTCTTTTTCACTGTTATTGCAGATCTGAAAGAGTTAGGAGAGAAGAAGGGAAGAGTTAACTGAGGAGAGAAAGAGGCTTGTTTCACTATCTTTTAAAGTTTTTAACCCTTTTTTATCCTATTTATGATTGCCTTCTTTCTATATAGCACGAAATTTAGGATGTATTTATCCACTTTAATCCTGTCCTCAGTTGAGTTTCCAATTTTAAAACATGTTTGGGTGGTGATTTTTTTACTAGACTAGCTGATAGAATTGAGAAAGAGTAGACATGTATGCACAGAAATTAAAGTTCAAGTATTGAAACAAGAAAGTTTGTATACATATGAAATGAAATACAATCACCTGTCAGCTAAGATCAAATTAGAGTCTACAAGGTTTAACACTAGAACCTATCTGTTACAACCTATAATAACTAGACAGTAGCAGCAACAAGACCTTCCAGACTCTGCAGCAGCTCAAGTCACTGTCCAAATGGTCTAACTGCTGCTGCAGTTAGTCCATTTGAGAAGAAATGTGAGTTGGAAGAGGAAAACATGTAGCTGCAAGATGCAGCACTTTGCTTTGTTTACTGGGATCAGAGTCAAAAAAAAAAATCCAAACTGAAAAGAAAATCTCTCTTAATCCCCAATTTGACAAGGGTTTAATTTCTCACTAAAATCACTACGTACCCTAATTCAAATGCCAAAAACCCTCATCAAAAACTTCATTTGAGATTAAATCCACGAAGATCACTGAATTAACTCTTCCTAATGCTATAGACAGCATGAAGGAAGAATTAATTCAGTCAATTAAAGCCCTTAGTTCAAATCCCAGTTTCATGAAACCTTAAGGAGTATTGAGAACTCCTTAGGTTAGGAAATCACCAAACAACCATTAAAATAAACTTATGAATGCGAGATCAGGCTTCAAATTACCACAGTAATTATCCTTAGATCTGACTTGCATTCAATGCATTCAAGAAATTATCAAATTAGATTTATGTATGGCTCTTCTGAGATGATTTCTGTCACCAGAAATCCTCTCAGATTCCTTGCCAACAAGGAATTCAAATCAATCTTCATTCAATTTGTCAGATCAGGCAGTAAAAACAAAAAGAAAAATCTTTAAAATCCAAATTTAGGAGAAATCTGACAAACTGAAAATTTCGACCCAAAATCAGGGGCTTTTGTGACCAAGAGTGAGATGAGTGGGAAGCCCCTTAAGTGCTTGTTGACACCAATTTCAGATCTGAGGTTGAAAACCAATCAGATCTAAAATTGGGTCAAAGTGTATGGGTGGAAGATGAGAAAACATGTCGTGGAAAATAAGAACTGGACATGAAAATATGGAGAGGGAGATAATTTGAAAGCATGGTTCTATGAAGTCCTCCCCTCTGATCTGGAATGATCAGAGGAGGTGAGGGGGGGAATTTAAGCCTAATTCTACTACTACAGCTACTTTATCCTACAACGAAATTAAACATTAACAAGTATATTAATTCTACTCTAAACTACTTAACTACAGCTAAAACTAATATGCAGAATTATAAACCTAATCTAACAGTAAGAATGGGACCTATGGGTCCTTAGTCGGTGGTTAAGGAGGAAGAAAGGAGGAAGATGACTCCAGCGGAGGGAAGAGTCTGCTAGTGAGGCTCCAGGGTCGTCCTCAGGTGCTACGAAGTCCTTAGCGACGAGGAGGTCGAGAGAAGATGATGATTTCACAGCCGGTGGCTGTGAAATCAGAGGCTTGATGGGGAGGAGAAACTGGAGTGGACGAATGATCGCTAAGAGGTGTAGGAGGGAGCGATCCCCTGCGCATGACACCACTGAGGTGCTTAAGTAGCATGCTCAGTGGCTGAGATCACCGCGTAGGTGAGGATAATCAAGATGCAACCGGTGGCGAGGATGAGAGGGGCGGAGTGCGCGGTGAGCTAAGCACAAAATTTGACCATCAGATGAGATCTGGGGAGAGGGGTGATCGCACGCGCCGAATCGCGCGAAATTTCCATTCGAATCTAACCGCAGATCAAGATCATGAAGAGCGACGGACGGCTGAGATTGGTCGTGTTCTTCGCGTGCTACAATGCGTGCGAAGAGCAGCAGGCCTCTCTGAAATAAAGGAAAATTACAGACAGACCATTGAATGAAAGGGTAGAAGAATTGCATGTAGGCCCATAAGTGAAAAGAACTACGACTGGAAGGGCCCTGCAGCCTTTCAAAAGGGTCCCTGCGGCTTACAAGTAGGTCCAAAGAGGAGTTTCTAAGGGTAAGAGTGTAATGCATGAAGGACCTAAGTTTAAACTGCCTATTTCATAACCTAAATGATGTCCAATTGCCTTCAAATTTTTATATGTGCTTAATTGAACATTTAAGACATTGATTATACTTCTAATTTGGCCTTTCAAACTTATTTATGTGTTCAATTGACGCATGGATCATCATTTGTACTTTGCTTTCAGAATATCTCATTTTGTGACCTAATTATGAAGTTTTAACACAGAGTAAAGGTTTTAGGTTTTTTTCTTTAATTCCCACACTTAACCCTTTTTATCTGTTAATTTGATATCGTTTTACTTAATGTCTAGCTTAACTTCAGCTTTTTAGCCATGATGAGTACCCGTACATGCGAACAAAGTTGTGGATGATGCAAGTAGCATGGACAATATCACGTTGAATGCTTATCAAGTACTCTCGCATCTTTTCAGACACTCAAATCTCTTCCAAACACCAAATGTTCTCTCCACAACACCCCGTAACTAGGCGTGCCTATGATTGAACAACTCCTTGTAGCTTTCTGCAAGGCCACCTCTATCTTGCCACTCTGAGATGTGGTATGTTGTGCATCGAAATAGTGCTAGGAATGTATCCATATTCACATAACCACAATCGACTAGAAACCTACACCCATCAGGTATGCGAAACCACCCTCTTTCCAACAACCAATGAAGTACGGACATATCACTAGTGGAACCCTCATATCCAATGACGACGAAGGTGAAAAGCATATCAAGGTTGACTACGGTCATCACATTCTACATCAGTTCTAAGTGCCTATTCCGATACCTTGTCTCCTCCCGCCTCGGTACACAAGCCTTGACATGGCAATCGTCTATGGTGCCAATTACTCCCTACACGAAGGAAATCCGTGCTCGTAAAACTCTATGCATTTAACAAAAATTATGAGGAGAGTGTTGCCAACAATAAAGCGACTTATACCTCAAAGTATGGGTGGTACTTCCAATTGTCCGTTATCTCCGATGGAGTCCCCGACACTGGTGGTCGAATTAACATCGGCTCCAGACATATAATTGCATCCAATATCGATTTAAAGTGGCGACTAATTATTTCTCTTGAATGTTGAAACCTCTCCTGCAGATCAAGATTCGACGCTGCATGACTAATTGCAAATAGGAACATGCAAACCTGCTCGAAAGTGGTCATGTGCGTCGTATCTTGCAAAACACCATTATCCTCCAGAAATTGTACAAATGATTTAAGAGGATCCGGATGCATACGAAAGGATCGATATGAATGGACCTCATGACCCTACATCATTTCCCGTATCCAGACATATCCACCCATTGGCACAGTATGCATTGGACGAGGAGGTCCACTATGTCGACTCTGACCATTGTCTTCCTCTTCGAATAAGACTGCAGCAAAGTTTAAGTTAAACGTAACAATCGATATTCGTGCCCGAGATAGCAAGTAATGTTGCCTCGGATCCGTTCAATGTACTGAAATTTTAGTGATTACAGTATAAACATCAGTGGAATAAAGTAGAAGGTCCATTTAAAGGTTACAACTTCCAAATACTACAATAGCTAGCACAATAGCGGGAAATATATATAAAAAACTACTCGAAGATTACCTAAGCTAATAAGATAGACGATAGAACGAAGATTAAACGAAGTAATACATAATGAACAAAGATATCATCCAAAATGGGGAAAATAGTAACTACTGCTAGGGACAGTACACTAGTCCTTCCATGATGCAAGATGCTGTGCAAGCCACTCATCCAACATGTACTCCGGCATCCTCAGCATCTTAAAGAATGCATACCTCTTCACTGGATCTTCAAATACCATAACCAACCTAGCAAACCTCACCAGATCAAGGTTGGGCCTCACTTGATGCAAAGCTCCTATTGCATCACCAATACGTCTAAGTGGATCAACGAGATGTGGCCCAAGAATCTGTCTTACTAACTCAGTAGTGCTCTCCACCATGAGTCGACCCAAATGAATATTCTTAGACGATGGCCCCCCACTCCTACCCTTCTTCAAGCTTCCAAAGTTACGTGACTTCGTTGAAGTTCGGCCACGAACAACAATCGCGGTGGGGATGACCTCGTCACTTTCATCGTCGACCATTTCAATGACTTCCTTCCTCTTTTGGCTCCCTGACGACTCCATATACGAGCTTTCCTCCTATTAACTCTACAAGGGAAGCTGGGACTGTGTACCATAACAACGACATTGGTGTGATGTTGGTTACTACCATCAGCACGATCACCCATTGCGATGTCATCACCACGTATGCTGTGCATTTCCTCGTAAAACAAGATTTAATTGATCTGAAACTTCTTGTACTTGTCCTCCAACTGCAATTGGAAAGTGGGACCGAATTATTAACATAACAAACGTCATAACTTGGTTTAACTTGTATGTTATCAACACCACTTTTACTGACCTCATCCCAAGCTTCTGGATATGGAGGAACTAGGACTTTCATTTCATCGTCCCATCCCCACCAGCTCTTTTCCAGCAATTATCTAAAGCTAGATTATTGGAGCTTGAGAGTCTTCCACTTATTCTATATTTGCTCTCTTGTGAGAGCCATATCGTACTCTGAATTGAACCAACTAGTGATTCTATCCCAACCAGGGGTGTTAAATGTGCCACCAATGTACTGCTTCTTTTCCTTCATCACTCGCATTATGGCTAGCAACCCCTTTGTATTCTCTAATGTCCATGTAATTCATCTTCTACTATCATCACAACCCCCTTACGTCACTATATGAACATTCACGTCATCTATATGCTTAACCCTTTCAATTTATATTATATTAGTTCTCATACCTTCATGCTAGAAATCTCGTTGATTCGAATACTGCGATGTAGGTTGTGAGAATGGTTGATACGCATATTCATCACTATCCCAACCTTCATCAAATTTGTTATTGTTCAAATCCATGGTGTTGACATTTTATATGAACCCGTGTAAGAGGACGCATAATTGAGTGACTCAAACAGAACAACTTTTTTTATCGATGGCTCAAATAAAGATTGGTAATGATCGATTCCGTTAATTCTAAAATATTGAAGGTAAGAAAACCACCTAACACACTCGTACTTGCTTCATGAACTACACTCCTACGATCACATACCCATGTGTATAGTATTGTGCAAAGAATACGTTCAAAGAATTGGTCCAACTTCAATTGTTTCATATAATACTACATGAATTTTGTAACCTTCCAACCAACTAAGTTCAATAACTTCACATGGAGGAAGTTGACCATATCTCCTACATGAATTATTATCTCAAAGGAACAGAACTCCTCACATTTCTAAATGACACATTAACCTAATCTGCACGAGTATATTCCCTATGATGTAATTTATGTTGTTCTCCAAAGTGAGAAGATATATGACATATTACTCTACACGTGCAACATATGTTCAAGAGATAATTGACTTCAGAAAACATACGTTATTTGAACATACACTTGTCAACACATGATGTTGTCATGGTAATTACATGGATTACGAAACTAATTCAGAAATTGAATGTTTTGACTATTACTTTAATTTACACATCATTACGCATTCCATTCCACATTTTCAACTATATTTTGCCGTAAACTTCCAAATAACATCTATATGATGGGAACATTCGTGTCAAACGTAACACATTTAAACAATTCTATACATGAATAATGTATGATCTTAGATTCTTCCTAAGACATATCAAACTAATAAATTTCACAAATGTCTACAACTGACATTATTCATCACTAGAATATGCAGATGGATGGCAAAAAATATACCAAATATCTACCAGGTTGACAAAACTACTAAACCAACCACTTCATATCTTATTGAAAGTTATGATTCCTCATTCAACAACGTGCAAGATTAAACAAGTATATGCAAGATACCAAGTAAGAACAGTAGTAGAGTAATGTAATAAAAACATAAAATAAAATCAAGCAACAGTTTACATGGAAAATAACTTCAACCAATTAAATCGCTTAACATGAATACGTAAACCTCATTCATCCAAGAAAAATAGACGATGTCCACAACAAATCTAGCAACGATTTTTGAGCAAAATTACGTAATTTGAGCGAGGTGTGAGGGAAGGCCTTTCACGGTGGAGGTGGTCGAAGGTTTTGGGAACTTCACATCTCCCAAACATGGGTTTCAAGGGGTAAGCTTCGATCCTGTAGGTGTAGTTCAATGGAGAGAGGACCACGGGAGGGATGGATTGTTCATGTGGGGTCCTGCTACCTATGCGTACAGAGGAGGCTTTGGAGGAGGGGTTGCGGCTAACACCAATCAACTGAGAGAACCCAATTTTTAGCTTGGCATTCCACACCCAATCCATGAACCAACAGGGAAAGATGTTGATGAACAATCTGTCTCTCCTCGGTGCTGTTTGGGTGACTGAGTTGGTGTGCGAGGGGGCAACCCTTCAACAAAAGTGTTTCTTGCATCTACGGTGGAGGGTGATCGAGGCTTCGCGATGGGTATGGGGCCTCCACTATCATGCGTGACCGGTGCTAGGTTGACAACCCTTGATTGGTGGTGGGTCATGCAAGCAGTAAACGACTTCTCGCCGTCGACGACGCTTGTTCGTGACACTTGAGAGGCGTGTACATATCGCCGAGAGGCATACCTACGAAAGTGATGGTTGGACAGGGAGCGGACGTGGATGGCGACGACATTGGCCATGAAATATCGAAGTGCGACTTCGAGGAACTCCTCACGAATACGCTTGCGGCCACGAGATTTTTGGGTAGGGAGATGAGGGCCAATGCTCTCACAATCCGAGTTAACCATTTCGGATCGTGAGTTTTGCAAAGGAGGAACATCAACACCATATATAAATGGGGTCAGATGGGTGGTGGGAGGGGAGGAAACACTCGACCCAGTGATAACATCCTCAGTTGAAGAACCCATTCACACGGGGCATAGTGTCAACCAACATTCAAGGCTACACGCTAAAAATTGATGGCCGCTGCAACCTTTAACGAGTCGGTGATGGACGAGTCCTACCAACTTGAGTGAAGAATCTGGAGCAGAATGCCTCCGAAGTTCGCCGCCCCCTTCTGTAGTATCGCCTTCCTTCTTTTGCTAGCCTCCCTCTCTCCTTCATGCCCTAGATGAGTTCACTCGCTGCAATGGAATGTGTGAGATGGGTGGAGGGGAGAAGAGTGAACGCGGGATGCCTCCTCCCAACCGTTGAGATCACGTACAGTCTCCCAACATCTGGTCATGTCAACAGTAATGCCATTAACTCGTTGCTGCGCCAACTCGCTACACCATCAGGTCTGACATCAAAAGCTATGCTGCGCCATCAACTCCACACCTTTCTCGATTCCAAGCAAACCCCTACTTATTCCATGTGCTACAGTGCACTAAACCCACTACACGGTGCTAATTCTACCCCCCAACCTGCAACCAAATGCGCCTTTTATGTTTTTTTGTTTGAAACTTTGAGTCATTTGATCCCATGTGATAGTCTTCATGGTAGAGAAAGTCCCTCCTTCACCATATTGCATGTGAAATTGGATGGAATGTTCTCTCCCAGGTTGTCCAGTTTCTCATTTGCATCATTCATCTCTCTCACTTTGAATCTAGTGTGCATGCACATCATCGCTTGCATGTTTGACCTACAATGAATTCCAATCCTACTAATCACTTGTGCATGGGACGGGTTATAGTCATATGTTATATTGATGGCTTATCTGCATTGTGTACACATGTTGATTGTTTAATTATTACATCAAATTGGCCATGATTCAATGAATTTTCTACGGTTGCAATATGTAAATGGTGAAAATTTATAATTATTGTATATAACCACATTTGTTCTCCTTTGGTACTCACCAAAAGCTAGTTTATAGGAAAGGATTGTAAATTCAGATTTGAAAATTAGAAACAGGGAGATATTACTTGGTGTTTACTTGGAAGTTGTGGTTATCCCTTTGGAGCTGCTTACTAGAATAGAGGATAAGTCGGGTGTTATACTTTAATTTAATAGGATGGAAGAGAGGAAAAAATGGGATATAAGTTATTCCCTCTCCAAACTTGAGTTTGACCCTTTATGTAAAGAGGCCCTAAAGAAAAATGGAGTATAAGTCAAGTATGCATACCAAAGAATGTCCCTAGCAAGAACTATTGTCAATAATTGTCCCTAGTATGTGATAGTAACCATGAAATATTGTCTTACAATTGTCAAGGAAACACTCTGGCAAATGTGCCTTGATAAATGCTTACTTATGGATGATGAGAAATATTCAAGGGGTAATTGGTCACGGACGTTAGAACTGTCACCAAAAGATTGGTTGAAATTAAAAAAAACTAAAGATAAATTCTTGGCAATGGTCGCTAATTGCTTTTTGCAACGATTCCTCAATAACCATTGCCAAAGATAAACTTTTGGTAACATATAAGAAACCATCACTAAAACATGTTGGCGACTATTTTTTAATAATCATCGCCAAAGAGAAGTTATTTTCACACGTTTAAAACAACACTTACCTTTAGCAACAGTTCTTAAACAGTCGTTTCTTTTTTTGGCAACGATTTTCCAAAAAACTCTCACCAAAGGTGTGTGTGTGTGTGTCTATATATATATATATAATTTTGTGATTTTTCATAAACCTATATGAATATATATAATTACCATCACACAACTTCAATTAACATCAAGCATACAAACCATACAATCATCAATAAGCAAAAAATTCACATTAGACATATAAACCATTTAAACTGAAAATGTATGAAATGTATATATACAGTACGATACACTATGCAATGGCACTTATGCCACCGATCCCAGACCCACGCATGTCATCGTCCTCTTAACAATCATTTGTGAAGTGAAAGTAATGATGGTTTGGCCTAGCCCGTCGAATCAGATCCATGAGCTGTTTCATTTGGCAACTAATTAAGTACATGAAGTCAATGTCTTGCTTCAACTAAGAGGTCACCTAGTCAAGTTGCTTCTGCCTCTCCTCATCTCCACATATGTCTTTAGCTAGTTGACAATAGCATAGGACGACCACCCCTTTCTCTCACACCAACTACTAATTGTCTCGCTCGTACCCGTGCTACGAACAAAATCTCCATATTCGAGTAGCATAACGGTGTGGAATACCTCCTCTAATGCCATAGGCAGCTGCTGACCAGTCTCAGAGTTCTCATCCACAACATTAGGATTATGAATGAAGTTCATCATACGACCCTAAATATACTTTTAATTATGCAAAGTATTATCATATATGAGTTATCCTAAAGTTATAATTAAATGATTTTCATCTAACTTACATGTTTCACTTGATATGACTGATGAATCCATTGTCAAACACCCTCGGATGTGGCCTTCCTATGAGTTGTCTTATAGACTCCAACCCGATTAAACTGAGCACCATCATGCATATCCAACTGCACATGTGATATAAGTTTTAAGTTATTGTAACTTCTAATTATCATGTATGTTGTCAAAGTAGATGGTAATGTGCATGTACTTACATATCTAATCTTCATAGAATCTATACTCATTCAACTTACACAATAGAATTTGTAGTGGAACTTGAGTCCTATTAGCCTTGTTCTTATTGGATTGCTCCTACAAAAAACAAATATTTCAATTAGTAAGGAATAACAATAGTTATTATGAAATATAAAGAAACATATACATGTTTATTTACCTTCGTTGATGATTTTGTCCAATGCTCACAAGCTTGGCTCCAAATGGCTAGTTATAACCTAGGAAGCACATTCCTCAATGCCTTCTCATGTGTCTTGTTATTATAATACTAATTATATATACAAAAAATGTTAGCAACACTATAAGAATTTAATTGTGGTTACTATATATGTATAGAAATTTCCCAACCACACTCTACATTTCCTTTCTTTAACTATGATGGATCTTCCCCGCATGCTTCAGAATATACTTGAGCACCATTGAATTAGAACCCTAATCAAATGCCACCTACATCTGAAATTAGAAATTGGTTATAAGATTCGACTCAGATATATTAAGACAAAAAAAAAATATAATCAAGAATTATCACCAATTCTTGAATCAATTGCTAGTTATACTCTTTTTGGACCTTCCTCAAATCAAGGTACCAAAGTGCCAACAGCCTAGACATGGAACTGACTCCAAAAGCAATAGATACCTCTGTCATCTTAAAGGCATCATAAAACTAACTAAAATTTCTTAATGTATCTTCCACATTTGCAATCTCAGCATTTGCCACTCTCATTTTTCTAGTATCCCTTCAATTCGAACACCTCTGATATCATTGATATGTTCCTCAACTTCTATTGTATTCCATGTGACTTTCTTTATGATTTCCTCTCTATGTGCAATCCAAATGGTGTAATGCTGCTACCAACTGTTACAAATCACATACTCGAATACAATGTTTTGGTTGTGGATAAATCCATTCATATAACTTCTGCATGGATTGAAAATCCTTTCCAACAAATTTCCTCGTATGTGTTTCTTTCTATCATCATAGAAAGCCCAATCAAGGAACAAAATAGCTCCATTAGTATATTGGTAGTAATCCAAATTCCTCAAACCAATCGAAGACTTGTCCATGGTAAGCTCAAATTTAGTAAACCACCCATACGTTAGAAAGGACAAAGATGATGTGTGTATTTTGATTAATGTTTTCATTTGCTAACCCATCCTCGAAGATTTGATTATAACATTACTTTTTACATGCAACCCATGTTTGGAGATATTTTAGCAGCATCACTCCTCGCTTCTCTAGGATACCCCGTAAGACTGACCTTAACTCTATTCCTTTGACACTTACTTAAGGGTGCTTCAAAAGCTAAGCTAAGATCAGTTGGTATAACAGAAAAGAGCGGAAAGATGTCATCTAAATTTAGTGCATACATGTAACAAGTAATACATAAGTTGTGATCAAATCTTTAAGGATCCTCTTTAGTTTGAGTCTCTTCCAGACTAAGGACGATCGAGACATTTGGCATGTTATAAAGACAACATATCATACATATATGTAAGGTATACACACATTAACACATTTTCCATATGACATGATCACAATTCTTGAGTAGGTAAGTATATTGACACAATTTTACCCATTCTCCGACTTATACTCTTGGGGTTAGAATTTCTGTTAATTCTTATGTACATCTAAATTTGTGAAAGTGTGTGTAATTATAAAGACTCCAACACAAATTAAATTAAACAAAAGCTAGTAATAAAACATATATCAAACGCATTCAAAATCCAATTAACTTGTTTAAGTTTAAGAAAAATCGATACAGTTTTCCCCTATAATATAGAATTTTTCCCAAATTTGGCATAAGGAAAATGACAACACAAGAAATATACAGTACATACACCTCACAATATCAAAGTGAACACACCCCACATTTCATTCATAAACACACACATAACATGAATCAATTCAAAATTAAAGCATGAATCTAATTAAGAGATTAATTACACTTGACCCTTATCATGCCTTCTTCCAATGCTCTTTTTCTTCCTTTTTCCTATCTTTAATTTGTTGGTTTTTTTTTCCTTTTAACCAACACCCAAGACAAATAGATTAAAGGTCATCTTCAATCTTTAAGTTCATTGTGTTGGTGCAAGGGCACCACGATCGTTAATTTTGATGATAACAAAACACTTGTTAATTAACATTTGCTTTAAGTTTATGGGTTTCAAGAAACTTGCAAATGAATACAAGTGTGAAGGAGCTCAAGTTCGCGTCCATGGTGGATTGTAGGAGCTTGATAGAGGAAAAGGAGCTTTGCGTGAAGCAAGAGCTTGAAGACAGAAAGAATAGGATAGATGTTCTTTTGTCTTGTATTCTGTATTTATTGTTTTTGTTCCTTACTCTTTTATTTGTCTAAATTATATGTTAAAGAGCCCAAAGTAACAAATAATAGTCCTAGAAACACATACACAACGATAGGATACTTAGACAAACTCTTAGTTAAATTAGAAAATCAAAGTAGGCATCAAAAAGTCTGATTATACGTCTAATTTGGACATCAAACGTCTAATCTTTGACTTTAAGATGTCTTATTATTTAATCAGACATCCAAAACACTTAGGTTGGAAACTTACTCTCTGTCTGCCAGTTTCAGACGTCCAGCTCTCACTCCAAACATCTTAGAAGACGTCTGATGACTTTGCCAGACATCCAACTAAAGGGTCGTTGGCTTTGTTAGACTTAATCATTGAGGATTAATCCTTCAATCTGACCTACATTCACTTTCAGATGACCGTAGCGATTCATAGACGTCTGATAAATAGATGTTAGGCTCAATCCTTCCCCAAATCACTTTTGTCAATGATTATAGCCATTTGAGCCCCAAGAAATCAATTCCCATAGTGAATCCTATTTCCAAACGTCCAGACTTTGTGTTAGACGACCGACCTGTAGTTTGACCAACAAGACCTAAAACCTTGTTTAGGTCTAGACAAAACAAGAAGGAAACCCATCTAGAATTAGACATCTAACTTGATTCATAGATGTCTTATAATTGATCTTTAGATGTCCATCTTGATCCAACCTTAATCAGATCTTCCAACCTTCTAGATTAGACGACCAATCCCTAAGATCAGACGATAATCTAGACATCTGACAATATATTCAGACATCTGATAACACTGTCAGAATCATTAATAGCCCTGATTCCGACCTGATTAGCCTTGGATTTGTTTCCAACGGCCACCTAAGGCTTCCATAGCCTTCCTAAGGGTTCCTAAGCCACCTATAAATAGAGGAGGGCCCTTCCTTTGTTAACTCACACCTAAGAATACTATTTCCATACCTTTTGTGTCCTAGAAGAGAAAGATCAAAGAAGAAGTGCTCTTGCTCTCAAAGCTTTCAATCTGAGAGCATCGATACTCTGTTGAGATCACGCCTACTCACATCCTATTAAGGGGAGATTCTTACCTATAGTAGCATAATATTACATTTACTTTGTAGCCCTATAGGTTCTTGTTTTTTCTTTATTCTTGGTTGGGTATTCGCTTTACAAATTCCTATCTGCCTCGTGAGATAAAATACTCCTCGTGAAGATGAGGGTTTAAGGTACACTACCATCGTATAAGTAGTGTGGTTGTAAGAGGTTAAGTCACCCTCATTTAAGTGATTTGTTAGTAGATTTAATCGACTTGGTCAATCGGAAAATCCTAAACCGAGAGGTTTAGGTGGTGGTTTTTACCCCAGTTTGGGTTTCCACCTAAAAATCCTTTGTGCACTTATGATTGCCTTCTTTATGAGATTGTTTATTATATTTTCACATTTTATTTTATATCATGCAAATCTCACCCCCTTCTGTCAGAACATAAACAATGCTCTAACTAAAATACAATTTTCATTATTTCATCTCACCAATATCAACCAAATGCAACCTTGAAGAGCAAAGTAATCTAGTACTTAAGCTTATGAATTGTCCTTCAAAAGTTCCAATCCCCGTCTCCTCTCATCATACCTATCACCACCACCTCCTCCTCCTCCTCCCCAACTCCTCCACTTCGACCTACCCTTCTCATCATCACAGTTGAGCTACCCTCCTCCGTAGTCATTATTGTCGTTGATGATCACCTCTCCTCCCTCTTCAATTTCTTCCGCACCTCCTTCCCTTCCTTCCTTCCCTCCTCCCTCTTCCCTTCCTTTTTCCCTCTCCTTCACCTATTATTCCTTCCCTTCCCCACATCAAACACACAAAACCACAAACACCCACAAACACACATGCAGAATAACACAATAACTTACTCAAATACTCGACCTATGAATTGAAACATTTACAATATCCAAAAATCACATTTTTTTAAATTAACCAAGTGCTTAACCAATTACCTTGTCCAAGTCTAAAAACGTTTCAATAGAGTTTCCCTTATACTATGAAAACCTTCCCCGAGCCTACATATATAAGGAAAATGACAAGTAATAGCACAAACAAAAACACATACTACGATATTAAGTTTAGTGGGCACACCCCATATTTCATCCACATAAACACGTCATTCACATAAACACACATCATTCATTCACATTTTATTAAACAAAATTAAGGGTTACTTCGAACTAGTGTGGCGTCAGAAAAAAGGAGAACGTAAACATTAGCACTACGCGAATTACCTGCAGAAAAGGAAAATAAAAGAAAATTTTAGAATAATGCAGATAAATGCAGACACACAAGCACACACACATGCATAGATACACAGACAAGCACATACACACGCCACTTAATTTTGGCTACTGCTTCTCTTCATTTCTTCCACTTAATTAAGGGTTACCATATCAAGCTTATTGCTAAAGAGCAAGATTGATATATTATTTATGTAGCTCATTGCTGAGACCTCTTGGAAGGAGGTTTTGTTAATAAGTAGAGAGAAAAAATTGGAACAAGATCTTGACAATTTACACATAGATATACAAATTAAAAGACTTATAAAGATATATGTCTATACATACATAAATACGTATACACACACAAGTCAATTTACTTAATGAGGTCTAAATATAACTTAATGGCCTAATATTCATATGATGAATTTGGATGCACCAAAATCAAAGAGCGCAAGCCTATGGTAGGTTCATTTGTGCTAGTAAGGATATTACTCATTTCACATCCTCTGAGTAAGTCAATTTATAAGTTGAGGTTGATTTGTTTAAGCCTCTCAAGGTGTTCATAGTTGTGGAAGATTTTAGACAAAAGTTATGCATAAGAACTTGCCTTGGTTCTATTAGCATTCAATAAGAGTGGATCATTGTTTTCCAAAAAGACTCAATGGTTGGTTGTTAATCTACCACACAATGGTGATTAAAGTAAATGGAAATAGAATGAGATGTTTGTAATTTCTGTTAGCATTCAATAATTACCCAACCCACCACTACGAGATATATGTAATTTTCAAATGGAGGTGAGGGTGGGGTAGGGTGGAGGCGAGGGGAGGCTGTGGAGTTGCTGAGGGAAGGCTGTGGGGGAGGGTGGAGGTGAGGGGGGACTGCGAGGGTGGCTGTGGGGGAGCAGGAAGCAAGGGAAGGGGGTGACGAGAGGATGTTGCGAGGGAGGGGTCAGGTGGCAACGAGGGGAGGCACATGTAGAGGAGGCGGTGGCATCAGAGGAGTAATAGGAGGGGGTGGCAAGGGAGGAGGAGGAGGTGGTGTTGAAGTTACCTAATGGAAGAGGAGGTCATCACGGGGTTGGAGGTCGGAGCAATGGTGGGTGTGGGTGGGGGGTCATCGAGGGGGAGATCGACAAGGAGGGGTGGGGGGGTATTGTTGGAGGGATGAAAGGAGGAAGGGGGCGAAGGCGAATGGGGGTTTTATACTCTCTTTAGGGATGATTCTAAACACAATGATCCCCAAAAGGATTTAAAATAATTACTTTTTTTCATTTTTTGTGATGGCCTTAAAATAATTGCGGCCAATATACTTTTGCCATTAGTTTTATGATCATCGGTAATAGTCCCCCTAACAAGTATCTTTGAAGGAACTATTCACAACGATTACTATTTTAACTATCGCCAATATTTACTATTAGCGATGGTTTAAGAATCGTCGCTAATATTGGCAAGGCTTTATAAACTATCGCTAGTACCCCCTTCAATAAGGTCACTATTGGTGACAGTTTAATAACCATCTTTAATGTTGGCAACATTTCTTAAACCATTGCCAATAGTCACTATCAACAATGATTTTCTCAAAAGTGTCACCAATAGTTCCATCAAGATGCTTACCAACAAACCGTTGCCATTCATGCATTTTTTAGTAAACCATCTGAAGTTTGTTCTTTTGCTCTCTAATTTTTTTTATATAAAAAAGACTTGTACTCCAAGTGATTAGAGCCTTATCAGAAATAGAATAGGTGTCTAAATCCCTTTTCACTCTATAGATAGAGGGAGTTGGAGCCTCCAAACCCTACTGATTGAGAGAGATTAAGAGGTTAACTGGGAGAAGGTCACTACAACAGTTGGCATGCTTTTCGATGGTTGTAAACCATCGCCAAATCCTATAAAACTGTCGCCAAAGACCGTCGCTGTTTTCATTTAGCGACCATTAAATTCCCTTATCGTCATCTTCTCAGCGCACGAGGGTGAGCTGGGAAGTAGCTTTTAGGGACAATTTTACAACTGCCGCTAAATTAAATTGCGGACGATTTTTTATTAAACCTTTACCAATTTTCTTGGCCGAAACCCAAATTACGCACCAAAAGATTATGCACTTCTAGGGACGATTTTTTGTAAAACTATCTTGAGGGGCCAAATTATGACGATTTTCTCGACGCCAAGAGGAGTTTTACATTTTTTTATAAAACTATGCACTTCTAGGGTTATAAAAATCGTTCCCAATTAAGTATAACAATTGCCAAAAGAAATGCAATACCTCGCACCAAATCCGATGGGACAATATAGCGACGATTTTACCACCGTCACCAATTATAATTTATAACGATTTAATTAATAACCATCACTAATAGTTTTCCAAATTTTTTTTTAAATCATTTCATTTCTTTAATACTAAAATTAGTTACATAAAACAAATAAGAGAAATTCCAAAACACCATAAGTTTTCAAAATAATCAATAAGAAGAAATTTTATAATCGAACTAATTTATATATATATAAACGAAATTCAAATATTACAACAACAACAAAAGGGAAAAGAATATAAAAACATGGACACTATGCTAGGGCACCACGCCACCAGCCCCAGAACCACCTCTATCATCATCGTTACCACGCCTCGGAATGTGGAATGACGAATGATCAGGTCCATCACCACCTCAAAGATAAGACAAGACCTCCTCCCACTGCTTGTTGTGTCACTCCAACAACTCCTCTTGGCGTTCGGTCCTACGAGTGACAGCCTGCAGCTGTAAGGTGACCTCGTCCAACCTTTTCGCTCGCTCCACGTCTTGACACTGTAAAGTCTCAACCTTTGTGCGTAGACTATCGACATAGGCAGATGAGGAGGATCCTTTCCTACCATACTAGGAGGAGATTGTCGCACTCCTCCCACCGCTACGGACGAAGCCTTCATGCTCTGGAGGCATCATGGTCTTGAAGGCCTCCTCTGGTGTCACGGGGGTCTGCAGAAAAGTCCCAAAGCTCTCGTCCACGACCTCAGAAGGATGGATCAAATCCATCATACGACCCTGTATATATCTATATATATATATATGTATGTATGTATGTATTTATATATATATATGTGTATGTGTGTGTGTGTGTGCGTGCTTAATTTTTATATAATCTGAAATTAATGTAAGTAACTTTTAATTACTTACATGCGTCTCCTAATATGTCGGATGTATCTATGCACATGGACTATCAAGTGTTTCTTTACTATGATTCTACTCATAAACTCCCACTCGATCTAAACGACGACCCTTGTGCGCCTCTACCTGAAAATGAGGTAAAATTTTCATCTTCTTTTATTGTAACTAAATTTCTTTATTTTAGTGTGAAATAGTGATTTAAGAAACTTACATATTTGTCTTGTAATGAGTCAATACTCATTCGACTCAAGCACTGGATTTGGGTAGGAGCTCCAACCTTGTTGGCCTTGTTCTTCCTAATTTGCTCCTATAAGAAATGTAAATTTTATTACTAAAAGATTATGTAATTATTCTTTATAAATTGATATTATAAATTAAATTCAAAATTATTTATTTATTTATCTCCATCACTGGATCTCTCTAATGCTCGCAACATTCCCTCCAAATGGTAGGTGCTATCGTAGGAGGGACATTTCTCGATGCCTCCTCATACAGCCTATTGTTAAAAGCTTAAATGATCTTACAAATTTTTATTAGAAATTGTTAATTATATATAAATAATTAAATAAATTGAGAATCTAAAAGAATATCATACCGTATTTTTCATCCCCTCTTTTCATCCACGATTTATCCTACCTAAATACTGCAGGATAGCCTTGGGCACATTGGGATTATCGTCTCAATCAAAAGTGTCCTATGTTCAATAATATATAATCAATTATATTTTATATAAATCTTAAAAAATGATTTCAAAAGATTTTACCTACATCTCCTGAATAATGGAGGACTTCAACTCCGTTGATACCCTCCTCCAATCAAAGGAGGAAAGTGACACGGAGGCCTTAACAATCGTGGCTAAATGGCTGGCAAACCTGGGGTAGTTTTTCACTTCCCTAGGTGCAGAGATAGACACCACAACCCTGGCACCCTCAAGTAGCCTGTCGAAGTCCACATTTCGTGTTGGACCTCATGTGTTCTTCTTAGCTAAGCACATTAAAGAACAATTATTAATAGATAAAATAAGAAAGGAAATAAAAAAAACTTATAACTACTCAATTTTACCACCACAGGTGCCTGGCTGAGTAGTAGGCTCCTACAACGTACCTTCCTGCGTGGTAGGTTATAGGTTCAATTTAGTGGACTCTAATTGCATCTAAGGACATTTAATTTGGGAAGTGAAGTAGATTGTGAGCCATGCTCAACATTGAAAAAGTAGTTAAGGCTCATGTTCTGTCATTCATACATTTTATTTAGGATACCATGCATGCATATGATTTTACGTAATCATGTGCTGATGGATTATTTACATATACATATTTTTGGGAAAAAAGTGATTGAGGATCAAATGCGAAATGACACATGAACATTTTTAATCGACAAGAAAATTTAGGAAGAAATTTTTCTAAAGAGAGGAAATTAGGGAAGGATTTATTGAACCCTTTGAGTTGATATTTTTTGTTTAGATCTTTGGAAATCAAGGCTGATATCGCTCGAATTATTCTCTTATTTTCTTTGCTAACACAAGGATTCTCGATCTAACAAAATTGCCATCTCCTCTCAATTAACAACAGTGGCAGCACCATCACTGCTCGTTACCCTCTCTCTCTCTCCAATTAGCCACCGCCACGACAACAGGGAAGGGGGATCATCTTCCACCTCCCACTCCACTGTGTGCCGCGCACCCAACAACCCACCAACGCCACTGCGATCCACCCCCCCGCTCCATTGGTTCTCCTCCAACTCTGCCGTCAACCGGACGTCCAACCACTCCTCCATCCAATGCACCCCCCCTTACACAACCAACCACCACCGCGAGCCACCGCACCACCTCTCTTTCTCTGACTCTGCAAGCAGGCACACCATCATCACAGATCGCAACCCGCCCCTTCACACCTCCTCTCTGCGTGCATCCTCCTCCACGGCCTCCTTGCTCCACCGTGCCTCTCACGACTCGACAGGAGCAGCACGCTCTCCTCTGCGTTGACAGCCTCGCGACCGCTAACCTCCTCCATCGTGCACGGACGCCTGTATGCAACAGAAGAAGCGCCACTACCATGTCTTGTCCATCCTCTACTGTGAGCTTCTTCCTCACCATGAACGTCACCGCGACCTCCAACCTCCGTTGCACCGACATGCGACCTCAACACCGGGTGCGAACTTGCACGCAACAGCACCACCACCTCCCTACGACAGCAGTAGCGTCTTTCCTCCATCGACGACCCCTCGCGTCCGCGACCTCCTCCTCTGCGACCGCGACCTTCTCCTCGACTCTGCCAAGTGCGACGGCCACAGCCACCAGCCGTACCGCTCCCTTCCTCGTCATCGTCGTCTTCTTCATTGCCACCGGCGACCCCAAAGAACCCAAAGCCATCAAACGCAGCTGCCACTACAACCGTCACTCCATCAGACTCGCCTCGCCTTCACGAGCACCTCCACGCCATTAGCACCGCCAACCGGCAACCATCTCGCCTACCAGAACCACCCACGCCGCCGGCCAACCACCTCGCTGGCCAACCGCCTCCGTCGACGCCACCATCTCCTCTGCGAAGCTCTACGCATCCTTGACCTTCCCCGAGCTCCGCACAGCCAGCCGCAACCTCTTCTCTTCACGCGAGCAAAGGGAACGAATGTTCTTTATTTGGGTCCTATTAATAATTACGATCAATGTCATGGTTGTATTTTTGAATTTGAGTTTTGATTATTAAATTGAGGTGACAATTGCAACATCATACTTACTCGTTTTTGTATTTTTTCAACTATTGTTATTCACCTCATTTTACATTAAATTTGGACACGAATTCCACATATAATTGGGCAAATATAATAGGAAAGTATTCATAAATTTATTACATTTGTTCCTCACTATGGATACGACCTGACTCTTCATGGTTAATTTTCACTGATAAATATTTTTATTCAGGATTTTTCCACCACGAGATTTATATTGTGATGACGTATTATTTTTCAGACATATCATCTTGTAAGCGAAAATTTCCCCATCAGTAGGCTCCTAAATAGTGCCAACATCAGTATCTGGCTACTGGAAGGGCAGCTCTACCTCCTCAGCCTCGCACTCGCCCCCCCTGTCGAAATGACGCCTCAGCCTCATCAAGCTCCTCCGACAACTAAACATTACATGGCGAGGGTTAGGTGGTGGGGAACTAAAAACTAGCGTCTTACCCCTACCATGAATCTGGAATAGAAGATGTGGAGCTATATACTGGATTGGGGGAGAAGCTTAGATATACTGAGAAGGGAGTAGTGTAGACTGATCGTGCTACTCCTCAACACAGTTAATTAAGTTCATTTTGCTTAATTAAATATAGAAGAAAGTAATTTAGGTTAACTTGAATTTGTGTCGGTTGAGTAGTATAGGATCAAATTAGCCTAACATTTTAGATTTTCTTACTTTTAACTGGTTGAGTCCAAGTCGTTCGCCGAGAGGTTTAATTTATTTAGAATTCACCAATCAATTCAAAACAAGTCATGAGAGGTATAATTAAGTTAATTTTAACAACATGAATTTTGCCTGATGATTTAAATTTAAGAAATATGCAAAATTCCATAAGAAAACATATTTACTCAAATTATCTACTTTAATAGCAAGTAAACATGTTAATTTCTATTTATTTCAAAGAAATTAAGGCAATAGAAACTTCTTCTAATTGAAATGTGCCTTATTACAACATTAAAAGCAAAAAGAAATTAAAAAATAATGTAAGAAATTAAAATATTTATTCTCTTTATCTCTTGAGCCTCTTTCTTTCTTCTTCTTTCTTTCTTTCTTCTCTCTTTCTTCTCTCTTTCTCTTTTTACTTATCTTTTATTCTTTCTTTTTCTCTTTATTCTTTCTCTTATTTTCCTCCTATATTCTCGAGCTCTTCTCTTCTTCCTCTTTTCTGCCTTTCCTCTCTCTAGTGCCTGCTCAGCCTTCTCTTTGCCTCCTGCGAATTCTCCTATCTTCCCTTTCCTTTGCTCTTTCTTCTTGTTCTTTCCTTCCAATCCCTAGCATTTCCTTCAACACTTAGTCTTAGCCGTTCCTTCTCTTTCTTCTTTCTTTCTTCCTTAGCCTTTTGAATCGGATCGGGTTTTCTTCTCTTTAACCAACAATTAGTTATTTATTGGCGGCTTAGACTTTTCAGGGATACGCAACACCCTTTGCAGGGTGGAACTAGACCCTACTAGGTCCAAGCCTAATTCAATTAGTTAGGTTTATTTTCCGAATCAGAGTTTCGTGCCAAATCGGCTCACGCCTCCCAGGCCTCGCACACGCCCACCCAGGGCCACACTTCCGCAGGCCACAAGTGCACACTCGCAAGAACATACGTTCCCCCCCACACACACACATGCTCAATCGATGCTCAATCAGTAACCGTGTGCCGAACGCTGATGACTGAAGAGCGTATGCAACAAATTGGTTTTATACCCAGGCGCCCACTCAGAACTAGCCGATGTGGGACTAACATTTCCCCTCCCAGAGCAAACTTCAAGTGATGATTTTTCCTAGCTTAGAGCTCCATTCCAAGCAAACAAAAGCTTGTTGGAAAGCTCTTGAGGTGCTCTACAAGATTGTATAGTCAATTTAATGTGAAGGGGAAGTTTTGCTCTTTGATTTGAAGGGCGAATCTACAAGTCTGTCTACGGTTATTTTCTCCTGGACAGTGGTTTCCTTTATTCTAAGTCCTCATACTGAACTTTCTCTCTTAGTTAATGTTCTAAATAGGTTATACAGGGAATTCCGCAGATAATAGTGTGGATATCAAGCTCTCAGGAGCTTCAGGTAGTGCACAGAAGCTCAAAGCTTCTCTGAAAGCTTCAGGAAGTGTTAATAGACATGAAAAAGACCTAACAGACAGCTAAAGACATGATTAATCATTTAAAACAACTTCTAGACATTGTTACCAGCTCATCTGGGCTGAATTTACAATCTAAACTCATCAAAAATCCACTGTCAACAGTTTGGGTACAAGAACAACCCAATCTGGCAGTAATTGAAATCCAATAGAATTAACCATCTGAGCTCACTCAAATCACTTTAAAATCATTCACATAAATCTCATAATCAATTTAAATTCATCAATTAGTCAGATTGAATCCAAAATCAGAGAATCAAACTTAGGTTTGACTGGAAAGCTTCAAATTTTGACTTTCTGTTTTAAACCTTTTCTTAAGGAATTAAAGTCTCAAACAACATCCTTTCAACCTCAGAAACCATCTCAGACCCTTCAATAGGTGTTTGAACTTAAGATTTTAGGGTTTCAAGCTCATTGCCTGAACTCTTAAAGTGGTTTGTTCATCAGAACAACCTAGAGGTTGTTTTGCACTAATCTAAGCATAGAAATGACTTCAGTGCACTGCACTGTAGCTTCTAGACCTATTAAATGCGACTTAAAACTTTCTGTCAAACTTCTCCAACTCCGCTGGAGTTGGAGAAGATGAATGTGTAACTCAAGCTACAGTCATCAAAATCTCAAATAAATGACCTCAGAATAATCAGTGATCCATATTTCATCAATCTGGAGCTTTTCATCAAGTTCTACAGGCTGAAGAACAGTTTTGACTCACCGGAGCTCTAGTGAGTCCAGAAAAGGTGAATTTTGTGCACAAAATGAAAATTTGTGCCATTAACTACTTAAAAAGGTTCCTGAGGTCACAAGGAACCTCAAGATCAAGTTAATTCCTTCATTTGCTCATTAGAATACAGATTTAACAGTGGATTCATTTCTTAAAGAATCTGAGTTTGTTGAAGCTTAGGACTTATTTTCCCACTCAATTGAGTGGTCAAAACAGGTCAACAAGTATTTGCGATCATACTGCACTGAACTACCAACTCTTGCTTCATTTGCAAGATGTAGTGTTAGATGGACCATCATGTCAAGGAAACCTGGGGGAAAATTTTGTTCCATTTTGCAGAGTGATGAAAATTGATAATTCCAATAGTCTAACATTTCACAATTTAAAGTCTTAGAGCAAACGATTTTAAAATATCAACTCATCTTCGTGAATGTATCGACCACTGGATCTGACAACACTCCACCAATAGCAAGCGGGAACAAAATCTACATGTACACATGTGAATCATGACTTTTCAATCCACTAATCTTCTTCTTAACTCCATTCACACATCGCGAAAGCTGTGAAGAAAATCTATCTGTGACTCAAATTCATTTCAAAGAGGAAAATATCATATCCCTCTATCCTTGATTTAGATTGTACATTGCTGGTGGCATTTCCTCCTTGTCAGTGACATGTAGCTCAAGACAAATTCCCAATTCCTTCATGTCATTTCTCCATGACATTTTCTTAATATGCATCACATCAAGGTTACGACGTATTGTGAGATCTTTCTAATATGGAAGCTTTATGAAAAATATACTCTTCTTAAAACTGGAGTCCATTAAAGCTGTTGGATCTTTCTTAAATGGATAACCGAATCAGACGTTGGCAAGCTTATGTAATTTTTCAAGCACTTCATCCCTTGATAGATGAATATCATTTGTGCTCAACTATTTCTCAAATGTCTGCTCGAAAATCGACAAGCTTTACCATCAAATCTATCCTTAAACTGTGAACTCTGCCATCTATGTTCAATGGAAAGAAATCTATGGCTCCCTAATTTAGAAAATTTCCTACTTTGAGGAGGATGCAAATAATGCGTATCATCCACACATATTGGGTAGGAAAACTTCCCTTTCGTACTCCATCCAGAAAGGTTTGCATACGCTGGAAAATCATTTGTGGTCCAGAAAAAAGCCACGTGCATCTGAAAGAATTCTTTCTTCTTTGCATCAAATGTCTGGACATTGTCATGCCACAGTTGTTTTAGTTCATCTACTAACAGTTGTAGGCAGACGTCAATTGCATTTCCTGGTTGCTTGGGACATGGAATTAAGATAGTCAACCTCATAAACAAGGATCACATGCATTGCCAGGAAGGTAAGTTGTAAGTAACCATCACGACTGCCCAGATACAATACGATGAGTACATGTTTGTAAATAGATTAAATATGTTGCTTGCAAGTCTCAATCTAACATTACGCAAATTCTCTGCTAAAGATAAATGTCTGTCATCGAAACTTTTACACTACTCTGAATCAGTTGGATGGCGAATAAGGACTTCTAACTTGTTTTCCTGATGCTACCTCATCCACGTACAGTCCATTGCAACCTTGGAATCAACGGAAAATAATGAAGAACCATTATGGCTTGTTTCCTCTCTCCTTTATGTCTTTCCTTATCACATTCCAGACAGGAAATCAAGTTAGCGTACTTGTTTTAATATAACATGTAGTCATTCCAACATGCGTAAATCTTCTCACAAATCATACCAAGAACTCATACTTGTTTCTTTGCTTCATACCACGAATCTGGCATACCATTGGGATTATTTAAAAACTCCCGTATAAACTAAAGCACCTTAGACATCAATTTCGTTGTAGCTTTATTCAACACTTTCGTCTGAAATAATCTTAACAAAAAAGACAGCCTCGTCATGGAATTGATTCCAAGTGCGATAGGCTCCTCAGCTGCCTCCATTGCATCATAAAATTGATTACAGCTTGTGAATGCTCCTCACCATTTACAATATCAAGAACAACCTCTCTCATCTCATCGATTTGATTATCATGTTCTTCATCGTCATCAGACTCATCCACTTCCATTGTATTCCGTGTACCAACCTGTGCTGGTTCCTCTCCATGTGTAGTCCATTATGTATAATGCTGTCACCAACCATTATAGACCACATGCTTGATGAGAGGCTCATCATGGCTTCTAATTACCCTTAATTAACTGTCTTCCTAGTTAATGAGCTAGGAATATGTAAATATATGGGATAATTATAGAATAATGGATAAAACACTAAAGGACCTTAAAATAAGTTAAAAATGCTATATTATTAAGCCAATTAATATTATTAATAATTTAATTAATAAATGGACTCGAAATATCATCAACAATTTACCTAATTAATGTGTTAACTAACTTAAGTGTAACTTATACCTAAGTATGTAAAAACTTAAGTAACTTTTCTTAATTAAATAAATAAAACTAAAGGTCAAAAACGTAAATCCAAGGTTTAAATATATTATTTTTCTAATTTATAATCATAAATAAAAAGTTGAAAAAGATTTAAATTAAAATAAACCTTGAAAACCTTAGTTTATGTTTTAGTCCCTAAGCTTTATTTCAATCGAGTCCTTATTCATTTAGGTCCTTAGTTTCTCATTGCAGACAGGTCCCTGTAAACTTCTTCCTCCTCTTCATTTCTTCTTCAGCCTCTTTGACAGCTGATGACAGGAGGTATCCACATTCGCCGATCACCGTCCATCCGACGTCCACCCTTCCCTGCCAAGCTCCTAAAGCTTGTGCTCACCGTCCTCTTTTCATCCATCGGTCTGGATGATTGCTTGAATCCTATTTAGGGCTTGAAGTTAACCTCACCGGAGGCGGAGAAGACGCCGGTGGTTACTTCACTCCTAGACCTTTTTTCGTCCTAATTCACTCCTCCTCAGTCGCCGTAACCTATAAATACCCCTCCACCTCTCCGATTTCACGAGGTTAGCTCCCTTCCCTCTTCCCCCACTGAGCTAGTAGATAGGCTATTCACTCCAAAATCCGACGACCTTCCCTCGCTTCCTCCATCTTCCTCCGTTCGTCTTCGCTTGCTCTTGATCTCCGCCGTCATCTGCTGAGTCCTCTGACGCAGTGCCGAAGTCGGATTTCACTTCTACGCTTCACCTACACCCACCGAACTTCTTCCTCTGCCCTCTGATTTCCTCCTCCGTTAAGATCCATCGACAGAGATCCTCTGGCCCCTTTGTCCAAGTAACAGGAGGTTAGGTAAGTAGTTTAACTAGAGTAGTTAATTAGGTAGGTTAGTTAGATTTAATGTTAGATTTTTCATTGTCTTCCTCAACTCCGGCAAGCTCTTTGAGCTTGACTGGAGCACTCTTTTATCTTTTAAATTCATTGATCATCTTTCTTAATCCTCCATGATCATTTCTAACACTTTAATTCCCTGATTTGAACACCTAATCGCCTAATCCATCTCCACCTTCACCGGTTGCTTCCACTGTCCATGGCGGAAGTATCTGAGGGTAATTCACCTCCACTGGGGCCCTCCATCACTTAATCATCATCTTAGGGCCCCTATCCTCACTTTAATTTGATTAACAATCGTTTATCTATAAAATGCCTAAAATACATTTAGCCTCCTGAGCTCGCTGTCAATGGCGGCTCAGGAGGAGTTTATCCATCTAACTATTCATCTGAACACCTTCAGCACACTTCAATGAAATGTTCTCTTCACTCAATTGAGTAAGAGAACTTGTTCTCACTGTTAATTCAATGCTTATCTTTCTGTATAATCAATTATAGAAGAAATTAATGTATTCCTGAGGTTCCTTGTGACCTCAGGAAACTTTTCAGATCGTCCATGGCTTGTTTTAATGATCTTTACAACTTTTAGCCATTGTCTGAACTCACCGAAGCTCTAGCGAGTTAAAATGTACTCTTCAACCTACAGAACTCCCTTAGAAGCTCTAGATCACTTATTTGAGGCTCAATGATTATTCTGCAGCATTTAATTTGAAGTTTTAAGACCTGGAGTTAGATTTAGACCTCTGTCTTCTCCAGCTCCGGCAGAGTTGGAGAAGACTGTCTATTAGGGATAAGCTTAATTTTTTAGGTTTAGGAGCATCTGATGGATGCCCTAATGTCAGATTTGAAGACCTTTCATTCAGATAGGCCTTAGTTTATTCTATCGAACAAACTAATTCTAGAGCCCAGGCGACAGACCTAAAACCCTAGGTTTCTAGGTCAAAACTCCTTTTTGAGACCCTGAATCCATTCCTGAGACCAAAGAGAGATGATTTGAAGTGTTAATTTTATCTGAAATTGCTTTATAATGAAACTCAATTTTTAAGGTTCAATGGTCAAAATTAGGTCTGATCGGATGATTTAGGTTTCAATTCAAGAAATTGATGAGTTCAAATTACTTCTGGGATGATTTTAGGGAGATCAAATTCAATTTGAATGAGTTTTAATCAAGGTTTTAGAAGAATCCAACTTCTGTTCAGTTTGGGTTCATTTGAACCCAATACTGACTTCAGTGTCTTTTCGATGAGATTTCATTACATTTGCTGCCCAAATAGAGTCCTAACAACCTTCAGAGGTTGTTGAATTAGATATAACTAATCTTAAGCTATCTATGAAACTTTTCAGAGCTTGATTTGAAGCTCTGAAGCTTTTGCTTGAAGCTTTTGAGCTTCTTCACCTTCCAGAAGCCTTCCTGAACCTCCTTCCTTCACCTTTAGGAGCGGAATTAGCTCCTGAATTTGTTCAGTACCTCATCTGAGGTCAAAGAACCTTCCTACAGGTGCTTAGACCTATGTTGCTCATCTGCAGGCCAAAATGGCCGTGAAACTATGAATTTTCACCCTTCAAATCGAAGGGTAGAACCTATCCTCAGCATCAAATTGATGCTGGAAACCCGTAGAACTCCTCTAGAGCTTTCCAACGAGCTATAACTTGCTCGATTTGGAGCTCTGAGCCGGCCTGTGCCTCCAGCCAAAGTTTGGCCTGGAGGGGATAAGATTAGTGCTACATCGGTAAGAACAGAGCGCGCGCCATGGGATAAAAGTAAAAAGTGTTTAGGGTTGTTCGGTTGTCAGCGCAGGGCTCATAAAGAGCATGTGTGCGTGTGGGTGCGTGCGGTGAACGTACCCGAGTGTGTGCGCCTGTGGGCATGCGAACATGGGCCTGTGAGTGGGCGTGTGCATGTGGGCCTAGGAGGCCGGAGACTGTGCATATGTGATGATTAAATCGGAAATAAACCAAATGTAATAAACTAGGCTTGGACCCAGTAGGGTCTGGTCCCACCCTGAGAGGGGTGCTGTGTATCCCCGACCGGTTCAAGTCGCCAACCATAAACCAAAATTTTGGTTCGATTCAAATGCACAATTGAAAGAAAAGAGGAAAAGAAAGAGAAGAGAAGAAGATGAGAGACCAAAGGAATTCAGGAGAAGAAGAGGAGAAGAGCTCGTGAAGCTAAAGGGAGAGGTAACAGATAGAAAAGGTAAAGAAAAAAAGAAAGAGAAGTAAATCGAGAACAAAGGAAAAGAATAAAGAAAGAGGGAAAGTGATGGCAAAAGAACAAAAGAGAAAGAATGAAAGTTGAAGAGAGAAGAAGACAAATAAAAGGAAAATTAAAGTTTCAGACGTCTGATAGTTTAAAGTTTATTTTTTTTAAGACGTCCAATTTTTGTATTTTACTTTAATACAATTTCTTTAGACTTTAATTGATAAATAAGGCATTTATACTTAATTGCATTTCTCTTTCTTGCCTTAAATCTTTTGTAAATGAAAAAAATTAATAAAAATAAACATGTTTACCTGTTTTTAATAATTAATCTCATGCATAGTTTATTTTTATTAATTTCTTTTCATTTATGGCATTTTTTATTTTTGATTTTTTAATTTTTGGTATTTTCATTTTTTTAAAATTTCATGGATATTTAATTTTTATTTTTATTTTTTATTATTTTTTATTTTTTTGGTACAAATACACTTGAAATGAAAATTTCACTTCACACCCCCCAAGGCCAAGATTTTACAATGTCCTCATTGTAAGAAGGGTGAAAAAGATATTACACTTCACTTAGTGTAAGGTGACGGAAAGAGTCAAATAGAAGAGATCAAAGATCTCTGTGCAGACAATTTCTATTCTGACCAAAGGTCAGAGTGATTAGTCGGACAAAGTGAAGGTAATCAGTGTAAAATGAAGTGAATAATCAGATACAGATTCAAGTGTATAGGAAGAGAAAAGTGTAGAAAATAGGAAACAGATATATATAAGGTGTGGATGGATATATGACAAACCCTAATGGAGCGTGTAACATTCTCCAACAAGACCCACAGCATGTGATTCCAAGAAAGGTTTTAAACATTGACCATTAACTTTGAAGGGTTGATCCTTGTTGGGTTCGATGATTTCGACAGCTCCATTGTCAAGACTCTAACAACAATAAATGGTCCTTGCTATTTAGACCTAGGTTTCCCAGGGAAGAGCTTCAAACAGGCATAAAAAAGAAACACCTTCTAACCAAGTGTAAAAGATTTACGAGAAATGTGTCTATCATGGAAGGCTTTAAGTTTTTCCTTATACAGCTTTGAACTCTCATAGGAATCATGACGCAATTCCTCAAGTTCACTAAGCTGCAACCTATGATGATCACCAGCCTTCGTGAAGTTTAAATTACGGGCTTTAATTGCCTAATAGGCCTTGTGTTCAATTTCTACGATAGATGACAGGGTTTCCCTTAAACAAGTCTGTATGGTGGCATGCCTGTTGATGTTTTGTGGACAGTCCTATAAGCCCACACAGCCCCATCTAAACGGGAAGACCAATCCTTTCTATCGAGTCGGATTATCATCTGAAGGATCTTTTTGATCTCCCGATCAGAGACCTCGGTTTGCCCATTGATTTAGGGATGATAAGGTGTAGAAATACGATGTGTAACCCCATATTTTCTAAGTAAATTCGTAAACTGGGCATTATTAAAATGGGAACAGCCGTAAGAATGATAGCGCGAGGTACCCCAAAACAAGTGATAATATGACTCCAAATAAAAGGAATGACAACTCAATGATCATTTGTGCGTGTGGGTTTGACTTCAATCCAACGAGAAACTAAATCAATAGCAAGTAAAATATACTTGAAGCCAAAAGAGAATGGAAATGGACCCATAAAGTCTATGCCTCAAATATCAAAGATTTCACAGATAATAATCGGATTAAGAGGCATCGTGCCTTTTTGGGACATGCTACCAAAAGTTTGGCAGCGACTACATGCCTTACAATATGTCTATGAATATGCAAATAAAGTGGGCCAATAAAACCCGCATTGCAAAACTTTTGCAAAAGTCTTACAACCAGAAAAATGACCACCACAAGCCTAGTCATGACAAAAAGAAAGGATACAATCAATCTCAGAAGAAGTAACACAATGCCTGATGATTTAATCATTGCAGAGTCGAAAAAGATACGGATCTTCCCAGAAATAATATTTGACTTCTGATTTGAGTCGTGATTTGCGATTCCTGTCCCAGTCTGGCGGGAATTGATGTGTAACCAAATAGTTAACAATATCTGCGTACCAAGGAAGATCTGAGGATATAGTCAAAAGATGTTCATCAGGAAAGTGTTCAATGATTGGAGGAGTTGATTTAATAGTATCAGAAGGAAGGAGGGAAAGATGGTCGGCAACAACATTCTGTCGTCCCGCCTTATCACGAATTTCTAAGTCAAACTCTTGCAAAAGAAAGATCCATCTGATCAACCTAGGTATCGTATCCTTTTTAGATAGAAGGTGTCGAATAGCTGAGCGATTAGCGTACACAATGATTCGAGATCCGAGTATATAAGATCTGAACTTATATACTATCGCTAGTAAATCCTTTTCCATAAATGTGTAATTCCTTTGTGCCTCATTCAAAGTTTTACTAGCGTAGTAAATCACTACTGGATTCTTCTCGATTTTCTGTCCCAAAACAACTCCAATTGCATAATCTGATGCATCACACATGATTTCAAACGATAAATCCCAATTAGGTGGTTGCAAGATCGGAGCTTGTGTAACTCTGTCTCTCAATGTTTCAAATGCAGAAATACACTCCTCACTCATCTCAAAAGTCGTATCCTTTGTGATGAGAACCTCATCATAAACCCCAAACTAGCACCATCTAACCCAGATTTGCAAGAAAAAGCTCCTACATAACTTTAGAAAGGCTTGACTCAGAGAAATTCTGAGTTTGTAAAGAAAATAGAAACTAATGGGTAAAAATGCAATTTCACCAATCCAATCTGAAAACAGGGTAACTCAGGGTCCAAACATAGGTCAAACTAACCTAATAAGAAGAAAAGTGGGATGAGTTGATCCAATAAGGGCTACAGCAACTCCAAGGAATTAAATGACATCCTATAACCCTAAAAACAAACCCACTTCAATTCACGAGGTTCGAGGCAAATAAAAAATCGACTAAACCCTCTACAATTCATATAAAAATAATCTCTAGTGTTTAGAACCTTCAATTTGGTCTTAGGAACCCATTTTGACCTACATTGAGAACCATGCCCAATTAATGACTTAATTTAGGTTTTTACGTAAATTGACCGGTCAAACAAGGTCTGATCTAGAAATAAAATTCACCATTAGAATCCTTAGGCCCCATTTAGTCATGAATAAAAACTTGAGCCTAAGAAGAGACCTTCTTGACCGACTTTGCATTTTGGTTCTCATCAATTACTTTTTCACCCTCAACTTTTGAAACCCTCGCATTTTGGCCCCTAGCTCATCTTCTTTCTTCGCATTTGGGTCCTCCCTGCAAAACCCTGAGTAGCGCCATGCTCCGGCGACTTTGCGCGGAGCATGGCGCCGCGCAGGGTAAGGGAGACCCTCTGCCAAGTCAACCGAGGGTTCCCTGCGACGTCTGCCGTCGCAGGGACACCTCCATGGTCTCTGCAACCACCCATACCTCCCGTGCGAACGCACGGAAGGTATGGGTCTCCATCTCCGGCATCCTCCGGCAAGGGAGGCACGTCTCCTCCCTCCGTCCTCTCTGATTCCACCTCTATAAAAACTGCCCCCGTCCGTCGAACTCAACAGCTCGGTTCTGACGGAGAAACCTCCCCCCCTTTCCTCTCTTCCCACTCCAGCAGAAGCCCCCCTGCTTCGGCGGTTCTTCCTCCTCCTCCTCGTCGCTCTGCTGCATTACCAGCAGCAGAGCCGCCTTCGCCTACTCTTCCCGCGTCGCGCCGTACCCAGCGCGCGCTCTCCCGCTCTCTCCTCACCGCAGCCCCCTTCTCACTGGGCATCTTCTTCCCCGGCGACAGTCGATACGACTGTCGCCCTACTCCGGTCCCCCTCGTCCCTCCAAGTAGGTACAGTTCTTTCTCTTCCTCCCCTCTTTCTTTTCCCTACTTCAATTTCTTCAACCACCCTTCAACCGCGCCAAATCGCCCTCACCTTCTCCATCTCCGGCCAACCTCCAGCGACTCGCTCCCATCATTCCACCACCCCACACGACTCGCCGACCGACCCAAAACCTCCGCCTCATCACGCTGAACCACTTCCACCCCTTCACTGCCACTCCTCACCTCCACATCACTCAACCGAGCAAACCCATTCCCCCGGCCATAGTCCAACCTAGGGCAACCCCTACACACCGCCCCACGCCTCGCCACCACCCGCACGAGCTTCGCCGCACTCCAGCGAAGCTCCCTGCACCTTCTGATTAGGCTGAGAGGCCGTTTTGCTATGAACAAGTCACCCGTCCTCCGCCCCCATTGCTGAGCAGGTGAAGCTTCTTCCGCCTGCAGCTGCAGCCTCGCTTCGCCCAGGCCAGACTCCCCAGGACGCGAGGTTCGCCCTTGCGCACCTGCCCAGGCCCGCAGCTGGGGAGAAAGCTCCACGCACAGCCGCGATTGCCTGCAGCTTTCTCAGCTGCAGGCGCCCTATTGGGGTGGGACATGTAGTCCCACCTCGGAAGACTCTGAAGCGGCACGCCTGCATAAATTGTAAAAGTGCTGTAGGCTTATCGCCTCAGCACACGGCGTGAGGTCCCTCTCACCCGCTTCACCCGCCCGGTCCGCGAGCTCATCATGCGGATCTGGCCAACCCGACCCGACTTGACTCGAACACTCCTCGCCCACCACGCACGCCGGTGGGCCTAGACCCAGGCGCGACACGTACCCGAATACCCGGCAGCTCTGGGAGAGCTATCCTACGAGTGAATTCTGAGAGAGAGAGACGCGGGGGAGGGTAGAGTAGGTTTTTGCCTTCTGACCAAACTGTGAGTGTGCAGGCACAGAAGAGAAAAGAGAAGACAAGAAGAAGCAGAAGGACTACGAGAAGAAGAAGAAGAAGAAAGCTGCAGAGGAAAGAAAGAAGACGCACTGTAGCAAAAGCTACTTAAGTCGTCTGATTGAAAAATCAGACGACGCCCTGAGGAAAGAAAGAAAAAGAAGAGGAGGATCACCACTGCCGTAGAGAAGAAAAAGAGAAAAGAGAAGACAAGAAGAAGAAGAAGAAAAGAAGACTCTGCAGAAGAAAGAAGAAAGAAAAAGAACAGAAGAAGAATAAGAAGAACAGAAGGAAGAAGACTGAAGAACCCAAGAGAAGAGCACAGAAGAGAAGAAGACAAAGACGAGAAAGAAGAGAGAAGAAGAAAAAGCCAACAAAATAAATCTCTCTCTCTCTCTTTTCACTTTTGTAATAGAAACTTTGTACTTCTAGAATACAATTTGCTCCCTGAGTTCGACCTGGGAAAACTTTTATTTTCCGAGTAACAAATTATATTAAACTAGTAACTGCTCCTCTATGCTATACTACAACGAGATATTAAAACCATAGAGGATTGGCATCGCACCAGTTTTTGGCACCGTTGCCGGGGAGCAACGACTATTCTAGAAGCTTTGAATTTCTTTTAAGAGATTGCTAATCTTTTTCTCTCTCTTATGTGCAGGTAAAAATTGGAAGAACAGCCGCACAACAAACACTCCAACAAAACAGGTAATCTTCATCAGCCCTTTCTTAACTCCCTTAAAATCTAAAAGGGAACGAAAATAAAAATCAACTTAGGGCTACCTGCATCATACATAGTAATTCCTCAAAGTTGCCTAAATTTTTCATTTCAACACATTTTAACTGTCCATCCAACTAAGGTAACTAGGACTAAAACCTTCTTGATTGAGCCCTAGATACTACATTTTTAAGGCAACTGAAATGGACCAACTAGAGCCAACTCAGGAATTAAAAAGCTAGGGTTTTTAGAGACACACCTTCTATTAACAAAGAAAAGATCTTCCCAAAAAGAGGTGTACCTAAACCTTGTTTGAAAAGATCTATACAAGAGAAACCCTAAACAATTGGCTCTCTAAACACTTGAACCCTAAAAGAAAGGACCCAAAAGCTCTCAAAAGAACAAGAGGTGAAGTTGACCCCTTGGGTCAACCAACCTTAAAATTAGGTCACTTCTTCACTCAAAATACCTAAAAGTTCAAGTGAAACCTTAAGCACCCTGATCTTAAAGTAAAAGAGGTAGACTTAAGAGGTCGAGATCCCCATTCTGGTCTACCTGGAACCGCAGTGACAAGAGAGGTCGGGTGGGGGAAACCCTGTAACCCGTGGGGACGCTCTACCGTGTAGGGGCCTTCGCGGGACTCACCCTCTCTGGCTGCCCAGGTAATTCTCAGGTGGACGATCTTTCTGATCAAGGGGTCCATCTGCCCCGCACCTCTATAGTCACCCAACACATTTTTGGGTGACTTGATTGGGTCCAGCACCTTCTAAACTCTTCCACTCCAACAGTGCATGAACGGTAGGAGATCCTTAAGACCACCCTTAAGATCTCCTTTAGAAATTCACTCTCGTCAAGGCCCAGCCTTGACTTCCGTGTTTGAACAGCAACCTTACCCCATCATTCTCTCATCTGATTCTGAATCAAGCTCTTCTTCTTCCCCTATCATGGCTCAGCCTATTGAGGAAGAAAACAATTTGGAGCACCAGCTCCAGCGACTTAATGACCTCTTCCAAAACTTTGTGCACTCACCGCAGCGTCCTATGATGTGGGACCATTATAATCCTGCTGCGGTGGCCATTGAGCCTCGAGTCAGAATCCCGACTGGAGGACCTGATTCCGAATTGAAGCCCAACATGATTCATGCTATACCTAAATTCTATGGGCTTAATTCCGAAGGTCCCTTCCAGCACATCAAACAGCTAAAGCATCTAGCCCAAACTTTTGGGTCAGACGCACAAAATCGGGATATTCTTCTCATGGAGATGTTCTCCTTTTCTCTTATGGACAAGGCCGCTCAATGGTATCAAACTCAAACCCGGCCGATCAACACTTGGGAAGAACTTCAGTCCGAGTTTTTGAAAAAGTTCTTCCCCGTTAGTCGGACCAACGCCTTGCGCCATCAGATTACGCACTTCACTCAACAAACAGGGGAACCTCTCCATGAGGCATGGGATCGCTTTCAGGATCTCATGAGAAATTGCCCCCATCACGGAGTTCCTAAATGGGAACAGGTCCAATCTTTTTACCAGGGACTCCGTGAGGACATCCGTCTTTTCGTCAATGCAACCTGCGGAGGAAATATCATGGGTCAACATGAGGACACCGTGTGGGAGATTCTCGAAAACATGTGTGAGAATTCCATTAACAATGACTCCATGGGATTATTCGACAGGACAAATACCCGCGCATCGATGAATCTTAGGGGAGCACATGAGACGTAGGGCCTGTCCGCATCAGTCGACCTGGAATTAATGGCCAGTCGATTAGACAAGGTCTCGATTATTGAAAAGAAGGTGGATGAGCTGACTCAGCACCTACAACGAGCCACCTGTGCGCATAACTCTTTCGCACAGCCTCCTTCCACAAGGGAAACTGTGCAAAACATTTTCCATCGATCTTCTCCTAGGATGGATCCGTATCCACCATCTAATTCTCTAACCAGAGGTCCAGCCGATCCTCTCTATACCAACCCAGGGAATTCCATTCCCTTTTTCTCTGACTCTCTGGAGGTTCCTCATACCTGCGAGGACCTCAACGCCATCCAAAACGACCCATTCTCCAACACCTATAACCCTGGATGGCGAAACCATCCCAACTTTCAGTGGGCGGGAAATTCCCAAACCCAAAGACCACCCTTTCAGCCCCGCCCACAACTCCCTCGTCCTTACCAGCCGCCTCAGCCTCGGCCCAACCCTACTTATCCATCAGGGCCAAATCAGGATCAAATGTCCCTTATCCTTCAGACTCTGGCTGACATTCAAAGAACGAATGCGGCTATTCAAAAGCAACACAAGGACGAAATCACAGAGGTCCGAAACCAATTGGCCCAATTGGCAAATTCTCGCCAGCCAGGAACTCTTCCTTCCCAACCTCTTCCTAATCCAAATAACGTGCCAACCCAGCGGCGCGTTATGAACCCAAACCCGGGCCATGCCCATATGATTTATTAGGCCCCCTCTATTCCTTCACCCGACAGGATAGAAGCCTCCACTTCTGTTGCAGGTTACCAGCAGCAACCCATCTTACCCAATCCCAACCAAAATCAGGCAGGACTTAATTCCGTAACAACCCGTAGTGGTAAGGAAACCCAAGACCCACCTCATCCAAACCACTCCAAGCCTGGTAGTGATCCCAATCCTAGGACAGTAATCCAGGACGTTCCCACCCCTATCCCAGATCCACAACCTGGACCTATCCTAGAAGAACTAACCAAGATCCCGTTTCCCGAGGCCTTGACCAAGGGAAAGAAGACCACCAAGCCCGTGGCACCTGAGGAGGACCTGGTCAAGCTCTTTGAGCAGGTCCACATAAACAACCCTTTGATGGATGCCATCCGCTACGTACCGGCTTACGCACGATTCTTAAAGAATGTGTGTGCACCCCAGCGTAAGCCGCAAACCAAGGGTGGGAGCCCAATTGTTCTATCATAGCAAGCCAGCTCTGTAATCCTCAGTAGACTCCCACCCAAGGCAAAAGATCCTGGTACTCCCTTGATTTCCTGCAAGATAGGTGATACCCAATTTGATAGAGCCTTGCTGGACTTGGGTGAATCCATAAACCTGATACCCACATCCTTACTTGACCATCTAGAAGAATCTGAGCTAAAACAAACCGAGGTGACATTACAATTAGCAGATCGATCTATAAAGTCACCAAAAGGGATTCTCGAGGATGTTATCGTAAGAGTGCGGGATTTCTATTTCCCCGTGGACTTCATAGTCTTAGACATGGATGCACCTGAAAACCCTAGGAATACACCAATCATTTTAGGGAGACCTTTCTTGGCTACTGCTAGAGCCAACATTAGCTGTGAGGAGGGTCAAATAGAGCTCAAATTTGGGAATCAAACCCTGAAAATTGATATATTTAAGGCCCAACAAGGAATCAATTGCGGTGTCATCAAACAGATTTGTGACGTTAGGACTTTGGTTGATGAAACACACTTCCAAAATGACTCGATTATGCCTCATCAACCACAGAAGGATCTCGACCCGCAAACAGAAGAGTTGAATCCAGATATAAACAACCCAGTAACTCCTACCCTTGAACCTCACGTCTATACTGAACCACCCGCTGCTGCTGATAACCCTACCCTTGCGTTAAAGCCTCTTCCTGCTCGCTTAAAATACATCTTCTTGGGTTCTAATCAGACCCTCCCTGTGATTATCAATTCCAACCTCAATCCCGACCAGGAATCCCATCTGATTGTTGTCCTCCAGCAACATCGTAGAGCCATCGAGTGGACTCTCGATGATTTGACTGGAAAAAGCCCCTCTTATTGTACTCATCATATCTATTCAGAAGAGGGCGCACGACCTTCTCGTGAAATGCAGAGTCGTTTGAACCCCAATCTGCAGGAGGTCGTGAAAAAGGAGATCATCAAGTGGTTAGATGCCGGGATCATCTACCCGATCTCCGATAGTCGTTGGGTGAGCCCAATTCAGGTCGTGCCCAAGAAGGCAGGTCTCACCACTATAACGACTGAGACCGGAGAAGTCATTCCTACCCGATTAGCCAACTCGTGGAGAGTCTGTATAGATTACCGCCGACTCAATTCCTCCACGAAGAAGGATCATTTCCCACTGCCTTTCATTGATCAGATTCTCGAGAAACTAGCGGGAAATAGGTCCTTCTGCTTTCTTGACGGGTACTCCGGTTATAACTAGGTGGCAATCCATCTTGAAGACCAAGAAAAGACCACGTTCACCTGCCCCTTCGGAACATACGCTTTCCGAAGGATGCCTTTCGGTCTTTGCAATGCACCCGCTACTTTTCAGCAGTGCATGCTTGCCATATTCTCAGATATGGTAGGTGATTATCTGGAAGTCTTCATGGATGACTTTTCAGTTTTTGGAGCATCATTCGACGACTGCCTCCAACACTTGGTCCAGATACTCAGGCAGTGCATTGATGTGAATTTGGTTCTTTCCTGGGAAAAGAGCCATTTCATGGTGCCTGAGGGAATTGTCTTGGGACATTTGATTTCAGAAAAAGGCATCCAAGTGGATCGAGCTAAGGTTGATCTGATCTCTCGCCTTCCTATGCCTAGCTCGATCAGGGACATCCGTTCTTTTTTGGGGCACGTCGGTTTTTACCGTCGTTTCATTCCGGATTTTTCGAAAATCGCGCGCCCCTTGACTTCCCTGCTCTCCAAGGATGTACCCTTTGAAATCTCCAAGGAATGCACACTAGCCTTTGAAAGCCTGCGTGACCAAGTCACCCAAGCCCCAATCCTACAATCCCCTGATTGGTCTCAACCCTTTGAGATCATGTGCGATGCATCTGACTTCGCTGTAGGAGCGGTCTTGGGGCAAAAAGCTAACGGGAAACCTGTGGTCATATACTACGCTAGCAAGACACTTGACGAGGCTCAGCGTAACTATACAATTACGGAGAAAGAGCTGCTAGCCGTAGTATTTGCCCTTGAAAAGCTCCGATCGTATCTTCTGGGTTCCCATGTCATCATTCACTCGGATCACACGGCTGTAAGGCATCTCCTTGCCAAGAAGGACGCGAAGCCCCGACTAATCCGATGGATCTTGCTGTTGCAAGAATTCGATCTCGAGATTCGCGACAAGGCGGGAAGACAGAATGTGGTAGCCGACCATCTGTCCCGTCTTCCTTCTGAGATTATCAACCCTTCCGGACCCATCACGGAACATTTTCCTGATGAGCACCTGCTTACTGTTGGTACTAGACTTCCATGGTTTGCTGATATAGTAAACTACTTGGCATCTCGTCAGACCCCGTCTGATTGGCCAAAGGCCAAGAAAGACAAATTGCATTCTGATACCAAGTATTACATCTGGGAAGATCCGTACCTTTTCCGCATAGGTGCTGATCAAATTATTCGGAGATGTGTCCCGGAAGAGGAATTCAGCAATATCCTCTCTTTCTGCCATGACCAGGCATGCGGTGGCCATTCCTCTGGGCATAAAACCGCATCAAAAGTCCTCCAGTGTGGCTTTTACTGGCCTACACTATTCAAAGATGCATATAGTCGCTGCAAGGCATGCTGTCGTTGCCAGACCTTGGGCAACATGAACCGTAGCAACATGATGCCTTTGCAGCCAATTCTCGTATGTGAAATCTTTGATGTTTGGGGGATTGATTTTATAAGCCCCTTTCCTGTTTCGGATGGTTTCGAATACATTCTTCTTGCTGTGGACTACGTGTCCAAATGGATCGAAGCCATACCGACCCGAACCTGTGATCACAAAATTGTTCTCAAATTCATTCATCAAAACATTTTCTCAAGGTTCGGGATTCCCCGTGCCATAATCTCTGATGGAGGGACCCACTTTACGAACGCTCAGTTTAGGTCACTGATGACCAAATACGGGGTGTCTCACCGAATCTCTACTCCTTACCACCCCCAAACTAATGGTCTAGCTGAGCTATCAAATCGAGAGATCAAGAAAATCCTGCAGGTCACTGTTCGGCCTGACAGGAAGGACTGGTCGTCCCGACTTCCGCAAGCATTGTGGGCCTATAGGACCGCCCACAAAATCCAATTAGGTATGTCTCCCTTTAGACTGGTATATGGGAAGGCGTGTCACCTTCCCGTAGAACTGGGGCATAAAGCCTATTGGGCAGTACAAAATTGTAATCTAGATCTTTCAAAGGATGGAACCCACTGAAAAGTCCTCCAGTGTGGCTTTTACTGGCCTACACTATTCAAAGATGCATACAGTCGCTGCAAGGCATGCAGTCGTTGCCAGACCTTGGGCAACATGAACCGTAGCAACATGATTCCTTTGCAGCCAATTCTCGTATGTGAAATCTTTGATGTTTGGGGGACTGATTTTATGGGCCCCTTTCCTGTTTCGGATGGTTTCGAATACATTCTGCTTGCTGTGGACTACGTGTCCAAATGGATCGAAGCCATACCGACCCGAACCTGTGATCACAAAATTGTTCTCAAATTCATTCATCAAAACATTTTCTCAAGGTTCGGGATTCCCCGTGCCATAATCTCTGATGGAGGGACCCACTTTACGAACGCTCAGTTTAGGTCACTGATGACCAAATACGGGGTGTCTCGCCGAATCTCTACTCCTTACCACCCCCAAACTAATGATCTAGCTGAGTTATCAAATCGAGAGATCAAGAAAATCCTGTAGGTCACTGTTCGGCCTGACAGGAAGGACCGGTCGTCCCGACTTCCGGAAGCATTGTGGGCCTATAGGACCGCCCACAAAATCCAATTAGGCATGTCTCCCTTTAGACTGGTATATGGGAAGGCGTGTCACCTTCCCGTAGAACTGGGGCATAAAGCCTATTGGGCAGTACGAAATTGTAATCTAGATCTTTCAAAGGCTCGAACCCACCGAAAACTCCAAATCAGCGAGATCGATGAATTACGCCTAGACGCGTATGAGAACTCGCGAATCTACAAGGAGCGGGTTAAAGCCTTCCATGACAAGCATATCTCGAGAAAGATCTTTCATCCTGGTCAGAAGGTCGATCAGAAGGTCCTACTCTTTGATGCCCGACTCAAACTTTTCCCAGGAAAGCTCCGATCCAAGTGGGTTGGACCATATTTAGTCCGACAGGTTTTTGGAAATGGTGCTATCGAAATAAGTCCGCTCAGCCACGATTCCGAAGCTTTCATCGTGAACGGTCAGAGCCTCAAGCCGTTCATTGATGTGACTTCTACTGATTTGGCTGAATCATCTTATATCCTCCATTCCCCTTGAGCTTATTGCGCCCAGCCGATGGCATAAAACTCAGCGCTTAACGGGAGGAAACCCGTCATTTTCCTAAAAATCCAAAACCTTTTTCACACTTTTGTACACTTAACGTTCACCCTTATTGACAGCCGACCCCACCTCAGATGCTTGCATCTGGGATTAGAAATCGTCCGCAAAATTCATCCTGACCCATTCACTCATCCAAATTTCTGTCTTAAGGAATGAACTAAGTAAATAAAAAATCCCCTAGTCACAATGAGGACATTGCAAACCTTAGGCATGGGAGGGTATAAAAGTGCAAAACTTGTAAGAAAAGGTTTTAAACAAAAAAATTCACATATGCCAAAAACATCATAAAAATTAAAAAAAATTTCTCGAAAAAAGAAAAAGAGAATAAGAGGAGAAGGAAATTTTGTGGGAAAAGGAAAAGAAACAAAATGAAAAAGGAGCACAAAATTATGAGAAAAAGGTAGTCATTAGTAAGAAACTAAGAAATTAACCTAAGTTCTAGACCCCATTCAAGAAAAGAACTGAAAAGTGCACAATGGGATTAGTAAGAACGCAAACCTTAGGCATTCTTGGATAGACTCTTAGTACCCATTAAGATCTAGACACTCCTCAAGAGGTTGAGGAAAATGAAAAGCTTAAGCATTAGGTCTAAGGCTTAGGGAGTATTTGACCTCATTAACTAACTTTTGGTCTACGGGACTCAGTAAACTAAGCAACCTAACTTCACACACAGCCTGGTTCAGTAAGCGTAAAAATCAAAAGCGTCACAAAATTCTGAAAAGTACACCTAGAGTAGGAGCGGCCGATCAATACAAGTTGATTTGGACAAGTTCCCAGCGTTGAGAGGCGGGAAATCCCCTCGAAGATGCATAACAAAATATCATCTCCTCAGTGCTTGTCTCCTAGGATATTTACATATCCTACTGGGGGCATGTAAGCACTCTGCTGGTTCAGATTCCATGGATGGCATTATCACGAAGTGTCAATTGCCAGGGTCTGGATTCGGCCACGGAACACCATGGATGGGATTATCTCGAAATCTCAATAGCCAGGGTTCCGGGGGTTGCCATGAGCGGTGCTATCTCGAAGCATCAATTGCCAGGAACCCTTGAGGATTGATGATGGGAGCAAGGAATATGATACAGACCATGTTGAAAAGCCAATCCTAAGCTTGAATTAAAAAGGAAAAGAGAAAGAAAACTCTCCAAACAAAAAAACTTTCTATCCCTCTCTCTTACAAAACGCACTGCAAACTGAACCAGGGCTAAAATCATTTCAAGCACAGGGTGATTTAACCACAAAGTCCAATAGACCTTAGGTTAGTTCTTGTAGGCCTTAAAAACCTTTGCTAAGGACTGAAGGCTAAGGCTAGACAGATCTGGATCTTGATTGGTACTAGAGTACCTTTTAGGCCTATGGTCAGCATTCTAACCTAATCTAAGCTCAAATGAAAAAGCACTTATCTGAAGCTATTAAAAACTTCATGGTCTAGAACAGAGGTTAAAACCTTAGGTTTTTGCTAAGGGACTAGCAAAAGCTAGGCATGGGAGTATGATGAGAACCTCGTCATAAATCCCAAACTAGCACCATCTAACCCAGATTTACAAGAAAAAGCTCCTACATAACTATAGAAAGGCTTAACTCAGAGAAATTCTGAGTTTGTAAAGAAAACAGAAACTAAGGGGTAAAAATACAATTTCACCAATCCAATCTGAAAAAAGGGTAACTCAGGATCCAAACATAGGTCAAACTAACCTACTAAGAAGAAAAGTTGGATGACTTGATCCAATAAGGGCTACAGCAACTCCAAGGAATTAAATGACATCCTATAACCCTAAAAACAAATCCACTTCAATTCACGAGGTTCGAGGCAGACAAAAAATCGACTAAACCCTCTACAATTCGTAGAAAAATAATCTCTAGGGTTTAGAACCTTCAATTTGGCCTTAGGAACCCATTTTGACCTACATTGAGAACCATGCCTAATTAATGACTTAATTTGGGTTTTTACATAAATTGACCGGTCAAACAAGGACTGATCTAGAAATAAAATTCACCGTTAGAATCCTTAGGCCCCATTTAGTCATGCATAAAAACTTGAGCCTAAGAAGAGACCTTCTTGACCGACTTTGCATTTTGGTCCTCATCCATTACTTTTTGACCCTCAACATTTGAAACCCTCGCATTTTGTCCCCTAACTCTTCTTCGTTCTTTGCATTTGGGTCCTCCCTGCAAAACCCTGAGCAGTGCCATTCTCCGGCGACTTTGCGCGGAGCATGGCGCCTCGCCGCGCAGGGTAAGGGAGACCCTCTGCCAAGTCAACCGGGGGTTCCCTGCGACGTCTACCGTGGCAGGGACACCTCCACGGTCTCTGCAACCACCCATACCTCCCGTGCGAACGCACGGAAGGTATGGGTCTCCATCTCCGGCGTCCTCCGGCGAGGGAGGCACGTCGCCTCCCTCCGTCCTCCTCTCTGATTCCACCTCTATAAAAACCGCCCCCGTCCACCGAACTCAACAGCTCGGTTCTGACGGAGAAACCTCCCCCCCTTTCCTCTCTTCCCACTCCAGCAGAAGCCCCCTGCTCCGGCGGTTCTTCCACCTCCTCCTCGTCGCTCTACCGCATTACCAGCAACAGAACCGCCTTCGCCTGCTCTTCCCGCGTCGCGCCGTACCCAGCGCGCGCTCTCCCGCTCTCTCCTCGCCGTCGCCCCCTTCTCACTGGGCATCTTCTTCTCTGGCGACAGTTGATACGACTGTCGCCCTACTCCGGTCCCCCTCGTCCCTCCAAGTAGGTACAGTTCTTTCTCTTCCTCCCCTCTTTCTTTTCCCTACTTCAATTTGTTAAACCACCCTTCAACCGTGCCAAATCGCCCTCACCTTCTCCATCTCCAGCCAACCTCCGGCGACTCGCTCCCATCATTCCACCACCCCACACGACTCGCCGACCGACCCAAAACCTCCGCCTCATCACGCTGAACCACTTCCACCCCTTCACTGCCACTCCTCACCTCCACATCACTCCCCCGAGCAAACCCATTCCCCCGGCCACAGTCCGACCTAGGGCAGCCCCTACACGTCGCCCCACGCCTCGCCACCACCCGCACGAGCTTCGCCGCACTCCGGCGAAGCTCCCTACACCTTCTGATTAGGCCGAGAGGCCATTTTGCAGGTGAAGCTTCTTCCGCCTGCAGCTGCAGCCTCGCTTCGCCCAAGCCAGACTCCCCAGGACACAAGGTTCGCGCTTGCGCACCTGCCCAGGCCCACAGCTGGGGAGAAAGCTCCGCGCACAGCCACGATTCCCTGCAGCTTTCTAAGCTGCAGGTGCCCAATTGGGGTGGGACATTTAGTCCCACCTCGAAAGACTCTGAAGCGGCACGCCTGCATAAATTGTAAAAGTGTTGTAGGCTTATCGCCTCAGCACACGGGGTGAGGTCCCTCTCACCCGCTTCACCCGCCCTGTCCGCGAGCTCATCACGCGGATCCGGCCAACCCGACCCGACTTGACTCGAACACTCCTCGCCCACCACGCACGCCGGTGGGCCTGGACCCGGGCGCGACCCGTACCCGAATACCCGGCAGCTCTGGGAGAGCTATCCTACGAGTGAATTCTGAGAGAGAGAGACGCAGGGGAGGGTAGAGTAGGTTTTTGCCTTCTGACTAAACTGTGAGTGTGCAGGCATAGAAGAGAAAAGAGAAGACAAGAAGAAGCAGAAGGACTACGAGAAGAAGAAGAAGAAGAAAGTCGCAGAGGAAAGAAAGAAAGAGGACGCACTGTAGTAAAAGCTACTTAAGTCGTCTGATTGAAAAATCAGACGACGCCCTGAAGAAAGAAAAGAAGAAGTAAGGAAGGAAAAGAAAGAAAGAAAAAGAAGAGGAGGATCACCACTGCCGCAGAGAAGAAAAAGAGAAAAGAGAAGACAAGAAGAAGAAGAAGAAAAGAAGACTCTGCAGAAGAAAGAAGAAAGAAAAAGAACAGAAGAAGAATAAGAAGAACAGAAGGAAGAAGACTGAAGAACCCAAGAGAAGAGCACAGAAGAGAAGAAGACAAAGACGAGAAAGAAGAGAGAAGAAGAAAAAGCCAACAAAATAAATCTCTCTCTCTCTCTTTTCACTTTTGTAATAGAAACTTTGTACTTCTAGAATACAATTTGCTCCCTAAGTTCGACCTGGAAAAACTTTTATTTTCCGAGTAACAAATTATATTAAACTAGTAACTGCTCCTCTATGCTATACTACAACGAGATATTAAAACCATAGAGGATTGGCATCGCACCACTTTGTGAGGAGATTTTTGAGTGGTCGGCCAATCTTTGAAAAGTCAAGTATAAATCTTCTATAAAGTCCCACAGACCCGAGAAAACATCTAATACCTTTGATCGAGTCAAGAATTGGAAGATTTGTAATTTGATTGATCTTAGCTCAATCTACTTGGATACCTCGCTCAGACATAAAATGGCCAAGTACAATACCTCTCCCAATTGGGGAGAAGATTCACTTCCATACATCTCCTGAGAATCTTCGACGAATTATCCAGACAGATATCAAATGTTTCCCCGAAGACTGAAAAATTATCCATAAAAACTTCCATATATTCACCCACCATTTCGGTAAAAATGGCTAACATGCAACACTGAAAAGTCACTGGTGCGTTGCCAAGCCCAAATGACATTCTTCGGAAAGCAAAGGTTCTGAAGGGGCAGGTGAAAGTCGTTTTCTCTTGATCTTCGGGATAGATTGCTACTTGATTATATCCGAAGTAACCATCTAATCGCTTGGGTTTTTCACGTGTTTTAAAAATATATTCGTTGTAGTATCACCGCGAACCAGACTATGTATGAATTGGGGTGCTTAGGTTACCGAGTCCCACAAACCAAAGGTCAGTTAATGAGGGTGAATACTCCCTAAGCCTTAGACCTAATGCTTGGGCTTTGCATTTTCCTCAACCTCTTGAGAAATATCCAGATCTTAATGAGTACTAAGAGTCTTGCCAAAAAGGCCTAAGGTCAGCATTCCTATTAATCTCTTTGTGTCTCTTTAGCACTTTTCTTTACTTTTCTTAATGTGGTCTAGAACTTCGGCTAATCCCTTAATCTCTTACTAATGACTCTCTTTCTTTTTTCATTTGTGCTCCTTTTTAACATTTTGCTCTTTTTCTCCTGTTTTGTATAACCCACAAAATTTTTCTTCCCTCCTTTAGTTTTTTTTTTTGGTGTTGTTTCAAAAATTTTTTATTTTTTTGGTGTTTTTGAAATATGTGATTTTTTTGTTGAAACCTTTTCTTGTTATGAGTTTTCATTCATTTTGCACTTTCATACCCCCCCATGCATAAGATTTGCAATGTCCCCATTGTAAATTAGGTGGGTTTGTATTCAGCTTGGTTCATTCATTAGGACAGGTATTGGGTGAGTGGACGGGTCGAGGTGACTGTTACGGACGATTTCTAATCTCGGGTATGGGTACCTGAGGTGGAGTCGGTTGTCCTAAAGGATGAACCCTAAAGTGCAAAGAAATGTCAGGAAAGGTTTTGGGTTTTTGAAAGAATGACGGGCTGCCTCCCGTTAAGCACTGAGTTTTACGCCGTCGCTGGGCGCAATGAGCTCAAGGAGAATGGAAGATAAAAGATGACTCAGCCAAATCTGTATTAGTCATGTCAATGAACGGTTTGAGTCTCTGACCATTCACGACAAAGGGTTTGGAATCGTGGCTGAGTGGACTGATATCAACGGCTCCATTTTCAAAGATTTGCCAAACTAAGTATGGTCCGTTCCACTTTGATCGCAGCTTTCCCGGGAACAGTTTGAGTCGAGCATCAAAAAGTAGGACCTTTTGACCAGGATGGAAGATCTTTCTTGATATGTGCTTGTCATGAAAGGCTTTAACCCGCTCTTTGTAGATTCGTGAGTTTTCATACGCATCGAGGCGTAATTCATCAATCTCACTTATCTGAAGCTTTCTGTGGGTTCCAGCCTTAGAAAGATATAGGTTGCAGTTCCATACCGCCCAATAGGCTTTATACTCCAATTCGACGAGGAGGTGACATGCCTTCCCGTAGACCAGTCTGAAAGGAGACATCCTAATTGGGTCTTGTGGGCGGTCCTATAAGCCCACAAAGCTCTCAGATGCCAGGATGACCAGTCCTTCCTGTCAGGTCAAACAATAACCTGGAGGATTTTCCCGATCTCCCGATTTGATAGCTCAGCTAGACCATTAGTTTGGGGATGGTAGGGATTAGAGATTCGGTGCGACACCCCGTATTTGGTCATCAGTGACCTAAACTGAGCATTTGTGAAATGGGTCCCTCCACCAGAAATGATCACATAAGGAATCCCGAACCGTGAGAAGATGTTTTGGTGGATGAACCTGATAACGACTTTGTGATCACTGGTTCAGGTCGGAATGGCTTCGATCCATTTGGACATATAGTCAACAGTGAGTAAAATGTATTCGAAGCCGTCCGAAATAGGAAGGGTCCCATAAAATCAATCCCCGAAATGTCAAAAATCTCGCATACTAGAATCGGCTGTAAAGGTATCATGTCATGATGGCTCAGTTCCCCAAGGTCTGGCAACGGTTGCATGCCTTATAGTGATTGTAAGCATCCTTGAAAATTGTGGGCCAGTAAAAGCTACACTGGAGGACTTTTGATGCGGTTTTGTGCCCAAAAAATGGCTACCGCATGCCCAGTCATGGCAAAAAGAGAGTATTTATTTGATTTCAACTTCCATGACACATCGCCGGATGATTTGGTCAGCACCTATGCGGAATAAATATGGGTCTTCCCAAATGTAATACTTGGCATCGAAGCGCAATTTGTCTTTCTTGACCATTGGCCAATCAGACGGGATCTGATGTGATGCCAAGTAGCTTGCTATGTCAGCAAATCATGGAAGCTCTGTACCAATAGTCAGGAGGTGCTCATCAGGAAAATGCTCCGTGATGGGTCCGGAAGGTTCGATGATCTTAGAAGGAAGGCGAGACAAGTGGTCAGCTACCATGTTTTGTCTTCCCACTTTGTCGCGAATCTCGAGGTCAAATTCTTGCAACAGCAAGATCCCTTGGATTAATCGAGGTTTCGCATCCTTCTTCACAAGGAGATGCCTCACAGCTGTATGATCCGAGTAAATAATAATGTGGGATCCCAGGAGATAAGATCTGAATTTTTCAAAGGCAAATACTACAGCTAGTAGCTCTTTCTCCGTAACCGTGTAGTTACGCTGAGCCTCGTCAAGTGTCTTGCTAGCATAGTAGATGACCACGGGTTTCCTGTCAATTTTCTGCCCCAAAACCGCTCCTACAGCGAAGTCAGATGCATCTCACATAATCTCAAAGGGTTGAGACAATCAGGGGATTGTAGGATCGGGGCTTGGGTAACTCGGTCACGAAGGATCTCAGATGCTTGAGTGCATTCCTTGGAAATTTCAAAAGGTACATCCTTGGAGGGAAGAGTGGTCAGGGGACGCATGATTTTCGAGAAAACAGGGATAAATCGACGGTAAAAACTGACATGCCCTAGAAAAGATCGGATGTCCCTGATCAAGCTAGGCATAGGGAATTTGGAAATCAAGTTAACCTTGGCTCGATCAACTTGGATGCCTCTCTCAGAAATCAGATGTCCCAAAACGATCCCCTCAGGCACCATGAAGTGGCTCTTTTCCTAGGAAAAAACCAGATTCACGTCAATACATCGCCTGAGTATTTGAACCAAGTGCTGGAGGCAATCATCAAATGATTCCCCAAATACCGAGAAGTCGTCCATGAAGACTTCCAGATAATCACCTACCATATCAGTGAATATGGAAAGCATGCACCGCTGAAAAGTCGCGGGTGCATTGCAGAGACCGAAAGGCATCCTTCGGAACGCGTACGTCTAGAAGGGGTAGGTGAACGTGGTCTTCTTTTGGTCCTCTAGATGGATTGCCACTTGGTTGTAACCAGAGTACCCGTCAAGAAAGCAGAAGAATCTATTTCCCGCTAGTTTTTCGAGGATCTGATCAATAAACGGTAGTGGGAAATGATCCTTCTTCATGGAGGAATTGAGTCTTCTGTAATCAATGCAGACTCTCCACGAGTTGGCTATACGGGTCGGTATGACCTCTCCGATTTCAGTCGTGATGGTGGTGAGTCCTACCTTCTTAGGCACAACCTGGATTGGACTCACCCATCGACTGTCGGAGATCGGGTAGATGATCCCTGGATCTAACCACTTAATGATCTCCTTTTTCACGACCTCCTGTAGATTAGGGTTCAGACGTCTCTGCATCTCACGCGAAGGTTGTGTGCCCTCTTCGGAATAGATGTGGTGCGTGCAATAAAAGGGACTTATCCCAGTCAAATCATCGAGAGTCCATCCAATGGCTCTACGATGTTGCTGGAGAACAGTAATCAGACGAGATTCCCGGTCAGGTGTGAGTCGGGTGTTTATAATCACAGGAAACGTCTGATTGGAACCCAAAAGAACGTATTTCAGATGATCAGGAAGGGGCTTGAGTTCCAAGATGGGATTGTCAGCAGCAGCGGGTGGTTTAGAGTGTGTGTAAGGAACAAGGGTAGGAGTTATGGGTGTATCTAGATCTGGTTCAGACTCCTCTAATTGCAGATTTTGATCTTCTTGTGGTTGATTGGGGATGATCAGGTTGTCCTCAATATGCGGTTCGTCAACCACGACTCTGATATCACATATTTTCTCTACAACACCACAATTAATCTCTTATTGGGCCTTAAGGATGTCAATCTTAAGAGTTTGATTCCCAAATTTCAACTCTATTTGGCCCTAGCAGTGGCCAGAAAAGGTCTCCCTAGTATAATTGGTGTATCCCTTGGGTTCTCAGGTGCATCCATATCTAGAACTATAAAGTCCACTGGGATGTAGAAGTCCCATACCCTAACACTAACATCCTCGAGTATTCCCTTAGGTGACTTGATGGATCGATCAACTAACTGCAATGTCACCTCAGTCAGTTTAAGCTCAGATTCCTCAAGGTTGTTAAGTAGGGATGTGGGTATTAGATTTATGGAGGCACCTAGGTCTAGCAATGCTCTATCAAATTTGGTTTCACCAATTTTACATGAGATCAGGGGAGTGCCTAGGTCTTTTGCCTTGGGTGGGAGTTTACTCAGGATTACAGAGCTGGCTTGCTCTAACAGTATGATCGAACTCCTACTTTTGGTTCACGACTTACGCTTGGGTGTACACACGTCTTTCAAGAATCATGAGTAAGCTGGTACGTGATGAATTGCATCCATCAAGGGGATGTTTATCTGGACCTGTTCAAAGATCAGGTCCTCCTCAGGGGCCACGGGTTTGGTTATCCTTTTTACCTTGGTCAAGGCCTCGGGAAATGGAACCTTGGTTGGTTCCTCTAGAATAGGTCCAGGTTCTTGATCTGGGACAGGGACATCTTGGATGGCTATCCTAGGGCTTGGTTCACTACCAGGCTTGGAGTGGTTTGGATAGGCCGGGTCTTGGGTTGCTTTACCACTACGGGTTGTTACAGAGTTTAATCCTACCTGGTTTGGGTTAGGGGTTGGTAAAATGGGTGGCTGCTGTTGATAACCCGCGTAAGATGTTGGAGCTTCCATCCCATCAAGTGATGGAATAGAAGGGGCCTGATAAATCATGTGTGCGTGGCCTGGATTTGGGTCCATAACGCGCCTCTGGGTCGACACGTTATTAGGGTTTGGTAGAGGTTGTGAAGGAAGTGTGCCAAGTTGGTGGGAATTTGCCATCTGGGTGAGTTGGTTACAGACCTCTGTGATCTCGTCCTTGTGCTATTTTTGGATTGCCCCATTCGTTCTTTGAATGTCAGCCAGTGTTTGGAGGATGAGGGACATTTGGTCTTGGTTTGGCCCAGATTGATAAGTGGGGTTAGGCCGAGGCTGAGGCGGCTGATATGGACGAGGGGCTTGTGGACGGGGTTAATAAGGTGGTCTTTGGGTCTGAAAATTTTCCGCCCACTGGAAATTGGGATGATTTCACCATCCAAGGTTGTAGGTGTTGGAAAATGGGTCATTCTGGATGCCGTTGAGGTCCTCGCAGGTCTAAGGAACGTCAGGGAAGTCAGAGTATGGGGGTCCAGAGTTCCTTCGACTAGAGTAGTGTGGATCGGAGATTCCTCCGGTCCGGGAGTCAGATGAGGGTCGATATATGTCCATCCCTTGATAAGATCGGTGAAAGATATTTTGCACAGTTCCCCTCACGGGAGGTGGCTGTGCAAAAGAGTTATGCGCAGAGGTAGCTCACTGCAAATGTCAAGTCAGCTCGTCCACCTTCTCGATGATAGAGACCTTATCCAATCGACTGGCCATCAGTTCCAAGTCGACGGATGCGAACAGGCCCTGCGTCTCATGTGCTCCCCTAAGATTTATCGATGCGCGGGTATTTGTCCAGTCGAATAAACGTATGGAGTCATTGTTGATGGAGTTCTCGCACATATTCCCGAGAATCTCCCACACTGTGTCCTCATACTGACCCATGATATTCCCTCTGCAAGTTGCATTGACGAATAATCTAATGTCCTCACGGAGTCCCTGGTAAAAAGACTGGACTTGTTCCCATTTAGGAACTCCATGATGGGTGCACTTCCACATGAGATCCAAGAATCAGTCCCATGCCTCATGAAGAGGTTCTCCCGTTTGCTAAGTGAAATGAGTAATCTGATGGCGCAATGCATTTGTCCAACCAACGGGAAAGAACTTCTTAAAAAATTTGGACTGAAGTTCATCCCAGGTGTTGATCGGACGAGTCTGAGTCTGATACCAATGAACAGCCTTATCCATGAGGGAGAAGGAAAACATTTTCATGAGCAGAATATCCCGATTTTTTGCATCTGACCCGAAGGTTTGGGCCAGATGCTTGAGCTGGTTGATATGTTGGAATGGATCTTCAGAGTTAAGCCCATAGAATTTTGGTATGGCATGAATCATATTAGGCTTCAGTTCAGAATCAGGTCCTCCAACCGGGATTCGAACTTGAGGCTCGATTGCCACTGCAGCAGGATTATTGTGATCTCGCATATTGGACGCTGCGGTGGGTTCATGAAGTTCTGGAAGAGGTCATTTAGACGCTGAAGCTGGTGCTCAAGATTGTTTTCTTCTTCAACAGGCTGTGCCATGATGGAAGAAGAAGGAGAACTAGGTTCTGAATCGAAGGAAAGGTCTATGTGGTGGGGTTGCTGCACAAACAAGGGTACCGAGGCTTGGCTTCGGGGAGAATGGATTTCTAATGGAGGTTTCATGGACCTCCTACCAAACATGCACTGAAGGACTGGATGAGATTAGAATATGTTGAACCCAATCAAGACACCCAAAATATGTTGGGTAACTATAGAGGTTCGGGGCGGATGATACCTCTTGGTTAGAAAAGTCGTCCACCTGAGAATTACCTGGGCAGCCAGAGAAGGAGAGCCCCGCGAAGACCCCTACACGATAGAGCATTCCCACGGGTTATAAGGTTTTCCCCACCCGACCTCTCTTGTCACTAAGATACCAGGTACACCAGAATGGGGACCTTGACCTCTTAAGTCTACCGCTTTTAGTTAAGATCAAGGTGCTTAGGGTTCCACTTGAATTTTAACCTTTTTGTGTGTAAAGTGACCTAATTTTAAGGTTGGTTGACCCAAAGGATCAACTTCACCTTGTTGTTTCTGCGAGAGCTTAGGTCCTTTCTTTTATAGTTCAAGTAGATTAAGAGTCTGATTTGCTTAGGATTTTTCTTGAATAGGTCTTTTCAAACAAGGCTTAGGCACACTTCTTTTTGGAATTTTTGAATCTTTTCTTAGAAGAAGATGTGTCTCTAAAACCCTAGCTTGTAATTGGTAGAACTCGAATAGGTTGTGTTAATATGGTGAAATTATCATTGAAGTTAGTATAGTGGGTTAACCTAAATCGAGTCTAACCATCTTTCACAAAATTTTTAACCTGGCCTACTTAATTTTAACTTGGTCACTTTTAGGCCTAGGGTCGATCTCAGGGAGGTGGGAATTAAAGGTCAAGGAGTTTCTATGCCTTTCCTAAAGCGTATCTCTTCCTTTCGTTATTATGTTTTTTTTGGTTTTTCTATTTAAGATTTTTTTGGTTGATAATATTGTCCTTGAGGTACACCCTCAAAATCAAGTTCTTGGCATTGAGCCAAATGGTTCTTGGCTTTTAGCCAACTTAGGGTTTCCAAAATTCGCAAGGTCGAGTACCTGCAAGACAAGAATTATCTTTTCTCTTTTACTCTTTTTTTTTATCTTTTTAATAGCAAGAAACAAAAGAGAAATGAAAACAAGGTAGGTTGCTTGTAGAGAAAGGAATACTTAGCTTAATATAATAAATACAGTTTATATATATATATATAGATATGTATATAATATATATAGGGGTGGAGGTGGAAGTGGAAATGGAGTGTAGCACAGTGTCAAGTTGGTCTACGTCTAGTAAGACGCAACCAACAAGATGAAGTGCCGCGTAGAGTGTGGGACAGATGTGTGGGAGTGTGTGCGGAGGTGCTTGCTTTGCACGGGTATCGAGGAATATCAGCAACTGGTGCAGATATTCCCGCGATATGATGCGCAGTGGGGTGACTAGTGCATGGGTGTATGGATACGGGTAGGTAATGTGTATGTGTATATATATGTGTGTGTGTGTGTGTATTTATAAATATATATATATTTGTATATATATTTATAACTATATAGATATATATATAGTAATATATATATATATGTATGTATGTATGTATGTATGTATGTATGTATATATATGTATGTATGTAGATATATATACATATATATTTGTGTGTGTGCGTAGGTGTGTACAAGTGAGTGTGTATGTATGAGTGTGTGTGTGTACGAGTGTGGGTGTGTATAAGTGTGGGTGTGTACGCTGGCGGGGCGGGTGAGTGTGAGTGAGAGGGCAGTTAAGACGTCTGGCGGGCAAAACGTGCGCAGGTGCACAAGGGGCGTGCGCGGGCGGGCAGGCACAGATGAGTGCGGTCACGAGCAAGAGAGTGCAGCGAAGCGCACTGCGTAGCGCAGCGCACAGCGCTGCAGGCGAGAGTAGGTGCTGGTGAGTAAGGCGGGCAAGTGCGGGCGCGGGCGCAGACGCATGCTACCAGTTGGCGTGGGTAGTGGGCAAGGAGAGAGAGCACGTTGCCACCGACTAAGTGAGAAGCAAGCCGGTGGCTACAGTGTCGCGCAGACTGCACGCTACAGTGCACTACAGTGCGCGCGCAGTCTACAGACCGCTAGCGGCTGGTTTTGCGTGTGTGGGCTCGCTGAAAGGTACCTGCGCGCACGGGAAGAGCTTGCGAAGATCTGCTGGTGTGCGCGCGGTGGCCGGCGCTGCTTCAGGCGAACGTTGCTGCTACTGGAGCTTCTGAGCTTGAAGCTCTGGCAATGGCGGCAAGGCCGTTCAGCGTTGAAATCAAATGGTGAAACTACCACGCCCACTTGCTCATGAAAGAGCTGGGCGGTGGTGGAACTCACAGTGGAGGTCATGGGACCACTGTGAGCTTTCTCCTACCCGCAGTGTGACTCTTCAGTGAGAAGAGATACTGTGCATGGAGATGGAGAGGGGAGGAGGATGGCTTGATGGTGTAGCAAAAAGTGTCTGCAGGTGAGTATGTGTTCGGCCTCTTGCGCAAGGGAGAGGGCAAGGCCTTTTAAAGAAGAAGAAGGCATGACACAGCCATGCTGCTGGCATTGCTTGTCCAGCCATGCTGCAGGCAAAGGAGTGGCACGAAGAGGCACATGCCCCATGCCCTGCAACCACACGAGGGGGAAGAATTAAAAGTCAAAATAAAAAATGAGAATGGTGAAATTACAATGCAGCTCTTGATGAAGATGTTAATTAGATGACCAATTATTCGCATTCTCCTCCCCTCTCAATAAATGCATGCATGTGTTTATTTACAAATGCAACTATAGCTATATAAGATACAATGGCTGTGCTAGGAAATAACACAAGATGGCATAATTACTGGTGTATTTTTGTTGTGCAATCATACCCCCATGCCTATCTTTTGCTAGTCCCTAGCAAAACTTTTTGTATTGTATTTAGAAATGATCTTAAGCTGAAGATTTTCTTCTGAGGCGACATGGGGGTGTTTATCTGTTGGATATTGTGAGAACCAATTGCAAAGAAGACTACCAGTAGTTTAAGTCGTATATGACATAGACCATCTCTCAACTAACCTGGACTCTTGGTATTTAAACCTTAAGTACGATTTCCAGAAGGTTTTTTTGCCGTACTTGAGAGCTCAAGAGATTGTGGTTTGTGCATAGTGAAGGATCAAGACTGACCAGATGAAGATTAAGGCTCAAGCCCAGGGTTTCACGAATCTTTAAGTGTAGGTTGGTCCCAGTTTCAGCTCGTGTCTTCGGATTGACCCTTAAAAAGATGACTGAAAACTGAACTCCCATCTTATTGCTTTTGTGGCTCAAAGAATATATGGTAGAAACAGGGTTTTTGTAACTTTCCCTGAAAAATTTTTTAGGGAGAAGAATTTACAGACATTTGCGAGATATACTGACTTATTTGCACTTTTTTTTTTTTAAACAAGTGTCAATATACTCTTTCAACTTTATTCAGAGGAGCACACTTTTTTGGTGGGAGAGTTCCTCTTTGGTGGAAAGAGTTTGTCCTAGACACAAGACTAAAGCCTGGGATAAAAAGTCTACCTGCGCGTACAAGTAAGGACTCCACCTTCCCTAATGAACACTAGGGTTGGATCTTATGTTCACCTGGTCTTTCTTGATATGTGTAGTGTGAACCAAGATTACTTAGGCTCTCAAGTAAAAGCAAACCAATGAATCATGTACTGGTGACCTAGGTACAAGCATTCGTCTTTAGTTAGGAGAGATTCTGATCTATCTTGTCAATGCTTAAATGAATTAAGCCAAGCCTGAGCGAATCAAGCTTCTGTGGCCTGGAAAGTCTTCAAAACAGTGGTTGAATATCCATAAACACTTATTGTATTTTTGTTTCAGCCTTCAGATCATTACTAAACACCTTTTTTTTTTTGGTTATGTACATATTTATAGATAGATATATATAATGGAAACTACATGATACCATATAATACCCAGATCCTATGGATGCCTATCCACCCCCCCATGCCAAATGATGCTATGACCTCATATGCATGCAGGGTAGAGGGAAGTCCAAGGATTAGGGAAGGAGAGCTGACGTGTAAGGTATATAGCAGGGTGGTAGGGTGGGTGGATGGTGGGTGGTGAATTGAAAAGGTGTGAAGTGAAGTGACATGGAAGAGTGTTGCTGGGGTGCCTCCCAACGAGCGCTGAATTTAACGTCCCCAGCTGGACTCAGAATGAGGCACGAAATTAGTTACCTTCCAACAGGGCAACAGTTTCACCAATGGGGGTAGGTTCATGAGTACGATAGGGTTTTAAACGCTGCCCATTGACCGTAAATTTATGCCCAGATTTGGGATCTTTAATTTCAACGGCCCCGTTGGGAAATGGTCTCGAGACCAAGAAGGGACCAGTCCATTTGGACTTCAATTTCCCTGGAAAGAATTTAAGCTGGGCATTGTAAAGCCAAACCTGCTGAGATGGCTCAAATTCCTTCCGCCGAATTCGGCTGTCGTGAAAGGCCTTAGTGTGTTGCTTGAAAGTTAAGGAAAAATCATAGGCTTTACGATGGAGCTCTTCTAGCTCTTGGAGTTGGAGTTTCCTTTCCCGACCACACAGGTCTAGGTCGAGGTTACATTGGCAAATCGCCCAATAAACGCGATGCTCCAACTCCACGGGTAAATGACAAGGCTTCCCGTAAATGATTCTATAAGGAGACATACCTAGGGGGAGACATACCTAGGGGAGCCTTGAAGGCGGTCCAATACACCCAGAGTGCGTCAATCAGCTTGTCGGACCAATCCTTATGGTCAGGCCGAATCATTTTCTGGAGGATTTGCTTGATTTGCCGGTTTGACACCTTAGCTTGGCCGTTCATCTGAGGATGATACGGAGATGCGATACGACGGTGGACTCCATATTTCCTCAGAAGTGCCCGAAAAGAAGCATGGGTAAAATAGCTTCCTCCATCCGAGATAATGGCTCGAGGGATCCCAAAGCATACAAAAATGTGGTCTTTGACATATCGAGTGGATATGACATGGTCAACATGGCGCGTGGGAATAGCCTCAATCCATTTGGAAACATAATCAACAGCAACGAGGATATACTCGAAGCCGTTGGAAGGAGGAAAGGGACCCATGAAATCGATTCCCCAAATGTCGAAGATTTCAGCAGCTAGGATGGGTTACAAGGGCATCATGTCACAACGTGACATTGACCCTAACGACTGGCACCTAGTGCAATGTTTGGCATAATTGTGTGCATCCTGGTGAAGGGAGGGCCAAAAGAAACCGCACTGCAACACTTTGGCTGCAGTTTTCCTCCCCGAAAAATGGCCTCCACAGGCCTTATCGTGGCAGAAGGATAGCACACTGGGGAATTCGCTGTCAGGAATATAGCGACGGATGATCTGGTATGCACCTATTCGAAAAAGTAGTGGATTATCCCAGAAATAATACTTTGTTTCTGCAATGAGACGCTTGCGCTGGTTTTTAGGCCAGCCATGTGGAAGGGAACCAGAAGCAAGGTAATTGACAATGTCGGCATACCAAGGTCCATTGGCCAAATTAATTTCCAATAGGTGCTCATCGGGAAAAACCTCATTGATCGGCAGGGTAAGTCCAATGTGGTCAGGGTCCAGTCTTGAGAGATGATCATTAACAACTTTCTGGGCTCCGGCCTTATCACGGATCTCAATGTCAAATTCTCGGAGCAGAAGGATCCAACGAATGAGTCTAGGCTTAGCATCCTTCTTGTGCATGAGATGGCAAATGGCCACGTGGTCAGTGAATACAATAACATGCAATCCCAGAAGGTAAGAGCGGAATTTCTCTAGCCCAAAGACGACCGCCAGTAGTTCTTTCTCAGTGGAAGTATAATTACGCTGGGCCTCGTCCAACATCTTACTGGCGTAGTACATGACGAAGGTGTGTCTATCGCGTCTTTGCCCCAGGGTGGCTTCGACTGCAAGGTCGGAAGCATCACACATGAGTTCAAAGTCGACGGACCAGTCGAGTGGCTGGAGAACAGGGGCCTTGGTGACAACATCACACAGCTGCGTGAATGCTCGTATGCAGTCGGGGCCCATATCAAAGGGTACCTTGGTCGATAAGAGATGAGTTAAAGGTCTAAAAATCTTGGAGAAGTCTTTGATGAATCTCCTATAGAAACCGACGTGTCCCAAGAAGGAGCGGATTTGTCTGACAGAGCTAGGCACAGGTAAACCAGCAATTACATAAGCCTGGCTCTGTCAACCTCAATGCCCCTATCGCAGATGATATGCCCGAGAACAATTCCCTCGTGTACCATAAAATGACTTTTTTCCCAGGAAAGCATGAGGTTCACATCAATACAACTCCGAAGGATACAGGTCATGTTGGCAAGACAATCATCAAAAGAGGGTCCAAAGACCGAAAAGTCATCCATGAAGACCTCAAGAAAGTCACCCACCATGTCATGGAATATCGCCAGCATACATCTCTGGAAAGTTGCTGGCGCGTTACAAAGTCCGAAAGGCATCCTTCTAAATGCGAAGGTGCCAAAGAGGCAGGTAAAGGTGGTTTTCTCTTGGTCCCGGAGGTCAATTGCCACCTGGTTATATCCAGAGAATCCATCTAGGAAACAAAAAAATTCATTTCCCGCTAACCGCTCTAGGATTTGGTCAATAAAAGGTAGCAAAAAGTGATCTTTCTTAGTTGCAGCATTTAGTTTCCTATAATCTACACACACTCTCCAAGATGTAGGAGTGCGTGTAGGGATGGATTTGTCCATGTCATTGACACGGATGGAGAGTCCCGCCTTTCTGAGCACAACGTGAATCGGACTCACCCAGGGGCTATCACTGATCGGGTAGATTATACCTGCATCCAGCCACTTAATAATTTCCTTTTTAACGACCTCCCGTATGTTAGGGTTGAGACTGTTGGTGCTAGAGCACCACGATCGTTTGTTTTAATGATAACAAAACACGTGTCCTTTAACATTTGCACTTGGAGTCTTAGATTTCAGGTCAAATTGAAAATGGAGACATGATTAGACGGAGTGGTAGCTCGCATCCAGGACGGATTAGCGGAGTTTGATGGAGAACAGAGGAGATTTGCGAGGAGCGATAGATTGAAGATGGAAGGACAAGAAAAATATGATATAATTCTGTTTATTTCTTTCATGTACTTTTATCTTTATTTCATTGCTCTTTTTGTTCCTTAGAACATCATGTTAAAGAGCCTCATAGTACCCTAACAATAGTCCTAGGAACACCTGCACAACCCTTGGATACTTAGGTTTTCTGTAGAAAACTTAGAAAATCAATATAGGGTTCAAACAGCCTTTTCAGACGATTAATTCCAAAAACATACGTCTGATAATGTATTTTAAGACGTCTGACTGTTGATTCAGACGTCTGATAACATTTAGGCTGGACTTAGCTAGCTCTGTCTGATCAAATCAGACGTCCAGACCTTAAACCAGATGTCTTAGAAGACGTCTGATGACTTTGCCAGACGTCCAATTAGTGGACCGTTGGCTGGCTTAACAAACACTGAAGGATATGACTGTTAGAGCCTTATCAGACGTCCTTAAGCCTTTCCAGACGTCTGATAAATGATCGTTTTGCCTCGGCTGACCCAAAATCTCTTTTCAAAGATCTCATAGCCGTTGCAATCTCATGAAAATCCATTCCCGCAGAAAAAGTAGGTTTCCAGACGTCCAGACATAGTTCCAGACGTCCTGTATGTCATCTGATGGACTTGCAGTAGAACCCTGTTTAGATCTGATTCAAGTCAGGAAGAAACTCACCTAAAATCAGACGTCTGACCTTGTTTTCAGACGTCTTAAACTGGTGTCCCAGACGTCTGATGCTAGGATCAGACGTCTAATAACCCTGTCAATGCAATGATTGTTCCTGATTTCGGCCTGATTCTCTTGGGCTTTGCACCCAACGGCTATGGAAGCTTTCCAAAGCCTTCCAAAGCCTTCCAAAGGCCTCTATATATAGAGAGGAACCTCTTGCACACAAAGACACACCTAGACACACAAGACACACCCAAGCAACATACTTTCTACTCTTTTGTGTCATAGAAAGGCTCTTGCTCTCCAAGCTCAAGTTCTTCATCTTGAGAGTATCAAGCCTTTACGCACCCGCTCTCCCGCCGTAGTTCATAAGAGCGACGTTGCACCGTCGTGTAGCTCACGCACCCACGTCATCAATTCGACGCACTCCTTGCAAAGGGAAGCATCTTAATTCCTATAGAAGCTTAGGTTAAATATTACTTTGTTGGCTTTATAGGATTGTTGTTATTTATCTCTGTTATTTGGTTGGGTATTCACTTTGCGAATTCCCGTCTCCTTCGTGGGACAAAATCCTTCTCGTGAAGAGAAGGGGTTTGAGGTACGCTACCCTCATTGAATCACCCTCGTTTAAGTGATTCGTTTAGTGGATTTGATCAACTTGGTTGATCAGAAAATCCTAACTCGAGAGGGTTAGGTGGTGGTTTTCACCCGATTTGGGTTTCCACCTAAAAATAAATTGTGTACCTTGTGTGATTGAATTTTGTGAGATTGCTTTACATTTTATTTCCGCAATTTATTACGTCATCCCCTCCTAATAGGGAATCTACAGAGACGTCGCTGCATCTCGCGGGAAGGTTGAGCCTCTTCCTCCGTATATATACAGTGAGTGCATTAGGGGGGGCTAATGCCAGTTAAGTCTGATAAGGACCATTCAATGGCTACCTTGTGTTCTATAAGGACCTTTGTTAGTTTGCACTCTTGCTCCCTGGTCAATTTTGAACTAATGATTACGGGGAGCGTTTCATTTGGTCCTAAGAAAACATATTTAAGCGTATCAGGCAGCTCTTTCAACTCGGGAGAGGATGCTGAAAGATCTGGCATTTCTTGGGATGGGAGTGTCCCAAGCGGATCAGAAGAAAACAAGGTAGGAGGAAGAAGTTGGCCCTCAGATTGGTCAAGAAGAGGGGCATCTTGGATTGATGGATCCAAAAAGGGATAGCCCCAGTGAGTAGTATGTGGGCTCAAGGCCCCAGTGTGGATTTGCAATTCCTCCTGATTTGGCGGGAAAGAAAGGGCAATCCGGTCCTCAAGAGTGTGGACCGGCGGTGAGTAGCCTGAATATGACTCAGACCACGAGGTATGAGAAGCGGAGAAAACCTCGTCAGAAGTCTGGTCAGGTGAAGGTATGGGTAAAGGGAGGCATGGGGGAACGTCACAATATGTGTCGGTCAGGTAATGATCTATGTTCAAAGGCAATCCACAGAAGTCAGAATAGGTCCCTATTAGTCCGATACACGTGCTAACGGCCATGTCCTTGTCAGACGTGTCATCCTTGATGCAATCGCAATCAAAGTTCTTGGCTACCTTGAAGATGTTTAGCTTGAGTTTTTCAGAGCCAACGACAATTTCAATGCAGCCCGACTCGTAGTCGATATGGGTGAGGGTTATGGCCAAGAAAGGTCGACTAAGGATGATCAAACAATCAGAAAGTGAGCTACGAACTTCCATATCTAAAACAAGAAAGTCAACCGGAAAACAGAGACTGTTGACCCTAACCACCACATCTCCCACCACACCCTTCGGAATTTTGACAGAACGATCTGCCAACTGTAACGTGACAGGGGTGGGTTTCAGATTTCCTAAGGCAAATTTCTCGAGCATGATGGTTGGTATAAGATTGATGGAAGATCCTAGATCAAGCAGAGCACGGTTGAAATTGCAGCCTTGGATGCTACAAGAAATAAGTGGTGTGCCCGGATCTTTCTGTTTCGGTGGTAGATTTAACAGTATAGTACAACTCGCATGAGGTGAGAGAACCACCGGATTCTTTGTTTTCTTTGACTATCGCCTGGGTGTAGTGTAGTCTTTGAAAAATCGGGCGATAGTAGGTATGTGTTGATAGCCTCCAACAGGGGTACCTTGATTTCAACATCCCTGAATAAATTACGCAGGTTATCAAAGGCCTGTGTATCCTTTTTCTTGCCTTTTGGCTCCCTCAGTAGAGCCTCAGGGAATGGGACTGATTCTAGCACTAGTTTAGGTGTATCGTCCTCACGAGAATGCGGTGCGCATCCCGAATGAGAGGGCGATGAAAAAGATGGGCCAGGATAAGGTCGAGGCTGATCGATGGTTTGCTTACCGCTCCTCGTAGTAATCACATTGGACGTGGCGGGTCCAGTGGGATCATAAGGCGGAGGAGGGTTTGCAATAGGGACATAAGGGTGAGGTGTAGTTGTTGCGGAATTAGCCTGAAATCCCGGTGGAATGCTTGGAGCCTTTAGAATCTGATGAACCTGCCCCTAAGAAGGTCGTACCTGTGGTTGAGGACCACGAGGTAAAAAATTTCACAGGTTGGGAACTGGTTGGGCTGGAAGATTTCCTTGAGATCGAGTCGCCATGCGTAGTTGACTGATCTCAGCATTCTGCTGCACCAATTGGAGCTGAAGAGAGGTCATGTTCTCTTCATGGCGTGTAGACATTTCCATCACCATTCACATCAATTTATCAAGAGGACTTGATGTGTGTTCTATTTGCGGTATACAAGGACCCGATGGCGGATTCGCCACAGGATTAGGCTGGGCCCTTGGGATGATGGGTGCGGACGGTCACATTGGCCCACCCGTGGGGTTTTGGCGCTGCGGGGTACTAGACCATGCGAAGTTAGGATGATTTCGCCACCCTGGGTTGTAAGTGGCAGACAACAGGTTGTTCCCTAGGGCGCAAGCGTCTTCTAAGCTAGAAGATGAGTCCGCATGTATGTATGCATCAAAGCACATGGAGGCTTGGTCCTCCGTGTCGAAATACTGGCTTGCAAAAGCCATATCCATATTACTTACTGAATCGCTTGGCACGACGCTCGGTAAGGATGGTCTTACGGGGTTTTTGGGGATAAGCCTGGCATTGGAAAGATTAGGATTGTGACGAAGTGGTGAGGTGGAGTTGTTTGCCATAGAATGGGTGGGATTGGCCAGAAGCTTGTCCAGCTTCTTGTGCACGATGGAGACATCATCCAATTTTTGTGCGATAAGGTTAAGATCAATGGATGAATGGGAGGGTCCCGTGTCAACTTCGTGAACATTACAGGGCAGGCTGGTATGATTAAAAGAGATAATGGAGGCATTGTTAATTGAATTTTTGCTCATGTTTTCAAATAATTTGAATGCTCCATTCTCGTCTTTATTCATGAAATTCCCTCTGCAGGAAGCATCTGCAATCTGCTTCAAAGTCTCATAGAAAATCTGCACTATATGCACTTAGGCAGATCGTGGTGTGGACACTTCCGAAGGAGGTCATTATACCTCTCCCACGCCTCATGAAACTGTTCGTCGTTTTGTTGCGTGAAGGAAGTTATAGCACAGCGAAGTGCATTGGTTCGCCCGATTGGGAAGAATTTCTTGAGAAATGCTGTTCGCATCTCTTCCCAAGAATGGATGATTCTCCCAAGGGTGCGTAACAATTGCGACGCTTTATCCCGCAACGAAAATGGGAACATTTTCATGAGGACAATTGATAACTCGATGTTTCTTGGTTTAACCATTTCAGCCAATCGGGTTAGGTCTTCCAAATGGAGAAAAGGATCTTCACTTGCAAGACCATGGAAGTGAAAGTTAATTTGGCCAATTACATTGGGTTTCAATTCAAAATCGTCCCCACCCATGGGGCCCGAATTTGTCCTATGATCTCTGTAGTAGTGAGATTTTGATAAGAGCTAAGAGACCTAGGCTCCTCCCGTTAAGGAGGGTTCTGTATTTCCTCCAAGATTTCCCTAATGGCTTCAATCTGCTCATTATACATTTCCATTTGGGCTTGGAGGCCGGTTATGGGGTCTACAGCTCCACCACCTGGTGGGATTTGAGGGGGGCAGTTTCCTCCCTCGGGATTTGGGGGTGGGCATGCAGCCATGCTTGTGGAGGAGTATGACGAATCCGTTTCTATCCTTCTAGAATTATCAGATAATTCAAACAATTAAGGGTTTTGTGATCTCCTCCCAAACATGCACTACCGCAAGAAGAATTGGGGAAATAAGAAGGGAAAAGGGGATGAGAGAAATGATGCCACAAAGGTACACTTGATGACAAATCAAGGCAATCAAAGTCCTAAACTCTACAATGTGCCCTTAGACCTAAATATCTAAGTTACCTACTATCACAACCTACGGAACCAAATGCGAGCACTGCGGAACCACCAGGCCAGATTGAAAGGCCGTTTGCCCCAGTCTTAGACACCCGATAGCACGCGGGAACCTGCACCAGCACGTAGGTGCTACACGCAGGTAGTTAGACCTCCAATCCTTAATAAGGGTCAAGTTGCTACCAGTTTTAATTAGAGGCTTAGGATCAAGTGCTTCAGGAATGTGAAGGGTGTTGTATACGGGTGATGCCCAAGTGCAATGATTTTAGAAAGTGTGTAAACGAAGCATGCAACGGGGAAATTTCCCCGAATTGAAGTTTTAGTTGGTGAATGGTTTTTAGAATTTCAGCCTTAAGTAGTATGGATTTTAAGATTTCTCTGAGTTACCAATTCAACCAATCTCTAGGTTTTGAGAAAACACAAGTTCTTCTATGCCCAACAAACCCTTCTTCAATTTGAGTTGGTTAATGCATGCTAAAAATGCAATGGGCTTCCCTAGGTGGAAATTTCTGTGTGTGGATGCACGAGTCAATTTTAGGTTAGTGTGAAAGGGAGCCAAAGCACTTCAATTCAAGTGCTCCCAATCACCAAAATGATGTTCCACACACAAGGCCCAACCACAAGATAATGTAAAGAAAATTAAAATTTTGGGGTTGAAATGTTCAAGATCAAATCTAAGGCACGTGAAAGGTCGTGGTGGGGTTGGAATCAACTCAATTCCAAGTCTCCCCACCAAAAATGTGATCCTGAATTGTGGATAAATGAGGCAAGGAGGGATGGCAATTAATCTATGTAATCTTGCCTCAAAGAACACATCACACGATGAAATATTCAAGAGTCAAGATTCTTGGATCTTCGCTATGCGAAGTTTGACGAGAAATCCAAGGGCGGTGGAGGTGATAGCAAACAATCAAACAAGTGATTTTTAATCCACTTGCCCTAGGAAATTCCCAAGAAGTGTTTTTAGGTTTTTTTTTTTTATTTAGGTGACAGGTTAACCTAAGTTGCTAAGAGAGAGAGACCTACTTATTCAGCAACGTGGTCGAAGTTCCAGTGCGACGCCGGCGACTTCACGCTCTCGCTCCTACCTTGGATCTACCCATGTCTCCGACTTCCTCTGCATGCCTCCTCCTTGCAACTGGTTTACTTGCACACCAGCAAACAAAACACCCGTGAAGAGAAGGGTGTAAGAAGAGAAAATCAAGGGAATGGAGTAGAAACTTACCTCAATGAGCACCTCCCAGGCAACGGCGCTAGAAAAAGCATGGTAGAACTCAAATAGGTTGTGTTAATATGGTGAAATTATCAATGAAGTTAGTATAGTGGGTTAACCTAAATCGAGTCTAACCATCTTTCAGAAAATTTTTAACCTGGCCTACTTAATTTTATCTTAGTCACTTTTAGGCCCAGGGTCGATCTCAGGGAGGTGGGAATTAAAGGTCAAGGAGTTTCTACGCCTTTCCTAAAACGTATCTCTTCCTTGTGTTATTAGGTTTTTTTTGGTTTTTCTATTTAAGATTTTTTTTTGTTGATAATATTGTCCTTGAGGTACACCCTCAAAATCAAGTTCTTAGCGTTGAACCAAATGGTTCTTGGCTTTTAGCCAACTTAGAGTTTCCAAAAACTGGTCCTGCTATTTGCAAGGCCAAGTACCTGCAAGACAAGAATTATCTTTTCTCTTTTACTCTTTTTTTTTATCTTTTTAATAGCAGGAAACAAAAGAGAAATGAAAACAAGGTAGGTTGCTTGTAGAGAAAGGAATACTTAGCTTAATATAATAAATACAGTTTATATATATAGATATGTATATATTATATATAGGGGTGGAGGTGGAAGTGGAAATGGAGTGTAATACGGTGTGAAGTTTGTCTACGTCTAGTAAGATGCAACTAACAAGACGAAGTGCCACGTAGAGTATGGGATGGATGTGTGGGAGTGTGTGTGGAAGGGCTTGCTTTGCGCGGGTATCGAGGAATATCAGCAACTGTTGCAGATATTCCCGCAATATGATGCGCGGTGGGGTGACTAGTGCATGGGCGTATGGATACGGGTAGGTGATGTGTATGTAAATATATATATATAAATATATGGTTATAACTATATAGGTATATATGTAATTGTGTATATATATATAGATATATATATATATGTGCATGTATATATATATATATAGATATATATATATGTATGTATATATATATATATATGTATGTATGTATGTATGTATACATGTATATATGTATAAATATATATATGTATATATGTTTATATATAGTTGTATAGGTATGAATGTATATATATATATATATATATCTGTGTGTGTGTGTGTAGGTGTGTACAAGTGAGTGTGTGAGTGTACGAGTGTGTGTGTGTACGAGTGTGTGTGTGTATGAGTGTGGGTGTGTATGAGTGTGGGTGTGTACACTGGCGGGGCGGGTGAGTGTGAGAGAGAGGGCAGTTAAGACGTCTGGCGAGTGCGCGCGACGTCTGGCGGGCAGGACGTGCATAGGCGCACAAGGGGCTACCTGCAGGCTCACAGGCACAGACGAGTGCGGTCGCGGGAGAGAAAGTGCAGTGAAGTGCACTGTGTAGCGCAGCGCACAACGCTACAGGCGGGAGCGGGCGCGGGCGAGTGCGGGCGCGGGCACAGACGTGGGCGACTGGTTAGAGCAGGTAGCAGGCGAGGAGAGAGAGCGCACTGCCACTGGCTAAGTGAGAAGCGAGCCGGTGGCTATAGTGTCGCGCAGACCGCGTGCTACAGTGCGCGCACATTCTACCGTCCGGTAGCGGCCCGTTTCGCATGTGCGGGCGCGCTAGAAGGCGCCTGCATGCGTGGGAAGAGTTTGCGAAGGTTTGCTGGCGTGCACGCGGTGGCCGACACTACTTCAGGCGGACGTTGCTACTGCTGGAGCTTCTGAGCTTGAAGCTCTGGCAATGGCGGCGAGGGCATTTAGCGATGAAATCAAATGGTCAAACCACCATGCCCACCTACTCACGAAAGAGCTAGGCGGTGGTGGAACTCACAGTGGAGGTCGTGGGACCACTGTGAGCTTTCTCCTACCCGCAATGTGTCTCTTCAGTGAGAAGAGATACTGCACATGGAGAGGGAGAGGGGAGGATGTTGGCCTGATGGTGTAGCAAAAAGTGTCTGCAGGTGAGTATGTGTTCGGCCTCCTGTGCAAGGGAGTGGGGAAGGCCTTTTAAAGAAGAAGAAGGCATGCCACTTCCATGCTGCTGGCATTGCATGTCCAGCCATGTTGCTGGCAGAGGAGTGGCGCGAAGAGGCGCATCCCCATGCCCTGCAGCCGTGCGAGGGAGAAGAATTGAAAGTCGAAATAAAAAATGAAAATGGTGAAATTGCAATGCATCCCTTGATGAAGATGTTAATTAGATGGCCAATTATTCGCATCCTCTTCCCCTCTCAATAAATGCATGCATGTGTTTATTTACAAATGCAACTATAGCTATATAAGATGCAATGACAGTGCTAGGAAATAATACAAGATGGCATAATTACTGTTGTATTTTTGCTGTGCAATCAATAATCCTTAGGTTGGCTCTAGTTGGTCCAATTTAGTTGCCTCAGAAATGGGTATTTAGGGCTCAAGTAAGAAGGTTTTAGCCCTAATTACCTTAAGTGGATATGCAATTAAGATATGTTGAAAGTAAAAATCTGGCAACTTTGTGAATTAGAAACAGGTAGCTCCAGATTGATTTTTGAGGGGATTAAGAGAGAGGGCTAGTAAGAGCTTACCTGTTCCCTGGTGTGGTTGTTGTGCGGTTGTTTTTCTCTCCTTTGATTTTCCTCTCAAATAATAACAAAAGAGAGAAATTAAATTTGTAATGAATTCAAAAATTGTGATTAGGGCTTCTAAAATGCCCGTTGCTCCTCGGCAACGGTGCCAAAAATAATCGCTTGGGTTTTTCGCGTGTTTTAAAAATATATTCGTTGTAGTATCACCACGAAAATGATTATTAAATTTATTACTCGAAATTCAAAAATATCATGAGGTCGAACTAAGGGAGCAAATTGGTATTTAGACGCAAAATATCATAATTTTCAACAATAGTGCAATGTATATAAAAATCTAGAGAGTAAAAAGAAATAGAATTTTCTCTTTTCTTCTTTCTTCTTCTCTCTTTCTTTTTCTTTGCTTTCTCTCTTCTCTTCTTTCTCTGTCTTTCCTGTCTTCAGACGTCTGATTCTATGAATCAGACGCCTTAACTGGTGATCTGCTATAGTGCTTCTTCAACTTTCTTTGGCTTCTTCTTCTTCTTTCTTCTCTGCTGTAGCTCCTTCCACACTGCGGCAGCTCCTTCCTTCTCTTTTCTTCTTTTCCACTTTTTCTTCTTCTTCTTCTTTTCGCGGCTAAGTCTTCAGCTTCTTCTTCTTCTCTCTTGAGCTGCTGCGCCTCCTCCTTCTTCCTTTCCTTAGGCGTCTTCAGCTACTCCTTCCTTGGCCTCTGCAGACCTCTTCTTCATTGGCTCCTTCCTCTGCCTTCTTCTTCTTCTCTTCTTGAGCTACTGCGTCTCCTCCTTCCTTGGCTTCTGCAAACCTCTTCTTCTTCTTCGGCTCATTCCTTTGCCTTCTTCTTCTTCTTTTTATAGCTAAGTCTTCAGCTTCTTCTTCCCCGGAGCTGCTTCCTCTCCCTCCTTCCCTGCATAGCAAAGAGAAGCAAAACCTACCCCCTACCCTCCCCGTGTCTCTCTCTCTATTTCTCTCTTCGCTCTCTCAGAGCCAGCTGGGTAATTGGGTCAGGTTACACGCGCCCGCGTCCAGGCGCACCGGCGTGGGTGGTGCGCCAGGACTGCAGGGCAAACGGGTCAACCAGGTCCGCGTGGGTGTGGTTGCGGACGAGGCAGGTGGAGTGGGCGAGGGACCTCACCCCGTGTTACTTGAGGTGATGAGATAAGAATACTTTTTCAATTTATTTCACCTCATCCGCTTGTCAGCTTCCGAGGTGGGACTAAACATCCCACCTTCTTCTCTCGTGCTCCCGCAGAGGGTGATCTTTCAATTGTAACTGCTGTGAGGGCCGTTGACTATAGTCGAAGGCCTAGGTACGTGTACGAAGGTGTTCTGCGCAACCTGGGAGCATAAGCCTGGAATAGCACGACCTGGAGCTGCAACAAGCTTGCTTCGAGCTTCCTCGTCAATGGCGGAGGGGTGTTGAACCTGAAAACACAAGATTGGCCTCGCAGCCCTGTCAAAACACTTGGGTAGCTTCGTCGTGTCGAGGCGAAGGTGCTGCAGTGGTCGGGGTGGCATGGGAATGCCTGTGTGAGCGTGCCTAGGGCTTATTGTGGCTGTGCAGGTAGGTGTGTTCAAGGGAAGATTGTGGGATGTGTGGTGGTCGATGGAGAGAGGGAAATGATCAGCAAGTCGGGGCGGTGCTTAGAGACAGGTTGGCGAGGAGGGAGGTGGTCTATGGTGGTGGAGCGAACTCATCGGACTAGTGGCCGGAGGTGAAGGGGATGATGGTGGTTGGCGTGTGGCAGTAGTAGATTTAGGAAATTAATATAGGGAAAATGAAGAGGGGAGAAAGAGGTACTTATCTAGGGTGTTCAGAGAAAAGGGGGAGGCAGAGGGCGAGCAGCAGGTTTCTACCGTCGCAGGAGACGAAGACCCTGTGGGGAAGAAGCGGCGACGAGGAAGAGAGGCGGAGGGTGCACACGGGTATGGCGCGGCGCGGAGGAGCACGGTGAAGATGGCTCTACCACTGGTATGGTGGTAGAGTGACGAGAAGAGAGAGGAAGAGTCGCTAGAAGCTGCAGGCAGTTGGCCGGAGTGAGGAGGAGACAAATTTGGGGGGCTTTCTCTGACCAATTTAACCTTGAAGGAAGTAGAGGGGTCTAGGCTTCCTTAAATAGGCAAGGGTAGAGGGTGGTGTCGTGAGGAGACGGCAGGAAAACCACGTCGGTGGTAAGGTCAGAGGGATACCCCTACCTCTTGAGCGTTCGCATGAGAAGTATGGGGCGTTTCATGGCATGGGGAGCTGCCCATGCGGTAGGGGCCTTCATAGGGAGCTCCCCTTTCAAACCTTGGAGCGGCTCCCCATGAATCCAAGGAGAGAACCTCCGCGCAAAGTCGCTGAAGGTATGAGTCCCTACTATGATGGAAGAGGGACCGAAATGAAGAAAGAGGTGAAGAAGATGAGGGGGATTTGCAAGGGTTTCAAAAAGTTAAGGGTCTAAATGTAATTTGGTGGACCAATTTGCAAGTGGGTCAAGACGACCTTATCTTAGGTCCAAATTTTGGTATAAACCTAATTTAGACCTAAGGAATCCAATGGTGAAGTTGGATTTTAGGTTTGACCACGTTTGACTAAATATTTTGCACAAAAACCTAAATTGAGTCAAATATTGGGCATGGGCCCTAATCTAGGTCAAAACAGGTTCCAAAGGCCAAATTGAAGGTTCTAAACCCTAGAGGATATTTTTCCATGATTTTTAGAGGGTTTAGTTGATTTTTATCGTGCCTGGAACCTTGTGAGTTTAAGTGGGCTTGTTTCAGGGTTACAAAATGTCATTTAATTCCTAGATTTCACAACAACCCTTTTCTGACTGAACATCCCACTTTTTCTCTTATTAAGTCCAGTTGACCTATGTCTAGACCCTTAGAAATCATGTTGATGCACTGCAATGGTAAAATTACAATTTTACCCCTTGTTTTACCCTCTTAGATTTCGTAACCATGTTGAGCTTACAATAGCCGATGCAAACCCGCCACGAATTCGTAATTCGTGCGGGAATGGTTTCTCCAGTTCAATCTTGATTATGGTGAGTCCTACCCTTTTAGGTACCACTTAAATTGGACTCACCCAAGGGCTATCAGATATAGGGTAAACAATGTTAGCATCCAGCCACTTGATTATTTCTTTCTTTACGACCTCCTTTAAATTCAGATTTAAAAGTCTTTGAGCTTCTCTTGAAGGTCATGCCCCACCTTAAATATACATGCGATGAATAAAAAAATTGGGGCTAATCCCGGTGAGATCATGTAACGTCCACCCAATTGCCTTTTTGTGATCTCGTAAAACCTTGATCAATTTTGATTCTTGTGATTCAGAAAGATGAGAGTTAATGATTACAAGATATGTTTAATCAGGTTCTAGATAAACATATTTAAGATTATCAGGCAATGGTTTCAATTCTAAAACAGGAGTAGAATCAACAGCAGGAATTATTGGGGCGGCATTTTCGACTGCAAAGAGTGAATTAAATGAGTCGTGAGATTCAGATTTAGGATCGAGTATAGATTCTAATAGCGGGTTTTCATTTTGAGGGTAAAAGATATCAAAGGATGTGTTTTCTAGTTCTAAGGAGCTAAGATCATCCTCAAAAACTGAAATAGATCTAATTTCCTCAATCCAATTGCAATCCAATCCTATAGAAGCTCTAAATATATCCAATTTAATTGTCTTCTCCCCAAATTTCAACTCAATATTTCCATATTCACAATTTATGTTGCCCTTTGCAGTGACCAGAAAGGCTCTCCCTAAAATAATTGGGGTATCTCTAATGTGTTCAGGTACTTCCATATCAAGTACAATAAAATCCACCGGAAAATAAAAGCCCCAAACTCTTACAAGTATATCCTCCTTCATTCCTTTAGGTGACTTGATAGATCTATCAGCTAATTGTAAAGTCACATTGGTAGACTTAAGGTTTTCTATTTGGAAATGTTTTACCAAAGATGAAGGAATGAGATTAATAGATGCTCCTAAATCTAGGAGGACTCTATCAAAACACTGGTGCCCAATTATATAGGAAATAAATGGAGATCCTAGATCTTTCTTTTCAAAGGAAGCATACTCAAGATAATAGAGCTCACATGCTCTGAGAGTACCACAGTGCTTCCTTTCTTCGGCTTACGCTTAGGAGTACACAACTCAAGAAATCTCACGTAAGTCGGAATGTGTTTGATAGCATCTAAGAGTGGTATATAAATGTGTACCTGTTCAAAAATTTTAATTAAATCCTCATCTAATGTAACAGGTTGTTTTTGTTTCCTAGTCTTCTACAAAGCTTCACGAAATGGGACTTGGATTTCCTATTCTACTGAGGTATTTCCCAGATCTCACGAATTAGCGAGAATTGTGGGATCGGGTTCTGCACCACTTACAGGTGTAGAAACTGGGGGCATTCTAGATGTACTAGGGTCTTGGGATAGGTTCCTCGAATAAACTGGATCCCTAGTGGAAGTTTCATAGCGGGTAGTAACAGCGTTAATTCTAGCATGTGAAGAGGAAGCTAATGAAGAAGATGCTTGTTGATGCTGGAAAGATGGATTAGAAAGTAAAGGCTAATTTGCTTGATTTAAAAATGATTGTTGTTGATTAAGATACTCGTAATCATGATTAGTAGAGGGTGGATTCTGATTCGGATTTTGATTCAGATTTTGATTCAGGGGTAATTGATTAAGGAAATGGACATGCCCCTGATTCGGATTTTGAACTCCCAGGTGTGGTCTCTGCTGGATATTCTTAAGGTTTGGAACTAGGTGGGATGGAAGGTCCCCTAGCTAACGAGATTCAGCTAACTGCGTGATTTAGCCCCTAAGATCAGCCAATTCTGCCGAACATTGCCGTTGGACTTTAGCAAGAGCCTCAGCATTCTGTCACTGGCTCTCAATCACAGCTCACAAAATCTGGTCGAGTTGCGAATCTCTATTTGACCCTGTGAGGTTCTGTGAACCCGTGTAAAATGGCATAGCATTAGGTTGCTGAAACGGCAACGTAGGCGGGTTTTGCCTAGTCTGAGTCGGATATGAAGGTCTTTGTGAATGGTCAGACCAAGAGAAATTAGGGTGATTACGCCATCCAGGAGTACAGGAATTAGAATATGGGTTTGATCTTGGTGCATATCCCTAAATGGCGTTCAAATCTGAAGGATAAGGAGTGTTTTCCACAAAAATAGAAAGTGGGGAAAGAGGTGGGAAAGATTGTGGGACAAAGGTCCCTCCTTGGGTTTGTGCAGGAGTAGATAGAAAATCCAAGGAAAATGAATCTCTAGAATCTAGATTATTCACAAATTCCCTCCCCGTGGGAATTTGAGAAACAAGTAAATGCGCGGGATTTTGCAGAGCGAGTAGAGGTGTAAGGGATTTCATTGTGTTTCGGACTTTGTCGAGATGCTTCACTATAATGTCGACTTTGTCCAGCTTTTCTGCAATAATATCTAAATCCTTGGAACTGGACGGATTACCGATCTCATGAATGCCCTTATGCGGATTTTGATGTGCTGTACTAGTGCCCCGCGTGAATTACGACATAGATGCGTTATTGATCGAATTTTTTACCATCCCTTCAAACAATTCTGAGGCTGATTCTGCGTCGCAATTTAGAAATTTCCCTCCACAAGTGGCATCGACTAGATTGCGAATGCCCTCTTGCAATCCAAAATAAATGATGTACATAAGTTGCCAACGAGGGATGTCGTGATGTGGGCATTTCCTTTGTAATTCATGAAAGCGTTCCTATGCTTCATGAATTGGTTCTCCTTAGTTTTGAGTAAAAGTCATGATAGCTCACCTTAAAGCATTGGTGCGACCAATAAGAAAGAATTTCCTCAAAAATGCAGATTTGAGTTCAGCCCAAGTTGAGATTGGTCTTGCAATAGTTCTATACCAATATGCAGCTTTATCCTTGAGGTTAAAGGAGAACATTTTCATGACTAGGATTTCCCTGTTTTGATTTCGAAGTCCAAGAGTTTGAGATAGATTTTTAAGATCTTCGATATGTTGAAATGGATCCTCGGATGCAAATCCATGAAAGTGTGGGATTAGAGCTATAATATTTGGCTTTAATTCTGGGTCATTTTCCCCAATGGGAATCCTAACATTAGGCTCTACTTGTGCATTAGATGGATTATAATAGTCTCGGAGTGGAGACCTAGGATGAGGGATCGACAAATCAGGGATATCAAAACCCACCTTAGGTCGAGGTGGAGGATGGGCTTGCAGATTCTGCAAATTGTGGAGAGCAGCCGTCAACAAATTAATTTGGAAGTTCTGGTCGAGTATTTGGAGATTCTGGTTCAGGAGCGCCTCATGAACATCAAAAGGTGGCATCTCCCCCTGACCAGAAGAAGAAGGGATCCCGGGATTTTGGTTGTGCAATTGGTCCATAGGATCAAATGTAGAAAAAGCAGATGAATCAGACAGGAAATTAATTGATTGCCTAGGTGCAACTGGTTTAGGTATACCTGTCAACGAAGATATGAGAGGCAGTTTCAGGGATCGCCTCTCGTGCATAAACCGAGAAAAATGTGCAAAGACACACTCACGACACTAAAACAACGGCAAACAAGACCCGCAAAACAGCATGAAAAAAATGGGTTTTTCTCTTCTTTCAAAGGTAAGAGAGTCCTAGAATACGCAAAATAATTTAGATGCAAACAAGTATAATATCAGTATCAAAATACGCGTCCTAAACTCGTGTCTACGCAAGTGCATATCCTTAAAGCTTAAAGGTCTAAGGTTTAGGATCGAGACCGCTTACTACAGGCTCCCCGTGGCTCTAGTAGTGAGGCAGACTTTTTGATCTTCAACCAACGCCCTAAGAGGTGCAAAGAGGAGTGGTAGAAAATTCAGACTCGTGTGACTCTAGTGATCGCGCTGTGTGCGCAATAGCATGCAACAGACGATAGCGAAAAATCCCGCATGCATTCTGCAAATAGATTAAGTCACAAATTTTATTATCTTCTTTTTTACTTGATCTTTTTCAAAAATATGATAGAAAGAAGTAAAGTGACCACTTTCTAAGTATTTTCAACAAAAAATATGGTCTTGTTTATTATCTCTAAGACAGGGATTTACACGGATTTTTGCGTGTTTTCCCGTTAATGCGAGAAAAACAGTAGAAAACATTTCCCGAGTCAGATCAGAACAGGAACTAGCAGGTATATGTACTCCTAGTTGTGTATGCCTAAAACATGCTGCTGCTAGTCAGAAAGTATGCATATTTTTGTATTTTGTAAAATTTTTAAACTAACTAAATGCATAAGTGCAAACTACACTAGAGACTAAGAAAGAAATACTCACAATGGTGTTTATAATGGCCAGAAAAATATAGAATAGAAAAAAAAAACCTGCCTCCTTTCCTAAGAATACCCACAGAGGTAATCCTGAAAAGAAGACAAAAAAACAGAACAAAACAAAAATAATTAGTACAAAACAAAACAAATAAAATAAAAACAGAAATGGCAAATATAATCTACAGTTACCTCCACGGCAATAGCACCATTAAAATGTTCATTTAAATTCACAACGTACTTAATTAAGCCTAATTAACCTAATTAACTGTGTTGAGAATTTAAACGAACAATGCTCAAGAATTGTTTTCCAATCCTAGATAAATCCATTGAAACACTTCTCACACAGACAAAATATTTTCTCATAAAACTCTCCGTGTTTGTATAGTTTCCTATCTTCATGGAAGGCTAAATCCAGGAATGAGATCACTCCATTCTTATACTTAGAGTAATCTAAATTCCTCAAACCAATCCAAAACTTGTCCATGATAACCTAAAATTAAGTTGCAAAAAAATCACAAGTTACCAGCGTATATACGGAAGTTATGTGTATTTTAAAGAAGATTTTCACTTGATAGCCCATCCTTGAAGATTTAAACACAACATTACTTATTACATGAAACTAGTGTATGAAAAAATTTTGACAACATCTCCCCGCACTTCTCTAATATACCCCCCAAGACTAACCTTAACTACGTTCCCAACAGCCCCCACCAAAGGGTGCTTAAGAAATGAAGCTAAGATTAGTTAATATACCAAAGAAGGGAGAGAAAATACATCTGAAATTTCTCTACTCACTAGTTACATATAACAAGTAACCTGAAGTTGTGATCAAATGTTTAAGGACCCCCCTTAACTCAAAACTTCTCTGAACTAAGGACGACGACACTTATGTCATGTTATAAAAACAACACATCGTGCATGTAAGTGAAGTATACAACACACTTTACATTGTTCATATAACATGGTCATAAGTCTTGGCAGGCTAGCATTTTGACATAATTATATCCCTCCCACAACTTGTTATCTAGGGGTTAGAATTCTTATTGTTTGTCATAAAGTGCATGCACATTTGTGTAAGTGTGTGTGGTACTATAACTCTACCAAAAAATTTTCGGTAGAGTTTTCCCTATAATATTAGACATTCACATTTTCTACAAAAATACAAGAAATCATTTGCAACATGTGGGCACACCCTACATGTAACACAATAAATTCAACATTAACAAATTCAAAATGTGGACACACTCCACATTCAAATTAAACAACAGAAATAACCTAATCTAACAGGCATTTAACAACTAATTAACTGGCATGTAACAACTACTTAACAGGTATTAAACTAATCTAACCGTCATTTAACTAACAACTAATTAACATACATTTAACTACTAATCTAACATGCATTTAACCACTAATCTAGCATGCATTTAACCACGAATCTAACCAGCATTTTAAAAGTATTTAACATGCATTTAAATTTAACAACCAATCTAACAATCATTTCATGAAAAGTCTAATTAACAAATTTAACTTAATTTAATAAAACACAAATGCAATAAAAAAAATGAAAAATCGAGGGGCAAGGTTCGACGGGGGAGGGGGGCATGGGGAGGGCACGTGGTTGCTGGGGGACGGGTAGGTCGTGCGAGTGTAGTGGTGGCAGTTAATAACCACACGGGTAGGGCGGGCAGGGTGCAAGGGGATAGGGAGCTTGGTGCTGAGGCGACGGCTGCGTGGACAGGGTGCGGGGAGCTTTAGTGGCAACGAGGTCAAGGAGGCAAAGGGGGAGGTGGAGGTGAAGGATGAGGAAACGATACCTCGATTGGGGAGAAGGTCACTCGTCAACGGATGTGAGAAAGAGGAGCTCGATGATCCTTGGTGGGGGATGGGCAGGCGAAGGAGCTCTAGCTCGAGAGCTGTGAGGCTCGATCGCGTCAACGGAGAAGAAGAGAGAGAAGAGAAGAAAGGTGCTTCGCTTGGCAAAAATATCTCCACCCTTAGCGACGATTTTCAAAAAAAACTGTTGTCAAATGAAATTTTTGGGCACTCTTAGTGATGGTTTTCCAAAAAACTATTCCCAATTTAATTTAAATTACCTTTTTCGTGGATATCATAGTTTAGAGTGGCACACCTTTTCATGAGCAATTGGTGAAGATTCCTAAAATAACAATCACTAATCGCTAAATATTTCACCTACCGTGCACAAAAAGTTCACACTCAGTAATCATTAATGACAGTTATTTGTAAAACCATACCTAAATTTTACGTCGAGTTATGTGTGGTTGTTGGGAAGAAGGAGGAAACTTTAGGCAACCGCTATCTAAATAATCATCTCTAAAGGTCACATTTAGCAACGATTTTAAGATAATCACTAAGTAAATGTTGTAGGTCGCACATTTCATTGTAGTAGGTGTGTACTTCTCATTTTATTTAGGGGAGCCCAATGTTATTCTTGATCGTCGTAAGAGGTGAGGTGATCGATCACTATCAAATCATGCATCGTGCATGTCACATTTTCCTTCAAACATAGGATTCTCGTCGTTCGTGCTTTTACGACCATGCATGAAATTAATGTTGTTGGATGTTATCGCTGAATTCAGAATTAAGTGAATACAATACATATGATCCACTTCCCTTCTATATTTCCCCGTGATTCGTTGAGCCTTTGCAAGGAGAGACAAGAAAACTTGCTCCAAATTAATTTCACATATCTTTGGACAGCGTAGCACTAATTTTATGATAAGATACAGCAAATCGTACGTTTTGCAAATGCAAGTTAATATATATGTGACAACTGATTGCCGGGTAGAAAAATCTCATGGTTAATTCCCTTGTGAATCGGTGATCTAGATGTACACGGTTAGTAGGTCCATTTTATGCCGAGCAATGGAGAAAACGCTACGTCCTTCGCTCACATGTGTTTCCCTAATTGGATGGTCGATCATTTAAGTAGAAGGCGGTGCATGGCAGCCACCCACATGGACAAATAATTAATGAAAGTCACAAATGGTAGACTAACCAGTGTCGAATGATATGACATGTCTCCTCCACATTAAAGCCTAATTTGATAAGGGATAACCTATTAAAATAAAAATTAATCTTATCCGGCGGGAAGGATATTTTAACTTAAATTAAGAGATTTATTCTTGGATAAGTTATTCTGTGGGATAAATTATTTTTGTGGGTTATCCTATGTAATTTTACAGGTTAACCTAGAGATTTTTTGAATAGTCACAGGTTAATGGTGAGAGACTCACCATGACTCTTAAATATCCCTAATTAACTAATTTTCCTAATTAATTAGCTAAGAATATACTTTATTAGGGTTTAATTATGATATAAGGAACAAATTATTAAAGAACCATAAAATAAGTTAATAATACTAAATTAAATATCAATTATTATTAGTATTAATTTAAATAATAATTTGTACTCGAATTATAAATATTTAACAACAAAATTAATGTTTAATTTAATTTAAACAATATTTATACCTAAGTATGTAATAACTAATGTAATTTAATTATTTAATCAAATAAAGCTAAATAGGCCAAAAATGTAAATTCAAGGCATTTATATAATATTTATCTAATTTATAATCATAAATAAAAAGTTGAAAAAGAATTAAATTTAAGTTTAAAATGCCTCAGTTTACATTTTGATCCTTAGAAATCATTTCAATCGAGTCCTTTTCTTCCAAAAAGGACCCTAGTTTTCATTACTTGTTCATCCCTGTGAGCATCGTCTTCTTCTTCCTCTTTTTTTCTTCATCCGTCTAAACGGTCCTCATCAACTGATCATCGCACCACCCGATCACTGCCCATCCACCATTAGAACTCCTTCACCCGAGCTTTTGAGCTTTGGCTCACCTTCCTCTCCTCATCCAATGGTGTGGATGCACCGTTAATCCTAATTCGGTCAGGCACTTAAGCTCACCGACGTCAGAGACAACACCGGCGGTTATCATGCACCTAGACCTCCATCCGTCTAGGTTCATCCCCCTTGACCTCTGGCAAAACCCATAAATAGCCCTCAGCTCCTCCTATTCGCACGTATCGACCCCCTTCCCTCTCTCCCACACCATGGTCGATCGTAGGATTCCTCTGCAACTCTGGCGTCCCTGTTCTCCTTCTCGAGCGCTGCCTCCGAGAGAGTGCTCCCTCTCTCACCCTCTCTTCCTCTCTTTCACCCTGCCAATAATGATTGAGCGCGCCATTTCTCTGATCTCCACTGCTTCGATCGGCCAAAGCTTCTCTTCTCACTAAAGTGTAGATTTCGATCTTGCTTCCACCTTGCCAACGACGAATTCTGTCACCCCCTTCGTCAGGTAAGTAGAGCTAACTCTTAGGAGTAGATATAGCTAGGTGATTAGGTAGTATTAGGTTAGTTTAGCTTTGTTTCAGTAGCATCTTCTCCGACTCTGGTGAAACCAAATCCGGCATCGTTGGACTTCTAATCATCTTTCCGTGAACCTGCCCACTTTCCTCTTCCTCTCATGATCATTTTACACTTCTTTCTCGCTCAGTTTAGTAGCTTATTCGATTAATCCACTTTCACCTTTACCGACGACCTTCGCTATCCACAACGGAGGCCTCTAAGCTTAGAACACACTCATTGGGGCCCTCCGTCGCCTTATCATCACTTAAGGGCCCCGATCAACCTTATAATCAGTTAAATAATCACCTAAATCACAAATGCCCAAATTTCCTTCAACCTCTGAGCTCACTGTCAATGGCAAGCTCATAGGAATAATTCCACCTAATTAATCATATCATCACCTTCGCCACATCTTAATGAAGTGTTCCCCTCATTCAATTTTGAGGGAGATCATTTCTTGAGTTCTGTCAAACTCAAGAAGTGATTCCACTGAATTCTTAATGAATTTAGTGTTAAGCCCTTCAATTGAGGTATCTGTCATCTTGTTGAGGTTTCTTGCAACCTTAAGAAACGTTGAGGCCATTCTTGGCCTGTTTTGTTGAGTTTTAACTTCTGCATCCATTTCTAGACTCACCAGAGCTCCAGCAAGCTCCAGCGAGATAATTTCGTAGCTTCAGCCATTAGAACTCCTCGTGCAGCTCTAGATCACTTGAAAGGGTCTAAGGATGATATTATAATAGCTAGAATTGTGTTTTAATGATTAAATCTTCCTGTTGAGCTTTGTCTTCTTCAATTCCGACAGAGTTGGAGAGGCTAAAATACTAGGGTTTAGAGCATGGAATTTGATCCTAAAGCATGAGGAGCTTACTGAGAATCCACATAGGCCTTTAGATTGGATTAGGAACATCTAGGTCTCTCTCTCGTACAAACCTATTTCAGGCCTAAGAAGCGGTGCCTGTTGGCACTGTCTGAACCCTCAAAATCCTAATTTGAAGGGTTAAATCAATTCCTAAGGATTAAGTGAACCCATCTGGGTCATTAATTTGATTAGAAAGGATTTGGATGCAAAAGTCAACCTTGAAGCTATCATAGTCAAACTTGAGTTCAATAGGGTACTTAAAAGATTGATTCAATGATTTAATAGGTTGTTTAGGATTCTGGGATGATTTAAAGTTCGTTTAGACTGATTTGAGTGAGTTTTACTGAGAATTAGCTAAGATTGGATTCACTGCACAGTTTGGGTTCAAACTGGAACCCAACTTGTTCTTGAGTCTTTTTGTTGAGATTTGAATCCAAATTTTATCCAGATCTCTTGTTTAAGACCTCCTGAATTACTTCAAATCCTTCCCTAAGTATTTTATCTGTCTATTGGTCAAATCTGAGCTCAAATTCAAGCTCTGAAGCTTTAGGTTGAACTTCCTCACCTTCTGCTGCCTTGAGACCTTTTCAGGCTCTCCTTTCTCACTTAAATGATGCAAAATGATTCATTGAAGGCATTCAAGCCTTTAGTTGAGAGGAATTCTCTCTCTGCAAGTCGATAGACTTGAAACTCCTCACTATAGGCCATCCCGACCATGATAGACAGCCATGTTTCATCTCTGGAATAGTTGGATCAAAGTTGATCCAAACACCAAATTGGTGTTACAATTAAATAGATCACACAAACAGCTATCGATCAAGCCTTAGCTGGGAATTGCCAAGCAAGGTCCGGCCTAGAAGCACTAGGAATAGTCCCACCTCAAGAGTCTTAAGCCACACGACATGTTGTAATATGTTTTTGCACTACGACCCCCTCGGTGGTTAGCGCGGGGCGCAAATAAAAGAGCTTATGTGTGCAGGTGTGTGCGTGTGCACGTGCCTATTCGTGGGTGTGTGCGCCTGTGGGCGTGCGTACATGGGCCCGAGTGTGGGCATGATTATCTGGGCTCGTGCCCTGGAACTATGCATTATAAAGAAAAACTAAAATCTGCCTAGTTGAATTAGGTCAAACCTCGAGTAGGGTCTGGTCCCACTCTACAGGATGCTGTGTATCCCCAAAAGAGGTCTGACCGCCCATTAATAATATAATTTTTATAAGTAAAGGGGATTAATGGGTTAACATACGGCTAATTGTGGAAATAAGGCATGCACAGAGAGCTTAGGAAAATAAGAAGAGAAGCTTAAGAAAAAAAGATAAGGAGAGAAGAGTTAAAGAAAGAAAGGAGAAGATGAATGACTAAGGAAAATAAGAGGAGGTTAAGTATAAAAGAGAAGAGGGAAATTAAAAGAGTAATAAAAGGGTTAAAGAAGAAAGCTAAGGGAAGGAGAGCTTGAGAAAAGAAATATATGTTGGTGCTAGAGCACCACGATCATTTGTTTTGATGATAACAAAACACGTGTTATTTAACATTTGCAATTTGAGTCCTAGATTTCAGGTCAATTGCAAATGTGGACGTGCTTAGACGGAGTTCGAGCTCGCATCCAGGACGGATTGGAGGAGCTTGACGGAAAACAGAGGAGGTTCGCGTGGAGCGACAGATTGAAGATAGAAGACAAGAAGAATAGGATAGATTCTTTTTAATCCTTTCTTGTATCTTTTGTCTTTATTTTCTTGCTCTTTTTATTTTCCTTAGAATATTATGTTAAAGAGCCTCAAAGTACCCTAACAGTAGTCCTAGGAATACCGGCACAACCCCAGGATACTTAGGTTTTCTGTAGAATACTTAGAAAATCAATATAGGGTTCAAACAGCACTTCCAGACGTCTAATTACCAAATCAGACGTCTGATAAAGTATTTTAAGACGTCTGACTGTTCTTTCAGACGTCTAATATCTGTTAGGCTGAAGACAGCTAGTTCTGTCTGATGAAATCAGACGTCCAGACCTAATACCAGACGTCTTAGGAGACGTCTGATGGACTTGCCAGACGTCCAGAGAGTGGACCGTCGGCTAGCTTAGCAAGCACTCAAGGATATGACCGTTAGAGCCTTATCAGACGTCCATAGGACTGTCCAGACGTCTGATAATTGACCGTTTTGCCTCGGCTGACCCAAAATCTCTTCTCAGAGATTTTCTAGCCGTTGCAACGTTTGGAAATCAATTCCCACAGTAAAAGTAGGTTTCCAAACGTCCATACATAGTGCCAAACGTCCTATATGTCGTCTGATCAACTTGAACAAAACCCTGTTTAGATCTGATTCAAGTCAGGAGGAAACCCGCATAGAATCAGACGTCTGACCTTGAAATCAGACGTCTTAAAGTGGCCTTCCAGACGTCTGATGCCATAATTAGACGTCTGATCACCCTGTCAAATGTAATCATTGTCCTGATTTCGGCCTGATTCTCTTGGGCTTTGCACCCAACGGCTATAGAACCCTTCCTAAGCCTTCCAAAGCCTTCCTAAGGCCTCTATAAATAGAGGGGAACCTTTGCAACACACATACACACCTAGAGACACAAGATACATACCAAGAGAAACAAGAGACACACCTAAGCAACTTAGTTCCACTCTTTTGTGTCCAAGAGAAGCCCTTGCTCTCCAAGCTCTAGTTCCATTCTCTAGAGAGCATCAAGCTTCGCGCACCCGCTCTCCCGCCGTTGTTTACGAGAGCGAAGTTGCGCCGTCGCGTGGCACACGCACCGCGTCACCAACTCGACGCACTCCTTGCAAAGGGGAGTTTCCTTATTCCTATAGAAGCTAGGTTCATAATTACTTTGTTGGCTCTATAGGATTACTTGTTTTATTTTATCTTTGTCTTTTGGTTGGGTATTTGCTTTGCGAATTCCCGTCTCCTTCGTGGGACAAAATCCTTTTCGTGGAGAGAAGGGGTTGAGGAACGCTACCCTCGTACTTGTAGCGCGGTTGTACTGAGGTTGAATCACCCTCGTTTTAAAGTGATTCGGTTAGTGGATTTGATCAACTTGGTTGATCGGAAAATCCTAACTCGAGAGGGTTAGGTGGTGGTTTTCACCCGGTTTGGGCTTCCACCTAAAAATCTTTGTGTACTTGTGCGATTGATTTTTTGTGAGATTGCTTTATATTTTATTTCCGCATTTATTACGTCACCCCTCCTAATAGGGAACCTTCAATTGGTATCAGAGCAGGTTCTTGCAAGATCGGAGTAACACCTGGCAAGAAGATCATGGAGGGAAGCTATTCCACAAGTAGGATTTCCGAGGGGCAGTCCACAACCCGTCCGCCGTTCTTCGACGGGAGCAACTACCCCTACTGGAAGTTGCGGATGAAGACCTGGCTTCAAGCCACCGACTTCACGATCTGGGCCAGATGCGAGACGCCATTTGAGATCCCAGAAAAACCCGCGGGAGGCTACTCGCAGGTGCAGATTCCAGAGCTCTCACTCAACGCAAAGGCAATGAATGCCTTGTATTACGCATTGAGTCCAAAAGAATTCGAACAAATCCAAGAGTGCACCACCGCCCACGAGATATGGAGGAGGTTGGAAGGCACTCATGAGGAGACGAGCTCGGAAGAAGATCTCGGGGAGAAGGAAACCGCGTGCCTTGGTTTCATGGCAATCGGAGAAAGTGAAAGCGAAAGCGACTCAGACAACGAGGTAAATCTCGATCTACAAGAAGCTTTTAATGAACTTTTTGAAGTTAGTAAATCACTAAAAAGAGAAAATAATAGCATTAAAAAGAACCTTAGCTTTCTTAAAAATGAAAATGATAGGTTAGAAAAACAACTTAAGGACATAGAAGCTAGTCCTAAGGATGATAACCTATTATTAGATAATCATAACCTCATCAATGAAAATAATAAATTGATTGAGGAAAATGTTAGTCTAAAATTAGAAATTTCTGATTTAAAGACTAAAATGAACATTATAGAAAAAGAAATTGCATGTCTTAGGGAAAACTCTAACAAATTAATCAACAAAGTAGATAATTTTTATAGCCCTAAGGTTGAGAAAGGATCTCCATCAAGGAGACCCGCTAACAGGTCCGGATCCAAGCTCACTTGGATACCGAAGAAAAAATTAGAATCTTATTTTGTAGGTTTCAGGGACAACTACAACACAAAGGAATGGACCTACAAACTAAAGGCTGGTCAACTCGAGTTGGGAGAACCAAGGAGTAGACCAAGGAGGAGAACAAGAAGACCGACGAGACGGCGAACAAGCAACGGACCTGCCGCACGTCGACCACCAGATTGGAGACCGACGCCGATGCCCGGGCCTCCAAGCTACGGATGGGAGCCCCATCCGATGTGGCAACCACCACCACCATTCGGACCATTTTATTGGCCATGGTAGGTGAGGTAAAATTCTTAACCCTATCTTTTTATAAGCATTTAGATAGGGGGAGTTAAAAAAAAATGATGAGCTAATTGTCAATTTTTAAGGGGGAGATGCAAGTTAGCTAAATTTCCTTTAGTACAGGGGAGAAAAATAACAGCTATCTTGTTGTTACAAAAAGGGGGAGAATATCACCTTTGTTAAAATAAATTCATAGAAGAGCATGTTTTAAGGGAGAGTTACATGAAATCTAAAATCAATTAAACCTTTTTGATAATGTCAAAAAGGGGGAGGTTTTTTCTGCATTATTGTTTATGGTTTTGTCATCATCAAAAAGGGGGAGATTGTTGGTGCTAGAGCACCACGATCATTTGTTTTGATGATAACAAAACACGTGTTATTTAACATTTGCAATTTGAGTCCTAGATTTCAGGTCAATTGCAAATGTAGACGTGCTTAGACGGAGTTCGAGCTCGCATCCAGGACGAATTGGAGGAGCTTGACGGAAAACAGAGGAGGTTCGCGTGGAGCGACAGATTGAAGATAGAAGACAAGAAGAATATGATAGATTCTTTTTAATACTTTCTTGTATCTCTTATCTTTATTTTCTTGCTCTTTTTATTTTCCTTAGAATATTATGTTAAAGAGCCTCAAAGTACCCTACCAGTAGTCCTAGGAACACCGGCACAACCCTAGGATACTTAGGTTTTCTGTAGAATACTTAGAAAACCAATATAGGGTTCAAACAGCACTTCCAGACGTCTAATTACCAAATCAGACGTCTGATAAAGTATTTTAAGACGTCTGACTGTTGTTTCAAACGTCTAATATCTGTTAGGCTGGAGACAGCTAGTTCTGTCTGATGAAATCAGACGTCCAGACCTAATACCAGACGTCTGATGGACTTGCCAGACGTCCAGATAGTGGACCGTTGGCTAGCTTAGCAGGCACTCAAGGATATGATCGTTAGAGCCTTATCAGACGTCCATAGGACTGTCCAGACGTCTGATAATTGACTGTTTTGCCTCGGCTGACCCAAAATCTCTTCTCAGAGATTTTCTAGCCGTTGCAACGTTTGGAAATCAATTCCCACAGTAAAAGTAGGTTTCCAGACGTCCTGTATGTCGTCTGATCAACTTGAACAAAAACCCTGTTTAGATCTGATTCAAGTCAGGAGGAAACCCGCATAGAATCAGACGTCTGACCTTGAAATCAGACGTCTTAAAGTGGCCTTCCAGACGTCTGATGCCATAATTAGACGTCTGATCACCCTATCAAATGTAATCATTGTCCTGATTTCGGCCTGATTCTCTTGGGCTTTGCACCCAACGGCTATAGAACCCTTCCTAAGCCTTCCAAAGCCTTCCTAAGGCCTCTATAAATAGAGGGGAACCTTTGCAACACACATACACACCTAGAGACACAAGATACATACCAAGAGAAACAAGAGACACACCTAAGCAACTTAGTTCCACTCTTTTGTGTCCAAGAGAAGCCCTTGCTCTCCAAGCTCTAGTTCCATTCTCTAGAGAGCATCAAGCTTCGCGCACCCGCTCTCCCGCCGTTGTTTACGAGAGCGAAGTTGCGCCGTCGCGTGGCACACGCACCGCGTCACCAACTCGACGCACTCCTTGCAAAGGGGAGTTTCCTTATTCCTATAGAAGCTAGGTTCATAATTACTTTGTTGGCTCTATAGGATTACTTGTTTTATTTTATCTTTGTCTTTTGGTTGGTATTTGCTTTGCGAATTCCCGTCTCCTTCGTGGGACAAAATCCTTTTCGTGGAGAGAAGGGGTTGAGGAACGCTACCCTCGTACTTGTAGCGCGGTTGTACTGAGGTTGAATCACCCTCGTTTTAAAGTGATTCGGTTAGTGGATTTGATCAACTTGGTTGATCGGAAAATCCTAACTCGAGAGGGTTAGGTGGTGGTTTTCACCCGATTTGGGTTTCCACCTAAAAATCTTTGAGTACTTGTGCGATTGATTTTTTGTGAGATTACTTTATATTTCATTTCCTCATTTATTACGTCACCCCTCCTAGTAGGGAACCTTCAATATAAAGGTAGGGAGATATGAGAAGAAAATGAGAAAAATCAAACGTCCATACTTTTGATCAGAAGTTCAATTTATATTTTTAAGTCGACTAACATTTCAGGGCTGAAGCTATTGTACGATTTGTTTTGAGCTTTTAATTGTTGTAAAGGCATTGTTGACTCATGTATTATATTTTATGTTTTATACTTTTGTAATAAATGTTATAATAAACTTGTTTACCTGATTTTAAATGTTAGATATCTTTTGTAAACTTGTTTTCTTTCTAATAGGATTTTGTATGCTTTTACTTGTTCAATCTTTTGTATAAGATTCATATGCTTAAAGTAATTTAATTATAATCTAATTGATTAAGTAGTTAGTAACTTATGCTTAGGGATTAATGGTGAATTAGGATTTAATTATGCCACCCAGTGAACGACCTGGACTCAACCAGTTAAAAAGAACTTAAAAATCTAAAATGTTTTGTTAACTTGACCTTATACTACATTCACAACATTAATTTAAATTAATCTAAGTTACATTCTTATGCAATTAATTAAGTCTAATTAACTTAATTAACTGTGTTGAGAATTAACCAATCAGTTAACCTATCAGGATAACCTTTATGACTTCCAAACAAAAATGAAAGATAACGCATCTACAAAAAAAGTTACCCCATGAAATTTATCCTTCCATCCAAATTAGCCCTAAATATTTCCGAAGATAAAATATTGCTATATACTTAGGCTCGTTTAGTAAGAAAAATAAGTTTGTGAAATAAATAGAAGAATAAAAAAAATAGAATAAATAGTGAAATAAGTGAGTTAGCATACTTAAATATTCTGACTAGTTAAAGTTATTTCACAGAGAAAGCAAAGCAACTTACTCTCACGTTAAATCCAATGAATCTGATGTAAATGAAAGTGAGTTAAATGACGAGTTAAATAATTAATCCAATATAAATCCACCTAATCTGTTAACCACGTATCAAATACCAAGTAAATATCATAATATTTTGATCCATTACAGACCGAAAGATATTTTTTAACTTAACCCTGAGAAAAGTTTACAAGATATAGGCCCCGTTTGGTATAATTTTAAAAGCAGAGTTTTTGTCATCTCTTGATTTTCGAATGTGTGAAAATTTATGGGAGCACTTACAATTAACGCTCTTCTCTTTTTTTTTTTGGGGTTGAGAACCAAGAATATGACAACTCACATGAATAATTATGGAGAATTAAATCAATTTATCCATCTATAAGATCCATAACTGAGTCTATCGATACCATTCTTACGCAAGAAAATAATTACTCTACGAGAAGTTCAATTATTTCAGTCCAAGTTAAAATAGATAAGTCAACTACTAAAACATTTAATTTGAACTTCATCAAAACTACGTTGTCCTTATCCCCTTTTATCCATCCATATTAATTTCTTCAATCAATGGAATTAGCTGGCAAAGTCAACTAAGTATGTAGTAAGATATTTAGTTAACATCATAATTATTACTATTATGTGCATACAAAGACAAAATGAATAAATAAATTAGTAATATAACAGTTCAATCCGTACAATTTCAACGGTCCACTGTTTAATACATTCCAAAAAAAAAAATTCTTTCAATATTACAAGAGAGGGGTATTGTTCTTGAAATGTTGAATCTTATCTATTTACACCCTTCGTCCACACGAGGTAGCCCCATATTTTTAGAAAATAACATTTAACTAAGGAAAATCAATTGCAAGGCCACTCATTATCACCTCAATACAATATAACGTTAAATCTAAATAGATCACCTTCTTAGCAACAACTACTCCAAAGTAAATTAAATTTAATCTATTTGCAACGGTCATAAGTGAAGTTATCTACAACATCCAACGATGTGTACGCAGATCCCTCTTAGACAAATAAATAGTAATATCTACTCTTTTTCTGTCGATGATGTCAATTAGTTGTTTTCACTTGTTAATTAATTTGATTATACCAACCTTACAAAATCAAGAAATATCATTATAAATTATAATGTATTCACTGATAAGTTCAAGATAGACTTAACAAAGAAGTGTGAGCCATGTGACTAGTAAGACTTTAATCAGTTCTTTACATATGTATGCTAATACATAAAAGACATACTATGTACTAGTGTGGTATGTACTACCCATACATACCTGTACACACATGTGCATACCTGTAGATATTTCTATATCTACAACTACCACGGCTCCATTCCCAACATGATCCATTGATTTGTTAATGCATTGACCCTTAGGTCAACTTGATAATCAAGTCTTCGTCACAAAGATTCGAGATAGATTTCGATTGCGTACTCCTATCTCCGAGGTTCAAGGTTTGAGCTACCTTGGCCTTCAGTAGCTTACACCCCTAGATTCAGTCTAAGAGTCACTTGAGATAACCATAGTCACTTACTATTTTTATCTAGCATCAATAGACACCTAACTCCTCAACCCTTGGTGACCCTCATGGAGCATCATCGGAAACCCCAAATTGAGCAACCCAACTGACACTCTAATGAGCCGCCTTCCACCTCTGATGAGTTAGCCTATGATCTAACACACTCATTAGCCACCCTACCCTGGGTACTTGAAGCCCAAACCTAATTTGTCATCTGACCTATGCTGATCTCATAAGTAGTCCTAGTGTTTTCCTCCCTCGAGGAAAATTCATTTTGTCAGTGATCTCATGCATATATCGGATGATTTCTAGTGGAGACATTATTAGGCATCCCTATTAAACTGCCTTTCCAAGTACTCTCTCGTGAGCCCGTTAGTGGTAAATTTGATGATTAACAATATTGATTTCGACTAGGATTGAAGTTATAATCATTTCGACGGTATGTGTGTATTAGGGAATGAGATTTGAAATCCATGTGTTTGTTGGAAGAATGAAGAGATGGGAAGAGAGATAGATGAAAATTTTTTTGCCTTACGTAAACAATTAAGCACACAAATCTAGACGTAATTGGGGTTTGATTCCAAAGGACCTAATCCTAGTGCCTTTGTGATTCAATCTGAATCTCCTTGACCTTTAAATTACTTAGTCAACTAGGTGAGAAGAACCCACTTGGACAATTTGCAAAATCGTTCACTAAAGCGGTTAACGTGGTTACTGTATTGTCCTACCTTGTCATCGATGGTTCCAAGTAGATAATGTCTTAAGTTGATGCAATCTAAATCCCAAAGTTCTAGGAAATTAAATCTAGCCTAGGAGCACGTCTACTCAAATTTAAAAGCATAGGACTTATGAAATTAGAATGTAATGGGCCTTAAGGGGTAGTTCCCTTAATGATTAATTCAATTATGTAGTGCAGTGTATAACAACCAAGCAATCAAGGCTTTAAATTTTCGTAGTTCCCATTTTTTAAGATTTTGCCTTACTCAAGTATGTTTTCATGTTCCATTGGAGGCTTTCAAGTTTCAAATAAAGTTATTGTAGGTGATGTTTTTTCTTTTAAGCAACCCGATTCTCGGATCCCTACAGGATCCGAGACCGGCTCGCCTCGATTAATCCCAAGACCCAGTCGTCCAATAAGAAATAACCAAAAGCAAGAAAGTAAACCACATTCACATATGCAATATAACTAAGCAGAAGAAACGTACAAGCAGTAAAGGAATAATAAATCTGCTAATTCAGTACATACCACCACAACACAAAAACAACAGAAAGCAGAAGTAAACAGTAGAGACAAACAGCAACTAAAAGTCCATTACTTACTAAAACAGTAATGAAACGAAAGGAAGTGCTGAAGAAACTACGGTTGGACTCGACTGGGCCTAGCACCCTCCGCAGCCGGAAGCTCGGGCTGCTTAATTCCTGGTCCTGAACAGTATTATGAAAAGACAAAGTCAACGAACGTTAAGTAGAGTGGTATCTATATTATCTCAGTACAAAAATGTTACGAACATGGGCATCAGACGTAGTTTAAGACATCTGGGAAGTGGCCCAGACGTCTGGAACCCTTCCTATACGTCTGTTATTAAATATTTTCGGCGTACAGGTTCGCGTCTACGCGCATGCACGCGCAGACTGAACCCGCCGCCATCGTTCTTCTCCTTTTTCTCCCTCCCTGCAGACGACGCCGCTTCTTTTCTCTCTCTCCCCACGCTGCCTTTAAATAGCGCTGCCCTCTCCCTCACCCTCACTCCACCGCCTTCATCTTCTCCTTCTCCCTGCGAGTGAGCGAGTGCGGCAGCAGCGACTGCACCAAGCGTGCGGGAAGGAGGAGTTGTTGCGAGAGGAAGAGAAAGCCCGACCGCGAGGGTGCGAGCTTGCCAGGGCAGCTAGAGCCGACCGGCGGGAGGGCAGAGAGCGTGGGCTGTCGCGGAGGAGCTATTGCAGCTCGGGCAGCATGCAGACGCGGTGCGGCGCGGCCGCGCATCGTGGGCGGAGAGCGAAAAGGGTCCTGATTCTGGGAAAATTTCCCAGAATCAGACGCCTAGACTTACGTCCAGACGACGCAGAAGACGTCTGGAGGAAGGTCCAGACGTATGATAGGTACAATATTTTCCTACCTTCCCCTTTTTACGCGTGTACGGCCATGCAGCCATCCGCCGCGTTCTTCTGCGCCTCTTCGTGATGAGAGTAAGTGTGTGTGTGCGCAGGTTCTATTCGGGAGGGTGCGAGGGCTCGCCATCCCACACGGATCAGACGTCTGGCCACAGTACCAGACGACGGAGAGGACCTCCAAACGTCCTGGGTGACAATCGGACGTCTGGAAACTAAGTCCAGATGATCCAGCGGACTTCTGGACATCTGAAGAACTGCACAGACCAAGGTATGACCTGGTAAACCTTTTAAGACGTCTGGAAGAAGTTTCAGATGTCTGATTTTGGGCAGATTCATCGTTTTTGACCCGTTTAGGGTCCGTTCGGAGTCCGTTTTCCGTGTTTCAAGTTGCGTTCTTTCCAGATTTATTTCCTCTACCTATTTGCAGTAATTGTATACTGTTCTGAGAAACTCCTTGTGATGATCCTTGTGTTAGGACCCCGTTCCGTTGCGGCTCTGGGGGTTGCGAAGGCGCGCGGGATTGCCGACCACGCCCCCAGTACTCTCGATTTCGCGAGTAGAGTGGCCTTTCCTATTATTTATCGAAAATTATGAAATTGTGAAATAGTTAATAGAGTCCAGGGCATTGCAAGAACCCTAGGGCTGAAAAATTAGATTGAATGTTAGATCCTAGGGTATTGCATAAATCCTAGGACTGGAAAACTAGTTGAATATATAAACATTGCAGTCTTGGAAAAGTAGAAAGGAAACGATAACTGCCTGTAAATTGGTTAACAGCTGCCTGTTATGAATGAATAGTTACGGTTGAGAACATGGTTTATATGAATATAAAGCTGGAACGATGAAACCTAAATTGGTTGAGTTAAAAGAGCATGAACCCTACAGGGAATTAGGAATAGAACTCCGGGAAAGGGAATGGAATAGAATTGGGGAAGTGAGCTAGCCCTTGAGTACGTAGTACCAAGGAGAGCGACTGTCCCCCTGTTTAGTGCAGAGCGGAGTTAGCCGCCCCAGGGACCCGGGGTTAGGTCTGGCCACTTTGTACCGACTTTTGGCCCTCATGTATACAGTACTGAGGAGAGCTACTAGTGTAGGGAGAGCACTAGCTACCCCACGGGCCCCGGGGTTCTGCTAGCCCTCCTACACCGACTTGTTAGGCCCACTGGGCAAACCAGGGTAGTCAGGGGAGGGTGCACGGACTATAGAGGGGCAAGACCCTTGTTTGGTTATTGTGGAGGGGCTGGGCCCCTGTTACTGAGAGGGCTCTGCCCTATACTGGTTCAGTGCTATGCTTTGAGCGCACCCGTTAACGGAAATGACTGACCGCGTGCCAGTGCGGGGTAGCTACCCGTGCGTTTATCGCTCGTGCCGTAGTCACCGTTACGTCTGTCAGCGTCCTTGGGGTGGTTGACTGAGGATAGGACCACCACGGGGGACTCTCCCTGCCAGGAGAGCACCACGTGTTACTTCTACTTTTTGGGAAAGACTGCAATCAAGATCGTTCCTACGAGGAACATTCAAGATCAAGAGAAGGATCCGAGAATAATCAACAGTGAATAAATGGAAAAATATAAGGAAAGAAAAAAAAATAGCTACTGTACACTCTACTGCTTCTTTTAGCTTTCAGTTGCCACTCTACTCAGCGTTTCGCTGGCGTGTCACCCTTGTTACCTTTTCAGGACTAGGTGTTGAGCAGCCAGGGTCAGCAGCTGCAGAGGGCGCTGGGCCTAGTAGAGCCCAGTAGTGTTACTTGTAGTACCTACTGTACTTTTCTTTCCGCTGTAGTGAATAGTTTCTGTTACCTCTGTACTCATTTTTTTGTAAGCTTCATGTTTATGTACCTGCTTAATCCTCTACTGTTGTGGTGGTGTATACTGTAGTATTTCTTTCCTTTACTGCTGTATTTTGTTACCGCTAGTTATATACATGGTGAATGTGATTTATTTTACTGCACTTTTGGTTACTTTCTCGTTGGACGACTGGGTCTTGGGATCAGTCGAGTCGATCCGATTCTCGTGTCTCGTAGGGATTCGGGAATCGGGTCGATACAAGATGGTATCAGAGCAAGGTCATCCCGAGAAGCGAACCAACTGACTGGGAAATAACCAATTCACGTGTCTGTAACTAGAGTAGCCACCACAACGATTCTTTTGACATGAACTCTTAGACTCCTCCGTTAGATATCGTTCCATATTGACGTGTTTCCGTTCTGTTTCGCGTCTCCTTGCAAGAGATGCCTTGACGAGGGACTAGCGAGGTGAGCCGCAGGCGCGGCTGAGGACGAGGTCGGCGAGGTAGGCGTGTTGTGGTCGACGTCTCAGTGGACCAGCCACTGCTTCCGGGCATTCAGGCCCAGGACCTCGCCTAGCTGATACGGGACATAGTGCGAGAGGTGCTCCACCCACCGCCCCGAGCGCCACTCCCTGGGGCTGCGGAGGGGGAGTCCTCTGTGGGACCACGCGACGGATGAGACACTGGATGCGAGGGAGGGGATGGGCCGCCACCACCCCCACCTTCCTCCAACGCTTCTGTGCACAAGGCTTCCTTACCTGAAGGTGCACCAGCATCTCCACTGCACCGCCACTTCGAGCTTTTCAGGCAGTTCCGAAAGCTGAAGCCCCCCTCCATCATGGGGGATGAGGACCCAACCGAGGCGGAGGACAGGCTCGAGCAGATCGAGAAGGTTTTCGACACCCTTCGCCCCCCGATGGAGCGCCACGTGGCCTCTTCCACGTACCCGCTAGAGAGTGCGGCACACAGGTGGTGGAGGGCGGTCAGGGGACAGGAGAGGGAAGAGCCGACCTGGGATCGGTTCGTCACCCTCTTCTGCGAGCAGTACTTTCCCCAGACGTGGTAGGACCAGAGGAGGCGGGAGTTCCACACTCTCCGCCAGGGGACGATGACCGCGAACGCGTACCGCACGTGTTTTCTGGAGCTGTCCCGCTTTGCCACGACAGCAGTAGCCACTGAGGAGGAGCGCCTTTGGAGGTTCACCGAGGGGCTCCGGCCAGCGATTTGGGGGTATGTCAAACCCCTGAAGCTGCGTACGTTCTCGAGGGTGGTGGAGGCAGCTATGACCTACGAAGAGACCAACCCATCCGCGTGAGATACTGACAGCAGGCGGAAGAGGCCCTACCAGCCAGACTTTTCACAGGGCCGACGAGAGAGGAGACACGTGGCGTCCGCAAGAGAGCCGTCACATTTCGCAGGGCCATCAGTGGCCTTTGGGGGCCCTCGACAGGGGCCAGTTGCTAGCACCAGACCCCTGCCCAGCCGACAGCAGGGACCCACTGAGGGTGGGAGTCGGGTTCCCCTCTACTACCAGTGTGGCCAGCCGGGCCACATCAGGAGGGACTGGCCGTCTAGGGTAGGAGGTCAGCAAATACTTCCCACGCCGAGCACTGGAGGGCGAGCAGGAGGCCGCAATTCCCAGGCGCGAGGAGGAGGACAGCAGTCACAAGGAGGGTACCGGCCAGCAGCTACCCGTCCGACACAGAGTGTGGCTGCTTCATCCGCACCTAGGGCTGAGGGGCGTATCAATGCCCTGACACACAAGGATGCCAGAGCTTCGGGATTGGTGGTGGCAGGTATGGTTTCAGTTTCTGGCAGACTCGTTTACACACTTTTCGATTCCGACGCTACGCACTTGTTTATCGCAGCCAATTTTGCAGTTAGTTTGGGCCAGAATTATATGCTATTAGAGGATCCGTTCGTGATCAGAGGTCCAAGTGGTCAGCTGTTTGTAGCTGAGGAGGTGTACACAGGTTACAAGGTCAGTATTGGGGGACATAGCCTTCCCGCTGACCTGATTATGATACAGATGGAGGACTTTGGCGTAATTCTAGGGATGGACTGGCTGTCCGCTTACCACGCTTTGGTGGATTGTTTTGAGAGGAAGATCGTCTTCTCCATACCAGAGTTGCCTTCTTTCGAGTTCCACGGTCAGCCACTGGACGGAGGCTTCAGCTGCATTTCTGCACTTCGGGCGGCGAGACTTTTGAGCCAGGGGTGTGAGGGCTTCCTTGCTTGTGTGGTGGCAGAGCCCAACCCTGTGGCAGACTTCCAGAGCATCCCGGTGGTCAGAGAGTACCCCGACGTGTTCCCAGACAAGTTGCCAGGACTACCGCCCGAGCGTGAAATCGAGTTTGAGATATCACTAGTACCAGGGATTAGCCCCATCTCCACCGCACCATACAGGATGGCACCACTTGAGCTGCGAGAGCTCAAGTCTCAGTTGCAGGATCTTTTGGAGAAGAGCTTTGTGAGGCCCAGTGTGTCTCCCTGGGGAGCCCCAGTACTGTTTGTAAAGAAAAAGGATGGTACCCTACGCCTTTATGTGGACTACCGACAGCTGAATAGGGTCACCATCAAGAACGGATATCCCCTGCCGAGGATCGACGACTTGTTTGACCAGCTGTGAGGTGCCATGGTATTCTCCAAGATCAACTTGAGGTCTAGATACCACCAGTTGAGGATCAAGGAGGCAGACGTCTCCAAGACAGCTTTTCGCACCCGATACGGACACTACGAGTTTTTGGTCATGCCGTTTGGGCTGACCAATGCCCCCGCTGCCTTCATGGACCTGATGAACCAGGTGTTTAGACCGTACTTGGACTAGTTCGTGGTGGTATTCATTGATGATGTGCTCATCTATTCTCGAGATCAGACGCTGCACGCACAGCACTTGCGGATGGTTCTGGACACACTGAGACAACGTAGGTTGTACGTCAAATACAGCAAGTGCGAGTTCTGGTTGAGGGAGGTGACCTTCCTAGGTCATGTGATCTCTAGAGATGGCTTGGCGGTGGACCCAGCCAAGGTCGAGGCAGTGCTCAGGTGGGAGAGACCGCGTACGGTTACTGAGATTCGCAGTTTCCTGGGACTGACAGGATACTACAAACGGTTCATCAGGGGTTTTTCACAGATTGCACGTCCTATGACACAGCTGACCCGGAAGGACGTGCCCTTCACTTGGACAGATGCCTGTGAGGCATGTTTTCAGGAGCTGAAGGAGAGGCTGACTTCGGCTCCCGTGCTCACCATCCCTGACAGTAGTGGCGGGTTCGTTGTATACACGGACGCCTCCTTGCAAGGGTTAGGGGTTACGCTCATGCAGAGGGGTCACGTTGTCGCTTATGCTTGACGACAACTGAAGCCCCATGAGCATAGCTACCCTACCCACGACCTGGAGCTGGCAGCTGTTGCCTTCGCGCTGAAGACCAGGAGGCACTACCTGTACGGTGAGACCTTCGAGATTTTCACAGATCACAAGAGCCTCAGGTACCTTTTTGATCAAAAGGAGCTCAACATGAGATAGAGACGTTGTTGGAGCTCCTGAAGGACTATCACTGCAGCATTTCCTACCACCCGGGAAAGGCCAACGTGGTGGCTGACGCCTTGAGACGGAAGGCGCTCGCACACTTGGCCAGTTTACAGGTGCAGAGTTGGAGCCTTTTGGAGGAGATGGGCAGTTGGCGACCCCTAGAGTTACGAGGGCACTGTGGGGCAGTGACTGTGACACGACAGACGAGGCCAGAGCTGATACATCGCATCATCACACGACAGATGGCAGACCCATACTTGCAGTCCTTACGCGACAGAGTACTGTCAGGAGATCTGGGGGATTTCTCTTTCACAGATCAGGTACTGCGCCTGAGGGGACGTTTGTGCGTTCCCAGAGACGATGAGCTGTTGAGAGAGCTCCTGACTGAGGCACACAGTTCCAGATTCACCATACATCCCGGAAACACAAAGATGTACCATGACTTGAGACGCGAGTTTTGGTGGTGGGGGATGAAGAGGGATGTGGGTGAATTCGTGCAGCAGTGTTTAGTGTGCCAGCAGGTGAAAGTCGAGCATCAGAGGCCTGCAAGGCCGCTACAGCCACTTCCAGTGCCAGAGTGGAAGTGGGAGAGCATCACCATGGACTTGGAGGTGGGCTTACCTGTTACCCACGAGGGCACGACGCAGTCTGGGTAATCGTTGATAGATTGACGAAGATGGCGCGATTCTTGCCGATCTGAGTCACTTTGGGACTAGCACAGTTGGCAGAGAGGTACATCCGTGACGTGGTACGTCTACATGGAGTTCCGCGGGAGATCGTATCCGACCAGGATACCCGCTTTACGTCCCAGTTTTGGGCTGAGTTTCAGCAGGCCCTGGGGACGCGGTTGAGGTTCAGTATAGCTTACCACCCCCAGATGGACGGACAGTCTAAGCGCTCGATACAGACACTTGAGGACCTTTTGCGTGCCAGTGTACTGGATTGGAGGGGCTCTTGGGAGCAGCACTTGCCCCTAGCGGAGTTTGCATACAACAACAGTTATCACTCGAGCATCAGCATGGCACCCTTCGAGGCTCTGTACAGACGGAGATGTACGGCACACTTGAGTTCGGTTGAGGTGGGGACCAAGTGGGAGGTTGGCCCCAGGTTGATCCAGCAGAGTCAGGAGGTAGTCGAGCAGATCCACAGGCGACTCCACACTGTTAGGAGCAGGCAGAAGAGCTACGCAGATCGAAGACGCAGAAAGGTGCAGTTTGAGGTTGGGGACCACGTCTTCCTTCGTGTTTCTCCCATGAAGGGCCTGCAGCTGTTTGAGGTGAGAGGGAAGCTCGCGCCGAGATTCGTGGGGCCCTTTGAGGTCCTGGAGCGGGTTGGACCCGTTGCTTACAGACTTGCCCTCCCTCCTCAACTTACGGGTGTGCACGACGTGTTCCATGTGTCCAACCTTAGGAAGTATGTCGCTGATCCTAGTCACGTCCTAAGCCACGAAAGCGTCGAGGTGGGCGACGACCTGACCTACCCCGAGCGGCCAGTGCAGATTCTTGACAGAGCCGTCTGCAGTCTGAGACGAAAGCAAGTACCCCTGGTGAAGATTTTGTGGAGGAGCCAGCGGTACGAGAAGGCTACCTGGGAGCATGAGGCGGCGATGCGGGAGCGGTACCCGGAGCTTTTCACGGGTACATCTTTTCATACCAGCTTCAGTCCTCTTTGAGTTTGTTATGTATATATATTGTTCTTTCCCGCACCCTAGTTAGCGCAAGTTTCGGGGATGAAACTTCCTTTGAGTTTGTTATATTGTTACAAACATGGGCATCAGACGTAGTTTAAGACGTCTGGGAAGTGGCCCAGACGTCTGGAACCCATCCTAGACGTCTGGTATTAAATTTTTTCGGCATACAGGTTCACGTCTGCGCTCGTGCGCGCACAAACTGAACACACCGACTTCGTTCTTCTCCTTTTTCTCCCTCCCAGCAGACGATGCCGCTTCTTTTCTCTCTCGCCCCGCGCTGCCTTTAAACAGCGCTCCCCTCTCCCTCACCCTCACTCCACCGCCTTCATCTTCTCCTTCTCCCTGCGAGCGAGCGAGTGCGGTAGCAGCGGCTGCAGCGAGCGTGCGAGAAGGAGGAGTTGTTGCGAGAGGAAGAGAAAGCCCGACTGCGAGGGTGCGAGCTTACCGAGGCAGCTAGAGCCCACCGGCGGGAGAGCAGAGAGCGTGGGGTGTCGCGGAGGAGCTACTGCAGCTCGGGCAGCAAGCAGACGCGGTGCGGCACGGCCGTGCGTCGCTGGCGGAGAGCGAAAAGGGCCCTGATTCTGGGAAAATTTCCCAGAATCAGACGTCTGGACCTACGTCCAAAAGACGCAGAAGACGTCTGGAGGAAGATCCAGACGTCTGACAGGTACAATATTTTCCTATCTTCTCCTTTTTACAGGTGTATGGCCATGCAACCGTCCGCCGCGTTCTTCTGCACCTCTTCTTGATGAGAGCAGGTGTGTGTGTGCGCAGGTTCTGTTCGGGAGGGTACGAGGGCTCGCCATCCCACACGGATCAGACGTTTGGCCACAGTACCAGATGACGAAGAGGACCTCCAAATGTCCTGGGTGACAATTGGATGTCTGGAAACTAAGTCCAGATGATCCAGCGGGCTTCTGGACGTCTGAAGGACTGCACGAACCAAGGTATGACCTGATCAACCTTTTAAGACGTCTGGAAGAAGTTTCAGATGTCTGATTTTGGGCAAATTCGTCGTTTCTGACCTGTTTAGGGTCCGTTCGGAATCCGTTTCCCGTGTTTCAAGTTGCGTTCTTTCCAGATTTATTTCCTCTACCTATTTACAGTAATTGTATACTGTTCTGAGAAACTCCTTGTGATGATCCTTGTGTTAGGACCCCGTTTCGTTGCGGCTCTGAGGGTTGCGGAGGCGCGCGGGATTGCCGACCACGCCCCCAGTACTCCCGATTTCGCGGGTAGAGTGGCCTTTCCAATTATTCATCAAAAATTTTGAAATTGTGAAATAGTTAACAGAGTCTAGGGCATTGCATGTACCCTAGGGCTGAAAAATTAGATTGAATGTTAAATCCTAGGGTAATGCATGAATCGTAGGACTGGAAAACTAGATTGAATGATAGATCCTAGGGTACGGCATGAATCCTAAGACTGGAAAACTAGTTGAATATATAAACATTGCAGTCTTGGAAAAGTAGAAAGGAAATGATAACTGCCTGTAAATTGGTTAACAGTTGCCTGTTATGAATGAATAGTTGCGGTTGAGAACATGGTTTATATGAATATAAAGCTGGAATGGTGAAACCAAAATTAGTTGAGTTAAAAGAGCATGAACCCTACGGGGAATTAGGAATAGAACTCCTGAAAAGGGAATGGAATAGAATTGGGGAAGTGAGCTGACCCTTGAGTACGGAGTACCAAGGAGAGCGACTGTCCCCCTATTTAGTGCAGAGAGGAGCTAACCGCCCCAGGGACCCAGGGTTAGGTCTGGCCACTTTGTACCGACTTTTGGCCCGTGTGTATACAATACCAAGGAGAGCTACTAGTGTAGGGAGAGCACTAGCTACCCCACAGGCCCCGGGGTTCTGCTAGCCCTCCTACACCGACTTGTTAGGCCCACTGGGCAAACCAGGGTAGTCAACCGAGGGTGCATGGACTGTGGAGGGGCAAGACCCCTATTTGGTTTTTCTGGAGGGTCTGGGCCCCTGTTACTGAGAGGGCCCTGTCCTATACTGGTTCCGTGCTGTGCTTTGGGCGCACCCGTTAACGAAAATGACTGACCGCGTGTCAGTGCGGGGTAGCTACCCGTGCGTTTATCGCACGTGCCGTAGTCACCATTACATCTGTCAGCGACCTTGGGGTGGTTGACTAAGGGTAGGACCACCACGGGGGACTCTCCCGGCCAGGAGAGCACCACGTGTTACTTCTACTTTTCGGGAAAGACTACAATCAAGATCGTTCCTACGAGGAACATTCAAGATCAAGAGAAGGATCCGAGAATAATCAACAGTGAATAAATGGAAAAATATAAGGAAAGAAAGAAAATAAATAAATAACAGCTACTATACACTCTACTGCTTCTTTTAGCTTTTAGTTGCCACTCTACTCATCGTTTCGCTGACGTGTCACCCTTGTTACCTTTTGAGGACCACGTGTTGAGCAGCTAGAGTCAGCGGCTACAGAGGGCGCTGGGCCTAGTAGAGCCCAGTAGTGTTACTTGTACTACCTATTGTACTTTTCTTTCCACTGTAGTGAGTAATTTCTGTTACCTCTGTACTCTTTTTGTTGTAAGCTTCATGTTTATGTACCTGCTTAATCCTCTACTGTTATGGTAGTGTATACTGTAGTATTTCTTTCCTTTACTGCTATATTTTGTTACTGTTAGTTATATACAAGGTGAATGTGATTTATTTTACTGCTCTTTTGGTTACTTTCTCGTTGGACGACTGGGTCTTGGGATCAGTCGAGTCTGTCCGATTCTCGTGTCTCGTAGGGATTCAGGAATCGGGTCATTACAAAATAGTAAAAGCAATGGTTTAATTCTCATTTCTGTTTATCTATTTTATATATTTTCGTTTCACCCATAACTCAAAGTAACCAAATATTCTTGATCTTGCATGTTCCTCGTGGGAACGATCTTGATTGCAGTCTTTTCTGTAGAGTAGAAGGTACATGTGGTGCTCTCTTAGCCGAGAGAGTCCCCCGTGATAGTCCTGTACCCAATCAACCACCTCGAGAAAACTGTCAAGATGTAGTGGTGACTACGACATGCGTGATAAGCGCATGGGTTGGTACCCCGTACTGACACGCAGTCAATCATTTCCACTAGCGAGTACGCCCAAAGTACAGTACGAAACAGTATAGGACCTTGCTCTCTCAGAACAGGGGTCTCGCCCCTCCACAATCCGTGCACCCTTGTCCGACTACCCCAGTTTGCCCAGAGGGCCTAACAAGTCGGTGTAAGGTGGCTAGCTGAACCTCGGGCCCCATGGAGTGGCTGCTCCCTCCCTACACTAGTAGCTCACCTCGGTACCACATACACGAGGGCCAACTGGAGTCCGTGTAGAGTGGCCAATCCTAACCCTGGGTCTCAACCCAAGGGAGGCTAGCTCCACTCTACACAAAAAGGGGACAGTTGCTCTCCTTGGTACCACGTACTCAAGGGTCAGCACACTTCCCGTCTACCTTCCAGGTTTCTGTCTATCCACAAGAGTTCTTGAAACGCTGTGGGACAACCGGGTTTTATTGTTATAACGTTGTAGTATAGCCAGTTATTACCAACATTTCAAATATATAAATTTTTTACTCGGAAAATAAAAGAGTTCCCGAGGTCGAACTCAGGGAGCAAGTTGTATTCTAGAGATATACATATTTCTTTTACAAAATAAAGAAAGAGAGAGGGAAAGAATTTGTTGTTCTCTTTGTTTTCTCCTCGTGATGTTCTTCTTTCTTTCTTTCTTCAGATCTCCTACTTCTTCTTTGTTCTGCGGAGGTGATGCTCCTCTTTCTTTCTTCAGATCTCCTTCTTCTTCTTCCTTGGTTTCTGTCTTGGCCTCTCTTCTTCTTTTTCTGCAGTCTCTTCTGTGAAGGTTTCTTCTTCCTTGGCTCTGCTGTACTTCTTCTCTGCAGCCTTTCCTCTTCTTCTGCCATGCTCAGCCTCTTCTTTAGAGTTTCTTCTTGTTTCTCCTCCCTGCGGCTAAGTGTCAGATTCTTCTTTTCTTTTTCAGCCAGGGACGTCACCCCTCCTTTCTTCTTTTCCCTTCAGGCCGTCGTCTGATTTCCAAATCAGACGACTTAACTACCTGTTGCTACAGTCAGCTTCCTTCTTCCGCGGGTCTTCTTCTTCGCCTGTGCCTGCACACTTCAGAGTTTTTCGTCAGAGGCAAAACCTATTCTACCCTCCCCCCCCGCGTCTCTCTCTCTCTCTGAAACCACTCTTGGGAAAGCTCTCCCAGAGCTGCTGGGTAACCGGGTTCGAGTCAGGCCCGGGTCCAGGCCCACCGGCGTGCGTGGTGGGCGAGGAGTGCAGGTCAGTCTTAAGTCGGGTCGGGTCGGGTCAGGTCCGCGGGGCGTGAGCGCGGACGAGACCGGGTAACCGGGCGGGTGAAGGGGACCTCACCCCGTGTGCTGAGGCAGTAAGCCTCCAGCACTTTTGCATCTTATATCGCTGCGCCTCTTCAGGTTTTTCCGAGGTGGGACTAAATGTCCTACCTCAATTGCGCGCCCGCAGCGGGGAAATCAGCGGGAGATTGCGGCGTCACGCGAAGCTTTCTGCCTTAGCTGCGAGCCTGGTGTTTTGCCAAAACGCCTCGCAAGGCCTGGGAGTTGAATCTGGGCGTGGCGCTGAGCGTGGCACGCCTGTAGCTGCAGGCGGAAGCAGTTCCTCCTGCGCGGCAATGGCGGCGGAGGTCGGGTGGTCTGTTCACAAGAAAACGGCCTCTCGGCCTAATCAGAAAGTGCCAGGAGCTTCGCCAGGGTGCGGCGAAGCTCGTGTGGGTGGTGGCGAGGCGCGGGGCGGCGTGCGAGGGCTGCCCTAGGTCGGACTGTGGGTCGGAGGATGGGTCTGTTCGGTGGGGTTGCAGAGGGTGATGTGGGGGAAGTGGCAGGGCGGGGGTTGATCAGGGTGAGGAGGCGGAGGTCCTGCGGTGGTCGGCGAGCCGTGTGGGTCGCTGAGGTGATGGGAGCGGCTCGCCGGAGGATAGCCGGAGGCGGAGAAGGTGAGGGTGAACAGGAGCGGTCGAGGGTTTAATCAAATAAAAGACAGTGAGGAAAAGAAAGAGGGGGAGATGGGGAGGAGTTCTGACCTAGCTACGGAGACGAAAGGGGCCGGGGAAGGGCGACAGTCGTATCGACTGTCGCCGGAGAAGAAGATGCCCAGGGGAAGGGGCGGCGGCGAGCAGAGGGCTGGAGAGGCGCCAGCTGGGTACGGCGTGGCGCAGGAAGAGCAGGGGAGGAGGTCTCTGCTGCTGGTATTGCGGCAGAGCGAAGAGGAGGAGGAGGAGGAACCGCCGGAGCTGGTGGGCGTCTGCCGGAGGGAGAGGAGAAGAAAGTTGGGGGTTTTCTCCGTCAGACCCGAGCTGCCCCGGTCGGTGGAGCAACGGGGGCTATTTATAGGGATCAAACAGGGAGGAAGGCGGAGGGAGACGACGTGTCTCCCTCGCCGGAGGATGGCCGGAAACAAGAACCCATACCGTCCGTGCGTTCGCACGGCCGGTATGGTGGGTTACAACGACCAGGGGGGTGTCCCTGCGACGGCTGACGACACAGGGCACCCCCGGTTTACTTGCCAGGTCCCCCACCTCACCCTGCGCGGCGCCATGCTCCGCGCAAGGTCGCCGGAGCATGGTGCTGGCAGGTTTTGCAGGGGGGACCTGATTGCAAAGAACGAAGGAGAGTTAGGGGCCAAAATGCGAGGGTTCAAAAGTTGAGGGCCAAAGAGTAAATATATGAGGACCAAAGTGTAAAGTCGATCAAGGAGGTTTCTTCTTAGGCTCAAGTTTTTATACATGACTAATTAGGACCTAAGGAATCTGATGGTGAATTTCATTTCCATATTAAACCTTGTTTGACCGGTCAATTTACGCAAAAACCCAAATTAAGTTATTAATTGGGCATGGTTCTCAATGTAGGTCAAAAAGGGTTCTGAAGGCCAAATTGAAGGTTCTAAATCCTGGAGATTATTTTTATATGAATTTTAGAGGGTTTATTCTATTTTTACTTTGCCTCAAACTTTGTGAATTGAAGTGGGTTGTTTTAGGGTTACAGATTATCATTTAGTTTCTTGGAATTGCTGTAGCCCTTACTAGATCATTTCATCCCACTCTTATTCTTATTAAGCTGCTTTGACCTATGTTTGGGCCCTGAATTACCCTGTATGCAGATTATACTGGTAAAATTGCATTTTTACCCCTTATGACTTGTTTTCTTCTCAAACTCAGGGTTCTCTGAGTTAAGCCTTTCCTTGAGATATGTAGGAGCTTTTATCCTTTGTATTAGGTCAAAATGAGCTAGTTATGGCTCATGATGAGGTTCTCATCATACCCCCATGCCTAGCTTTTGCTAGTCCCTTAGCAAAAACTTAAGGTTTCAACCCTTGTTCTAGACCATGAAGTTTTTAATAGTTTTAGTTAAGTGCCTTTTTTATTTGAGCATAGATTAGGTTAGAATGCTGACCATAGGCCTAAAAGGTACTCTAGTACCAATCAAGATCCAAATCTGTCTAGCCTTAGCCTCAGTCTTTTAGCAAAGGTTTTTAAGGTCCACAAGAACTAACCTAAGGTTTATTGGACTTCGTGGTTAAAGCACCCGTGCTTGAAATGATTTTAGCCCTGGCTCAGTTCGCAGTGCGTTTTGTAAGAGAGAGATAGAAAGTTTTTCTGTTTGGAGAGTTTTCTCTTTCTTTTTCTTTTTAGTTCTAGCCTAGGATTGGCTTTTCAACACGGTCTGTATCAGATTCCTTGCTCCCATCATCAATCCTCAAGGGTTCCTGGCGATCGATGCTTCGAGATAGCACCGCCCATGGCAACCCCCGGAACCATGGCTATTGAGATTTCGAGATAATCCCATCCATGGTATTCCGTGGCCGAATCCAGACCCTGGCAATTGACACTTCGAGATAATGCCATCCATGGAATCTGAACCAGCAGAGTGCTTACATGCCCCCAGTAGGATATGTAAATATCCTAAGAGACAAGCACCGAGGAGATGATATTTTGTTACGCATCTTCGAGGGGATTTCCCACCTCTCCGCGCTGGGAACTCGTCCAAATCAACTTGTGTTGATCGGCCGCTCCTATTCTAGGTGATCTTTTCAGATTTTTGCGATGCTTCTGCGTGATTCTGATTTTTACGCTTACTGAACCAGGCCGTGTGTGAGATTAGGGTGCTTAGGTTACTGAGTCCTGTAAACCAAAAATTAGTTAACGAGGCCGAATACTCCCTAAGCCTTAGACCTAATACTTCAGCTTTTCATTTTCCTCAACCTCTTGAGGAGTGTCCAGATCTTAATGGGTACTACGAGTCTATTCAAGAATGCCTAAGGTTTGCATTCTTACTAATCTCATTGTGCACTTTTCAGTTATTTTCTTGAATGAGGTCTAGAACTTAGGTTAATTCCTTAGTTCCTGACTAATGACTATCACCTTTTTTATAATTTTGTGCTCCTTTTTCATTTTGTTTCTTTTCTCCTTCACAAAATTTCCTTCTCCTCTTTTCCTCTTATTCTTTTTCGAAAATTTTTTAAAATTTTTTTTATGGTGTTTTTGGCATATGTGAATTTTTTTTGTTTGAAACTTTTTCTTACAAGTTTTTGTACTTTCCTACCCCCCCATGCCTAAGATTTGCAATGTCCTCATTGTAACCTAGGGGTTTTTATTCAACTAAGTTCATACATTAGGATAGCTGTTTTGATGAATCTCAGATGCAAGCACCTGAGGTGGAGTCGGCTGTCCTAAAGTGTGAACTTCAAGTGCAAAAAGCTGTCAGAATAAGTTTCAGGTTTTCAAAGAGAATGACGGGCTGCCTCCCGTTGAGCGCTAAATTTGATGCCTTCAGCCAAGCGGGAAATGCGATGGAGAGGGGATGGTCAAATCAGCAGAGTTTTGTAAGACAAGCACCTTGATTAAGAGCCCGGTTGGTCCAACCAGGTGCTTGTTCAGATCAACAGGCTGATGATGCAGCCCAAACCCAATCAATCTGGTGCGTTGATAGATGTGGATAAAAAGGTGTGGAACCCACCATAAACTATGAAGCTCAGATGGATGTGGAAGTGTAAACGCAGGGTTTGGCTGAGTCGAATCAGCCTGGTCAGAGTAGGGACCCGTAGAATAATCAATGAATGACGCGGAAACCCTACAGGGGTGATCAGAGAATGATAGAGCATGGTATGTAGTCTGATCAATGTTCGAAACCCGATGTGGAAATGCAATCGGCTTGGTGAGAGGTGAATCTGAATAGAAATTGAGTCCGGTTGCAGGTTGAGGTTGGGAAGAGGTTTTGATCCGTTATGTGTGTGCGGATGAGGTGGCCATTGTGTACGAGGGCTCTTCTAGAGACGGATGATAGGTGGTTTCCTGTAGAGAGTCCTCTGGGTAACTATCAAATGCCGGAAGAGTGTCTGTAGGATGAAAGAAATCGGATTCGAGAAAAAATTTGGATTCTGGGTTACAATCACTCTTGGCATTTTCTGTTTTTGGTTCCTGAGGATCGAAAAGGAATGATTCTGTGTTATCAGTGATCTCGGGAATCAGGACCTCAGAGTCAGAGTCAGAGTCATGTGAACTGAGGTCGTAGATAGGCCTGGCGTGTTCAGGAAGGGGAATCACTCCGCAATTATAGTCAGATTTGAAATTGTCGGAGAGTTGGCGAAAATGAGATTCATGATCATGAATTCCACCACAGCAAAAATCATCAAATGTGGAATCAGCAGCCTGATTGGGGTCTAGCCTATATGTCAATTCTGGGCTCGAAAAGGTATTCCGTCTAGGCTCAAGCTCCAAGCTGGTAGGATAGACCCAATTAAAAACTTGCTCATCCAACTCCTCAGTTTCTGTATCATAAATTGGCATGTTTTCTGAAAAATCAATCAGATTTCCTGAGGATGTTGGAAAAGGACATTCATCAAATAGAGGCCCGGAATCATATTCTGTAAAAATTTGATCTTTCTCATAAGGGGCCTCATAATCTTCCCAATAAGTTTCAGATCTAGGTTCTAGGCTTAGGATGTGGGTAGAATTATTAGAACCTAAGTCCGAATAACCTTCGAGGGTTACCTTATCAAAACAAGGGTCGGAATTTATACCCTCCAGAGGTTCAATTCTAATCTTGTTATTGCAGGAGTCTTGGAGTTCTAAGCTTGGTGATTTATGGCCTAGGGTTGGTTCAGCATTGTGTTCTCCTGCAACTTCCCAACCTATTTTAATGCTATCTTCTATTTGGGTTGGGATTTTACAACCACTTTGTGCCTCAATCCCGAGATCTGGGAAACTGGATTGTTCCTTAATATTGTTCCAAGATGGTTCATCCTCTGTTTCTGGTATATACGGGTATTTCTGGTTGATAATTTGTTCTACTGATTTCATCATTTCTACCCGTTTCATAAGGGCATCTTGGTGTTGTTCCCAAAGTACAGGATTTGTCCAGCATTGAAGGTATTCAGATTGGTGTAATTTTTCCATCTCAATGTATCCTGTCATGAGTATATCTCGGGTTGATCCTTTTGAAATTTCAGTCAATAGAATTTGGGCACAGTTTATGATGAAAGCTGTGGTTGTTGGGACATCAACCTGAATGTTTTCTACTGGTGTTGAGGGTTTGATTTCATAGGTTTCAAGGGCATCCTCAATCATCTTATCTTTCATGGATCTCAGATATTCAGGTTTTTTGAATGGTAGTCTTGCTAGGTAATTAGGCTGCATAATTGGATCAGGTGGTGGAATCAAGATATAGAACCAAAGTTTGAATCAAGATGGAAGAAGGGGATTTTGTTCAGAATCAGAGGAAAGAGGGGCTATGTGAATGATTTCTGCAAAAACAAAGGAGCCGAGGCTTAGCCTCGGGGAGAGTGAATTTCTATAGGAGGTTTCAAGGACCTCCTGAAAAATACTGAAGGGCTGGATGAGATAAGCAGGTGCTAGACCCAATCAAGACACCCAAAAATTGTTGGGTGACTATAGAGGTTCGGGGCAGATGGACCCCTTGATCAGAAAGATCGTCCACCTGAGAATTACCTGGGCAGCAAGAGAGGGAGAGTCCCGCGAAGACCCCTACAAGGTAGAGCGTCCCCACGGGTTACAGGGTTTCCCCCACCCGACCTCTCTTGTCACTGCGGTTCCAGGTAGACCAGAATGGGGATCTTGACCTCTTAAGTCTACCAATTTTAAGATCAGGGTGCTTAAGGTTTCACTTGAACTTTAGGTGTTTTTGTGAACAAAGTGGCCTGGTTTGAAGGTTGGTTGACCCAGGGGTCAACTTCACCTAGTGGTTTCCTTGAGAAGTTAGGCCTTGTTTTAGGGTTCAAGTGTTTAGAGAGAGCCAATTGTTTAGGATTTTTCTTATTAATTATTTTCAATCAATGGCTTGGGCACACCTCTTTTGGATTTCCTCAATTCTTGATTAAGGGGTGTGTCTCTACTGAAATCCTAATGTTTGACCTTATGTTGGCTCTACTTGGTCTATTTAACTCTTTGTTGGGTAATTAGGGCTCAAGCAAGAATGTGTTAGCCCTTAAATACCCTTAATAGTGTGCAGGAGTGATGAGTTGAAAACATGCAACTTTTTATGGTTACTAAGTATGGAAGACAGGTTAGCCCTATATTGCTTGTTTTTTTTTTCTTTTCTTTTCTTCCTCCTTAGAGTTTAGGGGTTAATAGCGAGAGGAAAAATTTACCTGTCCTCGGAGTGGTTGTCGTGCGGTTGCTTGTCTTCTTGATTTCCTGTAGTTTTCTGCACAAAAGAGAGGAGATTATCAGAAATTAAAAAGAAACAGGAATGTTTACCTCTAGAATAGCCGTTGCTCCCCGGCAACGGCGCCAAAAATGAAACGCTGTGGGACAACCGGGTTTTATTGTTATAACGTTGTAGTATAGCCAGTTATTACCAACATTTCAAATATATAAATTTTTTACTCGGAAAATAAAAGAGTTCCCGAGGTCGAACTCAGGGAGTAAGTTGTATTCTAGAGATATACATATTTCTTTTACAAAATAAAGAAAGAGAGAGGGAAAGAATTTGTTGTTCTCTTTGTTTTCTCCTCGTGATGTTCTTCTTTCTTTCTTTCTTCAGATCTCCTACTTCTTCTTTGTTCTGCGGAGGTGATGCTCCTCTTTCTTTCTTCAGATCTCCTTCTTCTTCTTCCTTGGTTTCTGTCTTGGCCACTCTTCTTCTTTTTCTGCAGTCTCTTCTGTGAAGGTTTCTTCTTCCTTGGCTCTGCTGTACTTCTTCTCTGCAGCCTTTCCTCTTCTTCTGCCTTGCTCAGCCTCTTCTTTAGAGTTTCTTCTTGTTTCTCCTCCCTGCGGCTAAGTGTCAGATTCTTCTTTTCTTTTTCAGCCAGGGACGTCACCCCTCCTTTCTTCTTTTCCCTTCAGGCTGTCGTCTGATTTCCAAATCAGACGACTTAACTACCTGTTGCTACAGTCAGCTTCCTTCTTCCGCGGGTCTTCTTCTTCGCCTGTGCCTGCACACTTCAGAGTTTTTCGTCAGAGGCAAAACCTATTCTACCCTCCCCCCCCCGCGTCTCTCTCTCTCTCTGAAACCACTCTTGGGAAAGCTCTCCCAGAGCTGCCGGGTAACCGGGTTCGGGTCAGGCCCTGGTCCAGGCCCACCGGCGTGCGTGGTGGGCGAGGAGTGCAGGTCAGTCTTAAGTCGGGTCGGGTCGGGTCAGGTCCGCGGGGCGTGAGCGCGGACGAGACCGGGTAACCGGGCAGGTGAAGGGGACCTCACCCCGTGTGCTGAGGCAGTAAGCCTCCAGCACTTTTGCATCTTATATCGCTGCGCCTCTTCAGGTTTTTCCGAGGTGGGACTAAATGTCCTACCTCAATTGCGCGCCCGCAGCGGGGAAATCAGCGGGAGATTGCGGCGTCACGCGAAGCTTTCTGCCTTAGCTGCGAGCCTGGTGTTTTGCCAAAACGCCTCGCAAGTCCTGGGAGTTGAATCTGGGCGTGGCGCTGAGCGTGGCGCGCCTGTAGTTGCAGGCGGAAGCAGTTCCTCCTGCGCGGCAATGGCGGCGGAGGTCGGGTGGTCTGTTCACAAGAAAACGGCCTCTCGGCCTAATCAGAAAGTGCCAGGAGCTTCGCCAGGGTGCGGCGAAGCTCGTGTGGGTGGTGGCGAGGCGCAGGGCGGCGTGCGAGGGCTGCCCTAGGTCGGACTGTGGGTCGGAGGATGGGTCTGTTCGGTGGGGTTGCAGAGGGTGATGTGGGGGAAGTGGCAGGGCGGGGGTTGATCAGGGTGAGGAGGCGGAGGTCCTGCGGTGGTCGGCGAGCCGTGTGGGTCGCTGAGGTGATGGGAGCGGCTCGCCGGAGGATGGCCGGAGGCGGAGAAGGTGAGGGTGAACAGGATCGGTCGAGGGTTTAATCAAATAAAAGACAGTGAGGAAAAGAAAGAGGGGGAGATGGGGAGGAGTTCTGACCTAGCTACGGAGACGAAAGGGGCCGGGGCAGGGCGACAGTCATATCGACTGTCGCCGGAGAAGAAGATGCCCAGGGGAAGGGGCGGCGGCGAGCAGAGGGCTGGAGAGGCGCCAGCTGGGTACGGCGTGGCGCAGGAAGAGCAGGGGAGGAGGTCTCTGCTGCTGGTATTGCGGCAGAGCGAAGAGGAGGAGGAGGAGGAACCGCCGGAGCTGGTGGGCGTCTGCCGGAGGGAGAGGAGAAGAAAGTTGGGGGTTTTCTCCGTCAGACCCGAGCTGCCCCGGTCGGTGGAGCAACGGGGGCTATTTATAGGGATCAAACAGGGAGGAAGGCGGAGGGAGACGACGTGTCTCCCTCGCCGGAGGATGGCCGGAAACAAGAACCCATACCGTCCGTGCGTTCGCACGGCCGGTATGGTGGGTTACAACGACCAGGGGGGTGTCCCTGCGACGGCTGACGACGCAGGGCACCCCCGGTTTACTTGCCAGGTCCCCCACCTCACCCTGCGCGGCGCCATGCTCCGCGCAAGGTCGCCGGAGCATGGTGCTGGCAGGTTTTGCAGGGGGGACCTGATTGCAAAGAACGAAGGAGAGTTAGGGGCCAAAATGCGAGGGTTCAAAAGTTGAGGGCCAAAGAGTAAATATATGAGGACCAAAGTGTAAAGTCGGTCAAGGAGGTTTCTTCTTAGGCTCAAGTTTTTATACATGACTAATTAGGACCTAAGGAATCTGATGGTGAATTTCATTTCCATATTAAACCTTGTTTGACCGGTCAATTTACGCAAAAACCCAAATTAAGTTATTAATTGGGCATGGTTCTAAATGTAGGTCAAAAAGGGTTCTGAAGGCCAAATTGAAGGTTCTAAACCCTGGAGATTATTTTTATATGAATTTTAGAGGGTTTATTCTATTTTTACTTTGCCTCAAACTTTGTGAATTGAAGTGGGTTGTTTTAGGGTTACAGATTATCATTTAGTTTCTTAGAATTGCTGTAGCCCTTGCTAGATCATTTCATCCCACTCTTATTCTTATTAAGCTGCTTTGACCTATGTTTGGGCCCTGAATTACCCTGTATGCAGATTATACTGGTAAAATTGCATTTTTACCCCTTATGACTTGTTTTCTTCTCAAACTCAGGGTTCTCTGAGTTAAGCCTTTCCTTGAGATATGTAGGAGCTTTTATCCTTTGTATTAGGTCAAAATGAGCTAGTTATGGCTCATGATGAGGTTCTCATCAGTTCTACTCCTAATTCCCCATAGGGTTCATGCTTATGTTCACATCATTTATTCCGATCCAGATTTCACCTTTCACAATACATTTCTCATCCATATACAGGAAACTCGTGTTTCCATAATTCGATACATGAAACTAGTGATTTCACAGGTAATTATTCATTAATTATAGGCAGCTCATAATCTAACAGGCAACTCACAATTATAACACAGGAAATTGTTAGCAGTTTATCTTAATCATGCATGCAAGTACATCATACAGCACAAACGGTTCATTCATTTCTCTACCTTAGGGTTAATGCCACATCCTAGGGTTCCATTCGGCTATTTCCACAAGCATATTCCTATTTAAATATTATTAATAGAATTAAACCACTCTACCAGGCAATACGGGAGTAATGGGGGCTTGAACCGTAAACCCAGACGTCTTTGCGACCTCCAAACATGTAGTAGGTTGAAACCCTATACCAGGAAATACATCACAAAAGGAGAGTTTAGAACAACATAAAACTGGCTCTAGTACGTAGAGGAACTTGCGAGGAAAGTACAGGTATTTCGTTTGCGTAAAACGAACCCCAATCGAATCCCAAACGGGTTAAAAACGTGCCTACTGTTCGAAATCAGACGTCTGAGAATAATCCCAGACGTCATAAAAGGTGTCACATCTTTACCGTAAGCCCTGTGGTATCCGCAGACGTCCAGACCTTCTCTGCGATCGTCTGAAGGCAGTTCCAGACGTCGGACAATGCCTCCAGTTGTCTGGATGCACGTCCGGACATCTAGTGGTGTGTTCAAATGTCTAAAAGCACATAGGAAAGCGTTCTGTGCTCCTTCCGAAGGCTACACCTGCGTACAACATCGTAGGCGTGATCAGCCGACAAATACTCCTGCACTGCGATATGCATGGAGTAGGGAGATATGTACCTCGCGATAAATGTGCTTTTAGACATCTGGCCTTTAGCTCCAGACGTCCAGATACCCCGTCAGTCGTCTGGACTCCACTCCATACATATGATACTGGAAAACTTCCAGTACCAGGAACTCCTCGCAGCTCTCTCCGCTCGCTCCACCTCATGCCGCAGCAACTCCAGTCGCTGCAGAGGGCCGGGAGGCTACCTCCCCGAGCACTCTCCTCCTCCCGCACGAGCCCACCGGTGGCCATGCGAGCTCCGTCGAGCTCCCACCGAAGCTCCTCCAACCTCGGCCTCCTCCTCCTCCTCCCACGCTCTCCTCCTTCCTCCCTCTTGCGCTCCCTCGCTCGCCCCCTCTCGCCACTCCCGCACAGCACTGAAGGTGGTGGTGGTGGCTGGTGTGTGGAGTGGAGAGGAAATAGGAGGGGGGTTTGAATAGGAGATGTGGGGTTTAGGATTTGGGGAAGAAAGAGGAAAAGAGAGAGAAAAGGACGGCTCTGCGCGCAGCCTCCGCACAGAGCGTAGTGCATAGTAAAAAAAAATTTCATTTTCAGACGTCCAGGAATGGTCCAGACCTCTGGACAGATGTCTAACTAAGACTCGAGACGTCTTAAAAGGTTAAAAGTGTGACAGATCATTACAGCAATTAAGTCCAATATAAAAATATGCATGACAAATTTTAGGAGTATTAATCGCAAAAGATATGATTTGAATCCTCTAAAGGCAAATAACTATAAAACGAATCTTCTAATCAAGTACCAACTTAAGCGTGAGATTTTTTTTGCTTAGATGTGGGGATCGATCAAATAAAAATAACTTTATACTAAAATATCTTCGTCTTAAACTACCTAATAAAATTTTGTTCTAAGAAGGACCAAAGCTCATGAGAATTTGAAAAGTGAGCAATTTGATAGCCAATATCTTCAAAGACCAATGCTAAAAGCTAGCTTAGAACAAGATGATCTTTGTGTCTCCACAATAAGTAGGCCTCACTTTGAGTTGCGACACCTGAAGTATCTTGAGTTGATTCTGCTTGTGAAGGAAGAGTACCATAAATATATTCATAGGTCATAAACTTGCAAAAGAGAAACAAATTGGGTACACAAGGGAGAATAATCTGTAGGTAAAAGCTTAAACGAAACAATGTGTTGAATGCTAGTCGGATATTGCATAGGTTGTGAGGAATTTAAGCTCCGATTATTTAGAAGATTAGATTAAACTCACCATGGATGTCTTATGAACTTTGGAAGCTTCAAGAGCTTTGATACCATGTGACAATTAATAAAGAAAAACTACAAAAAGATATATTTGAGTGGCTCAACAACACACTCACCCATAGGCATGCATATATAAAGCAACTACATAGCTGCATTTATAACAAACTGGCAAATGTGTAACAATCTCTAGAGAGAATAGAATAATCGATTCCTTCATATTACAATATTGACATTTGCAAATTACAATAGTAACCTCATGCTAATATTTAAAAGTAGATTAATTGCCAAGTAAATGTGCAAATGGATGATCCACCTGGTTGGGCTATGGCTAACCGCTTGAATGGTAATGTCTAACTAGTTGGATGGTAAGAAATTAGTTGGGCAAAACTCCAATCTACCCATACCACCAACACCTTTTTGATGTTATAAAGTTTGCAACTTCATGTTAAGGATCAACTCCTTCTACAAATAATAATTCAAACCTCGGATAGAAATCAAAGGGCACGCAAATTATGAGACACAAGAATTTAATGTAGAAAATCCCTTGAAGGGCTAAAACCACCAACAGAGATATTTCATTATATGAAGATGAGATAAGATGGTTTAATACATTAATGGAGTACCAGCACATTTATAAACCTAAATTCCATGCCACTTATCAAGGATCCAACAATTAAGAAATATATAATTGATATCAGTATCAATTTCGACCGTTGTGATGATTAATTATCATATCAATTATTTTACTTATAAGAGATTGCATCTTCAAAGCATATCAGGTGAGATTCTTGTAATCAAGCATAAAATTCCAACAAATACCTTAACATATCTAAATAAATTTGGATGTGAATGGTAATAATCCTTTCTCTTTATAAAAAAGAAAAAAAAAGTACATTAATATATCTAAAGAGGAGGTGGCTCATCCTCAAAACCCAGGTCCTCTACCTTTAACGCTGCATTAAAGTGGATCCTACCAGCAGATTTGAGTTATAACCTTAACGCCATGGTTAGACTCGATTGATAACAGTTATTTTATCATCAACGAATCACACATAAACTAAGCTTTATTTAGATTAACGGTAACGTAAAACCAGTACTAAAACCTGACTCCTCAATAGATGTATCATTATTCAGAACAAGTTACTTTATTAATAAGCATCGTACGCACCTATTAATTGGGAGGCAGATTAGTTTATAACCTACTCAACTTCATCATCCAGCGAATTGAATATATATGTTGATTTTGATCAATCTCTACTCATCGATCAGGTAATGTTAACAGAGGTGTACGCATGTGATGGCGATCAGTGGAATTGGAATGAGCCACCCAAGACATCCAAGACATCGACAAATCCTTCTATGTAGCGTGTGTAAGTCTACTGACACATTGGCAATTGATCATGTAACGTGTGATTCTGACACACGACAGCAAGATCAAATATATTGATGAGGTTAAAGCTAAGAAAAAGTACAGAGAATAAAGAATAAACAATAATGTATTCAACAGGATGGTTGAAAATATCGGATAGGTGGCGGGGGAATTGAAATGACATCAAATATCGATAGACGTTAGGATGTAAATTCTGATCCAATATGATTAAAAAATAAAATAAAATAAAATTTGACTTAAATTTGATCAAGTTTTCTTATAAATTTTATCTAAAAAAATTTGATTGAATTTAAGTATAGATTTACATATGATTTATATTTGAATAAAATCTTTATTTATATGAGATATATAAGTCCCACCTTAAATTCCTCATCTTCTAATCTTAATCTTCCTCATGATTTCCTTCTTAATTTTAAAGGTTAGGAGTACTTCTTAAGTTTCTATTGAATATTTATTTTAAGGATGTGGATCTTTTATTTGAAATGTGCTTTTATTTTATCCTTTTTTGCATTTTTTGTTTTTCATTTTTGACAAATTCCCTCTTGAAGAGATCCTTTTGCAATAATTTTAATAGGGATCAATAAAATTAGAGTAACTCAAACCCTTATATTTTAAGCTGGTTAAAAATAAATAATCAATGAATCATGTTATAAATCTTTTTCTTCATTGAATTTAATTTGGACACGATTTGATTATAAGATAAATTTATAAATGAATATCTGATGGGTAGATGAATATAGACATAAGTTTAAATTTTTTTACCTAATGAATAAATAGGTAGTATATAATTATGAATTTTGTAAACAATTAACATAAATTTAGCTAAATTTGATTCAAATTTAACTCGTTGGCATCGCTATTGTGAAAAATGTTACCTATACGATGATGTCTTATAAGAACGTTGCATACCACCCACAACTTTTTCTTCTCAACACTGTGGAAGAAATAAGGGAACCTTTTCCTGGGGGTATGCACCGAAGAAATAAATTTGATTGGGTTGGTTGAATTGACGGTGGAAGAGATGTTATGATTTCCTTTGTGTTTACAATTTGGTTGAAGGAATAATCAACAAGTACGCGGCGGCTACGGTCATCGAAGAACTGCATGTATGCTATTCGCAAAAATATAATCACATAGAAAATTAAACTAATGAAAGTGGCATATGTTACCATTCCGATCGAGTTGAATATTTGATTTTTTTTTATAGAAAATATGGGAGCTAATATTATTCATCCCTATTCTTTGGAGGTCAGAAATGTGAGGCAGGGAGAATAAATCAAAACCTGCCCCATACAAAAAAAGGGAGATCACTACCCGTAACATAATAAATCAAGCAAAACAAAGCAAAGAGATTACAAGGACAAAATGTAAGGCAATTGGATGCGGTCCAACTTGATAATCCCTATAATCTTGGTAGGAAGCTGATCCATATGGTAGAAGCATCGCCAATTTTCATCCCCTAGGTCCACAAGCTTAGAAGTAGCTTCATTAACAAGCGGGTGGACATAGGAGATAGAGTGAATCCTGGAAGAAGGCGCACGAAGAGAAACATAGTGCTTTTTAACTTGCCAAGCAACTTGAAGTTTTCCAAACCACCAATAGTGAAGTAAAATCGAGTCTACTTCCACCTGAAAAGAATCACCAGAAAAATAGGAGATAACATGAATGATAGCAAGAATAATAGCAGTCTCAGAGGAAACATTAGAAAGATTGGCAGCAGTAGCCATGATAAAATTCCCCAGGTAATTCCGAACAATCTAATGGCATCGCCATCATTTACTATATCTAACCTAATTTGGCTAAGTTCTAAGGTTAAATTCACCTAATTAACATATTGAAGGGTATAACTCAATCAGGGTAGAAGAGAGAGAAATTGATAAAAATTAAGGTTAATTCTGTAATTTTCACAAATAATTATAAATGCAGAATAGCTGGAGAGTAAACTATGGCTAATCAAAGGTCAATTGAGCTTAACTGTCTTAAAAGTAAGTTGGTACTGAATAATTCAAAATTTACATTTAATTTGAATGTTAATCCTTAATCAAATTGGCAAATTTCTAACCCGCTTTAATTAAAACAGTTCTAATGGAAATAAATGTGATCTAAACCTTCTAACAATCAATTAAAAATATTTTCTAAGGTTTAACGCAATCAATTTAATAATCAGAACCTGTTTTGACCTAAAACATAATCATAAATAGGAATTTAGTACATTTTGGGTCAAATGTAAATTGACAATGCCAACATCAATAAAATTCAAAATTGAAGTCATCATTAAATTCCTCTTATCCAAACTAGGTTACCATAAAATTTAGGCTCATTTCGATTTTATCTTGACTTAGTTTGAATTTTAACCCTTGAAAACCAATTCACTTACAAATAAGCCCTTAACTTTTGATTTTCCATACAATTACCCCCCTAGCATCTTCATCTTCCTCACATTATGGTCCTCGACCTTCATGGCAGCAATGGTGCAAGAAATGGCGAGTTTCACTCGTGGATTCTCACCGCCTCAGTCCACAGCTGGCCTTATTGGCTTGAGAGGATTTGTTCCTCTCAACGTTGCCCACCCAACAGTGGGCGTTTCGTCGTCTAAAACCTCCTCTGCTGCCCGCATTCGTCGGCCAAAGTTGGCATCGTTGATGTGAGTTGTTGCGAACAAATCTCGCAACAACCGGCCGTCGCTAACGCCTGAGCACATCTATAAAGGTTCGCGCTTGTCCTCCGAGTTTTGTCGTCTCATTCTGGCACAAGGAACCACCTCCACCTTCTTCCTTCTTTGCACCATAGACAACGACCAAGAGCACCTCCAACCTTCATCTTCTCTACTACTCGCTGCAAAACGAGCATCGGATCTTCTTCCCTACTCCTCGTCGGAGCTTCCCGTCAAGCTTGGGCTTCTGAAACCCCTTCATCACTCCAAACTCACTTGCCGCTTCTTCTTCTCCAAATCTAGTGAGCACGCTGAACTCCTCCCCGACCTTCCCTCCTCTTCTCAAGTACTCTCTTATCTTCTCCTCTCCAGATAGGGTAGTCTCCCCCCTTTAGTTCTAGGATTCAACCACCACACCCTCCTCTTCTCCATCATCTTCTTCACGGGCGACAACACCGACAGCCACCACTCCGGCTAACTCGTCATGTCAGTTCACGTCGCCTCTCGCATCTACAACCATCCCCAAAGCTTCATCTAGGCACAGTGAGAAAAAGCCCCAAGTTTATTGGGTTGATTGCTCACCATGGTCTCCTGCCGGACACCCACGTCCACTATCGCCTTCGTCGCTTCCGCCCAACCTCTTTCAACCTCATCGCATGAAATCAACCACGCCATCACCTTCATCAAGGTCTAGTGGAGTTTGTCAATCATTTGGTTGAGGTCGGAGCTTCCTCCCACGACCGATCCATCAACGTTGGTCAACCCAACAACGCCAACCGCTACCGACCCTTCTCTGACCACCTTCGAGCATCGCCGCACAAATCCAATGGCTCCCCCACCTTCAGTACACCACATGGAAGCCTCTCAACACCATGGCTTGAAGCTGGGAGCTCTGAAGCTCGCCGGGCTTCTCCATCGCCGACGGCCTGCATACACAAGAAGATGAAGAAGAAGGAGAAGTGAAGAAGGACCCATCTACAAGAAGAAGTAAAGTTGGTAGGGACCAATTTGCAAATTCATAGGGACTAGAAAGGAAGCAGTCAGGGACCTAATCATATGGTTTACTAAGGGCCTAATCGCAATTCTCAGGGACTGACTTGAAGATATAATTTTGAGAAGTTGAACATCTATTTTAAGTAGTGGTTGTCTGACTTTTGCATGGAAATCTTATATCTTGAGCATTAATAACTTGGTACTTTATTTGTGCTTAATCACATTATTCATTAAATATTCTCATTAAGCATCAATTAAGATGAAAACGTATACAATTGGTAATCTAAGATGAGACAACCAAATTAGATATTTTAAACTAGATTTTATGCGTAAGAAAATATCCAATTTATCGTATCTAGTTTTACTTGAATTGAATAGTGGTAATCGTGCATTAGCCTGCTCCCAGAGACGACCTCGGATTTTTCTAATTAATTCGAGTGTTATAAATTTAAATGTAGATTTGCTTTAATCAACTATACTACGACACGTGTTTTTGAAAAACAATCGAAGTGAATCAACACAATCCTACCAGAAATACAATGGCCTCCCACTTTAGAAGAAGCAACATTGATTTTGAGACCTTTAGTAGGACGAACCCAACTAAGAGTGAGGAGAAAGGAACGAGAAGACTTAAGCCAATTAGCCATTTGAAGAGTCCTCCCGAGTTTTTCAAGAAAGGGGTGAATATTGGCAAGATTGAAATCATCGTTTTTAATTTTATTCTGGCTCCACCAAACATTATACCAAATAAAGCAAATCAACCCTTTAATAACCTTGAGCTAAGGAGAATGAGAAGGGTTCGAAATGATGTCAAGGAAGAGAGAAGGGTCCTTACAGCTTTGGTAATTTTGATTGAAAGTCCAAACAAAGACATCACGAACCAGGTAACTATCAGTGAAAAGATGAAGTAGAGTTTCAGCGTGGTGTCCTCATGCTGACCCATGATATTTCCTCCTCAAGTTGCATTGACGAACAATCTAATGTCCTCACGGAGTCCCTGGTAAAAAGACTAGACTTGTTCCCATTTAAGAACTCCATGATGGGGGCACTTTCTCATGAGATTCAGGAATCGATCCCATGCCTCATGAAGAGGTTCTCCCATCTGCTGGGTCAAGTGAGTAATCTGATGGCGCAAGGCGTTTGTCTGACCAGTGGGAAAGAACTTCAAAAACTCGGATTGAAGTTCATCCCAGGTGTTGATCGGATGAGTCTGTCTCTGATACCAATGAGCCGCCTTGTCCATTAGGGAGAATGAGAACATCTTCATGAGCAAGATATCCCGATTTTGCGCATCTGACCCGAAGGTCTGGGCCAGATACTTAAGCTGTTTGATGTGCTGGAATGGATCCTCGGAGTTAAGCCCATAGAACTTCGGTATGGCATGAATCATATTGGGCTTCAATTAAGAATCAGGACCTCCAGTCGGGATTCTAACTCGAGGCTCAATTGCCACCATAGCGGGATTATAGTGATCTCGCATCATGGGGCGCTCCGATGAGTTCATGAAATTCTGGAAGAGGTCATTAAGGCACTGGAGCTGGTGCTCAAGATTATTCTCTTCTTCAATAGGTTAAGCCATGATGGAAGAAGAAGGAAAACTAGGTTCAGAATCGGAAGAAAGGTCTATGTGGAGGGGTTATTGCACAAACAAGGGAGCCGAGGCTTGGCCTCGGGAAGAGTGGATTTCTAGAGGAGGTTTCAAGGACCTCCTATCAAACATGTACTGATGGACTGGATGAGGTTAGAACGTGTTGGACCCAATCAAGACACCCAAAATATGTTGGGTGACTATAGAGGTTTGGGGCGGATGATACCCCTTGATCAGAAGGTCGTCCCCTGAGAATTACCTGGGCAGCCAGAGAGGGTGAGTCCCGCGAAGACCCCTACACAGTAGAGTGCCCCCACGGGTTACAGGGTTTCCCCACCCGACCTCTCTTGTCACTGAGATTCCAGGTAGACCAAAATGGGGACCTTGACCTCTTAAGTCTACCACTTTTAACTAAGATCAAGGTGCTTAAGGTTCCACTTGAACTTTAAGCCTTTTGTGTGCAAAAGTGACCAAATTTAAAGGTTGGTTGATCCAAAGGATCAACTTCACCTCTTTGTTCCTGTGAGAGTTTCTTAGGTCCTTTCTTTTAGTGTTCAAGTAAATTAAGAGCCTGATTGCTTAAGGTTTCTCTTAAATAGGTCCTTTTCACACAATGGTTTTGGCACACCTTTTTTGGAATTTTCAATTCTTTGTTTAGAAGAAGATGTGTCTCTAAACCCTAACTTGGAATCCTAGATTGGCTCTAGTTGGTCCAATTAGTTGCCTCAGAAATGGGTAACTAGGGCTCAAGCAAGAAGGTTTTAGCTCTAGTTACCTTAAGTGGATATGCAATTAAAGTGTGTTGAAACTCAAAATCAGGTAACTTTGTGAATTACTAAGTACGGAAGACAGGTAGCTCTAGATTGATTTTTCTTTTGCTTTTTCCTCTTTAGAATGTGAGGGGCTTAAGAGAGAGGATTGAAGGTTACCTGTCCCCTGATGTGGTTGTTGTGCGGCTGCTTGTCCTTTCTTGCCTTCCTTTCCTGCACAACAAAAGAGAGATTAAGTCAATATAAAATCAAAAATTGTGATTTTGAAGATTCTAAAATGTCCCTTGCTCCCCGGAAACGGCGCCAAAAACTGTTGCAGATCTTTTGAGGATCATCAGTTTAATTCATTTTATTACTCGAAATTTCAAAAATATTCCAAGGTCGAACTCAGGGAACAAACTTGATTTTAGAAGCAAAAAGATCATAATTCACAATACTGAAATGTTTTACAAAAAGAATTATAGAGAATAAAAGTAGAATTTGTCTCTCTTTTTCTTCTTTTCTCTCCTTCTTTGCTCTCTCTCTTTTCTTTTCTCTATCTTCAAACGTCTGATTCAAGGAATCAGACGCCTTAAGTAGCGTTTGCTACAGTGCACGTCTCCTTCTTCTTCTTCCTTTCTTTCTTTTTGGTTGCTGCTGCTACTGCTTCTTCTTCTCCTTGGCTTTTTGTTCTTCTCTTCTCTTTGGCTGCAGCTCCCTCCTCTTTTCTTCTCTGGCTCTTTCTTCCTCTTCAGCTCCTGCTTCTGCACTGTGCTTCTTCCTCTTCTCTTCCTCTTCTTCAGCTCCTACTCCTTGGCACGGCTAAGTCCTCAACCTCTTTCTCTTCTTCAGTTGGCCTCTTCTCCTCTTCCTCTTCTTCTTCAGTTGGCTTCTCCTCTTCCTCTTCTTCTGCTTCAACTCCTGCTCCTTCTTCTTCCTTGCACAGTCATGGTTATGCAAAACCTACCCCTACCCTCCCTGCGACTCTCTCTCTCTTTATTTCTCTCTCAGGTCACACCTCTCCCAGAGCCAGCCGGGTTATCGAGTCGGGTGCGCGCCTGGGTCTAGGCGCACTCACGTGGGTGTGATGCGCGAGGAGTGCTCGGATAGGTAATCCGGTCGGATGCCAGGTCCGCAGGGGAATATCATGGACGAGGCATGAGGGGGCGAGGGACCTCACCACTATGTATTGGAGGCAACGAGAAGAGAGCACAAAATCAATTTATGGCACTCACCACTCTCTTGCGTTTATGAGGTGGGACTAATGTCCCACCCACTTCTGTGCGCACGTCCGCAGGAGGGTATCCTTGTTGGTGCTGGAGCACCACGATCATTTGTTTTGATGATAACAAAACATGAGTTATTTAACATTTGCACTTGGAGTCTTAGATTTCAGGTCAATTGCAAATGTAGACGTGTTTAGACGGAATTCGAGCTCGCATCCAGGACGGATTGGAGGAGCTTGATGGAGAACAGAGGGGATTCGCGAGGAGAGATAGATTGAAGATGGAAGGACAAGAAGAATAGGATATAATTTCATTTTATTCCTTTCATGTACATTTGTCGTTATTTTCTTACTCTTTATTTCCTTAGAAAATTATGTTAAAGAACCTCAAAGTACCTTAACAGTAGTCCTAGGAACACCGGCACAACCCTAGGATACTTAGGTTTTCTGTAGAGAACTTAGAAAACCAATATAGGGTTCAAACAGCATTTAAAGACGTCTAATTACAAAATCAGACGTCTGATAAAGTGTTTTAAGACGTCTGACTGTTGATTCAGACGTCTGATAACATTTAAACTGGACATAGTTAGTTCTGTCTGATGAAATCAGACGTCCAAACCTTAAACTAGACGTCTTAGGAGACGTCTGATGACTTTCCCAGACGTCCAATTAGTGGACCGTTGGCTGGCTTAGCGAACACTCAAGAATGTGACCGTTAGAGCCTTATCAGACGTCCATAGGACTTTCCAGACGTCTGATAATTGACCGTTTTGCCTCGGCTGACCCAAAATCTCTTCTCAGAGATTTTCTAGCCGTTGCAACATTTGGAAATCCATTCCCACAGAAAAAGTAGGTTTCCAGACATCCAGACATAGTGCCAGATGTCCTATATGTCGTCTGATGGACTTACACAAGAACCCTCCTTAGATCTGATTCAAGTCAGGAAGGAACCCGCCCAAAATCAGACGTCTGACCTTGAAATCAGACATCTTAAAGTGATCTTCCAGACGTCTGATGCTAGAATTAGACGTCTGATAACCCTGTCAGTGCAATAATTGTTCCTGATTTCGGGTTGATTCACTTGGGCTTTGCACCCAACGGCTATGAAACCTTTCCTAAGCTTTCCTAAGGCCTCTATAAATAGAGGGAAACCTTTGCAACACAAAACATACATAAGGAACATACTTTCTACCATTTTGTGTCTCTCTTGCTCTCAAAGCTCAAGTTCTACATCTTGAGAGCATCAAGCCTTCGCGCACCCGCTCTCCCGCCGTAGTTCACGAGAGCGAAGTTGTGCCGTCGCATGGCTCACGCATCCACGTCGTCGACTCACTCCTTTCAAAGGGAAGCATCCTAATTCCTACAGAAGCTTAGGTTAAAAATTACTTTGTTGGCTCTATAGGATTACTTGTTTATTTTATCTTTGTTATTTGGTTGGGTATTCGCTTTGCGAATTCCCATCTCCTTCGAGGGACAAAATCCTTCTCGTGAAGAGAAGGGGTTGAGGAACGCTACCCTCGCACTTGTAGCGTGGTTGTAATTGAGGTTGAATCACCCTCATTTAAAGTGATTCGTTTAGTGGATTTTGATCAACTTGGTTGATCGAAAAATCCTAACTCAAGAGGGTTAGGTGGTGGTTTTCACCCGGTTTGGGTTTTCACCTAAAAATACTTGTGTACTTGTGTGATTGTCTATTTTGTGAGATTGTTTATATTTATTTCCGCAATTATTACGTCACCCCTTCCTAGTAAGGAATTTCAATCCTTGCGTAATTGATGCAGCTGCAAGTCCCACAGCAACTGCTATCAGACTAGATTCGCTCGCGCACTCAACCCGCGCAGCCTGGGGTCCTGAAACGTGGACTGCGTGGCCTGAAGCTCGGAAGCAAGTGAGCTTGTATGCTTGTTAATGGCAGACGGGGGCTCTTCCCTGAACGACACAAGAATAGCCTTGTAGCTCTATCAGACAACAGGAGAACCTTCGCCGTATCACGGTGAAGGTGAGGCTGTGGTCGGCGTGGCTCAGAATAGCCTAGGCGTGCATGCCTAGGTCGGTCTGAGTCTGTGTGAGTGGGTTTGTATGGGGGAAGTTTAGGGAGGTTATGGTGGTCGATGGCTAGGCGGAAGGTGATCAGTGGACTGTGGCGGAGGAGTGAGGTATCTGGCGAGTTGTGTGGAGGTGTGGAGCGATGGAGGCACCTCGCCGGTGGGTGGCCGGAGATGGAGAAGATGGTGGTGGTCAATGGCTGCAAGGGGTTGAAAGTTGAAATAGAAAGAGGGGAAATGAAGAGGGGAGTAAGGGCAACTTATCTGGTAGGTTAGGAGTGAACAGGGGAGGTGGAGGGCGAGCGGCTAGTGCCTGCCGTCGTCGGAGACGAAGGCGCCCAGGGGAAGAACACGGCGACGAGGAAGAGGGGTTGGAGGGAGCCCGCTGGTATGGCGCAACGCGGTGGAGGACGCCGGAGGTAGCTCTTCCACTGGTACTGTGGCAGGGCGACGAGAGAGGAAAGGGAGAGTCGCCAGAAGCTCTGGGCAGATGGCCGAAGTTGGGAGGAGATGAATTGGAGTGGGATCTCAGGCCAAAATGAGCTTAAAGGATGCGGCGGAATGTGCCGCTCCTTAAATAAGTAAAGGCCGGTCGGGAGGCGCACAAGAGCGGTAGGAAAATCTCGCCAGAGGCATGGCAGATCGGAGACCCATACCTCTCGTGCGTTTGCACGAGAGGTATGGTAGGTTTCAAAGCATGGGGAGCAGCCCATGCGGTAGGGGGCTCCGCAGGGAGCTCCTCTTTCAAATCTGGGGCTGGCTCCCAATGCAGATCATGCACCATCCTCCTCGCAAAATCGCCGGAGGTATGGCCTCCTACCGCGGGTGGCAGAGGGACTGAAGTGAAGAAGACGACGAGGAAGCTGAGGGGTAAACGCAAGGGTTTCAAAAAGTTAAGGGTTAAAAAGTAATTTTGAGGATCAAATTACAAAGTAGGTCAAGACGACCTACCCTTAGGTTCAAATTTTGGTATGAATCTAATTTGGACCTAAGGAATCCAATGGTGAAGTTGGATTTTAAGTTTGATCACGTTTGACTAGATATTTTGCATAAAAATCCAAATTAGGTCAAAAATTGGGTATGCACCTCAATATAGGTCAAAACAGGTTCCAAAGGCCAAATTGAAGGTTCTAAATCCTAGGGGATATTTTTCCATAAATTTTAGAGGGTTTAGTTGATTTATTCTTGCCTGGAACTTCGTGAATTAAATTGGGTTTGTTTTAGGGTTGCAGAATGTCATTTAATTCGTAGATTTCGCCATAACCTTTTTCAGACCAAACCATCCCACCTTTTCTCTTATTAGGTTCACTTGACCTATGTATAGACCCTTAGAAATCCCGTTCATGCATTGCAATGTTAAAATTGTGGTTTTACCCCTTGTATCATGTTTTATTCAATTCCCTGAATTAGGCCTTCCCGTAGGTTATGTAGGAGCTTTTGTTCAATTTGTTAGGTTAAAATGTGCTAGTTAGGGTTCATGATGAGGTTCTCATAATGGGGGTATTAATAGCACCCTTACAGTTCCAGAAAAGGCAATTCATCAGGAAACAAAACAAGATTAGGATCATGATCGACTCCTGATAATCGTAGTCAAACCCATCAAGGAATGACTGCCATGGACTCCTCTAAGCCTAGACGGAGAGTGTGCCTCATGTGCTAATTCAAGATGAGTAACAGACTTAGAAACAAGTATGTCCAAAGTACCAAGAGATCTCGCTTCAAAGTATGAGTCCGCATGTATGTATGCATCCGAGCACACGGAGGCTTGGTCCTCCGTGTCGAAATACTGGCTTGCAAAAGCCATATCCACACTACTTACTGAATCGCTTGGCACGACGCTCAGTAAGGATGGTCTTACGGGGTTTTTGGGGATAAGCCTGGCATTGGAAATATTAGGATTGTGACGAAGTGGTGAGGTGGAGTTGTTTGCCATAGAACGGGTGGGATTGGCCAGAAGCTCGTCCAGCCTCTTCCGCATGATGGAGACTTCATCCAATTTTTGTGCGATAAGGGTAATATCAATAGATGAATGGGAGGGTCCCGTGTCAACTTCTTGAACATTACAGGGCAGGCTGGCATGATTAAAGGCGACAATGGAGGCATTGTTCATTGAATTTTCGCTCATGTTTTCAAATAATTCGAATGCTCCATTCTCGTCTTTATTCATGAAATTCCCTCCGCAGGAAGCGTCTGCAATCTGCTTCAAAGTCTCATAGAAAATCTGCGCTATATGCCACTTAGGCAGATCGTGGTGTGGACACTTCCGGAGGAGGTCATTATACTTCTCCAACGCCTATGAAACTGTTTGCCGTTTTGTTGCATGAAGGAAGTTATACACGGCAAAGCGCATTGGTTCGCCCGATTGGAAAGAATTTCTTGAGAAATGCTGTTCGCATCTCTTCCCAAGAATGGATGGTTCTCCCAAGGGTGCGTAACCATTGCGACGCTTTATCTCGCAACGAAAATGAGAACATTTTCATGAGGACAATTGATAACTCGATGTTTCTTGGTTTAACCATTTCAGCCAATCGGGTTAGGTCTTCCAAATGGAGAAAAGGATCTTCACTTGCAAGACCATGGAAGTGAAAGTTAATTTGGCCAATTACATTGGGTTTCAATTCAAAATCGTCCCCGTCCACGGGGACCCGAATTTGTCCTATGGTCTCTGTAGTAGTGGGATTTTGATAAGAGCTAAGAGACCTAGGCTCCTCCCATTCGAGAGGGTTTTGCATTTCCTCCAAGGTTTCCCTAATGGCTTCAATCTGCTCGTTATACATTTCCATTTGGGCTTGGAGGCTGGTTATGGGGTCTACAGCTCCACCACCTGGTGGGATTTGAGGGGGGCAGTTTCCTCCCTCAGGATTTGGGGGTGGGCATGTAGCCATGTTTGTGGAGGAGTATGACGAATCCATTTCTATCCTTCTAGAATTAACAGATAATTCAAACAATTCAGGGTTTTGTGATCTCCTCCCAAACATGCACTACCGCAAGAAGAATTGGGGAAATAAGAAGGGGAAAGGGGATGAGAGAAATGATGCCACAAAGGTACACTTGATGACAAATCAAGGCAATCAAAGTCCTAAACTCTACAATGTGCCCTTAGACCAAAATATCTAAGTTACCTACTATCACAACCTACGGAACCAAATGCGAGCACTGCGGAACCACCAGGCCAGATTGAAAGGCCGTTTGCCCCAGTCTTAGACACCCGATAGCACGCGGGAACCTGCACCAGCACGTAGGTGCTACACGCAGGTAGTTAGACCTCCAATCCTTAATAAGGGTCAAGTTGCTACCAGTTTTAATTAGAGGCTTAGGATCAAGTGCTTCAGGAATGTGAAGGGTGTTGTATACGGGTGATGCCCAAGTGCAATGATTTTAGAAAGTGTGTAAACGAAGCATGCAACGGGAAAATTTCCCCAAATTGAAGTTTTAGTTGGTGAATGGTTTTTAGAATTTCATCCTTAAGTAGTATGGATTTTAAGATTTCGCTGAGTTACCAATTCAACCAATCTCTAGGTTTTGAGAAAACACAAGTTCTTCTATGCCCAACAAACCCTTCTTCAATTTGAGTTGGTTAATGCATGCTAAAAATGCAATGGGCTTCCCTAGGTGGAAATTTCTATATGTGGATGCACGAGTCAATTTTAGGTTAGTGTGAAAGGGAGCCAAAGCACTTCAATTCAAGTGCTCCCAATCACCAAAATGATGTTCCACACACAAGGCTCAACCACAAGATAATGTAAAGAAAATTAAAATTTTGGGGTTGAAATGTTCAGGATCAAATCTAAGGCACGTGAAAGGTCGTGGTGGGGTTGGAATCAACTCAATTCCAAGTCTCCCCACCAAAAATGTGATCCTGAATTGTGGATAAATGAGGCAAGGAGGGATGGCAATTAATCTATGTAATCTTGCCTCAAAGAACACATCACACGATGAAATATTCAAGAATCAAGATTCTTGGATCTTCGCTATGCGAAGTTTGACGAGAAATCCAAGGGCGGTGGAGGTGATAGCAAACAATCAAACAAGTGATTTTTAATCCACTTGCCCTAGGAAATTCCCAAGAAGTGTTTTTAGGTTTTTTTTTTTTATTTAGGTGACATGTTAACCTAAGTTGCTAAGAGAGAGAGACCTACTTATTCAGCAACGTGGGCGAAGTTCCAGTGCGGCGCCGGCGACTTCACGCTCTCGCTCCTACCTTGGATCTACCCATGTCTCCGACTTCCTCTGCATGCCTCCTCCTTGCAACTGGTTTACTTGCACACCAGCAAACAAAACACCCGTGAAGAGAAGGGTGTAAGAAGAGAAAATCAAGGGAATGGAGTAGAAACTTACCTCAATGAGCACCTCCCAGGCAACGGCGCTAGAAAAAGCGTGGTAGAACTCAAATAGGTTGTGTTAATATGGTGAAATTATCAATGAAGTTAGTATAGTGGGTTAACCTAAATCGAGTCTAACCATCTTTCAGAAAATTTTTAACCTGGCCTACTTAATTTTATCTTAGTCACTTTTAGGCCCAGGGTCGATCTCAAGGAGGTGAGAATTAAAGGTCAAGGAGTTTCTACGCCTTTCCTAAAACGTATCTCTTCCTTGTGTTATTATGTTTTTGTTGGTTTTTCTATTTAAGATTTTTTTTTGTTGATAATATTGTCCTTGAGGTACACCCTCAAAATCAAGTTCTTGGCGTTGAGCCAAATGGTTCTTGGCTTTTAGCCAACTTAGAGTTTCCAAAAACTGGTCCTGCTATTTGCAAGGCCAAGTACCTGCAAGACAAGAATTATCTTTTCTCTTTTACTATTTTTTTATCTTTTTAATAGCAGGAAACAAAAGAGAAATAAAAACAAGGTAGGTTGCTTGTAGAGAAAGGAATACTTAGCTTAATATAATAAATACAGTTTATATATATAGATATGTATATATTATATACAGGGGTGGAGGTGGAAGTGGAAATGGAGTGTAGCACAGTGTCAAGTTGGTCTACGTCTAGTAAGATGCAACTAATAAGACGAAGTGCCGCGTAGAGTATGGGATGGATGTATGGGAGTGTGTGTGGAAGGGCTTGCTTTGCGCGGGTATCGGAGAATATCAGCAACTGGTGCAGATATTCCCGTGATATGATGCACGGTGGGGTAACTAGTGCATGGGCGTATGGATACGGGTAGGTGATGTGTATGTAAATATATATATATAAATATATGGTTATAACTATATAGGTATATATGTAATTGTGTATATATATATAGATATGTATATATGTGTGTGTATATATATATATATTTATTTTTATTTATTTATTTATTACTATATAGATATATATATGTAGTAATATATGTATATGTATATGTATATGTATATGTATGTGTGTGTGTCTATATATATATATATATATGTATGTATGTATGTATATGTATATATGTTTATATGTAGTTGTATAGGTATGAATGTATATATATATATATATATATCTGTGCGTGTAGGTGTGTACAAGTGAGTGTGTGAGTGTACGAGTGTGTGTGTGTACGAGTGTGTGTGTGTGTATGAGTGTGGGTGTGTACGCTGGCGGGGTGGGTGAGTGTGTGAGAGAGGGCAGTTAGGACATCTGGCGAGTGCACGTGACGTCTGGCGGGCAGGACGTGCACAGGTGATGAGAACCTCATCATGAGCCATAACTAGCTCATTTTGACCTAATACAGAGAATAAAAGCTCCTACATAACTCAAAGAAAGGCTTAACTCAGAGAATTCTGGGTTTAAGGAGAAAACAAGTCATAAGGGGTTAAAATGCAATTTTACCAGCACAATCTGCAAACAGGGTAATTCAGGGTCCCAACATAGGTCAAACAAACCAAATAAGAAGGAAAGTGGGATGATCTGATCCAATAAGGGCTACAGCAATTCCAAGGAACTAAATGATAATCTGTAACCCTAAAACAAATCCACTTCAATTCACGAGGTTCGAGGCAAAGTAAAAATAGAATAAACCCTCTAAAATTAATAGAAAAATAATCTCTAGGGTTTAGAATCTTCAATTTGGCCTTAGGAACCCATTTTGACCTACATTGAGAACCATGCACAATTAACAACTTAACTTGGGTTTTTGCATAAATTGACCGGTCAAACAAGGTTTAATATAGAAATAAAATTCACCATCAGAATCCTTAGGTCCTAATTAGTCATGTATAAAAAATTTGAGCCTAAGAAGAAACCTTTTTGACCAACTTTACACTTTGGTCCTCATATATTTACTTTTTGGCCCTCAACTTTTGAACCCTCACATTTTGGCCCCTAACTCTCCTTCGTTCTTTGCGTTCAGGTCCCTCCTGCAAAACCTAACCAGCACCATGCTCCGACGACCTTGCGCAGAGCATGGCACTGCGCAGGGTGAGGGGGAGGTCCTGCCAGGTTAAATGGGGGTGCTCTGCGTCGTCAGCCACCGCAGGAGCACCCCCCTGAGTGCTGCGACCACCCATACCGCCTGTGCGAACGCACGGACGGTATGGGTCTCCTTGCTCCGACATCCTCCGGCGAGGGAGACACGTCGTCTCCCTCCGCCCTCCTCTCTGGTTCTGCCCCTATAAATACCCCCGTCGCTCCGCCGTTCTTCCCAGCTCGGATCTGACGGAGATACCCCCTCACTTCCTCTCTTCCCACTCCGACAGACGCCCCCTTGCTCCGGCGGTTTCTCCTCCTCCTCCTCGTCGCTCTGCTGCAATACCAGCAGCAGAGCCACCTTCCTGATCTTCCTCCACGTCACGCAATACCGGCGCGCGCTGCTTCAGCCCCGTCGTCGCCGCCGTCCTCCCCCACTGGGCATTTCTTCTCCAGCTCCGGTAGGTACGAGCCGGTAGGTACGAGCCGGCAGCCTCTTCGTCCCCTTCGTCACTTTAGCTAGGTTAGAATTAGTCTTCTCTATCCCCTCTTTCTTTTCCTCCCTATTTTACAGTCAATTACACCCTCGACCAACCCAACCACCGTCATCTTCCACGCCTCCGGCCAACCTCCGGCGAGTCGCTCCCATCATTCCGCCACTCCACACGACTCGCCGACCCTCACAAAACCTCCGCCTCATCACACCGACCAACTTCCGCCCCTCCACTACCACTCCTTACCTCCACAACACTCCCCCGAACAAACCCATTCCCCCGACCACAGTCCGAACTCAGGCAGTCCCTTAGGCTCCGCCCCGCCACCTGCAGATCCCCCGACCACCTTCGCCGTGCCACGGCGAAGGTCCTCCGCGTATCTAACTAGGCCGAGAGGCCCTTTCTCTGTAAACAGGAACTTCGCTCGCCGCCGCCATTGCTGAGGTGAAGAAGCTCCTTCGACCTGCTGCTCCAAGCACGCCACGCCCAGATCAGGCTCCCAGGCTGCGTGGGGTGTCATCGCGAAGTGCCAGGCTGCAGTTGAGGCGAAGCCCTCGCGCGAAACCCTCACACGAAGCCTCGAATGCCGCTACTTCCTCTGCGCAAGCATCCAAATTGGGGTGGGACATTTAGTCCCACCTCGGAAACTCACTGAGGCGAGAGGGCGCTTAAAGGCAAAAAGTGCCTTAAGCTGTTTGCCTCAGTTCACGGGGTGAGGTCCCCTTCACCCGCCCGATTACCCGGCCTCGTCCGCGCTCACGCCCCGCGGACCTGACCCAACCCGACTAAGCCCGACCTGCACTCCTCGCCCACCACCGCACGCCGGTGGACCTGGACCCGGGCGCGACCCGCGTACCCGATTACCCGGTTGCTCTGGAAGAGCTTTCCTAAGAGTGAATTCTGAGAGAGAGAGACACGGGGGGGGGGGAGGGTAGAATAGGTTTTGCCCTCTGACGTGTAAACCGTGAAGTGTGCAGGCACAGGTGAAGAAGGACTGCGAAAGAAGAAGAAGGAGAAGAAAGCTGAGGTAGACACTGTAGCAGTAGCGGTTTAAGTCGTCTGATTGGAAAATCAGACGACGTCCTGAAGGCAAAAGAAGAAGAAGGATAGAAGGACTGAAGAAGAAGAAGAAGAAAAGAAGAAAGAAGGAGAGACGACGTCCTGAAAGCAAAAGAAAAGAAGAAGAAGAGCACGAGAGGGAGATCTGAAGAACAGAAGAAGAAGAAGAAGAAGAGAAAACAAGGAAGAACAGATGGCAGAAGAGAAGACCACGAGGAGATAGACAAAGAAGAAGAAACCAAGAGCCAAAGAGAAGAGAAGACAAAGAGGAAGAAAGAAGAGAAGAAGAAGAAGCCAAATTTTCATCTCTCTCTCTCTCTCTCTCTATTTTTGTAATAAGAAATACTGTACTTCTAGAATACAACTTGCTCCCTAAGTTCGACCTCGGGAACTCTTTTATTTTTCGAGTAAAAAATATATCTGTAATGATGGCAATAACTAGCTGTACTACAACGTAATTTCTACAACAAAAGCTAGTCACAACGCCGTTATCAACAGGTGCACAAGGGGCTACCCGCAGGCGCACAGGCGCAGACGAGTGCGGTCGCGGGAGAGAGAGTGCAGTGAAGTGCAATGTGTAGCGCAGCGCACAGCGCTGCAGGCGGGAGAGGGCGCGGGCGAGTGCGGGCGCAAACGCGGGCGACCGGTTAGTGCAGGTAGCAGGCGAGGAGAGAGAGCACGCTGCCACTGGCTAAGTGAGAAGCGAGCCGGTGGCTACAGTGTCGCGCAGACCGCGTGCTACAGTGCGTGCACGGTCTGCCATCCGGTAGCGGCCGGTTTTGCATGTGCGAGCGCGCTGGAAGGCGCCTCCGCATGCGGGAAGAGTTCGCAAAGGTCTGCTGGCGTGCACGCGGTGGCCGGCGCTGCTTTAGGCAGACGTTGCTACTGTTGGAGCTTCTGAGCTTGAAGCTCTGGCAATGGCGGCGAGGGCATTTAGCGATGAAATCAAATGGTCAAACCACCACGCCCACCTGCTCACGAAAGAGCTGGGCGGTGGTGGAACTCACAGTGGAGGTCGTGGGACCACTGTGAGCTTTCTCCTACCCGCAGTGTGTCTCTTCAATGAGAAGAGATACTGCGCATGGAGAGGGAGAGGGGAGGAGGTTGGCCTGATGGTGTAGCAAAAAGTGTCTGCAGGTGAGTATGTGTTCGGCCTCCTACGCAAGGGAGTGGGGAAGGCCTTTTAAAGAAGAAGAAGGCATGCCACTGCCATGCTGCTGGCATTGCATGTCCAGCTATGTTGCTGGCAGAGGGACTAAAATGAAGAAAGAGACGAAGAAAATGAGGGGGGATTTGCAAGGGTTTCAAAAAGTTAAGGGTCTAAATGTAATTTGGTGGACCAATTTGCAAAGTGGGTCAAGACGACCTTCCCTTAGGTCCAAATTTTGGTATAAACCTAATTTAGACCTAAGGAATCCAATGGTAAAGTTGGATTTTAGGTTTGACCACGTTTGACTAGATATTTTGCACAAAAACCTAAATTGGGTCAAATATCGGGCATGGACCCCAATCTAGGTCAAAACAGGTTCCAAAGGCCAAATGAAGGTTCTAAACCCTAGAGGATATTTTTTCATGATTTTTAGAGGGTTTGGTTGATTTTTATCTTTCCTGGAACCTTGTGAATTTAAGTGGGTTTGTTTCAGGGTTACAGAATGTCATTTAATTTCAAGATTTCGCAATAACCCTTTTCTGACTGAACATCCCACTTTTTCTCTTATTAAGTCCAGTTGACCTATGTCTAGACCCTTAGAAATCCCGTTGATGCACTGCAATGGTAAAATGGCAATTTTACCCCTTGTTTTACCCCCTTAGATTTCGCAACCATGTTGAGCTTACGATAGTCGATGCAAACCCGCCACAAATTCGCAATTCGTGCGGGAATGGTTTCTCCAGTTCAGTCTTGATTATGGTGATTCCTACCTTTTTAGGTACCACTTAAATTGGACTCACCCAAGGGCTATCAGATATAGGGTAAATAATGTCAGCATCCAGCCACTTGATTATTTCTTTCTTTACGACCTCCTTTAAATTCGGATTTAAACGTCTTTGAGCTTCTCTTGAAGATCATGCCCCGTCTTCAATATGCATGCGATGAGTAAAAAAATTGGGGCTAATCCCGGTAAGATCATGTAACGTCCACCCAATTCCCTTCTTGTGATCTCATAAAACCTTGATCAATTTTGATTCTTGTGATTCAGAAAGATGAGAGTTAATGATTACAGGATATGTTTAATCAGGTTCTAGATAAACATATTTAAGATTATCAGGCAATGGTTTCAATTCAAAAACAGGAGTAGAATCAACAACAGGAATTATTGGGGTGGGATTTTCGACTACAAAGAATGAATTAAATGAGTCGTGAGATTCAGATTTAGGATCGAGTATAGATTCTGATAGCGGGTTTTCATTTTGAGGGTAAAAGATATCAAAGGATGTGCTTTCTAGTTCTAAGGAGCTAAGATCATCCTCAAAAACTGAAATAGATCTAATTTCCTCAATCCAATTGCAATCCAATCCTATAGAAGCTCTAAATATATCCAATTTAATTGTCTTCTCCCCAAATTTCAACTCAATATTTCCAGATTCACAATTTATGTTGGCCTTTGCGGTGACCAGAAAGGGTCTCCCTAAAATAATTGGGGTATCTCTAATGTGTTCGGGTACTTCCATATCAAGTACAATAAAATCCACCGGAAAATAAAAGCCCCGAACTCTTACAATTATATCCTCCTTCATTCCTTTAGGTGACTTAATAGATCTATCAGCTAATTGTAAAGTCGCATTGGTAGACTTAAGGTTTTCTATTTGGAAATGTTTTACCAAAGATGAAGGAATGAGATTAATAGATGCTCCTAAATCTAGGAGGACTCTATCAAAACACCGGTCCCCAATTATATAGGAAATAAATGGAGATCCTGGATCTTTCTTTTCAAAGGAAGCGTACTCAAGATAATAGAGCTCACATGCTCTGAGAGTACCACAGTGCTTCCTTTCTTCGGCTTACGCTTAGGAGTACACAACTCAAGAAATCTCGCGTAAGTCGGAATGTGTTCGATAGCATCTAAGAGTGGGATATAAATGTGTACCTATTCAAAAATTTTAATTAAATCCTCATCTAATGTAACAGGTTGTTTTTGTTTCCTAGTCTTCTTCAAAGCTTCACGAAATGGGACTTGGATTTCCTATTCTACTGAGGTATTTCCCAGATCTCGCGAATTAGCGAGAATTGTGGGATCGGGTTCTGCACCACTTACAGGTGTAGAAACTGGGGGCATTCTAGATGTACTAGGGTCTTGGGATAGGTTCCTCGAATAAACTGGATCCCTAGTGGAAGTTTCATAGCGGGTTGTAACAGCGTTAATTCCCGCATGTGAAGAGGAAGCTAATGAAGAAGAAGATGCTTGTTGATGCTGGAAAGATGGATTAGAAAGTAAAGGCTAATTTGCTTGATTTAAAAATGATTGTTGTTGATTAAGATACTCGTAATCATGATTAGTAGAGGGTGGATTCTGATTCGGATTTTGATTCAGATTTTGATTCAGGGGTAATTGATTAAGGAAATGGACATGTCCCTGATTCGGATTTTGAACTCCCAGGTGTGGTCTCTGCTGGATATTCTTAAGGTTTGGAACTAGGTGGGATGGAAGGTCCCCTAGCTAACGAGATTCAGATAACTGCGTGATTTAGCCCCTAAGATCAGCCAATTCTGCCGAACATTGCCGTTGGACTTTAGCAAGAGCCTCAGCATTCTGTCGCTGGCCCTCAATCACAGCTCACAAAATCTGGTCGAGTTGTGAATCTCTATTTGACCCTGTGAGGTTCTGTGAACCCATGTAAAATGGCATAGCATTAGGTTGCTGAAACGGCAACGTAGGCGGGTTTTGCCTAGTCTGAGTCGGATATGAAGGTCTTTGTGAATGGTCAGACCAAGAGAAATTAGGGTGATTACGCCATCCAAGAGTACAGGAATTAGAATATGGGTTTGATCTTGGTGCATATCCCTAAATGGCGTTCAAATCTGAAGGATAAGGAGTGTTTTCCATAAAAACAGAAAGTGGGGAAAGAGGTGGGAAAGATTGTGGGACAAAGGTCCCTCCTTGGGTTTGTGCAGGAGTAGATAGAAAATCCAAGGAAAATGAATCTCTAGAATCCAGATTATTCACAAATTCCCTCCCCATGGGAATTTGAGAAACAAGTAAATGCGCGGGATTTTGCATAGAGAGTAGAGGTGTAAGGGATTCCATTGTGTTTCGAATTTGTCGAGATGCTTCGCTATAATGTCGACTTTGTCCAGCTTTTCTGCAATAATATCTAAATCCTTGGAACTGGACGGATTACCGATCTCATGAATGCCCTTATGCGGATTTTGATGTGCTGTACTAGTGCCCTGCGTGAATTACGACATAGATGCGTTATTGATCGAGTTTTTTACCATCCCTTCAAATAATTCTGAGGCGGATTCTACATCACAATTTAGAAATTTCCCTCCACAAGTGGCATCGACTAGATTGCGAATGCCCTCTTGCAATCCAAAATAAATGATGTACATAAGTTGCCAACGAGGGATGTCGTGATGTGGGCACTTCCTTTGTAATTCATGAAAGTGTTCCTATGCTTCATGAATTGGTTCTCCTTAGTTTTTAGTAAAAGTCATGATAGCTCACCTTAAAGCATTGGTGCGACCAATAAGAAAGAATTTCCTCAAAAATGCATATTTGAGTTCAGCCCAAGTTGAGATTGGTCTTGCAATAGTTCTATACCAATATGCAGCTTTATCCTTGAGGTTAAAGGAGAACATTTTCATGACTAGGATTTCCCTGTTTTGATTTCGAAGTCCAAGAGTTTGAGATAGATTTTTAAGATCTTCGATATGTTGAAATGGATCCTCGGATGCAAATCCATGAAAGTGTGGGATTAGAGCTATAATATTTGGCTTGAATTCTGGGTCATTTTCCCCAATGGGAATCCTAACATTAGGCTCTACTTGTGCATTAGATGGATTATAATAGTCTCGGAGTGGAGACCTAGGATGAGGGATCGACAAATCAGGGATATCAAAACCCGCCTTAGGTCGAGGTGGAGGATGGGCTTGCAGATTCTGCAGATTGTGGAGAGCAGCCGTCAACAAATTAATTTGGCAGTTCTGGTCGAGCATTTGGAGATTCTGGTTCAAGAGCGCCTCATGAACATCAAAAGGTGGCATCTCCCCCTGACCAGAAGAAGAAGGGATCCCGGGATTTTGGTTGTGCAATTGGTCCATAGGATCAAATGTAGAAAAAGCAGATGAATCAGACAGGAAATTAATTGATTGCCTAGGTGCAACTGGTTTAGGTATACCTGTCAACGGAGATATGAGAGGCAGTTTCAGGGATCGCCTCCCGTGCATAAACCGAGAAAAATGTGCAAAGACACACTCACGACACTAAAACAACAGCAAACAAGACCCGCAAAACAGCATGAAAAAAATGGGTTTTTCTCTTCTTTCAAAGGTAAGAGAGTCCTAGAATACGCAAAATAATTTAGATGCAAACAAGTATAATATCAGTATCAAAATACGCGTCCTAAACTCGTGTCTACGCAAGTGCATATCCTTAAAGCTTAAAGGTCTAAGGTTTAGGATCGAGACCGCTTACTACAGGCTCCCCGTGGCTCTAGTAATGAGACAGACTTTTGATCTTCGACCAATGCCCTAAGAGGTGCAAAGAGGAGTGGTAGAAAATTCAGACTCGTGTGACTCTAGTGATCGCGCTGTGTGCGCAATAGCATGCAACAGACGATAGCGAAAAATCCCGCATGCATTCTGCAAACAGATTAAGTCACAAATTTTATTATCTTCCTTTTTACTTGATCTTTTTCAAAAATATGATAGAAAGAAGTAAAGTGACCGCTTTCTAAGTATTTTCAACAAAAAATATGGCCTTGTTTATTATCTCTAAGACAGGGAGTTACACGGATTTTTGCATGTTTTCCCGTTAATGAGAGAAAAACAGTAGAAAACATTTCCCGAGTCAGATCAGAACAGGAACTAGCAGGTATATGTACTCCTAGGAGTGTATGCCTAAAACATGCTGCTACTAGTCAGAAAGTATGCATATTTTTGTATTTTGTAAAATTTTTAAACTAACTAAATGCATAAGTGCAAACTACACTAGAGACTAAGAAAGAAATACTCACAATGGTGTTTATAATGGCCAGAAAAATATCGAATAGAAAAAAAAACCTGCCTCCTTTCCTAAGAATACCCGCAGTGGTAATCCTAAAAAGAAGACAAAAAAATAGAACAAAACAAAACTAATTAGTACAAAACAAAACAAATAAAATAAAAACAGTAATGGCGAATATAATCTACAGTTACCTCCACGGCAATAGCACCATTAAAATGTTCATTTAAATTCACAACGTACTTAATTAAGCCTAATTAACCTAATTAACTGTGTTGAGAATTTAAACGAACAATGCTCAAGAATTGTTTTCCAATCCAAGATAAATCCATTGAAACACTTCTCACACAGACAAAATATTTTCTCATAAAACTCTCCGTGTTTGTATAGTTTCCTATCTTCATGGAAGGCTAAATCCAGGAATGAGATCACTCCATTCTTATACTTAGAGTAATCTAAATTCCTCAAACCAATCCAAAACTTATCCATGATAACCTAAAATTAATTTACAAAAAGATCGCAAGTTACGAGCGTATATACGGAAGTTATGTGTATTTTAAAGAAGATTTTCACTTGATAGCCCATCCTTGAAGATTTAAACACAACATTACTTATTACATGCAACTAGTGTATGAAAAAATTTTGACAACATCTCCCCGTACTTCTCTAATATACCCCCCAAGACTAACCTTAACTATGTTCCCAATAGTCCCCACCAAAGGGTGCTTAAGGAATGAAGCTAAGATTAGTTAATATACCAAAGAAGGGAGAGAAAATACATCTGAAATTTCTCTACTCACTAGTTACATATAACAAGTAACCCTAAGTTGTGATCAAATGTTTAAGGACCCCCCTTAACTCAAAACTTCTCTGAACTAAGGACGACGACACTTATGTCATGTTATAAAAACAACACATCGTGCATGTAAGTGAAGTATACAACACACTCTACATTGTTCATATAACATGGTCATAAGTCTTGGCAGGCTAGTATTTTGACATAATTATATCCCTCCCACAACTTGTTATCTAGGGGTTAGAATTCCTATTGTTTGTCATAAAGTGCATGCACATTTGTGTAAGTGTGTGTAGTACTATAACTCTACCGAAAAATTTTCGGTAGAGTTTTCCCTATAATATTAGACATTCACATTTTCTACAAAAATACAAGAAATCATTTGCAACATGTGGGCACACCCTACATGTAACACAATAAATTCAACATTAACAAATTCAAAATGTGGACACACTCCACATTCAAATTAAACAACAGAAATAACCTAATCTAACAGGCATTTAACAACTAATTAACTGGCATGTAACAACTACTTAACAGGTATTTAACTAATCTAACCGTCATTTAACTAACAACTAATTAACATACATTTAACTACTAATCTAACATGCATTTAACCACTAATCTAACATGCATTTAACCACGAATCTAACCAGCATTTTAAAAGTATTTAACATGCATTTAAATTTAACAACCAATCTAACAATCATTTCATGAAAAGTCTAATTAACAAATTTAACTTAATTTAATAAAACACAAATGCAATAAAAAAAATGAAAAATCGAGGGGCAAGGTTCGACGGGGGAGGGGGGCATGGGGAGGGCACGTGGTTGCGGGGGGACGGGTAGGTCGTGTGAGTGTAGTGGTGGCAGTTAATAACCACATGGGTAGGGCGGGCAGGGCGCAAGGGGATAGGGAGCTTGGTGCTGAGGCGACGGCTGCGTGGACAGGGTGCGGGGAGCTTTAGCGGCAACGAGGTCAAGGAGGCAAAGGGGGAGGTGGAGGTGAAGGATGAGGAAACGATACCTCGATTGGGGAGGTCACTCGTCGACTGATGTGAGAAAGAGGAGCTCGATGATCCTTGGTGGGGGACGGGCAGGCGAAGGAGCTCTAGCTCGAGAGCTGTGAGGCTCGATCGCGTCAACGGAGAAGAAGAGAGAGAAGAGAAGAAAGGTGCTTCGCCTGGCAAAAATATCTCCACCCTTAGCGACGATTTTCAAAAAAAATTGTTGTCAAATGAAATTTTTGGGCACTCTTAGTGACGGTTTTCCAAAAAACTATTCCCAATTTAATTTAAATTCCCTTTTTCGTGGATATCATAGTTTAGAGTGGCACACCTTTTCATGAGCAATTGGTGAAGATTCCTAAAATAACAATCACTAATCACTAAATATTTCACCTACCATGCACAAAAAGTTCACACTCAGTAATCATTAATGACAGTTATTTGTAAAACCATACCTAAATTTTACGTCGAGTTATGTGTGGTTGTTGGGAAGAAGGAGGAAACTTTAGGAAACCGCTATCTAAATAATCATCTCTAAAGGTCACATTTAGCGATGATTTTAAGATAATCACTAAGTAAATGTTGTAGGTTGCACATTTCATTGTAGTAGGTGTGTACTTCTCATTTTATTTAGGGGAGCCCAATGTTATTCTTGATAGTCGTAAGAGGTGAGGTGATCGATCACTATCAAATCATGCATCGTGCATGCCACATTTTCCTTCAAACATAGGATTCTCGTCGTTCGTGCTTTTACGACCATGCATGAAATTAATGTCGTAGGATGTTATCGCTGAATTCAGAATTAAGTGAATACAATACATATGATCCACTTCCCTTCTATATTTCCCCGTGATTCGTTGAGCCTTTGCAAGGAGAGACAAGAAAACTTGCTCCAAATTAATTTCACATATCTTTGGACAGCGTAGCACTAATTTTATGATAAGATACAGCAAATCGTACGTTTTGCAAATGCAAGTTAATATATATGTGACAACTGATTGCCGGGTAGAAAAATCTCATGGTTAATTCCCTTGTGAATCGGTGATCTAGATGTACACGGTTAGTAGGTCCATTTTATGCCGAGCAATGGAGAAAACGCTACGTCCTTCGCTCACATGTGTTTCCCTAATTGGATGGTCGATCATTTAAGTAGAAGGCGGTGCATGGCAGCCACCCACATGGACAAATAATTAATGAAAGTCACAAATGGTAGACTAACCAGTGTCGAATGATATGACATGTCTCCTCCACATTAAAGCCTAATTTGATAAGGGATAACCTATTAAAATAAAAATTAATCTTATCCGGCGGGAAGGATATTTTAACTTAAATTAAGAGATTTATTCTTGGATAAGTTATTCTGTGGGATAAATTATTTTTGTGGGTTATCCTATGTAATTTTACAGGTTAACCTAGAGATTTTTTGAATAGTCACAGGTTAATGATGAGAGACTCACCATGACTCTTAAATACCCCTAATTAACTAATTTTCCTAATTAATTAGCTAAGAAAATACTTTATTAGGGTTTAATTATGATATAAGGAACAAATTATTAAAGAACCATAAAATAAGTTAATAATACTAAATTAAATATCAATTATTATTAGTATTAATTTAAATAATAATTTGTACTCGAATTATAAATATTTAACAACAAAATTAATGTTTAATTTAATTTAAACAATATTTATACCTAAGTATGTAATAACTAATGTAATTTAATTATTTAATCAAATAAAGCTAAATAGGCCAAAAATGTAAATTCAAGGCATTTATATAATATTTATCTAATTTATAATCATAAATAAAAAGTTGAAAAAGAATTAAATTTAAGTTTAAAATGCCTCAGTTTACATTTTGATCCTTAGAAATCATTTCAATCGAGTCCTTTTCTTCCAAAAAGGACCCTAGTTTTCATTACTTGTTCATCCCTGTGAGCATCGTCTTCTTCTTCCTCTTTTTTTCTTCATCCGTCTAAACGGTCCTCATCAACTGATCATCGCACCACCCGATCACTGCCCATCCACCATTAGAACTCCTTCACCCGAGCTTTTGAGCTTTGGCTCACCTTCCTCTCCTCATCCAATGGTGTGGATGCACCGTTAATCCTAATTCGGTCAGGCACTTAAGCTCACCGACGTCAGAGACAACACCGGCGGTTATCATGCACCTAGACCTCCATCCGTCTAGGTTCATCCCCCTTGACCTCTGGCAAAACCCATAAATAGCCCTCAGCTCCTCCTATTCGCACGTATCGACCCCCTTCCCTCTCTCCCACACCATGGTCGATCGTAGGATTCCTCTGCAACTCTGGCGTCCCTGTTCTCCTTCTCGAGCGCTGCCTCCGAGAGAGTGCTCCCTCTCTCACCCTCTCTTCCTCTCTTTCACCCTGCCAATAATGATTGAGCGCGCCATTTCTCTGATCTCCACTGCTTCGATCGGCCAAAGCTTCTCTTCTCACTAAAGTGTAGATTTCGATCTTGCTTCCACCTTGCCAACGACGAATTCTGTCACCCCCTTCGTCAGGTAAGTAGAGCTAACTCTTAGGAGTAGATATAGCTAGGTGATTAGGTAGTATTAGGTTAGTTTAGCTTTGTTTCAGTAGCATCTTCTCCGACTCTGGTGAAACCAAATCCGGCATCGTTGGACTTCTAATCATCTTTCCGTGAACCTGCCCACTTTCCTCTTCCTCTCATGATCATTTTACACTTCTTTCTCGCTCAGTTTAGTAGCTTATTCGATTAATCCACTTTCACCTTTACCGACGACCTTCGCTATCCACAACGGAGGCCTCTAAGCTTAGAACACACTCATTGGGGCCCTCCGTCGCCTTATCATCACTTAAGGGCCCCGATCAACCTTATAATCAGTTAAATAATCACCTAAATCACAAATGCCCAAATTTCCTTCAACCTCTGAGCTCACTGTCAATGGCAAGCTCATAGGAATAATTCCACCTAATTAATCATATCATCACCTTCGCCACATCTTAATGAAGTGTTCCCCTCATTCAATTTTGAGGGAGATCATTTCTTGAGTTCTGTCAAACTCAAGAAGTGATTCCACTGAATTCTTAATGAATTTAGTGTTAAGCCCTTCAATTGAGGTATCTGTCATCTTGTTGAGGTTTCTTGCAACCTTAAGAAACGTTGAGGCCATTCTTGGCCTGTTTTGTTGAGTTTTAACTTCTGCATCCATTTCTAGACTCACCAGAGCTCCAGCAAGCTCCAGCGAGATAATTTCGTAGCTTCAGCCATTAGAACTCCTCGTGCAGCTCTAGATCACTTGAAAGGGTCTAAGGATGATATTATAATAGCTAGAATTGTGTTTTAATGATTAAATCTTCCTGTTGAGCTTTGTCTTCTTCAATTCCGACAGAGTTGGAGAGGCTAAAATACTAGGGTTTAGAGCATGGAATTTGATCCTAAAGCATGAGGAGCTTACTGAGAATCCACATAGGCCTTTAGATTGGATTAGGAACATCTAGGTCTCTCTCTCGTACAAACCTATTTCAGGCCTAAGAAGCGGTGCCTGTTGGCACTGTCTGAACCCTCAAAATCCTAATTTGAAGGGTTAAATCAATTCCTAAGGATTAAGTGAACCCATCTGGGTCATTAATTTGATTAGAAAGGATTTGGATGCAAAAGTCAACCTTGAAGCTATCATAGTCAAACTTGAGTTCAATAGGGTACTTAAAAGATTGATTCAATGATTTAATAGGTTGTTTAGGATTCTGGGATGATTTAAAGTTCGTTTAGACTGATTTGAGTGAGTTTTACTGAGAATTAGCTAAGATTGGATTCACTGCACAGTTTGGGTTCAAACTGGAACCCAACTTGTTCTTGAGTCTTTTTGTTGAGATTTGAATCCAAATTTTATCCAGATCTCTTGTTTAAGACCTCCTGAATTACTTCAAATCCTTCCCTAAGTATTTTATCTGTCTATTGGTCAAATCTGAGCTCAAATTCAAGCTCTGAAGCTTTAGGTTGAACTTCCTCACCTTCTGCTGCCTTGAGACCTTTTCAGGCTCTCCTTTCTCACTTAAATGATGCAAAATGATTCATTGAAGGCATTCAAGCCTTTAGTTGAGAGGAATTCTCTCTCTGCAAGTCGATAGACTTGAAACTCCTCACTATAGGCCATCCCGACCATGATAGACAGCCATGTTTCATCTCTGGAATAGTTGGATCAAAGTTGATCCAAACACCAAATTGGTGTTACAATTAAATAGATCACACAAACAGCTATCGATCAAGCCTTAGCTGGGAATTGCCAAGCAAGGTCCGGCCTAGAAGCACTAGGAATAGTCCCACCTCAAGAGTCTTAAGCCACACGACATGTTGTAATATGTTTTTGCACTACGACCCCCTCTGTGGTTAGCGCGGGGCGCAAATAAAAGAGCTTATGTGTGCAGGTGTGTGCGTGTGCACGTGCCTATTCGTGGGTGTGTGCGCCTGTGGGCGTGCGTACATGGGCCCGAGTGTGGGCATGATTATCTGGGCTCGTGCCCTGGAACTATGCATTATAAAGAAAAACTAAAATCTGCCTAGTTGAATTAGGTCAAACCTCGAGTAGGGTCTGGTCCCACTCTACAGGATGCTGTGTATCCCCAAAAGAGGTCTGACCGCCCATTAATAATATAATTTTTATAAGTAAAGGGGATTAATGGGTTAACATACGGCTAATTGTGGAAATAAGGCATGCACAGAGAGCTTAGGAAAATAAGAAGAGAAGCTTAAGAAAAAAAGATAAGGAGAGAAGAGTTAAAGAAAGAAAGGAGAAGATGAATGACTAAGGAAAATAAGAGGAGGTTAAGTATAAAAGAGAAGAGGGAAATTAAAAGAGTAATAAAAGGGTTAAAGAAGAAAGCTAAGGGAAGGAGAGCTTGAGAAAAGAAATATATGTTGGTGCTAGAGCACCACGATCATTTGTTTTGATGATAACAAAACACGTGTTATTTAACATTTGCAATTTGAGTCCTAGATTTCAGGTCAATTGCAAATGTGGACGTGCTTAGACGGAGTTCGAGCTCGCATCCAGGACGGATTGGAGGAGCTTGACGGAAAACAGAGGAGGTTCGCGTGGAGCGACAGATTGAAGATAGAAGACAAGAAGAATAGGATAGATTCTTTTTAATCCTTTCTTGTATCTCTTGTCTTTATTTTCTTGCTCTTTTTATTTTCCTTAGAATATTATGTTAAAGAGCCTCAAAGTACCCTAACAGTAGTCCTAGGAATACCGGCACAACCCTAGGATACTTAGGTTTTCTGTAGAATACTTAGAAAACCAATATAGGGTTCAAACAGCACTTCCAGACGTCTAATTACCAAATCAGACGTCTGATAAAGTATTTTAAGACGTCTGACTGTTCTTTCAGACGTCTAATATCTGTTAGGCTGGAGACAGCTAGTTCTGTCTGATGAAATCAGACGTCCAGACCTAATACCAGACGTCTTAGGAGACGTCTGATGGACTTGCCAGACGTCCAGAGAGTGGACCGTCGGCTAGCTTAGCAAGCACTCAAGGATATGACCGTTAGAGCCTTATCAGACGTCCATAGGACTGTCCAGACGTCTGATAATTGACCGTTTTGCCTCGGCTGACCCAAAATCTCTTCTCAGAGATTTTCTAGCCGTTGCAACGTTTGGAAATCAATTCCCACAGTAAAAGTAGGTTTCCAAACGTCCATACATAGTGCCAAACGTCCTATATGTCGTCTGATCAACTTGAACAAAAACCCTGTTTAGATCTGATTCAAGTCAGGAGGAAACCCGCATAGAATCAGACGTCTGACCTTGAAATCAGACGTCTTAAAGTGGCCTTCCAGACGTCTGATGCCATAATTAGACGTCTGATCACCCTGTCAAATGTAATCATTGTCCTGATTTCGGCCTGATTCTCTTGGGCTTTGCACCCAACGGCTATAGAACCCTTCCTAAGCCTTCCAAAGCCTTCCTAAGGCCTCTATAAATAGAGGGAAACCTTTGCAACACACATACACACCTAGAGACACAAGATACATACCAAGAGAAACAAGAGACACACCTAAGCAACTTAGTTCCACTCTTTTGTGTCCAAGAGAAGCCCTTGCTCTCCAAGCTCTAGTTCCATTCTCTAGAGAGCATCAAGCTTCGCGCACCCGCTCTCCCGCCGTTGTTTACGAGAGCGAAGTTGCGCCGTCGCGTGGCACACGCACCGCGTCACCAACTCGACGCACTCCTTGCAAAGGGGAGTTTCCTTATTCCTATAGAAGCTAGGTTCATAATTACTTTGTTGGCTCTATAGGATTACTTGTTTTATTTTATCTTTGTCTTTTGGTTGGGTATTTGCTTTGCGAATTCCCGTCTCCTTCGTGGGACAAAATCCTTTTCGTGGAGAGAAGGGGTTGAGGAACGCTACCCTCGTACTTGTAGCGCGGTTGTACTGAGGTTGAATCACCCTCGTTTTAAAGTGATTCGGTTAGTGGATTTGATCAACTTGGTTGATCGGAAAATCCTAACTCGAGAGGGTTAGGTGGTGGTTTTCACCCGGTTTGGGTTTCCACCTAAAAATCTTTGTGTACTTGTGCGATTGATTTTTTGTGAGATTGCTTTATATTTTATTTCCGCATTTATTACGTCACCCCTCCTAATAGGGAACCTTCAATTGGTATCAGAGCAGGTTCTTGCAAGATCGGAGTAACACCCGACAAGAAGATCATGGAGGGAAGCTATTCCACAAGTAGGATTTCCGAGGGGCAGTCCACAACCCGTCCGTCGTTCTTCGACGGGAGCAACTACCCCTACTGGAAGTTGCGGATGAAGACCTGGCTTCAAGCCACCGACTTCACGATCTGGGCCAGATGCGAGACGCCATTTGAGATCCCAGAAAAACCCGTGGGAGGCTACTCGCAGGTGCAGATTCCAGAGCTCTCACTCAACGCAAAGGCAATGAATGCCTTGTATTGCGCATTGAGTCCAAAAGAATTCGAACAAATCCAAGAGTGCACCACCGCCCACGAGATATGGAGGAGGTTGGAAGGCACTCATGAGGAGACGAGCTCGGAAGAAGATCTCGGGGAGAAGGAAACCGCGTGCCTTGGTTTCATGGCAATCGGAGAAAGTGAAAGCGAAAGCGACTCAGACAACGAGGTAAATCTCGATCTACAAGAAGCTTTTAATGAACTTTTTGAAGTTAGTAAATCACTAAAAAGAGAAAATAATAGCATTAAAAAGAACCTTAGCTTTCTTAAAAATGAAAATGATAGGTTAGAAAAACAACTTAAGGACATAGAAGCTAGTCCTAAGGATGATAACCTATTATTAGATAATCATAACCTCATCAATGAAAATAATAAATTGATTGAGGAAAATGTTAGTCTAAAATTAGAAATTTCTGATTTAAAGACTAAAATGAACATTATAGAAAAAGAAATTGCAAGTCTTAGGGAAAACTCTAACAAATTAATCAACAAAGTAGATAATTTTTATAGCCCTAAGGTTGAGAAAGGATCTCCATCAAGGAGACCCGCTAACAGGTCCGGATCCAAGCTCACTTGGATACCGAAGAAAAAATTAGAATCTTGTTTTGTAGGTTTCAGGGACAACTACAACACAAAGGAATGGACCTACAAACTAAAGGCTGGTCAACTCGAGTTGGGAGAACCAAGGAGTAGACCAAGGAGGAGAACAAGAAGACCGACGAGACGGCGAACAAGCAACGGACCTGCCGCACGTCGACCACCAGATTGGAGACCGACGCCGATGCCCGGGCCTCCAAGCTACGGATGGGAGCCCCATCCGATGTGGCAACCACCACCACCATTCGGACCATTTTATTGGCCATGGTAGGTGAGGTAAAATTCTTAACCCTATCTTTTTATAAGCATTTAGATAGGGGGAGTTAAAAAAAAATGATGAGCTAATTGTCAATTTTTAAGGGGGAGATGCAAGTTAGCTAAATTTCCTTTAGTAAGGGGGAGAAAAATAATAGCTATCTTGTTGTTACAAAAAGGGGGAGAATATCACCTTTGTTAAAATAAATTCATAGAAAAGCATGTTTTAAGGGAGAGTTATATGAAATCTAAAATCAATTAAACCTTTTTGATAATGTCAAAAAGGGGGAGGTTTTTTCTGCATTATTGTTTATGGTTTTGTCATCATCAAAAAGGGGGAGATTGTTGGTGCTAGAGCACCACGATCATTTGTTTTGATGATAACAAAACACGTGTTATTTAACATTTGCAATTTGAGTCCTAGATTTCAGGTCAATTGCAAATGTGGACGTGCTTAGACGGAGTTCGAGCTCGCATCCAGGACGGATTGGAGGAGCTTGACGGAAAACAGAGGAGGTTCGCGTGGAGCGACAGATTGAAGATAGAAGACAAGAAGAATATGATAGATTCTTTTTAATCCTTTCTTGTATCTCTTGTCTTTATTTTCTTGCTCTTTTTATTTTCCTTAGAATATTATGTTAAAGAGCCTCAAAGTACCCTACCAGTAGTCCTAGGAACACCGGCACAATCCTAGGATACTTAGGTTTTCTGTAGAATACTTAGAAAACCAATATAGGGTTCAAACAGCACTTCCAGACGTCTAATTACCAAATCAGACGTCTGATAAAGTATTTGAAGACGTCTGACTGTTGTTTCAAACGTCTAATATCTGTTAGGCTGGAGACAGCTAGTTCTGTCTGATGAAATCAGACGTCCAGACCTAATACCAGACGTCTGATGGACTTGCCAGACGTCCAGATAGTGGACCGTTGGCTAGCTTAGCAGGCACTCAAGGATATGATCGTTAGAGCCTTATCAGACGTCCATAGGACTGTCCAGACGTCTGATAATTGACTGTTTTGCCTCGGCTGACCCAAAATCTCTTCTCAGAGATTTTCTAGCCGTTGCAACGTTTGGAAATCAATTCCCACAGTAAAAGTAGGTTTCCAGACGTCCTGTATGTCGTCTGATCAACTTGAACAAAAACCCTGTTTAGATCTGATTCAAGTCAGGAGGAAACCCGCATAGAATCAGACGTCTGACCTTGAAATCAGACGTCTTAAAGTGGCCTTCCAGACGTCTGATGCCATAATTAGACGTCTGATCACCCTATCAAATGTAATCATTGTCCTGATTTCGGCCTGATTCTCTTGGGCTTTGCACCCAACGGCTATAGAACCCTTCCTAAGCCTTCCAAAGCCTTCCTAAGGCCTCTATAAATAGAGGGGAACCTTTGCAACACACATACACACCTAGAGACACAAGATACATACCAAGAGAAACAAGAGACACACCTAAGCAACTTAGTTCCACTCTTTTGTGTCCAAGAGAAGCCCTTGCTCTCCAAGCTCTAGTTCCATTCTCTAGAGAGCATCAAGCTTCGCGCACCCGCTCTCCCGCCGTTGTTTACGAGAGCGAAGTTGCGCCGTCGCGTGGCACACGCACCGCGTCACCAACTCGACGCACTCCTTGCAAAGGGGAGTTTCCTTATTCCTATAGAAGCTAGGTTCATAATTACTTTGTTGGCTCTATAGGATTACTTGTTTTATTTTATCTTTGTCTTTTGGTTGGGTATTTGCTTTGCGAATTCCCGTCTCCTTCGTGGCACAAAATCCTTTTCGTGGAGAGAAGGGGTTGAGGAACGCTACCCTCGTACTTATAGCGCGGTTGTACTGAGGTTGAATCACCCTCGTTTTAAAGTGATTCGGTTAGTGGATTTGATCAACTTGGTTGATCGGAAAATCCTAACTCGAGAGGGTTAGGTGGTGGTTTTCACCCGATTTGGGTTTCCACCTAAAAATCTTTGTGTACTTGTGCGATTGATTTTTGTGAGATTACTTTATATTTTATTTCCTCATTTATTACGTCACCCCTCCTAGTAGGGAACCTTCAATATAAAGGTAGGGAGATATGAGAAGAAAATGAGAAAAATCAAACGTCCATACTTTTGATCAGAAGTTCAATTTATATTTTTAAGTCGACTAACATTTCAGGGCTGAAGCTATTGTACGATTTGTTTTGAGCTTTTAATTGTTGTAAAGGTATTGTTGACTCATGTATTATATTTTATGTTTTATACTTTTGTAATAAATGTTATAATAAACTTGTTTACCTGATTTTAAATGTTAGATATCTTTTGTAAACTTGTTTTCTTTCTAATAGGATTTTGTATGCTTTTACTTGTTCAATCTTTTGTATAAGATTCATATGCTTAAAGTAATTTAATTATAATCTAATTGATTAAGTAGTTAGTAACTTATGCTTAGGGATTAATGGTGAATTAGGATTTAATTATGCCACCCAGTGAACGACCTGGACTCAACCAGTTAAAAAGAACTTAAAAATCTAAAATGTTTTGTTAACTTGACCTTATACTACATTCACAACATTAATTTAAATTAATCTAAGTTACATTCTTATGCAATTAATTAAGTCTAATTAACTTAATTAACTGTGTTGAGAATTAACCAATCAGTTAACCTATCAGGATAACCTTTATGACTTCCAAACAAAAATGAAAGATAACGCATCTACAAAAAAAGTTACCCCATGAAATTTATCCTTCCATCCAAATTAGCCCTAAATATTTCCGAAGATAAAATATTGCTATATACTTAGGCTCGTTTAGTAAGAAAAATAAGTTTGTGAAATAAATAGAAGAATAAAAAAAATAGAATAAATAGTGAAATAAGTGAGTTAGCATACTTAAATATTCTGACTAGTTAAAGTTATTTCACAGAGAAAGCAAAGCAACTTACTCTCACGTTAAATCCAATGAATCTGATGTAAATGGAAGTGAGTTAAATGACGAGTTAAATAATTAATCCAATATAAATCCACCTAATCTGTTAACCACGTATCAAATACCAAGTAAATATCATAATATTTTGATCCATTACAGACCGAAAGATATTTTTTAACTTAACCCTGAGAAAAGTTTACAAGATATAGGCCCCGTTTGGTATAATTTTAAAAGCAGAGTTTTTGTCATCTCTTGATTTTCGAATGTGTGAAAATTTATGGGAGCACTTACAATTAACGCTCTTCTCTTTTTTTTTTTGGGGTTGAGAACCAAGAATATGACAACTCACATGAATAATTATGGAGAATTAAATCAATTTATCCATCTATAAGATCCATAACTGAGTCTATCGATACCATTCTTACGCAAGAAAATAATTACTCTACGAGAAGTTCAATTATTTCAGTCCAAGTTAAAATAGATAAGTCAACTACTAAAACATTTAATTTGAACTTCATCAAAACTACGTTGTCCTTATCCCCTTTTATCCATCCATATTAATTTCTTCAATCAATGGAATTAGCTGGCAAAGTCAACTAAGTATGTAGTAAGATATTTAGTTAACATCATAATTATTACTATTATGTGCATACAAAGACAAAATGAATAAATAAATTAGTAATATAACAGTTCAATCCGTACAATTTCAACGGTCCACTGTTTAATACATTCCAAAAAAAAAAAATTCTTTCAATATTACAAGAGAGGGGTATTGTCCTTGAAATGTTGAATCTTATCTATTTACACCCTTCGTCCACACGAGGTAGCCCCATATTTTTAGAAAATAACATTTAACTAAGGAAAATCAATTGCAAGGCCACTCATTATCACCTCAATACAATATAACGTTAAATCTAAATAGATCACCTTCTTAGCAACAACTACTCCAAAGTAACGTAAATTTAATCTATTTGCAACGGTCATAAGTGAAGTTATCTACAACATCCAACGATGTGTACGCAGATCCCTCTTAGACAAATAAATAGTAATATCTACTCTTTTTCTGTCGATGATGTCAATTAGTTGTTTTCACTTGTTAATTAATTTGATTATACCAACCTTACAAAATCAAGAAATATCATTATAAATTATAATGTATTCACTGATAAGTTCAAGATAGACTTAACAAAGAAGTGTGAGTCATGTGACTTGTAAGACTTTAATCAGTTCTTTACATATGTATGCTAATACATAAAAGACATACTATGTACTAGTGTGGTATGTACTACCCATACATACCTGTACACACATGTGCATACCTGTAGATATTTCTATATCTACAACTACCACGGCTCCATTCCCAACATGATCCATTGATTTGTTAATGCATTGACCCTTAGGTCAACTTGATAATCAAGTCTTCGTCACAAAGATTCGAGATAGATTTCGATTGCGTACTCCTATCTCCGAGGTTCAAGGTTTGAGCTACCTTGGCCTTCAGTAGCTTACACCCCTAGATTCAGTCTAAGAGTCACTTGAGATAACCATAGTCACTTACTATTTTTATCTAGCATCAATAGACACCTAACTCCTCAACCCTTGGTGACCCTCATGGAGCATCATCGGAAACCCCAAATTGAGCAACCCAACTGACACTCTAATGAGCCGCCTTCCACCTCTGATGAGTTAGCCTATGATCTAACACACTCATTAGCCACCCTACCCTGGGTACTTGAAGCCCAAACCTAATTTGTCATCTGACCTATGCTGATCTCATAAGTAGTCCTAGTGTTTTCCTCCCTCGAGGAAAATTCATTTTGTCAGTGATCTCATGCATATATCGGATGATTTCTAGTGGAGACATTATTAGGCATCCCTATTAAACTGCCTTTCCAAGTACTCTCTCGTGAGCCCGTTAGTGGTAAATTTGATGATTAACAATATTGATTTCGACTAGGATTGAAGTTATAATCATTTCGACGGTATGTGTGTATTAGGGAATGAGATTTGAAATCCATGTGTTTGTTGGAAGAATGAAGAGATGGGAAGAGAGATAGATGAAAATTTTTTGCCTTACGTAAACAATTAAGCACACAAATCTAGACGTAATTGGGGTTTGATTCCAAAGGACCTAATCCTAGTGCCTTTGTGATTCAATCTGAATCTCCTTGACCTTTAAATTACTTAGTCAACTAGGTGAGAAGAACCCACTTGGACAATTTGCAAAATCGTTCACTAAAGCGGTTAACGTGGTTACTGTATTGTCCTACCTTGTCATCGATGGTTCCAAGTAGATAATGTCTTAAGTTGATGCAATCTAAATCCCAAAGTTCTAGGAAATTAAATCTAGCCTAGGAGCACGTCTACTCAAATTTAAAAGCATAGGACTTATGAAATTAGAATGTAATGGGCCTTAAGGGGTAGTTCCCTTAATGATTAATTCAATTATGTAGTGCAGTGTATAACAACCAAGCAATCAAGGCTTTAAATTTTCGTAGTTCCCATTTTTTAAGATTTTGCCTTACTCAAGTATGTTTTCATGTTCCATTGGAGGCTTTCAAGTTTCAAATAAAGTTATTGTAGGTGATGTTTTTTCTTTTAAGCAACCCGATTCTCGGATCCCTACAGGATCCGAGACCGGCTCGCCTCGATTAATCCCAAGACCCAGTCGTCCAATAAGAAATAACCAAAAGCAAGAAAGTAAACCACATTCACATATGCAATATAACTAAGCAGAAGAAACGTACAAGCAGTAAAGGAATAATAAATCTGCTAATTCAGTACATACCACCACAACACAAAAACAACAGAAAGCAGAAGTAAACAGTAGAGACAAACAGCAACTAAAAGTCCATTACTTACTAAAACAGTAATGAAACGAAAGGAAGTGCTGAAGAAACTACGGCTGGACTCGACTGGGCCTAGCACCCTCCGCAGCCGGAAGCTCGGGCTGCTTAATTCCTGGTCCTGAACAGTATTATGAAAAGACAAAGTCAACGAACGTTAAGTAGAGTGGTATCTATATTATCTCAGTACAAAAATGTTACGAACATAGGCATCAGACGTAGTTTAAGACATCTGGGAAGTGGCCCAGACGTCTGGAACCCTTCCTATACGTCTGTTATTAAATATTTTCGGCGTACAGGTTCGCGTCTACGCGCATGCGCGCGCAGACTGAACCCGCCGCCATCGTTCTTCTCCTTTTTCTCCCTCCCTGCAGACGACGCCGCTTCTTTTCTCTCTCTCCCCACGCTGCCTTTAAATAGCGCTGCCCTCTCCCTCACCCTCACTCCACCGCCTTCATCTTCTCCTTCTCCCTGCGAGTGAGCGAGTGCGGCAGCAGCGACTGCACCAAGCGTGCGGGAAGGAGGAGTTGTTGCGAGAGGAAGAGAAAGCCCGACCGCGAGGGTGCGAGCTTGCCAGGGCAGCTAGAGCCGACCGGCGGGAGGGCAGAGAGCGTGGGCTGTCGCGGAGGAGCTATTGCAGCTCGGGCAGCATGCAGACGCGGTGCGGCGCGGCCGCGCGTCGTGGGTGGAGAGCGAAAAGGGTCCTGATTCTGGGAAAATTTCCCAGAATCAGACGCCTAGACTTACGTCCAGACGACGCAGAAGACGTCTGGAGGAAGGTCCAGACGTATGATAGGTACAATATTTTCCTACCTTCCCCTTTTTACGCGTGTACGGCCATGCAGCCATCCGCCGCGTTCTTCTGCGCCTCTTCGTGATGAGAGTAAGTGTGTGTGTGCGCAGGTTCTATTCGGGAGGGTGCGAGGGCTCGCCATCCCACACGGATCAGACGTCTGGCCACAGTACCAGACGACGGAGAGGACCTCCAAACGTCCTGGGTGACAATCGGACGTCTGGAAACTAAGTCCAGATGATCCAGCGGACTTCTGGACATCTGAAGAACTGCACAGACCAAGGTATGACCTGGTAAACCTTTTAAGACGTCTGGAAGAAGTTTCAGATGTCTGATTTTGGGCAGATTCATCGTTTTTGACCCGTTTAGGGTCCGTTCGGAGTCCGTTTTCCGTGTTTCAAGTTGCGTTCTTTCCAGATTTATTTCCTCTACCTATTTGCAGTAATTGTATACTGTTCTGAGAAACTCCTTGTGATGATACTTGTGTTAGGACCCCGTTCCGTTGCGGCTCTGGGGGTTGCGAAGGCGCGCGGGATTGCCGACCACGCCCCCAGTACTCTCGATTTCGCGAGTAGAGTGGCCTTTCCTATTATTTATCGAAAATTATGAAATTGTGAAATAGTTAATAGAGTCCAGGACATTGCAAGAACCCTAGGGCTGAAAAATTAGATTGAATGTTAGATCCTAGGGTATTGCATAAATCCTAGGACTGGAAAACTAGTTGAATATATAAACATTGCAGTCTTGGAAAAGTAGAAAGGAAACGATAACTGCCTGTAAATTGGTTAACAGCTGCCTGTTATGAATGAATAGTTACGGTTGAGAACATGGTTTATATGAATATAAAGCTGGAACGATGAAACCTAAATTGGTTGAGTTAAAAGAGCATGAACCCTACAGGGAATTAGGAATAGAACTCCTGGAAAGGGAATGGAATAGAATTGGGGAAGTGAGCTAGCCCTTGAGTACGTAGTACCAAGGAGAGCGACTGTCCCCCTGTTTAGTGCAGAGCGGAGTTAGCCGCCCCAGGGACCCGGGGTTAGGCCTGGCCACTTTGTACCGACTTTTGGCCCTCATGTATACAGTACTGAGGAGAGCTACTAGTGTAGGGAGAGCACTAGCTACCCCACGGGCCCCGGGGTTCTGCTAGCCCTCCTACACCGACTTGTTAGGCCCACTGGGCAAACCAGGGTAGTCAGGGGAGGGTGCACGGACTATAGAGGGGCAAGACCCTTGTTTGGTTATTGTGGAGGGGCTGGGCCCCTGTTACTGAGAGGGCTCTGCCCTATACTGGTTCAGTGCTATGCTTTGAGCGCACCCGTTAACGGAAATGACTGACCGCGTGCCAGTGCGGGGTAGCTACCCGTGCGTTTATCGCTCGTGCCGTAGTCACCGTTACGTCTGTCAGCGACCTTGGGGTGGTTGACTGAGGATAGGACCACCACGGGGGACTCTCCCTGCCAGGAGAGCACCACGTGTTACTTCTACTTTTTGGGAAAGACTGCAATCAAGATCGTTCCTACGAGGAACATTCAAGATCAAGAGAAGGATCCGAGAATAATCAACAGTGAATAAATGGAAAAATATAAGGAAAGAAAAAAAAATAGCTACTGTACACTCTACTGCTTCTTTTAGCTTTCAGTTGCCACTCTACTCAGCGTTTCGCTGGCGTGTCACCCTTGTTACCTTTTCAGGACTAGGTGTTGAGCAGCCAGAGTCAGCAGCTACAGAGGGCGCTGGGCCTAGTAGAGCCCAGTAGTGTTACTTGTAGTACCTACTGTACTTTTCTTTCCGCTGTAGTGAATAGTTTCTGTTACCTCTGTACTCATTTTTTTGTAAGCTTCATGTTTATGTACCTGCTTAATCCTCTACTGTTGTGGTGGTGTATACTGTAGTATTTCTTTCCTTTACTGCTGTATTTTGTTACCGCTAGTTATATACATGGTGAATGTGATTTATTTTACTGCACTTTTGGTTACTTTCTCGTTGGACGACTGGGTCTTGGGATCAGTCGAGTCGATCCGATTCTCGTGTCTCGTAGGGATTCGGGAATCGGGTCGATACAAGATGGTATCAGAGCAAGGTCATCCCGAGAAGCGAACCAACTGACTGGGAAATAACCAATTCACGTGTCTGTAACTAGAGTAGCCACCACAACGATTCTTTTGACATGAACTCTTAGACTCCTCCGTTAGATATCGTTCCATATTGACGTGTTTCCGTTCTGTTTCGCGTCTCCTTGCAAGAGATGCCTTGACGAGGGACTAGCGAGGTGAGCCGCAGGCGCGGCTGAGGACGAGGTCGGCGAGGTAGGCGTGTTGTGGTTGACGTCTCAGTGGACCAGCCACTGCTTCCGGGCATTCAAGCCCAGGACCTCGCCTAGCTGATACGGGACATAGTGCGAGAGGTGCTCCACCCACCGCCCCGAGCGCCACTCCCTGGGGCTGCGGAGGGGGAGTCCTCTGTGGGACCACGCGACGGATGAGACACTGGATGCGAGGGAGGGGATGGGCCGCCACCACCCCCACCTTCCTCCAACGCTTCTGTGCACAAGGCTTCCTTACCTGAAGGTGCACCAGCATCTCCACTGCACCGCCACTTCGAGCTTTTCAGGCAGTTCCGAAAGCTGAAGCCCCCCTCCATCATGGGGGATGAGGACCCAACCGAGGAGGAGGACAGGCTCGAGCAGATCGAGAAGGTTTTCGACACCCTTCGCCCCCCGATGTAGCGCCACGTGGCCTTTTCCACGTACCCACTAGAGAGTGCGGCACACAGGTGGTGGAGGGCGGTTAGGGGACAGGAGAGGGAAGAGCCGACCTGGGATCGGTTCGTCACCCTCTTCTGCGAGCAGTACTTTCCCCAGACGTGGTAGGACCAGAGGAGGCGGGAGTTCCACACTCTCCGCCAGGGGACGATGACCGCGAACGCGTACCGCACGTGTTTTCTGGAGCTGTCCCGCTTTGCCACGACAGCAGTAGCCACTGAGGAGGAGCGCCTTTGGAGGTTCACCGAGGGGCTCCGGCCAGCGATTTGGGGGTATGTCAAACCTCTGAAGCTGCGTACGTTCTCGAGGGTGGTGGAGGCAGCTATGACCTACGAAGAGACCAACCCATCCGCGTGAGATACTGACAGCAGGCGGAAGAGGCCCTAGCAGCCAGACTTTTCATAGGGCCGACGAGAGAGGAGACACGTGGCTTCCGCAAGAGAGCCGTCACATTTCGCAGGGCCATCAGTGGCCTTTGGGGGCCCTCGACAGGGGCCAGTTGCTAGCACCAGACCCCTGCCCAGCCGACAGCAGGGACCCACTGAGGGTGGGAGTCGGGTTCCCCTCTACTACCAGTGTGGCCAGCCGGGCCACATCAGGAGGGACTGGCCGTCTAGGGTAGGAGGTCAGCAGATACTTCCCACGCCGAGCACTGGAGGGCGAGCAGGAGGCCGCAATTCCCAGGCGCGAGGAGGAGGACAGCAGTCACAAGGAGGGTACCGGCCAGCAGCTACCCGTCCGACACAGAGTGTGGCTGCTTCATCCGCACCTAGGGCTGAGGGGCGTATCAATGCCCTGACACACAAGGATGCCAGAGCTTCGGGATTGGTGGTGGCAGGTATGGTTTCAGTTTCCGGCAGACTCGTTTACACACTTTTCGATTCCGACGCTACGCACTTGTTTATCGCAGCCAATTTTGCAGTTAGTTTGGGCCAGAATTATATGCTATTAGAGGATCCGTTCGTGATCAGAGGTCCAAGTGGTCAGCTGTTTGTAGCTGAGGAGGTGTACACAGGTTACAAGGTCAGTATTGGGGGACATAGCCTTCCCGCTGACCTGATTATGATACAGATGGAGGACTTTGGCGTAATTCTAGGGATGGACTGGCTGTCCGCTTACCACGCTTTGGTGGATTGTTTTGAGAGGAAGATCGTCTTCTCCATACCAGAGTTGCCTTCTTTCGAGTTCCACGGTCAGCCACTGGACGGAGGCTTCAGCTGCATTTCTGCACTTCGGGCGGCGAGACTTTTGAGCCAGGGGTGTGAGGGCTTCCTTGCTTGTGTGGTGGCAGAGCCCAACCCTGTGGCAGACTTCCAGAGCATCCCGGTGGTCAGAGAGTACCCCGACGTGTTCCCAGACAAGTTGCCAGGACTACCGCCCGAGCGTGAAATCGAGTTTGAGATATCACTAGTACCAGGGATTAGCCCCATCTCCACCGCACCATACAGGATGGCACCACTTGAGCTGCGAGAGCTCAAGTCTCAGTTGCAGGATCTTTTGGAGAAGGGCTTTGTGAGGCCCAGTGTGTCTCCCTGGGGAGCCCCAGTACTGTTTGTAAAGAAAAAGGATGGTACCCTACGCCTTTATGTGGACTACCGACAGCTGAATAGGGTCACCATCAAGAACGGATATCCCCTGCCGAGGATCGACGACTTGTTTGACCAGCTGTGAGGTGCCATGGTATTCTCCAAGATCAACTTGAGGTCTAGATACCACCAGTTGAGGATCAAGGAGGCAGACGTCTCCAAGACAGCTTTTCGCACCCGATACGGACACTACGAGTTTTTGGTCATGCCGTTTGGGCTGACCAATGCCCCCGCTGCCTTCATGGACCTGATGAACCAGGTGTTTAGACCGTACTTGGACTAGTTCGTGGTGGTATTCATTGATGATGTGCTCATCTATTCTCGAGATCAGACGCAGCACGCACAGCACTTGCGGATGGTTCTGGACACACTGAGACAACGTAGGCTGTACGTCAAATACAGCAAGTGCGAGTTCTGGTTGAGGGAGGTGACCTTCTTAGGTCATGTGATCTCTAGAGATGGCTTGGCGGTGGACCCGGCCAAGGTCGAGGCAGTGCTCAGGTGGGAGAGACCGCGTACGGTTACTGAGATTCGCAGTTTCCTAGGACTGACAGGATACTACAAACGGTTCATCAGGGGTTTTTCACAGATTGCACGTCCTATGACACAGCTGACCCGGAAGGACGTGCCCTTCACTTGGACAGACGCCTGTGAGGCGTGTTTTCAGGAGCTGAAGGAGAGGCTGACTTCGGCTCCCGTGCTCACCATCCCTGACAGTAGTGGTGGGTTCATTGTATACACGGATGCCTCCTTGCAAGGGTTAGGGGTTACGCTCATGCAGAGGGGTCACGTTGTCGCTTATGCTTGACGACAACTGAAGCCCCATGAGCATAGCTACCCTACCCACGACCTGGAGCTGGCAGATGTTGCCTTCGCGCTGAAGACCAGGAGGCACTACCTGTACGGTGAGACCTTCGAGATTTTCACAGATCACAAGAGCCTCAGGTACCTTTTTGATCAAAAGGAGCTCAACATGAGATAGAGACGTTGTTGGAGCTCCTGAAGGACTATCACTGCAGCATTTCCTACCACCGGGGAAAGGCCAACGTGGTGGCTGACGCCTTGAGACGGAAGGCGCTCGCACACTTGGCCAGTTTACAGGTGCAGAGTTGGAGCCTTTTGGAGGAGATGGGCAGTTGGCGACCCCTAGAGTTACGAGGGCACTGTGGGGCAGTGACTGTGACACGACAGACGAGGCCAGAGCTGATACATCGCATCATCACACGACAGATGGCAGACCCATACTTGCAGTCCTTACGCGACAGAGTACTGTCAGGAGATCTGGGGGATTTCTCTTTCACAGATCAGGTACTGCGCCTGAGGGGACGTTTGTGCGTTCCCAGAGACGATGAGCTGTTGAGAGAGCTCCTGACTGAGGCACACAGTTCCAGATTCACCATACATCCCGGAAACACAAAGATGTACCATGACTTGAGACGCGAGTTTTGGTGGTGGGGGATGAAGAGGGATGTGGGTGAATTCGTGCAGCAGTGTTTAGTGTGCCAGCAGGTGAAAGTCGAGCATCAGAGGCCTGCAAGGCCGCTACAGCCACTTCCAGTGCCAGAGTGGAAGTGGGAGAGCATCACCATGGACTTGGAGGTGGGCTTACCTGTTACCCACGAGGGCACGACGCAGTCTGGGTAATCGTTGATAGATTGACGAAGATGGCGCGATTCTTGCCGATCTGAGTCACTTTGGGACTAGCACAGTTGGCAGAGAGGTACATCCGTGACGTGGTACGTCTACATGGAGTTCCGCGGGAGATCGTATCCGACCAGGATACCCGCTTTACGTCCCAGTTTTGGGCTGAGTTTCAGCAGGCCCTGGGGACGCGGTTGAGGTTCAGTATAGCTTACCACCCCCAGATGGACGGACAGTCTAAGCGCTCGATACAGACACTTGAGGACCATTTGCGTGCCAGTGTACTGGATTGGAGGGGCTCTTGGGAGCAGCACTTGCCCCTAGCGGAGTTTGCATACAACAACAGTTATCACTCGAGCATCAGCATGGCACCCTTCGAGGCTCTGTACAGACGGAGATGTACGGCACACTTGAGTTCGGTTGAGGTGGGGACCAAGTGGGAGGTTGGCCCCAGGTTGATCCAGCAGAGTCAGGAGGTAGTCGAGCAGATCCACAGGCGACTCCACACTGTTAGGAGCAGGCAGAAGAGCTACGCAGATCGAAGACGCAGAAAGGTGCAGTTTGAGGTTGGGGACCACGTCTTCCTTCGTGTTTCGCCCATGAAGGGCATGCAGCTGTTTGGGGTGAGAGGGAAGCTCGCGCCGAGATTCGTGGGGCCCTTTGAGGTCCTGGAGCGGGTTGGACCCGTTGCTTACAGACTTGCCCTCCCTCCTCAACTTACGGGTGTGCACGACGTGTTCCATGTGTCCAACCTTAGGAAGTATGTCGCTGATCCTAGTCACGTCCTAAGCCACGAAAGCGTCGAGGTGGGCGACGACCTGACCTACCCCGAGCGGCCAGTGCAGATTCTTGACAGAGCCGTCTGCAGTCTGAGACGAAAGCAAGTACCCCTGGTGAAGATTTTGTGGAGGAGCCAGCGGTACGAGAAGGCTACCTGGGAGCATGAGGCGGCGATGCGGGAGCGGTACCCGGAGCTTTTCACGGGTACATCTTTTCAGACCAGCTTCAGTCCTCTTTGAGTTTTTTATGTATATATATTGTTCTTTCCCGCACCCTAGTTAGCGCAAGTTTCGGGGATGAAACTTCCTTTGAGTTTGTTATATTGTTACAAACATGGGCATCAGACGTAGTTTAAGACGTCTGGGAAGTGGCCCAGACGTCTGGAACCCATCCTAGACGTCTGGTATTAAATTTTTTCGGCATACAGGTTCACGTCTGCGCGCGTGCGCGCACAAACTGAACACACCGACTTCGTTCTTCTCCTTTTTCTCCCTCCCAGCAGACGATGCCGCTTCTTTTCTCTCTCTCCCCGCGCTGCCTTTAAATAGCGCTCCCCTCTCCCTCACCCTCACTCCACCGCCTTCATCTTCTCCTTCTCCCTGCGAGCGAGCGAGTGCGGTAGCAGCGGCTGCAGCGAGCGTGCGAGAAGGAGGAGTTGTTGCGAGAGGAAGAGAAAGCCCGACTGCGAGGGTGCCAGCTTACCGAGGCAGCTAGAGCCCACCGGCGGGAGAGCAGAGAGCGTGGGGTGTCGCGGAGGAGCTACTGCAGCTCGGGCAGCAAGCAGACGCGGTGCGGCACGGCCGTGCGTCGCTGGCGGAGAGCGAAAAGGGCCCTGATTCTGAGAAAATTTCCCAGAATCAGACGTCTGGACCTACGTCCAAAAGACGCAGAAGACGTCTGGAGGAAGATCTAGACGTCTGACAGGTACAATATTTTCCTATCTTCTCCTTTTTACAGGTGTACGGCCATGCAACCGTCCGCCGCGTTCTTCTACGCCTCTTCTTGATGAGAGCAGGTGTGTGTGTGCGCAGGTTCTGTTCGGGAGGGTACGAGGGCTCGCCATCCCACACGGATCAGACATTTGGCCACAGTACCAGACGATGAAGAGGACCTCCAAATGTCCTGGGTGACAATTGGATGTCTGGAAACTAAGTCCAGATGATCCAGCGGGCTTCTGGACATCTGAAGGACTGCACGAACCAAGGTATGACCTGATCAACCTTTTAAGACGTCTGGAAGAAGTTTCAGATGTCTGATTTTGGGCAAATTCGTCGTTTCTGACCTGTTTAGGGTCCGTTCGGAATCCGTTTCCCGTGTTTCAAGTTGCGTTCTTTCCAGATTTATTTCCTCTACCTATTTACAGTAATTGTATACTGTTCTGAGAAACTCCTTGTGATGATCCTTGTGTTAGGACCCCGTTTCGTTGCGGCTCTGAGGGTTGCGGAGGCGCGCGGGATTGCCGACCACGCCCCCAGTACTCCCGATTTCGCGGGTAGAGTGGCCTTTCCAATTATTCATCAAAAATTTTGAAATTGTGAAATAGTTAACAGAGTCTAGGGCATTGCATGTACCCTAGGGCTGAAAAATTAGATTGAATGTTAAATCCTAGGGTAATGCATGAATCGTAGGACTGGAAAACTAGATTGAATGATAGATCCTAGGGTACGGCATGAATCCTAAGACTGGAAAACTAGTTGAATATATAAACATTGCAGTCTTGGAAAAGTAGAAAGGAAATGATAACTGCCTGTAAATTGGTTAACAGTTGCCTGTTATGAATGAATAGTTGCGGTTGAGAACATGGTTTATATGAATATAAAGCTGGAATGGTGAAACCAAAATTAGTTGAGTTAAAAGAGCATGAACCCTACGGGGAATTAGGAATAGAACTCCTGAAAAGGGAATGGAATAGAATTGGGGAAGTGAGCTGACCCTTGAGTACGGAGTACCAAGGAGAGCGACTGTCCCCCTATTTAGTGCAGAGAGGAGCTAACCGCCCCAGGGACCCAGGGTTAGGTCTGGCCACTTTGTACCGACTTTTGGCCCGTGTGTATACAATACCAAGGAGAGCTACTAGTGTAGGGAGAGCACTAGCTACCCCACAGGCCCCGGGGTTCTGCTAGCCCTCCTACACCGACTTGTTAGGCCCACTGGGCAAACCAGGGTAGTCAACCGAGGGTGCATGGACTGTGGAGGGGCAAGACCCCTATTTGGTTTTTCTGGAGGGTCTGGGCCCCTGTTACTGAGAGGGCCCTGTCCTATACTGGTTCCGTGCTGTGCTTTGGGCGCACCCGTTAACGAAAATGACTGACCGCGTGTCAGTGCGGGGTAGCTACCCGTGCGTTTATCGCACGTGCCGTAGTCACCATTACATCTGTCAGCGACCTTGGGGTGGTTGACTAAGGGTAGGACCACCACGGGGGACTCTCCCGGCCAGGAGAGCACCACGTGTTACTTCTACTTTTCGGGAAAGACTACAATCAAGATCGTTCCTACGAGGAACATTCAAGATCAAGAGAAGGATCCGAGAATAATCAACAGTGAATAAATGGAAAAATATAAGGAAAGAAAGAAAATAAATAAATAACAGCTACTATACACTCTACTGCTTCTTTTAGCTTTTAGTTGCCACTCTACTCATCGTTTCGCTGACGTGTCACCCTTGTTACCTTTTGAGGACCACGTGTTGAGCAGCTAGAGTCAGCGGCTACAGAGGGCGCTGGGCCTAGTAGAGCCCAGTAGTGTTACTTGTACTACCTATTGTACTTTTCTTTCCACTGTAGTGAGTAATTTCTGTTACCTCTGTACTCTTTTTGTTGTAAGCTTCATGTTTATGTACCTGCTTAATCCTCTACTGTTATGGTAGTGTATACTGTAGTATTTCTTTCCTTTACTGCTATATTTTGTTACTGTTAGTTATATACAAGGTGAATGTGATTTATTTTACTGCTCTTTTGGTTACTTTCTCGTTGGACGACTGGGTCTTGGGATCAGTCGAGTCTGTCCGATTCTCGTGTCTCGTAGGGATTCAGGAATCGGGTCATTACAAAATAGTAAAAGCAATGGTTTAATTCTCATTTCTGTTTATCTATTTTATATATTTTCGTTTCACCCATAACTCAAAGTAACCAAATATTCTTGATCTTGCATGTTCCTCGTGGGAACGATCTTGATTGCAGTCTTTTCTGTAGAGTAGAAGGTACATGTGGTGCTCTCTTAGCCGAGAGAGTCCCCCGTGATAGTCCTGTACCCAATCAACCACCTCGAGAAAACTGTCAAGATGTAGTGGTGACTACGACATGCGTGATAAGCGCATGGGTTGGTACCCCGTACTGACACGCAGTCAATCATTTCCACTAGCGAGTACGCCCAAAGTACAGTACGAAACAGTATAGGACCTTGCTCTCTCAGAACAGGGGTCTCGCCCCTCCACAATCCGTGCACCCTTGTCCGACTACCCCAGTTTGCCCAGAGGGCCTAACAAGTCGGTGTAAGGTGGCTAGCTGAACCTCGGGCCCCATGGAGTGGCTGCTCCCTCCCTACACTAGTAGCTCACCTCGGTACCACATACACGAGGGCCAACTGGAGTCCGTGTAGAGTGGCCAATCCTAACCCTGGGTCTCAACCCAAGGGAGGCTAGCTCCACTCTACACAAAAAGGGGACAGTTGCTCTCCTTGGTACCACGTACTCAAGGGTCAGCACACTTCCCGTCTACCTTCCAGGTTTCTGTCTATCCACAAGAGTTCTTGAAACGCTGTGGGACAACCGGGTTTTATTGTTATAACGTTGTAGTATAGCCAGTTATTACCAACATTTCAAATATATAAATTTTTTACTCGGAAAATAAAAGAGTTCCCGAGGTCGAACTCAGGGAGCAAGTTGTATTCTAGAGATATACATATTTCTTTTACAAAATAAAGAAAGAGAGAGGGAAAGAATTTGTTGTTCTCTTTGTTTTCTCCTCGTGATGTTCTTCTTTCTTTCTTTCTTCAGATCTCCTACTTCTTCTTTGTTCTGCGGAGGTGATGCTCCTCTTTCTTTCTTCAGATCTCCTTCTTCTTCTTCCTTGGTTTCTGTCTTGGCCTCTCTTCTTCTTTTTCTGCAGTCTCTTCTGTGAAGGTTTCTTCTTCCTTGGCTCTGCTGTACTTCTTCTCTGCAGCCTTTCCTCTTCTTCTGCCTTGCTCAGCCTCTTCTTTAGAGTTTCTTCTTGTTTCTCCTCCCTGCGGCTAAGTGTCAGATTCTTCTTTTCTTTTTCAGCCAGGGACGTCACCCCTCCTTTCTTCTTTTCCCTTCAGGCCGTCGTCTGATTTCCAAATCAGACGACTTAACTACCTGTTGCTACAGTCAGCTTCCTTCTTCCGCGGGTCTTCTTCTTCGCCTGTGCCTGCACACTTCAGAGTTTTTCGTCAGAGGCAAAACCTATTCTACCCTCCCCCCCCCCCGCGACTCTCTCTCTCTCTGAAACCACTCTTGGGAAAGCTCTCCCAGAGCTGCCGGGTAACCGGGTTCGGGTCAGGCCCGGGTCCAGGCCCACCGGCGTGCGTGGTGGGCGAGGAGTGCAGGTCAGTCTTAAGTCGGGTCGGGTCAGGTCCGCGGGGCGTGAGCGCGGACGAGACCGGGTAACCGGGCGGGTGAAGGGGACCTCACCCCGTGTGCTGAGGCAGTAAGCCTCCAGCACTTTTGCATCTTATATCGCTGCGCCTCTTCAGGTTTTTCCGAGGTGGGACTAAATGTCCTACCTCAATTGCGCGCCCGCAGCGGGGAAATCAGCGGGAGATTGCGGCGTCACGCGAAGCTTTCTGCCTTAGCTGCGAGCCTGGTGTTTTGCCAAAACGCCTCGCAAGGCCTGGGAGTTGAATCTGGGCGTGGCGCTGAGCGTGGCGCGCCTGTAGCTGCAGGCGGAAGCAGTTCCTCCTGCGCGGCAATGGCGGCGGAGGTCGGGTGGTCTGTTCACAAGAAAACGGCCTCTCGGCCTAATCAGAAAGTGCCAGGAGCTTCGCCAGGGTGCGGCGAAGCTCGTGTGGGTGGTGGCGAGGCGCGGGGCGACGTGCGAGGGCTGCCCTAGGTCGGACTGTGGGTCGGAGGATGGGTCTGTTCGGTGGGGTTGCAGAGGGTGATGTGGGGGAAGTGGCAGGGCGGGGGTTGATCAGGGTGAGGAGGCGGAGGTCCTGCGGTGGTCGGCGAGCCGTGTGGGTCGCTGAGGTGATGGGAGCGGCTCGCCGGAGGATGGCCGGAGGCGGAGAAGGTGAGGGTGAACAGGAGCGGTCGAGGGTTTAATCAAATAAAAGACAGTGAGGAAAAGAAAGAGGGGGAGATGGGGAGGAGTTCTGACCTAGCTACGGAGACGAAAGGGGCCGGGGCAGGGCGACAGTCGTATCGACTGTCGCCGGAGAAGAAGATGCCCAGGGGAAGGGGCGGCGGCGAGCAGAGGGCTGGAGAGGCGCCAGCTGGGTACGGCGTGGCGCAGGAAGAGCAGGGGAGGAGGTCTCTGCTGCTGGTATTGCGGCAGAGCGAAGAGGAGGAGGAGGAGGAACCGCCGGAGCTGGTGGGCGTCTGCCGGAGGGAGAGGAGAAGAAAGTTGGGGGTTTTCTCCGTCAGACCCGAGCTGCCCCGGTCGGTGGAGCAACGGGGGCTATTTATAGGGATCAAACAGGGAGGAAGGCGGAGGGAGACGACGTGTCTCCCTCGCCGGAGGATGGCCGGAAACAAGAACCCATACCGTCCGTGCGTTCGCACGGCCGGTATGGTGGGTTACAACGACCAGGGGGGTGTCCCTGCGACGGCTGACGACGCAGGGCACCCCCGGTTTACTTGCCAGGTCCCCCACCTCACCCTGCGCGGCGCCATGCTCCGCGCAAGGTCGCCGGAGCATGGTGCTGGCAGGTTTTGCAGGGGGGACCTGATTGCAAAGAACGAAGGAGAGTTAGGGGCCAAAATGCGAGGGTTCAAAAGTTGAGGGCCAAAGAGTAAACATATGAGGACCAAAGTGTAAAGTCGGTCAAGGAGGTTTCTTCTTAGGCTCAAGTTTTTATACATGACTAATTAGGACCTAAGGAATCTGATGGTGAATTTCATTTCCATATTAAACCTTGTTTGACCGGTCAATTTACGCAAAAACCCAAATTAAGTTATTAATTGGGCATGGTTCTCAATGTAGGTCAAAAAGGGTTCTGAAGGCCAAATTGAAGGTTATAAACCCTGGAGATTATTTTTCTATGAATTTTAGAGGGTTTATTCTATTTTTACTTTGCCTCGAACTTTGTGAATTGAAGTGGGTTGTTTTAGGGTTACAGATTATCATTTAGTTTCTTGGAATTGCTGTAGCCCTTGCTAGATCATTTCATCCCACTCTTATTCTTATTAAGCTGCTTTTACCTATGTTTGGGCCCTGAATTACCCTGTATGCAGATTATACTGGTAAAATTGCATTTTTACCCCTTATGACTTGTTTTCTTCTCAAACTCAGGGTTCTCTGAGTTAAGCCTTTCCTTGAGATATGTAGGAGCTTTTATCCTTTGTATTAGGTCAAAATGAGCTAGTTATGGCTCATGATGAGGTTCTCATCAGTTCTACTCCTAATTCCCCATAGGGTTCATGCTTATGTTCACATCATTTATTCCGATCCAGATTTCACCTTTCACAATACATTTCTCATCCATATGCAGGAAACTCGTGTTTCCATAATTCGATACATGAAACTAGTGATTTCACAGGTAATTATTCATTAATTACAGGCAGCTCATAATCTAACAGGCAACTCACAATTATAACACAGGAAATTGTTAGCAGTTTATCTTAATCATGCATGCAAGTACATCATACAGCACAAACGGTTCATTCATTTCTCTACCTTAGGGTTAATGCCACATCCTAGGGTTCCATTCGGCTATTTCCACAAGCATATTCCTATTTAAATATTATTAATAGAATTAAACCACTCTACCAGGCAATACGGGAGTAATGGAGGCTTGAACCGTAAACCCAGACGTCTTTGCGACCTCCAAACGTGTAGTAGGTTGAAACCCTGTACCAGGAAATACATCACAAAAGGAGAGTTTAGAACAGCATAAAACTGGCTCTAGTACGTAGAGGAACTTGCGAGGAAAGTACAGGTATTTCGTTTGCGTAAAACGAACCCCAATCGAATCCCAAACGGGTTAAAAACGTGCCTACTGTTCGAAATCAGACGTCTGAGAATAATCCCAGACGTCATAAAAGGTGTCACATCTTTACCGTAAGCCCTCTGGTATCCGCAGACGTCCAGACCTTCTCTGCGATCGTCTGAAGGCAGTTCCAAACGTCGGACAATGCCTCCAGTTGTCTGGATGCACGTCCGGACATCTGGTGGTGTGTTCAAATGTCTAAAAGCACATAGGAAAGCGTTCTGTGCTCCTTCCGAAGGCTACACCTGCGTACAACATCGTAGGCTTGATCAGCCGACAAATACTCCTGCACTGCGATATGCATGGAGTAGGGAGATATGTACCTCGCGATAAATGTGCTTTTATACATCTGGCCTTTAGCTCAGACGTCCAGATACCCCGTCAGTCGTCTGGACTCCACTCCATACATATGATACTGGAAAACTTCCAGTACCAGGAACTCCTCGCAGCTCTCTCCGCTCGCTCCACCTCATGCCGCAGCAACTCCAGTCGCTGCAGAGGGCCGGGAGGCTACCTCCCCGAGCACTCTCCTCCTCCCGCACGAGCCCACCGGTGGCCATGCGAGCTCCGTCGAGCTCCCACCGAAGCTCCTCCAACCTCGGCCTCCTCCTCCTCCTCCCACGCTCTCCTCCTTCCTCCCTCTTGCTCTCCCTCGCTCGCCCCCTCTCGCCACTCCCGCACAGCACTGAAGGTGGTGGTGGTGGCTGGTGTGTGGAGTGGAGAGGAAATAGGAGGGGGGTTTGAATAGGAGATGTGGGGTTTAGGATTTGGGGAAGAAAGAGGAAAAGAGAGAGAAAAGGACGGCTCTGCGCGCAGCCTCCGCATAGAGCGTAGTGCACAGTAAAAAAAAATTTCATTTTCAGACGTCCAGGAATGGTCCAGACCTCTGGACAGATGTCTAACTAAGACTCGAGACGTCTTAAAAGGCTAAAAGTGTGACAGATCATTACAGCAATTAAGTCCAATATAAAAATATGCATGACAAATTTTAGGAGTATTAATCGCAAAAGATATGATTTGAATCCTCTAAAGGCAAATAACTATAAAACGAATCTTCTAATCAAGTACCAACTTAAGCGTGAGATTTTTTTTGCTTAGATGTGGGGATCGATCAAATAAAAATAACTTTATACTAAAATATCTTCGTCTTAAACTACCTAATAAAATTTTGTTCTAAGAAAGACCAAAGCTCATGAGAATTTGAAAAGTGAGCAATTTGATAGCCAATATCTTCAAAGACCAATGCTAAAAGCTAGCTTAGAACAAGATGATCTTTGTGTCTCCACAATAAGTAGGCCTCACTTTGAGTTGCGACACCTGAAGTATCTTGAGTTGATTCTGCTTGTGAAGGAAGAGTACCATAAATATATTCATAGGTCATAAACTTGCAAAAGAGAAACAAATTGGGTACACAAGGGAGAATAATCTGTAGGTAAAAGCTTAAACGAAACAATGTGTTGAATGCTAGTCGGATATTGCATAGGTTGTGAGGAATTTAAGCTCCGATTATTTAGAAGATCAGATTAAACTCACCATGGATGTCTTATGAACTTTGGAAGCTTCAAGAGCTTTGATACCATGTGACAATTAATAAAGAAAAACTACAAAAAGATATATTTGAGTCGCTCAACAACACACTCACCCATAGGCATGCATATATAAAGCAACTACATAGCTGCATTTATAACAAACTGGCAAATGTGTAACAATCTCTAGAGAGAATAGAATAATCGATTCCTTCATATTACAATATTGACATTTGCAAATTACAATAGTAACCTCATGCTAATATTTAAAAGTAGATTAATTGCCAAGTAAATGTGCAAATGGATGATCCACCTGGTTGGGCTATGGCTAACCGCTTGAATGGTAATGTCTAACTAGTTGGATGGTAAGAAATTAGTTGGGCAAAACTCCAATCTACCCATACCACCAACACCTTTTTGATGTTATAAAGTTTGCAACTTCATGTTAAGGATCAACTCCTTCTACAAATAATAATTCAAACCTCGGATAGAAATCAAAGGGCATGCAAATTATGAGACACAAGAATTTAATGTAGAAAATCCCTTGAAGGGCTAAAACCACCAACAGAGATATTTCATTATATGAAGATGAGATAAGATGGTTTAATACATTAATGGAGTACAAGCACATTTATAAACCTAAATTCCATGCCACTTATCAAGGATCCAACAATTAAGAAATATATAATTGATATCAGTATCAATTTCGACCGTTGTGATGATTAATTATCATATCAATTATTTTACTTATAAGAGATTGCATCTTCAAAGCATATCAGGTGAGATTCTTGTAATCAAGCATAAAATTCCAACAAATACCTTAACATATCTAAATAAATTTGGATGTGAATGGTAATAATCCTTTCTCTTTATAAAAAAGAAAAAAAAAGTACATTAATATATCTAAAGAGGAGGTGGCTCATCCTCAAAACCCAGGTCCTCTACCTTTAACGCTGCATTAAAGTGGATCCTACCAGCAGATTTGAGTTATAACCTTAACGCCATGGTTAGACTCGATTGATAACAGTTATTTTATCATCAACGAATCACACATAAACTAAGCTTTATTTAGATTAACGGTAACGTAAAACCAGTACTAAAACCTGACTCCTCAATAGATGTATCATTATTCAGAACAAGTTACTTTATTAATAAGCATCGTACGCACCTATTAATTGGGAGGCAGATTAGTTTATAACCTACTCAACTTCATCATCCAGCGAATTGAATATATATGTTGATTTTGATCAATCTCTACTCATCGATCAGGTAATGTTAACAGAGGTGTACGCATGTGATGGCGATCAGTGGAATTGGAATGAGTCACCCAAGACATCCAAGAGATCGACAAATCCTTCTATGTAGCGTGTGTGAGTCTACTGACACATTGGCAATTGATCATGTAACGTGTGGTTCTGACAGACGATGGCAAGATCACATATATTGATAAGGTTAAAGCTAAGAAAAAGTACAGAGAATAAAGAATAAAGAATAATGTATTCAACAGGATGGTTGAAAATATCGGATAAGTGGCGGGAGAATTGAAATGACATCAGATATCGATAGACGTTAGGATGTAAATTCTGATCCAATTTGATTATAAAATAAAATAAAATAAAATTTGATTCAAAATTTGATTAAATTTGCTTATAAATTTTATCTAAAAAAATTTGATTGAATTTGAATATAGATTTACATATGAATTTATATTTAATTATTTGATCTGAATACTTCAATAAAATTTTTATTTATATGAGATATATAAGTTTCATTTTAAAATTTTCATTCTCTAATCTTAATCTTCCTCATGATTTTCTTGATTAGGAGTGTTTCTTAAGTTTCTATTGAATATTTATTTTGAGGATGTGGATTTTCTATTTGAAATGTACTTTTATTTTATCCTTCTTTGTATTTTTTGTTTTTTATTCTTAACATATTCCCTCTTGAAGGGATCCTTTTACAATAATTTTAATAAAGATCAATAAAATTTGAGTAACTCAAATCCTTATATTTTAAGTTGGCTAAAAATAAATAATCAATGAATCATGTTATAGATCTTTTTCTTCATTGACTTTAATTTAGACACGATTTGATTATAAGATCAATTTATAAATGAATAGTCGATAGGTAGGTGAATGTGCATATGAGTTTGAATTTTTTTTTCCAATGAATAATTAAGTAGTGTATAATTATGAATTTTGTAAACAATTAAAATAAATTTAGTTAAATTCAATCCAAATCTAACTCGTTGGCATCCCTGATCGAGCCCCCATTAAGGCCAATATTGTGAAAAATGTTACCTATACGATGATATCTTATAAGAATGTTGCATACCTCCCACAACTTTTTCTTCTCAACACTGTGGAAGAAATAAGGAAACCTTTTTCTGAGGGTATGCACCAAAGAAATAAATTTGATTGGGTTGGTTGAATTGACGAAGGAAGAGATATGTTATGATTGCCTTTGTGTTTACAATTTGGCTGAAGGAATGATCAACAAGTACGTGGCGGCTACGGTCATCGAAGGACTGCATGTATGTTATTCGGAAAAATATAATCACATAAAAAATTAAACTAATGAAAGTGGCATATGTTACCATTCCGATTGAGTTGAATATTTGATTTTTTTTTTATAAAATATGGGAGTTAATATTATTCATCCCCATTCCTCGGAGGTCAGAAATGTGAGGCAGGGAGATTAAATCAAAACCTGCCCCATACAAAAAAGGGAGATCACGACTCGTAACCTAGTACATCAAGCAAAACAAAACAAAGAGATTACAAGGACAAAATGTAAGGCAATTGGATGCGGTCCAACTTGATAATCCCTACAATCTTGGTAGGAAGCTGATCCATATGGTAGAAGCATCGCCAATTTCCATCCCCTAGGTCCACAAGCTTAGAAGCAGCTTCATTAACAAGCAGGTGGACATAGGAGATAGAGTGAATCCTGGAAGAAGGTGTACGAAGAGAAACATAGTGCTTTTTAACATGCCAAGCAACTTTAAGCTTTCCAAACCACCAATAGTGAAGTAAAATCGAGTCTACTGCCACCTGAAAAGAATCACCAGAAAAATAGGAGATAGCATGAATGATAGCAAGGATAATAGCAGTCTCAGAGGAAACATTAGAAAGATTAGCAGCAGTAGCCCTAATAAAATTCCCCAGGTAATTCCCAACAATCTAATAGCATCGCCATCATTTACTATATCTAACCTAATTTGGCTAAGTTCTAAGGTTAAACTCACCTAATTAACATATTGAAGGGTGTAACTCAATCAGGGTAGAAGAGAGAGAAATTGATAAAAATTAAGGTTAATTATGTAATTTTCACAAATAATTATAAATGCAGAATAGCTGGAAAGTGCACTATGGCTAATCAAAGGTCAATTGAGCTTAACTGTCTTAAAAGTGGTTGGTACTGAATAATTCAAGATTTACATTCAATTTGAATGTTAATCCTTAATCAAATTGGCAAATTTCTAACCCGCTTTAATTAAAACAGTTCTAATGGAAATAAATGTGATCTAAGCCTTCTAACAATCAATTAAAAATATTTTCTAAGGTTTAACGCAATCAATTTAATAATCGGAATCTGTTTTGACCTAAAATAGAATCATAAATAGGAATTTGGTACATTTTTTATCAAATGTAAATTGACCATGCCAACATCATTAAAATCCGAAATTGAAGTCATCATTAAATTCTTCATATCCAAATTAGGTTACCATAAAATTTAGTCTCATTTCAGCTTTATCTTGACTTAATTTGCATTTTAACCCTTGAAAACCAATTCACTTACAAACAAGCCCTTAACTTTTGATTTTCCTTACAATTACCCCCCCAGCTTCTTCATCTTCCTCACATTATGGTCCTCGACCTTCATGGCAGCAATGGTGCAAGAAATGGCGAGTTTCACCCACGGATTCTCACCGCCTCAGTCCACGGCTGGCCTTGTTGGCTTGAGAGGATTTGTTCCTCTCAACGTTGCCCACCCAACGGTGGGAGTTTCATGTTCTAAAACCTCCTCTGCTGCCTGCATTCGTCAGCCGAAGTTGGCATCGTTGATGTGAGTTGTTGTGAACAAATCTCGCAACAACCGGCCGTCGCTAACGCTTAAGCACATCTATAAAGGTTTCACGCGTGTCCTCCGAGTTTTGTCGTCTCGTTCTGGCACAAGGAACCACCTCCACCTTCTTCCTTCTTTGCACCATAGACGACGACCAAGAGCACCTCCAACCTTCATCTTCTCTACTGCTCGTTGCCAACCAAGCATCGGATCTTCTTCCCTACTCCTCGCCGGAGCTTCCCGTCAAGCTTAGGCTTCCAAAACCCCTTCATCGCTCCAAACTCACTTGCCGCTTCTTCTCCAAATCCAGCGAGCACGCTGAACTCCTCCCCGACCTTCCCTCCTCTTCTCAGGTACTCTCTTATCTTCTCCTCTCCAGATAGGGTAGTTTCCTCCCTTTAGATCTAGGGTTCAACCTCCACACCCTCCTCTTCTCCATCATCTTCTTCATGGGCGACAACACCGGCAGCCACCACTCCAGCGAACTCGTCACGTCAGTTCACGCCGCCTCCCATATCTACAACCATCCCGAATGCTTCATCTAGGCACAGCGAGCAAAAGCCCCAAGTTTATTAGGTTGATTGCTCACCATGGTCTCCCGCCGGACACCCACGTCCACTACCTCCTTCGACCTCATCGCATGAAATTGACCACGCCATCACATTCAGCAAGGTCCAGTGGAGTTTCTCAATCATTTGGTTGAGGTCAGAGCTTCCTCCCACAATCGATCCATCAACGTTGGTCAACCCAACAACACCAACCTCTACCGACCCTTCTCTGACCACCTTCGAGCATCGCCGCACAAATCTAACGACTCCCCCACCTTCAGTACACCACATGGAAGCCTCTCGACACCTTGACTTGAAGCTTGGAGCTCTGAAGCTCGCCGGGCTTCTCCATCGCCGACGGCCTGCATACACAAGAAGAAGACGAAGAAGGAGAAGAGAAGAAGGACCCATCTGCAAGAAGATGTAAATTTGGTAGGGACCAATTTGTAAATTCATAGGGACTAGAAAGGAACCAGTCAGGGACCTAATCATAAGGTTTACTAAGGGCCTAATCGTAATTCTCAGGGACTGGCTTGAAGATATAATTTTGAGAAGTTGAACATCTATTTTTAGTGGTTGTCTGATTTTTGCATGGAAATCTTATATCTTGAGCATTAATAACTTGGTACTTTATTTGTGCTTAATCACATTATTCATTAAATATTCTCAATTAAGCATCAATTAAGATGAAAACGTATGCAATTGGTAATCTAAGATGAGACAACCAAATTAGATATTTTGAACTAGATTTTATGCGTAAGAAAATATCCAATTTATCGTATCTAGTTTTACTTGAATTGAATAGTGGTAATTGCGCATTAGCCTGCTCCCAGAGATGACCTCGAATTTTTCTAATTAATTCGAGTATTATAAATTTAAATGTAGATTCGCTTTAATCAACTATACTACGACGTGTGTTTCTGAAAAATAATCGAAGCGAATCAACACAATCCAACCAGAAATACAATGGCCCCCCACTTTAGAAGAAGCAACATTGATTTTGAGACCTTCAGTAGGACAAACCCAACTAAGAGTGAGGAGAAAGGAACGAGAAGACTTAAGCCAATTAGCCATTTGAAGAGTCCTCCTGAGTTTTTCAACAAAGGGGTGAATATTGGCAAGATTGAAATCATCGTTTTTAATTTTGTTCTGGCTCCACCAAACATTATACCAAATAAAGCAAATCAACCCTTTAATAACCTTGAGCTGAGGAGAATGAGAAGGGTTCGAAATGATGTCAAGGAAGAGAGAGGGATCCTTACAGCTTTGGTAATTTTGATTAAAAGTCCAAACAAAGACATCATGAACCAGGTATCTATCAGTGAAAAGATGAAGTAGAGTTTCAGCGTGGTGTCCTCATGTTGACCCATGATATTTTCTCTGCAAGTTGCATTGACGAACAATCTAATGTCTTCACGGAGTCCCTGGTAAAAAGACTGGACTTGTTCCCATTTAGGAACTTCATAATGAGGGCACTTTCTCATGAGATCCAGGAATCAATCCCATGCCTCATGAAGAGGTTCTCCTATCTGCTGGGTGAAGTAAGTAATCTGATGGCACAAGGCATTTGTCTGACCAACGGGAAAGAACTTCAAAAACTCGGATTAAAGTTCATCCCAGGTGTTGATCGGATGAGTCTGTGTCTGATACCAATGAGCCGCCTTGTCCATGAGGGAGAATGAGAACATCTTCATAAGCAAGATATCCCAATTTTGCGCATCTGACCCGAAGGTCTGGGCCAGATACTTAAGCTGTTTGATGTGCTGGAATGGATCCTCAGAGTTAAGCCCATAGAACTTCGGTATAGCATGAATCATATTGGGCTTCAATTAAGAATCAGGACCTCCAGTCGGGATTCTAACTCGAGGCTCGATTGCCACCGCAGCGAAATTATAGTGATCTCACATCATGGGGCGCTGCGGTGGGTTCATGAAATTCTGGAAGAGATCATTAAGGCACTGGAGCTGATGCTCAAGATTATTCTCTTCTTCAATAGGTTGAGCCATGATGGAAGAAGAAGGAGAACTAGGTTCAGAATCAAAAGAAAGGTCTATGTGGAGGGGTTATTGAACAAACAAGGGAGCCGAGGCTTGGCCTCGGGAAGAGTGGATTTCTAGAGGAGGTTTCAAGGACCTCCTACCAAACATGTACTGATGGACTGGATGAGGTTAGAACGTGTTGGACCCAATCAAGACACCCAAAATATTTTGGGTGACTATAGAGGTTCGGGGCGGATGATACCCCTTGATTAAAAGGTCGTCCACCTGAGAATTACCTGGGCAGCCAAAGAGGATGAGTCCCGCGAAGACCCCTACACAGTAGAGCACCCCCACCGGTTACAGGGTTTCCCCCACCCGACCTCTCCTGTCACTGAGATTCCAGGTAGACCAGAACGGGGACCTTGACCTCTTAAGTCTACTACTTTTAATTAAGATCATGGTGCATAGGGTTCCACTTGAACTTTAAGGCTTTTGTGTGCAAAAGTGACCAAATTTAAAGGTTGGTTGATCCAAAGGATCAACTTCACCTCTTTGTTCCTGTGAGAGTTTCTTAGGTCCTTTCTTTTAGTGTTCAAGTAAATTAAGAGCCTGATTGCTTAAGGTTTCTCTTAAATAGGTCCTTTTCACACAATGGTTTAGGCACACCTTTTTTGGAATTTTTAATTCTTTGTTTGGAAGAAGATGTGTCTCTAAAACCCTAACTTGGAATCCTAGGTTGGCTCTAGTTGGTCCAATTAGTTACCTCAGAAATGGGTAACTAGGGCTCAAGCAAGAAGGTTTTAGCCCTAGTTATCTTAAGTGGATATGCAATTAAAGTGTGTTGAAACTCAAAATCAGGTAACTCTGTGAATTACTAAGTACGTAAGACAAATAGCCCTACATTAATTTTTCTTTTGCTTTTTCCTCTTTAGAATGTGAAGGGCTTAAGAGAGAGGATTGAAGGTTACCTGTCCCCAGGTGTGGTTGTTGTGCGGCTGCTTATCCTTTCTTGCCTTCCTTTCCTGCACAACAAAAGAGAGATTAAGTCAGTATAAAATAAAAAATTATGATTTTGAAGCTTCTAAAATGCCCGTTGCACCCTGACAACGATGCCAAAAACTGTTGCAGTTCCTTTGAGGATCATCAGTTTAATTCATTTTATTACTCGAAATTTCAAAAATATTCTGAGGTCAAACTCAGGGAGCAAACTTGATTTTAGAAGTAAAAAGATCACAATTCACAATACTGAAATGTTTTACAAAAAAAATTGTAGAGAATAAAAGTAGAATTTGTCTCTCTTTTTCTTCTTTTCTCTCCTTCTTCTTTGCTCTCTCTCTTTTCTTTTCTCTGTCCTCAAACGTCTGATTCTAGGAATCAGACGCCTTAAGTAGCGTTTGCTACAGTGCACGTTTCCTTCTTCTTCCTTTCTTTTTGATTGCTACTGCTGCTGCTACTACTTCTTCTTCTCCTTGGCTTTTTCTTCTTCTCTTCTCTTTGGATGTAGCTCCCTCCTCTTTTCTTCTCTGGCTCTTTCTTCCTCTTCAGCTCCTGCTTCTGCACTGTGCTTCTTCCTCTTCTTCAGCTCTTGCTCCTTGGCACGACTAAGTCCTCAACCTATTTCTCTTCTTCAGTTGTCCTCTTCTCCTCTTCCTTTTCATCTTCTTCAGTTAGCTTCTCCTCTTCCTCTTCTTCTGCTTCAGCTCCTGCTCCTTCTTCTTCCCTACACAGGCATGGTTATGCAAAACCTACCCATACCCTCCCCGCGTCTCTCTCTCTCTCTCTTTATTTCTCTCTCAGGTCACAACTCTCCCAGAGCCAGCCGGGTTATCAGGTTGGGTGCTCACTCGGGTCCAGGCGCACCGACGTGGGTGTGATGCGCAAGGAGTGCTCGGATAGGTAATCAGGTCGGGTGCCAGGTCCGTGGGGGAATATCATGGATGAGGCGTGAGGGGGTGAGGGACCTCACCCCTGTGTATTGGAGGCAACGAGAAGAGAGCACAAAATCAATTTATGGCACTCACTGCTCTCTTACGTTTACGAGGTGGGACTAATGTCCCACCCGCTTTTGTGTGCACGTCCGCAGGAGGATATCCTCGCATAATTGATGCAGCTACAGGTCCCACAGCGACTGCTATCAGACGGGATTCGCTCGCGTACTCAACCCGCATAGCCTGGGGTCCTGAAACCTGGAGTGCGTGGCCTAAAGCTCGAAAGCAAGTGAGCTTGTATGCTTGTTAATGGCGGACGGGGGCTCTTCCCTGCACGACACAAGAATAGCCTTACGGCTCTACCAGACAACAGGAGAACCTTCGCCGTATCATGGTGAAGGTGAGGTTGTTGTCGGTGTGGCTTAGAATGGCCTAGGCATGCGTGCCTAGGTCGATCTGAGTCTGTGTGAATGGGTTTGTTCGGGGGAAGTTTAGGGAGGTTATGGTGGTCGATGGCTGGGTGGAAGGTGATCAGTGGACTGTCGAGGAGGTGGTGAGGTATCTGGCTAGGTGTGTGGAGGTGTGGAGCGATGGAGGCACCTCGCCAATGGGTGGCCGGAGATGGAGAAGATGGTGGTGGTCAGTGGCTGCGAGGGGCTGAAAGTCGAAATAGAAAGATGGGAAATGAAGAGGGGAGTAAGGGCAACTTATCTAGTCGGTTAGGAGTGAACTGGGGAGGTGGAGGGCGAGCGGCTGGTGCCTGCCCTCGTCGGAGATGAAGGAGCCCAGGGGAAGAAGACGGCGACGAGGAAGAGGGGTTGGAGGGCACCCGCTGGTACGGCGCGGCACGGCAGAGGACGGCGGAGGTAGCTCTACCACTGGTACTGTGGCAGAGCCACGAGAAAGGAGAGGGAGAGTCACCGGAAGCTCTGGGCAGATGGCCGGAGTTGGGAGGAGATGAATTGGAGGGGGATCTCAGGCCAAAATGAGCTTGAAGGATGTAGCGGAGTGTGCCGCTCCATAAATAGGTAAAGGCCAGTCGGGAGGCGTGCGAGAGTGGCGGGAAAATCTCTCCGGAGGTATGGCAGACCGGAGACTCATACCTCTCGCGCATTTGCACGAGAGGTATGGTAGGCTTCAGGGCATGGGGAGCTACCCATGCGAAAGGGGGCTCCGCAGGGAGCTCCCCTTTCAAATGTGGGGCCTGCTCCCCATGCAGATCAGGCGCCATCCTCCGCGCAAAGTCACTGGAGGTATGGTCTCCTACCACGGGTGGCAAAGGGACCGAAGTGAAGAGGACAACGAGGAAGCTGAGGGGGTAAACGCAAGGGTTTCAAAAAGTTGACGGTTAGAAAGTAATTTTGAGGACCAAATTGCAAAGTGGGTCAAGACGACCTACCCTTAGGTCCAAATTTTGGTATAAACCTAATTTGGACCTAAGGAATCCAATGGTGAAGTTATATTTTAAGTTTGACCATGTTTGACTGGATATTTTGCGTAAAAATCTAAATTAGGTCAAAAATTGGGTATAGACCTCAGTCTAGGTCAAAACAGTTTCCAAAGGCCAAATTGAAGGTTCTAAATCCTAGGAGATATTTTTACATAAATTTTAGATGGTTTATTTGATTTATTCTTTCCTAAAACTTCGTGAATTAAAGTGGATTTATTTTAGGGTTACAGAATGTCATTTAATTCCTAGATTTTGCCATAACCCTTTTCAGACCAAACCATCCCACTTTTTCTCTTATTAGGTTCACTTGACCTTTGTCTAAACCCTTAGAAATCCCATTCATGTATTGCAATGGTAAAATTACAGTTTTACCCCTTGTATCATGTTTTATTCAATTCCCTAAAGTAGGCCTTCCCTTAGGTTATGTAGGAGCTTTTGTTTACTTTGTTAGGTTAAAATATGCTAGTTAGGGTTCATGATAAGGTTCTCATCATGGGGTTATTAATAGTACCCTTACAGTTCCAAAAAAGGCAATTCATTGGGAAACAAAATAAGATTAGGATCATGATCGACTCCTGATAATCCTAGTTGAACCCATCAAGGAATGACCGCCACGGACTCCTCTAAGTCTAGACGGAGAGTGTGCCTCATGTGCCAATTCAAGATGAGTAACAGACTTAGAAACAAGTATGTCCAAAGTACTAAGAGATCTCGCTTTAGAAGAAGAAAAATCACTGTAGCCATTATAGCTCACTTCCTCAGTCCCATCCTCCTAAAGAATTTTCGAGATTAGGGGAGGATCAGGATTGAGAGGAGTGGGATGAGGAAGATAAATGCCCCAAGAAAGCTCACCATTAAGATTATTTCCAATCAAAAGTTTGCCATCAGATTTAGAAAGTTTAGCTTTATCAAGAAAAACGTTCTGAGGAAGATTTTCTGAAGCATCAAGAAATTCCAACAAATCAAAGTTCTCAAAACCTTGAAATCATTGATAGGTATTAGAAGAATCGAAAGGATGACAAGAAACATCAGAGGAAATCGAGTTCAGGGAATCTTTCTTAACCCAGATCTTATTAGAGGTTTTAGCTGAAAAATCGGAAAACCAACAAAGATACAAGCATTCTCAACATTAGGAAAAGTAGCTTCAGAAAAAGATTTATCACGAGAATCAATAGCAAGCGTGTCATCAACAACCACAAGAGAAGTGATTACCTGAGCGGGGAATGAGGAATCTTGAGAGGGATCCTCAAGGACTCTGTTCCCCGTACCTGGGAGGCACTTGATGGAGCGACGATGACAACAGCAACGTAGCTTGGATATCTTTAGAGGCTTAGCCAGCGAAGGAGTAGAATGGGGATGAGAAGATTGAGAGAACCCCAGAGAAGAAGAGGAATTAATACAATCCAAAGAATCAGTACAATTGCCCTTACCCAACTCCTCCGCTGGACGCCAAGCCGGATCGGGGAGGTTCTGAGGAAGATCCACTTCCTCAACAAGCAGCGGAGGCACCACATCAGCATCGGAAGGAGAACCATCCCTTGAAGAATAAGATCTAGCATCCTGAAAAGGAACATCATAGGCATTAGAGTCCAAACCCCCCTCTGCAAGAGGGTTCTCAATGAAGCTGTGGGCCAAGCAATGCAGTAGGGAATGGCCAAAAAGACAACAACGGGAGCATAAGAGGGGAAGCCTCTTGTAAACGATCTGTTGTTTGATCTTGACGTCACCATTCAAGATATAAACAAAATCCAGCCTAGTGGAAACAATGTCAATCTCAACACAAACACATGGATAACCAGGGCGCAAACCACGGATAGTGCGTGAATCAACAAAAATCGGGTTACCAATTTGATAAGCGAGGGAAAGCAGGGCATTGAGGTGAAAAAGGTGAAGATTCAGATCGACCCACACCAGCGCAAAGGACACCGGGGAATCAGTACGAAAAGTAGGGCTCCATTTAACGAATTGAATACGAGCATGCTCCAAAACCACCGAATCCACCATAGAAACCTTGCAAAAATCCAAATACAAGGGACATCAGATCAACCAGTGACGAAGATCGAGAGAAATAATCGATAAAGGGGAAGAGACTTTAAGCCTACTGGTGAGAAAGTGTCTCATGGCCTGAACGGAGGGCTTAGGGCCCCAAGAACGAGCAACCACAGTACAGGAGAAGTTAGAACCCAGGCCAATGACCTCCTCCGTAGAGAAAGAGGTACAAGAAACACCATCTAGGATGATCAGTTTGCGGACAGGAAGAGAAAGCTCCTCAAATTGCACCACCGAAGAAGGGGCCTGACCAGAAAGCACCGAAGCAAAGGAAGGCTTCAATGGAGGATCTGGACCAGAACCCACAGGAGGGGGAGAGGAAGGCTCCTCAGTAGCACAAGGCGTTGCCATCGCAAACCACCGAACCTGAAAAATCGAGAGGAGGCGAAAAGCCACAAAGTGAAAACCCACCAAAAAGTACCAAACCAAGAAGAAAACAAGATCGGTGAAACCACAAAGAGATCGCAGGCAAAACCACCAAAAGCAAGAGCAACTCGCGCAACATCAACCAGAAAAAGAAAAAAGCAGAAGATAAACAAAAAGGGAAAAGGAGAAGCGTATCCCCTAGGAAAGGGAGATGCTTCCTTGGTCCGCTAGGTGAAGGTTAACCGGCCTCCCCCAAAAAGGGAGGAGGAGAGTAGGGTTTCACCAAACGAAAAGGAGCGAAATGCAAGGAGCAGCAGGAAAGGTGGGGGGAAAGGGCGGAGAAGGGAGGGTACTCCGGAGGGAAAAGGAGAGGAGGGGCGAGTTGGCTATTTGATCATTTACCTTGTGATTGGTGTATTGAATCAAATGAATTCAAGCCCATCTTAAAGCTAATTTTCCTCAATTAAGTTCAAATCCAAAGCTGTGTCATTACATAGAGGCCTAATCCAATTTAAGGATGTTAATTAAATCCTTGGATCATAGAATCAACATATATATCATCTTGGTTGGCTAAATGTTGCATGTGATGACAAAAGCTTCAGACTGAATAACGACATATTTCAGAACAAGGACTGGAACTATTAAATAATCCTTGTATGTAATGGAAGTGGGAGACCATGGGTTGGGACGTGAAGATAGCATTAATTAACAATGTTCACAACAACAATTAATTAAGTGCTGCAGGTAACACTTAATTAATCAGCTCTGACTTCCGTAATGTCCCCCCGAGGAAGCAACTCCACCTGGCAGCCGCCTACTTACCATCGGGATCACGTCGGCGCGCGTACTCAAGTCCTTGAATCTGACCCAACCGAGTCAATTAAGAAGAGGAATGGAATGGCGTGCGACGTCATCTGGTGATGAACAGTCTGGAATGACGAGCATCACAAAATAATAATCCAAGAAAGATATCAACGAACGGGAAGAGACCCACACATAATCCCGAGATGCATGATTCTCTTAGAGTAGCTTGAATCTTGTTCTCCATCTAAATCAAAACATGCAGGGCATTCACCGACAGCAAATAGTTCAAAATTGCACGGAAGCGACCAAGTTAAAAGGAGTTCGTTTAAGACCAGAGCGATGATAGTCAAGGTTAGTAATAATGTTTTCTTAGGAGATTCTAATCGGACACAATGGACAACATGTTTTTTTGTAGTTGTATTGTCACTTTTTTTTTGTATTTTTCTTTTCTTTCTTTGTATCACCCTTGAGAGGGGATTACTTTAGTGGTTGAGGTTGTTGTGTTCTTTCGTATTCTCTGATGTGATCCTTTTAAAGGGCATTTAGGTCACGTTTGGTGTGATCTTAAATAGGGTTTTTATCCTACATGTCAGTCATCATTGATACGGTGCATGGATAGTATAAAAATTTTATTTCTCACCCATCACCAATCATATATGCTCACACTAACTCTTTCACACCCATCACATCTACCTTCCACTATCTCACTCCCAATAAATAAAAACAAAAATCAATAACAACATATCACTCAACTATCATATCTACAACCACTAACCCTTCTCTTATCTATCCACTTATCTCTCCTTAAGACTTCCTAAACTTAATTTACCCAGTTTTAAACTTTAAACCTCTACCAAATGGAGCCTTAGTGAACTGTATTATTAGGAGATCACTAAAATTGGGGTTGTCCTTATGTTTCGATCTTGTTCAAATAAAAATATTTCCCACTAAAGAATATTAATAGTGAGAATTTAGAGATGCAAATAATTATTGCTAAATAATATTAATAATGGCAATTAAACGACAAAACAAAACATCATTAAAGCAAAGCAATAGTGACGATTTAGTAGCATAAACAAAAGTCGCTAAATAAAGTATATAGCAACCTTAATACGGTTAAGTAAATTGCCACTAATATAATTTAATAGTGGCAAAATAATGGTAAATTGCAATTAAAGAAGATCATTAGCGACGTTAATTGTGATAATTAAAGTAACGCTAATACCATTGATTTAGTGGTAATTATACAATTGATGCTAACCTTTTAGTGACGTCAGCAAAGGCAACAATTATTTGAAAATTATTTTAAGTGTCACTAATTCCATATAGTGGCAAATAGAAGGCCTATAGTGACAAATATCAAATGTCACTAAAGGGTTTTTTTTGTAGCAAAACATCTCAAATGGGACAACAAGGCATCAATCTTTAATCTATCTCCACTCTTCATCCCATGTTTTCGAAGGGGAACTCCTCTCGTGGACATGGAAGGGCATAGCCCTCAAGGACTTGGTGGAAAACGATGCTAAGCTTGACTACATCCCATCAGAGGATGACTTGGCTAGTGTAGTCAATGAAAAGAAAGGAGATCGAGGAAGCTTACAAGATCAAGGAGAACTTTGTATTGGCCTACTCCCTTGGGAAGAGGCCATTATTTGGTGCAATGGATAGATTCGTGAAAAATATCAGGAAGTCCAAAGGTACGTATGATCTTCGCTCTCTTGACAGAGGTTTTTACTTAATCTCCTTAGGCTTGGAGGAGGACTGCATTGGGGTCCTCGAGAGAGGGTTGTAGTTCATCGGCGATAATTTCCTAGTCACTTGGCGATAGTCGTTGGAGATCAAATTGATTAGGGAGGACCACTCCTCTATGCCAGTTTGGGTTCAACTTCCAAATCTAGACCTAAAGTTCAAATCCAAGAGAGTTTTGAGCAAAGTCTTCAATGCCATTGGGAAGTCGTCATACTATGATAGGGCTAGGACTGCGAGGAAGAGAATCAACTTTGTTTGTTGTTGTGTCGAAATCGATCCCTGCTACTAAGCCTTCAACTACTATGGTTTTGATCTGTACCAGTAGTCAACTACCAAAAATGGTCACAACCCAATACGAGTGGATGCTTAAACGATGTAAGTTCTGTGGTATATTCAGCCATGATGACTTCTCATGCACTAAGTCCCTTCCTCCTGCAGCTAAAATTGCTTACGGTGATCAACCAATCGAGAGGCACCGAGAAGGTTAGAAGTCATAGCTTGATGGACCTGAGGAGACACGACCCTTGGTGGAAGAGTAACTTATGTGGGAGGGGCATGTTGCCCCTACTTTACATGCGCATGAGAACATCCCCAAGGAATGTAAACATGCACCTCGACGTTGTATTGGAGTTTGGATTATTCTAAACCTTAATAATGCAATTGAAGAAGGGGAAGTGGTTTCTAACATGCCAAATGAGACCCACCCACGATATCTAATTTTGAAGAGGTAGCAGACCATCGCAAGCATGGCATCCACATAGAGGATAATGGATGGAAAGAAGTCTCCAAAAAGAAGAGGAAGGAGAAATTTAAGGCCAAGGATAGTGGGTGAAAATCCTCCAACTCTCAGGAGGTGATCAAACCAATGATATAATATGAAGGATGATTTGGAGAAGATGGGACAATCCAAGGGTTCATCCAAGGTGCAAGCTTGCACCAGCCACACCTCCAAATGTTGACAATTGCATCGAATACTCAGGGTTTCAATGACCCTAAGAAGTGGAAGGGGACCTATCATCTCAGTTACAAGAAATGAGACCAATCTCTGTTAGAAACCCTAATACTCATTATATAGAGGATTCGAAAGGGTAAATTACATATGGAACCCTCATAAAACTAACAAAAAAAAGAAAAACAATAACAAATAATAGAAAAGTAAGTTAATCTCAACAGTCTCCTTAGAGATTTGAAGACGAAGATCGTGGGGCTTTTTGAGCCCAAGATAAGAGTGAGGAATTGGTAGGGTTTGCAACGTTTGATACTAGCTAATTGGGGAGTCATCTCGAACGTGAAGATGGCACACTATGTGAGAATTATTGTGTTGTGATGTAAGGTTAGATGGACGATCAAGCTACTGGAGTTGCACCCCCAACCAATTCTGGTCTGAGCAGTGAATCACAGAGGTTGTGTATTCCTCATTTCTTTCATTATGTATCTAATCATTGGGAGGAGAGGAAGAGCCTTTGGGAGCATCCGAGATATGTTACCCATGGTTGTACCCTCCCATGGATCCTTGTTGGAAACTTTTAATGTGGTTAGAGATGTTAAGGAGAAATTTGAAGGCAATTTTATATGGCCTTCCACCACGAGTGAAGTCAATGATTGCCTCACAGACTATGGGGTCTCTGATCTTACCACCATCGGGCCTTACTTCTCGTGTTCTCATAAGTCCATCAGGGATGGACTTATTGCCTGTCGCTTGGATAGAGTTGTGGGCAATGTTTTTAAAGAGAGAAAAGGATGATTACCAAAGGTCAATAGTCATTAGCTGAAAGAATTCATTAATAAAAAAGGAATGTACTTACAGGTTTAGTAGCCAAAATTTGGAAAAATAAGAGGCTTCACTAACTACATTTTCAATCCAAGCATGTGCACTCTTGAAAGCAACATTGTGGGCAACACTACTTGGTTCGATTTGTTTCTGTTGGCATAGCTCCATTACATCCCCGTGGAGCGCAACGATCATGTTTTGTTAAAAATCCCATTGATTAAGGATGTTAAAATTAAAGCATCATCCCTTCCAATTCTATAACCACTAGGCATTGAGGGAGGGGTTTCTTTCCCTTATTAGGAAGGCATGGGTCACCCTTGTTAGGGGGGATCCTTTATTTATTTGCATGGAAAAACTTGAAGTTAAATCAAGGCCCAAGAAGTGGGCAAAAGAAGACGTGGATAGGCCAAGGAGAGTGGTAGACTTGCATGATCAACTAAGGTAGGTTGCATGGAGATTACAAGCTACCCTTGGTAGCAGCTCCCTCCAAATTGAGGAGGTTGAGATCGAAAAGAAGATTGACCAACTTTTGCTGGAAGAGGAGATGGAATGGTCACAGAGAAGCAGAGTTTCTTGGCTCAAGGAAGGGAATAAAAATACAAAGTTCTTTGCTACAACAACTTGGCGATGGCAAAATAATAACACGTCCACTACTTTAATCAGGGAAGATGCATGGTTCTATTTTAGATGAGCGGCAGCAGCTAAGTGAGGAGGTTATCTCCCACTTCACATCACTTTGCAATGAGGAGTAGCAACGTGATATGGGAGATCTTCCCATCCCTTTTAGACGTAAGATTATTGAGGAAGAGAACGTTATGTTAACACAACTTATTTTGTTTGAGGAGGTGAAAGAAGCGGTGTGGTCAATTGGGGTTGACAAAGTCCCCAGGCTAGATGGCTACAAAGCCCTCAAGCTAAATGCTTCAACACATATTTCTTCATATCCTACTGGGGGATTATTTATCGCGAAGTTGTTGTTGTCATTGGGTATTTCTTCATAGGGGGTGGCATGCTTAATGAGCTTAACCATTGCTTTCTTACCCTAGTGCCTAAATCTAATTGTGTGAGGTCTCTGGTGGATCTTAGGCCTATTGCTTGTTGTAACTTGCTTTTTAAATCATTACAAAAATATTCGCTAACCGACTTGCAAAGATCGCTCCCAACCTTGCTAAGTCGCATCAAGGTGCGTTTAGCCAAGGTAGGAGGCTAGCCGATTGCTCCCTTATGGAAATAGAGTTCAAGCATAGGTTTGATGTTGGGATGAGGCTGTGTATTAAGGCCAACATGTCTGAGGCATTCAATAAAGTGCACAGGAATTTCACTTACAAGTTGCTGGGCTCCCTGCGTTTTTAATAAACTACGGGTCTCATGGATTAGGCAATGCGTCGGTGCACCCTCAATCTCTCCTCTAGTTAATGTCTTGCATGTGGGGTTTATTTGCATTAACCATGGTCTTAGGCAAGGGGACCCCCTATCTCCCCTCCTATTTGCTTTGGTCATGGATGTCTCATCTATGATTCTTGAAGTTTAGGTGCAAGCGGGTAGATTGAATTTTACCACGGGACAGTCGGGTGGATTTTCCCTTGCATTTACTATTTGCAGATGACGTACCAATATTTGCGCGTGGCAGCAACACACAATTGGCGATTAGCAATACCACATGCCTTGATGGCCTTTAAGGAACTATTAGGGTTATCACTAAATGAGAATAAAAGTAGAGCCTACAAATCTAAAGGGGTGTGGGGACGGATGCCGATATGCCTCAACCTTGGAATGGTGGAGAGTAGACTCCCTACAACGTATCTCGGAACGTCGCTCTTCCCAAGGTCGGGCGGGACCTCCCCCTTCCAAGAATTGGTGGACAAAGTGCATGTTCACTTTGGGAGGTGGAACAAGAAACTTCTTTCAAGGATGGGATGGGTGTACGTAGCTCCTTGGTTGGGTAATTAAGGGCATCGGGAGCTTTTGCCTTGATTCCTCGGCGGTTCCCCGCACAATCCTAAAGAAACTAATGGCAATGGAGGCTTCACTCCTTTCGGGTGGTAAAGTCCATCTTCTAAACTAGAGGGATGTTTGTTTGCCTACTCCTGAGGGAGGCCTAGGGATCGGTCACCTTATGGATATGGAGTTCACTATGGCATGTAACGGGGCCAGGAGCCTTCGGGTTGAACGGATGAAGAGGGCCTGCGATATTAGGAACTTACACCTACATGCTAATAGAAGAGGATCAAGAGATTGGTTGCACATCCTACGCCACCTCGAGCGGATCAAGGATCTGCTCAAGAGTAGCCCAAATGGACAGTGGAGTTGGCCAAGCAGAGAGGCTAGCAATTGGGAACTTGCGAGACACAAGCAAACCCCCTACCAAGGAACCTGTCATCAATTGAGGCAAGGGGCATGTGCCAAAACGGTCATGTTGCACCATGTTGGCACTCAGGGAAAGATCACTCACGAAGGATCGATTGGTCAATTGAGGGAAGCAAATTAATACGATTTGTCTACCGTGGAACCGAGAGGATGAGAGCGTCAACCACCTTTTCTTTGATCACCTCTTGTCCATGGCAATTCAGACACATACTTTAATTAACCAAGCTGCATCTTCAAAGTTGCTTGGGGGATACCATACAGAGAATGCTCGATTGTGCTCGTCTCTCTGGGAGTGGACAGTTCCTGTCGGGCAAGGCACTCACCTGCACCATCGGGAGTTTTTGGAAGGAAAGACACAGGAGGTTGTATTCGAATGAAAGCTCAATCATTGAGGATTTAATTAGCTACTGCTATACTTAGTGCTTTGAATATGTCAAATGATTTCGGATCTACGATTTTGCTGCTTATTCTGCTGCAGTACTAAGCGAACCTTCTGTAATATTATGTCCTTCATGCAATTTACAATTAAATATTGAGTAAACTTACCCATTTACTCGGAAGAAGATATGATTTGTAGATCCTCGTGCAAATGGCCCATGATCCAAGACTACTCGTTGCTCGACACCAATCTCGTCGATCTCCCCTACTTGTCCCAGCGAAGAAGACCTTCCCCTTAAAACTCTAATTACAATGATTCCAATAGACGTACTTGTTATGCCCACCAATCACCGATCGACTTGCGTGCACCCACCCTTCCTCCTGCAAGTCCATGGCCTTTGTTTTGGCTTTTGTTTTCCGTTTGCGCATGGCCGAAGATCACGGAAATAAAATTAGTGCTTTAAATTTTAACCTTAAAATTATAAAGAAAGTGTTCTTAAACTTGCTAGCAATATTGTAGTGGGCGAATTCTTTTAACAGATCGATGTATCATCTCATCCCTTAATTAATATTTTCATCTTTCTTCTTCTCCTTCTTTTGTTTTGCTTTTTTTTTATTTTATTTTATTTTATTTTTTGGAAGATGCTATTCCCATCTAGTTACCTCAGTGGACTAGGATATCCGGTACGTACCCGACTCCACCTTCCTAATTCATAGTCTCTACTCAACAACAATAATAATAAATAAATAAAACCAATCAAGCAAAGATGCTCGAAGATCTTTAACTTGGATCACAAACAGAATAATATTGTTGAATACAATAGGATGGGTGACGTTAATCTTCTTTTAATGATGTTCAAAGACCATGCTGGTTAGATTTGAAGCTTAGGAAATACATTCAAATTAATGTCAAGGAACATGTTTAAATGGTTGAATAAGCAAAGTTCCATCCAGAAGACCAATGTTTAAATCTTACCTTACTAAAAAGATGGTTAGGGTCATGATTCAGACACCTACATAAAAAGAATCCATGCTAGTTTGCATCAAAATTATGTGTTTCATAATTAACCCAACTTGATAAAGTTGACTCGATCCAACTTGGACAAAAACCCAACCCATTTAGTTTATGAGTTGGGTCTCAAGTGAGTAAAATACTAATCCAATTGGCTCGACTCTTGAGCATGGTATATGGGCATGTACACACATGAAATCAACCCATTTCATTCATAGTTCAAGTCTTGAGTAAGGAAAATAAGCATGTTTAGTTTACAGGTTGGGCTTGACCCAACCCATTAAGGTTGAGTCTAACATGAACCAAACCCATCACACCCCTAAATTTAAAAGGGATTTTTATGTGAATGTCACTAAAATCTTTTGAAATCATTTAAATGTCATTCAATTCATTATATTTACAGATATATCATTGAAAAAGTAACACTGTTTTTATATTTGCCACTCTATTAGTCATAATCGTTAAACTTAACTATTTTGAACCTAAATATAATAAAAAATTTATTTTTTAATCCTTAAAATTTTGTTAATCCTCAAATTTAATTTTTTAAATTTTCACCTCCTTCCCCCTACTAGTTCACCTCTTTTCCTTAACTACAACCACCTCCTCCACCCCACTCTTCAACCTCTGATCACCTCCTCCACCCCCTTTCTCTAATCACCACCTTTCTTAACCATCTTCTCCTCCCAAGGCAACATAAAAGAGGAAGTCCCCAAAGCCCACCACCACAACATCTCTAGGCATATCTTCAACCACAAGCCCAAGAAGGGTGTCATCAAGGAGGGCGAGAAATTGAAGAAGGGTGTCATCGTAGACAGTGAAAAAATTACAAAGGACAAGGGTAGGGTCGTCACCTTGGGAGGAGGAGGTGGTTGAGAGAAGGTGGTGGTTAGAGAGAGGAGGCGAAGGAGGTGGTCGGAGGTTGGAGAGTAAAGGTGGAGGAGGTGCTCAGAGATGAGGAGGAAGGAAAGTGAATTGGCGAGGTGGAGAGGCGACGGGGGAGAAGGTGAAAATTTTTAAAAAAAAATTAAGGACTAAAAAAATTTTTTTTATTACATTTCAATTCAAAATCGTTAAATTTAACTATTATAGCTAATGGAGTGAAAAATTTGAAAACGACACTACTTTTTTAATGACATATCCGTAAATATAGTGAATTGAATGTTATTTAAGTAATTTCAAAAGATTTTAATGACACTTACATAAAAATCCTAATTTAAAATAAGTCTAAAAAACATATTTGGGTTGACCTAAATTTAATGGAGCTACTTGTCTAGCATAATTGCCATTAATTAAGACAAAACTTCAAAGAACTATATTTTTAGCTAGTACTCCTTTTGGGGGAGGGAAAGAAGCTCCTTTAGCTTGCAAATCGCACAATTAGGGTTGAGCATTGGGTCAGATCGACTGATCCCAACCTGAACCTAACCCAAAAAAGCCCAACCCGGTCCAAGCCCTAAGATTATATGAGCCGAGCCCAGGCCTTAATTTTGTAAAATATTTCTAGGCCCGACCCAACCCGAATCCAAAAAAAATCCAAATAGACCTGTTGGGCCCACTTATATATAATTTTGAGGTATTATTTTCTGGCATATAATTTTATACCCATAAGTTTCAAATCATAATTCTTGAAAAAAGATTTTAAATAGTTGAAATGTGGCGGCTATTTAGATAAAGTATAATTTTAGTTGAAAATTTGATATATTTATTTTTTTCTAATTTTTGTTGAGTTTGTTTAACACAAAATAATTATTGTAGGTTAAAAAAAGAAAGTTGCTTCATAGGGAAAATTTTCTATTCTAAAGTTCTGTTTATTAAATGAATATAACCTAAAGTTATATGATAATGTGCTTAATTGAGTTATATTTCATTCATAGTAGTATATTTTATTCGTAGTAATATCTATGAAGTTATAAGATTATCATAAAAATAGTAATATATTTCAAAATTATTATAATTATATCCATCCAATTTCAACTTTAAATTGAGCCTTAACGAGATTGACTAGGCCTTACTTAGATAATAATAAAAAATTAACTTTAATAAGCTTAGGTAGGTCTTATTTTAAAATCAATGAAAATAGATCCTAATAGATTTTTTAAACTTTAACAAACTTTTCTAAGTCCGACCCGAAAACTAGAACCAAACAACGAAATCGGGCTTAGCCTAACCTAGCCCTTGGCCCAAAAACATGGGCCTTAGGTTGAGACTGGGTCTTAATTTAATAAAAATTTTGGGGCCCAAGATCCAAAAAATAAAATGGACTTTCTCAAATTTAGGGTGGGTTGGGACGAGCCCGACCCAATGCTCCACCCTACGCGCAATAGATTTTGAGGCTACCAATCTTCTCAAATTGCCCAATGATCTTTAGAAGGAAAACTCAAGCTCGTCGACTAATAAAGCCACAAAAGTTTACATTCATTGCCAAGTTCTTAAAGATCATCCAACCTGGAAAAGGGAATCTTGAAGAGAAACCATCCATCCCATATTAATCTTGGAAGGAGATTCTTTCTTTCAACTGAAAATTATAAAAACGTAAAATTCAACACATTTTGCAACGTTAGAAGGCGTAAATCATTTTACATCCGATGTAAAATCATTTTATACCTATATAAAATCATTTTACACGGATACACCACTCCTGTGTTACACAAAAATACGTAGACATGTTGCAAAAATTCCTTAACAATAATACTTAGTTACTCAATTTCGTCTGGGCATCCCTTTCTTGGGATTGCTTAAATATCTTTGCGGATGTCATCTCGCCACGAAGAGATACATGTAAAAATACTGAGATATTTGGACACATGGGAGAAAAAACGTTTCCCCTCGGAAATTTGGTTTTTTAAAATAATGCAAATGGGCGCAGGAGTCAACGGGCATGTAATTGGCATATGGTGGTGCCCCCGATCGATTTGCATAGGTTTTGATGTTACATGCGTGCACGCTTGCAGGATTGGGTCAACGTGGACGGCAGAGCCGTTACGTCGGGAAAAGGGATTAATTTAATTGCATGGGTATTTTTTAAGATGGCGATCGATCGGTGCCTCCGGTGTGACCTAATTAATTAAGCTTCTGTGCACTTTGAGACACGTACGGTTTAATTACCTCCCTCTTGGAGAAGAAAAATAATACTGAGGCACGGCTATCTTGGCCTTGAGGGAGACATGTCAAAGGGGGAAGCGAAGATATGCCCAAAAGGAACATTCGAATATTTCAAAGCCGAAGGGAGATTTGAAGGGGTCTTCATCTCGAGAGGGGTTGAGGCTAATTTACCGTGTGAGTTGGCAGAGATTAATTTTGGCTAGTGTAGAACGAGGAATATTATCACATGGTAAGAGGCAGATATCCCTTGTTTATGTTAGGGCACGAGTGCTGATTCATACATTATAATATATTTTACAACGTATAATCTCACTTGTATTTTTATTTAAAGAGAAAAAGTAAAATATGTGGATTTAAAATCAGAATCGATCGATTAAAAATTAAATTCAACTAATTGAAAGTCAAAATACAATAAATCGAAATCAAAATTAAGCAGAACAATTTAAAATCAAAATACATCATTTAGAAATGATTTTCAATTGGATAAAAATTAAAATATATATATTAAAAATAAAATATATCGGTGTGTTTTACCTATCTACCGATAAAAAATAATTTTTCAATTGGAACATAACTTTTCACTTGTAAAATAATTTTTCATCTATAAAAAATAATTTTCATCAATAAAAAATTAAAATATATCGATTGAAATTGCTACCTTCACTTCATAAGTTGTAAAATATGTTGTATCGTATATTTATTTACTTTAATACAAGTCAGGAGTTATCTCTTGTGTTTGGAAGAAATTCGCTACCCCCACAACGACTTTCGTAGAGAAAGTTTAGGCCCAAGGATTGGGTATGCAGATGATGGAGTCAAATGGATTGAGCTTAACGAGAGTGTTGGATCTAACAAGAAAGGGTTCCTTAGGAGTTAGGTCCACTAACAAGTGGACTTCGGATGGCTCGGCACTGAGTTTCTAAATTCTAATCTACCTTAAGGACATTTTGCAAATTTGAATCAGATGTAAAATTGGTTGGATCAGATTAGTTTCCGGAGGGGTTTATCTCCTTTTTTTTTTTTTTAAATGGATAACCTCTATTTACTTCACGGATAACTTAATCTCTCATAGCATCCTTATCTTGGAATAAGCTAACCCATGTTTATTAAGGGGTTAACTTATCCCCTCAAATTTACTCACATCTTCCGTCTCATCACTGGATAAATTACTTTTCTAATCTCCGTTCAGTAAACATAAACAGGAGTTAACCCTTGTTCTCAGGTAAATAAAAATAGAGGTTATCCCCTATTGTAAAGAAGTTAACCTATGTTAGCTATCCCATACCGTAAACTAACCCTTAAGGTGAGATCGGGACCAAACCACTCGTGGATCGTAAAACTCAACCCAACCCATTGAATAAGGTCTAGTTTAGGACATGGGTTAGCTAATTCGGGTTAACTAATTTGCATCAAGAGTTAATATTTATTTCTATTTACTTACAAATAGAGGTTAACTCTTATTTGTGTTTACTGAATGAGGGTTAGAATTATAGATTATCTTGTGATGTAAAAGGAGGGTGTTTTCTTGAGAATATGGGTTAAAATGTGAGATAAAATGGCAAAAGATATAATTACCATTAAATATAGGTACGTTAGTTGGCTTTTGTTTTAAGATTATATTAGTTAATAATGTGGGAGATTGCGTAGAAATAAAGTGTATGATCTCATTATTTTCATTTGTTCTATTTAATAATGTGTTTAGTAGGTTTAATGACAATGTCATTTATAATTAATTTATAGTTTTTAAATAATCTAATAATTAGGTTAAGTTAATAAGTAAAATATGTGAACATGATTAGTAGTAAAATATTTAAATGAAAATGATCCATGGCACCACATGAGCACGTACAAAAGTAACAATCGTAATAACTCATAAAAATTGATTCCAGTTGATCAGGTTAAGCAGATTGTTAACTAGTTAAAAGATTTAAAATTTATGTTTATTTTTTATATATTTCTCATATCTTATATATTTAATAACAAAATAATTTAAACTTATAAATAACTTTTATCTTCTAAAAAGTGAATAAAATTGATAAAAATAAAAAAAATTTTGGATGAATTTGAGACAGTGGTGGAGTAATTTCAAATTTGGAACATGGGAGAGTGGGGACTAGGACAATGTATGGGTAATTTTGGACCTTGGGCTTGAACGTGGATGAACTTTGGTGATCGATTGGGTTGTAATTGAGGAATATATATATATATATAGGATACGTATCTAAAGAGTATTATGTTCATAAAGGACCTAATAAGCACCAATTCTCATCCATCAGATCGTGTGTGTTGTTGATAAAATCACATTCCAATTCGTCCAATGATTTTCAACTAAAGGTAAGTGATTTTAATTTATTTGTTATTTTTGAAAATAAATTATATCACCTCACGCATACCACAGAGTTTTTGTTTTTCCTTGGTATCTCCTCATCGATTTTTTTAGTTTCCTTCATTCTACGTATTACCATTGTGTATTTCGCATTTGATGTAAGTTTTATGCACGTCACATTACCTATACTCATTTTTAATTACATTGTGTGACACAGCTGCTGCCACATTATATTACAGTTTTTACCTTACTCCATGCAATACTTTTAATTACATAGAACAATTGTATTATAATTATATATATTAATAAGTATTACAATCCATTTGCATTATAATTATTCACATTAATATAGCATTGTTACAAGCAATAGATCATTAATTATAACATACAATTAATATTAACACCTCTACAAATTATATATCTATTCGTTACAACTTATGTTATTTGCATGACATTATTAAAAATATTTAGTTACAATTAAATACACATTATATTACAACAGTTAATCATAAACGTTACAAAATTTATTCCTTTTAATCGATTACAACATACATATGTAATTATTACAATATATGTCATATATATTATAATGCTAAAGCTATCATGATACAAAATATCTTTTAATTTATTACAACATTTTCAATTGAGTTGTATATTGATTCTCGAGAATAACAATCTTCATAACGTGGATTGATTTGTTACCATATTTGTTATTTAAATTATGTGAATATTTACAATGACATTCTAATTATAGCATATAATAATGACGAATTTGATTGATCATGTGTTTATAAGGTAAGCTTTTTTTATTTTAGATTTTTTTGTTAATCCCATAATTTCTACATTGGTTACAAAACCACCAATGTTTCTTTCTATGATTTTGATCTCATGCATGAAATTCAAATCCAATGGATAGCGTTTAGTGCTTATTATGACTTTTATAAGCCCATTATTCTCTAAATAAATCCCCTGTATATATATATATATATATATATATTAGATTTTATCAAGTTACCGATTGATTTGAATTAGTTAAATTTCAAATTCAATCCAACTCAATTAGGTTGAGTCGAATTGAATTTGAATTGAACGTAGCCCACGTACACCCTACATTGCAAGTTATCACATCAGGAAAGAGAGCGGGAGAGTTGGGCTGTGGGTGTCCTTTTGGAGAGTCGAAAGGACGTATAGGTGAGAAGAAGGCTGTCATAATTAATAATTGTGATAATTTGGAGATTACAATCATCGAGGTGAGAGAGGCAAGCTGTGCAATTGGCTGCTATCATAAAGTTTGGGAATTGGGAGGATCTATCGGGGATAACAATCGTTACTTGGGGATTGAAATCACAGACATCAAGATATCTGGAGATTGGGACGCAGTCCATGCGTGGGTACATAATATTGTTGGGTCCAACGGGTTTGGATGGGTCTACAACGCCTATCCGAAATCAACTCATTTAATTCGACGGATCAAGTTGGGTTGCATCTGTTTACATGAGTTGAATTTGGGTTGGTTTTAGGCCTTTTATGTGGGCCAGGTTTGGATCCATATATGCGGATCTTAGTGGGTTTGATAGCTCTAATTAAATCAACAATCAAGATGTCATTTGGTCAATTATCGATGAAGAAATGAATTAACCTTCATAAAATAGACTTAAGAATCCCACTACGATAAGTCAAAGCTCAAAAGGCTTAAAAGAGACCAACTTCATTAAGTGACAAGTAACCTAATTAAGCTACCACTGCCTAAGCTAACATGTTTTAGCAATCTACTTGGATTGGCTTGTCCACTTGAATTGGCCAGCCCGCCTGAATGCTAGCGTACTTGAGTTGTCTAGCCTGCCTAAGTTGGCTAGTCTGCCGAAATTCCAGGTCGCCTAAGTTGGTCAATCTGCCTGAGTTCCAAAGTTTGCCAGCCAACCTAAGTTGGCCAATCCGCTTGAAGCTAATAGTCTACCTAAATTCCAAACTGCATAAGTTGGCCAGCCAGCCTACATTCCAGGTTGCTTGAGTTGGCCAATCCATCTAAATTCCAATTCGTCAAAATTCCAAGCTACCTGAGATACCTGGTCCACCTGAATTCTAGTCTACCTAAACCAACCCACCAAAGCTAGACGATCTACCTAGGAAGATGAAGAAATACAAAAATAACAGTTCTTGAGGAATGAGCGAACTGTTATACTTTGCCAAAAATAAGTAATTACATGTAATTATTATACCTTTTTTGCATCCTATAAAAGGGCCCATATGTACATTATCTATGGGGGAACCTCTTGTAATCAAAGATCGTTTGCTCCAACCCAACTTTACATGTATGCATAGTTCCTTCGAATAATGTCTATCTTTAGCAAGCAAAAAATCAAGGGAATTTCTCTCCTTCTATGATAAAAGGACTTACAAGGCATGTAAAGCAAAAAAAAAAAAGTTGTGGTTGGGAGACAAGATAAGGTAGGTATGAGACTATTTCTAGTAGTACAAGATCCTCTAAAACAAATACATTCATCTAAACAACTAAACAATGGGGGCAACCTTGAAAGCAAGGAAGAAAATCAGGCCAAGCCATAAGGTTACACAATCTTAATTGTATTGGATTGTTTTCTCAATACCTCATACAAATCTTTCAAGAGCAATATTGTAGTGTCACTTCCCTAAAAGCACAAAAAAATGACAGCAATGAAAGGAACAAATTAGCAAGGCTTTCTCTATAAGTATATATGCCTTAGAGTTCTCAATCCACATCAAAAATACTACATGACACAATGGTAGAAAAAATTTTAGGAATAAGATCATAGAATAGGATTTGAGAGTGCCAAGCCTAAAGGAATGATTAATGGAACCGCGATCTTCCATAGAATAAATAACCAATCATGTTCTTAAAATCTTCAAGCCTTGTAGTTTATTTTCTAGAAGAAGCTTAATAAAAAATGCATTCTGGGATGGGTTTGATTTTTCTAACTGATTTGGTTGGGGAGGAGATTACTCTTCAAGTGACCGTGAAGTATGTGTATACCTACATATATACGTGAAACTATGCATATAATTATGCATGTATTATCAAGTTATGTTGTAGTTAAGTAACGATCTTTAGAACCTCAAGATTCCTCTAAGGCAGGCTATCCTTGCTTGGAGAATCCTGCTGGATAAATTACCTACAGATGACAATATCGGTAAGCTTAGTATTCAGGCCCCTTCGAAATGTTTTGTTGTCCAGATCAACTCCATATTGAAACAACTCGACACCTCTTTTCCCATAATCAGCTTGTGCACCAAGTTAGTGAGTGGACTTCCTCAAGGATAAAATCTTATCACACGTCTCCTAATCGTTTTTTCCAAATTATGCTCTCCCCTTTGTCCAAGACTAATAACCGTTATTTGAAGGGCATCATTTCTTTCATTTGGGCCAATGTGTGGTACATTAGGAACCGTCTTAGGAGAGATGATTACGATTTCTCTAAGCTCAATTATCTCCTTTTCAAAATTGGAATTCGTTTGACTTAAGATCCTAGCTCGATAACATTTGTCCCAAGATTATTACCGTTAATTGGTTGTGTCCTCCTCATGGGTTTAAAATTAATGTGGCAGTGAAATCCTAGGACTCCTCGTCGAAAATTGGATGGGATGCACGCAATGAGAAAGGCGATTTCATCAAAGGGGCCGCTAGTTCCATTCCTGAGGGTTTTAAAGAAAAAGCTCTAGTTAAGGCTTTCATTCATGCGGTTAGAAACATTGGGGATTCTCATTTACTGTATCTGGAATCAAACTCCACGCTGCGGGAATTCTGGTGGAAAGGCAAGGTGGCTCTCCCCCCAACTATTGAGAGAGATGTTAGATCACTTCAGGCTTGCAGGGGCAGGATTATAGTAGTTCAGCATATTCCATCCGCAGCAAATTCTCTAGCTACTCATTTTGCTACTTTAGCCTCTGATGGCTAGAAGGGCTTTTCTGATTTTGGCATGCTTCCTATTAGAACTAAGGGACTGCTTAGGCTTGATAAGCTTCAATTCCCTTATGTTCATGTTGTAGGTTTTTCCCTACTAAGAGAAGGTGACGTAATAAATGCGGAAATAAAATATAAAGCAATCTCACCAAAGAAAACCAATCACACAATGTACACAATTGTTTTTAGGTGGAAACCCAAACCGGGTGAAAACCACCACCTAACCCTCTCGAGTTAGGATTTTCCGATCAACCTAGTTGATCAAATCCACTAACCGAATCACTTTAAAATGAGGGTGATTCAACCTCAGTACAACCACGCTACAAGTACGAGGGTAGCGTTTCTCAACCCCTTCTCTCCACGAGAAGGATTTTGTCCCACGAAGGAGACGGGAATTCGCAAAGCGAATACCCAACCAAAAGACAAAGACAAAATAAAACAAGTAATCCTATAGAGCCAACAAAGAAATTATGAACCTAGCTTCTATAGGAATAAGGAAACTCCCCTTTGCAAGGAGTGCGTCGAGTTGATGACGCGGTGCGTGTGCCACGCGATGGCACAACGTCGCTCTCGTAGACAACGGCGGGAGAGCGGGTGCGCGAAGCTTGATGCTCTCAAGAGAATGGAGCTTGAGCTTGGAGAGCAAGAGCTAGCTAGGACACAAGAGAGTGGAACTATGTTGCTTAAGTGTATCTTGTGTTTTTCTTGGTGTCTCTAGGTGTGTATTTGTGTTGCAAAGGCTCCCCTCTATTTATAGAGGCCTTAGGAAGGCTTTGAAAGGCTTAGGAAGGGTTCTATAGCCGTTGGGAATAAAGTCCAAGAGAATCAGGCCGAAATCAGGACAATGATTGCGCTTGACAGGGTAATCAGACGTCTAACTCTAGCATCAGACGTCTGGAAGGCCACTTTAAGACGTCTGATTTCAAGGTCAGACGTCTGATTTCATGCGGGTTTCCTCCTGACTTGAATCAAATCTAAACAGGGTTCTTGCGCAAGTCCATCAGACGACATATAGGACGTCTGGTACTATGTCTGGACGTCTGGAAACCTACTTTTACTATGGGAATTGATTTCCAAACGTTGCAACGGCTAGAAAATCTTTGAGAAGAGATTTTGGGTCAGCCGAGGCAAAATGGTCATTTATCAGACGTCTGGCAAGGCCTAAGGACGTCTGATAAGGCTCTAACGGTCATAATCTGCAATGCCTGCTAAGCAGCCAACGGTCCACTATCTGGACGTCTGGCAAAGTCATCAGACGTCTCCTAAGACGTCTGGTCTAATGTCTGGACGTCTGATTTCATCAGAGAGAACTAACTATGTCCAGCCTAACAGTTATCAGACGTCTGAAACAACAGTCAGACGTCTTAAAATACTTTATCAGACGTCTAATTTTGGAATTAGACGTCTGGAAATGTTGTTTGAGCCCTATATTGGTTTTCTAAGTATTCTACAGAAAACTTAAGTATCCTAGGGTTGTGCCGGTGTTCCTAGGACTACTGTTAGGGTACTTTGAGGCTCTTTAACATAATATTCTAAGGAAATAAAAAGAGCAAGAAAATAAAGACAAGAGATACAAGAAAGGATTAAAAAGAATCTATCCTATTCTTCTTGTCTTCTATCTTCAATCTGTCGCTCCACGCGAACCTCCTCTGTTTTCCGTCAAGCTCCTCCAATCCGTCCTGGATGCGAGCTCGAACTCCGTCTAAACACGTCCACATTTGCAATTGACCTGAAATCTAGGACTCAAATTGCAAATGTTAAATAACACGTGTTTTGTTATCATCAAAACAAATGATCATGATGCTCTAGCACCAACACATGTGTCTTCGTGAGGCTGGTTTTGCTTTGCTCTTATTGTTTTGATTTTTCTGCTAATGTTCTAGGCCACAAGTCGTGGTCCCCTCTTTCCTTATACCTGGAAAGTTTAGATTTGGTCCCCCTATCTTTTTTGTCCCCAGGAGTGGGAGATAAATAATATCAACTCCTATTTCCCTAAAAAAAAAAATTATCTACAGCATCATTTACAAGCTAATATATTTGTCAATATAAATTGGAAAAATCTATGTGGATCTGTTTCCTCTTTAGATAAGTGCGATGACAATCGCCAAGGGGTTGGTAGCGATAGACCCTCTACATTGGCATTTAAAGGCCATGAAATTAAATCCTCTACCCATCATACCTATTGAGAAGTATTTGGTGTACAACATTTCTTATCGAGAAAACACTCCCCACCCCTAAAATTAGGTCCCTCCATCGGATTGTACATATTTGTTCGATGGTGGCTCATTTGATGATGGGGAGTGGGTGTGTGACATATTGTGTGGGATTTTAAGTATAGGAAATAAAGTCCACACTTATTCTTCTAAATAAGGTGTGACAAAAAATTGCGGTAACAATGTACTTTTATATTTTATAGCTCAGTTGATGAGTAAGTTCATATTAATTCAAATCTCAACTAATCTAAAAAAATAAGTTTACAAACTATTTATCTCCTTATATAAGATGAGCATCATCATTAACCATATCCTTTCCTTTGGCCCTAACTCGGTCCTTCTTTTTTATTTTATGTCAACATGGCTTTTTTGTTTTCTATTCGGAAGAAGGAATCTCTTTACGAGAAATGGATCCTTTTCCTATAATTTTTTTGTTGATTTCTTTTGTCTTCGTTTCGCTGGATGGAATTCCTCTTTTAATTCCGAACGAAGGAAAAGTTTTCTTCCTTGTTTTGAATAGTGTATGTTCCAAACCAAATGGGCCCGATTGGGCTGATGTAAACCGAGTCAAAGGCTTTACCACCGAATTTTGTCTCATGTGCTCAAGTGATGATATATATTACTGCCGATGTCATCATCAAATTGACCTGTTCGGACCATTAAACAGCTAAAACCTAAAACGGATACACGGCCAATCCAATTTCTTTGACATTAGACTGTTCGTATGCTTGACGACAAATGGAGTTTCATAAGTAAGTCGACCAGCTTTGGACTTAAACGGACGCATGGCCTTCAAAATTTCTAGTTGAACTTTCCATGCAGGACGAGAGGGCTCGTGGGGTCTTGTTAATTAGGCATCGGCGTGGAAAGTTGACGGACTACGTAATTCTTAATTGGTACCTACTTAAATCTATAAATTTGACGCACCAACCGTTTGTACATCTTGTTGGAGCTAGAAATATTCTTCTATAGGGCCTATTCAAATGGAAGAAGAAAGTTGAAAACAACGTAAATAAAGGAGAAACAGATGTGAAACATATTCCCTTGTGGATTTCTAATCTCATGCCGTCAATTTTCTCTTCTTAATTTATGGAGATCACGTGAGACACCGAACCTTCATTTAATCAAGATTTTACTCGGCTAGTTTTAACTTGAGCTTTTGTTGTTTTCTTATTTGTGCATATCAAAAATATCACCAAGAGTTTCTTTTAGTGGTGTAGTTGTCATCTTCTAGCGTGGAGGGGTAGCTTGAGTTCTACTTTGATCGAAGCGTTGCTAGGAATTTGTTTCTTCCTAGGCATATTTCTTTACCATTTGTTGTATTCTTCTTTTCTTGCTTTTGTTGTTAGTTTATCAACTTTTATTTGGATTTTGAATTTTCCCTTTGGAGAGTACCTTTGAATTTTCCCATGGGAGTCACCTTCCCCTCTCTTAAGTTGGCATGTCTCTTCTTCCTCTTTACCCTCTTTAGAGTTGCATCCAATTGTAACGAGCGTCTTCCCCATTTAGTGAAATTTAAGTTTTCAACAAAAAAAAAATCATTTACGGTTACATCAGGGAATGGCTAAGGTTCAACCTTCACAAAGGATTCAACACATGAATGACGGTCAAAAAGTAAGAAAAGATAAATAGTGATGTAAAAAACAATGTGGGATTTTGTAGGTCTTTTTCTTATGATTCACACATGATTGTTACTATGAGTCTACTTAATAATTGACATTTAATATAAAGGAGTAAAAGAACGTAAAGTTTGTTACGTGTTAAGTCTTACTATATTCAAAAGAATTATCACACTACTTTAAATTAAAATACATAAGTGGTAAATAACTTGTGTCAGTAATAAACTACCTTACACCGGTGATAAATTATTTTAAGTAATTTTACACTTGTGATAAATTATTTTAAAGTATCTTTAGACTGATGCAATCTCATTTTGCACCGGTACAAAATTATTCCAAGGGTGGTTTCACCCATGCAAAGTAATTTTGACCTATAGGTTTAAGATTTAGATTTATGGAAAATGATTTCACTTATGATAAGTGATTTTTCACTTGAAATGTATTTTTTCACCATAAGGTTTATGTAAAGACCCGTTCTGTCCTAAGCCTTTTAAGACGTCTGGACTGTCGATCAGACATCTGGACCCCTTCCCAGATGTTTAGAAATCGAAATTTTTGGTACGAGCTTCGCGTCTGCGCACAGGCTACGCGTAGATAGTACCATCCTTTCTCTCTCCTTCCCTCTTCTCTCCTCCACCAAACCCTAACGCACCCTTTTATAAACCCCTCTTCTCCTCTCTCTTTCTCCCCACTCCACCGCCACCTTCTTCCCTTCCTCTCCACCACAGTGAGAGGAGTGAGCGTGAGAGAGAGCACCAGAGCGGCGACGAGGAGGAGAGGCGGCGTTAGAAGAGGAGGAGGAGCTTGAGCTCGCGAGCTCGTGTGGGAGCTCGCAAGAAGGCGCACGGCCAGAGCGGCGCGTGCGGGAGGAGAGCATCGGGGGAGTCGTCCCCGACACTGCTGCAGCCGGAGCTGCAGGCGAGAAGGCGAGGCCACGGCTACGCGCGGCGAGGGCGAGCAGGAGGAGGTTCTGGTTCTGGGTTTTTCCCAGAATCAGGCGTTTGGAGTGACGTCCAGACGACGGAGTGGACGTCTGGAGATGACTCCAGACGTCTGAAGACAGATCTTCGCGAAGGTACGTTTACTTGTGCGGATACGCCCATGCAGGCCGCTCCGCAACTACGTTTTGCTTCAGGAAGGCATGAGACATGCCCTCCCACGCGTTTCAGACGTCTGGGCAGCTTATCAGATGGCTGGAAGCACTCCCAGACGTCTGGAGAGGAGGTTGGACATCTGGAGCTGGGTCCAGACGATCCAGAAGAGGTCCTGGACGTCTGAGGTCGATGTAGGGCTTGAGGTGTGTTTCTAGTTACTTTTAAGACATCTGGACATTGTGTCAAACGTCTGATTTGAGTCAGTAACTCTGTTTTTGACCCGTTTAGGGTCCGTTTGAGGTCCGTTTTACACAAACAAGATATCAGTGTTTTCCTTTTGAGTTCCTCTACTTGTGAGAAGGCTTTCTATACTGTTCTGAATGTTCCATTATGATTGTTCCTTGTTATAGGACTTCGTTCCGTTGCAGGTTCGGGGCTTGCTGAGGCACGTGAGCCTGCCGTTCTAGCCCCCAATACTCTTGGGTTGTCTGGTAGAGTGACTTTCCCTAATTTAATTATAAACCCGAATGCATGTGTGGGTTGAATAACTAAAACTTAGGATATGGCATGAATCCTAGGACGAGAAGTACTTAAAATGTCTGTATGCGTATTTGAATTGTAGTCTTGAATTAGTAACTAGAAATGTTAATAACTGTCTGTTAATGAACAAGAGCTGCCTATGAAATATAAATTACTTGTACTAGTTAAACAGTTACATGTGACCTTACCTATTGCATACGTTAAATGTTTGAATACAAGCTACATGTGTATAACCTGAGAATGGAAACATGAATGATAGAAATACGAGATGCATGTGTATAACCTGAGAATGGAAATGTGAATGATGAAACCTAGTATGGAATGACATGAGAAATATGAGCATGAACCCTACGGGGAATTAGGAATAGAGCTCCTAGAAACAAATGGAATGGATCTGGAAATGTGAGGGGGGAAGTGTGCTGGCCCTTGAGTACGTGATACCAAGGAGAGCAACTGTTCCCTGTTTAATGTAGAGCGGAGCTAGCCGCCCTTGGGTTGGGACCCGGGGTTAGGATTGGCCACTCTATACCAACTTCTTGGCCCTCGTGTACACTATACCGGGGAGAGCTACTAGTGTAGGGAGAGAGCTAGCTATCCCACGGGACCCGGGGTTCAGCTAGCCACCCTACACCAACTTGTTAGGCCCACTGGGCAAACCAGAGTAGTCAGGCGAGGGTGTGCGGACTGTGGAGGGGCGAGACCCCTGTTTAGTTCTTAGGGCCTAGACCCCTGTTACTGAGAGGGCTAGGCCATATACTATTCCGTGTTGTACTTTGGGCACACCCGTTAGTGGAAACGACTGACCGCGTGCCAATGCGAGGTAGCTACCCGTGCGTTTATCGCACGTGCCGTAGTCACCGTTACGTTTGTCCATGACTTTGGGGTAATTGACTGGGTGTAGGATCACCACTGGAGACTCTCCCGGCCAGGAGAGCACCACGTGTGCCTTCTATTCTTGGAAAAGACTGCAATCAAGATCATTCCCACGAGGAACATTTGAGATCAAGAAAGAGAATTGAAAATATATAAACTAACGGGTGAAAAGAAATAACTTGTAAATTAAAGAATTGAAATAGCTAGTTTACCTGTTAGCTTTACTACTTTAGTTAGTCGGTTGCCACTCTACTCAGCATTCGCTAACTATGTTTACTCATAACCTTTTTTAGGTTCAGGTGTTGAGCAGCCCGAGTCTCCGGTTGCAGAAGGTGCTGGGCCCAATAGAGCTCAGTAGCTGTAATCTTTTGTTGTAGTATTTTCTGTTGTTAGTGAGTTTCAGACTTTTGTACCTTTACATTTCTGTACCTTGTTTCCGTTTTACAGTTGTGGTGGTGATATGTACTGTAGTAACTCTTACTTTCTTTACTGCTGTACTCTTTTACTATTAATTGCTTAGTATAGTGAATGTGACTTACTTTCCTATTTTTTTATTATTTTTTATTAGACGACTGGATATTAGGATTAGTCGAGTCGAGCCGATATAAAACTTGTACAAGAGTTATAAAAAGCCAATACATTTGAATGTGGATTAGGAGAGAGGCAAATGGGTGGTAAAAGATTGTAGCAATAATGGCAAACACAAATTGTACAACCATGTAAGTGGAGAAGCCTTAATGGAAAAAGCTCACTATCTAAATCCCTCAACTTAAGATTTTGCTTCAAACCCAACTTGAAATCATTATCGATCTACTTCTGTGAAAGTAGCTTACATCTCATGTACAAGTCCCTATAAAAGAGAATTTAATCTTTCTTTTCAGGGAAGAAGAAAAATCTAACTGGTTGGATGCCCAATACAATATAAAGGGAAAGAATCTTATAATAATCTTATAAATTACTCGACAATATATAAAATTAAACCAACCTCAACAATACTTCCTCTTAGGGTTACGAAAACTAAAAGTACAGGCTTTACGAGAGCATGAGCTCAAAATAAGCCACAATTGACATCACAAGATAAATGAGATATCACTCTTGACTACATAAGATTTTAAACGCAAATTCTTTCTGCACAAAAGAGAATCAAATCCACTGATAAAAACTAAGGTGATCAACAAGTCACCTCAACTTGGTACAATGTATAAAGAATAAAAATAGAGTTGAGTGCAAAAGTCTAAGTAAAGCAAAGCACAAAGATCCTACGCATCCCTGTCTGAAGAGCATATTAAAGTTCCAAATTTGGAGGACTAGAATCAGGAAAGGGCATGAGATGTGCATGGAACACTAGCACGGATGAGAGCATTAATAGGAAAAATGATTTCTTCTGAGGCAATATATTCCCATGCGCTCGTGTGTGAAACTAAGTACCAAAGGATACTTTTCTAGAGTTAAAAACCTTAAGTCCTGGCAGAGGATTGTTGGGAGGCAAATCAATTCCTATCAATTTCAAATCAAGTCAAAGTTAAGAAGTTAAAACCTGCTCAATGACATAGTTACACCAGTGCACATGTGTACCGGTGCATGTGCATCAATGCAATGCATCTAAGTTTGTACTGATGTAACCTTCATCTCTAGATCCAAGAATCTAATAAAAACTTTTCTGTAGACATGCCTATGGAGGGTTACGTACCGATAAGTGTGATTGATATAGATAAGCATTCAATCGAGCTCTATGTTTTACTTGAGATACAAAGCCCCTTTTTAGTCTTGGTTAAGAGCATAGGAGACTAGGCACAAGCCTGGTGAAAGGTGAAAGAGATAACGAGCTACAATGGAGTAAGTTTTGACTGATCCGAAGAGCAATAGCATGATAGCCATGATGTAGAATGAGTGCTTTCTTTTTTCTCTCACTCATCTGATTTCTCTATTTAGGTCTAAACTTGACTTTTCATCACTCTTTTCCGTTTTCTAGGAGAAGCTTGATCAATTTGTTCAAGGGACCAATAATCCTTCTTGTAAGAGATACATGCATCTTTCTTCTTTAAGGACTTTTTGAATCGAGAATCTGATAAACCATAATGGATATAAAAGAAACTTCCATATTTCCACTGGCCCAACTCTTGATTTAAACTTACTTTATAATATTGTTATACACATTCCTCTTTGTTATCTCTTTTCCTACCAATCTATCAAAGATATTGCAAGACCAAACAACATAAACAATAATGAATTTAAAATAGTAAGAAAAATCTCCCCCACTAGATTCAAATTAAAAAGAAATATCCCAACATTCAATTTTTGAAAGCATTCCACCAATAAGAAGAGGTTTGTATAGGTACTGGGACCTCTAAACAAGTTCAAAGTCAAAAAAATTGGGAAATAATGATGCAAAATATAGTATATACCAATGCATATGCGGCAATGCACTTGCTTTGAATTGGTTCATCAGTGTTGGAGCTTAAATATTTTAGGTCTAAACAAATAAACGTTAGATTTCTCCATAAGTTGATTTTAACTAAAATTTAAGTTTTATTTTTAGGAAGGAGGCTAAAACAAATCCTAGAAATAAAGTACAACGAAAAGAATTGGAAAGTTTAAGTCTTGAGCTTAAAATGTTTGAATTAGGCTTGGTTAAGAAGACTTGGATTGTGAGCTCAATCCAAGCTTGACTTCAACTCACCTCCAAACCTTTTTTGGCTAGTTTGCTTGCCTACTTAATCTTCCTTTTGGTGGGTTAATGCCCATTTACTAACTCAACCCTTTGGTCCAAAGCTCAAGTTTTGGCCATCTAAACCCATTTTATGATTACACCGATCAGAAGAGGTGTTAAACAAAATACTGGCTTCGTAACTCACTAACATGTCTTTGAACCAATTTCAAGCAAACAAAATTTGGTGTTAACCCTATCTATGAAGTAAACAAAAAAAGGATTAACTCAAGTTTCACTTTGCAAAACTCAGATTCTCTAAGTAAACTAGCCTTTTAAGTTCAATCTATTCCAACGAAATTAGGTAAGTCTTAAGAACATTACAATATATGTTTCATGAACATTAAATTCGATCATGTACAAATAGCATTCCAACAATTCCCTCCTTTTTGAGTTATTAATAGGGAAACTTAATTTATTAGGTCTAATTTGATTTGATAAGCTATAGTCCTTGAAATATGCTCCCTTCACAAAATAGTTTATTTGTCTAAATACCCACCCTTTTTGTCAATAAACAAAAGGAATAAAAGCAACAAAAGTTGTAAACAACATAAAAAAATTGTAGGGACATGAGATACAAAACTTCAAGTTAGTTCACATACAATTCAAGTTAAAAACTTGTACATCGAGCAAGTTAAAATAAAAATATAGAGGTGTTAAAAATATATATATATATATAGAGTCCATTGTAATCCAACACAATATCATGAACAACCATACTAAAAGGAAGCACGCAACCAACATAAAAACAACTAAAAACATTCAATAACTAGGATGCCCCAAGTCTTTTGACTAAGAGGGACCTCGTTGTAATCATCTTCATCATCATTGTCGTCTTTATTCTTTGTCTACATCACCTTCTTCTTCTTCCTCATTTTCTTCATCTTGTTGACCTTTCTTATTTTCTTCTTGCTCAATTGTGTCCTCATCTTCAACCTCTTCTTCATTTGCGGGGACTGTGGGATCTCGAAATGAATTCTTGCACGTCTTGCCAAAATGTGGGTGGAGCCAGAGGTTAGTGCCTTCCCCTTTGATACACCCATTTCCTTAGAATTTGTGGAGGAGGTGCTTGAGACAAAGATTAAGAAGAAATTCCATACGAAACAAGAATATCATGGAGTTCCCTACTCCAAATGACAAAATCCAAAAAATTTATCATGAAAAGATGTTAACAGATCATGTTTCCAAAGGGTGTTGACGGAAGAGAAAAGAATAGGCATGAGATCAACACCCGTAGTACAAGTGATATCCATCCAAGATCCTCGAGTTTCAAGATACGGAAAAGTCATGAGAGCGAAAAAAGAATCAAACCCTTTCCCATCTTGTAGGAACTTGACATGTGAGATTACACGTCATCATGTTGAAGTTCTTGAGGTGGGTTATGCCTTCAAGAAAGCCTAGCTTCCCCGTAAGGGTTTTCTAGATAAGAAATTGCTATCAAAATTTCTTGTTTGAGATGCTAAGTTTTAAAATTATTTTATTCCAAAAGTTAGAATTTACTTCGGAAGAAAATGATTCCACCTCAAAGGTAGAATTATCTTACTCCTCAAAAAATAATCCATGACATATTTAATTCTCAAAAACAAAGAAATACTCAATTCCTCTCTAAATTTTATTTTCTTCCTGTTCCTATTAATTCCTTTCTTTTCATTCCTCAACCCAAGCACATCCTAACAATTCATATCTTCTTGAAGGACCAAATTGAAGGACACAACTTGTTTTAACACGGCAAGGTTGGAGATATTTAGGTCCTTGTGCATATAATAATGAGTTGGGAGGATATCAAGAGGCAGTGTTGTACAACATGAATGAAGACTGTACTCTAATTGATCTTTTATTCTTGGCACTATCACGTAAATAAGAACTCCCATGTCTTTAGGGGCACGATGGAACTCTGAGTTTTTGGCTCGCAAATTCCATCTAAAAATTCTAAACAAAACCCTAGAAATGACTGTCAAGTTGGTATTGATCAAAGGTAGACCTTTCATTTTTCAAGAGAAGTTCATCATGAATATGACAGGTTTAGAATTTCACTCCTAAAAATACATTAAAAAAAAAGCCGATCATTAGGTCATTGTTTTAGTTGAGATGGTAGGTTCAATGTGATAGGAACCTGCTCTCTACGAATTGGAGAGAAATAAAAGATTGGTATCGAGATAAATGTCAAGTATGAAATAGTAAAACGACTCTGGTCAAAGAAGGTGAAAGAGATCTTGGCAGTGAGGATCCTGTAGGTGCAGTTCCTACTTGCCAAACCAAGATTCGAATTCTTTGGCTTCAGTTCAGGTCGATTAAGAAGATTTTCTGATTTTTCTGATCACTAATCACCAATTTATTTATTAAGGACTAGTGAGCAACATTTCACCCTCTGGAAGTAAAAAAAATAAAAATAAAAGAAACATGCCAAAATACAAAACATAGGAGGACATATTTGGTGGCACAACAGAAGAATCCAGATAAAAAGATGCTGCTCAAAATGGAAATTGTACGGGAGGGAGTTCAACTATTTTTATTCGTGTGACAGAGAAGAAAAAAGTCGACAGGAATAACCCAATTAACCACTACGGATGGAATATCCTAACGAAGGATATTTACACTAATAGCAACATGCAGTCAAACTAGCAACGCATAAGATGAAGGCAAACGCCGATTACGAGTGTATCACTGAGTACAGCTACTTGCAGATTGACCAACGTGAAACCTCTTGACTGCTTTCCCATAAAAACCAGATATGACAGTGGATTGTTATGAACAATATACATACCAATTTACAAACCTTACGATGAAAAGATCCAATTGTCAGCCAATCACCACCATGTCACTGCCTTGCTCTAAACCAACGCAAACCTGAATCGCACCAGCTACCTGTAACGACCATATGCTGGATGTACAGGTCCAGGGATGTACACTGGGTACCCTGGCCGATAGAGGGCTCTATGCCTTCCATAAGGGCTCCACCACTGGCCACCTCCATATGCAGCTCCCAAATGCCCCATGCCAGTGCTTGTCGCTCGATATCCATGGTACACAGCACTCCCTAGTATGCCAGCACCATATCCATACCATGGAAGATGGTGAGTGGAATTACGTGGTGGCAAGTGCACATGAGGCCTTCCCTTCTCGTCTCCATCCAACAATTTGGGATGCTTGGGGTGCTTCTCCTTTGGCTGAATGGAAGACAGGTTTTTCTCACTTGCAGTCTTCACCTGCCCATCTGCACCCAGAGCAATGGTTGGATGAACGCCAGCTTCAGATGTAGAGGAACACAGCGGTTTCGAGACAGGGTTCCCAGTGTCATCCTTCTCATCTCCATCCAAAAATTCGGGATGCCTGGGGTGCTTCTCCTTTGGCTGAATAGAAGACAGGTTTTTCTCACTCGCAGTTTTCATCTGCCCATCAGCACCCAGAGCAATGGTTGGATGATTGCTAGCTTCAGATGTAGAGGAACACAGCGGTTTCAAGACAGGGTTCCTCGTGTCATCCTTCTCATCTCCGTCCAACAATTTAGGATGCTTAAGGTACTTCCCCTTGGTCTGAACAGGCAGGCTTTTCTCACTTGCAGATTTCACCTGCTCATCAGCACCCTGAGAAACAATTGGATAACAGCCAGCATTGGATGCCGAGGGCCGCACCGGATTCGGCACTATGTCCCCAGTGCAACCCTTATCACCTTTGTCCGACAACTTCAGACGCTTGGAGTGCCTCGCATCCTCCGGTACATCAGGCAGGTTTTTCTTGCTTCCATCTTTGACAACACTTGCAGCTGAACTCTCTGTATGCTCAGTGGCACCAGGAGCAACAGTCGGATGATCGCCCATTTTAGTTGTTGAGGGCTTGAAACCACTTGAGGCTCTACGCTTTACGTGCTCAGCATCACCAAGAGCAGCCATCAGATGATTGCAAGTTTTTGTTGTAAAGGACGATGCTACTTTCGAGGCACAGTGGCCAGCACCATCTTTGTCAGACAATTTGGGATGCTTGGACTGCATCTCTTTTGACTGGACGAGCAGGTTTTTCTCACTTTCACTGTCAATGCAGCTTGCAGTTTTCCGCTTCACTTGCTTATCAGCACCCAGAGCATTGCTTAGTTCATTGCCAGCTTTAGTTTTCGACAAGTCCATTTTTCCTTTGGACTGGTCATCCATGGAAGAGCTAGAAGCAGGCATGGCATCCTTCGTGCTGGACTTGGCACCAAGGACACCTTTTGACAACTGTTCTTGGGAATACGACGGGACAGTTGCAGGGCATTGGTTGGTTTCCCTGCAAACTGCAAACTGAGTTCCACTCTGGGAAAGCACTGGGCAGATGGAAGAGTGGGATTGAGATTCGTCCACAACTGTAATATCATTAAGTCGGACTGAAGCAGTAATATGATGGATGTCAATATTCAAACTCCATCCAGTGTCAGGCTTGGTCTGGACAACCTGGTTGTTTCCTGAATTGCTCGATATTTTCATCGGTTCAGCCATTTGCTTCTCCAACTGTTGAATCCGTGACATTAAGTCATTTACACAGAATTCAGATTCAAGCTTGAATTGAGAAATTTTTGTGACCAAAGCCTGAAGAGTCATCAGCTTTCTTCTTCTCGCAGATTTCCTGATGGTAGATCTTCTGGGATAAAGTAGCCCTCTTTTAGTCATGAAAGATCTCAACAGTGTCACAGGAGGAAAGTCCTTAAGGAGACTGAATTCACAGACGAAATCTAGTGCAGAAAGCTCAAGACCGCTTCTAACAAGTTTCTGGATTAAGCTCCTCGCAAAATCACGTCCGAGACCAAGCAAAACAGCTGTCTTGGGCACTGTCCTGTGCATGAATTTCCTTAATGATTGAGCCCTTACAAGATTTTCATAAAGTGGTCTCTCAGCATCATCAAAAACACCAAAAGTGGCAACAAGCATTAGAAAAGTAGCAGCATAGGGAATCAGCAGATTCTTCTTGGACCACTTACTAAAAACATTTTGCTTCCAAGAATCCGCAATTGCCCTTGCCCTCTCCTTCATCCTTGGCAAGAAAAATGATCCGGGTGATACCAGTGTGGAACTCTCCATGGCAGAATGCAGAGAATCTAAAAGCCGTAAACAGTTCCCTTCACAAACTTTGGGCGTGGCAGGATTCAGAAAGTTGACTTTGGATAAGACATCCAAAACAAATCCAGGTGGATCAACACAATTCATCAGGAACTGAGGCATGTGAGGCCAAATAACTTCCACTTCAGACCTTGACGGTGACATACAATTCCAAAACCCATCAGAATCCATATCAGTGCAGAAAGACTTGACCAAGACCAGGAGGCTGGCATCAGCTGCTGAACAGGTCCTTGAACAGATTGGCCCTGTGGCATTGGATGACTCAATATGCTTGCTATCACTAAAGCCGACAGCATGAGCAATCAGTCCCTCTTGTTGCTTAAGCGAATTAACCTCCAGCTGTGTGGACCAATCAAATTCAACAGTCTTGGAATGGATAGTTCCTGGATTCAGAGCATGGTTCACAGAGCCAACATTCTCATCTTTGTCTGGAACTCTGCAATGTTTGCATTGCATCTCTTTTAAATAAACAGGAAGATTTTTCTCCCTCTCACCCTTGATACAATTTGCACTTTTCACCTGCCTTTTAGCACCCATGGCAACATTCAGATGATTGTCAGATTTAGGTGTTAGTCCTGTACTCGTCTCACACTTGTAACCAGTGGAGGGGCTGGAATCAGGTTTGCCTTCGACTGCAGTAATATGATAAATGCCATTATTACAACTCCATCGAGGGTCAGGCTTGGTTTGGAGAAGCTGTTTTTGTTCCAGACTATTATTCCTTACTACTTTCATAGGTTCATCAAATTGCTCTTCCAACTGTCCAACCCGTAACATTAAGTCATTCAGAGTGAATTCAGATTCGAGCTTGAACTGAGAAATCTTCATAACAACAGTTCGAATAGCTACTAGATCTCTTTTTTTGACAGCTTTTCCTGGGTCAAGTAGCTGATTTCTAGACACATAAGATTTCAACAGAGGCACGGGAGGAAACTCCTCAAGGAGACCAATTTCATAGATGAAATCTAATGCATAAAGCTCGCGACCCGTGGTAATGAGTCCCTCAATCAAACCTTCAATAAAATCACGCTCAAGAGCAAGCAAAACAGCTATCTTCGGCATGCCTTGCCTGAAGTATTCATTTGTCACAATATTCTCATAAAGTGACCTCTCAGCATCATCCAAAATGCCAAAGATTGCAACAAGCATCAGAAAAGCAAAAGCATAGGGAGTATGAGATGTTGACTTCTTGTACCACTTCTTTAAAACAATTTCCTTCCAAGAATCTGCGACCACCCTTGCCCTCTCCTTTACACTTGGAGTGACAAATGATTCAGATGACACCAGTTTGGAATTCTCCATGGCAGAAAGCAGTGAACATAAGAGCAGTAAACAGATCCTTTCATGACCCTTGGCACCAATACCTATGGGATTCAGATGGTTGTCCTTTGATATGACATCTAAAACAAATCGCGAGGGATCAATGCAATTCATCAGGAGCTGAGATAGATGAGGCTGAACACATCTCACTGCAGACCTTGATGATGTGATACAACTCCGAAACCCATCAGAATTCATATCTGTGCAGAAGGACTTGACCGAAGCCAGGAGACCTGTGTCAGCTGCTGCGCAGGGGCTCGAACTGACCAGCCCTGTGGCCACGAGACTAGTATGCTTGCCATCGCCATAGCCATAGCCAACAGAATGAGCAGTAGTCCCCTCTGGTCGCTCAATTGAACCAAGCACCAGCTGTGTGGACTTAGCAAGTTCATCAGTCTTGGACTGCACAGTTATCATCTGGGTGCTGAGATCACTACCAGAACTAGCAATACCTTCTTGAAGTTGGTGGACGGAGTTGCCATTAACAACAGTCTCCTCATTTGGTTCCCCCAAGTTCACTGCCTCCAACTCCTTCATTACTTCTCTCTACAAGCACAGAGAATAAAACAAAATAAAAAAGAATTGACACTGAAAAAGCTTGTGATAAACGAAGTTTGCTACAATTTTGAACTCATCCTATGAAAACCTCCTACCTTGTCCAGTTCCAAGGCTAATCTCCAGCTCTACAACCAAAAATCAAAAGAGTGTATATGCATGCCACACCAGATAACAATCTCTAAACTTGCATAACATATTAACTGCTGCCAGTCTATGGGCATCCATCTGGATAGCACTAGCTGGAGCTGCAGGAACTGCAAATCAGATGTCACCATCAATGGTGATGGGGCATGCATAGGAGCAATATACCTTCCTCAGAAAAACCACCAAGCCAGGCATGTATGTTCCATTGTCATTGGCAGTGGAAGAAGATGGAAGGAAAGATGTTGTTGGTGTAGACAGAAAAGGAGGGGGGGCAGAGTTGGAGGAGGAGGAAGGTCAAGGGAGGTGGGAGGTTAAGAGGACCAATGCATATGCAGGGGATATATATAAACCTTTTTCTGATTAACAATATTCTTATAAGGAGAAAATTCTTCAATACTCAACAAGGCAATTTACTTCAACACCATTGATCAACTAGAACTGTAAAACCAAAGAATACATCTTTCTGATGAATTCTGATGGAATCACCTTCATGCTATCAGGGTTATCTTCTAACCATACCTTAAAAAAGGAGGGGGAAAACATTCACCATGGTCTTAGACGACAAATTGAAATTTGCAAAAATCTTTCAAACATCATCATAGGGCTTCAAACATATGCTGGACGCCCAAAATAAAAAAGGTAGGAATTCTCCAATTAAATTCACTTACATTTGAATGTTACAGAATCTTTGTTCCAGATAAGCATAGTTCAGATCTTAAATGCCAACACAGCCAATACCAATCCATCTTGTTATCCGATACATGCCCAAAATCAGAATCTTTGTTCCTTATCTTCTTCTTGCCGTCGTAGAAATGACTTAAAAGGATCCTATCTATGTGACATTTGACTGCTCTCTCCTGCGTGGAACTAATCTACCAGAAGATAAATGCTTTGAGATCCTCAAAAGAGCAAAAGAAGTACAAAAGCTGCAAGTCCAAAAGAAAACAAAGCAATCCTTCCGTGGCAAGAGGAGGGCAAAACAGGAGCAAAATTGTTGGGCATATGCATCAAGTGTGCATCTTACATTTGGGATTGGACAGATAGGCATGCCCCCCAGTGCATGACAACCCTGGGCACCATGAAAGAGCTCTCTACTGGGATGATGGCAAGTGGATAATATATGGACTGAAAAATCCACTACTTGGCGAAAATCCACTGCTTCAAGAACAGGATCACAAAAAAAATAGCAGGCTAAAACAGGAGGCAAGAAGTCATACCTTTGGAGATCTTGTGAAGCATTTCCAAAACGTACACCTTAGTGGCTAGCGCTTGTTGAGAAGCAACCCAACTATGCATGAGTCATTTGCTTTTGCTTTGAGTTAAGTTAGGTTAGCTTAGTTGCTTTGAGTAAGGTAAGTTCATTTGATCATTTGTTTCAACAGAGACTCATGCATTTAATGAATAAAATCAGTTTATTTTCAGTAGCAGTCTGTTCAGATTTTGGGACTTACTATTATGTCCTTTTCTCGTTTTACATGCAATAGGGACATGACAATGTTTAAGCATGAGGGAGAGGAAAAACATTTTTCAAATGGATTTTTACATAGATGCCCCTGATAATAGTCGATATTACTTCATTGATATCCACTTATCAATATTGATTTTTATGTCATTGTGAAAGTTGCTACATTAGTTGACTCTATTAAACTTAACAATGGACTTAAAGGTAAGGATTTTTCTTTATAATCGATTCTTATTTTTTTCACTCCCCAAGCCCCCACCTCCCTCCTTATCATTCAACCTGCTCCTCCTCCAACCTCCTACAAAGATCACCAAAGAAGCTTCACCCCCTTCACCTTCACCAACCCCTCACACCACACCACCACCTCCGACATAGATAGCGGCTTCACCTCCACCACCTCCTTCACCTCCACTAACAATAGCTCCCACAGTAGCTTCAGCTTCTCCCCCAACCCCTTCTCTTCCTCCACCCCCTCCCCCACCACCCCCTCATCCCTCACTGGCTCTCCCTCCTTTCCCACCAAAACAATGGCTCCTCCGTGCTCCACCTCCATCTCCTTGAGCAACTCGACTTCGACAACCTCACCTGCATCTATCACTGCTGCCTCCACCTGTCCCTCCTCCTCGATGATCTAGCGTTGGAGCTTGAGGAACGACCTACTACAGTGTTCGGTGTCGATGGGGAAGAGGTTGACATAGAGGTGGGATGAGGAAGAAATGACGGAAGAGGGTGTCCTCAATGACACGACGGTAATGGGGGAAATCGCTGGAGGTGAAGTTGAGGAGGAAGCAGCAGCAGGCCAGAGGATGGAGGAGGAGACTAAGGGAGGGTAGGGAGTGAAAAAAGTAAGAATCTGGGGTAAAAAAAATTCCTTACTTCCAAGTCCACCACCGTTAAGTTCAATGGAGCAAACTAATAGAGTGGCAATTGCAAAAGTGACATCACTCTTCCTTGACATAAAAAGCAATATTGGTAAGTGGATGATAAAAAAATGACCATTTTCAGTAGAACCCATGTAAAAATCCTTTTTTTCAAATTCTCACTCCATTTTCTTTCCACATGTTTTCCAAATAAAATGTTCTAAACAAATTTTCGAGTTTCTCGTGAATTTTTGAGATTTGAGTTAGGAATGGATAATGAATATTAGGTATTTAGGAGTCACCAATCTTAGAAATATATGTTTGAGAATTTATCACTTAGACCCCTCAGGCTATTGTCAACTTAATAAGTTAAGGTATTTACCTAAATACAAGTTTGCAATCCAAGTCCTTAAAGAATCCTATTGACTAAGGTATTAAGTCGATAGGATAGAGAGTAAGACTTGTTTATCTATCCCCTAGTTTGGAAGTCCCTGAAGTCTAAGCGTCTCACTTATATACTACACTATGAGTTGGGGAACTACCAATAACTAGTGTTACCAGACCCTCTCTTATCTTATATTTATTTTTTGTTTCCATTCTTGTAGGGGTGGTTCCATATTTTCCTTCCTAGGGTCTCGTGCCTATATAAGAGACCTAGGGTTACGTGAATAAGAGATGTTCTTTTCTCTTCTACATGGAATCAGAGCGACAATCTTAGGTCGACCTCTGACACCTCCTTGCTCTCTCCATATCTTCTCTTCTCTACCAAAACCACAACCGAAACTCACAAAAGAACCAAACCAGAGCTTCACCTCGACTCTACCCTACCGATAGGGGGATCGCCTGACCATCGCCGACCAGGCCAACCCCCTTCGTTGGTCCCTCGCCGGCATGGCCGTCCGGAAGTCGCTAAGGCTTCAGCGTCACCCAACATCGCCCCACTTGCACCCAATTCGTATCGCCTCGTGGGGGCTTGAATCGGGTTGGTTAGGGTCCTATCGGCCAACCTCAAGTCCGGCCCTACCTCAGGTGGTCGTCCTTCGCCGCCTCTTCACTAGACAATCACTAGAGCGCTGCCTCTTTATGGAAGAAGACGGTTTCAACCACTAATGTAGGCTTCTAATAATTTTTCTTCGCACAGTGTTCTTCCAACTTTCAATCAATACGAATGTCTTCCGAGACGACAGTGACATCATCAAGCAATGATGGGAGTCATGGGGAGTTCAAGAGCCCATTCTTTGGCTCGATTGTGAAGTTGGACAGGTCAAACTACCCCCTATGGTCCCAGTCAATCCTCAATATAGTCGAGGGTCATGACAAAGAGCATATCCTAGTTGAGCCTGAGTCAAAGCCGGAGCAGAAGGTAGACAAGTATGCCACCTGGAAGAAAGACAACACTATGATCCGTACTTGAATTATGAACACGACCATTAATAGCATTGCTACCGAGATAATGTATTACAAAACTGCTAAGCAAATGTAGGAAAATCTATGACATACTTATTAACAGGACAAGAATGCGGCCAAAATTCTTCAATTGCACCATGAGATTGCCCACATGAGGTAGGATGGATGGCCCTTATCCCAGTACTCCCATTGCCTTAAGTACGCCTTTGAGAGACTCAATGCCAATACTCCAGTCTGCTCTTGTGTGAGCTAGGAGAGCAGAGCACAGACCATAGTTGGTCATTTTCTTGTTGGTTTCGATCAAACTTATGAAGCAACCAGATCTCAAAAGCTAACATTACCAAAGATTTCCCTCTATTAAGGAGGCATAAAATAGGCTGAGTCACCTTGATGTTACTCTTGCTTCTACCCAACAAGGGAAGCATACTTTTGCCATGGTCGTGTCTACTAGCCATGGTAGGGGATCTGGTCAAGACATCCAAGGTCGTGGCCATAGACAAGGAGGATAAAGTCACCCTAGAGTCCAGTGCTTATATTGCGAGAAGAATGGGCACTTGGAGGACAGTTGTTGGTCCAAGCATGGATTCCTTGCCAGTGCTCATCAAGATGTTACCGAGACTAAGACTACCCTAGAGTCTCCTTAAAAGAGCAAAGTATGATGACTTGGTTCACAGGATCTCTCAGCTTGCTTCTTCTACCACATCCAGTCAGACTCCATAGGATGATACTGCTACAGTTGCTACTTTCTCAAGTATATGCCTTGCTTGCCATTCCAGTACAAATACACTAGATTGATCGGTGGATTCTGGAGTATCTCATCACATGTGGGAAGGCCCAGTAGTTTACTAGGTTGCATCCAGACTCCACAGGAAGGACCACTGTTGAGGCTGATGGCTATAGTTCCCCAATTACTGGTCATGAGAAAGTTCAACTATCTCCTAGTATAAGGCTACAGGATGTTCTTCAAGCTCCTGATTTCCCTTTGAATTTGCTTTCAGTTAGTTGCATTACTAAAGAATTACATTGTCGACCTATTTTTTATGCTATGGCATTGGTATTTCAAGATATATTGACAGGGAATGTGATTGGTTATGATCGTAAGGAAGGGGGGGTCGACTGCCTACTTCATACTCCTTATGTAGGTCATGCAAAGATTTCTGGATGAGGCACTAGTTACTTGTGGCACCTAAGATGTGGACACCTTCCTCTGCCAAAGCTTCGTTGCATTATTCCCCAAATTGCACTGACTGCTACGTTTCAGTGCGAGACCTGCCAACTTGGGATTTGGGAAGCATTACAGGAGTTCCTTTCCCAGCAGGCCATGTCATAGTGCTTAGAGTTTATTTGAGCTTCATCTTGATGTGTGGGGACCTAGAAGATCTCCTAATCGCTTGAGACATTGTTTTTATCTTGTAGTGGTTGATGATTTCTCTCATTCATCTTAGGTTTTTCTGCTTAAGTCCAAGTCTGAGGTTGGCACTGTAATCACAAACTTCATAGTTGAAATAAAAAATCAATTTAGTGTCCATGTAAAAACTATAAGAACTAATAATGCCCTAGAATTTTGCACCGGTGGTCTTCGCCTTTTATTTCAATCTCATAGGATTATTCATCAAACCACGTGATCGTATACCTCCCAGCAAAATGGAGTATCTAGAGAAAACATAAGCATATTCTTAATGTGGCCAAAACCCTCCTTATCCAACATAATGTCCATATCCTATATTGGGGTGATGCAGTCCTCGTTGCTTGCTACTTAATCAATCATATGTCATCCACTATCATTGACGAGAAGGTTCATACTCTATTCTCTTTCCTAACAAAGAACTATTTAGTGTACCTCCTAAGGTTTTTAGATGTGTTGCCTTTGTCCACCTTCATAGTCCTTCTCGTGACAAGCTATCTCCTCGGGCCGTTAAATGTATTTTTGTAGAGTACTCCATGACTCAAAAGGGATATAGATACTATGATCCCGTCAGGCATAGGTAGTTTGTTGGTGCAAATGTGTCCTTTGAGTCCATTGTATACTATTCTATCTCTGCCTCTCCTTTGGTAGCTCCAGAACCTATTGAGGGTGAGTTACCTATGCCCATGCTACACGGATGGTAGACAAGTCTACTCATGATTGGGTTGTCCGAAAGGGTTGGCAACCCCAATTTGTTTATTCTCACCACTATTAGTGGCATGATACCCCCACTCCTCCAAAGTCATTATCATCACTTACCCAGAAGGTAATCCCTACATCTAACCCAACTGACGTTACTTCTAGTGATTCTATTTCAGATTCTTTGGATCCTCCACCACCTAGTTATGACCTAAGACCTAGTGATCTTGATGTTCCTCTTGGTGTTACTCTTCATCCACTTTCTCGCTATGTCTCTTTAGCGTGCTTGTCAACTAAACATAGGCAGTTTATCTTACCCCTATCTACTATTCATATTCCACATTCCTTAGGAGACTATCATTAGAAGAATGCTATGGAGGAGAAGATGTCAATTCTGTAATCCAGAGGAACTTGGACTCTTGTTGATCCCCCGATCAATGGGATCATAATTGGCAACAAGTGAATGTCTACAGTTAAGCATCATCCAAATGACTTTGTTGAGCACTACAAGGCCCATTTCGTGGCTAAGGGATATATACACAAACATATAGCATTGATTACTTTGATACATTTTCCCATGTTGCATGCTTTCCTGCACTTCGCATTCTTATCTTTGTGGCGGTCCATATGAATTGGCACTTGCATCCGCTTGACATCAAAAATGCCTTCCTATATAAGAACCCGAATGAAGAGATTTACATGCAACAACCTCTTGGCTTTAAGGCTAATAAGGAGTGTCACAAGGTATGAAAACTTCATAAGACCTAAAGCAGAGCCCTAGGGCATGATGTTGTTGCTCAGATTGGGTTTCGCAAGTCTACTTCTGATCACTCACTATTTGTGAAAAAGACATCCAGCAGGTAGGTGGTTATGCTTGTATATGTAGATGAGATTATTTTGATAAGGGATGATAACTACCGAAATATCAGCTACTAAAAAGTTCCTGAATGAGCACTTCGTAAAAAAAATTTGGGCTTTCTTAAGTATTTTCTAGAAATTAAGGTGGCTCGTAATGAGAAAGGTGTTGTGCTTTCCCAGAGGAAGCATGTGTTGCATCTCCTGGAAGAGATGGGCATGTCTGGAGCCAAACCTGCCTCTATTCCTATGGTCCATGGCATCCATCTCTATGATGATGCTACTAATCCAGTTGATGCAAGGCAATTTAGAACCTTGGTTGGAAAATTATTATATGTCACGGTGACGCGACTTGATATATCACTTGCTGTAAGCAAAGTAAGTCAGTTCATGAATAAACCCCAGAGGGTCCCACTAGGAAGCTGCTATGATGGTATTGCGCTACCTAAAAAGTGCACCAGGAAAGAGGCTTTTATCCTCATGGGGTGGAAGTGTGGAGGTGATGGCCTACACAGATGCAGATTATGCTGAGTGCCCCAAGGACAAAAGTCTATGACAAGTGTCCGTATCTTTGTGGGTGGCAACCTGGTAACTTGCCATAGCAAGAAGCAGATTGCTGTTGCTCGTTCTAGTGTCGAGTCCAAGTACAGGGCAATGGCACAAGCATCCACTAAACTGATGTGGATCGATTCTATCCTTGATCTTCAAGTATCTGTTGTTGAGCCTATGGAATTAACATGTGATAATTTTGTTGCCATGTTTCTTGCCAACAATCCAACTGTCATGAGCCAACAAAGCATGTTAAGGTGGATCTCCATTACACCAGGGACATGATTGTCAAGGGTCACATTCAGACTACCTCGGTCACATTTGAACACCAAGCTGCTAATAAGTTCACAAAAGCTCTTCCATGGGCTAGCTTTGATCGCTGCTCTTCCAAGCTGAGCATGATCAATATTTATACTCCAACTTAAGAGGGAGTGTTACTAGACCCTCTCTTATCTTATATTTATTTTTTGTTTCCACTCTTGTACGAGTAGTTTGGTATTTTCCTTCCTAGGGTCCCATGCCTATACAAGGGACCTAGGTTTACATGAATAGGAGACTCTTTTCTCTTCTACAACTAGGTTTTCAGTGAGCTTAGATCTAAGGGTCTAATCTAATTGGGCTTAAATCTATACATAATCTTGACTCTTACAGGAATGGTTATTATGTTGCACTAGGCATGCTCCCTAAATGTAGGGTATTCAGACCCCAACCTTGTACCCCAATCTTCTCCATATTGTTGTCTACCTAGAAAAATGAGAGAAAATAAAGTAGTCGAAGGAAGATTTTTAAAGAGAGGGAGAGTAAGAAGAATGATCATCTAGGTATGCAAGCAAAAAGATGATAAAGATATCGAAGCATGTAGCCAAGGAGATATAAATAGAGTCTGCTTTTGTGTTAACCTCAGGAAAGAAAAGAAAGAAAGCTACCAATCTATAGTAAGACAGATCCAAAAATAAGGTTTAGGGAAATTAAGGATAGTCTAATGTTTCAAAGAAAATTGAGTTTTTTCTGCTTTGTTGCCTACTTGTCAAGTCAACACTAAGACCGCAAATGCTTAACACAATCAGCTTCTTACAAACCTTGGATGTATTTATGAGCCACATAAATCACTCTTGAGGCCCAAAATTGAAGTTGATAAGTGGAAGGGAATAGCCATGTGAAGATTTTTGTAACCGCAATTCATTAATCTCAATCTCAATAAAAATTAATAGAGTTCAACCCTTTATATAGAGAGAGATCAATCCTAATTTTAATCCTAATCCTAAATATCAAAACAAATCAAATCTTAAACAAATAAAAAATCTCCTAAAACATGTAAAGAAATAATTCCTCAAACATAAAAAGAGAATTTTTACTTTCCTAAATACTATTTCTAAATTAATCTCTAACCGTCCCCTAAGTTGGAGCATACAACACCCAACTTATAATTGTGCAGTAGGAGAGCTCCTCCAATCTGACGTAATACGAGGCTAGAGTAGCCAGGTAGGTGTGTAGGAAAATAGGCACACAGGTAGTCAAGCAAGCAAATAGACAAATCTTCAGGCATGCAAGTAGTCATCCCTTCACCAGTAAAAACCTAACTCCCTTGGAGTTACAACAAAAGATTAACTCAAAGACCTTAAGTTAGTTGGAAAGCAATCCCAAGTAGGCTGCAAAGGAGATGATCCCACGTAGTAGTGGAATATGAAAGATGATCCCAAGCAGGCAGCAAAGTAGGGGAGTCAATCCCAAGCAGGCAACAAAGTAGGGGGACAATCCCAAGCATGGGAGATGATCCTAAGCAATAATCGCCGCACATCAACGAAAAAATCCTTCTCGCTGGGAGTAGGCAAAACTAACATAGGGCATTTGGTGATAAGGCTGAGTGTCACTTAGTTGCCCCACCAATCATCGACGTCTTCAACGTCGATCAAGATGTGGCTCAAGGCTTTAGTAGAGTCCTTTGAGCCAATTATAGGTTGGGCAGATAATCTTATTACAACATCAATAGTGGTCACAACTTAAGAGAGTAGAACCAAGCGACACACAATGTCATAGATAGGAGCCAAAGGAGGCCCTAACAGCATCCCTAAGGCATGATGGAACATGTTGGGGTCCCAAGATGGACCTACTCTAATAACATTTGAATATTTTTATAACTGGAATTCATTAATATCAATCTCAATAAAAACAAATTCAATTCATCCCTTTATATAAAGAGAGATCAATCTTAATACTAATCCTAATCTTAAACATGGAAATAAATCAAATATTAAACAAACTAAAACATTTCTCCTACAATTTGAACATAAATAAAACATGGAAGGAGATAATTCCTAAAGCATAGAAAGAAATAATTTCTACTTTCCTAAATATTATTTCTAAATTAATCTCTAACAACACAAATTGTACTTAAGTCGATACTTTTAATGTTATTAAGTCATTGTGAATGAATTTTTGCATATATTCCCTTTGAGGGGCGATAACTAATATCTCCTGACTTGTTAACTCATAGTTCAAATTCTCTTCACATATTTCTTCTTGTTTACATTTTGCTTATGACTAGCAAAAAAAATTAGACATAGATGTGTGATAGCCTAAATACATACATTAATTATGTATAATTGATGTTGATCTAATAGCATTACATGAATAAATATGTTGAATTACTACAATTTGGAGCACATTACCATTTTTATCATTTATTCGTACATTCCCAATAATTGCAAAGTATTTAGATGCATAATTAACATTCGTTTCCTATGTATAGTTAATAAATACTAAATCTTGCAAGTGTGAACTTGCAAAATGTTGGTAGGGATTAGTGAGAGCCATTGATGCAAGGGATCAAGATACAAGAACCAAGATTACTTGCTATTCGAAAGAATTATCAAGAAAATAATGCTTGATAACAAAGACATTTCTATAAGATATTTTGAAGATCCAAATGCCAAGATTGAATCTTCAAAGGCAAGAATCTCTTTAAGGCCATTGATCACTAACGACCCCAACTCCATCCAAAAGACTTGGAGTCACCCCCCCTCCTTATCCCTTTTGGCATGTCCCCTGTCTCCATTCTCTCCCACACCACCTTTCTATGTCCCTTTCCATAGCTGTCCACAATCCTTTCCATCACGCGCCTCCCTCCCCCACACACCACCATCATCAAGGTCGCCCCCTCCTCCCATCAACCTACACCTCTACACCCCCATCTCTACCATCATTCCCAGGTATCTACCTAGTCGATTCCATCTTGTCCACATGAAGGAGAAGCAAGCCTCTCACCCTCCAAGCCTAGATCTTCCTTTGTTCTCCACATCTCATCGTCACCGGAAAGATCAAGGCTTTTACACATTAGTTCTTTCGTATTTATTATTATGCTCTATTTTCTTTCAATAGAACCCATGCGTATTCATCATTGGAATCAATAGAACAACTTCTTGATGAATCTGAATTTTTTCTTGTTATAGTAAGGGGCTAGCTAATTCTTGCTTAGGGTTAAGGATTAGGATGCATTAAATGATTTAGTGACATGAATTAAAAGATGATCCCCATTGGATAATTAGAAAACCAAGTTGTTTTATACCCATAGACACCCTACATAAGATAGTCAGCCTAGGAAATTATCCAACTTAAATAATACCTTTAGTAGGTGATCATTAGATAGGGCAATGTTAAGGGAGAGCGATATGCGATGTTCTTTGTAGTTACTAACAAAATACCTAAATCCCTATGCATCTCTCTAAATACTGGTATCAAGAATTGAGTTTTCAGTCTGAAATTATCATCTTCTCATATTTTTACTTATTCTCACATCTTTAATTATTTTTCTACTGATTGAAATCCAATAAAATTTCGTAGAGTTGCTTCCGTGCATATTAGGAAGATTTTGGGAAATTTCATTTTTTTTTAGCACAGTAGGTTAGCCTTTACGTCACATTATCCATCTAGGATCGTTTCTGATTTTTGATATCCCTTGCATTTGAAAAATCAAAAAATAATTTCCTGATATTTCCAAGATTTGTGAATAAATTCATGGAGTTGCTTAATTGACTAAGGAAGTCAACTGTGTCATTTTCCTGAGAATTTGCCCTAATTAACCACTTTCTTCGCTAAATCTTTAGTAGACAATTATTTCAACTGCATGCAAGTGACGACAACATGCAAGTTTTTGTAATCCATTGGACATAGATCCCCTTTTAACATTTTTTAAATTCCTTAGAATCTTTTTTTCCTATGAAAATGTCACTGGTTCCTAAAGGTATGAAAATGTCAATGTGCATGGTTCTCTTATCCATCTCTCAAGGAGAATTAATATTCCCAGAATAAATGAAATGTTCATTAGCATCCTTTTTTCCCCCTCACTCATACCAATCCTCTTACCCGACTTCTTCTAATGGAAGTGATTTGTATATCTACTCCAATAAGACTATTGTTTCAGACCATTATACAAGAGGATCAAGGCCAGATATGTATTTCTTCAGTAATGAAACCAAATCGCTCTCTTTCCCTTTGGTATTTGAGATTCCACTCTTTGATCCCTTGAATATTGTAAGTTTGCATGCCAAACTCTGGCACGCAATTGCCACTTGCGCAATGTAACTCACAAAGATTTAATAAAGTGACAAATTGGGTTGAATCCTTAGGGAAATCGCACAGTCAGCTTCATTAGTCAATTAAGCCAGTCCAAAAATTTATTCATGAATTTTGGAGATATCACAAAATTATTTTGATTTGCAAATGCAAAGGGTATAGGAACTCAAAAATGACCCTATATGAAAAAAGTGGTCTAAAATTTTCCTAAATGTTCCTAACATGCATGAGAACACTAAATTGTATGGAATTTTGATTTGCAGAAATGAACCAAATATATCATTTCGTAACACTATAACTTAATAAATAGAGATGTGGCATACGCACAGTGCAGTCCTTATAAAAGAATAAAAGAGGATACAAAAGACATAACATCAACACTCCCCTTTAAGCTGAAGCATAAATATCAATCATGTGCAACATGGAATGAAGAAAGCCCATAGAAGTGCCTTGGTAAACATGCCCATAGTAGTCAAATCCTCAACAGCCATGAGTCATGCGACTAAATCCTTAATAAATCAAGTCACATGTATATTGCCAATCAACCTCTACATGCTTAATACTCTTGTGGAACATAGGATTATTCACTATATTAGTATCAAGATTATCACCACACCCATCTCCATCGAAAACTCAACTGAGACATCCAAATCTGACGGAAGTGATCATATCCACATCGTCTCAATAGCGGTTTAAACCATTACTCGATATTCAGACTTTGCACTAGATCTAGAGACAACTTGTAACTCTTCAATTTGACTAAGTTCCCAACCACATATATACAAAAGCCTATAATAGACATGTCAGCAATGTAACATGCATAGTCTGCATCTGTATATGCCACAATATTCAGAGAGGTGCCTTTCGTAAATAGAATTCCCTTCCCTGGACAAGTCTTTAGGTAACTTAATACCATCAGAGTAACATCCCAAGGCAGCTTGGTGGACCTATCCATAAACTGACTCAACTTCCTGATTGCTAGAGAAACATCAAGTCATGTGACTGTCAAATAGAGAAGCTTCCCAACCAATCCTATATATTGGCAAGTGTCCTCTGACCCAGATTTCTCATCATATAGGTGTGCCTTCAGATCCATAAGAATATTTGCTAATTTAACCCCCAACATACCCATCTTCTGTGGCAAATCAGTGGCATACTTCCTCTCAAATAAAACAATTCCTCACTCACTACGAGCAATCTTTATCCAAAGTAGCGAAGCGTTCGCAAGTCTTTGATGACAATTTTCTGCAAGCGACTTCTTCAAATTAGTGATTTAAATGCCGTCAGCAAGGCCACTTTGGGAATCGCTCCATGTCGACATGGATATTATATCTGAAGTTTCGCCAGCATGCCAACCATATCGACGGCATGCCGACGATATGGTCGACACACCAACATGTCGATTCCGATGACTGCCTGCTGCAGTGCCAACTCTACCATTGCTGCAACTTGGGCTACCCCTGCTGTGCGCTGCTGCTCTGCTGCCAGTGCCACTGCACTGCTGCTCCAACCTCCAACCACTGCCACTCCAGCTGCTGCTCTGCTGGCGGCTGCTCCAGCTGCTGCTGCTCAGGGGAAGAGAGGGGGATGGGAGAGATCTATTCGGGGAGGTTGCCAAGGCGGATGCAACAGAAGCAAGGAGTGGAAGGGTGGACGCACAACCAAGTTGGGCAGGGGCTACCAAGATCCAGAGGGCAAGATTGCCCACGAGTACCCTCATGAAGTCGCACAGGTCCATTTCCACTTTGTGGGTAGTGGAGAGGAAGTAGTTAGGTTAGGTGGTGGTCGAGGAAGGTGGGGGTGGTGTTTATAGGAGGAAGAAGGAATGAAATGTAATCATAAAAAATCGAAGGTGAGGTGGTACATTCACACAGTATGTCACATCGTCACCGATGGATGTAATCATAAAAACCCATAAAATAATAATCGACGAATTCGTCTTCATATCGACGATTGTAAAAATTCAATAAAGAATAAAATGTAACGAATGAAATGACTACGTCATCGACGGACGTAATCATAAAAATGGGCATTTCCACGGCGTGCCCTTAGCATGCCAGCGAAATACACACAATTTCATCAACACGACGTCGAAATCGACATTTCAAAACTTACTTCAAATCAGCAATTCCTTGTCCATCATCACCCGTAAGAATGATGTCATCCACGTATACAAGCATGACCACCAATCTCCACATAGTCTTCTATATAAAAAGGTTTCACGAGAAACTATGAAACCCTAGTGTCTCAACTACTTCTGACAACTTCTAGAACCAAGCGCTGGGGATCTGCTTCAAACCATACATCTCCTTATGCAGATAATAGACCTTGGAACACTCCCCCTGAGACTCATACCCTGAAGGTTGCTGCATATAGACCACCTCCTATAAATCACCATACAGAAAGGCATTCTTGACATCCAGTTGATGTAGGGGCTAATCTTGTTGAATAGCCACGGAGATGAGGATTCACACAGTTGGCAAGCATCACTTGAGAGAAGGTATTAAAGAAGTTAATCCCATATGTCAGCATGAAGCCTTTAGCTACCAAGAGAGCTTTGTATCTTGCAACTATACCATCTGGATTGTACTTGACAGGCATCCAACCACAGTTGCTCCCTAGGTGTGGTGAGAAAGAAGTGGAGACATCTTATCCTCTATGTCTTGCTGCTACTTTGGATCAAGTTAGGCTTGCTAATGTGATGTAGGAATCTGAGTGGCAATCAGCACCTGACCAAACTATTTGCATGAATTCCCCAGATATGTGGTAGATACAACATTGGAAAAGGGATGCCTATTGCAACTTCAGGGTAGCTTTCGAATAGCAATGGGCAAATCCAGGTCTGTAGATGGTTGTGGCTTGAGTGTCTAGGGATGGTTCTGGATGAGCCACATTATCAACCACCTACTAAGTACCATTACTAAGCACCCCATCATCAATCTATAAAACATTTGTGCTCACTTGAGACAGGGTTGGTGTAGGCTCAAAGGGAGGAGGATGAAGTCTATACACAAGAGGAGGATCACAAAACCTGACTGACTCAGAGATCAGAGGACCAAAAGGAATAGGCATAGGTGTTGCGTCAAGAATATCATGAACCTGCCTTCCAACAGTAGAGAAATAAGGTACAAACTCAAGAAAAGTCACATCCGCACTGACATAGTGATGTTGATCAATAGGATCATAGCAACAATACCTTTTTTAGATACGAGAATATCCTAAAAAGGCATATTTGACAAACCAAGGGGCTAATTTGTCACTACCAAGAGCAGAGATGTGGACAAAAGCAACACACCCAAAGACATGGGTGGAACATGGAACAAATTCCCCTCTGGATAGAGAATCTATAAGGGAATTTGCTCATGAATGATAGATGAGGGCATGCATTTGATAAGATAGTAAGTGGTCAACACTGCATCACCCTAATAGGTAGAAGGCACACTATTATGGATTAAGAAAGTCCTAGCAACACCCAAGAGATGGAAATACTTGCACTCTACGACCCTATTCTGCTAAAATGTACGCGGGCAAGTGGTTTAGTGACTAACACCTTGAGACTAATAGAAATCCCGCAAGTACTAAGTACAAAATTCCAAACCATTGTTAGAACGAGCAATTTTAACCACAGCCTGAAACTGAGTCTTTATTTCCAACACAGTTTTTTAGAATAGAACTATATCTAACTTTTGTAATAAAAGAGAGGCACAAGACCATCTAGAAAAATCATCAATGATAACAAGATAATACCAGTGACCCAACCTATCAGAAACACGACTAGGACCCCAAACATCAACATGAACCAACTGAGATAACTCATGTGGCCCAAGACTCCGACTAGTAGAATAGGTGCTCCATGACGCTTCCTGAGCTAACAAGCACAGTTGATAACAGCAGTAGGGAATATCTAAGGGATGACACGATGAATCCTGCCCAAAGTGAGGTGGCCCAAAAAAAAATGCCACTGAAGATGAGATCCAATAAATGAAGTGACACCACCAACACTTGTAGAAAAAGGTGACTAGAATAGGCGATAGACTCCCACTTCTTCATGATCACCAACAATGGTCCTCCCCATCAGGATATCCTAAAAAGTACATGTGGCTGCATCATATATCACTCATCAGTTAAGTTCTTTAATAATTCTACTATTTGAAAGCAAACTAATTGGGAAATCAGGGTCAATCTCATGTTAAGGGCAACAATAACCTCCCCTAGCCAGTGATGGGAGACTAACTCCCATCTGCCACTTGGACTGTATGCCCTAAAGGAACTAAGTGAAGATCATAGAAACATCAGCAATCTCCACTTAGGTGGCATGACACCCTAGAACCCACTAGCCAATCTGTGCCACAAAGCTCATCAACCTGTGTAACAAGTGCAAGCTATAAATGCGACAAAGGAAGCAGTGTTATAAGCGAATGAGATTATCCTGAAAGAGCTGGGAGAGACATTGAAGAAGCTCATCGTAATCAAATCTAGGTACTGAGACTATCTAGGTGCTGTAGAGATAGCCTAATTAGCATATGGTGGGCATCCATGCTTGGTCCAACAATTGATCTCAGTATGGCCACATTTTTCACAATTAGTGCAGGATGGACGTCCTCTGCCCTAAGCACCATGCCCTCCCCCCCTCCCTCGAGTAGAGAGTGCACCACATCCACGACATTGGCCAACGACCAAGGCAGATGCCTACATAGTAGGATCTGCAGAAGTGAGAAAGACAGAGATGCAACTCATTTTGTTGTATGCTTCCTCCAAGCTAGGAAGCTCGAGTAGGGTAAGCATCTGAGAGTTAGCAACCGAATACTCCGAATCCAACCTAGCCAAAAACTATAGAACTGCAGCTCCCTTGCGATAGGCCCTCTATGTGTCATGGGTACAGACAAAGCGACACTCATTATATTCTCGAATGGAGCCTTGAGAATTAATTAATACTGAGATAGAGTACAACCTTCCTGTCGAAGGTGTGACATCTCACTATATATTTGGAACACTCAACCAAAGTTCTCATATAAATAGGTGTATCTCTCAGACTATCACATACCTCCTTATCCATCTTGTAGTACATGATCTCATCCCCTATCCTAAGAATGACAAAGTTCATGATCTACACAGACCATGACATTATCCTTATTCCATGTGGCATTCCTGTCACTCTTCTCCTCAAGCTTTGGATGAAGCAGTGTGTGCTCCTTGTCATGACCCTTCACAGCCAAAGGAAGGTCTACAACCATCAAGCATAATTGGTCTCATCTAATTTCATCATGGGACCAAAGAAATGGCTCTTGTAAGCCCTTGTCTCTATAACATGCTCTGATGTCACCTCAGATGAGATATCGAATGCCATCATCTCTTCAACCAAGGCCCGAGCTAATAAGAGAACGTGAGATCTAAGTTCAAGACACTAGGATACACAGGATGTATTCACTTCCCGTACAAAAAAAATCAACTCCTATGGAGTGAATTGCAAAGGCCTAAGTAGCAGCGAAGGATCTGCAGCCCACGTAGCCCACAAGGCATTTTAGGGAGACTGCAAAAATCGAAGCAGACCTTACTATTGATGCCACGTGGACCAGGGAGGCACTAGCAAGCATCGGGCGACGCAACCAGACCCAAAGCAACCCCCAGATAGTGCCGTTAGGCCTCGACGACACCGCTGAAGGCGATGCAACCGTCAAGAGGCGATAAAAGGTGGCACTATGGGTCCTTGAAGTCCTACGAAGCTGCGTAGGGAGGCTCAACAATGCTACAAGGAGGCTACAAGGTGGTGCAACGAAAGATCATCGCAAACGAAGTGGCCCTAATCGAGCAAGAGAGAGGATCTCGGCCTTCTTCGTTATGATGCTCCGCTCGAGTGAGAGATCGACCGGTGGCGAGGAGATGGCACTGTCACCAGTCACAGGGGGGCCCACTGATCGAACAACCAATGACGCCAATGCACAGGCCCCTCTCAAAGTTTAGGTTAGGTTTTCTTTTGTGGAAGTGAGAAATTGGTATGGGAATCAAAGTAGACACAAAACACCTACCAAGAGCCACTGCTCTGAAACCAAGTCAAAGGAAATGAGCGAGATATATCATTCCATAACACATCTTAATATATAGAGATGTGCCAAATGTACAGTTCATCTAAAACAACAAAAAACATACAAGAGGACAAACAAGACAACACCCATGAACTACATAACTCTCAACAAGTAACAATATAATTAAAAATCTAAGAATGCGATAATTTTTAGGCAGACCTCTTTTTGCTCTGTCGAGAACAAAGCAACCCAACAGGCCACGTGGGACAACCACGTGACAACCAGCAGGCCACGTAGGACAACCACGTGGCAACCATTAGGCCACGTGGCAGTCCACGTGGGAGTGTCTAGAAGTCCCAACAGGACTGATGGCTAGAGGGTCCAAGGGACCAAGTTTGGATCTTGCTTTTGAGTTAAGTTTACTATTTTTAGAATAAATGTTTTAGGACATAGTTTGGGATTTGGTTTATTTTTAAAGATAAATTTTTTCTTATCTTAGAAGATAATGTTAGTTTCCAAATTAGTGGGATATGTTCTCTCTATAAAAGAGAGCCTTCCCTCTTTGTAATTCTGAGTCCATAATAATATTTCCCAATTATTTCAATGCTCCTCTCCTCTCTCTCTCTCTTCTTCCACATAGCCGACCACCATCACCACCAAGGTTGACCACCCTCGCCAGCCAACAGGGGCAGTCGGTGGTTGCTCTCCTCCTCCCTGAATTCCACACGTGGACCATTTTCCCACGCACAAGGTGCCTCAACGCTCCACTTTGCACGATTCTTGACAAGGTATCAAAGCCACCGATCTAGACTCTCTTGCGCATGTGGGTTTGTTGACCACACGATGATGACTTACGTCTCCAAAGCAAGTCTTCCTCGATAAATTCGACGACTTACACAAATAAGGAAGGCCATAGAAGATGGTAGAAGCTTCCACGACGATCAGGGACACCATGTTATCATGAGGAGAAGGCAAGAAGAAAAAGAAGCAAAAGGAAATCTATCAAGTTATTTGCATATTGACGTTTTGTATCCGATTTTTTACTCCTTCAAAAAAAGAGATTTTCCCAGAAAAAAGATGTCAAAGAGAGGACACCACAGTCCACGCAACGACTTTAGTGGTTGCTCAAAGGAGCAACAACTTCCTAGGTTGCAAAAACACTAATGATTGATCCACGAAGTACCTTTCCTAAAGATCCAGGCAAGGTGAAAAGACTAACACGTGGAGCTACCAGTACCTCATGCGTGGTTTCTCTCACGTCTGTCAATCTTAAGAAAAGTTAATGGTAGCTGCCACAACGACATTCAGGTTGCCACAGCGCAACTTCAAAAGTCGCAAGAGGCTACATCGTTGATTCATCCAAGAAGAAGACCAAGAGCACAAACTCTCAAGGAAGATGAATGGTGGGGCATCTAGCCTCACAAGTAGAAGACCAAATCATCGTCCTCCCGACCTTCAACTTAAGGGGGGGTGTTGAGAATAAAACAAGCCATGTGAGACAGCCACATGGCAGCCAATAGGCCACGTGGCAGCATCTAGAAGACCCAACAAGGTCGATGGCTAGAGAGTCCAAGGGACCAAGGTTGGGTCGTGCTTTTGAGTCAAGTTTGCTATTTTACAATAATTATTTTAGGAAATAGTTTGGGATTTGATTTATTTTTAGAAATAAGTTCTTTCTTATTTTAGAAGATAATGTTTGTTTCCAAATTAGTGGCATATGTTCTCTCTATAAAAGAGAACATTCACTCTTTGTAATTCTTTGAGTCAATAATATTTCTCAATTATTCCAAGGCTCCTCTCCTCTCTCTCTCACTCCTTCCACATAACTGTCTATCATCACCACCAAGGACGACCGCCCTCGCCGGCCAACAGGGGCAGCCGATGGCAACTCACCTCCTCCCTGATTTCCACACATGGACTATCTTCCCACACACAAGATGCCTCCACGCTCCACCTTGCACGATTCTTGACATGCTCCATGAATTTTATCTTTTTTAACTTGAAATTAGTAATGAAATTTGATGGTGACCTAACTACTTAAAGATGAATCCTCCGTAATTTTTTTGCGATTTTTCAATGTATAAAATTGATATAAACAAATTTTTAATCTACTAAACAAAAAATAAATGTGAAAACTATATTGCAAGTGACGAAAACAAAGATAGCTATCAAATCTCAGTACCAATATTCATAAAAAAAGCTTCGGCCTTCTCGTATTGGGTTAGTAATTACAAAGAACATGGTATAAAATAGATCAAGTAATCACTTTTTTCCTAACCTTGCCTAATCCAATGATCACTTACCAAGAGTATAATCTAACTCGGATAATTTCCTATGCTTATACTAACCTATAAAGTGTCTTGTGGGTATAAAATAATTTGATTTTCTTGAAATACCACAAGGATCATTCTTTAATTAATGTCAATAAACCATTTAACCAATTCTAATCCTTAACCCTAAGCATCGATTCCAATAATGAATACACACAAGTTCCATCGAAAAAAAATAAGATTACAATAATAAACACTAAGTAACCAGTGTGTAAAAGCTTTAAACTTCCTAACGACAATGAGATGCAAAGAACGAAAGAATATTCAGGCTTAGAGGGCAAGAGGCTTGCTTCTCCTTCTTCACATGGAGGCGATGGAGCTAAGAAGAGGGTGAGCGTTCGAAGATGATGGTGGAGATGGTGGCGTGGAGGTGTAGGTTGGTTGAAGGAGGAGATAGCCTTGATGGTGGTGGAAGGGAGGCCTTATGATGGAGAGGATGGCGGAGATGGTGGACGATAATGAAACGGGTAGTTGGCGTTCCCTCCTTTTAAATGAAACTAAAATACCAGGTAATCATCCAAAAATTCCTGCATCAGCAAAGTTCCACTCATGGGAATATATGCTTAATCAACGCGGCATAACTAGTAAAACACAAAAAACCATTAATCATCCAAATATTTCAGCAAGGTGTTGCAAAGTTCATCTAATCAAAACACCTAAAACAGTAAGCTAACAACAAAGTTAATCTCCTAAGTTTGGAGGAATTACAACCAATTAACCAGGCATGCATAATGACATGGACATGGTAGTTAAAATCTTTGCATTTCTCCTGGACCTAAAAATATACCCATGGGACAAAAATATACCCGTGGGACTAAATGATATGCATTAGCCTCACAAGAAACCTTAGTCCCTCTTCTATATAAAATAAATAGAGAAAATTACATGAGTACCCCATAAAAAATTAGAAATATCAAATGCATTCCTATAACTCAACACTCCCCTCAAATTGGGGTGTATATGTCTATGAGGCCCAACTTGGTACTGAAAAAATCATGACGCTTCTTCAATGGTTTGATGAGAATATCTGCTTACTGAAGCTTTGAAGGCATGCACGAAGTACTTATCTTTCCTTCTAAGATTACATCATGTATAAAATGACAGTCAACTTCAATATCTTTAGTCCTCTCATAGAACAAATTTGATGCAATGTAGGTAGCTGATTTATGGTCGGCATGTCAACCTTTATTCCGAAGTTCTGCAGAAAACTATCAACATAACCTCACAAGCTACTTAGGCCATTGATTTGTACCCTGCTTCTGCACTGAAGCGAGCCACCACATTCTACTTTAGTTCCCAGATACACAGCAAAACCTAATGTAGATCTTTTGTCCTCTACAGATCCCACATAGTCAGCATCTACATAAGCCAGAAGATCAAGAGATCCACTCTCTCTGTAGCACAAACCTCTACCTGAAGGGCCCTTGAGGTATCTCATAATGAGATAAATCTCTCACCAATGACAGTATCGTGGATTCTGCATTAACTGACTGGCTCTACTAATAGTAAAACTGATATCAAGCCGTGTAATGATGAGATATAGCAAGCGACCAATAGTACTACGGTATCAAGTAACATCCTCAAACAATAGATCACTTTCATCTGTGCTGTGACCAGACTGTAACTTTATTGGTATCCCAGATGGCTTGAATCCAAGTAACTCAACCTTCTCAAGAATCTGTAAAGTATACTATCTCTGAAATAAAGATAAGTTGCTTCCCTGGTGAATGGCTTCAATCCCTAAGAAGTACTGCAGGTCACCTAAGTCCTTAGTGACAAAAGTGGGCTATAGAAACGCCTTCGTCTACACTATCCCATCTACATCATCACAAATCAAGATCATTGCATCTACATAATCAGCCAAAATAATAACTCTCCACCATCCACCTAATAAAAATAGAATAGTCAATAGTAGACCACTGAAATCCTATCTTCCTTATCTCTGAATTGAACCTCTCAAGCCAACCTTGTGGACTCTATTTTAGGTCATAAATAGCTTTCCGTAAGCGGCACACAAGCTCCCCCCTGAACATCATACCTAGTGGTTGTCTCATGTACACCTCCTCGGCTAAATTTCTATATAAGAAAGCATTTTTAATATCAAGCTGATATAAAGGCCATTTCTAAATCACTGCTACAAAGAAAATAATCCTGGTGGAGGTAATGACAGCAATAGGCAAAAAAGTTTCAAAGTAATCCACTCCATATGTTGAGTGAATCCCTTGGCAACTAGTTTGGCCTTGTACCTTTCAATTGTCCCATCGAATCGATACTTTATGGTATACAACCACCAACTGTAACATCTCTAGGACATGGCACAAGATCCCATGTCTCTCTAGACTATAAAGCCTACATCTCATCCATAGAAGCTCTCCACCTGGGATCCTGAGAGGCCTGGTAAAATCTCTGGGACAACGACAGTGGTAATCGCTAAGGCAAACAGTCTATCCTCCTCCAGATGGGAAATCACAGTGTACAGGGGCATGGCATGAAGAGTACATAAGGTAGTAGGTCTTCTCTGCACAGGCTCCTCATCCCTATTTGAGTCACTCCTATCTAAGGAGACAAAATGTTGTATAACCTTGTCTCCCTCGAAATTGTCTAACTACGGTCTTCTATAATAGATTGTGTCTCTTGTATGGCATCCTCTGCAGACAACCTTTCTTATAAGTAGGGAATCTTCACAAACAAGGTCACATTGCCAATAACATTTCTCCTACGAACTAAATCATAGCACCTGTAACCCTTTTGTATCCTAGAGTAACCAAAGAAGACACTTCGACGAACGAAGAGCAAACTTATCCTCACTACCATGATTCTGGATAAAGCATATGCACCTAAACACTCCCAAAGGCAAAGGAAGCGGCCTGCTAGACTCTGGATATATAATCTAATATAGAATCTGACCATGAAGCATAAAGGAGGGCACCCAACTGATCAAATGTGCTGCTGTAATTATGGCATCACCCCAAAACTATCTAGGAACCTTCATATAAGACATTAAGGTCCTAGCACTATCAAGGAGATGTCACAACTTGCGCTCAGCAATCCCATTCTGCTGGAAAGTATGAGCACATGACGTCTGGTGAATTATTTCCCTGGAACGAAAGACCTCTGGTAAATCTCTATGCATAAACTCGAGTGCATTATCTCTACGAAAGACCCGAACTATGGTATTATACTCTGTCTGCACCTCGGAAAGAAACTGTTGAACAATGGAGGGAATCTAACTGTGGGCCTTCATTAGAAAGACCCAAGTAAGATAATTGTGGTCATCAACAAAAACTACAAAATATTTGTGTCCGCCTGGAGTGAACTCTGGAAGCTCTCCAAATGTCACAATGTACCAAGGCAAAAGGTACTATACTAACTCCATCTCTTCGACAACAAGGCATCCACGATGCCTGCAAATGCAACCCACAGAAAAGAGATCCATACGAAACTCAAGAACGTAATATACTTTATCTCCATCTTGGGTGTTGCATATACATGCCCAACTGCAGTGATTAAGGAAGTAGCCCCATTAGCCACCCTCACATCCCATATTGATATGTCCACTTTAGTGGACTAATTAACTAATTAAGCCTAGAATATTTTCAAATCTAAAAGTTATATATAGTTTGCATTAGGAACCAATTAGAATTTAGAACTTTAATTAGGTGCTTAACATTTTTTTAATCACTTATATATATTTGTTTTTATTTTAATCTTAATTTCCCTCGCATGCACTGACGATCTCTTTCTTTTCATTACCAGACCCCGCATAAACACACTCCAGAGAGTAAATGTGCGCAATAATTGTTGAGCGTGTGCATGTCTTAGGTCTTCATAAGGCACTGCATGGAGGGCGTTACGAAGGATCCACACTCTCCATCTCAACCCACCGCGATCCACCTTCCTCCTCATCGTGACCTCACCTCGCTCTCCATCTTCACAACCGCACACCACGACGAGGACCGCCACCGCAACCCATCTCGCACAACCGCGCTCTCCACCTCCTCGACCTCCAGCCTCACCGCGACAACTGCAAGCTTCACCGTGAATGGCCATGTGGTGACAGTCCACAGCCTTGCCATCATGACCACCACCGCATGTCCTGCTCTTTCTCTTCTCTCCACGCACATCCACCTCCCCTTCCACTTCATCTTTTTCTTCTTCTTCCTCCCTCTGTTACTCCACTGAACCCATCACTGCCATCGTACACCAACTCCATGAAGCCATATCTGACCGCCGTTTCCATCACCATGACCACCAACCTGCTCTCCTCCTCGTCGAGGACCCATCACCACCACAACAACACCTTTCCACAGAGCCACCACCATGATTCCTTCTACTTTTCATCTTCTCCTTCATTCTTCCTCATCTTCTTCCCTTGTTACCCAAAGAACCCACCACTGGGCCTTGCTTACCGCTATAAACCACCGCCTCCGACCTTTGATCTCAACGCAAACACCGCCATCAGGACACCCACGTGCAGTCGATCCTTCCCTGGCGTACACAGCAGTCGGTCGTCGCCCTAAAATGCCGCCTGCAGACCCATCGCCATCAGATGTCTCGCCTCCGGCTGGCCAACTCCAGCCACCTCCGACCACGCCACCACCGTTGTCGTGTTTCTCTCACTCATACACAAGGGAGCTACTTGCATCGCCGACCGGGACTTCCTCCCGCAACTGCCACTCACTCCTCCCCTATTTCACTACAATGGGAGGAGCATTAGTTGGGTGAAGGATTTCTCAGTTGAGATCACTATTGCAATATTTTTTATAATACTTTATTAGGCTTGAATTGTAGGCCATGCCCTTTAGCTTCTCTGGTTTTATATGATGAAATGGATTGATTAGAATGAGAGATCAACATTTTATTAAAAGTAAAGAATAATCTCATTATTTTTCTGAAACATGAGTTCATGTGGGAATCATTTGTGAGGTTTTATTGGCTTGTTCTTCTCTGTGGATACGACCTAATCCATCGTTGTTTATTACGTTAATTATTATTTTTTATTGAGAGATTTTCCACCATGCAGTATACAATGACAAATCATTTTTATTATTATCATATTGTTAAGTAAAAATCCCCCCTTAGAACTACATGATCTTGCAAACAATCTATCTCCAATGAGATGAAAAGAGGCACCAAAGTTGATCACCCACATGATCTTGGCCCTCTTTTTCTTCACAACTTCTTAGACCGCACACACAAGCCCAATAGAATCTGAAGTTGATCTTCTTAAATCAAACTTCTTTATCACAGGGGAGAGGAGACTCATCACCAACCAACAGTAACCATGGCCGCTGCCAACGGTACAGGTCCCCCAACGACGACGCTGGTGGCGCTACTATGGCGCAGCCAACATCGCCAATTGTCCAGCAATGGCTACAGCACCGTTGCTACCTTCCTCGACAGTGTTGTCACTGTCGATGATGGTGGTGGCGACGCAGAAGCCTTTCTCCATTAAATCACCTCCAAGTTGGTGATTCAATCATGTGGGTGTTTCTTTTCGGTGAGATATCAAAGCACCACCTAGGACCGCTGCTCTGATACCATCTAGGACTAAATCAAATGCATTAGCCTTAAAAACAACCCTAGCCCCACTTTTATATAAAAGAACACTGGGTAAATTACATAAGTATCCCATAAGAAATTAGAAGTATCAAATACATATAATTCAACAATACCAAAAACATGTTAACGTCCATATATCTAATTTAGCTATAACTTTTACCTTGGAGCTCCAAATGGCTGAAGATGAGGTTACTGGATTTTCCTGTCCTCGGAATACTCCCCACAGGTACATGTTTCCATGATAACCTGTTCCAGTCAAAATAAGACAAAAAGGCATTGATTGCATAGGAAATATCAACTTTAATGACGAGAAAATTTCATAAAGAAAGCATCAAATTACCATATTTGACATTAGATAGTATTTTTTCTGGAATGGATTAGATAGTATTTATTAAAAAGAATCCTATAGTTGCAAAAAAATTAGCAAAACAATTATTATAAAATAGCTAAGAAACAACTACAAGCAGATTGCCTCAAATAAAAAAAGCAACTACAAGCAGATGACGTGAAAGCTTCAAAAAGCACCAAGAATTCATGAGATCAGAGTTTATACGCCTGCTACATGGGCACTATACAGTGACATAGAATCCAAAAATCAAAGAACCAGAATTTATGAAGATCTAATCGATGGTTCATAGAATTAAACTTAAGTTGTTTATTAAGTGTAGTATTTGTAAATTTGGTGTTCATTCCTTTATTTGTTATAATCTACAATTATTCTTCAAATTTCAGAAAAGTCTCGCTATTCTGGTAAGACAAATTTAAGAAATGAAAAATGAACTCTAGATTTCTTTCAGACCTTGAGATAGCCGTTAGAACAATCCACAAAATATATTTACCATTTGAGTATTCAGAATAAATCCCATTCAATCCAAACATATCTAAAATCTAGTGGATTGGATTGGGCCATGAGTTAGATTGCATCACCTTTTTTTTGAAACAGTTCATTGGAATCTAAATGGTGCAACTCCAATGCGATGTTAAAATGAATAAAATTAATAATGAATGTATCATCAATAGCACCAAGTAAAACTTTGATTTACATGAAAAACTCTTGTGAAGGAAAGGACAACACCACAAGAAAACGACTCCTTTGGACTGAATATTACTTTAATTCTTTCCCAAAAACAGAGACCCACAAGAACCTTGTATATAGGTTATACCACAAATCTCTCAAATTCCCACCACATAATTAAATCTTCGCAGGACCCATTAACCCAACAACTAAATACTCATTTATCTGACATATTTAAAAAATATTTCATAGCAAAAGTCTCCAAACAGGGTGTGCTCAGGATTTGACACGTGCCCTACCTAAACCTCCTGTAAGCGATTGCATTGAACCTTCTGGCTGCCAGGTATCTGGACAGCATAGAAGGCATAACAAGAAGATGAAAGCAGTTTCAAAGCAGAAACACAATACAAGGGTGCTTTAGATTTGCAAACATACTCTGGTATGAAAACATACTCTGGTATGATGCTGGTAATTGGATGGATGAAATAATAAGCAGCTCAGAATCATCAAGTCTGGCTCTTAGTGCTAAATCCTCGCTGGTAACTTCATTGAGAAGATCAGCATATTTTTGGCTAATGCTGAGGCAGTAATAAAAGAAATACCATTAGAACCAAAAGGATTTTTAACTTAACAGAGCATAGTAGCACTTACTTGAGACACATACCAGTTAGTACCAGGAAAAAAAAACAAAGCAATATTATCTTCTCTGGGTGGTGACCTCTTGAAACTATTCGGCCATATATCTAGCCTAGACTTTTGCTCAAGGAAGAGGGATTTAGGCAAGGACCTGGCAGCATCGCAAGCTCTCTCACATGCTGTCATAGACAAATGCCCCATTATAGAGCCATAAATTTCATTGCAAATATCAAAGCTTCCACTGTCAAATTCAAGAAGAGAAAAGAGAGGTAAATTTAAATAAACTGAGCAAATGAAAAAGTTAATAACAGAAGCAAGTAATAGAAATCCAAAAGATGAGAAAATATAACTTAGGAGCAACTAACCTCCAGGTAGGCTCTACTGAGGGCATTACAGTCCACTGGAAATCATTACTAGGCACAAAATGTAGACGATTCCCTTGACTACTGCAAGTTTCTAAAGTTTTCCGTGTTTCTGACATCAAGGGTTCACTTTGCTTATTCAGCACAACGTTTGAGGAACTATAATCAGAGGCAACACTCTCACTAGCTGAAATAGCAAAACTGTTTGGATGATATTTTCCTGACAAAGACTTCAAAGAACATGCCACTTGCAAGTTCCCATTGTCAGCAATATCATCACCAGAGTCATGAAGACTTTTGACATCAAGGTTACCATCACAATGCTTATTGTCATCATCCGATACTGATCTTACCCCCTGACAGTTGACTACTTTTCTTTTGTCATTATCACACATAGAATCCAACACAGCATTGTTACCATTCAAGTAACCAGGTTCCTGTATAGAGGTAGCTGTACTGAAGTCATTTTCATGAATTTCATGAGAATGGTGGTGTTCTGTATCACGCACTTCATCGCCATCACCTGAAACCCTTGGACTAACCTCGAAGGAAGGCTTGGAATGTAGATGACCACATGATTGGTCAGAACGCAGATCAGAAGAATTCCTGACTGCCACTGTTTCAAGTTCACAATTAGGGGCATTGTTTATAGTGAAAAGATCCACCCAAGCTTTGTCCCCATGATTATGGTTGATGGAGAACTGGACTTCCTCACCAGATTCCTTGTTGCCAAGAATAACCTTTTCCCCACATGAAGGCATGTCAGGATTGTTCCTGTCAGCCATTTTGTTGGATTTAGGACCGTTGTTTGCAGTGAAAATATGCACCGAAGCTTCATCCCCATGACTAGAGTTGGTGGAGAGCTCAACATCATTTCCAGATTCTTTATTGCCAAGAATAACCCTTGCCACAGGTGATTCTAAAATAGTATGTTTCCGAGCTGATGAATAAGCCTTCTCCCCTGCCATAATACATGGGGTATCAGAAGATGACCCGGACTTGGAACCACCCAGTTGATATGACGAAAACTGAATTGACGAAGAGATGTTTTCCTTCCCATCTTTCTCAATGGTTAGTTGCACATTCTCATCCTTGGTCTCTTTGACAAGTAATTTAGTACCTTGTCGTTCTCTAGAAGGCAGTGAATCAGAAGAATGTGAGTTTAAATCATCGGGTTGCATATCCAACACCGTGGATGTGCAGCCATCTGCAAGAAGAGCTTGGTCGATTACTGTGTTTTGCACTAATTTATCATCACGAATCACATCATGAGTCTCTAAGTTGGAATTGGACCGTTGTGATGATACAAAATCAGCTTTGACCATTGTTGCATTTGCTTCCGAGCCATCTCTATCATCACACTGTAGACCTAAATCATCAGCTGTACAGCCACTGGGACCAACATTATCATCAACGTCTGTTTGCACTTCTTTTTTGAAGTAGCCCAAATCAGGGATCTCGAAGTTGGAAATAACAGGTTGAGGTGCTGAATTTATATCATCTCTTACTACATCTACATTCACATCTGCCTTTGATGTACATGTAGTTTGCAGATACTGATACTTCAAAGGTTTCTTTCCAACAAAAAAGGTTCTTCTTCTTTGGGTTGGCTTTCTAACAAGGAGATCAGAAAGAAATTTTGTCTTCCCATGGCCCAACTTCTCTTCCTTTCTCTGACCATGCCAAAGAATAGACCTGGCAGCAACTTGACGGGTAGACATCATCATTGCACATTGCAGACAGGACCACTCTACGTCCTGACAAGGATCCTCCAACACTTCATCCAAGCAGTAACTGAAAAGAAACATATATAAGTATGGTAATTACAAATAATATATGGGAACATGGTAGGCATTGAACCAGGTGACTTACCGATGTTCAGCAGAAGCATGACACTTTGAGCAATAAACTAGTGCTTCTTCATAGCCAATATCACCGCATTTTTGGCAAACAATTTTCTGGTAAAAAAAGAAAGAAAGCAAAGGCAAGATTCTCAATCTATCACAAACCAAATGTAGTGCCTCAAGCGAGTAAATTCAAATAAGGGGGAAATTGAGCACTTTTGGGCAGGAGTGCGCACAGATTGGATTAATCCACAATCTGATCCATTACAATCCAACTGGACTGGATTGGATTGGACATTTTGCCTTGGATTAGGAAATGTTCAATTTGTTAAAAATTGGATTGGATTGGATTTAAACCTTTTCCAATCTGTAATTCATAAAAAATAATATTTGTATGTGTGTATACTATATTTTATCAGAGAAATAAATCATAACACTTATACAATATCTAACATAAATTTCCAAAATAATTCCCCCACTTACAAATATTTCCCTCCCAAGCTCCCCTACCCATCTTTCCTCCTGGTAACCCATCGAGAACCCTAAACCCCCATCGATGCTCCCCACTCCCCACTTCCCTTCTCTAGCACCAAGGACCCCCATTGGCCCCTTGCAATCGTTACATGCTCTCATCCTCTGTTTTTAGTATGAATTTTTTTTTTTAAGAAATGCCAACTACTTTGCGCTAGTAGGGAAAAAAATAAACTTTAAATTTAAATTTAGAATCTTACTCTTTAAAACTTTGCATCAGCTAATAGGAAAACATGTACAAAATCATGTACTATAAAAAAAAAGCCAATCCAATCCAATCCAAACTAATCCAAAATTTTACAAATAGAGTTGGATCAACCTAGACCTTAAACTGGATTGAATTGGATTGCAAAGTCTCAATCCAAAAAGAGTAAATTGGATTATGGATTTAGTAAAATCCAATCCAATCTAAGTCATGTGCACGGCTACTTTGGGGCATATTTGAACATTATCTGGTGGTTGAAGGGCTCAGATTTTCTTTTCTATGATGCAATTGGGTCCTGTACACCATAGCATGAGATCAAAATAGGCTTGATTGGGGTATTTGATCAATACTGCTAAGTGACATTGTAAAGTGGCTAAAAGCTAAAGAGTAAATAAATAGGGCACGAACTTGGGCTAAAGGCTCAGCAATCTAGGTAGAAGTATGCTAACTTATGCAAGATATACTCTTTATTTATCATTTAACCTTTATAAACAACAGGGTGCTCTATAGCAAAATAGCAGTGGGAAAGCAACTCACTTTCACACAATCATTACTTGGCATTACAAAACGTTGACCTCTTTTTAGAGGAGAAAAGTACTTTAACTCTTCTATATTCTTTCTCGTCCTGTCTATCTCTTTATATAAAAACACATGGTTTTTTCATTGGTCAATAAGTCCCAATTTTCTTAGCATGGTATCCAAGCGACGACTCTAGATTAGTGGACTGATATCACACCAATAAACCTAGCAAATGGGCCCGGCAAGCAAATTGTCTAAGTGCTGAGCTTGGGCTCACCAAATCATGCATTGGCTCAAACCAAAAACCCCCTAGTTTTGCTTTGACTAACCCTCCCATCCTAGCTTGGACCAATTCACCTAGGCCACAAATGATCATAGAATATGCTATTATTGTGTCAAATTAAGCTTCTTTTAGCCTAAAATTTCTATGAAACTCAAGAAATACAACATTAACATATTAGAAGAGAAAAATATAGGTGGAAATGTGTTTAAGTCTTAACCATAAAACACATAGGCTTTGTTTGGTAGGAGGATAAGGCTTATACCGGGATAAAGTACTGTAGGGATAAGTTGAAGAGTGTTTGGTTGGTGGTATAAGAATAAGTAGTGGGATAATATGATTGGGAGTGTGATGTGACGTTGGTGGATGATTTTTTAATATTTTGATATGAGTAGGTTAATGTGATATGATAAATATATTTTAATGGGTATGTTATGTTGAAGTGGATATATTTTATTGTATAGTAATGTTGATGTGATGTAGTGGGATAGTTTGATGTTAATGTTGATTAGTAGAGTAGAATAAGTTATATTCTTTGACTTCCGAATTAATTCAGTTGACTTCCTCTTATAATCCTTTGACTGAACCTTTATCCCATGGCAAAGCTCCTGCCAAACGGAACCCTACATTCAGTAATTTTCATGCCTTAAATGTGAAAATAAAGTTTAGAGAAGTTTCAAACCGACCTCCCTAAACTCCTAGATGGCAGCACCTACTTTAAACAACTCGATGGAGTTTTTTTTTAGAGGAAAAAGGAATATTACCGATCACTAGTAACCATCCAGCAACATAACAGCCACTATCCTTATCCTTATCCTTTTTAAGAAAGGCCAACGACTCCTTATTGAATTTAAGTCAAAACCAACCGCCACTCAACATGTCACAACAGCCACTACAGCCAACCCTAGCATGGCCTAAATGTTTCTTGCCACCAAGGCAACCTTTGCTAGCATTGCCTCATCAAAGACCAATCTCATAGGCATCACCCACAATCTAGCAACAACTTAGAAATCTTGCCTATTGGCATCACCCGCAACCTGGCAACTTACTGTCAAGCCACCTTTGCATCGCCCCTAATCTCGTGGCCTCCTAGCCTACACCACCACCTCTTCCAAGGCCCTATTCTGCTACCCTTTGTTCATCAAGGCATCATCTATACCCTTTTTCTTTTAATGCTTTAAAAAACCTCTATTGAAAATAAGTTTCAATTTGTCTCCTTTTTTGCTACTAGTTATTTGTTTGTTATGTGAGGGCCCACTTGTACTTTACCAAAATCCTTTATATTATAAGGATTAAGATTACATTAAGAAATTGACTCCCTATTTCTTTCTACTTGGTACCAAAGCAACGATCCTAGACTAATGTTCAATATCTATCTTGATTCATATACATCTTTCCTTCGCCACCAACAAAAACACAAAAGCCCTAACCCTATGTTTTATTGGTCAAAGGAGCACGTTCCTCATCGAAGAGTGTCACTACCACCATCGTCGAACCTTCAAGCACTCAGCAACCCTTCATCGACCTTCGCCGACAACCATTAACTGCCTCCATCTCAAATCCACCAAGCCTACTTCAACCTACGCGACTCCACAACCCTCAATAGGCCCCCTCAAAGATTCATTAAACCATCATAGGGTTTGGATAAGGCACCCAAGGCATTGTTGAGCCACCTCTTGCCTCCTTTTAAGGCGATTCTAAAGCCTCCATTGGTTGCCTCATGACTCTCAATGGATACCAGAGCCCTCCATGGTTGCCATCAATCCCCCACTACCACCTCCTAACTTGTTGCATGGTTCCCACAGTAGATGTACCCTAAATTGATGCATTAAACACTCAAGTTCATTGTTATTAATCCATTTAAGCCTCAGGAGGGTTGATGATAGCTTCTGAATATGCATTAAAGGTGGTATCACAAGACATGATGAAGTTTGTGGACTAAAAATAGCCCTTTCTTCAATCAAGTGGTGAAATTGAAGGAGACATTCCTAATGGTCGTAGAAGGTTGCAACAAGGAGCACATCTTCATCTGGAACCCACATAAAAGAATGGCAAAAATGCCACATAGAAGAACAAAACCATGATTTAAGAAAGGAATATGAACACAATCATCCCTTTATCTCAATTTTATTCAACCCCCAAAGGCCTTATTTAAGAAGTATAATGCATGTCAATTAATCTGTACTTGTAAGAATCAAAAAGCATGTAGAAAAAGAGGCCACTCTTCTAAAGTCCCTTGCTATCTTAAGGCCCAAGTATGCTACTGCTTGCATATGCTGACTACGCAAGAGCTTCCCAGCCTTGAGGCATATAGCAAGATTAGTCATCAACATCAATCTTAGCCCCTAGTCCTAATAAACGTGGTATGACCTCTACACATCGATGTGGAACGGGGCATGCCCTCAAAGCAGAGGATGACCTATACCTATGGCAAGAAGTCGGATCATATAAAAAGTAATTGTTGGAGAAAGCACGGGTGATCGTCATCTGCTAATCAAGTAATTGTTATAGGAGAGACATCTAGTGATATAATCACGATGGCTTGTTCAAATTATATGAGCCATTACAGCACATCTCGTAGTTTACACCTTTCCCTGACTCCCTCTACACCATCTATTACCTCAACTATAATTATTACACTAACTCTTCATGTATGCTGACTGCTTTCTCAGCATAGACTAATGACATATGTGATTCAGATAAACCTAAATATGTTTTTACTCACAAATGCTAAATGTTGAAGCTTCCCACTCTTATGCATATAAAAGGATGAATCATCTAATTGTTCCCCCCACCAGTGATGTGCATGATCCTCAAATGTTGACATCATCTGCCAATCATCATTGAGGACATGGTGCATCCTCTACTCGTGAAAGTGGGAAGAGGCATGACTCTGAGAGCAAAAGGCACACTCTACATACCTACTGCAACAAGCTATGTCATACATAGAAAGTACCTATTAGACAAAGCATGGACAACCAACATCTATTAATCAAGAGTTACTACAAGAGACAACTAAAGATACAATCATCATGATCATTCAGACTATGAGCTCTTACAATATACTTCACAAGTGACACCTTCCATAACTATTCTTGCACCATCTACTACCTCAAATATAGCTACCGCAACTACTTTTTCAACATATACTTGATTGTGTGTATGATTCATATAGACTCATCGATTCTAAACTGTTCCATCATTTATGTGGAGATCAACATTGCTTCAATCATCTCCATTCTGCATCTGCAAGTTCGATAGTTTAGTGGCAGATAAAAGACATTCTCCCATCACCAATCAAGGGAGAGGTGGTGGTTACAATCACCATAGCAGATTGATCTTCTTGTTCCAAATTTTCTTATTAGCTTACCATCCAGTAGAAAGAATTAAACCGTTAGGCCATTATATCTTTCAAGATATGTTGCTAGAAAAAATGATCGGTGGTAATTGTGAAGGAGGGGGAGTGCATCATCTTCTTTAGTCTCCACATACTGCCACCAATTTATCGTTCCTACTACTACTACATCTACTCTTCAACAACACCTGCATCTGGGTAATCTTCATGCTCAACTTCATCTGATCATTCCTCAACTTTCTCCTATTACAAAGATTAAGCATGCTGCCTATCAGATCGAGAAGCACTATCAGAGCTCTTTTTCCCCAGTTAGAGTCTTAGGCCATGATCCTTGTTTGAGTTAGTTCATATGGATGTTTGAAGACCCAATGAGCTAAGCCACCAATATTATCTTGCTTTAGTTGATCACTTTTCTCAATTGTCTTGGATATTTCTTTTAAAGCAAAAGTCCGTTGTAGGTTGTCATTAAAAATTTCATTTTGGAAATAAGATGTAGTTTGGTGTTAGTATCAAAATTGTTTGTTTTGATAATGAATTGGAGTTTTATATCCAATTTTTGCATAATTTTTATAATATATCAAACCACATGTTCATAAACTTCACAATAGAACGGCATTGCTAAGTGTAAACATTGTCATATCTTAAACATTGCTGCTATTGTCGATTCACAATGGTATGTCTTTTATGTACTATGGTGATACGATTTTGATACCCTGTTATCCTACTAACTGCATGCCATCATTTGTCCTTCATGAATACGTATCTTTGCAACTTTTGTATCCTAATGGGACTTATCTTTGTCCACCCTTGAGCATTTGGTATGTGGCCTTTGTTCATCTCTTAGGTCCTAGTTGAAATAAGGCATAACATGCCTTTCATGTAGCACGGTATGCCTTTTATGTACTATAGTGATACGATTTTGATAACTTGTTATCCTACTAACCCCATGCCTTCATTTGTCTTTCATGAGTAGGTATCTTTGCAACTTTTGTATCATAATGGGACTTATCTTTGTCCACCCTTGAGTATTGGGTATATGCCCTTTGTTTATCTCTTAGGTCTTAGTCGAAATAAGTTGGCCCCTAAAGTAGTGAAGTCAAAATAAGTTAGCTCCTAAGGCAGTAACATGAGGCTATTTAACGAATCAAAAGGGATATAAATGCTATGACTCTATCCATCAGCATTACTATGTTAATGCCGATGCAGCACCTACGCCTATCAAACCCACTCCTTTAGAGGATATTTCGATCTCTGAACCTACCATGTATCTGATCCTACTATTGTTTATTAAAATCCTATTCCCCTTTCTAAGCCTACACATACATTATCCACTGAGGTGAGCATAGATTTATTGTCTACAATTATATGGTGGACAATGATGTTCCAAGTTCCTAATAGGTAGAGTAAATGACAGTGAAGAAGGTACTAGACAAGTGTACAAAAATCAATACTCGGTGTTTAGTCAGTGAGGTCACCGACTAAGGAGTATGCAATCTGTAAGGATTAATTAGTTAAGTATTTTTTAATTTTTAAAATTTTTAAAGTTATTATATATATACTATTCTACACATATATATATTGAAATTATGCACATATGTCTTAGTATTTTTTTTTGCATGCACATTTTATCAATAAACAATGAGGATATAGATTCCTCAAAGAAATCTTCTTGCATATGAAATAAACCAACACTTAGTGTATTATAAGCTATACATTGAAAGTTGAAAATAACATGGTAACAATTATGAAATTAAATATTATCAATGAATGAAGTACAACCATCATAAAAAAAATTAGAAGACTAAAATGACTATTGACAAGAACCATAATCAACAAGGACAACCAAATCAACAAGAAAAAAAAATATGATCAAAATAGAACATAACCAACAAAAAAAAAGACATGAAAACTTCGGAACAAGTGCTGAAATAAAAGAAATTAGGGTGAAAAAATGAATTGAAAAATATAAGAAAAATGATAAAAGAAAAATCCAACATGCCATATTAAATGAGGCCAACGTATCATATTTAAAATAAAACACCTTCACAAGAAATAAAAAAGGGAAAAGAAAAAAAAAGCCAATATGTGATATTCAATCGACCAATTAAATTGATTTTTATAGCCTTGGGACTAAATGCTGATGGTCAACTTGTCTCGACATTTTTGGACCGTGCATCCCATATCTAATATGTATGCATGACTTCAATCTTCCTTCAAATGCTTCTGCAATGCCTTGTCTAGCATGCATATTCCCATACAGATCATCAATAGGCCATAGAGGAGGAAATGTCCACCCTTATATCACATGGAACATGGGAGATAACATGGGAGATTATAGTCCATCACACAATGCTATAGTAGTAGGTTCCAAGTGGGTATTTACGATCAATAATAATCCAGATAGGACAATTGTTAAATACAAGACCAAGCTCATAGCCAAGGGTTTTACGAAAAACTATGGAGTAGATTTACCCCGTACCTTCTCACCAATGGTTAGTCTTCCTACTATTAGGATATTGATATACATTGTTATTCATGGTGAGTGGCCTCTTCACTAATTAGATGTAAAGAATGTCTTTCTACATAGTGACTTACAAGGGGTGGTATACATCCAACTTCTACCAAGATTCAAGTCTTAGAGGGAATACAACCTTAAGCAAAATCCTAAGGCTTGATTTTGGAAGCAATGTGAAGTTGCTGAGACTAATGATTTAGGTGCCGACATGCTGCTAGCATACCGCTGATACGACCCTTTTTTGAAACCTAGCATATCGATATGAAAATAATTTTGATATACAAGCGTATCACCAATATATCAAGGTTGCCGATGATATGCCAATGCCGTGCCAATACCGGTGCCAATGGTTGATGCTGCTCCTGTTGCCCCTGCAGCTGCTGCTTTATTGCTCCTGCAAGCTGCAGCTGCTACCTACTGCTCGATGGTGGTGTGACGGCAACAATGCCACGATGGGTCTTGACTCCTAAGTCTCAGCAGTGGTTTAGCAGCGGCACTGTAGCTCACGAGTCACAATCGAATAGGGGAGAGGTGGTGATTTGTTGCTCACCTTACATATACACAAAGGAGAAGGGAGAAGGTGGGTGTGTTGGTGGGAGAAAGGTGAAGAGATGAGATAAGGAAGGAGGAGATGGTGAGGAGATGATATATATTACGTTATGACTTACGAGTGCTACTGGAATAAGATGAGATGAGGCAAGGGAAAAAGAGGAATGAGAAAGGGACTTCTTGTTTGGAAAAAAGGGAGAGGCTTGTTTGGAAGGAATGTATGACGTTACATTCTTGGTTTTTCTGATTTCCTAATGTCTCAGCAACTCTACATAAGGTCCTCCAAATTTTATTGTCTTTTAAACTTTTATTTTGGTTGGTGACTTGGTGATTGGTATACTATGTTGACTTTGATTTACGTACTGATTCAAGGCTTGTGTTTTCATATGTATGGCCTTCTTACATAACCTTTTGAGGTTTATAATTAGTAATTTGTGATTTACTTACAATTTTAATCATTTTAAGTAAATTTTGTCAGCATTTGTCGGTATGCATTGGCACGCCATCGACGTGCCCTCGATACAAATAATTTTAGGCTATCGATGACCTCGATAATTTGACGTCGATACACCGGCATTTCCACGACATGCCCACAATACGTGCACTTGGAAATTCATCGACACGACATCGATATCGAACTTCAAACCTTAGCTGAGACACTTGGTTTTCGCATGTGATCTTCATATCATTCATTTTCCCTACAGGGGGCAACAAAGGGTCTCGTAATGCTAGTGTATGCTAATGAGATAATGAAAAGGTCGGGTAAAGAACCTAGCATCTTTCCCCTTCCCATGCCTCTTCTTCATTAAGGATAGAAGGTCATTAAATCATGTCGTCAAAGAGAATCAAGTAGGCCTAACAAGGTCCTGGGATGCATCTCACGCTCATAGGCCATTGAGATCACCTCCTCTGTAAGCTCACCAATCCATGTAGACATTCAAGTCGAAGATTTAAAGGTCCTTAAAAGAAACTGAAGATAAGTACAACTTTTCCATACTAGATATGCTTTTTTCAGGGCTATCTAGGAGGGGAAGAAGCATATTAGAAGGCAACAAGGCAAGGAAGTCATCAGCTTCAATAAGCTTAGGAGGTCAAGCACTGGCTTTCTTTTTCCCCTCCCCAGTCAGTCGATAGAAGAGAAGGCGGCAGCTGGGTATAAAAAAAAGAGGTGTCATGAGGTGAGGAAGCATAGCAACATATTAAACGAAGGATTCTATCGTACTTTCCTGACTTTTCCCTAAGAAATCAAGCTTGAAAGGAAAAAGGTTGTGAAAACCAAGTAGTAATAAGAAAGGGAACCCAACTCAGAGGAAAAAGTAGGAAGGGAATCGACTGTGAAGGAGAAGAAAGAAATCAAGAAAGGGGACACTAGGTTTCTTCCCTGCTGCAGGGCTCTAATCCAAGTAAAGGCATGAAGTCCAGTGCCTCACCCACCTCCTCAACTTGCATCTACTTTACACACAGGCATGGAACAGGGCTTTCAGCAAGCTCTCTATCGATTCCTCCCCAAGGTGAATCGATAGGGTACAAGGGCTAGAGGTGAGCATGGGCATCCTCCGCTCTTTCCAAACTGGAAAAGTACAAGGAAAGGCCCCTGCGTTTATGATGGTCTGGTATCCTTGCCTGGTGGTGAAAGAAGAATCTTGAGATTCATAAGTCAGGTAGACGAGAAGCAAGAAAGCAAAAGGAATGAATTCCCATATTCCTACTTAATGGAATAGAACTGATGGAAGGACATGTAGTATGTCTAGTAGAAGGGGCCCTTGACTTCTACACACTCCCTAATCCTTGCTATCCTTTCCATGCTTGCTTCCTTTTCCCAAGGGAATGAAATCGAGTAAAGAACTTGAGGTGAGAAGGATCAACATGACTCTTACCCTTTCTTGAGGCAGAGGCTATGATAGGCGAAGTGGCAATCCATAAGGAAAAGGCAATCATATCCACTCTTTCTTTCTGAATCTACCTTCTTTCATAAGGCTTCATTCATTCCCTAGGGAAGCAGGGGAACGACATAGTACGAGATGTCCATTAAAAGGAATGGGGAGCCATGTACAGCATTTAGCACCAGCGATAGGAAAGCAAGGAAAGGGATTAGGGTTGCTTGCCCTTCTCAACTCTAGTTCTCATTAGAGTTCACGAGGATGAGAGAAAAAGGAAGGTTAGCACATGAAGAAACACCATAAATCAGAAGGCATGAAAGTGGCAGGGAGTGCAAGAGTAGGCAACCAATAGTCGAGTGAGCTAAGGTTGATCATAAGGGAAGCATAAGCTACTTTGTGTCTTCGAAACTTCGCCGCTCTTATTCTATATACTATACACTACTTTCACAAACCTGGGACATTAATGAATGTAGTGAACGGGAAGCATATTCAAGGAAGGGCCTCCATCCTTCCCTCAGAGGAAGCAACATCAAGGAGAACTTTCATTCATGCTTGGCTCAGAGCTACCAAGAAAGCAAAGTGAAAGCCTGTCAATCAAGGAAAGGAATGAAATAAGGATTCTATTCATTCTACTTTCCTGAACCCGAAAATTCCCTGAGAAAGAGGTGAATCAAAAGAGAAAGCAATGAGTGGAAGGGTTAACTTGCTTTTCTCATTGGTTGTTTGGGGAGATGCAGAATGGGAAAGGGAAGCACAATCAATGTCTCTTCTGATGGAGGTGAGGAATGGGAGAAGTGGAATGGAGCAAAGTTAAGGACTAATAGCTACACAACAGCTTTAGCAAAGCAAGTTACAAAGCTCATCTATGAATAGTGAAGCAAGGTACAAGTGAAGCATGAATAACAAAGGAAGGCTCGTCTTCATCTCCTATGACTCACACTATGAAGCAAAACTGAGTAAGCTCATGCATCCAACTCACCAACTCAAGTCCCCATGTCGTAGGCCAGTTTCCTCCTTACCTAGCTTACTCTTCCTAAGGAAGGTCTATTTATTGATGGGCTAATGACAAGGATTGAACCCATAAATGGCGGATTCACAATCCACTGCCTTGATCCACTTGGCCACATCTGCCCATATCCCCTGGAACACAAGTTTCAGTCTCTATCCATGTCCTTTCACTTAAAAGATCCATTTTTTATGAGTGAGGTAGTTTGTTGTCTTTTTTTCGGAAGCAAAGCTTCAACAAGCAAGTAGAAGGGGTTGTTCACTTCATTAATTTGACTTCACGTTCCCACTAACCCAACCTAGACGACTTATTAATGGATCAAAGGCTCGTTAGCAAACAGCAAGCGAGCAGTAGCACCGACCAGGTGGGGATCGTACTAAACCCCAGATTGGTTGCTTTTAGGAGCAAATCCCCACCATTTGCTAACACTTCGACAAAGGGGAGCCAAAGTTACACACCCTACGCATCAGCTCTTCTCTTACAAAGCGAGGAAACAGGGCCAAGGAGTGGGGAGAACGTACTCTTCTATTCTACAACTCTAAAACTCTCTTTACCAGGCAAGACTCAAGAACTAACCACCAAAAAGCCCTTCGGAATAGGAGAGCCCCTTTGTGACCCCCCACCCTTTTTTTAAGCAATCTGCACTCTTGAAAGAATAGAAAAGAGGACTGCATACCTGTGTCTATGTAGACACCTCAAAGAACTCATGTATATACTCAACATCCAAAAATCTCTCAAATGGAAAGTTTTCTTTTCTTGTCTAATTCCGCTCAATTAAGTTTCCCATGTCGCACTAAGTTACAAATATATCCATGCGGTTCAAGAACACTTTAGGGTGAGTGCCTATTCGAACAAGTATGGTAAATGGGTTAGGAAATTCTGAAAGAAAAGAAATTGTCAAACCCAACAAGTGCTCTCCAAACCAAGCTAGTCTCCCATTACTAGGCTTACCACCCAACCTGGACTTTCATTCTTGTTATTCCTGCTATAAGGCCTCAAAACTATCAAGTTTGTTTTCAACCATGAGTTCCCATATGGCATAAGTGCTCATCGTGTCGGCCATCATTTGCCAGGTATATCAAGTTCTTGTCTAGCACATGGTTGGTGCACTAGGCTAATCGAGACTCCACCTTAATTAATCAAATCTAGCACCTTCTTCGAACAGTTAGCAACTTCTCTCCAAACTGGGCCCTCAAGTCATATTCCTCCATGTCCATTGATTTAAACTCCTTCCCCCTAGGACAACCTGAACCAAACCCAATGAACGAAATAAAAATTTGACTCTTGTAACCTTCAAGCTGACATCTTTTTCTATTCCCACCACAATAAAGACGCACAGAAAAGGTATAAGCAACGCATGGAGAATCAATTGAGAGTGTGACGATAGGGAAGAGAGCTTTTCCCCCTTGTTTAATCAAGATCAAACCCTACAAGTAAGCAAAGCGAACGAAGGTACAAAGTGTAGCTCCATAAAACAAGTTAGCACGGTGAAATGAAGAGAAGCGAAATGAGCTATGAGTAAACCGTTGAATAGCTCCGCAAGGTATGTGTGAAGTGAAGTAAAATGAAGCGAAACGAGGTTTGTCTCCTTGGCATCTGACTCAAACTTTTGACTTACACCAACAACTTGCCTTGCCAAGTAGGGCAAGACCAATTTTTGTACCTACTCAATCTGCCCCACCCAACTCCCGACCTAGTAACCTACCAAGCACTTGCCTGCAACTCTTGCCCCCTGCTTGGCAAGCTTCGCGCTCTTCCTCCTTACTATTCTCTCTACTAAGGCCTCCTCTCATTGCTTAGGACAGGATCCCTGCTCGCACCCACTTGTCGATACCATGCAAGCAATGATTTAGGTGCCAACGGCATGCCACTAATACGACCCTTTTTTGAAATCTGACATATCAATATGAAAATAATTTCGATATATAGGCATATCACTAATAATATCAAGGTTGCTGACGATATGCCAATCTCGTGCCGATACTGATGCCGACGGCTAATGCTGCTCCTGTTGCTCCTGCAACTACTCTATTGCTCCTACAGGCTACAGCTGCTACCTATTGCTCGATAGTGGTGTGACGGCAGTGATGCCGCAATGGTTCTTGACTCTTAAGTCTCAGCAGTAGTGTAGTAGTGGCACTGTAGCTCACAAGTCACGATCTGAGAGGGGAGAGGTGGTGATTTATTGCTCACCTCACATATACACAAAGGAGAAGGGAGAAGGTAGGGTATGTTTGTGGGAGAAAGATGAAAAGATGAAATAAGGAAGCAAGAGATGATGAGGAGATGTGTATTACATTACGACTTATGAGTGTAACCGAAATAAGATGAGGTGAGATGGAAAAAGAAGAAATGAGAAAGGGACTTCTTGTTTGAAAAAAAGTAAGGGAGGGCTTGTTTGGAAGGAATGTATTACGTTACATTCTTGGTTTTTCTTATTTCCAAATGTCTCAACAACTCTACATAAGGTCCTCCAAATTTTATTGTTTTTTAAATTTTTATTTTAGTTGGTGACTTGGTGATTAGTATACTATGTTGACTTTGATTTACGCATTGATTCAAGACTTGTGTTTCATATGTATGGCCTTCTTACATAACCTTTCAAGGATTGTAGTTAGTAATTTGTGATTTACTTGCACTTTTAATCATTATAAGTAAATTTAGTCGACATTTATCGATATGCGTTGGCACACCATCGACATGCCCACAATACGGATAATTTTGGGCTATTGATAACCTCGATAACCTGGCGTCGATACACGAACGTTCCCACGGCATGCCCACGATGCACGCACTTGGAAATTCATCAACACATCGCTATCGACACTTTAAACCTTGCTTACGAGGCCGAAGTGGGCTTAGCAGTCAACCGCCAATTCGTTTGGCGTACCAGGGTTCTTTCACTTTTGCTAGATCCATAGAGATACTACGAGTCCTCTATCCTAGATTCCCTTACCACGGCCATCTGGTTCACCAGTACTACCAAAAACTCTCATGCCTACTCCTTTGTTAAAGTCTCGATCTCGAACCACAAGGGCCCCAATCATGTTTCTAGTAGTGATTTAAATGCCGACGGCATGCATTTTTCGAAGTGGGCCGTGCTGACACAAAAAGAATGTCGATTCACAGGCGTGTCGCCAGCATGCCGACAATTTCGCCGGCATGTCGATTGGCACTGGGAGCGAGAGATTTGAATTTCGAAATAGGGGTGCGGGCGGGAGATTTGAAACTGGAATATTTGAGTATTTCAACATCATTTTGAGTATTTATTTATACACACACAAAAATGAGTATTTTAACATCATTTTGAGTATTTATGTGATTTTCTGTCGACATGTTGTCGGCATACCCTTGGCATTCCCACAGCGTGCCCTCGGCATGCCCATGGCATAGCCATCGAAAAACGGGCATTTCCACAGCATGCACACTTAGAATTTCATCGACACGGCATCGAAATCGACATTTCGAACCTTGGTTTCTAGTTTTCATTCCCGTCAACATACCTAAGGAAACTCGTGCTCTACCATAAGAACTTGGGGTCCATATCATGGTAAGGGTAAAAGGAAGTTGTCGATTCTTGTTCAAAAAAGGGACCAAAGGTCCTCGAATTATTAGCTCATTAAACCCAGCAGCTTTCATGAGTCGATCGTTTAACTGTCCCTCAAAGATAGGGTCAAGAAATGTCATGCATGGTCACCCCTATCCTTTCTATCCCACCGAGAAGGTTTAAGGACTTCCGCAACGGGCCATGCCACCCATGAGTAATGAGGAAAGTTGCATCCATCCCATCGCAAGCACCTACAATGTTATGATCACATTGGTTGGTCCTTTTTGATAGTTCAACGAACGATTACCCCTCCAACAAAGGTATAAATATTAACACTTCTCTGCCATTTAGATCAAAGAATTTATAGAGGAAATTGGGTTTGCAATTTCTAGAAATCACACGATTGTATAGCCAAAGGGAATACACCAAGCCTAAAATCATTCCAAGCACTGCAAAGGTGCTACTAAGCTATTTCTTTGGAAATCTCCTAAGAAATTCCCCAATAAACCTTCCTATACCAGGTAAACTCATATTGGCCAACAACAACAACAATAACAACCAAGCACTTTCCCACACTAAGTGAGGTCGGCTATATGGATTCTTTGCCTCCACACAGATCAATTTTGGGCCATTTCATGACTTAAATTAAAGTAATTGAGGCCATACTTAATAGTTTCCTTCCAACACTTGTTTGGTCTTCCTCGCCCCCTCTTAGCAGGTTCAACCTCAAACTTCTCGCATCTCCTGACTGGAGCATCTAATGGCCTTCTTTGCAGATGTTCAAATCATCTTAGGTATCTCTCTCATTTTATCCTATATTGGTGCCACTCTAATCTTTTCTCGAATAATCTCATTCGAAATATGATCCTTTCTTGTATGACCACACATGTATCTTAACATCTTCATTTCTGCCACAAACATCTTCTGCACATGCCTATAGTTGATAGCCCAACATTCAAAACCATACAACATGGTTGATCTTACCGCAACTCAATATTACTTTCTTTTGACTTTTAAAGGAACCCTCTTATCACAGAGAACACCAGATGCACCCCTCCATTCCAACCACCTTGCATTAATTCTGTGTAACATCTCCATCAATTCCACCATCTTGTTGGAAAATGGATCCCAAATACTAAAAGCATCTTTCATTGGAATACACTCTTCTCTAATTTTTACATCCATCCCTTCATTATTTCCTCTACTACTAAACTTGCATTCCATATACTCAGTATTTGTCCTACTTAGGCATAGTCCTTTAGCTTTCAGGGCTTCCCTCCAAAGCTCAAGTTTTCTATTTACTCCACCTATTGTCTCATCAACAAACACAATGTCATCAGTAAAAAGCATACACAATGACACCTCAGCTTGGATATACCTCGTCAACTCATCCATGACTAAGGCAAGTGAAATAAAAAAAACCATATACAAATTCGACAGGGTGCTCATTAAACCTCCACAATATCTATTAAGTCCAATACGATGTTGATCATATAGAACACCAACACATTGAAAAAGGGCAAGAGAAACCAATCTATGACTTAACATCAATAACATGCTATCTCCCATTCCCTATATGTTCAGGTTAAACATATCAATAGTCACTAGATTCATATGGGTTACTGAGTAGGCAATGATCTTCTTAAAACCAATCACCTTAAAGTAGTCAACAAAGTATATATTATAGCAATCGTGCTTAGAGTATAAATCTAAGGGGTCACATAAGTATTGAAAATATTAAAAACCCATAGGTTTCAAATTTTAAAAGAATTATTGCCAAGATGATTGATACAGAAATAGGTGCATGTACCCATAGAAATATTTGGCATCACTTACTAACTTATGTGGTTAATAAGATTTGCAAATCAATGGTTTGAATAATTAATAGAATAAAAATGGGTCCCAATAAAGTATATATACAGAAAATTGATATGTTGCCTCAATCTTTTTCTATCTAGAACCGTATATCCCAATGATAATGGTAGAGTCAGGAGTAACCCCAAAGCGGAATTGACCTAACCAGTGGTCATTCCAAAGCTCCAATGGGTAGCCACTCCTTTCTTAAGGTATCGTATATATGACTCTGTCCCAAGCTTCTGTCGTCGACCTTGTCATTAAACCACGATGCATGTATATTTCACCTTAACTCTAACTCCAATATTTTGCTTCTTGGGTGGTGGCAAACAATGCTACTTGCATTGCAGGGGATGCCCACCCACGAGACCTAGCCTACTTTCTGCCCGAAAGAGCCACTACCCCTCCCACTTCCTGTCAATTCATCTAATATTGCCAACAATCCATCTTCAGCCTCCTGGTGAACAAGTCGATCCTCCCCTCCATTTATTGGGTCCACTTGTCTGACGCTCGCTGATGAGCTCCCCAATGACCAGTAGGCAAGGCAACCTTATTTCATAATAAGACCTAAACAATTATCCCTACCCTTGAGATCTCCTGACCTTAAGTCCACCCCTAATCAGGGTTTCCTTTTGATCTCTCCTTTGTAGCCTTCCCAAGAATCCACACAAGTCCACACCCCCTTACCTGACGAGGAATCCATTCTCGCATACACACCTAGGAGCACCCCTTCCTGCATATCCATACAAAACCCAAGTAGGTAGGTCAAGATCCTACGAGATACCCACTAATAAGAGTACACACCCACGAAAAAAGATGTGGTTCAGTGGTTCAACTAGAAATGCTATGCTAGCACATAAGACAACCCCTCTTCTTGAAAGCTCCACGAGTCCCCAATGGGGGTTTACTGCACAGGGCCCCTGCAAAGGAAAACCTTAGTACCAATGAATAGAAGATGCTTAGCTCCGCACAACATAAGGATTAACATGCTTTCAGAAATAAAAAATAAAAAAAAAAGAATAGTAGAAGATCCAAGATGCAAAACACGACAATCATTAAAAATTCACAAATAAGAAATGCTATAATTTACTCTTTCCCTTAACTTTGAATACCATACCAACCAACTAAAACAAATTGGAATCAAATATGTGGCCTATATCATGAAGAATAATGAAATATCGTCTATACCCATAAGGATCGAATTGTAGCTAAAGATCAAGCAAATACAAAAAAGTAATCATAGAGGTGCCCTGACCATTCAATGGTATTAGTCATATTCTTGAATTTGGAATAAAAAGAAGAATAATGCTTCCCAGGACATAGAAGACCATTGAGATTCAAATAGTTGGACATAGAGTAGAATTGAACATTGACGATGACAATAGTAAAAAGATGGGGCATTAAATCCCTTTCCAATAGGAGCCTAGCAATGCAAGTAAGCTTCACATCGATCTTTATAAGCAAGTAGGTTCCAATACACCTCCCACCCAGCCCCCTTGAAGCCCTTACGGACCCTTATGCCACCTATTATCCAAAAATTGGTTCGGTGCCCAAGTTATCAAGTTCAGTGACCTTCAAACTCCGAACCAAACCACCATTTCGTTGAGAAATGGAGCTAAGGCTCAAAACCTCACCTCTCAACCAGCCTGATCTCCCCATCCACCCTTTCAGTCTATAATCATTTTAGCCAATAGGTAGAAACTTTCCTATGCATATGAAGTGCAATGGAGTGAAACAAAGCGAACAGCATACGAAGTGAAGCGAAGTGAAATGAGGCAGAGCAAGGTATGAGTGAAGCTTTGAATAGCGAAGGTAGGTACAAGTTTTTCACAGCAAAAAGAGGTACAAGTGAAGCCAAGTGAAACGAAAAACGTACGAAGTGTAGCGGAGTCAAACGAAATGAAACGAGGCTTGTCTCCTTCACATCTGGCTCACTTCTTCGCATCCAAGTCAATGCTCCACGAGTAAAGCTTATCTCCCTCACATCCGACTCCATAGACTCACAGCTTAAGACATGGAATTTGCATTTGGGAGATGGATCACCTCCATTATTCACCCTGCACCCACAAGAGTTTTGCACTGAAGAATTTTGGCAAATCATTGCCTTGGTGCCCTAAAGAAGTGGTGCTTTCTAGTTACAATATTCAAGAGATCCATTAGACCACCTCATCCCTGTTGCATCCTAATGTTTTCAATATTGCACACTCACCCACCACAGAAAAAGCTCCACAATCTCACAAAATACATAAGCCTACGAAAGAAAGTCCTTTCCAAGCAAAGAAATCAATAAATTATTGTACACATGAGTTTGGATATCCTAAGTCACAGCAACTAGGTTGTTTTGACCTTTCACTACCATATACCTACTTCAACAGAAGTATGTTCTCATTCTCATAATGATTTGAATGCCAATCACAAGCATCAATGTGCACCTCAAACCTAATAAAATGAGTAGCTACACATGTACTGATAAAAGAAGAAATAAAAGAAAAATGACTAGTGTGTGGCATATATACATCAAAGAATGAGTGGTTCTACACGCTCCTATGCTAGAAATCAAGGATTTCCAATACTACTTGTTGCGACTTTGGAACATTGACAAGCCTACCTAACCTTGTGGAAATAATCAAAATTCACCTTTGTTACGAATGCGCGCTTCAGACTTATTTTAAGAGGTCCGAGAAGTGATCCAGACGTCTGACCAGACATCTGGAACCACTTCCAGACGTCTAGAAATTGGTTATTTTTTGCACCAACGGTTTCGTCTGCGCGCCTGAGCGCGCAGACCTGCAAACGCTCTCTCTTTTTCCTTCTCTCCTGCGGCCGCAGACCACCCTATCCCGCTCTCTCTCTCCTCCTCGCGCGGCCTTAAAAGGCCACGCCCTCCCCCTCACTCCCGTCACCTCCGCCCCCTCCCTCTTCTCCTTCCAGTCGGTGCACGAGAGCGAGCGCGAGTGAGCGGCGGCGGCGACAGCCGCGGCGGGTGCGGGAGGAGGTGCTGCGCAGGGGAGGAGGCGTCGGCTGTGAGGGCTTCAGTCTGCCGGGGCAGCGGGAGCCGGCCGGCGGGGAGCGCAACAGACGCGGGGTGGAGCGGCAGGCCTGCTACAGCTCGAGCAGCAGGCGAAGCACTCGCAGCGCGGCCGTGCATCACGAGCGGAGGACGAGTTGCGCCCTGGTTCTGGAAACTTTTCCAGAATCAAACGTTTGCGCTGATAGCCAAACGACGGGAACGACGTCTGGAAGACTGTCCAGACGTCTGAAAGGTGAGTTTTTCCCTCTTCTTCCTTCCCTACAATTGACCGTACTAAGAGAGAGGAAATGGGTACGCGCAGGGTCGGAGATTCGCATCCAACGCGAATCAGACGTCTGGCTGAAGTGACAGACGGCGGGAATGACTTCCAGACGTCCTGGGTGACCATCAAACGTCTGGGAACTAGGCCAGACGCCCCCGCAGGCTTCTGGACGTCTGAGAGCCCACGCAGAGCGAGGTAATTCCCTGATCCACTTTTTAAGACGTCTGGAAGAAGTTCCAGACGTCTGATTTTAAACTATTTCGTCCCGTTTCGGGCCCGTTCGGGCTCCGTTTCCCGCATTTCGAGTTGCATTCTTTTCGGAATTACATCATCTACCTGTCTACAGTAGCTGTATACTGTTTTGAGAAGTTCCTTGTGTTTGATCCTTGTGATAGGACCGCGTTCCGTTGCAGTCTCGGGGGTTGCGGAGGCATGCGAGATTCCCGACCACGCCCCCAGTTCGCCTGTTGTAACCGGTAGAGTGGCTTTAAGTATAATCTGTTAAATTATGAAACCATAAATAGAACCTAAGACATTGCATGAATCCTAAGAATGAGAAATAAATTGAATGGTAGATTCCTAAGGTGTTGCATGAATCCTAAGGCTGGAAAACTAGATTGTATGATAGATCCTAGGATATGACATGAATCTTAGGACGGGAAAACTAGTGGAATGTATGAATACTGTAGTCTTGGAAAATGTGAAAAGGAAATAATAGCTGCCTGTGAATTGAATTAACAGCTGTCTGTTATGAATAAATGAACATAATTAAGAATATGAGGTGTATGAACGTGAAACTGGAATGGTGAAACTGGAATGTTCTGAGTTAAAGAGCTAGAACCCTATAGGGAATTAGGAGTAGAACTCTTGGAAAGTGAATGGAATAGAATTGGGGAACTGAGCTGGCCCTTGAGTACGGAGTACCAAGGAGAGCGACTGTCCCCCATGTTTAGTGCAGAGCGGAGCCAGTCGCCCCAGGGACCCAGGGTTAGGACTGGCCACTCTATACCGACTTGCTGGCCCTCGTGTACGTAGTACCGAGGAGAGCTTCTAGTGTATAGAGGTACTAGCTACCCCACGGACCCCGAGGTTCTGCTAGCCTACCACACCGACTTGTTATGCACACTGGGGCAAACCAGGGTAGTCAGGCGAGGGTGCGCGGACTGTGGAGGGGCAAGGCCCCTGTTTGGTTACTGTGGAGGGGTTGGACCCCTGTTACTGCGAGAGCTCTGCCCTGTACTGGTTCTGTACTGTGCTTTGAGCGCACTCGTTAACGGAAATGACTGACCGCGTGCCAGTGCGGGTTAGCTACCCGTGCGTTTACCGCGCGTGCCGTAGTCACCGTTACGTCTGTCAGTGACCTTGGGGTGGTTGACTGAGAGTAGGATCACCACGGGGGACTCTTCAGCCAAGAGAGCACCACGTGCTACTTCTACTGTTCGGAAAAGACTGCAATCAAGATCGTTCCCACGAGGAACATTCGAGATCAAGTGAAGGATCTGAAAAATAGATAATTGTGAAACAATAGAAAGACATAAATAAAGAAGAAAGAAAATTTAAAACAGCTACTGTACACTTTACTGTTTCTTTAGTTTAGCTGACACTCTACTCAGCGTTTTGCTGACATGTTACACTCGTTACCTTTCAGGAGCAGATGTTGAGCAACCAGGGTCAGCGGCTGTAGAGGACGCTGGGACGAGTAGGGTCCAGTAGAGTTACCACTGTTCTCTTGTACCTCTTTTCGATTCCACTGTAGTGAGTAGTTCTTGTTTCCGTTATACTTTTCTTTACCTGCAGTTCATATTATATTATGAATGTTGTTCTACTGTTGTGATGGTATATACTGTAGTGATTTCTTTCCTTACTGCTATATTTCTTACTGTTAGTTATATTCATGCTGAATGTGATTTATTTTACTGCTCTTTTGGTTACTTCCTCGTTGGACGACTAGGTCTTGGGATTAGTCAAGTCAGTCTGGTTCTCGTGGCCGAGTAGGATCCAGTAGAGTTACCACTGTTCTCTTGTACCTCTTTTCGATTCCACTGTAGTGAGTAGTTCTTGTTTCCGTTGTACTTTTCTTTACCTGCAGTTCATATTATGTTATGAATGTTGTTCTACTGTTGTGATGGTATATACTGTAGTGATTTCTTTCCTTACTGCTATATTTCTTACTGTCAGTAATATTCATGCTGAATGTGATTTATTTTACTGCTCTTTTGGTTACTTCCTCGTTGGACGACTAGGTCTTGGGATTAGTCGAGTCAGTCTGGTTCTCGTGTCTCGTAGAGACTTGGGAATCGGATCGTTACAACTTTCCTGATGAGAACTAATTATTTATAAGATCCTTTCACCCACCATTCAAGCAACAGTAGTGGCACAAACTCATTAGCAATGAAAAGGTGACCAAGAATGAGAAGAAGGAAGTTGACCACAAGCCAACCATTAGTCAAGAGATCAAAATGTCATTTGATTTATCTTGCCCCTACACCATACCCATCAATCAAAAATCCCGCATATTGAAAGTTGATAGGAAAAATGAATCATCCAATCTTATTCTAGAACTCCCTGTACATTTATATAGAGGTAAAAAGAAATTACATAAAATACCCTTACATAAAGAGAAATAAAAAGAGTCTCAAAATAACTCAACACTCCCCCTCAAACTGAAGCATAAGCATCAAACATACTCAGCATAGAACATACGATCTTAAGTAGCTTCCTGAAGAGTGCTTTAGTGAAAATATCTGCAATCTGATCTTTAGTATAATGTAGGGTGTGTAGATCTTTTATCTACAATGGCCTCTCTTGTGAAATGGTAATCAACTTCAATATCATAGTTCGCTCATAAAAAATAGGATTATTGATGATAAAAGTAACAACCTGATGAGGAGATGGTGAGGGAGAGAGACCGAGAGCGGGAGCGAGACCATAAGGGGGGAGATTCCCCAAGAGGGAAGGAGTCCATAAGGAGGGGGAGGAGGCAGAGCTAGGGGAGGCGGCTAGATGGATCGTGGTCATAAGGAGGAAGGGACAGTGGCAACCTTAGGACAACTATGGAGTTGGTAAACGAGGAGCGCGGGAGAACGGGAGATGTTACAGATGCCTTGACATCGGCCATTGGGCTCAAGATCAAGGTTTTAAATATCGATATCGATATTGTATCGACAAGTCAAAAAAGGGATATATCGGGGATATATCAGGGATATATCGCTGATATCAGTGAATTTCAGGGAAATCGCTCAAAAAGGAATAAAATATTAAAAAAATATTTAAAATTAACATTTTTATGAGTAATACATCATAAAAAAAACGTGTGTGACCCACACCCAGTGTTTCCCCCTTCCCACCCAACAACCTTTTTTAAACCCAGTGTTTCCCCGTCCAACAACCCAACAACCTTTTTTAAACCCAGTGTTTCCCCGCCCAGCAGCCCCTTTTCCAGACCGAAGCCCCTTTTGAACCCAACCTCTCCCGCCCACCCAACACTAGCATCTCAACGATATATCGCCAATATTTCGACCATGTCATCCAGTATATCGGCGATATATCGATGATATCCTAGAAAAATGATACAGCAAGTGATATCGATATGCCCAAACCTAGTAAAATCGATATATCGTCGATATATCGTCAATATATCACCGATACATCCAACCTTGCTCGAGATTGCCACGATCCTTGAAGATGTTAGAGGTGCGATGGGTTCGGCCACTAGAGCATGGTGTACAACCATGGGAAAGGTGATGGAACCCTGCCTCCTCCACCGGCCCCACCATCAGCCAAACGAGTGCCGCAAGCAAAGGTGGATGCGTTGTGGCCTGAAGAGTTGGTCACTCTGCAAGCGGCGATCAAGGAGGGCTTAGTTGGAGAGGTGGCGGAGGGTCGGGTGCGCCTTAAGGAGATCACCACAGCTCTAGGAAGCTGCTCGAAGGAAAAGAGGTTGGAGGTCATGGACTTCGATGAAGGGAAATTTTTGGTGCTCAGGCTCCCCTCATCAAAAAGGGATCAACTTTGTTTCAAGGAGCTCTTGTTAGAGGCAGGGAGGTTGAGGTGGCCGATACCGTGCCTCCACAACAGCGCGTCGCAAGAACGTCCACCAAAGAGACCACGACTAGAGGTGTTGATCTCCTGGATTCCCTGGTGGCTCAGGGCGGTGGAGGTGGTTCAAGCGGTGGTGGTGTCGTTTGCTTAGCTCAGGGATTGTACGAGTGCGAGGCTCTCTGCAAAACCTCTGGTGGTTGTAGTGGAGCCGAAGGTGGGCTTCTCATTGATGAAGTACTTCTCCGCCATGGGGGCTCTTCTTGGGTAGTAACGTGCTTGCCATAAGGGGAAATGACGCGCGAAGGTGTGGCCGAAACTCCGACGAAGGTGGGGGCGTAGTAGCGTCATGGGGACCAACTAAGGCATGTAGACCAAAACAAAAGGCAAAACATCAAGTCACTGACATGAAGCCATTACCCGAGGCTTCCGCAACGATTACGTACACAGCCGCATTGACTGCAGACGCTTGCACGGCACCTTCGGCAGAGAATGGGCATGGGGGAGCAAAACAGACGAAGGACAGAATGCCCTCACCCATTGAGGTCCACGCAATTCTGAATGGAATGGAGGTGCTAGATGCTCGCTTCGGGCAATAATCCAAAGACAAGGATCTGATGTGGGCAAGGGTTCGACTAAGGCTGGGAAATCGGGTTCGGAGGGGGACCCGACTTGGATTGTCCAGACGAATATGGGCTCGAAGGACGCTAGGGATGCTGCTGCCGTGGTTTCTTAAAGACCATCATCAACTAATCCACAATGGTCCCCGCGGGATATGGATGCTGGGGATCGCACATAAGACCCTCCTACGGCGAAGGGGCCTCTCCCCCGATGTAAGTCAAAGGCAGTGGAGGCCTCGCACCACGACAGTGAGGCGTTAGAGGAGATCGCTCACTTGTTGTGGTCACCAGGGTAGGACTCCAGGGTGTTGGCGTCGAACCATCCAATGGCAGGTCAAAGCGGCGACTAGTTGGAGGTCACTCTGGCGAGGTGGTGGCCACATGTTGTAAGGAGAGGACGAGGTGGTGGCCTTCGGTACAACTAAAGGTGGAAGTTTGGGAGGGCCAGTCATGGGACCCAGGTGGTGGTAGATGGCTGCGGGGGGCCACCGCCGGCTCCACGGCAACCGTCAGGTGTGCTGAACCAGGCTGATGAGGTGTGTCGAAGGCGAAGGCGAAGGCGAAGGTGACGGGCTTCCATCCGACCGCAAAGGAGAACACTTTCAATGGCCCATCGAGGAGGTCGGTGTTAGGGGGTTACATCCATCAGTGGAGGGTAGACGTTGTGCTGCTCCAAAAGATGAAGCAGGCTACCTGTGATGGGAGGATGTGGAGAGAAATCAAGGGTTCTTGGATGGATGGCTTTTAAGCCCTCAATGCAGCTGGCCAAGCAGAGGGGTAAACTCTTGGATGGCCCAAGGACACATTCACTCTAGAGGACTACTTCAAAGGAAGTAATGTCATTTCCGCCAAGTTGGTAAGAAGAGGAGACGGGGCCAGGATGGTTGTTACGAGTGTGTATAGTCCATCTGATGCTCAAGCGAGGGGTGTGATGTGGGAGGAGCTTGCAACGATGACGATGGAGTGTCACAAGTCTCCATAGCTGATTGGAGGAGACTTCAACATCACGTTGCAGAGTAATGACAGGCCTAATGGAAGGGGAAGACAGGATCCTAGGTCTGAGCACTTCGCAGAGTTTGGGGCCCTACACGGACTTCTCCACTTGATCCTAGCATCCTGTGTGTACACTTAGAAGAGCACCAGCGACCAGAAGTCCAAGATTGATAGGTTTCTGTCCAACATGGAGATGGCAAAGGTATTTCCGTTAGCAAATGTTTCACCTATGGAGCGGCCCTTCTCGGATCATACGCCTCTTATGTAGAGGTCAAATGAGGGGATTTACTTTGGCACCTATTTCAAATTTAACCAGTCCTGGCTGATGGAGGAGGGCTTCAGGGCCATGGTGAAGTGGAACTCCATGAAGGTGGAGGGGTCAGTCGCGATTCGATTGTCAAAGAAGATGACCAGTCTATGGGAGCACCTAAGGGTTTTTAGGAGAGAGCTCAAGGAGTCCAAGCGTGGTACGAAAGTAGAGGCACTCGCTGAGAGTTCAAGAATTGACAAGACGATCATGAATCGTTACCTATGGAAGATAAAGAGCACTGGATGAGAATGTCACATGTAGTGCAGGAAAAAGATAAAAAAGCAAAGGTGGAGTGGAGGACGAGGTCAAGACAAAAGTGATTAAGAGAGGACGACTCCAACACCAAGTTCTTTCACCAGGTGACGTCGGCTAGGAGGAGGAACTGGATTAAGAAGCTGTTGGTCAATGGGGTAACCTACTTGGGCAGGGAAGTAGGAAGGGCAACAACAGATTATTTTAGGGAGTTCACGAGGAGGCACAGAAGGGGGAATTAAAGGTGGAAGGTCGAGTATGTGCAGAGCATTTCAATAGACCATGCATCGACCCTCACGACTACCTTCACGGAGGATAAGGTGAGGGAAGCAATGTGGGGTCTCAATGAGGGGTGCCCTAGTCCAGATGGATTCCCAGTCATGGTCTATGGTCAAGGTAGAGGTGGTGCAGATGGAGTTTGCGGCAGGAAACAAGGGGTTTGACAAGCTAAATAGTTTCTACCTTTTCCTACTGCCTAAGAAGGAGAAGAGGCTATTGAGGATTTCACGCCGATTGCTCTGTCTAATGTTATGTATCTTATTGTCACAAAGGTCTTGGCTAACAGGCTTCGTGGGCTCCTTGGTGGCTTGATTTCACCCGTACAAACAGCTTTCGTTCTGGGGAGAGGTATTCTGGATGATTTCATTGTAGCTATGGAGGCCTTGGCTGCTTCGAGGAAGGAGAAGAGAGGCTTTTCTTTGGAAAATTGATTTTAGCAAGGCCTACGATTCCGTACAGTGGGATTTTCTGTGGGCCTTCCTTGTTAGAAGGGGTTTCCCCCAATCTTGGATAGATTGGATGAAAAGGTGTTACCGCATCCTTCTCGGTACTGATTAATGGGAACCTTGCAAGAGGTTGGGTGCAGCCTAAAAGGGGGGTCAGGCAGGGTTGCCCTCTCACCCCCATGCTATTTGTCTTGGCAACGGACGCCCTTGCAAAGGTGACTCATAGGTCCTATGCTAGGGATTTCATTAGAGGCTTTGGGTCGGTGATAGAAAGGAGGTACCAATGCTACAATACGCGGACGACACATTGTTTCTAGTTGAGGGGCCCATTCTGGAGGCTAAAAGGATGCGAATTCTATTAGAGCTTTTTGGTGAGGCCTCGAGGCTACAAATTAATTACCAGAACTCGAGCTTCATTCCGATGAATATATCACCTGGGGAGGTGGAGGCAAATGCTGATGCTCTCAAGACAGGTGTGGGAGCACTACCATTGTCGTACTTGGGGCTACCCTTGTCTGGCCGTTGTCTCATGTTGCAGGATTGGATACCACTACTGGAGGGGGATGGAAAGGAGGCTGGCAGGTTGGTCCTCTAAATTGCTCTCGAGGGGAGGGAGCTTGACCCTAGCAAAGGCGATGTCTTCCATACCAGCGTACTTCCTTTCTATCTTTAGGGTGCCACGTCAAATTGAGAAGCTTATGAGGTTGATGAGAGATTTCTTCTGGTCCAATGTAGGGACGACAGGGAAGGGGGCGAGGTTGGTGGCTTAGGAGGTTTGTCAACCCCTACAAGAAGTCAGGCTGGGGGTCAGGGATGTGGAGAGAGTTAACTTGAGCCTCCTCACAAAATGGATCACTAGACTTGTGAGGCGAGAATGGGATTTTCTTGGTGATGTCCTGCGGCATTATTATGGTTCCTTTCTTTCTTAGGGACCTCTGGAGACCCCACTTCTTGGTGCTTCCCATTTCCTTGGAGGCTTGGCGGCGATGGCATCAAAGGTGAGCTCTCCTCTCCTGAGGGAGGGGGACGCTTTTCGATTCTAGCTAGATGGCTAGCAGGGTCTTGCCAACAGCCTCTACAATAGGTACCCCCACCTATTTGTGAGAGTTGTGGATCGGGAGGCTACGATGGGGAGTTGTTGGGACAGAGCCTGACGTCCAACCTTTCAAGGGGGCTTTCAGACCAGAGGTATGCAAAGTTTCAACAATTGCTTCATGAATTGGAGCGCTGGGCATTGAAGGATGGGAGGGACGCTAAATATTGGGAAAAGGGGTACCTTGTTGTGGTGAAAGCATTCTGCAGGCTTGGTGTTGTTGCAGAACTTGGATATCAATCTGTTGAGGGACTATAGACTACTCCGGCTGGCAAATTGCCCTTTAAAGATCAATATCTTTGCCTAGCTCATGAGGGGAAGAATCGTGACGAAGGTGCAGAGGGTGAAGAGGGCTCAAACAGATGATCTTAGATGACCTTTTTGCCAAGGGGCGGATGAGGATGTTCAGCACCTCTTTTTCCGATGTCCCTTCGTCGCACAGGTTTGGCAGAAGATGGAGATTGACTAGATCACTCCCCAGGAAATGGACAACTTTTGGTCTTCGTTCCGGAAAGGAAGTGCTCTTGATGGAACACTTTTTGATCCAAGAAGGATAGAGCTAGGGTGTTGGCAGTGCTGTGGGGTATTTGGTTGGAAAGGAATGGTGTGGTGTTTAAGGGCAAGAGGCCCTAAGTGGAGAATATTATTTGCTCCATTTCTTACCAAGTGGTGTTTTAAGAGTCCACCATGTAATATTTGATGTAACCTCTTTGATGGTTTAAAGGAATAAATTTGGGTCGTTGTCATGCAGATAACCACCCTTCTACTTTCAAAAAAAAAGTGGCAGCTTTATTGTCACATTACATAGGAATCGGGCCTGAGACATATATACCAAAATCTTGTAGAATGGATCAAATCCATAACAGTTCACAAGTAGTTTGAAACATAACTTTATATTCTGATTCAATACTTGACCTTGAGGCCACTGCTTGCTTCTTGCTCCTCCATGTAACTAAATTGGCCCCCACAAAGGAACAGTATCTTGTTGTGGACCTCTTGTCCTCATGTTCTTCAGCATAATCGACATCAAAATAGCCACACATCTATGTGTCCATGATTCTGGAAATGAAGCCCCTTCACAGAGGTTCCTAGGGGTACTCTTTAGGTATCTGAGAACTTGGTAAACTCCATCCCAATGGACTTCTCTAGGTGCTGCTTAGATAAACTGGCTTAGTCTCCCTACTGCAATGGTAATGTCAGGTAGAGTAATTATCAAATATGATAATTTGCCAACAAGGCCGAGACAAAGAGGCATCCATAGGCACGTATGATAGTTTACAGCCCAACTTACCAATGTCTCTAAGCATATCAAGAACATACTTGCACTAAGATAGCACAAGTCCTTCTGTCTCTTACACTTCAATACCAAGGAAATAGTTGATAAGGCCTAAATCCCTAGTCACAAAATACGACTATAACAACTTAATATCTTGTATGCCTTACCTGCTAGTAAAAAGTATAACATAAACAATAAAAATAACAGAATCTATCTCTCCATGTAATTTAAAAACAAAGTGAACTGCAGAAGACCTAGCAAAGCTGTATTCTTATACAATCTTGCTAAATCTTTCAAACCATGCCCTCGAACCCTATCTCAGGCAATAAATGACCTTCTTTAGCTTGCTTACCTTCTGACACTCCCTCTTACTTAGAAATCCTAGTGGTTGCTGCCTGTATACTTCTTCCTCCAAATTTCCATAAAGAAAAGCATTCTTTATATCTAACTAGTGGACAATCTTTGTTGACAACCACTGACAGTGAGATCCTGACAGAGTTGAGCCGAGCCACCGAGAAAATGTCTCCAAGTAGGCAACTCCAAATGTTTATGTATAGCCTTTAGTAACAAGGCGGGCTTTATAACTCTCCATAATACCTTCAGGACGACATTTAAGGGTGAATACCCATTTACACCCCACAATTGTAACTCCCAGGGGTAGGTCAACCAAATCCCACATGCCACAAGACCGCAAGGCTTTCATTTCTTTTTCCATAGCCAAGGTCCAAGATGGATCTTGAAATGCTTCCCAATAGTTGTGTGGTACCTGATGATTATCAATAGCCAAAGAAAGTTGTCGTCCTGCTGCAGGCAAACTGTCAAAGGATATAAATTGAGAAATAGAATACTTAACACAAGACTGCCGAGCCTTCCGTTATGCTATGGGAAGGTCAAAGGTAATGCTTTCAAGAGCAGAAGGTACCTGATCCTTAGACAAATCATCAGCGGCAAACGAGAACTAAGCAAGAATGATAGGCAAGGACATGTCCACCTGAGGAGTATCCACAGACCTGCGATGAAAGTGTTTAGGAAAAGTATCTAGAACATCAGGGTGACGTGGGAAAGCACCAAGATCGGATTTTCAAAACAATCCAGGTAAAGAAGCTAAATCTACTCCAACAATAACATGTACTAGTACATATTCATGTGCATCGGAACAAGGCACATACAATTTGAGCGATGTCCAAAAATTAACTCAAACCTATAACTCTTTCGTACCGATACAAATTCATGTGTCCTGATATACCATGCTCACAACTTTTAAACGGCGGCATATATGTACCAATGCAAAATCTTTATACCGATACATATGCACCATATGTACCTATGCAAAAACTTTATTCATACACAACACTTTCTATTTACAACTTATAAGATTGATTTTAGGACATCTTTAAACCCTTTTTCTTAATTCTTTTTAGGGTGTTTTAGGACATTATTAGGCTATTTATAATAACTTTTTGGAGGCTTACAAACAAGGTTGTTGAAGGTAAGAGGTGCTAAAAGGCGAGGGAGATCCAAAGCACCCGAGACACTAAGCACTTGCCTAAGCTCCCACCCGAGAAAAATGAGGCATTTCTCTCTCTCTATATATATATATGCAGACATACATATATACACACAATAACCAAAATATGATATGATTACATATATATAATATACATGATATATAAATGATTAGACAAACAGGTGCAATACGCATCTATATGTGCATTGATACATATGATAGGTGTGTGTATACAGTTTCATACTTCTACATATACACATGTAAATGCACACATTATATTTATATGCTATATTTATACACGTGTATGTACATATATACTTCTATGTATAAATTGATATGTACATACATACACAATCATACAAAATGTATGAGTATATTTGTATGTATATATGTATTTATTGTATGTATATATCTATTTAAGCACATATACATGTATATATGTATAATCTCTAGCAAGCTCATGGAGATTGTGGATACAATGGTAAGAAGGATTCAAATTCTTTACCTTCAAGAAACTAAGTGGGTTGGAGAAAAAGCAAAGAAAATAGAGAGAACAGGTTTCAAACTATGGTATTCAGGAAGGGACAAAGGTAGAAACAGCGTGGGCATTATTATAATTCATAAAGATTTGAAGGAAAGTGTGGTTGAGGTTAAGAGATTAGGTGATCAAATTATTTTGATAAAATTAGTTTTAAAAGAAGAGATCTTGAATGTCATTTCAGTTTATGCACCTTAAGTTGGTCTGAAGGAAAGAATAAAGAACAAATTTGGGAGAGCTTGATATGATAATTCAAAAAATCTCACAGAGATAAATGATTTTCTTGGGTGGAAATTTAAATGGGCATGTAGGAAAAGATGCTTTAGAGTATGCATGAGTACATGAAAATCATGATTTTGGTGTTAGGAATGAAGGGAAGGCGTTCCTTGATTTTGCTATGGCTTATGATCTTTTCATAGCAAATACCTTCTTCAAAAAATGAGAAGAGCATTTGATTACCTATAAAAGTAGCTTAACAAAAACGCAGATCGATTACTTTGGTTTGAGAAGAAGGGATCATTTATCTTATAAAGATTGCAAGATTATTTCAGGGGAGAGTTCAACTACTCAACATCGTCTTTTAGTTTTGGATGTTCATCTAGAGAAGGCAAAGAAGTGAAAATTAGTGTCTAAGAATTTGAGAATTAAATGGTGGAATCTTAAGAAAAAGCAAGTAAGATTTAAACAGAAGATGATGCAACAAAAGACTTGGGATATTGATGATAGTGCTGATGAAATGTGATTAAATATGGCAAACTATATTAGGAAGGTAGAAAAGGAGGTGTTCCAGGACAAAAGGAGGCTTGGTGGTGGAGTGAGGAAGTGCAGGAGAAGCTTAAACTTAAAAAAACCTGCTTTAAAGCCTTATATCGAGATAAGACCGATAAAAATATAGAAAACTACAAAAGAGCAAAGAAATAAGTAAAGAAAATAATTAGTGAAGCAAAAGCAAAAGCTTGGGAGCATTTTCATAAGAAACTTGATTCTAAAGAATGTGAAAAAGATATTTTCAAGTTAGCTAAAGCAAGAGAGTGGAAAGCAAAAAAACCTTACACATGTAAGATGCATCAAGGATGAAGGAAGAGTGCTTATAGTTAGTGAAGATATAAAGACAAGATGAAAAAAATATTTTCATAAGCTATTTAATCAAAAATAAAAGAATCATATCATCTTAGGGGAGTTAGCCAACTCAGAAGAGTATGTGAATCGGGCATGTTATCGAAGGATACAAAAGAAAGAAGTAGAGGAGGCTTTGAAGATGATAAAAACTGGAAGAGTTGTTAGGCCTGATAATATTCCTATAGACGTTTGAAGAATGACAGGAGAACGGGGTATAACTTGGCTCACAAATTTATTTAATACTATGTGGAGAGGCAAGAAGATGCCAGAAGATTGGAGGAAAAGTTTTACGGTACCTTTATACAAGAACAAAGGTGACATACAAGTTTATTCCAACTATAGAGGTATTAAGTTGATGAGTCATACGATGTAACTTTGGGAAAGAATAATTGAAAGAAGGGTGAGGCAAGTCTCTATGGTAACTGAAAATCACTTTGACTTTATGCTAGGCAGGTCTACTATTAAGGCAATACATCTCTTGAGACGTATGATGGAGACATACAAAGTCAAGAAAAATGATTTACATATGATTTTTATTGATTTGAAGAAGGCCTATGATTCTATCCCAAGAGATATCTTGTAGAGAATTTTGGATAAGAAACAAGTGCCAGTTATATATATCAACCTCATAAAGGATATGTACTATGGAGCAGCAGCATGTGTAAAGACTAAGGATGATTTGATGGACTACTTTGATATCACCATTGGTTTGCATCAAGGTTCGACTTTGAACCCTTATCTTTTTCCTTGGTCTTGGATGAGTTGACGAAGCATATCCAAGTTGAGGTGCCTTGGTATATGCTTTTTGCTGATGGCATTGTGTTGATTGATGAGATAAGAGATGAAGGGAACAGAAAACTTGAGCTTTGAAGAAAAATCCTGAAAGATAAAGGATTACGCATAAGTAGGACGAAGACTGAGTATATGGAATACAAGTTTAGTAGTAGAGGGAACAATGAAGGGATTGATGTAAAAATTGGATAAGAGTGCATTCAAATGAAAGATGCTTTTAAGTACTTGTGATCCATTTTCCAACATGATAGTGGAATTGATAGAGATGTTACACAGAATTAAAGCAGGGTGGTTGAAATGGAGGGATGTTTCTTGTGTTCTCTGTGATAAAATGGTTCTTTTAAAAGTCAAAGGAAAATACTATCGAGCTGTGGTAAAATCAGCTATGTTGTACGGTTCTGAATGCTGGGCTATAAACTATAAGCATGTACAGAAAATGTCTGTGGTAGAAATAATGTTAAGATGGATGTGTGATCATACAAAAAAGGACCGTATTTCAAATGAGATTATTAGAAAAAATGTTAGGGTGGCACCAATAGAAGATAAAATGAGAGAGGCACGTCTAAGGTGGTTTGAACATTTACAAAGGTCACTAGATACTCCAGTTAGGAAATGCGAGAAGTTGGAGGCTAACCCACTAAGAGGGGGCGAGGAAGACCAAATAAATGTTGAAAGAAAATTATTAAGCATGACCTCAATTACTTTAATTTAAGTCCTAAAATGATGGAAAATCAATCTGTGTGGAGGCAAAGAATCCATATAGCCGATCCCACTTAGTGTAGGAAAAGACTTGATTGTTGTAAGCACATATATATATATATATATATATGTGTGTGTGTGTGTATTTAACTAAAAGAGAGTACTCAATAATGAGGCAAAAAGAAATTAAAATCCTTCCAAGCATTTAAAAAAATGCAAAACTAGCAAACTTGGTTCAAGCGCTCAACTTACACGCCTTGGCCAAGGTACTCGCTTAGGCAACGCCTCAAGCAAATCAGACGAGACAAGCCCTGTCAAAGTACTAGAGCTTAATTTCAAATATGTTTGGCTTTATTCTTGGACTTTCTTGGTTTTACCTTCATCTTATATTTTCCAATTACCTTTCGTTTTACATCGTGGCTTGAACTTGCTTAACCTCCATAATACTTTGTTAATCTACGTACTTATTAGCTTATACAAAAATAATTATGTAAATTCATTTTATAAACATCAGATCATTAGCAAACATAAGTAGAGCTTAGTTCCAACAAAATGCAAAATACAAAAGATAAGATGTGACAAACTTTGAATCCTATGTAGCGAAATGCAAGACCTTTTATAAGTTAGCATACACCAACATTATTTTCTTGAAAGGAGGAAGGGTGGTTATCCACTTGATAACCACCAAAATTCATTCACCATCAAAAGAGTGGTTACAAAACGAGATAGCATACGACATTGTATGGGAGAGGAATAATGAAATGTAGCCAATATGGAGATAAGATGACGATAAGGAGCTTCTTTGTAAATATTCTAACTAAATGGGTGTAAGCAATTAATATTAATTTAGACATAATTTTAATGTATGGATATTGAACATATGTATATGTAATTGGCATCTACTTTAACAAAAAATAGCGAGTATATAATATGCATTGGTTAAAATTAAGCATCAATTAACAAGGCTTGTAACACATCAAAATAAAATCCAACATAAAAATAAATATTGAACAAAATTACAATGATTGACATAAAACAAATTTACCTTTAAAATACTATTTTGTAAAAAAATGTGACTTAAGTTATTGGTAACTTCCTTGTAGCTAAGCAACACATTCTCTACCCACTTACCTAGTTATACGTTAAATAAACTAGAAGTCTGCATTACAAGAATACCAAAAAACACAGTTTCGTAAAGTTGCATGTGATCTTGAACTATAAGGTCTAGTTTACTTGGAAGGTTAAGAAACTGATGTTTAGAAATATAAAACTGGTATTAACCTATGTTTTTGTTTACCTACAGAGTGGCATTAACACTACTTTCTATTTACTTGAATTAATGTTAAGTTGTAATGTTAACTTGGGAAGTAAACAAACCCTCAGGATACATACCATAGGTTAATGCAATTTAAGTAGATCATGGGGAGTTGGAATTTACTTGCTTTAAATCTCATGTTAGATAACTTTCTAATAGTCAAAGTGTATTAGAAACCACAAAAGCTCGTAAACCCCAACATAACCCTTGCATGTGGTAAAACTATGTTGGAACAAAAGAATTAAAAGGGAAGGGAAACGGAAGGGAAGAAAGGGATGTTAAAAAACATATTTGGTTGCAAATTTTTGGAAGAAAAGGGAAGGAAGAAGGAATAAAAAGGAACTTTTTAAGAGATTTATTCCACTGCAAATTGAAATGATTAGGAATGAAAGTAAATAAATCCATATCCACCCTATCCATAGTAAATAATACAAAAACATGATTCTTTAACATAAAAGAACATGTAAAATCTCTCACATCATTCTAAATATGTATATCACCAATGGTATTTAGTTTTATTATTTCAATAATATTCAAAAAATATATGATTTTGATTTTAAATTGAAATAGCACTGAAAATATTTAGTCCAAAACTACAATATTCTTAGTGAAATTTAGTTAAAAACTCATATCATTTATGACTAACATTTCATTATTAAATATCACCTATGTATAATTAAATCACTTGTTTAATTTAGTTCAAGGGGAGGATTTACCTTTTCCATATATGAGCATAAACTTACTTTATATTCTGAAGGGTATTCTAAAGATTATATTAGTAAAATTATCCAAATTCCTCTCATCTCCTCTCTTTCACTCGCGTATACAAAGATCCAATGTCATCTTTCCTTTCCTTATGGAGCCTTTTATCCAAACAAGAATTATATTACCCCTTCTTCCCTTTCCTTCATTTCCAATTTCCCCTTTTCCTTCCCTTCTTGTCTCCTCCTGATCCTTCCATCCAAACATAGGCTAAAAGAATCTCACTAAGTGATAACCTACAAAAAAAAAAGTCTTAGGACAAATGCAACCAACAAGTTAACCATTGAACAATTAACATCAATTTCCACACTATCTCGTACACTTGTCTCCGTCCCCCAATCCTTAACATTAAAATAAGGGAAAAGAGAAGAATATGGGAGATGATCCAATCCTAATATCTTTACTCCATTGCCCCTATAAAGATTTTAAAGAAGCACAGCAAGCTCTTTAACACATGGAAGGCCCACACATGGAGATGAAGGGACTGGCTACTACTGTTCACGTTGAACAGTAGGGTTATTATTCACGTGAATAGTAATAGAGAGCAAAGAGAGTTGGCAAGAGAGAGAGGATAGTTGAGAAAAGTTGGAAAATATTGTTGTATTCAACTTAACTTAAAATAAGCAATGTTGATCTCTTTATAATGTGATCTACTCCTATTTCCTAAAACAACTCAAATCCAATCAAATCAATCCTACAACTCATTCAATCACTAATCCTAAATTTGGACTCCTATTGCTTAAAACAAAATTGTCACATATGACACAACTTGACATGCAATCCACCCACTAAAATCCTAGGGTGCACGACCTGACCGACTGACTAGACTACCATGTGGCACTGCCACGTGGACTATCCACAAGGCCACTTTGCCACATGGCAATACCACATGACTTCATTCTTCCCCTCAAGTCGAAGCCAAGACGACGATGACTTGCTCTTCAACTTTGTAAGGCTAGATGCCCCACCACTTGCATCTTACCCAATTCTTTGATAAATGAATTTCTTAGATCAACCGCTAATCTTTTTGCAACCAAGAAAATCATTGCTCCTTTTAGCAACCTCATAAGTTATTGAGATGACTACAAGTGTCTCCTTTTTACTTTGAGGTAGTATTCAATTTTCTTGAGGCAATAGAAAGATGTACGATCCCATACGTAGTATTTGACGCCTTTTCTTTGGGAAAAGCACCTCTTTTGAAGGGGAGAAGAAAATTGGATATAAAATATCCATTGGAAAAGCATGAAAATCACAAAGCGTATCATAACTCAATAAATCTCCTCCCTTTTCTAGGCCTCGAGCTTTGCCATCTTCATCTCCAAGCAACGAACCTTTCTCCTTTCACACTTCGCGTAAAGTGTTGGATACGTGAGAAAGATGACTCCTTGGGGTCCTCTTCTCGTCTCCTTAGAACTTGTGTAAGGCGCCAAGGATCTTCAAAGAGTTCTTGAGAGAACTCCCTACATCAAACAGATATGTCACAAGCCACGTGGCCTTAGTGATGCGTGGAAGGTTCACGAGCAAGGGGCACTCCTTGTACGTGGACCCTCTTCTCCCTACTTGTGTTCCACGCGTGAAGACTAATAGGCCTGGAACGGCTGCTCTAATACCATGTGAAGATTTTGGAGAAGCATAGCAGGTTCTTAGGCGCATGTAAGGCCCGCACGTGGAGATGAAGGGATCGACTACTACTGTTCACATTGAACAGTATGGTTACTGTTCACATGAACAGCAACAAGAGCAAAGAGAGTTCGCAAAAGAAAGATGAGAAGAGTTGAGAGAAGTTAGAAAATATTGTTGTATCCAACTCAACTCAAAATAAGCAATGTTGATCTCTTTATAAAAGGATCTACTCCTATTTCCTAAAACAACTCAACTTAAATCAAATCAATCCTATCAACTCAATCAATCACTAATCATAAATTATCTCTTCTTAAATTTGGACTCATATTACTTAAAACAAAATTGTCACATGCAGCACAACTTTGCATGCAAGTCACCCACTAAAACCCCAGGCCATACAACCTAACCAACTAATTAGACTGCCACATGGCTGATGTGCCACATGGACATCTGCCACATGGATTGTCCACATGGCCATGCCATGTGACTTCTTCATTCTTCACAACCTGTTTTTCATAAGAGATGACAAGTCGAGTTAAGAGTATAGTTGAGGATAATCAATCCCATCAACCCCAAAATGTGCCCCCACCTGTCCTACAATGTGGGAGGCATTCTGAGGGCATCAATTGAGGAGTAAGTTAGGTTTCAAACATAATTATTCCATAATATCATTCTCCACACTCCATGAGATGCCCTATCTTTCCTATTGAAGACAAGTACATGTGACATTGACCCCATATCCTTTCATCATGTAGGGTTGGCGATACAACTAAAGGTATAAAACCAATTACTCTTGATGGGCTTCGGAGGCCACAGTCGAAGCTACCGATAGCAATTAAAAAATTTGTAGATTGCGGTAAGTGAAACCAATGCTATCAAGGCGAAAGGCAATATCAAGGAGACAAGGCCCATAATCGCCCGAGACGAGGCGACAAAAAGGCGACAACCTAAGTAAATTAGGGCGACCATTTCTTAATATTTATATTATTATTATCATACAATGTCAATAATTTATATTATTTATACTATATAATATAGTAACATTATAATAACAATATCAAATTCACTATGTTTCAAACATTATAAAAATGTCAAAAAGAATAATAATTTTAATTTGTTACTTAAAATTTAGTAAATTACAATCGTAACAATAAATGACTTAACACATAAGTCATATAACATATAACTTCAATAGGTAATTGAAAACAATCAAGAAAAAAAGAAAACTTTAACAAAGGAGACCCTTGCCCGATGGTAAGGAAGGGGAAGAGCTAAAGTAAAGAAAAAACAAGAAAGGTGGAAAGGAAGAAGAGGCGATGTCACGATCATAGGAGATGCTAAGATGGCAATGAATCAACGATGAAGAGGCCGCAGCATTATTTAGGTGGGGAGATGGAGGTTGGCGGGCAATTGTATTATGTACATAGGCAACAGGGAAGTCAAAAGGTCGAGGTCCATAACTGTTTCATTGCATGTTTTTGGATAAAAAAAAACCTATTTCTACTCTTATTCAATGAGGCGATTGGGCGACGAGGTGACAAGGCATCGCCTGAGGCTAAGAGGCATCTTGCCTAAGTGAAGCACATTGCCTGACAGTCAGCTGAGGCGAGAAGCTCCAACCTCGCCTCACCTCATCGCTTCATCACCTTGGGCACTCGCCTCAACAGCACTGAACAAAACACAACCAGGAAAAATAGACATAAGCACGAATCTACACCAAACATAGAGGATTGTTGACCTAGTTCCACCGTATAGGTGCATACCTGGGGAGGGGATCTAACCCTCAATATTCACTATATGTTGTATGATACATGAGCTATAGTCCCTATGAGTTGCCTTCTTTAGACAAATCTTCTACCATGTAGGTGGACCCTTTTATAGAATACAAAAGGTGGATAGTTACACTTTTGAAAAGGTATAACCATCCAAGTAATGAGGCTTGACCGTGTAACCGCTCGAGGAAGTATGTTGTATGATACATGAGCTATAGTCCCTATGAGTTGCCTTCTTTAGACAAATCTTCTACCATGTAGGTGGACCCTTTTATAGAATACAAAAGGTGGATAGTTACACTTTTGAAAAGGCATAACCATCCAAGTAATGAGGCTTGACCGTGTAACCGCTCGAGGAAGTGGAGGGAACCTATGCCTCTTTGCCTCCCAAAACAAATCAGATTAGGCGGACTAGTGTTCCATTGGTTTGATCAAAAGCTTTTAAATTTATTTTTGTGAGGATAATTTCTTCTCTCATTATATGCCCTCTCTTGTTGTTCAACTATGTCAACTACGAGAGTATAATTATTCTCTTTATGCCCTTGCACCAGAGTTTCCATTTCCCCCAGCAATCGCCACCCTGCAGTACCGAGAGATAGGTGCTCCTATGCCCCCGCTTGCTTCTTAGGGGAGGGGGTTGTAGGTTTCCCTGAAAAAAAAATAGGTAACTAGTAAAAAATACAAATCACAATAAAAGCAAGAGAGTTCACAATCCGACGTCCACGCATTGTCTGCGCTAGCGATACTGATGTGCCCAAGATCTCCAAAGGTCCTCAAAAGGTAACCCACAACGCTTACAAGGGAGACCAAGATCTACTCTTGTTCCGGTACCCATTGACAACTTGTCTCATGCAAGTGACTCGTGCTTTTCAGGAATGCAAGGGGGCTTTCCAACCCTGACGTGTACCATTTTGTAAGCGGGTGGAGAGATAACTAATGATAGGTCCACTTTAGTGGATAATAATTGGGCCTAATTATATTGAATATTAAGGTTAAAATAGACTTCAAGTACGTACAGTGGGAAATTAATTGAATTTGTAATTCACTGTTCTTACATCTTTATTCAATTGATGTACTCCATATATTTCTTCATTTAATGCATAATCGTATACTAATATATTATTTATATGTACTTTGTAGGAATTGAATGCATACCAAAACTTGGAAGACCACATTGATATTTTAAATTGGCACCAAGAAAATTTGGTAAGAAGTTTTCTTAAGGGAAGGAGACTAATAAGGGACCTCTTAAACCTTTGATTGATCTCTTTCTTTATGGAGGTCTCTCTCTCTCTTAATTTAGGGAAGTAAATCCCCTCCTCCCCAATTTTACAACCGACGCACGCACAGACAGAGAAATCACTGCAACCCCTTTCCAATTTAGCCCTCACGTTCTTTTTCCCTCTCTTATTTGTCTCTCCCCATCACGACATGCAAGACCCCAAGCCCCTTAAGTCGCTCATCACCAAGACGTCTAGTCACCCCCTCCACCTTCTTTCTCCCTCACGGATCCTTCACCATGACCTCCGCCAACGTCCACAACTGCAAGCCTACTTCATCACCAACCGCGTCAACGCCCGTGCTCAACACCCAACCACCACCGCATCTCATCCGTTCCCACCACCGCAAGCCATCCGCATCCTCGACCTTCCACCAACAGCCACCAACGTGGTTGGAGGTGACAGCTCTAACGCCGCCACTGCTACTCGTCTCTCGACTCCACAACCGTGCTTCACCATCCGATGACCGCAACTTCCACCTCGCAACAACCATCACCTCACGTAGCAACAGCACCGTCCTCCGTGTTTCCCGCTCAACCACAACATCCTTAGCCTCCTTTCTAACAAACTTCCTCGACCACGACCTCCTATCATGCCACCATGACAGGCGTAACTCCGTGACCGTGTTCGCCACCGACCATCATTCCCGAGCTTCCCTCTCCATGGATGCAAAGCTCTCCTTCTCCAGCGATCCCACGTCCACGCATAGCATGCGCCCTCACACGCCCACTCCCTCCCTCTTAGGCTTTACACATAGCACCCTTGCTCTCTCTCATTCACCTCTCCTTGACGCTCGATAGCAGCAAAACCACCTCCAGCAATCGTGCCAATCTCCCCTGTGAACGCCCACGAGAAGACCTCCACGAACTTCTTCCGTAACGCACCGTCCTCTTCGTCTTCAACCTCGGTGAGCTAAAAGAACACATCATGCCACCACACCCAAACTCCTCTGCACGCCATCGTTCTCCGCTCCATTGATGTCATCAATTTCGACATGACACCAGCAACCCACCTACACCCTCAGCTGCGACTCCAACAACCTACGATGAGCGTGGGAACTGGGACCACCGGCAACCCTCCCCCATGCGATTGGCCGGCTCTAGCCACCTCCGGCGACATCACCCCCGTTGGCTTCCCCTCTCTCCAGCCGACCTCCACCGAGCTTCTCACCAACCGTCGCTTCCTCATGCGCATGCACGGAAGAGAGGACCAAGATCCTCTAGTTTGGGTTCAAATACTATTTACATTTGATGCCATTGGTAGGGATTTTAATTTTGATTTTAATTAGTTTATTGAGGTTAAATTGTAGCATAACCCTTACAGGCTTACATTATTGCTTGACTCTTTCTTATCACCTCATTTCGCATTGGATTTTGATATGGATTTTGTATCTATGACCAGGAATGATACGTATCTGTGATTTTCTTGTATTTATGACTCCCTGTGATATGGCCTAAAGTTGTATAATTTCAATATATTTTTATTAATTTTTTATTAAGGATTTTCCACCATACAATTTACTGCAACAAAACACTTCTAGTTCTCATCATTTTTCGATATTATCTTTTAAGCAAAAATTTTCTCGATCACCTAATATAGAGATAATATAAAATCTATAACTATTTTATGCAACAACAACAACAACCAAGCCTTTTCCCACATTAAGTGAGGTCGACTATATGGATTCTTTACCTCCACACAGATCGATTTTCAGCTATTTCAGGACTTAAATTAAAGTAATTGATGTCATACTTAATAGTTTCCTTTCAACACTTGTTGGTCTTCCTCGCCTCCTCTTAGTGGGTTAGCCTCCAACTTCTCGCATCTCCTAACTGGAGCATATAGTGGTCTTCTTTATAAATGTCCAAACAACCTTAGACGTGTCTCTCATTTTATCTTCTATCGGTGCCACCCTAATCTTTTTTCTGATAATCTCATTTGAAATACGATCCTTTTTTGCATAACCACACATCCATCTTAACATTATTTCTGCCACAGACATATTCTGTACATGTTTATAATTTATAACCCAGTATTCAAAACCATACAACATGGCTGATCTTATCACAGCTCGATGGTATTTTCCTTTGACTTTTAAAGGAACCCTCTTATCACAGAGAACACCAGAAGCACCCCTCCATTTCAAACACCCTACATTAATTCTATGTGTAACATCTCCATCAATTCCACCATCATGTTGGAAAATGGATCCCAAGTACTTAAAAACATCTTTCATTGGAATGCACTCTTCTCCAATTTTTACATAAATCCCTTCATTGTGCCCTCTACTACTAAACTTGCATTCCATATACTCAGCCTTCGTCCTACTTATGCGTAATCCTTTATCTTTCAGAGCTTCTCTCCAAAGATCAAGTTTTCTGTTCACTCCATCTCTTATCTCATCAACCAACACAATGTCATCAGCAAAAAGCATATACCAAGGCACCTCAACTTGGATATGCTTCAACTTATCTATGACCAAGGCAAAAAAATAAGGGCTCAAAGTCGAACCTTCATGCAGACCAATGGTGATATCAAAGTAATCTGTCAAATCATCCTTGGTCTTTACATAAGCTGTTGCTCCATAGTACATATCCTTTATGAGGTTGATATATATAACTGACACTTGTCTCTTCTCTAAAATTCTCCACAAGATATCTCTTAGGATAAAATCATAGGCTTTCCCCAAATCAATAAAAATCATATGTAAATCCTTTTTCTTGACTTTGTATGTCTCCATCATACATCTCAAGAGATGTATTGCCTCAATAGTAGACATGCCTAGCATAAAGCCAAAGTGATTTTCAGTTACCATAGAGACTTGTCTCACCCTTTTTTCAATTATTCTTTCCCAAAGTTTCATCGTATGACTCATCAACTTAATACCTCTATAATTGAAACAAACTTGTATGTCACCCTTGTTCTTGTATAAAGGTACCATAAAACTTTTCCTCCAATCCTCCGGCATCTTCTTGCCTCTCCACACAGTTTAAATAAATTTGTGAGCCAAGTTATACCCCGTTCTCCCGTCATTCTCCAAACGTCTATAGGAATATCATCAGGCCCAACAACCCTCCCACTTCTTATCATCTTCAAAGCCTCCTCTACTTCTTTCTTTTGTATCCTTCAATAACATACCCGATTCACATACTCTTCTGAGTTGGCTAACTCCCCTAATATGATATCATTCTTTTATTTTTTATTAAATAACTTATGAAAATATCTTTTCCATCTTGTCTTTATATCCTCACTAACTATAAGCACCCTTCCTTCTTCATGAGAGGGAAGATGTATGGAACAACAGTTGCATGTAGGTAGGCTTGTTAGCCTCATAAAGTCTTCCTTTTTTGTTCTATTTGCCTTATATGAAGATGACTTTGTTGGCTAGGGAAAGGCAACCTGTCATTAGGTCATAAGACATCCAAGACAAGGTGAGAAAGACGTGTCAGCTAGCCCATGCTAGCAAGGAAGGGGCAACTAATCCATTGTAGGGCCAACACCTAAGACAAGATGGGCAAGGAGGGAGCAGCCAACCTGTTGAAAGAACAGGTGGTGCTTCTCATTAGGTCGAGTGGTTGGCACCAAACGGCCAATTGAGCAAAGGGACAGCATCCTCCTTTAACTAGGGATTAATAAGCTGATCAGCCTGTTTATGGATCAGGCGATGCCCCTCATCAAGCGAACTAGGGGGTAGCCGAACTGTACCACGATCGGTCGACACTCAAGTCAAGGCTGAGAAGGAGGGGTCAACCGACCTATGCTGCAAGCAGCCAACCTTCATGGGTGGAGGCATTAAGCTCATTCATGTGTAGACGGGACAACCGACCAAAAAGGGACTCAGGCAATGCCCATAGCAAAGAGGCTTCTCCATATGTGAAGGGGGCCAGGGCTCAACTAATGCCCATAGTAAGGAGGCTTCACCATATGTGAAGGGGCCACTCGACCACAGAGGGGCTCAATTGACGCCCATATCAAGGAAACTTCACCATATGTAAAGGGGCCACCCAACCACAAAAGGGCTCAGCTGATGCACATAGCAAAGGAGAATAAAGGGGCAATCAACTGCTACCATTTCTAGCTGACGCCCAAGGCTAGAGGAGAATGGGGTAGCATGCCACAACTGCAACTAAATAACGCCCTCCATTAAGCGGATAGAACTCTTGCTGGGAGGTCATGGCCAAGGAGAGCTCTAGTAAGTAGGATTCCTTTGGCATCTTCCACTCTCCTTTGTAGAACACTCATCATCCAGTTAGCAAAACAACTACTGACATGGAGTGGTTGCCTTATAGGAGTCGGATGGACCCACAGAAATGAGATTGCACCTCAAAGAACAGCATGACATTTTTGTTAACATTTCCCACCTACAATGTCATTTGATAGGTATTGGAGGCCACCGTCAAGATCACCAATTACCATCAAAAAATTTATAGATTTCAAGAAACAAAACATAGCAAAAAAAAATAGAAATTGACATGAATCCACACCAAACACAGAAAATTGTTGACCAATTCCATCCGATATGACGTACATCTGAGAAAGAGACCTAACCCTTAATATTCACTATATGTGATATAATACATGAGCTATATGACCTTTGAGTTGTCCCTTTGGGCATGTCCCCTACCTAAACCTGGCCATGGTCAAGTCAGGTGGGCCATGGGATGAGTCAATCGGGCTAAACTTTCAAAAGCCTTGGTCTAAACTCTAGTCAGATCGACCCATGGGCCTATAAGCTTGGCCGAAGCCCAATTTCCAAGGGTTGGATCGAGCATGTGCCGAACCATGGGTCAAATATAAAGTACTTTAAAGTTTTAAACACAAACATGGATAATGATACAATATGAATGATTGAAAAACATAAACATAGCCACGCTAAAAAAATGTCATAAGTGAAAGGAACAATAAGAACCAAATCAACTTCAGTTAAAATGTCACGAAAGTCACGAAAGTTTATCATTCACATAAAAAATAAACTACTAAAGTTTCTCAACTATTAATCCTCCATGAAGATATATCATAGAAAATTTATAAATCACATGAAATTTAGAAAAAATATAAGTAATCTTATATTATTGTGCTAACAGTACAATCCCCAATCCCCATTTACAACTTCCAATTTATTACTTCGTACTATGTTAACTATCAAGTGTATTATCCCATATTTTCCTCTAATTGAACATGCTTATACGGATATACTAAAGGTCCTTAATTCATAAGTTAAAAAAATAAGATAAAAGAACATACAGTGGAAGAGTTGGATGATGGTTGTTAATCCAATAGATGATTCTCGTACCTCTAGGTTAAATAAATGATTCATAATTTTAGATGGTAGTTATTGGACGTCTCGTATGGTACTTGAAGAGAGGTGGAGAATTTGGGAAAATGAGACAATGGTTAAATAAATGAAAATTTAACATCCAACATATGAAATTGAAATTGTTGGAGTTCCAAGTTAAGACTCTTAGGCCTAGTTTCTGGTATGGATTAGCTAACCCGGGTTACCTAAGTTGCAATAGTGGTTAACCCTTATTTCTGTTTACTTCCAAACGGGGGTTAACCCCTATTTGTGTTTACTGAAAAGGGGTTAAGAATGGAAATTAACTTGTGATGTGAGACAGAGGTGTTTACTTGGTATTAGAGGTTAGAATGAGGGATAGGGTGACAAAAGACTTGTTTACCCTTGGATGGTAGTTAAGTTAGTTGATTTTTTTTTGTTAAAATTAAATTAAGGTAATATGAAAGATTGAATGGCAAAAATAAACCAAAATTGACTTGTATTGGAGAAATTTTTTCTATTAGTGGTAGCATCCGATTCATCACCGCTACAACATTATATATACCAAAAGAAATATTAACGTGTCTATAGTAAGTCAGTTATAAATGATTCATATACAAAAGAATGGTCAACTGAAACTTAAATCCATTTATCATAATCATGGAGCTTGGTGGTAAATCCATTGTATTGTTCACTATTCTACCAAACACATTAATTTACATGCTTCTTACCTGAAATTCTTTTTTTTTTAAAAGGAGAAAGGTGGTTATCCACACGATAGCCACCTGCAATCACTTCATTTCAATCAGATCATCAAAAAATTACATCAAGGTGAGAGTCTAGACTTTGAGAACCACCTGGGATACAATGTTATAAAAAAAATTCTCAACATAGGATCTCTCTCCCCTGATTAGCACTCCATTCCTACCCAACCATACACCCCACAACACTACCAGAACTTTTGTGCATTCATTCTTGGATCTAAAAGTATTGTGTCCCACACAAGCACTTCCCCTGCGGAAAGACGACCAGAAGTTAGCCTCATCCCAAGGAACAATCGAGTCAATCCCCATCTACTGTCACACCTGCTCTACAAACCAACATCGGAAGAAGAGGTGTTGAACGTTTTCTTCCGCACCACCATAGAAGAGACAGCTCATGTCATCCATCTGGGTCCACCTTGCTCTCCACCTCTTTGTCATTATCCTCCCACGCCTCACCAACCACGCAAAGATCTTTACCTTCAGCGGACACTTCACCTCCCAAAGAAGGCTACAGTCTCTCCAGAGATCTACGTTTGTATTAGCCCCACTGCCATTCAATCTGCGGAAGACCTTCGCCAAAGAGAACCCACCTTCATCCCAGCTGCAAATGTCACTCCCCACCTCTGATTCCCAACCTTCTAGTTCCTGTAACAGTCTCTGAAAGTCTATACATCTCTAATCAGACAACCCCCTCGGAAAGATAGGACACCAGGCCCCAGACCAATAATCTCTAACCAGGGCAGTCGGGTCAGCCGCACACCCAAAGAGACGAGGGAACTTGTCCTTGAAGGGTACATCAATTCCTTGACAATCATCCAGCCAAAATCTGAAGGCATCACCCTCACCCAAAATATGAGAGAAGAAAGACCGCACCTTTGTCATTGCAATCACCTGCCCCTTAAGAAAGAAAGATGCCCCTTGAGGTGGCGATTCCAAAGGCCCCCAAGACGTAAAGGATCCATAGCACCTTCTCATGATATCACCAAACATGCCAACCTCCAGACCCATGAGCTTAGCAATCCACTTTGTAAAGAGGCTAGTAATAACCTTCCCCACCTCTCTGACCCCCAACCCTCCTGCATCGGCCAACAAACCTCCTCCCAAGCCACCAACCTTGCCCCCCTTCCCGCAGTTCCCACATTGGACCAGAAAAAGTCACGCATCAACCCCGAGATCTTCTTTTCTATCTGTTTCGGCATCCCAAACATAGACAGGAAGTAAGAAGGAATGGACGCCAGAACAGCCTTCACCAGGACAAGGTCCCCCTCCCCAGACAATAATCTAGCCGACCACCCTGAAAACCTCCTTTCCATCCTCTCCAGCAAAGGAAGCCACTCACGTAATCCAAGCCTCTTATCCGACAAAGGAAGGCCTCGATAGACCAACGGCAAGGATCCCACCTCCGTCACAGGTGCTCCACCCACCAGCTTCGTTACCTCCTCCGCCACGTTCATCGGGACAAACATCGACTGCTGGTAGTTAATCTGCAGCCCAGACACTGCACCAAAAAACTCCAGTAAGATCCTCATCCTCCTAGCCTCCAACTAGAAAGAGAGTATCATCAGCATATTGGAGAATTGCAATCTGATCGCTCCCTCCAGCGTGAAAACCAGTGATCAGACCTCTCTCACATGCTCTGTGGGTCGCCCCCGCCAGTGCATCTGCTGCCAGCACAAAGAGCATAAGGGCTAGAGGACACCCCTGCCTGACACCTCTCCTAGGCTGCACCCAACCTCCTGCCGGGTTCCCCTTGATTAGGACCGAAAAAGATGTCGTCACACATCTCTTCATCCAATCAATCCACCTTGTGGGGAAGCCTCATCTCAAAAGGGATGCCCATAAGAAATCCCACTGCACTGAGTCATACGCCTTGCTGAAATCCACCTTCCAAAGAAACGCTTGCTTCTTCTCCCTCCTCCAAGCAGCCAAAACCTCCATAGCAACGATGAACCCATCCAAAATACCCCTTCCTAGTACAAAAGCCATCTGCACAGGGGATATCAAGTCACCAAGGACATCTCTAAGCCTGTTCACCAGCACCTTTGCCACGATAAGGTAGACAACATTTAAGAGTGCAATTAGGCGAAAATCATGAATCTCCTCTGCTCCATCTTTCTTAGGCAGCAAAAACAAGTATGATCTGTCCAATTTGTCAAAACCCCTATTCCCTTCTGCGAACTCCAACATCTCCATCACATCCCGCCTTCACCAGCAACCAGAATTCCTTAAAGAAGAAGACCGGGAAGCCGTCCGACCCAGGGTAGCCATCCGCATTCAGCCCCCACACCTCCCGCCTAACCTCGTCTTCCAAAAAATTGGCCATAAGACCCTCCGCCCGAGTCACAGAAACCTGAAGGATATCCTCCCCCCTCCAACTCCAACCACACCTATTTCGCCTGGCCATGAAATCTCTAAAATAGTCTGCCGCAGCCCTCCCCACCTCCTCCCTGTCTGCAAAAGCCTCCCCATGGATCAACAATCTCTCTATCTAGTTTCTCCTCCTCCTGCCAAATGCTATTTGGTGAAAGAATCTAGTGTTAGAGTCACCTTCCCTGAGCCATTTCTGATGTGAACTTGTCTTCCACTCTATCTCAGTCTTCTTGTCTCCTGCACCACTCGTGACATCTTCATCCTGGCATCTCTATCCTCAACTGAAATAGGGGCCTAGTCTTCCTGTCTGTTCATCCTGGTAATCACTTGCAAAGCCTCTTCTCTTCTGCCTCTCCTGGCTGCTCGAATCTCCTTCTTGTACACTTTAAGGTGGTCCTACAATAAGGACTTCTTCGCTAGACAAGACGTAGTTGACCCTTCCACCACAAAAGACCTCCACCTCTCCACCATCCCCCGAAACCCCTCCTCGAACAGCCAAGATCTGTCAAACTTGAAATACGTAACAAAATGTACTCCCTCATTAGGCCACCACAACAGCGAGGTATGGTCAGAGAAGGGCCTCTTTAGAGGGGACACTTCCGCCACCGGGAAAGACTCCACCAGTTCCACATTGGCCAAAAATCTATCAATCCTAAACATCTGGCCACAGTTGTTCCTCCATGTATATGCACAAGAAGTCAGGCATAGATCAATAAGGCCATGAGTGGCCACAAAATCAACAAACTCGTCAGACCCAGGGTCTTGTCTACCTCGCCCTCCGAGCATGTCTTCCAATTGCAAAGTTATGTTGAAATCTCCAACCAGCTAAGGACACCCATGGCAATCCGCTATTATCAAAGTGAGCTCCTCCCACATCACCTCTCTGGCCTGAGAATATGCCAGTCCGTGAACCCCTGTGACTACATCTTAGCCCCACCCAACCTCTGTAACAATTTCGCCGAGATGACATGCTCCCCCTCAAAACAGTCCTCCAAGACCCCAATATCTGGCCTCCAGAGCGACTAATTACTCCAACACATCGGAATCCTTCCATCCACGAACCACCAATCTCCCTCCACATCCTTGCATCACACTCTGTTAGCTTCGACTCCTGTAACAAAACCACATACGCTCTCCATTGCTGAATGTATTGCCCCAATGTCCTCCTTGATGGGTCATTGAGACCCCATACATTCCACTTAAGGACTCCGTTCATGAGGGAATGGCGGATGACTCCCCCATCTGTAGACAAAAGCCACAAGCTTCTGCGATTCGGATGAACTCTCTGTCCTTAGGGTCCAGAGCTGCTGTCGTTGAGGCCTGTGGCAACACGCTGCGAACATCAACTACCATCCTCCGCCCCCGGTTAGACTCACGATAGCTCCATCTCCGCTTATATCGTAAAGCTCTGTCTCGACTCCCATCCACCACTCTCGGCTTCCATCCTATCAGAGGCAGACCTCCTTTCAAAGGGACGCCTGCCATCTATCCTCGCGGCGACACCTCCACACGATCTACCACGGGCATTTAGACCTGTCTTAAGTTCTCCACCACTTCCACCACCAGGGAAGGAGCACCCACATCTTCTTCCTCTTCCATCCTCCAGCGTTGGTCTTCTTCTCCGGCAATGGCACCCCTCCTCGCCGCGAGGGAAGCTGTCACAAGCTCCTCGACCGACTTCGATCTCATCGCCAAGGAGACGTCGACACCAGATGACCTCACATTGTTCATCTCCGCACCCAGCCCAATGCCACCCAAAATGTTATCTGTAATCGGATCCAGTCCGCACGCCCACCAACCCATAAAAGGGACCCAGCGACCGTTCAGCTTCCAGAGACTTCAGTTCGAAAAACACCTTCGCAACGCGCGTCGAGGAGCACTCCATCCGCTCCTTCGATCGTGCCGCCTCCAGCGCCTCTTCCACTTCCAGCTGCGCATCTTCCACCGAGGCAGCAACAATCAATGGCCAGTCCTCATTCACCGGGCTTAGATCCACGTCAACATCCTGACGATTGGGATCTCGAGCGCCATCTGAAACCCTAGCCTTAGGGAGCAAGGACTCCGCCACCTCATCGACCGCGCCCGCTTCTCCGACCACCGCTGCAAAAGAGGGATCCCTCTCGATCTCGAAGGATCTCTTGCAGGTGCAAGAGATCACCCACCGATGACCTCCATGGCGGAGGATCACCTTCTCCTTCCATACCTCCCCCATCTTCACCTCCACCTCCGCCTCCAGCGATCCGGTCGAAAGACCAGCCCCCCTACATCAACGAAGCCTCGCGAACGGGGACAACAATGCTCGGACAACCCCCACCGTCCTGAGCCACCATGGGACCCCGTCAACCTTTAGCACCACCGCCACCCTCAGGGCCCGCTCCTTCCACGCTCCATCATGGACGGAGGTCTTCAGCCAAGACACCAATCCCAACTTCAAACATGAAGTCACGAAACACAGCCTCCTCGCCTCCACCAGGGAGAGCCCTACCACCAGAACCCCTGCTTCACCCACCGGGATGACCTTCCTCGCAACCTCCTCTACCTCAGGGAGCCGCAAACGACCCAAGGTCAACACACCCACCAAACCACCCTCCACCTAGCTCCGAAGCGCGACCGCATCTACCAACCAGGGAGCCTCAACCTCCACCAAGGGCACCTCCATCAGTGGCGGTGGTGGAAGGCACTCCTCCGGATTCTTTCTCACACTCCAACCACCAGCACCCCGACATTGCACCCGATGATGACCGACACCCTCGCAACCCCAGCATCTCACTAGTTCACGACACGTTTCCGCCTAGTGTCCGGCTCCCAAACATTTGAAGCACTAGTCAGTCTCGACCTTCCTCCGGACAGCCGCACCACACGCCTCCGCCGCTACCCCAGTTTGCCCCCGGACCACCTCAACGCGATCCTCCAGCTTCCCCCTCCTCCGAACAACCACCCTCCAGCCCCCGAGACCACCATCCCGATCCTCTCACCGCCGAAGAGGTTCGACTCTCCCCCCTCGCTCATGGAACCGCTCTCCTGCTCTCACCCTCCCGTTCTCTCGCTCTCGCTCCATCCAACCACCCTTGTTCACTTCTAATCTGGAAATAAGGAACATCTTTATTACACTGCAGCATATTTATACAGGGGACATACATTATAGCTTGACATATTACACTACCAAGTTGGAGTATACATCGGGAACAAACTCATCTACCTCAGTTCGACCAAAGATGTGCATAAAAAAAAAAAATAGCATTCCTACCCCTAATTAATCAAATTTACATTCAGATGTCTTTTCCTTCATCTAGGTCACCACCAGTCCTCAAAATCACATCCACTCGTGTAAATACGATTGACATAGTTACCCCAATTTAGTTGGCGAAGAAGACAAATTATGACGACAATTGATCTCATGTTTGTATAGGTGATAATCAAACTTGAGAGAAGCATAAATGCTGCATTGGCTGTAACAGCTAGAGTAGAATTCCAACTACATTTTCATCTTCCCTAACAATTGCATCTTCCAGCTCTGGATCTTGATGGAAATTGCATAGTCTTTTCCTTATCTTGCGGGTGAAGTGGGATCTAATTGCTTCTTTTATAACTCAGAGGGTATTTGAAAGGAAAGTAACCACGTTGGGTGGTGGAAATTTCATTGCCCCTACACAGACTGTTATGGATATTCTTGAAAATAGACTAACATGTTCAAAGGAAATGTTTTACTTGTCTAATGTAAGGCCTAAAGCTTCCTATGGTTCTAACACCTCCCTTTTCTTTCTCATTCCCATGACTACTCTATATCCTGTATAACGATTACTAGCTAATGAATTGAAGCATCATGAACAATTAATTCCTAATCAAATGGAGGGGCACACAATCTAGCTATATGTGCTACAAAATGCCATTATTGCAAAATGAATCTCATTATTTAGTGGTCACTATGGAAACTAGGCCTAAGGCAATACCTTTTATTAGAAATTGCTTCTACATACATATATTTCTTCAAAAGAACTTATATCCAATATTTATAATTATTTGCTCATCTTATGACATTTCCCTCGACCTATAGACCACACATAAGTATTCCCCTTGCACATAAGCAACACAAAATCTAGACCTACTTGCTTGCCACCAGATACTTTTCAAAACCTCAGGCCATACTCATTCCCAAGTTTCATACGTAAAAACCCCAACTCAATCTCCAGTCAAAATTCACCACGACACAAAATCCCCCCAATAAGGGGGATTCACCACACCCTTGAGTTTCGACCTGTTTCCCTTAAAGAGACTACCCTAACCAATCTAAGAAACAATTGACAACTTCAACATAACACATCCTCCCTTTTCCTCCTCACATTATCACACATCAAATCTCCATAAGCAACACACATTAATCCTATTCGTATTCCACAAAAGGTACAAAAAAAAAAAGCGCATTGGTGATCAAGACAGTTTCCTTGACATTACCTGCAAAATTGGGTTCCTCCCCTTCTCCGGCAAATTCTCAAGCTTCTAGTTATCGATCTACACATCCCATAGAACAACAAAAGAATGATCAAACCATCCCTTTGATCTGAGACGATGACAAACGAAATGATCAAAACAAAACGAATGCACAAGCAACACGTGGGCATGCGGGAAGTAACACAAGATGTGGTCCCCGATCCTCCTGGCGATGCCGGAGAGCTCCCGATTGTCATAGCACTCATTCACGTGTCAGTACCCCACCACGCTCAGCCCCTTCGCGCCAAACCGCTCCTTCACCTTCGAGAGAGAGATGATCCCGATGTAGGTGCATCAAATAGGGGGATAGCTAAAAAGAGGGTGGGAGGATGATTAGGGTTATAAATAAATAGTTACATACCAAGAGGAGGGTGAGCTTGAGGGAGGGGAGGAGGTCGATGTGGGAGGGGATGACAGCATTGAAGATGAGGACAAAGGATTCGGACGGGGAGAGACTGATGACGAGGCCATTGATGGGGAGGAAGGGTGCTTCAGGGCGTGGAAGACAACCCTTAGGACAAGAGGGGCAATGTCGAGAATTACATTGCGAGAGGGGCACGCATCTAGGACATGGAAAATGCAGGTTGGGAGGTGGGTTAAACCAACCCCCCTTCCATCCAGTGTTAGGATAACCAGGGATAAGAGCTTCAAAAGATATAAAAGAAGGGTTAACACTGTAAACTAGGCTTTAGAGTTCTTGAATTTAAATATTAATAATTTACGAGCCAAGTCGGGTTAGGTTATAAATTAAAAACCTAAGCTCACTCATTTAAAATCAGATCACCTAAAGAGTCGGGTCGGATCAGGTCATAATAAAAAAATCGAAACCTAAGCCCATCCATTTTGACGGTCAAGTGAATCAAGTTGATGGGGCCCTACCGTATTCAAAAAGTGTGCAGTTACAGTTTTGGAGAAGTGTGCTTCTTTGCCTCCCGATACGGACCAAGTCAAGTGCACTGGAGTTCCATTGGAACGATCATGAGTTTCTCGAACCTATTTTTGTGAGGACAACTTCTTCTCTCATCAACCCTATATAAAAAAAAAAATAACCAACAAAAGGTAAAGCGTAAAAAAAAATCACCCAACATTCAACTCTGCCCTTTCCAATTTATCAACAATGCACGATCTCACTTCTCAGAGGATCTGCCGGCAGCAAAACAAAGGAAGCGAATTAACAACGCCACAAAACACCTGTTCCCCTCTACCCGCAGCATTCCCTTCATCATCCATCGAAAGCGGAAATAGGCTGTGAGGGGGGGGGGGGGGGGGGGGGGGGGTGGCGCGCGGGGCGCGGGGAAGAAGGTCAGAAGACGCAGCGTACCTTCGTCTCCATCTCCGCAGTCTCGAACGAAGGAAAAGGTGACGGAAAAGTCGAACCACCACAACACGAAATCGCGAAACAGGGCAGTGGGGGAAGAAAAGGGTAAAAAAAGTGAGTGAGTGAGAGAGAGAGAGATTAGTGTGCGTAGTTTACACAGCGCAGTGCAGTAAATTTATAGGCGCGGGGAGGCGGTGGACGGACCCCTTTGCCGAGCGGTGACTATATAGTATATAGGCGGAAGCATCGATGACTCCTTTTCCCCGGGCGGTAACGGGCTCCCGGTTGCCACGTGGCAGAAGATGATTAGTAAGGGTAATTCGGGTGGTTCGTCCCGTTACGCCCCTCGCGTGCGAACGGTACGCCGCGTCTTACGGGGGAATCCGGGCTGATGGAATCGTGACAGACTCGCCATGTTTATTTTTAATTTTTTTTTCACATTGTTTAAATATAAAGGCATTGGATTTGTTCTCATATATTTGGTTTCGCTTTTGCCATTTACCAATTTCCGGATCAACGGTTTCAACCTTTTGTAAAGAAAAAAATTATTTGAGAGTATAGATGTTAAGTTTTGCACAGATGCATGGTATTTCGAAAGTTTATCCAAAAATTCATGTTTTTTTAAAAAAATTAAATTACATCGGTGATATTTAATTATAAAATAATTATATCAATAATTTTTAATTATAAATCAAATTATATTATTGATATTTCAATTTTAAGGTAAATCGCATGGGTGATTTTGCAGTTATAAATTAACTTACATTGATAATATTTATTTGTGAATCGATATCATGGATGGTAATTAAAAAATACAATAAAATATTTAATTTTTAGTCAAATATCAATAATATAATATAATAAATATCATCGGTGGTATCCATTTTTTAAAAATTAATATTTTACCTAAGTTTTTGTATTTCTTTACCATGATTCCTAAATTTTCTATCCTTTGAAAATTTACATATGTTGCAAATAATTATATTTTTTTACTAATTAACAAGGTAAGATGATCTTGCATATTGCTGATTAGCCATTGTTATACAAGCAAGATTAGGAAATAATTACACTATTGTAGTTAAAAGTGGAAAAATTGGAGCATGACTCAAATGTATCCCAAATTTGCCTCCATTGTAACAAATTCATACGCATTAATTAATTTTTAATAATTGACATGATTTACATGATAATGAAGTAAGGTAATTTCTTTGGTTACAAATATTTCACATAGATGATATACTTAATTAATACAATGTCAACTCACGTGCCATGATATGTGGATGACTAAATATTGCACATTGTAATTGAAATGATTTCCCATGCTAATGCATAATAGTGCCAATATTATTTAATGTGATCAAATAAGTAAATGAATGAATGTGTGATGGAAACAATACATTATGATGGATGTGGAATTTGTTTTATTAGTCATAATAAAACAAATGAACATGTGTTGGTACATTGGACTTAAAGAATGAGAGTATGAAAGTCTTGAAAACACAAATAAATTGTATAATCTCGTATAAGCTAAATATGATCTTAGCTTATTAAAGTGTGTGTAGCAACCTAAGACTAATTCAAGAAGTTGGCTATCCCCACTATAACTCTTTTAGTAAACTTTTAGCCAACTTAAATTGAATGCATATCATTTGATATGAGATTATTTGGGTATTCTTTTCATACTTTGTAATGGAAAGGATTGTCTACTTGTCAATGTAAAGTAGCACCCTCATGTGTACTTTACGAGTCTTTAGTTATCACTTCACCAATATTAAAATCTAAAGGCAATTGACTAGATTAGAGAATTGGTGCATGATATTCTCCTAACCAAGAGGGTGCTTTCTACTAATTTTACTACTTGGGATATCATAACAGTATCTTCTTACACCTTTCAATGAATCAATTATGAGTTAATAGTGATCGAAAAATAAGATTGGATTCGTTAGTACAAATAGAGTTATGTACTTAGCTAAATCGATTTTGTATGTCCTAAGTAAGCATCTGACTTATGTAATATGATTACATTTGCATCTAAATAAAAAAATTCAATTATTTTCTATTAAATGAATTGAGTCCCTTAGTATAAATAGGATAACATACTTAGCTAGATCAAATAAACCCAATGTGTGTTGATTTGGAGATCTAAACGATTTAGAGGATCCAATAGCATATCAAAAAATCATATGATTCGATCAATTGTTTCCAACTGAGTTGAGACGACAACCTTCTCTAAAGGTCGTTACCTAATTGATGTTCTTGAATAAAGATTAAAGAACTGTTACGTACGTTGGGTTAAAGAGTTAACCTAATGAAATAGGAGATAATGAAAGTCATTCTCCGATGCTATCATAAAGAAGGTGTATCATTTAACCTGAGATAGATATGTGCATCTGTTCACGAACACATGCATTTAGCAGACCAATAATAGATGCAATCACTTTGTTGTTGATATTAGAAAGTTGTTATATGTGGGAAGGGACTGAAAGTGCATGATCACTCGAAGGGATCGCACAAATCTGTTACATAAGTGTATATAACATATTTTGGGCATGAGTTAGCTCCACGTATTTGAGGAATGACAATTCCACATGTGGTCACCAAATCCTAATCAAACTCAATGTAAGAAGAGAAAAAAATTAACCTTTGGAAAATGTTCTGATCTTCATTTTCGCAGCAATAATATAAGGAGATATCAAAAATAACATTATCCAAGAAGGAATGACGACAATGTAATCGGATTATACCTCAAGATAATAGTTTCCTCCATATGTGAAGAATTCACGAGTATTTGAAATACTTGAGGAGATAGTGCCAAAATTTCACTAATCCTATAACTTCATTATTGGAGTAATGAAATAAATAATGATTTTGATGGGTTTTTACTTGAAGAATAAATCAATTCTGATCTAAAGAGTTGAATTATATTTGATTTGATAATTAATTGTACCTAATTTGATTGTTAGATAATCCAAGTGTTGGATTGTAATTAATATAAGTTTAGATATTAGATCCAAACATCTCATAATTTGCCGTGGGTTAATCATGTAAAAATCAAATAGAATATGATCCCCACCATTGGATGGAGATCCAATGAATCACGTCAAATTAGTATTAGGATTTGAAATCCTTATAAATATCTTCCAATGGTGAAACCCTAATTCTACTCAATTTAGCATTTTGATTTCCAATCAATTCTACCTCCAATCACAAGTCACGGTCACCAAATGAAGGGAAGAACAGCCCTAGGGTCTCTTCACAAGGGCATCATCCAGTGCCTTATTGGACAATCAGCCCTTCAATAGCTAGACATCCAATATCTGAAGTCAACGTCCGGCTTATCAAGGCTCCTTCCACAGGAATTTGATCCCTTCTGTAGCTGGCCAACCAACACTTATTATTGGTTGTTTGGGTTGTACCAAGTCATGTCCTCTAAGTTCTTTTGAAGGACTTCTTGTTGTGTGCTTGTGGTTCTAAGGTGAGGAGTCACTTCGAATTCGCGAAGAGTCAAAATGGTCCCATCTGCCCGTTGAAGAGTTTGGGTTTCCCAGGACTTATTTGAAGAGGCACTGCATGTAGGGTGTTGCACTACGCCACCTGTGAAGGTATAACTCTCTTATACTTATCGGATCCAGAAATGGGAGGAAATTAATTCCTCTATTGTGATTATGGATTACGGTGTCTTTGTTTTTGTATTCTTGATCGAGTTTCTGATATTGATTCAATCTCGTTTTTGGGATATTTTAAAGTTCCTGTGTTTTTGTGTTTTAACACTTTCGCAATGCCACGAGTCGATACAATCAATCCCATTATGGAGTCCCATTCTAGAATTCCCATTTAAGTATTTTAAAATCAGACACAAATCATGCCAATTGCCATGTGAGGGCTTCTGCATGTACTTACTAGCTCTATACACTGCAAATCTGATGTCTAGGGAAGTAATTATCAGATATAGTAGCTCACCTACCATACTCATGTACCTTGTCACATCTTCAAAGGACAGATCACCTTCAAACAACATAGTCTTCTTCTGGCTTTCAATAGGAATGCCAGACAACATCATACCTAGCAATCCTACCTCCTATAAGATATGCATAATATACTTCCGTTGGAATAATGACAAGCCATTATCCCGTTGCACTACTTCTACTCCTAGGAAGTATCTCAAGTGTCCAAGATCCTTTGTTACAAAGGTCTTGTGTAAGAACTCCTTGGTCTTTCTCACACCCTCTATTGTTCAATTGTTTATAATTATATTTTTAATAATGACAAATGAGCTATTTCCTTGAAAAAGACTAACATATTGCACGAAGGATTTAAAGAAAATGATCGAGGAAAAGGAAGGGCAAAAGAATTTCTTTTATAGTTTATTTTATTTGTCTAGATTGTAAAAAAGCCTTGAATTATCCTTAGGATACCTTTAGAATTTTCATATTCATATTAGTATCCTTGATTTTGCAAAGAGTTACTTCTGTTGGGGTTTCAGACGTCTCATTTTCCCTCAGACGTCTGAGTATGATTTTTAAAACATCTTATCTACTTCTCTAGACGTCCAATATCTTGTCCAGAGTCTAGATTCATAGCCAGTCTTTGCAACTAATGTCATCTAGATTTTTTCAGACATCTGTTATCCTCTTCAGACGTCTATTATTGTCTTTCAGATGCCTCCTTGAGTTTTTTCAGATCTCTTTAACTAAATAAAACAACGGTCACAATCTTAGGTATTTTTCAAACGTCTCTCATCTTCTGAGCCGTCTGAAACTGACCAACGGTCACTTACTATCCAACAATCAAATTGACCGCAATTGATTATATCAGTTTCTCTTTTGCTTTTGGACCGTTGTAGGTCATCAGACTTCCTTACATTCTTTTAGACGTCTAATGATTCTCTTTAAGACATCTAAACTTTGGTCCAGACGTCTGATCATTTATCTTTAGACCCCTGTTTGGATCCAATTTCATTCCAGTAACAATCACTTTGACCCTGGATCCTTTTTAGACGACCAATTTTATTTTCAGACGTCTGAAACTATATATTCAGATGTCTAAGGTTTTGTTCAGATGACCCTGTATTTAATATTGTGAAATCCAATAAGGACTATTTTTCTCTGGAACTTTTTCAAACGTCCTAGTTTATTCTTACACGTCTGAAATAGTCTTTTCAAACATCTGCCTTTGTTTTTCAGACGTATGATACAGTCAGACTTTGAGTAAATACATTATAGCCGTTCTATCTTAATTTATTCCATTTCAATTCAAATTCTAACCATTGTCCGCTCGAAATCAGGTTTTAAATCATTGCATTGCAGTATAGTTGAAATCTCGTAAAAAAATAGATAAAATTTATACTCGAAAAATTCTGAGGTTGTTCGCTTGGAGCAAGTATGAATTCAATTCTCAAAATTACAATTTAAAATAATAGAGATAAGAAATTATAATCAGAAATTGATTCAGAATAATGTGGAAATAAGATCAAGTATCAGCTTGCAAAAAGAATTGAGTAAAATGGTAATTTGAATCACCAATTACTCCCTACAATAATAGCAAATGGAACTCAATAGTTATATATGAAATAGATTCAAATCAGTTGTCTGATGGTAGGATCAGACGTCTTAAATGTCTGACTCTACAGTGCTCTGATTCTTCTTCTTCTTCTTCTTCTCTTTCTCTGCTTTCTCTCTTCTTCTTTTCTTCTTCTCTTGGTTTCCTTTTTCTCCTTCATAGACTCAGCTGCGGCACTTCTTCTCTTCCTCTTCTTTTGCTGCTTTCTCTTCCTTCTCTTTCTTTCTCTATTCTTCTTACTCTTCTTCACACAGAGGGGGAAGGGTCTTCAGATTTTGGCTAAGTGTTAGCCAACTTCCTAGAGAGCAAAACCCTCTCCCACCCCGCATAGATTCTCCTTTCTTTCTCTCAGGTCACTCTCTCCCAGGGCCTCCAACACTACCGGATTATCAGGTATTCGGACCTAGAGCGCACCCGGGTCCAAGGCTGCAGGCGTGGGTCGCAGGAGAGGAGTGTAAGGCTTAGGCGATAATCGGGTCTGCACCAGGTTCGCGAGGGTGTGTCGCGGACGAGGCACGTGAGGGGTGTGAGGACCTCACCCCTTGTGTCTGAGACGATAAGCCCCAGAACTCTTGCAATTTATGCAGCTGCGAACCTTTGTGAACTTCCGAGGTGGGACCAAAGTTCCACCTTCTTCGCGCGTCTGATGCTGCAATGACGAGGGCTGGAATTTGCACCACTGCGAAGGACAATGCTTCCTACTGATGTCCTGAGATTCTTCCTAGGCGTATTCCACGCGACTTGGGATGGCTACCTGAGTCTGCAGGCACTGAAGAAGGCTTCAAAGCAAGCTTCGAAGCTTGCCTACTAATGGCGGCCGAAGGCTAGTACATGAAATCACCAAAAAGGCCTTTCGGTTGCGTCAAAACGTTTAAGAATGATCGCCGGAGCATGACAAACTTGCTGAAGGGGTGGGCGTGGCGTGGGCGTGAGTGATGAGGTCTGACGGAGGCAGACTATGAGTGTGAAGGTGGTGGTGTTCGGTGGCGCTATAGGGGGATCAATAGCTCTCAGTGTTATGACCCGGTTCCCGAATCCCTACAGGACACGAGACCGGACCGACTCGACTGATCCCAAGACCTAGTCGTCCAACGAGAAAGTAACCAAGAAGCAGTAAAATAAACCACATTCACCATGCAAGCAACTAACAGTAACAAAAGTACAGCAGTAAAGAAGTAAACTACTACAATACACACCACCGCAACAATAGAAAATTAAACAAGTAAATGAATGTAAAGTTCACAATAAACGAGTACAGAAGTGTAACAACTACTCACTACAATAGGAACGGAGTACAATAGAAAACTATAGTTACTGGGCTCTACTGAGCCCAGCACCCTCCGCAGCCGCAGGCTCTGGCTGCTCAACACTTGGATCTGAAAAAAGTTACGATTACAAAATGTTATCGAACGTTGAGTAGAGTGGCAACCAGCTAACTAAAACAGTAAAGGTGGATAGGTAGCTGTCGTTTTTCAATTTCTTTCTTTAACTAATTATTCTTTCTTTCATCACTTGGTTTATTTATCAGGTCTCTTTCTTAATCTCAAATGTTCCTCGGGGGAACGATCTTGATTGCAGTCTTTTTCGAAGAGTAGAAGTAGCACGTGGTGCTCTCTTGGCCGGGAGAGTCCCCCATGGTGGTCCTACCCTCAGTCAACCACCCTAAGGTCACTGACAGACGTAACGGTGACTACAGCATGCGCGATAAATGCACGGGTAGCTACCCCGCACTGGCACGCGGTCAGTCGTTTCCGTTAGCGGGTGCACCCAAAGCACAGCACGGAACCAGTATAGGGCATAGCCCTCTCAGTAACAGGGGTTTAGCCCCCTAAGAACCAAACAGGAGTCTCACCCCTCCACAGTCCGCGCACCCTTGCCTGACTACCCTGGTTTGCCCAGTGGACCTAACAGGTTTGTAAAAGTCGGCTAGCTGAACCCTGGGCCCCGTGGGGTGGCTAGCTCTCTCCCTACACTAATAGCTCTCTGCGGTACTGTGTATGCGAGGGACAAAAAGTTGGTACAAAGTGGCCAATCCTAACCCCGGGTCCCAACCTTAGGGCGGCTAGCTCTGCTCTGCACTAAATAGGGGGACAGTTGCTCTCTTTGGTACTCTGTACTCAAGGGCCAGCTCACTTCCCGATTCACATTTCCAGTTCCATTCCATTTATTTCCAAGAGCTCCGCTCCTAATTCCCCGTAGGGTTCATGCTCACATTTCTCAGGCCAAGCCATACTAGGTTTCATCATTTCTATTTCCATTTCTCAGGCTCTACACGTGTAGCATATAACTTTATTATTCACATTCCAGGTTTATTCGTAGGTAGCTCGTGTTTCCAACATTCAATCTTCCATTTCCAGTTCATATACAGGTAGCTCGTATTTAATCGTAAACAACAGGAATTTACATGCAATAGTTTGCTAACAATAGTACTCTACATTTCACAGGCAGCTATTATTCATTTACAGGCAGTTGTTATTATTCTAATTACTCATCCAAGACTGCAACTCATACATTCCATACAAATATTCCAGTGTTTTTAGTTCTAGGATTCATGTCATACCCTAGGATCTAACATTCATTCCACATATGCATTCATGTTTGTAATTAAACTAGGGGAAGCCACTCTACCAGTAAACCCAGGAGTAATGCGGGCTTGATCGGCAGGTCCACGTGCCTCAACAAACCCCAAATTCACAACGAAACGAGGTCCTATCACAAGGATCAATCACAAGAGACCACTCAGAACAGGATAAAAGTATTCCAGCAAGTAAAGGAACTTATACAGAGAACAACGGAATCTTAATTGCGGAATTCGGACCTCAAACGGATCCTAAACGGGTCAAAAACAATAATCCTGATTCATATCAGACGTCTGGAACATCTTCCAGACGTCTTAAAAGAGTTCAAAACCATACCTCACCTCCTGCGCCACTCCTCAGACGTCCAGGAACTCCACTGGACCGTCTGGACCCAGTTTCAGACATCCGACTACCTCTCCGGACGTCTGGAGACGCTTTCCGCCGTCTGGTGCCTCACCCAGACGTCAGAACTGCATGGGAGGGCGTGTCCCGTGCCTTCCCAAAGCGAATCCTGCACGCATGACACAAAATCTCCTCAATATGGCATGGAACAGTGCCTCGGCGGAACGGCCTACATGGCTATATCCACAAAGAAGGTGTACGTTGCGGAACTTACCTCTCAGTCGTTTGGAACCTCCTCCAGACGTCGTCTACGTCGTCTGGATGTAGATCCAGACGTCTAATTCTGGGAAAATCCCAAAACTAGAAACTACCTTCGCCTTCTCACGCCGTGCGCGGCCGAGCCGCGCCCCCTCGACCACTGCTCTGGCTGCAATAGTGTCGGGGAGGACCTCCCCGATGCACCTCTTCGCCTTGTGCATGCCCGACTGGCCGTGAGCTCTCCATCGAGCTCTCTCACGAGCTCGCGCACTCGCTCTCCTCTCTTCCCCTCGCTGCTCCTCCTCTCCTCTCACGCCGCTTACGCCCGCTGCTTGCTACTCGCCGCCCACTACTCTCACGCTGGAGGAAGGAGGGTTGCTGAAGGTGAGGTGAATGAGGGAGAGGAGGGGGTTTAAGTAGGCGCTAGGTTAGGGTTTCATCGCCCAGACGTGAGGACGTACACGAAAAATTTGATTTCCAGATGTCTGGGAAGATGTCCAGACGTCTTAGAGGGTTTTAACAGCACGGGTCTTAACACTCAGTGAGTGAGGGCTTTTACTCGTCGTAATGAGGCGGAGGTGTGGAGCATGGAAGCGGCGGCGTAGGTGGTCTGTGGTGGCCGCTAGGGCTCACTGGAGGTCTACCAGAGAGGTGGAAGACGGAGTCGCGAAGGGCGTTGGCGAGGTCGAAGCAATGTGTTGGATGTGCTAGCGTAATGAGGAGAAGTTGAGTTAGTTGAGAGCAGTAGTGGACGAAGGGGAAAGGAGATGGCACCGGTTGTGGTATGGCTGCACCGGAGAAGGAGGCTGCTCCGGTGGATAGGAAGCAGCGACGAGGACGGGGGAGAGGCTCATGCTGGTACGGCTAGGAGCGAAAGAATGAGAGGAATAAGGCTCCGTCACCGGTATTGTGAACGGAGGAAGAGAGGAGGTAGGGAGGGTCGCCAGATGTCGAGGAGCGATTCAGCCAAGAAAGAGGAGAGGAATTTGAGGTGTTCATGGCTGAATTCAAGCGTGGGAAGATCGATTTGATCTGGAGGTCTTTTTATAGGCCTTTAGAGGGAGTTTTGGGCTTGGGTTCTCAAGCTTGGAAAGCTTTGCCGGAGTTGGAAATTTTTTGATACCTTAATCTCTCATGCGTTCACATGACAGATTGGGAAGGTTTTGGGGCATGGGAATTGGCTCAAAATAAAGGGAATTCCTTGACGAACTTCCCTTTCAAATTTGAAAGGGATTCGTCAAGGAATCAAGGAGATCTTGCCAATTTTAGGTCGCCGGAGCTTGTAGGAATAGGATTAATGGCGATAGAGACCTATTTGTGAAAATGATGGCAAAGTTAAGGGCCTTTTTGTAAGTCTTTTGAAAGTTAAGGGCATATATGTAATTAGACAGGATCAAGTTGCAAACTAGGTCAAGAAAATCTCAGATTGGGTCCAAATTTTGGTACAAACCTAATTTGGACCTAAGGAATCTAATGGTGAAGTTGGATTTTGCTTTGACCACGTTTTACAGGGTAATTTATGCAAAAACTCAAATTACGGCAAATGTTCGTCTGAGACTCTGATTTGGGTCAAGACGGGTTCTGATGGTCAATTTGAAGGTACCAAACCCTAAAAAATATTTTTATATGAATTTTAGAGAGTTTAGGTGAATTTTATCCTGACCAGAATCTCAGTTAATTAAGTGGGTCTGTTTTTATGATTTTAGAAGTCATTTAATTCTCAAAACACGCGAAAACCTTTTTCTGTCTGTTCTAACCCACTTGTTAGCCTTTTAGGACCATTTGACCCTTAATTAACCCTTGAGAAAACCCATGATTGTACTGCATTCATGATATGATGGTAAAATTGTAGTTTTAACTCTGGTTTCTTGTCTCTCTGAATGATTATGAGATAAATTATAGTCATCCGGCAGTTATGTAGGAGCATTTACTGACTTAATCAGATCAAAATGAGCTAGTTATGGCTCATGATGGTATTCCCATCACTAACGACTACCTAAGCTTAAATTTGACCTCTTACACCTATATATACCCTCATAGGTAGCCTTAAGAAATTACAATAAAGAAATATACATTATACTTATTTTGCAAAACTCTTGATCTTATTTGTGCTCTCTTGTTGCTCTCTTATGCTCTATTTGTGTTATTGTTCCTTTAAGAGCAAACCTTCTTCATGCTGCTTATAGGTTTGATAAGGGAGTATTCTAATTCTTTTATTCAAGACTTATAGGAGTATATTGTTTTTGATAATTTATTTGGGTATTCGATTTGTGAGTTTCGCGTTACCTCTTAGTAAAGGGGCAAAACTCTTCTTCGGGTTTGTCCAGAAAGAGGGGATTGTAATATTACTTGTTGTTAGTAATTCCTACTTGGGTATGGGCAAAATCCTAAATTGAGAGATCTAGGTGGAAGTTCTTCCCGCAAGGGTTTTTTCTCTAAATACTTGCGTGCTATTGCGATTGATTCAATTTTTTTTTGTACAATTCAAACCCCCCTTCTTGTGCCACTAACACCCTCCTCATCATCACCAACCAAAATCATATCGTCAACATAAGCTACTAGAACAACAATCCCTCATGTATATTTTCTTATAAAAGATCGAATGATCTGAGGACTGATTGAACTCTATTTGTTGTACATCAAAGTTGAGCCTCTTAAACCAGGCTCTAAGGCTTTGTTTAAGGCCATAGATGGCCTTCTTATAACCTAGGTGCTGACGCTTGTACACCTCCTTTGTAAGATCACCATATATGAAAACACTTTTAATGTCTAACTGATACAATGACCATTACTTATTTAATGAAATAGATAAGATAATGTGTATAGAGGAGCCACCAGAAAAAATGTCTCCAGGTAGTCAATCGCATAGGTCTAGGTGAAGCCCTTGGTGACAAGGCATGCCTTGGATCTATCCATTGTACCATTTGCCTGATACTTGGTAGTGTAGGCTCGTTTACAATTGTTACGACCCAGTTCCTGAATCCTTACAGGACTCGAGATCGGCTCGACTCGACTAATTCCAAGACCCAGTCATCCAACAAGAAATAACCGAAAAGTAGGAAAATAAATCACATTCATTATGTAATGTAACTAACAGTAAAGCGTACAAACAGTAAAGGAAATAAAAGCTGCTAGTCAATACATACCACCACAACAACAAGAAAGTAGAACAAAAGTATAGTAACAGAAACAGTAACAACAATCTGAAACTCACTAGCAGAAAGAGAGTACAACAACAATAAGAAAACTACTGCTGGGCTCGACTGAGCCCAGCACCTTCTGCAGCAGATAACTCGAGCTGCTCAACTCTTGGACCTGTAAAGGATTATGTAAAAATGGAGTCAGCGAACGCTAAGTAGAATGGTAACCAGACTATCTAAAGCAGTAAAAGCTAGTAGGTAAATTTATCTTTTCCAATTATTTTATTTTTCAAGTAATTTCTTTCTGCCCCATTAGTTTACTTTCAGATTTCTTTCTTGATATCGCTTGTTACTCGTGGGAACGATCTTGATTGCAATCTTTTCCGAAGAGTAGAAGGCACACGTGATGCTCTCCTGGCCAGGAGAGTCCCCCATGGTAATCCTACACTCAGTCAACAACCTCGAGGTCACAGACAGACGTAGCGGTGACTACGGCACGCGCGATAAGCGCACGGGTAGCTACCCCGCACTGGCACGCGATTAGTCGTTTCCGCTAGTGGGTACACCCAAAGTACAGCACGGTACAGTATAGGGCCTAACCCTCTCAGAAACAAGGGTCTCGCCCCTCAAAACCAAACAGGGGTCTTGCCCCTTCACAGTCCACGCACCCTCGTCTAACTACCCTGATTTGCCAAGTGGGCCTAACAAGTCGGTGTAGGGTGGCTAGCTGAACCTTGGGCCCCATGAGGTGGCTAGCTCCCTCCCTACACTAGTAGCTCTTGTGACGAATGCGTGCCCCAGACGTCTTTTAAGACGTCTGGGAGGTGGCCCAGACGTAGGACCAGACGTCTGGGATCATTTCCAGACGTTTGGAAATCAGTTATTTTCGACACGTGCGGGTCGTCTGCGCGTCTTCCTTAAAAAGACCACGCCTCCCCTCGCTTCTGTTGCCTCCACCCCTTTCCTCTTCATCTTCTAGTGAGCGAGCGCGAGAGCGGGTGCGGGGTTGCTGCGGCGGTGACGGCTGCAGTGAGCGCGGAGGGGGTGCTGCGTGCGAGAGCGGCGCTCAGCCGTGAGGGCGAGCTCGCCGGGGCTGCCAAGGCCGACCGATGCGAAGCGCAGCGGGCGCGGAACGACGCGGGAGGCCTGCTGCGGCTCGAGTAGCAGGCGCACGAGGTGCGACGAGGCGCGGCGTCGCGAGCGGAGGGCGAGTCGTGCCCTGGTTCTGGAAAAATTTCCAGAATCAGACGTCTGTGCTGATAGCCAGACGGCGGGGTTGACGTCTAGAAGACTATCCAGACGTCTGAAAGGTGAGTTTTCCGTCTTCTTCTTCCTTCCTGTCGACTGACCGTACTGAGGGAGAGAGATGGGTGTGCGCAGGCTCGGTGATTCGCCATCCAACGCGGATCAGACGTCAGGCTGTAGTACCAGATGGTAGGAGCGACCTCCAGACGTCTGGGGTGACCATCGGACGTCTGGGAACTAGGACAGACGTCCCCGCAGGCTTCTGGACGTCTGAGAAACCACGCAGAACAAGGTAATTCTCTGATCCACTTTTTAAGACGTCTGGAAGAAGTTCCAGACGTCTGATTTTGCACAGTGTCGTCGTTTTCGACCCGTTTAGGGCCCGTTCGGGTTCCGTTTTCCGCGATTCGAGTTGCATTCTTTTCGGAATTAATTCCTCTACCCGTCTACAGTAGCTATACATTGTTTTGAGACACTCCTTGTGTTTGATCCTTGTGATAGGACCCCGTTCCATTGCAGTCTCGGGGGTCGCGGAGGCACGCGAGATTCCCGATCACGCCCCCATTACTCCCGTTGTACCTGGTAGAGTGGCTTAAGTTATTAATAAAATCTGTTAAATTATGGAACCATAAATAGAACCTAGGACATTGCATGAATCCTAGGAATGAGAAATAGATGGAATGATAGCTCCTAGGTGTTGCATGAATCCTAGGGCTAGAAAACTAGATTGTATGATAGATCCTAGGATATGGCATGAATCCTAGGATGGGAAAACTAGTGGAATGTATAATATTGCAGTCTTGGAAAATGGAAAGAGATATAAAGCTGCCTGTAATTTGAATTAACAGCTGCCTGTTGTGAATAAATAACGTGGTTGAGAACATGGATTGTAAGAATGTGAAACTGGAAAGTGAAACCTGGATGTTTGAGTAAAAAGGATGGAACCCTACGGGGAAGTAGGAGTATAACTCCTGGAAAGTGAATGGAATAGTATTGGGGAAGTGAGATGGCCCTTGAGTACGGAGTACCAAGGAGAGCGACTGTCCCCCTGTTTAGTGCAGAGCGGAGCCAGCCGCCCCAGGGACCCGGGGTTAGGACTGGCCACTCTGTACTGACTTGCTGGCCCTCGCGTACGTAGTACCGAGGAGAGCTACTAGTGTAGGGAGGTACTAGCTACCCCACGGGCCCCGGGGTTCTGCTAGCCTCCCACACCAACTTGTTAGGCCCGCTGGGACAAACCAGGGTAGTCAGGCGAGGGTGCGCGGACTGTGGAGGGGCAAGGCCCCGGTTTGGTTACTGTGGAGGGGTTGGACCCCTGTTACTGAGAGGGCTCTGCCCTGGACTGGTTCCGTGCTGTGCTTTGGGCGCACCCGTTAACGGAAACGACTGACCGCGTGCCAGTCCGGGTTAGCTACCTGTGCGTTTATCGCGCGTGCCGTAGTCACCGTTACGTCTATCAGTGACCTTGGGGTGGTTGACTGAGGGTAGGATCACCACGGGGGACTCTCCCGGCCAGGAGAGCACCATGTGCTACTTCTACTTTTTGGAAAAGACTGCAATCAAGATCGTTCCCACGAGGAACATTCGAGATCAAGAAAAAGATCTGAGGAATAAATGAAATAGTGAGACAATTGAAAGATGTGAATAAAGAAAGTAATCGAACATAACAGCTACTGTACACTCTACTGTTGTCTTTAGTTTAGTTGCCACTCCACTCAGCGTTTTGCTGACGTGTTACACTCGTTACCTTTTTCAGGACCAGGTGTTGAGCAGCCAGGGTCAGCGGCTGCAGAGGACGCTGGGCCGAGTAGGGTCCAGTAGAGTTACCATTGTCTCTTGTACCTCTTTTTGTTACGTTGTAGTGAGTAGTTCTTGTTTCCGCTGTACTTTCTGTACCTGCAGTTCAAATTATATTATGAATGTTGTTCTACTGTTGTGGTGGTACATACTGTGGTAGTTTCTTTCCTTACTGCTGTACTTTCTTACTGTTAGTTATATTCATGCTGAATGTGGTTTATTTTACTGCTCTTTTGGTTACTTCCTCGTTGGACGACTAAGTCTTGGGATTAGTTGAGTCGATCCGGTTCTCGTGTCTCGTAGAGACTCGGGAACCGGTTCGTTACAGCTCTCCTCGGTACTGTGTACGCAATGGCCAACAGAAGTCGATGTAGAGTGGAAAATCTTAACCCCGAGTCCTAACCCAAGGGTGGCTAGCTCCGCTCTATACTAAAAAGGGGACAATCGCTCTCCTTGATACCACGTACTCAGGGGCCAGCACACTTCCCATCCACATTTCCAGGCCTTTCCATTCATCCACAGGAGCTCTACTCCTAACGCCCCGTAGGGTTCATGCTCATATTCGCTATATTATTCCATACCAGGTTTCATCATTCACAATTCCATTAGTATTATACACATGCAGCTCGTATTTCCACAATTTAACACATGCACAAGCGATATCACAGGTAACTGTTTAGTTATCTCAGGCATTTCATATTCTAACAAGCAGCTCATATTTATTAAGAGGCAGTTGCTAACAATTCAACTCATTCATTTATGAATACAATCTCAATCATGTATACAAACAGTGCAACTATTTTTCGTCTTAGGATTCTCGTCCTAGGATTCATGCTACATCCTAGGTTTCTAGTTATATAATTTTCATGGCTGCATTCATGTTTTATAAATAGAACAGGAGGAAACCACTCTACCAGACAATCCGGGAGTACTGGGGGCTCGAACTGCAGGCTCACGTGCCTCTGCAAACCTTAGACATGCAACAGGTCGAAGTCCTAAACCAAGGAACATATCACAACGAAACGTTCATAACAGTATATAAAGGTTTCTAACATATATAGGAATTCACAAGGAAACCACAAATATTTTGTTTGCATAAAATAGATCCCGATTGGACTCTAAACGGGTCAAAAGCGTGTCTGCAGACCCAAATCAGACGTCTAGAAACAAGTCCAAACGTCTTAAAAGTCACCAGAGTCTCACCTTAAGTCCTGCGGTGATCTCAGACGTCCAGGACTCCTGGATCGTCTGGACTCAGCTCCAGACGTCTGACCAGTCCTCCAGTTGTCTGGTAAGTTATCCAGACATTCGAACAGCGTGGGAGGGCGTGCTGTGCACCTTCCCAAAGCTGCTCCTACGCACAACAGAGTAGCACACATCTTTTTAGCTAAGCAAATCGCCTTTGCGGTGCGGCCTGCATGGCCGTAACTGCAAGGAAGATGTACCTTAGTGATACACCCGCTTTCAGACGTGCAGTGTCATCGCCAGACATCCAGTCCGTCATCCGAAAGGCACTCCGGACATCTGATACTGGAAAAACTCCAGTATCAGACCGCGCTCCCACTCCTCTCGCCACGCTCCGCCATAGCTCCTCCTGCTCTGCTCCAGCTCCGACCGCTGCAGGAAGTCGGGGACGATGCCCTAACGCTCTCCTCCTCTCGTATGCGCCGCGGTGGCCGTGCAAACCTCCGGTGAGCCTCCACGAGCTCGTGACCTCGGCCCTCTCCTCCTCCTCACTCTCGCTCCCTCTCTCTCACGCGCCTCACTCACGACAGTGGAGTGGGAAGGAAGGTGGTGGTGGTGGAGTGGAGAGGAGAGGAAGGGGGCTTCTTATATAGGCTGGAGGGTTATGGTTCAACGGGGAAAAAGCGAAGAAGGGAGAGAAGGGAAAGGGTCTGCGCGCTGGCTGTGCACAGAACCAACATCGCGTACAAATTTTTAAATTTGAGACGTCTGGGAATGGGTCCAGACGTCTGGCCAGACGTCTGACTGACAATCCAGACGTCTTAAAAAGCTCAAATCAGAACGGGTCTTTACAACAATCAACTAAAGTTGTGCCTAGTGGATAAGGTACTAGATCCCAAGTACCATGTGAAGTCAAGGCACTCATCTCCTCATCCATTGCCATCCTCCAGTGAGGATCTTGGGATGTCTCAATGTAATCCCATGGTAATACAGTACTAGCGAGCACATCAGCAACTTGCTGAAAATCACTACTCAAGTGAGTTGTTGTGTAGTTGGAAATTGGATGCAAAGTACGGGACTTGATGGACTTCCAAACAGTAATGGGACGATCATCAACTTCTTCCTGCCCAACTAGGGAAGATACTCTGATGGGATGCTTCTCTATGGACAGATCGATAGTAGTAGGAAGTAGAGGGTGCCACCTATGATATACCTGAGTCTCCCAAGGTGCTAAGTCGATAGTAACCCATTCTTCACAGAAGTACAATACCTTCTCAAATAAAGTGGCTTTTGCAGTGACAATATATCATAGAACTTATATCCTTTCTAGGTACAAAAGTATCCCAAAAACACACACTTCACAGCTTGAGGGAAAAGCTTGTCCTAAGAGCCAAAGGCCTGAACAAAGCATGTGCATCCAAAATACACATAAGGGAAAGGCAAAGGGATGAGCAAGTGATAAAGATTTTTGCCATGAAGAACTGAAGGCAGTACTCTATTGATAAAATAAGTAGCTCTCGGAACTACATCTCCCAAAAATTCCTTAGATACCTTTATGAAGATGAGAAGGGTCCTAGCAATATCCAGTACATGTCGAAGTTTTCACTTAGTAACACCATTCTACTGTGAGGTATGAGCACATGACATCTACTGGAGATTTCCCTTGACAACAAAGATGGTCTAAAGATCTGCCTGCGTAAACTCAGGTGTATTATCATTTCGCAAAATAGTATGGGTGATAATTATCTAGTCTGTATCTCTATGAATAACTATCATACAATCTGAAGAATCTCATACTAATTCTTAATCAAGAAGACCTAGGTAGACCAGCTATAGTCATCGATGAATTTCACAAAGTATTTATGACCTCTGACACAAGTAATCCTGGCAAGTCCCAAAGCATCGCAATGCATAAGATGGAAGGGTGAGGTGTTGTTCCCTTCAATATGATGAGGGAAGGTGCTCCAATGATGCTTGCCCAACTGACAACCTTACAATGAAACGTGACACCGGGTGCAAGGTTTGAGTACATCTACCACATCTTCCCCACAAACAGATGACCAAGGCGTTGATGCCACAATAAAGGATTTGAAGAGATGGACACAGTAGTAGGGCACCAACAAATGGTGATGGGATGTCAAGAAGATATAGTCTTTCTTGATAGCACGACCAATTATCTTGTTAATCTATTTGTCCTAGAAGTAGCAATGGTTGTCGTCGAAGATAATTTGGCATTGGAGGTCCTTGTAGATACGACTAACTGACAGAAGATTCATAGGAAACTCTAGAGCACATTGCACCTTTGGTACCTACAACCTAATGATATCTAGACATCATTAAATATGGTAACAAGAGAATAGGACCCATTAGCCACTTTCATCGACTTCACATACCTGAACTGCTTAGACATCGTCAAGAGATTAGTATTACTAGGGAGATGAATCAAAATTCCTGAATCAATTACCCACTGATCATGTGTAGTAGTAGGCACAATCTTTTGTATTCTATTTTTGGCAACCACCATGGCTACACCACAACACGAGGACCTTTTGTGTAACCACACACATGCAACCAAACCTCCAACTAACCATATAGTAGTCAGAAGGAGGATAGGTAGGTGATGGGAGACAATCCCAAGCATGATAGGGGAAACATCTATCACTTCCATTATTGATATAATCATGAGATCAACAACACAGGTAGCAACAACATCAAGGGGACAAAAACACCAACAACACCATCGTCACACCAACATGGAAAACGTAGCAGCAGCAACATAAACAGGGAACAACCAGCAACATTAGAATATAGATCAAATTGCAACAACAGCACCAAATCGCAGCATGAAGAGCACATGATCGAACCTGTTGAGCGAGGACCACCCATCAACACCAACATCTTTCAACCTGGGGCGATTAGATCTAAGAGCACACAATTTGACCACATCGACAAATCACATAACATCAAGTCACGTGATTTGATGTGAGATGATCACATTATCTAAAGTGGGGAGACACGATTTGGAGCGACGTGCTTAGCAATAGAATCATAATCATGCCATAATCCCTGCATGTGTTAGGATATCAAGTATTAGGAAGATATTTAGTGAAATATCAAATCATCGATCTAAGATCATCACTCTAATATCATGTTGAGAAAAATAATCTTCATTATTCAAGTCATAAATAAGACTTAGCCCTTCATAGAGAAAAAAGGACAAGATATACAAGGGAAAAAAATAAGATAAAATAAAACACCCGGCAAAAATGCAAAACGTTAAAAACAACGAAGCAACCAAATCTAATTAATTTGATTAAAAATATCTTATCTAATTGATTCTCTAACCATGACAATAGATGAATATATATATAATTTTTCAAATGACTTCACAGCTATTATCCATTCAACTATGGCAATAACATTTATATATTCAATAATCTATGAATTTTTCTTCAAAATATTAATGATCTCTATCATCAAATGTCTGCATTAAAGGTATAACCTTTTAATGTCACGTCATTAATATTTTATAGAACACAACAATTGTACCTTATAAATGTAACGTTGGTAATGCCAACGCTATAAGTTTCTATTAAAGCCATCAAATCTTAATCAATCTTAATTATGTATGAGATATATTATAATGTGGACGGCAAAGCTTTTGGATTTGTTTGAAAATTTTTTGGTCAAAGAAGTGATATCATCAGGTAAGTACCCGCTCCTTCCCCTTTGCTCCCACTCTCGCGAAAATTGACCTCTACAACAATATGGCCCCGATTGGCCATCAGAGCTAATCGGCCCCCCCTCTCATCGGATAGCCTCCTCCTCTTTCCAGATCATCCCAATTGCAAAGGTGCTCGATATGCATAGCCTCTGATGCCCTGCGGTAGTCGTTCTCGGGTGTTGCGTTGGTGGATGTGCAGCCGATGGTCTTCCCCGTTCGACCTCTATACGATGAATGACGTGCACTGCGAAGCCTCCTCATGGTGGATCAGCATGCGTGGCAATGCATGGCAGTAGATGGCGCTCCTCGCCGGTTGTGGATGTCTCACTTTTCGTATCGTTTGTGTGCTGTAGGGACTTATTTGTTTTGTATGTTATGCTTGGTTGATCCTTTCTTTTTTTAGTCTAAGTTGTTTTGTTAAGGATCACGTGAACCCAAACTTATATGGTTGAATTTTCTGACGTTTGTCAATTTTTGCTTTCGACCTTTTGATCAATCTATACAATTAACTTGTTAACACGTTCTTTGAGTTTCGTCTCGTTGGTGCTTTACTGTACCTGTCAGCGTAAGGTTACCCTCTTTCAGGAAGTCATTCATTTTTCGATTTTATGACATGTTTCTTTATCTTTTTCCTTTACTTTTTATCTTATTTTTTACATTTTGAGTTCCCTTGTTTTGATATGATGTATTTCTTCCTTGATGGGTGAGGATTTTTCTGTCTCTCTTTCTATCCGCATGTATGAGGTTCTTCCCCCTTAATGAAAATAGTTTAAAAAACATATATATGTCGGGTTTTACTTTGATCGCTACCGTGAGGATGGAGGAAGTTTGTTGAAGGGAGGAAAATCTGTTGGTTGGCATTGTATAAAGGTTAGGAAAGTAAGATGATTCCAGAGGTCGGCAGATCACCCCTGATAAGTTTGCCTCAAAGAAACCATAAAAGCTTACAAATCAATTTCGTTAGCAGAACCTTAACAACACGTTTGATAATGAGGGAATGGAAAGCCAAATTCCCTCTTGCATTCCTTTCCTTCGTTTAGGGAATGCCATAAAGTTGGAACGAAGATTTCAGTGAAAGGTAAAATTTTAAGGAATCCCATTCCTTTCCTTGGTGAAAAGGAAATTAATTAAAGTACTCCTCTATCTATCAACCAAAAATGTTATGTTATAAAATAATACATTATACATTAATAAATGCTATTGTAATTTGATTAATTAAAAGGCTAATTTTAGTTATCGATATATATTACTATTTTTTATAATTAAATTGTTTGGTTCATCATAAAACATGGTAGAAAATCTATATTGTTGCAAGCAATGATGCAAAATAATTAACTTAATCATGTAAATCACATTAATAATATATATTTACTCATAACCATGATTATCATAAATTAAATATGTGTCTCAAAATATTTACAGCATTCATATAAATATAAAGGGTATTTTTACAGGATTAGCTTTATTTCACTTCCTTTATTCATTTCTTTCCAAAGTTAATCCAAACTAAGGAATGGAATGCAAATGTCATTCCATTCCTAATTCATTTCTTTTCTAGTTTTGATTCCATTTTACCTTAATTCCATTCCAACGTACCAAATGTGACATAAGAGTCTAATATCAATGATCCCCTAGGCATAATTTTGTCTTGTTTTGCAAATTCCTCTAAATTAACTAGAACAATTTGTGCTCTAAGTTAGTTCCCTGCTGTGCAAAAATTCTGTGAATTTCATCGATGGAACATTTATCAGAAGCTAACAATTTTAGGAAAGAAAACAAAGAAATAAGAAGATGTGCTAGACAGATCCCCTTCTATCCTTCCATCTAAATACAAGCTAAGAGCGACCATAGCTAGGATAGAAGGAAAGAAAGCTTTTCAACATTTTATAGAACTTTTAGGCTAATTCCAGTACTCCCTTATGAAAGTACAGGGAGGAAGTGAGAACCCAAGGTACATTTGAAGGTGCCAAAGTAATGATCTAGGATCCATGAAAGATCATTAGACTCTAAGGACTAGTTTATTGAAGGGTATTATAATCCTGAGTTTGCATATTAGAAACAAGGATCCCTTGTTGCTATTTACTTTGAACCTGAGATTATCCATTGGTGGCATTTATCTAAAGAGGAGATAAGGTGGGAGTTATCCTTTGATTTGATGGGTAAGAAGAGAGGAAAAGAGGGAGAATATGCTATCCCATCTTCAAGAACAGGTTTGATTGAAGCTAGGTTATAGCTCAAATACATGTTTAGATACCCTTCGTCGCAAAAGAGGGTTAACCCCTCTTTTGGAAGAATAGTCAAGACTAAAATAGATGCATCATGATTTTCTAGAAGCTTACATGGAGTCCTGACTCTTGAGAGAGTAGAGAAGGCTTGAAGGTCTGCCATAAAGTTGCCATAAGGGTCTGCCATTTCTAAGTTCGTTGCTTCAAGAGTTCCCTTCTAAACATCATGCATCGAATAAGAGAAGAGTTTTCTCTCCACTGAATATTGTCATGCATTCAAATATATCACCAGTGCATGAATCACCAACTTCTTTATGTTAAAAAGAATCAAAATTTATTCAGTGTTGGACCACTTCAATGAAGGGGTTTCACTGGATGCAAGTATTCAAGAGGTATGTTTATTTGCTAAATGCAGTAAATCTCTATTATATCAACAGGGCATCATAGTCTTTACCTGCATGTTGCTTCATTCTCTGAGGTCTCCACCAACTTGGTTCCATTAATCATATAGAGTAATATGTTTCGATTCAATCAAATAAAAAAAGACAATAAACAAAATACAAAATACTTTTAAGGGATTCGATATGGCCATCAATTCCTTCGTGGTTGATTATCAACACCAACAATTTATGAACATTATTTCTCTACCTTCATTTATTATGCAGGGCTATCATGCCATATAGTGGTGTGTCTTCCACTCCCTAACAGAGAGAGTGTTTTCAAACCTTCTTGCCTCCGGGGCCTCGATTGGCCATCTCTGACCGATCGGGGCCCTCTCCGCTATCTCGAACCTTCCTCCCCTCCTTCGAACCACTCTTCCTCAACGATCCAATGTTGTTGGTCGACATGCAGGTGCTAGTTTGCTCGATGTCGCGATTTGTGTCGACAGTGCTGGTGGTCGAGTTTCGGTGTGGTCGATCGTCTCGGCCTCATGGTCTCAGCAAGGGCGGTGGTGCCTCAACTGGTGCATCAGGTGATGTCTCGATCGCGCAACGATGGTTGTCACGGTCTGGCAGCTTTCAACTTGTCGAGCACAAGGCCAGAGGTCACGACGGTGGGGCTCTAGCATTGGTGTTCCCGACGACGACTGAAGGTGGTTCTGCATGCTGATCTTATTACCTGATGGTTTGGTTGTATATTTTCTTCATGTTTGTGTTGCTTTTTGTTGGGTTTGTTTTCTTGGTAGTCCTGGAAGTTGAAGCTCACGATTGTGCCTTATCATATTGCTACGGGTTTGGTTCGACAATTTTGGTTTAGGTTTTAGTTGATGTTGTTGGTTTTGTTTCCCCCTAGAGGGATGTTGTTGTCGTTGGTTGTGTTCTTCCCTTTGAGGGTTTTTTTGGGGTACACCAAACATAATGGTTGAGGTAACCGTTGGAAAAAAGGTTTCAGTAGTTGTTGCTGTTCTTGTGGAGGCTGATGGGAGCCATGTTGCTGCTACAACAAATTTGGTTGATACAAATTGCAGTATGACTGCGGAAACGTGAACTATTTTTTATGGTCTCAAAATGGCCATTCATGCTGGATTGTTGAAGGTGACGATTTACTCTGATGCCATCAATCCCAGTGAATCAGATTAATGCCCAGCAACAACCTTTTTGGAAGGTATGACACCTAGTTCAATGGAATGTTTCAATGCTTCAGTCGAATCGTGGGCTGTCTCTTTCTAAAGTTGACAGGGTGATGGTCTCTCCTGCTCATCATATGTTCGCTAGGGTGTCCCCTTTATTTTCCTTGCAATTTTCAAGGCCGTTAATGAAGGTTTCTAAGTTGCCAAAAAAAAAAAAAATTATGCAGGGCTATTGACAAGACTTCCTTTCCATTCACAACATGTGAAGTGCTCCTGCCTAAAGGCATCTCCTTGCTGAAGTCCACCTGCTCCATCATTCTTTGTTCGGGCTACGCTACTTGCTGCTGCACTAATGTTTTGCGGATTTTGTTGTTTATTCTGCTGTAATTATTTTCTGTTAGAAAAATTATTCTGCTGTAATTATGTCATGCCATACCCTGTGAGATGAATGGCATTGCATCCTTTTGAGCATGCTTTAGAAAAAATATACACTCAATACTATATGATAAATTTATAGGTAGACATAAATGAAAATCCTCTCCAAAATCTAGGAAGAAAGACTTTAAACGGCCAACTATCCATTGTGTGAAAAAGGTTCTTTATATTCAAACCATTTCTATACTTTATGGGCCATATAAAAGATTTTAGATGATATCTTTGGAAGATAATTTACATTGGATTTCATCTGAAAATGATAAATATATCTTGCATATCATATACCTAATAACATAAATCATAAAGAACTACCATCATTAAAAAAAAAAAGGAACAAGGCCATTCACAAATCACAATGCCTTGTCCAGCTTTTAGCATAAATCCATGCTAGTTATATAACAAATATCAATGGTGCACATGGTATCAACAAGAGATGGTATCAATGGTGCACGTGGTATCAAAAATAGAAAACTTCAAGTGAATTTGGATATTAATGTCAAAGAGAACGACTGAATGGCCTTATTAAAGACCTCAACACAGACTAAAGTCTAATATATAATAATTCTGATGGCATCCCTGCACCAAGATAATTTGCACTTATTTCACCTAAGACGACATCCTTGCAGCAAGATAACTTACACTTTTGTGCATCAAAAAATGCATAACGCAGTTTGCATGTATTCTACACCTAATACCATAAACCATGAAGAGCTAATATCAAAGAAAATTACAAAAAAATAGAAAACTGCAGGGAACCTGCATGGTGCCCTGACCATAGCCGTTAACAAATCCAAGCTAGCTTTATGTTGACAAGTATCGATGTTTCTCAGTCAGCATCAATGAATGTGCTGAAATTCAAGTGATTTTCATATCAATCTTAGAGAGTGACCGAATTACCCCTCAAGGGATAGTTTATTTAGAGGATTAAGAAATTGGTGTTAAAAAATGTGAAACTGATGTTAATCTTTATTTTAATTTATTTATAGAGTAGTGTTAACACTAATTTCTGTTTACTCAAACTGATATTAACTTGTGGTGTTAATTTAAATTGGTGTTAACATCGATTTATGGAGAGTAGGATTTAGGTGTGTGAGAATTACAAAGTTAATACATGTTTTGCTAACACTCTTAAGAACAAGTGTTAATAAAATAGGTGTTAACCTACCAAAACAGGTGTTAAGATTATATAGGTTAATCCCTCATATAAACGGAGGTTAACCCGCAAAAGAAGGATTAACTCCCCAAATAAACTAGCCCTAATGATCTGAGTTCACGCTACCAATTTGCTAGGGACATGCTACCAATTTGCTAGTGACCGAATTCCCGGTTCCTATTTTATGCTTGACTTAGAGATATTTATGGTGGACCTCAAAAGATTGATGCTTATTTTTAGTTGCCTATTACTACCCTCTAGATTTCATCTGAAGGACCTGTGACCTCTGTACCAACTACTGCATTCTCTTTCCAACAAGTTTTTGGCAACTTCTAGTAGTTGTGATGATAGCTATTGGTTGTGGTAATGGACATAGTCGTAATATATACCAACCAACAGTAAATTCATTGCAAATACTTCAGTCATTAGCTAAGATGGGTTGATATAAGTTTGGAAAGCTTGCTTGGGCTAATTAGATGCCCAAATTTATTGATTAAGGTTGTGCGGAGAGTACACTTGCACTCATGGATATTACTACATATGGCTATAGCTGCCTTGTTTACCTGGTTCGATCTATTCTTGACTTATTACTTATATATTTTATTTATACATCTAATTCTTCTTAAACTATTGAAAGACTGCCTATATCTACTTGTTACCTGCATATATTCTCTAATTTATGTGGAAGTGTTAGTATAGTATATTTATTTTTCTTTTTTTGTTTTTGCTCTTTAGGGCATCTATCTATCTATCTATCCTTATCTATCTATCTACTATAGCTGCCTTGTTTACCTGCTCTTTAGGACATCTTTTATTCTTATATATTCTCTAATTTTTCGCTCTTCATGAATTTGCACATAGACAGTACAGTTTTGGAAACATCAGGCATGTGTAAGACATCCTTAAGAATAAGAGAATGTTCAGGCACATGACTAAATTTAGAGCTAGTATGTAATATACGCAAACCTTGTCCATACACGAAGGTAACTTCATCTCCTCCTTTGTATGGGGAGCCCGGATCAAGAGTTTTAAGAATTGGTAATACGAGGACTAGCCCCAGAATCAAGATACCACAATTCCTGCCTAGGCGAAACATCTGTAACATGTGCAGTAGAAGTATGGTTGTAATTTTGATCAAAACAATCAAAACATTGGGCTGCAATATGATTTGTGTAACCACAAATCTGACATGGGGCAGTGACACTTTTGTGGCGAGGAGAATGATTGAATGTAGAAGTATTGTTGTATTGACCCACCAACGCCCCCTTCCCCTGCTAGTAGAGGGAGCACGACCTCTAGTGGCCTGATTCATAGAAATGTCAAGAGTTTCTTGGGCTCTCTGTAAGTGCTACTCATGAGAAATTAACAAGCCAACAAGATCTTCAAAGGCAACTAGCTCAGAACGATTAGAAGCATAAGTGATCACAGCAGCACAATCTGTTGTTAAACCATTTACAACAGCCATGACAAGCCCACCATTGTCTACTCACTTTCCTGAAGCAATGGCTAAGTTAACAACTAATGTTCTGGCTTGGTTTACATAATCAACAATGGTTAAATCACCTTTTTTCAAATTAGTTAATGCAGCCATCACAACCAAACATCATGATATGTAGGTAGATTGATAACTTGAGAGCAAATGCCCTCAGCGATGGAGGCAAAGATCCAGCTCATCACCTCCAAGTGAGGTAATCATCATTTGGAATAAGATTACCTGAGGCATCCTTAGCACACACAGGCTGAGTGTAAGAGCTATCCACAAAGCCAAAGAACTCATACGTGTGAAGGAGGGGCACCAATTGTGCTCGCTACAAAGGATAACTGGAGGAGATTGGAGGAGTTTAGCTTTCAGGAAACAAGATTATGAATATTAGAGGGTAATGATATCCTAGGTGAGATCTTAAAGATCCCAAAGCAGAGTGATTCAGAGTCACCCATGGTGCCCAGATAGAAGAGCTCCTAGAGCTTTAGCTTTGATACCATGTTAGTGGTGAAGGAAAGGAAGAAGGGACAAGATAAATTGGAGAAGATGGTGCACTCCCACACCTCATGGAATGCTCTATTTATAAAGCCTGAGCAGCTGTGGATAACAGAATGATAGGGAGGGGAATAACGGTTTAGGGATATAAGGTTATACAAAGGTCCCTTCTATTTACAGCAATGCCACAATAATATCTCATCAAACTAACAGGAAGAGGGGAATAACATCCTTTGAGTTTCCCTTGACAAGAACAAGGTGGACATCATCCACTACCAGAGCCACACATCTTAATGCCTTTTCACAAACTGCATGCCAACATGCTATTATCACACCAAAAGAACTACTTGCTTTCTACTCTTGTTGTGACATAAATTCCATTTATCATGGGGTTTCCATCAAATGTAACAAGATAGTCCTGTGATACATCCATTAAGTCAAACAACATACAATACAACAGCGATAACAAGCTATCCAACTCCCTGAGAATGGGCACCTGGCAAATTAAAAGAGCCCAATCAAGTAAACCAAACAAGCCTTGCCATGTCTTTTGGGTCCAAAGCAAACTTCAATTAAAAATTTTGTCATGGATGTATACAAGCAATATTGTAAAAGTCGATAGTCAGTATTTAGTTGACCTAGTCACTACTTAAGAAGCATACAGTATGCGAGTAAGTAGTCCGGGAGTATTCGATTGAATATTTCTTTAATATTTAAATATATATGTTGGGACTTGAGGGAGAATATATGAACTTTATTTATTTGAAAATAGAGGCCTTGGCCCTCTTTATATAGAGAAAGGGCCTTGACATACATGGAAACGTAATCAAACATTTACTGAAAATAACAATGACCTAAATATGGAAAACACAAATCACAATCCTTAATTTTATTCCCTAACACTCCCTCGCAAGTCGAGATGCAGGAGACTGTGAAGACTTGGATCCTTAATGTAGGGGAGATCAACTCTTATCAACGTGGTCATCCCTTCTTCATGTCTTCAACCTTGAGTGTATCTCTTCTTGTACACCCTCACAGAGCCAGTCTACACTTGATTTCTCTTGAGGTGCGTAAGAGCACTGCCCATAATCTTGACATCTTCAGGTGGCTCCTGTTTTCCACTCAAACATATGACAACCTAAACAATAAAAAACAAGACTTTTTGGGGTTACATAATGTTAGGGAGATTGTTGATATTATTGTATTTTTTGATAATGGCAAATAAGTTATTGCTTGGAAGAGACTAACATGATGCAGGAAGGGTTTACGAAAAGGATCAAGGAAAAAGAAGGGTAAAAGCTTCGTTTTATTTCTTGTTTAGTTTATTTTATTCGAGTGTAAAAGCCTTGAATTATCCTTAGATTTTCTTAGGATGTCTCTAGCTTTTCTTATAATTCTGTCGAATTTTTCAGACGTCTTTCTTTTCTTTTAGACGTTTGAATATGATTTTTAAGACATCTAATTATCTTTCCAGACGTCTAGGATATCATCCAGAACATATTCTCTTCATCAGATCTTGAACCTTTTGTCATTTGATTTTTTCAAACGTCTGACGTCTACTACTTATCTCAGATGTCTGGTTTAGTGTTTTGGATGCCTCCTTGATTTTCAAAAGCCATCTTGAGTTTTTTAGCAACAATCATTTTTTCTTTTAAGTCATTCAGACGTCCAACTCTGTCTTCAGACATCCATATCCCTCCAATGTTCATCTTCTCCCAACGTTCACTTTAACCCCAGTTAAAGTGCTTCTGTTTCACTTTAATGTTTTGAACGTTTAAGGCCTTCAGATGTCCTTAAATTGTTTCATACGTCTTCTGGTCTTTTTTAAGACGTCTGACCACATTTGTCTAGATCCATGTTTAGGTCTAATCTCATTCCAGTAACGAGCATTCTTTTTCTGTTATCTTTTCAGATGTCCCATTTAATAATTAGACGTCTGAACCTTTATGATCAGATGTCTATTTCTTTTTCAGATGTCCCTGTATTTAGTCTAGTAACCATTTGATTTATTTTGGAGACTTGATAGACGTCCTATTTTATTCTTAGACATTTGAAATAGTCTTTTTAGACGTCTGTCATGATTTTTCGGACGTCTGATATGAATAGAATTTGAGTAAATGATTTATAGCCATTCTTGCTCAATTCATTTCAATCCAATTCAAACTCCAACGATTATGTCAGACCTCCTACACCTATATATACTCCCATATAGGTTGCCTTATGTTTTTACACACACTCATACAAAGGAAATATACATCATTGCAAAGCTCTTGATCTTGTTGTGCTCTTTTTGCTCTCTTGCTTTTTTTGTTTGTGCTGCTGTTCATTTGAGAGCAAATCTCCCAACTGGTTATATGTTTGATAAGGGAGTATTCTTATTCTTTTTCAAGGCTTATAGTTCTATATTGCTTTTTGATAATTTATTTGGGTATCTAATTTGTGGGTTTCTCGTTTTCTCTTAGTAGAGGGGCAAAACTCTTCTTGGGGTTTGTTTAGGAAAGGAAGATTTGTAATATTACTTGTTGTTAGTAATTCCTACTTGGGTAGGGGCAAAATCCTAGATTGAGAGATCTAGGTAGAGGTTTTTCCCGCAATGGTTTCCTCTCTAAATACTTGTGTGTTGTTGCGATTATTTCAAATTTTTGTTTTCACAATTCAACCGCCCCTTCTTGTGTTACTTACACATACAAGTACCCCAAAACACGCGATGAGAACTTAACTGGACCTAACATGCAAATAACCTTTTTTTTCTCTCAAAAGAAACCTAAGTTGCTAACAAGAGTCCCCCCCCCTCCCCCCTGGCCATTCATTCTTTTTCTTTCGTTGGAAGAGGAACGACCTCCCCCGTACATGCTGCAGGGGACTTCACCAGAGAGGAGCAGTCGAAGAAGCATCGACTAGTGCAGTAGGAGGCGCCCACACAAAGCCGCTTCTTCCACTTATTCTTTTTTTTTTTTGTTGGGCGACGACGTTGCCATAGAAGAGGAGCACGACGATGCTCCAGTGAGGTTGAGGGAGGGCCGAACTACCTCAGTTCGGTAGCATGACCCTCAAGGAGTACAATGGTACCCTTGAATCCTCAATCGAGCAAGATTTAAGAGCCCAAAATCGCGATCCGAGCCACTGCCTTCATGGGTAATGCTACTCGAAGATGGGGTCATCGGCAACACATGGTCTGTTCGATGACCCTCGAAGACAGTGGACATGGAGGCTAGGCCACCGGCCACCACACCTACAGTGGTCTCTTACCGATGGTGGGCCAATGGTGACGTCGTTGTCGCTTTTCTTCACCGACGACGAGGACAACAGCAACAGGAGAAGAATAGAAGCGGAAGAGGAGGGAAGTTGGGAGGAGAGATAGCCTCTCTGATGGCTCACCAATAGCGTCGCAGAAGGCCCTCCCCCTTATAGGGTTTCTTCTCCCCTCTTCTTTTCTCTTTTCCCATGGAATCAAATCCGCTTTGATAACATGTTGGGATTTTGAGGAGAATATATGAACTTTATTGATTTGAAAATAGATGCCTTAGTCCTCTTTGTACAGAGAGAGGGCTTTGGCATACATGGAAACGCAATCAAACATTTACTAAAAATAAGAATGACCTAAATATGGAAAACACAAATCATAATCCCTAATTTTATTCCCTAACAATATATATTCATAAAATATATTAATGACGTGTTTACCTGCACAATTCAAGATTCTATACCATTACATAGAGATCAACCATTGCGAAGTTCAAAGTAATGAAAATAAGCTACAGGTCATAAGTCCAAATGAAATAAAATATCATACATCAAAGTTTTTAATCATTGTAACTTGTAATTGGGTTGGGTTGGGACTCGGTAATGTATCCATTTGTAGAAATCGACCACATAGTCAGCCGACGAGGCCAACTGGATCGACCGATTATCTACCCAAGTATAAGTACTAGGGTTGCTTTTTTTTTTTTTTTGTGGGGGGGGGGTGGGGGGGGGGGGGCGGTAAAGTGGCCAAACTAGGACTAGTCGATCGGGTAGTCAACCTAGTTAACTAATTTTTTGCAACATTGTATAAAAGGTGATTCAGCTTCATTTGGGCATCTGAAAGTAAAAAAGAGCAGCTACTTAATCGATGCCCTATTGCCAATATACATCTATGCCTCCAAGAATGTCTTTTGCACAAGCAATTTAACAAGCTTGTAATGCCCTACTCTAGTACAATTCCAAGTTTGGAGCCTTAAAGTTTTCTATTAACGGTAAGATGGAGGACACCTCTTGCTAGAAAAGGAAGGGTCATAGTCAAAAGCATACATGCACTCAATTTTCTTTTTAAGGAATACACGCACTCAAAATATAAATGATCTCCATATTTTTTGCAAAAAAGTTGGAAATTCATGTGGCTCATCCAATTACACGCATTAATCTCAGACTTTTTCCCTTGAGAAGGTAAACGGGATAGAATCCTCTAAAGCATGCAATCTCCTTGACATGAAATTCTTATTCTTAGACACCAACAACCTTGGCTAATTAACAAGCGACATGCACGTGTAGGTCCAATACCCAAAAAGCTTCCTCTTTCACACCTCTATGAGCATCTCAGCATGTTACCAAGAGCACAACCTTAATGCACCGGTTTCTAGGTTTTAAAAGAATGGTCTTCGTTATTTGTCGATGGCTTGAAAAAAGCATCTCAAGCTATCTTGAGAACAACATGCTGCAAGCAAGCAATTCAGGTGTAGACGTAGTGTCGTCCACATGGCAGAAATCAGCAAAGATGGAACTTTGTGAGAAACTGAGCAAGAACCTGAGCAACCATTCCTCTCACTGTTGCTTCTGCTTGCTGCAACACAGCATAAGGCATTGAGCACTACATATTTGATCTTGAGAGCATAATTAAAAAGATTGGCATGCCACTGGTGGTAAGGGGAAGTGCAATATCTTTTTATGACTGCTACATTTAATCACTATTGCCCTATGTAGAATTCACGCTTTGGGAACACTTATTGACCTCCATAGGTGTGGTGTGGAACATCTGATACTGCTACAAAGTTCATTATGTTTATAATTCTCCAGAAGTGAAAGGTTTCTGCTCAAGGTCAATAATCACTCACGGAATTCCTTTGCACTTCATGGGGGCATCATAAATACAACAGCAGCGAGCCCATTTTCCAAATCACTAGGCAGCTGAGACAGCCAAATGAAAAAAAATCCTCCACAAATGGCTCATTGAAATCCCATTCAACTGGAAGCTTCTTCAAAAACTACTTCGGAGGCAACATCTGACCAATCAGCCTCAACTAACCTTCAAATCAACTCCTCCAACAAGCAGAAGAGGTCATGATAACCAAGCATCTCAAATTCTAGAAAGGCACTCTCTCCCATAATAGGAACACTCCCTTCTACAACCTTCACTCATATTCATTATATAAACCACCTACATGTCCAGTGAGGCATCACTCATAGTCCCTCGGGTGCCTAGCACCGAGTTCCCTACCTACCCAAGGTCTACAGGCATCATCCTAAGCCCACCAATGATTTTGTTGCCGGTCCTCGCTAGACTCCAAGAATGATGTACACAAGCTTCGATGATAGAATCATACTAAAAAGGACCAAGAATCAGCAAAACATAATGCACAAACAACATCCAAATTGCAACGCTTTCTTTTTTCCCCTGAAGCATCAAATCGCAACTCTTTAAGAGACAGTTTCGATGATTGAAGAGTAAGTTCAGACAGAGCAAACACATGACATTTAGTAAGGCTATTATCTAAGCTCAAAACAGAAGCCAAAGCAAGGCTATTATTATTAGTTTCCCCAATCCTCCAACACAAATCGCATTGATAATCAAGCAAACTCTTTTGTATGCTAAGGTAGCAACAAAGAATGAAGACGGAAAGAAATACAGAAAGAAGAAACCCACCATCTACCTTCCCTCCTCCCTCTGCTGCCTCTCCGCGTACAGCTGCAGCAGCGCGAGCCTCGCGGTCTCGAAGGCGGCATACCCGATGGCGGCGAAGCATGCGCTGTGGAGCACCCTGGGGCCGATCCCCCTGGTGAGGCCCACCCACCCCTCCTCCACCAGGATGGTCCTCACGGTCTCCGAGATCCTCCCCGTAGCCTCCCCGCGCGCGCCCGTCATCAGGCGCGTCTTCACCACGTCCAGAGGCGTGGTAAGGGACGCCGAGACTGCGCCGGCCAGCGCGCCGCACACGATGCTCTGCGCGGGCTCCAGGAAGCTCTGCCCCGTCGCCCCGAGCACGAAGGCCTTGGCGTACTCGAAGGAGGAGTAGCTGAGGACCCCAGTGGGGAGGTTGCGGAGGAGGGTGGCGGCGTAGCCGGAGTAGAGGCCGAGGAAGCCGTCGTCGCGGAGGATGCGGAAGAGGACCTCGAGGGAGCGGCGGCCGGCGCCGGCCTGGACGCGCTGGGTGATGAGCTCCTTGGGGACCATGATGGCAGAGGAGACGACGTTGCCAGAGGCGCCGGCGGCTGGGGGAACGAGGGCGGCGGGGAGGACGGGGGAGAGTAGGGGCTTGGCGAGCTCGCAGGTGCCGAAGTAGATGGCGGAGGAGAGGGCGGAGCCGAGGACGACGGCGGAGGCGCCGCGGTAGAAGCCGAGCGGGCCGGAGGTGCGGAGGATGTGGAGGGCGGCGTCGGCGGCGGAGGAGTAGAGGCGGGAGGCGCCGCGGGTCTGGAGGAGGGTCTTCACGGCGTCTATGGGGAGGAGGGCGAAATAGGTGAAGGCGCCGGCGGCGCCGCCGGCCGCGGCGCCGAGGAGGGAGCGGTGGAGGAGGGGCATGGACTGGAGGAGGGAGCGCGAAGCGGAGGGTTTGGTGGAGAGGACTGGGAGAGATTGGGAGGGAGAGAGGGTGGTGGAGGAAAAGAGTGGGGTGGGGCTGCTATTGTTGTTGTTGTTGTGGAGTGATGGAAGAACGATGGGGGTGGCTGCGGTGGTGGAGAGGAGGAGGGTGTTGAGATGGGTGAAGAGGATGGGGAAGTCGGGGGGGGAGGTGGAGGGAGGCGGAAGGAGGAGGAGGGGGGAAAGAGGTGGTTGTCCGGCGTTCATGTTCGGTGAGGCGGTTGCAGGGGCCCCGTGGAGAGGAGGCTGCCTCGGCTTCCCGCGGTTGTGCTATTATTGGGGAGCAAATGGATGCAGATGTGGGTGATCGATTTCTCTCTCTTCTTCACGGCGGCACGTGCCTTTTATGGGTCCCCCTCGCCCGTGGAGGGGATTGGGATGGGATGGCCAACCCTCATGGTTTGGTAGGGAGGGAGGGCCGTAGCCAAGGAAGGTTCCGAAAGCTCACGAACAATCCGAAACAAATCATCATGGATATAAGATCTCAGTGCGAGAAGGAGAGAAAAATGGAAAGTCAATCATACAAGAAAAGGGGTTGTTGACTAAGTACGTACAGAAGGAAATGATGCTACGTCGTGAGATGATCAAAGACTCCCAAGTGCACCATACAGTTGAAAAAGTATTGCATGCTTGCATATGATAATGTTTGATACATTTTTCAGGGTGCTTGAAGGACTTTTTATATGTTTCTTCACGATTGCCCACAAGATTTGATGGATGATCGGTTAAATATATTTATGTGCAAATCATCCGAATCATATGAATTTGTTGTTACACACAACGGTAATAATGATTGACGAAACTATATTGGTAGAACTACTTTATCATCAATTAACAAGTAGAATCTTTGCCGATGTATTTTATACTCCAAGAAGATTATTAGCCTTCCAACATCTTAGTCCAAAACCCACATATTGTCAGAATCCTTGTCGTGCTTGAAAGTTCCTCATCCAAATTCAAACTCTGTCTAAATTCCAACTCGAGGCCTATCTAACCATCTTCAATTTTTGCACTAACCTAAAAGCAAGTTTAGATCCTTCTAAAAGTGCATGGCGACCCTTTTAAAGATGGGAGTGAAGCTTGATCCCTATCATTAACCCCCATTGACTTCCTAGTAGCTCAAGGTTATACAAGGAGCAAGTTTGTTCCTAAAATGGTCAATGGATCAAAGTTTTACATGCAAACTTAGCATTTCATCATTTTGTAGAGTTAGTAGAAGTGATTGATTTGCTCAAGGAATGGCAAAGCTTTTATGCTCGATGGTTGAGACTTACACTTATAGTCCCTTAAGTTCTAGCTCAGAAGTTTCTAAGGCTTCAAGATTCACCAAGATGACTTTCTAAAAGGTCTTTAAACATCAATCAAATGCTCCTTCGTAGAAGAGTATATGAAGATGAATTAGAGATTCAGAGCCTAACTCTGTTGCTCCTACGTGCAAAGGCTGCAAGGAGGCAGTCAATGCTTGGTTCTCACTTTCTTTCTCATTAGTAAGGTGCTTGATATGGGTCAAGTCTTGGGTATTTGATTCGCGATCAATTATTATGTTTTTACATGCTGAAGCATGAGAAGGGGTGCCATTTTCTTTCCCTTCCGATCTCACTTCATAAGAGAAGATTAGGGTGAATAATATGGCTCATATGGCAACAAGCTTATAGTATTAATTCCATTTTCTTATTGGATTTTCACATTGGAAAGAAGTTTTGGAAGTTTTAGATGCCAATATATGACCCCAACAACAAGAATGCTATAAGGGGTTGAAATTAAAATAAGATTGATTAAGTTAGTGGACTCTTAATTAAAGTATTAACGATGGTCTAACAAGAGTGTTTATGACCTAGTTAGCTTGCTCGTGGGTAAACAATGAAGGTTATACATTATTTCCAATTACAAAATGTGACAAAGGGTTTTTAACAAAGAAGTGAAGTGGTGGAACTAAACCCAAATGAAGGTTTTAAATGGCAATATCGATGCCGTATTGATAAGTTAAAAATGAGATATATTAGGGATATATCACTACTAATTCGTCGATATCCGAGTATTTTGGGGAATCACACAAAATAACTCAAAATGTCATAAATTTGATAAAATTAACATTTTAATAATCATTACATACATGAAGAAATGTCTAAAAGACAAATCATAAAATTTGAATAAACAAAATAAATGTCATACTGGCATATTGATGAGAACCTCGTCACAAACCCTAAACTAGCACCATTTAACCCTGATATGCAAGAAAAAGCTCCTACATAACTCTAGAAAGGCTTGGCTCAGAGAGATTCTGAGTTTGCAAAGAAAATAGAAACTAAGGGGTAAAAATGTAATTTCACCAATCCGATCTGAAAACAGGGTAACTCAGGATCCAAACGTAGGTCAAAACAACCTAATAATAAGAAAATTGGGATGAGATGACCCAATAAGGGTTACAGCAACTCTAAGGAATTAAATGACATCCTCTAATCCTAAAAACAAACCCACTTAAATACACGAGATTCGAGGCAGAGAAAAAATCAACTAAATCCTCTAAAATTCATAGAAAAATAATCTCTAGGGTTTAGAACCTTCAATTTGGCCTTAGGAACCCATTTTGACCTACATTGAGAATCATGCCCAAATTAACAACTTAATTTGAGTTTCTGCGTAAATTGACCAGTCAAACAAGGCTTAATCTAGAAATAAAATTCACCATCAGAATCCTTAGGTCCTAATTAGTCATGTATAAAAACTTGAGCCTAAGAAGAAACCTTCTTGACCAACTTTACACTTTGGTCCTCATATATTTACTTTTTGGCCCTCAACTTTTGAACCCTCACATTTTGGCCCCTAACTCTCATTCGTTCTTTACGTTTAGGTCCCTCCTGCAAAACCTGAGCAGCACCATGCTCCGGCGTGGCGCCGCACAGGGTGAGGGGGGGCCTGCCAGGTCAAACGGGGGTGCCCTGCGTCGTCAGCCGTCGCATGAGCACCCCCCTGAGTGCTGCAACCACCCATACCGGCCGTACGAATGCACGGACGGTATGGGTCTCCTTCCTCCGGCGTCCTCCGGCGAGGGAGACACGTCGTCTCCCTCCGCCCTCCTCTCTGGTTCTGCCCCTATAAATACCCCCGTCGCTCCGCCGTTCTTCCCAGCTTGGATCTGGCGGAGAAACCCCCCTCCCTTCCTCTCTTCCCACTCCGACAGATGCCCCCTTGCTCCGACGGCTTCTCCTTCTCCTCGTCGCTCTGCCGCACTACCAGCAGCAGGGCTACCTTCCCTCACTCTTCCCGCGCCGTGCCGCACCCAGCGCGCGCCTCTCCGGCCCTCTCCTCGCCGTCGCCCCTCCCTCTGGGCAGTTTCTTCTCCGGCGACAGTCGATACTACTGTCGCCTGCTCCGGCCCCCCCTCGTCCCGCTAAGTAGGTGTAAGCTCTCCTCTTCCCCCCCTCCTTTCTTTTCCTCTCCATAATTTTTACTGTCGCCCTTCGACTTTGCCCAAATGCCCTCACCTTCTCCACCTCCGACCAAACATCGACTACCCGCTCCCGTCACTCCAGCACCCCACACGGCTCGCCGACCCGCACAGAACCTTCGCCTCCTCACCTTGATCCACTTCCGCCCTTCCACTTCCTGCCACTCGTCCTCTGCAGACCCCCCGAACAAACCCATTTCCTGCGCCACAGTCCGACCTAGCGCAGCCCTTAGGCTCCACCCCGCCGCCTGCAGACCCCCCGACCACCTTCGTCGTGCCACGGCGAAGGTTCTCCACATATATGATTAGGCCGAGAGGCCGTGCTTCTGTGGACAGGTGTTGCACCCGCCATCGCCATTGCTGAGCAGCGAAGATTCTTCGACCTGCTGCTCCAGGCGCGCCATGCCTAGATCCGACCCCCAGGCTGCGCAGGGTATCTTCGCGAAGAGTCCCAGGCTCGCAGCTGGGGCGAAGCCCTCGCGTGAAGCCTCGACTGCCCACTGCTTCCTCCGCGCGGGCGCCCAAATTGGGGTGGGACATTTAGTCCCACCTCGGAAACTCGCAGAGGCACGCGGGCGCTTAAAGGCAAAAAGTGCCTTAAGCTATTCGCCTCAGATCACGGGGTGAGGTCCCCTTCACCCGCCCGGTTACACGGCCTCATCCGCGCTCATGCCCCGCGGACCTGACTCGACCCGACTAAGCCTGACCTGCACTCCTCGCCCACCACCGCACGCCGGTGGGCCTGGACCCGGGCGCGACCCGCGTACTCAATTACCCGGTTGCTCTGGGAGAGCTTTCCTAAAAGCGAATTCTGAGAGAGAGAGACGTGGGGGAGGGGGGGTTAGAGTAGGTTTTGCCCTCTGACGTAAACCTTGAAGTGTGCAGGCACAGGTGAAGAAGGACTGCGGAAGAAGAAGAAGATGAAGAAGAAAGCTGAGGAAGACACTATAGCAGCAGCGGTTTAAGTCGTCTGATTGGAAAATCAGACGACGTCCTGAAGGCAAAAGAAGAAGAAGGACAGAAGGACTGAAGAAGAAAAGAAGAAAGAAGGAGAGACGACGTCCTGAAAGCAAAAGAAAAGAAGAAGAAGAGCACGAGAGGAAGATATGAAGAACAGAAGAAGAAGAAGGGAAAACAAGGAAGAACAGAAGGTAGAAGAGAAGACCACGAGGAGATAGACAAAGAAGAAGAAACCAAGAGCCAAAGAGAAGAGAAGACAAAGAGGAAGAAAGAAGAGAAGAAGAAGCCAAATTTTCATCTCTCTCTCTCTCTTTATTTTTGTAATAAGAAATACTGTACTTCTAGAATACAACTTGCTCCATGAGTTCGACCTCAGGAACTCTTTTATTTTCCGAGTAAAAAATATCTGTAATGATGGCAATGACTAGCTGTACTACAACGTAATTTCTGCAACAAAATCTAGTCACAACGCCGTTTGCCAGTTGGCGCCGTTGCCGGGGAGCAACGGCTATTCTAGAGGTAAACATTCTTTTTTCTTAAGTTTCTAATAATCTCCTCTCTTTTGTGCAGCTACAGGAAATCAAGAAGACAAGCAACCGCACGACAACCACTCCGAGGATAGGTAATTTTTCTTATCCTCTCGCTATTAACCCCTAAACTCTAAAGAGGAAGAAAAGAAAAGAACAAGCAATATAGGTCCATCCTGTCTTCTATACTTAGTAAAGCATCAAAAGTTGCATGTCTTCAACCCTTTATTTCTGCACACACTATTAAGGGTACTTAAGGGCTAACACCTTCTTGACTGAGCCCTAATTACCCAACAAAGAGCTAACTGGACCAAGTAGAACCAACCTAAGATTCAACATTAAGGGTTTAGAGACACACTCCTTAAGCAAGAATTGAGAAAACCAAATGAAGTGACCCAAGCCCTTGTCTGAAAATACCTATTCAAAGAAAACCTAAAACAAGTTGGATCTCTAAAGACACTTGAACCTTAAAAAACAAGACCTAATGAGCTCTTAACAGAACTAGCAGGTAAAGTTGACCACTTAGGTCAACCAACCTTCAACTTAGGTCACTCTTTTCACTCAAAACACCTAAGAAGTTCAAGTGAAACCTAAGCACCTTGCTCTTGAATTAAAAGTGGTAGACTTAAGAGGTCAAGATCCCCATTCTGGTCTACCTGGAACCGTAGTGACAAGAGAGGTCGGGTGGGGGAAACCCTGTAACCCGTGGGGACGCTCTACCGTGTAGGGGTCTTCGCGGGACTCACCCTCTCTGGCTACCCAGGTAATTCTCGGGTGGACGATCTTTCTGATCAAGGGGTCCATCTGCCCCGCATCTCTATAGTCACCCAACACATTTTTGGGTGTCTCGATTGGGTCCAGCACCTTCTGAACTCTTCCACTCCAACAGTGCATGAACGGTAGGAGATCCTTAAGACCACCCTTAAGATCTCCTTTAAAAATTCACTCTCGTCAAGGCCCAGCCTTGATTCCTGTACTTGAACAGCAACCTAACCCCATCATTCTCTCTTCTGATTCTGAATCAAACTCTTCTTCTATCATGGCTCAGCCAGTTGAGGAAGAAAACAATCTGGAGCACCAACTTCAGCGACTCAACGACCTCTTCCAAAACTTTGTGCACCCACCGCAGCGTCCCATGATGCGGGACCATTATAATCCTGCTGCGGTGGCCATCGAGCCCCGAGTCAGAATCCCGACTGGAGGACCTGATTCTGAACTAAAGCCCAATATGATTCATGCTATACCTAAATTCCATGGGCTTAATTCTGAAGATCCCTTCCAACACATCAAACAACTAAAGCATCTGGCCCAAACTTTTGGGTCAGACGCATAAAATCGGGATATTCTTCTCATGAAGATGTTCTCCTTTTCTCTTATGGACAAGGCCGCTCATTGGTATCAAACTCAGACCCGGCCGATCAACAATTGGGAATAACTTCAGTCCGAGTTCTTGAAAAAGTTCTTCCCTATTGGTCGGACCAATGCCTTGCGCCATCAGATTACACACTTCACTCAACAAATAGGGGAACCTCTCCATGAGGCATGGGATCGTTTTCAGGATCTCATGAGAAAGTGCCCCCATCACGGAGTTCCTAAATGGGAACAAGTCCAATCTTTTTACCAGGGACTCCGTGAGGACATCCGTCTTTTCATCAATGCAACCTGCGGAGGAAATATCATGGGTCAACATGAAGACACCGTGTGGGAGATTCTCGAAAACATATGCGAGAACTCCATCAACAATGACTCCATGAGATTATTCGACAGGACGAATACCCGCGCATCGACGAATCTTAGGGGAGCACATGAGACGCAGGGCCTGTCCGCATCAGTCGACTTGGAATTAATGGCCAGTCGATTAGACAAGGTCTCGATTATCGAAAAGAAGGTGGATGAGCTGACTCAGCATTTGCAGCGAGCCACCTCTGCGCATAACTCCTTCGCACAGCCCCCTTCCACAAGGGAAACTGTGCAAAACATTCTCCATCGATCTTCTCCTAGGATGGACCCATCATCCGAATCTTTGCCCGGAGGTCCTTCTGATTCCTTCTACACCTGCCAGGGGAATTCCATTCCCTCTTTATCTGACTCTCTGGAGGTTTCTCAAACCTGCGAGGTCCTCAACGCCATCCAGAACGACCCGTTCTCCAACACCTATAACCCTGGATGGCGAAACCATCTTAACTTTCAGTGGGCGGGAAATTCCCAAACCCAAAGACCATCCTTCCAACCCCGCCCACAACCTCCTCGTCCTTACCAGCCGCCTCAGCCTCGGCCCAACCCTACTTACCCATCTGGGCCGAATCAGGATCAAATGTCCCTTATCCTTCAGACCCTGGCTGACATTCAAAGAACGAATGCGACTACCCAAAAAAAACACAAGGACGAACTTACAGAGGTCCGAAACCAATTGACCCAGTTGGCAAACTCTCGCCAGCCAGGTGCTCTTCCTTCCCAACCTCTGCCTAATCCTAATAACGTGCCAACCCAGTGGCGCGTTATGAACCCAAACCCGGGCCATGCCCATATGATTTATCAGGCCCCCTCTGTTCCTCCACCCGACGGGATAGAAGCCTCCACTTCCTTTGCAGGATACCAGCAGCAACCTATTTTACCCAATCCGAACCAAAACCAGGTAGGACTTAATTCTGTAACAACCCGTAGTGGTAAGGAAACCCAAGACCACCTCGTCCGAACCACTCCAAGCTTGGTAGTGATCCCAAGTCTAGGACAGTAATCCAGGACATCCCCACCCCTATCCCAGATCCACAACCTGGACCTATCCTAGAAGAACCACCCAAGATCCCGTTTCCCGAGGCCTTGACCAAGGGAAAGAAGACTACCAAACCCGTGGCCCCTGAGGAGGACCTGGTCAAGCTCTTTGAGCAGGTCCACATAAACATCCCTTTGATGGATGCAATCCGCCACGTACCGGCTTACGCACGATTTCTAAAGAATATATGTACACCCCAGCGTAAGCCGCGAACCAAGGGCGGGAGCCCAATTGTTCTGTCAGAGCAAGCTAGCTCTGTAATCCTCAGTAGACTCCCACCCAAGGCAAAAGATCCTGGTACTCCCCTGATCTCCTGCAAGATAGGTGGTACCCAATTTGATAGAGCTCTGCTAGACTTGGGTGCATCCATAAACCTGATACCCACATCTTTACTTGACCATCTAGAAGAATCTGAATTAAAACCAACCGAGGTGACATTACAACTAGCAGATCGATCTATAAAGTCACCAAAAGGGATTCTCGAGGATGTTATCGTAAGAGTGCGGGACTTCTATTTCCCAGTGGACTTTGTAGTCTTACATATGGACGCACCTGAGAACCCTAGGGATACACCAATCATCTTAGGGAGACCTTTCTTGGCTACTGCTAGAGCCAATATCAGCTGTGAGGAGGGCTAAATAGAGCTTAAGTTTGGAGATCAAACCCTAAAAATTGATATATTTAACGTCCAACAAGGAATTAATTGCGGTGTCATCGAACAAATTTGTGACGTCAGGACTTTGGTTGATGAATCACACTTCCAGAATGACTCGATTATGCCTCATCAACCACAGAAGGATCTTGACCCGCAAGCAGAGGAGTCGAATCCAAACATACACAACCCAGTAACTCCTACCCTTCAACCTCACATCTACATTGAACCACCCGCTGCTGCTGAAAACCCTATCCTTGAGTTGAAGCCTCTTCCTGCTCACTTGAAATACATCTTTTTGGGCTCTAATCAGACCCTTCCTGTGATTATCAATTCCAGCCTCAATCCCGAACAGGAATCCCGTCTGATTACTATTCTCCAGCAACATTGCAGAGCCATCGGGTGGACTCTCGATGATTTGACTGGAATAAGTCCCTCTTATTGTACTCATCATATCTATTCAGAAGAGGGCACACGACCTTCTCGTGAGATGCAGAGACGTTTGAACCCTAATCTGCAGGAGGTCGTAGAAAAGGAGATCATCAAGTGGTTAGATGCCGGGATCATCTACCCGATCTCCGATAGTCGTTGGGTGAGCCCAATTCAGGTTGTGCCTAAGAAGGCAGGACTCACCACCATAACGACTGAAACCGGAGAAATCATTCCTACCCGATTAGCCAATGCGTGGAGAGTCTGTATAGATTACCGCCGACTCAATTCCTCCACAAAGAAGGATCATTTCCTACTACCCTTCATTGATCAAATTCTCGAGAAACTAGCGGGAAATAGGTTCTTCTGCTTTCTTGACGGGTACTCCGGTTATAACCAGGTGGCAATCCATCCTGAGGACCAAGAAAAGACCACGTTCACCTGCCCCTTCGGAACGTACGCTTTCCGAAGGATGCCTTTCGGTCTTTGCAATGCACCCGCTACCTTTCAGCGGTGCATGCTTGCCATATTCTCAGATATGGTCGGTGATTTCCTGGAAGTCTTCATGGATGACTTTTCAGTCTTTGGAGAATCTTTTGATGATTGCCTCCAACACTTGGTCCAGATACTCAGGCGATGCATTGAAGTGAATTTGGTTCTTTCCTGGGAAAAGAGCCATTTCATGGTGCCTGAGGGAATTGTCCTGGGACACTCAATTTCGGAAAAAGGCATCCAGGTGAATCGAGCTAAGGTTGATCTAATCTCTCGCCTTCTTGTACCTAGCTCAATCAGGGACATCCGTTCTTTTTTAGGGCATGTCGGTTTTTACCGCCGTTTCATTCCAGATTTCTCGAAAATCGCGTGCCCCTTGACTTCTCTTCTCTCTAAGGATGTACCCTTTGAAATCTCCAAGGAATGCACGCTAGCCTTTGAAAACCTGCATGACCGAGTCACCCAGGCACCTATCCTACAATCCCCTGATTGGTCTCAACCCTTTGAGATCATGTGCGATGCATCTGATGTCGCTGTAGGAGCGGTCCTGGGGCAGAAGGCTGACGGGAAACCCGTGGTTATATACTACGCTAGCAAGACACTTGACGAGACTCAGTGTAACTATACGGTTACGGAGAAAGAGCTGCTAGCCGTAGTATTTGCCCTTGAAAAATTTCGATCATATCTTCTGGGTTCCCATGTCATCATTTACTCGGATCACACGGCTGTAAGGCATCTCCTTGCCAAGAAGGATGCGAAGCCCCGACTAATCCGTTGGATCTTGCTGTTGCAAGAATTCGATCTTGAGATTCGCGACAAGGCGGGAAGGCAGAATGTGGTAGCCGACCATCTGTCCCGTCTTCCTTCTGAGATCATCGAACCTTCCGGACCCATCACGGAACACTTTCCTGATGAGCACCTGCTTACTGTTGGTACTAGACTTCCATGGTTTGCTGATATAGTAAACTACCTGGCATCTCATCAGACCCCGCCTGATTGGCCAAAGGCCAAGAAAGACAAATTGCATTCTGATTCCAAGTATTACATTTGGGAAGATCCGTACCTTTTCCGCATAGGTGCTGATCAAATTATTCGGAGATGTGTCCCGGAAGAGGAAATCAGCAATATCCTCTCTTTCTGCCATGACCAGGCATGCGGTGGCCATTTCTCAGGGCATAAAACCGCATCCAAAGTCCTCCAGTGTGGCTTCTACTGGCCTACACTATTCAAAGACGCATACAGTCACTGCAAGGCATGCAGTCGTTGCCAGACTTTGGGCAACATGAACCGTCGCGACATGATGCCTTTGCAGCCAATTCTCGTATGCGAAATCTTTGACGTTTGGGGGATTGATTTTATGGGCCCCTTTCCTGTTTCGGATGGTTTCGAGTACATTCTGCTTGCGGTGGACTACGTGTCCAAATGGATCGAAGCCATACTGACCCGAACCTACCCGAACCTATGATCACAAGATTGTTCTTAAGTTCATACATCAAAACATTTTCTCAAGGTTCGGGATTCCCCGTGCTATTATCTCTGATGGGGGGACCCATTTTACAAATGCTCAGTTTAGGTCACTGATGGCCAAATATGGGGTGTCTCACCGAATCTCTACTCCTTACCACCCCCAAACAAATGGTCTAGCTGAGCTATCAAATCGGGAGATCAAGAAAATCCTTGAAGTCACTGTTCGGCCTGACAGGAAGGACTGGTTGTCCCGACTTCCGGAAGCATTGTGGGCCTATAGGACCGCCCACAAGACTCAATTAGACATGTCTCCCTTTAGACTGGTGTACGGAAAGGCGTGTCACATTCCCGTAGAACTGGAGCATAAAGCCTATTGGGCAGTACGGAACTGTAACCTAGATCTTTCCAAGGCTGGAATCCACAGAAAACTCCAAATCAGCGAGATCGATGAATTACGCTTAGACGCGTATGAGAACTCGCGAATCTACAAGGAGCAGGTTAAAGCCTTCCATGACAAGCATATCTCGAGAAAGATCTTTCATCCTGGTCAAAAGGTCATACTCTTTGATGCCCGACTAAAACTTTTCCCAGGGAAACTAAGATCCAAGTGGGTCGGACCATATTTAATCCGACAGGTTTTTGGAAATGAAGCAATCGAAATCAGTCCACTCAGCCACGATTCCGAATCTTTCATCATGAACGGTCAGAGACTCAAGTCGTTCATTGATGTGACTTCTACTGATTCGGCTGAGTCATCTCTCATCCTCCATTCCCCTTGAGCTTATTGCGCCCGGCCGATGGTGTAAAACTCAGCGCTTAACGGGAGGCAGCCCGTCATTTTTCTGGAAATCTAAAACCCTTTTTTACACCTTTATGCACTTAAGTTCACTCTTTAAGACAGCCGACTCCACCTCAGATGCTTGCATCTGAAAGTAGAAATCGTCCGCAGAGTTCATCCCGACCCATTCACTCATAAAAACAACTGTCTTAAGGAATGAACTAAGCAAATAAAAACCCCTAAATCACAATGAGGACATTGCAAATCCTAGGCATGGGGGCGTATAAGTGCAAAACTTGTAAGAAAAGGTTTTAAACAAAAATTCACATATGCCAAAAACACCATAAAAATTAAAAATTTTTCAAAATAAAAAAGAGAATAAGAGGAGAAAGGAAATTTTGTGGAGAAGGAAAAGAAACAAAAAGAAAAAGGAGCACAAAAAAAAATGAAAGAAAAGAGTAATAGTCATTAGTAAGAAGCTAAGGAATTAACCTAAGCTCTAGACCATTTTTCAAGAAAAGAAATGAAAAGTGTATGGTAAGATTAGTAAGAACGCAAACCTTAGGCATTCTTGATAGACTCTTAGTACCCATTAAGATCTTGACAATCCTCAAGAGGTTGAGGAAAATGAAAAGCTTAAGTATTAGGTCCAAGGCTTAGGGAGTATTTGACCTCGCTAACGAACTTCTGGTTTACGGGACTCAGTAACCTAAGCACCCCAACACCACACACAGCCTGGTTCAGTAGGCATAAAAATTCAAAATCACGCAGAAGCGTCGCAAAAATTTTGAAAATACACCTAGAATAGGAGCGGCTGATCAACACAAGTTGATTTGGACGAGTTCCCAGTGCGGAGAGGCGGGAAATCCCCTTAAAGATGCGTAACAAAATATCATCTCCTCGGTACTTGTCTCTTAGGATATTCACATATCCTACTGGGGGCATGTAAGCACCCTGCTGGTTCAGATTCCATGGATGGCATTATCACGAAATGTCAACTGCCAGGGTTCTGGGGGTTGCCATGGGCGGTGCTATCTCGAAGCATCGATCGCCAGGAACCCTTGAGGATTGATGATGGGAGCAATGAATCTGACACAGACTGTGTTGAAAAGCCAATCCTAGGCTAGAACTAAAAAGAAAAAGAGAGAGAAAAACTCTCCAAGCAGAAAAACTTTCTATCTCTCTCTCTTGCAAAACGCACTGCGAACTGAACCAGAGCAAAAATCGTTTCAAGCACGGGGTGCTTTAACCACGAAGTCAAATAAACCCTAGGTTAGTTCTTGTGGGCCTAAGAAACCTTTGCTAAAGACTGAGGCTAAAGCTAGACAGATCTGGATCTTGGTTGGTACCAGAGTACCTTTTAAGCCTATGGTCAACATTCTAACCTAATCTGGGTTCAAATGAGAAAGCACTTAAGTTGTTGAAAAAGTCATGGTCTAGAACAAAGGTTAAAATCTTAGGTTTTTGCTAAGGGACTAGCAAAAGCTAGGCATGGGGGTGTGATGAGAACATCGTCACAAACCCTAAACTAGCACCATTTAACCCTGATATGCAAGAAAAAGCTCCTACATAACTCTAGAAAGGCTTGGCTCAGAGAGATTCTGAGTTTGCAAAGAAAACAGAAACTAAGGGGTAAAAATGCAATTTCACCAATCCGATATGAAAACAGGGTAACTCAGGATCCAAACATTGGTCAAAATAACTTAATAATAAGAAAAGTGGGATGAGATGACCTAATAAGGGCTACAGCAACTCCAAGGAATTAAATGACATCCTGTAACCTTAAAAACAAACCCACTTAAATACACGAGGTTCGAGGCAGATAAAAGATCAACTAAATTCTCTAAAATTCATATAAAAATAATCTCTAGGATTTAGAACCTTCAATTTGGCCTTAGGAACCCATTTTGACCTACATTGAGAATCATGCCCAAATTAATAACTTAATTTGGGTTTCTACGTAAATTGACCAGTCAAACAAGGTTTAATCTAGAAATAAAATTCACCATCAGAATCCTTAGGTCCTAATTAGTCATGTATAAAAACTTGAGCCTAAGAAGAAACCTTCTTGACCAACTTTACACTTTGGTCCTCATATATTTACTTTTTGGCCCTCAACTTTTGAACCCTCACATTTTGGCCCCTAACTCTCCTTCGTTCTTTATGTTTAGGTCCCTCCTGCAAAACCTGAGCAGCACCATGCTCCGGCATGGCGCCGCGCAGGGTGAGGGGGGGCCTGCCAGGTCAAACAGGGGTGCCCTGCGTCGTCAGCCGTCGCAGGAGCACCCCCCTGAGTGCTGCAACCACCCATACCAGCCGTACGAATGCACGGACGGTATGGGTCTCCTTCCTCCGGCGTCCTCCGGCGAGGGAGACACGTCGTCTCCCTCCGCCCTCCTCTCTGGTTCTGCCCCTATAAATACCCACGTCGCTTCGCCGTTCTTCCCAGCTTGGATCTGGCGGAGAAACCCCCCTCCCTTCCTCTCTTCCCACTCCGACAGACGCCCCCTTGCTCCGGCGGCTTCTCCTTCTCCTCCTCGTCGCTCTGCCGCACTACCAGCAGCAGGGCTACCTTCCCTCACTCTTCTCGCGCCGTGCCGCACCCAGCGCGCGCCTCTCCGGCCCTCTCCTCGCCGTCGCCCCTCCCTCTGGGCAGTTTCTTCTCCGGCGACAGTCGATACGACTGTCGCCTGCTCCGGCCCCCCCTCGTCCCGCTAAGTAGGTGTAATCTCTCCTCTTCCCCCCCTCCTTTCTTTTCCTCTCCATAATTTTTACTGTCGCCCTCCGACTTCGCCCAAACGCCCTCACCTTCTTCACCTCCGGCCAAACTTCGGCGACCCGCTCCCGTCACTCCAGCACCCCACACGGCTCACCGACCCGCACAGAACCTTCGCCTCCTCACCCTGATCCACTTCCTCCCTTCCACTTCCTGCCACTCGTCCTCTGCAGGCCCCCCGAACAAACCCATTTCCTGCGCCACAGTCTGACCTAGCGCAGCCCTTAGGCTCCGCCCCGCCGCCTGCAGACCCCCCGACCACCTTCGTCATGCCACGGCAAAGGTTCTCCACATATCTGATTAGGCCGAGAGGCCGTGCTTCTGTGGACAGGTGTTGCACCTGCCATCGCCATTGCTGAGCAGCGAAGATTCTTCGACCTGCTGCTCTAGGCGCGCCATGCCCAGATCCGACCCCCAGGCTGCGCAGGGTATCTTCGCGAAGAGTCCCAGGCTCGCAGCTGGGGCGAAGCCCTCGCGTGAAGCCTCGACTGCCCGCTGCTTCCTCCGCGCGGGCCCCTAAATTGGGGTGGGACATTTAGTCCCACCTCGGAAACTCGCAGAGGCACGCGGGCGCTTAAAGGCAAAACGTGCCTTAAGCTATTCACCTCAGATCACGGGGTGAGGTCCCCTTCACTCGCCCGGTTACACGGCCTCGTCCGCGCTCACGCCCCGTGGACCTGACCCGACCCGACTAAGCCTGACCTGCACTCCTTGCCCACCACTGCACGCCGGTGGGCCTGGACCTGGGCGCGACCCGCGTACCCGATTACCCGGTTGCTCTGGGAGAGCTTTCCTAAGAGCGAATTCTGAGAGAGAGAGACGCGGGGGAGGGGGGGTTAGAGTAGGTTTTTCCCTTTGACGTAAACCTTGAAGTGTGCAGGCACAGGTGAAGAAGGATTGCGGAAGAAGAAGGAGAAGAAGGAGAAGAAGAAAGCTGAGGAAGACACTGTAGCAGCAACGGTTTAAGTGGTCTGATTGGAAAATCAGACGATGTCCTGAAGGAAAAAGAAGAAGAAGGACAGAAGGACTGAAGAAGAAAAGAAGAAAGAAGGAGAGACGACGTCCTGAAAGCAAAAGAAAAGAAGAAGAAGAGCACAAGAGGAAGATCTGAAGAACAGAAGAAGAAGAAGAGAAAACAAGGAAGAACAGAAGGCAGAAGAGAAGACCACGAGGAGATAGACAAAGAAGACGAAACCAAGAGCCAAAGAGAAGAGAAGACAAAGAGGAAGAAAGAAGAGAAGAAGAAGAAGCCAAATTTTCATCTCTCTCTCTCTCTTTATTTTTGCAATAAGAAATTATGTACTTCTAGAATATAACTTGCTCCTTGAGTTCGACCTCGGGAACTCTTTTATTTTCCGAGTAAAAAATATCTGTAATGATGGCAATGACTAGCTGTACTACAACGTAATTTCTACAACAAAATCTAGTCACAACGCCGTTTGCCACATATCAACAATTGTAAAGCTTGAACCTCAATCCCAAAGCCATTTTAGGTTTAAGCTGGTCAAGATGAATTGTTGATGCTTGTTGGACGCAAATCGAGTCTGTGTACCTGAAAAATAAGAAAAATGTGTAAGTTGGTCAAACTTGGTCAACCCTTGGTGAAACTTGCCTAAAATATGTCATATTTAGTATCATTAGATTTCTCTAGTCGCAAGTTTTCCAGCGATACTTATTTTACGAAATTCGAGGTTTGTAACGAAAGTTAAGCAAAAAATACAAAGAATAGATGGGAGGCTTAATTAAACTAGTAAACCAGGGGTATTTTGGTCATTTGAGGCTCCTTAAAACTAATTAGGATTAGGAAACCTATAAAAGGCCTAGTTGGGATTAATTAAACATCATTAGAACCCTACAAGAGGAGCTAATCTCGAGAGAAAGGCAATAGAGAAGGGAATGGAGAGAGAAAGAGAGGGGTACGTGCGTAGTAGCACAACAGTTGTGCTTGCACTTGCACAAGGAGTAGTAGTGCATGAGAGTGTAAGGCAGTGCGGCGGGCGAGCTGTGTAGCACAGCAGGCGAGGTGAGTAGTGCAAGCATGGAGGCAATGTGGGCACAAGTGTGCATGCAACAAGACGAGTGCGTACGGAAGATGCAAGTGTGCACATGGTAGGCATGTAGCAAGAGATGCTTTCGGGCAAACGATTTAGACCACTGGTTCGGCGAGACCAGACAGATCCAGAATGCCTCCATGGTTCTTTAGCCGGTTTAGTGGTTTCTTAACCTCTGATTCTTACATTCTTAGTGGCGTTGGAATTGTCTTTGTTGTGGGCAAAAAGAATGAATCATGTTATTCGAAAAAGAAACCCTAAGCCTCTTTATATAGAGAGAGGCTTCAGGAAGATTACACATGACACCATCAATAAAAACAAAAAATGACAACACACTCCTACATAAGTAAATAACTCCAACACTCCCCCTCAAGCTGGAGTATACATGTCTAACATCCCCAACTTATAACATAGAACTTATGGTGATTCCTAGAGAGAGCCCTAGTGAAGATATCTGCAACTTGTTACTCTAATGAAGCAGTAGGAGTACATATCTTCCGTGTGGAGACCATGTCCCGTACAAAATGACAATCCACCTCAATGTCTTTAGTACACTCGTGAAAAACATGATTTGATGCAATCAAGGTGGCCGACTGATTATCACAGAACATAGGCGCAAGAAGCTTTACCCGAACACCCAGATCCTCAAGAAAATGAGCTAACCACATAATCTCACAGGTGGCATGAGTCATGGCTTTGTACTTGGCCTTTACACTAGACCTAGAGACCATACTCTACTTCTTGCTCCTCCAAGTAACTAGATTTCCACTAAGAAAGGTGGAATATTCAATGGTAGATCTCCTGTCCTCCATAGAGCATGCATAATTAGCATCAGAGTAGGCATGCAGATAAACATGCCCATTGTTCTTCATGTAGGGTCCTTTGCAAGGACTACCCTTGAGATACTTAAGGATGAGACACATTGCCCATAAATGACTATAGCGTGGATTCTCTATAAACTAGCTCGCTCTATTAATGACAAAATTGATATCTGATTTAGTAACAGTCACATAGAGCAGTTTGACAACTATGCTCTTGTACCTTCTTGTGTTTTCAAATAGTGGATCATTTTCCTCACTAAGTCTCACATGTGGCTCAACTAGAATAAAAGAAGGCTTTGCGCCTAGCAGTTTGGTCTCCTCTAGAAGCTCAAGTAGATACTTCCTCTACGACAAAGACATCCCACATGAATTTTTGGCCACCTCAATGCCAAGGAAGTATCTCAACGTACTCAAATCCTTAGTAACAAAAGATGTCTACATAAAATTCTTCGTCTCCTGTATCCCCGAGGCAACATTACTATATCATCCACATATATTGCAAGAATCACAATGCTAGATTTCATTTGTCTCACAAAAACAAAATGGTCAAAAGTAGACCTGTGAAACCCAATCTTCTAAATCTCTGAATGGAGCCTCTCAAACCAGGCCTGTGGACTCTATTTTAGACCATAAGTAGCCTTTCAGAGTTTGCAAACTTTCTCCCTCTCAACCGCAAAGCTAGGTGGTTGGGCCATGTAGGCCTCCTCTTGCAGATCTCTATACAAGAATGCACTCTTAACATCAACCTAATATAGAGGTTAGGCTTTATTCACTGCAAGTGAAAGAATGACTTTGACAGAGTTAAGGCACACTACAAGAGAGAAGGTGTCGACGTAGTTTCCATCATAAGTCTAAGTGTAACCCTTTGCCACTAGTCTAGCCTTAAGTCGCTCAATGTTCCCATCTGGCTTATACTTCATAGTGTACACCCATCTACAGTCAACAACCGTGGCACCCTCTATGAGGTTTGTCAACTCCTAGCCTCCTAGGTGCCTTCAGAGATGGGAACCGCCACCTCATCCTCTATGGCTTGTCGCCAACCAGGGTCTTATAGAGCCTCGTGATGATGTCTAGTAACAACCATGGTAGAAAGAGCTATAGAGAATTGTTGTAACACTAAGCTTAGATGATTCGTAGTGGTAAAATGAGACATTGGATGTAAAATACAAGTTCTTACAACTTTCCTGAGAGCAATAGGAAAGTTCTTGGACTACTTAGGTGAAACATCCGGATTAGATATTGGAGAAGAGGATTGAGTAGGCTTACTCTCTTAAGTAAACTCAACTTGAATAGAAGGCAAGGGGACAAACACAAGATCCTTCTACTAATGCTCATAAGTGTGGGTAAACCATCCAAGAGAGGACCCCTCATCAAAGAAATAAGGGGCCCTCTTAAAAAAAGGGACATCAATTTACACATTATAACGTTTACCCATAGGGTCAAAACATCTGTATCCTTTTTGGGATCTAGAATAGCCCAGAAAAACACACTTAACAACCTCAAGGATAACTTAAAAACAACTCCAAACACATGGACAAAGCATATGCATCTGAAAATCTGTAGTGAGAATGCAAAACAAGAAGCATCAGGCTATAATAGAAGAAAATGTGTATCACCATCAAACATGGGTAAGGGGACCCAATTAATCAGATAAGTAGCAATAAGAATGGCATTCCTGCAGAAATGCTCAGGCACATTCACAGCAAGCATCAATGTTCGGGCTACATTAAGAAAATGACACAGTTCGCGCTCAGCCACCCCATTCTATTAGGATGTGTGGCCAGAAGAAGCTTGGTGAATGTAAGGGTTTGAAATTCTAAACACATGATCTGCATCCTAATCAAACCCTTAATCACTTTGCAATTGGGAAATTTAATTCAATCCCTTGGGGATTTACATCTTGCCTTATCCTTAACAAACTTCGTTGAGGGATTTTTAGAGGGAAGGCATTTTTGATCGATTTTTCTTTATTAAAATGTGGTAGGAGGATGTAGATGATATTTCTCAACTTAAATGAGTTAAGGCATGTTCGTATCGCTTTCTCATATTTTAAATTAACCTCGTTGCAGTATAGTTGAAAAAAACGTATAAACAAATAACAATTTTTATTTACTTGAAATTCAAAATATTCCGAGGTTGAACTCAGGGAGAAATTTGGTATTTTAGAAACTTAAGAGCACAACTTTCAATTTAATAAAGAAAAGTAATGACCAATTCAATCACAATTAAGAAGTAATTTCAAATGAAGAACTAATGCCCAAAAATTGGATGTCTGATGAAAAATCAAACGTCATAAAAGGGTTTTGCTACAGTGCTTGGTTGTGATTTTTGGCCTTCTCTTTCTTCTTTTTTTGCAGCTTCTCTTCTCTCTTTTTCTGCGGCTTCCTCCTTCTTCTGTTCTTCTTTGTCGTCCCTTATCTTCTTCTTCTTTTCTTCTTCTTAGCCTTTCTCTGTCTTCTTTTTCTCTGCCGTGCTTCTTCCTTCCTTCTCTTCTTTTCTTCAGCTTCTCTCTTTCTTCAGCCCCTGCCTTCTCTTTCTTCTTCTTTGCCTAGCTTCGGCTGCATCTTCAACTTCTCCTTCCTTGGCCTCTGTAGTTTTCTTCTTCCTTCTCTTCTCTCTTTCTCTGCTGCTTCCTCCTTCCTTCTATTCTTTTCTTCAGCCGCACCTTCTCCTTCAGCTGTTTTAGTTGCTCCTTGTTACGAACATGGGCATCAGACGTAGTTTAAGACGTCTAGGAAGTGTCCCAGACGTCTGGAACCCTTGCCAGACGTCTGGTATTAAATTTTTTCGGCGTACGGGTTTGCGTCTGCACGTGCAGACTGAACCCGCCGCCTTCGTTTTTCTCTTTCTCTCCCTACAGGCGCTGCTTTCCTTCTTCTCTCTCCCCGCAGCTGCCTTATAAGAACGCTCCCCCTCTCCCTCACCCTCACTCCACCGTCTTCTCTTCTCCTTCTCCCTGCCAGCGAGAGCACGAGCAAGCGAGCGAGTGCGGCAGCAGCGGCTGCTACGAGCGTGCGGGAAGGAGTGTTGCGAGAGGAAGAAGAAAGCTCGACCGTGAAGGTGCGAGCTTGCCGGGGCAGCTAGAGCCGGCCGGCGGGAGAGTTGCGAGCGTGGGGTGGCGCGGAGGAGCTACTGCAGCTCGGGCAGCAGGCGGACGCGGTGCGGCGCGGCTGTGCTTCTCGGGCGGAGAGCGAAAAGGGTCCTGATTCTGGGAAAAATTCAAAGAATTAGACGTCTGGACTCACGTCCAGACGACGCCGAAGACGTCTGGAGGAAGGTCCAGATGTCTGACAGGTACAATATTTTCCTACCTTCTCCTTTTCACGCGTGTACGGCCATGCAGCCGTCCGCCGCATTCTTCTGCGCCTCTTCGTGGTGAGAGCGAGTGTGTGTGTGCGCAGGTTCTGTTCGGGAGGGCGCGAGGGCTCGCCATCCCACACGGATCAGACGTCTGGCCACAGTACCAGACGACGGAGAGGACCTCTAAACGTCTGGGGTGATAATCGTACGTCTGGGAACTAGGACCAGACGATCCAGCGGGCTTCTGGACGTCGGAAGGACTGCGCAGACCGAGGTATGACCTGATCGACCTTTTAAGACGTCTGGAAGAAGTTCCAGACGTCTGATTTTGGGCAGACTCGTCGTTTTTGACTCGTTTAGGGTCCGTTCGGAGTCCATTTTCCGCGTTTCAAGTTTCGTTCTTTCCGGATTTATTTCCTCTACCTATTTACAGTATTGTATACTGTTCTAAGAAACTCCTTGTGATTGATCCTTGTGTTAGGACCCCATTCCGTTGCGATTTTGCGGGTTGCAGAGGCGCGCGAGATTGCCGGCCATGCTCCCAGTACTCCCGGTTTTGCGGGTAGAGTGGCCCTTTAATTTATTTAACAAAATTTGTACAATCATGAAATAATTAATATAGTCTAGGACATTGCATGAACCTTATGGCTGAAGAATTAGATTGAATGATAGATCCTAGGGTATTGCATGAATCCTAGGACTGGAAAACTAGATTGAATGATAGATCATAGGGTATGGCATGAATCCTAGGACTGGAAAACTAGTTGAATATATAGATTGCAGTCTTGGAAAAGTGGAAAGGAAATGATAACTGCCTGTAAATTAGTTAATAGCTGCCTGTCATGAATGAATAAATACGGTTGAGAACATGGGTTATATGAACATAAAGCTGGAACGGTGAAACCTAAGTTGGCTGAGTTAAAAAAGCATGAACCCTACGGGGAATTAGGAGTAGAACTCCTGGAAAGGAAATGGAATAGAATTGGGGAAGTGTGCTTGCCCTTGAGTACGGAGTACCAAGGAGAGCAACTGTCCCCCTGTTTAGTGCAGAGGAGAGCTAGCCGCCCTAGGGACCCAGGGTTAGGACTGGCCACTTTGTACCGACTTTTGGCCCTCGTGTACACAGTACCGAGGAGAGCTACTAGTGTAGGGGGAGCACTAGCTACCCCACGGGCCTCGAGGTTCTGTTAGCCCTCCTACACCGACTTGTTAGGCCCACGGGGCAAACCAGGGTAGGCAGGCGAGGGTGCGCAGACTGTGGAGGGGCAAGACCCCTATTTGGTTACTGTGGAGCGGCTGGATCCCTGTTACTGAGAGGGCTCTACCCTATACTGGTTCCGTGCTGTGCTTTGTGCGCACCCATTATCGGAAACGGCTGACCGCGTGCTAGTGCGAGGTAGCTACCCATGCGCTTATCGCGCGTGCCGTAGTCACTGTTACGTCTGTCAGCGACCTTGGGGTGGTTGACTAAGGGTAGGACTACCACGGGGGACTCTCCCGGCCAGGAGAGCACCACGTGTTATTTCTACTTTTCGGAAAAGACTGCAATCAAGATCGTTCCCACGAGGAACATTCAAGATCAAGAGAAGGATCTGAGAAATAAATCAACAGTGAATAAATAGAAAAATATAAATAAAGAAAGTAAAAATATAACAGCTACTGTGCACTATACTGCTTCTTTTAGCTTTTAGTTGCCACTCTACTCAGCGTTTCGCTGACGTGTCACCCTTGTTACCTTTTCAGGACCAGGTGTTGAGCAGCCAGAGTCAGCGGCTGCAGAGGGCGCTGGGCCTAGTAAAGCCCAGTAGTGTTACCTGTAGTACCTTCTGTACTTTTCTTTCTGCTGTAGTGAGTAGTTTTCTGTTACCCCCTGTCCTCTTTTTATTGTTAGCTTCATGTTATGTACATTTTATTTCTCTTCTGTTGTGGTGGTATATACTGTAGTATTTCCTTTCTTTACTGCTGTATTTTGTTACTGCTAGTTATATACATGGTGAATGTGGTTTATTTTACTGCTCTTTTGGTTACTTTCTCGTTGGACGACTGGGTCTTGGGATTAGTCAAGTCGGTTCGATTCTCGTGTCTCGTAGGGATTCGGGAATCGGGTCGTTATACTCCTCTTCTTCTTCCCTACGCACACACACACGGGAGCAAAACCTAGCCCCTACCCTCCCCGCGTCTCTCTCTCTATTTCGCTCTTGGGACTGCTCTCCCAGAGCCTCCTCGGGTTATTGGGTCAGATATGCGCACTCGGGATCAGCCCACCGGCGTGGGTGGTGGGCGAGGAGTGCGCAGGTAGTCGGGTCGAGAACCAGGTTTGCGGAGGTGTGGGTCGCGGACGAAGTGTATGGGATGAGTGGGACCTCACCCCGTGTCAAGAGGCTCTAAGCCCCTGACACTTTTTCAATTTATCTCATAGCGCCCGCTTGTCCGCTTCCGAGGTGGGACTAAACATCCTACCTTTCTTCGCGAGCGCGCGCAGTAGAAATCCTCCTCTGATTGCAGTAGCTGCTAGGTCTTCAGTGCCAATTGCTTGGCTGGGGCTTTGTGCGAAGGGATTTCGCGAGACCTGGGGCACTTCACCTGGAGCGGAGAGACCTGGAGGAGCTCCCAAGCAAGCTCCTTGCTGCGTCAATGGCGGTGGAGACCCTCAACACTTGTCAACAGGAAAACAGCCTTGTGGCCTCGTCAGAACACATGGGAAGCCTCGCCGAGGTACGGCGATTGTGCTGCAGTGGTCGGGGTGGCGTGGGAACGCCTGTGTGGGCGTGCCTAGGGCTTACTGTGGCCGTGTAAGTGGGTGTGTTCGAGGGTACCTTTGGGTGGTTGATGGAGAGATTGGAGTAGGGGGAAATGGTCAGTGAGGTGTTGTGGAGGTCGTAGGGTGGTTGGCGAGGTGGATGGAGGCGTGGAGCGGCGGGAACACCTCGCTGGTGGTTTGGTCGGAGATGGAAACGATGGTGGTGGTCTACGGCGTCAAGGGGATAAAAACAGTAATAGAGATAGGGGAAATAAAGAGGAGGGGGAGAGGAACCTATCTGTGGTGACTGGAGCGAAAGGGAGGCGAAGGAGACGAACGACGCGTATCTACCGTTGTCGGAGAAGACGACCCTAAGGTAGAGATAACGGCGACGAGGATGGGGTCGGAGGGGCGCGCACGGGTACGGTGTGACGCGAAGGAGCACGGAGGAGATGACTCTGCCACTGGTATGGTGGCAGAGCGACGAGAAGAGGGAGGGAGAGTCGCCGGAGCTTGCGGGCAAATGGCCGGAGGAGGAGGAGACGAAATTGGAGAGAATTTTTCAACCAAAACAGGCTTACCTCCAGTGGAGGGATCTGGGCTTGCTTAAATAGGGGCGGGCAGAGGGAGAATTGCAAGGAAGCGGCCAGAAGTCATCGCCGGAGGTATGGCCGGAGTGAGACCCATACCTCTCGAGCATTCGCATGAGAGGTATGGGACGATTCAGGGCATGGGGAGCTGCTCATGCGGTAGGAGGCTTCGCAGAGAACTCCCTTTTCAAATCTGGGAGCAGCTCCCTGGGGAAACGAGGAGAAAACCTTTTCGCAAAGTCGCCAATGGTATGGGTCTCTACTATGATGGCAGAGGGATCGGATTGCAAAAGTGACGATAAAGTTGAGGGGGTATTTGCAAGGATTTTCAAAAGTTAAGGTTCAGAATGTAATTGGGTGGATCATTTTGCAAAGTAGGTCAAGATGGCCTTCCCTTAGGTCCAAATTTTGGTACAAACCTAATTTGGACCTAAGAAATCCAAGGGTGAAGTTGGATTTTAGGTTTGACCATGCTTAATTGGATATTTTGTAGTAAAACCCAATTTTGGTCAAATATTAGGCTTGGACCCCAATCTTGGTCAAAACAGGTTCGAAAGGCCAAATTGAAGGTTCTAAACCCTAGGGGATATTTTTTCATGAATTTTAGAGGGTTTAGTTGATTTTTATCTTGCCTGAAACCCTGTGAATTTAAGTGGATTTGTTTTAGGGTTACAGAATTTCATTTAATTCTTAAATTTCACAATAACCCTCTTCTCACTGAACCATCCCACTTTTTCTCTTATTAAGTCCAATTGACCTATGTCTAGACCCTTAGAAATCTCGTTGATGTATTGTAATGGTAAAATTACAGTTTTACCCTAATCTTCAGGTATTCTTTTCAGATCAGTAATCCTCTGAATTAGGCCTTCCTTTAGGTTATGTAGGAGCGTTTGTTCATTTTATTTGATCAAAATAAGCTAGTTAGGGCTCATGATTAGGTTCTCATCAAGGCACACACCCTCCCCTTTCTCTTACCTATTGTGCATGACACCTCCCTCTCCTTCCACTTATTCATGCGGCACCTTGCCTCTCCTTGACTTCCAACATAAGCCACTTCCTATCTTCTCGGCAGAACGCATCCACTCCTCTTTCCCTCACCTTTCCTCTCCTCCCCCTCGCATGTGAGCTCCTCCTTCTTCCTCATGTGGTTGCAGCAACTTGATTTGTGAAGGGTGCAACTGTAGTTGGCAATGGGAAGGCTTCCAGTGGAGTATTGAGCGCCATTGCAACTCATGTGGTTGCAGGTGAAGCCGCTGTTGTGGCTGTTGGTGTGGAAGGAGAGGAAGAAAAAGAGAGGTGGATGAAGATCCACCCTCTTCCTAAATCCCAATCAATGGCCCTTCCTCTTCTCCCTTTTTTGCTGGTCGCCACCCTCGAGAATTGTTGGCAACCTCCGTGAGTAGCCGGCTAGCCTCGCGCATGTGCAGCTGTTGCTGTGCGGTGTTGCCACTACCACGAGAATTGTTGGCAACCTCCGTGTGGTTGTAGCTGTTGCAGCTGCCTATGGGCAATGAGTACCTAGGGCTAGTATTGAACACCCATATCGATATTGGTGCCTTGGAAATTTAATGCAACAACTGAACCTTGCTGGCAACGGGTTTCGTCTTTATGTTATTATGTTTACAATCGTTGTAGTACATGACAAAACAGCTACTAGATTACTACAACATTTTTACTCAGAATAACAAGTTTTCCCGAGGTCGAACTTAGGGAGCAACTAGAATTCTAGAAGCATAAATATTCACAATTTCATTACAAAAATAATAAGAGAGAGAGAGAGTTGTGTTGGCTTCTTCTTCTTCTCTCTTTTCTTCTTCTTTCTTTCTTGGCTGTTCCTCTTCTTCTTCTTTCTTCCTTCCTCTTCTTTCTTTCTTTCAGCTGCAGAGTCTTCCTGCCTTGTTCTTTTCTTCTTTCTCTCCTCTGCTTCTGCTCCTTTTCTTTTCCTTCTTGCAACTGCAAAGGCTTTTGCCTTCTTTCTTCTTCTTCTTCTTCAACGGTTGTGGTGATCTTTTTCTTTGCTTCCTTCTTCTTTTCTTCTTTTCTTCCTTCCTTCTTCTGTTCTTCTCTTTCTTTCTTTTTCTTCTCTGCTTCCTTCTTCTCTTTTCCTCTTCTTTCTTTTTCTTCTTTCTTTCTTTCTTTCTTTCTTTCCTGCACGCACACACAATGGTCAGTGCAAAACCTACCCCTACCCCTTCCCCGCGTCTCTCTCTTTCTCAGAATCTCTCTTAGGAATGCTCTCCCAGAGCCGAATAATCGGGTTCGGGTAGCGCACCCGAGACCAGGCCCACCGGCGTGCGGTGGTGGGCGAGGAGTGCGTGGTCGGGTAGTCGAATCCGGCCCAGACCTGCGGGGCGTGAGCGCAGGCGAGCGAGCGCGTGGCGCACTGTGTGCGGGTGAAAGGGATCTGACCCCTGTGTATCGAAGGCAATAAGCCCGATGCACTTTTTCAATATAAGTGTGGGCACGCGGCCGCACACTTACGAGGTGAGACTAAAGTCCCACCTCCAAATCTCGCACCCTCAGCTGAGGAAGTTGCTGCCAATTGGGGCAGCAGCGAGGCTTGCGACCCAATTGCAGGCCTGGGCATGTTCGCGACAGTAATCAGCGCTGCCTGGGATGTGCACCTGGGCTGGAGAACGCCTGGAGCTGCGAGCGAAGGAGCAGCAGCAGCTCAGTAATGGCGGCGAGGGGGTTCTGACCTGAAAGCAAAAGGACGACCTCCCGGGCACATCAGAAAACGTGGGAAGCTTCGCCGGAGTGCGGCGAAGGTAGTGCAGTAGTCGGCGAGGCGCGAGAGCACGTGTGGAGGTAGACCTAGGTCAGACTGTGTGCGGGAAGGTGGGTTTGATCGAGGTGTGAGGTCAGACTGAGTGGCGGTGTATGGAGTGGGGGAAATGGTCGAGTGGAGTGAGGGGGAGCCACTGGGCTGGTCGGCGAGGGAAGATGAGGTCTATGGAAGTGGGATGGACTCGCCGGAGAAGGTGATCGGAGGTGGGGAAGATGGAGTTGGACAGTGGCAGTCGGGTGGTTGAAATGGCAAATTAGAAGGGGGAAAATGTAAGGGAGAGAGAGAGGAAACTCTGTACCTAGTTACTCGACGAAGGGGGAGAGAGCAGCGCCCGGCTCGTGCCTGCCGGAGCTGCGGATGAAGATGCCTAGGAGGAGGGTATCGGCGACGAGGAGGCAGTCGGAGGGTGCCAGCTGGTACGGCCTAGCGAGGATGATAGGGTAGAGTAAACTCTGCTGTAGGTAGGGCAGCAGAGCGACGAGGAGGAGGAGGAGATCGTCGGAAGCTTTGGGCGCTCTGACAGGAGGGGAAAAGATGAGAGGTGGGGTATTTCTCCGCCATAGGAAGCTTGAAGGAGTCGGCAGACCTTGCCGCTCCTTATAAAGGCCTTGGCGCGGAGAGGGGACCGAGGTGGCGATGTGCTAGCCTCCACGGAGAGTGGCCGGAGAGGACACCCATGCGTTTCTTGCGTTGGCACGAGAGGCATGGTTGATGGCAGAGGTCATGGGCGGGTCCCTACGACAGAGGACGTCGCAGGGAACCCCCCGTCTGTTCTAGAGGATGGCTACCCTACCCTGCGTGGCGCCATCCTCCGCGCAAGGTCGCCGGAGGCATGGTGTTGTGTAGAAGTGGCAGGGAGGACCGTTCTGCAAATAACAACAAGAAGTTGGGGGCCTAAACGTAAGGGTTTCAAAAGATAAGGGTCAAAAGGTAAATAAAGAGGACCAAATTGTAAAGTCGGTCAAGATGGTCTTTTCCTAGGCTGTAGTTTTTATACCAGACTAATTTAAACTTAAGGATTTTAATGGTAAATTTTGATTTTAGGTTGGACCATGTTTGACGGATCAATTTACACAAAAACCCAAATTAAGTCATTAATTGGGCATGATTCTTATTTTAGGTCAAAATATGTTGCAAAGGCCAAATTGAAGGTTCTAAACCTTAGGGGATGTTTTTATATGAATTTTAGAGTGTTTAGTTGATTTTTATCCTACCTAGAATCTCGTGAATTAAAGTAGATTTATTTTAGGGTTACAGAATGTCATTTAATTCCTAGAAGTTGCTATAACCCTTTTTAGATCAGATCAGCCAACTTCCCTCATTGTTAAGCTTGTTTGACCTGTGTTTGGACCCTTAATTACCCTGTTCGCATACTGCATTGGTGAAATTGCAGTTTTACCCCTTATGATTTTTTTATTCTTTAACTCAGAATTCTCTAAGTTAAGCCTCTCTTTGGATTTTGTAGGAGCTTTTTCACACATATTTGGATTAGATTTTTGCTAGTTAGGGTTCATGATGAGGTTCTCATCATACCCCCATGCCTAGCTTTTCGTAGTCCCTTAGCAAAATTTTAAGATTTCAACCCTTGTTCTAGACCATGAAGTTCTTAATGATTTCAGATAAGTGCTTTTTCTTTTGAAACCTAGATTAGGTCAGAATGCCAACCATAAGCCTAAAAGGTACTCTAATACCAACCAAGATCTAGATCTGTCTAGCCTTAGCCTTAGTCCTTAACAAAGGTTTTTATGGCCTACAAGAACTAACCTAAGGTTTATTGGACTTTGTGGTTAAAGCACCCGTGCTTGAGATAATTTTAGCCCTGGCTCAGTTTGCAGTGCGTTTTGTAAGAAAGAGAGGTAGAAGATTTATATGTTTGGAGAGTTTTCTCTCTCTTTTTCTTTTTAATTCTAGCTTAGGATTGGATTTTCAACACAGTCTGTATCAGATTCCTTCTCCCCATCATCAATCCTCAAGGGTTCCTGGGAGTCGATGCTTCGAGATAGCACCGCCCATAGTAACCCCCAGAACCCTGGTTGTTGACATTTTAAGATAATCCCATCCATGGTATTCCGTGGCCGAATTCAGACTCTGGTAATTGACATTTCGTGATAATGCCATCCATGGAATCTGAACCAGCAGAGTGCTTACATGCCCTCAGTAGGATATGTAAATATCCTAAGAGACAAGCACCGAGGAGATGATATTTTATTATGCATCTTCGAGGGGAATTTCCCACCTCTCCGCGCTGGGAACTCGTCCAAATCAACTTGTGTTGATCGACTGCTCCTACCCTAGGTGTCATTTTCAGAATTTTTGCAACGCTTCTGTATGATTTTGATTTTTATGCTTGCTGAACCAGGCTGTGTGTGAAGTTAGGGTGCTTAGGTTACTGAGTCCCGTAAACTAAAAGGTAGTTAACGAGGCCAAATACTCCCTAAGCCTTGGACCTAATACTCAAGCTTTTCATTTTCCTCAACCTCTTAAGGAATATCCAGATCTTAATGGGTACTAAGAGACTATCCAAGAATGCCTAAAGTTCGTGTTCTTACTAATCTCACTGTGCACTTTCCATTTCTTTTCCTGAATGAGGTCTAGAACTTAGGTTAACTCCTTAATTTCTTACTAATGACTATCTCTTTTCTTTCACTTTGTGCTCCTTTTCATTTTGTTCCTTTTTCTTCTCCTCTTCCTTTGTATAGTCCACAAAATGTTCTTTCCTCCTCTCATTTTATTTTTCTTTTTCAAATTTTTTTTAATTTTTATGGTATTTTTGGCATATGTGAATTTTTTTGTTTAAAACCTTTTCTTACATGTTTTTGCACTTTCATACCCCCCATGCCTAAGATTTGCAATGTCCTCATTGTAACTTAGGAGGATTTTTATTCAACTTAGTTCATACATTAGGACAGATATTTTGATGAGTGAATAGGTCGGGGTGACAGTTGCGGACGATTTCTAATCTCAGGTGCAAGCACCTGAGGTGGGGTCGACTGTCCTAAAGGGTGAACCTTAAGTGCGAAAAGGTGTCAGAAAAGGTTTCAGGTTTTTTCAAAGAGAATGATGGGTTGCCTCCCGTTGAGCACCAAGTTTTACGCCATCGGTTGGGCGAAATATGCTCAGGGAAAATGGAGGATGAATGATGATTCAGCCAAATTCGTAAAGGTTACATCAATGAACAGTTTGAGTCTCTGACTGTTCACGATGAAAGGTTCGGAATCATGGCTGAGCGGACTGATTTCGACGGCTCCATTTCCAAAAACCTGTCGGACAAGGTATGGTCCGACCCACTTGGATCGCAGCTTCCCAGGGAAGTGTTTGAGTCAGGCATCAAAGAGTAGGACCTTCTGACCAGGATGAAAGATCTTTCTAGAGATGTGCTTGTCATGGAAGGTTTTAACCTGCTCCTTGTAGATTTGCGAGTTCTCGTATGCATCAAGCCGTAATTCATCGATCTCGCTGATTTGAAGCTTTCTGTGGGTTCCAGCCTTAGAAAGATCAAGATTACAGCTCCGTACTGCCCAATAGGCTTTGTGGTCCAGTTCGACGGGAAGGTGACACGCCTTCCCATACACCAGTCTAAAGGGAGACATGCCTAATTGGGTTTTGTGGGCGGCCCTATAGGCTCCTACATAACTATAGAAAGGCTTGACTCAGAGAGATTCTGAGTTTGTGAAGAAAACAGGAACTAAGGGGTAAAAATGCAATTTCACCAACTCAATATGAAAGCAGGGTAACTCAGGATCCAAACATAGGTCAAAATAACTTAATAAGAAGAAAAGTGGGATGAGTTGATCCAATAAGGGCTACAGCAACTCCAAGGAATTAAATGACATCCTGTAACCCTAAAAATAAATCTACTTTAATTCACGAGGTTCGAGGCAAATAAAAAATCCACTAAACCCTCTAAAATTCATAGAAAAATAATCTCTAGGGTTTATAACCTTCAATTTGGCCTTAAGAACCCATTTTGACCTACATTGAGAACCATGCCCAATTAATGACTTAATTTGAATTTTTATGTAAATTGACCAGTCAAACAAGGTCTATTCTAGAAATAAAATTCACCATTAGAATCCTTAGGATCTAGTTAGTCATGTATAAAAACTTGAGCCTAAGAAGAGACCTTCTTGACCAACTTTACATTTTGATCCTCATCTATTACTTTTTGACCCTCAACTTTTGAAACCCTCGTATTTTGGCTCCTAAGTCTTCTTCGTTCTTTTTATTTGGGTCCTCCCTGCAAAACCCTGAGTAGCGCCATGCTCCGGCAACTTTGCACGGAGCATGGCACCGCGCAGGGTGAGGGAGATCCCCTGCCAAGACAACCGAGGGTTCCCTGCGACGTCTGCTGTCGCAGGGACACCTCCATGGTCTCTGCGGCTGCCCATACCTCCGATGCGAACGCACAGAAGGTATGGGTCTCCATCTCCGGCCAACCTCCGGCGAATCGCCCCCATCATTCCACCACTCCACACGACTCGCCGACCGACCCAAAACCTTCGCCTCTTCATGCTGAACCACTCCGCCCCTTCATTTCCTGCCATTCGCTACCTAAAGACCCCCCGAACAAACCCATTCCCTCGGCCACAGTTCGACCTAGGGCAGCCCCTACACTCCGCCCCACACCTCGCCACCACCCGCACGAGCTTCGCCGCACTCCGGCGAAGCTCCCTGCACCTTCTGACTAGGCCGAGAGGCCGTATGCTTGATTTCAGGTCAACCCTCCTCCGCCGCCATTGCTGAACAGCTGGAGCTTCTTCGCCTGCAGCTGCAGCCCCAATCTCGCCCAAGCACTGGTCCCAGGTTGCGCGGAGTGTCTCCGCGAAGCGCTCCAGGCTTGCAGCTGGGGCGATTGCCTCGCAAGCTGCTGCGATTACCTGCAGCTTCCTCAGCTGCAGGCGCCAAATTGGGGTGGGACATTTAGTCCCACCTCGGTAGATTCTGAAGCCGCGCACCTACATAAATTGTAAAAGTGCTGTAGGCTTATCGCCTCAGTTACACGGGGTGAGGTCCCTCTTACCTACTTACCCGGCCTCGTCCGCGACCACCCCCCGCGGACCTGGCCCAAATCGTATACCCGACCTGCACTCCTCGCCCACCACCGCACGCTGGTGGGCCTGGACCCGGGCATGACCCGTACCCGAATACCCGGCGGCTCTAGGAGAGCGATCCTACGAGTGAAATCTGAGAGAGAGAGAGAGAGAGAGAGAGAGAGAGAGACGCGGGGGAGGGTAGGATTAGGGTTTGCCCTCTGACCAAGCTGTGAGTGTGCAGACCGAGGCAGAGAAGAAGAAGAAAGAAAGAAGAAAGGAGGACGCACTGTAGCAGAGCCTACTTAAGTCGTCTGATTGAAAAATCAGACGACTCTCTGAAGAAAAAGAAAAGAAGAAGGAAAGAAGAGCAGGCACCGCAAAGAAGAAAGAAAGAAAAAGAATAGAAGGAAGGAGACAAAGAGCTGAAGGAGAAAGGAGAGAGAAGCAGAACACGAAGAGAAAGAAGAAAAGCTTGGAAGCAAAAGAAAGAAGAAGAACAAAAGAACAGAAGAGGAAGAAGAAGAAAGAAGACTGAGGAACTGAAGAGAAGAAAAAGAAGAGGACAAAGACAAGAGAAAGAAGAGAAGAAGAAAAAGCCAACAAGACAAATCTCTATCTCTCTATCTCTATCTTTATCTCTCTCTCTCATTTTTGTAATAGAAACATTGTACTTCTAGAATACAGTTTGCTCCCTGAGTTCGACCTCGGGAAAACTTTTATTTCCGAGTAACAAATTGTATTAAGCTGGTAATCGTTTCTCTATACTATACTACGACGAAATATTAGAACTATAGAGGAGTGTCGGGCCACTTTTGGCGCCGTTGCCGGGGAGCAACGGCTATTCTAGAAGTTACAAAAGTTCTATTCATAAGTTTCTAATAAACTCTATCTCTCTTTAGTGCAGGTATAGGAAGAAGAAAGACGCAGCTGCACCACAGCCACTCCAAGGACAGGTGATGTAAACACATTTACACTACTTAAAATGTCTATTTGTGCATGTTCTTAAGCATAGGATTGCATTTCATGATATAAATATTGCATTACATGCATCATCTTGAATTTAGAGTAGTTTGAATAAAATGGAGGTTAATTGTCTCCTTTTATGTGCTTGGACAGGGCAAATATTTTATCGGGGCCTCGGATCAAAGATCCAACCGTATGGATATGATCAGGGCGACGATTGGAGTTCAACGACTCCAAGATCGTCCTAATCAGGCATCCGTAGCATCAGATAGAGACCGGGGAACCCTAGAAGATCAAGGGCCAGGATGGTGTAAATCCGCACTTCAGATGACAAATCCGACCACACGGATGAATTCGGATCGACGATCGCAGCCAAACGACACAAAAATCGAGTCAATCCGACATCCGTGGCACCATCTACAACTTCCAGAAGATGGACGGCCAAGATGGCGCCACGTGGCGCCATCTCAGCCGCCCAAACGGCTGCTGGCATTTTGTGAAGGCCCCCGCCCGATCGCTCTCCACCGTCAGATGGAGATCCAACGGCTGTGGCCGCCCGGCGCTTAAAACGTGCGCTCGACCATCCGCGCCCCGTAGCGTAGCTGTCAAGCGCGCTTACGCGAGCGCGGGGCGCGGGTTCGAGCCGCGGCGAGTGGATTGGAGGCGCGGGTTATTGAGGCGCGTGGAGCGTCGGATGGAGATCGTGCGGTCGCGGTCGCCCGATAGCGCCGACGCGCGATTGGACGCCCCGCGTAACGCGCGATCGCACGCGCAGGCGGGCGGGTTGCAGCGGGCGCGGACGCGATTTAAGTCGTCCGATCTCGCGATCGGACGGCTGAGACTTCGCGGACGTGCGTAGGCGTTACGCACGCAGGCAGCCGAGCGGGCACGCGTGGGCGCGGCGGCGACGGCCACGTCGGGGCTTTAGTGACGGATTTATCCGTCACTAAAGACCCCTTATTTATTATTTTGAAGATGTAATGTCTATTTTGCCCCCACTCCTTGCAACTATAAAAGGAGACCCCCTCCATACGAAATTTTGATCCCTTCTTTCTCCTCTCTACCCCTCCAAAGCTCAAGAGAAGCTTGTCCCACACCCGGGATGCTTCTCGCGAGATAAAGTCCAATTTTCGTTCCCCTTCGGAAGTGGATCCTGCGACGACGACGACGTGCTGCTTCGTTCCCGTTCTTCTGATTCGTCCTCCTTCGTCCCGCTTCGTTCTCCTTCGTCCAAGCGTCATCCCATCCTGCTCGTCCTCGAAGCAATCGTCGAGGAGGATAACATTTCTCTCCCCATTCTTATTTACAGCTTTTCTAGTGTAGAATTTTCTGCTTTATAGTGTAATTGATTTTCCGCATTCTAGTGTAACTTTTATAAACTATTGAAATATTGAATGCATGTTCTCTTTCTCTCTCTCATAGTTTGATAGCCCCATTTAATTATAACGCCTTGCTTAAAGAAAATCTTAAAAAAAAAATATAATTGCGGAATAGATCAACGTAGCCTCCCTGTGTTCGACACAGAATTATTTTCGGTATAAATTTTATTTGTTGAACACGAATTCTTCGCTTTCAAACTACAACGACAGGTTTTCCAAAACCAATCTCGTTAGCGTAGGTTCGTAATCGTTCAACAACAGGTAACTTCCTATTAAACCCTAAAATTTGAAAGAGGAAAAACAAAGAAAAACTAGGTATAACCTGTCTTTCATACATAATAATAGCTGCATGTTCTCAGAACTGCCATTCCTGCACACAATTTCAAAGGTAATTATGGGCTAACACCTCCTTGCCTGAGCCCTAATTACGCAAACAAGGAGTTAAATGAACCGAGTAGAGCCAACATAAGGTCAAACATTAGGATTTCACAGACACACCCCTTAATCAAGAATTGAGAAAATCCAAAAGAGGTGTGCCCAAGCCATTAATTGAGAATAATTAATAAGAAAAATCCTAAACAATTGGCTCTCTCTAAACACTTGAATCCTAAAAAACAAGGCCTAAATTCTCAAGGGAACCACTGGGTGAAGTTGACCCCTAGGGTCAACCAACCTTCAAATTAGGCCACCTTGTTCACAAAAACACCTAAGAGTTCAAGTGAAACCTTAAGCACCTTGATCTTAAAATAAAAAAGGTAGACTTAAGAGGTCAAGATCCCCATTCTGGTCTACCTGAAACCACAATGAATAGAGAGGTCGGGTGGGGGAAACCCTGTAACCCGTGGGGACGCTCTACCGTGTAGGGGTCTTCGCGGGACTCACCCTCTCTGGTTGGCCAGGTAATTCTCAGGTGGACGATCTTTCTGATCAAGGGGTCCATCTGCCCCGCACCTCTATAGTCACCCAACACATTTTTTAGGTGTCTTGATTGGGTCCAGCACCTTCTAAACTCCTCTATTCCAACAGTGCATGAACGGTAGGAGATCCTTAAGACCACCCTTAAGATCTCCTTTAGGAATTCACTCTCGTCAAGGCCAAGCCTCGACGCTTGTGTTTGAACAGCAACCCTATCCCATCATTCTCTCACCTGATTCTGAATCAAGCTCTTCTTCTTCCCCCATCATGGCTCAGCCAATTGAGGAAGAAAACAATCTGGAGCACCAGCTCCAGCGACTCAATGACCTCTTCCAAAACTTTGTGCACCCACCGCAGCGTCCTATGATGTGGGACCATTATAGTCCTACTGCAGTGGCCATCGAGCCTCGAGTCAGAATCCCGACTGGAGGACCTGATTCCGAATTAAAGCCCAACATGATTCATGCTGTACCTAAATTCCATGGGCTTAATTCCGAAGATCCCTTCCAGCACATCAAGCAGCTAAAGCATCTGGCCCAAACTTTTGGGTCAAATGCGCAAAATCGGGATATTCTTCTCATGAAGATGTTCTCCTTTTCTCTTATGGACAAGGCCGCTCATTGGTATCAAACTCAGACCCGGCCGATCAACACTTGGGAAGAACTTCAGTCCGAGTTTTTGAAAAAGTTCTTCCCCATTGGTCGGACCAACACCTTGCGCCATCAGATTACACACTTCACTCAACAAACAGGGGAACCTCTCCATGAGGCATGTGATCGTTTTCAGGATCTCATGAGAAAGTGCCCCCATCACGGAGTTCCTAAATGGGAATAGGTCCAATCTTTTTACCAGGGACTCCGTGAGGACATCCGTCTTTTCATCAATGCAACCTGCGGAGGAAATATCATGGGTCAACATGAGGACTCCGTGTGGGAGATTCTCGAAAACATGTGCGAGAACTCCATCAACAATGACTCCATGGGATTATTCGACAGGACGAATACCCGTGCATCAACGAATCTTAGGGGAGCACATGAGACGCAGGACCTGTCCACATCAGTCGACCTGGAATTAATGGCCAGTCGATTGGACAAGGTCTCGATTATTGAAAAGAAGGTGGATGAGTTGACTCAGCACCTGCAGCGAGCCACCTCTGCGCAAAACCCCTTTGCACAGCCTCCTTCCACAAGGGAAACTGTGCAAACATTCTCCATCGATCTTCTCCTAGGATGGATCCATATCCACCATCTGATTCTCTAACCAGAGGTCCATCCGATCCTCTCTATACCAGCTCGGGGAATTCCATTCCCTCTTTCTCTGACTCTCTGGAGGTTCCTCAGACCTGCGAGGACCTCAACGCCATCCAAAATGACCCGTTCTCCAACACCTATAACCCTGGATGGCGAAACCATCCCAATTTTCAGTGGACGGGAAATTCCCAAACCCAAAGACCACCCTTTCAGCCCCGCCCACAACCCCCTCGTCCTTACCAGCCACCTCAGCCTCGGCCAAATCCTACTTATCCATCAGGGCCAAATCAGGATCAAATGTCCCTTATCCTTGAGACTCTGGCTGACATTCAAAGAACGAATGCGGCTATTCAAAAGCAACACAAGGCTGAACTTACAGAGGTCCGAAACCAATTGGCCCAGTTGGCAAACTCTCGCCAGCAAGGCACTATTCCTTCCCAACCTCTTCCTAACCCGAATAACGTGCCAACACAGCGGCGCATTATGAACCCAAACCCGGGCCAAGCCCATATGATTTATCAGGCCCCCTCTGTTCCTTCATCTGACGGGATAGGGGCTTCCACTTCTTTTGCAGGTTACCAGCAGCAACCTATCTTACCCAATCCCAACCAAAACCAGGCAGGACTTAATTCCGTAACAACCCGTAGTGGTAAGGAAACCCAAGACCCACCTCATCCAAACCACTCCAAGCCTGGTAGTGATCCCAAGCCTAGGACAGTAAGCCAGGACGTTCCTACCCCTATCCCAGATCCAAGACCTGGACCTATCCTAGAAGAACTAACCAAGATCCCGTTTCCTGAGGCTTTGACCAAGGGAAAGAAGACCACCAAGCTCGTGGCACCTGAGGAGGACCTGGTCAAGCTCTTTGAGCAGGTCCACATAAACATCCCCTTGATGGATGCAATCCGCCACGTACCGGCTTACGCACGATTCTTAAAGAATGTGTGTACACCCCAGCGTAAGCCGCGAACCAAAGGTGGGAGTCCAATTGTTCTGTCAGAGCAAGCCAGCTCTGTAATCCTAAGTAGAGTCCCACCCAAGGCAAAAGATCCTGGTACTCCCCTGATTTCCTGCAAGATAGGTGATACCCAATTTGATAGAGCTTTGCTAGACTTGGGTGCATCCATAAATCTGATACCCACATCCTTACTCAACCATCTTAAAGAATTTGAGCTAAAACCAACCGAGGTGACATTACAATTAGCAGATCGATCTATAAAGTCACCAAAAGGGATTCTCGAGGATGTTATTGTAAGGATACGGGATTTCTACTTTCCTGTAGACTTCATAGTCTTAGACATGGACGTACTTGAAAACCCTAGGGATACACCAATCATTTTAGGGATACCTTTCTTGGCTACTGCTAGAGCCAACATTAGCTATGAGGAGGGCCAAATAGAGCTCAAATTTGGGAATCAAACCTTGAAAATTGATATATTTAAGGCCCAACAAGGAATCAATTGCGGTCTCATCGAACCGATTTATGACATTAGGGCTTTGGTTGATGAAACACAGTTCCAGAATGACCTGATTATACCTCATCAACCAAAGAAAGATCTTGACCCGCAAACAGAGGAGTCGAATCCAGATATAAACAACCTAGTAACTCCTACCCTTGAACCTCACGTCTATACTGAACCCCCCGCTGCTGCTGATAACCCTATCCTCGAGTTGAAGCCTCTTCCTGCTCACTTAAAATACATCTTTTTGGGCTCTAATCAGACCCTCCCTGTGATTATCAATTCCAACCTCAATCCCGAATAGGAATCCCTTCTGATTACTGTCCTCCAGCAACATCGCAGAGCCATCGGATGGACTCTCGATGATTTGACTGGAATAAGTCCCTCTTATTGTACTCATCATATCTATTCAGAAGAGGGCGCACGACCTTCTCGTGAAATGCAGAGACGTTTGAACCCTAATCTGCAGGAGGTCGTAAAAAAGGAGATCATCAAGTGGTTAGATGCCGGGATCATCTACCTGATCTCTGATAGTCGTTGGGTGAGCCCAATTCAGGTTGTGCCTAAGAAGGCAGGACTCACCACCATAACGACTAAAACCGGAGAAATCATTCCTACCCGATTAGCCAATGCGTGGAGAGTCTGTATAGATTACCGCCGACTCAATTCCTCCACGAAGAAGGATCATTTCCCACTACCCTTCATTGATCAAATTCTCGAGAAACTAGCAGGAAATAGGTTCTTTTGCTTTCTTGACGGGTACTCCGGTTATAACCAGGTGGCAATCCATCCTGAGGACCAAGAAAAGATTACGTTCACCTGCCCCTTCGGAACATACGCTTTCCGAAGGATGCCTTTCAGTCTTTGCAATGCACTCGCTCCCTTTCAGCGGTGCATGCTTGTCATATTCTCAGATATGGTAGGTGATTTTCTGAAAGTCTTCATGGATGACTTTTCAGTTTTTGGAGAATCATTTGACGATTGCCTCCAACACTTGGTCCAAATACTCAGGCGGTGCATAGATGTGAATTTGGTTCTTTCCTGGGAAAAGAGCCATTTCATGGTGCCTGAGGGAATTGCCCTGGGACACTTAATTTCAGAAAAAGGCATCCAAGTGGATCGAGCTATGGTTGATCTGATCTCTCGCCTTCCTATGCCTAGCTCGATCAGGGACATTCGTTCTTTTCTGGGGCACGTTGATTTTTACCGTCGTTTCATTCCGGATTTCTCGAAAATTGCACGCCCCTTGACTTCTCTTCTCTCTAAGGATGTACCCTTTGAAATCTCCAAGGAATGCACACTAGCCTTTGAAAACCTGCGTGACCGAGTCACCTAGGCACCTATCCTACAATCCCCTGACTGGTCTCAACCCTTTGAGATCATGTGTGATGCATCTGATTTCGCTGTAGGAGCGGTGCTAGGGAAGAAAGCTGACGGGAAACCCGTGGTCATCTATTACGCTAGCAAGACACTTGACGAGGCTCAGCGTAACTATACGGTTATGGAGAAAGAGCTGCTAGCCGTAGTATTTACCCTTGAAAATTTTCGATCGTATCTTCTGGGTTCCCATGTCATCATTTACTCGGATCACACAGCTGTAAGGCATCTCCTTGCCAAGAAGCATGCGAAGCCACGACTAATCCGTTGGATCTTGCTGTTGCAAGAATTCGATCTTGAGATTCGCGATAAGGTGGGAAGGCAGAATGTGGTAGCCGACCATCTGTCCTGTCTTCCTTCTGAGATTATCAACCCTTCCGGACCCATCACGGAACACTTTCCTGATGAGCACCTGCTTACTGTTGGTACTAGGCTTCCATGGTTTACTGATATAGTAAACTACTTCGCATCTCATCAGACCCCGTCTAATTGGCCAAAGGCCAAGAAAGACAAATTGCGTTCTGATACCAAGTATTACATCTGGGAAGATCCGTACCTTTTCCGCATAGGTGCTGATCAAATCATCCGGAGATGTGTCCCGGAGGAGGAATTCAACAATATCCTCTCTTTCTACCATGACTAAGCATGCGGTGGCCATTTCTATGGGCAAAAAATCGCTTCAAAAGTCCTCCAGTGTGGCTTTTATTGGCCTACTCTATTCAAAGATGCATACAGTCACTGCAAGGCGTGCAGTCGTTGCCAGACCTTGGGCAACATGAGCCGTTGCGACATGATGCCTTTGCAGCCAATTCTCGTATGCGAAATCTTTGATGTTTGGGGGATTGATTTTATGGGCGCCTTTCCTGTTTCGGATGGTTTCGAGTACATTCTGCCTGCTATTGACTACGTGTCCAAATGGATTGAAGCCATACCGACCCGAACCTGTGATCACAAGATTGTTCTCAAATTCATTCATCAAAACATTTTCTCAAGGTTCGGAATTCCCTGTGCTATAATCTCTGATGGAGGGACCCACTTTACAAACGCTCAGTTTAGGTCATTGATGACCAAATATGGGGTGTCTCACCGAATCTCTACTCCTTACCACCCCCAAACTAATGGTCTAGCTGAGCTATCAAATCGGGAGATCAAGAAGATCCTGCAGGTCACTGTTCGGCCTGACAGGAAGGACTGGTCGTCCCGACTTCCAGAAGCATTGTGGGCCTATAGGACCGCCCACAAAATCGAATTAGGCATGTCTCCATTTAGACTGGTGGACGGAAAGACGTGTCACCTTCCCGTAAAACTGAAGCATAAAGCCTATTGGGCAGTACGAAACTGTAATCTAGCTCTTTCAAAGGCTGGAACCCACAGAAAACTCCAAATCAGCGAGATCGATGAATTACGCCTAGACGCGTATGAGAACTCGCGAATCTACAAGGAGTGGGTTAAAGCCTTCCATGACAAGCATATCTCGAGAAAGATCTTTCATCCTGGTCAGAAGGTCCTACTTTTTGTTGCCCGACTCAAACTTTTCCCGGGAAAGCTGCGATCCAAGTGGGTCGGACCATATTTAGTCCGACAGGTTTTTGGAAATGGAGCTATTGAAATCAGTCCGCTCAGCCACGATTCCGAACCTTTCATCGTGAACGGTCAGAGACTCAAGTCGTTCATTGATGTGACTTCTGCTGATTTGGCTGAATCATCTCTTATCCTCCATTCCCCTTGAGCTTATTGCGCCCAGCCGATGACGTAAAACTCAGCGCTTAACGAGAGGCAGCCCGTCATTTTCTGAAAATCTAAAACCCTTTTCACACTTTTGTGCACTTAAAGTTCACCCTTATAGACAGCCGACCCCACCTCAGATGCTTGCATATGAGATTAGAAATCGTCCGCAGAATTCATCCCGACCCATTCACTCATTAAAACATCTGTCTTAAGGAATGAACTAAGTAAATAAAAACCCCCTAAGTCACAATGAGGACATTGCAAACCTTAGGCATGGGGGGGTATAAAAGTGTAAAACTTGTAAAAAAGGTTTTAAAACAAAAATTCACATATGCCAAAAACACTATAAAAATTAAAAATTTTCTCAAAAAAGAATAAGAGGAGAAAGGAAATTTTGTGGGAGAAGGGAAAAGAAACAAAAAGGAGCATAAATTGAAGAAAAGAGTGATAGTCATTAGTAAGAAAATAAGAAATTGACCTAAGTTCTAGACCTTATTCAAGAAAAGAAATGAAAAGTGCATGGTGAGATTAGTAAGAACGCAAACTTTAGGCATTCTTGGATAGACTCTTAGTACCCATTAAGATCTAGACAATCCTCAAGAGGTTGAGGAAATTGAAAAGCTTAAGTATTAGGTCCAAGGCTTAGGGAGTATTTAACCTCATTAACTAACTTATGGTTTACGGGACTCAGTAACTTAAGCACCCCAACCTCACACACAGCCTGGTTCAGTAAGCGTAAAAATCAAAATCAAGCAGAAGCGTCACAAAATTTGAAAAATACACCTAGAATAGGAGCGGCCAATCAACACAAGTTGATTTAGACAAGTTCCCAGCGCGGAGAGGCGGGAAATCCCCTCGAAGATGCGTAACAAAATATCACCTCCTCGGTGCTTGTCTCTTAGGATATTTACATATCCTACTGGGGGCATGTAAGCACTCTGCTGGTTCAGATTTCATGGATGGCATTATCACGAAGTGTCAATTGCCAGGGTCTGAATTCGGCCACGGAATACCATGGATGGGATTATCTCTAAATCTCAACAGCCAGGATTCCGGGGGTTGCCACGGGCGGTGCTATCTCGAAGCATCGATTGCCAGGAACCCTTGAGGATTGATGATGGGGGCAAGGAATCTGATACAGACCGTGTTGAAAAGCCAATCCTAGGCTAGAACTAAAAAGAAAAAGAGAGAGAAAACTCTCCAAACAGAAAAACTTTCTACCTCTCTCTCTTACAAAACGCACTGCGAACTGAATCAGGGCTAAAATCATTTCAAGCACGGGGTGCTTTAACCACGAAGTCCAATAGACCTTAGGTTAGTTGTTGTGGGCCTTAAAAACCTTTACCAAAGACTGAGGCTAAGGCTAGACAGTTCTGGATCTTGGTTGGTACTAGAGTACCTTTTAAGCCTATGGTCAGCATTCTAACCTAATTTAAGTTCAAATGAAAAAGCACTTATCTGAAGTTGTTAAAAACATCATGGTCTAGAATAAAGGTTAAAACCTTAGGTTTTTGCTAAGGGACTAGCAAACGCTAGGCATGGGGGTATGATGAGAACCTCGTCATAAACCCTAAACTAGCACCATCTAACCCAAATTTGCAAGAAAAAGCTCCTACATAACTAAAGAAAGGCTTGACTCAGAGAGATTCTGAGTTTGTGAAGAAAACAGGAACTAAGGGGTAAAAATGTAATTTCACCAACTCAATCTGAAAATAGGGTAACTCAGGGTCCAAACATACGTCAAACTAACCTAATAAGAAGAGAAGTAGGATGAGTTGATCCAATAAGGGCTACAGCAACTCCAAGGAATTAAATGACATCCTGTAACCCTAAAAATGAACCTACTTTAATTCACGAGGTTCGAGGCAAATAAAAAATCCACTAAACCCTCTAAAATTCATAGAAAAATAATCTCTAGGGTTTAGAACCTTCAATTTGGCCTTAGGAACCCATTTTGACCTACATTGAGAATCATGCCCAATTAATGACTTAATTTACGTTTTTACGTAAATTGACCTGTCAACCAAGGTCTATTCTAGAAATAAAATTCACCATTATAATCCTTAGGCTCTAGTTAGTCATGTATAAAAACTTGAGCCTAAGAAGAGACCTTCTTGACCAACTTTACATTTTGGTCCTCATCTATTACTTTTTGACCCTAAACTTTTGAAACCCTCGCATTTTGGCCCTTAAGTCTTCTTCGTTCTTTGCATTTGGGTCCTGGCTACAAAACCCTGAGCAGCGCCATGCTTCGGCGACTTTGCGCGGAGCATGGCGCCGCGCAGGGTGAGGGAGACCCTCTGCCAAGACAACCGGGGGTTCCCTGCAACGTCTGCTGTCGCAGGGACACCTCCATGGTCTCTGCGGCTGCCCATACCTCTCGTGCTAACGCACGGAAGGTATGGGTCTTCATCTCCGGCCGTCCTCCTGCGAGGGAGGTACGTCGCCTCCCTCCGCCCTCCTCTCTGATTTCACCTCTATAAAAGCCGCCCCCGTATGCCGAACTCAGCAGCTCGGTTCTGGCGGAGAAACCCCTCCCTCTTTCTTCTCTTCCTGCTCCGGCAGAAGCCCTCCAGCTCCGGCGGTTCCTCCTCCTCCTCCTCGTCGCTCTGCAGCAAAACCAGTAGCAAAGCTGCCTTCGCCCGCTCTTCCCGCGTCGTGCCGTACCCAGCGCGCGCTCTCTCCTCGCCGCCGCCCCCTCTCTCTGGGCACCTTCTTCTCCGGTGACAGTCGATACAACTGCCACCCTGCTCCGTCCCCCTTCCGTCCCTCCATGTAGGTACAGTTGTCTCCCTTCCTCCCCTCTTTCTTTTCCCTACTTCAATTTGTTCAACTACCCTTCGACCGCGCCTGATCACCCTCACCTTCTCCATCTCTGGCCAACCTCCGGCGAATCGCACCCATCATTCCACCACTCCACACGACTAGCCGACCAACCCAAAACCTCTGCCTCTTCACGCTGAACCACTTCCGCTCCTTCATTTCCTGCCATTCGCTACCTAAAGACCCCCCGAACAAACCCATTCCCCCGGCCACAGTCCGACCTAGGGCATCCCCTACACTCCGCCCCACGCCTCGCCACCACCCGCACGAGCTTCGCCGCACTCCGGCGAAGCTCCCTGCACCTTTTGACTAGGCCGAGAGGCCGTATGCTTGATTTCAGGTCAACCCTTTTCCGCCGCCATTGCTGAACAGCTGGAGCTTCTTCGCCTGCAGCTGCAGCCCCAATCTCGCGCAGGCACTGGTCCCAGGTTGCGCAGAGTGTCTCCGCGAAGCGCTCCAGGCTTGCAGCTGGGGCGATTGCCTCTCAAGCTACTGCGATTGCCTGCAACTTCCTTAGCTGCAGGCGCCAAATTGGGGTGGGACATTTAGTCCCACCTCGGTAGATTCTGAAGCCGCGCACCTACATAAATTGTAAAAGTGCTGTAGGCTTATCGCCTCAGTTACACGGGGTGATGTCCCTCTCACCCGCTTACTCGGCCTCGTCCGCGACCACCCCCCTCGGACCTGGCCCAACCCGTATACCCGACCTGCACTCCTCGCCCACCACCGCACGCCGGTGGGCCTGGACCCGGGCGCGACCCGTACCCGAATACCCGGCAGCTCTGGGAGAGCGATCCTACGAGTGAAATCTGAGAGAGAGAGACGCGGGGGAGGGTAGGATTAGGTTTTGCCCTCTGACCAAGCTGTGAGTGTGCAGGCCGAGGCAGAGAAGAAGAAGAAGAAAGAAAGAAGAAAGGAGGACGCACTGTAGCAGAGGCTACTTAAGTCGTCTGATTGTCGTTCTGAAGAAAAAGAAAAGAAGAAGGAAAGAAGAGCAGGCACCGCAAAGAAGAAAGAAAGAAAAAGAATAGAAGGAAGGAGACAAAGAGCTGAAGGAGAAAGAAGAGAGAAGCAGAACACGAAGAGAAAGAAGAAAAGCTTGGAAGCAAAAGAAAGAAGAAGAACAAAAGAACAGAAGAGGAAGAAGAAGAAGAAAGAAGATTGAGGAACTGAAGAGAAGAAAAAGAAGAGGACAAAGACAAGAGAAGGAAGAGAAGAAGAAAAATCCAACAAGACAAATCTCTATCTCTCTATCTCTATCTTTATCTCTCTCTCTCTCTCATTTTTGTAATAGAAACATTGTACTTCTAGAATACAGTTTGCTCCCTGAGTTCGACCTCGGGAAAACTTTTATTTCCGAGTAACAAATTGTATTAAGATGGTAACCGTTTCTCTATACTATACTACGACGAAATATTAGAACTATAGAGGAGCATCGAGCCAGCCAATCAGACAGGATCTGGTGAGATGACAAGTAGTTACTATATTAGCAAACCATGGAAGTCTAGTACCAATAGTTAGCAGGTGCTCATCAGGGAAATGCTCCGTGACGGGTCCAGGAGGGTTCATGATCTCAGAAGGAAGGCGGGACAAATGGTCAGCTACCACATTTTGTCTTCTTGCCTTGTCGCGAATCTCGAGGTCGAATTCTTGCAACATCAAGATCCATCGGATTAGTCGGGGCTTCGCGTCCTTCTTGGCAAGGAGATGCCTCACAGCTGTGTGATCCAAGTAGATGATGACGTGGGAACCCAGGAGATAAGATCGAAATTTTTCAAGGGCAAATACTACGGCTAGCAGCTCTTTCTCCGTAACTATATAGTTACGTTGAGCCTCGTCAAGTGTCTTGCTAGTGTAGTAGATGACCACGGGTTTCCCGTCAACTTTCTGCCCTAGAACTGCTCCTACAGCGAAATCAGATGCATTGCACATGATCTCAAAGGGTTGAGACCAACCAGGGATTGTAGGATCGGGGCCTGGGTGACTCGGTCACGGAGGTTCTCAAAGGCTTGAGTGCATTCCTTAGAGATCTCAAAGGGTACATCCTTAGAGAGAAGAGTAGTCAGGGGGCGCGCGATTTTCGAAAAATTTGGAATGAAACGACGGTAAAAACCAACGTGCCCCAAAAAAGAATAGATGTCCCTGATTGAGCTAAGCGTAGGAAGACGAGAAATTAGATCAACCTTGGCTCGATCCACTTGGATGCCTTTCTCAGAAATTAGATATCCTAGGACGATCCCCTTAGGCACCATAAAATGGCTCTTTTCCCAGGAAAGAACCAAATTAACGTCGATGCAACGTCTGAGTATATGAACCAAGTGCTGGAGGCAATCATCAAATGATGTCCCGAAAACTGAGAAGTCATCCATGAAGACTTTCAGATAATCACCTACCATATCAGAGAATATGGCAAGCATGCACCGCTGAAAAGTCGCGGGTGCATTGCAGAGATTGAAAGGCATCCTTTGGAATGCATACGTTCCGAAGGGCCAGGTGAACGTGGTATTCTCTTGGACCTCAGGATGAATAGTAACTTGGTTATAACCGGAGTACCCGTCAAGAAAGCAAAAGTATCGATTTCCCGCTAATTTCTCGAGAATCTGATCAATGAAAGGTAGTGGGAAATGATCCTTCTTCGTGGAGGAATTAAGTCGTCGGTAATCTATGCAGACTCTCCACGAGTTGGCTAATCGGGTAGGTATGACTTCTCCGGTTTCAGTCGTCATGGTGGTGAGCCCTGCCTTTTTGGGCACAACCTGAATTGGGCTCACCCAACGACTGTCGGAGATTGGGTAGATGATCCCTACATCTAACCACTTGATGATCTCTTTTTTCACGACCTCCTGCAGATTGGGGTTTAAACGTCTTTGCATCTCACGGGAAGGTCGTGCGCCCTCTTTTGAATAAATATGGTGTGTGCAGTAAGAGGGACTTATTCCAGTCAAGTCAGCGAGAGTCCATCCAATGGCTCTGCGATGTTGCTGGAGAACAGCAATTAGACGGGATTCCTGCTCAGGAGAAAGTTTGGAATTTATAATCACAAGAAAAGTCTGATTAGAACCCAAGAAGATGTATTTCAAATGATCGGGAAGGGGTTTTAGCTCAAGGATGGGGTTATCAGCTGCAGCGGGTGGTTCAGGGTAAGTGTGAGGTTCAAGGATAGGAGTTATGGGTTTGTCCAAATCAGGGTCTGACTCCTCTAATTGCGGTTCAAGATCTTTTTGTGGTTGATGAGGTATAATCAGGTCACTATCAAAATGCGTTTTATCAACCAAAGCCCTAATATCACAGATTTGTTCGATGACACCGCAATTGATTCCTTGTTGGGCCTTAAAGATATCAATTTTGAGAGTTTGATTCCCAAATTTCAGCTCTATTTAGCCCTCCTCACAACTGATGTTGGCTCTAGCAGTAGTTAAGAAAGGTCTCCCTAGAATGATTGGTGTATCCCTAGGGTTTTCAGGTGCGTCCATGTCCAAGATTATAAAGTCTACAGGGAAATAGAAATCCCGCACTCTTGCAATAACATCCTCGAGAATCCCTTTAGGTGACTTTATAGATCGATCTGCTAATGTAATGTCACCTCAGTTGGTTTTAGCTCAGATTCTTCTAGGTGGTTAAGTAAGGATGTTGGTATCAGATTTATGGAAGCACCCAAGTCTAGCAATGCTCTGTCGAATTGGGTTTTACCTATTTTGCAGGAAATCAGGGGAGTACCTGGATCTTTTGCCTTAGGTGGGAGTCTACTTCGGATTACAGAGCTGGCTTGCTCGGACAGTACAATTAGACTCCCACTCTTGGTTCGCGACTTACGCTGAGGTGTACACACATTCTTTAAGAATCGTGCGTAAGTCGGTACGTGGCGAATCGCATCCATCAAGGGGATGTTTATTTGGACCTTCTCAAAGAGCTTGACCAGGTCCTCCTCTGGTGCCACGGGCTTGGTTGTCTTCTTTCCCTTGGTCAAGGCCTGGGGAAATGGAACCTTGGTTGGTTCTTCTAGGATAGGTCCAGGTCTTTGATTTGGGACGGGGATAGGAACGTCCTGGATTACTGTCCTAGGGTTCGGATCACTACCAGGCTTAGAGTGGTTTGGATAGGGTGGATCTCGGGTCTCCTTACCACTACGGGTCGTTACAGAATTCAGTCCTGCCTGGTTTTGGTTAGGGTTGGATAGGATGGGTTGCTGCTGATAGCCCGCATAAGAAGTGGAAGCCTCCATCCCATCAGGTGAAGGAATAGAGGGGGCCTGATAAATCATGTATGCTTGGCCCGGGTTTGGGTTCATAACGCGCCACTGGGTCGGCATGTTATTAGGGTTAGGAAGAGGTTGGAAAGGAAGTGTGCCCGGTTGGCGAGAATTTGCCAATTGGGCCAGTTGATTTCGAACCTCTGTAAGTTTGTCCTTATGTTTTTCTGAATAGCCGCATTCGTTCTTTGAATGTCAGCCAAAGTCTGAAGGATGAGGGACATTTGGTCTTGGTTTGGCCCTGATGAATAAGTAGGGTAGGGCCGAGGCTGAGGCGTCTGGTAAGGACGAGATGGTTGTGGACGGGGCTGAAAGGGTGATCTTTGAGTTTGGGAATTTCCCCCCCACTGGAAGTTGGGATAGTTTTGCCATCCAGGGTTGTAGGTGTTGGAGAATGGATCATTTTGGATGGCGTTGAGGTCCTCGCATGTCTGAGGAACTCCAAAGAGTCAGAGAATGAGGGAATGGAATTCCCCTGGCTAGTATAGAAAGGATCGGAGGATCCTCCAATCCGAGAATCAGATGGGGGTGGATACGGATCCATCCCAGGAGAAGGTCGGTGGAGAATGTTTTGCACAGTCTCCCATGTGGAAGGAGGTTGTGCAAAGGAACTATGCGTAGAGGTGGCTCGCTGCAAGTACTGAGTCAGCTCATCCCCCTTCTCAATGATAGAGACCTTGTCCAATCGACTGGCCATCAATTCCAGATCGACTGATGTGGACAGGCCCTGCGTCTCGTGTGCTCCCCTAAGGTTCGTCGATGCGCGGGTATTCGTCCTGTTGAATAATCCCATGGAGTCATTATTGATGGAGTTCTCACACATATTTTTGAGAATCTCCCACACGGTGTCCTCATGATGACCCATGATATTCCCTCCACAAGTTGCATTGACGAAAAGCCTAATATCCTCACGGAGTCCCTGGTAAAAAGACTGGACTTGTTCCCATTTAGGAACTCCGTGATGGGGGCACTTTCTCATGAGATCCTGAAAGTGATCCCATGCCTCATAGAGAGGTTCTCCCGTTTGCTGAGTGAGGTGGGTAATCTGATGGCGTAAGGCATTGGTCCGACCAATGGGAAAGAACTTCTTCAAGAACTCGGACTGAAGTTCTTCCCAATTGTTGATCGGCCGGGTCTGTGTTTGGTACTAATGAGCGCCCTTGTCCATAAGGGAGAATGAGAACATCTTCATGAGGAGAATATCCCGATTTTGTGCATCTGAGCCAAAAGTTTGGGCCAGATGCTTTAGCTGTTTGATGTGCTGGAAGGGGTCTTCAGAATTAAGCCTATGAAATTTAGGTATGGCATGAATGATATTGGTTTTTAATTCAGAATCAGGTCCTCCAGTCGGGATTCTGACTCGAGGCTCAATAGCCACCGCAGCAGGATTATAATGGTCCCTCATCATGGGACGCTGCGGTGGGTGCACAAAGTTCTGGAAGAGGTCATTGAGTAGCTCGAGCTGGTGCTCCAGATTGTTCTCTTCCTCAACTGGCTGAGCCATTGGGGAAGAAGAAGGTGAGTTGGGTTCGAAGTCGGAGGAGAGGTCTATGTGAAGTGTTGTTTGCTCAAATAAGGGCATCGAGGCTCCGCCTCGAGGGGAGTGAAGTTCTAAAGGAGGTTTCAAGGACCTCCTACCAAACATACACTGGTGGAAGAGATGAGTTTAACAGGTGCTGGACCCAATCAAGACACCCAAAATGTAGGGTGACTATAGAGGTTCGGGGCAGATGTACCCCTTAATCAAAAGATCATCCACCTGAGAATTACCTGGGCAGCCAGAGAGGGTGAGTCCCGCGAAGACTCCTACACGGTAGAGAGTCCTCACGGGTTACAGGGTTTCCCCTACCCGACCTCTCTTGTCACTGAAATTCCAGGTAGACCAGAATGGGGATCTTGACCTCTTAAGTCTACTACTTTTTGTTTAAGATTAAGGTGCTTAGATTTTCACTTGAACTTTTAGCCTTTTTGAGTGCAAAGAGTGTCCTAAGTTGAAGGTTGGTTGACCCAAGGGGTCAACTTCACCTACTAGTTCCTTTGAGAGCTTATTAGGTCTTGTCTTTTAGGGTTCAAGCGTTTTTAAAGAGCTAAATTGCTTAGGGTTTCTCTGAATAGGTATTTTCAGACAATGGCTTGGGCACACTTCTTTTGGGATTTCTCAATTCTTGCTTAAGAAGTGTGTCTCTAAAACCCTAATGTTAAATCTTATGTTGGCTTTACTTGGTCCAGTTAGCTCCTTGTTGGGTAATTAGGGCTCAGGCAAGAAGGTGTTAGCCCTTAAATACCCTTAATAGTGTGTGCAGAAATAGTGGGTTGAAATTGAAAAACATGCAGCTTTTGATATTTTATTAGGTATGGAAGATAGGTTATACCTATATTGCTTGTTCTTTCTTTTTTCTTCCTCTTTAGAATTTTAGGGGTTAAAATGAGAGGATAGAAAATTACCTGTCCTCGGAGTAGTTGTTGTGCGGCTGCTTGTTGTCCTCTTGATTTCCTGTACCTGCACACAAAAAGAGAAGAGATTAATAGAAACTTAATAGAGAATTTAAGGCTTCTAGAATAGCTGTTGCTCCCCGGCAACGGCGGCAAAAACTGGCAATGGGTTTCGTCTTTATGTTATTATGGTTTACAATCGTTGTAATACATGACAAAACAGCTACCAGATTACTACAAGATTTTTACTCAGAATAACAAGTTTTCCCGAGGTCGAACTCAAGGAGCAACTAGAATTCTAGAAGTATAAATATTCATAATTTCGTTACAAAAATAATAAGAGAGAGAGAGTTGTGTTGGCTTCTTCTTCTTCTCTGTTTTCTTCTTCTTTCTTTCTTGGCCATTCCTCTTCTTCTTCTTTCTTCCTTCCTCTTCTTTCTTTCAGCTACAGAGTCTTCCTGCCTTGTTCTTTTCCTCTTTCTCTTCTCTGCTTCTACTCCTTTTCTTTTCCTTCTTGCGGCTGCAAAGGCTTCTGCCTTCTTTCTTCTTCTTCTTCTGCGGCTGTGGTGATCTTCTTCTTTGCTTCGTTCTTCTTTTCTTCTTTTCTTCCTTCCTTCTTTTGTTCTTCTCTTTCTTTCTTTTTCTTCTCTGCTTCCTTCTTCTCTTTTCCTCTTCTTTCTTTTTCTTCTTTCTTTCTTTCTTTCTTTCCTGCACGCACACACAATGGTCAGTGCAAAACCTACCCCTACCCCTTCCCCGCGTCTCTCTCTTTCTCAGAATCTCTCTTAGGAATGCTCTCCAGAGCCGGATAATCGGTTCGGGTAGCGCGCCCGAGACCAGGCCCACCGACGTGCAGTGGAGGGCGAGGAGTGCGTGTTCGGGTAGTCGGATCCGGCCCAGACCTGCGGGGCATGAGCGCGGGCATGGGTGAGCGAGCGCGTGGCGCGCGGCGTGCGGGTGAGAGGGACTTGACCCCTGTGTATCGAAGGCAATAAGCCCGATGCACTCTTACAATATAAGTGTGGGCGCGTGGCCGCACACTTACGAGGTGGGACTAAAGTCCCACCTCCAAATCTCGCACCCGCGGCTGAGGAAGCTGCTGCCAATTGGGGCAGCAGCGAGGCTTGCGACCCAATTGCAGGCCTGGGCGTGTTCGCGGCAGTAATCCGTGCTACCTGGGATGTGTGCCTGGGCTGGAGAATGCCTGGAGCTGGAGCTGCGAGCGAAGGAGCTGCAGCAGCTCAGCAATGGCGACGAGGGGGTTCTGACCTGAAAGCAAAAAGACGGCCTCCCGGCCACATCAGAAAACGTGGGAAGCTTCGCCGGAGTGCGGCGAAGGCAGTGCGGTGGTCGACGAGGTGCGAGAGCGCGTGTGGAGGTAGACCTAGGTCAGACTGTGTGCGGGAAGATGCGTTTGTTTAGGGTGTGAGGTCAGACTGAGTGGCGGTGTATGGAGTGGGGGAAATGGTCGAGTGGAGTGAGGGGGAGCCTCTGGGCTAGTTGGCGAGGGAAGAGGAGGTCTGTGGAAGTGGGATGGACTCGCCGGAGAAGGTGATCGGAGGTGGGGAAGATGGAGTTAGACAGTGGCGGTCGGGTGGTTGAAATGGCAAATTAGAAGGGGGAAAATATAAAGGAGAGAGAGAGGAAACTTTGTACCTAGTTACTCGACGAAGGGGGAGAGAGCAGCGCCCGGCTCGTGCTTGCCGAAGTTGGGGACGAAGATGCCCAGGAGGAGGGTATCGGCAACGAGGAGGCAGTCGGAGGGCGCCAGCTGGTACGGCCTAGCGCGGACGATAGGGCAGAGTAAACTCTGCTGCAGGTAGGGCAGCAGAGCGACGAGGAGGAGGAGATCGTCGGAAGCTTCGGGCGCTTTGACCGGAGGGGAAAAGATGAGAGGTGGGGTATTTCTTCGCCAGAGGAAGCTTGAAGGAGTCGGCAGACCTTGCCGCTCCTTATAAAGGCCTTGGCGCGAAGAGGGGACCGAGGTGGCGACGTGCCAGCCTCGCCGGAGAGTGGCTGGAGAGGACACCCATGCCTTTCGTGCGTTCGCAGGAGAGGCATGGTTGATGGCAGAGGTCATGGGCGGGTCTCTGCGACAGAGGACGTCGTAGGGAACCCTCTATCTGTTCCAGAGGATGGCTGCCTTGCCCTGCGCGGCGCCATCCTCCATGCAAGGTCACCGGAGGCATGGCGCTGTGCAGAAGTGGCAGGGAGGAACGTTCTGCACAGAACGACGAGATGTTGGGTTCCTAAACGTAAGGGTTTCAAAAGATAAGGGTCAAAAAGTAAATAAAGATGACCAAATTGTAAAGTCGGTCAAGATGGTCTTTTCTTAGGCTCAAGTTTTTATACCAGACTAATTTGAACCTAAGGATTTTAATGGTGATTTTTATTTTAGGTTGGACCATGTTTGACCGGTCAATTTGTGCAAAAACCCAAATTAAGTCATTAATTGGGTATGATTCTGATTTTAGTTCAAAATAGGTTGCAAAGGCTACATTGAAGGTTCTAAACCCTAGGGGATATTCTTCTATGAATTTTATAGGGTTTAGTTGATTTTTATCCTACCTCAAACCTGGTGAATTAAAGTAGGTTTGTTTTAGGGTTACGGAATGTCATTTAATTCTTAGAAGTTGCTATAATCCTTTTTAGATCAGATCATCCCACTTCCCTCATTGTTAAGCTTGTTTGACTTGTGTTTGGACCCTTAATTAACCTGTTCACATACTGCATTGGTGAAATTGCAGTTTTTCCCCTTATGATTTATTTTATTCTTTAACTCAGAATTCTCTGAGTTAAGCCTCTCTTTGGGTTTTGTAGAAGCTTTTTCACACATATTTGGATTAGATTGTGCTAGTTAGGATTCATGATGAGGTTCTCATCACTTGCCCTACGAAGAGAACTGGGGGAAAATAAGAGAAAGAAGGTTTAATTCTATAAGTGTACTAAGAATATGAAGACGTAAATGCTAATCTTGTAATTTATGGCCAAATATGTTATGGGTATGGAAAACCTTAAGGGGACAGATTAAGAGTTGAGTATAATTGGTTAAATCACAAGTGAAACTTGGAATATCGAACTCAGGTGATTCTATTACGAGTCTAAAAGATATAAAGGAAGCTTGGATGATAAGGTCTAAAGCTAGACCGATAACATCTTAAAATCTAGGTTATGAGTCATTTTAGTGTGGTCCGGGTCAATTCGAACCCGGAAACCTAGTTACGGTTTGGTGCTAGTGTCAGTACCTCCTTAAATTGCCAAAAAATGCATATTTTGAGTCAACCTCTAGTCAAACATTATCAAAAGGGTTCCATGTATCATACCATTATATTCCACTTGTCGCAAGCTTTCCGACGACACCAATTTTACGCGAATATGAGGTGTATAACTCAAGTTATGACTAAAACAAATAAAAAATGACCTAAATGTAAGGTGAACCCAATCATAGGGGTATTTTGAGTATTTCACAATACTAAACTTAATCCCAACTGAACTTGGGTCTATAAAATGACCCCCTTGGGTCTTTGGGTTGTCATTAACCCTTAAGCCACCAAAAACCCAAAGAGAAAGAGAGAAAGAAACAACTAGATTTTCATTAAGAAAATCTAATTAGGTTTCGTAGGGAACCAAGCACAATTTGTAGAAGCCCGAGCTTCCCACCAGAAATTTTGTGGCGATGGTGGTGGTGCATGTCAAATGCCTGATGCGTGGTCGCAACAGTGCTATGCGAGTGACGCATGTCGCAGGCTATGTGCTTGCAGGGAGAGGCAGAGAGCAATCACCTGACAACGGCGTGTCGCGATCCAGCGACAGTGGGCACGTGAGTGGGCGAGAAACGTGATTTTCCTGCGTGGGTGTTGGCGAACCAGGTGGTGACATGTGGCAACAGTGCGAGCGGGGAATGGTTCGCGTGAACCGGCTAGTCCAGGAGTGGTTTAGGACCCCCTCGCGCTGTTTCAACTAGTTTGAGGCCTTCTCGACCTCAGATTTCGAAAAATAAGGTATAGTTAGAATTGTATCGACATGTACTATGCTTTAGTGTAGTTTATTTCTATTTTTGAGTACTCTTTATTTAGTGAAAAAACAAAAACGTGATTAGGAGTCTTCGACCCTATTTTTGGTCTGTGTGAACCAAGTCTTGCCCCCAGTGCGTGCACGGATTTCGAGGTGGTCGTGGAGACTGTGCCCAAACTCTGCACGCATGGTTAGGATTCACCGTGACCCTTCGGTGACGTTAGGTAGAGTAGTCTACCCTTCTCTCGATTTCGTTTGGTTTTCAGGTATCTGTGAACCCGTCTTGTGCGATTCTTCGTGTGTACCTCTTTGGTTGATATGTGCTTTTCCATTTTGCTATGTTTGGAACACCTTTGGTATTTTCCCTGATTTATGGGCACTTTAATGAGAAAGAACTTGATTTTATGAGAAAGATTAAGAATTAATGATCATATGTACCCTTTCATTGCATGCGTAAAACGAACTTCGATTTCCGTGAAACAAGTTTTGTTGTGTTCATTTATTGGTAAATAGTAAGGGACCACCGTCATAATTTGAAAATTATTTTTAAATGGATGACGTTGGAGGTTAATATGACTATCTGTTCATCCTAGACTTAATAATGAGAAATTGTTAAGTAGGACTTGATTTAATGAAAATAAAAAAAATAGTTATCTGGAATTAATTTGATAATTAAATACGACTATTTAGTCGGGATTTAAAGGATAGGTAACTGGTTTTAGCTCCTTTATCCGTCGGATTTTGGCTGTAGGTTTGATCTTTCAGATCGGTTTCAAGGGCTGGTTTCAAGAGTTGCTGGCCTTTTTATGACTCTTTGGTTAGGCTTAGCGACCAACTAGGATAGCGGGATGCGTGGCTCGAGGTTTGGAGTGATTCTTTCTCGATGGGTGGGTGGATCATTAGCTGTCTGTGATTCAGCCTACATAGCGCTTGTACGTGTTCACGCTACACAACGTAGTCACCACCCCTTTCCGCAATGACCCTAGGGTGATGGAGAGCGGTGACTCAATGGATATAAGCAGTATTCCCGACCAAGATGATGGCTTATACTGGTCTTGTACCGAAAGAAGTCACACGAGATTGCTTCGTGTCTCAAGACATTGATTGACAGAATGTATACTATAATAACATGGGCTAAAGGCATAAATAGAAGTGAACAAGTAATAATTTAGAAATGGATTAATTGTTGATATAGTGCCTTTCTTCGTACTCTTGTTACTGTTGCCCTATTGTTTTAGTTGTTCTACTCTACTCAGTTTTTACTGATGCATTCCTTAGGTTCCATACTCAGGTGTTGCTTAGTAGTTGGGTGCAGCGACTGCTGTTGATCAGACTTCTGTGGAACCGGGTCCTACCTAAAGAGACGGTCCGTACTGAGACAATGGCTTATAATAGTTTCTTTCCGCTGTTAAATTTTATTTCCTGTCTTTTTGGTAATTGTACGAGAATCTCTTTACTTTATGCTTTTTATGGTAAATTTATTATCTTGTCAACACTTTACTTTGTCTTTCATTTAATGCATTATGAATAAATGTTGGCTATTGATGTTTTATGACTATGTGTTGGGTGACTGCGAACTTGTGGGTGTTCGTGCTAGTTGCTTGCACATGGTGACCTGGGTTTCGTCACTTGGCGGGACTTGGGTCGTCACAAGAACCAAGGTGATCCAGTAGGTCCCTAGGATTCTGATCCTAGTATAGGAACCAAAATAGATAAAAAGGTGAGTAAGTTTATTAGGTGAGCATGTAGGACTGCACCATTAACCTTTTGAACCGAGGGTTCACTATTACGGGTTGGAAACCCAAAGAGTTGAAGTAGCTAGTGCCTGCTTGTGATTGATCGTGGGATTTAGAGGGTTCTTGGTCACGATGACACCTTAGGGGCTGTTGTCAAGTGTAGGTACCAAGGGGTACTCGAATCTAATTAATGTCTTATGACATGTGTGGGATCCAAGATTGGGTCATAGCCTCAGTACCGACGGTGGACTGAGAGGGCACATCTAGAAGATTGTGTCCCATGAGAGAATAATGGTGGGGCCCATTAAACATCTAGCCAACCCTGCATGGGATGGGTACGAGTTGTAGCCTCAGTCAAATGGCTGGCTGAGAGGGCACACCCGGAGTATGTTCTGCTAGTGAGAGGAGCTGGTGTTGCCCGTTAAACATCTAACCTACCCAACCACAACTAAATATGAATAATCATGACTGTACCTTGATGGATATGAGCCAAGCTGCTAATTATGATGATCTTGAGGTTTTGTCCTGGGTAGCTCCCAAGAGGTCCGACTCTTCTTACTGAGGTTAGCAACATTCTCGATGTATCAGGAATGGGCACACCTTTTTCGAGGGTTATCTGCCCTGCTAGCTTCTCCCCTGGCCAGGGAGAGACTACCAGGTTGGAATTCAAGGGAAGGATACATCTCGATATCCGCTAATAGAGAGGGATGATTCCCAGCATCTATCTTCTGAGGTAAGGAGGGAATCAAAATATGATAACAAAATTGAATGGTCGCATGAATAAATCCTGGTAAGAGAGGTAAGAAGGAGCTTGTAGCCAGTCTATTGTGTTAACTAAACTTTGGGTCAACTTTGGGAACGGTAAAAAGGCCTGTGGTCAGTATGTCTCTTGACTAAGGCATAATTAAATGAGGAAAAGGGCTATTAGTTGTCCCGTTGCATGGTTAAGACAGAAGTGTGAGGAGAAAAATGGTTGGGTAGTTTGCCTTGGTACATAAACCCATACACTACCCCTTTCTATTTTAGTGGTACACGTGGTTTGTCCCTATTGAGCCATTTGGCTCATTTCTACTTTGTGACCCATTTCAAGTGCCGTTACTCTAGAGCTGATGGTGCGTCGTATTGGGTTCGGGCCCAGGAGGACTTGGGAGATCAGTCGAGTCTGAGTTTATGCCTTCCTTCTGGGTAGGCTTTGGGTACCGATGTAAATGTTTTAACTAGGCTTCTTTTGTGTGGCCTTGTAGTTAGATAACTATCTGATGTTGAAAGTTTTGTATATTTAATGCTATGGGTTTTGTATATGTAATGATGATAGTCTGTGAATATGTGGTAATGTTGTAAATGCCTAGGTTATGGTGACGCTATAGTGGCTTTTCGACTTAGTTTTTCCACTGTTTTTCTTTATTTTCATCGCTTTTGGATGCAGGGTGTGCTCGCTTGACTCTTATTGCTTTTATTTATTTCGTGGCTTGTTAGTGGGGTGTACCCACTTATATTGATTGTGGTATGCATGCATAGGTGCAGGTTGCAGGTACGGATTTTCTGAAAATGTTGAATAAACAGGGGAAATTCTGCCAGATTTTCGGTAGATTTCGACCCTACGATTATTGTTAAATTGACATTCTTTAACGTACCTCATTAGGTGGACTACAATTTTATAACCCAAACCACCTGGTATTTGGGGCCTTAGCTCTTGCACACCCGTTGATTCATTCTGATCATCGGGAGAATTATTAGGGCGTAACATTGAAGAGTGACATTCGCAAACAAAAAATCAGCAACATCTTTTTACACTTATTCAAGGGCATTATCACTGCGAAAAATCTTAATAGACGTGAAATAAAAAATCTGAACTTCATTAAAAAACTTAGGATATAACAAACCTAATCGTAGATAGATCCTTCATAAAAATGTTCATGACAATCGACTATAATCATTAATGAAAACCATAAAATATCGGTAGACTGACTGCTAAGTTATTCAACATGGACCCCATATATCACAATGAATCAAATCAAAAGGAGCTAAACTCCTCTTATTTTGGCAAGGAGCAAGAGGAACACGATGGTGTTTGCAAAGTTGGCAAGCTTCACAGTTTAGCTTGTTAGGAATGGATGAATCAAGGAACATCTTTCAAAGTCTGGTGATAGAAGGGTAACCTAGAAAATAGTGGCACAATACTAGATCAATTGAGATAGATGCAACACCAACAAAAATGTGAGGAGTATCAATGTAATAGAGGCCATCACACTCAATCCCCCCACCAATCATCTTTCCTACCTGGATGTCTTGAAAAAATACAAAATTCTCATCAAAAATCACTTTGCAGTGAAGCTCTTTACATAGTCTATAAACAGACAATAAACTTAAGGGAAACTTAAGAGCACAGTAAACATTTGCTAGTCTCAATAAGTCTAAAAATTGGGCATCTACTGTTGTGGTTGGAGAATAGGTTATGTTGGCTAACCGAACAGAAGTAACAGTAGATCCTGGCATAGACACAGAAGTGCATATTTCTTACTAATAAGGTGGTTGGAAGCATCTAAATCAATCACCTAAGATGAAGTCGATGTAGTAGTGGCCAAGTTAGCAGAGTTACCAATTGCTACTAGAGACGTAGAAGTATCTGATGGGGCTATGATCAAGTGTGCCTCATCATAACTAAAATGCCAAAGTTATGCTAGAAGCTAGGTTAAACACTATATTCTTAACATAATGAATGGGTTAAGTGTGAGAATTAATGAAAATGACCTAAAACACTCAAATTCGGTTAAAAATGCATAATTAGGTCATAATTTAGATATTCTATTCATAAAATACAATTTGATGATCCAAATGTAAATTAAACACATATTTGAGTTCAAAAGTACAAATCAAGGGCTAAATCATGTTCTAACATGTTCAATTAAGCTTTAATAAAAATATCATGGCGTTTGGACATTATTAGGACCTTGCATTTAGAGTTTTACATATAGGTCCTCATCCCATTTTAAATCCTTTACATTTCCTACATTTAAAACATTCTAGGGACCAATTTGTAATCCACAGGGGCTTATATGTAAGCACTTAAGGACTGCTCTTACTTGATTTCCATCACTTATGAATTCTTTAGCAAATGTTCTACCCATTCACTTCTTTGGGCTTTTCATACAAAAGCACCATTAGACCTAGGAGAGCACTCTCGGTCACTGTTCATCGAGGATGAACTCGAGCACTCTCCACCGTCCATCCCTTCGTCCATTAATCCAATGGTGGATCTGCCACCATTCTCTTAGCCCTTGTGCGTGCACCATCGTGACCACCTCTAGATCCCATCCTATAGTGGGATTTCATCCAAAACTTTCCCACGCTCACCTCACTCTCATCCCACCGTCCACCCCCAATTTGAGTAACCCCACAATACGATGCTTGGATCCTCTCCCTCACCTATATAGGCAGCTCCATAGAAGCTGCGCACACCTGTCGACCCCCCTCCTACATCTCTTGGGTCGATCGTTCGTCCTCTCCAATGCCTCTTCCATTTCACTCGTGCCATTAGTGACAGTGTTGGCATTGCTCTGCCATAATTCCTCCTCACCGCTAAGGATGACATATGCCTGAGGGCGACCCTGAAGCTTCACTAACAAGCTTTTCACTTGTTGGAGATCTCCCCCATTTCATCCTCTTTAGCCGTTGATTGTTGATATAGGAGTGTCCCCTTCCTCTGATTAAATTAGGTTCATAGATTAGTTTACTGCTTTCTAGGTAGTTTTAAATGCTTTCTATATTAGATAGTAGCGTTAGTAGTTTAGATCATAATTCCTTACTAGTTCAGTTTATATTAGGAGTAGATTAGTTTAGATCAGATTTGTCCTCTCTGATCAATTCAAATCAAAGAGGTGTTTTCTCATCATCATTTCGATCCACCAATCTCCCTCATCACCTCACGATCGCTTCTAGATGTTTTCCTCGCATATTAATCGCCAATCACCCATTCATTGAGGCATCAAATCAAATATAATGCTCTTTAGTATTCGAATCTGATTTGAGTGCCAAACTCCATCTAAGGGTCATCTCACTCATCTCACCTGATCATAATGACCCTCCAATGGTTTTGAACTCAGTGATTCAATGATTTCATCCGATCTGATATTGATTTGAATTTTGGCTTCATTGATAGCAAGAGCTAAGGAAAATCAGTTTCACTGATTTGAGGCTCTAGCAATGATTCAAATGCCTATTTACACGAGATTTGGATTTCAATCAAAGAGGTTTCAATGTGTTTTTCAGGAGTTTAGTTCAGTTTGAGAGATTCAAATGAAGGTTTGGGATTCAATTTTAGTGGATTTCAACATCTAATTTGATCTCTCTCTTCACGCTGTCCATGGCATAAGAGAGATATTAGATTGGCATTTTTCTTGTCCTTTGAGTTTTTATCTTGTTTGAATGAGTCCTAAATCTATTGTGGACTGTTTGAGATACCTTTAAACTAGGATTTAGTATTTTTGAAAACCTAATGTGAATGTTTACCTTACACTATCTATAGTGTAAGGTGAAGATCATATTAGGGTTTCAATGATTTTTGGGAGTTGAATGCAAATGTCCTTGGAATTCATAATTGATTAGGAAAGAATTTGAGATGATTGTCGTGGGATTTAATTGATACATCTCAGTTTTGGGATGTGATTCTTCATTCTAGACCTAAGATGAGATATGGATTCGAAGGCAATCAATGATGATTTTGATGCATAACTTTGATTCTTAAGATGAGTTTAAAGCATAATTAATTCTCTATTGGTTGTGTGCACACTTTTTAGTGGTTTGAATCTCCTAATTCAAAACATCAAAGGTTGCATAGTAGCTACATTTAGTGGATTTCTCATCTTTGTTTTCGAGTGAGTTGTGGTTCTAAGGTGTCTATGAGATGAATGACATTTAGATTTAGGTTATCCAGATCTAATGTGGTACAAGAGACCCTCAGATCATATCTTAATGGCCTAATCTTGTAGCCAAGCAGTAGAGTACATGTAGCAACAGCAGCAGTTGCCACACTTTGCCACTGTTGGACTAGGTTTGAGTGGGTTTTAAGCTGAGTTGTACGTTCTACTTGAGTTGACTGAGATTGTAATGTTAGAACCTAATGTTTTGTGAAGCATTTATGTATTGCTGGTGTTTTAAAGTGAATCAAATAGTATGTAATTGATTTTAATTCTTTGTCAGCAGCATGTATGATGAGAGACTCATCATGGCTTCTAATTGACATTAATTAGTTACTTTCTCTAGCTAATTATCAAAGAATACCTTTAATACATGGTTAATTATAACATAAGGGTAAAACAACAAGGACTAATAACATAACTAAGGTTCAATTAATAGTAATATAAGTTTAATTAATAATTTGGACCCAAAATAATATAAATTAGTTGTATATTAAGTATTTAATTTAACTTAAATGAATTAATGACTTAACTACTCAATTAATCTAATTAATTTAATCAATTAAATAAATATAGCTAAAAAGGAAAAAAGTGTAATTTCAAGACATAAATATATTATTTACATTATTTATAATCACATATAAAAGTTGAAAAAGAAATCAATTAAAATGAGCATTTAAATCCGTTGTTTGCATTTAAGCTCGTAGTTTCCATTTTAATTGAGTCCTTTTTTATTACAGTCAGGTCCTTCCTTGTTTATGAATAAGTCCTTGTGTACACTTCTTCTCCTTCTTCTTCTTCTTCTTCGTCTTGAATGGCTGTGAAGCTTTGGTTTCCGTACCTAAAGATCAGCACCCATCTAGTGTCGAAAAGCCATTTCGTTGTTGCTGTTAATTAGCTCACCTTCCATGTTTCATCCAACGAATTGGATCTCCATTTAATCCTAATTTTCCTAGGTGGCTAAGCTCACCAGCGTTGGGTCGATACGACACCGATGGTTCCAAGGAACCAAGACACTTTCTCGATCGGATACAACCCCCATGACCCTCTCCTCCACCTATAAATAGACTTCATCACCTCTGATTTGCCTAATTGGCTGCCTACCCCTCTTCCCCAGACCGAGTCGAAATAGGTGATGATAACGTCATCATCAGCCATAACTAGTTTTAATTAGTCAGAATCAATAGACAAATGCTCCTACAATACCGCCGGAGAGTCATAATTCACTGAATATCCTTTCTGAGAAGAGTACATTAAATCAGGATTAAATTTGTAGTTTTAACAGAAGTTCATGAATGCAGAATAATCATAGGGTTTCCCAGGGGTTAATTTAAGGTCAAATGAGCTTTAAAAGCTAACAAGAGGGTTCACACAGACACAAACGATTTTTTGCAGATTTCGAGAATAAACAACCCAAAACCCTAATTTTAGACCCACTTGAATAGTAGAGGTTCTGGTTAGGATAAATTCCATCTAAACCTTCTAAAAATCATATAAAAATATTCCATAAGATTTGGTATCCTTGATTTGATCATCTGAATTTATTTTGACCTAAAATAGAGTCTCAGATAGGAAGTTGTCCTAATTTAGATTTCTGCATAAATTACCCAGTCAAACTTAGTCAAAACCAAAATCTGATTTTACAATCAGATTTCTTGAGTCCAAATTAGGTTTGTACCAAAATTTGGACCCAATCAGAGACCATCTTGATCAAATTTGCATTTTAGTCCAATCTGACTTTCTCTCTTTCAATCAGCCCCTCAACTTTCGAAACAATTACAAAGACCTCCCTAACTTCGTCATCACCTTCACTAAGAAGCCCCCTACCGCCATTGCCGTGTGAACCCATCAAGCACCGACCTTTAATTTGGGATTTCTTGCTGATTTCACGCCCAAACCCTTCCAAAATTGGAAGGGAGACTCCTTAAGAGATTCCCTTCAATCTAAACCCAATATTGATGTTCGAATCTTGCCCTAGAGTTCATGCGAACTCTTGGAAATCGTCAAGTCCCAATCCCTGATTTTCGAAGCTTTCAAGCTTGTTTCTAAGCTTGGAAGCTCGTCTAATGCCCTATAAAAGACCCTTAGGGACTGCTTTACATCCTTAGCTTGGTTTTGTTTGGAATCTACCCTTCTTCCCTCCTTTTCAACTGAACTCTCTGCAAGCTCCAGCGAGCTTCTTCATCCACCTTCTTCGCCGGCTGCCACAGACTATAGTCGGCCGATTCTTCCTCCTCAAGCTCGTCCACATCTCTCAATACTAGCAGGCGCCACCTTCCACCGTCTTCCTTGCCGTTCTCCCTCAACGTAGGCTTTATCTTCCCTGGCACCAGCCATACCATAACCGGCGCCTTCCTCCCTTTTCATCCAGTTAGACTAGGTTAGTTAGACTCCCCTTCTCCCCTAGTCTCTTTCCCCCTTGTTATCCTTCAACTCAACCACCGATACGCCCTCCACACCATTGTCATCTCCATCTCTGGTCGCACCTCCAACGAGTCTTCCACACCTCCACAATCCACCAAATAACTCACCATCAAGTCCATAACCTCTGCTGTGTCCACGCGAGCAAAACCCCTCAAAAAATTGAGATTGCTACGCCACCCACTCCACCGAACACCTTCGCCAACCCCCTATGAGCACCTTCGTAGCTCACCACCACCCTCACCATGCCGCAGCGAAGCTCCTGAGCTCTTATAATGTGGCCATGAGACTGTTCTTGTAATTTTAGGTCTTCACCGGTGCTCCGCCGTCACCACCATCATCTCCGTCGTGTTCTAGCCATGTTCTTCGTTGCCAACACCTCCAAGTGTGTGCCTAGGTCTCCAATTGAAGGAGTCTACCTCTCCTTCGACTGCAATCAGAAGGTTCATCAGCAGCAGCTTCACCTGGAGAACTGCAGGGACTTTAGTCCCACATCAGCGCCTGACGAGCCCTTTGCACAGGATAAATTGTTTTTGTGCATTGGACTCATCGCCCAATACACGAGGGGTCGGGTCCCTCCTCACGCTTACCCGCACACCTTGGCTACCTACGCACGCCCGGTAGCCCTGGTCCCTATACGCGATTCGATGACCCGATTACTATACCCGAGTATCTAGATCCAACTATGCGCTGGGTTTAAGAGAGAAGAAAGAGGAGGAACTTGTGAGAGAGAGGGGGAGGGTTTTTCTTTCTTGTTCTTTGTGCAACACTTAGTTGCTGAAAAAGTTGTCTCCCCTATGCTGTCTGTAAGAGAAAAGGAGAAGCTCTGAAGAAGAGAAGAAAGGTAGGCTCATGTAGAAGGAAAGAAGAAGAAGAAAAGAGAAGGTTTGTGAAGAAAGAAGGGAAGAGAAGTAGAAGAAGAAGAATAGATAGACTTTGAGAGCCTTATGAACTTAAGTCGTCTGTAAGGAAAAATCTGTCGTTTGATTGAGCATTATTTGAGATACTGTTGCATTATTTTAAGTGCTATGGTTAAATTGAAATATTGAATGCATGCTTAATTAGAGGATTTAATTGGTGATCTAAATCACCACTTTTTATATTCTTTCCATTCTTTTTATCTCTAAATACATTGGATTTATTGAATAGCTAATGTGATAGGTTATTGTTAATTGAATATCTATTTGAATGCTCAATTAATTGTGCTCATTTATTCTACTTGAGATTAATGTTGTGAATTCCACATTTGTTCCCTGTGTTCGACCTCGGGCTTCATTTTTTGATTTCGAGTTTATAATTTTTTTTTGTTGATCGAGCAATTTAGGAGTATGCTACGACGACGAAACATTAAACTCCTATTTGGCCCGATAAACAATAGAGTATTCGTTCCAGCCTTTAACGACCTCTCACCCCCTATTAGAGTGATTCCGGCAGAGTCACTTGCCTCCCTCACCTCCTCTTCCTCTCCAGTGGCTATGACAAGGCATGGAGTGTGGCATCAACCTCTCTCTTCACTTTAACTTCTCATCGAAGAGTTTTCTTCCCCGACGTGCTCCTCCTCTCGCACACGTCGCTCTGGCCATGCATCTTCCGACGAGCTCCCACGAGCTCGCGAGCTCAATCTCTTCCTCTTCTCCTCACGCCGCCTCTCCTCGTTGCTCGCTCTCACGCTCGCCCCCTCTCGCTGCAGTGGAGAGGAAGGAAGGTGGCTGTGGTGAAGTGGGGAGGAGAGGAAGGGGGGAGAGGGGTTTTATAAGGGTGTGCTAGGGTTCAGATGGAGGAGAGAAGAGGGAAAGAGAAAAGAGCGGTACTGTCTGCGTGCAGCCCCCGCGCAGACGCGAAGTTACATACAAAATATTCAATTTCCAGACGTCTGGAAATGTGTTCAGACATCTGACCGACCGTCCAGACGTCTTAAAGGGCTTAGAACAATACAGGTCTTTACATCATAACAAACTTAAAGGAAGTTTCGTCCTCGAAACTTGAGCTAGCGGAAAAGGAAATATATACGCATAACAAACTTAAAGATGACCGAAGCCGGTCCGAAAAGACGTACCCTCAGAAAGCTCCGGGTACCGCTCCTGCATCGCCGCCTTAGGCTCCCAGGTAGCCTCCTTGTACCACCGGCTCCTCCACAAGACCTTCACCAGGGGTACTTGCTTTCGTCTCAAACTTCGGACGGCTTTGTCTAGTATCTGCACTGGTCTCTCGGGGTAGGTTAGGTCGTCACCCACCTCGACACTCTTGTGGCTCAGAACGTGACTGGAGTCGGTGATGTACTTCCTGAGGTTGGACACGTGGAACACGTCGTGCACACCAGAAAGTTGGGGAGGAAGGGCAAGCTGGTAAGCAATGGGTCCTACCCACTCCAGGACTTCAAAGGACCTCACAAACCTTGGCGTGAGCTTCCCTTTCACCCCAAAAACGCTGCAGGCCCTTCATGGGTGAAACGCGAAGAAAGTCGTGGTCCCCAACCTCGAATTGTACCTCTCTGCGCTTCCGATCGACATAACTCTTCTGTCTGCTCCTGATAGTGCAAAGTCGTCTATGAATCTGCTCTATAACCTCCTGACTCTGTCGGATCAGCCTGGGGCCAACCACCCACTTAGTCCCCACCTCAACCCAACTCAAGGGTGCAGTACACCTCCGTCCGTACAGAGCCTCGTAGGGTGCCATGCCAATACTTGAGTGATAGCTGTTATTATATGCAAACTCTGCCAAGGGTAAGTGCTTCTCCCAAGAGCCCCTCCAATCTAATACACAGGCACCTAAAAGGTCCTCGAGTGTCTGTATCGTGGGCTTTGACTGTCCATCCGTCTGGGGGTGATACGTTGTACTGAACCTCAGCCATGTCTCCAAGGCCTGCTGAAACTCAGCCCAAAACTGGGAAGTAAAACGGGTATCTCGGTCGGATACAATCTCACGCGGAACTCCGTGCAGAAGTACCACATCACGAATATACCTCTTTGCCAACTGCACTAGTCCCAAGGTGACTCGGATCGGCAAGAAACGTGCCATCTTCGTCGATCTGTCTACGATCACCCAGACTGCGTCGTGTCCTCGCTGGGTAACAGGTAAGCCCACCACCAAGTCCATGGTGATGCTCATCCACTTCCACTCTGGCACAGGAAGTGGCTGCAACGGCCCTGCAGGCCTCTGATATTCGGCCTTCACCTGCTGGCACACCAAACACTACTGCACGAACTCACCTACATCCCGCTTCATCCCTCTCCACCAAAAGTCACGTCTCAAATCATGATACATCTTCGTGTTCCCAGGATGTATGGTGAACCTAGACTTGTGTGCCTCGGTCAGAAACTCTCTCAACAACTCCTTGTCCCTGGGGACGCACAAACGTCCCCTCATGCGGAGCACCTCGTCTGTAAAAGAGAAGTCTCCTGGGTCCCCTGACAGTATTCTGTCTCACAACGATTGCAGGTATGGATCTGTCATCTGTCCTATGATAGTATGGTCTATCAGCTTTGGTCTTGTCTGTCGTGTCACTGTCACTACCTCACAATGCGCCTGCAACTCTAGGGGTCGCTAACTGCCCAACTCCTCCATCAGTCTCCAACGTTGTGCCTGTAAACTGGCCAAGTGGGTGGGCGCCTTCCGACTTAAGGCGTCAGCCACCACGTTGGCCTTCCCCGGATGGTAGGAGATGTTGCAGTCATAGTCCTTCAGGAGCTCTAACCAACGTCTCTATCTCATGTTAAGCTCCTTCTGATCAAACAAGTACCTGAGGCCCTTATGATTCGTGAAAATCTCAAAGGTCTCACCGTAAAGGTAGTGCCTCCATGTCTTCAGCGCGAAGACAACAACTGCCAGCTCTGAGTCATGGGTAGGGTAGCTATGCTCATGGGGCTTCAGTTGCCGCGAAGCGTAGGCGACAACGTGACCCCGCTGCATGAGCACACCCCCTAACCCCTGCAATAAGGAGTTCGTGTAGACAACAAAATCGCCACTGCTATCTGGGATAGTAAGCACAGGCGCTGAAGTAAGTCTCTCCTTCAACTCTTGAAAATACGCCTCACAAGTGTCTATTCAAGCAAAGGGCACATCCTTCCGGGTCAACTGAGTCATAGGACGTGCAATCTGCGAAAAACCCCTGATAAACCACCGGTAGTAACTTGCCAGTCCCAAGAAACTGTGTATCTTTGTCACTGTACGTGGCCTCTTCCACCTGAGTACTGCCTAAACCTTGGCTGGATCCATAGCCAAGCCATTCCCTGAAATCACATGGCCCAAGAAGGTCACCTACCTCAACTAAACCTTGCACTTGCTGTATTTGGCATACAGCCTGTGTCGCCTCAAGGTGTCCAGAACCATCTGCAAGTGCTGTTCGTGCTGTGCCTGATCCTGCGAGTAAACGGGCACATCATCAATAAATACCATCACAAACTAATCTAGATATGGTCTGAACACCTGGTTCATTAAATCCATGAAAGCAGCGGGGGTGTTAGTCAGCCCAAATGACATAACCAAAAATTGGTGCGGAAAGCTGTCTTGAAGACGTCGGTATCCCTGATCCTCAACTGGTGGTAGCCTGATCTTAGATCTATCTTGGAGAAAACTGTGGCACCTCATAACTGGTCGAACAAATCATCAATCCTCGGCAGTGGATACCTGTTCTTGATGGTGACCCTATTCAGCTGTCTGTAGTCGACACAAAGGTGTAGAGTACCATCATTCTTCTTCACGAATAACATCGGGGCTCCCCATTGGGACGAACTGGGCCTCACAAAGCCCTTATCCATCAAATCCTGTAGCTGGGACTTGAGCTCTCGCAGCTCAAGTGGTGACATCCATTACGGTGTCGTAGAAATGGGGATGGTCCCGGTACCAGTGAGATCTCAAACTCGATCTCACGCTCAGGCGGTAGTCCCGGCAGCTCCTCTGGAAACACGTCGGGGTACTCCCTGACCATCGGGATGCTCTGAAAGTTTGCCACGGGGCTGAGCTCTGCCACCACACAGGCTAGAAAGCCCTCACACCCCTGGCCCAAAAATCTCACTACCCGAAGTGCAGAAATGCACATGAAACCTCCGTCTACCAGTCGTCCGAGGAACTCAAAGGAAGGCATCTTCGGTATGGAGAAGACGATCTTCCTCTCCAAACAGTCCACCAAGGTGTGGTAAGCAGACAACTAATCCATCCCCAGAAGCACGCTGAAATCCTCCATCGGTATCACGATCAGGTCAGCGGGGAGGCTGTGTCCTCCAATACTGACCGCACAGTCTGTGTGGACCTCCTCAGCTACAAACAGCTGACCACCCGGACCTCTGATCACGAAAGGATCCTCTAACAACACGCAGTCCTGTCCCAAACTGACAGCAAAACTCGCAGCAACAAACGAGTGTGTGGCACTGGAATAAAAAAATACGTAAACTAATACTCCAGAAACTGTAACCATGCCTGCCACCACTGAACCTGATGCCCTGACGTCTCTGTGTGTCAAAGCATTGATACGCTCCTCAGCTCTTGGTGCAGAAGAAGTAGCCACACTCTGCGTCGGACGGGTAGCCGCTGACCGGTACCCTCCTTGCGACTGCTGTCCTCCCCCGCGCGCCTGGGAACCAGACCACCTGGTCGGCCTCCAGCACTCGGTGCGGGGAGCATCTGCTGCGCTGCAGCCCTAGACGGGCAGTCCCTCCTGGTGTGGCCCGGCTGGCCACACTGGTAGCAGAGGGGGACTCGACTCCCTCCCTCGGTAGGTCCCTGCTGACGGCTGGGTGGGGGTCCAGTGCTGACAGATGGCCCTTGTCAGGGGCCCCCAAAGGCCACTGACAGCCCCGCAAAACGAGACGGCTCTCCTGTGGGCGCCGCGTGCCTCCTCTCTCGTTGGTCCTGTGAGTACTCTGGCTGGTGGGGCCTCTTGCGTCCGTTGTCGGTGTCTTGTGCGACCGGGTTGGTCTCCTCGTACGTCATAGCTGCCTCCACCACTCTCAAGAAGGTGGGTAGCTTCAGGGGTTTGACATACCCCCGAATGGCAGTCCGGAGCCCCTCTGTGAACCTCCGCAGGCGCTCCTCCTCAGTGGCTACAGCTGTCGCAGCAAAACGTGACAGCTCCAGGAAGCATGTGCGGTACCCACTAACAGTCATCGTCCCTTGGCGGAGAGTGTGAAACTCCCGCTTCCTCTGGTCCTGCCAAGTCTGCGGGAAGTATTGCTCGCAGAAGAGGATCATGAACTGGTCCCACGTCGGCTCTCCCCTCTCCTAGTCTCTGACTGCCCTCCACCACCTGTGTGCCGCACTCTCCCATCTGGTATGTGGCAAAGGCCACGTGGCACTCCGCAGGGGGCGAAAGGTGTCAAACACCTTCTCAATCTGCTCCAGCCAGTCCTCTGCATCAGACGGGTCCTCATCCCCCTTGAACGAGAGGGGCTTCAGCTTCCGGAACTGTCTGAAAAGCTCGTAGTGCAGCTGCAGTGGGGGAACGGGCACGCCTCTAGGTAGGGAGGGCTCGTGCTCAGAAGTGTCAGAGTGCGGTGGGGGCAGTGGAGGACCACCCCCTCCCCCTTGTCCAGCGCTGCATCGGTCTCTCGGCCCCACAGAGGACTCCCCCTCCACGTCCCCAGGGAGATGCGCCCGTGGAGGCGGGTGGAGCTCCTCTCGTACTATGTCTCGTATCAACTAAGCAAGGTCCTGGGCATGAACGACTAGGAGAAGTGGCTGGTCAATTGGCACCTCAAGCTCGGCACGTCTGCCCCTCCGACCTCGTCCACGGCCGCGTCCGGGCCCGCCTCATGGACTCCACGTCGAGGCATCTCCTGCAAGGAGACACGGAAGACAGAACAAAAAGAAGTTAACTCTAACAGACTTCAGCGAAAGAACTCAGAACAGATGTCAAGCGGTACGTTGTGGTGGTTACTCTAGTTACATGCATGTGAATTGGTTATTCTCAAACTAGTTGGTTCATTTCTCAGGATGACCTTGCTCTGATATCATCTTGTTACGACCCGGTTCCTGAATCCCTATAGGACACGAGACCGGCTCTACTCGACTAATCCCAAGACATAGTCATCCAACAAGAAATAATCAAAAAGCAGGAAAGTAAATCACCTTCACTATGCTAAGTAACTAACAGTAAAAGAGTACATCAGTAAAGGAAGTAAAAGCTGCTAACAGTACATATCACCACCACAACAGTAAAGCTAAAACAAAGATAGAAACACAACGATAACAAGAGTCCGAATTTACTAACAAAAGAAAGTACAACAACATGAAGACTACTACTGGCCACGACTGGGCCTAGCACCCTCGGCAGCTGGTGACTCGGGCTGCTCAGCACCTGGACCTGAAAAGGGTTGAGTAAACGGAGTCAGCGAATGCTGAGTAGAGTGGTAACCACTAACTAAAGCAGTAAAAGCTAACAGTTAATTTATCTTTTCCAATTATTTTATTTTATAAGTTATTCCTTTTCACCCATTGGTTTACTTTTCAGATCTCTTTCTTGATCTCGAATGTTCATCGTGGGAACGATCTTGATGACAGTCTTTTCTAAAGAGTAAAAGGCACATGTGATGCTCTCCTGGCTGGGAGAGTCCTCCATTGTTACGAACGGGCGCTCCAGACGTCTTTTAAGATGTCTGGGAGGTGGCCCAGACGTCGTGCCAGACGTCTGGAATCACTTACAGACATCGGACCAGACGTCTGGGATCATTTCCAGACGTCTCTCTCTCTCCCTCTTTTTCCCTCTCTCTTGCGGCTGCAGATGCCTCTGCCACGTTCTCTCTCTCCTCCTCTCGCAGCCTTAAAAGGGCCACGCCTCTCCCTTATCCCGTCACCTCCACCTCCTTCCTCTTCTCCTTCAGCCAGTGCGCGAGAGCGAGCGCGAGGGTGCAACGGCGGCGGCGACAGCCGCGGCGGGTGCGGGAGGAGGTGCTGCGCGGGGGAGGAAGCGCTCGGCCGTAAGGGCGAGCTCGCCAGGGCTGCTAGGGCCGGCCGGCGGGGGGCGCAGCAGGCGCGGAGCGACGTGGGAGGACTGCTGCGGCTCGAGCAGCAGGCGGAGCACTCACAGCGCGGACGTGCGTCGCGAGCGGAGGGCGAGTGGCACCCTGGTTCTGGAACATTTTCCAGAATCAGACGTCTGTGATTCTAGCCAGACGACTTGAACGACGTCTGGAAGACTGTCCAGACATTTGAAAGGTAAGTTTTTCCGTCTTCTTCCTTCCCTTCGATTGACCGTACTAAGAGAGAGAGGAAATGGGTACGCGCAGGGTCGGAGATTCGCATCCAATGCGAATCAGACGTCTGGCTCCAGTGCCAGACGGCAGGAACGACTTCCAGACGTCCTAGGTGACCATCGGACGTCTGGGAACTAGGACAGACGCCCCCGCAGGCTTCTGGACATTTGAGAGCCCACGCAGAGCGAGGTAATTCCCTGATCCACTTTTTAAGACGTCTGGAAGAAGTTCCAGACGTCTGATTTTACACTGTTTCGTCGTTTTTGACCCGTTTCGAGCCCGTTCGGGCTCCGTTTTCCGCATTTCGAGTTGTGTTCTTTTCGGAATTACATCCTCTACCTGTCTACAGTAGTTGTATACTATTTTGAGAAATTCCTTGTGTTGATACTTGTGATAGGACCCCGTTCCGTTGCAGTCTCGGGGGTTGCGGAGGCACGCGGGATTCCCGATCACGCCCCTAGTTCGCCTGTTGTAACTGGTAGAGTGGCTTTAAGTATAATCTGTTAAATTATGAAACCATAAACAGAACCTAGGACATTGCATGAATCCTAGGAATGAGAAATAGATCGAATGGTAGATTCTTAGGGTGTTGCATGAATCATAGGGCTGAAAAACTAGATTGTATGATAGATCCTAGGATATGGCATGAATCTTAAGACGGGAAAACTAGTGGAATGTATGAATACTGCAGTCTTGGAAAATGTGGAAAGGAAATAATAGCTGTCAGTGAATTGAATTAACAGTTGCCTGTTATGAATAAATGAACATGATTAAGAATATGGGGTGTATGAACGTGAAACTGGAATGGTGAAACTGGAATGTTCTGAGTTAAAGAGCTGGAACCCTACAGGGAATTAGGAGTAGAACTCCTGGAAAGTGAATGAAATAGAATTGGGGAAGTGAGCTGGCCCTTGAGTACGGAGTACCAAGGAGAGCGATTGTCCCCCTGTTTAGTGCAGAGCGGAGCCAGCCGCCCCAGGGACCCGGGGTTAGGACTGGCCACTCTGTACCGACTTGGTGGCCCTCGTGTACGTAGTACTGAGGAGAGCTACTAGTGTAGGGAGGTACTAGCTACCCCACGGGCCCCGGGGTTCTGCTAGCCTCCCACACCGACTTGTTAGGCCCACTCGGGCAAACCAGGGTAGTCAGGCGGGGGTGCGCGAACTGTGGAGGGGCAAGGCCCCTGTTTGGTTACTGTGGAGGGGTTGGACCCCTGTTACTGAGAGGGCTCTGCCCTGTACTGGTTCTGTGCTGTGCTTTGGGCGCACCCGTTAACGGAAACGACTGACCGCGTGCTAGTGCGGGTTAGCTACCCGTGCGTTTACCGCGCGTGCCGTAGTCACCGTTACGTCTGTCAGTGACCTTGGGGTGGTTGACTGAGAGTAGGATCACCACTGGGGACTCTCCCGGCCAGGAGAGCACCACGTGCTACTTCTACTGTTCGGAAAAGACTGCAATCAAGATCGTTCCCACGAGGAACATTCGAGATCAAGTGAAGGATCTGAGAAATAGATAATTGTGAAACAATAGAAAGACGTAAATAAAGAAGAAAGAAAATTTAAAACAGCTACTGTACACTTTACTGTTTCTTTAGTTTAGCTGCCACTCTACTCAGCGTTTTGCTGAAGTGTTACACTCGTTACCTTTCAGGACCAGGTGTTGAGCAGCCAGGGTCAGCGGTTGTAGAGGACGCTGGGCCGAGTAGGGTCCAGTAGAGTTACCACTGTTTTCTTGTACCTCTTTTCGGTTCCACTGTGATGAGTAGTTCTTGTTTCCGCTGTACTTTTCTTTACCTGCAGTTCATATTATGTTATGAATGTTGTTCTACTGTTGTGGTGGTATATACTGTAGTGGTTTCTTTCCTTATTGTTGTATTTCTTACTGTTAGTTATATTCATGCTGAATGTGGTTTATTTTACTGCTCTTTTGGTTACTTCCTCGTTGGACGACTAGGTCTTGGGATTAGTCGAGTCGGTCCGGTTCTCGTGTCTCGTAGGGACTTGGGAATCGGGTCGTTACATCCATGGTGATCCTAAACTCAGTCAGCCACCCTGAGGTCATGGATAGATGTAGCGGTGACTACGGGGCGCGCGATAAGTGCATGGGTAGATACCCCGCACTAGCACGCGGTCAATCGTTCCACTAGCGGGTACGCCCAAAGTACAGCACGGAACAGTATAGGGCCTAGCCCTCTCAGTAACAGGGGTTTAGCCCCTCAGAACCAAATAAGGGTCTCGCCCCTCTACAGTTCGCGCACCCTCGTTTGACTACCCCGGTTTGCCTAGTGGGCTTAACAAGTCGGTGTAGGGTGGCTAGCTGAACCCTGTGCCCCGTGAGGTGGCTAGCTCTCTCCCTAGACTAGTAGCTCTCCCCGATACAGTGTACACGAGGGCCAAAGAAGTCGGTGTAGAGTGGCAAATCCTAACCCCGGGTCCCAACCCAACGGCGGCTAGCTCCGCTCTACACTAAACAGGGGACAGTCGCTCTCTTTGGTACCACATACTCAAGAGCTAGCACACTTCCCACTCACATTTCCAAATCCATTCCATTTATCCACAAGAGTTTTATTCCTAATTCCCCGTAGGGTTCACGCTCGTATTTCCCCAGGTGATTCCATACCAGGTTTCCTCATTCACATTTCCGTTCTCAGATTTTACACATGCAGCTCGTATTTGCACAATTTGCATATACAATAAGAAATGTCACAGGTATTTGTCTAATAAGCACAGGCATTTCATGTTTCACAGTAGCTCTTGTTTATTAACAGGCAGTTGGTCATAATTCTATTAATTCATTTAAGACTACAATCTCACAAATACTTCTCGTCCTAGGATTCATGTCACTTCCTAGGTTTCTAGTTATCCAGTTTCACATATGCATTCATGTTTTATAATTTAAACCTAGGGAAATCACTCTACTAGACAATCCGGGAGTACTGGGGGCTCAAATGGTAGGCTCACGTGCCTCTGCAGGCCCGGAACATGCAACAGAATGAAGTCATATACCAAAGAACATAACACAACGGAATGCTCAGAACAGTATATAAGGCTTTCTAACACGTAGGGGAACTCACAAGGAATCTACAGATATCTTGTTTGCGTAAAACAGACCTCAAATGGACCCTAAACGGGTCAAAAACAAGACTGCAGACCTAAATGGACGTCTGGCACAAGGTCCAGACGTCTTAAAAGTATTCAGGGTCTCACCTCAGGTTCCTGCGTCGACTTCAGATGTCCAAAACCACTTCTTGACCGTCTGGACCCAGCTCTAGACGTCCGACCTCTCCTCCAGTCGTCTGGAAGTGCTTCCGGTCATCCGGTAAGCTATCCAGACATCCGAAACGTGTGGGAGGGCGTGCCCCGCACCTTCCCGAAGCTATCTCTGCACGCGACAGGCAAAATCATCCACTTTTAGCCATGCAGATCGAAGCTGCGGTGTGACGTGCATGGCCGTAACCGCAAGAGGAACATACCTTCGTAGAACACTGCTTTTAGATGCCTGGTGTCGTCACCAGACGTCCAACCCGTCGTTTGGACGACACACCAGACGTCTGATTCTAAGAAAATCCCAAAACAAGAACCACCTCTTGCTCCTCCTCGCCACGAGCAGTCGCGACCTCTCCTCCTCATTTGCAGCTTCGGTTGCAGCAAGTGTCGGGGACGTCTTCCTCGACGTGCTCCTCCTCCTGCATGCGCCGCTTCGGCCGTGCGTCTTCCGGTGAGCTCCCACGAGCTCGCGAGCTCAAGCTCTTCCTCTTCTCACGCTGCCTCTCCTCCTCGTCGCTCGCTCTCGCGCTCTCTCTTGCGCTCACCCCCTCTCGCTGCAGTGGAGAGGAAGGAAGGTGGCTGTGGTGAAGTGGGGAGGAGTTGAAGGGGGGAGAGGGGTTTTATAAGGGTGCGCTGGGGTTCAGGTGGAGGAGAAAAGAGGGAAAGGGAAAAAAAGCGGTAGTGTCTGCGCGCAGCCCGCGCGCAGACGTGAAGTTACGTACAAAATTTTCAATTTTCAGATGTCTGGGAAAGTGTCCAGACGTCTTAAAGTGCTTAGAACAAAACAGGTCTTTACATCAGACGTTCAACCCATCGTCTGGACGGCACGCTAGACGTCTGATTCTAGGTAGAACCCAGAACCAGAGCGAGCTCCTACTCCCCTCGCCGTGTGCAACGTGACTCCTCTTCCTCGTCTGCAGCTCCGGTTGCAGCAGGGTGTCGGGGACGGCTCCCCCCTCGATGCACTCCTCCCGCATGCACCGCTCCGGCTGTGTGTCCTCTGTCGAGCTCCCACAAACTCGTGAGCTCAAGCTCCCCCCTCCTCTCTTCACGCCACCTCTCCTCCTCGCTCCTTGCTCTCGCGCCCTCTCTCTCGCTCGTTCCTCTCGCTGCAATGGAGAGGAAGGAAGGTGGTGGTGGAGTGGGGAAGAGAGTAAGGGGAAGAGGGGTCTTATATAGGGAGTGGGGTTAGGGTTTAGTGAGGGAGAAAAGAAGAGAGAGAGAAGAGAGGAAGGCTGTTTGCGCCCAGTCCCAAACTTACGTACAAACTTTTCAATTTCTAGACGTCTGGGAAAGGATCCAGACGTCAGATTGACAGTCCAGACGTCTTAAAAGGCTCTGAACAGAACGAGTCTTTACATCAACCATGAAGCGAACACTTAATGGCAAGGAACAACGTTGCTAGATTTGCAGCAGCAGCCACAAAAATGCAACCTCGACCATTTTATTAAAAGTAATTAACAAATTTTACAACGTATAGTTGCAATCTTGTCCAAAAACTTACTCCACCAATATTTACTTTATTCTACAACTTCTTAAACCTACATCTACATCGATCAATTTCGCATGCTAATTGTTCTGCATAATAATATAATCGCTTAACATATTCACAGGGATATGGTTGAATGATATAAACTTTTAACTTTTGTAAGACGCTATTTTGCAGTGGAATAATTTAAGGGTTATCTTAAAGTCAAAAAGATACCAAATGAATAAATTTTAAAGTCAAAGAAATTCAAGTTAGCTCATCCCATTAGATCAATGTCAATATCTATTAAAATATATCACTTTTAAACTATTACATTATATTCCATCAACATCAATATATATTAAAATATATCTACTCTAATATAATATATCTATTAAAATACATTCAACATATAATATTAACGTACTCACATTGATATTATAAAATTAAAAAATCTTCTAACAATATCACATTATCCTTATAAATAAACAACCTTTCTAATTTATCCCTCGTCCGACAAAGGAATTCCTCTTAGGAGGACTTGCGACATTATCTAAGAGGACTTGACTACTATTTATTACTTCTATCAATATTCAAATTAATTTTTTTTTATTATATCATATTAATATTAATATATATTAAAATATATCAATTTTATCAAAATATATTTATTAAATTATACTATGTCGTATAATCCACTCACATCCGTATCTTTAAATCAAATAAATATGCACTGATATCACATAATACATCCATCATTTTATCCCTCCATTTTATCTCATCGTTTACACCCATTTCAACTTATCTTATTCCTGTGGTGTATCATCATGCTGCTAAACGAGACTGGATTCCATCCTGAAATGAAATATCGTATGCGGAAAGCAGCCTATGAGAGATCATTAAAGTCTCCATTCTTGCAGGGGATTACACCGGGCGGTGTCGGCGACGTGCTTCTATTGCCGTTGGGTACGAGATTCGTACAGAACGAGGCGCGTACATACTCGAATATCTTCCCCTAATCGCCCGCATAGCTGTATCATAAACCCACCGGCGCAGCCTCTGCCTTTGATTCGATCGAAGAGGTCCAGCAGCAAACGCACCTCTTTCCCCCCGTCTCTCCCGTCCACAACAACCCCCTTTCGGCATCGATCAAACCAGTCGGATGGCGTGGAGAGGGCCCCTTTGCCGCAGCATCCTCTCGGCGCTCCGCCAAAGGTCAGATCAGAAAACCCCCTCTTCCCCCTCCCCCTTTCTACCCCCTCCACCACTCACCATCACCCTCTCCTTTACCCCCACAGCCGATCCGCCGGTGGGACTCCCCTCGCTCGCCACCTCGTCGCTCCACCCGGTCAGAAGATCGCTGGATTCGGTAATCCGCCAACCCCCTCCCCACACTCCTCCCATTTCCCCCTTTCATCGCGCTTCAATCTGGCGTATACAGTTTCCGGATCCAGTCGTATTCCCGGACTCGACTCTCTACGCTCTTTCTCCACGGGCGTCAGCCAGCTCCCGCCCGTCAGCGACCCCGATGTGAAGGCTGCCTTCAGGGCCCTCATGGCTTCCTCCTGGGACGAACTTCCCAACGAAACCATCGCCGCAGCGGAGAAGGCCCTGTCGGCGACCACGTCGGACAAGGCTGGGCAGCAAGCCCTGACGAACGTCTTCCGCGCCGCGGAGGCCTCCGTGGAGTTCGCTGCGGTTCTGATCAACATCAGGATGGCGCTGGAAGAGAGGACGGGGCTGACGGGCGAGGTATCGACGACGCTTTGTTTAGCCCGTAGGTTTGGCTGTGGTTTCGGATGTTTATTTAACCGTCGCGTTGCGTTCTCTTGCATAGAGTGTTTCCGATCTGCCAGCTGAGCTGCTGGACGCGGTCACGACGGCGTACAAACGTTATGTGACGTACGTGAATTCGTTCGGACCTGAAGAAGCTTATCTGCGCAAGAAAGTCGAATTGGAGCTTGGGACGCGGTTGATCCACTTGAAGCAGAGGGTCAGCGGCCTCGGTTCCGAGTGGGGTGAGGTAATGGCGCGCTTGAAGTGTTGCATTGCGTGATCCCGCAAGATCCCTTGATGGTCTTAATAGTTTTTCTTGGTTGATGCCGTGGTGATATCGCTTAATGAGGTGGCAAAGGTTCTTTGTTCTACGTAGAATATCAATTAATATGTCATAATAATCAATTAATTACGAAAAAGTTGTTGCCTTTGCATGATTAAGCCGCAGAACCGAAACAAAAAATGCAAGTTTAAGAAGTGCCTGATCCCTCGGTGGCATCTCTTTGTATCCTTCGTTGAAGAATGTGCTTTTACTTTGCCATCTTTTAGCACGATGTAACGAGTTTTTTGTTGCATGTAAAGCGAATGCCAATTGTTGTTTCTGCTGTCTCATGATCTGTGGAGCTTCAATGGTTGTGCAGATAAATGTGATTGGCACTTCTGGACTTTCTGGGTCGTACGTGGAACAGAGAGCGTGAGGACGGAGGTGCTGCTTGAGGTGCCATCATTTGTTCTCCTTCTCTCTGTATGCACTTAATAATATTTCGTCGATGGATACTTTCTGATTCCTGATTCGTGTTCTCCTGTATGTTCTCCGGGATAATGAATGCCCTGGAGATTTGGTTCTTGCATGCTACACTATTTTTGCCTACTTGTAGCTTTGGTGAAAATGTTGGTATTGTGGTAGTTTAGTTCATGATTGGTTTCTACATGTTACTTTATGTTTCTTCACTATTTACTTACGAATATGCAACCCTTGCTTGTAGACTATGCTGGACATTTATGTCCTTTTTTTTTGTGGATAGACAACAAATGAGACAGAATACTTCACACCTTACTCTCGATGTAACTGCACTGACATTTCCTCTTGTAGAATTTTAAGTTCTTGTCCTTTGTATCCCATTGTCATAATTTGCCCGCAGAGCATATCTCTATAGAAATTAACCAGATTGTCTCAAGATCCGTTCATACCATTTTCTTTTCATTTGCTCATTATTTCTTTGAGCACCATGATTGCAGAGTTCAATGAAGACTTCTTGAACCTTCTTCAGCAATTAATCTGGGACCTGGGGAAAGCTCACTTCTGCCGTTATTTTCCTGGTCTTGATTGATCCTATCTTCTTCAAAAATCTTTACCAAAACATTGTCCTCAAGTCATTAACATATGCATTTTCTTGAAATTTTCAGGTTCTGTTTCCTTAATATGCTTTTTAGTGAACGAAATTGATACAAGTTCGCTTTACCAGTGATAATTTCCAGAATTTATAAACTGTTGTATATATGTAAATTTAGTACCATACTAGATAGTGCATCACTTGGGCTGTTCATTTCTCACAGGTTCTTATCTTGTGAACTACTTGTTGCTGCTCATTTGTACATTTAACTTGTCAGTACTTTTTCCACTAGAGTCTCAACACTTTGACTTCATTTGCACATGCAAGATAACACATGGTCAAGATTGGTTGTATGTTGTAACCAAGCTGCAATATTGCATCCATCCTTCAGCCACCATGCTTCAACAATGCATCCAACATCCATTCACCAAGCTACACTGCATCTTTCTTCATCTTCCAAGCACCTTCACCAAGTCTGTCCTCTGGGCATCCTTTTTTGGACATCAAGCTCTGCCACCACGACCATCCTCCAGCCATTCTTCTTCCACTTGCAGGCTTACTTCCATGCTCTTCCTCTGTTCATGCTTCTTCCAGACCTGTTTCCTCATTTGAGTCTTTTCATGCTCCATATAGCCATGGTTCCACCAGTCATGACTTTTCCATCCACTTTCCCTTTCATTATGAATAGGAATCATGTTGGCATCTTGAGACAACAAATGTTATTGATTAATTTAATTAAAATTCTGAAACATGTAATGGAGTATAATTTAATTAAAATTATGATATATAACAATGTTCCCATATTATAAAAATATATTTAACTGTGCCTTCTTCACTGCTATTATATTGTTGGGGAAGCACATAGGCATGTATGTCGTTGTCATGCTTTTTACGTCGCTTGGAAGGAAAAATTCTTAGAATATGTCACAAGCCATAAGTCATACTACTTTGCTATCCTTCTGTAGGCTAATAGCATTTACTGTAAAGATATGAATTCTAGGTGATATCAGAAATTATGCCAAATACGAATATAATGCAAGACAATCATGTTATGGATGACTGCATAAAAATCATGCTATGGGTCTTGCCAATCATTCTATTCCTTGAGTTGGATGATGATTGGAACCTACCAAAGTGAATCCTATTCAGGTTCGAGAATAGGAGTAGATTCACTCAATCAAACAATTGCACATAAAATGAGATAAGGTAATTGGTTACTCAGTTACACTGGTAATGGTGTACGTCTGGGAGAGTCGTTAAATTCTCAAATTTCACCAAGCATTTGTTGTTATAGAATACAATCCATGCTTTCTTGCTCTATGTGCATGTGTATCCATTTTTCTCGTCAACTTTGGTATTTATGGGTTATGCGTGTGAATAATCCACATGACATAAAGCGTGATGCCCTAGTAGTGGAGATTGTGGTCATGCAAATGGGCGGTTTGAGATAACCTCCATGGAGCCGTGACTTTCGGAAATTAAGGTTCATGGATATGAAGGTAACTGCCAATGTGCCGGCAAGCAACTCGAAGAAGAAACCGCTTGACTTTTTGGGCAGGCAAACTAAGCTTGCCAGCTAATCTTGTCAATGGGCTAAGCTTGTCGAATAAGCATTTTGTTGGGTCAGCAAGGTTTGTTGAGTGGACTTTTCCTGCTGGACTGGTGAAGCTAGTCGAGTAGACTTCATCTAGCCGGACCGGCTAATGCTTGCCGGGTAAGGCTGTTTTGTCGGACGAGGCTCTCTCGTCCGTCTGCTTCTAGGTGGGATCTTGCACACTCTATTCATATAAAAAATTGTCTCCATCTCTTAATGGGTCTTAGGAGGCTTTTTATTGGGTCTATTGGGCTGTTTGTTGATAGAAGAATTTCCTTCCCTCATGCCACGAGGATGTGAGTGTATAAAAAAGTCACTAAAGGAAGTTGTACTGACACAAAAACAGTGTTGATTAGGAAGTTCTTTGCTTGGGCTATATTGATGGAATTCTTCTGCAACAATATCTATGCAATGCAATTAATCACACTTTTAACTTGGTGGTGTTTCAGTTGGAGTAAGGGTTGGTGCGTGAATGCGGAAAGGAGAGGTGGTTCTTTTGTGGAAAATGTACCAATGTTGCAATTATGCTTGTCATATGTTGGTTGGCACCATCTGCTGTTATAATTTGCAAAATATGTTTCATTGACATGTTATTCTAATTACTTACCCCCTTTTCCCAACTCTCAGATCATTCAAGCATGCTAGTATGTGCCTTCCAAAGTTATTTGTGATAAAAAAAACTTTGTTACTTAGCTGAAGCACCAGTCTATTTACGTATGTTGATATGCTTCCCAAGTCATGCTTGCCATCAGGGAAAATAGGTCGTATAGTTTACCATTGAATCAAAATACGACAGGGAGGTTTTTGTGAGCAGCCTAGGTAGAGAAAACTTATTTGAGAACTGCCTAGGCATCGCATCTTCAAACCTCAAAGCATAACCTTATTAGCCTTTTTCATTTTTCCCTGTTCTTCTTCATCAATGTAAGGGACAACCTCATCGTTAGTGTTATAAATAGTGAACAATGCTTTCACATTGTATCTAAGAACATTGACTATGTGCGACTAAAATTGCTGGGATGTGAATGTGCTCACGACCAGGCTGTGTGGACATGTGTCATCATTTGTCTTCTTTTCTAACTTCAAATGTGAGAAACATGCATGCTGCCTCCATACACGAAATCTTGTCATTATATGAAGTAGTCCTGTTGAACAATCGCCTTGGAAATTAGGCAGCACTATTGGTTATGTATTATGTGACATCTATGATATGTGTTACTTTCATCCAACCTGTGATGTTACCATCAAGAGTGCAATACCTTGCCAAAGATCATGGAGTAACAAATGGAGTCCTATTGAGAGTACAACAATTTTTCATTATCAAATCAAGACAACTCTTATTTTCATGCATTTGGAATCTCAAGTTTAGATCTTGTTGTTGGATGAGAAGCTCATAAAAAGGAGGCTCAAAGAAAAACTTTTTACAAGTCTCAAATTGGAGGAAAACTCGCAAGCTTTTGCAGGTGTGAGAAAGCATAACATTTTTTAGAGTAATCTAGGTAAAAATCCTTGAACTTATGGTTGTATTTCAATCCCATTGGATGCTAACATTGTCCCTCATCTTTCTAAATGCATCGGTTTAGTCCATTCAACATTATTGTTTAGTAATATTTGAAGTTGGCCCAAACAATATCTCCAACTTCAAAGTTTTATTAACCCAAATTTGGATCGCAAATGTTAGTAACCGGTAATTATGTTAGATTGGATGGTGAAAGAGAAGGGCACTATATTGATACAAGTAAGGTGCTTCAAATTTTGGTAAATAAAAAAGTAAATAAATACACATTACAATGTGTTTCGTAACGTACAAAGCGAGAATGGTGAATTTAACTGATGTATTTTAGTTTTCCACCGGTGAAAATCATTTTCTATAAATGAAAAATTATTTTCCATAGGTGAAAATCACGTTCTAAATGAAAAATCATTTACCACCGATAGAAAGGTAAAATATACAAGTATTTCATTTTCAAATGGTGTATGTTGGTTTTCAATCAGTGTATTTTAATTTTCAACCGGTTGAAATCACTTCCAACTAGTGTGTTTTGGTTTGCTTGATTTTCAACTGGTAGATTTTCATTTTTAACCAATTGATTCTAATTTTTAACTGGTTGATTTTGACCGTGCGTTGTAAAATGCATTGCAACTTGCATTTTTGTACTCGTGTCCTTTCGGTAATTGCGTTGAAATTTAGTTGTAAATTTAGGGACCTTCATGGAAATTACTCTGCGTTTTATTGAGTTTATTGAGAAGAAAAACATTTCATGGGCAAGTCTTTGTACACAAACTCATACACACATGACATCCCTCCCCCTATTTAAAGGAGTCACATGACCCATGACATGCCATGTGGCCGGAAGAATGCCATATTTTCTGTGTGTGTGTGTATGATTTGGTGTACAAAGTCGTGTATTGAGAAGGGTAAATGTGTTGCTCACAGGATTTGCTCTCACGACCTTGGAAAGGAGCCTTTACCATCCTACCGACTTCTTGGCAACAAGCGAGCATAACTTCACTTTTGGACATACGAAGAAATTGAAGGTTGGCATTACTTTATAATAGCCCTTAACTATCTTTAATGAGGTCTTGATTCTTGGAGGTTGATGCTTAATAATCATGTTGACAACATTCTTGCAATCACTCAAATTTGATGTTATAGCATCCATAAGTGTTTCCCATGTCAACGCCTTCAGCAGTAGCAAGAAGTTTTGCCTTTTTGAAGTTTGTAGCTTGGAGAGGGTGAGCAATGGCGTCAAAAAAGAAAGTCAACTAGTTATGTTGGCTTATATCAGGGGATCACACTTTTGAGGAGTTTGGGTGGGGGAGAGGTTTTAGCTTCAAGTAGACTTCTGTTAGGGACAATGGGACATTTTGCAAAAGACTTTAGTTGCCTTAGAGGTGATAATCTATATGTTTGTAGAATCACACAAGCTCCAGGAAATGATGGATTGAATCTTCCTCTCAGTGCAAAGGCGTCGAGTGGACAAATCTATGACATTCACACCTATTTGCCCAGTTCTCATGCTAGATGCAAACTTTTAGAGCTCGGGCAATTGCGTGATTTGCAAACAAATGATCGATTGTTTCCTCTCCAATACCACAAATAGAGCACAGATTAGACGTAGCAGGGATTCTCCTAGAACAACACCTAGGTGCTACCATTGACTAAATTTTACATAAACAGTTCCAATCTTGGGTACAAGGGTCTGGTGTTCCAAATAACAGTGTTGTAGATGATCTTTAAAAAAAACAACCAAAAAAAGTATTGTAGATAGTAATCTCATGATTTGCTTTCCTTTATCTAATAATAAGTAGCAGATTGATTTCACAATGAATAGGCCTTTTGGGTGGAGCTTCTTTTATCATGTCGTCGCACTTAGGTCTCTTTTTTTTTAATTTTTGAGACGAAGCCACCTCAAAAATTACAAGGAATGTCTTGGTATAACCAAGAACCATAAGTTTCAGTATCAATGCAGAATTTGGCTAGATAATGAGCCTCATGCACACTATATCTAGGGACCTTGACAACCAATAAGGAAGGGTGGGAATGTAGCAAGGTCTGACATTCAAGGAGAGCATGCTTTGATTTCCAATGAGGTTGCGAAAGATTTAGGATTTGGCTTACGGGACCAGCTGCATCGCTGGCGATTGTGCCCGAGCGAATAGCCAAACTCAGAGCAAGATGGATGCCCTGAAGAATTACATGAACTTCTGCCAGAAATGGATCATCAGTTACTATAGCTTTACCCCTTGCTGCGACAACATGTCCACCCTGCCCTTTTACAACAGCTGCAGCACAACCTTTGGGAGTTCTTACAGCTGCATCAACCACAATAATGCCTTCGTGGGTGGGGGGGTTGTTCAACCTGGACATCAGTTGGCGGATTCATAGAAAGGGACTGTCCGCTGCTATTTGAAAAGCTTTCATACGGTGAATAGAAGTTTGCCATATTTTTTGCTCTATTGAAGGATTCAGAAATATATAGATGCTTCCCAGATAAAGGAACATCACATTGTTGTAACCATAATACATGTAAAATATAGTAAGGTAAATAGCACCTTGGATCATTATCAGAAAAAGAGTCCACAATAGAATTGCAGATTTCCAGCCACGACCCCGTAAAGGAGTCGATTCTAATTCCCATGAGAAACCAAAGCTGCCTAGCTGCCTGGCATCCAACAAATATATGGTTGAGATCCTTTGTCCCAGAATTACATATGTAGCAGTTTGGTTCCACCTGCTGAGTTCTTTGAGCCAATAGTTCCCTTGTAGGAAGAGATTGCGTTAATGCCCTCCATAGAAAAACTTTAGTATGAGGGGCCAATGAATTTAATGCCCAAATCTTTTTACAGCCATCAACTATCTGAGGACGATAGGTTCTATCCTTCCCTTCTTGTAACAGCAGCGTCTGATATGCAGACTTAATGGAGAATAAGCCTTTCTTATGAGGATTCCATATGAGAGTATCTTGTTGACCTTGTAAAATGGGGTGGCCATAATCTTATGGACAACTTCTTCTTCAAATGTAGATCTTAGCTTTTGTCTGTCCCAAGTATAATCAGATATGTAATCTGGAAGATGACAGTAAGAAGTGTCGTCATTTTTCCCCAGAAGCAAAGGAGAATTCCAATCTCTCATCCAATTGTCTCTCCACATGTTTATTTTATCTCCCTTTCCTATCAACCACAGTGCATTACGAAATAGCTGCTCTTTAATTTGGTATAATGCCTTCATAAATGGCGAGGCATTTTGTAATGGATAAAAGTCCCGAAAAGATTGATTAGAGAAATGCTTGGCCTTTATATAATACTGTCACATACCTTCCTCTTCAGATATAAGTCTACATGCCATCTTCATAAGGAAGGCCTGATTTGTGCAATAAGGGCCTCGAAAGCCCATTCCTCCAAAATGCTTTGGAATGGCTATCGTGGACCTTGCTCTGGGATAAAAGTGCTTGTTTTCATCAAGAAACCCCACCAGAAATCACGAGCAATTTTCTGAATTTGAGAGCATAATTTTCTAGAGAATAGATTGGTAAACATAAGATAAGTAGGTATTGCCAATAAAGGTGACTGTATGAGCACCCCACTTCCTGCTTGAGAAAGTGCCCTTCCCTTCCAACCAGCTAATTTTTTATGAGATTTGGACAAAACCAAGTTTTTTAACTTGTTTTGTCTCATATTATCCAATAAACGGCAACCTAAATATAGTTCATCCTCTGCCATTTTGGTAACCCCTAGAGTGTCAGTAATGGATGCTTGCAACTCATGGGAGACCCCTTTACTGAAGTAGGCTCTGGATTTGGCAAAATTTACCCTTTGGCCTGACAGAATATAGAAATCATCAAGAATAAGCTTCAAGTGGAGGACCTCTTTGAGTGACGCTGCCATGAAAATAATTGTATCATCTGTGAACATGAGGTGTGTGATGGGAACCATATCCTTGGCTAATTTGTATCCTGAGATGTGATTCAATGAGCATGAAAAAAGCAATGAGCAGGTAAAGTATTCAGAACATAATATAAATAAATAAGGAGAAAAAGGGCAGTCCTGCCTTACACCACGCTTAGAAACAATAGTGTTAGTTGTGCTACCGTTAATTATCACCTCAAACGACACAGATGTAATGCAGGACATGATTAAAGACAAGTGTGGGAGGAATAGACAATTGGTTTAGACAATCATTCACAAAATTCCACTCGAGCCTATCGAACACTTTCTCCATGTCAAGTTTTAGCACCACGTTTCCCTTCTTGCACTTGAGAGTCTTCATGGAGTGGAGAACTTCCCTAGCCAAAACCACATTGTCTGCCATCTGCATGCCAGTTAAAAAACCTGTTTGGTTAGAGGAAATAATTCGAAGAAGCACAACCTTAAGTCTTGTGGTTGCCAATTTAGCTACAAGCTTGTATAGGGTGTTTGCAAGACTGATCGCTCTGAAATCCTTTGGCTGCATAGGATGATTGAGCTTTGGGGCAAGGGCCAAGAATGTTTTGTTCGTCTGTCCTGGCATAATTGAAGTATGAAAACAGTTTTTAACTAAATTCAGTACATCATCTGCAACCATTTCCCAGGATTTTTGGAAAAATAAGGTGGGGAGCCCATCTGGTCCTGGAGATTTTGATGCGTCCATGCTGAATAGGACTCCTCTGATTTCTTCATCAGTTGGCATCGATGCACAATAAGTATATTCTTGCTGAGTTGCTCTGTCAGATGCATTAAAAATGGCCGGAGCTTCAATATATGGAAGTCCTGAAGTAAAAAGAGATTTATAGAAATTGTAGAAACAAGTTTTGATTCTTTTTTTGATCCCCCGTCTCTTCTCCTGATGGAAGAGTAATCCAATTAATGGGATCCTTCCTTTTCCGATTCATTGCGTACAATTGATAAAACTCTGTGTTTCAATCTCTACTTTGAATCCAATAATGCCTAATCCTTTGATGCCAATACAATTCCTCTTGTTTGAGAGTGTCATCATACCCTCTTCTTTAATTTGATTGGCGGCCGCTGGTAGTGCTGCTTGTAATCTGACCATCTCATTTTCCGGATTTTTTTTTAACCTTCCAGTTATTTTCCTCCTTCCTACTCCATTTCTTGAGATCAGTAGAAAGATGCTCACATTTGGACCGGATCTGCTGATCTGAGCCACCCTTTTCAGCCAAGATTCTTGTACCACTGCTGAAAAAGTACTAAGATACCATGTAGTTTCCATCCTCCAGATTGAGCTTTCTAGGTTTATTTGCCTTTCTGGTCTGAGCAGAATTGGACAGTGATCGCTCCACATTGGGGGCAAATGAAGAACTCCTGCAGAGGGGTAACACTGACGACAACTCCCCAATGCAAAAACATGATCAAGTCTTTCTCTGATCAGATTTTTTTTCTTCCGTCTATTCAACCAAGTGTATGCGCTTCCTACAAATCCAAGGTCCATAACATCCAATACATCAACAAAATTTCTTAAATATCTGTATTCTCTCGTAGGCAATTTCAGACCTCCCATCTTGTCTCTTGCTTCCAAGAGTGCATTGAAATCCCCCATACATACAAGATTTTCAGCGTACTTTTTCAGGAGATCTGTCATTCTAGCCCAGAAAATTCTTCTTTTAGCATTCTTGGGTGTGCCATATACACAAAAGAGATACCAAGCAACACCTCCATAATTAATATGTACAAGTAGACAGTTTTTCTCAGAATTTATTAGAGAGACATCACAATCTTTCTTGTATAGCAAGCAAATACCTTCTGACTTTCCATCAGCATTCACAGTGAATTTTCCGTAGTTTTTCAATCTAGCAACCATGGTAGCCATAGAAGCCTCCTGCAGATGAGTTTCTGATATAAAAAAGAATGAAGGTGAGGTGGCTGATGTGAGATTTTTGAGATTCCGACTTGCAGGAGTCCCCGACCCTCTATAATTCCAAGAAATAATATTCATGTCTCCCTTGGCGGCTGATGAGGCTCAGCTGCCAACGGCCCCAAACGCAAAGGTGCTGGATCAGATTTTATCTTTGTAGAAGGAATTGAAGAATCTTCCGTTGTATTGTTGATGAGATCCCTCTTGGAGCCAGATATATGTATATCATCTTGAACAATTGCATCAGAAGTATAAAGAGCTCTAGCCGCTCTTTTAAACTTTTTCTTTATTTTGAAGTCAGCCTTTCCTTCGGTGGCCATCTCCTGAGAGTTCTGATAGAAATATAGGGGTTCCATTTTTGGGGATATCTGGTATGGGATGTTGTCTTTTGTTTGAGAAGGTGGACTATAGGTTTCAGGTGTACAATCCATGCGGAAGTCTTTCAGTGAAGGAATCGGAAGGCTACTTGTAGAAGTTTGATTCATATGTGATAAAGGTAGGTCCATCTGAGGTTGTTTAGGTTTGGAGGGAAAAGTTATAGTTAAAGTGGCGGGAAGTGAGGGGCCAGGAATATTTAAAGGATGGGTTGCTTCAGCAGTTTTTTGGATGGATATCGAAGTTCATCATCTTGATAGGGCTTTCCGGTGGTGTGTGGCTTTAATAAAGGTGGTGGCAATGCTTTAGATTCAGTAAGGTGTTTCGGTGAGGTATGTTTGACTAGAGAGGTTTCAGAAGCATGGTTAGGAGCGGTATAAACAGTGGAAAGTATGGGCAGAACAGAGGTACCCGCTTCATCACTCCTGTCAGCATCAGCAGTACACTTCAGTAGCCCCTTCAGCCAGGGAGAAGAAGTATCAGCAACGTTATCACCGGAGGATCTCCTGCCTCTCCTGAGTGCACGTATGTCTGCATATTTGAAGATTAAATCATCTTTCAGATTTTGCAAAACCTCAGCATTCTGGATACACTCCATTTTTTTCCTTTGCTTTCAACCATCTGTTGCAACCCCTGAATTCATGGCCAAACCACACAAATGGCAATATCGTGGCAATCCTTCAAAGCGAAGTGGGATTGGCATCGGGCTTCCTACAGTTGTAGTTACCTCTACCTCTGTGACCAAGGGATCATAATCAGAGGTTTCAAGTTTTGCTCTGACATACCTTCCTCCCTTGCTTTCATCCAGCTCCAGATCCTTAATGGCTGCGCATCCATTCGTCAATCTCATCAGCGCTAATCGACACCAATATTCTGGAGGAAGATCCCAAAATTGCACCCGTAGTCTAACCTATTGGAACGAGTAATCCGATGGCTTCATCTGTGGTTGTCCAACCATAGTCAGAATTAAATCTCTATCAAAGTGCCATGGGCTTCCGCTTAAGATTGATCTAAGGTCAGCCTCCTTCTTAAAGGAAGCCACCCAAATGCCCTCAGCAACTTCAGAGACAATAGGGGCTTCTGAAGCTGTCCATGCCTTGGTAACCACCTCGGACACCGCAACTGAACGTGGCTTCTTTGCAGATAAGATACTGAAATACAAACATTTAGCCCATTTCTTTGGTTCCTTCAGGTCCTGGTGGTTCATCTTGACTGAAACCTTCCTCTCTTCCTCGCATAACAATGCTTGAATACCTTTAATAACATCTATTTCCTCTTCTTCCATTTGTAGCTGAGTGGATTATGCGAATGATAAATGCAAGACAAATGGAATATGAGCAGTAACATGTAGTGTGTAAGAGTGAATGGTAAACAATAAATGGGGGGGAGATAATCATTAGCATAACATGGATACCTATGTAGAAACAGGTGAAGTAGCTATCCAGAATATGGCAATCAGTAAAGCAAGACAGACGTTGAATGCAAGACAGACATACTTGATAAAGCAAACAAGTGAAGGAGAGACAATAAGTAGCAGATGCAATTTAGGCGAGACTTAAAAGAGACCTGACCGAACTATAGATGCAAGAGGGACAAGTTTGGTAGCATAAGTAACACCACCACCTAGAGTGGGAAGGGGACTCCCTTGGCAGGGCAACTTGTTGCTGGCATTGCTACAAGTTGTCGCTCTTAGGTCTCTTGGTTCTTGCTTGTTAGGGTGAGAATTCTGGCATCATCTTTTTCATCAAACACAGTCTCCATTTCTGCTTTTTTCCATTTGCCTTCACCGTCTACTAGATAAGATGTCAACAGGGGCATGAAATAGGCAGATATTTCTGTGAGGGATTCACGAATCTATCAGCCTCTCCAATTATGAACAGTTTTCCTGTTTCTAATGATCCAGATGAATAATTGATGAAAAAAGTGTCACTGAGTTGCCAGAAAGTATTTCCACAACCTTGAAGCATTCACTTTCAGTTGGGTTCCCAAAAGATCTCCATCTTGAACATATTTTGCATGTAATATACTTTTGATGTGGTTGTTTCTTAATACTTTGCAAATTTCCTTTTGTCTCATATGTCCTTTGTTTTAGGGGTAGCCATACTAGCCTAAGCTTTCACGTGGAACTATTCTTTTTGTCATCGAGACACCACCAAAAATCTCACATAGTTATCAAGCATCTTGCATGTCTCCTTCAAGTTTGTCAAAGCCATGGGGTTGGCCAGCATGGCTAACAAAGGGGAAACAATGAGGATCATATCCTCTTCCATCTTCTCAACTTCATTTTTTAGGGTATTAACATATATGTTTATGTAAATTTTAGAAAAGACATATATATCCCTATCTATTTCGTATTTATGTATATATTGTCAGAAGTGTTCACTTATTTGTTTGGATGCCCTTTTGAACTTTGAGGATTAAAAAATAAAGAGGTTTTTTAACATAAAATTCATTTTATTTTCTTTGTCTTTCACTAAGAAGCCCTCCACCTCTTTCCCTCTTCCTCACCCTCATCCACCTCTCCTCCACCTTGCACCTTCTCCTCTAGTCCCCCTTTCCTTCTCCTCCCCCTATGGGATGTTCGGGTCGTTGAAGGGGATGAACCGGTTCGGGGTGGGGGGTGGGTGGGGTCGTGGTAGGGGACCTCATAGGTAAAGGCAAGGACACGATGTGGGGAGGGGGTGCTTATGAGGGAAGGAAAATCCTTATCTAATCCCAACTCTTAAAAGGACTTTTTAAGGCTCAAAGCCTAAGAATAAACCCAAAAAAAGCCAGTTAAGTCCCAATAAATAGTCTTGAAAAAACCCTCTCTTAGGAAGGTAATTGGGTAATGCTTGGAGATCCGCATAGAAAATCTTAATGGGCTACACGTGGATCTTTCATCAATGATTACAACTAGCAAGGCTCTTTGTTCATCTAAGACAGGCAGTACACTTCCACCTGACAGACATGCTTGGCAGGATAAACCCTCGTCTACTTGGAAAGCTAGGTAGACAAGCCATTCCACTCATTTCAAAATCAGGTGAGTTCATTCTTCCATTCTGTTGCCTAGAAAACGACGGTTACCGCCCATTATGTCTACGACCCTGCTCTCATTGGAAACGTGGTATCGTGGTGATTAATTTCAGCTAAGCATTCGTTGACCGCAAGTACCACTACTTGAGAATTTTGCGAGCATGGCATTACGTGTGTTACAATGTATTGAGCAAATAAATAGCTAGTGTCCCACTAGAGGAGGGACATGTGTGCATAGAGAGAGAAAGAGAACTTTTTGTACTTGAACTAAAAGCTAATGAAAATTGAGAGTATCCTTACTCTTTCCAATAGTACACCATTCTAGGTGAAATGGATAACCAAACCTCTCATTTTTCTTGTGTGTTTGCTTATTTGAGAGGACCTACGTACTTCTCCTCTTATGAACCTAGATAGGGCCCATTTAGGTAGGCTTCGATTAGGTGCAGATCTAGATAGAGCAGCTGCGAAGGAGGAGGTTGGAGAGGTGGAGGAGGGTGGTGTAGAGGATGGTGTGCCAATCAAGGGAGTGGTGGATGTAGGAGGTGAGCATATAGATGGGCCAATTGGCCTCCTCCTAGCAGCAGGTGGCCTCAAGCTGGTGGTTTGAGGTTGAGGGCCTTGTAGCAAAGGAGGCTCTTGCAGACAAAGATGTAGAGGAGCTGTGCGATGAGGATGAGGAGGGTCACAACAGTGGCCAAGGAGATGAGGGCGGTGAGGAACTTAGCGACGGTGAGGGAGAGCATGAGGAGGAAAGGTGTGGGGGGAGAAGGTAAGGAAGGTGAGGAGGTAGGTGAAAGTGCCAAATTGTTGGACCCAATGAAAGGGGAAGGTGGAGGTGTAGATAGCAAAGTAGAGGAGCTCCAGAGGGATGGAGAAGTAGGAGAGGGCGATCAAGACGTTGCTCACTTTTTGGTACTGGGGGACGTTCTCCATCGAGTGGAGGGGCTACAGGTCATCGTAGCACTCATCAGCATTACACTGGGACGACGTCGCACTGGCATCCTCATTTGGCTCCCCCTTAGCCTCCTCGTCCCGCTCATTCTCCCTCTCTCCTCCTCTCGCTACTCCTCCCATGCCATCGTTGTCATGGCCGTGGCTGTGATTGCACAAGGAGGGAGGAGATGAGGGATGGGAGGTGGAGGAGGTGAGGGACGGGAGGTGGCATTGTTTTGGAAGAAAAAATAACAAACTTTGGGGTCTTTTAAATTTTTACTTCAAAGTCTTTTTAAGGGTATGCAACTTAATAGCTTGAACTTTATGACATGTATGTCAATACAAAGGGTATATGTGAATATATGAAATTGACAGGGTACATACGTCTTTTTCAAAATTTACAAGGATATATATATATATATATATATATATATATATATATATATATATATATATATATATATTCCTTATTTTTTAGTTGTGTGGGATATAATCATGATTTTCTTGAGATAAATTGTAATGGCCTAAAATCTAGGTTTCAAGTCATTTCAGTGTGGTTCGGGTTATTTCGAACTTGTAGACATGGTTGCGATTTGGTACAAGTACAAGCATCTCTTGAAATATGTCAAAAACACGTATTTTGGATCAACCCCTAATCAAACCTCATCAAAAAGGTATCATATAGCATACCATTGGATTTCTCTTGTTGCAAGTTTTCTAATGACGCTTGTTTCATGTGAATCTGAGGTGCATAGCTCAAGTTATGACCAAAACAAGTTAAAAAGGACCTGAATGTAAGGTGAACTTAACTTAAGGGGTATTTTTGATATTTCACCCCACCAATCTTAACCCTATGCAAAAATTAGGTCTATAAATAAGTACTCTTGGGAGTTGGGTCGTCAGTAGCTCCTAAGGGTCTCTATAACCTAAAGAGAAAGGGAGAAAGAAAGAGTTAGAATTTCATTAGAAAAATCTAATTAGGGTTCACAGGGACCTTTTTATGATAGCAGAAAATGTGGGCTTTCCATCAAAAAATTCACGACGGCGGTGGCAAAACATGTCTAGGGCACGACACATGGTGGTCGCGGGGCACGACAAGGCCATGCATGGCAGCAGGAGAGGTGCAGTGTGCGCGTTTGCGCTGAAGGTGATTGAACGCAGTGCCTGGATGCGCGATGCGTGTTGTTATCAGACGGGCGAGCGGACTTGCACCGGCGATTTGCGTGCGGTTGCGTGGGCCAACCACGTTCCAACATGTGGCACCACGCTGACCATTGACCAGTTGGTTTAGTGACCCCCTCACTTTGTTTCGAGTGGTTCGAGGTCTTCTCAACCTCGGATTTCGACAAATAAGGTACTGTTGGAATCGTCTTGATGCACACTACGCGTTGGTATTGTTTATTTTTGTTTTTGAGTACTGTTTCCCTAGTGAAAAATCAGAAACATTCTTAAGTGATTTCAACCCTATTTTTGGTCTGTATAAACCAGGATTTGTCCTCGGTGTGTACGTGGATTATGTGGTGGGAGTGGCGACTATCCCCAGGTCTTTTGAGCATGATTTGAAGTCACTATGACCATCAAGTGATGTTAGGTAGAGTAGTTTACTCTTCTCTTAATTCTGTCTCATTTCTGGGTAACCATAGGCCCGTCTGTTGAGGTTCTTTGGGTATATCACGATAGTTGGCATGCGTTTACTTATTTGCTTAGTTTGAGACCTTTCTAAAGTTGTATTGTGATTTTTGGGCCCTTGAATGAGAATTAATTGGATTCTATGTGAATAATTAAAAGTTAAGGATCCCATATACCCTTATTATCATATGCATAAAACGAACTCTGATTTATGTGAAATAAGTTTTGTTGTGTTCATTAATTGATAAACAATATGAGATCACTATTATAAATTGGAAACTACTTGTAAACAGATATGCTGGAGGATAACGTGAATGCCTAATAATTATGAAATTAATAAGCATAATGGTTGGTATGGTTGGGTATAATAACTATTAATGATACAATTATTTGGACTTGAGGAATTAAATTAATACAATTTAGTCGGGATTTAGAGTATGGATAATTGGTTTTAACCTGTTACTCGTCGGATTTGGCTATAGCTTTGGTCTCTTTAGATTGGTTCTAGGCTAGTTTAGAGAGTTGCTGGTCTTTTTACGACTCTTTGATCATGCTTAACGGCCAACTGGAATAGTGGGATGCATGGCTCGAGGTTTGGAGTGGTTTCTTTCTTAGTTGGTGGGTGGATCATTGGTTATCTATAGTTCAGTGTGCATAGCACTTGTATGTGTTCATGCTACACGACGTATTTGCCATCCCTTTCTGTAATGACCCTAGGGTGACAGAGTGTGGTGACTCGATGGATATAAGCCATATTCTTGGTTAAGAGGGTGGCTTCTTGGTAAAGAAGTTACACGAGATCGTCTCATGCTCCGATACGTCGATTGTTGGATTGTGAACTGTAATAATGTGGGCTTAAATTCATAAATGAAATTGGATAAGTAAAAATTAATAAATGAAATAACTGATGATACAATGCCGTCTTTGTTTAGTCTTGTCGTTGTAGCCACTTTGTTGTAGTTTTACTTTCCTCAATTTTTATTGGCATGTTTCTCGGGTTCCGTACTTAGGTGTTGCTGAGTAGTTGGGTGTAGCGGCTACTGTTGGCTTGTCTATTGCGGGATTGGGTCCTACTTTAGGAGATGGTCTGTTCTGAGTCAGTGGCTCTTTAGGTTCTTTTTCCGTTGTTAGGCTTTTAATTCCTATCTTTTGGTGATTGTACTAGCACTTAAACACTTGTTACTTTCCTGTTTCTGTGGTGGATTTTTCTTTATATCTTGTCAATACTTTATTTCTTTATTTAATGTATTATGAATGAATATTTGATTATTGATGTTTTATGATTATGTGCTGAGTGACTACGATCTTGTCGTTGGTTGTATTTTTGGTTAGCACACGACGACTCAAATTTCGTCGATTGGTGAGACTCAGATCGTCACGTAAATTATTGTAAATGCAATTCCTTTATAAACTATCTACTTTAAAGCCCCTTTTTACGTGAAGCTTAAGTAGTTTTTCTAATTTGGTTACTTCGAGGTAGGTAGTTTTGCCAAAGTGCATGATGTCATTCGCAAACACAAGAAACACAAGATGAGTTATTGCAACGGCTTCATTGGTGGCCCATGAACGTGCCTTATAACTTGGGGATTTTATGGCAGCTTAGGGTGTAATCCAAAATAGAGGATAAAGGAGAGGTAGTTGGCCCAGGAGGAGAGGGGATATCCTTGGTAAATGCTCTTCTTTCGTAATATTTGCAATGGAGCGAGTGGCCATCAATTAGGATTATCCATCAATGAATTAACAAGAGGAATTTAGGAGGAAAATTAAGTTGGGTAAGTCCAAGATGAACCTTCGATCAAAGGCCATTTTCTGGTCCATCCTAACAAGTATGCACCTCTTTTGATCCTTTCATGTACAGATAGAATGTAAAATCACCTTGGTTGCTACCACAGATCATTTAAATTCTGATGACTATAAAAGATGCATTCTAGTGAGGAGGGCTGATATGATAGAGAACCCTTTTAAATCGGTTGGTTGGCCATGAGTTTTCTATAGGGCGCTTGTGAGGCGAACAGTATACGAGCCCTATGGATCTTCAGTAATCTTCTTAGGAACCAGGATAAGATAAGTAGTCTACAGTTCCTTGGTAATTTTTCCCAATCAAAAGCTTCTCTCTAATCATCTGAACACTCTCATCTGAAGTGTGTCCCAATTGCTTTAAAAGTCCATAAGCCCCTAGACATTTAAGGACCTCAGAGCAGACAAGGTTTCCTTGATTTCCTTTTCATTAGGAATGCTTGCTGCAAGTGTTGCTTCTTTGTTACTGACAGTGTTGGCTTCTTCAAATATGAATAGGGTAACCTCTATTCAAATGGTGGAGGAGAATGGGAAATTGAGGGAGGAAAGAAGAATAATAATAAGAAGAAGAGGGGAAAAGAGTTCTTTTTTTGTGCCCCCAAAAATTAACCCATTGATATCCATGATATTTAGATATTAAATTGTAACGAAATGTACATTGAGGCTATTTTTGTGATGCAGTCCCATGGTTTGGAAACGTGACTGTGACTAAATCTCTCCGCACTTTATCGTCGAAGCCGACTAGGCAACATGGCTACGGAAGAGGGGAGGCAACTTGCATGGAGTAGTGGTCAAAAAGAATAAAAAAGAATAGATTGAGAATCTTGGAAATAAATGCTACTCATACGAAAAGAAGATAATCGTGGAAATTAATGAGTTGTGGTTGGTAGGTGTATCTAACTCAAGACAACCTAGAAGCGTGACAGGGATGGGGTGGATTTAGGCTTAGGCAAGAAGATTTTTGTTGAGAGATAGTAAGGTATTGGTTGGTAGGTGAGTTGAGTTAATCTAGCGTCGAGTCAAGGAAAGTTAATTTGATGTAAAATTACAACAACAATCAAGTTTTTTCTCACACTAAGTGGGGTCGATTATATGGATTTTTTGCCTCTACACAGATCGATTTTCAACCATTTTAGGACTTAAATTAAAGTAATTGAGGTCATACTTAATAGTTTCCTTCCAAAACTTGTTTGGTCTTCCTCGTTACCTCTCAGTGGGTTCAACCTTCAACTTCTTGCATCTCCTAACCGAAGCATCTAGTGGCCTTCTTTGTAAATGTTCAAACCATCTTAGACGGACCTCTCTCATTTTATCCTCTATCGGTGCCACCTTAACCCTGATTCTAATAAACTCATTTGAAATACGGTCCTTTCTTGTATGACCACACATCCATCTTAACATTTTCATCTCTGCCACAGACATCTTCTGTACATGCCTATAGTTTATAGTCCAGCATTCAGAATCGTACAACATGGCTGATCTTACCACAGCTCGATAGTATTTTCCTTTGACTTTTAAAGGAACCCTCTTATCACAGAGAATACCAGAAGTATCCCTCCATTTCAACTACCCTGCATTAATTTTATGTGTAACATCTCTATCAATTCCACCATCATGTTGGAAAATGGATCCCAAGTACTTAAAAATATCTTTCATTGGAATACACTCTTCTCCAATTTTTACATCAATCCCTTCATTGTTCCCTCTACTACTAAACTTGCATTTTATATACTCAGTCTTCGTCCTAGTTATGCGTAATCCTTTATCTTCCAGGGCTTCTCTCCAAAGTTCAAGTTTTTTTTTCACTTCATCTGTCTCATCAACCAACATAATGTCATCAGCAAAAAGCATACACCAAGGCACCTCAACTTGGATATGCTTCGTCAACTCATCCATGACCAAGGCAAAAAGATAAGGGTTTAAAGTCGAACCTTGATGCAGACCAATGGTAATATCAAAGTAGTCTGTCAAATCATCCTTAGTCTTTACACAAGTTGCTGCTCCATAGTACATATCCTTTATGAGGTTAATATATATAACTGGTACTTGTCTCTTCTCCAAAATTCTCCATAAGATATCTCTTGGGACAGAATCATAAGCCTTCTCCAAATTAATAAAAATCATATGTAAATCCTTTTTCTTCACTTTGTTTGTCTCCATCATGTCTCAAGAGATGTATTGCCTTAATAGTAGACCTGCCTGGCATAAAGCTAAATTGATTTTCAGTTCACATAGAGACTTGCCTCACCCTTCTTTCAATTATTCTTTCCCAAAGTTTCATCATATGACTCATCAACTTAATACCTCTATAGTTGGAACAATCTTGTATATCACCCTTGTTCTTGTATAAAGGTACCACAAAACTTTTCCTTCATTCCTCTGGCATCTTCTTGCCTTTCCACATAGTATTAAATAAATTTGTGAGCCAAGTTATACATCGTTCTCCCGTCATTCTCCAAACGTCTATAGGAATATCATCAGGCCTAACAACCCTCCCACTTTTTATCATCTTCAAAAGCCTCCTCTACTTCTTTCTTTTGTATCCTTCGATAACATGCTTGATTCACATACTTTTCTGAGTTAACTAACTCCCCTAAGATGATATCATTCTTTTGTTTTTCATTAAATAGCTTATGAAAATATCTTTTCCATCTTATCTTTATATCCTCACTAGCTATAAGTACCTTTCCTTCTTCATCCTTGATGCATCTTACATGAGTAAGGTCCTTTGCTTTCCTCTCTCTTGCTTTAGCTAGCTTGAAAATATCTTTTTCATTTTCTTTAGAATCAAGTTTCTTATAAAAATGCTCCCAAGCTTTTGCTTTTGCTTCACTAACTATTTTCTTTGCTTCTTTCTTTGCTCTTTTGTAGTTTTCCATATTTTCATCGGTCTTATCTCGATATAAGACTTTAAAGCAGGTTCTTTTAATTTTAAGCTTATCCTGCACTTCCTCACTCCACCACCAAGCCTCCTTTTGTCCTGGAACACCTCCTTTAGACACGCCTAACACCTCCTTTGCCACCTTCCTAATACAGTTTGCCATATTTAACCACATTTCATCAGCACTACCATCAAGATCCCAAGCCTTTTGTTGTATCATCTTCTCTTTAAATCTCACTTATTCTTTCTTAAGATTCCACCATTTAATTTTCAAATTTTTAGACACTAATTTTCTCTTCTTTGCCTTCTTCAAATGAACATCCAACACCAAAAGACGATGTTGAGCAGTTAAACTCTCCCCTGGAATAATCTTGCAATCTTTACAAGATAAACGATCTCTTCTTCTCAAAGCAAAGTAATCGATCTGCATTCTTGTTAAGCCACTTTTATAGGTAATCAAATGCTCTTCCCGTTTTTGAAGAAAGTATTTGCTATGAAAAGATCATAAGCCATAGCAAAATCAAGGAACGTCTTCCCTTCATTCCTAACACCAAAATCATGATTTCCATGCACTCCTGCATACTCTAAAGTACCTTCTCCCACATGCCCATTTAAATCTCCACCCAAGCAAATCATTTCTGTCTGTGGGATTCCTTGAATTATCATATCAAGCTCTCCCCAAAATTTATTCTTTATTCTTTCCTCTACACCAACTTGAGGTGCATAAACTGAAATGACATTCAAGATCTCTTCTTCTAAGATTAATTTTATCAAAATAATTCGATTACCCAATCTCTTAACCTTAACCACGTTCTCTTTCAAATCATTATGAATTATAATGCCCACGCCGTTTTTACCTTTGTCCCTTCCTGAATACCAAAGTTTAAAACCTGTTCTCTCGATTTCCTTTGCTTTTTCACCAATCCACTTAGTCTCTTGAAGGTAAAGAATTTGAATCATTCTCCTTACCATTGTATCCACAATCTCCATGAGCTTGCTGGTCAAAGTACCAATATTCCAACTATCGAATCTCAGCATTCTTTGTGACACACTTCGATGACGAAGTGGTGGAACTAGCTTCTTTACTCGAATGCGTTCCTCATGCGAGAACCCTTGCTCATTTTGGACTACATCCGGGCGGTGATGTAGCAGAACTAACTTCCTTACTCGCATGCGTTCCTCATGCAAGAACCCTTGCTCATTTTGGATTACATCTGGGCGGCGATGTAGCGGAATTAACTTCTTTACTCGCATGCGTCCCTCATGTGAGAACCCTTGCTCATTTATCACTACACCCGGGCGTCGATGCAGTGCGTCTCAAGTAGGGAACGCCCCAACGAAATTAGTGTGTTTGCTAGAATCCATGATTAAAGATCCGACAAATTTTACGCTGACTGTCGGCTACCTAACGCAATCCTTCTCCTTTACTCGGGCTTGGGATCGGCAATGAAAAGGTACACGAACCTTAACATAGGTGGAATTAATTTGATGTAAAATTATTTTATTTTTTTTGTGAAATAATTTTAATTTTAAATATTTAAAACGTTAAAATTCATTTATTCTGTCATTAGTTTTCTATTCTTCTATTTATTTCATGAATATAATTCTCTTACCAAACACCACATTTCTGGAGGCATTGTAGCAAAAAAATTAGACAAATTGAGATTACTCTCTTCAATAGGTTGTTGAGGTGGAGGCATTTTAGGGGGGTGGGGGCTTCGATGACACCACCTAAACAAATGTGACCTATAGGGATTACATAAATGGCTTAATTGTCGATGAATGTGACATTTATGATTTAAGGGCTTGCTTGAATTGAGGAATAGGTATGCCAAACTAAGTTTTTTAGGGGAGAACAAGAGGTGAGGGTCTTTCTAGTTTGATTCTTGGATGGAGGTGGAATGGTAGGTAAAGGAAGTTACACTATTTCTATTTGGATAGAGGAATAAGGATGGAAGAAGGATAGAAATTGGTAGTTAATGAGGTGGAATAAAGTATTAACCTCCTAAATCCACCCTTATTGCAAGGGGGAGATGGGAGAGGCTAATTATGGAATAGCTCACCTTAACTTAGAAGTGTTAGTTTGGATAGGTTTTCCTTGCAAAAGGTGGGAAAGCTTGGAAACTTTTCCATACCAAATGAGCCCTAAAAGCATTCTAATGCAGCAAAATCAAATATACATGATGGATCAAATTGATCTTACAGAAGCTACAAAAAGGTTAGAAGCTAAGTATTGTATAGCTCCTTGCACAACTGAAGGGACCAACTCAATTGAAGATTTATATTTGTTCTTGTCACCAAGATTGTTAGTGGTCTTCAAACAACAAATGAAGATTAATACGAGATGTTTGGTTGATTGAGGAATATGCAAGTAAACATAAAACTAAAGTAGATCCTTTGCTAGGTTCATACTATCATTGCCTAGTAATACATTTTTCAGGAGAAGATGATCTCCATACATACTATAATTTGAGAGGTCACCGACTTGAGGATTCATCAAGTTGCATTGTGATGTGAGGCTTGATGCTTTATTCTTATAAAATAATTACAATACATACAGATGTTTACTACTATATCTCCTCTATCTATGGTCTCCGTAATCAACTTGTGTTAGAGTTGTCTTCCCCATGTTTTGCCGTAGTTACGCTTCCTAATCGTTAAAGTCAAGCTATTTTATAGTCATTTTCTTTTTTGAAACATGGGTCTTGATTGATTTTACATTGTATCATATGGAGCACATGCATGGCAATTTAAGTGTCGGCATTGTTCTTTTCCTTAAATCGTAGATCATGATTGGGCACAAGTGATGTGAGATTCCAAATATGATACTACTACGAAAATTATGAAATTGAGTAGTAGGAGAAGTGGTTAATTACTATTTGATAACTTAAGCAGTGAGATATAAAAAGATCAACAAAAATTGATCTTAACAACTTGTTAGATATAGGTCTAATAAACTCACATCAACTACCTAAAATGCTCAAGTTTGACTTGTCAAGCAGTAATTCACAATCTTGTATAACCCATTACTCAATTTCATGAGTTTTTCATGTGAGATTAGTTTTAAGGTCTCATACATACCGACAGAGAAACTATTTGAGTATGATTAAAACCAATGTCCGAATGCCAACCATAATGGCTACTCCAAGGGTGTGGATTGAATGAATAGTATTCTGGTGCCTTGAATATCAAATGTTAATGAAGTGGATGGATGATTGAGTGTTGAGTTTGCACCTTCCAACAATTATAGTTTAGGGTTGATTGGAATTAGGAGCTACTCATTCAAACCTAGCTCGCGATTTGACCTTTTAGGTCTAATTTTGATTTGTGTTTGAAATTTTCCGAACATAAGTTGACATGGGGCAATGGATCCAAAGGAATCTTCCATGTTAGACACTATTAAGGGTAAGAAATTGGCATGCCTACATCCTTAATGACTAGTTCAAGACAAAATTTCCTCATCTAGCTTTTATTAATTTTGTTTTCCGATCTCAGACAAGATTTCTTTAAAAAAATTCTAGCATTGCCATTTATTCTATAGAAAGTCTGGCTTCTTGGAGATAAAAGTCTCCTGAGTAGGCTTCGATGTTGAACTCTTCTTATATTGATTGTTAAAATCAAGTGAATGAAAGTGGAAGTTGAACTTTGAACCCTACAACATTATGCATCAATCTTAGAGGTGGCTATAGTATCTTTGTCCAATGGTAATAAGACTTGACATTAAACCTTTTGAAAGCTTGAAACTGAAGCCAAATTTGAGATGTTTTTATGCAATTGTCTAATCAACAAAGTGGTGAATCAACACCTAAACTATAATAGTATGATAAGAAGAAAAATAAATATCACATATTACGGTTAATCATTGTAAACATAACAAATTTTGATGCAATTTTCTCAATTTCAATATGTTTCCATCCTCAATAAGCCTAAAGGCATATCAGGATTTTTTTTCCTAATTGTGATATATTACCACTTTTACCAAGCTTGAAAAGCACTACCCTTCTATGGAGAGCTACTTCCTATCGGTGTGATGCTCTTTGCAAACATGCCATTAATAGCTAGCCTCCTAATGATATCAGGTTGTATGAGATCTAATTCCATGCATGGTTGTCTTTTCCTAGTTGTGGAGATTGTCATTTTGATGGTGATTAATGGAATTTGATATGCGTAAAAGTTTGAACTAGAAACCAGTTGTTACACTTGAGTAAAAATCTGTCAATTAGATAATTTTTATTGAAATTCAAAGTGAATCTCAGGTCAAACACAGGGAAGTAAACCTTTGATAAAAAATCGTGTTGGAATTATTATCATGAAAGCAGATTAGCTGGTTGAAATTACTCTACACTAGCTATTCTACTTAAAGAATAATTAATAGAAGAGAGATAGAATAATATAAATAAAGAGAAAATAGGGAGAGAATAACAAATGTTTCATAGCCATAGCATCATGTTCATTACATCTACTTGCTACGTTAGAAAATTGTAACTCTACACTAGAAAGCGATGAAAAGAGAAGGGGGTGAGAAGTTATCATCGTCGACGGCTGCCTAGAGGATAAGCCGCGTTGATGGAGTGCCTAGATGTTGGACGAAGGAAGACAAAGTTGGAGGACGGAGGACGGAACATGGCAACGTGGCAGAGGGATCCGCTTCTCGAACGACGGTGAGAGGATAACCGCAGGATGCTCCATTAAGGGGGTGAGAAGATGAAAAATTATTTTACTCTAGCTCTAATGGAGTATCCTGGGTATGGGACCAACTCGTAGAGCTTTGGAGGGGATGAGAGAAGAAGAGAAGGGATGAGAAAATGTGTAGGAGGGGTAGGCAATTTACAGGTGTAGTCATGGGGGCAAAAGGGTCTTTTTATGGCTTAAAAATTAATATTAGGGTTTTTAGTGACGTTTGTGAGCGTCACTAAAGACCTACGTCCTTAAAGCACGCGTGCATCCTTGTCTCTTCATCTTCAGCCGTTCCTGCATGTCTTCAAGCATTTCACAAGCGAGCATACGATCACCAAAAAATCTCGAATGAATGGCCATGATCGCACCTCGCCTTGCGCTGTTGAGAGGGCGCGCGTCAGATCACGCATCCATCAGGGTGTCATTACACACCTATGTGCACTCGCCCATCCGCGTTGCCACGTCGTCACTGCCATAGTTGCTCGATGAAGATCGTGCGGTTGAATTTTGCCACACTCGCCTGCGTCTTCAATTTGAGGCGTGCAAAGTTTGATCCTGCGACCTCTATCTTCGCAAACGACGCTCGACTGCTGCGCCAAGCCTTCAGTTGTGTCTCGTTTATGTTTTAAGGCTGGTGCACTCACGACTCTTGGATATCGATCCAACGATTGAGATGGTGCAGCCTTAACTGAGGGAGGTGATAACTCTACATCTAATGATGATAATTCCATCAACTGGGGTTAGTTTTGAGGATATATGTGCGTTAATGATATACCATAATGGGTTTGGGAGCATTCCATACAGGATAAATTAAAATTTCTTATAATCAATGTTTAATGGCCGTATGTACAAGTGTGTATTGAAATAAGCATCAAATGAGCAATCGGACCGCATGGATGTATTTAGAACGACGAACTGAGTCCAACAGATTCAAAATCGCTCAAATTTGACATCCGGAGCTCCCTCAACAAGTCCAAGAGGTCTGGCCATTGATCTAATGATTAATGGCCCACAGGCAGCCACGTGGCAGCATCCGACGCACCCTCATCCGCATGCTCTTGTGACCTCAGCTTCAGATCTTAACCGTTGGATTTCCATCCAACGGTCGACACCTCCCCATGCCCAACCTTGCGTCTACATAAACCAGCAGAGGCAGCACAGCGGTCCGCACCTCATCCATGGGCAAAGTGTTCTCGTTCGAGCTGCGGCGAGGCTCCAATTGGTAGTAGGAGCACGCGTGGACGAAATTCGACAACTGATGCGGAAGTCGACGGCGAGGATCATGCCATGCAACGCAATGGATGCGCGCGGATGCGCTTGGGCGAGAACATGCGCGATCCGCAACGTGCGCCCACGCGAAACTCAACCGTTCGATCTTTGATCGGACGACCCACAGCGCGAGCACACGGATCGTGGGGCGTGGCTTGAGAAGAAGAAGAACGCGTGCTTCAATGGACCGGCGGGAGGGTTTCAGCGATGTTTTTGGAAGAGGTTTAGCTACGTCGTGGACGTTGCTAAACCCCCTTACCTCAATTAGAAGCCCTTTTCTCTTATTTAAACCCCCTTCAACCACCCCATTGAAGGCATTGAATGACACACACCTTCCACCTTACTCCTAGCTCCTTCTTAGCTTCACCAAGCATACTTTACACTCACCGAAGTTGTCAAGCCATCGACAGAGCCCTTCTCCACTGCCGTGACCGCCTTGCCTTCTCCTCTCTCTCTCTTTACCCTAGTTTCATATTGCTTTTGTTTAAGCTTTTAGCTATTGTTGTATTTGCAAACAAATTCTAGTTGCATGCTAAATGTTAATGTTGATGTTGTTTCTTATATAGCTCTCATCTTGTTTGAATGAATATCGTGATTTAAAGACAAATGCTAACCCTACTCTCTCTCTCTCTCTCTCTTTCTCGTTTTCTTGTAAGCAAACCAAACTTCATGTGACAACTAAAGTAACAAAGTAATACGATTTCACGCCTCCTCGTGTTCAACACTTGGACTCACCAAATCCAATCTTTAATTAAAATCGACGTTGCGAACGCATGTTATAACGACACAATTGAATAATCACGTCCCGCGCACGTCAGTTTTTGATGCCGTTGCTGGGGAGGCAACTAATTTGTTTTGTTGCTTTCATCCCGAATTTGTATTTACATCGTCTAACTTATTTTTCTCCCTTTATTAATTGATTGTAGGAACTCGATGCATGGGCGGCGAAGGAGCGCGATTTGCGACGGTAGAGATGGAGTAAAGTGCGGCGAAGACCAGTTGTGAGTATCATTCCACCCTTTGGTTGTTTGCGTGCTTAAGAAAAAGAAAAATACAAAAAAATATAGATAAAAAATTGGCGTGGTGAATGACTACGTGACCCACCTCTCAGATTCATCACCCAATAAATAAAAAACCCTAACATTCTTAAGGAGATAATCTTTTCGAGTGTTCTTTTTTTTCTTTTGAGTGGTGTTTGCGAAGCCACCGTGATTTAACTTGGGTCGCACCACTCATCATAACTAAAAACAACTCACTTGGTAGTATTGCATGAACACTAGGGTGAACTCATTAGGGTTTCTTTTCTAGGAAATCGACTTTTGCTCGTTGTGTGCAAAACTTTGTGTGCCCACTTGAACCGTGTCTGAAAACACTAAGGAACTTCAACTCTAAAAGGCACTAAAGTAAGAACAAACATTAAAAGACACCACATCTTAAAATCCTTGCTTGAGAACCATGTCTTGTTAATTGCACACACGGTTAAATCGATTAACTAAGAGGCACAACCCCAATCAGCGCCTCATCACATATCTTGAGCATAAGCACTAGCCTAGCCCCTCATTAAAATGAAGTAGACGTGCCCTAGGCAAGATTGGTTTAAGTTTTGGAGGTGTGATTTGGTTTGCTGGGCATTTGGCCTTCATTTCCTTTGTAGAATCTGGTGTCTAGGTTGCGGGGAAGTGTCAAACAACCGCGGTTGTGGGGTCTACGGAATCGGCAGCGAAATCCAAAGGAAGAACCTTCTCCTCAATCCCCTCGTAATCAACCTGGCTAGATTAACATTCGGAAGGGCGGTTAAGTGCTTACAGGCTTGATCATTCCCTCTGAGTCTTTTAGGTCACCTAAGATATACACTGTAAGGATTAGACTTGTCTGCTTGTTTGTGCACACACTTCTCGCATTTGTTTCTCTCCGCATCCCTCTCCGTTCTTCCCTAGTGTATGAACGGGAGACAATTACTACATCCTGAGTTGTTTGTTTTAGATAGGGAAATCAGGATGAGACTTAATTTTACACAAGAAATGGCTGAACCAAGAATTGATGAGGTTGAGGACCAACCCCCACCCAATGCTATAGCCATCATTCTGGCCCAGATCTCTGCCAACCACCGCTAACAGCAACAAAAAATCCAAACTATCATGCAAGCCATACACAGATTGCAAAACCCTCAAGGACAACCCCTATTGAACCCACCTAACCTGCCACAACCTCCGGTGGGCCAACCTACGCCCCTCTGCGACTTTTACGATCTGTTTGCTATTCGGATCGAACCCCATCTTAGGGTCCCTGAAGGGGGAGATGATTTTGAACTGAAACCTAATGCCCTAAGCCTGATTCAAAGCCACTTTCATGGGAGCTCAAATGAGGACCTTTTCCAACACCTATAGGACCTTGACCGGATCACTCGAATTGTGAAACCTAGGAATATCAGCTTAGATATTGTTTTGATTAAGATGTTCCCTTTCTCCCTAAAAGACAAGGAATCTCACTGGCTTAGAACCTTAGGAGACCCATCTCCACATGAGGGAAACTGAGGCATGCATTTTTGAAGAGAAATTTCCCCATTGGTAAGACTAATGCCCTTAGAAGAGCCATTACCACATTTACACTATAAGGTGGGGAACAATTCTATGAGACGTGGGAACGATTTAATGAATTATTGAGGAAATGCCCACATCATGAGGTTCCAAGGTTGCAATTGACCCAGATCTTCTTCCACGGTTTGGACAGCAACCTTATGAACTTTGTTGATGCCTCATGTGGAGGTAACTTTTTGAACAAAGATGAGGAGAGCTCATTTGAACTCTTTGAGCCCATGAGTGAGAATTCGCTCAACAATGCTTCCATGACTCAGTTTAATAGATCCAGTTAACCTTGTGGTGGGATCTATGAGGTGTAAGCAAATTCTGGAATGGTTGACATGGACATTGATTAGCTCATATTTGTGGGCTATTTAAATGTGTAAATGCCTAGATATTAAGATATCCTTAACATTTAGCTAGCATATATTAGGATATAAATTACTTCATAGTTTTTTTAGCTTAATTGCATAATTCATTTATTGCATGCATTTAGAATTAACTTAGAATTGCATGCATTTGATTAGTTAATCAATTAGGTGAATTACTTGCATTGTTTTAATTTAATATAGAAGTTAAGGGTTTGTGCATAAATAATCATAATATTTTATTATTTTCTTATTCTCTTCCTCCACAGGTAATGGCTACTTCTCCTCATGCACCCATTCACGCACAGCTGCAGGCATTCATTGGCCATGAAGAGGATTTGATCCCGCCTCTTTGTTTTCAAATTCATCACTTGCAGCTACAAAGGGAGGAGGAGACGACCATGCACGGGAGGCACCGCCCCACTCCACCACCATGTACTCCACTCCACCACCGTGGTCTCCAAGGCTGAGCTCCACCATACCGTGGGCCGGTGAGGTAACAGCTCGCCGCGCCAAGCTGGTGGACTCGTGCCAACACTGTGAGCATGTGTCCCCAATGGCCACACATCCATCACCGTGCTTCACCAGAATCAACATCACCACCCTCACCGCCATCCCCAGCAACCACCACCGCAGCCGCCGCAACTCCACGCCTTGCATCTTCATCTCCCCCGTCAGTTAAGACGTCCGGGAAGTTTCCTGGACGTTTGAAGCTCGGCCCCATATCTTCTTTCTTCTTCCTGTGTTTCTCTTCACCTTAAAAACAAACCCAATGCCACGCCATCCCCACGTGCAGCAGCAGACACCTCCAACTTCACGTTGCGCGCGACCATCCAGGTCACCACTCCACGCGCAGCTGCAGCGTGCACAAGCCAGCAGTGCGCCATTGCCGCACCTACGTGCACTGAGAGCACGCCTCCACCGCACGTAGGCACGCGAAGCCCTCAACGCTGCACTCCCTAGCCATTCTCGCAGTAGCGCCCGCAGCAGCAGCACCATGCACGCCCCCTTGCTGCGCCTCCATTACACCCGTAGCAGAGCTGCACCATTGCCCGTAGCAGTAGCACCGTGCGTGCCTCCAGTTGCATCTTCGTAGCACGCATCACGCCCTCAGTGCTGCGCCCCCCGCTGTGCCTCCGCCAGCCTTCAGTAGTGCGCTTGGTCGCACATCAGCTGCACATGCCCTTTCCTCTCCGTGTGCACCTCTAGTAGCCATGCGTGCGTGCGCGCCCTTCAACAACTCTACTTCCACGCACAGAGTAGTAGCGACAGCCACCGCTGCCGCTTCTCTCCTCCGTTTGGTCGGCCCAGGCCACCTCGCAATGCGTCGCCACCACTGCCGTGAAGCCCTTGCTCCACTTGACCTCCGGTGAGTTCCTCCCCTCTGGCCATCCCTTGCTACGTGCACACGCCTAACGGGAAGCCATTCCCCTGTTTTGCTATAGTAAATGGGGTATTAGTTATTACATTTACATGCCATTAAGAACTTCATTTTTTTAATTAAATATTAGAGGATATATTGTTGCATTTGCTAGGCTACCCCTCTACTCTTCTCTATTTATCTTGCATTCTTTTTATATCTCTCCCTCCATCTTATTAGTCTCACCTAAGTTAAATGTTATACCATATTAGTGAGCAAATGTCTGGCAGTGATAGATTTACAAGAGGGGATTTTTGTTTTATGAATATTTTATTATGTTAAATTTATAATCATATCCTTCATCTTTCTCATAAATATGATTTCAATTTTATCTCACATTGATTTCTTAATCTAAAGGGGATTTTAGCTAGATTTTTGGGAGAAGCAAATAGTGAACATTTGATTTTAATAGTAGCAAGTTTTAAATATGCTATTGCCTCCCTGTGTATATGATCCGCTCTTAATTGAGTGGTTATTTTTATTATTTTGATTAGTGATTTTCCACCACTGGCATACTACAACACGACATTCTTTATGTGAAACAACGAAAACGAAAATCTCCTTATCAGACATTATAGCAAAAAAGTTGGATCGAGTTGAATTGGTGGACAAAAAGATCGATGAGCTGCTAAACGAGACCAGGAACCCGCTACAGACCCTCTCTCTAGCAAAGGAAGCTCACAATGTAAACTTAGTGCAGCCAATGAGCCAAATGCACCACAAACAACCCTTGACCATATTCCAGGGAGGGACCTTTTCTCCCTTAACCCCTGATTACTCACTTCCCTCCCCCTCGGCGCCTTATATCTTTAAAGACGTCAAAGCTATCCAAGGTTATTCCAAATCTGACCCCTTCTTCAACACCTACAATGCCGGATGGCATAATCACCCGAAGTTCGCCTAGACGAACCAAAAATCGAACCAATTCTAGAACTAACCCAGGCCAAATCCCCCCTCCTATAAGCAAGGCCCACTGGTTAGATCACCATATAATCAGAATATGGCAGCCCCTCCCCCTCAAAACCAAATGGGCACATTGATAAAAATGATGGATGACATGAATCAAAAACACCAGGAAGAAATGGCCTTAGTGAAGGGACAGTTGAGCCAGCTGTTGGATTGTAAACAACAGGGGTCGCTTCCTTCTTAGCCACAATCGAACTCGCGAAATGTGATTAACAGAGGCCCCAATTTACTAGGATTCCAAGCCAATCCTGAACATGCCCACATGGTCCAGCAAGCCCCGCAAACACCCCTTGGGTTTGGTGCTCCTCCTTCTCAAGGATCTACCCATGGTCCCAACGCTTCTGCCAACGTGGTAACCCTGAGAAGTGACACTAAAACCCGAGACCCCAAATGGCCAACCCCTCCCGTGACCTCACCTCCTGAGATACCTGAGTTTAAGGGTGAGCAGGAGGAACCCAAGGACATGGAGACTGACCCAATTCAAACCCAAACACCATACACTGAGGCCTTGGAAAAAAGGAAGAAAAAGAAAACTATAGTTGAGAATAAGGAGCTATTGGAGATTTTCAAACAAGTTCAGATTCATATTCCACTCCTCGAAGTAATTAAACACATCCCGGCTTACGCTAAGTTCTTGAAGGATGTTTGTACGTCGAAGCATAAGCCAAAAACCCAAGCACCTAGGAAGATAGTGCTCTCAGAACAAGCTAGTTAGTGATATTGAGCAGCCTGCCTCCCAAACGAACTGACTCAGGAGCGCCCCTGATTTCTTGTAATATCAGGAACATGACATTTGATAGAGTGCTCTTGGACTTAGGTGCTTCGATCAACCTCATCCCGACGACTCTGTATCACCAGTTTGGATTTGGAGAATTGAAACCTTCACCTGTGGCCATCCAAGTGGCTGATAGATTTGTGAAAACCTCGAAGGGGGTAGTCGAGGACGTGATTGTTTGGGTCAAGGACTTCTACTTCCTGGTCGACTTTTTGGTTCTCGATATGGAAGTCCCCGAACAACTACAAAACACACCTATCATCCTGGGCAGACCCTTCTTAGGTACAGCTAAAGCGAACATTGATTGTGACATGGGTTGTATGGAAATCACCTTTGGAGACAAGAAGATGCAATTGGATATCTTCAAGGCAGCCAAGTCTTTTGATTGTGATTGGATTGAGGAGCACGATCTCGTGGAACCTCTGGTTGAAGAATGCCTCACTCTCAGCTCGTCAGCAGACCATCTAATTCAACCGGCCAATGACTATCTTGACCTATCCCAGCCTGTGGAGATTGACATTTACAGAGTTGATTGCCTTTCACAACTATCATTTGAGGAGATTGATGTTGATTAACTCCCACCTTTCCTTTACCCGTCGAATGTTGTCCCACCTGCACCCGAATTGAAGCCTTTGCCCGATAATCTCAAGTATGTCTTCCTTGGACCTGACCAGACCTTCCCTATGATTATCAATGCCCATTTAACTAGGGAACAAGAGCGTAGGTTGACTGCAATCCTCTATGAACATCGGGCAGCAATCGGATGGACAATTTCCGACTTGAGGGGAATTATCCCCATCTATTGCACTCACAAGATCTATTTGGAAGATGGGGCTTGACCTTCTTGCCAGATGCAGAGACAATTGAACCTGAATATGCGAGAGGTTGTTAGAAAAGAGATAATCAAGTGGCTTGACGCAGATATCATTTACCTAATTCCGATAGCCCCTCGGTGTGCCCTACTCAAGTGGTACCCAAGAAAGCCGGGCTCACCGTTGTCACCAATGATCAGGGCGAATACATCCCCACCCGTACCGCTACTGCATGGCGGGTGTGCATCGACTTTAGGAAGCTTAATGAGGCCACCAAGAAAGATCATTTCCCTCTACCATTCATTGACCAGATTCTCAAGCGATTGGCAGGGCATAAATATTTTTGTTTCCTGGATGGATATTCAAGATACAACCAAGTTGCTATTGCACCGGAAGATCAAGAGAAGATCACATTCACTTGTCCGTATGGCACGTTCGCATTCTGTCGTATGCCATTTGGATTATGCAATGCACTTGCTACCTTTCAGCGTTGCATGCTAGCCATCTTTTTAGAGATGGTGGGTGAATACCTGGTGGTCTTTATGGATGATTTCTCCATGTTCGGGAATTCATTCGACCGTTGTCTTAGCAATTTGGAGAAGATCCTGAAGTGATGTATTGAGGTCAACCTAGTTTTAAGCTGGGAAAAGAGCCATTTCATGGTTCAGGAAGGGATTGTCCTCGGTCACATCGTCTCGCATAGGGGCATTGAAGTAGATCGAGCTAAGGTTGATCTAATTTCTAAACTTCCACCTCCTAGCTCGGTTCGACAAATCCGATCTTTCCTAAGACATGTTGGCTTCTATAGAAGGTTCATTAAAGATTGCTCCAAACTCTCTAAACCCTTGACTGACCTTTTAGCCAACGATGCCCCTTTTCACATGACACCTAATTGCATCAAGGCTTATAACACTCTTAGGGAAACAGTCTCCACTGTGCCTGTATTACAACCCCCGGACTGGTCCCAAGACTTTGAGATTATGTGTAATGCATCAGATTTTGCCATCGGCGCAGTTCTAGGACAAAGAAGAGAAAAGAAACCCGTGGTGATCTACTACGTGAGCAAGACGTTGGATGAGGCTCAACGGAATTATATTGTCACAGAAAAAGAACTGCTCGCCATAGTTTTTGGGTTAGAAAAGTTCCGATCATATCTTTTGGGATCCCACGTGACGATTTACACTGACCACTCGGCTATCCGGCATTTGTTGGCCAAAAAGAATGCTAAACCCAGGCTTATCAGATGGATCCTACTTTTGCAGGAATTTGATGTAGAAATACGTGACAAAGCAAGGTCCAAGAACATCGCAGCCGATCACCTTCCAGACTCCACCTAGACCACATCAGACCATCATTACCCTTGACCGACACCTTTCCTGATGAACAACTTTTAGCTGTGCAAGGAAGAAAGCTACCTTGGTATGCAGACTTCGTCAACTTTTTGGTGGTAGGACATGCTCCGCACAGCTGATCCAGACAGCAATGAAATAAGTTCTTGGCTGAAGCTAAGCACTATTTTTGGGATAATCCCATACTGTTTAGACTCTATGCCCACCAGATCATTAGGAGGTGTATTCCTGAGGAAGAAGTCCAAAGTGTGCTATCCTTTTGTCATAACCAAGCTTGCGGTGGCCACTTTTCGAAGAAGAAAACGGCTGCAAAGGTTTTGCAGTTCGGATTTTACTAGCCCTCCTTATTCAAGGACGCACACATCTTCGCTAAGACTTGCTCTCGCTGCCAGACATTAGGGACTATGACCAGAAAGGACATGATGCCCCTCCAGCCCATTCTGATTGTCGAAATCTTTGATGTTTGGGACATCGATTTTATGGGTCCCTTCCCACCATCCAACTGCTTTGAGTACATATTGGTCTCTGTAGACTACGTCTCGAAATGGATCGAAGTCGTCGCCACTTGAAGATGTGATCATAAGGCTGTCATGAACTTTATTAAGCAAAACATCTTCTCTCGGTTTGGGATACCGAAAGCCCTGATCAGTGATGGTGGGAGTCACTTTATTCATGCCCAATTCCGTGCCTTGCTTAGAAAATACGGGGTTACTCACCGTATTGTCTCTTCGTATCACCTGCAAACAAATGGGCAAATTGAGGTCTCCAATAGGCAGATCAAGAATATTTTGCAAAAGACTGTGAGACCTGACCGGAAGGATTGGTCTACACGACTGGATGATGCCCTTTGGGCATACATGACCGCTTTTAAGACCCTGATAGGCATGCCGCCTTATCGCCTGGTCTTTGGCAAAGCTTGCCACCTTTCGGTTGAGTTAGAACATCGGGTTTACTAGGCTGTTAAGCTGTGCAACATGGATTCTCAGTTAGCTGAAGCACAGAGGACACTCCAACTCTCCGAGCTCGAGGAAATCCGTCGGGACGCATATGAGAACAATCGACTTTACAAAGAAAAGATAAAAGCCATCCACGATCGACACATTCATAGGAAAACCTTTGAGCCCAACCAGCAAGTTTGGCTTTTTGATGCTTGACTAAAACTTTTCCCCGGTAAGTTGAGATCAAAGTGGACAGGACCATATCAGGTGGTCAAACCTTATCCCAATGGGGCGATTGAAATTGTAGATCCTAACACTGGGCAAATCTTCACCGTAAACGGTTAGAGATTAAAACATTTTCTTGCCCAGGTTCCCCCAAAGGAAGTTGTCACCCTCATTGAGGGTTGACACAAAGCCTCACCCAACTGGAGGCAATAAACTCAGCGCTTCCTGGGAGGCAACGCAGAAGATTCAGACTGATCAGGAACATGACAATACTTAGGTGATTTCTTTCTGTACCCTATTTGCATCCATTTATTTGCCAATGAGGACATTGTCCAACTTAAGCATGGGGTGGTGGTAACTCGCATTCTCTGAGTTTATATTATCAGCCCGAATTATATAATAAATAAATTAAAAGAAAATTAGGAAGGAGAACTTAGGCATTAAGAGCTTGTCAACTGTAGGAAATAATACGAGAAGAACCTGGACACCTAGACTTTTCAGACCTTCAGGCTTAATCAGCCCAGGTGTCCAGTAAAATACGGATTTAACCTCGAATCCTCGCAACCTCAATTTACTGTAATTCACCAATAAAGTAGGGTGATAAGTATATGACTTATCAACCCGCCCTTTGACTCGGAGGGACTTTTAGTTTAAGCATTTACACACATTTTCGCATTGACTCACTCTTCGGAGATTCTAACAGAAATTGGGTAGCTAACGAACCTTCTAGGGTGGTATGGCTGGCAAGTTATCGTGGGTAACAACCCATTGGCCGGTTGTCCAGAGCCCAGCGATAGGACAACTTTCTTTTATTATCGCTAGGTAAATATGAGATCAGGGAAGTCACCTACTAAACAACAAAAGAAAAAGAAAAGAAAAAAGAAAAAGAGAGAAATAGAAAAATAGAAAAAGAAGAAAAGGACAAAAAAGTTACACTTCACCGCACGAGTATGGCTGGCAAGTGGTCGTGGGTAACAACCCATTGGTCGGTTGTCCAGAACTCATCTCACTAAATGCACAAAAAGTCCCAAAACACTTAGGGAAGAAGTGGGGAAGTAGGGCAATCCGGGGATATATACACTGGAAACACCCTTGTGTTGACCCCATGCGAAATAAAAGTAAGGAGAAAGTTACCGATTGGATAGATATACTTTCAGGCAAGCATTTCCTTTTCCGGTCACCTAGGGGCGTAGAAACCCGAAGTCTGTTTTAATTACCATTGAGTGAGTCTATCACAATATTCACACTAAGATGCCTAGCACTTAGAGTTTTTTTTGAGTTATGGGTGGGTTGGGTAGCCGTTAAAAGTTATTGACACACTCTCAACTCCAAAAATTCAGAAAAAAAAAGAGAAAAGATGAAAAAGAAAAAAAATATATGTATATATGCTTTAAAGCGAGGATTTGGGCTATTCGCATTTTGGCAGACACATGGGCGCTGTTTAGTCTCTGTAGATCAGGTTCTTAGTATATTTCCTCTCATTGACAAGCAACAGATGTCTAAGTAATCAATTCCTAATCTCGAATGGAAATAACAGTTAGGATAAACCTTCCTAGGGACTAACAAGGGATGAGCATGGGGGGTATGATAACTCTACATCTAATGATGATAATTCCATCAACTGCGGTCAGTTTTGAGGATATATTTGCGTTAATGATATACCATAGTTGGCTTGGGACCATTCCATATATGACAAATTAAAATTGCTTATAATCAATGTTTAATGGTCGTATGTACAAGTGCGTATTGAAATAAGTCTTAAATGAGCGATCGGACTGCATGGATGGTTTTAGAACGACGAACGGAGTTTAATAGACTCGAATTCGCTCAAATCTGATATCCGAAGCTCCCTTAACAAGTCCAAGAAGTTTTGGCCATTGATCTGATGATCAATGGCCCATAGGCGGGCATGTGGCAGCATCCGACGCACCTTCATCCGTGCGCTCTCGCGACCTCAGCTTCAGATCCTAACCGTTGGATTTCCATCCAACGGTCGACACCTCATCGTGCCCGACCTTGCGTCTGCACAAACCAACGGAGGCAGCACAGTGGTCCGCACCTCCTCCGTGAACAAAGCGTGCCCGTTCGAGCCGCGGCGGGGCTCCAATTGGCAGCAGGAGCACGTGCGGACGAAATTGAATCGCTGATGCGGAAGTCGACAGCGAGGATCACGCCATGCAACGCAACAGATGCATGCGGATTCGCCCGGGCGAGAACATGCGCGATCTGCAGTGTGCGCCCACGTGAAATCTCAACTGTCCGATCTTCGATTGGACGACTCATAGTGCGAGCACACGGATCATGGGTGCAGCTTGAGAAGAACGCACGCCTCAATGGATCGGCGGGAGGAGGGTTTCAGCGACGTTTTTGGAAGAGGTTTAGCTACGTCGTGGACGTTGCTAAACCCCCTTACCTCAATTAGAAGCCCTTTTCTCCTATTTAAATCCCCTTCAACCACCCCATTGATGGCATTGAATACACACACCTTCCACCTTACTCCTAGCTCCTTCCTAGCTTCACCACACATACTTCACACTCGTCGAAGTTGTCAAGCCACCGATGGAGCCTTCCTCCACCACTGTGGCCGCCTTGCCTTCTCTGCTCTCTCTCTTTAGCCTAGTTTCATATTGCTTTTGTTTAAGCTTTTAGCTATTGTTGTATTTACAAACAAACTCAAGTTGCATGCTAAATGTTAATGTTGATGTTGTTTCTTATATAGCTCTCATCTTGTTTGAATGAATGTCGTGATTTAAAGATAAATTCTAACCCTACTCTCTCTCTCTCTCCCTCCCTCTCTCTTTCTCATTTTCTCACAAGCAAACCAAACTTTTTGTGACAACTAAAAGCAACAAAGTAATTGGATTTCCCGCCTCCTCGTGTTCGACACTTGGACTCACTAAATCTAATTTTTAATTAAAATCGACGTTGCGAATGCATGTTATAACGACACAAGTGAACAACCGCGTCTCGCGCACGTCAGGAGGGAGCTAGAGGTGCTGGGTGGCTATGATGGCGCCACGTGATGCCATCATGGTCGTCCATCTTCTTTGACTTGTACATGGTGCCACAGATGTCGAATTAGATCGATTTTCACACCATTGGGTTGCGATCGTCGATTCGAACCCATTCGTGCAGTTGGATGTCATATGAGGTATGGATTTACACCACCTTGGCTCTTGACCTCTGATCTTTCTTGGATTGCATTTGACGCTACGAAAATCTGATCGGGGTGATCTCGGAGGCGTTGGACTTCGATCGTTGCTTTGATTAAACCCTTATGGTTGTATCTTCAATTCGAGGCTCCGAGATGATATTGCCTTGTCCCCTAACCACAAAAAGGGCAAATTAACCTAAAATTTGTACAAATTAATCTAAATATAGAATGATGCATGTTATACAATATTTATAATGTATGATGTAATTATGGACCTAAGAACATGCTTAAATAAGTATTTTAGGCCAATTAGATGTGTGCACAACACACCCCCATGTCTATCTTTTGCTAGTTTCGAACAGAACTACATGCTATTTATAAAAGAATTAGAATCAAATTACTTATGCAATGATAATTCTACATTTTAGGGTAATAATTCTGCCAATTGGGATTTATCTTAAAGATAATATGCATAAATAGCACATCATGAATGGGCATGGGAGCATTGCATGTATCGTAGGTTAAGATTGCTTATAAACTAGTATTAATGGCCGTTTGCACAAGTTCATATCAAAATAGGCCTCAGATGAGCAATCGAACCGCATGGATGGATTCAGAACGACGAATGGAGCCCAACGGGCTCAAAATCGACCAAATTCGACATCCGGAGCTCCCACAATTGACCCAAGAAGTTCTGACCGTTGATCTGATGATCAACAGTCCACGGCGCACCACGTGGCGCAAGATTGGTGCATCCATCAACTGCAGCACGCGCCTCCATCACCTGCAGGAGTAATCTCAACTGTTGATATTTGATTGAATGACTGAGAGTTGCCCGCACGCCCACGCACCCACCCCTCTCCGCGACAATCCACTGCAATAGCGTAGTTGTTGACCGACGCACGCCCGCACACCCAACGGGGGGTCGAATCACACTGCGCTGCAATATAGGGCGAAGGCGCGCGTGCAGCAAAATTGAGACGTCGATGTGCGCGCGGACGATAGAGATCATAGCTACGCGGCGCTCGCAGATGCATCCACGCTAGATGCGCGTGATGACGTGTGCATAGCGCCCACGAGGCGCGATCCTGAAGCGCTCTCACCGCGCGATCTCGACCGTCTGATCTATGATCGGACGGTCCTCAGCGGTCGCACACTGATCGCGAAGGAGAAGAAGAACGACGCTCGCGTGTGACCAGTGGGCAGGGATCTTCACCGACGTTTTGGGAAGGGTTTTAGCGTTGTCTTGGACGTTGCTAAAACCCCTTCTTCATTTAGAAAGCCCTTCTTCCTATATAAACCCCTTCCAACCACCCATGTAAAGCATTCAATACCTTTGCAAGTGTTCTACCCCACTCCTAGCCACCTTAGCACTCTTTTGTATGTGCCGGAGTGGACGAGCCGCCGACGAAGCCAACCTCCACCGCTGTGGCCGCCTTGCCGACTCCTCTTCGTCTTTCTCTTTCTCTCTCTCTAGCTTAGCTTTATCTTACTTAAGCATTTATCTATTGTTGTATTTGTAAAACTCAAAGTTGCATGATTAAATGATGACGTTCCTTATTTAGCTATTATCTCTCTCTTGTTATCAAGTCTTCCTTAGCTTAAAGTTGCATGAATGCCATGACTTAAAAGAACTCTAACCCTACTCTCTCTCTCTCTTTCTCTCCCTACGCGCTTTTCTCCCGCGTTTTCTTGCAAGCAAAAACCCGCCATTTTCGTGAACTAAGTGATAGAAAAATTTGATTTTCACGCCTCTCTGTGTTCGACACTCGAACTCACGTCCGTTTCTCTATTTAAAACCGACGCAGCGAATGCGAACTACGACCCTTTTAAATAAACATGTCTGTAGCACGTCATGCAATAGTTATTGTTCAACACTGAGAAGTTTCTACAGTAACCTAAACTACAGAGACATAACTGCGCCTGAGTGTCTGCTAAGATGCAGGCCGCCCCATGCCCTCGCCTTATTTAAAAGCGAAGGGTTCTTTTTCTTTTACTTTTTCTCTATTTTTTTTTTGAAATTTTTAGTTGAGTTTCGGGGCGGCTTTCTACGGCTACCCAACCCACTCAAGACTCGAAGAGAACTCTAATTGCTAAGAATCTTTTTGTGCGAATGTGATAAGCTCATTGATTGACAACTAGAACAGATTTCGGGTTTCTATGGCCGTAGGTAACCTTGAAAAGAAATTCTGCCTAAAGGTGTATCCATACAAGCGGTAGGTTTCTCGCTACTTTTTATTTTTATGGGGTCAACACGAGGGCGAACTCAGTGTATATCTTCTCGGGTTATTCTACTTCTCTACTTCTTCTTAAGTGTTTGGAATTAAACGTGCATTTTGTGAGTTGGGTTCTAGACAACTAGCTAATGGGTTGTTACCTACGGCAACTTGCCAGCCATACTCGTGTAGTAAAGTGTGGCTTATTTATTTTTTTCCTTCTTTTCTATTTCTCATATATTGTTTTCTTTTTTTATTTTATTCTATTTTTTTTCTTTTTTTCTAAGTAGGTGGCTTCCCTAATCTAAAATTTATCTAAAGGCAGCAAAAAGAGAATGGTCATGTGGCTGGCTCTAGACAATCGGTGAATGGGCTGTTATCCATGACAACTTACCAACCATACCACCCTAGAAGGTTCATTAGCCACCCAATTTCTGTTAAAACCGTCGAAAAGTGAGTCAGTGTGAAGAGCGTGTAGATGCTTAGACTATAAGTTCTCTCAAACTAGAGAGCGGGTTAATAAGTCGTGTATTTGTCACCCCAACTTATTAATCAATTAGAAATGAATTTAGAATAGTGAGGACTCGAGAAACAAATCCACATTTTAGTGGACACCCGGTCTGATTAAACCCGAAGACTTGAAGAACCTGCCAGTCCCAGGAAACTGCGAATCTCAGTGACTGAACGCGGTCTCTCCCACCTGAGCACTGCCTCGACCTTGGCGGGGTCCACCGCCAGGCCGTCTCCAGAGATCACATGACCCAAAATGGTCACCTCCCTCAACCAGAACTCGCATTTGCTGTATTTGGCGTACAGCCTGCGTCGTCTCAGAGTGTCCAGAACCATCCGCAAGTGCTGTCCGTGCTGCGTCCGATCTCTAGAATAGATGAGTACATCATCTATGAAAACCACCACAAACTGGTCCAAGTACGGTCTAAACACCCGGTTCATCAGGTGCATGAAAGCAGCGGGGGCATTGGTCAGCCCAAACGGCATGACCAAAAACTCGTAGTGTCCGTACCGGGTGCGGAAAGCTGTCTTGGAGACGTCGGTCTCCCTGATCCTCAACTGGTGGTATCCAGACCTCAAGTCGATCTTGGAAAACACCGTGGCACCCCGCAACTGGTCAAACAAATCGTCGATCCTCGGCAGCGGATAACTGTTCTTGATGGTGACCCTATTCAGCTGTCGGTAGTCCACACAAAGGCGTAGGGTCCCATCCTTCTTCTTCACAAACAGTACCGGGGCTCCCCAGGGAGACGCACTGGGCCTCACGAAACCCTTCTCCAAAAGGTCCTGCAACTGAGACTTGAGCTCTCGCAGCTCAAGCGGTGCCATTCTGTATGGCGCGGTGGAGATGGGGCTGGTCTCTGGTACTAGTGAGATCTCAAACTCGATCTCACGCTCGGGCGGTAGTCCTGGTAACTCGTCTGGAAACACGTCGGGGTACTCTCTGACCACCGGGATGCTCTGGAAGTCTGCCACGGGGCTGTGCTCTGCCACCACGCAAGCTAGGAAGCCCTCACACCCCTGGCTTAAAAGTCTCGCCGCCCGAAGTGCCGAAATGCACCTGAAACCTCCGTCCACTGGCTGCCCGTGAAACTCGAAAGAAGGCAACTCCGGAATGGAGAAGACAATCTTCCTCTCAAAACAGTCTACCAAGGCGTGGTAGGCGGACAGCCAATCCATCCCCAGAATCACTCCAAAGTCCTCCATCTGTATCATAATCAGGTCAGCTGGCAGGCTATGTCCCCCGATGCTGACCCCGCAACCCGTGTACACCTCCTCAGCTACAAACAGCTGACCACTCGGACCTCTGATTACGAACGGATTCTCTAACAGTGTATAATCCTGGTCCAAACTAACTGCGAAACTGGCTGCGACAAACGAGTGCGTAGTGTCGGAATCGAAAAGCGTGTAAACGAGTCTGCCAGAAACTGAAACCATACCTGCTACCGCGGATCCCGATTCTCTGGCGTCCCTGTGTGTGAGGGCGTTGATACGCCCCTCAACTCTAGGTGCAGACGAAGCAGCCACACTCTACGTCGGACGGGTAGTTGCTGGCCGGTACCCTCCTCGCGACTGCTGTCCTCCTCCTCGTGCCTGGGAACCGCGGCCTCCTGCGCGCCCTCCAGTGCTCTGCGCGGGAAGTATCTGCTGACCTCCTGCCCTAGATGGGCAGTCCCTCCTGACGTGGCCCGGCTAGCCACACTGGTAGCAGAGGGGAACTCGACTCCCGCCCTCAGTGAGTCCCTGCTGTCGGCTAGGCAGGGGTCCGGTGCTGGCGACTGGCCCCTGTCGAGGGCCCCCAAAGGCCACTGATGGCCTGCACAACGTGACGGCTCTCCTGCGGACGCCACGTGTCTCCGTTCTCTCCGGCCCTGTGAGAAGTCTGGCTGAAAGGGTCTCTTCCGCCCGCCGTCGGTCTCTCGCGCGAATGGGTTGGTCTCCTCGTAAGTCATAGCTGCCTCTACCACCCTCGAAAACGTCGGTAGCTTCAGGGGTTTGAAATACGCCCGGATCGCAGGCCGGAGCCCCTCGGTGAACCTCCAAAGGCGCTCCTCCTCAGTGGCTACCGCTGTCGCTGCAAAGCGGGACAGCTCCAAGAAACGCGTGCGGTACGCGCTCACGGTCATCGTCCCTTGGCGGAGAGTGTGGAACTCCCGCCTCCTCTTGTCCTGCCACGTCTGGGGAAAGTACTGCTCGCAGAAGAGGGTGACGAACTGGTCCCACGTCGGCTCGTCCCTCTCCTGACCCCAGACCACCCTCCACCACCGGTGTGCCGCACTCTCCAGCTGGTACGTGGCAAAGGCCACGCGGCACTCCACCGGGGGGCGAAGGGTGTCGAAGATCTTCTCCAGCTGCTCAAGCCAGTCCTCTGCCTCGGTCGGGTCCTCATCCCCCTTGAAGGAGGGGGGCTTCAGCTTCCGGAACAGTCCGAAAAGCTCGAAGTGGCACTGTAGGGGAGGTGCTGGTGCACCTCCAGGCGAAGGTGCCTCGTGTACAGAAGTGTCGGAGGAAGGTGGGGGCGGCAGGGGCCCATCCCCTCCCTCGTGTCCAGCGCCGCGTCTGTCGCGTGGTCCCACAGAGGACTCCCCCTCTGCAACCCCAGGAGGAGGTGCTCGGGGCGGTGGGTGGAGCTCCTCTCGTACAATATCCCGTATCAGTCTGGTGAGGTCCTGGGCTTGGACGCCAGGGAGTGGTGGCTGGTCCACCGAGACGTCAACGACAGCACGTCCACCTCTCCGACCTCGCCCTCGGCCGCGCCCGCGGCCAGTCTCGCCAGTCCCGCGACGAGGCATCTCCTGCAAGGAGACGCGAAACGAAACGGAAACGTCAAAACAGACGGTACCTAACAAAACTTCTAAGAGTCATGTCAAGAGATATGTTGTGGTGGCTACTCTAGCTATAAACATGTGAATTGGTTATTTTCCAGTCAGTTGATTCACTTCTCGGGACGACCTTGCTCTGATACCATCTTGTAACGACCCGGTTCCCGAGTCCCTACGAGACACGAGAACCGGATCGACTCGACTAATCCCAAGACCTAATCGTCCAACGAGGAAGTAACCAAAAGACAGTAAAATAAACCACATTCAGCATGAATATAACTAACAGTAAGAAAGTACAGCAGTAAGGAAAGAAACTACTACAGTAGGTGCCACCACAACAGTAAAATAGCATTTATCATATAACAAGAACTGCAGTAATATACATTCCACTAGTTTTTCCACCCTAGGATTCATGCCATATCCTAGGATCTATAATACAATCTAGTTTTCCGACCCTAGGATTCATGCAACACCTAGGAGCTATCATTCCATATATTTCTCATTCCTAGGATTCATGCAATGCCCTAGGTTCTAGTTATGGTTCCATACTTTAACATATTTTATTAATACTTAAAGCCACTCTACCAGGTACAACGGGAGTAGTGGGGGCGTGATCGGGAATCCCGCGTGCCTCCGCGACTCTGAAGACTGCAACCGAACGATGTCCTATCACAAGGATCAAACACAAGGAGTGTCTCAGAACAGTGTATAGCTACTGTAGGCGGGTAGAGGAATTAATTCTGAAACGAACGCAACTCGAATCGCGGAGAACGGAGCCCAAACGGGCCCTAAACGGGTCGAGAAAGACAATACTGTGCAAAATCAGACGTCTGGAACTCCTTCCAGACGTCTTAAACGGTGGATCAGAGAATTACCTGTTCAGCTTGGTTCCCCGGACGTGCAGAAGTCTGCGGGGACGTCTATCCTATACCCCAGACGTCCGATGGTCCACACGGACGTCTGTAGATCACTCCCGCCGTCTGGTACAACTTCCAGACGTCTGATTCGCAAAGGATGGCGAATCAGCGAACCTGCGCACAGCCAACCCCCCTCCCTCAGTACGGTCAGTCGACAAGAAGGAAGAAGAAAGTGGAAACTCACCTTTCAGACGTCTGTATGATCTTACAGACGTCGACCTTGCCGTCTGGCTATCAACCCAGACGTCTGATTCTGGAAATTTTTCCAGAATCAGAACCCTGCTCGGCCTCCGCTCGCGACGCCGCCCGCGTCGCACCTCGCGCGTCTGCTGCTCAGCCCGCAGCAGGTCCCTCTTCGCGTCGCTCCGCGCCCCTTGCGCCCTCCGCCGGCCGGCCAAGCCGCTCCGGTGAGCTCGCCCTCACGGCAGAGCCCCGCCCTCGCACGCCGCACCTCCTCCGCGCTCACTGCGGCTGCTGCTGCCGCTGCGCCCTCGCGTCCGCTCGCTCTCGAGCACAGGCAGGAGAAGAAGGAGACGGTGGAGACGGGAGGGGAGGCGCGCCCTTTTAAGGCCGCGCGAGGAGGGGAGAGAAGGTGGTCGCAGCGCGCCTGCAGCCGCAGAGGGAGAGAGAGAGGAATCGCAGGTCTGCGCGCACAGGCGCGCAGACGAATCTCCCGTGCGAACATAACTGTTCTCCAGACGTCTGTAAACGATCCCGGACGTCTGGTCAGACGTCTGGATGTGATCCCAGACGTCTGGTCCGACGTCTGGGCCACCTCCCAGACGTCTTAAAAGGCGTCTGGGGCACGCGCTCGTTACACTCTTCCTTCTTCTTCTTTTCTTCTTCACTTGGCTTTCCTCCTTCCTGTCTTCTTCCTCTATCTTCAGCTGCTCTTCTTCTTCTGCGGCTTCCTCCTTGGCTTCTTCTTCCTTTCTTCTTGTTGAACGTTTACGAACGCTACGCTAATGTGTTCGATTTTAGAAAACCTGTCGTTGTAGTTCGAAAGCGAAGAATTCGTGTTCAACAAATAAAATTTATACCGCAATGAAAATTCCAGGTCGAACACAGGGAAGTGGACGTTTGATTTAAAAACTATGCGTTTCTTTTTATTTGTCACAGAATAATTCAATTTAAAACTATCTAATTATTTACAATAAATAGAAGAGAGAGAGAGAGTAAGAGAGAGAGAATATTAGACAGAGAAATCAAAATGAGATGTAGAATAAATAAGGAATTTTTCATTGAGGAGATAGTTCAATACAACTAGAAAGCATAAAACAATTACTCTAGAAAGTGATAAATTTACTGTAGAAAGCATTATAAGAATGGAGGGAGAAATGTCCTCCTCGACGATTGCTTGGGGGACGAACAAAACTATACTAGAAAGCAGTAAATCTATACTAGAAAGCAGTAAAAAGAATAGGGAGAGAGAAATCCTCCTCGACGGTTGCTTGGAGGACGAGCCGGACGGGACGACGCCTGGACAAAGGAGAACGAAGTAGGACGAAGGAGGACGAAGTAGGAGAACGGGAACGAAGCAGCACGCCGTCGTCGTCGCGGGATCCACTTCCGAAGGGGAACGAAAATTGGACTTTATCTCGCGAGAAGCATCCCGTGTGTGGGACAAGCTTCTCTTGAGTTTTGGAGGGGTAGAGAGGAGAATGTAGGGATGAAAATTTCGTATGGAGGGGGTTTCCTTTTATAGTTGCAAGGAGTGGGGGCAAAATGGACATTACAACTTCAAAACTATAAATGAGGGGTCTTTAGTGACAAATAAATCCGTTACTAAAGCCCCAACGTGGGCGTAGCTTCCGCGCCCGCTCAGCTTCTCGCGCGCGCAACAGCTTCCCACGTTCGTCGATTCTCAGCCGTCCGATCGCGAGATCGGATGGCTTAAGACGGATCTCCGCCTGCAGCTGCGCCCGCCTGCCGCGCGCGATCGCGCGTGGCGGCGCGCGTTCAATCGCGCGTGAACGCTATTGGGCACGCGCGGCCGTCGGATCGCGATCCAACGCCCGCCCGCGCCCAATCGCTTGCGCCTGATTTGAGGCTCGCGGGAGTCGATCCCGCGACCTCTGCTTCGCCCGCCGCTTCATCTCCGCTGCGCTACGCCGTCGAGAAGGTCGCGAGGATGATTTTAAAGCGCCGCGTCCACAGCCGTTGGATCGAGATCCAACGGCGGAGAGGGGGTGGGTGCGCGGTCTTTATAGAATGCAAGCGGCCGTTTGGGCGGCTGAGATGGCGCCACTTGGCGCCATCTTGGCCGTCCATCTTCTGGAAGTTGTAGATTGTCTCACTGATGTCGGATTGACTCGATTTTTGTGTCGTTGGGCTACGATCGTCGATCCGAATTCATCCGTGCGGTCGGATTTGTCATCTGAAGTGTGGATTTTCACCAACCTGGCCCTTGATCTTCTAGGGTTCCTCGGTCACTATCTGATGCTACGGATGTCTGATTCAGGCGATCTTGGAGTTGTTGAACTCCAATCGTCGTCTTGATCACATCCATACGGTTGGATCTTTGATCCGAGGCTCCGACAAAATGTTTGCCCTATCCAAGCACATAAAAGGAGACAATTAACCTCCATTTTATTCAAACTACTCTAAATGCAAGATGATGCATGTTATGCAATATTTATATCATGAAATGTAATCCTATGCTTAAGAACATGCATAAATAGGCATTTTAAATAGTGTAAATGTCTTTACATCATACCCTCATGCCTATCTTTTGCTAGTCCCTAGCAAAAATATATTCTATTTATAAAAGAATTAGGTTGGATTATTTGGACTTGAGTTATTTTCAATCATTAAGAAATTTTCTACTTAGGAACTGAACTTTTAAAGACACAATAGTGCCCGGGTATCAGCCAAAATGCAGGCCGCCTCAAGCCCTCGCCTTATTCAAAGAAAATTTTCTTTTTCTCTTTTTACTCTTTTCTAATTTTTTTTTTTTTTGGATTTTTAAATTTTAGGGTTTAAGAGTGGCTTTCTACGGCCATTCAACTCACCCAAGATTTGATGAGAACCCTAAGTTTTAAGCATCTTATTGTGATTGTGATAGACTCGTTGATCGGTAATTAAAACGGACTTCGGATTTCTACTCCTCTAGGTGACTTCAAAAAGACTTCTACCTAAAGGTGTATCTTTACAACCGGTAGCTTTCTTCCAACTTTTATTTTTTTACGGGGTCAACACAAGGGTGAGTCCGGTGTATATCTCCCCTATTTATTCTACTTCTCCCTTCTTCCTAAGTGTTTTGGGAATTTTTAATGCATTTTTTGAGCTGGGTTCTGGACAACCGGTCGATGAGCTGTTACCACCGACAAATTGCCAGCCATACTCGTGCGGCAAAGTGTGGCTTATTTCTTTTTGATCTCTTCTCCTTTTCTTTTTGAATCTTTTTTTTTTTAAATAGGTGGCTTCCCTGGTCTAAGAGTTACCCAAGGGCAGGAAAAAGAGAGAGGTCCTGTGACTGGGCTCTGCACAACCTACCTGTGGGCTGTTACCCACGATAACATGCCAGCCATATCACCCTAGATGGTTCATTAGCTACCCAAGTTCCGTTAAAATCGTCGAACAACGAGTTAGTGCAAAGAAAAATGTGCAGATGCTTAAGACTCAAAATTCCCTCAAATCAGAGGGCATGTTGATAAGTCATGTACTTATCACCCAAACTTATTTATTCCAATTGCAATAGAATTAAGATGGCGAGGACTCAAAGATAAATCCACATTTTAGTGGATACACAGGCTAATTAAGTCCAACAACCTGAAGGGTCTTTGTGTTCAGATCTTAATGAAGTATTTCCTAAGATTGAAAATTTTCTTAAACCTAAATTCTCTTTCCTAGTTCTGAATCTTTTTTTATTTTTTTAATAGAAAATAAAACAAATTTACGGAGCTGACGAATGAATTCAGAGATGAATATCCACCCCCCATGCCTATGTAATGCAATGTCCTCATTGTTTTAAAAAGACATACAACAGAGTGGAAAAGTGAAGAAAGCACCTGAATTGCGTGAATGTTAGGTCTGCTCCGAGATGAAAATTAAGAAAAACTGTATATATGCTGAATTTAATGCCTTCAGCTAGGCACATTATATAAAGAAAAGAAATGTAGAATTCACAAGTGCAGGTCAGAATTAAAATAAACAGAAGAATCCTCTGACCTGTCAACAGAGGTCCATAGATGTGGACCGGATTGTGGTGCTGACCCGCACCCCATAATCGAGAATATCCTAGGTTCCGGATAAAAATTACCCAAAACCTAAAATCAGAATGCAAGCGGGGTCAGCCCTGCGATTTATGAGGATGCAACCCAAGGCCAAAAAGTCGAGTTACAGAGAATTGAAGCTGAAAAGGATAATCGTTGATTGTGTGCTTGAGTTTGACATCCTCGAAACAAATGTCGTAAGGGTTCTGATTTGATGGTTTTAGCTTAAAAGGAACCCTTCGACTCAATCTTCCATTTCCTCCAGAATTAACTTCCCAAATTAAAACTTCCCAGCTCCTATCCTCCTCATTCAGCATATCAAATTCCAGGACCTCTTGTATATTCATCACCCCGTCTGAAATCTCCAAGTCTAAATGATGTGGCGGAATCAAAATTGACTTGGGTCTAATTATCTCAGAATTAGAATCATCAATAAGCTCAACAGGGTGTAACTGATAATCAGGGCATTGAATTGATTCCTCCAGAAAATGCGATTCTGGATCCGTAATGTGTGCCCTAATAAGATCAGTGTTCTCTGTTATTGGGTTATCAAATGATCTATCAGATTCCTCAGGCCCAATCGTCTCACAGAAATCGTGTTCAGAAAACTCGCGTGAGACTTCGCAACTTGAATCTTCACCATCAGGATCCGTATCAATGTATGTCCCAAAATCATTTGTCACTTTCTGTTCTAAGGAGACGTACGTTTCCTCGTAACCCGGCTTAGGGATCTCAGGTGAAGAAATCAGATCATCCTTAATTGGTTGTTTTAATTCAATCTGGTCAGCCTCGTAACACGTGTCCCCCCCAACAGGTGCCTGAGCGGATTCTGTCATTGGCTTTCCTGAAGAGGGTTCATCCTGGGAATTATTCCAAGATTGAATCAAAGCAACCACGAATCTCATCCTCAATTTCGCTAATTTCCCAAGTAGAAACTCACCCGGGTTCTTATCCTTAACATCCTGGAGCCAATGCAACAAAGACTTGTTTAAATCATCAATCATTTCAATCAGGGGCTCCAATCTCTCAATGCAAGGTATTGGCTGAACTTCTAAAGATTGAATGATATTCCTCAAGTTAGCCAGAACCTTATCTTGAACTTGGTTAACCTGAACCAAATGAGTTGGTTCAGGGTTGGGCGGGTTTGGGCTTAATGCACCCTTCCTGATGATAGGTCATTTCAGACTATTGAAAAGATGGTGATGGCCTAAAGGCAGTGAAATCAGAGGATGGGTAAGGATCGGTGTATCCTTCTTGATTGTAGATCGTATTAGGTTGTGCATGAAAGGAAGATGATCTATAATCGATGTAGCTCTGAGAAGGATAGAAATCAGAATCAAAGTGTTCAGGGTTAGACCCTAAACACGGGGGTCCGGACTTGTATCCCCAATCCGAATTATCCCAACTAACTGATGGTTGATTACAATACGAGTTGGGATAATCGTCATGTTGAGGATAATTCACAACAGGAGGGAAAGAGCGGGAATGCGTGAAATATGTGGAAGGATTCATGAGACACGGGAGGAAGAAAGGTATCCTGCAATACAAACAATCAAACCTGTCCTTAAATGGGTTAGCCTACAGACCTACAGACTCCTAAAACCCGTGTTGATATAAAGGAACGATTTGATCTACTGTTGTCTGTTCAATCCGACCAGTTAGAAGGAGGGGCTGGGGAGAAGGTTCTTCCTTCGGCTTGCGCCTCCGGTTCCTAGTGTACCCCCCAGCCGCGATCGTTTGACTCTGCTTCCCTAGCTAGACATCAGATTGAACAGTAGAAACAGATTAATCGAAAATAATCTCGTTCTGAGTTCTGAAGAGTGAGTCCAATCCTTAAGGCCAACGTCTACTCTGTTTTATTTAGGGCTAGGTTTGAATGTGCTTTGGAATGTGATGGGCCCTTTAAATGGGTTGTGCCCTTAATAATTGATTGATTTGTGTGTGCATGCACAACCAGTGGTTTTCAAGCAAGATTATTTTTTTGATGTGGTGAATTTTAAGGTTCAAATCTTGCAAGTAGCTTTTAGGATTCAACTTTGGGTGTTTTCAAACAGGTTTTGTTGGCACACCAGGTTTTGCAAGCACAGGTGAAGATGTTTTCCTTTAAAGTTTAAAAAGAATGTGGAGTGCCTGGTAAATCCCTAAGAGTTGAACCTAATTGGCAGTTACTTGATGAGTTTATTTTTTTTGAAATGGTGCAGCCCAATCAACTCAAACAATTGGCCTGATGCATCACTTAATTAGGCACACAAATGATTACCCAATCTAATTTCTACTCAATTATGTGTTTGAATGTGTGTACCTATTCCTGAGGTCGATTTACCGGTTGAGTTTGAAAATCAGATGAGGTTGTGTACCTCTTTGAGATTCTTTTTAATTTTTTTTCTTTTTTTCTTTTTTTAATATGGGGGTTGGGGTGAGCATGGGTGTCAAACAACAAACAATCTAACCTTAGAGTTTATAAAAACACTTAGGTTGATTAATGTTTGAATTATTATGTTATGGAATAAAATCTAATGGGTGGGGGGTGGGGGATAACTTACAAAACCTTCTACAGCATTTTACTCTGATCTACCACTTTTGCCTGTCTCGAAAGAGTACTTGCAATCACAATACGAAAGGAGAAAAGTGAGGTAAATGATTTGTAAGTTAGAAAACGCGAAGAGAAACCAAAGAGTGTTGCCTCCCCGGCAACGGCGCCAAAATGTTAAACGTTTACGAACGCTACGCTAACGTGTTCGAGTTTGGAAAGCCTGTCGTAGTTCGAAATCGAAGAATTCGTGTTCAACAAATAAAATTTATACCGAAATGAAAATTCCGGGTCGAACACAGGGAGGTGGACGTTTGATTTAAAAACTATGCGTTTCTTTTTATTTGTCACAGAATAATTCAATTTAAAACTATCTAATTATTTACAATAAATAGAAGAGAGAGAGAGAGTAAGAGAGAGAATATTACACAGAGAAATCAAAATGAGATGTAGAATAAACAAGGAATTTTTCATTGAGGAGATAGTTCAATACAACTACAAAGCATAAAACAATTTATCTAGAAAGTGATAAATTTACTCTAGAAAGCATTATAAGAATGGAGGGAGAAATGTCCTCCTCGACGATTGCTTGGGGGACGAACAAAACTACACTAGAAAGCAGTAAATCTATACTAGAAAGCAGTAAAAAGAATAAGGAGAGAGAAATCCTCCTCAACGGTTACTTGGAGGACGAGCCGGATGGGACAACGCCTGGACGAAGGAGAACAAAGCAGGACGAACGAGGACGAGGCAGAAGAACGGGAACGAAGCAGCACGCCGTCGTCGTCGCGGGATCCACTTCCGAAGGGGAACGAAAATTGGACTTTATCTCGCGAGAAGCATCCCGTGTGTGGGACAAGCTTCTCTTGAGCTTTGGAGGGGTAGAGAGGAGAAGGAAAGGATGAAAATTTCGTATGGAGGGGGTTTCCTTTTATAGTTGCAAGGAGTGGGGGCAAAATGGACATTACAACTTCAAAACTATAAATGAGGGGGCTTTAGTGACGGATTTAGTGACAGATAAATCCGTCACTAAAGCCCCAACGTGGGCGGAGCTTCCGCGCCCACGCGCGCCCGCTCAGCTTCTCGCGCGCGCAACGACTTCCCACGTTCGTCGATTCTCTGCCGTCCGATCGCTAGATCGGACGGCTTAAGATGCATCTCCGCCCGCAGCGATCGATCGCGCGTGAACGCTATTGGGTGCGTGCGGCCGTCCGATCGCGATCCAACGCCCGCCTGCGCCCAATCGCTTGCGCCTGATTTGAGGCTCGCGGGAGTTGATCCCGCGACCTCTGCTTCGCCCGTCGCTTCATCTCTGCTGCGCTATGCCGTTGAGAAGGTCGCGAGAATGATTTTAAAGCGCCACGTCCACAGCCGTTGGATCGAGATCCAACGGCGGCGAGGGGGTGGGTGCGCGGTCTTTATAGAATGCAAGCGGCCGTTTGGGCGGCTGAGATGGCACGACGTGGCGCCATCTTGGCCGTCCATCTTCTGGAAGTTGTAGATTGTGCCACGGATGTCGGATTGACTCGATTTTTGTGTCGTTGGGCTGCGATCGTCGATCCGAATTCATCCGTGCGGTCGGATTTGTCATCTGAAGTGCGGATTTTCACCATCCTGGCCCTTGATCTTCTAGGGTTCCTCGGTCACTATCTGATGCTACGGATGTCTGATTAGGGCGATCTTGGAGTCGTTGAACTCCAATCGTCGCCTTGATCACATCCATATGGTTGGATCTTTGATCCGAGGCCCCGACAAAATGTTTGCCCCGTCCAAGCACATAAAAGGAGACAATTAACCTCCATTTTATTCAAACTACTCTAAATGCAAGATGATGCATGTTATGCAATATTTATATCATAAAATGCAATCCTATGCTTAAGAACATGCATAAATAGACATTTTAGGTAGTGTAAATTTGTTTACATCAGTTCTCTTCCTCTGCTGCTCCTCTGCGGCTTCCTCCTTGGCTTCTTCTTTTTCTTCTCTTCTTCTGCAGCTCCTTCTTCCTCTTCTTTTTCTTCTCTTCTGCCTAGCCGCTCCTGCTTCTTCTTCCCTGCACGCACACATGGAAGCAAAACCTAGCACCTACCCTCCCCACGTCTCTCTCTCTCTATTTCGCTCTTAGGAATGCTCTCCCAGAGTCTTCTCGGGTTATCGGGTTGGATATGCATGCCCGGGACCAGGCCCACCGGTGTGCGGTTGTGGGCGAGGAGTGCACAGGTTAGTTGGGTATACGGGTCAGAACCAGGTCCGCGTGGTGTGGTGTCACGGACGAGGTAGTGGGTGAGTGGGCCCTTACCCCGTGGTCAGGAGGCAGCAAGCCTAATGCACGTTTTCAATTTATTCAGCTGTGCCCACTCCTGATCTTCCGATGTGGGACTAAATGTCCCACCTTCCTCGCAGGTGCCCGCACAGCAGATGATCGCGTCCAATTGCAGAGCTACGTGGGGCTTTGGCTCCAATAGCTGGGCTGAGAGTGTGCGCAAACGAAACCCGCACGACCTGGGCCTTGAAGCCTAGGGCCTGGAGTCCTGGAGCAAGCTTGTGAGCAAGTTCGTCCTCTGTTAATGGTGGTGAGAACCTGTACCCTGTTCACAAGTAAACGACCTTGCGGCCTCGTCAAAATACGCAGGGAGCTTCGCCTAGACGTGGCGAAGATGGGTCGGTGGTCGGCATGGCGCGGGGTGGCCTGAGTGTGCATGCCTAGGTCACCCTACGTGTGCGAATATGGGTGTGTTCCGGGGGCGTTCTGGGTGTGTGGCGGAGAGATTGAATTTGGGGAAATGGTCAGTGAGGTGTCGCGGAGGCCGTAGGGTTGTTGGTGAGGTGGATGGAGGCGTGGAGGTGACGTAAACACCTCGCCGGTGGTTGGCTGGAGGTGGGAACGATGGTGGTGGTTCGTGGCAGTCGAGGGGTCGAAAGTGTGAATTAAAAGAGGGGAAATGAAGAGGGGGAGAGGGGGAACTTATCTGTGGGTCTCTGGACGAAGGGGGGAGGCGGAGGGTGAGTAGCGCATATTAGCCATCACCGGAGACGAAAGCCCTGAGGTGAGGATGATGGCGACGAGGAAGGGGTCGGAGGGGTGCGCGGGGGTATGGCGTGGCGCAGAGGAACGAGGCGGAGATGACTCTGTCACTAGTATGGTGGCAGAGTGACGAGAGGAGGGAGGATAGGTCACCGGAGCTTGTGGGAAGACGGCTGGAGATGAGGAAGATAAAATTCAAGGGGATTCTCAGGCTAGAACAAACTTACTCCATGCGGAGTGATCTGGATCTTCTTATATAAGCATTGGCAGAGGGAGAATCTCAAGGAGGTGGCCAAAAGTCTTTGCTGGAGGCATGGCCGGAGTGAAACCCACACCTCTCGAGCATTTGCACGAGAGGTATGGGGCGATTCAGGCGATAGGGAGCTGCTCATGAGGTAGAGGGTTTCGTAGAGAGCTCCACTTTTAAATCTGGGAGCAGCTCCCTGGGGAAACGAGGAAAACCGCCTCGAAACCACGCTGGCGGTATGGATCCCTGCTGTAATGGCAGAGGGACTTGAATGAAGAAAGTGATGAAAAGTTGAGGGGGTTTTTGCAGGGATTTCCAAAAGTTAAGGATTAGAATGTAATTGGGTGGATCATTTTGCAAGGTAGGTCAAGATGACCTTCCCTTAGGTTCAAATTTTGGTACAAACCTAATTTTGACCTAAGAAATCCAATGGTGAAGTTGGATTTTAGGTTTGACCACGTTTGACTGGATATTTTGCATAAAAACTCAAATTAGGTCAAATAATGGACCCCAATCTAGGTCAAAACAGGTTCCAAAGGCAAAATTGAAGGTTCTAAACCCTAGGGGATATTTTTCCATGAATTTTAGAGGATTTAGTTAATTTTATCTTGCCTGGAACATTGTGAATTTAAGTGGATTTGTTTTAGGGTTACAGAATGTTATTTAATTCTTAAATTTTACAATAACCCTTTTCTGACTGACCTATCCCACTTTTTCTCTTATTAGGTCCAATTGACCTATGTCTAGATCCTGAGAAATCACGTTGATGCACTGCAATGGTAAAATTACAGTTTTACCCTATTCTTCAAGTATTCTTTTCAGATCAGTAATTCCCTGAATTAGGCCTTCTTTTAGGTTATGCAGGAGCTTTTATTCATTTTATTAGATCAAAATAAGCTAGTTAGGGCTCATGATGCGGTTCTCATCATACCCTCATGCCTAGCTTTTGCTAGTCTCTTAGCAAAATTTTAAGGTTTTAACTTATGTTTTAGGCCATGAGTTTCTTTCACCAATTATGATAAGTGCTTTTTCTTCTTTTTCCTCGGTGATTAGGTTAGAATGCTGACAATGGGCCTAAAGGTACTCTAGTACCAACCAAGATCCGGGCTTGACCAGCTTTAGCCTCATCCTCCGCCAAGATTTTTAAGGCCCGCAGGAACTATCTTAAGGTTCATTGGACTCCGTGGTTAAAGCACCCGTGCTTAAGACATATTTTAGCCTTGGTTCAGTTTGCAGTGCGTTTTTGTAAGAGAGAGACATGATTTATTTGTCTGGAGAGTTTTCTCTCTCTTTTCTTTTTTTTCTAGCTTCGGATTGTCTTCTCAACACGATTTGTATCAGATTCCTTGTCCCCATCATCAATCCTCAATGGTCCCTGGCAATCGATACTTCGTGATAGCCCCGCCCATGGTATCCCCCAGGACTCTGGTTTTCGAGCTTTCGAGATAATCCCGCCCGTGGCGTTCCGTGGCCGAATTCAGACCTTGGCAATCGACATTTCGTGATAATGCCACCCATGGTATCTAAACCAGCAGAGTACTTACATGCCCCCAGTAGGATATGTAAATATCCTAAGAGACAAGCACCGAGGAGACGATATGTTGTTACGCATCTTCGAGGGGAATTTCCTGCCTCTTCGTGCCGGGAACTCGTTCAAATCAACTTGTGTTGATCGACCGCTCCTAATCTAGGCAACATTTTCAGAATATTAGAACGCTTTTTGCATGATTTTGATTGTTATGCGTACTGAACCAGACTGTGTGTGAATTGGGGTTCTTAGGTTACCGAGTCCCGCAAACTAAAGGTCAGTTAATGAGGCCGAATACTCCCTAAGGCTTAGACCTAGTACTTAAGCTTTGCATTTTCCTCAACCTCTTGAGGATTATACAGATCTTAGCGGGTACTAAGAGTCTGGCCAAAAAGGCTTAAGGTTGGCGTTCCTACTAATCTCTTTGTGTCTCTTTAGCACTTTTCTTTACTTTTCTTAATGTGATCTAGAACTTCGGTTAATCCCTTAATCTCTTATTAATGACTATCTCTTTCTTTTTCATTTTGTGCTCCTTTTTTGACATTTTGCTCTTTTTTCTCCTCATGATTATGTATAGCTTTAAAATTTGTTCTCCCCTTCTCAGTTTTTTTTTTGTTGAAACCTTTTCTTGATATGAGTTTTCATACATTTTGCACTTTCGTACCCCCCCATGCCTAAGATTTGCAATGTCCCCTTTGTGAATTAGGTGGGTTTGAATTCAGCATAGTTCATTCATTAGGACAGGTGTTTCGTTATTGAACGGGTCGAGGTGACTGTTGCGGACGATTTTTAGACTCGAGTACGGGTACCTGAGGTGGAGTCGGCTGTCTTAATGGATGTACCCTAAAGTGCAATATGAATTCAGCAAGGAAATATCAGGGAAGGTTTCGGGTTTTTCAAAGAATGACGGGTTGCCTCCCGTTAAGCACTGAGTTTTACGCCATCGGCTGGGCGCAATGGGCTTAGGGAGAATGGAGGATAAAGGATGTCTCAGCCAAATCTGTATTGGTCATGTTAATGAACGGTCTGAGTCTCTGACCATTCACGGTAAAGGGTTCGAAATTGTGGCTGAGTGGACTGATCTCAACGGCTCCATTTCGACAGATTTGTCGGACTAAGTATGGTCCGATCCACTTAGATCTCAGCTTTCCTGGGAACAGTCGGGCATCAAAGAGTAGGACCTTTTGACCAGGATGGAAGATCATTCTAGATATGTGCTTGTTGTGAAAGGCTTTAACCCGCTCTTTGTAGATTCGCAAGTTTCCATACGCATCGAGGTGTAATTCATAAATCTCGCTCATCTGAAGCTTTCTGTGGGTTCCAGCCTTAGAAAGATCTATGTTGCAGTTCCGTACTGCCCAATAGGCTTTATGCTCCAATTCGACGAGAGGTGACATGCCTTCTTGTACACCAGTCTGAAAGGAGACACGCCTAATTGGGTCTTTTGGGCGGTCTTATAAGCCCACAAAGCTTCCAGAAGCCAGGATGACCAATCCTTCCTGTTAGGTCAAATAGTAACCTGGAGGGTTTTCTTGATCCTCGGTTTGATAGCTCAGCTAGACCATTAGTTTGGAGGTGGTAAGGAGTAGAGATTCAATGCGACACCCCGTATTTGGTCATCAGTGACTTGAACAGAGCGTTTGTGAAATGGGTCCCTCCATCAGAAATGGTCGCACGAGGAATCCTGAATCGTGAGAAGATGTTTTGGTGAATGAATTTGATAACGACTTTGTGATCATTGGTTCTGGTCGGAATGGCTTCGATCCATTTGGACACATAGTTAACAGCGAGTAAAATGTATTCGAAGTCGTCCAAGATAGGGACGGGTCCCATAAAATAAATCCCCCATATGTCAAAAATCTCGCATACCAGAATCGGCTGTAAAGACATCATGTCACGATGGCTCATGTTGCCCAAGGTCTGGCAACGGTTACATGCTTTACAGTGATTGTATGCATTCTTGAAAATTGTGGGCCAGTAAAAGCCACACTGAAGGACTTTTGATACGGTTTTGTGCCCAGAAAAATGGCCACCGGATGCCTGGTCATGGCAGAAATAGAGTATGTCTTTGATTTCCACTTCCGTGACACACCGTTGGATAATTTGATCAGCACCAATGCGGAATAAATACGGGTCTTCCCAAATGTAATACTTGGCATTGGAGTGCAATTTGTCCTTTCCTTCAGCCAATTAGATGGGATCTGATGTGATGCCAAGTAATTTACTATGTTAGCAAACCATGGAGGTCCGGTATTGACAGTCAGGAGGTGCTTCATCAGGAAAGTATTTCGTGATGGGTCCGAAAGGGTCAATGATCTTAGAAGGAAGGCGGGACAAGTGGTCAGCTACCACGTTCTGTCTTCCCGCTTTGTCGCGAATCTTGAGATCAAATTCTTGCAACAGCAAGATCCATTGGATTAATCGAGGTTTCGCGTCCTTCTTCGCAAGGAGATGCCTCACAGTTGTGTGATCCGAGTAGATAATAACATGGGAACCCAGGAGGTAAGATCTGAATTTTTCAAGGGAAAATACTACGGCTAGCAGCTCTTTCTCAATAACAGTGTAGTTACGTTGAGCCTCATCAAGTGTTTTGCTAGCGTAGTAAATGACCGCGGGTTTTCCGTCAATTTTTTGCCCCAAAATTGCTCCTACAGCGAAGTCAGATGCGTCGCACATGATCTCAAAGGGTTGAGACTAATCAGGGGACTGTACGATCGAGACTTGTGTAACTCGGTCACGAAGGATCTTAAATGCTTGAGTGCATTCCTTACAGATTTCGAAAGGTACATCCTTGGAGAGAAGAGTGGTCAGGGGGCGTGCAATTTTCGAAAAATTAGGGATAAATCGACGGTAAAAATCGACGTGCCCCAGGAAAGATCGGATGTCCTTGATCGAGCTAGGCATTGGGAGTTTGGAAATCACGTTAACCTTGGGTCGATCTACTTGGGTGCCTTTTTCTGAAATTAGATGTCCCAGGACGATCCCCTCAAGCGTCATGAAGTGGCTCTTTTCCCAAGAAAGAACCAGGTTCACGTCAATGCATTGCCTGAGTATTTGAACCAAGTGTTGGAGGCAATCATTAAATGATGCTCCAAATGTTGAAAAGTCATCCTTGAAGACTTCCAGATAATCACTTACTATATCTGAGAATATGACAAGCTTGCACCGCTGAAAAGTCGCGGGCGCATTGTAGAGATCGAGAGGCATCTTTCGGAACGCGTACGTCCCAAAGGGGCAAGTGAACGTGGGCTTTTCTTGGTCCTTTGGGTGGATTTCCACTTGGTTATAACCAGAGTACTCGTCAAGAAAGTAGAACCTATTTCCCGCTAGTTTTTCGAGGATCTGATCAATAAACGGAAGTGGGAAATGATCCTTCTTCGTGGAGGAATTGAGTCTTCTGTAATCTATGCAGACTCTCCATGAGTTGGCTATACGGGTCGGTATGACTTCTCCGATTTCAGTCGTGATGGTGGTGAGCCCTGCCTTTTTAGGCACAACCTGGATTGGACTCACTCATCGACTGTCGGAGATCGGGTAGATGATCCCTGCATCTAACCACTTAATGATCTCCTTTTTCATGACTTCCTGTAGATTAGGGTTCAAACGTATCTGCATCTTACGCGAAGGTCGTGCGCCCTTTTTGGAATAGATGTGATGTGTGGAATAAGAGGGGCTTATGCCAATCAAGTCATCAAGAGTCTATCCAATGACTCTCCGATGTTGCTGGAGAACAGTAATCAGACGGGATTCTTGGTCAGATGTGAGTCTGGAGTTTATAATCACAGGAAACGTCTGATTGGAACCCAGAAAGACGTATTTCAGATGATCAGGAAGGGGCTTGAGTTCGAAGACGGGACTATCAGCAGCAACGGGTGGTTCAGAGTGTGTGTCAGGAGCAAGGGTAGGAGTTATGGGTGTATCCAGATCAGGTTCAGACTCCTCTAATTGCTGGTTTTGATCTTCTTGTGGTTGATCGGGGATAATCAGGTTGTCCTCAATATGCGGTTCATCAACCATGGCTCTGATATCACATATTTGTTCTATAATACCACAATTAATCCCTTGTTGGGCCTTAAAAATGTCAATCTTTAGAGTTTGATTCCCAAATTTCAATTCTATTTGACCCTCCTCACAGCTTATGTTGGCCTTAGCAGTGGCTAGAAAGGGTCTTCATAGTATAATCGGTGTATCCCTTGGGTACTCAGGTGCATCCATATCTAGAACTATAAAATCTACTTGGAAGTAGAAATCCCGTACCTTAATAATGACATCCTCGAGTATTCCTTTAGGTGACTTGATGGATCGATCAGCTAATTGCAATGTCACCTCATTCGGTTTAAGTTTGGACTCTTCAAGATGGTTAAGGAGGGATGTAGGTATTAGGTTTATGGAGGCGCCTAGGTTTAGCAATGCTCTATCGAGTTGGGTTTCACCAATTTTACATGAGATTAGGGGAGTGCCTAGGTCTTTTGCCTTGGGTGGGAGTTTACTCAGGATTACAGAGATGATTTGCTCTGACAGTATGATCGGACTCCCACTTTTGGTTCGCGGCTTACGCTTGGGTGTACACATGTCTTTCAAAAATCGTGCGTAAGCCGGTACGTGGCGGATTGCATCCATCAAGGGGATGTTTATTTGGACTTATTCAAAGAGTTTGATCATATCTTCCTCAGGAGCCATGGGTTTGGTTGTCTTTTTTTCCTTGATCAAGGCCTTTGGAAATGGAACATTGGTTGGTTCCTCTAGAATAGGTCCAGGTTCTTGATCTGGGATAGGGACATCCTAGATAACTATCCTAGGGCTTGGTTCACTACCAGGATTGAAGTGGTTTGGATAAGGTGGGTCTTGGGTTGCTTTACCACTACGGGTTGTTATAGAGTTTAATCCTGCCTGGTTCTGGTTTGGGATCGGTAAAATGGGTGGCTGCTGTTGAAATTCCGTGTAAGATGTCGAAGCTTCCATCCCGTCAAGTGATGGAATAGGAGCCTGATAAATCATATGTGCATGGCTAAGATTTGGGTTCATAACGCACCTCTGGGTCGGCATGTTATTTGGGCTCGGCAGAGGTTGCGAGGGAAGTGTGCCCGGTTGGCAGGAATTCGCCATTTGGGCGAGTTGGTTGCGAACCTATGTGATCGCGTCCTTGTGTTTTTGTATTGCCGCATTCGTTTTCTAAATTTCAGCCAATGTTTGGAGGATAAGAGTCATTTGGTCTTGGTTTGGCCCAGATTGATAGGTGGGGTTGGGCAGAGGCTGAGGCGGCTGATATGGACAAGGGGCTTGTGGACAGGGTTGATAAGGTAGTCTTTGAGTATGAGAATTTCCTGCCCACTGGAAGTTGGGATGATTTCGCCATCTAGGGTTGTAGCTGTTGGAAAATAGGTCATTTTGGATGGCGTTGGGGTCCTCGCAGGTCTGAGGAGCATCGGGAAAGTCAGAGTATGGGGGTTCAGAGTTCCCCCGACTAGCATAGGGTGGATCGGAGGTCCCTCCGGTCCGGGAGTCAGACGGGGGTGGATATGGGTCCATCCCCTGAGAAGATCGGTGATAGATGTTTTGCACAGTTTCGTTCGCGAGAGGTGGTTGTGCGAAAGAGTTCTGTGCAGAGGTGGCTCACTGCAAATGCCGTGTCAGCTCGTCCACCTTCTTCTCTATGATAGGTGTTGAACTCTCGAATTGCTACGCTAACGTGTTTGATTTTGGAAAACCTGTCGTTGTAGCTTGAAAGCGAAGAATTCGTGTTCAACAAATAAAATTTATACTGAAATGAAAATTCCGGGTCGAACATAGGGAGGCGGACGTTTGATTTGAAAACTACGCATTTGTTTTTATTTGTCACAAAGTAATTCAATTTAAAACCATTTAATTATTTACAATAAATAGAAGAGAGAGAGGGTAAGAGAGAGAGAGAATATTACACATAGAAATCAAAATGAGATGTAGAATAAACAGATAATTTATTATTAAGGAGATTGTTCGTTACAACTAAAAAGCATAAAACAGTTGCACTAGAAAGCGATAAATTTACTCTAGAAAGCATTAAAGGAATGGAGGGAGAAATGTCTTCCTCAACGAATGCCTGGAGAATGAGCAGAATACACTAGAAAGCAGTAAATCTATATTAGAAAGCAGTAAAAAGAGTAGGGAAAGAGATATCCTCCTCGACGGTTGCTTGGAGGACGAGCCGGATGGGACGACGCCTGGACGAAGGAGGATGAAACAGGACGAAGGAGGACGAAGCAGAAGAACGGGAACAGAGCAGCACGTCGTCGTCGTTGTGGGATCCAGTCTCGAAGGGGAACAAAAATTTGGACTTTATCTCGTGAGAAGCATCCCGGGTGTGGGACAAGCTTCTCTTGAGCTTTGGAGAAGTAGAGAAGAGAAGGAAGGGATGAGAATTTCGTATAGAGGGTGTCTCCTTTTATAATTGTAAGGAGTGGGGGCAAATTGGTCATTACATCTTTAAAACAATAAATGAGGGGTCTTTAGTGACGGATAAAACCGTCACTAAAGCCCCAACGTAGGCGTAGTGCCCGTCGCCCACGCGCGCCTCCTTAGCTGCCCGCGCTCAACGCCCCTGCACACGTTCATCAAATCTCAGCAGTCCGATCGAGAGATCGGACATCTTAGGCTGCGCCATCGCCCGCTATTGCGCGTCCGCCCAAGCGCGTTCGATGCCACGTGAGGCGCGAGCGTGCAACAGCGCGTCATCTCTATTGAGCACAGGCGGCCGTCCGATCAAGATCCGACGCATGCCCGCGCCCGCTCGCACGCACCCTTCGCCTCCTCGCTGCGGCTCGAACGCGTGTCCGCTACTCACGATGGCGCCTTCGACCGCTGCACTACGAGGCGCGGATGGTCGAGCGGATGCTTTTAGGCGCAGCTGTCCACAGCCGTTGGATCGAGATCCAACGGCGGAGAGATAACGGATGCGGAAGCTTCACCGGATGCATGCGACTGTTTGGGCGGTCCATCTTCTGAATGTTGTAAATGGTGCCACGGATGTCGGATTGACTCGATTTTTGCGTCGTTGGGCTGCGATCGTCGATTTGAATTCATCCGTGCGGTCGGATTTGTCATTTAAAGTGCGGATTTACACCATCCTAGCCCTTGATCTTCTAGGGTTCCTCGGTCACTATCTAATGCTGCGGATGCCTGATTAAGGCGATCTTGGAGTCGTTGAACTTCAATCGTTGCCCTGATCACATCCATACGGTTGGATCTTCGATCTGAGGCGTCGATAAAATGTTTGCCCTGTCCAAGCACATACAAGGAGACAATTAATCTCCATTTTATTTAAGCTGCTCTAAATGCAAGATGATGCATGTTATGCAATATTTATATCATGAAATGCACGCCTATGCTTAAGAACATGCATAAATAGACATCTTAAGTAGTGTAAATGTGTTTACATCATACCCCCATGCCTATCTTTTGCTAGTCCTTAGGAAAAATTATATGCTATTTATAAAAGAATTAGGTTGGATTTTTTGAGCATGAGTTATTTTCAATCATTAAGAAATTGTTTACTTATGATATGAACTTTCAAAGACACAACAACGCCCGAGTATCAGCCAAAATGCAGACCGCCTCAAGCCCTCGCCTTATTCAAAGAAAAATTTCTTTTTCTCTTTTTCCTTTTTTCTAATTTTTTTTGGATTTTCAAATTTTAGGGTTTAAGAGTGGCTTTCTACGGCCATTCAACTCACCGAAGATTTGATGAGAACCCTAAGTTTTAAGCATCTTATTGTGAATGTGATAGACTCGTTGACCGGTAGTTGAAATGGACTTCGGGTTTATATGCCTCTAGGTGACCTCAAAAAGAATTCTGCCTAAAGGTGTATCTTTGCAACCGGTAGCTTTCTCCCTACTTTTATTTTTAAACGGGTCAACACAAGGGTGAATCCAGTGTATATCTCCCCGATTTATTCTACTTCTCTGCTTCTTCCTAAGTGTTTTGGGAATTTTTTAGTGCATTTACTGAGCTGGATTCTGGACAACCGGTCAATGAGCTGTTACCACCGACAACTTGCCATCCATACTCGTGCGGGAAGTGTGGTTTATTTCTTTTTTTTTTCTTTTCTCCTTTTCTTTTTTGATTTTTTTTTCTTTTTTAAGTAGGTGGCCTCCCTGGTCTAAGATTTACCTAAAGGCAGCAAAAAGAGAAAGATCTAGTGACTGGGCTCTGGACAACCTACCTATGAGCTGTTACCTACGATAACTTGTCAGCCATATCACTTTAGAAGGTTCATTAGTTACCCAATTTTCGTTAAAATCGTCGAATCAACGAGTCAGTAACAAGATAGTGTGTAGATGCTTAAGACTCAAAATTTCCTCAAATCAGAGGGTGGGTTGATAAGTCGTGTACTTATCACCCAAACTTATTTACTCCAATTACAATAAAATTTAGGTTTGCGAGAACTTGAAAAACAAATCCACATTTTAGTGGATACACGAGCTGATTAAGTCCAAAGACCTAAAGGGTTTTTGTGTTCAAATCATAATGTATTATTTCCTAAGATTGAAAATTTTCAACCTAAATTCTCTTTCCTAATTCTGAATTTTTTTTATAGAAGAAAATAAAACAAATCTACGGAGCTGACGAATGAATTCAGAGATAAATATCCACCCCCCATGCCTATCTAATGCAATGTCCTCATTGTATTAAAAAGACATAAAACAGAGTGGAAAAGCATAGAAAGCACCTGAATTGTGTAAATGTCAGGTCCGCTCCAAGATGAAAACTAAAAAGAATTGTATATGCGCTGAGTTTAGTGCCTTCAGCTATGTACACTATACAAAGAAAAGAAATGAAGAATTCACAAGTGCAGGTCAGAATCAGAATAAACAGAAGAATCCTCTAACCTATCAACAGAGGTTCACAGACGTGGACCAGATTGTGGTGGAGACCCATCCCCCATAATTAAGAATATCCTAGGTTCTGAATGAAAATTACCCAAAACCTAAAATTAGAATGTAAGCGGGGTCGGGCTTGCGATTTATGAGGATGCAACCCAAGACCAAAAAGTCGGGTTATAGAGAATTGAAGCTCAAAAGGATAATCGTTGAATGTGTGCTTGGGTTTGACATCCTCAAAACAAATGTCGTAAGGGTCCTGGTTTGATGGTTTCAGCTTAATAGGAACCCTTCGACTTAGTGTTTTACTTCATCCGGAACTAACTTCCCAAATCAGAACTTCCCGGCTCCTATCCTCCTCATTCAGCATATCAATTTCCGGGACCTCTTGCATATTTTTCACCCCATCTGAAATCTCCAAGTCTATTTGTTGTGGCTGAATCATAATTGACTTGGGACTAATTATCTTAGAAATAGAATTATCAATAAGCTCAACGGGGTGTAACTGATAATCAGGGCATTGAATTGAATCCTCTAGAAAATGCGATTCTGGATCCGCAATGTGTGCCCTAAGATCAGCTTCCTCAATTATTGGGCTATCAAATAATCTATCAGATTCCTTAAGCCCAATCGTCTCACAGAAATCGTGTTCGGAAAACTCGCGTGAGACTTCGTAACTTGAATCTCCATCATCAAAGAAATCAGGATCCGTATCAATGTATGTCCCAAAATCATTTGTCACTTTCTGTTCCAAGGAGATATACGTTTCCTCGTAACTCGGCTCAGGGATCTCAGGTGAAGAAATCAGACCTTCCTTAATTGGTTGCTTTAATTTAATCTGGTCAGCCTCATAACATGTGTCCCTCCCAACAGGTGCCTGAGTGGGTTCTGTCACTGGCTTTCCTGAAGAAGGTTCATCTTGGGAATCATCTCAAGATTGAATTAAAGCAACCACAAATCTCATCCTCAATTTCGCTAATTTCCCAAGTAGAAACTCACCTGGGTTCTTATCCTTAACATCCTGGAGCCTATCCAACAAAGACTTGTTTAAATCATCAATTATTTCAATCAGGGGCTCCAATCTCTCAATGCAAGGTGTTGGCTGAACTTCTAAGGATTGAATGATATTCCTCAAGTTAGCCAGAATCTTATCTTGAACCTGATTAACCTGAACCAAATGAGTTGGTTTAGGATTGGGTGGGTTTGACATCAATGCAGAGGAATTAACGAATTGAGATTCGTTATACCCTTCCTGATAATAGGTCATTTCAAATTGTTCAAAAGATGGTGATGACCTAAAGGCAGTGAAATCAGAGGATGGGTAAGGATCGGTGTATCCTTCTTGATTGTAGATCGTATTAGGTTGTTCATGAAAGGAAGGTGATCTATAATCGATGTAGCTCTAAGGAGGATAGAAATCATAATCAAAGTGTTCTGGGTTGGACCCTAAACATAGAGGTTCGGAACTGTATCCCCAATCCGAGTTTTGCCAATTAACCGATGGTTGATTACAGTACGAGTCGGGATAATCGTCATGTTGAGGATAATGCAAAACAAGAGGGAAAGAGCGGGAATGCGTGAAATATGTGGAATGATTTATGAGACACGGGAGGAAGAAAGGTGCCCTGCAATACAAACAATCAAACCTGTCCTTAAGTGGGTTAGCCTACAGACTTACAAACTCTCAAAACCCATCTTGAGATAAAGAAACGATTTGATCTACTTCCGTCTGTTCAATCCAACCAGTTAGAAGGAGGGACTGGGGAGAAGGTTCTTCGGCTTGCGCCTCCGGTTCCGAGTGTACCCCCCAGCCGCGATCGTTTGATTCTGCTCCCCTAACTAGACATCAGATTGAACAGTAGAAAAAGACTAATAGAAAATAATCTCGTTCTGGGTTCTGAAGAGCGATTCCAATCCTTAAGGCCAACGTCTACTCTGTTTTATTTAGGGCTAGGTTTAAATGTGCTTTGGAATATTATGGGTCCTTTAAATGTGTTGTGCCCTTAATGATTGATTGATTTGTGTGTGCATACACAACTAATGATTTTCAAGCAAGATTGTTTTTGATGCGGTGAATTTTAAGGTTCAAATCTTGCTTAGTAGCTTTTAGGATTCAACTTTAGGTGTTTTCAAACAGGTTTCGTTGGCACACCAGGTTTTGCAAGCACAGGTGAAGATGTTTTCCTTTAAAATTTAAAAGAATGTGGAGTGCCTGGTAAATCCCTAAGAGTTGAACCTAAGTGGCAGCTACTTGATGAATTGATTTTATTTGAAGTGGTGCGGCTCAATCAAATCAAACAATTGGCCTGTTACACCACTTAATTAGGCACACAAATGATTTCCTAATCTAATTTCTACTCAATTATGTGTTTGAATGTGTGTACTGGCTCCTAAAAGCGGTTTACCGGTTGAGTTTGAAAATCAGATGAGATTGTGTACCTCTGTAAGATTTTCTTTTTTATTTTTCTTTTAATGTGGGGGTTGGGGTGAGTATGGATGTCAAACAACAAACAATCTAACCTTAGAGTTTATAAAAGCACCTAGGTTGATTGATGTTTGAATTATTATGTTGTGGAATGAAATCTAATGGATGAGAGGTGGGGGGTAACTTACAGAACCTTCCGTAGAACTTTACTCCAATCTACCGCTTTTGCCTGTCTCGAAAGAGCACCTGCAATTACAATAAGAAAGGAGAAAAATGAGGTAAATGATTTGTAAGTTACAAAGTGCAAAAAGAAATCAAAGAGCGTCGCCTCCCCAGCAACGGCGCCAAAATGTTGAACTGTCGAATTGCTACGCTAACGTGTTCGGTTTTGGAAAATCTGTCGTTGTAGCTTGAAAGCGAAGAGCTCGTATTAAACAAATAAAATTTACACCGAAATTGGAATTCCGGGTCGAACACAGGGAGGCGGACGTTTGATTTAAAAATTACACGTTTGTTTTTATTTTTCATAAAGTAATTAAATTTAAAACTATCTAATTATTTACAATAAATTGAAGAGAGAGAAAATATTACACATAGAAATCAAAATGAGATGTAGAATAAACAGAGAATTTATCATTAAGTAGATTGTTCATTACAACTAGAAAGCATAAAATAATTGCATTAGAAAACGATAAATTTACTCTAGAAAGCATTAAAAGAATGGAGGGAGAAATGTTATCCTCAAGAAATGCTTGGAGGACGAGCAGAACTACACAAGAAAGCAGTAAATCCATATGAGAATGCATTAAAAAGAATAGGGAGAGAGATATCTTCCTCGATGGTCGCTTGGAGGATGAGTCGGACGGGACGAAGCCTGGACGAAGGAGGACGAAGCAGGACGAAGGAGGACGAAGCAGAAGAACGGGAACGGAGCAGCACGTCGTCGTCGTTGCGGGATTCACTTCCGAAGGGGAACGAAAATTTGGACTTTATCTCGCGAGAAGCATCCCAGGTGTGGGACAAGCTTCTCTTGAGCTTTGGAGAGGTAGAGAAGAGAAGGAAGGGATGAGAATTTCGTATGGAGGGGGTTTCCTTTTATAGTTGCAAGGAGTGGGGGCAAATTAGTCATTACATCTTTAAAACAATAAATGAGAAGTCTTTAGTGACGGATAAAACCGCCACTAAAGCCCGCGCTCAAGGACCGCGCTCAAGCCCCAACGTGACGGATAAGCCCGCGCTCAAGGCCCCTACACACGTTCATCAAATCTCAGCCGTCCGATCGCGAGATCAAACGGCTTAGGATGCGCCATCGCCTGCTGCTGTGTGCCCGCCCTAGCACGTACACTGCCGTGTGAGGCGCGGGCATGCAATAGCGCGTCATCTCTATTAAGCAAAGACGGCCGTCCGATCAAGATCCGATGCACGCTCACGCCTGCTCGCCCGCGGCCTTCGCCTCCTCGCTAAGGCTCGAACGCGCGTCCGCTGCTCACGATAGTGCCTTTGGTTGCTGCGCTACGGGGCACGGATGGTCGAGCGGACAGTTTTAGGCGCGGCTGTTCACAGCCGTTGGATCAAGATCCAACGGCGGAGAGGGAGCGGGTGCGGAAGCTTCATCGGATGCATGCGGCTGTTCGGGAGGTCGAGATGGCGCCACGTGGCACCATCTTGGCCGTCCATCTTCTGAATGTTGTAGATTGTGCTACGGATGTCGGATTGACTCGATTTTTCGTCGTTGGGTTGCGATCGTTGATCCGAATTCATCCGTCACTATCTGATCTGGATTTGTCATTTGAAGTGCGGATTTACACCATCCTAGCCCTTGATCTTCTAGGGTTCCCCGGTCACTATTTGATGCTACGGATGCCTGATTGAGGCGATCTTAAAGTCGTTGAACTCCAATCGTCGCCCTGATCACATCCATACGGTTGGATCTTCGATCAGAGACCCTGATAAAATGTTTGCCTTGTCCAAGCACATAAAAGGAGACAATTAACCTCCATTTTATTCAAACTACTCTAAATGCAAGATGATGCACTCCTATGCTTAAGAACATGCATAAATAGACATCTTAAGTTGTGTAAATGTGTTTACCTCAACAGGGACCTTGTTAAGATGACTGGCCATCAGTTTCAAGTCGACGGATGCGGACAGGCCTTGTGTATCATTTGCTCCCCTAAGATTCGTCGATGCACGGGCATTCGTCCGGTTGAATAAGCCCACGGAGTCATTGTTGATGGAGTTCTCGCACATTCTTGAGAATCTCCCCCATCGTGTCCTCATGCTGACTCATGATGTTTCCTCCGCAGGTTGCATTGACGAAAAATTGAATGTCTTCACGGAGTCCCTGGTAGAAAGACTGGACTTGTTTCCATTTAGGAACTCCGTGATGGGGGCACTTTCACATGAGATCCAAGAATCGATCCCTGCCTCATGAAGAGGTTCTCCCGCTTGTTGGGTGAAAGAGTAATCTTTTGGCGCAAGTGATGAGAACCTCATCATGAACCCTAACTTGCACAATCTAACCTAGGTATGCAAGAAAAAGCTCCTACATAACTTAAAGAAAGGCTTAACTCAGAGAATTCTGAGTTTAAGAAGAAAACAAGTCATAAGGGGTAAAAATGCAATTTCACCAACACAATCTGCAAATAGGGTAACTCAGGGTCCAAACACAGGTCAAACTAACCTAATAAGAAGTGGGATGATCTGATCCAAGAAGGGCTACAGCAACTCTAGGGAATTAAATGACATTCTATAACCTTAAGAAAATCCACTTCAATTCACGTGGTTTGAGGCAGGGTAAAAATCAAATAAATCCTCTAAAATTCGTAGAAAAATAATCTCTAGGGTTTAGAACCTTCAATTTGGCCTTAGAAACCCATTTTGACCTACATTGAGAACCATACCCAATTAATGATTTAATTTGGGTTTTTACGTAAATTGGCCAGTCAAACATGGTCTTACCTAGAAAAAAAATTCACCATTAAAATCCTTAGGTCCAACTTACTCATGTATGAAAACTTGAGCTTAAGAAGAGACCTCCTTGACCGACTTTGTAATTTGGTCCTCATAATTTTCTTTTTGACTCTCAACTTTCGAAACCCTTGCATTTTGGCCCCTAATTTCATCTTCATTCTTTCCATTTTGTTCCCTCCTGCAAATCTCTGTGCAGCACCATGCTCCGGGGACTTTGTGCGGAGCATGGCACTGTGTAGGGTCAGGGGGCATCCTGCCAAGAGAGCTCAGAGTTCCCTGCGATGTTTGCTATCGCAGGGACTCGACCATGCCACCTGCCGACGCCCACACCTTCCGTGCGAACGCGCGGAAGGTATTTGTCTCGTCTCCGACCATACTCCGGCGAGGGATGCACGTCGCCAGCGTGCGTATGCCCCTCCGCCACCGCCTTTATAAAGACCAGCGTCGCCAGCCGTTTCTCCCAGCTTGGTCTTGATAGAGAATCCCTCAACCCTTCCTCTCTCCCCACTTCGACAGGAACCCACCAGCTCCGGCGGCTCCTCCTCCTCATCGCTCTGCTGCAATACCAGCAGCGGAGCCACCTTCGCCTGATCTCCCCGTGTCGCGCCGCACCTGCCCTCTTCCTCGCCGCTGCCCTCTCCCTCGCTGCCGCCCTCTCCCTCTTGGCGTTTCTTCTCCAGCGACAGTCGGTACAGCTGCCCGCCGCTCCGGCCCCCCTTCGTCCCCGTAGGTAGGTTACAGTTACTTCCCTTCCTCCCCTCTTTCTTTTCCCCAACTTAATTTGTTTGATCGCCCTACGACCATGCCTGACCACCCTCATCTTCTCCACCTCCGGCCACTCCTTGGCGAGTCGTTCCCGTCATCCCACAATCTCATATGACTCGCCAACTGCACAAAAAGCTCCGCCTCACCTCACCAAACACCCTCCGCCCCTCCACTGCCATTCTACACCTCCACAACAACTGTAACGACCCGACTCCCGAGTCCCTACGAGACACGAGAACAGGACCGACTCGACTAATCCCAAGACCTAGTCGTCCAACGAGGAAGTAACCAAAAGAGCAGTAAAATAAACCACATTCAGCATGAATATAACTAACAGTAAGAAAGTACAGCAGTAAGGAAAGAAACTACTATAGTAGATACCACCACAACAGTAGAACAACATTTATCATATAACATGAATTGCAGGTAAAGAAAGTACAGCGGAAACAAGAACTACTCACTATAACAGAAACAAAAGAGGTACAAAAGACTGTGGTAAACTCTACTGGACCCTACTCGGCCCAGCGTCCTCTGCAACCGCTGACCCTGGCTGCTCAACACCAGGTCCTGAAAAAGGTAACGAGTGTAACACGTCAGCAAAACGCTGATTAGAGTGGCAACTAAAACTAAAGACAACAGTAGAGTGTACAGTAGCTGTTATGTTCTATTACTTTCTTTATTTACATCTTTCAATTGTCTCACTATTTCATTTATTTCTCAGATCTTTTACTTGATCTCGAATGTTCCTTGTGGGAACGATCTTGATTGCAGTCTTTTCCAAAAAGTAGAAGTAGCACGTGGTGCTCTCCTGGCCGGGAGAGTCCCCCGTGGTGATCCTACCCTCAGTCAACCACCCCAAGGTCACTGACAGACGTAACGGTGACTACGGCACGCACGATAAACGCACAGGTAGCTAACCCGTACTGGCACGCGGTCAGTCGTTTCCGTTAACGGGTGTGCCCAAAGCACAGCACGGAACCAGTACAGGGCAGAGCCCTCTCAATAACAGGGGTCCAACCCCTCCACAGTAACCAAACCGGGGCCTTGCCCCTCCACAGTCCGCGCACCCTCGCTTGACTATCCTGGTTTGCCTTAGTGGGCCTAACAAGTCGGTGAAGGAGGCTAGCAGAACCCCAGGGCCCGTGGGGTAGCTAGTACTCTCCTAACACTAGTAGTTCTCCTCGGTACTACGTACATGAGGGCCAGTAAGTCGGTACAGAGCGGCCAATCCTAACCCCGGGTCCCTGGGGTGGCTGGCCCCACTCTGCACTAAACAGGTACAGGTACTTCCCTTGGTACTGCGTACCCAAGAGGCAGTACAAACTACATCTCAGTTCCATTCCTTTCCCTTTCCAGGAGTTCCACTCCTAATTCCCCGTAGGGTTCCATCCTTTTAACTCAATCATCCAGGTGTCACTTTCCAGTTTCACGTTCTTACGACCCATGATCTCATTCATGTTTCTTTATTCGTAACAGGCAGCTGTTAATTCAATTTACAGGCAGCTTTATATTCCTTTCCATTTTTTTCCAAGACTGCAGTATTATACATTCCACTAGTTTTTCCATCCTAGGATTCATGCCACATCCTAGGATCTAGCATACAACTAGTTTTCCAGCCCTAGGATTCATGCAACACCTAGGAGCTATCATTCCATACTTTTCTCATTCCTAGGATTCATGCAATGTCCTAGATTCTAGTTATGGTTCCATACTTTAACAGATTTTAATAATAACTTAAGCCACTCTACCAGGTACAACGGGAGTAATGGGGGCGTGATCGGGAATCCCGCGTGCCTCCGCGACTCCCAAGACTGCAACTGAACGAGGTCCTATCACAAGGATCAAACACAAGGAGTGTCTCAAAACAGTGTATAGCTACTGTAGACGGGTAGAGGAATTAATTCTGAAAAGAACGCAACTCGAATCGCGAAAAACGGAGCCCGAACGGGCCCTAAACGGGTCGGAAAAGACGATACTGTGCAAAATCAGACGTCTGGAACTTCTTCCAGACGTCTTAAAAAGTGGATCAGAGAATTACCTGTTCAGCGTTGTGTCCCAGACGTCGAGAAGTCTGCGGGGACATCTGGCCTATCTCCCAGACGTCCGATGGTCACCCCGGACGTCTGGAGGTCACTCCCGCCGTCTGGTACAACTTCCAGACGTCTGATTCGCAAAGGATGGCGAATCAGCGAGCCTGCGCACAGCCAACTCCCTCCCTCAGTGTGGTCAGTCGACAGGAAGAAAGAAGAAAGCGGAATACTCACCTTTCAGACATCTGTATGATCTTCTAGACGTCTCCCTCGCCGTCTGGCTATCAACCCAGACGTCCGATTCTGGAAATTTTTTCCAGAATCAGGGCGCCACTCGGCCTCCGCTCGCGACGCCGCTCGCGTCGTACCTCGCGCGTCTGCTGCTCAGACCGCAGCAGGTCCCTCTCCGCGTCGTTCCGCGCCCCCTGCGCCCTCTACCGGCCGGCCAAGCCGCTCCGGCGAGCTTGCCCTCACGGCAGAGCTCCGCCCTCGCACGCCGCACCTCCTCCGCGCTCACTGCGGCCGCCGCTGCCGCCCTCGCGCTCGCTCGCTCTCGCGCACAGGAAGGAGAAGAGGAAGGGGACGGTGGAGACGACGGGAGGGGAGGCATGGCCTTTTAAGGCCGCGCGAGGAGGGAGAGAGTGCACGGCAGGTCTGCAACCGCAGAGAGAGAGGGAAAAGGAGAGAGAGAGGAATCGCGGGTCTGCGCGCACAGGCGCGCAGACGAAGCTCTCGTGCAAAAAATAACTGTTTTCCAGATGTCTGGAAACGATCCCAGACGTCTTTTCAGACGTCTGGATGTGATCCCAGACGTCTGGTTCGACGTCTGGGCCACCTCCCAGACGTCTTAAAAGTCGTCTGGGGCACGCGTTCGTAACAATATAACAAACTCAAAGGAAGTTTCGTCCCCGAAACTTGCGCCAACTCGGGTGCGGGGAAAAGATGTCCAAATAACCATAACAAACTCAAAGAGGACCGAAGCCGGTCCGAAAAGACGTACCCGCGAAAAGCTCCGGGTACCGCTCCCGCATTGCCGCCTCAGGCTCCCAGGTAGCCTCCTCGTATCGCTGGCTCCTCCACAAAACCTTTACCAGGGGTACTTGCTTTCGTCTCAAACTGCAGACGGCTCGGTCTAGGATCTGCACTGGCCGCTCGTGGTAGGTCAGGTCGTCGCTCACCTCGACGCTCTCGTGACTCAGTACGTGACTGGAATCGGCTACGTACTTCCTGAGGTTGGACACGTGGAACACGTCGTGCACACCAGAAAGCTGCGGGGGAAGGGCAAGTCTGTAAGCAACGGGTCCAACCCGCTCCAAGACCTCAAAGGGCCCTACGAACCTCGGCGCGAGCTTCCCTCTCACCCCAAACCGCTGTAGGCCCTTCATGGGCGAAACACGAAGGAAGACGTGGTCCCCAACCTCAAACTGCACCTCTCTGCGTCTCCGATCCGCGTAGCTCTTCTGTCTGCTCCTGACAGTGCGGAGTCGTCTGTAGATCTGCTCAACTACCTCCTGACTCTGCCGGATCAACCTGGGGCCAACCTCCCACTTGGTCCCCACCTCAACCCAACTCAAGGGTGCCGTACACTTCCGTCCGTACAGAGCCTCGTAGGGAGCCATGCCGATGCTCGAGTGATAACTGTTGTTGTATGCAAACTCCGCCGGGGGCAGGTGTTCCTCCCAAGAGCCCATCCAGTCCAGTACACAGGCACGCAAAAGGTCCTCAAGTGTCTGTTTCGTGCACTCAGACTATCGTCCGTCTGGGGGTGGTAGGCCGTGTTAAACCTCAACCTCGTCCCCAAAGCCTGCTGAAACTCAGCCCAAAATTGGGACGTAAAGCGGGCATCCCAGTCGGACACGATCTCCCGCGGAACTCCGTGTAGTCGTACCACATCACGGATATACCTCTCTGCCAACTGTGCTGGTCCCAAAGTGACTCGGATCGACAAGAATCGCGCCGTCTTCGTCAATCTATCCACTATTACCCAGACTGCGTCGTGTCCCCGCTGGGTAACAGGTAAGCCCACCACCAAGTCCATGGTGATGCTCTCCCACTTCCACTCTGGCACTGGAAGCGGCTGAAGCGGCCCTGCAGGCTTCAGATGCTCGGCTTTCACCTGCTGGCACACTAAGCACTGCTGCACGAACTCACCCACATCCCGCTTCATCCCTCTCCACCAAAACTCGCGTTTCAAGTCATGGTACATTTTCGTGTTTCCGGGATGTATGGTGAATCTGGAACCGTGTGCCTCAGTCAGGAGCTCTCTCAACAGCTCCTCGTCTCTGGGAACGCATAACCGTCCCCTCAAGCGTAGCACCTGGTCTGTGAAAGAGAAGTCCCCTGGGTCTCCTGATAGTATTCTGTCGCGCAAAGACTGCAAGTACGGATCGGCCATCTGTCCTGTGATGATGCGGTCTATCAGTTCTGGCCTGGTCTGCCGTGTCACCGTCACTGCCCCACAGTATCCTCGTAACTCTAGAGGTCGCCAACTGCCCACCTCCTCCAAAAGGTTCCAACTCTGTAACTGTAGACTGGTCAAGCGTGCGGGTGCCTTACGGCTCAAGGCGTCAGCCACCACATTGGCCTTTCCCGGGTGGTAGGAGATGCTGCAATCGTAGTCCTTCAGGAGCTCCAACCAACGTCTCTGTCTCATGTTGAGCTCCTTCTGGTCAAAAAGATATCTGAAGCTCTTGTGATCTGTAAAAATCTCGAAGGTCTCACCGTACAAGTAGTGCCTCCATGTCTTCAGCGCGAAGATAACAGCTGCCAGTACCCGTACCCGTACCCGAATACCCGGCTCTGGGAGAGCTATCCTATGAGAGAAATCTGAGAAAAAGAGAGACGCGAGGGAGGGTAGGGGTAGGTTTTGCTCTGACCAGTTGTGTGAGTGTGCAAGAGCAGAAGAAGAAGAAGCAGCGAAGGAAGAAAGGAAGGAGAAGAAGGGAAGCACTGTAGCAGACCGCCGTTTATGTCGTCTGACTGCGATATCAGATGACGGATAAACCTTCAGAGGAGCTAAAGCAGAAGACCAAGGAAGAAGAAGAAAAGAGAAGGCTCCGCAGCAGAAAAGAAAGAAAAGAGAAGAAGGAAGAAAAAGAAGACTTTGCAGAAATAAAGACAAGAAAAGAACTGAAGAAGAAAAGAAATAGAAGATAGGCAGAAGAAGAAGAGGAATTGAAGGCAAACAGAGCCATGGAAGAAGAAGACTCGTAGAGAGAGATACTGCAGCTGAAGAAAAAAGAAAGAAGAGAATAACAAGACAGGAAGAGCAGCAGAAGAAAGAAGAGGGAAAGCACAAGAGAAAGAAGAGAAGAAGAAGCCAAGACAAAATATATATCTCTCTCTCTTATTTTTGTAATAAAGAAACTTTGTACTTCTAGAATTCCAGTAGCTCCTTGAGTTCGACTTCGGGAAACTATTTCCGAGTAAAAAAATTGTATGGTAATGACAATTGTAGCTGTCTCATCTTATACTATAACGACTGTATTATAATAAACATAAAGATGCAAAAACAACCAAAGCGGTTGCCAGCACCAGCAAGTCATTTGTCTGTCCAACAGGAAAGAACTTCTTCAAAATCTCAGACTGAAGTTCATCCCTTGTGTTGATCGGACGAGTCTGTGTTTGATACCAATGAGCAGCCTTGTCAATGAGGGAGAAAGAAAACATCTTCACGAGCAAAATATCCCGATTTTGTGCGTCTGACCCGAAGGTTTGGGCAAGATGCTTTAGCTGTTTAATATGCTGGAATGGATCCTTGGAGTTAAGCCCATAGAATTTTGGTATGGCATGAATCATATTGGGCTTGAGTTTGGAATTAGGACCTCCAGCTGGGATTCAGATTCGAGGCTCGATTACCACCGCAGCGGGATTATAGTGATCTCGCATCATGGGATGTTGCGGTGGGTTCATGAAATTTTGGAAGAGGTCATTTAGATGCTGAAGCTGGTGCTCAAGATTGTTTTCTTCTTCGACAGGTTGTGCCATGATGGAAGAAGGAGAACTTGGTTCTGAATCAGAGGAAAGATCTATGTGGTGGGGTTGCTACACAAACAAGGATACCGAGGCTTGGCCTCGGGGAGAGTGGATTTCTAAAGGAGGTTTTAAGGACCTCCTACCAAACATACACCGAAGGATTGGATAAGATCAGAATGTGCTGGACCCAATCGAGACACCTAAAATATGTTGGGTGACTATAGAGGTTCGGGGTGGATGATACCCCTTAGTCAAAAAGGTCGTCCACCTGAGAAATACCTGGGCAGCCAGAGAGGGAGAGTCCCGCAAAGACCCCTACACGGTAGAGCATCCCTACGGGTTATAGGGTTTCCCCCACTTGACCTCTCTTGTGACTGAGATTCCAGGTAGACCAGAATGAGGACCTTGGCTTCTTAAGTCTACCTCTTTTAGTTAAGATTAAGGTGCTTAGGATTTCACTTGAACTTTAGGTCTTTTGAGTGCAAAGTGACCTAATTTTAAGGTTGGTTGACCCAAAGGATCAACTTCACCTGTTTGTTCCTTTGAGAGCTTTTAGGTCCTTGCTCTCAGGGTTCAAATGGATTAAGAGCCTGATTTGCTTAGGGTTTTTCTTAGATAGATCTCCTCAAACAAGGCTTAAGCACACCTCTTTTTGGAGTTTTTTTTTTTGATTCTTTGCTTAGAAGAAGATGTGTCTCTAAAACCCTAGCTTGTAATCCTTAGGTTGGCTCTAGTTGGTCCAATTTAGTTGCCTCAAAAATGGGTATCTAGGGCTCAATGAAGAAGGTTTTAGCCCTAGTTACCTTAAGTGGATGTGCAATTACAGATGTGTTGAAAGTAAAAATCAGGCAACTTTTGTGAATTACTAAATATAGAAATAGGTAGCCCTAGATTGATTTTTTTTTCTTTGTTTGTCCTTTTTAGATTTTGTGGGGATTAAGAAAGAGGGCTAATGAAAATTTACCTATTCCCTGGTGTGGTTGTTGTGGGGCTGCTTTTTTTTCTTTCCTGAAATAAACACAACAAAAGTGAGAAATTAAGTTAGTATTGAATCAGAAATTGTGATTAAAGCTTCTAAAATGCCTGTTGCTCCCTGGTAACGGCGTCAAAATATTCGTTCGCAACGCTTTGTCGTGTTTTCAAATTAGTCTCGTTACAGTATAGTTGAAAAAGTATTATAAACAATTACCAATTTTATTACTCGAAAATGAAAATATTTGAGGTCGAACTTAGGGAGTAAATTGATATTTTAGAAACTAAATCACAATTTCAAATTACTCAAAAGATGATGTCAATGTAGTCTAATGTATATGAAAACTAGAGATAGAAAATCCAAAAATAAATTTGTCTTTCTTCTTCTTTCTCTCTTCTCTTTCTTTTCCTTTTTCTTTCTTCTGCCTGGCTGCACCTTCTCCTTCTTTCTTTCTCTGTCTTTCCTTTCTCAGACGTCTCATCCTGTGAATCATACGGCTTATCTGGCGATTGCTACAGTGCTCACTCTTCCTTCTTCTTTTCTTCTTCACTTGGCTTTCCTCCTTCCTGTCTTCTTCCTCTGTCTTTAGTTGCTCTTCTTCTTCTTCTACGGCTTCCTCCTTGGCTTCTTCTTTTCCTTCTCTTCTTTTGCAACTCCTTCATCTTCCTTTTCTTCTCTTCTTCTGCCTAGCTGCTCCTGCTTCTTCTTCCCTACACACACACATAGAAGCAAAACTTAGCACCTACCCTCCTCGCATCTCTCTCTCTCTCTCTATTTCGCTCTTAGGAATGCTCTCCCAGAGCCTTCTCGGGTTATCGAGTCGGATATGCATACCCGGGACCAGGCCCACCGGCGTGCGGTGGTGGGCGAGGAGTGCACTGGTTAGTCGGGTATACTGGTCAGAGCTAGGTCTGCGTGGCGTGAGGTCACGGACGAGGCGGTGGGTGAGTGGGACCTCACCCCGTGGTTAGGAGGCAACGAGCCTAATGCACTTTTTCAATTTATTCGGTTGTGCCCACTCCTGATCTTCCGAGGTGGGACTAAATGTCCCACCTTCCTTTTTAGTCCCACCTTCCTCGCAGGTGCCTGCACAGCAGATGTTTGCGTCCAATTGCAGAGCTGCGTGGGGCTTTGACTTCAATAGCTGGGCTGAGAGTGTGCACGAACGTAACCCGCACGACCTGGGACCTGAAGCCTGGGGCCTGGAGTCCTGGAGCAAGCTTGTTAGCAAGCTTCATCCTTTGTCAATGGCGGTGAGAACCTGTACCCTGTTCACAAGCAAACGACCTTGCGGCCTCGTCAAAATACACAGGGAGCTTCGCCTAGACACGGCGAAGATGGGACGGTGGTCGGCATGGTGCGGGGTGGCCTGAGTGTGCATGCCTAGGTCACCCTGCGCATGCAAATATGGGTGTGTTTGGCGGGCGTTCTGGGTGTGTGACGGAGAGATTGAAGTAGGGGGAAATGGTCAGTGAGGTGTTGCGGAGGTTGGTGAGGTGGATGGAGGCGTGGAGGTGACGTAAACACCTCATCGGTGGTTGCCCGGAGATGGGAACGATGGTGGTGGTTGGTGGCAGTCGAGGGGTCGAAAGTGTGAATTAAGAGAGGGGAAATGAAGAGGGGGAGAGGAGGAACTTATCTGTGGGTCTCTGGACGAAGGGGGGAGGCGGAGGGCGAGTGACACGTATTAGCCATTGCCGGAGACGAAAGTCCTGAGGTGAGGATGACGATGACGAGGAAGGGGTCGGAGGGGCGTGCGCGGGTACGGCGCGACGCGGAGGAACGAGGCGGAGACGACTCTGCCACTGGTATGGTGGCAGAGTGACGAGAGGAGGGAGGATAGGTCACCAGAGCTTGCGGGCAGACGGTTGGAGATGAGGAAGATGAGATTCAGGGGGATTCTCAGGCTAGAACAAGCTTACTCCATGCGGAGGGATTTGGATCTTCTTATATAGGCCCTGGTAGAGGGAGAATCTCAAAGAGGCAGCCAAAAGTCTTTGCTGGAGTCATGGTCGGAGTGAAACCCACACCTCTCGAGCGTTCGCTCAAGAGGTATGGGGTGATTCACGGCATGGGGAGCTGCTCATGCGGTAGAGGGTTTCGCAGAGAGCTCCCCTTTCAAATCTGGGAGCAACTCCCTGGGGAAACAAGGAGGAAAATCGCCTCGAAACCTTGCCAGAGGTATGGGTCCCTGCTGCAATTGCAGAGGGACCTGAATGAGGAATGTGACGAAAAGCTGAGGAGGTTTTTGCAAGGATTTCCAGAAGTTAAGGGTCAAAATGTAATTGGGTGGACCATTTTGCAAAGTAGGTCAAGATGACCTTCCCTTAGGTCCAAATTTTGGTACAAACCTAATTTGGACCTAAGGAATCTAATGGTGAAGTTGGATTTTAGGTTTAACCACGTTTGAGTGGATATTTTGGATAAAACCTAAATTAGGTTAAATATTGGGCATAGACCCCCATATAGGTCATAATAGGTTCCAAAGGTCAAATTAAATGTTCTAAACCGTAGGAGATATTTTTTCATGAATTTTAGAGAGCTTAGTTGATTTTTATCCTACCTGGAACCTTGTGAATTTAAGTGGATTTGTTTTAGGGTTACAGAATGTCATTTAATTCTTAAATTTCACAATAACCCTTTTTTGATTGACCTATCCCACTTTTTCTCTTATTAAGTCCAATTGACCTATGTTTAGACCCTGAGAAATCCCGTTGATGCACTGCAATGGTAAAATTGCAGCTTTACCCTACTCTTTAGGTATTCTTTTCAGATCAGTAATTCCCTGAATTAGGCCTTCCTTTAGGTTATGCAGGAGCTTTTGTTTATTTTATTAGATCAAGATAAGCTAGTTAGGGCTCATGATGAGGTTCTCATCAGGGACCACGTGGGAGGTTGGCCCTAGGCTGATCCGGCAGAGTCAGGAGGTGATAGAGCAGATCCACAAACGACTTCGCATTGTTAGGAGTAGGCAGAGGGGTTATGCTGATCGGAAACCCACAGAGGTGCAGTTCGAGGTTGGGGATATCGTCTTCCTTCGCGTTTCGCCCATGAAGGGCTTGCAACATTTTTGTGTGAAGGGGAAGGTTGCGTTGAGTTTTGTGGGGCCTTTTAAGGTCCTGGAGCGAGTAGGACCCGTTGCTTACTGGGTTGCCCTTCCTCCCCAGCTTTTTGGTGTGCATGATGTGTTCCATGTGTTCAACTTCAGGAAGTACGTCGCCGATCCCAGTCACGTTCTAAGTCATGAGAGTGTCGAGGTGGGTGACGACTTGACCTATCCTGAGCGACCAGTGCAGATACTAGACAGAGCCATCCGGAGTTTGAGACGGAAGCAGGTACCCCTGGTGAAGGTCTTGTGGAGGAGCCAGTGATACGAGGAGTCTACCTGGGAGCCTGAGGCGGCGATGCGAGCGGTACCCGGAGCTTTTGAGGGTACGTCTTTTCGGACCGACTTCAGTCCTCTTTAAGTTTGTTATGCATTTTATGTTCCTTTTCCGAACCCTAACTTGCTCAAGTCTCGGGGACAAAACTTTCTTTAAGTTTGTTATGATGTAAAGATCCGTTCTTTTTTGAGCTTTTCAAGACGCTTGGATTGTTAGTCAGACGTCTGGAAATTGAAAAATCTGTACGCGAAGTTGGTTTTGCGCGTGGCCAACGCATAGACTCCCTTTTCCTTCTCTCTCTTCTTTTTCTCCCCCTCGCCGAATCCTAACGCACTGCCTATATAAGACCCCCCTTCCTCTCCTCTCCACTCCACCACCATCACCTTCCTTCCCCTCCATTGCCGTGAGTCAGGCAAGCGAGAGAGAGGGAGCAAGAGTGAGGTGAAGGAGCGGCGTGAAGAGGAGGTCAAGGTCGCAAACTCGGGGAGGCTCGTTGGAGTGTGCACGGCCACCGCGGCCCATGCGGGAGGAGGAGAGCGTCAGGGCATCATCCTCGACTTCCTGTAGCGGTCGGAGCTGCAATCGAGAGGGAGAAGCCGCGGCGGAGCCCGACGAGAGGAGTGGGAGCTCGTTCTGATACTGGAGTTTTTCCAATATCAGACGTCTGGAGTGCCTTCCAAACGACGGGATGGATGTCTGGTGAAGACACCGGACGTCTGAAAGCGGGTTTTCGCGCAGGTTCGTCCTTCTTGCAGTTACGGCCATGCTGGCCGCACCGCAGAGTCGTTTTGTTGGGCTAAAAAGGGTTGTGCTGCTTTGTCTGCGCAGGAGCAGCTTTGGGAAGGCGCGCGGCATGCCCTCCCACGCCTTTCGAACTTTTAGACAGCTTACCAGACGATCGGAGGACAGGTCGGATGTTTGGAGCTGGGTCCAAATGGTCGCGGAGGAGTCTTGGACGTCTGAGGTCAACATAGGGACTTGAGGTGAGACTCTGGTGACTTTTAAAGACGTCTGGACTTGGTTCCAGATGTTTGATTTGGGTCTGTAGACTTGTTTTTGAGTCGTTTAGGGTCCTATCGGGGTTCGTTTTATGTAAACGAGATATCTGTGGTTTCCTTGTGAGTTCCTTTACATGTTAGAAATCCTTATATACTGTTCTAAACATTCCATTGTGATATGTTCCTTGGTATAGGACTTCGACCTGTCGCGTGTGGGGCTTCCAAAGGCACCTGAGTCTGCAGTTCGAGCCCCCAGTACTCCCGGATTGTCTGGTAGAGTGGTTTCCCCTTGTTCTATTTATAAAACATGAGTGTAGCCATGAAAATTAGATAAATAGAAACCTAAGATGTGGCATGAATCCTAGGACGAGAAATAGTTGCACTGTTTGTATGCGTGACTGAGATTGCAGTTATGAATGAATGAGCTAAATTGTAAGCAACTGCTTGTTAATAAATACAAGCTGCCTGTTAGAATAGGAAATGCCTGAGATAATTAAACAGTTACTTGTGATATCGCTTGTGTATGTGTTAAATTGTGGAAATACGAGTTGCATGTGTAGAATACGAATAGAATTGTGAATGATGAAACCTGGTATGGAATAATATGGTGGATATGAGCATGAAACCCTACGGGGAATTAGGAGTAGAGCTCCTGTGGATGAATGAGAAGGTCTGGAAATGTGAGTGGAAAGTGTGCTGGCCCTTGAGTACGTGGTACCAAGGAGAGCGACTGCCCCCTTCTTAGTGTAGAGCTGAGCTAGCCGCCCTTGGGTTGGGATCCGGGGTTAGGATGGCCACTCTACATTGACTTCTGTTGGCCCTCCCGTACACGGTACTAGGGAGAGCTACTAGTGTAGGGAGGGAGCTAGCTACCCCACGGGACCCGGGGTTCAGCTAGCCACCCTACACCGACTTATTAGGCCCACTGGGAAAATCGGGGTAGTCAGACGAGGGTGCGCGGACTGTGGAGGGGCAAGACCCCTGTTTGGTTCTGAGGGGTGAGACCCTTGTTTCTGAGAGGGCTAGGCCCTATGCTATTCCGTGCTATACTTTGGTCGTATTCGCTAGCGGAAACGACTAACCGCATGTCAGTGTGGGGTAGCTACCCGTGCGCTTATCGCACGTGCCGTACTCACCGCTACGTCTGTCTGTGACCTCGTGGTGGTTGGCTAGGTGTAGGATTATCACGGGAGACTCTCTCGACCAGGAGAGCACCACGTGTGCCTTCTACTCTTCGGAAAAGACTACAATCAAGATTGTTCCCACGAGGAACATGCGAGATCAAGAAAGAAACCTGAAAGTAAACCAATGGGTAAAATGGAATTACTTGTAAAATAAAATAATTGGAAAAGATAAATTTACCTGTTAGCTTTTACTGCTTTAGATAGTTTGGTTACCACTCTACTCAACGTTCGCTGACTCCGTTTTCTCATAACCCTTTACAGGTCCTTGAGTTGAGCAGCCTGAGTTACCGGCTGCAGAGGGTGTTGGGCCCAGTCGAGCCCAGTAGTAGTTTCTTACTGTTGTACTTTCTTTCTGTTGGGGAGTTTCAGACTTTGTTTACTGTTTTTGTTACTGTACTTTTGTTCTACTTTCCTGTTGTAGTGGTATGTACTGTTTAGCAGCTTTTACTTCCTTTACTGCTTGTACGCTTTTACTGTTAGTTACCTTGCGTAGTGAATGTGATTTATTTTCCTGCTTTTTGATTATTTCTTGTTGGACGACTGGGTCTTGGGGTTAGTCGAGTCGAGCCGGTCTCAGGTCCTGTAGGGATTCAGAAACCGGGTTGTAACAGTTACTGTGGAATATTGAGCCCAATCTAACGTGGTTAAGTGGTTGAAGATTACTATTGAAGTATTGATCCTTCGGAATTGTGCTTAATTGTAAGACTTAATTGATGGTTTCAACCATCATTTTTGGGCCTTTATTTACATTTTTTTGTCCCTAACTCTTGAGACATATTATTGCTTTTAATTGAATATCATTTTAGTTTCTTGATTTAATTGCATTATTATCTCTTATTATTGTGATTAGTGAATTGATTTGTTACACTTGCTTCTTGCGAATGACTTTAGAACTTATGATTTTTCAAGCATTATAAATTCAAATGTCGTATTGATATTTAGTCGTTATACTATGATGTATTATTTTGTTAACTACAATGATTTTCAACGCAACATATTTATGACATTCATGATGCCAAATCAATGTTTTAACAAAAGATTGCATATTTCAATTCTATTCAGTTTACCTTTTAGAGAATTTAAGTAAACAAAAGATAGGGTGCTATTATCTTTGCTAGAAGTACAAACATGTCATGGCCAAATATGTAACGTTTTTGTTTGCTTTGATCTTTTGCATTATGTGGCCACTCCCTTATGCATGGTTGTTACCTATTTAGGTTTCCACCAGAGGTGCTCCCCTTATGATAAATAAAGTAAGTAATTCTTTTGTCAACTTGATATCAGAGTAGCGACTCTAGGTTGGGGATTCCAGCAAACCCTTTCTTAGATTGCCAGTCTAAGACAAGTCTTATAGTACCCTTATGAAGCACCAAAACCACCCAACAAGGGCCTGACCTTCTTGAAAATCATTTAGGTATGTCATTCTTCTCCTGATGATCTATTTATTGATGATAACAATGTGCCACCCTATCGATTAAGGCCATAGTTGGTCTCCTTACTGACCATATTTGGTTCAGATGGCCCCTATAGGGGTTACTTGATCCCCATCTTATCTTGCCTAATAACCATATCATTTGGATGATGTATGCCAACACTTTTTTGTAGATCATAGCCTCCATAGTTTTGTTGTGGGCAATTTATAGTATCTTTATGTTTTTAATCACTCCTTAGGCTAATTCTTATTCAACTTTGGACTTTGCTGCTACCTTCTACCACCATAGATATATTTCTCATCTTCTCTCGAGTGCATTAAACAGGATGATCATTTAATTTCATCTTTTCAAATATGTGATGATCCATAATCCTAATCACTTCTCTCTATTTTTGGCAGGATCTAGTGTTCGACTAGTAATGACCGAGTTAAGGAAACCTATTAGCAACCCTATTTGGCATTTTGAAACTGCAAACACTTCATCTTTGTCTTAGATTTCTGTCTCAAAGGATGAGTATATCAGCCTTTGCCACGGAATGCTAAAAGTGCATCTTATTTCAAGACTATCCCTTTTTCAAACCAAAAAGGTAATCAAATTCTTTCTACTAGCTCTCATCGCTCTCAATGAATTATAGACTTTGACACTTTCTTTCACATCACTTGTAATGCCTCCCTTTTTGTGTTTCTCCAATTTCTTGCAAACCCTTTAAATGCTTGTGTTTAATGGGTTGTTGTTTCCTGTTATTGGTCTTGTTTTTGTACCTCTAACTAGTTTGTCTCTCTTACTAATGTTTTGGATAGTCCAAAATTTGCCTTAAATCTACTTTTATTATCAAGATATTGAACTATTGAACAATTTTTTGAGTCCTTTTTTATCTTAGAGGATCTTTGGACAATGAAGTAAATTGGTGGAATATTTGAGTAAGATGGTCTTTACTATCACAGCCTTCCCGCATGGAACCTATATGCGATCACAAAAACCAATACCTCCCTTTTGTATTGGCATTCTCATTTGCATGTGTAATTTGGGTCCTTCCATTCTCTATTGTCAATCACTTGAGTATTGTTATCCTAAGTATCCTTACGTTGTAAGGCAAGTCAACTGGGCAAAAATCACAATTTTCTTTTACTCCTCGTTACAACAAAAGAGAATCTAGCCCCTTTGATTTGGTCCATCTAAACATATGGGGCCTGTGTCCAAAGACAAGTATTAAGGTCTCTCGCTATTTCCTAGTCTTGATTGGCAACTACACTCAGGTCTCTTGGGTCTACATGTTAAAGGAGAAGTCTAAGATTCCTACAATTATAAAAAGTTTCTTCAGGGAAATAGAGACTCAATTTTCTACTGGTATCTACTTTATTTAGAGTGATAATCATCTTGAGTTTGTAAACAATTATTTTCTTTCGTGTTTCTTTTTTTCTCTTCCTTGATAGTGGTACATCAAACTTCGTATGGCACAATCTCTCAACAGAATGGTGTCACTAAAAAAAACTAAACCACCATTTTTGGATGTTGCTATTATTATGTTCCATATGAATGTTCCATCCTATTATTGGTTTGATGTAGTGTAGTTCTAGTTGCAACGTTCCTCATCAATATGGTCTTCTTTTGTTCTAGAGAAACCCTTTATCTCTTCTTTACCTTAGGAAAGAATTACTCTCTCTGCCGCCCAGGGCTTTCAATTATGTCTACTTAGTATATGCCTTTAAAGTGGATAGTTGGCTCCTCTTATAGAAAAATGTGTCTTCCTTGGCTACTCTACAATCCTACCATACTAATACTATGTTAGTGTCAATGTTACATTTTTAAGGATGTACCATATTTCTCTTCAAGGAAGGATCCAAACATGATGTTATCAATGACATACTTATGCCTATGACGATAGAACCTCCACAATCTTGGGAACCACCTCCTCCATTCCAATCAGATATCAAAATTACCTCCTCCACTGTAGCAACCCTATTGGATTTTACAAGCTTGTCAAAGAAGACGAAATTTGCCTCAACCTTCTAACTATACTGATGAACCACGTATTGTAGTTGAGAATCTCGCTCCTCTTGTTGCTCCTGCTTCTTTTGATAGAGATCATTTTTAGGTACCTTCTTTTGGATACTCTTCAGACTTAGATTTATCCATTTCCCTTTGTAGGGATACATGTTCTACGGCCAACCCCAAATACTTTCTATCTAATTTTATGACTTTTTACCATTTACTTGTCCATGCTCAGCAATTTTCTCTTTCCATTGACAACCACCATAACCAACATAATCAATGGAGGCATTGCAATGTCCTTCATGGAAGCCTAGTATGAAAGAAGAGATGTCTACATTGCATCTTGGAAAACTTGGAAACTAGTTGGCCTACCCCTTGGTGCTATTGTAGTAGACTGTAGGTGGGTGTTTAGCCTAAATCAAGTGCAGGATAGATGAATCTATTAAGAAACATAAGGCCCCATTAATCATCAAAGAATATACATAAACTTATGATGTAGATTATTTTAAGACCTTCTTGGTGGCTTGACTTAATTTTGTTTGTATTCTACTTTCTATTGTAGCCAATTTTGGGTAGCTAGTATTCAACTAGATATTAAGAATGATTTTTTATATGATGACTTAGGAGAAGAAGTCTAAATGGAACAAACACCTAGTTTTGTAATTCAAAGGGAGTGTTCAAGGTATGTAGGCTACATAAGGCTATATGTGGATTAAAGTAGACTCCTTGAGTGTGATTTAATGAATTTAGCAAGACTATCTAGTAGTTCAGGTTTTCCTAGTTTGTATTTACTCTACATTAGCATAAAGGATCAATCCTTGTTATATATGTTGATCATGGTTGCAAAACTCGGTACTTGGCATCTAGTCGAGGATGTCACTGACTAAAAAGTATAGGTTATCTGGTGAAGTAATTGGAGATTACGTAGCTAATTATTATTAGATATTTAAATATTCAAATTATAGCTAAAGGAATATGCAACTTAGCTGCAAATAAGTTATATAGGGTTTAGTTAATATTTTTCACTTTGAATGATGCTTGAAGTGGAATTTGGAGGATTAAAATCACTTTATATGAATATGTAATATATAAAATTTCAAGTCAATCCAACACTACATAAAAAAGAGATCAATTTCAATAGCTTAAGTATCATGCAATTTTGCCCCATTTGATTTAGGTGCTAACTGCTAAGGTTGTCCAATTTCAACGAAATTTGGTGCATTTCATATTTTTATTAAATGATTTCAATCCAAAAATTTTCATTTTAAAATATTATTTGTGTATGAAAATATGAGCTAAGTTATAAATAATTTATGTATAACTAAGTTGCATACTCCTTGCTCTCTTTCAATCATAAAATATATTAATAAGATATATGACTTGCATAATTTGCTAGTAAGCTATAAATAAATATGTAATTCCAACATTTACGGTATCCCCTTATCTAAAAATTAACCCTCTTTCTTGAAAAGTAAAAAACCAACAATTTGAAAATTCAAAGTGATGAAAATAAACCATAAACCATGAGTTTGAAGGAAATAAATAATATTGGTAAACTGCTAAAATTATAAAAGCCATGTTACAAAAAAAACATCATCTAGAAATGATGAACATCTTGTGGCATTGTCTTATAAAACTTGGGATTACTCTAGCAATTAACTAGGTTCTATAACCTGTTAATACTCAATCTGATCAGGTACTAGCCTAAGTATCTATACTTGGATCAATCAGGTGGTTGAGTAGGATTACTTGGCCATGTAGTCACTATATTTAGCATTTGCAATCTTGGTGTTAATGACATCTTATTGATTGGGGGTGATAAGGATAGGATCTTCGCTGTGAAGACCTTGCATCCTCAATTTGCTACAAAAAGATCTTGAGCTTAGCTAGGCATTGAGGTGACCCACATTGATGAGAGATTATTTTGGTATAGAGAAAATATGTCCTTGGTGTACTTTGTGAATTAAGGATGACTACGTAGGCCCATTGCAATTCCTATGGATCTTGTTGTAAATTGTGTGGAGCAACAAACACAAAGCAATCAATTCACAAGACATAAGGATTTACGTGAAAACCTCTCTAGTGTAGAAGGGAAAAACCACGGGCACAAAGAGAGAGAGAGATAATCCACTATAAGGAGAATGATGGAGTGCAATCCCACGCTCCAAAACCCTAAGAGACACCTTTTAACGGCACCCTCTCGGAAAAAGGAAGAAAATGGGAGACACACCTACACAAAACCTTAACACACACATGTATGGGTTACATTAAACAGATCCTTAATCGGATTTAAAAATCCGTACCACAGGGACTTTGCCCCCGCATCCTTGTGGAAAGTCCTCGGACTGCCCAATCTATCGGGTCGCCAAGATCCATTTAATCCATGCGTGTTAGATCATAGTCGGGTCGTGGTTGTTCAAGGCATGATCAACAGATCCTGAGGTGCCACTTACTGATTTTGATAGTATAGAGTTGTATGACATTACATGATATAGGGTTATAGTTGGTAAACTACTCTATTTGATAGTTACTGGGCCAAACATTGCATTGACTATTAGGAGATTCAATACTTTATGCAACAACCATTAGGGATACCTTAGGTAGGTGTGTGCAAGATCTCAGATATTTGTAGAGTTTCACTAGATGAAAGAATATATTTTACAAAATGACGACTATCTTGATGTATGAAGCTACTCAAATGCAAATTATGTAGAAGCAAATAAAGATAGAAGATCCACAAGTAGTTGTTACGCATATATAGTGGCAATTTTGCTACATGGCGAGCAACAAAACAAAATGTTGTATGCCCTAGTGCAAAATTTAAATACAAAGTCAAGGCCTACGTTACATATGAAGTATTAGCTTTTTATCCATTTTTAAGCACTTTAGTGTTCTAATTACACTTCCTATTTTGATGTATCATGACAACAAAGCTATTAATTCATCGTCAACAATTTAGGCATAGTTTACTTGGGGGATTAACCCCTCAAAAGAGAAATTAACCCCTCATTTGGTGACTCGGGTTTAGCCACTTTAACATAGATTGTTTAATTCCAATTTCAACTGGTGTTAGTCAAACTCATATTAAAATTATATACCAGTCGTGCCTCTGACAACTCTCATATTTTATATTCCTAACATTGTTACCAAGTAAATGTTACAAGGGTTAACATCATAATTTAACACCAATTTAAGTAAATGCAAATTAATGTTAAAAGAACCAAGAATTGAGGTGGATTACCACTTCATTAATGATGCAATAACTTCTAGCAAAGCCTCCACACCATATATATCTTCATTGTAGAGCTACTGTCCTTCATGGAACAGACCAAAAATGTTATGGCCAAGAATGTCATGTTGTTGTACTTTTGGTTTGAGGTTTTACCTTGGCTAGCTATTTCCTTGATGTATGGTTGTTTAATTATAATCTGCTATGCTTTCTTCTATGATCTATAAAGGGACATGCCCCCCAATGATAAAATCAAACAACCATGCAGTTCTTCTTTCCACAATCTTATTAAAAGATCCAAACTGAACTTGTACTCCATCTAAGCCACACTTCCAATCAATATTGAAGTCAGCAGAGTCGTTACCGATGGGATAACTCAGAATCAAGCTAAATCTACCTGCCTGAGGTTTTCGCCCACTTTCCACAAATCTAATTTAACGAACATGAAAAGCCACAAGCTGGGCGGTGCTGCACCTGCATAAAGTGTGAACATATCTCTACGACATCTCCATGCTCATGATGCGTAAATCCGTTTCTTTGGTTAGCAATCAAAAAGAATGCGGCACATCGTGATGCATGCAGCTCCATATGTGCAGTGTGCTTGCCACTTGGTTTCATGCAGCATGTACTATTTTAATTAACCCTCCACGTAATCAATGGCATCATACACGCGTGGGATGATGCCACGAGGCCATCTTAAGAAGATTCACCGGTGCATGGTCAAATGCTATTTTGGAGGCTATTGCTGCTGAAAGATGGAGAGAATTCTTTTATATATATATATATATATATTAGAAAAAGGTATATGTGCTTTTATTTATTTTATATTTACGTATATATCTCAAAATTATTCATGTTCTTATTCATATATCCCGGCCTATCAACTATTAGGATTAAATAATAAAGAAATTTTTATATGTAAATCCTTTTATTTTGTTTTATTTACACTAGCAAGTCCTCAACTCCTCCTATTGTCCCACTCCGACCAGCCCCTCACCCATCTCCTCCTCCCAAGACGAGCCCCTCCATCTCCTTCAGTCCCCCCTCCCATGACCACCCCCTCCCTCATCTCCTCTCCTCTGGTCCACCTCCTCCTCATATCTGAACACCACAGCCTCCTCCTCCTCAGATTTGAGTGCCGTGGCCTTTGCTCCTCAAATCTGAGCGCCTTTGCCACCACCTTGTAGCGCCCCTCCCCCCTCCCCACGTCTTGCTCCTTTGCTCGCAAAGAGCCCCTCTCCTGCTTGCTCCTCCCCTTCTGATCCCCCTCCCTAGTCCCACCCCGAGAGAGTTGATTGTGGTGTCATTCGTGGGGTGACACAACGTGAAGAGCGTGATTGCTGTCGCAAAGGCGATGGCAGAGACGAGGCCATCGGCGGGAAGCTGCTTTGGAGATGGGTGTGGGATGGTGTTGGGGAGCTATTTTGGAGAAAAAAAAGATAAATTGAGGGGGGTATTTACAAAAAAACCTTTAATTTTCAACCCCACTCTTTGCTTAAAGGCATGCAAGTTAATAAATATTGAAATTTTTAAAGATATATGTGAAAAAATTATATATATATATATATATATATATATATGTCTTTTTCAAATTTTACTAGGACATATACGTAAAACCCCGTCGTGGAAAGGTTCAATTGAAGGAATTGAACAAAGAAGAAAATGGTGTCTCTCTGACTCTTGTGCTGGAATCAAATCCGATGTCGTACGCTTTGCTTGGACCAGAGGGGGAGTAAATGGCATTAATGAGCATAAGAATTTTGATGCGGAGACTTGCTACTTCCTTCGCACATGATGAATTAGTTGACGTAAAAAGGATCTGTTGCTGCAACTAGTAAATAAATTTGAGTTTGAAAATCCTCGCAGCTGTAAAAGTTATTTACTAAGAAAACAAAATGCCAAAAGATTGTGCAAAAAAACACCACATGTCCTTATGACTAATTAAGTATATTACGTAGGAAATTAAGTTAATATGCCATATGTCTTCAGTCGCTTAATTTCTTCAACGCTAAAAGGCTGAGAAATTTATTCGCAATTTTCTTAGGACAGTGGAACTCACGTCGAGCACGAAGAATCATGCACTCCACATTTTTTTGTTGTTTTTTAAAATCATTCATCGTTCTTCTTATTAACAAAAGCAGGAATCGATGAGCTTCGTAATATGCATGGAATTTCCCATATAATACAGCATAAAAGCTACGTTCTGGAAACGTCGTAGTCATGAATCACGATGCACTTATATATTACGCGCTTTACTAAAGCTTCGTCACCAATACGCGGTAGTGATCATGAATCGCGAAACGATAACAGTTTGCATTAATTAAAGAATTGTTCTCCAAGTAGATTCTAATTAATCTTATACGGCCAATTCGAGAATTAATACTCCAGTAACGACTTTCCTATTTTCAAATGACAAGATGAGATCCAGGAAGAAGATTAGGGTTTCATGCATGCACGAATACTGGCTTTGCATACGCATGGACGTGCCAACACGACGTCGAAGATATTTCTATGTTAAAAAAAGGTGGATGGTAAGTGAGTTAAGTTTTTTTTTTTTTTTTTCTTTTAAAGTTAAAGCATTTCATTCACTAGGGAAGAATCAATACAAAGGGAGGCAACCTAGAATGGAAAAGGGGAGAAAGGAAAATTCAATCATCCTAGAATAGTATCCCAAGTAAGAGATCTAGTTGTATTCCCATCTAGATTGGAAGAGTAGTACTTAACTTTACGCTCGTAAGAACAACAATGCTACTGAGGAGGAATCTCGATGATCTTTACGATCTGTGTTAACGAGAAAAGCGATAAAAATCAAGTCCATAAAAGATCGAGAAGTCTCGATCATGGTAGGTATGGGGTCTCATGTGATCCCAAATACCAAAAGAAGGCCACGGACCTCACAATGACCAAGGCTCGAGGTACATCGGTCGGTGCCACCAACTCCTCCGTTGCATCGAGCACGGCCCCTACCTTCACCACATTTGACAATGGCAACCTCACACAAGTTCCCAGTCCACACCAGTGCTGCACTAGACGATCGACGACGACACAACTGACAAGGGCTCGACTGTTGTGGACGAAAAAGGATAGAAGAGAAAGTAGCAACGATAGGAGATACCAACGAGCAAGGATCTATGAGGAGGAGGAGGCCAGAAGAGGGAGAGGGCAGGAAGAGAGAGGAGGAGAGGGGGGTCTGACTGATTATTAGAGTTACCAGGTCCCAACAATATTAGGGCTTGGCTCAACTAGGAGTCGATGGGCGGGTGAGTTAAGTTAACTTGCATTTGTTAGTTGTTTAACTTTCTTGTCTCTTGCATCATATTAGGAAAAGTTAATCTAATACAAAGTTATTTTATCTTCACTGTTAAATAATTTTAATTTATTTGAATATTTTAATATCAAAATTTACTTATTTCTTTCTTTTTTGTTTATATTTCTCTTCCTATTCTACTTGACCTATTCTTCGTGTAAAACATGCCCCCTAATGCTTTCTCACGCGGCATTTTTATATGGGTTGGGTTCCGGAAGATGGAAGGAGAGGACAACGAATTATTCTGGAGAAGTTTTATATTCCGCATGTGTTCGGACGATAAAATATTGTATCCTGTCATGGGATAAGGGTGTCACATCGGGAAGTAAGATTGTTATATCAAAAAGTAAATTTAAAAATGATAAATGTAGTTCAAGCAACATCAGTCAATTAAATAAATATGGATGGTGTCAAATATTCAAGTATGAAATAACTTAATATATTCTAAGGATACAGATAAAAAAATTATTCCAAGAAGAGAGTTCGAGGGAAAAAACAACATTGATATGAGTGTGGGTACGTAAATGTTAGCGATTCACAGTAATATCTTAACATTAATAGCTTAAATTGGAACATTTCTTCTCAACTTATAATACCAATTCTAGTACGACTTAAATCGCCTAGCTAATTTTCCATCAACTTCGTAGATGATGTATAAACTCGGTTGAGTGTTTGGCTGCACAAATCCCCATGTTAACAATGCAAATTTTCATGGCAAAGGCAATTATCCGTGGATAGAGTTATAGGTTTAGTTAACTAACTATGATAACTCAAATTTGATTAACTCAATTGAGGCTTGGCAGATGATGTTCACCTGTAGACTTGATCATTCAAACATGTCTTTCATCGATAAAAACAAGCATTATTCATATAACATAACTTATTTTAGTTATAACTTTTATCTTTGATGTTGGATTGATTCCATTCTTCTTATGTGTTTTCCTTTTTGAAAAAAGTATTTCTATTTAAATAGATCAATGTCTTAATATTTAAAATTGATGATATGAGATTTTGATTTGTCACGACCCGTTCCCGATTCTCTACAGGATCCGAGAATAGCTTATATCGATAATTCCCAAGACTCAGTCGTCTAACAAGAAAGAATAAAATGCCATAATCATTCCACAACCATACGAGTAATGTAACTAAGTAGGAAAATTTATGACTGAAAATAAAGAAAAGGAAACAGCAAACCACTAGTTTCTCACATTATACTATGGAAAATATGATCACAAGCGTAGCTATCACAACATAAACTGGTACAGATATAACAGAATATAATTATGAGCAACAGGCACTCACTACTATAAGAAACGGAAGGAACCTACAGTTGGACTCGACTGGACCTAGCACCCTCAGCAGTCGGTGGCTCTGGCTGCTCAAATTTCTAACCTGAACAAGGTTATAAAATCAATGGTCAGCTAATGCTGAGTAGAGTGGTGGTTAAATCATATAATTTAAACAGTTAGCTAACTAAACATGCATTTAACAGTTTATTTATTATCATCCGTTTCCAATTATCGTCTTTTTGATCCAAGTATTCTAATCAGGTTCCATAACATTCTTCAATCTTCTTGTTTCCTAAGGGAACGATCTTGCTTACAGTTTTCCTGTAATGCAGGATGTACACGTGGCACTCTTATAGCCGGAAGAGTTTCCTGGGGTAATCCTACACCCGGTCTACTACCCCGAGGTCACTGTCGCAACGTAGCAGTGACTTCAGTACGCATAATAAGCGTATGGGTAGTTATCTCGCACTGGCACGCGGTCAGTCTTTTCCACTAACGGGCACGCCCAAACGTATAGCATGGAACAACACAAGGCCTTGCCCTCTCAAAATAGGGGTCCCGCCCCTCACAGTTTGCGTACCCTCATCCGACTATCCTGGTTTGCCCAATAGGCTAACAAGAGTTGGTGTAAGGTGGCTAGTCCTAACCCTTGGTCTCATGGGACAGTTAGCTCCCTCCCTACACTAAGTAGCTCACCTCAATACCACGAACACGAGGGCCAAACAGGAGTCGACGTAGAATGGCCAAACCCACCCCGGATCTCAACCCAAGGGGCGGAAAGCTCCCATCTACTCTAAAGGGATAGTTGCTCTCCTCGGTACTACGTGCACGAGGGCTAGCTCACTACCTTTAACCAAGTCTGAACAGTTGCCCATAGGCGACATGTTCCAAAATCAGCAAGTTTTCCCGTACTACAGTATTCATGGTTTCTTTTTAAGTTCCCCGTAGGGTTTGTACATGGTCTTTCTTATTTCCATATCTGGTTCGTTATACGTAGAACAGGCAACTCAATTCCCATCATCAATTGCTTAGTACAAGCGGGCATGACGTAGTTCATTGTAGGTATGTCATAGTTTATTTCTTTCCAGGAAACAATCATTCACTAAATGTACATTTATTTCTTTTAGTCCTACGGTTCATTTCACAATCCTAAGGTTTGATTCTATAGTAGTATGCATTTTACTTCTTTTCAGTCCTAGGGTTCATCTCACAACCTATGTTCAGTTAATTCTATGCATGCAATTTAATTATTAATTCTAAGATTAATGTGAGAACCACTCTACCAGGATAATCGGGAGATGTGGGGGTACAATCGACGGAGCTTGCAATCCCCGTAGGTTCCATGCATACTACGAACGAATGACCTATCACATTGACCCATATGTCAGACTGAGCTCAAAACTGTATAGACATTATATCATTACGTAGGGAACCTCGAATGGAAACTAACAACGCTTTGTTTTCAGAATATCGACTCTATTTGGGCCCTGAACGGGCCCAAAAACACCAACCCTGATCAAAATCAGACGTCTGGGAAGAGCCCCAGATGTCTTAAACGAACTCAGGGACTCACCTTGCTTGGGGTGCCTTTTTTGGACGTCTAGAACTCCATGCAGACGTCTGAGGGTGTCTTCAGACGTCTCGAGACACTTTCGGACGTCTGAAACTGCCTCAGCCCTCGCACTAGCGCGCTTCCCAGTCCCCTAACATACGCGCATGCATGGTCAGACTTTTGGTAGAAAAATATCAAAAATACGTGCTGCTAAACGTCTGAGATTTACCTTTAGACTGTTGGTGCTAGAGCACTACGATCATTTGTTTTGATGATAACAAAACACGTGTCATTTAACATTTGCACTTGGAGTCTTAGATTTCAGGACAATTGTAAATGGAGACGTGATTAGACGGAGTTCGAGCTTACATCCAGGATGGATTGGAGGAGCTTAATGGAAAACAGAGGAGATTCGCGAGGAGCGATAGATTGAAGAAGGAAGGAGATGAAGAATATGATAGATTTCCTTCTCTTGTACTCCTTGTATTTTTCGTTTCTTTTGTTGCTCTTTATTTTTGTTACTTAGATTCATGTTAAAGAGCCTCAAAGTACCCTAACAGTAATCCTAGGAACACCGGCACAACCCTAGGATACTTAGGTTTTCTGTAGAGAACTTAGAAAACCAATATAGGGTTCAAACAGTATTTTCAGACGTCTAATTCCAAAATCAGATGTCTGATAATGTGTTTTAAGATATCTGACTGTTGATCCAGACGTCTGATAACATTTAGGCTGGACTTGTTTTGTCTGACGAAATCAGATGTCCAGACCTTAGACCAGACGTCATAGAAGACGTCTGATGACTTTACCAGACGTCCAAGTAGTGGACCGTTGGCTGACACAGCAAACACGCAAGGATATGACCGTTAGAGCCTTATCAAACGTCCTTAGGTCCTTCCAGACGTCTGATAAATGATCGTTTTTCCTCGGCTGACCCAAAATCTCTTCTCAGAGATTTTCTAGCCGTTGCACTCTCTTGGAAATCCATTCCCACGAAAAAGTAGGTTTTCAGACGTCCAGACATAGTGCCTGTAACGAGCGCGTGCCCCAGACGCCTTTTAAGACGGCTGGGAGGTGGCCCAGACGTCGTACCAGACGTCTGGGATCACATCCAGACGTCTGACCTGACGTCCGGGATAGTTTACAGACGTCTGGAGAACAGTTAGGTTCGCACGGGAGATTCGTCTGCGCGCCTGTGCGAGCAGACCTGCGTTTCTGCCCTCTTTCTCTGCGGCTGCAGGCGGCTGCGACCGCCTTCTCTCTCCTCTCCGCGCGGCGTTAAAAGGGGGGCGCGCCTCCCCTCCCGTCTTCACCATCTTCCTCCTTCTCCTACCTGTGCGCGAGAGCGAGCGGACGCGAGGGCGCAGCGGCAGCGGCAGCCGCAGTGAGCGCGGAGGAGCTGCGGTGTGCGAAGGCGGGGCTCTACCGTGAGGGCGAGCTCGCCAGGAGCGGCTTGGCCGGCCGGCGGAAGGCGCAGGGGGCGCGGAGCGTCGCGGAGAGGGACCTGTGCGGCCTGAGCAGCAGACGCGCGAGGTGCGACGCGGGCGGCGTCGCGAGCGGAGGCCGAGCAGGGTTCTGATTCTGGAAAAATTTCCAGAATCAGACGTCTGGATTGATATCCAGACGGCAAGGTCGACGTCTGTGAGATCATACAGACGTCTGAAAGGTGAGTTTCCGCTTTCTTCTTCCTTCTTGTCGACTGACCGTACTGAGGGAGGGGGGTTGGCTGTGCGTAGGTTTTCTGATTCGTCATCCTTTGCGAATCAGACGTCTGGAAGTTGTACCAGACGGCGGGAGTGACCTCCAGACGTCCGGAGGGACCATCGGACGTCTGGGATCTAGGCAGACGTCCCTGCAGACTTCTGGACGTCCGGGGAACCAAGCTAAACAGGTAATTCTCTGATCCACCGTTTAAGACGTCTGGAAGGAGTTCCAGACGTCTGATTTTGCACAGTATCGTCTTTCTTGACCCGTTTAGGGCCCGTTTGGGCTCCGTTTTCCGCGATTCGAGTTGCGTTTGTTTCAGAATTAATTCCTCTACCCGCCTACAGTAGCTATACACTGTTTTGAGACTCTCCTTGTGTTTGATCCTTGTGATAGGACCTCGTTCGGTTGCAGTCTTGAGAGTCGCGGAGGCGCGCGGGATTCCCGATCACGCCCCCATTACTCCCGTTGTACCTGGTAGAGTGGCTTTAAGTATTAATAAAATCTGTTAAAGTATGGAACCATAACTAGAACCTAGGGCTTTGCATGAATCCTAGGAATGAGAAATATATGGAATGATAGCTCCTAGGTGTTGCATGAATCCTAGGGCCGGAAAACTAGATTGTATGATAGATCCTAGGATATGGCATGAATCCTAGGATGGAAAAACTAGTGGAATGTATATTACTGCAGTCTTGGAAAAATGGAAAGGAATATATAAAGCTGCCTGTAAATTTTAATTAACAGCTGCCTGTTATGAAAAAAGAAACATGTTTGAGATCATGGAATTTGAGAACGTGAATCTGGAAAGTGAAACATATGATGTTCTGAAATAAAGAGCTGGAACCCTACGGGGAGTTAGGAGTGGAACTCCTGGAAAGAAAAAGGAATGGAACTGAGATGTAGTTTGTACTGTCTCTTGGGTACGCAGTACCAAGGGAAGTACCTGTACCTGTTTAGTGCAGAGTGGGGCCAGCCGCCCCAGGGACCCGGGGTTAGGATTGGCCGCTCTGTACCGACTTGTTGGCCCTCGTGTACGTAGTACCGAGGAGAGCTAGTAGTGTTAGGAGAGTACTAGCTACCCCACTGGCCCCGGGGTTCTGCTAGCCTCCTTCACCGACTTGTTAGGCCCACTAGGGCAAACCAGGGTAGTCAGGCGAGGGTGCGCGGACTGTGGAGGGGCAAGGCCCCGGTTTGGTTACTGTGGAGGGGTTGGACCCCTGTTACTGAGAGGGCTCTGCCCTGGTTCCGTGCTGTGCTTTGGGCGCACCCGTTAACGGAAACGACTGACCGCGTGCCAGTGCGGGCTAGCTACCTGTGCGTTTATCGCGCGTGCCGTAGTCACCGTTACGTCTGTCAGTGACCTTGGGGTGGTTGACTGAGGGTAGGATCACCACGGGGGACTCTCCCGGCCAGGAGAGCACCACGTGCTACTTCTACTTTTGGAAAAGACTGCAATCAAGATCGTCCCACGAGGACATTCGAGATCAAGTAAAGGATCTGAGAAATAAATGAAATAGTGAGAAAAATTGAAAGATGTGAATAAAGGAAGTAATAGAACATAACAGCTACTGTACACTCTACTGTTGCCTTTAGTTAGTTTGCCACTCTACTCAGCGTTTTGCTGACGTGTTACACTCGTTACCTTTTCAGGATCAGGTGTTGAGCAGCCAGGGTTGGCGGCTGCAGAGGACGCTGGGCCGAGTAGGGTCCAGTAGAGTTACCACAGCTTTTGTACCCCTTTTGTTTCTGTTCTAGTGAGTAGTTTTTGTTTCCGCTGTACCTTCTTTACCTGCAGTTTTTGTTATATGATAAATGTTGTTTTACTGTTGTGGTGGTGCCTATTGTAGTAGTTTCTTTCCTTACTGCTGTACTTTCTTACTGTTAGTTATATTCATGCTGAATGTGGTTTATTTTACTGTCTTTTGGTTACTTCCTCGTTGGACGACTGGGTCTTGGGATTAGTCGAGTCGGTCCGGTTCTCGTGTCTCGTAGGGACTCGGGAACCAGGTCGTTACAGTGCCAGACGTCTTGTATGTCGTCTGATGGACTTGCATTAGAACCCTGTTTAAATATGATCCAAGTCAGGAAGAGACCCGCCCAAAATCAGACGTCTGACCTTATTTTCAGACGTCTTAAAGTGATCTTTCAGACATCTGATGCCAAGATCAGACGTCTGATAACCTTGTCAATGCAATCATTATTCCTGATTTCGCCCTGATTCTCTTGGGCTTTGCACCCAACGGCTATGGAAGCTTTCCAAAGCCTTCCAAAGCCTTCCTAAGGCCTCTATAAATAGAGAGGAACCTCTTGCACACTAAGACACAGCTAGTAGCACACTTTCACACTCTTTTGTGTCCAAGAGAAGCCCTTATTCTCCAAGCTCAAGCTCTACATTTTGAGAGCATCAAGCTGTTGCGCACCCGCTCTCCCGCCGTAGTTCACGAGAGCGACGTTGCACCATCACGTGGCTCATGCACCCGCGTCATCGATTTGACGCACTCCTTGCAAAGGGGAGTTTCCTAAATCCTATAGAAGCTTAGGTTAAAAATTACTTTGTTGGCTCTATAGGATTATTTGTTATTTTATCTTTGTTATTTGTTTGGGTATTCGCTTTGCGAATTCTCATCTCCTTCGAGGGACAAAATCCTTTTTGTGAAGAGAAGGGGTTGAGGAACGCTACCCTCGCACTTGTAGCGTGGTTGTAATTCGGGTTGAATCACCCTCGTTTAAAGTGATTCGTTTAGTGGATTTGATCAACTTGGTTGATCGGAAAATCCTAACTTGAGAGGGTTAGGTGGTGGTTTTCACCCGGTTTGGATTTGTACATAAAAATTATTGTGTACATTGTGCGATTGATTTTTTGTGAGATTGCTTTACATTATATCCGTATTTTTTTCGTCACGCTGATCTCACCCCTTCCGAGTAGGGAATTACATAGACGTCCCACCAGATGTCTGGAGGTCACTCCGGACGTTTGATTCTACGAAAAAATGATTCCGTAGAACAGTTTTCGACCCTTTTTCCCCTCTGCAGAAGCTGTAGCAACTTCTCCACTCTCCCTCTCCTTCTCCTCTTTCTTAGCTGCAGGGCTCCTGCAGCAGCTTCGCCCCTCTGGATCCTCTTGTTGCTGCTCTCTGCTCTCCTTCGCCTCCTCCTCTCAGTTGTGGTGTGGGGAGAAATGAGGAGGGGCGGGGGTTTATATGGGGAGATGAAGTATGGAGGGAGGGGAGGGGGGGGGGGGGGATGGTGGAGACTGAGGGAGATGGCGTCGTAGGGGGATGGGGCCAGCATGCAGGTGTGCGTAGGGTTGAGGGGGGAGGAGAGGGTGCGTGTGGGTAGGGATATGGTGGTGGGGAAAATTGTGGGGATGCCCTCGCAATTTTTCCTTTCCCCCTCAAAAATCCCAAAACAAAGCTTAAGGGTTATAAAACTGCACAAAAATCCCTATGAATCCCGAAATTACCAAACGATCCTAGGAAAGGGTCATTTCACGATTTTAATGAAAACTCGACAAGTTTTCTTGACTTAAGCTCAATTCTTGTCACCTTCCTTTAATACTCATTCATTCTCATGAATGACTTAGTGTTTAACTATGGGGTGGTATTCATCTTTAATCATTGTGACTATAACGTTAAAGATAACATTTAGATTCAAAAACTTACTACGCATTTCCCCTATTTAATGCACATATTCATCAACTAAATTATTAAGCTTATTTCATCATTTAATCACATAAGGAATCATTTGTAATCATTTATAGACTTGTCAATCATCAATTAAGTACTGAAACTACTAATAATATGACAAAGATATATAGCAGTGGACTCTAAATATTTAGTAAGAAAGTAAAACACATGCGAAATGATAAATAAACATGAAAGAGGTCACTACAATAGATCATACATGATGAAAGGGATCTAACTACTTTATTTAAGTTGCTGCTAAGGCAACATTAAGGTACTATTTAGAGGTCATCTCAACTATCCATATGCTCTTGTAGATTCGATGAATTCCAAGCATGTGCATTTGGATGAAACACAATGATCAATAGGGTTACGTGCATTGATGTAATTTGGTTAAAAATAAGATCGTAGGTCTCAAACAAGTTCAAAACACTTATCAACAGGTATGTGCGAAACATGCTTGTAGGAGCAGAGAACATTGAAAGGGAGTCCCTTTAGGCCTCAAGCTGAAGAAAATACCCTGGACAGGTCCAAAGTCACATTCTATAGTCTTAACCCATGCACGAACTATGCTTGAATCACTGCAAGGTTAGGTTGCTCATGTTGAATGATGCATCAACCACACCAACATCATTTGTTGGCCATTCACAATGTCATGTCAGCCTCTTTTTTGCACGCTAACCTATTTCATCTGTAGTTTTGCAATCACTTGTGGTCTCACTTTCCTTCCTATGTTCACCACAACTAGATTAACATGCCTAATTAATTAGTTAAAGTGATCAATTCCTAATCACGACACATCACACTAAATTTAGGTGTGCTAAATCTTCAACGCATGTTGATGCCTGCACTTGCATTGCCCTTTCTCTCCCCTCTATTGCTATGTCTCCTCTCTCCCTTTTATCTCTCTTACTTCCTTTCTCCTCAAGAATCATGTCACTGGATACTAATCAAGCTAGGTTTTAGGACCCCTGAGGTCTATTTATGATGCTAAAGGTTCTAATAGAATTAGGAAACTCGAGTTTGTTCTAAATAATTCCCAATTTTGATTAATTCACAAACTATACACTTATTTTATTTTTTCTTATGTACTTTGAGATACGAAACTTGGATTTTTGTAAAACAAGATTAATTAGAAAGCTTGCAACGAAACAGTTCCAATAGCACCATATATGGCTTATTTTTGATATCGAGATTTAATAAAAAATATGAGTTTTTATACATTACAAGGTAACACTAATATGACCTGTGTCTAACAGCTACCAATGGGCTCATTATCAAGTGCCTAAACTTTGAAACAACTTGAGAATTTGAATTTGAAATCTTTACAAGGGATAAGGAGACCCATGCACATGCTCATTCCAAAGGGAGGTGAATATCAATGGGATCATATAAGTCAATTTTTATTTCTATTAAAATTTCAATCGAATTATCACTTCTTTCCATTGATTGAAACATTTCATTATAGATCGATCACAAATGACTTTAGGAACGTCATCCCCTCATTTGAGCTAGTCTAGTCAGGAGGATCATGCAAGAATTTTGATGTTAATGTTTGGACAAGCGGTATTACCATAATAGTGTTTTGGTAGTTTATAATCTTTTTGTCATTTATTTGCATTTGTAATAGACATTGCTATATTTCTATCTTTGTCATGTACTTTCTATGCTATTACCTCTCAATCTCTAAATTTGACATTCTATTATAATTATTGTTATTACCCTTGGTTTTGATGATAACAAAATCCATATATTTGCAATTCAATGCATTGACATTTCAGGAATAAGTCTTAAATTTTGGGATGAAATTTACAAGAATAAAAGTGTAAGAAGTCTTCCTTGATCCAAATATGATGCATTGAAAACAAGAGTGATAGGATCTTAGACAAAGAAGAAGAACATATGCTTGAAGAAAGTGAAGTGAAAGTCCAAAGAGTCATTGTAATAATGTTATCATTTGTAAATCTTTAAAGTGTTGTAATTTTTATTTTATAAAATGTAAATGAACCTCCAATTCTTTCAAACACCTTAAGATTTAGTTCTCTAACTTAGATATAAGCCATACCTAATTTTGAACCTTGATCTGTAGTTAACCATTAATTTGTCATTAATTCGTTCTCGATTTGACACTCATTGATAAAAAAAAAACCCACTTGGTAGATCAATTTAAAGATTTGATGGACCAATCTGCAGAGAATTTGTGGTCTAATTTTGATAAATTATTTTGATCAACCAACATTTATTATTTTTGATTGATCAACTGACAAATTTAATCGATCGTCCATAGTATCTAAGATTGAAACTTAAATCCAACACATCTTTGGTTGACCAACACACATTTTTGAATGATTGATAATCCAAATTGATAGACTAAGTTGCGAATGTTTCAAAACCTATTTTCCATGACCTTTTGATTGGTCACCCTTGATCAATCAACCTGCTTCAAATTTCAAAACGTCATAACTATTATAACCATTGTTTACACTTATTACCATTCAATTTTGATTAGCACTAATCTATCTATAAATAAAGAATCATTTCCATTCAAACACAATGCACCACTCCATTCTCCGATGCACAAAAAAGATCAGAAGCACTCTTTGGAGAACTTTCTTGGTCCTCATGCCTACAACAAAAAAGATCAGAAGCACTCTTTGGAGAACTTTCTTGGTCCTCATGCCTACAACATTGTTCATTCTTGCAACCTTCTACCCTTGAGATCCAAGATCTCAATAATATTCATTCTCGGTAAGTACTTCAAAAGCTTTTTGGCTAATTCTATTACTTTGCAATATTTATCATGAGGTTCAAGAGGATTATTTATGTACTTTCATTTCTATATTCTTTTACATCATTTATAATGAAAATCCTAAGCTGATGACTTAGGTAGTGATTTTTAACCGTAGGAGTTTCCACTATAAATATTTGTACAATATTGTGAGTTGATTGGCTATTGATTCGTGATTGTTCCGTAGCTTTAGTTCACGCTTAAAGACTTTAAAATTCAACCGGTGCTACATTAATCACCCCCCCCCCCCCCCCCCCCCCCCCCCCCCTAGTATAGCTTGTGATTTGTAGGTTCCTTCAATTATGTCGTATCATATGTAACAACTCAATTTATGTTATTGTTTTCATAGTTTATGGTGGTATGCCTTAGAGTTTATGGTGGTATGCCTTAGAGAAGGTATTTTCAACTGCTATAATTGTCCCTTAAAAATGACATAATTTAGAATTAAATTTAGGAAAATTTATAGTTGTTATTTCATTATTTGTAGTTTAAATGAGCCATAGACTTCATCTCAAAAATAGTATGGAAAATAATTCAATAAAATAACCTTATCAATTTTCTATGTTGGTGTTTGATCTCAATCAATGACACAAACCAATATAAGAAACAAATTTCAAATAATCTTTTTAAAAAAATTAATGAAAATTAACATGTAATATTAGTAGTACTACCATCAACCACCATTCCTTATAAAACGTGGGTAATTAAATTTATACAATTCAAAAATATATTAGAGCAGAACCAAGTTTCTAATTCAATATCCATTCACATAAATAATTTAAAAAATCAAATCCAATATTCTATGCTACTTTCAATATTGCCAACAGCATAACCCCATCCCACATTATCATCTATAACTAATTAACTCTCAATTCTCAATACGATAACAAATGCCAAATAGAAAACATCTTCTCATAGTACATGAAGAGACCTATCATATAAAACCCACTGCAAACATCCACCATTTAACCCACCACATCCCAACACACTTCCAAGAATTTAGTTTGAATTAAATTTAGCTACACTATCCCCTGCCAAACACATCCAGGTTCCTTTCAACCCAAATAAATAAATAAATAAGTTGTTCATCCAAGGAAAGACTATGTCCTTGACTATATATAAATAATATTTTGCTTCTTGTAGATGGCAACCATGCATGTAGAAATCAACAATGCCGTGCCTCACATCATGGCAACCATGCATGATGCCAAAGAAAGTGCCTTTTCCGCTTCAGCAATTAGATGAGGTTATTTAATTAATGTTTCCCCAAAAGGAGTTCTGTATTTCCAATATCTGAAGACATCCTCACACAAGAAGCCCGCCAACCAAAAAAAATTCTATGAAGACTCACTTCAACAGTTTTCACGGAAAAAGCAAAGCACATGAGAGTTATGACCAACGAGCAAGAGGTCATCATCACACCCACACCCTTAGCACCACTTCCCTTATTAAATAAATCCTAAACACCCAAAAAAATAGAAAAAGAAAAAGAAAAAGAAGAGATATATATCTTCACGAAGAAAACAAGAAGGAGACATGCATTCAAGTCAAAGTGCGTGTATATATGAGACATAAATGTTAACCTGGTGCATGGGAAAATTTTTGTGCTTGAAAATCTTAAAAATCTCTATCTATCACCACCAGGGAAAAAAAAAGAAAAAAAAGAAAAAAAAATTATATATATACCCAGAATTATCATCAAAGAAGATCTAACTCGTGCAAGGCAGGGATGCTTAAAATAAGATTATCGCAGATTGAGCGATCATATTATTACATGAATTTCTTGACGTAACTTTTCTCATTCATTCTTCCGAGCATCTCGACGATTACCATTAATGAGAAAATTAAAAGAAGAAGAAGAAGACGACGACGACGTAGACTGACTGATGTTTAACTAATATCCATTGCACCGAGAAAAAAATTATATAGAAAAAGAAAGACTATACTTATCTTCTACCGAGCGGTGATCAGAAATTATTCAAAAATCACTCACTATTAATTCCATGCATACACCACATCACATGATCTCCTTTTTTTACCTTCACGCAAGTAGAGAAAAGGGTAAGATGTAAACTGAGAATAGGAGACATCAATGAAAGAAAGAATAATACAGTCCCAAGAATATATATATATATATATATATATCAGAAAAAGGGCAAATTCTTCCATTAATTACATATATATATATATTATTCACTCCGGCTCTTTTTGGTGCCTTCATGGCCCTCGTTGGCTCTCCAAGCCTATGCTATTGTGCCTCTCCGATGGCCCCGAAGGCGGGACCGGCACCGCCTTTGGCAACGACGCGAAGAGATTGGTCGGGCTCCCCGACTTGGACGTCCATGGCTTAACGTGGAAAGCCCGAGAGTTCCGCGATCCTTGGCAGGTCGAGAAGCAGGAGATCAGAAGAAGCAAGTGGAGGAGAATTGTGATCTTGCTGGAGCAACCCATATGTTCCACCAAATTAATTAACCAAAGGGAATTAAGGAGATCAGAGAGGCTACTTCCTACGGGCAAATTGCCTTAACCTAAGAAGGGTGGAGTACAGATATAAGCACCGGAAGGGAGGAGTACTAGATGTTCGTCATAAATGCCAAGTGTGGGGGTGGTTACTTGTGATGTGGGAAGATAGATAGGTGTGGCATAGGTGGGGGAAGAGAACATGGAAGCATGAGAGGTGGGGAATTAAATGAACGTAGGGAGAGACGAAGTCATATGAGGAGCGGGGGAGGGGATTTGTTGGCTACTTTGTCTGGCGAGTGGAAGTGGGGAGAGACATATGGGGGAGAGGGAGAAGCCTTGAACAAGTCCTCGTGAACATGGAGGCATGGCGTAAAAGGCTATATACATGGTTGAGAAAAGTAGTAGGCTGAGAGTGGTGGGTGGGGGTAACGTAGGGGTTGTGGGGGTGTGAAGTAGGACGGGGGCTTTGTCTAGCGATTAGGTGAGAAGGATGGGGGCCACGCGGATTCAATGGCGGACTAGGGAACGGGGACTGATGTCTTTTTCTCACCCTAACAGGTGCACCTGTCTCCTGGGTTTTAACTTGTTCTGTAACCCGCCCGACCCGATGCTCGTTTTCCCTGGTACTTTTATCACCTAGAACCAGAAAACACGTGCCGCTTCAAGAAAAAGGAAAATATATATAATTTTTGATATTTATTTTTTTAAACATCCAAATAAGACGTCGCCATTTACACGTCTAATCACATAGACGACAAGTTAGATTAATCGTAGCGTATCTTCTTAAAGCGTTACATCTTAATAAGTTTGACGTTTGTGTACAAAATATCAAATCAGGTCTATCGTGACAATTTCTTTCGTGATATTTATTTTTGGTCAAATGTTAAGTATTTAAATTATTTGAACATTTAGAAGACAAATTAACTTCTTGTAAGAAGTACATATACATGAAGTTTAATTTATGCATTCAAGGTACAAAGAACAAATCCTAAGGCCTGATTTGAAGGAGGGGGGGTTACCCCCCACACCCGATCTAGAAGGGATGTAACCTCTCCTCCCCTACTCCCACTCCTCCTGCTATCCCTTGAGAAAAAAGAGCTCCCTTCTCTGATGGGCCCTGATCGGTCGTACGAGGTCAATTAGGGTCCCCTCGACTATCGGATAACCCTCTCTTTCCTATAGGTTCTCTCCTTTTTGTTGATGGAGCTTCCTTGTCGACATGCACAACGATCGATTGTCCCTTGTGTCCATGTGGCGCCGACGTGGCTGAGGGGACTGGCGGTGAGTTCCAACGTCCATCGAGGGGGCCGAGCGTCGCTCGTAGTGCTGTATTGTGTGGCAATGAGGGCGTGTTTGGTGATCACTCTTCGATGGTGGCATCGGTGTGTGGCATTGGGCCTCCTCAACTCTCTTCTCCTCGCTGTGCGGTGTGTTGGGGGCTTGCGGTCGGCATCCTTTGTCCTCGGCGTATGGTCGTTGGCAAGCGGCGACTCCCTGGTGACTTGCTGTACTTGGAGGACTCGGCTATGTGATAGGTCAATGATGATCAGTGATTTGTGTTGGTTCTATGTTGATGTTGTTGAGACTGGTCTTTTCTTTTTCTTTTTGTTAGTTTTGTTTTGTTCTATTTTGTTGGGGTCCATGTGTGACCCCAGGCTTTTTATGGTGGAGGTTCTGACGTTTGTCTATGGTCGAATTTGGCCTTTGGGTTGATTATTTTGACTGTTTCGTTAGCGTGGTCTTTGAGATTTGTCTCGTTGGCGCTTTGCCATACCTATGAGTACAAGCTCGATCTCCTTTGGGAGGTCATTCAGTTCTCGATCTTTTGGCGCGTTTCTTTTTCTTTTTCTTTTATTTCTTATCTAATTTTTTGTGTTTAGAGTTCCCCCGTCTCAACGGGACGTATTTCTCCCTTGGTGAGTGAGGATATTCTATCTCCCTTTGCATCCATTTGTATCAAGTTTTGCTCCTTCAATGAAAATATTTTCAAAAAAGGGGGGAGGGGAGGGTTAGTAGGTGTATAGCTTTCCTTGGGGTTTTTGTTGGAGTTTTTATAAGTTTTTCCCATTAAATCATAATAATCTCCTTTTTTATTTTTAATATTAAATAAATATCACTAACATACTCCACTCCTACTTTTAATATTGAACAAATATCCACTGCACCTTACTTTTACACTTTTAATATTAAATAAAAAACCTACTAACATTATATCAATATATCAATTATTTTATCTCTCCACTTATCCCATCACTTATTTCACAACCCAAAAACACCCTTCTCCACTTATTCTATACTAACTTATCCCTAGAGTGTTTTATTACGCATTCAAACGGGTCTAAGGGCCCGCTTGGATGCAGTGTTAATGAGGGGATATCTCACATTGGGATTTTTGTTACAATTTTTGGAAATGTTTATCTCATCAAATTACAGTAACCTCAACTCAAATTTTCAATGTTAAACAAATATCCACCAATGTCCTCTACTTTAACTTTTAATATTAAATAAATATCTACTAACATCTTTCACTCTCACTTTTAATATTAAATAAATAACTGCTAACATCACATTGATACATCAATTATTTTATCTTATCATCACTTATTTCACCATCCAAACAAAAATGCTTCAACACTTATCTTATCCTGCATCCAAACAAATTCTAGATTGCTTAACTTTGTTTTATTGGACACCACCCCCTAAAGCCAACCCATTGTTTCCATTAAACTGAAGCATGCATTTGCGGGGCAACCCTTACATTTCGCTACTGATCTGCTCCTACATTCCCTCTGCTCACTCCATAGATCGATGTATCTCGAGTGTTCTCTCACCCTATGATAAATGAAGAGAGAAGTTGCGTGGGGAAGGAAAGTACCACGAGTCACCGGTCAAGCAGTTGCTTGTGAGGAATGGGGAAGTCCTATTTGTGGGTTCTGTAGAAGGGAAGCATGGGAGAATGATGTGGGGGCCTTTCCTTAGTTGATTTAAGGGACTCTTTAATTTTATGGTACGGCGGAGCGTGGTCCACCTTCCCCTAATATGGAGGCAGGCTTGACTTGGCTTTAAATTGTTGATTGTGCTTTAGGATTGAGACTAATTGGAACTTAATTTGTTAATTAATTTCATTTCACTCGCATGAGTATTTTCTCCAATGGAAAGGAAGACTATTTGTAAACCAGAAATTCTCGTGTTCTCCCAGTTATTCATCCATTAATATAGAAAATACAAAACTTTCCCTTTGTCAAACGAGGTTGGAAATTGTAGTGGCCACAGGGCCGATGCAAAGTGATCCGTCATACTTAAACATGGAAAGGAATGAGAAGTGAATCCTTGTAAATAACCGAGACCTTGCAAACAACAATGCTCCTTCCTCACATGTAGTTCGAACCCAAACACAATCGTTGTGTAAATGCATCCTTTTGGATTAATTGACCTGAATCGCACCATTACTGTCTGGGGATGAGCTTGGCCTTCGAAACTATACGTGGGACGAGTTTTTGCCTCGTACAACTTGAGTTGAAGATCCGAGGTAGCTCACTAGAGATGGGAAGACCCTTTGGGATGGACAGATAAATATATGCTTGGGTGCACCTCCGTACAATCTATGCTTGAGTCGGTCTTGATATAATATTCTCGCAGCACCAAAGTGCGTACCTCCTTTTTTGGTTCAGCTGTGTACTTGGTCATGTTTTTAGTTCACCGTTGTGCTCTCTATCTCCAAGTGGCCCTTCATGAACCCTTCTGCTATCGAGTCAAAGAGCAGAAATTTTGGAAGGCGTGGCCTCTGCCTAATTTCAGGTTTTTGTCTGGACACCCACAAACTACCACCTTACCATATGGATAACGCTAGAATATATTATGATATTTCTACATGTGCAATTAAAAAATCACCCGCAAAATCTTGGGTGGGATTCGATTTAGTTGTGATCTCTCCATAGGGTTAAGTTCGCTCTGACATTGTTAACGTATAGGTCATTTTGGTTGGGGGATGGAAACAGGAACGTCGTACGTAAATGAGTTAGTACAGGGACTTACATTTCGAAGTTTTGCATCTCTACGTTTTGCGGATGGCAATCGGAAATATCTGGCTATGATCACCAAGGCATCACCATTTTACAACCGACCGCACATCACCAAGAAAGCATTTCTTTCGCTCCAAATCTGTTTTATCATCTCGAGAAAGATTAGCTGTAGCCTTGGAACCGAAACATATTTTACATCTTCTGGTACACTTTTGGGTATACAGGAAAGCTTCATGAATGGTATAGAGTACATTTCTCATATGCTTTAGAACATGAAAAGCTTTAATGTATATCAAAGTGTTCATAACTTCATATGGGTGTGCAATGGAAGTATCATGTCATGTGTCACATTTGTCACATTACATGACATATCATGTACCATGTCCTTCCCCCTTACGGAAATCGACCATGTTAGTTACGATATGTCAATGTCATGTAAGTGATGTGTCAATATGATATGACATATTTTATATCATGTCATATTCTTAAAACATGACTCTCGAATATTTGGGATGCACGATGTGTAGATAGATATAAAAAGAGGAGGGCTCTCTCGTCTTTGGACACAGAAATGGATGACGAAATGCCTCCTTTGACTTTGAGAATTAATCATATGACTGAAGGGATAGTGCCATGTTGTTTGGAACTTTGGACTATATCTTCTAAATTAAATCAAGCATTAACTTGCTTGTTGGGTTCTTTGTTGGATTTGAGAGTCTAATTGTATCAATTGGGATGCAATTGTTACATGGTGACGTGGGAATTCATGTTTAAGTCAGGGAGATTTGAGAGATGTTTTTAGTCTCATATACTGGAAGTGGACAAACCTCTTGGTGGATATAAAAGGCTTTTGCCTCTCATGGCTTATGTAGCAAAGAGTGAAAGGTGGGCTGGGGATCACGCACGCATGCTCACACACCCCGGCTTCGGCTCGAGCTCGGGTGAGAATCAATTTGGAACTTGGACTCCTTTTGTTACGAACTTTTAATCTCACGATTTTGACTTGGATTGGTCGATCAAAATGTAAAATTGCCCAACCAATTGTTTTGGTTGATCAATAAATTTAATTTGGTCCACCAATAGTGAAGTTTGATCGACCAAATTATTTTGGTCGATTAATGAACTTAATTAGTCAACAAATTACTGTGTTTCCATAAAATGAAAATTTTCTTAAACGTCTGGTCGTGGGCCCTATATAAGGGTCACAAGAGGGCTTTTATTTGATACACAACAAGAGTAGAAAAGCTTTCTCCACTCTCTCTCGTTCTTGTCTCTCTTTCTTGGTGCGTTCGTTCGATGTAAGATTGGTAGAAAAATCTCCAATCACTTTTGTCAATCTTGCAAAACGAGATTGAGAGATTCACGAGAAGTTTTTGGTTGATAAAATCATTCAGTTGGTAGATCAATCGAGAATTTGGTTAGTAACCAAATTGCCTCAGCTTCGTTTTCTTAATGTGGTTTTCGAGAACGTCCAAGATCGGAGTGCCCGAATCTTAGGGGTAGATTGTCTTATCCTGAGAGGAGTTCGTCAGACCCCAATGCACTGTATTGTAGGGGGCGATACCTTCTCTAAGGGAAGTCCTTAATGGGCGTTTCGATCAGAGTAAAATCTAATTCCTTCTCATTTTGTTTATTTGTGCTATTGCATATTATTTGTTCTTTATTTTATTTTGAATCTTGCTAAATCATGTTTAACTTGCTTGATTTAATATTTTTGATCTATGCGAAAACATTGGAAATACATATATTTTTATTTATTTATTTCTTATATGCGTTATTTTCAACAATCTTAGAAAAGATATCGCTTAGATCTAAAATATTTAGGATGTTGGAAATGACTTTTAAATCACGTGTAGACTTATCTGGTATACCCGAGAAATTTGGTGGCCAAAATTTCAAGCATTGGTAACAACGTATGAGAATTTGGTTGACCACCATTAGTTTGATCTCGGTGTTGGAAATCGAATGCGCAAGTTTGGATAAGGAAAAATCCACTCCTGAAGGCCAAAGGGCGGTGGATGTGTGGAATGAGTGCAACCGTATTTGCCATGGTTTCATCTTATTGGCATTGTCTAATGTGCTGTTTGAAGTGTACAGCACATCCACGTCCACTGCAAAGGGGCTATGGGAGGAGTTGGACAAGAAGTATAATACCAAGGACTTTGGTATTGAAAAATACTCTATTGCAAAATTCCTTAAATTCTAAATGGTTGAGGGTAAATCGGTATCAGAGCAGGCATACGAATTTCTGTTATTGCTCCATAGTTTAATAGAGGCTGAAATGAAACTTTCTGAAAAGGTTCAAGTTATGTTTATCATTAAGAAATTCCCTAAATCTTGGGATGACTTCGGGATGACTCTCAAGTATACGAAGGGAAAGATTTCTCTAGATGATTTGATGATAGCCATTGCTATTGAGGAAGAGAACAGAAAATAGAAACCTGTAATGCCTGTGGAGTCTAAGGTGAATGTCATGACATCTAAGGCAAGGAGAATAAAAATAAGAACAATAAAAATAAAACGAAGGCCAAATCCAAGATCCAGAAGAAATGTAAAAACAAACTATGTTAGAACTATGGGCAGGTTGGGCATTGGAGGAAGGATAGTCCTTCCAATAAAGCTCAGCAGAAGACCACATATAGGAATCTTCAGGTGAATGTGATCACCGAAGAGGCTGGGGCTAGCGATGGGTATGTCTCAATAAAATCCGAACTCTATGTTATTCACGATCCTACTGAATGGCTCGTGAATACTGGAGCCAATGTACATATTTGTATTGATAGATCGTTCTTTTCTTCCTATCAGACCTGCAGTGGCGAGACTATGAAAATAGGGAACGACTCTGCAGCCAAGGTGCTAGGATTTGGATGCGTGGACTTGAGGTTTTCCACGGGGCGAGTCTGGACATTGCCCAGGGTGTTGCACGTTCCTGCTGTGAAAAAAAATGTTCTTTCTGGTTCCCTATTGGTTAGAGAGGGTTTTGAGTTAAACTTTAAATATAATAAAGTTGTTATGTTGAGACATAGGATATTTTATGGAAAGGGATATTTGGTAGATTTTGATCTATTATTCAGAGTGAGATGTGATGTTGATGTATCATCTAGAAATGCTCTAAATAATGTTAGTTTTCATTCAATTTGATCTGTTTGTAGTAATTTTGAATCTTATGATATATGGAATGGTAGATTGGGTCATGTAAATTTCAATTCTTTAAAAAGAATGATGAAATTAAATATGATTCCTGAGCACACCATAAATAAAACTAAGAAATGAGAAATATGTGTGCAGGCAAAACAAACTAGGAAGCCTTTTCACTCTATTACTAGAGATACTGATGTTCTAGATTTGGTGCACATGGATATTTGCGAGTTTAACGGTGTGTTGACTAAGGACAATAAAAGGTATTTTATCGCCTTTATAGATGACAGTAGCAGGTACTGCTATGTGTATTTGCTTAAGTCTAAGGATGAGGCATTAAGCAAATTCCTCATCATTAAGAAAGAAGCAGAAACACAAACTGAGAAAACTCTTAATAAATTGAGGTCAGATAGAGGAGGAGAATATACGTCCAATTTATTTGATAAACAATGCCAAGCTTTTGATATAGTTCATGAAGTGATGGCCCATATTCTCCTCAATCTAATGGGATAGCAGAGCGAAGGAATAGGACCCTAACTGACATGGTCAACGCTCTCTTGCAAACCTCAGGATTACCTACTTACATATGAGGGGAAGCTTTGAATACGGCATGCCATATTTTGAATAGAGTTCCCCTCAAGCATAAGGAAAGTAGTCCATTTGAGATTTGGAGAAATAGGAAACCAAGTTTGAAATACCTCAAAGTGTGGGCTATCTTACAAAAGTAGTTGTCACAGAACACAAAATGAAGAAGTTTTGACCTAAGAAAGTTGACGCGGTCTTTCTGGGTTACATTGATAATAGCTATACCTATAGATTTTTGGTTATAAAATCTGATATTTTAGACATAGATGTCAACACTATTAGTGAGATTCGCGATGCTACATTTTTTGAGGGTGTCTTCCCTATGAAGACTGGATTACCTTAAAATATAACTTCAGATTATCTAACCATCACATCTAGTTCTATTCCTGATCAAGTGGAAAGATGTCTATTGTCGGGGCTAGTTCTTCTCGTTCTGAACCCAATCAAGTAGAAGAGACTAAACTTAGGAGAAGTAAAATACCAAGAATTGCCAAGGATTTGGGAAGTGATTTTATTACTTACCAGATTGAGGGTGATCCCCCCACTTATCGTGATGCTATGACTTCTTCTAAAGCTAAGCAATGGAAAGATGCCGTTAAGAATGAGATGAACTCAATCATCTCTAATGGCACTTGGGAGTTGGTTGATTTATCTCCAGGGTGTTCTACTATTGGGTGCAAGTGGGTGTTCAAGAAAAAACTCAAGCTTGATGGATCTATTGAAAAATACAAAGCTAGACTTGTTGCCAAGGGGTTCAAGTAAATGGAGGGAATCGATTATTTCGATACCTATTCTCCAGTAACTAGGATAACTACTATCCGGATGCTTATTGCATTGGTTTCTATTTATGATCTCACTATCCATCAAATGAATGTGAAGATCGCCTTTCTTCATGGCGATCTTGAGGAGGAGATCTTTATGGACCAGCTTGAGGGATTTATAGCTCCTGGGAACGAGAAAAAGGTTTGTAAGCTTGTTAAATCTCTTTATGGTTTGAGACAAGCACCCAAGCAATGGCATGAAAAGTTTGATAAGACTATACAATCTTTTGGCTTTGTAGGTTACAAATTTGACAGGTGTGTCTACTCTATGATTAAGGGTGATGTGTATTGTCCTATGCCTATATGTGGATGATATATTATTGTTTGGATCAGACATTAGAATTGTGAATGAAACTAAGTTGTTCTTAAGTAGTGTCACGACTCGATCCTAGATCCCTATAGGACCCGAGATTGGCTCGCCTCGACTAATCCCAAGACCCAGTCATCTAACGAGAAATAACCAAATAACATGCATCAATCCACAACCACGCAAGTAATGTAACTAAGCAGAAAGAAATTGGCAACAAAAGGAGAAACAGAACAGTAATACTAAAACATTACATGCCTTCAAGAACAGAAATACATCCATCACAACCACAAACTAGTACATTGATGATATAGAATACAGCAGAAAAGTATTGGAAAGTGTAACTACTGAAACTCACTAGCAGAAGAAACTACAGCTGGGTTCGACTAGGCCTAGTGTCCTCAGCAGTCGGTGAATTGGGCTGCTCAAATTTCTGACCTGTACGAGGTTATACATCTGGAGTCAGCTAACGCTGAGTAGAGTGGTGGCTAAAACATAAAATATATTTAACAAGTAGCTTAACATATTACTTTCCGATTCTAATTATCTTATCACGATTTGCTGTATAGAGATCTCTAATTAGGATCCATCACATTACTTAATCTTCTTGTTCCCTAAAGGAATGATCTTACTTGCAGTTTCCCGTGATGTAGGATGCACACATGGCACTCTCCTGGCCGAGAGAGTCCCTCTGTGGTAGTCCTACACCCGGTCTACCACCCTGAGGTCATGGTCACGACGTAGCGGTGACTACGGCACACGTGATAAGCGAGCAGGTAGCTACTCCGCATTGGCACGTGGTTAGTCATTTTTGCTAGCAGGTACTCCCAAACGTACAGTACGAAACAGCATAGGGCTTTGCCCTCTCAGAAAAGAATAGGGGTCTCGCCCCTCCATAGTTTACGTACCCTCATCCGACTATCCTGATTTGCCCAACGGGCTAACAAGAGTCGGTGTAAGGTGGTTATGCCTAACCCCGGGCTCCCTAGGGTGGCTAGCTCCCCCCTACACTAAGTAGCTCACCTCGGTACTATGTATGCGAGGGCCAATAGGAGTCGATGTAGAGTGGCCAAACTCACCCCGGGTCTTAACCCAAGGGTGGCAAGCTCACTTCTACACTACAAGGGATAGTTGCTCTCTTCGATACTACGTACACGAAGGTCAACTCACTTCCCTTAACGACCGGCCGTAGGTGGCAATTCTAGAACCATCTGATTCTCCGTGTTACGGTATTCTTGTCTCGTTCTACATTCCCCGTAGGGTTTGTACATGAATTTTTCTACATCCGATTTGAAATATACAGAACAGGCAGCTCAGTCATAGTACAGGTTTGTTCATAATGTGGTCCATTCCAGATAATACAAACAGCTCATGATTTACTCAATCATTCACATGCATTTTCCTCTAGCCTTAGTGTTCATGTCACAACCTAGGGTTCAATTGAATAGATGTATTCTAGAGCATACGTTTTATTTCTTCCTAGGGTTCATCTCACATCCTAGGTTTAACTAATTGCATGCATTTTATTAATTTGGAGATTTATAGCCAGAACCACTCTACCAGGATGACCAGGTGGAATGGGGGCTCGTACAGCAGCCCTCGACGTCTCCGTAGGTCCTGTACACTCGACAGATTGGAGACCTAAGACATGGATTGACAAGTCAAGAGGGTTCAAGTGCTACAGACAAGGTACTGTTACATGGAGAAAAATGTATGGGAAACAAAAACGTTTTGTTTACGGAAAACTGATATCGTTTGGGCCTTGTATGGGCTTAAAAACATGAGGTCTGACAAAAATCAGATGTCTGGGAGAGGTCCCAGATGTCTTAAACTAACTTGCAGGCATACCTCTCTCGAGGCACCTCTATCGGACGTCTGGAATGCAGTGCCGACGTCCGGGGGTTCTGTCAGACGTCTGGAGATGCTCTCGGACGTCTGAAACTACCTCGGTCGTCGCTTCGACGCACCTCTAACCTCTGACACATGCGCATGCATTATCAGGACTTGGCAGAGAAATTATGGGAAAATAATCTCTACCAGATGTCTCATCCTACCTTCGGACGTCCGCCCCGACGTCTGATTCCGCGAAAAAATGACTTCCGTGGAACCGCTCTGGGCTTCCCTCACCGCAGAAGCTGTAGTAGAACAGCACGACGCCCTCCGCTCCCACGCACAGACCCACGATCCGCTCTCCGCTCGCTCTCTCCCTCTCTGGCTCAGCTGCGATGGTGTGAGATGAAGAGGAGGGGGGCTTATAAAGGGAGAGGTGAAATTGCACTAGAGGGGGGTGAATAGTGAATTTATTAAATATTGTAATACAAAAAATTCAATCACAAAAAGTGGCACCAGATTTTTAGGTGGAAACCCAAGACGGGTGAAAACCACCACCTAAGTCAATCCCTTGACTTAGGATTTTTGATCACAAGGTGATCAATCCACTAACCACACTACTTAAACGAGGGTAGTGTACCTCAATTACAAATCTCACCTCCGATTCCTAAACGGAGGTTTCTCTCTTCACAACGAAGAGATGGGGACCCGACAGGTCGGATACCCAAAGTACAAAAGCAAGAATTAAAACAGCACCTATAGAGCACCCCAATACTTTAATTACTTTCTTATCTATTAAGCATAAAGAGAACTCCCTGAGAATTTGTAGAAGGGAATGAGCCGGGAGTTTAGGTTTACCCTTTGATCAGAGTGTTGGCACAACACAAGGGCAAGAGGAAGCTAAGAGTAGTGAGCAAGTGATTTTTCTATGGGAATTGAATCTCAAGAGTTGTGTTTTGCCTAAGAGGGATTGTAGTCTATTTATAGGCAAGTTTGGAACCTTCAAGAACACTTGGGAGAGATCTCCTAGCCGTTGGAGACAAATCCCAAGAGATTGAGACGAAATCCACCATAAATCAGGGTAATGATGAGTCTGACAGCAATATCAGACGTCTAATTTTAGGGTCAGATGTCTTATAAGACGTCTGATTACAATTATGGTCGTCTAATACTATTGACCAGGCTGTACTGGTTTCATTGGATCGAAACAAAGACATCTGATATTTTCACATAAGACGTCTGATAAAATTATTGGATGTCTAATTATGTGTGGATTCATTCCTGCTTTGGCCAAATCCAAATAGGGTTCTAGATCTGAAGGAACAGACGTCTGTATGGACGTTTGTGGGATTTCCTAGACGTCTGGAAACCTAAAAGGACTTGGCTACGATATCTGACAAAAGATCTTTGGTTCGTAATGAGATACGCACAAAAATAAATGAGCAACGGTCCAAAGGTAGACATCTGGAAGCATGTCCAAACGTCTGAAAATGTATTTTGCCCGTTATATATAGAAGGAAGATGGATGCTTAATCTAACGGTTGTCTTGAGGATGTCCAGGTAAAGTATCAGACCTCTGGATAAGGCTATGAATGTCTGACAGAAGATTACTTCGACTGATGTTTATGAAGACAAAAACTAAAGGCAGAGCTATAGGTGATTAGATGTCTGAAACACTTGTCAGATATCTTAAAGTTGAAAATCAAACGTCTGACAGATGTTATGGACGTCTAATTTGAGTCTTAGTGTTAGGCTTTTGTTTTTAATTTATCCAAAGTGTAGAAAGCCTAAGTTAGCTATTTATAACTTATATTTGGGGGTTCTTTATAACATCTCTAGACTCAAATAAAATGAAGATTACAACCTTTGAAAGTTTACATAAAAATCCTATGACCTATGACAATACTTATGCTACTTAGTCTTCACATTTTTAATCTTCCATCTTGAAAAACTCCATAAAACCTGCAATTGTGTTATTACAGAGAGAAAAATATGCTACGCTTATATTTTATTTCTTTTTCTTCATTTTGTAAAATCATCAAAATATTATATATGAGAGATTGAACTAATAATCTCCCCCTTTTTGATGATTTTCAAAATATACATGTAGGTTCTTATTTTCTCCCCGTGAAAGTTGTACTTAGTAGTCTATACCTATTTTGAGAAGTTTTTTCGTTTTTATGTTATTCCCTAAGTTCTTACCTACGTTCTTCTCTCCCTTTTTGAATATCATCATGAAGGGTTATGAAAGGTGGTTGAAACTTAAACTACAAGTGTGACATTTATAAAGTGGAGAGCATTAATAAAACTGCATGCTGAATAAAAAATGACAAAGCATTAAAGTAAATTAACTAGGAAAGGAATGTAGATGCACAAACCAACATGAAAGATAGAAAGAGACATTTAAGCACAGACTAGCTATTGTTCCCAAAATATTCAAGTATGGGGTCAAGGTCCCTTAATACAAACTAATATGGAAGATAGAAAGAAAAAATATAAGAACTAAACTAGTCTTCTTGGTCATGGCGGCGGTGGCGGGCAGGTTCGTGTCCCATCTGCAGATTTTGAACGTCTGAACGAAGTTTGTCGATGTCGTGGCGCATGCTTCCCATATAGGTGCACATCTTGTCGGTTCGTCGCAGCAAGAGGGAGATGCCGGAGGAGAGGGAATCTGTGACGGGATCCCATGCTTCGTCAAAGCTTGAGCGGGCAGCTTTGATTTGAAGTGGCCATTCTTCATGGAAATCCGGAAAGGGTGGAAGGGGCTCTTCTTCAGCGGGCTCGCTAGCTGACTCAAGATGCTCCCTAAGTATGTGCATCTTGGCGATTATGGCTCGGTCATATGGCTCAATTTTTTTGTCAACTGCTTGGTCATTTATGGAGACCTGATGGCTTGAAAAAATTTCGGATAGAATGGACTCAAATGGTAGAGATGCCCCATGGTCCACATTCATAACACGAATAATGAGACGACAATAGTTGAAGGGAATGTGACGTATGGCAGCAAAAAGGAACACCTTGTGTTGGCGTGAGATATAATCAAAACCTCCTGATTTGTTTAGAAGGTCCCACCCAAAAATGCGAAATAGTAAACGGAGAAGAGGTTTGTGGTTTTTTCATGGTAAAGTGCCAAGATTTTCAACATATTTGTCAGGGAGGATCAATTCTTGATTTATGACTTCTGAGTCATATTGCCTCAGAATGTCATTGAAGTCATTGCCCTCATTGGGGATGGCAAGAAGGGCAGAAATAGAGTCGGAGGTGATATAGATTTCACGCCTAAATAAGCGGGTATGTAATTCAAGTTCATTGTTGCTACAGTCTTCAACAATGTTGGCATAAAAAAGTCAGACAAGATCGGGGAACACGCCAATAGTTCCAACTCCAGAATGGAACTGTTGGTCAAAATAATGGAAGAGATGGAGGGTTTCAAAGTGTTCCCGAAGGTTTAGATGGGCAAAATCATTCCAAACAATAAAGCAAGGGCACTTGACTTTGGCATTTGTGAAGCGAAGAAATCACTACCTAGCGATGTCGCCCTGTAGTTGGTCAACCAAATAGGTGGAGGTGGAGGTGGAATAGCCCTCGGCTTGCTTCCGACTGGGAGGCATTTTTGGTGGTATGAGTGGTTGGGTTTTGGAAGGAAAGGTTGGTATTTTTAGGACAGAACACCTGCAAAAACATTCATGCAAACAACATTCAACCAATAATGCCAACATGCCACTCAGATTCAACCAACATACATGCAAACAACATTGATACAAGAAAAAATGTGTGGCAGTATGCCTTGAGGCAATACAACCTGCCATGATGTTGTGGTAATATACCTTCGAATTCAAGCCACTAAAATGTCGGCTTGAATCTCGTGAGGTAATACCCTTACCAAAATCAAAGAACATTTATGCTCCAAGGAAAAATAGGGTTTGATCTAGGGTTTTAGGTCCTACAGCAAACAAGGGCATGAAATAACAAGTCGAGTGAATCATCAAAGAAAACAAGATGAGGCTAGAGCAAAGCCAATCTTGAGCAAAGTCCGTGGAGATGCTGATGAGAACCTCATCATAAATCCTAAACTAGCACCATCTAAGCTATATTTGCAAGAAAAAGCTCCTACATAACTTATAGAAAGGTTTGACTCAGAGAATTCGGAGTTTGTGAAGAAAACAGGAACTAAGGGGTAAAAATGCAATTTCACCAACACAATCTGTAAATAGGGTAACTTAGGGTCCAAACATAGGTCAAACTAACCTAATAAGAAGGAAAGTGAGATGAGTTGATCCAACTAGGGCTACAGCAACTCTAAGGAATTAAATGACATCCTGTAACCCTAAAATAAACCTACTTCAATTCACGAGGTTCGAGGTAAAGTAAAAATCGACTAAACCCTCTAAAATTCATAGAAAAATAATCTTTAGGGTTTAGAACCTTCAATTTGGCCTTGAAAACCCAATTTGACCTACATTGAGAAGCATGCCCAATTAATGATTTAATTTGGGTTTTTACTTAAATTGATCAGTCAAACAAGGTCTGATCCAGAAATAAAATTCACCATTAGAATCCTTAGATCCTATTTAGTCATGCATAAAAACTTGAGCCTAAGAAGAGACCTTCTTGACCGACTTTGCATTTTGGTCCTCATCTATTACTTTTTGACCCTCAACATTTGAAACCCTCGCATTTTGACCCCTAAGTCTTCATCGTTCTTTGCATTTAGGTCCTCCCTGCAAAACCCTGAGCAGCGCCATGCTCTGGCGACTTTGCGCGGAGCATGGCGCCGCGCAGGGTGAGGGAGGCTCTCTGCCCTTTCAGCCGGGTGTTCCCTGCGACGTTTGCTGTCGCAGGGACACCTCCACGATCTCTGTAGCAGCCCATACCTTCCGTGCGAACGCGCGGAAGGTATGGGTCCCTACACTGGCCATCCTCTGGCGAGGGAGGCACGTCGCCTCCCTCCGCCCACCTCTCCGCCTTCGCCTCTATAAAAACCGCCTCCGCCTGCAGAGGAGGGGAGCTCGGTCCTGACGGAGAAACACCCCCATCTTTCCTCTCTTCCCACTCCGGCAGAAGCCCTCCAGCTCCGGCGGTTTTTCCTCCCCCTCCTCGTCGCTCTGCTGCAATACCAGCAGCAAAGCCACCCTCGCCCGCTCTTCCCGCGTCGTGCCGTACCCAGCGCGTGCCCTCCCGCTCTCTCCTCGCCGCCGACCTCTCCCTCTGGGCATCTTCTTCTCCGACGACAGTCGATACGACTGCCGCCCTGCCCCGGCCCCCTTCGTCTCCGGCTACTAGGTCAGAACTTCTCCCCACCTCCCCCTCTTTCTTTTCCTCACTATTTTACATTCAATTAAGCCCTCGACCACTCCTGTCCACCGTCACCCCCTTCGTCTTCGGCTACCCTCCGGCAAGACGCCCCCATCGCTCCACAGCCCCACACGCCTCCCCAACCCTCTCAGAAGCTTTCCCTCACTCCACTCAACAGCTTCCCCCTTTCCATTCCCTGCCACACGCCACCTAACGACCCCCCGAACAAACCCATTCCTCCGACCACAATCTGACCTAGGGCTGCCACCATACGCCGCCTCACGCCTCGCCACCACCCGCACGAGCTTCGCCGCACTCCGGCGAAGCTCCCTGCACCTTCTGACTAGGCCAAGAGACCGTATGCTTGATTTCAGGTCACGCCCTCTTCGCCGCCATTGCCCAGCAGGTGAAGCTCTTTCACCTGTAGCTGCAGGTTTGCCCTCGCCTAGGCTTGCACTCCAGGACGCGTGGCTTGCCCCCGCGAAGCTTCCCAGGCCTGCAGCTGGGGGGAAAGCCTCGCACACGGCCGCAATTGCCTGCAGCTTCCTTAGCTGCAGGCGCCAATTTGGGTGGGACATTTAGTCCCACCTCGGTAGTTCTGGAAGCCCTGCAGCCAAATAAATGAAAAAAGTGACATAGCCTCTTTGCCTCCGAACACGGGGTGAGGTCCCTCTCACCCGCTTCACCTGGCCTCGTCCGCAACCACCCCCCGCGGACCTGGCCCGACCCATATACCCGACCTGCACTCCTCGCCCACCACCGCACGCCAGTGGGCCTGGTCCCAGGCGCGAACTCGTACCCGAATACCCGGCTCTGGGAGAGAGATCCTACGAGCGAAATCTGAGAGAGAGAGACGCGGGGAAGGGTAGGGTTAGGTTTTGCTCTGACCAAGCTAAGTGAGTGTGCAGGCAGAGAAGAAGAAGAGGAAGGAGAAGAAGAAAGAAGCAGAAGAAGGAGCACTGAGGAAGCACTGTAGCAGGTGCTACTTAAGTCGTCTGATTGAGAAATCAGGCGACGCTCTGAAGGAAAAGAAAAGAAGAAGGAAAGAAGAACAGGCGCCGCAACTGAAAGCAAAAAGAAAGAAAAGAAGAAGAACAGAAGATAAAGAGCTGAAGAAAATCAAAGAGAGAAGAAGGAAAGAAAAAGAAAGAAGGTAAAGAAGAAGAACTCAGGATGATCAAGCAAAGAGAAGAGAAGAGAAAGAAGAAGAAGACAAAGACAAGAGAGAAAGAAGAGAAGAAGAAAAAGCCAAGAGACCAATCTACCTCTCTCTCTCTCTCTCTTATTTTTGTAATAAAAACTTTGTACTTCTAGAATTATAGTTTGCTCCCTGAGTTCGACCTCGGGAAACCTCTTATTTCCGAGTAAAATTGTAATAGTGGCAATGACTATCTGTACTACAACGTCATTTCTATAACAAACAACAAAACCTAGTCATACCACCACTAGATTCCCTAAGGGTTGAGAGGTTATACCCACTAGGGAGGGCCTCCAGATGCGCGGACGAGGAGTGGGGGCACGTGCGCAGGGGAGCAGCAACGCCGCCAGTCGTCGAGGAGGCAGAGCGGTCATTTGGCGGCGAGAGGAGCAGTGCCAACTGCAGCCGTCGGTCGTTGGGCGGGAGAGAGACCTTAGGGATTTGATAGAGGGAAGTGGGACCTCGCGACGGGGATGTTATATCCCAAGGTCTTTGAGCAAGTCTCCCCCTGAGGTTGGGGAGATTTGCATTGCAAACCATTCAGAGAACAAAGACGCGAAGCGGCAGATTTTTGCCAGATCAGACGTCGGGATTGGACCTTTGGGATTTTAACCCTTTTGATGGCATCGTCTGTTTTAACCATCAGACGACTTATCGAATGACTAATTTTAAAATTAGACGTCTGATTTCAGCAGACATATCTCCCTGGAAAATGGGTTATTCTCCAGGTTGTCGCCTGATCTCTGTATCAGACGACTTACTGGTCGTCTAAATCTAAAATTAGACGTCTGATTTCTGCAAACAGACCTTCCTGGATTTCACTCTAAAGCTATAGGTTGTCATTTGATTTCATGATCAGATGACCTATACGACGTCTAACTATATAATCATACATTTGAATCATAATACATGTTCTGATGCAAAGATAGACGTTTGTCAACACATCTGGACGACGGTTCAAACGTCTGTGAATGATGACAGATGTCTGAAATAGCTCTTTTATCAGCTCTTTTGTGATATAAAATCGACGTCTGTCCCATATCTTCAGACGTTGAATTTTTAAATATAAGACGTCTGAGATGTTAACCAGACGTCTGATATTACACAGAATATGCATTTTGATATTTGAACTGAGTATGAAGGCTCTTAACTTGGTAAAGTCAAGGCTTGTTCTATGTTCATGACAAAAGAAATTCCATTAAATCACTAAATTCTTCAAATATCACTTAGCTTACATATGCCTAGTTTCCTACGTATAAAATTAAAACGATCATAATTCAAAGGTTTAGTGAAAATATCAGCCAATTACAATTCAGTACAAATAAATTCAACCTTGATTTCTCCCTTAAGTACATTATCTCTCAAAAAGTGATGTCGAACATCAATATGTTTTCTACAGAAGTGATATACGGGATTTTTCGAGAGGTTGATAGCACTAGTATTATCACATAATATTTTTATTTTATTAAATATCAAGTTAAAATCCTTCAAAGTATTTTTCATCCAAAATACCTGGGAACATGCTAGAGCGGCGGCTATGTATTTAGCTTCCATAGTTGATAGGGCAACACTTGGGGACTAGCGATTCGCCCAAGAATTGGCACGTCCCACTAGTACTCTTCCTATCGGTGCAGCTACCTGCGTAGTCCGCATCGCTATATGTGACTAAGTTGAATTGTGGACTCTTAGCGTAGAATAAGCCATAATCAAATGTGTCAACTAGATATTTAAATATTTGTTTTATAGCATTTAAGTGTGATTGTTTAGGGTTTGATTGAAACCTAGCACATAAGCAGGTACTAAATAAAATGTCAGGTCTACTGGAAGTTAAATACAATAAAGATCCAATCATGCTACGATAGAGCTTTTGATCTATGGGCGTACCTGATTCGTCCAAGTCTAGCGAAGTTGTGACACTCATAGGAGTGTTCTTCCCTTTACTTTTCGTCATTTTAAATTTTTCCAGCATCTCCTTTGTGTATTTTGATTGACATACAAAGGCTCCAAATTCGAGTTAAGTGATTTGTAAACTCAAGAAAACCTTGAGTTCACCCATCAAACTCATTTTGAATTCTTCCTGCATAATTTCTGAAAACTTTCTATACATAGATTCATTAGTAGCACCAAATATAATATCATTTACATATATTTGAACTAATAAAAATATCTTTTCCTCTTCTTTTAATGAATAATGTGGAATCAGCTTCCCCTATAGAAAATTTTGCATTTAACAAATAGTCTTTGAGCCTCTCATACCAAGCTCTAGGAGCTTGCTTTAGATTATATAGTGCCTTGTTTAATTTATAGACAAAATGAGGCTTATCATGAGACTCAAAACCAAGAGGTTGTTTAACAAAAACTTCCTCCTTAATGAATCCGTTAAGAAACGCGCTCTTAACGTCCATTTGAAAGAGTTTAAAGCCAAGAAAGGTGGCATAAGCAAGAAGCATGTGAATTGATTCGAGTCGACCTACGGGAGCATAGGTCTCATCAAAATCAATTCCTTCTTCTTGGTTGTACCCTTGTGCTACCAGCCAAGCCTTGTTCCGAATGACTATACCGGATTTATTAAACTTGTTCCGGAATACCCATTTGGTACCTATTATCGTTTTCCCTTTAGGCTTAGGTACTAGATCCCAGACTTCATTCCTTTGGAATTGGTTAAGTTCCTCCTGCATGGCCATCATCCAAGGTTCTTCGGAGCATGCTTCCTTGACACTCTTGGGTTCAACTTGAGATACAAAGGCGGAGAGATCAAAAAAGCAACTAAAACGAGATCAGGTTTTAACGCCATCGGAAACACTTCCAATGACTTGACTTTCGGGATGATCCCTTTGATATATCCAATCTTTTGGGAGATTATGGATATTGGAGTTTAGAATGTTAGACACATCAATAGTAGAATCATCTTCATCTTCTATATTGACTCAATCAATTGAGGAAGAGTGAGCAAATTCATCGAAGGAAACCTGGAGGGTTTCCTCCACTATTAATGTGATCTTGTTAAAGACCCGATATGCCTTACTACGTGAGGAATAACCAATAAAGATGACTTCTTCACCTTTGGCATCAAATTTATCTAAATTAGAGCAGGTATTCAAAACAAAGCACCGACATCTAAAAACTTTAAAATAACTAATTTTGGGTATTTTCCCATAGTATAGTTCAAAATAAGTTTTTTACAACCCGGATCGAATTAAGGTGTGAGTTAACACGTAACAAGCCGTGTTAACCGTCTCGGCCCAAAAGTACTTCGGTAACCTCGAGTCTATGAGCAATGTTCGAGCACACTCTTGAAGAGTACGGTTCTTTCTCTCAACCACCCCATTTTGTTGAGGTGTTCGGGGAAAAGAAAACTCATGAGCAATACCATGCTCTTGAAAAAAATCATCAAACAAGGAATTTTCAAACTTGCCCCCATGATCACTACGGATACGAGTGATTTGGTAGCTTTTTTCAGTTTGAACTTTCCTACAAAAACAGAAAAGACGGAAAGTACTCCTTTGGATCTCGAGAAGGAGACCCATGAAAACCTCCAAAAATCGTCTACAATCACAAGGCAATATTTGCATCAACTAAGGCTCTCATATTTTGTTGGTCCAAACAGATCTAGGTGAATTAGTTCTAAAGGTCTTGATGTGGATATAACTTCTTTGCTTTTAAAACTAGATTCCATAATTTTACCTAATTTATATGAATCACAGATAAGCTCATTTAAAAATTTTCCTTTAAGAAGACCTCGGACTAGTTCATGTTTAGCTAGTTTTTAAACTAGCTTCATATGAACATGTCCTAGTCTTCTATGCCATATACTTAACTCATCATTTGCTACAAGACATTCATAAGTGCTATCTTTATCAAATTCTAAAATATAAATGTCTTCATATCTAGTTCCCTTAAGAAGGGTTTCATTGGTTAATGCATGCATAATTTCAAACATTTTTGAAGTAAATACTACTTTAAAACCCTTATCACAAATTTGACTGACACTTAAAAGATTATGTTTTAGCCATTTAACTAGAGAAACATTTGAGATGAGAGAGAGAGGGTTACTTATTTTACCAAGGCCAATAATATGGCCCTTGTGGTTGTTGCCAAATGTAACCGTTCCTCCATCCGTAGGTTGGAGGTCCAAAAATAGGTGCTTGTCTCCTGTCATATGTTTGGAGCACCCGGAGTCCATCACCCATCAGCCTCCTTGATGGCGGTGGTCTCCTTGTCTTCTTTCTTATAAGCCTCTTTCCTCCTACAAAAGATCTTCGTTGGTGACTTGGTGTTTCTATAGGTCTTTCTAATTTGAGTCGTCCATCTTTCATTTTGTATATCTAATTTTGATATTATAATGTCCTTTCATCCCTGCAAAACAAAGTGAGAGTTGTCTTTTCGGTATCCATTGCAATGTGGATTCGTATTTGTTAGTGGTCTCTTTTAGAAGAGGGTCCCTTTTCTGCTCACTTTGACTAGGTTCATAAAAGCCTAGTCCAAATTTACTTGAGGAAGGTTTTTGATGGGCAATGAATTTGTCCAAGTTATCTTTCCTCTTTGCAAATTTGATTTGATTTTTCTTTAAGGTGATTTATCTCTATTTTCATTATGTCTAGTTTATCTTCTAGTCCCCGAATTTCTACTCTAAGTAAGCTATTTTCATCCTTCTTAAAGGAGTCTGATTTTCAAGCACATGGATTTTGTCGAGTAATTCTTCTCTATCAAGAAATTTTTGTTCACTCATTGCCGTATACAAATCATTTATTAATGACTCCTTTTCAATCATTAGATTTCTTATTTGCATATTTAAGGCAGTAGTTTCTTTTGTAAGAATTAGATTATTTTCTTCAAGATCATTGATTAATTTGTTATTCTCTAAGTTTTCTTTTTTTAAAACTTTGCTTTAAGTTTTTATTTTTTTAAGATCTAGATATAGTGAATCAAAGGCATCTTGTAATTCATCTAAAGAATAAGACTTTACCTCAGGTTCCTCAGATTCAGACTCAGAAGCATCTTTTGTTGCCATTAATCCCAAGCATGCCGTTTCTTCATTTGTTTCCTCTTCTTCGGAGGTGGAGGCATCCCAAGTTGCTTGGAATGCCTTCTTCTTGAATACCTTAGGCTTGGAAATCTTCTTGTAGTCAGATGGCTTTTTGGATTTCTTCTCATCATCCCTTTTGAGTAAGGGACAATCTTTCCTTATGTGACCTCTCTTCTTGCAATTATAGCAAACTAGAGGTTCTTCCTCTCTTTTCTTTCCCTTGATCTCTTTTCTATTTCTGAGAAACTTTTTAAACATTTTAGCTAATAAAACGAATTCTTCATCATCGATACTTACCTCATCATCCGAAGTAGCTTTGAAGGCTAAAGTCTTCTTCTTTGGCTTCGATGAGATAGATTTTTTCTTTTGCTCCATTTTTTATTCATAAGTCATGAGATTCCCAAGTAAATTTTCCATATCTAGATCCTCTACTTGGTTGGCTTCTTCTATTGCCGTTACTTTTTGCTCCCACTCGGGTCCAAGGGAGCGAAGGAGCTTCCCTTGAAGCTCCCCTTTTATAAATGTCTTTCCTAGTGACTTGAGGTTATCACGATTAATGTGAATCAGGTGTACATGTCCCCAAATCTTTCATTTTCCTTCATAGAAAAGGCTTCGAATTCCTACGATAACAAGTTAATCTTTGAGGATTTAACTCTAGACGTATATTCGTGAGTTACCTCTAAGGTTCTCCAAATCTCGTGGGCGATTTTACATTGGCTAATGCGGTTGAATTCCTCTGAGCTGAGTGCGCATTAGAGTGAGTTCATTGCCTTAGCATTTAGTCCAAGGTGATGAATTTGCTCCACTGTGTATCCGATTTCTAGTTTCTCGGGAATGACGTATGCGGATTCGCATTTCTCCCAAACGAGAAATCATTGGCTTGAAGCCATATCTTCATTCTCAGCTTCCAGTAAGTGTAGTTTGTCCCTTCGAAGAGTGGTGGTCGGGTGGTGGATTGCCCCTCAGTTCTGCTAGTGGAAATGACTTTCCCCTCCATGTGACCTTTCCACGGATGTTACTCCTGAAAATGGAGAACCTGCTCTAATACCAAATGAAATTACACTAGAGGGGGGGTGAATAGTGAATTTATTAAATATTGTAATACAAAAAATTCAATCACAAAAAGTGGCACCAGATTTTTAGGTGGAAACCCAAGACGGGTGAAAACCACCACCTAAGTCAATCCCTTGACTTAGGATTTTTGATCACAAGGTGATCAATCCACTAACCACACTACTTAAACGAGGGTAGTGTACCTCAATTACAAATCCTACCTCCGATCCCTAAACGGAGGTTTCTCCCTTCACAATGAAGAGATGGGGACTCGACAGGTCGGATACCCAAAGTACAAAAGTAAGAATTAAAACAACACCTATAGAGCACCCCAATACTTTGATTACTTTCTTATCTATTAAGCATAAAGAGAACTCCCTGAGAATTTGCAGAATGGAGTGAGCCATGAGTGTGGGTTTGCCCTTTGATCAGAGTGTTGGCATAGCACAAGGGCAAGAGGAAGCTAAGAGTAGTGAGCAAGTGATTTTTCTAAGGGAATTGAATCTCAAGAGGTGTGTTTTGCCTAAGAGGGATTGTAGTCTATTTATAGGCAAGTTTGGAACCATCAAGAACACTTGGGAGAGATCTCCTAACCGTTGGAGGCAAATCCCAAGAGATTGGGACGAAATCCACCACAAATCAGGGTAATGATGAGTCTGACAGTAATATCAGATGTCTAATTTTAGAGTCAGACGTCTTATAAGACATCTGATTACAATTATGGAAGTCTAATACTATTAGCCAGGCTGTACTGGTTTCATTGGATCGAAACAAGGACGTCTGATATTTTCACATAAGATGTCTAATTATGTGTGGATTCGTTCCTGTTTTGACCTGATCCAAACAGGGTTCTAGATCTGAAGGAACAGACATTTGTATGGACGTCTGTAGGATTCCCTAGACATCTGGAAACCTAAAAGGACTTGGCTACGATATCTGACGAAAGATCTTTGGTTCGTAATGAGATACACACAGAAATAAATGAGCAACGGTCCAAAGATAGACGTCTAGAAGCATGTCCAGACGTCTGAAAATATATTTTGCCCGTTATATATAGAAGGAAGATGGCTGCTTAGTCTAACGGTTGTTTTGAGGACGTCCAGGTAAAGTATTAGACATCTGGATGAGGCTATGGACGTCTGATAGAAGATTGCTTCGACTGATGTTTATGAAGACAAAAACTAAAGGCAGAGCTATAGGTAATTAGACGTCTGAAACACTTGTCAGACGTCTTAAAGTTGAAAATCAGACGTCTAACAGATGTTATGGATGTCTGATTTGAGTCTTAGTGTTACATTTTTGTTTCTAATTTATCCTAAGTGTAGAGAGCCTAAGTTAGCTATTTATAAGTGATGTTTGGGAGCTCTTTACAACATCTCTAAACTCAAATAAAATGAAGATTACAACCTTTGAAAGTTTACATAAAAAGCCTATGACTTATGACAATACTTATGCTAGTTAGTCTTCACGCTTTTAATCCTCCGTCTTGGAAAACTCCATGAAACCTGCAATTGTGTTATTACAGAGAGAAAAATATGCTACGCTTATATTTTATTTCTTTTTCTTCATTTTGTAAAATCATCAAAATATTATATATGAGAGGTTGAACTAACAAGAGGAGGTGAGGAGAGGGCATGGGTGAGGGTGTGGTGCGGAGTGGGCGTCGTAGGGAGGAGAGAGGCGGTGAGGGGAAAGGTGTGGCGTGTGTATGGTACGTGCGGAAAAGAAAGGAACTTTCAGACGTCTGGTTCTCTCACCAGACGTCTGGTGAACACTCCAGGCGTCTTAAGCTACAAAAAGGTGACAGGCCATTTCATGTAGTAAGTTTAAGATGAAGGATATGGGTATTGCAAATGTGATCCTAGGTCTCAAACTGATTCAGTCAGTAAAGGGAATAACTATTTCCCAATCTCATTATGTTGAGAAGGTTCTTGAGAAATTTGGCTATGAAGATTGCAAGGCTGTAAGCACTCCTTTTGATTCATCAAAAACTCTCTGTAAGAACAAAAGTGGAATTCCTGTTTTACAACTAAGATATTCACAGATTATAGGAAAGTTGATGTATTTGGCTAACTATATTAGATCGGATATTTTTTTTTCCGTGTCTAAGTTGAGTAGAAACATAAGCTGTCCCGACCATACTCATTGAGATGCCTTAGACCGAGTACTTAGGTACTTAAAGGGAATTGTTTCCCTTAACTTGTATTGTGGTAAACATCTTTCAGTTTTGGAAGGATATAGTGATGCAAGTTGGATCGGTCAAATGGAGGATTCCGGGAGTAATGGTGTTACAGGGTATGTCTTTACCCTTGGAGGCGGTGCAGTCTCCTGGCAATCTGCAAAACAGATCATTTTAGCTCGGTCTACCTTTGAGGCTGAGCTATGTGCTTTGGACACCACTGGAATTTAGGTTGAATGGTTAGAGGGACTTCTTACAGAAATCCCTATGGTGGATAAGCCAATTCCTGCGATATCTTTGTATTGTGATAGCATGACTGCTATAGCAAAGATCAAGAATTCAAAGTTTAATCAGAAAATAAGGAGACATCCAAATCAGACTCAAGTTTGTAAGGGATTTTGTGTCTCAAAGAGTGATTGCTATGGAATTTATAGGATCCAAGGATAATACAACAGATCTGTTTACTAAAGGACTTGATAGATCTTTAGTCTTTAAGTCTAGGCTTGGGATGGGACTAAGACCCATTGGAAGTTTACCCGCAGTAGCAACCCAACCTAACTAGTGGAGATCCCACAAAGTAGGTTTAAATGTGGTAACAATAAGCTGTATGGGGAACTGGTTGGCACTCATTGTTAGATTCTTTTGCATTTGAGTCCAATCCCTAGAAGCCTGAGTGCCTTAAGTTGCAAATTTATGAAGAGCAAAGGCTCTGAATGGGTTCAAGCCGTTATGGCAGGATGTGAGCAGTGCATCCTTGGAGAACACCAACTATGTGAGTGTTACTGTGGGCCACAGGTAAGGGAATAGGGTCTTTCCCGATTACACTCATGAAACAGAAAAGGGTGCATGGCCTTTAAGAGCATCAACCCTGAAGATTATCACCAAGAATTTCATTCTGTTGTCACCACTATACACCCTACATCAAAGGTTTAGAATTTAAAACTAGTTTCACTTTATTCTTGTGGTGGTGAAGGTGAATGACTCAAGTAATGGTCCAAACAGGAAGGTACCTTTACTGAAAGCAGAATGTGGTAGTTGAGGAATTTATCCTTGAATTTCAATGATGAATTTGTGGGGGATTGTTGGATTTGAGAACCTAATTACATCAATTGAGATGCAATTGTTATATGGTGATGTGAGAATTCATGTTGAAGTTAGTGAGATTTGGGAGAGGTTTTTCGTCTCATACTGGAAGTGGACAAACCTCTTGGTGAGTGTAAAAGGCTTTTGCCTCTCATGGCTTATGTAGCAAAGAGTGAGAGGTGGGGCAGGGGACCACGCACGCGCGCCTCTCCCCACCTCGGCTCGGGCTCGGGCTCAGGTGAAAATCAACTTGAAACTTGGACTTCTTTTGCTATGGATTTTTAATCTCATGATTTTGACCTAAATTGGTCGATCAAAATGTAAAATTGGTCGACAATTGTTTTGGTCGATCAATGAATTTAGTTTGGTCGATCAATTGGTTTGGTTAATTAATTAGTGAAATTTGATCGATCAAATTGTTTTGATCGATCAATGAACTTAATTGGTCGACTAATTACCGTATTTCCATAAAACAAGAATTTCCTTAAACGTCTGGTCGTGGGCTCTATATAAGAGCCACGAGGGGGCTCTCATTTGATACACAACAAGAGCAGAAAAGCTCTCTCCACTCTCTCCCTCTCTCTCTCATTCTTGTCTCTCTTTCTCAGTGCATTCGTTTGACGTGAGATTGGTAGAAAAATCTCCAATCACTTTTGTTGATCTTGCACAAGGAGATTGAGAGATCCACGAGAAGTTTTTGGTTGATGAAACCATTCAGTTGATAGATCAATCGAGAATTTGGTTGGTAACCAAATTACCTTAGCTTCGTTCTCCTGAGGTGATTTTCGTGGAGGTCCAAAATCGGAATTCGTTGAATCTTGGAGGTGGATCGTTGTATCTTAGGAGGAGTTCGTCAGATCCCGACGCACTGATATTCTGGGAGCCGATACATTCTCTAAGAGAAGTTCTTAATGGATGCTTCGATCGGAGTAAAATCTAATTCCTTCTCGTTTTGTTTATTTGTGCTATTACATGTTATTTGTTCTTTATTTTATTCTGGATCTTACCAAATTATATTTGACTTGCTTGATTTAATATTTTTTATTTATGTGAAAATATTGGAAATACATATATTTTTATTTATTTATTTCCTATATGCGTTATTTTCAACACTCTTTTTCTCAAATTTGGAGCTTTCATTTTCATAGATGGATTGAGCAAGGAGATAAGAATACTACTTACTTCAACAATCTTGCATCTCAGAGTTTCAATAAATATTGTATCTTGTATAAGATGGAAGAATGATAATCTTACATGTCGATTTCATGAAAGCTAAAATGCAGAGAAATGTAAAAGTTGACGCAAAAAATGATGTGAGGTGATGTGAATATGGACTTTACTTAATAGTTAACATTTAATGTAAAGAAACAGAAGAAATTAAGATTTATTATGTGATGGGTCTCACCTCATTGAAAAAAATTATCACACCACTTTGATTAAAATGCATAAGTGATAAATAACTTTGTGTCGGTGATAAATAACTTTGTACCAGTGGTAAATCACTTTGCACATGTAATAAATTATTCTGATTGATTTTGCATCAGTGATAAATTATTTTAAGTTGTCTTTATATTGGTGTAAAATTATTCCAAAGGTGATCTGATGATTTTGTAACGGTGTAAAGTGATTTTGCAATCATGTAAAATGATTTTAACCTATAAGTTTAAGATTTATAATTTATGATTTAAATTTATGAAAAATGATTTCACGTATAAAAAATAATTTTTCAATTCTTTAAATCCTAAACTCTAAAGTGAGAAATTACTTTTCAATGGTAAAATCACTTGTTATAAGTGAAAAAACATTTGAATTTAATTTTACATCAATGTAAGATTATTTCCAAGGTACAAAGTAATTTTGCATCAATATGAAATGACTTTGTACTTGTGTAAAATGATTTCGATGGTGATTTAAATTATTTTTATTCGTACAAAAGTAATTTATTATTGATTTCAATAGTAATGAATCTCACCGTGTATGAGTAATTTTTTTACATAAAAAAATATAAGTAAGGACCATGTTTACAAACCTCTGGGTTATTTTTTACATTAACTTTTACTTTTCCTAACCTACACCTTGACTTGATTGTTAGATTCTTTTCTCAAATTTGGAGCTTTCTTTTTCATAGATGGATTAAGGAAGGAGATAGGAATATTGCTTACGTGTCGATTTCAGGAAATTAGTTTTTTATTTTCCTTTGAAAAGTAAAAAGAAAAGCTATTGGCGATCGCTGGCCATTTCAGTATATTAGTGAGAACATTGTAGAAGACTATATAAGAACATTCTCCTGGGAACATGTTACATTTGGTACTCCTCTACTCTTCCTTTCTCGGGAGCAGATATTTCAGCAAGACCAAAGTTAACTTCTTGCCATTCCTTCCATGGAAAAAATGAGAAATGCTTTATTCTCCATGAAGCCATTTAAATCTTCGAGGCCAAATAGTTTACCTCCTATTTACGTCCAAGATTGCTGAGGAAGGCGTTGCTATTTTTGTGGAAGGTTGCACCCCTAGACATATTGGTAACACCTTTATAACTCTTATTCCAAAAATTACAGCTCCCTTGGTTTGACTGATACTCTACATCGGATTGTCATTAAGATTTTGGCTAATAAAATCAAGACATGTTACTAAAATTATTTCTAAATCATAATTGGCCTTTTTAAATGGCTCACTGCCAATAACATCATTGCTACAAGAGAGATACTTCATGCTTTTAAGAAAAGAAAATCCTAAAGAAATCATATGCTTATCAAATTGGACCCAGAGAACGCTTTTGACAAGATGACCTGATACTTTTTATCAGGTGTCCTTCATCAACTGCTCTGTTTGGAGGTCACGAGCTTAGTATCAAGTTGTTTCATACGACAGATGTTCCGCTTTAACAATGACCCTACCATTCTCCAATAAGATTCCCCACTGTTGTCGTTCGTTTCATGCCTAGCCCCAAAGTCCTTTCTAGATTTATTGACTATAATGTAGAAATTATGCTATATGTGTAATGACCCATATCTAATAAATAAAAATTAATTTGACATCTTATTAGATACCGATCCCATATATTCAAATAATCATTTAAAATACTTATATCAAAGTTATCAACCAATAATCTTTAATATTTTTATATCTCACCACTCAATTTCTTGAATTTATTATGTGAGATTATTCTTTGAGGTGTTTCACCAGGAATACAAAGTTATATTTTTTTTTGAAAGGCATAAAACTACTTGTTATACCTCCGGAGTAAACATACTCTCTTATGCCGATTATACAATTTTATTAAATAGAGCTAGGAAGGAGGAAGCTTAGGTTATGAAGGATGCCATAGATTTATATTGAAAAATATCAAGTCAAAGGATAAACCTTAATAAGTCTTCTATTATGTTCAATAGAGATTTCCCATTGTTAGTGAGAATTAAAAGTGAGCAGACCTTATTAATTAGAAATGGGAAGAAAATCGATACTTATCTAGGTGCCCTGTTTGCTTCTACAAAATTTAAACACAAGGTAAGCCCCCTTTGTTGCTACAAGATATAAAAATGTGGCATCTAAGATACATTAATTAAAATGTTAATAATATAGTTCAACCTACATGCATGTAAGTTAATACAAAAAGATTTCCAAAATTTAGTACTGGATGGTGAGTGAACTGTAACCAACATGCACTTTATACAAAAACATATAGTTAAAATGAATCAACACATTTATATGACCTAATCCACCACAGCCACACCCCCATGCACCCCATCCAAGTTCTCACACCGCTTGAGCCTCACCACCACCGCTACTGTTTCAAGCGCTCCCTCCACTCCAACCCCATTACTGTGACCAACACCTCCTCCAAACCCTCCTCCCTAACCACCCTCCATAGCCTCTTACAATAAACCCATCAATTTAGCCGCTGTAACCTCCATATTCATCTAGAACTCACCTCCAACCAGAAAGTCATGAACAGAAAATGAAAAGAAAGGAGGAAAAAGCCATTCAAGAATGGAGGAAGGTAAGAGGTGGACCAAACCCCATTCTGATTAGTAGGCGGGCAGCGGCACAGGAAGAGGAGTCACAATGACCGTAAGGCTTTATAACGGAGTGCTCTCGCAGGAGATAACCTTGGTGAGAAGAAGTCGACGTGTATGGACACGTTTAGCATGTAGCAGTGGAGGGGGTGGGGGATGGGGAAGAGGAGTTGTTGCATGATATTTATATTATATAAATATACATTATATATATAATAGCAATTGCTACACAAGTCAAAAACACCAAAGTTGCAACCATGACTAAATGGCATGTCAAAGTATTCATTAATTTCAGCTAGCTGCTTCTCATACTACATGATGGTGTGTGTGCTTCAGCATGCAAAACACTAAATAGGAAGATAAAGAAATCAAGATATCAAAGTCAAAGTGAAATAAAATAGGTAGAACTTTTAGAAAAAAAGTAGGTGGTTTTTATTGCTTTTTGTAAAAATATCTTTCATTCAACAATTGCAATCGTCCTAAACAAAGTTGTGTCCTATTTTTTACATACTAGGAATTTTGGTGGAAGCCATGCATAACTTTCTATCATAAAGGGTGTGGCAGACAAATAAGAACTTGAGGGTGCAAATAAAAAACACAATTATAGCCAATTAGATGCTTGAATTAACAAAATCTTCAAAAGGGACCATTAATAAATAATCACCAGATAACCTAGAGAAAAATAGAAGACAAAAAAAACTCAATAACTAAATTAAAGAGGTTCTCAAATATAGTTTGAGAAAAAAAATTCTCTTGTATTAAAATTTACAATTTATGACTTTGGGGGTCTCCAAGAAGGTGTCTGCCAACGTATAATTCTTGATTCTCAGGTGGCTAGTGATGAGGGGCATAATCCCAACTTGATCCTTAATTTAAATCCCATAATAAGCATATCATGCAAGAGCAACATTAAACAAAATCAAGAGGAGAACAAAAGTACATGAAGGTTGAAACTTGCCTCTCAAGTTTGATCCTCTGCACGTGGCAGAGTTAACCCTTTTCAGGAAGACTTTGCAAGGACAAATGTGTATGCTTTTTTTAGGTGCTTTGGTGCCCAAAAGATTAGCTTGCCACCATGTTTATGAAAATTTATAACACAAAAAAATCAAAACAACAAGCATTTCACATGCACAATGGCTTTAAAAAAAATGCACAAGGAAGCATCCCATCATTTGTCCTCACCAAATCATTAACAGAGCCTTCAACTCCTTGAGGAAAATGGAATTCATGAACCTCTTCAAAGATGCAATGCATGAACCTCTTCACGTTGAGCTTTAAAACCCTCCCTCCCTTTATCAATGTCTCACCATCCTTTAGGAACACTTGAATGGCCATGAACTTCACCACGATTATGTTGCATTCCACAATCTCGTATCAGACTCAGGTCTCTTGTTCATGAATGATGGTAATAAAACGGCTACTAGTGGGTACCTCCCTGATATGGTGATGGGTGGTAGCGGTGATTGATCGACTAAATAGTTCCTCGACTTCCCAGGTTTGAAGATAGGCAGAATGGGCAACCATGGCAAGGTTTGAAGATGGGGAGGTTTGTGCCTCTTCTTGGATGACTAGTTGGTAGACTGGACGAGATCATGCAACATGCATGTCGATATGTGATGTAGATACATCTATTTTACATAAAATGCCTATTTATGCGTGTTCTTATACTTATAATTGCATCTAACATGATAAATATTGTATAGCATGCACCATCATGCATTTAGATTAAATGTTGTAAATTCTATGATAATTCACTTCTTGTAATGTTTAGGGGATATGGCGATTCATTTCAAGGCTTCGGGTTGAAGATCCAACCTTATGGATCTGATAAGGGTGACGATCGGAGTCTAATACCTCCGAAATCACCTTAATCAGACTTCTGTAGCATCAGATGTAGTTCGAGGAAGATCAAAGTCTAAGAGGCAAGGTGACGCAAATTCGAACTTCAGATGGCAAATCCAACCGTACGGATGCGTTCAAATCAACGATCGCAGCTCAATGGTGTGAAAATTAACCCAATCTAACATCCGTGGTACCACCTAGGAGCAATTGAAATGGACGGCTCAGATGGTATCACGTGGCATCATCTGGGACGCCCAAAGTCACCCAAGAATCCCCACTTAGCCTTAAAGGCGAATGCATGAAGCGATCTGGACCGTTGGATCTTGATCCAACAGCCAAGATCAGGCCACGTCACCCTTAACCACACCTCTCTGACCCTGAAAAAGCTCACAAGAAGTCTTGACCGTTGGATTGAGATCCAACAGTCGAGATCGCACTCGTGCACGATCATCTTCAAGACACAAAGGCTACATTAGCACAATAGTGGCACCCCACACTTGCACCCATTGGATGCGAGTTCGAAACCCTCGCATGCCTCTTCCTTAATGCGCCAATTTGAAATTCGATCGTTTGATCAGCCACGGTGGGATGAGATTATGCCACGTCGCTCTTAACATCGCACCTCACAGCCAAAGCGTGCGGGCCTCGCGTGAGCAGAGCCGCACGATTCAAATCAAGCTATGGAGAAGGCTCTACATGGCCTCGTGGATGGGCGAGGTGCTACATGAGCGGATGAATGTGCCATCATATGTGGGGAAGGCGCGATACAAGCACGCGATCTCCTTGCCTTCTTGATCGTTCGATGCATATCCAACGGCTGGCGTTGCTCTCACGTGATCATGAGTGCTTGCAGCGCGATTGTTAAGCTGTCTGGAAGCGCTGGCAGCCGTCTGATGATGGCTTGATGCACACAACACTAGTGCACGATCCAACGTTGTTTGATCCAGATCCAATGGCTCATGTTCCATGCACCCAACAATCACGCTCCCTTCAGCAACGCTTGCATGTACCACTAAAGGCCATAGAATTAATTCTTAAGGTCTTGAAATGACCTTTTTGTCCCATATCTTCACCTATAAATAGCCTACCCCTCCTACACATTTCTTCATCCCTTCCTTTCTCCTCCTCTCCCCTCCAAAGCTCTAAAGAGCTAGTCCCATACCTGGGATGCTCCATTAGAGTTTATAAAAATAATTTTTCTCGTCCTCTCACTCTCGTTCGTGGAGCACCTGTGGTTGTGTTCTTACTCCTCTTCTGGAATTGGATCCCGCTGCGACGTTGTTCTACTTTGTTCTTCTTCCTCCAGCTTCGTTCTCCCTCATCTAGCATCTCACCACCATCTTCCGGATGCTCTGTCAATGCAGCGCGTTCTCCAAGCGACCATGGAGGAGTATTTTCTCATCTCTATCTTTTTATTGCTTTTTAGTATAGTTTTAATTCTGCAATTAGTGTAATAGATATTACTATATTTTTATGAAATATTCGTTTGCTCTCTCTCTCTATCTCTCTCTTTTTTCTGTTATTTACTCTTTAAGTATAGTAGTTTGTGTAGATTGATTTCCATCAGTTAATTTACTTTGTGATAATAATTCCAAACGTGACTTTTAAATCAACGTACGCCCCCCGTGTTTGACCTAGGACTCACCTTAAGTTACAGTAAAATTTATTTGATTAGTGGATTTTACACAACTACGACGATAGATTTTTAACTTAATCTTTCTCACGTATAAACCTCACTCGTCAATATGCTTTGAAATGTGCCAGTGAAATCTCCAGATGGGTGGGGTGTTGAGGGGGAGGGGAAATGTTATGAAAGATGGGGATAGAGCTGTGATTGGGAGTGAAGGAGGCAGCGGCACATCATCAATAGCACTGTTTTGATTATTATAGATAGATGTGGTTCGCACAAGACTAGATATCTTTTGTAATAGTAAAATTGAGTAGACATGCTGGTCATTTTTATCACACTTACTGGATGGACTTGGTGCACAAAACTACCATAAGGGTGTTTCTTTGCTATGCCTATAATTATGTTAAATATCCTTTAGCTTTAGATGCTTATAATGATGATATCTAAATGCAACACCTCGAGAAATATTACCATATCATAAATCTGGAAAAAGGGAGATGTATTTAAAAGAATTAAAGATTACTTTATGATAATTAGCACAAGTATTTTAAGAGGTTGCCTTGGATCTATTTGATCCAAAAATCAATAACTATGTCTGTTTTTTCAATTAGGCTAAAGTTTAGGACAAAGTCATTAAAAATTGTATACCCAAGAAATAGAACCACCACTATAAAAGAAAAACTACTAGGAAAATGATGCTTAGAAGTGACAGGCATTATTACTAGAAAAGGGTAAAGTGATTGAGCCGTCAAAACAAGGTCTTGCTTATTTAGGTGGAGATTATAATATCCTCAAATATCAAATAATAAACTTAAAAGTGACATGTGCTTACAAGGATCAAGAATTACTTGATATTTTAGGTTGAGCATTTTGGATGTTTGTCCTAAGTCCATTGAGCCTAATTCCTATCTGTCAATGATAATTTTCTTAATTAGACTTGGATTTGGAGTCAGATCTAATGATTTGGAATTCAAGGATAGAGTCACTGATAAAATCTACTCCTCGCATAACATTGATTAGAACGTGAACATAAAATATCGCCATAATCAAATAACACGACCAAACAACATGGATTTAGTAATGAACGATAAAAATTAAAAGTAACTAATGGACAGAAATTACAGATCACTTTATGTACCCAATAAAACCTCTGTATGCTAAGGAAACTCTTGTATTACTTATGCTGGAAGCAAACACCTACGCTTGAAAAGTAGATCAGTGATTCAGTGCCAGTAGAATATCAAAAGGACACATAGGATGTGCACAATTACAACCTAAATAAAAGAGAGCACAAAGAAAGATGTATGATATTGTGGAACATAAAGGCCATGTAGGAGTGTCACATGGTAGGTCCTGAGTCCATCCAAAGGGCACCGGCCCTAAGGGGATTTTGGGTCTTGCTTAAAGTTTAAGATTTCTATTTTTAATATAGTTGTGTATCATTTAAGTTGTTAAGAGGATTTGATATTTCCTTATTTTAGGAGATTTAATTAGGTTGTTTTCCTTATTTAGAGATTAAGATTAGCTCTCTATATAAAAAGAGATTCTATGTAATTTTCTCTTGAGTTAATGCAATACTATTTCCAACAAGTCCCTCTCTCTCTCTTCTCTTCTCTACCACCGGCCTCTCTCTCTTCATTGCCTTCCACGTTCACGTGTAGACTCTACCATGTGCGCAAGGCCACCACGTTGCATCAATTCTCCACATTGTATCAGAGCCACCAGTCTTAGTGCCTCTGTTCTTCCATGCATGAATCAAGGAGAAGCATGAAGAAGAGACCACACACAAGGAGGCCCAACCTTATACATGACTCCTACGTTCATTGGAGCCTTGTTTTTTAAGTATCTTCGACGACTTGTGAGTTCTCTCAAAGAACTACTTGAAGGACCTTGGTGCCTTATGCAAGGCCCAAGGAGTCAAGAAGGGAACCCTGGCAGGTGGCTTCCCTCAAGTATCCAGCGCCTTACACAGAGCGTACAAGTAGAGGAAGTCATGTTCTTCAAGGACAAGGACGGCTGAAAGCGAGAACCAGATCAACATTGGAGAAGGAAATATTATAGTTCAAGGCACAACAATTAAGCTTCAGGGTACCTCGAACTATCCTATGGGCGTAGGTGTTCAAGATCTTCGTAGGCAACCATGAGGAGCCCGAGTCCAAGGACTCAACAAAGAAGAAGTAGGAGAACGAGAATTACTAGGTGATGAATTGGCTATTGAATTCAATCGATTCATCCATCGCCTTTAATATGTTATATAAGAAGTCGACACACAAGATGTGGGATTCCTTAGAGAAGAGGTACTCCAAGAAATCTAGCAACACCCGCATCACCGACATCTATACCCACAGCTGGATGGCAAGTTAGGGGGATATTCCCCTTGACAAGTACTACTTAAAGATGGAGGCACTTTTTGAAGAACTAGAGATCTTCGAGCCTACCTGCTGCAACAAGTAGACCATTGTACGAGAGAGATGGCAATCTATGAGATTCTTGTCGGAGTTAAATCCCCGCTATCAGCTGACACGTGATTAGATCCTAGCACTGGACGAGGAGTTGGATCTTGAGATGATTTATAGTTATCTCGAAAAGTTTGGAGAACCAGATGTAGGATCCAGTAAAGTTTGTAGTGTCTGAAAACACCGCTATGGCTACATTTTATGGAGACACAAGACATGGAAGAGGATGTGGTCGAGGCTCAGGTCGAATCTATCCACCATACCAACACTGCTGGAACACCAATTATCCGTAAGACCGTTGTTGAGACAAGTTTGGAAGACCAATACATAGGGCTACTAGCATCTCATGTGTGGCCTCTTACTCCTGCAGACCTTGAGAAAATCAAAGTTATATTTCAAGACAAAAAGAAGATGGTGGTTGTTGCAACAACTATTGAGGTTGCTAAAGAGGCAACGACTTCTAAGATCGCAAAAGGCTACACCATGACTCCTACCTAAGAGAAGAATAAAGATGTGGTGCTCAATGAAGATAAAGAATGGTGAGGACTTTAACCTCATCACAAAGTGCAGCAAATCATCGTTCTCTTGGCTTTGACTTGAAGGGGAGTGTGGAGAATAAAGGCCATGAGGTACACTGCCACATCGTAAGTCTATCAGGTCACGTGGCATGTCCAGACTCTATCCAAGGGGCGTCGGCCTTAAGGGGATTTTTGGGTCTTGCTTAAAGTCAAAGACTTCTATTTTTAGTATGGTTAAAAGTCCTTTAATTAAGTTGTTTAGATAATTTGATATTTCCTGATTTTACAAGATTTGATTAGATTATTTTCCTTACTTAGAGATTATGATTAGCTCTTTATAATTTTTTCTTGAGTTAATGTAATACTATTTTCAACAAAAAGTCTCTCTCTCTCTCTCCTCTTCTCTACTGTCGGCCTTTCTTTCTATCTTTATCGCCCTCTACATCCACGTGTTGACTCTACTATGTCCGTAAGGCCACCAAGTTGCATCGATTTTCCACAAATATAATGCTATTATCCTTTAATTAATATTGAATTAAAACATTTGTGTTAAGTTTGATTCTGGTCATAGCTTATCGAGTGGGGGTTGCTTCCAATATGCCAACCACTAAGCTGACAGTGTCAACATAGTCCAAAGAGAAATGTATTACTAATGGTATAAATATGGTAAGCATCTAAATAGTTCATGGTGGTAAATTACGAAATAGAAAATCACATGTAACAACATAAAATTACCAAGTCCGCGACCATGTCAATGATCCATCACTGTCAAGTGAAACAATAAACATGATACCAACATATATATATATATATATATATATATATATATGGCTGAGAGTGTGTAGGTTATTTGCACGTAAATTACGTGCAAATGTGGCAATATCTCACACAACGAGTAATATTTTGGATTAAAAATTTGAAAATTTAAATCACTCCATATGAATATGTTATAAACTAAATTTGAAGTCAATCTAACATTCTCATTTTTTACGGCCTAAGTATCACGAAATTCGACCAGATTTGATGTATATGTTAGGAGTGTCGGATTGACTTCAAATTTGATGCATAACATGTTTATATAAAATAATTTCAATTCGCAAATTTTCAATCCAAAACATTACTTGTGGTGAGTGATATTGTCGCACCTGCACGCAACTTAAATGCAGATGTGGTAATATCTCACTCCACGAGTCAAATTTGAAGTTAATCCGACACTCCTAACATATACATTCAACATGATCGGATTAACTTCAAATTTAATGCATAATATATTCGTATAGAGTAATTTCGATCATCAAATTTTTAATCCAAAATATTACTCGTGGTGTGAAATATTATTGCATCTACATGTAACTTATGTGTAGGTCACTTATATGTTTCCTTTTTCAATATATATATATATATATATATATGGCCTAGACAATATGACTAAGGCCTAAATAATATAATTAGGCCAAAGGATCCTACACGTTTATCCGAAAACTTGTGTAGAATATCAAAATCACAATTTTCAAATAAAAATCACCATCGAGTGTGTAATTTACGGAAACAAATGACTGCAAATCCCTTACTAACAAGGCTAATATTCCGTATTATCCTTGGAACCACAACAAACCAAAAACCTTTCCATCTCAAGTTGAAAAGGTACGTCCATCTGTTACAAAAGCCTCCTTATATGTTATAAACATCTATTGACCATGTTGGAAGACATAGCTTTACAAAATATATAAGGTTATTTGTTCCAAAGGGCACGCAACTTTTTACAAATGGGGAGGCAAGTTCCATCGGAAAGCAGAGCACAACAAAATACACGAGCGGATGCAATGACAACAGTCTATTACCCTAAGCCCTGTTTTATAAATTACATATATATTACTTGCAAATTACATGTATGCTAATTGCAATTTATAAACGCATGCAAACAATAAAAACATCAATAAAATACATATATGTTTTGTAAATTACAAATGCTTATAAATATGTCATGTTATTATATATATGTTTTGAAAATTACATATAAGTTATTTGCAAATTACATGTATATTATTTGTAATTTACAAACGGATGCAATAACACATCAGTGAACTACATATATGCTTTGTAAATTACAAACACTTAATTATGTTTTATAATTGCACATTTTTTATAAATTACATATATGTTAATTGTAATTTACAAATATATGCAAATAATTAAAACATCGGTACACTACATATATGTGTTGCAACTTACAAAAACTTGTAAATTACATGTATGTTAGGTACAAATGCGCAAGTACACATTAACATGAAAGTTTATACCAAAGTTCACTTGCCACCCTTGAACTAAATTGCATTAGTAAATTTTAATTCTAAATTAAATAACATCACTTGTGATATTTAAATATTTCAATTTTAAATCAAACATCATCGGTGATATTAAAAATATCATATGTGATATTTGATATTTTAATTTTAAATTAAATATCATCACTGATATTCACTTGAAATTATTAGCTTTCTAAACTACCATCTTTAACAAATTATATATATATATATATATATATATATATATATATATATATTGTAAATTACATGTTGGCAATTTATAAAGTTAAGTTACAAGAATTGATTTGTAATTACAGGTACATGTATAATTCTAGAATAACCACATTAGGAATAGTCATATTAGGAATCAAGTGTGAGTAATAAAAAAAGATATTTCTGAAACCCAAACAACCTCTTCAAAACAGAAGGAATATATGGTAATCATTACGTTCAAAGGATCACCTAATGGCTTTACGGACGATAGGGAAAACCGATTTTGGAATAGAAAGACAATTTTCATTGTAGATGTTAGATCAAAAATGTAAAGTCACTGTCTTTTAGCCTAAATAACTTATTTAGATCTTAGGCTGACTATATATATATATATATATAGTGAAGATTTGTGCAATATGAAAGCATGGAGGTTTTTTCACAGGGAAAAATATGTTGGCAGTAAGGTCCTGATAGGTGCATGCATGAACAGGGAGAGAGAGATGGCAGCCGACGATCTTGAAGAAGAAAGAGAGAGGAGTTAATGTGTTGGAAGAATTATTTCTTTAACTGAAGGATAGAAGGATTATAAAGACACTCTTTTATAAAGAGAGAATATATCATAATCCTCTAAAACAACTAACAAAATAAATCATAATTAAATCATATCTCCTATTTTTAGAAAGAATAAATCATCTAAAGTAAACTTTCTAAAACAAAATATACCAAACTAAGAAACAACAAATTTGGACCAAAAGCTACAAAAAGATCCCATAGGGTTGGTGCCCCTCTAGGTGATTCCCAGATTGCCACATGACTTGAAAGGGCTGCCACGTGATACTTTTATTCTCCACACTTCCCCTCAAGTCGAGGCTGGGAGGATGATGACTTGTTGAACTTGACTTGGTGATGATGCGCCCATGCACCTCACCATCTTCTCTTGATACACATCTTCTTGCCACCTTTGTAGTTGTTGCCTTTTTGGCAACCTATGAAATCGTGGCTATTGGAGTAGTCGTATTGTCTTTGTATAAGTTGATGAGCTCTCTTCTCCAACTTCTTCTTAACTGCATTCTTTGCCTCAAGCACTTTCTCAAGTAGCATGAAGCTTCGAATCTGCCATCACTTCATTGTAAAAGGTTGAGAGGAGTTTCTGTGCCTCTTTTTCTATACTCGAGAGTCACACACTTGAACTTAGCACTCCTTAACGTGCTAAAGGGTTCCATGCACCCCCTCAATCCAAGTCGGTGCCGTTGCTCTTGCACTCGTGAGCCAGCGTAAGGTGCTTGGTTTCTCCAAGTGTGATATGGTCACCAAAAAAAAGGTGAAGTCAATGGTCCTCCAGGAAAAATCATGCTCAACGTGGTCTTTTCTTTTCTTCTACTCCTTCCTATGTATGTAGAGAATCCCCTAAGAAGAGCCTGAATCGAAGACTCTAATACCATGCGAATATTTGTGCAATATAGGAGCGTGGAGGCTCTTCCACGAGGGAAATATGTCGGTAGCAAGGTGCTGCCAATGATGGGTGCACGCGTGAACAAGGAGAGAGAGATGACAACTAGCGACCTTGAAGAAGAAAGAGAGAGAGGGAGTTGATGTGTTGGAAGAATTATTTCTTTAACTCAAGGATAGAAGGATTACAGAGACTCTTTTATAGAGAGAGAACATATCACAATCCTCTAAAACAAGTAATAAACTAAATCCTAATTAAATCATATCTCCTATTTTTATAAAGAAGGAATCTTCTAAAACAAACTTTCTAAAATCAAATATATCAAACTAAGAAACACTAAACTTGGACCAAAAGCCACACAAAGATCCCATAGAGCCAGTGCCCCTCTAGGTGATTCCTAAACTGCCACATGACCTAAAAGGGCTACTACGTGGCATTGCTATGGGGCACTTTTTTTCCACACACACACACACACTGTGTATGTGTGTGGACCGTATCTTATGAGCACTGTGCTTAAAATATAGGAAAAAAGCATTAAATATGGCTCTTTAGATTTTGATCTAATAATCTTAATTAAAATCACCTAAAATACACATTCTAATTTTGTAGAGTCCTTGACTAATAGATCTTTCTATAAATAACAAGATGACAATAGCATTTAAATTCATAACCTTCCTATTTTAAGGCAAATTAATATATGGAACATCCTCCACTCCAAATTGCATCCTTCATATGTTCTTGAGTTTCTAGAGGAGACTAGATTATTAAGTGATTAAGGAAATAAATTAGGGATTGTATTAGTGTCTTGCTATTTTTGGGTCATTGTTATTTTTGGTAAATAAGTGATTAGGTTTTCCTTATTTGCCAAATCTCTCCCTATATAAAGAAGGCTAAGGGTTCATTTTCTATCAATCAATAACTAATTCTATTTTATTTCCCAACATGGTAACAGAGTAGGTTTGATCTCGTAGGAAAAGAGAAAAGAAGAGAGGAAGAAGAAACCCTAGAGGGGAGGAGGCCCTCTAGTGGTGCCATCGGCTTCCAGTGAGCCACTAGAGGGGCTCTCTCCTCTCCCAAACCTATCCTCTTTTCTTCCTCTTTTATTCTTCTTCTTCCTCTCCTTCTTCCGCTACTGCTGCTGGTCTACTTGTCGCCAATGAAGTGCCACCGGCATTACCTCCGGCCATCATTCGACAAGGGAGCACAAATGGGGTGGTATCGAAGCCCTAACAACCAAACCGGTAACCTCCAATGGTCCTCTACAAGCCATGTGCCGCCAAAAGTCGAGTCTTCGTCCAGCACCGCCCGTGAGGCATGAGGCTCGAACCATGTTTCAACCCCTCTAACCTTATTTGTTCGAGGTTTTAAGGGTACCACTCAACTCCATGGAGGCTACTCTACCCGACCAAGGTGACTCGGTCCTTCAACCATTGATTTAAATGCCAACGGCATGCCGCCGGTATGCCATCGGCAAGGCCATTTCTGGGAGGGGGTCGTGCCGACATGCATAAGTTGTCGATTTACCGGTGTGCCGCCGGCATGCCGATGAATTTCGCCGGCATGCCGACGGTTTCGGCGGCATGCCGACGATTTCGCCGGCATGCCGATCGACGCTGCAGGAGATTTCGTTGGCATCCCTTCACGACTGTGCTGACGTGTGTATTGTCCAGTGAAGGGTCTGTCTTGGACAGACCAAAATCAGAAACCTTGGCGACCAAATTGTCATCCAAAAGGATGTTGGTTGTCTTCACATCACGATGGATGATGGTGTACTTGGCATCGGTGTGCAGATAATGGAGGCCACGAGCAGCCCCGATACATATCTCAACCCTCTGCTTCCAACTCAAGGGCTGGTTCTTGGACTTGTAAAGGTGCTCGCGGAGCGTGCCATGAGCCATGTAGTCATACACCAATATCATCTCACCATTCTCTTCACAGTAACCGATTAGAGAGACAAGATGGCGGTGGCGGAGCTTGGACAACATCTCAATTTCATTCTGGAACTCGTGCAGGCCCTGTTCAGACATTGGGTTAGCACGCTTGATCGCTACCATGGTCATCCTATCATCGATACTGCCGCGGTAGACCTTCCCAAAACCACCAACGCCAAGCAGAAGCTTCTCATCGAAATTATTCATTGCGGCCTTGATCTCTGCAAACGTGAAGTGGCAGCAAAGATTGGAAGGCAAAGATGATCCATAGCTCACTGTCGTCGTTTTAGCCCTCGAGCTGGTGATGGAAAGTGGCAGCCAAGCATGGCCTGCTTCCTCATGTGCTTTGCGCCGATGACAGCAGCAGAAGAACACCAAGCCACTTATCAACAACAACCCCACCATAGATCTATGGGCAACAATATGCCATATATCTAAAATCACATGCCTCAATCTAAAAGTACTCCAATGACACTTTTCAAGCTGACAAGCATTACAACCGATGACAAAAGTAGGCGATCCCTGTGGTATAACATGATTATCCAGAGATAAATGACCCAAATAGAGATGCCACTGAAAAGGAAACTCAACAGAAGTGGTGACTCCACCAAAACTTACCGCAATAAAAGGAGATTAGAAGAGGCGATAGACTTCCCCTTCTTTACAACCACCACTAATCGTTCTCCCCATCAGGATATTCTAAAAAGTATAAGCAACTACATCAAATATAGCCTGGCAATTCAATTCATTGGTAATTCTGCTAACTAAAAGTAAACTGATCGAAAAATCAAGAACAAGCAGGATATCAGTCAATCTCATGTTGGGGACGCCAGTAACCTCCCCTTGACCAGTGATGGGAGAATGCCTCCCGTCGACCACCTGTACTGTATGTCCAGGAGGAACAAAGAGGAGACGACAGAAGCGTCGCCGATCTCGACTCAAGTGACGTAATGCTCCTGAGTCCACTAGCCAATATGTGTCACATAAATCATCACTTTGTACAGAGAGTGTAGGCAATTTAGCTGAAGAGGTGGTTAGGGCAGCTTTAGCAAAGGTAGAAGAGGTCACCAGGATAGTAGTGTCAGATGCAGAAGAAGTATCTTGAGAGAGCTAAGAAAGTCGTTGAAGAGGCTTATCATAGTCAAACCAAGGTACTGATACAGTGTCTCTTGACTGCTCTTCAGTGGCAAGCACCTGATTGGCAAATAGTCGTCATACATGCTTGGTTCAACAAGTGCTCTCAATATGACCAACCTTCTCGCAATATGTGCAGGATTTGCACCCTCTGCCCTTAGCACCATGCCTCCCGTCGGTAGAAAGAATACCTTGTCCATGACCTTAGGCAACAACCAAGGAAAAAGCCTGACCTATGGACTCAATCGTGAGAGAAATGAAGATCCTACTCAGCATGTTGTATGCTTCCTCAAGACTAGGAAGCTCTGTTAATGTAAGCATCTAAGAATAAGAAATCGCATACTGAGGCCCCAAACCAACCAGAAACTTCACAACTGCAGCTTCCCTGTGATACGCCTTTTATGTGTCACAAGCACTAATCGGGCAACACGTATTGGACTTCTCAAAGATGTCCTTAAGTGTCGATTGTCACTGAGATAAAGTGCAACCTTCTGGTTGTCGTTCTGTTGCTGTAGTCTGTGATTTAAATGCAGACAGCATGCCACCGGCATGCCGTCGGTAAGGGATTTTTTGGAGGGAGGGCATATCGACACAAATATAGTGTCGGTTTGCAGGGAAACCGTCGGCATGCCGAGGATTTCGCCGGCATGCCGACAGTTATCGACAAAATGTCGGCATGCCGATGGTGGTTGAGCGGCGGGATACTTGAAAAGGGTGGGCGGGAAGCTTTTGGGCGGGAAATGGGGGCGGGGAGCGGGCGCGGGGCGGTCTGGGAGTGAAGGTCACACACACACAGCTAAAATAACATGTTTTTATTATAAAAAAATGTTTCTAATATCTTGATCACACACACATACAAAGATAGATTTTCAGGCTAAAATAACCTGTTTTTATTATAAAAAAACCTGTAAAACGTTTCTAATATCTTGATTTAGTTGTCTTTCAAATCTTAATCATTTCTGTCGGCATGCACCGGCATGCACTCGATGTGCCCTCGGCGTGCCTCGAAATGTCATTTTTTCGGGTCGTCGAAATCATCGAAATCTGCCATCGAAAAATAGGCATTTCCACGGCATGCCTTCGGCATGCCCACGAAATGCATACCTACAATTTTATCGGCACGACATTGAAATCGGCATTTCGAACCTTGCCTTCAACCTGTCGAAGCTCTGTTGTGTGTCTCCTTGCTACTGTAGCGCTACCCTGGTACAGATGGTGGCAGCAGCAATTACTACTTCTACTGTTGACGTTGCTGTTATTGTTACATGCCCAATAAAGAAGTGATGGGCGTCGGCAGAGAAGAAAGAAGAGGAAGAAACCTCTTCGAATAGAGCTTGGAGTTTCCCCTTAAAAAAAAAATAATTAGGGTTATTTTATGATTAAGTCAACTTTTTTGTTTTTTTTAAAGTTAAGTCTTCTGTTGTTGGGGTTGTTGTTTGTAACCCCTCAAAGTATTGAGTCGTTTTGTTTGGGTCCTCATATGTTTGAGTGGAAGAAATAGTGAAGATGGGAGCAACCTCAAGATGTTAAGTATATAGCCAGTGCTCTCACACGCCTCAAGAGAAACTAAGCATAGACTAGCTTTGTAAGGGCATACAAGAAGAGACACCCAATGTTGAAGACACGGAGAAGGGATTACCACATCGACAATAGTTGATCTCTACTATCTTAAGGATCCAAGTCTTCATCATCTCTCACGTCTCGACTTGTGAGGGAGTGTTAGGAAATAAATTAGGGATTGCCTTAAGTGTCTTACTGTTTTTAGGTCTTTGGTATTTTTGGTAAACAAGTGATTAGGTTTTTCTTGTTTGCCAAAGCTCTTTCTCTGTATAAAGAGGGTTAAGGCCTCATTTTCTATCAATCAATCACTAATCCTATTTTATTTCCCAACAAAGTGCAAAGCCTTCTTCTATTCCAGTTAAATCATCGGTGAGACTTAGTGAGGAAGATGATTCTCTCTTTGAAGATAAGGGAAAGTACAAGAGCAATGTTGGAAAATTGTTATATGTTACTGTTACTAGACCAGATATTAGTTTTGCTATGAATAAGGCAAGTCAATTGATGGAGAATCCACTCTACAGTCACTTGCAAGCTGCATGCCTCATTCTCCAGTATCTCAAGGGTAGCCTAGGGAAAGGAATTTATATGAAGAACAATAGGCATGTTGATCTATATGCCTATTCTAATGCTGATTGTACTGATTCAATAGAGGGTAGGAGGTCTACTATTAAATATTCCACCTTTCTTAGTGAGAATTCAGTTACCTGGAGGAGCAAGAAGCAGAGTGTGGTTTCTCAGTCTAGTGTTAAGGTTGAATACAAAACTATGACTCATGCGACATGTGAGTTTATGTGGCTAGTTCATTTCCTTTAGGGCTTTGGTGTTCAGGTTAAGCTTATGGTTCCTATGTCTTGTGATAACAGGTCTGCCACCTTCATTGCATTAAATCCCATCTTCTACAAGCGTATTAAGTACATTGAAGTGGATTGTCACTTTATACAAGATATGATCTCCTCTTGGAAGCTATATACTCTTACTACATCATCATAATAATAGGTTACAAACATCTTCACTAAAGTTGTCTCTAAGAAGTGCCATCTGTTCCTATGTTTCAAGCTGGACATGCTAAGACATATATGCTACAGTTTGAGGGGAAGTATTGGAGTTATTTATTCACATAGAAATATTTTGATATTTTATACTTCTTTGAGAGGATCATATGTAATTTTTTCGAAAGCCTCTCCCCTAGGATTTCTTTTCTAATAAGACATTTTATTATTCTGTAATAATACACATATGCACAATTAAAGGACAAATTACATATGTGCTCCTAAAAATTGCATAAAACAAACATACACCCCTTTGTATCCAATATTTACATATGTACTCTGCAATAACACCCATTTGTTAGTTCACATGCCTTGAAGAGTTTTCTACACATTTATCCTTTTGATTTTCTTCTTTTTCACCAACACCCTTTACCTCCTCTTCCTTCTTCCCCTTTTGCCTCCACCTCTCCTTCCATCCTGTCCTCCAGCAACCTCCCCATCCTCATCCCTACCTCCTACAACCTCCCCTTCCTTCCTTTAACCTCCTCCGTTCTCCCCCTGACCCTTGTGAGATTCTCCAACCTTCCTCTCTCCTCCTCCTTTAGCAACCTCCTCAACCTCTCCTTCGATCTCCTTCGTTCTCCCCCTCCCCTTCCTCTCCTTCAACCTCCACTCCCTCCCCTCCTACCTTCAACCCCCTTCGATCTCCCCTTAACCCCACAAGAATCCCCAACCTCCCCCCTCCATCCTCTTCCGACCTCCTCCTATCTCCCTCTCCCCTCCCCTCCCCTCCCCCACCTCCAGCCTCCCCTTTCCCTCCCACCTTTCCCTCCCTCGGTCTCCCTTTCCCTTACCCTCCCACCTCCAATCTCCACCCCCTCCCTTCCTTTATCGTCACCTCCCCTCCCTTCGCCGCTACTCAACCCTCCCTTCCCTCCTCCTTCGCCCCCTTAGACAATGAACAAGTTAGAGAGATGAGAGCAGGAAGAGAGGCAAGAAAGGGTGTGACAGGGACAACATGAACAAACAGGGGACGGTAAAAGCAAGAGAGAGAGAGCCTGAGCATGGGGAGAGAAGGGGGAGATATGGTCATTGGAGGGCACAACCCTTGATGTTCCTCTACAATCACCCCACGTAAAGGCTCGACAACACATTGTTGTTCTATTGTAGAGCTCTAGATGGTGCAGGTGGTGTCCATGGAGGAGATAGTTCCCATGGAGGAGTTGAAGGATAGAAGGTAAAAGATTTTGGAGAAAGAGAGAAGGAACTTGGGAGGGTTTTTATAAAAATCCTTTAATGTTTTACTCCTGTTCTTGATTAAGGATATGCATGTTAATAAGTTGATGTTTTTGAAGGCATATATGTTGATATCAAGGCTACATATGTAAATACGGGATATATAGGATATATGTGTCTTTTCGGATGTTTCTAGGGACACATATGTAATGTTTCAAAAAAATTCAAAGGATTCCTATATATATATATATATATATATATATATATATATATATATATATATATATATGGAAGAAAAGGCTGATTTGCCACTAAATAAGGAGCTTCATATCATTGCGAAAAAAAAAAATTGTCCCACTTAATCCCGGCTAAATTCTATGCACTTGCATATTCCATCAGAATACCCAAAAAAAGACTATCGAAGAAAGTTGTTTTCTAAAGTACGTCTTATATGCTTTCAAATCTTATTTGACATTGGAAACAATTGAAGCACTAAACAGCCAGACCAAGTCTCCAAGCTCCATTGACCACACCCCAATCATCCTTATTAAAAATCCCAAAGACGTGCACCTCACCCAAACTCTCATAAGCACGCAAATGCCCCCGAACCAACCGGGCCAGACACGATCTCAACCCTCACCAGCTCACCTCTCCCTAACTTTTTCCTATTTTTCCCTCCAGAGATCCACATCACGCCCGCTCCCGCCTCCCACGCCACCCACAACTTCCCACCTCCAAATAACTGATAACTAATTTCTATTATACAATGACGGAGCCAACGAAATAGAAAACACAAAGAATCTATACTAATTTCCTCGAAAAAGTCAACAAAACATAAACACAAAACCCAAAAAATAAATAAATAAACAAAAGGAAAAACTCACCATCTTCTTTTGTGTCTCCATCCTCTCTCCTCCTCCGCACCATACGTGCCTGCGACGCATTTCGTCGAACACCTGGTGTGCACCGCGAACACCCTTCATCTCACCCCAACGCCCCTCGGGGACCTCTTCGTCCCTCCAATCAGCGCCAATGCCGTGACCCTCACCGACACCACCCCCCCCCACCACCATGGCGGAGGACGAGGGTAAGCCATCGAGCTGCAGCCTCATGGCCCTCTACAACGGCCTCTTCCGCCGCCGCAACCCCGCGGCCCCACCGAGCCCCACGGGGCCCAAGCGCCGCCGCGAGGCGGCCGAAGAGGCCGCCCTCGTGGTCCCCACCACGTCCTTCCCCGGCGACGGGCCCACCAAGACCCGCACCACCGTCCCCAAGCCCCAGGTCATGCCCCACCACCAGCCCCCCCAACAGCAACAGCAGCAGCCGAGAGGGATGCCGAGGAGCCTATCGAAGGAGCTGGAGAGCGCCATCTATGACCACCAGAGGGCGAAGGGAGGCAGCACCCTCCTAAGGGCGTCGTCGGGGAACGTGATGCTCCACGGGCAGTTGGGTAACGTGATGATGCGGGGAGGTAACCGGAACGCGAGGGAGTGGGAGAGGGAGAGGGAGAGAGAGAGGGAAAGGGAGGAGGTGAGGATGAGGGAGAGGCAGAGGGAGAGGGAGGAGAAGGCGGTGAGCTTACCGCCGCCGTCGATGTGCAGGGCGCTGTCGAGGAGGCTCGACCCCGAGGAGCTCAAGGAGATGGGCAACGAGGAGTACCGCAACGAACGCTACGCGGAGGCCCTGGCGCTCTACGACAGGTACGTACGAATACTACGTTCGCATATTTCTTCGTCTGTTTTTTTTTTTTTTTTTTTTTTTTTCCACCCCGCCTTTCTCAAAGTGACCGCAAGTAAATAGGCCGTAAATGGGCCTCCTGCGGCACCCCAGCGGCCCAGGTGGACCCTTTTTGCGGGGTTGGGAATTTATATGCCCTCGAAATATTTATGGCATTTAGCTTGCAAATGGTTGCGAGTTTTGATCTACGAACCTGTTAGATATGACTGTGGAATATGGTATTATGGGTATACGTGTTTTCTCACTAACTCGATCCATTTACCCGGCAGTTACATGTTTTGTTTCTCTCGAGTAAGTAAATGTTATGGTAAATTATGCATGCGTCTTTCACAGTCATATTTGTGATTGGGTTTTGAAGGTTTTTGGGAATTTCTATTTGAAGCTTCCGTATGAATTGTTTTTATGTTTTGTGGTATGGACAATTAGTGAAGTGACATTTTCTTTTTCTTGTTTTTTTTTTTGCGTGATGGAATATGTCGAGTATACAAGCCGCTTGCCTATGGCATTTAGCTTGCAAATGGTTGCGAGTTTTGATCTACGAACCTGTTAGATATGACTGTGGAATATGGTATTATGGGTATACGTGTTTTCTCACTAACTCGATCCATTTACCCGGCAGTTACATGTTTTGTTTCTCTCGAGTAAGTAAATGTTATGGTAAATTATGCATGCGTCTTTCACAGTCATATTTGTGATTGGGTTTTGAAGGTTTTTGGGAATTTCTATTTGAAGCTTCCGTATGAATTGTTTTTATGTTTTGTGGTATGGACAATTAGTGAAGTGACATTTTCTTTTTCTTGTTTTTTTTTTTGCGTGATGGAATATGTCGAGTATACAAGCCGCTTGCCTATGGCATTTAGCTTGCAAATGGTTGCGAGTTTTGATCTACGAACCTGTTAGATATGACTGTGGAATATGGTATTATGGGTATACGTGTTTTCTCACTAACTCGATCCATTTACCCGGCAGTTACATGTTTTGTTTCTCTCGAGTAAGTAAATGTTATGGTAAATTATGCATGCGTCTTTCACAGTCATATTTGTGATTGGGTTTTGAAGGTTTTTGGGAATTTCTATTTGGAGCTTCCGTATGAATTGTTTTTATGTTTTGTGGTATGGACAATTAGTGAAGTGACATTTTCTTTTTCTTGTTTTTTTTTTTGCGTGATGGAATATGTCGAGTATACAAGCCGCTTGCCTTATCTTAAGAATTTTGTGTGTGTCTAGATAGATGTAGGAGCAGCATTACGGCTAAATGGGTGCCCAGAGAGTAAATGTGCACCTGATGAATAAATGGTTATTGATCCATGTATGGATACAAGCACTCGATGGATAAATGTAAGTTGCATTTTTAGTGGTTTGTGAACACATAAGGGTTTTGGTAGGTATGTACTGTTCTATACCCAAACCCAACCAATAATCCCTAAACTCTAAAGAGCGAATTTATTGCATTCAAAGAGTGCTGTGCATAGAGGCAATGGAATTCTTAGGGTGGCAGAATGTGGAAACGAAGATTCAACAAGCACCTGTAACTTCACTTTTTATACGTTGCGATTTTGTTTGTATGTCTTATTTGCATGGTTTCTTATCCATAGATCTCATTTGGATATGCTGTAATTTAATTCTGTTATATGATGATAGTGTTTTTTGTAGTGTTGTAGTAGTGTTAAGTGTTTCTTTCATTTCTTATGGATTGTGTTGTTATTTTTTCCACACCTCTCCTCTCTATAAAGAGGCGTAGGACTCCCATAATGAAATTAACTGATTCCATTCTCTACTTGATATCAGAGCAATGGTCCTAGATTGGGGCTCTAAGTATCCCGATCCCAAAGCCTCCAAAACTCTAACCACCAAAACCCTAACCCCTTCACCACTACTATCATAGCCATCGGCGGCTGTGCCGACTGCTGCTACAGCAGCAGCATTGCCACCACCGCAGCAGCAGCATCCCGTTGTAGCAGCACCTCCGTGCTTAGGGGCAGGTCGCGCCGCTACCCTATTGTCAGGCTAGCTCCACCTAGCCCAGTCTCATCTGCGGCTAGGTCGTGCTGCCGCCCGCTGTTAGGCAGCATCGCCCAACCTGCCGTTGGGTCGCTATCCTCGTCCAATGCGTGCTCGAGCGTGTAGGGGGGGCTCCGACCTCATCTTCTCGTCATCTTCTCTCCTTGCCAAGTCATTTTCGGCAGTAGGGAGAGGACAGTAGGTTGTGGGTCTCTCTCCGACAATTCTAGGAAGGTTCTTGGTGCCATGGTGATCGAGTTCTAGATCAAGAACCTTCCTACTGGTGTAGTGGTGCAACACCGAACAATGGTATGATTTTTCCCAGATTTATAGTCTGATTTTCCGGTGTGTATTCTCTTGTGGTACTGTATGTGGATTACAGGGTGTGTATTCCCCGAACATTGCTGTTTGATGTAGAAATTCAGATCTACGTTCTTGTTCCTTTGGTTGTGGATGAGTTGACACGGACAACAGACTCTACATTCGTCTCCTTTTTCCTTGGATGTGGTTTGCTTGACACCAATGGCAAAGTGTGTGAATCTGGTGCACCAGAAGCATTACAGGAGCCACCATGGAGCAGAGTGGCTAATCGACTCTGGTGCGTCACAATATCTGTGCGGTGATCAGACATATTTTCGTCTACTACAGTCTGTTCCCCCAGGGAGGACTGTACAAGTAGCTGATGACAGATACACCCCAATTAGGGTAGGGGAGAGGTGTCTGTGACACTCAGTTTACAGTTGTCTAGCGCGTTGCACGTGTAAGAATTCCCTCTTAGTTTGCTGTCTGTGAGTAGAGTCACGAAGGATCTCAACTGCAGAGTGATCTTCGATGATGTCGGATGTGTTGTTCAGGATAAGCTCATTGCGAGGATTGTTGTCAAAGGTACAGAGGAGAATGGCGTTTATCGCCTGGGACAGGAGCCATTTGCAGGAGCTACTCTATATGGTAGCGGGGGTGTTCTATAGTGGCATGTTTGTCTTGGCCACTTATCTTTGGATCGCCTCAGGAGGGTGATATCACATATTTTCCCCAGCTGCTACCATACAGTGTGATGCTTGCCAATTGGGTAAGCACCATCGATCCTTCTTTTCGGTTAGCACCTCTACTGGATCTTCTACATTATTTCAGCTACTTCCTATGGACATATGGGGATCGAGTAGAGTCCTAGACCGGATGGGACACCAATACTATCTGATTGGCGTAAATGATTTCTTTAGAGCAACTTGGGTGTTTCTATTGAAAAGCAAGGCAAAGGCTGGAGGATGCATAAAGACTCTTCTTCTAGAGATCAACACACAGTATTCAGCCACAATGAAAATGGTGTAGGCCGATAGCACCCTTGAGTTCTGCACTGCCAGACTTAAGGAGTTCTACAGGACCCATGGGATTGTTCACCAGACCATCTGTCCTTACACTTCGCAGTAGAATGAGGTCATAGAGCAGAAGCATAAGCACTTGTTGGATGTTGCCTGTACACTTCTGATTCATCACAATGTGTCGCAGAGATACTGGGGGGACGCAATTCTGACGGTGACCTATCTCATCAATAGGATGCTCAGCTCAGTTCTTCACGAGCATATACCAATTCTTCTACTGCATCTAGATGGTGAGTTATTCCATGTGTCTCTCAGGACTTTTGGATGCGTTGCTTTCGTTCATGTGTCGTCACTTGGTCATGACAAGCTGGCTCCTCGTGCTATCAAGTGCATATTTTTTGGATACTCTAGGACATAGAAGGGGTACCGTTGTTATGATCGTTTATAAAACAGACATTATGTTAGTACTGATATGACTTTCCATAAAGATACACCATATTTCCCAATAGTTGAACAGACGAACTCTTATGATGATGTTGCCTTTCTTCCCTTGCTTGTTCTATTTGCAGAGACTCCGATGTCTGCTTCTCAGTCTAGATCTCCAGCTGTTGGACAAATGAGCTCCTCCCTGAGTGACTTTAAGAGATTGCATGGATCATTATGTACCTATCGCAAGCCTCACACGACATTTCAGAGACCTTCTCCCTCACCAGCAAATGATGGTTCACAGGCAGTTGAGATTATACCTGATGCCAGTGACAGTTTGGTTAGACCTGATCTCCCTGACAGTGCAGATTACCATAGTGGTGAGGCCCCTTCTGCAGCGACTCGGTCAGAGATACTAGATGATTCTGACCTTCTTATTGCCATTAAGAAGATGCCCCGCACATGTGAGTTCAGATATCATGTTGCAGGTAGTTTGGTTACTGATTGTCTTGTCTCTCAGTTTAGCAGCTTCCATCAGGCACTTACAGCATCACACATTCCGTCTACCTATCAGTAGGCTATGCTTAATCTAAAGTGACGTCAAGCCATGGAAGATGAGATGGCAGCATTTCAGAGTAGATAGACTTGGGATCTCACCTCACTTCCTACAGGCTAGCGACTAGTGGGATCCAGATGGGTCTTTGCCTTGAAATATATCCATAATGGGTCTATTTCGAGGTATAAGGCCAGACTAGTGGCAAAGGGATTCACCCAAACATATGGGGTAGACTTCTTTGATACTTTCTCCCCCGTTGCGTGGCTTACCTCTGTTCGGATACTCATTTCTATTGCTGCTCACAGGGACTGGCCGTTACACCAGCTTGATGTGAAGAACGTATTTCTCTACGGCAATCTTCAGGGGGAGGTCTACATGCAGCAGCCCCCGGGTTTTGAGGTTTAGGGGGAGTGTGTGTGCAGATTGAGGAAATTGATCTATGGACTGAAGCAAAGTCCAAGGGCTTGGTTCCAGAAGTTATCAGAGGTGCTCCAACAGATTGGTCTAAGGCGCTCTACTTCAGATCACTCCTTATTTACCAGGAACATTGACGGAGGGATTGTGGCGCTCTTGGTATATATTGATGATCTTATCATTATTAGGGATGACAGAGATGGGATAGATGAAGTCAAGAGGCACCTATTAGAAAAGTTTGTCATGAAGGATTTGGGCTAGTTGAGGTATTTCTTGGGCGTTGAGGTTGCACGTGGCAGGGATGGAGTGGTACTCTCGCGGAGGAAGTATGCTCTTGATCTGCTTTAGGACACTAGCATGTTAGTAGTTAAGCCAGCAAATATTTCCATGGATCCTAAGGCCCATTTATATGATGAGAGATATAAGGCCGTTGATAGTAGGGCTTATAGGTAGCTGGTGGGTAAGCTCCTTTACCATACCATCACTCGTCTAGACTTATCTTTGTCCATTGGGCCGCTTAACCAGTTTATGGATAAGCCAGCGAGCCAGCACTGGGAGGCTGCAATGCAGCTGCTTAGGTACATGAAGAAAGCACCAGGACGAAGATTATTATTCCGTAAGGGAACGCTCATGGGGATTGTAGCATACTCTGATGTTGATTATGTTGGCTATGCTGGGGACAGAAAATCTACCACAGTTTTTTGCATCTTTGTTGCAGGTAATCTGGTTACATGGAGGAGGAAGAAGCAAGCAGTTGTATCTAGATCTAGTGCAGGGTTAGAGTACAGGGCCATGGCCCAGACAGCTACTGAGATGGTCTGGGCTAAGTCAGTTCTATTAGATCTTCATGTTCCTCTAGATAGCTCTATGGAGATGCGGTGTGGCAACAGAGCAGCAACCTACATTGCCAATAACCCTATATTCCACGAGAGGACAAGGCACGTAGAGATTGACTGTCACTATACTCGGGACCTCATTCAGCGTGCGACGTTACATACCACGAGTGTCACTTCTGAGGAGCAGGTTGCAGATGTCTTCACAAGGCCCCTTGCAAGATCTGCCTTTGAGGCATGTTGTTTTGAGCTAAGCATGATTGATATTCATACTTCAGCTTAAGGGGAAGTGTTAGATGATGATGGTGTTTTTTGTAGTGTTGTAGTAGCGCTAAGTGTTTTTGATATTTTTTATGGACTATGTTGTTATTTTTCCCACACCTCTCCTCTTTATAAAGAAATGTAGGGTTCCCATAATGAAATTAATTGATGCCATTCTCCTACTAATTCGGTTCCATGGAATTTGTTACCATGGAACCAAGACTTACTGTTTCATTTTTCCACCGTCCACTATCTGATCACCATATGAATTGGTTTTTAACTAGACTATCTTTCAAAACGTCATGCTAGAACAAAAGCAAATGCCCAATTGCCTTCTTTTAGTGATTTCCATAACTGAATTGTTCAGAACGTACTTCATAGCAATCCTATGATATGTAAAGGGATTCCTTGAGACTCAGTTGCATTGCTGCAATCCAAATGTAATCTAAGTTTGTAGCAGTAACATAAATGCTTTTTAGCGACAATCATGCTAGTCGCTAGTGGCCAATGTCCTCAGGAAATTTACTTCATACATTTGTTTGAATGTCTCGTCTATAGGTTTATCATGCATACGCTGGGAGAGTTGATTATCTGAACAGCTTAGCTGAATAGTTTTTGACTTTTCTTGTCTGTAATTCCATATAATACATGTTGGCTTAATTTGTTAACATTCGCGTGCTGGGTAGCTATTTGTTAGTGTCTTGGATATATGCACTTCTCTTGTGATATGATTTTTCCATATTTGTAGCTATGGGTCTCTGAAAGTGAAAATTTGGAACAGATATGGATAGGATTACATTGTATCCTGTTACATCTACTGACAGGGCAATAGCAATGGATCCAAAGAAGGCAGCATATTGGAGCAATAAGGCAGCGGCACTGACTGGGCTTGGGAAGCTGTTGGAGGCTGTTGGAGAGTGTAAGGAGGCCGTGAAGATTGATCCATCATACAAGAGGGCGCATCATCGGTTAGGGACACTCTATCTGAGGTAAGAGATTTACTTTGGTGTTTGCAACAAAACAACAAAATTGATTGATCAATGCATTCAGATTCCACTCAGATATTGTAGAGGGAGTTGCAATGATGGAAACAAAATATTTATGTCAGACAGTGGCCGTGACTTCACATGCGTAGGTGTAAATCTTTGTGGACAATATGTTAAATAACCCCTGGGAATTATGAGGGAGTGGGTCCTGTACGAAGCAGGAAATATGGGGATGAAAGGCATTGGAACTGTTCAAAGTACCGGACATTATTTGGGGAGCTGGAAGGAATCAATGCATTGGACATTGTGTCTCGTTGCAACTATTCAAAGTAAAATATACATTCTCAATTTAAGATTTCGGGTTATTAAATCTGGGCAGTTGGTCAGATATTCATATTTCTATGCTCAAGGTGCTAGTACATGTTTAAAGTTCATGTTGGTGCATGAAATTCTGAAATGATTACATAGACTTTGAGGGGAAAAAAAAAAGATTAGTTGAGTCACAGTAATTTCTGAGAAAAGTGTGTAAACTGGCTAAGCAATTATCTAAGAAAAAGGGAACACCATCCATGAAGCGCTAGTACTAACTTTTAAGCATGATATTATGGGAAGTAGGTAGCATAAGAGGATGCATTTGCTCTTGATCAGAGCTCCACATTCTGTTCAGGTCCGGATGGAGGTTAAACTCGTCCACGAATTCGAATCAAAGGAAGAAAGCGTACACATGAGAATTGTTTAGCTAGTTTCACCTAGTAGGGTGTATGTCTAAGAGGGGATCTAATCGTCAACTTTCATAAGTATAGAACTTGAGTACAAGGGTTGCTTTTTCTCAATACAAGTTACCTCAGGGAGTAGGATAATGCAAAATAACTACGATTGATCCCCCTATACCAACTCTTCATATTTTTCTATAGACTACAATAATCCTAATTTTATTATTATTCTCCTCCATTGGCTAAGGAAATCCTGTTTCGTAATCGGTGGAGGATTCCCGAATCCTGATTGGAATTTGTCCATGCCCACACCTCTTCTGGAGTTTCTATCTTCAGTCACCACTATCCACTTTTTACTCGAGAGTTTGTTGTAGAAATCTCGATTGAAAATGTTCTAAGGTTCGTGTTCAGTTGCCATTGATGGGGCAATCTCAGGTAGCTATGTCATTGCTAGCAGCATTCTTCTGCCTGAGACATTGGTTGTCTCTGCTGATCTCCTTCCTCAGCCGCATCTGCTAGATGGCTAACAAGGGATTCTTGGTTGGAAGAATTGTCCACCCTTCAAGGGAGGGCCTTGAGTAGTGGCTATCATCAACTGGCCCTGCCCGTCTATTTACTTTGGTCAGACTTTTTACTACGGTCTACCTGTCCTCTGCTAGGTATCTGTCAAGATGTGTTGCTGATCCGCCTAAGGAGTCAGGTGCTCCTGGTTGATCTAGGCAGCTTAATTGGAGCTCTATGCGGACGTTGGGGCCTGTTTAGCCAATTAATTGAGCTTTTGGGCCTCTTTAGCGTTGTATCATGTGTTTGGCATGTGATTGTTTTGTGAGGGTCAAATCCTTCCTCAACGGTTCTCAATATGGATATTGGTTTTTTTTTTTTAATATGGATATTATTGGTAGTCTTACATTTGCATGAACTATTCTATGGACAACCGTTTGTGATGATGCCATTTCTTTCAAAATAATTTTCATGTACTAAAAATGGTCATAATGAGGTCAATGAAATATCTTATATCTCAAAAGGAAAATGATTACCTGCCACATGAAAATAGACATCCAAAATTATGTCCTGAAATGATAGTTTGATCGAATACTGATGCAAATAAAATGAGATGTTAAAAGATTTATTACTCCGTTACTCTTCACAAAAAATTCAGGAAAAGCCAAAAAGGAAAAGACAGAAGAGTGCCTCCCCTCAACACCAAATCCACATTTTTGCACTTCAAATCATTCATACAGTTGAGACACTCATCCCTCTGTGAAAGGACAATATTGCTACTAAAAAGCCAAAATTAGCAACTTTTGCATCTATTAACTATTATGTTCTTGTTACTTGCAAGTGGTGATCTTATAAACCTACTACAAAAATTTTGTTAGTGCATCCAACTCGAGACCAATTGGCTTGAGCGAAGAGACCCAACTCAGCACTTTTCAGTTTTCATTTCTTTAGAGCATCCAACCCAAAACCAATTGGCTTAAATGGAGAGGTCAACCCATTCTTATAAACCTCTTCACAATTTTCATTTCTTTAGATCACCCAGCTCAAGACCAATTGGCTTGAGTGGAGAGGCCCAAACCATTAGTATTAATCTCTTCTCAATTTTCATTTCTTTAGAGCATCCTCCTCAAAACCAATTGGCTTGAGTGGAAATGCCCAATCCATTAGTATTAACCATTTCTCAACACATTTGGATTAACCACTTCTCAATTTCACATCTTTAGATGTGACGCTATTTCTTAGCTGTGACAAGTCTTTCAAGGTCTCCAAGTAAAACTTTTTCCTTTAGTAGTCCAAGTGGTTAAGTTACTAGATTATCTAATGAAGTCCAAGTGATTAAGTTACTGGATTATCTAATGACAGTAAAATGAGACCATATATGAAAACATGAACTTTATCAGTTGTTTGCAAAACATTGTATGTTCACTGGATGTTCTATTTAAAAGCTCCCAAATATATATCTAGTAATTTGTAAACTTGCAAATAGATATTGATCAAGGTTGGATGTGTTATTTTTAACAGAAGTTCCCTATCAGCATTATGGCAATAATTATTGCATTGATTCTTACTTTAATTTGTCGATAAACTTCTTTCTGAAGTGATATTGATCCCTGAGACTTTTATCCTAGATTAGGAGAACCTGAGAAAGCACTCCGTCATTACAAACAATCAGCAAATGAAGCTAATGCCAAAGATTTTTCACGAGCGCAGTCTATCCAGATCCACCTGAACAAGTGCAATGAAGCACGGTCACTTAAGGCTTGGCAGACTATGGAGAAAGAAGCTCAGGAAGCAATTTCTATGGGCGCCGATTCTGCACCTCTTGTATGCAAGCATTCGTTATCATACCTACTTCACTTCAGACATAATACATGCATTTATTAGATGCTTCAGAAATTGGATTATATTGCAATGTGTTTCTGATGCAACAAGATTATAGAAAATTAGAAATCACAAACAAAGAGGGATTTTTTTCTTTCATTTCCTAATTATGACTGCTTTTTGCATGCCAACGTTCATTTAAAGGCATTTGCTGCACAAGCCGAGGCACTCATGAAGCTCCAAAAGCATCAAGAAGCTGAAGAAGTTTTAATAGATGCACCCAAGTTTGATGTAGATGAGTCTACCAAGTTTTTTGGCCCTTCAGGCAATGCCTATGTCCTTATGATCCGAGCACAGATCTCAGTGGCAGCTGGGAGGTTTGTATTCACTTTCCTCTTCCACGATCTATTTATCTCTCTTAAAGTTCTCATTTCAGAGCATCTGACTCGAAACCAATGGACACCTTTTTAACCCCTTCAGGCTTCACATTAGCTAATCACGCATTTTCATTTGATTTCAAAGATTTGAGGATGCAGTCTCAGAGGCTCAGTGGGCTACAAGGATAGATCCTAGCAGCAAGGATGCAGCAGCTGTGGCACGGAGAACTAAAGTTGTGGTGTCAGCTCGTTTAAGAGGAAATGACTTGTTTAAAGCTGGCAGGTTTGCAGAGGCCTGCACCGCATATGGAGAAGGCCTTGATCAGGACCCACGGAATCCAATTCTTCTATGCAATAGAGCAGCTTGCAGGATGAAAGTAAGCCAATGGGGGAAAGCAATTGAAGACTGTAACATGGCACTTGCTATGTGTCCATCTTACCATAAAGCCCGCTTGAGGAGAGCTGAGTGCAATGTGAAGGTAACTGGGCCATATGGGATTAACAGTAGGAGATGGGCACATTTTTCTTCACTCATTAAGTGTGTCATAAATATTATTTGATGAGAAGTTTGTCATGAATATCAGATGGAGAAATGGGAAGAGGCTCTAAAAGATTATGAAAAATTGGCCCAAGATTTGCCTGGAGATGAGGAAGTTCAGAAGGCGCTTTCAGCAGTTCGGCTGCAGTTAAAGCAATCAGATGTAGCCGACAGCGAAACAAAGACTCAGCCTGGAACAATGATCAAGCCTGATGTAATCATTGTCAAAGCTGTAGATGAGCTCATTCACATTGTTGGTTCTAATGGTAAACTCCAGCTCTTTATCCCAACTTTGAATGATATTTTCAGCATAAAAATCAGATATGATTCTGGATTTGTATTCGAAGAGAATGGTATTTGGGTCTTACCTTTCTTTCACCGAAACAAAGTTGATAATGGTCGAGATCCCCCATCCATTGTATCTAATTTCAGGAACATCAGTTGTGCTCTTCTGTGATGAAGCCAGTGAGTCTAAGCAGATGATGCCTTTCATGGCTCAGCTATCTCGAAGATATCCTTCAGTCCACTTTCTCAAGGTTTGTTTTACACTTTGAGTTGCTTGTATTTTTCATAATGCTCTACTTGTTACCCAAAAACAACCTCATAATATTATGAAAAACTATGCTTAGTCTATACGTGGTGTTAGATTGATCGGTAGTAGCCAGGGGGTAAACCTTTTGGTTCCAGAAAAGGTAATTTCATTCAGCAAATGGCTGGCATGATTTATGGTGGAAGGAAGGAAATTTGTCACCGTCATCTGACTCATTTCTTGCTCCCCCTGCTATTTACTGTACATTTTAACCCCCTTTATCATAATCAAGAGATATAAGGGCTATTCCACTCAAACAAAACTTATTTGGAATCTCTTATTCCTGCAACCCCACCAAGCTTTAGTCTAATCTTGATTGCATTTGACTGTTTTGCATTATTGGTTCCCATTCGATTTTCATTTTCATGTGCTTATGCGACTGTTCTCCTCTGATAAAAAGGTGCATGAAGAAGACTTGATCAATTCTGAAGGGGTGACCTCATTGCCATCCTTTAGAATATACCAAAATGGCTCCAAAACGAAGGAAATTAATGGAGCTGACTGGGCCCTGCTGGAAGCCTCCATCAAGAATTTGATCTCCTAGGAGCTTGTGATTGTATAAGATCTTGATCAAGGAATTTCCTTCCAAAGAAATGAACCAACTTGGAGAAGAAAATTTGAAGCCCACAAATTCAAAAACCTTGTGGCAATCCAGCATGTTTTAGCATTCAGGAGAACCGAGGAAGTGTAATGCTGATTGAAGAGTTGTCAATCTCTTTTTTCTTCTTTTTCTTATTCTTTTAGGTCACTGTGAATATGTATATTTTGGTAATTGTAAAAATTTCCAGATTTGATTCTTTTATTTTTGATAAATGTATTCATAAGCTTTAACAGGTGGTTTTTTGTTTTTTTGTCTTTTGGAGCATTGAAAAACTTACAAGTTTATTACAATGAACCTTTTAAGCATGTAAAAACTAGAAGTGCATTTGAAGCTCGAGTGAGACTTTACTACCGTAAACAACTTTGGAGAGGGCATGACACATGAAAAAAATAAGCCTTCATTATTGGTATTTTCACATTGCCACTGTGATAATTTATTAGTGTTTAGCATAGCATACATCTGGGAGATGCTCAAAAGAAGGAGAATGCTAGACCTCTACGTAGATGGTAGATTATTTGGGTTGGCAATTGGCCCTAACTAGTTGAAGCTTCTTGATCCAAAAATCCCTAAGGCTCCGTTTGGTAGAAGTTTAAAGGAAGGTTTTATCCTATGTGTCAAGGGTAAAGTGAATAATGAATGGATAATGAAAAAGTTTTATTCCTGACCTATCTGATGTGCATACATCTAAATAATAAAAAATATTTATTAATGTATGTTCTTAGTATCATATTAGCATCATGTATTATAAATATTGCATAATACGCATAATCATGCATTTAGGTCAAATTGTACAAATTGTATAGTATTTGTCTCCTTTTATGGCCAGGAACAGGGCGACTTTTAATCATGGCCTCGAACCGAGGATCCAACCGTACGGGTCTGATCAAGGCGACGACTGGAGTTCAACGACTCCAAGATCGCCCCGATCAAACATCCGTAGCACCAGATATAGTCCGAGGAAGCTCAGAGATCAAGGGCCAAGATGGTGTCAATCTACACTTTAAATGACAAATCTGACCGCACAGATGGATTCGGAGTGACGATCGCAGCTTAACAGCGTGAAAATTGATCCAATCCGACATCCGTGGCACCATCTACAGCACAAAGAAGATGGACGGTCAGGATGGTGCCATGTGGCACCATCCCAACCATCTGCACCCGGTCGCACCCCTCCCACTCAACTCCTGAAGGCTCGTGTGACGTGAGATCTCGGCCATTGGATGAAGACCCAACAACCAAAATTGGCTGAGTGTAAAAGTAGAACCGCGCCTCAAACCGCTGCGTAGCTAGTAGTTAAGGTGCTACTCGTGCAAAGAGCGCGAGTTCGAGTCGCCCGTGAAGCACTTCTCCTTGCGTGGACGCGCGCGATCTCGACAGCGCGATCAGCTGCGAATGGCCCAAATCGTCCAATCAAGCGCACGTGCAATTGGACACCCAGTTTCACGCCTGATCTCACGCGCAGGTGCACGAAGCTGAAGTGGTCAAGGAGCAATCTGAGCTGTCCGATCTCACGATCGGACGGCTGAGACTGCTTGGACGTGTGAGTGCATTAAGCGCACGGGAGAGGAGGAGACGGCGGGTGCGTGCGAAGCTGTAGCGACGTGGGGTCTTTAGTGATGCTTAAATCTGTCACTAAAGACCCTGTTACGACCCGGTTCCCGCATCCCTACAGGACACGAGAATCGGACCGACTCGACTGATCCTAAGACCCAATCATCCAACGAGAAACTAACCAAAAAGCAGCAAAATAAACCACATTCACTATGCAAGTAACTAACAGTAGCAAAAGTACAGCAGTAAAGAAAAGAACTACTACAGTACATATCACCACAATAGTAGAGAATTAAATAGGTACAGAAATATGATGCTTAAAATAAAAGAGTACAATTGTAACAGAATATACTCACTACAACAGAAAAACGGTATAGCAAGTACAACACAAGTAGAACTACTGGGCTCTACTAGGCCCAGCACCCTCCGCAGCCGTAGGCTCTGGCTGCTCAACACCTGGTCCTGTAAAGGTGACAAAGGTGACACGTCAGCGAAACGCTGAGTAGAGTGGCGACCAGCTAGCTAAGAAAAACAGTAAAGATGGACAAGTAGCTGTTATTTTTTTATTTCTTTCTTTATTTTTCTATTTACTCATTCTTGAATTATTTCTCAGATCTTTCTCTTGATTTGGAGGTTCACCGAGGGGCTCCAACCTACTATTCGGGGGTATGTCAAACCCCTGAAGTTGCCGACGTTCTCGAGGGTGGTGGATGCAGCTATGACGTACAAAGAGACCAACCTGTCCGCGCGAGACACTGACAGCGGGCGAAAGAGGCCCTATCAGCCAGACTTCTCACAGGGCCGACGAGAGAGGAGACACGCGGCGCCCGCAGGAGAGCCGTCACATTTTGCGGGGCCATCAATGGCCTTTGGGGGCCCCCGGCAGGGGCTAGCTGCTAGCACCGGACCCCCACCCAGTCGTCAGCAGGGACCCACTGAGGGCGGGAGTCGAGTCCCCCTTTGCTACCACATCAGGAGGGACTACCTGTCTAGGGCTGGAGGTTAGCAAATGCTTCCCGCGCCGAGCACTGGAGGGCGAGCAGGAGGCCGCGGTTTTCAGGCGCGAGGAGGAGGATAGCAGTCGCGGGGAGGGTACCAGCCAGCGGCTACCCGTCCGACGTAGAGTGTGGCTGCTTCGTCTGCACCTAGGGCTGAGGGCCGTATCAACGCCCTGACACACAGGGATGCTAGAGCTTCGGGATCGGTAGTGGCAGGTATGGTTTCAGTTTTCGACAGACTTGTTTACACGCTTTTCGATTCTGGCGCTATGTACTCGTTTGTCGCTGCCAATTTTGCGGTTAGCTTGGGGCAGGACTGTATGTTGTTAGAGGATCCGTTCATGATCAGAGGTCCGAGTGGTCAGCTGTTTGTAATTGAGGAGGTGTACACGGGTTGCGAGGTCAGTGTTGGGGGACACAGCCTTCCCGTTGACCTGATTATGATACAGATGGAGGACTTTGGCGTGATTCTGGGGATGGATTGGTTGTCCGCTTACCACGCCTTGGTGGACTGCTTTGAGAGGAAGATCGTCTTCTCCATACCGGGGTTGCCTTCTTTCGAGTTCCACGGGCAGCTAGTGGACAGAGGTTTCAGGTGCATTTCTGCACTTCGGGCGACGGGACTTTTGAGCCAGGGGTGTGAGGGCTTCCTAGCTTGTGTGGTGGCGGAGCCCAGCCCTGTGGCAGACTTCCAGAGTATCCCGGTGGTCAGAGAATACCCCGACGTGTTCCCAGACGAGTTGCCAGGACTACCGCCCGAGCGTGAGATCGAGTTTGAGATCTCACTGGTACCAGGGACCAGCCCCATCTCCACAGCACCGTACAGGATGGCACCACTTGAGCTGCGAGAGCTCAAGTCTCAGTTGCAGGATTTTCTGGAGAAGGGCTTTGTGAGGCCCAGTGCGTCTCCATGGGGAGCCCCGGTCTTGTTCGTAAAGAAGAAGGATGGTACCCTACGCCTTTGTGTGGACTACAGACAGTTAAATAGGGTCACCATCAAGAACAGGTATCCGCTGCCGAGGATTGATGACTTGTTTGACCAGCTGCGAGGTGCCACGGTATTCTCCAAGATCGACTTGAGGTCTGGATACCACCAGTTGAGGATCAAGGAGGCAGACGTCTCCAAGACAGCTTTCCGCACCCGGTATGGACACTACGAGTTTCTAGTCATGCCGTTTGGGCTGACTAATGCCCCCGCTGCATTCATGGATTTGATGAACCGGGTGTTTAGAACGTACTTGGACCAGTTCGTGGTGGTATTTATTGATGATGTGCTCATCTATTCTCGAGATCAAATGCAACACGGATAGCACTTGCGGATGGTTCTGGACACACTGAGACGACGTAGGCTGTACGCCAAATACAGCAAGTACGAGTTTTGGTTGAGGGAGGTGACCTTCTTAGGTCATGTGATCTCCAAGGATGGCTTGGCTGTGGACCCAACCAAGGTTGAGGAAGTGCTCAAGTGGGAGAGACCGCGTACGGTTACTGAGATCCGCAGTTTCTTGGGACTGGCAAGCTACTACAGGCAGTTTATCAGGGGCTTCTCGCAGATTGCACATCCTATGACACAGCTAACCCGGAAGGACGTGACCTTTTCTTGGACCGACGCCTGTGAGGCGTGTTTTCAGGAGCTGAAGGAGAGGCTGACTTCGGCTCCCGTGCTCACCATCCCAAGCAGTAGTGGCGAGTTCGTTGTGTACACGGATGCCTCTTTGCAGGGGTTAGGGGGTGTGCTCATACAGAGGGGTCACATTGTCGCTTACGCTTCGCAGCAATTGAAGCCCCATGAGCATAGCTACCCTACCCACGACCTAGAGCTGGTAGCGGTCGTCTTCGCACAGAAGACTTGGAGGCACTACTTGTACGGTGAGACCTTTGAGATTTTCACAGATCACAATAGCCTCAAATACCTGTTTGATCAGAAGGAGCTCAACATGAGACAGAGATGTTGGTTGGAGCTCCTGAAAGACTATGACTACAGCATTTCCTACCACCCGGGAAGGGCTAATGTGGTGGCTGACGCCTTGAGCCGGAAGGCGCCTGCCCACTTGGCCAGTTTACAGGCGCAGAGTTGGAGCCTCATGGAGGGAATGGGAAGTTGGCGACCCTTAGAGTTATTGGGGCACTGTGGGGCAGTGACTGTGACACGACAGACGAGGCCAGAGCTAATAGACCACATCATCACAGGGCAGATGGCCGACCCATACTTACAATCATTGCGTGACAAAGTGCTGTCAGGAGACCCTGGAGACTTCTCTTTTACAGACCAAGTATTGTGCATGAGAGGATGTTTGTGCATTCCCAAGGACGAGGAGCTGTTGAGAGAGCTCCTGACTGAAGCACACGGTTCCAGGTTCACCATACATCCCGGAAACACAAAGATGTACCATGATTTGAGGTGCGACTTTTGGTGGAGGGGAATGAAGCGGGATGTGAGTGAATTCGTACAGTAGTGTTTAGTGTGCCAGCAGGTGAAGGACGAGCATCAGAGGCCTGCAAAGCTGTTACAGCTACTTTCAGTGCCAGAGTGGAAGTGGGAGAGCATCACCATGGACTTGGTGGTGGGCTTTCCCGTTACTCAACGAGGACACGACGTAGTCTGGGTAATCATTGACAGATTGACGAAGGCGGCACGTTTCTTGCCGATCCGAGTCACCTTGGGACCAGCACAGTTGGCAGAGAGGTATATCCGCGACGTGGTACGTCTACATGGAGTTCCGCGGGAGATCGTATCCAACCGGGATACCCATTTTACGTCCCAGTTTTGGGCTGAGTTTCAGCAGGCCCTTGGGACGCGGTTGAGGTTCAGTACAGCATACCACCCCCAGACGGACGAACAGTCTGAGCCCACGATACAGACACTTGAGGACCTCTTGCGTGCTTGTGTCCTGGACTGGAGGGGCTCTTGGGAGGAGCACTTGCCCCTGGCGGAGTTTGCATATAATAACAGTTATCACTCGAGCATCGGCATGTCACCCTACGAGGCTCTGTACGGACGGAGGTGTACGGCACCCTTGAGTTGGGTTGAGGTGGGGACCAAGTGGGAGGTTGGCCCCAGACTGATCCGGCAGAGTCAGGAGGTAATCGAGCAGATTCACAGGTGACTCCGCACTGTCAGGAGCAGACAGAAAAGCTATGCCGATCGGAAATGCAGAGAGGTACAGTTTGAGGTTGGGGACCACGTCTTCCTTCGCGTTTCGCCCATGAAGGGCCTGCAGCGGTTTGGGGTGAGAGGGAAGCTCGCGCCGAGGTGAGAGGGAAGCTTGACCTGACCTACCCAGAGCGGCCAGTACAGATTCTTGACAAAGCTGTCCAGAGTCTGAGACGGAAGCAAGTAACCTTGGTGAAGGTTTTGTGGAGGAGCCAGCGGTACGAGGAGGCTACCTGAGAGCCTGAGGCGGTGATGCGAGAGCGATACCCGGAACTCTTTGAAGGTACGTCTTTTCGGATCGCTTCGGTCCTCTTTGAGTTTGTTATGCGTATATTGTTCTTTTTCTACACCCGGGTTCGCGCAAGTTTCGAGGACAAAACTTCCTTTGAGTTTGTTATGTTGTTAAGACCCAATACATTAAACGCTTTTTAAGACATCTGGGAGTTGGTCCAGACGTCTGGTCAGACGTCTGGATGCCTTCCGAGACTTCTAGAATTAAATTTTTGCGGCGTACGATTGCGAGCCTGCGCGCGTGCGCGCGCAGACTGCGCCCACCGACTCGCAGGCGTCTTCTTTTTCTTTCTCTCTCTCCCCCCAACGCCTTCAAATATCCTCTACCCCCTTCCCTCTCCCTCACCACCACTCCACCGTCTCCTCCTTCTTCCAGTGTTACCGTGAGAGTGAGAAAGCGAAGGCAGCAGCTACTGCCGGGTGCGCGTGGGGAGGAGGTGCAGCAAGAGGGAGAAGAGGTAGAGCGCGTGAGGAAGAGAGAGAGAGCTCGCTGGAGCAGCCCAGGGCTAGCCGACGGGTGCGCAGCGGGAGTGTGGTGCTGGAGGAAGTTACCCCGGTGCTACTGCAGCTCAGGCAGCAGGCGGACGAGCGCGGCGCGGCCGTGCGCAGCAGGAAGAAGGCGAGAAGGTTCTGATTCTGGGAAATTTTCCCAGAATCAAACGTCTGGACCTACGACCAAACGACGCGGGAGACGTCTGTAGTGAGATCCAGAAGTCTGAAAGGTACGATATTTCTTTTCTTCCTCCTTTTTGCGGATGCGGCCATGTAGGCCGATCCGCCGAAGTTTTGAGACGTGTTGTGTTGAGGGGTGATACGTACGTGTGCAGGTTTCATTTTGGGAAGGCGCAAGGACACGCCCTCACACACAGATTAGACGTTTGGGCACAGCACCAGACGGCGGAGAGAGTCTCCAGACGTCCGGAGTGATAGTCGGATGTTTGGAACTAGGTCCAGACGGTTCAGCGGGATCCTAGATGCCTGAAGAACAACTCAGAGTAAGGTATGACCTAGACCACCTTTTAAGACGTCTGGAAGGTGTTCCAGACATCTGATTTGAGGCAGAGTCTTTTTTGACCCGTTTAGGGTCCATTCAAAGTCTGATTTCCGCATTTGAAATTCCGTTCTTCTCAGAATTAGTTCCTATACTTGTTTAAAGTACTTGTATCCTATTCTGAGTGGTTCCTTGTGTTTGATCCTTGTGTTAGGACCTCGTTCTGTTGCGGATCTAGGGGTTACGGAGGCACGTGGACCTGCCGATCACGCCCCCATTACTCCTGATTTTGCGGGTAGAGTGGCTCCCCTTGGTTATTTACCAACATTAATGCATCTTTGAGATAAATAATAGATTCTAGGGTATGGCATGAATCCTAGGGTCTGAAAACTAGATTGAGTGATAGATCCTAGGATATGGCATGAATCCTAAGACTTGAAAACCAGATTGAATGAAAGATCCTAGGTTATGGCATGAATCCTAGGACTGGAAAACTGGATTGAATGATAGATCCTAGGGTGTGGCATGAATCCTGGGAACAGAAACACTGAAACGAATGTCGTAAATACATGAATTGCAATCTTGGAAAAGTAGATAGAACAATGATAATTGCCTATAATTGGATAATAGCTGCTTGTATATGAATGGGTATTAACTGTTTGGAACACGGGCTATATGAGAATAATACTGAAATGATGAAACCTAAAATGGCTTGGCTAGAGAATATGAGCATGAACCCTACGGGGAAATTAGGAGTAGAGCTCCTGAAAGGTAAATGGAATGGAATTAGGGAAGTGAGCTAGCCCTTGAGTATGGAGTACCAAGGAGAGCGACTGTCCCCCTGTTTAGTGCAGAGCGGAGCTAGCCGTCCCAAGGTCCCGAGGTTAGGTCTGGCCACTTTGTACTGAATTTTGGCCCTCGCGTACACAGTACCGAGGAGAGCTACTAGTGTAGGGAGAGCGCTAACCACCCCATGGGCCCCGGGGTTCTGCTAGTCGTTCTACACTAATTTGTTAGGCCCACTGGGCAAACCAAGGTAGTCAGGTGAGGGTGCGCAGACTGTGGAGGGGCAAGACCCCTGTTTGGTTACTGTGTAGGGGCTAGACCCCTGTTACTGAGAGAGCTCTGCCCTATACTGGTTCCGTGCTGTGCTTTGGGCGCATCCGTTAACGGAAACAACTGACCGCGTGCTAGTGTGGGGTAGCTACCCGTGCGTTTATCGTGCGTGCCGTAGTCACTGTTACGTCTGCCAGTGACCTTGGGGTGGTTGACTGAGGGTAGGACCACCACGGGGGACTCTCCCGGCCAGGAGAGCACCACATGCTACTTCTACTTTTCGGAAAAGGCTGCAATCAAGATCATTTCCACGAGGAACATTTGAGATTAAGAGAAAGATCTGAGAAATAATTCAAGAATGAGTAAATAGAAAAATAAAGAAAGAAATAAAAAAATAATAGCTACTTGTCCACCTTTACTGTTTTTCTTAGCTAGCTAGTCACCACTCTACTCAACGTTTCGTTGACGTGTCACCTTTGTCACCTTTACAGGACCAAGTGTTGAGCAGCCAGAGCCTGTGGCTGCAGAGGGTGCTAGGCCTAGTAGAGCCCAGTAGTTCTACTTGTGTTGTACTTGCTGTACCGTTTTTCTGTTGTAGTGAGTATATTCTGTTACAATTGTACTCTTTTATTTTAAGTATCATATTTCTGTACCTGTTTAATTCTCTACTATTGTGGTGGTACGTACTGTAGTAGTTCTTTTCTTTACTGCTGTACTTTTGCTACTGTTAGTTACTTGCATAGTGAATGTGATTTATTTTGCTGCTTTTTGGTTACTTTCTCGTTGGACGACTAAGTCTTGGGATCAGTCGAGTCGGTCCGATTCTAGTGTTCTGTAGGGTTGCGGGAACTGGGTCGTAACAGACTCCCTCATTTAATATTTTCAATATGTAATGACCAAATTACCCCCAATCCTTGCAACTATAAAAGGAGACCCCTACCCTACGAAATTCTCATCCCTTCACCTCTCTCCCTCTCCAAAGCTCTAAGAAGCTTGTCCCAAACCTGGGATGCTCCTTTAGAACCAAATCCAAAGTTTTCTTACCCCTGTTCTAGAAGTGGATCCTACGACGACGACATCTGCCTCATTCTCGCTTCTTCCTCCTTTTTCCCGCTTCATCCTCCTTCTTCCCGCCCCATCCTCCATCTTCCAGGCGTCGCTCCGTCCGGCTCGTCCTCCAATCAATCGTCGAGGAGGATAATATCTCTCTCCCTTCTTTTTATCACTTTCTAGAATAGAATTTCCCGCTTTCTAACTGTAATCGTTTCTTACTTTCTAGTTGTAATCATTTTCTGCTTTTTAGCTATAAAAACATTATTCATAAATCAAGTGATTGTTCTCTCTCTCTCTTCCTTAGTGTTAATATCAGTTCCATTGTGATTATCTCACTTTTAAAAAAAATACCAAAAAACATATAATCACGGATTTTAGATCGATGTAGCCTCCATGTGTTTGACTTGGAATTTCTTTACGGATTTCTGTTAAATTTTATCTGTTGACGGATTGCTTCGCAAATCGAACTGCAATGACGGGTTTTCAAGTCTAACTCCGATCGCGTAGTTTTTCGCATCTAACCTTTTGGCGCCGTTGCCGGGGAGGCAATGATTCTCGATTTTCTTTCCTCATTTCGCGTACTTTATTGTTTTCTAATTTGCTTTATTTTTCGTCTATTATTTTGCAGGTACCTCAACAGGGAATCTTCAAGCTATAGATTGGAGTAAAGTGCAATTGAAGACAACTGTAAGTGCTCCCCATTCTTTTCCCTCCATAGATTTCATTTTATAACATTAATTCAAATCCCAATTAACCTAGGTGTTTGCATAAATCTTAGGGTTAGTTTGGCTGCTTGGATTTCCACCCACATTCATCTCACCCTCATAAAAAAAAAAAAACTTAACAAAAAGATACTTCTTATGGGATAAATCAACATATACACTACATACACCCACATTCAAGGCACATAACCTAATTGATTTTTATCTACTGAACTGGGATTTTGATTTGTGGAACCGATACACGCAAATCAACATATAAAAGAATAGAAATTAGTCTAGGTCAATCATTTTGTGTGCCCAACTCACCGGTGCAATTTTGGCCAATTGTTTGAGTTGTTTAGGCCGCACCACTTAACCTAAAATCAACTCATCAAGTAGCTTCCCTATAGGGTTTTCAATTTAGGTCAATACCAGGCACTCCACTTTACTTTTAATTACAAAAGAAAAAGATCTTCACCCGTGCTTGAAAATCTGGATTACCTCGAAACTTGATTGAATTAACCTAATTCCAAACCCTAAAAACTATTTAAGCAAGATTTGAACCTTAAAATCCACTCATAAAAAATAATCTTGCTTGAAAACCCTGGTTGTATACGCACTCACACATATTCAATCAATCATTAAGGGTGCAATCTATCTTAAGGGCCCACCACATTCCATAAGCACTACAATCCCAGGCCAAATTAAAATCAGGTAAATGTTGTCCTTAAGGGCTGATTCGCTCTTTGGAGCCCAGTCTGAGATTGTTTACGATTAACCTGCTTGTACCAATCAATCTGATGTCTAGCTAGGGGAGTAGCATCAAACGACCGCGACTGGGGGGTACACTAGGAACCGAAGGTACAAACCAAAAGAAGAACCTTCTCCTCAGTCCCTAATTCTAACTGGTTGGATTGATTGGATGCAAGTAGAGTAAATCGTCTATAATCTTAAGAAGGATTTTGAGAGTCTGTAGATCCTTAGGCTACCCCACTTAAGGATAGGCTTGTTTTGTTATGCTGCAGGGTTCTTATCCCCAATCTTTCCGACCTCTTTCTAGTTTATGTTTGGAAGGAGGTCATTGAATTCCCGATTAGAAGGACCACTAGAGTATTCTAGGAGGCGTAGATTGGATTATGGCCAAATTGATCCCATGGCCGATCACCAACCTCCTCTACCTCAGAATCCACAGGAGATGTTTCAAACGTAGCTAGAACAAATGCAGAGAATGCAAGAATGGTTCCAGAGAATGCAGAGCACTCAACCCTTGAAGGATTTTTATGATCCTTCAAATTACGGGGAACATTCCGACGTCCAGATTCCTGCCGGAGACGTAGAAATCAAGCCCTAGGTATTAAGCCTGATCAAACATTTCCATGGGCTTGGCTCTAAAGACCCATTTCAGCATTTGGAGGACTTGACCACTTTGGTTTAGACCACCAAGGTGCGAAACGTGAATGAAGAGTAAATGATCAGGAGGCTCTTTCCCCACTCTCTTAGGGATAAAGCCGCTCATTGGTACAGGACCATAGGAAGTCCGATCACAACATGCAACGATCTAAAATCGACTTTCCTGAAGAAATTCTTCCCTGTCGGACGTACCAATGCTCTGAGAAGGGCGATTACTACCTTCTCCCAACGGCGAGGGGAGTAGTTTCATGCGGCCTGGGAATGATTCTAGGGCCTATTGCGGAAGTGCGCATAGCACGAGGTGCCGAAATGACAGCTCATGCAGATCTTCTACCACGGGTTGACTGAGAAACTCAGAAATCACGTGGGCGCTTCTTGCGGAGGCAATTTCCTCAACAAAGACACAGATAGCGCGCACGATTTGTTTGAGGAGACGAGTGAAAATTCAATCAATCATGCCTCCATGGATACTTTTAACTGGTGCCAACAACCCAGATCGAATGTTAATGAAGTCCACAACTCTCATTCATTCGATATGGAACTGATTTGCAATAAACTAGATAAGGTGGACTTGGTTACCAAAAGGATGGAGGAGTGGATGGCCGGAAACTTAATAAACAATTCTCGATGCACTCAATCTCAGAATTCGGGATTCCATTCATCGCGAGCTCCTTCTAGACAGGAGTTCGTGAATCAATTGGATGCGACTCAACTTGTGAGTCAGCATTATTCGGAACCCCACGGGTTCCAAACTGGGGCCTTTGATCTTAGTTTCTCTAATCCCTCCCTTTCTTTCTCTCCATCCTCACCCTATGAGGATGTCTATGCTATACAGGAGAACGTTAGGTCCAACCCTTACTCCAATGCTTATAATCCGGGTTAGAGGAACCACCCTAACTTCTCCTGGAAAAACTCAGGGCAGCAGACCCAATTCAAACCCAGCAACTATACTTCGCAAAGACCAATGGGTCAAGGTCATGTTTACACTCAGCTGCCCCCAAATCAGGTCAATCAGTCAGCTTGGAATGCCCGTCAACCTGTAGGGCAGGCTGATTTGAACCGTCAGATGGTAGAAATGCAAGGATCTATGCTCTAGCTCATGCAGCAAATGAAAACTTCGCTGGACAACTTGCAAACCAGGTTCATTGCTAATTCCTGTCAACTCGGATCTCTGCCATCTCAATCCGTACCCAACTCGCGTAATATCCAGAATCTGGGCAATCAAGCCCAAGGATACAGGAATTAGAGGGACCTGCACGCACATGCTCAAGTGGTTGAGTAGGGTCCTTCCTCTTCTACTTCTACTTCTTCAAATCAAAGGTTTCTAGCTAATGAAGCCCCTCCAATCTTTCCTAACCCTCCCCAAGACCCTAACTCGTATGCATCTACTAATTCTGTTACCTTGAGGAGTGGAAAATAAACTCAGGATCCACAACCACACTGTTCTAATCTACCAAATCCTAGAGAGCCTGACGAGAGAAAGGAGAACACTGAAGAAGAAATCAAGGCTCAGGAACCTGATTCCGAAGATCTAAATCATGTTCCTTTTCTTGAGGCCTTAATTAAGCTTAGGAAGAAGAAGATTGTTGATAGTAACGAGGAGCTCTTGAATATATTCAAGAATGTCAAGGTCAATATCCCGCTCCTCGATACTATCAAACACATACCTACTTACACTAATTTTTTACAGGATTTATGCACACAAAAGCGTAAGTCGAGGGAATCTATTCCAAGGAAGGTGGTACTCTCCGAGCAGGCTAGTTCTATTATCCTACATCACCTTCCTTAAAAAAAGAGAGATCCAGGTGCTCCTTTGATTTCTTGTGTCATTGGAGATTACACTTTTAATAGGGCACTTCTGGATCTAGGTGCATCTATTAACCTAATTTCAACTTCTCTTTATGAGAAGTTCAGATTAGGTGAACTTCGGCCGACCTCAGTAACGCTGTAGTTAGCGGACCATTCGGTCACAAATCCGCGAGGTGTTATTGAAGATGTTATTGTCAAGGTTAAGGATTTCTATTTTCCTGTAGATTTTCTTGTCCTTGACATGGATGTACCTGAAAATTTAAGGAACACGCCCATCATTCTGAGGCGTCCGTTCTTAGCTACCTCTAAGGCCTATATCAACTGTAAGAGCGGTAGCATGAAAATCGCCTTTGGGGATCAGAGATTGAAATCGGATATTTTTAAGGCGATTAACAAATTCGAGGATTGTGGATTTATAGAGGAACTTGAGAACAACAACTTGAATATTGAAAAATGTATGGCGATTTCTACATTTGAAAGTTCCTCCTGTTTTGATGAATCTGACCCACAACCCTCTGTGGCAAACCTGCCATATTTTGAAGAGGTTATTGATTTTGTTCACTTTCAACCTCTTCCTCTTAATGAATCTTCATCAACATCATCCTTACCTTCCATTCTAAACCCACCCCAGCTCGAACTGAAACCATTGCCCGAGAGTTTGAAATATCAGTTTTTGGGACCTCAAAAGACACTCCCGGTGATTATCAGTGCTAGATTAACTAAGGAGCAGGAGATTAAACTGATCAAGGTCCTAAAGGAACACAAGGAGGCAATTTGTTGGACCATTCATGACCTTAGGGGGATCGAGTCATCTTACTGCAATCATAGAATATACTTGGAAGATGGATCCTGCCCTTCTCGCCAAATGTAAAGGAGATTAAACCCTAATATGCGAGAAATGGTCAAGAAGGAAATAATTAAGTGGCTCGACGTAGGAATCATTTATTCGATCTCAGATAGTCCTTGGGTAAGTCCCGTGCAAATTGTTCCTAAGAAAGCCAGGATTACCGTTGTGACTAATGAGAAAGGAAAATCTGTCACAACTCATTCAGCTTCCTCTTGGAAGGTTTGTATCGATTACAGGAAGCTAAACACAGCCACGAAAAAGGATCATTTCCCTTTGCCCTTTATCGATCAAATCCTGGAAAGACTAGCCGGGCAGAAGTACTTCTGTTTCCTAGACGGTTACTCAGGATACAATCAAGTCCCTATCTATCCTGAGGATTAGGAAAAAATGACTTTCACCTGTCCCTACGGAACCTTTGCTTTCCTAGGATGACATTCGACTTATGCAATGCACCCGCGACTTTTCAAAGGTGTATGTTAGCCATATTCTCTGACATGGTGGGAGAGTTTATGAAAGTCTTCAGGGACGATTTCTCTGTTTTCGGAGAATCGTTTGATTCTTGCTTGGCTAATCTTGAAATGATCCTTAAAAGATGCATCAAAACAAGATTGGTCCTTAGCTGGGAAAAGAGTCATTTCATGACATAAGAAGGCATCGTCTTGGGTCATGTAATCTTTGAATGGGGAATTGAAGTTGACAAAGTAAGGTTGATGCTATCTCTAAACTTCCTCCTCCCACATCTGTCAAACAAATTCAATCATTTCTTGGTCATGTGGGATTCTATAGGAGGTTCATCAAGGACTTCTCTAAGGTTGCTTGCCCTCTGAGCAACCTTCTTGCCAAAGATACACCGTTTGAGTTTAACGAATCATGCCGTAAGGCATTTGATTTTCTTAAAACAGCAGTCACTTATGCTCTAGTGTTGCAACCACCAGTTTGGATAGCCCCATTTGAGATCATGACCGACGCTTCTGATTACGCAATCGGGGTTGTTTTGGGTCAGAAGATCGACAGGAAGCCCTCTGTCATCTACTACACTAGTAAAACTCTAGATGAGGCCCAGAGGAATTACACTGTTACTAAGAAGGAATTGCTAGCTATAGTATTTGCTATGGAGAAATTTAGGGCTTATCTTTTAGAGTCTCATGTCATAGTATATATCGACACTCGGCCTTGAGACATCTCTTGGCCAAAAAGGATGCCAAACCCCGGCTTATCCGATGGATTCTTTTGCTTCAAGAATTCGATCTTGAAATTAAAGATAAATCCGGGGTACAGAATGTGGTGGCGGATCATCTTTCGAGACTTCTAAGTGATTCTTCTCGTCTAGATATTCCGATTGCTGATACTTTTTCGGACGAAACTATTCTTACAGTATCAGGTGTCCAAACTTCGTGGTTTGCAGATATTGTAAATTATTTGGTCGTTGGTCAAATCCCTTAGGATTGGACCAAGCAACAATGAGATAGACTCAAATCTGAGGCCAAATATTACTTCTGGGAGGACCCTAAACTGTACCACATCAGCTCTGATCAGATTATTCGCCGATGTGTTCCGAAGAATGAATTCAAAAGTATACTCGAGTTCTGCCATGCATCTGCGTATGGTGGACATTTCTCCGGGAAAAAGACGGCTGCAAAAATTTTGCAATCTGGATTCTATTGGCCGTCTTTATTCAAGGATGCCCAGGAATTCTCGAGTCTGTGTTCCCGATGCCAAGCACTTGGGATCATAACCGAGAGAGACATGATGCCTCTAAACTCTATTCTTCCCATCGAAATCTTCGACATTTGGGCCATCGATTTCATGGGACCCTTCCTCCCTTCATTTGGACACCAGTACAATCTCGTCGCTGTTGATTACGTGTCCAAGTGGATCGAGGCTATTCCCACCCGAACCAATGACCACAAGGTGGTCATCGATTTCGTCAAGAAGAACATCTTCAGTCAGTTCGGGATTCCGAGGGCCATCATCAGCGATGGTGGTACTCACTTCACTAATAACCAGTCTCGTAATTTACTGGCAAAATACGAGGTAAATCACAGAATCTCCACACCATACCACCCCCAGACGAATGGATAGGCTGAGATCTCCAATCGGGAGATCAAGAATGTTCTTTAGAAAACGGTTAGGCCTGATCGTAAAGACTGGATTCAAAAGCTTGAGGACACTCTTTGCGCTTATCGTACCGCATACAAAATGCCTATCGACATGTCACCATTTCATTTGGTGTATGGAAAAGCGTGCCATTTACCAATAGAAGTTGAACATAGGGCATTCTGGGCAATCAAGCAATGTAATTTGGATTTGACATTAGCCAAAAAGACCAGGAAACTCCAACTATCTGAGTTAGAGGAAATTAGAAACGACGCATACGAGAATGCCAAGATCTATAAGGCTCAGATTAAAGCTCTTCATGACCAATTGATATCTCGCAAGAGCTTTGAGCTGAACCAGAAGGTTTGGCTCTTTGATTCTCGACTTAAGCTCTTTCCTAGCAAACTTAGGTCAAAATGGAACGTGCCATTCATTATCGATCAGATATTTCCAAATGAGGCCGTTTAGATCTCTGACCCAAAGATGGGTAATTCATTTAAAGTCAATGGTCAACGTCTGAGTCCTTTTATTAACCGTATTGTTCCAGAACCCGTCTCAGACACGGTTGCTCTAATCACATCATGATTTCTTTGGTTGGACTTTGCCTAGCTGATGGAATTAAACTCAGGAGTTGTACAGTTTGACTCAGAGCTGACCCGAGCATCATATTCAGGTGATATGTTCTACATTCTACCCTTCCTTTCATGTCTTTTATTCTCAATGCGGACATTGCATCAGCTAGGCATGGGGGGGTGGATTCATTTTTTAATCATTTTGTCAGCTCTGTGGAATTCTTGTAAATTCTACTTGTTTTTCTCAAAAAAAAAAAAAGAATTAGGAGAGAATACTTAGGCATTAGGACTTTTTAATTTTAGGAAATAATACAGTAGGATCTGAACATTAAGACCATTCAGGTCTTTGAGCTTAATCAGCCTAGGTATTGTTACGACTCGGTTCCCGGATCCCTACAGGACCCGAGGTCGACTCACCTCGACTAATCCTAAGACCAAGTCGTCCAATAAGAAATAACCAAAATCAGGAAAATAAACCACATTCACACATGCAATATAACTAAGTAGAAGAAACGTATAAAGCGGTAAAGAAAGTATAACAACTGTCTCAGTACATGTCACCACAACAACAATTGAAAGCGGAAAGGAAATAGAGGTAGTGGAAATAGTAAACTAGGTGTCCATTACTTACTACGACAGTAGAGAAAAAGAAAGTGCTGAAGAAAGACTATAGCTGGACTCGGCTTGGCCCAGCACCCTCTGCAACCAGAAACTCAAGCTACTCAACTCCTGGTCCTGAACAGTGTTATGGAAAGACAAAGTCAGCGAACACTGAGTAGAGTGGTGTTTATATTATTTAGGTACAAGAATAGTAAAAATAACATATTTAATTCTCATTTCTATTTCTCTCAATTATATGTTTCTATTTCATCCATTTCTCAAAGTATCCAGATATTTCTTGATCTTGCATGTTCCTCATGGGAACGATCTTGATTGCAGTCTTTTCCATAGAGTAGAAGGTACACGTGGTGCTCTCATGGCCGGGAAAGTCCCTCGTGGTAGTCCTACACCCAGTCAACCACCCCGAGGTCACTATCGAGACGTAGCGGTGACTACGGCACGCATAATAAGCGCACGGGTAACTATCCCGCACTGACACGCGGTAGTTGTTTCCGCTAGCGGGTACGCCCAAAGTATAGCACGGAACAATATATGTTACGACCCGATTCCCGGATTCTTACAGGACCCGAGACCGGCTCGCCTCGACTAATCCCAAGACCTAGTCGTCCAACAAGAAATAACCAAAAGTAGGAAAGTAAACCGCATTCACGTATGCAATATAACTAAGCAAAAGAAACGTACAAAGAAGTAAAGGGAAAATAGATCTATTGTTTTCAGTATATACCACCACAACAACAATAACAACGGAAAGTGGAACGTAAATAGTAGTAGCAGAATACTAACTAAAAGTCCACTACTTACTACAATAGCAGAGAAAAGAAAAGGAAGTGCTGAAAAAAACTACGGCTGAACTCGACTGGGCCCAGCACCATCCGCAGCCGGCAACTCGAGCTGCTCAACTCCTGGTCCAAAACAGTGTTATGAAAAGACAGAGTCAGTGAACGCTGAGTAGAGCAGTATCTATATTATATAAGTACAGAACAGTAAAAACAACAGGTTTAATTCTCATTTTCATTTATCAGTTTTATATGTTCCAGTGTTACCCATTTCTCAAAGTATCCAGATATTTCTTGATCTTGCATGTTCCTCGTGGGAACGATCTTGGTTGTAGTCTTTCCGTAGAGTAGAAGGTACACGTGGTGCTCTCCTGGTCGGGAGAGTCCCCCGTGGTAATCCTACACCCAGTCAACCACCCCGAGGTCACTGTCAAGACATAGCGGTGACTACGGCACGCATGATAATTGCACGGGTAGCTACCCCACACTGACACGCGGTCAATCATTTCCGTTAGCGGGTACGTCCAAAGTACAGCACAGAACAGTATAGGGCCTTGCCCTCTCAGAATAGGGGTCTCGTCCCTCCACAATCCGCGCACCCTCGTCTGACTACCCCAGTTTGCCCAGAGGGCCTAACAAGTCAATGTAGGGTGGCTAGGTGAACCCCGAGCCCTGTGGGGTGGCTAGCTCCCTCCCTACACTAGTAGCTCACCTTGGTACCACGTACGCGAGGGCCAACAGGAGTCGGTGTAGAGTGGCCAATCCTAACCCCAGGTCTCAACTCAATGGAGGCTAGTTCCGCTCTACACAAAAGGCGATAGTTGCTCTCCTTGGTACCACGTACTCAAGGGCCAGCACACTTCCCATCTACCTTTCAGATTTTCGTCTATCCACAAGAGTTCTATTCCTAATTGCCCGTAGGGTTCATGCTCGTGTTCACCTCATTATCCAGATGCAGATCTCAGGTTTCATAATTCATTTCTCATCCATATACAGGCAGCTCGTGTTTCCATAATTCAATTCTCAATACATGCAACTGGTGATTTCACAGGTAATGGTTCATTAAATACAGGCAGTTAATATTCTAATAGGAAACTCACAATTATATTATAGCAATTGCTAGCAGTTTATCTCAATCATGCATGCAGGTACACCATACAGTACAAACGATTCATTCATTTCTCTACCCTAGGGTTCAAGCCACATCCTAGGGTTCCATTCAGCTATTTCCACAGGCACATTCTTATTCAATTTTTATTAATGGATTTAAACCACTCTACCAAGAAACTCGGGAGTAATGGGGGCTTGAACCGTAGATCCAGACGTCTCTACAACCCCTAAGCGCATAGCAGGTTGAAATCCTATACCAGGGAATACATCACAAAAGGAGAGTTCAGAACAATATATAACTGACTCGAGTATGTAGAGGAACTCAAAAGGAAAGCACAGGTATTTCGTTTGCGTAAAACAGATCCTGATCGGACCCTAAACAAGCCAAAAATGTGCCTACTGTTCAAAATTAGACGTCTGGGAATAATCTCAAATGTCTTAAAAGGCGTCAGATCTTACCTTATGTTCCTGCGGTATCCTCAGACGTCCATACCTTCTTGCGATTGTCTGAAGGCAGTTCGAGACGTTGGACAATGCCTTCGATCGTCTGGACGCACCTCCGGACATCTGGTGATGCAATCAGACGTCCAGAAACATGTGGAAAAGAGTTCCGCGCACCTTCCCAAGGGCTTTTACCTGCGTAAGAAACAGTAGGTCCAAAATCAGGCTTGACCAGCTTCTACAGTGAGGCCTGCATGGCCGTAACCACGGAAAAGAACGTACCTTGCAATATAAGTGCTTTCAGACGTCTGGTCTCAAACCCGGACGTCCAGCTGCCACCACGGTCATCTGGTCGACTCTATAGACGTCTGATACTGGAAAAATCCCAATATCAGTGACTCCTTGTAGTTCGCTCCGCCGCTCGCCTCGCGCCGTAGCAACTCCAACCGCTGCAGAGGGCCGGGAGGCCGCCTCCCCGAGCCCTCTCCTCCTTTCGCACGCTCCCATCGGTGGCCGTGCGAGCTCCGCCGAGCTTCCATCGAAGCTCCTCCAACCTTGGACCTCCTCCTCCTCTTGCGCTCTCCTCCTTCCTCCCTCTTGCTCTCCCTCGCTCACCCCCTCTCGCTGCCCCCGCACAAGCACTGAAGGTGGTGGTGGCTGGTGTGTGGAGTGGAGTGGAGAAAGGAGGGGGGGTTTATACAAAAGGGTGAGGGGTTTAGGGTTCGGGGGAGGTGAGGAAGAGAGAGAGAAAGGAGCGGTTCTACGCGCCGCCCGCGCGCAGAGCGCAGTACAAAAATTTCACTTTCAGACGTCCGGGAACGGGTCCAGACGTTTGGACAGACGTTTGACTAAGACTCCAGATGTCTTAAAAAGCTAAAAAGTAACGGGTCCTTACATCATAACAAACTTAAAGGAAGTTTCGTTCCCGAAACTTGAGCTAGCTAGGGTGCAGAAAAAGGAACATAAAACGTATAACAAACTTAAAGAGAATCGAAGTAGGTCCGAAAAGACGTACCCTCAAAAAGCTCCAGGTACCACTCTCGTATCGCCACCTCAGGCTCCCAAGTCGCCTCCTTGTACCGCTAGCTTCTCCATAGGACCTTCACTAGTGGTACCTACTTCTGTCTCAAACTCCAAACGACTGTCTAGTATTTGCACTGGTCTCTCGAGGCAGGTCAGGTCGTCACCCACCTCGACGCTCTCGTGGCTCAGAACGTGACTAGGATCAGCGACGTACTTCTTGAAGTTGGACACATGGAACACGCCGTGCACTCCAAAAAGCTGGGGAGGAAGGACATGCAGGTAAGCAACGGGTCCCACCCGTTCCAGGAAATCAAAGGGCCCTACAAACCTCGACGTAAGCTTCCCTTTCACCCTAAAACGCTGCAGCCCCTTCATGGGCGAAACACGGAGAAAGACGTGATCCCCAACCTCGAACTGCACCTCTCTGCGTTTCTGGTCAGCGTAACGCTTCTTCCTGCTCCTGACAGTGCGGAGTCGTCTGTGAATCTGCTCTATCACCTCCTGACTCTGCCAGATCAGCCTGGGGCCAACCTCCCACTTGGTCCCCACCTCGACCCAACTCAAGGGTGCAGTACACCTTCGTCCGTACAGAGCCTCGTAAGGTGCCATGCCGATGCTCGAGTGGTAACTATTATTATATGCAAACTCTACTAGGGGTAAATGCTCCTCCTAGGAGCCCCTCCACTCTATTACACAAGCGCGTAAAACGTCCTCAAGTGTCTGTATGGTGCGCTCTTACTGTCCGTCCGTCTAGGGGTGGTAAGCGGTACTGAACCTCAAACGTGTCCCCAAAGCCTGCTGAAACTCAGCCTAGAACTGTGAAGTAAAACGGGTATCCCTGTCAGATACAATCTCACGGAGAACTCCGTGCAAGCGTACCACATCGCGAGTGTACCTCTCTGCCAACTGTGTTGGTCCCAAGGTGACTCGGATTGGCAGGAAACGCATCGTCTTCATCAACCTGTCTACTATCACCCAGACTGCATCGTGTCCCCACTGGGTAACCGGTAGACCCACCACCAAGTCCATGGTGATGCTCTCCCACTTCCACTTTGGCATAGGAAGTGGCTGCAATGGCCCTGTAGGCCTCTGATGCTCGACCCTCACCTGCTGGCACCAAACACTGCTGCACAACCTCACCAATATCCCGCTTCATCCCTCTCCACCAAAAGTCGCGTCTCAGATCATGATACATCTTTGTGTTCCTGGGATGTATGGTGAACCTGGACCCGTGCGCCTCAGCTAGGAGCTCTCTCAATAACTCCTCGTCCCTAGGAATGCATAAGCGTCCCCTCATGTGCAGTATCTAGTCTGTAAAGGAAAAGTCTCTTGGGTCTCCTGTCAATACCCTATCCCGCAGTGTCTGTAAGTACGGATCTGTCATCTGTCCTGCGATGGTGCTTTCTATCAGCTCTAGTCGAGTCTACCGCATCACTGTCACTGTCCCACAATACCCCTGTGACTCCCGAGGTCGCCAACTACCCAACTCCTCCATGAGTCTCCAACTCTATTCCTGTAAATTGACCAAGTGGGCGAGCGCCTTCTAGCTTAAGGCGTCAGCCACCACATTGACCTTCCCTGGAAGGTAGGAGATGCCGCAGTCGTAGTCCTTCAAGAGCTCTAACAAACATTTTTGTCTCATGTTGAGCTCCTTCTTGTCAAACAAGTACCTGAGGCTCTTATGATTCGTGAAAATCTTGAAAGTCTCACCGTAAAGGCAGTACCTCCATGTCTTCAGCGCGAAGACAACAGCTGTCAGTTCTAAGTCATGGGTAGGGTAGCTATGCTCATGGGGTTTCAGTTGTCGCGAAGCGTAAGCGACAACATGACCCCGCTGCATGAGCACACCCCTAACCCCTGCAACGAAGCATCCATGTAAACTACAAAACCACCACTATTGTCCGGGATGGTAAGCACAGGAGCTGAAGTTAGTCTCTCCTTCAACTCCTGGAAACATGCCTCACACTCATCTGTCCAGGCAAAGGGCACGTCCTCCTGAGTTAGCTGAGTCATAGGACACGCAATTTGAGAGAATCCTCCAATAAACCGCCGATAATAACCTGCCAGTCCCAAAAGGTTACATATTTCTATCACCGTACATGGCCTCTCCCACCTGAGTATGGCCTCAACCTCGGCTGGATCCACAGCCAAACCATCCCTTAAGATCACGTAGCCTAAGAAAGTCACCTGCCTCAACCAAAACTCACACTTGCTGTACTTGGCATAAAGCTGGCATCACCTCAAAGTGTCCAGGATCATCCGTAAATGCTGTCCATGCTGCGCCTGATTACGTGAGTAAATGAGCATGTCGTCGATGAACACCACCACAAACTAGTCCAAATACGGTCTGAAAACCCAGTTCATCAAATCTATAAAAGCAGCGGGGCATTGGTCAACCCAAACAGCATGACCAAGAACTCGTAGTGCCTGTACCAAGTACGGAAAGCTGTCTTGGAGACGTCGGTCTCCCTGATCCTCAACTGGTGGTAGCCCGACCTTAAATCTATCCTGGAGAACACTGTGGCGTCTCGCAACTAGTTGAAGAGGTCGTCAATCCTTGGCAGCAGATACTTGTTCTTGATGGTGACCCTATTCAGCTGTCGGTAGTCGACACAAAGTCGTACGGTACCGTCCTTCTTCTTTACAAACAGCACAGGGGCTCCCCACGGGGACACACTGGGCCTCACAAAGCCCTTCTCCAATAGGTCCTGCAGCTATGACTTGAGCTCTCGCAGCTCAAGCAGTGCCATCCGATACGGTGCAGTAGAAATGGTGCTGGTCCCCGGTACCAATGTGATCTCAAACTTGATCTCACACTCAGGCGGTAGTCCTGGCAGCTCTGGAAAAATGTCGGGGTACTCGCAAACCATTGAAATACTCTGAAAGTCAGCCATGGGGTTAGGCTCTGCCACTACACAGGCCAAAAATCCCTCACACCCCTGACTCAAAAGCCTCGCTGCCCGAAGCGTAGAGATGCATCTGAAACCTTCCTCCACCGGCTGTCCGTGAAACTCAAAGGGAGGTAACTTTGATATGGAGAAGACGATCTTCCTCCCAAAATAGTCCACCAGGGCGTGATAAGCGGACAACTAGTCCATCTCTAGGATCACGCCAAAATCCTCCATCTTTGTCACAATCAAGTTAGCAGGGAGGCTATGTCCCCCTATACTGACCTCGTAGTCCGTGTAGACCTCCTCAGCTACAAGCAACTGGCCACCGAGGCCTTTGATCACAAATGGATCCTCTAACAATACACTGCATTGCCCTAAACTGACGACAAAACTCGCAGCAACGAAAGAGTACGTGGCGTCAGAATCAAAAAGTACGTACATTAATCTGCCAGAAACGGTAACCATACCTGCCACCATTGAACATAAAGCCCTGACGTCACTGTGTGTCAGGGCAGTGATACGCCCCTCAGTCCTCGACGCAGACAAAGCAGTTACACTCTGGGTCGGGCGAGTAGCTGCTGGCCGATACCCTCCTCGTGACTGCTGCCCTCGCCCATGCGCCTGGTGACCACGACCACTAGCTCGGCCTCTAGCGCTCGGTGCAGGGAGCATCTGCTGTGCTCTGGCCCTAGAAAGGTAGTCCCTCCTGATGTGGCCCGGCTGGCCACACTAGTAGTAGAGGGGGACACGACCTCCTCCCTCAGTAGGTCCTTGTTAGCGACTGGGCGGGGGTTCGATGCTGGCAACTGGCCCCTGTCTGGGGCCCCCAAAGGCCACTGATGGCCTTGCAAAATGAGACAGCTCTCCTGCGGGTGCTGTATGCCTCCTCTCCCGAAGGCCCTGAGAGTACTCTGGCTGATAGGGCCTCTTCCGTCCATTGTCTGTGTCTCGCGCAACCGGGTTGGTCTCCTCGTAGGTCATGGCTACCTCAACCACTCGTGAGAAGGTGGGAAGCTTTAGGGGTTTGACATACCCCTGAATAGCAGGTCGGTGCTCCTCAGTAAACCTCCACAGGCGCTCCTCCTCCGTAGACATGGCTGTCGAGGCAAAACGTGACAGCTCCAGAAAACGCGCGCGGTATGCGCTAACAGTCATCGTCCCCTGGCGAAGAGTGTGGAACTCCCGCCTCCTCTACTCCTGCCAAGTCTGCGGAAAGTACTGCTCGCAGAAGAGAGTCACGAACTGGTCCCACATCGACTCTCTCCCCTCCTGGCCTCTGATTGCCCTCCACCACCTGTGCGCTGCGCTCTCTAGCTGGTACGTGGCAAAGGCCATGCAGCACTCCGCGAGAGGGCGAAGGGTGTTGAACACCTTCTCTATCTGTTCCAGCCAGTCCTCTGCCTCAGGCGGGTCCTCATCCCCCTTGAAGGAAGGGGGCTTCAGCTTCCGGAACTGTTCGAAAAGCTCATGGTGTGCTGCAGTGGAGGAACGGGCACGCCTCCAAGCAAGAAGGCTTGTGCTCAGAAGTGTCAGAGTGCGGTGAGGGTGGTGGAGGACCACCCCCTCCCCCTCCTGCTCGTTCGGCGCTACAACGGTCTCTTTGTCCCACCGAGGACTCCCTCTCCATGTCCTTAGGGAGAGGTGCTCGTGGAGACTGGTGGAGCTCCTCTCGCACGATATCTCTGATAGCTGGGTGAGGTCTTGGGCCTGAATGCCTGGGAGAAGAGGCGGGTCAACTGGTACCTCAGGCCCGACACGTCCGCCCCTCCGACCTCATCCAAGACTGCAACCACTGCCTGCCTCAGGAACTCCCCGACGAGGCATCTGCAAGGAGACACGAAAGATAGAACAAGAGAGTCAGCGATACCGAATTAATTCGAGAAAAGATTCGGAACGAAAATCAAGGCGATACGTTGTGGTGGCTATCCTAGTTATATGCACGTGAATGGTTATTCTCAAGTCAATTGGTTTATTTCTCGGGATGACTTTGCTCTGATACCATCTTATTACAACCCGATTCCTGGATCCCTACAGGACCCAAGACAGACTTGCCTCGACTAATCCGAAAACCTAGTCGTCCAACAAGAAATAACCAAAAGCAGGAAAGTAAACCACATTCACGTATGCAATATAACTAAGCAGAAGAAACGTACAAAGCAGTAAAGGGAAAATAGATCTGTTGTTTTTAGTATATACCACCACAACAACAATAATGGAAAGCGGAAAGTAAATAGTAGTAGCAGAATAAAAACTAAAAGTCCACTACTTACTACAACAGCAGAGAAAAGAAAAGGAAGTGCTGAAGAAAACTACGGCTGGACTCGACTGGGCCCAGCACCCTCCACAGCCGGAAACTCAGGCTGCTCAACTCCTAGTCCTGAACAGTGTTATGAAAAGACAAAGTCAGCGAACGCTGAGTAGAGTGGTATCTATATTATCTAAGTACAGAACAATAAAAACAACAAGTTTAATTCTCATTTCCATTTATCAGTTTTATATGTTCCAGTGTTACCCATTTCTCAAAGTATCTAGATATTTCTTGATCTTGCAAGTTCCCCGTGGGAACGATCTTCATTGCAGTCTTTTACGTAGAATAGAAGGTACACGTGGTGCTCTCCTGGTCAGGAGAGTCCCCCGTGGTAATCCTACACCCAGTCAACCACCCCGAGGTCACTGTCAAGACGTAGTGGTGACTACGGCACGCGTGATAAGCGCACGGGTAGCTACACCGCACTAACACGTGATCAGTCATTTCCGCTAGCGGGTATGCCCAAAGTACAACACGGAATAGTATAGGGCCTTGCCCTCTCAGAACAAGGGTCTCGCCCCTCCATAGTCCGCGTACCCTCATCTGACTACCCTGGTTTGCGTAGAGGGCCTAACAAGTCGGTGTAGGGTGGCTAGCTGAACCTCGGGCCCTGTGGGGTGGCTAGCTCCCTCCCTACACTAGTAGCTTACCTCGGTATCACGTACGTGAGGGCCAACAAGAGTCGGTGTAGAGTGGCCAATCCTAACCCTGGGTCTCATCCCAAGGGAGGCTAGCTCCGCTCTACACAAAAGGGGACAGTTACTCTCCTTGGTACCACATACTCAAGGGCCAACACACTTCCCTTCTACCTTCAAGATTTCCATCTATCCACAGGAGTTCTACTCCTAATTCCCCGTAGGGTTCATGCTCGTGTTCACCTCATTATCCAGATCCAGATCTCAGGTTTCATAATTCATTTCTCATCCATATACAAGCAGCTTGCGTTTCCATAATTCAATTCTCAATACATACAACTGGTGATTTCACAAGTAATGGTTCATTAAATACAGGCAGCTCATATTCTAATAGGAAACTCATAATTATATTACAGGCAATTGCTAGCAGTTTATCTCAATCATGCATGCAGGTACACCATATAGTACAAACGGTTCATTCATTTCTCTACCCTAGGGTTTATGCCACATCCTAGGGTTCCATTCGACTATTTCCACAGGCACATTCTTATTCAATATTCTATTAACGGAATTAAACCACTTTACCAGGAAACTCGGGAGAAATGGGGGCTTGAACCGAAGACCTTGACGTCTCTGCAACCCCCAAATGCGTAGCAGGCTGAAACCCTATACCAGGGAATACATCACAAAAGGAGAGTTCAAAACAGTGTATAATAGACTCGAGTTAGTAGAGGAACTCGAAAGGAAAGCACAGGTATTTCGTTTGCGTAAAATGGAACCTAATCGAACCCTAAACAAGTCAAAAACGTGCCTCATGTTCAAAATCAGACGTCTGGGAATAATCCCAGACGTCTTAAAAGGTGTCAGATCTTATCTTAAGTTCCTGCGGTATCCTCAGACGTCTAGACCTTCTCTATGATCATCTGAAGGTAGTTCCAGACATCGGACAATGCCTCCGGTCATTTGGACGCACCTCCGGACGTCTGGTGATACAATCAGACGTCTAAAAATGCATAGAAAAGAGTTCCATGCACCTTCCCAAGGGCCTTTACCTGCGTATGAAACCGCAAGTCCAAAATCAGGCCCGACCAGCTTCTGTGGTGAGGCATGCATGGCCGTAACCGCTGAAAGGAACATACCTTGCGATATAAGTGCTTTCAGACGTCTGGTCTCAGACCTGGACGTCTAGCTGCCGCCAAGACCGTCTGGTCGACTCTATAGACGTCTGATACTGGAAAAATCCCAGTATCAGCAACTCCCCGCAGCTCGCTCTGCTCGCTCACCTTGCGCCGCAGTAGCTCTAGCCGCTGCAAAGCGTCGGGAGGCCACCTCCCCGAGCCCTCTCCTCCTCCAGCACGTGCCTGCCGTTGGCCGTGCGAGCTCCGCCGAGCTTCCACCGAAGCTCCTCCAACCTTGGACCTCCTCCTCCTCCTGCGATCTCCTCCTTCCTCCCTCTCGCTCTCCCTCGCTCACCCCCTCTCGCCGCTCCCACACAAGCACTGAAGGTAGTGGTGGCTTGTGTGTGGAGTGGAGAGGAGATAGGAGGGGGGGTTTATATATAAGGGTGAGGGGTTTAGGGTTCGAGGGAGGTGAGGAAGAGAGAGAGAAAGGAGCAGTTCTACGCGCCACTCGTGCGCAGAGCGCAGTACAAAAATTCTACTTTCAGACGTCTGGGAACGGGTCCAAACGTCTAGACAGACATCTGACTGAGACTCCAGACATCTTAAAAGGATAAAAAGTAACAGGTCCTTACAGTATAGGGCTTGACCTCTCAAAACAGGGGTCTCACCCCTCAGAACCAAACAAGGGTCTCACCCTCCACAGTCTGTGCCCCTCGTTTGACTACCCCACTTTTCCCAGAGGGCCTAACAAAGTCGGTGTAGGATGGCTAGCTGAACCCCAGGCCCCATGGGGTGGCTATCTCCCTCCCTACACTAGTAGCTCGCCTCGGTACCATGTACGCGAGGGCCAACAGGAGTAGGTGTAGAGTGGCCAATCCTAATCCCGGGTCTCAACCCAAAGGAGGCTAGCTCCGCTCTACACTAAAAGGGGACAGTTGCTCTCCTTGGTACCTCGTACTCAAGGGCCAGCACACTTCCCGTCTACATTCCAGATTCCATTTATCCATAGGAGTTTTACTCCTAATTCCCCGTAGGGTTCATGTTCATATTCACTTCATTTATCCAGATCCAGATCTCATGTTTTATAATTCATTCCTCATTCATATACAGGCAGCTCGTGTTTTCATAGTTCAATTCTCAATAACATGCAACTGGTGGTTTTACAGGCAATTTCTCAATTGAATACAGGCAGCTTGTATTCTAACATGCAACTCGTAATTATAATACAGGCATTTGCTAGCAATTTATCTTAACCATGCATTCATTTAAATAGTACAGTTCAAACAGGATCATCCATTTTTTACCCTAGGGTTCATTCCACATCCTAGAGTTCATTCGGCAATTTCAACCAAGCACATTCTTATTTAAATATTAATAATTGAATTAAACAACTCTACTGGGTATCACAGAAGGAATAGGGGCCTATGCTGCAGATCTCGTCATCTCCGCGGGCCTCGAACACGCCACCAGCTGGTAACCTGTACTAGCGACCAATGTACATTAGACAATCTCAAAAAAGTAGGTACTCAACACGAATATGTAGAGGAACTCGAGTAGAAAACAGCAGTACTTCGTTTGCGGAAATCAGATTTCATTTGGGCCATAAACAGGCCAAAAATGCGGTTTCTGATCAAAATCAGACGTCTGTGACTAATCCTAGACGTCTTAAAAGACGTCAAAACTCACCTTGTGTCTCCTGTGGCTGATCAGGCGTCCTGACCTCATCTACAACTGTTTGAGGATAGTTCCAGATGTCGGACAAGGTCTCCGATCGTCTGGAAGCACCTCTAGACGTCTAGTGATGTGATCAAACGTCCAAAAGTGCGTGGGAAAGCATTTCACACGCCTTCCCAAAGCTGCACCTGCGTAAGCAAATGCAGGCACGGTCAGCCGACAACGACTCCAGCGCTGAGATCTTCTGTATGGGAGAAATCAGCGCAGGAACGTACGTACCTCGCGCGATAAGTGCTTCGGACGTCAAAGTCCCTCGTTAGTCGTCTAGACGTCACGCCAGACGTCTGATACTGGAAGACTTCCAGTATCAGAACCTCCTCGCAGCTCGCTCTACTCGCGCCTTCGCCCGCGGCGGTAGCTCCAACAGCTGCAGGAGCTTGGGCAACTCCTCACCGACATCCTCCACGCGTGCACGCACCCGCTGCCGGCCGTGCGAGCTTCGTCGAGCTCCCGAAGGTCCTCTGACCTTCCACGCTCTCCTCCTTCCTCCCTTTCGCTCTCCCTCACTCGCCCACCTCTCGCCTCTCTCTCAGGCCTTACCGCTGCCGCACAGGAGGTGCTGGAGGTGGTGGTTGCTGTGGTGTGAGGAGAGGAGAGGAGAAGGGAGGGTTATAAATAGGAGGGAAGTAGGGTTTAGGGGGAATGAGGAAGAGAGAGAGAGGAACGACTTCTACGCGCCACCCACATGCAGAGCGCAAAGCGCAGTATGAAAATTTCACTTTTAGACGTCCGGGAACAAGTCTAGACGTTTGGACTGACGTCTGACTGAAACTTCAGATGTCTTAAATGGGTAAAATTGTAATGAGTCATTACAGGTATCCACTAAAATGTGGATTTGTTTATCGAGTCCTCGCCATTCTGAGTTTTATTTCAATTTGATTAAATAAGTTGGGGTGATAAGTACACGACTTATCAACCTGCCCTCTGATTTGAGAGAACTTTAAGTCTAAGCATCTACACACTATTCGCATTAACTTGTTGTTCGACGATTTTAACGAAAATTTGGTAGCTAATGAACCTTCTAGGGTGGAATGGCTGGCAAGTTATCGTGAGTAACAACCCATTGGTAGGTTGTCCAGAGCCCAGCCACAGGATCATTCTTTTCCTACTGCCTTTAGGTAAATTTTAGATAAGGGAAGCCACCTACTTAAAGAAAGAAAAAGAAAAAGAAAAGGAGAAAAGAAAAGAAAAAGAAACAAAAGAAATAAGCCACACTTCACTGCACGAGTATGGCTGGCAAGTTATCGTGGGTAATAGCCCATAGGCAGGTTGTCCAGATCCCAGCTCAAGAAATGTACGTTTAATTCCTAAACACTTGGGAGGAAGTGGAGAAGTAGAATAAGCTGGGGAGATATACACTAGATTCACCCTTGCGTTGACCCTATAAAAATAAAAGTAGAGAGAAAGCTACCGGTCGTATAGATATACCTTTAGGCAGAATTCTTTTTAAGGTCACCTAGGGGCGTAGAAACCCGAAGTCTGTTCTTATTGTCGATCAACGAGTCTATCACATTCACAAAAAGATGCTTAAAACGTAGGATTCTCATCGAGTCTTGGGTGGGTTGAGTAGTCGTAGAAAGCCGCTCTGAAACCCTAAACTCAAAATTCCAAAAAAATTAGAAAAGAAGAAAAAGAGAAAAAGAGATCCTTCTTTGAATAAGCCGAGGGCTTGAGTTAGTTTGCATTTTGGCAGATACTCAGGCGCTGTTGTGTCTTTGAAGTTCATGTTCTAAGTAAAAATTTCTTAATGTTGAAAATGAATTTTACCCGAGTAATCCAATCCTAATTCTTTTATAAATAGCATGTAGGTTTTGCTAGGGACTAGCAAAAGATAGGCATAGGGGTGTGATGTGTATACATCTAAATAGCAAAAAATGTCCATTAATGCATGTTCTTAGTATCATATTAGCATCATGTATTGTAAATATTGCATAACACGCATAATCATGCATGTAGGTCAAATTATACAAATTGTATAGTAATTATCTTCTTTTATCGCCAGGGATAGAGTGACTTTTAATCAAGGCCTCGGACCGAGGATCCAACCATACGGATTTGATCAGGGCAACGACTGGAGTTCAACAACTCCAAGATCGCCCTGATCAGACATTCGTAGCACCAGATATAGTCCAAGGAAGCTCAGAGATCAAGGGCCAAGATGGTGTCAATCCATACTTTAGATGACAAATCTTACCACACAGATGGGTTTGGAGCGACGATCGTAGCCTAACAGTACGAAAATCGGTCCAATCCGACATTCGTGGTACCATCTACAACACAAAGAAGATGGACAGTCAGGATGGTGCCACGTGGCACCATCCCAACCATCCGCACCCGGCCGCACCCCTCCGCTCAACTCCTGAAGGCTCGTGTGACGTGAGATCTCGGCCGTTGAATGAAGATCTCATGGCCAAGATTGGCTGAGCGCAAAAGCAACGCCACACAAACTGCTACGTAGCATAGTGGTTAAGGTGTTGCTTGTGCAAAGAGTGCGAGTTCGAGCTGCCCGTCAAGCGCTTCTCCTCGCGTGGACGTGCGTGATCTCGACCGCGCGATCAGCGGCGAACGGCCCAGATCGTCCAATCGGGAGTACACGTAATTAGACGCCCAGTTTCACGCCTGATCTCACGCGTGGGTGTGCGAAGCTGAAGCAGTCGAGGAGCGATCTGAGTGGTTCGATCTCGCGATCGGACAATTGAGACAGCTTGGATGTTGTTACGAACGCGGCTTCAAAACGTCTTTTAAGACGTCTGGGAGGTGGCCCAGATGTCTGACCAGACGTCTGGAACCCCTTCCAGACGTCTAGGATTTAATTTCTGCGGCACGGTGGATTTCGTTTGCGCGCCTACGCGCACAGACCTGCAGATGCCCCTCTTTTTCCCTCTCCTCCTGTGGGCGCTGGCTGCACCCCTCTCTCTCGCTCTCTCTTCCCGCGCGGCTTTAAAAGGGCCTTCACCCTCTCCCTCACTCTCATCTCCTCCGCTCCATTCTTCTTCTTCTTCCAGCCAGTGCGAGAGTGAGCGAGCGGCGGCAGCGGCAACCGCGGCGGGTGTGCGGGAGGAGGTGTTGCGCGAGGGAGGAGACGCTCGCCTATGAGGGCTCGAGCTTGCCGAAGCAGCTGGAGCCGGCCGGCGGGGGAGCCGCGGGCGTGGAGCGTCGCTGGAAGGCTGCTGCAGCTCGAGCAGCAGGCGGACGAGGCGCTGCGCGGTCGTGCGTCGCGGGCGGAGAGCGAGTCAAACTCTGATTCTGGAAATTGTTCCAGAATCAGACGTCTGGGCTTCCAACCAGAGGACAGTGAAGACGTCTGGAGGACTGTCCAGACGTCTGGCAAGTAAGTTATTTTCATCCTTCGTCCTTTTCTACGACCGTTGTCCTGAGCACGAGGAGTGGGTACGTGCAGGTTCTGAGATTCGCATCCAACGCGAATCAGACGTCTGGCAGCAGTGCCAGATGACGGGAAGGACTTCCAGACGTCCGGGGTGACCATCGGACGTCTGGGAACTAGGCCAGACGCCCCCGCAGGCTTCTGGACGTCTGAGAGACTACACATAGCGAAGGTATCCTCTGAACTACTTTTTAAAACGTCTGGAAGAGGTTCCAGACGTCTGATTTTGGACTGTTTTGTCATTTTCGACCCGTTTAGGGCCCGTTCGGAGTCCGTTTTCCACGTTTCGAGTTGCGTTCTTTTCAGGATAAAATTCTCTACCCGTTTACAGTAATTATATACTGTTATGAGAAACTCCTTGTGTTTGATCCTTGTGTTAGGACCCCGTTCCATTGCAGTCTCGGGGGTTGCGGAGGCGCGCGGGATTTCTGACCACGCCCCCAGTACTTCCGCTGTAGCTGGTAGAGTGGCTTTAGAAATTATTAACATAATTTGTTACAATTATGGAACAATTAATAGAACCTAGGGCATTGCATGAATCCTAGGAATGAGAAACCAGATTGAATGATAGATCCTAGGGTATTGCATGAATCCTAGGGCTGGAAAACTAGATTGAATGATAGATCCTAGGGTACGGCATGAATCCTAGGACTGAAAAACTAGAGAAATGAATATACATATTGCAGTCTTGGAAAATGTGGAAAGGAAATAATAGCTGCCTGTTATGAATAAATGAACATGATTGAGAATATGGGTTGTATGAACGTGAAACTGGAAAGGTGAAACCTGAATGTGCTGAGTTAAAAGAGCTGGAACCCTACGGGGAATTAGGAGTAGAACTCCTGGAAAGAGAATGAAATGGAACTGAGAAAGAAAGATGTGGAGGTACGTTGTCTCTTGGGTACGTAGAGCCAGGGGAAGCACCTGTTACCTGCTTAGTGCAGAGCGGAGCCAGCCACCCCAGGGACTCGGGGTTAGATCTGGCCGCTTTGTACCGACTTGTTGGCCCTCGTGTACACAGTACCGAGGAGAGCTACTAGTGTAGAGCGAGTACTAGCTACCCCACGGGCCCCAGGGTTCTGCTAGCTCACCTACATCGACTTGTTAGGCCCACTGGGCAAACCAGGGTAGACAGGCGAGGGTGAGCGGACTGTGGAGGGGCAAGGCTCCTGTTTGGTTACTGTGGAGGGGTTGGACCCCTGTTACTGAGAGGGCTCTGCCCTATACTGGTTCTGTGCTGTGCTTTGGGCGCACCCGTTAACGGAAACGACTGACCGCGTGCCAGTGCGGGTTAGCTACCCGTGCGTTTACCGCGCGTGCCGTAGTCACCGTTACGTCTGTCAGTGACCTTGGGGTGGTTGACTGAGAGTAGGATCATCACAGGGGACTCTCCCGGCCATGAGAGTACCACGTGTTGCTTCTACTGTTCGGAAAAGACTGCAATCAAGATCGTTCCCACGAGGAACATTCGAGATCAAGTGAAGGATCTGAGAAATAGATAAATTATGAAACAATAGAAGGACGTAAATAAAGGAAGAAAGAAAATAAAACAGCTACTGTACACTTTATTGCTTCTTTAGTTTAGCTGCCACTCTACTCAGCGTTTCGCTGACGTGTTACACTTGTTACTTTTCTGGACCAGGTGTTGAGCAGCCAGGGTCAGCGGCTGCAGAGGACACTGGGCCGAGTAGGGTCTAGTAGAGTTACCACTGTTCTTGTGTGCTCTTTTTGTTCCACTGTAGTGAGTAGTTTTTGTTACTCTCTGTACTTTTCTTTACTCGCAATTCTTTTTATGTTATAAATGTTGTTCTACTGTTGTGGTGGTACATCCTGTAGTAGTTCTTTTTCTTACTGCTGTATTTTGTTACTGCTAGTTATATTTCATGTTGAATGTGGTTTATTTTACTGCTCTTTTGGTTACTTCCTCGTTGGACGACTCGGTCTTGGAATTAGTCGAGTCGGTCCGGTTCTCGTGTCTCGTAGGGACTCAGGAATCGGATCGTTACAAGATGGTATCAGAGCCAGGTTGTCCCGAGAAGTGAATCAACTGACTGGAAAATAACCAATTCACATGTCTATAACTAGAGTAGCCACCACAACATATCTTTTGACATGAGCTCTTAGACGTTTCCGTTAGGCATTGTTCCATATTGACGTGTTCCGTTTTGTTTCGCGTCTCCTTGCAGGAGATGCCTCGTCGCGGAACTGGTGAGGCAGGTTGCGGGCGTGGCCGAGGACGAGGTCGGCGAGGTGGGCGTGCCGTTGCCAACACCTCAGTGGACCAACCACTACTCCCGGGCGTCCAGGCCCAGGACCTCGCCCAGCTGATATAGGATATTGTGCGAGAGGAGCTCCTCCCACCGCCCCGAGCACCTCCCCCTGGGGCTACGGAGGGGGAGTCCTCTGTGGGACCACCCGACAGACGCGGCGCTGGACACGGGGGAGGGGATGAGCCGCCGCCGCCCCCACCTTCCTCCGACACTTCTGTGCACGAGGCACCTTTGCCTGGAGGTGCACCAGCATCCCCATTGCAGCGCCACTCCGAGCTCTTCGGGCAGTTCCGGAAGCTGAAGCCCCCCTCCTTCAAGGGGGATGATGACCCGACCGAGGCAGAGGACTGGCTCGAGCAGCTGGAGAATATTTTCGACACCCTTCGCCCCCCGGTGGAGTGCCGCGTGGCCTTTGCCACGTACCAGCTGGAGAGTGCGGCACACAGGTGGTGGAGGGCGGTCAGGGGACAGGAGAGGGACGAGCCGACCTGGGACCAGTTCGTCGCCTTCTTCTGCGAGCAGTACTTTCCCCAGACGTGGCAGGACCAGAGGAGGCGGGAGTTCCACACTCTCCGCCAAGGTATGATGACCGTGAGCGCGTACCACACGCGTTTCCTGGAGCTATACCGCTTTGCAGCGACAGTGGTAGCCACTGAGGAGGAGCGCCTTTGGAGGTTCACCGAGGGACTCCGGCCTGCGATTTGGGGGTATGTCAAACCCCTGAAGCTGCCTACGTTTTCGAGGGTGGTGGAGGCAGCCATGATCTACGAGGAGACCAACCTGTCCGTGTGAGACACTGACGGCGGGCGGAAGAGGCCCTTTCAGCCAGACTTTTCACAGGGCCGGCGAGAGAGGAGACACGTGGCATCCGCAGGAGAGCCGTCACGTTTTGCAGGGCCATCCATGGCCTTTGGGGGCCCCTGGACAGAGGCCAGTCGCCAGCACCGGACCCTCGCCCAGCCGACAGCAGGGACCCACTGAGGGCGGGAGTCGGGTTCCCCTCTGTTACCAGTGTGGCCAGCTGGGCCACATCAGGAGGGACTGCCCGTCTAAGGCAGGAGGCCAGCAGATACTTCCCACGCAGAGCACTGGAGGGCGTACAGGAGGCCGCGGTTCCCAGGCACGAGGAGGAGGACAGCAATCACGAGGAGGATACCGGCCAGCACCTGCCCGTCCGACGCAGAGTGTGGCTGCTTCGTCCGCACCTAGAGGTGAGGGGCGTATCAACACCCTGACACACAGGGATGCCAGAGCTTCAGGATCGGTGGTGGCAGGTATGGTTTCAGTTTCCGGCAGACTCGCTAACACACTTTTCGATTCCGACGCTACGCACTCGTTTGTCACAGCCAGTTTCACAGTTAGTTGGGCCAGGATTATATGCTGTTAGAGAATCCGTTAGTAATCAGAGGTCCGAGTGGTCAGCTGTTTGTAGCTGAGGAAGTGTACACGGATTGCGAGGTCAGCGTCGGGGGACATAGCCTGTCAGCTGACCTGATTATGATACAAATGGAGGACTTTGGCGTAATTCTGGGGATGGACTGGCTGTTCGCTTACCATGCCTTGGTAGACTGTTTTGAGAGGAAGATTGTCTTCTCCATGCCGGAGTTGCCTTCTTTCGAGTTTCACGGACAGCTAGTGGACGGAGGCTTCAGGTGCATTTCGGCACTTCAGGCGGCAAGACTTTTGAGCCAGGGGTGTGAGGGCTTCCTAGCTTGTGTGGTGGCAGAGCCCAGCCCTGTGGCAGACTTCCAGAGCATCCCGGTGGTCAGAGAGTACCCTGACGTGTTCCCAGACGAGTTACCAGGACTACCGCCTGAGCGTGAGATCGAGTTTGAGATCTCACTAGTACCAGGGACCAGCCCCATCTCCACCACGCCATACAGGATGGCACCGCTTGAGCTACGAGAGCTCAAGTCTCAGTTGCAGGACCTTTTGGAGAAGGGTTTCGTGAGGCCCAGTGCGTCTCCCTGGGGAGCCCCGGTACTGTTTGTGAAGAAGGATGGTACCCTACGCCTTTGTGTGGACTACCGACAGCTGAATACGGTCACCATCAAGAACAGATATCCGCTGCCGAGGATCGACAACTTGTTTGACCAGTTGCGGGGTGCCACGGTGTTCTCCAAGATCAACTTGAGGTCTGGATATCACCAGTTCAGGATCAGGGAGACAGATGTCTCCAAGACAGCTTTCCGCACCCGATACGGACACTACGAGTTTTTAGTCATGCCGTTTGGGCTGACCAATGCCCCCGCTGCTTTCATGGACCTGATGAACCGGGTGTTTAGACCGTACTTGGACCAGTTCGTGGTGGTATTCATTGATGACGTACTCATCTATTCTCGAGATCGGACGCAGCACGGACAGTACTTGCGGATGGTTCTGGACACTCTGAGACGGCGTAGGCTGTACGCCAAATACAGCAAGTACGAGTTCTGGTTGAGGGAGGTGACCTTCTTAGGTCATGTGATCTCTGGAGACAGCTTGGCAGTGGACCCAGCCAAGGTTGATGCAGTGCTCAGGTGGGAGAGACCGCGTTCAGTCACTGAGATTCGCAGTTTCCTGGGACTGGCAGGCTACTACAGACGATTCATCAGGGGTTTTTCACAGATCGCACGTCCTATGACACAGTTGACCCGGAAGGACGTGCCCTTCACTTGGACGGATGCCTGTGAGGCATGTTTTCAGGAGCTGAAGGAGAGGTTGACCTCGGCTCCCGTGCTCACCATCCCTGACAGTAGTGGCAGGTTCGTTGTGTACACGGACGCCTCCTTGCAGGGGTTAGGAGGTGTGCTCATGCAGAGGGGTCACATTGTCGCTTACGCTTCGCGGCAACTGAAGCACCATGAGCATACCTACCCTACCCACGACCTGGAGTTGGCAGCTGTTGTCTTCGTGCTGAAGACCTGGAGGCACTACTTGTACGGTGAGACCTTCGAGATTTTCACAGATCACAAGAGCCTCAGATACCTTTTTGATCAGAAGGAGCTCAACATGAGACAGAGACGTTGGTTGGAGCTCCTGAAGGACTACGACTGCAGCATTTCCTATCACCCGGGCAAGGCCAATGTGGTGGCTGACACCTTGAGCCGGAAGGCACCCGCACACTTGGCCAGTTTACAGTTATAGAGTTGGAGCCTCATGGAGGAGGCGGGCAGTTGGCGACCCCTGGAGTTATGGAGGCACTGTGGGGCAGTGACTGTGACACGACAGACTAGGCCAGAGCTGATAGACCGCATCATCACAGGACAGATGGCCGATCCGTACTTGCAGTCCTTGTGCGACAGAGTACTGTCAGGAGACCCAGGGGACTTCTCTTTCACATACCAGGTGCTACGCCTGAGGGGACGGTTGTGCGTTCCCAAGGACGAGGAGCTGTTGAGAGAGCTCCTGACTGAGGCATACGGGTCCAGATTCACCATACATCCCGGAAACACGAAGATGTACCACGACTTGAGACGCGAGTTTTGGTGGAGGGGGATGAAACAGGATGTGGGTGAATTCATGCAGCAGTGCTTAGTGTGTCAGCAGGTGAAAACCGAGCATCAGAGGCCTGCAGGGCCACTACAGCCGCTTCCAGTGCCAGAGTGGAAGTGGGAGAGCATCACCATGGACTTAGTGGTGGGTTTACCTGTTACTCAGCGAGGACACGACGCAGTCTGGGTAATTGTGGATAGACTGACGAAGACGGCACGATTCTTGCCGATCTGAGTCACTTTGGGACCAGCACAGTTGGCAGGGAGGTATATCCGCGACGTGGTACGACTACACGGAGTTCCGCGGGAAATCGTATCTGACCAGGATACCCGCTTTACGTCCCAGTTTTGGGCTGAGTTTCAGCAGGCCCTGGGGACGCGGTTGAGGTTTAGTACAGCTTACCACCCCCAAACAGACGGACAGTCTGAGCGCACGATACAGACACTTGAGGACCTTTTGCGTGCCTGTGTACTGGACTGGAGGGGCTCTTGGGAGGAGCACCTGCCCCTGGCAGAGTTTGCATACAACAACAGCTATCACTCGAGCATCGGCATGGCTCCCTACGAGGCTCTATACGGACGGAGGTGTACGGCACCCTTGAGTTGGGTTGAGGTGGGGACCAAGTGGGAGGTTGGCCCCAGGTTGATCCGGTAGAGTCAGGAGGTAGTCGAGCAGATTCACAGGCGACTCCGCACTGTCAGGAGCAGACAGAAGAGCTACGCGGATCGGAGACGCAGAGAGGTGCAGTTCGAGGTTGAGGACCACGTCTTTCTTCGTGTTTCGCCCATGAAGGGCCTACAGCTGTTTGGGGTGAGAGGGAAGCTCGCGCCGAGGTTCGTGGGGCCCTTTGAGGTCCTGGAGCGGGTTGGACCCATTGCTTACAGACTTGCCCTCCCTCCACAGCTTTCTGGTGTACATGACGTGTTCCACGTGTCCAACCTCAGGAAGTACGTAGCCGATCCCAGTCACGTACTGAGTCACGAGAGCGTCGAGGTGGGCAACGACCTAACTTACCCCGAGCGGCTAGTGCAGATTCTTGACCGAGCCGTCCACAGCTTGAGACGAAAGCAAGTACCCTTGGTGAAGGTTTTGTGGAGGAGCCAGCGGTACAAGGAGGCTACCTGGGAGCCTGAGGCGGCAATGCGGGAGCGGTACCCGGAGCTCTTCGCGGGTACGTCTTTTCGGACCGGTTTCGGTCCTCTTTGAGTTTGTTATGTTTATATATGACATTTTTCCCGCACCCTAGTTAGTGCAAGTTTCGAGGACGAATCTTCCTTTGAGTTTGTTATATTGTTACGAACGCAGCTTCAAAACATCTTTTAAGACGTCTGGGAGGTGGCCCAGACGTCTAACCAGACGTCTGGGATTTAATTTCTGCGGCACGGTTGATTTCGTCTGCGCGCCTGCGCACGCAGACCTGCAGATGCCCCTCTTTTTCCCTCTCCTCCTGCGGGCGCAGGCCGCGCCCCTGTCTCTCGCTCTCTCTCCCCGCGCAGCTTTAAAAGGGCCCTCGCCCTCTCCCTCACTCTCATCTCCTCCGCTCCCTTCTTCTTCTTCCAGCCAGTGAGAGAGTGAGCGAGCGGCGGCTGCTGCTGCGGGTGTGCGGGAGGAGGCGTTGCGCGAGGGAGGAGACGCTAGGCCGTGAGGGCTCGAGCTTGCCGGGGCAGCTGGAGCCGGTCGGCGGGGGAGCCGTGGGCGTGGAGCGTCGCTGGAGGGCTGCTGCATCTCGAGCAGTAGGCGGACGAGGCGCGGCGCGACCGTGCGTCGAGGGCGGAGAGCGAGTCGAGCTTTGATTCTACCCATTTACAGTAATTATATACTGTTCTGAGAAACTCCTTGTGTTTGATCCTTATGTTAGGACCCCGTTCCATTGCAGTCTCGGGGGTTGCGGAGGCACGCGGGATTTCCGACCACGCCCCCAGTACTTCCGCTGTAGCTGGTAGAGTGGCTTTAGAAATTATTAACATAATTTGTTACAATTATGGAAAAGTAATAGAACCTAGGGCATTGCATGAATCCTAGAAATGAGAAACCAGATTGAATGATAGATCTTAGGGTATTGCATGAATCCTAGGGCTGGAAAACTAGATTGAATGATAGATCTTAGGGTATTGCATGAATCCTAGGGCTGGAAAACTAGATTGAATGATAAATCCTAGGGTACGGCATGAATCCTAGGACTAAAAAACTTGAGAAATGAATATACATATTGCAGTCTTGAAAAATGTGGAAAGGAAATAATAGCTGCCTGTAAATTGATTTAACAGCTGCCTGTTATGAATAAATGAACATGATTGTGAATATAGGTTGTATGAACGTGAAACTGGAAAGGTGAAACCTAAATGTGCTGAGTTAAAAGAGCTGGAACCCTACGGGGAATTAGGAGTAGAACTCCTGTAAAGAGAATGAAATGGAACTGAGAAAGAAAGATGTGGAGGTGCATTGTCTCTTGGGTACGTAGTGCCAGGGGAAGCACCTGTTACCTGCTTAGTGCAGAGCGGAGCCAACCACCCCAGGGACCCGGGGTTAGGTCTGGCCACTTTGTACCGACTTGTTGGCCCTCGTGTACACAGTACCGAGGAGAGCTACTAGTGTAGAGCGAGTACTAGCTACCCCACAGGTCCCGGGGTTCTGCTAGCTCACCTACACCGACTTGTTAGGCCCACTGGGCAAACCAGGGTAGACAGGCGAGGGTGCGCAGACTGTGGAGGGGCAAGGCTCCTGTTTGGTTACTGTGGAGGGGTTGGACCCCTGTTACTGAGAGGGCTCTACCCTATACTGGTTCCGTGCTGTGCTTTGGGCGCACCCGTTAACGGAAACGACTGACCGCGTGCCAGTGCGGGTTAGCTACTCATGCGTTTACCGCGCATGCCGTAGTCACCGTTACGTCTGTCAGTGACCTTGGGGTGGTTGACTGAGAATAGGATCACCACGGGGGACTCTCCCGGCCAGGAGAGCACCACGTGTTACTTCTACTGTTCGGAAAAGACTGCAATCAAGATCGTTCCCACGAGGAAAATTCGAGATCAAGTGAAGGATCTGAGAAATAGATAAATTGTGAAACAATAGAAGGACGTAAATAAAGGAAGAAAGAAAATAAAACAGCTACTGTACACTTTACTGCTTCTTTAGTTTAGCAGCCACTCTACTCAGCGTTTCACTGACGTGTTACACTCGTTACTTTTCAGGACCAGGTGTTGAGCAGCCAGGGTCAGCGGCTGCAGAGGACGCTGGGCCGAGTAGGGTCCAGTAGAGTTACCATTGTTCTTTTGTGCCCTTTTTGTTCCACTGTAGTGAGTAGTTTTTGTTACTCTCTGTACTTTTCTTTACTCGCAGTTCTTGTTATGTTATAAATGTTGTTCTACTGTTGTGGTGATACATGCTGTAGTAGTTCTTTTTCTTACTGCTGTATTTTGTTACTACTAGTTATATTTCATGTTGAATGTGGTTTATTTTACTGCTCTTTTGGTTACTTCCTCGTTGGACGACTGGGTCTTGGAATTAGTCGAGTCGGTCCGGTTCTCGTGTCTCGTAGGGACTCGGGAATCGGGTCGTTACAGATGTGTGCGTGCATTAGGCATGTGGGAGAGGAGGAGACAGTAGGCGCGTGCGAAGCTGCAGCGACGTGGGGTCTTTAGTGACGCTTAAATCCATCACTAAAGATCCTCTCATTTAATGTTTTGAATATGTAATGACCAAATTGCCCCCAATCCTTGCAACTATAAAAGGAGACCCCTATCCTACGAAATTCCCATCCCTTCTTTCACCTCTCTCCCTCTCCAAAGCTCTAAGAAGCTTGTCTCAAACCGGGATGCTCATTTAGAGCCAAATCCAAAGTTTTTTCACCCCCGTTCTGGAAGTGGATCCCGCGACGACGACGTCTGTCTCGTTCCCGCTTCTTCCTGCTTCATCCTCCTTCCTGCCCTATCCTCCATTTTCCAGGCGTTGCTCCGTCCGGTTCGTCCTCCAAGCAATCGTCGAAGAGGATAATATCTCTCTCCCTTCTTTTTATCGCTTTCTAGAATAGAATTTTCCTCTTTCTATCTATAATCGTTTCCTGCTTTCTAGTTGTAATAATTTCCTACTTTCTAGCTATAAAAACATTATTCATAAATTAAGTGATTGTTCTCTCTCTCTCCCTTAGCGTTAATATCAGTTCCATTGTGATTATCTCGCTTTTAAACAAAAATACCAAAAAAAATATAATCGCAGATTTTAGATCAACGTAGCCTCCCTTTGTTCGACCCGGAATTTCTTTACGAATTTTAGTTAAATTTTATCTATTGACGGATTACTTCGCAAATCAAACTACAACGATGGATTTTCAAATCGAACTCCAATCGCGTAGTTTTCCGCATCCAATGCTATCACATCTACCATTATCCATCACATCTACCTCTCACCAATCATATCTACCCTCACTAACTCACTCTCACCCATCACACCCACCTATTACATCTATTCTACTAACCCACTCCTAATACAAATAAAAATAAAAATCAATAATAATATATCAACTCAACTATTACATCCACATTCACTAACCCTTCTTTTACCCATCCACTTATCCTTCATTAACGCTTCCTAAACTTTACGTAGTCTTAAACTTTAAACCTCTACCAAATGTGTCCTAAAGCACCTCCTTCCCCTTCCCACATCTATCCTTTCTTCTTGTACCCCTAAATTAGCTCCTCTCATATCTCATGTGTATTGTTCCTTCTACCTCTACGCTCAACTAGAAGGAGCCTCCAAAGAGATGGGAGAAGGGCCCGCAAGAGAGTTGACACTACATAGCTCGTTGGTAAAAAACAAATGCCGGCGATCAAGTGGCTTAGTGGACGGGATTACGACTCCTTGGGAAAGGAAAGCCTATATTTGGCGACCCAATTTTGTGACCACTATTATTATGGGCCAGGTTTAAGGCAAAGACAAAGGACCATTTAGTATTCAACTTGGCTAGACGAATAGCCAATCCTTAAATGGACCATGTTTTGTCCCACAAGCCTAGGTCACCTTTCAGTCCATTTACAAACTCAAGTAGACGATATCCATTCATGCATATTAACTGTATGTGTTTTTATACGTATAAACTACAACTCCTGATAGTAGTTTACGACGAGAACAACTTCACTGCAATACTTTTCTTGATGTGACAAAGGTAATTACCAAAAAAAAAGGGATTGCTAATTTCAGGCCTCATATTGGAACATGCGGGTCTATGATGCAGCGAAGACCCCAAAGAAATGCTTTAAAAGAATTTTTCCAGATGCATTGTAAAATTTCAAAGCATGTTACCTTTGGACTTTTGTGTTTGGATGTGCCCTTTACTGGATCAGCCGTCCTGTGAAAAGCCAACCATTTGTAGTGATTGATGGAGTTCAACAGTGAGTTTGAAATCCATTTGGGGCTATTCTTAGGAATTGAGTAGATTCCAATTTGTGACTCCAATGGATTCTATATTATTACTAGTCCTCCTTTCCCGCTCCTCTCACCAGTGGATTTGACCCTTAATAATTTCCATCCACTTATCCCAACAGCATCATGCGCCTTTCTAATGGCCCAACAATCTGCTACTTGATATTCTCTACCACCATTCTCATGACTCAACGATCTATTGCCTAACATCCTTCATGGACACCAACCCCTACCATTATCAAGCATCATCTTTCATTATAGTATGACATCCTTAATCAAAATTGACCACCACTTCCTCATCAGGGCATGCATATGATGGAATAGGCGAAGACCCCTTGATTTCGATGGGAAAGATTTAGGTTTGAGACTCTTATCCCTATATTATCCAATAGTTAATGGATGGGATGCCAAGTTCTCTCCAATTTAATTACATTGTTCTCACCATCACCAAGCAGTGGTAGACCCAGGAGTTCCAGGTCATTAAAACAATTGACTGCCACGATCATCAACAATGAGCATCCTTGTTATTCTCACCACTTCATCATGCACTGTTGTTGATGGTGTTAGAAACCTCCATGGTCCCAAATTTAATTGCCATAATCTCCCTTGCAACCATATCTTATGACAACGATAATCGTTCTCGCCTTGTCAATGATCCAATGCACCACCATTCTAACCTGCCATTCACATTGCCCTTCGTCACTTCGCCTTCACCTCTACTTCGTTAACAAATTGACATGCCTTTCTCAGTGCTCCACCTTGCATGGTTGCTAGCAAAGACAGAGATACTCGATGAGTCTATATCATTGGGTGGTGTTTGGTAAGGAGAGTAAGTTTATGAAGTAAATAGAAGAATAAGAAAGGAGTGAAATATAATATTCGAATAAGTAGATTTTGACGTTTAAGAATCAAAGTAGGTTAAATTTATTTTAAAGAAGGGGTGGCATTAGATTGCGTTGAGTTAAATTCAATTTAACTCGATGCAAATGGATAACGAATTAATTGGTTAATAAACATAGATTAAATAACTTAACTCATCTACCAAACATGGCCCAAGTGACTTTTCCAAGGAGCGATGATGGATTCCATAAATTCCACACACAAGTGGAGGGGATACTCATGTCTTTTACTTTAAAACCTTTTTGGAGATTTTGTGCTTGACCCCAACGAGCCCACAAAGAGCATTAAAATGGGAGACTCGATAATTCATGAAGAATCCCAAGATTGTTAAGCTTGTTGAACACTTCCACATAGGATGATAATTAAAAGGTGTCAGATAAAAAAGGAATATTCAAGTGCAAAAGTGCACAAAAAAATATATGAACTCTATTAAAAAGATAGGAGGTTTTTGATGGAGATCCTCCAATAGGCTTTCTCTAATGGGGGCTATTATATGTCCATAAGGGTGGATTGTGGGGGGTTTTTTATACGAATATTTGCCTGACGAACACCTCTCTTTTTAAGGTATATTTTATGTACTTGCATTCAACTTCCAATGGGGGTCCGCCCCAGTTGAACGCTCAATGGGCTTTCTCTAACAGGATATAGGGAGTATTTTCAATTTTTTTTTGGGCATATATCTTACTCCAAACGTCAAGTTCCTCAATCTCCCATTAATGTCCTTGGGTAGGGCCAATACCTGAAAATACCAATAAACATGTTCATCCTTACATTGGTTTCTTCCCAGTGTCTCCCTATAAGGTAATGACGAATAGATGGAGTCCATATACCCTCTAAGGGTAACCGGTGGATTTGCAAGATACTTAAAATTTTCAAAAATAGGTTTCTCAATTCCACTTTGGATGCCAATCTGAACGTCCTCTTTATCCCTCAATAAAAATAAATGTGATTTTAACAACTGTACCCAGTACTGAACTGGGCCAATTGTTGTTGCCGTTGAGTGGGAGGAGGGTTCGAATCAAAGGAGGCATGACAATTTCTGGTCCTCGATGATAAGATACAATGTATAATTAATTTGGTTCTCACGATTCTTCCTAATGTTTAGTTTACTTGAAAAATTAACATCTCAAAAAGAGGATTAATTTTTGCTTACTTAACTTATTTAGTTTCCTATTTACTAATATAGATTTAACTACTTTAATATAAATTTATCTAATATCAATTTCAACTGACATTAATGAAGTTTGTATCAAAATTATACACCATTTATGTATCTGATATCCTTCATATTTTATATATCTAACATTACTATCGAATAAATGTCATAAAAGTTAAAATTATAATTTAACATCAATTCAAATATATAATAAACTGATGTTAATATCACTATATAAATAAAGATAATTATAGATTAATATTAATTTTATATTTTTTAACGTTACTTTGTTAATCATATAAGTAAATTAACCCTAAAATTTTCATAATATGCCCCTAAAAGGTATTATGCGAATAAAATGGGATCAAGTCCTCCGGATCCAAGCTCGAGCAACCTGACAAAGCTCAACATTGCTCCTACATGTAAGGCAATCCAGCAGTCTCTGGCACCACATGTGACGCCCTTGTGACAAATAAGGTGCATCTTTGGTCTCCATGATGAACCGTTATAAGTGTTCCATACATAACTATAGGATCCAAAAATATTAAATAAGTTATTTAAGGAAACAGAAAACGGGTGTATTTTCTGTTCCATATCAAATCAAAATATCAAAAAGATATTTTTTAATATATAATATCATTTCAATTAGTATATTTTAATTTTTTATTGATAGAAATTATTTTTAATAGATAAAAAATAATTTTTAAATAAAAAATTATTTTATATAGGTGAAAAATCTTATTTAAAAAATTATTTTTTATAAGTAAGAAAATATATTGCTATATTTTTATTTTTACTTGATATATTTTATTTTTTAATCTATAACTGATGTATTAATTTTTATTTTAAATCAGCTAATCCTGATCACACGTTACGAAATACAGTGCAACGTGGATTAAATAGCCCCTGTGTAAGATCCTTCGTATCCAAGATGGATGTGTACATCCTTGCCTTCCAGTGAGGTATATATCTCCGCAATTCAAAGTAGCATAGATCCAAGGGCGAAGAAGATGAGTGATCACGATCATCCGCATGCAATGGAACGATATATGTACAAATTTCTCGATTAAATCATCGAATATTAATTAAAAAAGGACGTCGCTACCCACTTTATCGAAAACCTCACACGGCAAGAGTCTGGAAGGCACGCACACTATGCAAAAGCAAGCCCCCAATCCCATGTGAGCTGAGAGTGTTTTGTCCAAAGTAACCCTACGCCAAATGCCTTTCTACCCCGCTCGTGTTAATAAAGGAATGACAATGGAGCCTCTCATGCATCGCAAACCACCAGAGCAGTAGAGAGCGTCGAGTGGTGGTGAGGCTCAAATGGTGAAGGCCTCCTTTCTCCTCCTCCTCCTCCTCCTCCTCCCGTCGTTATCGGTCTCTTTCCTCTTTCCCCACCTCTGTGCTGCCACCGTTTCTTCTGCCTCCGACTACCTTCCGTCGCCACCACCTATCCAACACCACCACACTACGCCACTTCCACCTTCACCACCACCACCTCCTCCTCCTTACCACCACCATCGCCACCGCAACACTCCACCACCACATTCTCATCACCACAAACACCACTCACCACCACCACCACTAACTTACAAGGCTCCACCACCACCTTCTGGTCGACTCAAACACCACCCACCACCACCACCACCAAGTTACAAGGCTCCACCACCACCTTCTGGTCCCCACAAACACCACTCGCCGCCGCCACCGAGTTACAAGGCTCCACCACCACCTTCTGGTCCCCACAAACACCACCCACCACCACCACCACCACCACCAACTCCACCACCAGCTTCTGGTCGCCACAAACACCACTTGCCACCACCACCGAGTTACAAGGCTCCACCACCACGACCAAAGTACAAGGCTCCACCACCACCTTCTCGTCCCCACAGACACCACCCACCACCACCACCAACTTACAAGGCTCCACCACCACCTTCTGGTCCCCACAAACACCACCCACCACCACCAACTCCACCACCAGCTTCTGGTCGCCACAAACACCACTTGCCACCACCACCGAGTTACAAGGCACCACCACCCCGACCAAGTTGAAAGGATCCACCACCGCCTTCCCGTCACCACAAATACCACTCACCACCACCAACAACTTACAAGGCTCCACCACCACCTTCTGGTCCCCACAAACTCCACTCGCCACCACAACCAACTTACAAGGCTCCACCAGTACCACCTTCTTGTCCCCACAAACACAACTCACCACCACCACCGCCAGCTTTCGAGACACCGTCCCCATCTCCGCCTCCCGTTTATGTGCCGCCCGCCTTCTCCCCCGCCAAAAACGAAGTCATGTCGATGGTGGCGCCGGCGTCACCATGGGATTCCAAGACACCGCCGCAGCCACCAATAGTCGCCACCTCCACCACCGTACTACATATAGTTGAGATTAATAATTAATTTTGTCCTTTTAATGCATGTTATACGTTGGGTGCTGCGTGGTAATTTCGCGTTCATTACAAGTGACTATATATATATATATATATATATATATGAGTGTGTGTTGCCCTCTCCTATTGTTTTTACGTGCATTAATTATAGCATATATGGAGTGGTTGATGTTCTGTAACCAAAAGTGCGTGTTCTGCATTTCTCAAGCGCATGGATATTCGAACCTTCGACGTTTTGTTCGGTAAGGAAAATAAATTTATAGGATAAATAAAAAATAAAATAAAAATAAAATAAATAAGTTAATCTATTTAGATATTTTGATGTGTTAAAGTTACAACGAAAGTAAAATAATTTTACATCTTATTAAATTTATTTAATTTATCATAAATTTTAGATATATTACGTGACATATCAAATAATTGACACGTCAAATAAACAATACCTAAGTATATGTGTGCTAGTGGTCCATGTTGATCAAAGTGCAAAAATGAGAGTTTCTGTTTCAATGCATTAATTATATAAATTGATGGTATTAATGTATGATTCTTGACTTTTGCCATGAGAAATCTACTTTGAAGCTCTATCGTTGCACTCCCTTAGGAGATTGATGTGTGGTGAACGATCAATTTTGGGTCCAAAAAATTTTTTTAAGTCTTCTTTTATCAGAACATTGATTGGAACATTAACGCTTAAGAGTTAGTTTGGGAATCAAATGTACATACCTTCAACAATGTTGTTTAATTTGATTTGAAATGAAGATTACATTAACCTAGCTAAGGAAGAGGTTCACAGCTTAGCTTGACTTCTTTAGAAGGTTATCCAACCCACAAAAAGATTTCTTTCCTTCATGTCCACCTACTCAACCTACTAAACTATATGCTAAACATGTCGCAATAACAATATATTGCAAGTTAATTGATGTTTCCAATGGTTACAAGATGACCTTGTAGGCATGGATTGAGAATTACTATTTGACAACTTCGACTTAAGTATTCTGTGCAGTCGCTTTGAGTTTACTTAGCTTATATTCAATAAGTTGATAATGATAATTTTTCTCAAGTAGAGTCAGATTTAGACTCAAGTTATTATAAATGATATCACAGTCAAATTCTCTCTCACATTAAAAATTCTTAAAAATTAGTATGATATAAAGAATTGAGAATTTTTACTTCACAACTTAGAACCTAAAAATTTTAGGTATTTACTTTTTGTTTACTTTGCCTAAATCTAACGATAATTTTTCTCGATTAGACTTAAATTTAGATTCGAATATATTATTACACTTCCCTCATCTCTAGCCTCCCCCAAATACTATTTTACCTTTATAATACTAAAATACAATAAAAACCCATTATCTCCTAATTAATTAAGCTCTTCTTCCTGTGAAAATTATTGTGGACTCTTTTCTCTATGTTTTTTGTGATAATCTACAAGTACCTTTTTTTTTGTTAAGTATTGCGTTGGATTTTTTTTGTTAAAGATACATACAATTATTTAACAATATCTAATTTTGTTAATATTAATCACTCATTTTATTCATGTTGATCAATATTTTTTTCTCTTTTTAGAGAGGTGTTGACCTTTTATAAAATAAAAAATAGATACTCAAAAATCAAGAGACAACTCATATGATATGTGATTTATCAATGTGATCATGACTATTAAATGATTAAATTTTGATATTCACTATTGGAATAACTATAATAAGGTATTTGTTTTAAATTAATTTTTAAGAGTTAGTTTCCAGTAAAATACTATAACTATCTACATGCTTTCACTCTATTATGTGCACCCTCTTGAATTTCTTTTGCAACTCTCCCTATTTATAGGTTATCTTCTATGCAATGTTAAAGCAAAACATGCAGTCAACTCACAAGAATGAACTCTTTCCTCAACCAAGCTTTATTTATGAAATCTATGGGAAAAAATCTCTCAATTTATGCATTTATGTAATTGCAATGTATACATAAAATTTACATTATATGATAACGATACTTTGTGCTTTCTATGTAACAAATAACATGGAAGGCTTTATATTTAGTTTATAAAAAAACAAGGTTTGCTTAAAACCTACCCTTTTAGGTAGGCGTACATAACTAAGATAAATCTACACTCTAATGTAAATCCAATCCAATTATAGATTAGATTTGAATTATATTTTCATCCAATGGTGGAGCCAAAGAAAGTCGATGAGGGTGGGCACAAGAACTGAATACCAGAACATTTTCCTTCATTGATAGAATAACAAATTGTTTGCCAAGAAAAGAATCCGTGCTCTTCTCTTACTATAATGTTAGTGAGGATTGAGTTAATGAAAGCAAATATGCAACCACTCTTGCCAATAGAGAGTCTCTCCAAGAGCTTGACAGGAAGCTCAATCAATCTATTTCCTATTATTATGTTGATATAATTCTTGGTAGTAAACCGTTACTCTTTGCTTGGGCTTTTGTTCATCCTTGACCTTGTAGTATACTTTTCAAGACGTTAAGTTATATATCCATGATTGAAAATCCAAAGATAATATGCCTATAATTTTTATTTCTTCATTCTGCAATTGATTTGCTATCTACATGTGAGTCTAAATCCAATAGTTCCCCACTTGATGCATGGAGGAAAACTAAACCAAATTTTTACCATAGAGAGAAGATTGATATACAAACTAGTAGATGTCAAGATGCGTAAACATTGGGCAAAGTTTCAATTTAATTCGGTATCTTAACACCTTATTTCAAAATCATTTTTAAGACAATAGTTAAAGAGCACTTTTGTGTTGCATTAATTGATATTAGTCCTAGTGAAGATATTCTTAAAGCCAAAGTCACCAAATGTTTCACAACTTCAAAAAGAAAAAGTCACTAAATACTTTTACAATTTTAGTGGAAGAAATAGAAATCTTAATTAGCCATCTCGCAAGTTATCCAACTAGCTTTAAAGGAACTTAACAAAGTTTAAAAAATTGAGATGCTCACAACCTTGTTAGGCGTCGCTACAATCAATAACAATCTTGGACCACAAAAAAATGTTGGCCTTAGATTGCAAAATTTTGCTTGCAAGCAATGCCATTATTTTTCTTAACCATGTTTAGAAGAGAATAATCTAGAAGGCTCTTGACCTTGCAAAATATTGTATCCACTCTAGGACTTGGTGATTTTGCCATTGGCTCAAATCCCTTACGATTTCCAATTCGTTGAGACATGGATGAAATGACATTTCCATAACAAGATTCTTTTTGATGATCAATGGCCAATTACATCGACAGAGCTCAAAGCTTGATTCACCTACTCTCAGATAGTGAACATTACGAGTACATAATGGACGACGAACTCCTACACACAGGTAAGGAACACTAACACCCGCTTATAGATGAACACCTATTCTTGCACGCAGACGTCAACACTCATTCTCGGATGAAAAATACAAACTTAAACTCTTTTGAAACTCCGTACTATCACCTAACATTCACAATTCTAATCATCGGAGCTTTTTCTTTACTTTCCACTGGTTGCATTCGAACCCTCAACCTACTCTTCGAAAGGAATTGATGCTCATCAATCTAAGATGCGGTCTAAAAGCGCACTGGAGGAGGAGGAGGAAAGAAAGCAGCTTGGACCTGCTTTCATCAACCAAACGGAAAGAAGTGCCCTGTCGTCTTGTTTGGAAATTTTTCCTCCCAAAGGTAGATATTGTTGACCGTTCAAGAGAAGTGTGACGTCACAACACGATAACGAGGAGCAATTAGCCTTCAGCAAAGAAGTACTAAACGGAGTGAATTAAACCAAAGGGCTCACGTATACATGCACACATTGGAGAGACAGGACAGGCGAGATTGCGTGAGATGCAATGGTAAGAGTCAAACAAGGAGCCTCCTGCTGCATCGGCGTGGTGTTTTGGAAAGGAAAGTTGATCACAAGTTCCACAAGCCTCGCAGGTTTTGGTGGACAGCCCACATCTCATCATTGTCAGCTGGCGGGCAATGCAAGAAATCCCCGTGGTATCATCATCGTGGTGTGCGTACGGAGAAAAATGTGCAGAGCCCTCTCCTCTGACCAGTCATCAAAGAAGATTGGTACGAAGCAAAACAAGGGAGTGCGTGCTCGGTTTGCAAAAGTTTAGGGCAGCTCTTCTCCTTCACCTTAAACGAAGAGGGTAAAGCAAAATCTCCGTGACACGCTGCAGCCTTCGGCCTTCCCAAGAAGGTGCGCTTCCTTGGCACCACTCTCCAAAAATTCGTTGTGATGTACAAAAATAAAAAACATATTTGATAAGGAAAATAAATTTTCGAAATAAATTGAAAAAATAAATAAATAATAAAATAAATAAGTTAATCTGTTTAAATATCTTACTGAATTAAAATTATTTTACAGATAAGATAAAATAATTTTATTTTAAATTAAACCTACTTAATTCGATGCAACTGGAAAATAGATTAAATGACAGATTAACTAATTAATCCATCGACCAAATACATGACCAGAGCATTTGTTTCCCAACACCGATGTACACATCTTTTTCCAAGTCGTACATCTGTCCCCTCTATTTTTTTCCTTCCGGCAACCTGTATATTGATGGGATCTGTTTGCCGCGCACGCCCCCCCCCCCCCTCCCCCCACCCACCCCGCTTTGATAGGAAGGGCGGGAGGGGGCCACGTAGATTATTTCGTGCATAGGGACTTGTGTTCTCTGTTTTTCAAATGATTATACCTTGTTGATCTGTAATTTGTTGCAGAAGCATTGTCCCATGATCCCGTAGGCAGATGCTGAAATTATCAACTACCAGCGTAGAGAAACAATTCAAGATCATCTAAGAGAGAACGGAAGTATAGAAGAGAGATTTATGCATCGGATGCATTTTTTCGAGGTTGGATCCTCACACTATTGCAGTCGTTAATGTCTCTTTTTTTTTTTGCATGATAAAACTCCATTAATGAGAGAGAAGCCATTACACCGCAACGTAGCTGTGAGGGGTGAAGAATTAGAAGGGGATGAAGAACTCCCCGTGACGGAGGGAAAAATATTCTCAAAAACACGAGGGAAATAAAAAATTAGAACAAAAACGAATGGAAACAAAAAGAGACAAAGCAAAATAGAAACTAAAACAACCGTGTAATACGTTCTCATAGCAGACACTACAACAGCTCCTCACTAACAGCATCACCAAATACATCCTCAACGATCTTCACCGTCCATACTAACGAGTGGGATCCAAAGGAGTCAGTTAATCTCTATTGTGTTAAAGAGTGCAGTATTGAGTGGCTGCTTTCTGAAGTGGGAATGTATCCTACCAGCTGCCCTTTAAACTACGATGGAAGCAGAATCGGCAGCCAATCCATTGCATCTTATCATTCACCATGCTTTCTACTTTAGTGATATCTGACGACATTCTTCTCTTTTAACTTGGACAAGTTTTTTTCTTGCAGGAAAAGAATATCCACATGGGTTTGTTACAGAGACTCAGATGTTAACAGAAGGCTGCAGCCAATCTTTACTTGATGGCTCCATAAAACTTTTGAATCTCTCTTCTTCGCAGATTTGAGGATGCTACGCTCTTTAAGATCCGAAAAGCTCATGGCTCAGTTCACATTGGACGTTCTTTTATGCAGCAAGTTGCTTATTTTACCTCTTAGGAAGCTCAAGCATTACCTATTCCCATTACCCACTTGTCTTCCAGTGATCCCTACCAAGTTGAATTTGGATCTTCACCTGCTGAAATTTGCAAACGGCTGCAACAAATTGGTTCGTTTGCATCTGATGTATATTACAACTCCAGATTCTTGCAAATTAGACCTCATATTACAACAAATTGAGAATTTGACCTGTATAATCACATGTTGGGTGCACACCGTTACCCTCAAATTCAAGAATCCACTGTTTCATATGTAAGATATTCCAAAATCCTCGTCAATCAGCATGATGCAAAGTTCCTACACTTTAATGCTCACAAGTTTAAATAATTTCGAGGAAGCAAATTATATTCCTACACTTTAATGCTTACAAGTTACATAATTTAGGTAAGACCGAGGAAGCAAAATATAGTGACACTCAACAAGGGCCACCAGACACGCATACATCTGCAGGCTTTGGATCCAAGACACTGAAGTTCTCCATACATCTTTCGACATTAAGAATTCATGAAAACAACTTTACACTTAACTCATTCTGAAATCAAGAGGGAAAAACCAAACTGTAAGCCTCATATGTACGGTGATATGGTCACTACATCTATAATATCAGGAGTGAACGAGGGTCATCACTGTTCTCACCGATGTTATCTGTGATTTGATTATGGAGCGTGTAATGGATCATGTTGTACAAACCTCCTTTCTTCCAATGCCAGAGAGATTCTTTGCAACTTGTAGCAACCAGTATCCATTTAGATTTGTTAGTCCAAAGGAGCAAAAGGTCCACCAGTCGAAAAAGCTGATATAAATAATCAAGTTCCTTGACTATAGCAACAAACTTGATCTTGGCTCAGCTGTGTTAACGCTTTAATTGCTTTGAGGTTCTTCTTCACACTGGCCAGACTTGAGCCCTCATTTCCTGCAGATTTTTCACAACAAAGTATAAAAGAATCCATTGTGCTTACCACAAGAAAGATTTTCTGGGGATGAGAAGATGCATAACAAACAAATGCAAGAGATTTTACAAGGCATATTTCCATTTGTTGTAATTTGTAGCAAACTTGTGCTTCAGAGTCAGTTTGACAAATCAATATTTCAAACAACCACCAGATGGATGCTTTAACCGAGGACTACCAACATAATGAATGACACACATCCTTGAAAAACTTTAAGCAATTGACCATTTCAATGTGCTTTTTTTTTCTGAAAGGGGACATTTTAATATGCCTTTAGCAAACACAATGACAACTGAAGGAAGCTTCACTTCACTTGCACCATCCTGAAAAAGATATACTTTCCAGGATTATCCCTTTAAAGAAACAAAAGAAAAGAAAGGAAAGGAAACAAAACTCCCCAGGATTGTAGTTAGTGCTAAAAAATGTGGAATCTCTGCTAATGGAGATGCCTTCGGGTGTTCATGAATGTTAAACTAGCACATACATAACATACCAGCTCTTCCAAGTAATTCATCCACTTGTCCACATGTAAATACATCTAATCTAAATGCCAGAAAAAATCTTCACTGCCACAATTTATCTCACAAGGAAAGTTAAAACTGACAAACAAGGTCCTCATGCACAAAATCTCATTCTTGAGGCAATTTACCCTGCATGATAACAGCAAATAATAGCTTCCTAAGGTTCTTGTTGCGTACCTATTGAGTTGTAATATAGCAGATCTTGCATGCAGATCAACTTATTCCATCTGTATATAGCATACTTGCACTCTCCTTTGAGTCTTAGTAGAGGAAACCCTAACATGTGTAGGTGCTCAAGCAACTTGTGACCGTGGTTTTTTCCCCTTCTATTCTTGTGCAGTCTGCTTGATCTCGTATTTCAACACGGTACCAAATCCAATCTAATATGATATTCTATTGGGGTGGATGCCTTCCACACACGTAGTGCGTGTTGAGGCATCCACTCGTTTTTTTCCACATGGTTGAGAAGCATCAAATCTTGTTAATGCTTTCTCACAAGTGGTTCACCTTGTACCTTGGTCGGCAATGACATCGCTGAGGGTCATGATGGCTCTGGTGAGGGCTACACTTCAACAACGGCCCATCTTAGCTCTAGCAGTGACACATCCCAATTCCAGCGGCAGTTCCAGTGGGTTTGGGAATTGGGATCCCTTAACCACAACCAAACTACTGGCTGCCACCCTGTTTGCAGTGGGTCTTGGTTGCCATTTATTGTAGTGGCTGCGCTCCTACTCTAACAAGTTGCATGTTGCCCATTCAAGACAGAGTAGTGGCTCATATGGCGATAGTGTATCCTCCTTAGATGGCAGCAGGCTTTAGATGGTTGCACTTCACACGAGTGTAGGGATGCAAACAGGTTAGGTTCGGGTTGGATTTGGCTAGTCCCATACCCATATCTATTTACAAAATCCATACCCAGACTCTATCTATTTACTCATCGGGTATAAAAATTCAAACCTATACTCATACTCATTCACCCATCATATACTCATTTATTCGTTTAAAAATTGATCTTACAATTAAATCGTTCCTAAATTTGGGTTAAAGAAGAAACAAAATCTATAACATTACTTATTAATTGTTTAGTTTTAACAAGTCCGATGTAGGGGCTCGAGGAACCCTAATTTTATTAATCCCCACAGAAATTATTACAAAAAGAGATCTTTACGGGGAATACATTAAAAACATAAAATAAAAAATACAAAGAAAGGCAAAATATAAGTACATTTCAATCAAAAGATCCCTACTCCGAAAATTAATGTTTAATGAAAGCCTCAAAAGCACTCTCAATATTCAAAATTATGGAGGGAATCATGTGGGAGATTAGGATTGAGAGAATAAGTGACCTAGGGTGAGACTTATATACCTCGTATAAATGGAGATTTTATTTAGGAACTCAGGTTGGGTAATCGGGTATAAATCCATGCCCATACTTAAACCCAAACCTGGTAGGTTTTATGGATAAAACTCATACCCGAACCCGGTCAAGTTCAAGTTGGGTTATGTTAAGTTTACCGAAACTTGCATCCCTAAACAGGTGCATCATCCTTAGGTGACAACAGCTATTAGCTTGACTACAAGCGTTGTGTCACCAGCCATGCCGAGCATGGAGCCATCTACAGCCTCTTCAACATCTTCATCAAGGACCTCTTCACGTGCCTAGACATCCTAGACGATGATGACCTTAAGTTCCTTGTTGCCCCCACCCCCAAAACACAAATAAATCCTACCCTGTAGAAGCTATGGTGACAAGATGCATACCTTAGGTTGTTGTCTTCCCTTCCTTGTGAAGTGGTACAGATGGTCTCAGTTAAAATGTGCACCTGGTGGAATTCTCTATGCTCAGAAGAGGTACAAGTGATATTTATTTAATCTTATTACTTAGTCCTGGAGTGGCATTTCGTTATTCTTCTAGTATGTAATGGCTAATGATGTGGCAAATGATGACCGGATGGTAAACAACAGTGCAAAAGTTTATATGACAAGACAGACTAAGTTTTTTCTCTAGGTATAGGCTTAGTTCTAGTCAAGTTCAAGTTGCTATGGCCAAATGGATTACAAGTTACAGTTGCTAGTTGCTGAAAAGGGGCCATCCAACTTCAGAACAAAAATTCACCCATCTTGTGCTCCACGTTCCCAATCTTCGACTGAATATACCATCAGCAAGATCACAGAAGAGTTGAACCGACAAGTGATTTTTCATGTCGATAAAGTGTTCTTCAAGACTTGAAGATGGGAAAGTTGATTTGAATTGGCACAAAATAGTATGGTCTATATAAGCTACCGAAAGAAGTGGCATTGGCTCTTCAATTAGCACTTCAGGCACAATCGTTGGTCACCTTAGTTTCACTTCATTGAAGACGTTGTCTGCGAACTTATTTTCTGGGTTAGAGTTACAATTATTACAATATGATACGTGTCAATTGGCAAAACACCATCATGCTAGCTTTCAAGAATATAATAATATAACCACTGGCCTCTTCTCATCGGTGCACTCTGATGTCTAGATTCCAATCAGCATGGCAACAATTGGTGGTTTCAAACATTCTATGGCATTTGATGATTGGTCAAGATGTATGTTTGTATGTTTGAAGAGCAGGAATGAACTCCCAAGAATAGTCGTTCTTTTTAGCAACATTGTGAGAACCTAATTCGATATAAGCATCAAAAGATTTCAATCTGACAATGGAATTACTTAGACTCTAGTTGATTACTGATTTTCAAGACAAAGGTATCATCCATGAAACTTTGTGCAGTTATACACCCCAACAAAATTACGTGGCTGAAACAAAAAATCAACATCTTGAAATCACTCGTGCTCTTCTTCAATGAAATGTTTCTCCAAAGCATTGGATTGATGCACTTCTTACGAGCACATATCTTATGAATGGGATGCCCACTCATGTCCTTCAAGGCAAGACTTCTGTGTTGTTCCCTTAGATGGAGCTTTTTCAGCTTCCCCATGTTTTTGGGTGTGTATGCTTCATACACAAATTAGCTCTAGGAGGAGCAAACTTCATACAAGGGCAGGCATTCATTTGGCATATTCTTCAAGTCAGAAAGGATATAAGTGCATCAATCTTAAAGTTGGCAGAAGATACGTTCAAGATGTTACCTTTTTTGAAAGAGAATCATATTTTGCATCTAAAACTCCTGGAGAGGAACAGTGCCTATGACAAAAATAGGAATCTTAACAGGTGCTTTCACATTCTTGGATGATTGGTCGACTGAATCAAGTCTATTAAAAACCCACTTGGACTAAGCTCAAAGCACCAATCCACTATTACATTAGCTCACAGAAAAGTACTGTGGTTTGTGGTGCCATTACCTAATTTTGAATGCAAAATTAGACACTTCACAATTAAGAACACCACATAGTTGGCTACTTTCTACAATTGCTTATTTCATAGACACATGATAATTATGTTGAGAGATGAATATTTGTTGTTGGATAATTGGATAATGTGGATATCCAATTACATGTTATTTAGTCCTCCAGTGTGTGGTAGCCTATATAAAGGTCCTTGTATCCCTCATTTATCTTTGAGAAGAAATATTACAGGATCATGTCCAAAGGGGCGCTTCTCCCATAGTTTTGTCCACTCCCCTTGTGAGAGCGATTTTCACGCAAACCTAAGTGTTCCACTGCAATACTTTGATTTCGTATTTGATTTATTCGATTATTGTTACATTATATTGTTGGGTTATTTCTCTATTTTATTTTCCTATTGGACTCCTTTTATATTTTCCCTTGCCTCTCTATATATAAGGAGGTGTAAGGCAGGTTTAGTAAAATAAGAATCCTCATTTTTTTTAATGTGATATCAGAGCCAAGTTGAGAGCACCACTAAACAAAAACTCTAACCCTACCTCCAAGCCCCCTCACCGCCGCCAGCCAGCAAGGCCAACAACCAGCATCACCACTAGCCAACAGCCCACGCCGCTACTTCTCTCCACCTCTTCTCACTACCTCTCCTTGTTAGGCGACAGGGGGAGGGGCAGCATTGTTTGCTGCAGGCTCTAGGGAGGTTCTTGGTGTTCGAGTGATGTGATTTTGAAGCCAAGGACCCTTCGAAAGATATGTTGAAGATCTTCTAGTACTATGGTATGAAAAATCATATCTTTGATTCTGTTTGGGGTGTGTATTCTCTTATTTTTTGATGAATCTTTGGGGTGTGTATTCCCCTTATTATGTTGACAAAGTATCGAACCACGTGTATGTAGATTAAGGGGTGTGTATTCCTCAGTTTCCTTTTCTGTTGATTAAAATCAGATGTATCTCCACTGTTATTTTGTGAAGTTGCTATTGCTGCATGTTTATGATGGCCTCATCATCAATATATGAGGTTACTTCAGGCCAAGGTGGAGGGAGTGGTGCATACAAAAATTTATTTTTTGCACTAATTGTTAAGCTGGATGAGACTAATTACCCCTGTTGGTCTCAAGCTTTTTTAGTTACTGTGGAAGGGCATGAGAAACATGTCCTTACAGAAACACCACCAGAGCAAAGGACATGAAAGTATGCCCCTTGGAATAGGGATGACACAATGGTGAGGACCTGGATATTGAATAGTGTGATTCCCTGTATTGGGGATGAAATCATGTACTACAAGTTGGCCAAGTAGATGTGGGATGGTTTGAAGGATGCCTATTCTCATAAGTTAAATTCTACTCAAGTCTTCCATATACATTATGATCTATGTCACCTAAAGCAGAAGACCAGGAGTCTATCCTAGTACTATTCTACGATGAAGAGAATGGGAAAAGTATAATGCTTGCAGGCCCATATGCACATCTACCACATGCAAAGATCACAGGAAGGAATTTGCAGCCCACATGTTTCTAGCAGGTTTAAATGATGATTATGCTGCTGCTCGCTCTCAAATTCTCACTCTATCTAAGCTACCCACTATTAAGAAGATATACAAGAGGCTTAGCTGGCTACATACTCAACCTACTCATGATGTCGTCTCCAACAATACTTCTTCTGCCTATGCAGCTGTGAGTACCTGTAGTGGACAGGGTGGATCCTTCCGTGGAAAAGGTAAGGGACGTGGTGATGGTGCATGCGGCAAGCCCACTTGCACCTACTGTAGGAGGATTAGTCATGTTGAGGCAAGTGATGGAATAAACTTGGAAGGCCTACTGTTGCCAACCAAGTTACTATGACCTCTACCCCTGCAACGGCTATTGAATAAGTTATTCTTGCAAATGTAGAATATGATGCAGTGGTGCAATATCTGGCACAGTTGACACATGATCAAGCCCAGTCTTCTGGCACACTAGCTTTTGCCTCAGCTTCAGGTACGAATACTTCTTGGCTAATAGATTCTGGTGCTTCAAATCATCTTTCTGGGAATTCCCAGTATTTTGGGGATATGCAGAGCATTCCACAGGGCTGTTCAGTTCAGCTAGCAGATAGTAGGCATGCCCCTATTTATGGTAAGGGGGAGGTTTCTGTTTCTCCTGCTTTCCATCTTTCAGATGTGTATTATGTACCTAACACGTCCATGCTGCTGCTTTCGATTAGCAAATTTATAAAGCAACTGATTTACAGTATTATTTTTGATGATGTTGATGTATCTTTCAAAACCACATGACGAGAAGGATAATTGGTGGACATGAAGAGGAGGTGTATACCGACTAGTGCAAAGTCCAGTTACTGCAGCTTGTTAAATGAGTCCTACTAGGAGTGCCTTGGAGTGGCACAAACGTCTAGGCCATCCATCTTTGGACAAAGTACGTCGAATCATCCGACATCTCTCACCCGCTACAAAGATTCAGTGTGATGCCTGTTAGTTGGGGAAGCACCACAAAGCCAATTTTCCTACTTCTCTATAGCCTACTAGTTCTACTTGTTTTGATCTAGTCCATTGTAATGTTTGGGGTCCTAGCTATGTGGCGGATCGATAGGGTCATCGTTATTACTTGCTACTTGTTGATGACTTTTCTTCTCTATCATGGTTAGTTTTTATGCGTAATAAATTAGATGTTGACTCTATTATTCAACATTTTGTGGCATTTGTTAAGACTCAATTTGGTGTGTGTGTTAAAACTATCAGAACAGATAATGCATTCGAATTTTGCACCAAGCAATTAATAGTGTTTTATGGTTCTCTTCAAGGTTTTAAATATCGATATCGATATCGTATCGACAAGTCCAAAAAGAGATAAATCGGGGATATATCGCTGATATCGGTGAATTTTGGGGAAATCACTCAGAAAGGTCTAAAATGTCCCAAAATGTCACAAATTCTATGAAAATTAACATTTTAATAACTAATACATCATGAAGAAATGCCTAGAAGACGAAAATCATAACTTTTAACTGAAACCATAATAGAAATGCACTAGTTGCATATCAACAAAATCATATATTGAAAAGGTGTATAGAACAAGATAATAATTGAAAAATGTTCATAGAATGCTACTCACAAAAAAAATGAAATATAAATAATGTCGGAGTATCAATTGACTACACTAAGTACGGAAGGACAAGCCAATGTCGCCAAATCAATACCAGGTCGAGTTTTGACCTGGTTCAATACCTCTTCTCCGATTATCTTCCTCGATTTGTAGTATTCACAATATGACTCCCACGTCATGTAACTATATCGAGTATTGTATTCATTGATGTATCGTTGATAGTCTCCATCACTGCAATAGAAAAATATTCCAAGACGTGGATATCGACTGTGAGTGTCGTACAAGCTACCCCTACTTCTAATTCTAGATCTACGTTGATTCTGAGTAGGCTCATTTCGATCTCCTCTTGAATCTGTGGATCCAGTAGACCCACCTCGTTTCAGTGTAGAACCTGATGATTCACAAGGCTTACGTTATCTCATCGATGAACTTCGTAGTGGTCGAGAAGGAAGTGGTGCAGCAGAGTGGGAAGGTTGATAAGAAAATTGTTGAGGACCATGAGATGCAAAATACTCAGGGAAAACCCCATAACCATAATTTGCAGGTGCAGGATTACTTTGAGTACTATTACTTTAGTGGTGACCATCATGCTCATACCCATATGAGGAATCATAATACGATGAAGGGCTGGTGTAGTTGGGAAAGTAATTAGATGAACTTTGCGCCTCATCTTGGGGTTGATATTGAGGGTTGGTGTAATGAGATCCGTAGCCACCATAGTAACTTGATGATCTTGGGCCACCTCTAAAGAATGATTCCAACGCCAGATTAAGAGATCCCACTGATGAACTTAAATCATCAATGGACATCATAGAATGGCCTGAGGCATACCCATACCCTGTTGGGCTTGTCCCTCCGTCATAGTCACAAGGTGGACTTGGTACGGGATCTTCATGTATATTTGTATATTTTTGTGTGCATTCATGTTGGGTATCCTCTTTACTAGGACCTTGATGATATCCCTCGTTTTGTCCACCACTACTTGTGGCTCATCAACCATCACTGCATCATCATCAAGGTTTTAAATATCGATATCAATATCGTATCGACAAGTCAAAAAAGGGATATATCAGCGATATATCGCTGATATCGCCAGATATATCGGTATCACCGAGGTTAAGCATATCGATACCATTGATAGTATCTTTTTACCATGATATCGGCGTCGCCGAGGTTGGGCATATCAATACCATTGATAGTATCTTTTTACCATGATATCGTCGCCGAGGTTGGGCATATCAATACCATTGATAGTATCTTTTTACCATGATATCGACGATATCATGGTAAAAAGATACTATCAATGGTATCGATATGCCCAACCTCGACGATATCGATATATCGGCGATATATTGCCGATATATCGCGATATTTCCAACATTAGTTCTCTTGGTATTATGCATCAAACCTCCCATCCCCACACATCACAACAGAATAGGATTGCAAAACAGAACCACTAGCACATTCTGGATATGGCTAGGGCATTGCTTATTCAGAATAGTGTACCACACATCTACTAAGGGGATGCAGTACTTACAGCCTATTATGTCATTAACAGACTTCCCTCAGTACTTCATGAGCAAGTACCATGGAAAATTTTATATCCTAATGCAGATCTTTTCTTAGCCTCCGAAGACGTTTGGTTGTGTAGCTTTTGTGCATCTACTTGGGCCTGGTTGTGACAAACTTGCCCCCAGAGCAGTCAAGTGTATGTTTCTTAGCTACTTCCGAAATCAGAAAGGGAATAGATGTTGACCCTATACATTAGAAGCACTATGTGAGTGCTGCTGTCACATCCCACTAGTCCATTCCATATTTCTCCATGTTAGCTCATCAGTTACACGATGTGGAGCCAATCGTGCCTATACCTGTACCTCCTATATCCATGGATAGTTTTCCTAGCAGTGATAGTCCTGCCACGTCTTTAAAGCTGCATAGGAGCACATTCAGAGTGGTACCAGCATATGAAAACACCTTCAAGGGTACTACTTATCAGCTACCTATCAGTTACAGGGAGACCCCCCCCCCCCCCCCCCCGCCACAACCGCCTCTTCCTCTATCCTTACTGAGCCACCACCGTCCTCCCCTTATCAGGTATGTGTCAAGGTCACTGACAATGTTTCTCCTGTTGATATTTCCCCATGTCTTACTTCTTCGAGCATTGATGATAATGTTCCTATTGCAATTAGAAATGATCCTCGCTCATGTGCCCAGTACCGTGTAGCTAGGGTGTAGTCTCAAGTGACTCTCTTAGTGCTGAGTTTCATGCCTTCACAGTTGCTATTTTTAGCTCTAAGATACATATTTCATATCAGCAGGCTCTTCTGAATCTGCAGTGGAGGACTGCCATAGAGATGTCTAGCTTACGTAACAAGAGAACATGGATGCTTACTCAATTACCTTTCGGAGCACATCTCGTTGGTGTTAGATCAGTCTTTGCCCTGAAATATAACCTAGATGAGTCTATTTCTCGGCATAAGGCTAGACTTGTAGCTAAAGGATTCACCCAGACCAATGGGGTGGATTTCTTTGACACTCACCCTTATTGCCCGACTCTACCATCTGTATTCTCATCTCTGTTGCAACACACCACAAATGGTCACTGCATCAGCTAGACATCAAAAATGCCTCTCTATGGTGACCTTTAGGAAGAAATATACATGTAGCAACCTCCTGGTTTTGAGGTTCAAAGGGAGTACGTTTGTAGGCTATGTAAGGCTAGGTAATGCCTTAAACAAAGCCCCAAAGCATGGTTTCAACGCTTATCAGAGGCATTGTTAGTTGTTGGGTTGCAGAGGTCTTCATCTGATCATTCCTTAGTTGTGAGGAAGACCAGCAATGGTGTCATCGCTCTACTTGTGTATGTTGATGATCTTATACTCACAGGGGATGATGTGGTTGGTATATCTCAGGTGAAGGAATATTTGGCATGGTAGTTTGTTATGGACCTTGGGAAGCTCAGATACTTCTCGGGCATTGAAATTGCCACAAGTAAACAGGGTATTGTTATGTCCCAAAGGAAGTTTGCCTTGAACATATCCTTCAGGAGGCAGGCATGCTTGGATCCAAGGGTACGAATATCAATATGGATCCAAAGATTCACTTATTTGATGACTCAGTGAAATTGATGGAGAAGAAAGCTTACAGAGAGTTGGTGGGGAAGCTACTTTATCTTACCATTACTAGGCCAGATATTAGCCTCGCAGTTGGTAAGTTGAGTCAGTTTTTGGACAGATCCACTGATGCTCATTAGCAGGCTGTGATACAGGTTTTGAGATACATCAAGGAGGCTCCAGGTCGAGGCCTCCTGTTTCAGAAAAAAGCTCCTACTCAGATGTTGATTATGTTGGTAATGTTGGGGGCAGGAGATCTACCAATTTCTATACATTTGTCACGTCCTCCAAGTCCAAATCTAGTGACTTGGAGGAGTAAGGAGCAGAGTGTTGTGTCACGTTCTAGTGCCGAGTCAAAATATCGAGCCTTGGCACACAGCTACTGAGATAATCTGGATATGATCCTTATTGAGAAATCTTCATGTCACTCTTGAAGATCCTATGGAAATGTATTGTGATAACAAGGTAGCTATTTACATTGCCAACAATCTCATGTTCCATGAAAGGACCAAGCACGTGGAAGTAGATTGTTCATACTGCTTGCCTAGCCTCTTCAGAATATATTGCAGACATGTTCATTAAGCCTCTTTCACACCTAATGTTTGAGAAGTGCAGGAACAAGCTGAGCATGGTCGACATATGTGCTCTAGCTTGAAGGGGAGTGTTACATTATATTGTTGGGCTATTTCTCTATTTTATTTTCCTATTGGACTCCCATTATATTTTCCCTCGCCTCTCTCTATATAAGGAGGTAGTAAAATAAGAAACATCATTTTCTTCAACGATTATTTATTTCAAAATGGTATCAGAGTAAGTCATTCTTAGAATATCACCTTGTTCTTAGGATTTTATCTTTGCTTATGTCTTGTTCTTGGATCTCGCTTCTTTTTTTTTCTCCATATCTTGATTCCAAGTTACAAGATTGTGTGATAGTTTTTTTATGGATGGCATTGGCCTATAGAAAGAATAAAGCAATGTATCATTGGCACATAAACAACAGAAGTCGACCAAGGTGGCATGATCTCGTAGTTAGTTAGGGATTTCGAACGCTTGCATTCAAGGCATGGGACTTGAAATCGCTTGCAATGCCTTAATGCCAAATCGTACTCCTCATCTCGGTTCGAATCAATGTCATGTACATTGGGCTCGACCTCACCTTTGATTCCTCGTCAGATGATGATCTCGAATTCAGCAACCCCTCCATAACTGATAGATCTAGGGTACCTCACCTAAAGAGCAGTAATGCATCCTACTGCATCAACTCCCGAAGGCTCTCATGCTGTAATCCTTGGTCGGCAACACACCTTGTTTTCGCATCCCACTCTAGCTTCTTTAATGCCATCCTCACGATCTCATTCGACGTTGTCGCCAAGATCATCGTTGAACAAGATTGCTACAACAATAAGCATGAAGCTAGTGTTGTAGATGACGGCAAGGAAGTCAAAGAATGGTGACGAGGATGAGATTCCGTAGTGGCAACCCACGATTGGACACAGAGATCATCGCCACAATTGTGGTGCTCAAAGAATGCAAAGAGGTGGCACTCGAAGAGATCATGGTTAAGTAACGAGGAACTGCACAGCTATAATGAAGATCTCAACAGCAATCTCGTGCTGGATCACAAGAATGGTGGCCTGCTCTTTCTTTTATACTTCAACAACGTTGAGGATGGTTTTGAACCCTAAAAGATTCTTTTTATGATCATTACTTGTGTCAACAAAAAGAAGGGAGAAGGAAAAAATTAATACAAAAAAAGGAAAGAGAAGGAAAAAATTAATATAAAAAAAGGAAAGAGAAGGAAAATTGAGTTTAAAAAGAGAAAAAAAGGGAGCTAGTTGAAAAAAAAAATAGAGGGATTGGAGTTTAAAAAAGAAAGAAAAAGGGAGAAAAAAATGAGTAAAAAGAAAAAAAGAAAAAAAATAAAGTAGAAGATAAGAGGGGGAAGCTTTTCTCTATTTGTTTTGTTCTTCTCTATGCAAATTCTTCTCCCATACTAGTATATGGGAGAAAATGAAGTGTCAGGCACATGTAAGAACCTATTGTGAACCCCATACAAGGGAGACTCAATCTTCAAGGTCCCCACATGAGAGAAGCTCAATAGTGGTCCCAATATAAGAGGACCATATTCCTTGTCCCCAGATAAGAGTCTACTGCGAAGATTTCTGCATAGGAAAGACCTAGTTCTCAATTCCCATATAGGAGAGGGTTACTTTGAGTTTCCGTCTAGGAGAGGCCCAATATCAAGGTCTTAAAGGGAAAGACCCAATTTTGAGATCTCCAATGAGAAAAGCACCAGCACTATTTGTGGTCTCTCTTAATCAGAGCCAACTCCGGTAGTTCATCGACCAAACTCCAGCTTATGCTAGTGTGTTGTCACCAACATACCCACCTATAAGCGAAAACAAGGATACAGCTATCGTCATTTGCTTGGAGGAGAGCCATGACCCAATTGCATCAGTTGAGAGTTATGTTCTACTTATGAGAGTGAGGAATTATGTTGTACAAGCTAAGCATTTCATGCTCCAGCTTAAGGGGAAGTGTTGAGGGAGATGAACGTTTGTTGTTGGATAATTGGATAATGTGAAAATCCAATTATATGTTGTTTAGTCCCACATAATGGAAGTTGGAACTAGAGAGGTGTGTGGCAACCTATGTAAAGGGCCTTATACCCTTCATTTGTCTTTGAAAAGAAATATTATAATATCATGCCCAAAATGATGTCTCTCCCATGGTTTTTCACGTAAATTCAGGTGTTCCACTATGATGCTTTGATTTCATGTTTGATTTATTTGATTATTTATTTCAACAAATTACTTGGTGTGAAAGGGAATGAAATGTTATGATTTGGAAAAAAAACTCTAGCCTCTCTTATATAGACAAGTGGGATGATGAAATTACAAGCAAGTCCACTAAAGACATAAACAAAGTAACAGGACAGAGAAATATATAACTCGAGTACTACCCCTCAAGTTGGAGTATAGATATCTATCAAGCCTAACTTGTTGCACAAAAAAAGATGTCTCTTTGACAATGCTTTCGTGAGGATGTCAACAAGTTCGAGTTTAGAGGAGACATGAGCAAGGGTGCAAAAATTGGTCTATGCAGCCGATTAATCGGTGGCATAATCGTACATGGTCCAAAAACGAACCGAGTATCTATATTCAGCCTTATAGTCGATCTACCTGATTAATCGACCAATTATCCGATTAATCAACTGATTAATTGGCGGAGTAAGTTTTATGGTTTCAATTTTTTTTAACTTAGATGTATGTGCAAAGCACCCCCAAACCAAAATCTGACTAAACTCGATACCTGAATGCACCCAACCAAACCCAACTTCTCCCATCATCCCAAGCTTCCAACACACAAAAGCCTCAGCCCTAAGCAAAACCCTCAGACAAGGTTTTAAATATCGATATCAATGTCATATCAATAAGTCAAAAAGGAGATGTCGGGGATATATCGGCGATATATCGCTAATATTAGTGAATTTTGGAGAAATTGCTCAAAAAGACCCAAAATGACGTAAAATGTCACAAATTTGATGAAAATTAACATTTTAATGAGTAATACATGCACGAAGAAATGCCTAAGAGATAAAATCACAAATTTTGAATGAAAATATAATAGAAACGTGCTAAATCGTACTGATTTAAGTCAAATCATTACCAAATTGGGGATTAATTAGAGATCTTGCCTAAATAATGTGTAGACCACATCAATTTATGCAATAATCAAGTGTAACACAAGATTTAAACTCGGTATGAATAGTAACCGAGGTTAAATCGAAGTGAATTAGGCCTAATGATGCAAAAAAATGATAAGATTAAGGTGATTACCTTGTTTAGAGATGAACAAAAACTCCAAATCACCTGATAATCGAGGCAAACAGATCGATGAACACCCACAGCGGGCAATAACAGAGAATGGAGGAAAGAAGAGGAAGAAAGCAAAAAAAGACTATGGAGCAACTGCAGAGGTATCATCCCATGTCATCAGAGATTAGCAATATTTAGGAAAAATTGCATATATGTGCTTTAGCTTCTACGATATATCGTGGACACACATCGACATAGGCAATATTTCTCCTAACATCCTAGAAAAATGACATTTTGGCAATGTCGACACAGGTATTACTGGCGATATCGACATATCTGTGACATATCGCATATATGTCATGACATCTCTTTCGTTGCTTGAAAAACGTTTTTATGAGATCCCTATCAACCACATCAATATCCCCCAATATTTAGGGATATCGATCAAGACCCATTGATATGGATCAAATATCGCCGATATCCTGTAAAAAAGATATTCCCGTGATATCGATATAAGTTATGTTGGGGATACGAATATATCTCCGATATATTGCTGATATATCAAGATATTTGTTTCCATGCCCTCTGGTCCTGAGTCCCTCTTCTTGTCTCCTTTACCCCAACTTGTCTCCTTTAGGTATGATGCACCAATCTTAGTTTATTTGTCTTATTTTATGTGTTGTGATATTGATAACTATTTGTTAGAAACTATATCGAGGGAATATGTATATCAAACAAATAATATTAATATATATGCGATATTTAAATTCATATATATGTATACTTAATATGTATAATGACATATATAATTATATTTACAATTTTAAGTATTAAAAAATACGATACCGATTAATCACCTGCATACCGTATACTCCTTCGTCGATGATGTCACTGACTAAATACCGATTGCCGATTTCTGTAGCTATGGACATGAGTGGTGATCTTCCTTTCCATTACTATGTTTGTTGAGAAAATTGAGAGGTTGTTTAGTGCCACATTGGTAAGTGTAGGCTTTGTGTGTGAGTGGTGGCCTATAAATAGGCGTGTACTCCTCTCATTTACCTTTGAGAAGAAATACAGAGAAAACATGCCTATAAGGCGCTTCTCCCGTGGTTTTCTCCCCACTCCTTGTGAGTAAGGTTTCCACGTAAACCTAAGCATTCCATTATTGTTTATTGCTTTGATTTATACTTTCGCTTGATTATTTTATTTAACTTGATATCAAAGCAGTTCTTTCTTGGGTTCTATTCATTTCTCTTTTAGATTATCATTATTTTGTTATTAGAATCTCATTTATCATCCGGAGGAGATTGACACGAGATGGAACTCAGTGAGGAGGCGACGCTGCTGCTGGAATGAGAAGCGATCCGAGCACCGACGCTCCTGTTGAGCAGTGGTAAAGCAACCAAAACTAGAGGCGAGGACCATCATATCTGCACGAGATCGGATCTTTCGCATGATGCGATGAGGGCCGACGATGGCCTCGTGGAAGCAAGGCGATGAGCATGGACTGAATCGTGCTGGCGACACGTGATGGGGCTAGCGATGGCAGTGTGAGCTGGATCGAATCTGTGCTGGTGAAGGTGCTGATCGGATCACACCATCACCTCGACATGATGGGTTCTTTTTGAACCCTATAGAGATGTCGCGAGCTCTCACGAAGGTGCTACCCTGCAATTGCAAGATGTAGGAGCGACGCTGGATTGACTATGGAGTAGATCCTCAAGGCGATGCATGACGCATCAATCTCGCACGCAAGACGAGGTTGAGTAGGTGGTTGCTGTGGAAATCTCGCGATTGCGTGGAGTTCCACTTGCGAGAGGTGCAGGAGTGGTCGTAGATGATACGACGTAGCATGCAGTGATGGCATCCGCGTCGACAGCTTTCGAGGACGAGGCAGTGCTGGAGGTTCCTCGCCGAGCTCGAGGGAGTGGTTCCAGGTAGGAGCGGCGACCATGTCTCCTTGTTGGGTTCTCCCGAACCCTAAGGGAGGTTAACAAAAAAATGAGGTAAAAAAAAGGAAAGAAAGGGAGAAAGAAAAGAAGAAAAAAAAGAAGAAAGAGGAGATAAAAAAGGGGAAAAAAAGGAAGAAAAAAAAGTAAAAAAATCAAAAAAGAAACAAAAAGAAAAAGATGAAAAAAAAATAGAAGAAAATTTCAAAAAAAAAAGAAAGAAAAGAAAAAAAAGGGTGATGAGGTTTATTTTTAAGAGAAACGATGGAGAAGTCTAGTTTTTCAGGTTTTATTTTTTTCTTGTTATTATTGTCTTCTCCCATATGAGTATGGGAGAAAGGGGGATTATGGAAGCCTTTTGTAGTCATCCTCCATTTGGGAGTCCTTTTTGTTCATGGATTCAACATGAGAAACCCAACTCTGGGAGGTCCAGAGTTTCAAGGTCCTCAAAGGAAGGACTCATTTCAGGTTTCTATGTAGGAGATCCAATTTCGTGGACTCCAAAGATGGAGATCCACCTTCAAGGCCTTCAGAGGAAGACCCAATTTAGGGATACTAAACGGGGAGATATTAGCACCAGATCTTCAGAGAGCCACAATTCCTTCAGCAGCTCCAGCCTATGTTCCCGCCTGTGTAGAGTGGGTTCCTTTGTGTTACAAGCTGAGCATTCCATAATCCAGCTTGAAGGGAAGTGTTGAGAGAATTGAGTGGTTGTTTAGTATCACATTGGAAAGTGTAGGCATTGTGTGTGAGTGGTGGCCTATAAATAGGTGTGTACTCCCATTTACTTTTGAGAAGAAATACAGAGAAAACACGCCCATAGGGTGCTTCTCTCATGGTTTTCTCCCCACTCATGAGTGGGGTTTCCACGTAAACCAAAGCGTTCCGTTATTGTTTATTGCTTTGATTTATGCTTCCGCTTGATTATTTTATTCAACCATGTTTCTTATGAAGAAACAATCCACCTCAATATGATTTGTCATCTTATGAAAGATAGGATTGGATGCAATATAGATGATAGACTTATTGTCACAAAACATAACTGAAGTTTGTGCTTCTATCCCAAGATCTGTAAGAAATGCAACAATCCATATCACCTCATAGGCAGTGCAAGCCATGACTCTATACTCAATCTCAGCATTGGAGCAGGCAACAACAGTCTATTTCTTGTTGTACCAACAAGAAACTTGGTTGCCTCCTAAGAGTATAGCATACGTTGTAGTGGACTTCCTATCTTCAACTGACTTGGCATAATCAGCATCAAAGCAGGAAGATATATCAAGATGCCCATTATCTCTACAATAGAATCCTTTGCCAAGAGTCCCCTTCAAGTATTTCAAAATGAGACACGTCGTGCCAATGACTCTAGTGTGGTTTATCCATGAACTGATTGGCTCTGCTAACTACAAAACTAATATCTAGCATGTAATAGTGAGATACAGTAGCTTGCCGACTGTGCTATACCTATGAACATCACCAAAAGGGGAATCGTCAATCTCTTCATGTCTCCTCTACCCAACAGGTATAGCAGATGGGTTGATGCCTAGGAGTTTTGCGTCCTTGAGAATCTCTAGCATGTACTTCCTCTGAGAAAGTATCAAGCCATCATCCTATCTAACATCCTTTATCCCCAAAAAGTATCAGAACTCTCCCAGATCTTTGCCTCCTGAATACCAGCTCTGTCGTTTCCTGTCATCATCATATCATCAACATACACGGCTAAGATGACAACCCCAGTCTCGAGGGCTTATGAAAATGGAATGGTTGGAAGTAGATCTCCTGAATCCAATCTTCTTGACCTCAGTACATATCTTATCAAACCAAGCCCGAGGGCTCTATTTAAGCCCATATATAACCTTTTTCAACCTGCATACAAGCTTCCCCTCAACCTCATAACCAAGAGGTTACTGCATATGTACCTCCTCAATTAGGTCTATACAGAAAAGCATTCTTGATGTCCAGATTGAATAGAGGCCAATTCATGTTGGTTGCAATAAATAGGATAATGTGTATAGACAATACTGGTGCAACACGAGAAAATGTCTCAAAATAATCAATACTATACGTATAGGTGAATCCCTTTGCCATTAGTCTGGCCTTTAACCTGTCGATAGTGCCATCTGTAAGATACTTGATCGCATACACCCACTTGCAATCAATGAGCTTAGCTTCAAGAGGACATGGAACAAGCTCCCATGTGCCTTGAGTAGTCAGGGCCTCCATTTCTACATCCATGGCAGCCTTCCACTACGGATCCTAAGATGCCTGTGAGTAGTCACAAGGTATCAGAGTACTAAACAAGGCCTAGGAGAATTGTTGGAAAGGATGGTCCAAATGTGCAATGGAGGTATAGTAAGAAATAAGATGCAGCATGCAGATTGAACAAATATTCATAGAGAAATTGGTATATCAACAATATCATCATCACACTGTCTTTATGGTGCCCTCGTAGAGTCATCTTCTAGCGGAGGAATCCACATAGTAGTTCATGTTGAGAGCTCTTGGTCTCATTTGTGGTACATCTATATCTGACGAGGTACTAGCTCGATATTGGTCCCCTCTTCGAAGAAGAATAGAACCTTCTCAACGGAGGTAGCCTCCGCTGTAACTATGTATCGACGACTAATCAAATCATAACACCGGTAACCCTTCTAAGCTTGTGAATAGCCAAGAAAAATACATTTGACGGCCTGTTGAGATAACTTATCCAGCTGGCCAAAGGCATGTACAAAACAAGTACAACCAAATACCCATAGTGGTAGGGAAAATGGATGATCAGAGTCAAGATGCAAGAGCTGAAAGGGGATCTCCCTATGTAAAACTAAGGGACCCAATTAATCAAATAGGTGGCAATAAGTACCGCATCTTGCCATAACTGTTTAGGCACCTTCACGAAGACCAGAAGTATCCTTGCAATGTCTAGTATGGGCCTTAGTTTCCTCTCAACAACATCATTCTATTGAGAAGTATATGCACATGATGTTTGCTGCAAAGTGCCATTAGTGATAAAGAAAGACCAGAGCACTTTCTGCATGAACTCCAAAGCATTGTTGCTATGATAGATCCGAATGGAAGAAGAGTAGACATTCTGCACCTCGACAAAGAATCATTGCATTATATAAAAGATCTCTGACCAATCTTTCATAAGAAAGACCTACGTGGATCTATTGTAGTTATCCACAAATTAAACAAAGTATCCGTTGCCTCTCGTATTGCTTACGCAAGCGGATCCCCAGACATTGTAGCATATCAAATGAATAGGGAGGTGTTCTTAGACGCAGCTCATCGGAAGAAGGTAGAATAGTGGTGCTTGCCCAACTGGCAAGCCTAACAATCAAATCTAGTAGGTAGGCAACTTAGGAAACATCTAATGCATCTTCCCATAAGAGGGATGACCAAGCCAACGATCCCAAAGCAGTAAGTCAGTGGAGATGGAGACAACTCCAGCAAAGAGGGACGGTAGGCCAAGTTAGTAAAGATCATTCTCATATCCACCACCAATAATCTGACTAACTTTCTTATCCTAAAAGTACCAATGACATTCATCCAATATAACCCAACACTTCAAGTCCTTACATAACTTTCTAATGGAGAGGAGACTCAATGGGAGCTCTAGCACACAGTGAATAGCCCGTAAGTTCAATCATGAAGAAAACTGAATGTCCCCAACTATAGTCACAAGAGAACTAGTATCATTTGCCACTTTTATAGAAGTAACTAGTCCGGGTAGTCAAGTCTCATGAAGGGAAGCAACACCCCTAATAAGATGTAGAGAGCACCTGAATCTATGACCCATTGTCCATGAATGGCGGATGTCAGATGCGCATGTATATCAGAAGCCATTGGTTATACAAGCAATGTATGGGAACATATCCTCATCCAATCGACAAAAGGGGATCCAAATTAGTAACAGGTAGACGGAACCACAATTGCAGAAATAAAGACAAAGCATCAGGCAAATAGGTAGTGGGAGATGATCCCAAGTAGTAGCAATAGAAATACAAAGGTAGTCATCATGAGGTACATATTAGTACATAGGAGTAGTAGTCACAATCAACAAAAGTCACGCACACATGTGGGCAGACATGCACGTACAACTACCCACACATTAAAGGCTAGTCACACGACAATGCTAGCCACTAAGGTCTTATGTAGTGGGTAGGAATGGGAGCAAGCAACAAGATGAGATTAAGACCGGTGAGCGGTAGTGAGATTGATGGTAGGGCTGCTACCAGCAATGTACCTAGTCAAATCACCAGCCAATTAGATAACCAACGATGAGGCAATGGGGCGACGTCAATCGGATTATGAAGACACCGGTTAGGTGGCAATCTAGTTGGGCAACAAGGCAATCAAGCACGCACCAAGATCTCTAGTTTAAGATCCAATGCACACCTGGAGAGATTTTTCAATGGTATTTGGTGGGATATCAAAACGCCAATCTAGAATCGTTGCTTTGATATCGTGTGAAAGAGAATGAAATGTCATAACTTAAAAAGAAATAGTTGAATCTAATGAGTTTAGCTCATTCAAGGGCCCTACTTCTCAATATATATAAAGGAAACCTGTAAAGGGGTCCAAACAAAATAAAGAACTTAAAAAATAAGGTCAAAAGAACCCTAACAATATAACTGACAATATAACCCTCAATACTCCCCTTCAAGCTAAAGTATAGATATCGATCATGCTTAGCCTAAAACAACATTTGTCGAAGAGGACTCGTGGCAACGTCTTGGTGAATACGTTAATAGTTTGATCCTTCAAAGCCACTTGGGTTGTGTGGATGAAACCTCTTTAGATCAAGTCAGGTGTATAATGGCAATCAACTTCTACATGCTTGGTCCTCTCATGGAACATGAGATTATTGACAATATAGTTTGTCGCTTGGTAGTCACATCTCATCACCATGGAAGAGTCAATTGGAATATGCAAGTCTGCTAGGAGTGATCGTATCCACATCATCTCAACAATTGTTCGAGCCATAGCTCAATACTTAAAACCCTGCATTGGACTTGGAGACAACCACCTATTTCTTGCTCTTCCATGTGACTAAGTTCCTAGCCACAAAGGTATAAAATTTCGTGGTAGATTTCCAGTTAGTAATGTACCCCGCATAGTCAATATCTGTATAAGCCACTATGTCGAAGGAGGTTCCCCTTGTAAATAGAAGCCCCTTGCCTAGGAATCTCTTTAGGTACCTTAGTACCATCATGGCAGCATTCCAATGCTGCTTAGTAGGCCTATTCATAAACTGACTGAGCTTCCCAACTGCAAGCGAGATGTTCGGTCGTGTGATCATTAAGTAAAGGAGTTTCCCAATTAGTCCTTTATATTAACAGGTGTCTACTGCCTCAAACTACTCATCATACAAGTTTACCTTTAGATCCATAGGATTATTTACTGGTTTGGACCAAAACATGCATGTCTCTAACAATGAGTCGATGGCATACTTCCTTTGAGATAAAGCAATTCCATGCTTACTACGAGCAACCTCTATCCCAAGAAAGTAGCAAATTGGTTCCAAGTCTTTGATGACAAAACTCTCCGCAAGACATTTCTTCAAGTCAGAAATACCCTACTCCTCATCCCCTATGAGAATATCAACCACATATACAAGTATGACTGCCAATCACCGCACAGTCTTCTTTGTAAACAAGGAATGGTCTAACGAGGATCTACAAAGCCCTAACGTCTCCACAACCTCAGATAGCTTCTGAAATAAGGCCCTGGAGCTCTACATTAGGTTATAAATCGCCTTACGTAGGCTAACCTTAAAACACCCCCTAAGATTCATATCCGAGAGGTTGTTGCATATAAACTACCTCCTAAAGATCACCATTTTTGAAGGTATTTTTCACGTCTAGCTAATGTAGCAGCTAATCACGCTGAACTACCACAAAGATGAGGATCCACATTGTAGGTAGGCATGTCACTGGAGAGAAGGTATCAAAGAAGTCAATGCCCTAGGTCTACATGAAGCCTTTAGCTATCAAGCGAGCCTGATGCCTTGCTACAATACCATTAGGGTTGTATTTGACTGTAAAGACCTACTTGCACCCAACAACAATCATCCCTTGGGGAAGATCAGTAAGGTCCCAAGTGTACCAAGAGACAAGTGCAGACATCTCTGTGACCTAGCGCCATTTCCGATCCTAAAGTGCCTACTAATGCGAAGTAGGAACCTGGGTGGCAGACAGGGCATGGCATAATTGTTGATATGAAGTCTTGGGACCTTACTGGTATTCCCCAAGGGACGACTGTTGTTGGGTGAAAGCGGGTCTTTACAGTCAAATACAACTCCATGGCCTGGAGCCACTTCAAATCCTGAAGTGCTTATTAATGCGAAGGAGGAATTTGGGTGGTAGACAAGGCATGGCATAATTGTTGATATGAAGTCCCCAAGAATGTGGTAGATACCACATTGGAGAAAGTATGCTAAGTACAACTTTGAGGTACCTTCCACATAGCAATGGCCAGATCCAGATCATGAGGAAGTTGTGCTTGAGGATCTTGAGATTGGATTGGATGGAAGACAATATCATCCGCCTTCTGAGAACCTGTCATCACTAAGTGCTATCTCATCAGTCTGTAACCATCTATGCTCACCTAAGTCAGGGACGTCTAGGCTTGGAGGGGGGAGGTTAAAGTCTGTACACAAGAAGAGGATCACAAAACTTGACCAACTCAAAAATAGGAAAGTCCTCCAAAGGAGTAGGAGGAATAAGCATAGGATCCGCATCAAGAATGTCATGAACTTGCCTTCTTGCAGTGGAGAAATAAAAAACAGGCTCGTAAAAGGTAACATCACGCTAACATAGTAGTGCCAAGTAATGGTGTCATAGCACCAATACCCTTTCTGGGTACAAGAGTATCCCAAAAAGATACACTTGATAAAACAAGAGATTAACTCCTCACGCCCAAAAGCAAAAATGTGAACAAAAGCCACACACCCAAAGACATGGGGTGGAACATGGAACAAATGCCCCTCTAGATATAGAATCTGCAAAGGGATTTGCTAATGCAAAACAAAAGAGGGCATCCAATTAACAATATAGCATGTAGTTAACACATCACCTCAATAAATAGAAGGTACACTATTGTGGATCAACCGAGTGTGAGCAACGTCTAAGAGATGACAAGGCTTGCACTCGGCAACCCCACTCTATTAGGAGGTATGGGGGCAGGTGATTTGGTGGATGATACCCTTAGGCTCTGTCTGGTGGTGGGGTTTGGGGAGGTTTTTCTCATCGTAGGGTTTTTGTTGGGGCTTTCCCAACCACTTTAACACACTTCCACACAATAACTTCCAATCATTCCAATCAAATCACAATAACCTTCACTCTCACTTTTATTATTAGACAACTATCCATTACATCCTCCACTTCCACTTTTAATATTAAATAAGTACCCACTAACACTCTCCACTCCCACTAACATTATTAAATAAATATCCACTAACATCATAACAATACACTAATCATTTTATCCCCTTTAACCCTCTCCCTATTCCACCACCCAAACAAACACCTATCTTCACGTATTCCATTATAACCTATCCCTACAGTATTTTATCCCGCCTCCAAAGAAGCCCTTAGATTTATAGAAGTGTTACTCTGATGTTGTGTACAAAATTGCAAACCATTGTTGGATCGAACAATTCTAACTAGAGTACCAAGTTGCATCTTAATTTCCAATGCAAAGGTTTTTTAGAAAGGAACTAATATCAAACTTTTGCTTCAAAAGAAAGAACTAGGACAAGCGGGAAAAATCATCATCAACAATAACAAGATAGTAACAGTGACCCAACCTATCAAGAACACGACTTGGATCCCATACATCAACATGGACCAACTGAAACATTTCCCGGGACCAAGGACTTTGACTCGTAGAATAGGTACTCCAGTGATGCTTCCAAAGCTGACAAGCATCATAGTTGATGACTGCAATAGGAGAGATTTGGGGAATAACACGGTGAACCCTATCCATAGAAAGGTGTCATAGATGAAGGTGCCCCTAGAAAGGGGAACCAGCAGAGGAAGTGGCACCACCAAAACTTGCAGTAGCAATAGGAGATTGGATTAGGCAATAAACTCTTCCCTCTTCACAACCACCACCAATTGTCCTCTCCATCAGGACATCCTGAAAAGTACAAGTGATGGCGTCAAATATGGCCCGACAATTAAGCTTTTTTGTAATTCTCCCGACTGAAAGCAAACTAATTGGGAAATCAGAAACAAGCAGAACATCTATCAAGCTCATTTTAGGGGCAACGGTCACCTCCCCCTGACCAATAATGGGAGAGTGCCTCCCATCAACAACCTATACAATTTGTCCTCGAGGAACCAAGTAAAGATGATGAAAGCATCTACGGTCTCCATTCAAGCGGCATGACGCCCCGAAATCTATATGCCAATCTATATCGCAAAGATCATCAACCTGTGTAGCAAGCACAAAGGGTGTACCTAAGGATGCTGCAAAGGCAGCAGTGCCAAATGCAAAGTAGGTATCCTGAGATAGCTAGGAGAGATGTTGAAGCAGATCATCATAATTAGCCTTGGGGACAAAAACAATCTTACTAGATTGATGGGCAGAAGAAGGTTGGCAATGGTTGGTCCAATAGCTATTCTCAACATGACCAGGCTTCCTACAATACCCTCTTCCCTTTCGTTGGGTAGAGGGTGCACCGCGTCCATGGCCTAGGTCAATTGCCAAAGTGAATGTCTATCCTATAGATTCCTCAGAGGTAAGAGAAACAACAATCCGACTCATCTTGTTGTATGCTTCCTCAAGACTAGGAAGCTTTGCCATAGTAAGCAATTAAGAACTAGTTGCAAGATATTCAGGTCCTAACCCAACCAAGAACCGTAGAACAACTTCCCTACGATATGACTTGTGTAGCACAGATACAGATGGGGCAGCACGCATTGCACTTCTCGAATAGGCCTTTTAGCGCCGAGTAGTATGGGATAGGGTATGTTGTTCCTAGAGCAGATGTGACATCTCACTATAAATCTGGAAGACACGATTGGAGTTTTTTTCGTGGGAGCAGGTTGTCGCACATTTCCGTAATCATCCTATAGTACATAATTTCATCCCCTATCCTAAGGATGACAAAGTTAATGATCCATGCACAGACCATTGCATTGTCTTTCTTCTAGCTGCCATTCTTGCCACTCTTCTCCTTTAGTTCTTGCTAAAGTAGTACATGTTCCTTATCATGGCCTTCCACAATTGTAAGGTCTATGACCATCAAGCTTAGTTGGTCTCATATAGCTTTACCATAGGATCGAAAAAGGGGTTCTTATATGCCCTAGCCTCTACGACATGCTCTGATGTCACCTCAGAAGTATCAAAAGCCATCGTCCCTTCAACCATAACCGTAACTAGTTGATAGGAATGATATCTGATCTCAGATCATCAGAAATCCCAAGCAACAGCCATCAATACCCTGTGTACAAAGATGTGAACCTTACAAATCAAGCAACAAGGCCCTCATGATCCACTTGCGAACCTATGGCTACACAAGGAAGCTGCAACAGGCCCAGCAATGACCACCAAAGGTGCTAGGCAGCGTTACAGTGCGCTAGGTGGTGCTACAGTGCATCGTGGGGCTTCACCGGAGTAAGGGTGATGAAGTTGGGGCGAAAGATCTCGTGGCAATGCTAAAGAGCTCTTGGTGACACTCGGGAGGAGATCTACTCCTAATGGCACTTGAGAGAAGACCAAAGGCCCCGAGGATCGATGGCAACAAGATGATGATGCTCTGGTGACAACAGTGGCTACAACCGAGGTCTTCTCAATGCTAGAGTAAGGTTTTTTTTTGTGGAAGGAAAAGGATATGGAAATCAAGCTAGGTAGAGACCACTGATCTAGGATAGTTGACTCTAATACCAAGTTGAATCTAATGAGTTTAATTAATTCAAAGGGCCCTACCTCTACATATAGAGAGATAGGAGGGAAAACTACAAAGAGGTCCAAACAAAATAAAGAATTGAGAAAACAAGGACAAAAGGACCTTAACAATATTACTATAACAATATAACCCTCAACTGAAATCCTAGCCTCTTATATAGAGAGGTAGGAAGGAGAAATTACAACTAAGTCCACTAAGGACAAAAAAGTAATAGGACAGAAATTTATAACTCTTAACACTTGGAATTTAGGAGAGGTCAGGGGTGGTGGCGGGGTTGCAAAGGGGAGAGGGTGGTTGCAGAGGGGAGAAAGGGAGGGAAGAAGGCTATGCAAGTGGGGGAAGTTGTAGAGGAGGTGGTAAATGGTAGGGGAGTTGGAGAGAGGGAAGAGGATATCAGTGGGAGGATGGACGTAGGTGGGCAGGGCGTTGTAAGGAGGTGGAAAGGGAAGATAGGGGAAGGGAAAAGGAGGGGGAGGGCCTGGGGTAGGTGGACCTGTGGAGGGGGAGACCACATTGATGGAGCAGTGGGGAAAGGAGCTACAGAGCGGAAGGGGAGGTGGAGTTATGGTGTTAATGGAGTGTAAGTATCAATGGAGAGGTAGTTTGTAACGGTAGCAGTCTAGCAAAAGGGAGGAGCTATGTCAATGGTGGAGAACAATGGTAATGGGTTTGAGATAAGGTGTGAGGGAAGTAGAGGGCGACAAATCAAGCATGCGAGAGGGTTTAAGTCGAGTTTGGGAGTTTTTTTTCCTTTTTTCTAAAGATACATATAGATTGTTCAACAAGGTTGCAAAAATCGATTAGTCTCGATTAGGCCGATTAATTGACCAATTATCCCATATTTCTTATGAATTACTTTTCATTTTATTTCAATAAGGCATACTAACCTTATCGAATATGACAAGTTGGATTTTTCCTTTTTATCATATCTTCCTTCTTTTTCAATTCAACTTATTTTTTACCCCCAATTTTCATTATTTCAATCTCATTCTCATTTTCATGTTTTGTTCTTTGTTGGTTGTGTTCTATTTTGATCATGCTCTTTTTTGTTCTTATTGATTAGGTTGTCTTTGTTGATTACGGCGTTTGTCGATAGTTGCTCTAATCTTTTAGAATTTTTTTATGATGATTTTGTTTCATTTGTTAATAATTTCAACTTAGTGATTGTTGCAATGATATTTTTAGCTATCAACATGTGATAATGATAAATTGAATATTGATTTATTTTGCATGTAAGAGGATTCCTTCGAGGAATCAAGATCTATACTTATTTCTTATTAACAAATGTGCATGTCAAAAAAATAATACTAATAAATATGTGCATCATTTCAATACATATACGTAAACTTTTTAAATGTTAAAAAATACTTAACCAACTAGTCAAAAGAAATAAATTTCTCATATTCCAATAAAACCCTACTCTCAATATATAGAGGGGTGGGAAAAAAAAAAGAAAATTATATGACCACTCCAAAAGAAATAAGAAACTACAAAATAATACATAGAAATAAGAAAAGCAATAATTGACTAAAGGAGCTCAACACTCCCCCTCGAGCTAGAGCATAGATATCAATCATGCTCAACTTAGAATAGCAAATATGAAAGGACGAACATAGCGATGGCTTAGTGAAGATATATGTTGTCTAATCCTTTGAAGAAATCGTAGTAGTGTAAATAAGATCTCACTGGATCAAGTCATGAGTATAATTACAATCCACCTCCACATGCTTTGTCCTCTCATGAAACATCAGGTTATTGGCTATGTATGCGGCGGCTCGATTATCACACCTCATCTCCATAGGTGTGTCCACTGGTATATGCAAATTAGTAAGGAGAGACTGAACCCATATCACCTCAGAAGCTGTACATGCCATGGCTCTATATTCTGACTCAACACTCAACCAAGAGACCACAACTTGCTTTTTACTCTTCCAAGTGACAAAATTCCTTGCAACATAGGTACAAAATCCCGTTGTGGACTTCCTATCAGTCAAATGCCCTGCATAGTCTACATTTGAATATGCTCACATTCATAAAAGTCCTTTTACTAAACAGAATCCCTCTGCCTGGAGCCTTCTTGAGGTAGTTTAGTACCATCGTCGCAACATCCCAATGCTGCCTTGTAGGTCCATCCATGAACTAACTCAATTTCCCAACTGCCAAGGAAATGTTAGGTCTAGTAAAGGCCAGGTACAAGAGCTAACCCGCTAGTCCCCTATACTATCTGTTGTCCACTGGCCCTACATTCTCATCGTAAAGATGAGTCTTGGGATCCATGGGAACATTAGCAAGTTTAGCTTCTAGCATGCCAATCTTCTATAACACATCAAGAGCATACTTCCTCTGGGATATCACTATGCCCTTCTGTTGAGAGAGTTGTGTGGTTATTTAGTCCCACATAGTAGAGGACTTTCCATTGTATGTGGTGGCCTTTAAATAGGCATGTACTCCTCTCATATTCTTTTAAGAAGAAATACAGAGAAAAGACGTCTATAGAGCGCTTCTCTCGTGGTTTTCTCTCCGCACCTCGTGAGTGGGGTTTCCACGTAAACCCAAGCATTCTATTATTGTTTATGTTTTAATTTATGCTTCTGCTTATTATATTTTTCAACTTGGTATCAGAGCATGTTCGTTCCTTGGGTTTTATCCTTTATTGCATATATTTTCTATCTGTTCGGGAGTTATTGTTCTCAATGAAGGATCAGATCGATAACGCCGTGAGGGATGCCTACACGCCCATGGAGAGGAGTTGGTCGGCGAGGAGTCGACGTGGCTGCTGGCGGTTGAGGAGAAGAGGTGGCGGCAGGCGACGCTGCCCGCTAGAAAGAGGGGCGGCAATGGTGGCATCGCCCAGACTGAATCAACAACCGCCAGTGTGACAGATGCGGCGAACGGAGAAGACACTAAAGGCAGTAGGCTGGCTGAGGTGCATAGTAGGGCTCGCATATGCGAAGGATCTGCCGGAGGAGCCGACGAAGGAGATCATGGTGATGGCGGTGAGGACGCAGAAGCGGCGGTTGTGACTCGACACCAGCGACAACTGACTCGACGTGTCTGTTGGGTTCTCCGAACCCTAAGGTTTGATTTAGGCTTTTCTCCCGTTGTTTTAGCCTCTTTAAGAAAAAAAGGTGGAAAAGAAGAGGCAGCAGAAATAAGATGAGGGTATCAAAAAGAAAGGGAAAAAAAGAGAAGAAAAAACTAAAAAAATAGAAAACAAAGATAGGCAAAAAAAATCAAAAAATTTAAAAAATTAAAAAAATGATGATGAAAAAAAAAAAGATGATGTTTATGTTTAAGAGAAGATGTGGAGAAGATTTTTTTAGTTTTTATTTTTTTATTTTCTTTTCATCATTATTATTTTTTCTATTATACGAGTATGGGAGAAAGAGGGAGTATGGGAGCTTGTTGTAGTCCCCCTCGTTTGGGAGTCCCTTTTATTCATGGACTCTACATGAGAAACCCAACTCTGGGAGGTCCAAAGTTTTGAGGTCCTCAGAGGAAGGACCCATTTCAAGTTTCTATGTAGGAGATCTAGTTTCGTGGACTCTAAAAAGAGAGATCTACCTTCGAGGTCTTCAGAAGAAGATCCCATTTCAGGGATACTGAATAGGGAGCCACCAGCACTAGGTCTCCAGAGCCAGCTGCAGTTCGTCCAACAACTCCAGCCCATGCTCCCGCCTACAAGGAAGAACTAGTCTAGAATGTTGTTTGTTCTACTGTGTAGAGTGGATTTGTGCTACAAGCTGAGCATTCCATGCTCCAGCTTGAAGGGGAGTGTTAAGAGAGTTATAGTGTAGTTATTTAGCTCTACATAGTGGAGTGGGACTTTCCATTGTGTGTGGTGGCCTATAAATAGGTGTGTACCCCCATATTCTTTTGAGAAGAAATACAGAGAAAACACGCTCATAAGGCACTTCTCTCGCGCTTTTCTTCCCGCTCTTCTTGAGTGGGGTTTCCATGTAAACCCAAGCGTTCTATTATCGTTTGTGCTTTGATTTATGCTTCCTCTTATTATATTTTTCAACTCCTTGCTACGTGCCACCTCAATCCCAAGGAAGTACCTCAAAGAGCCAAGATCATTCATGACAAATTTGCCTTCAAGGCATCTCTTAACCTCAACTATACTTGTACCATCATCACCTGTAATGATCAAATCTACATACACAAGCAGCACAACTATGTTCCCTATCTTCTTGACAAATAGAGAATGATCAGAAGAGAATCTCTCTATGCCAATGCCCTCTACTACCTCTAAGAGCTTCTCGAACCAAGCTCGAGGACTTTGCTTCAGGCCATATATAGCCTTCCACAACCAACATACTCTGGAACAATCCCCTTGACTCTCGAATCCAAGGAGCTGCTGCATGTAGACTTCCTTTTATAGATCTCCATAGAGGAAGTCGTTCTTAATGTCTAGCTGGTGAAGAGGCCACTCTAAGTGAATTGCAACAGCAAGAAGAATGCATACTGTCGAAAGCCAGGCCACCAGTAAGAAAGTGTCAAAGAAGTCCACACCATATATCTATGTGAAGCCCTTTGCAACCAGCTTGGCCTTGTGTCTGGCAACTAACTCATTCGAGTTGTACTTGATGATGAATACCCACCTACAACCAACCATTGGTACTCCATCAAGTACCTCTACAAGTTCCCAAGTACCACATGAATGAAGAACAATCATGTCCTCCTCCATGGTCTGTCGTCATTTTGGATCAAGCATGCCTTGCTGGTGAGAGGAAGGAATTTGTGCAGCAAACAAGGCATGACAGAAGTTCCCAAAAGCAGTCCCCAAGCACTCTGTAGACAAAGCCCCTAAAATAGGATAACAAGCACAACAATGTGGCACCTTCTAAATGGCAATCGAAAGGTCAAGATCATCTAAGACAGTATTTGAAGGCTGAGTGCCACCTGACTGTTATAAGGAGATAGTATATTGGAATGTCCCTGTATCACCAGAACTAAGCAACATATCATCAGTTTGCAATGAATTTGTGCTCACCTAAAACGGGGAAGATGATGGTGCTGAAGAAGGGAGGTGTTGCCTGTAAGTGACAGGGGGGTCATGAAACCTTTTAAGTCTACTCATAGAAGACACAGGATCAATGACGGGAATAGCTTCCAAGGGTGTAGGTGGTAGAGGCATGGGGACCACCATGGGCTTAAGAGAAAGACTATGCCTAACCATAGAGAAGTATAGGATAGATTCATGGAAAGTGACATCAGCACTAACATAATATCGAGTGGATATAGGCTCATAGCACCGATCTCTTCAGTATAATCCTAGGAAGACACATTTCACCGCACTTGGAGATAACTTTTCCCAACTAGAAGTATGGTAAACAAAGGTAACACACCCAAAAACACATGGTGAAACGTGAAAAAACTCAACAACATGATGTAAAACCTACCAAGGCATTTGCTCATGAATGGCAAAACTAAGCATCCTATTAATCAGAAAACAAGTGGTAAACACAGCATCACCCCAATACAGGGAAGGGACATTATTATGAATTAACAAGGTGCATGCCACAACCAACAAATGCCTATGTTTTCGCTTAGCAACCCTATTTTGCTGAGATGTGTTGAGACAGGTGGTCTAATAGACAATTCCTTGAGTTTTATTAAAAACAAACGATCTCTTAGTACAAAATTCAAGGGCATTATCCAAACACATAATTTTAACAAAGGCAGAAAACTAGGCCTTTATTTCCAAGATAAAATTTTCAATAACAATGCCCACATCAGATTTTTCAAAAGAAAAACCTAAGATAACTGAGAAAAGTCATCTACTAAAATAAGACATTAACAGTGACCTAGTTTATTAGGAATGCAATTATGGCCACACACATCAATATGGACTAATTGAAACAACTCTGTAGACCTAGGACTACAATTAGCAGGATAAGAGACACGATGATGCTTTCCCAACTAACAAGCATCACAAGTGATCTTAAGAGGGATATGGAGAATGACCCTTAGCTTATCCAGTGAAAGATGACCAAGACGGAAGTGCTACTAAAAGGGATTCCCAGTAGCAAAGGTGACACCTCCATGGCACGCAGCTGCAAAGAGCGATTGGACAAGGTGATAAACACCCCCCTCTTCACGTTTGCCACCAATCGTCTTCCCAATCAGCTTGTCCAAAAAAGTACAAGTCAAATCATCAAATATGGCCTAACAATTTAACTCCTTGGTAATTCTACTAATAGAAAGTAGACTGATAGCAAAATTTGGCACAAATAACACATTTAGCAGCCTCAAGGTGGGGGTAACTGACACCTCCCATCTACTAATTGTATGGTCCTACCTGGTGACACCGGCCTCATTTGATGGAAACCCCTTTGATCTCCACTCAGGTGACGTGAAGCTCCAGAATCAACTAACCACTAACAACTTTCCTTTAATCATCTATCTAAGATGCTAAGGCAAAGTTTATACCTAAAGGGGAAGCAAAGGTAGCAGTCTCTGATGTAGGAGCAAGCTCCTAAGTCAACTAAGTCGCTGCAGTAACTCATCAAACTCAACCTTGGAAACTGGAGCACGGTTAGCAGGTGTATCAACAGTAATAACAACCTGATTAACTATAGGAGGTCAACCATGCTTGGTCCAACAAGCAGCCTCCCATAGAAAGTGCAAGTGGACCATTCTCTCCCAGCAAGAACACGACCTCTACCTCAACCACGAAGGGCAGTAGCTCCTCTACCTCACCCTGGTGTAGCAGCAAGGGCATAAGTCTATCTAGAAGACTTGGTAAAGGGTAAGGTGACTATAATCCGACTCAATCTGCTATACGCTTCCTCAAGTGAAGGAAGCTTTAACAAAGTGAGGAGTTGAGACAGTGTTGCAAAGTAGTCAGGCCTAAGGCCAGATAGGAATTGTAGAACAGCAGCATCCCTGCGATACTCCTATGTAGCACATGTACAGACAAGCCTACAAGCATTATACTTCTCAAGAAAACCCTTCAAAGTAGAATAATACTAGGATAATGGATAACCCTCCTGACGAAACTGTGAAAACTTGTTGTAAATTTAAAAAATCTACTCGAGTTCTCACGAAAATACGTCACGTAAACTATCCCACATCTCCTTAGCAATCCCATAGTATATAATCTCATCTCTAATCCGACAAATAACATAGTTCATGATCCATGCTTGGACCATGGCATTATCCTCCTTCCAAGTACCATTCCTTCCTCTGATTGTAGAAGAATGTTCTCTTTATCATGACATTTCATCATCATTAGAGTTAAAATCTAAAATAAAGCGAAAGAATAAATATCAAAGCATAAAGACAATCATGGAACGCTTGAGTTTACATGGAAACCCCACTCACGAGGAGCAGGAAGAAAACCACGGGAGAAGCACCCTATGGGCGTGTTTTCTCTATATTTCTTCTCAAAGATAAATGGGAGTACACACCTATTTATAGGCTATCACACACATACAAAATGCACACTTTCTAACGTGACACTAAACAATAACTCAATTCTCTCAACACTCCCCCTCAAGCTGGAGCATAGAATGCTCAGTTTGTAACACGAAGGAACCCACTCTACACAGGCGAGAACAAGGGGTGGAGCTGTTGAAAGATCTATGGCAGTCTCTGAATATCTGGTGATGATGGCTACCCGTTCAGTATCCCTGAAATTGGATCTTCATCTGAAGACCTCGAAGGTGGATCTCCCTCTCTGGAGTCCATGAAACTGGATCTCCCACATAGAAATCCAAAATGAGTCATTCCTCTGAGGACCTCGAAACTCTGGACCTCCCAGAGTTGGGCTTCTCATGTAGAGTCCATGAAAAAAAAGGACTCCCAAGCAGGGGTGACTACAACAAGCTCCCACACTCCCCCTTTCTCTAATACTCATATGGGAGAAAATAATAATAACGAAAAAAAAATAAAAGCTGAAAAACTAGAGAAGACTTTCCACATCTTCTCTTAAACATAAACCTCTTTTTTTTCTCTTTTTTCTTCGATATCCTCTTTTGCCCACTTCTTTCTTTTCCTCTCCTTTTTTTTTTATACTATGTAACATTCTGACTTCTCTTTTTTTATCCTCTTTTTTTTAACTAAGGGAGATCTTAGGTTGAAATGAACCCATAGATAGCCACGCCCACGCCGGTCTTTCATCTGTTTCCTCGCCGCATCTGCCTCTATGCGCATGACCAGCATGCCATCCGTACGATCTTGGCCGTCATCAACGCCAGGCCTCCTCACTGTCATCATTGCGAGATCCTCGTACGAGATCTCGCCACGCTTCTGCTGTGACGACCACCACTCGACCGCGTGTGCCGCCTCTACTACATCTAGCATGCCTCCAGCTCCCATGTACGTGTCGCTCGCCACCATCAACCACGGAGCTCCACCATCGACTTCCACCGGCTTCTTCGGCAGATCCTTCATGCATGCAGGCCCCACCGTGCTCCTTAGCCAACGCACTACCTTCACTGTCCTCTCCGATCGCCGCGTCTGATCATCACCTCCGGATCGTCATCGCCATTGCCATCGCCGTTGCTCCTTGGTAGAGTAGTGGCAGTGAAGAGAGCATCTCGCGCCACTCCTCGTGGCCTCAAACAAATCTTCTCACTGCTCCACCGCCTTGTTGACCCGCACCTCTGTCCCGGTGGCCACCACAAAAACCCTAGACGAGCATGCATCGCTATGCCATCTCCTCTAGTGGCAAGCCTCCAGTCCTGCTCGCGTCTCCACCTTTGGACCTCCATCTCTGAGGCACAGCCTCTCCTTTATGTCTGGTCCTCCACGATGTGGATCCACACATTGAAACAAGAACCAAGGATAAAACCCAAGATTGAATAAGTTAAAATCTAAAATAAAGCAGAAGCATAAATATCAAAGTATAAAAGACAATCATGGAATGCTTAGGTTTACGTGAAAACCCCACTCACGAGGAGCAGGGAGAAAACCACGGGAGAAGCACCTTCTGGGCATGTTTTCTCTATATTTCTTCTCAAAGATAAATGGGAGTACACGCCTATTTATAGGCTATCACACACAAACAAAGTGCACACTTTCCAATGTGATACTAAACAACCACTCAATTCTCTCAACAAAAAGGTCTATGACCACCAAGGATAATTGATCTCATCCAATTTCACCATGAGACTAAAGAAGGGACTCTTCTAACATAGGCTTTGATGTCACCTCTGAAGAACTCGAGGATGCCATCTACCCTTCAACTAGAGCCAATCTAAATCAACTCCAACCAATTTCAGATCATGATATCACTACAGCCAATCAAAATCAGACCATAAAACTGAGATGTGGATTGAATAGAGACCCAAAAATTAGATTTGAAAATAGGAAAGAATTTCCTGATGGTAGGCGACACATGCTACGGCTGAAGAGCACCCAGCAATGTCGCCAACACCAGGAAGGGGTTCCCCAGCGCACCGCTCAAGGATGAGGAGCCTACTTGCGGTGTTGCCGCCGATAGCCTGCTGTTGCACACTGGATATGAACCGACGAGGGAGGGAGCAACTGGCCGCAATGGGGTAAAGAGGAGAAGAAGACAGTTGAGGTGGAGGCTTGGATGCTAGGTTTTCAGTGGGATATCGGAGCACCGACCTAAGACCTCACCTCTAATACTAAGTCAAAGGAAATAAGCTTCTCATATTCCAATGAAACTCTACCTCTCAATATTAAAGAGAGGTAGGAAAAGAAAAAGGAAACATTACATGACCACTCCAAAAGAAACAAGAAACTACAAAATAATGCATAGAAATATGAAAAGCAATAATAGACTGAAAGGGCTCAACACGATCAATCCCCTGCATATCGTATACTCCTTGGTCAGTGACCTCTCCAACTAAATACCGACTACCAATTTATACACCCTTGGTTCAACTGGAGGGCCAATTTATGTAGTTCAACCAATTGAACGGAGTTTTTTCTAGTTCACACCAATTTCAAACTCCAATCTAACATACACGGTTGTCCTGACCCCATAGCAATCAGATCCCCATCAAAATGCTATGGGTTCTTATCCAAAACACTGCTCTGCCATTTTTGTAACTGTTGGAGCTTGAGAGGTTGGCCACGCCTTAGTAACCACCTCAATAACTCCCTTGCTTTTCACCTTCTTGTCTGTCAAAATGGTTAAGTATAAGCATGTCCTCCATTTCTTGGGGTCCTTCAAATCCTTCGTAGATACTGATATTACAGCCATTTCCTCCTGTCTATGAAGCATCTTGCTTGCTCCTTCAATGATGTCTTACTCCACCTACTCCATAGTCTCCGGCACTGAAGGGATATGTGAACATAACAATGACTACCCAACCACCAGACTAAATAAATTGTACAATAAATGCTACGCAACATAAATGCAACCAACCAAAGAAGAAACAGAAAAGACACGACAGCAAAAACAGCAAAAGCAAACCTTCAATGAGAGACAAGAGACCATTAAACGCAACAAGCAAGAGACAAGAACCAACGAAGCGATAAAATGTAACAAATGACTAAGGAAACATGAGAATCAGGAGCTATAAGGAGGTAACCATATTAACGCCACCACCTTAGTGGGGAAGAGAAGCACCCTCCAAGGAAGTGAACTCTATGAACAAATATGATATAAATTATGAGGGCTTGAGTTGAGTGTGTGGTATAAATCATCTGCACATTGAAGTACATTCTTCTTAGCTGTTGTGCTAAATGAATGTAAAAAATGCATTGATCAATGGAAACCTATAGGAGGATATATGAAGATATCACCAAGATACGAGCAAAGTGGAAAGTGTTGCAAGCTACAGAAAGTTTTGTATGGACTAAAATAGTCTCCATGTGCTCGGTTCAATGAATTGCTTTGTATAGGCTTAAACAATCTCCATGTGCTTGTTGAACAGGCTTAGAGTCACTATAAAAGGTGGTATCAAGAAGGACATGGCAACCACACCCTATTTGTGAAGAAATCTAGAGGTCACTTTAAAGCTAATTTACGAAGGTGATATGATTATCATAGACGACGATAAGGAAGAAACTAAAGAGTTAGCAGGGAAATTGGCAAAAGAATTTGAAATTAAAGACCTGGGGAAGTTAAATTCCTGGAGATTGAAATAGATCCAAGGAGAGCCTCACCTTGTCTCAGAGACTATGTACTTGATTTGCAAAAAGAAACAAGTAAACTTGCATGCAAACCTGTTTCTCCTCTGATTGAAGCCAATCTCAAGTTAAACGTGAAAGATGGGAAGCTTCTAGATGAATCTCAGAAGAACAAGTATCAGAAGTTAATGGGAGATCCCATCTAACCTCACTTTGACTAGACCCGACATCACTTGTGCTATGAATATGGTAAGCTAGATTATGCAAGCTCTCAAGGCAGTTTATAAGGTGTTGTGCTATCTAAAGAAAAATCTAGGAAAGGGGCTTTCTTATACCAAGGGTAACGAACTCAATTTAAATGGATATTCTGATGTTGCTTGGGTTGGCTAATTCGATAATAGATAGTCTTCATTTGGATACTGCATGTACCATACCTGAAGGAAACGTTCTCATTTGCCAAACAAGTAGATGATAGTGGCAAGATATGGAACAATTGATCTTAGAGTCCTGAGATGTTGTGGGTGCAGATTTTTCTGACAAATATTAGTTTGCAACAATAGATTCTAATTGTTAGGAAATAAATTAATTAGGTTATTTGATTAGGTAATTTACTATTTTTAGGTATTTGGTAAGTTTCCATGTATGCCCCTTAGCTTCTCTATATAAAGAGGGTTAGGGCTTCTCTTTACAAAATAACAAGAATTATTCTCCCACCAAAAATCTCTAATGGTATCAAAGCCACCGATCTTGGTGGTTTAGGATTTGGGAAAGGAAAACCTAGAGGGGGGAGGCCCTCTGACAGCATCACCAGCCTCTGACGAACCACTGAAGAGGCTCTTTCCTCTCCCACAACTGATGGTAATACCATCATTCATCATACTAACTAAAATTAGTCATATCCAAATGATAAATGCTCCTAAATGATCATCTGAGAATCATAATTTTGTATTGAATTGATCTGAGAAGAAAATAAAACAAGGTTAATTCTGTTATTTTATCATCTCATCATTAACGTAGATTAACCAAGGGATTAATCAGCGGTTAATTAAAGGTCAAATGAACTTAAAAGATCAAGAAGTGGGCTTACATTGATTAAATCAGGATTTCACACATTTTGATGATGAAAAAAGTACCAACAACCCTAATTATCAGTCAAACTTAAATTGAAGGGGTTCTGATTGAGATAAATTCAATCTAAATCTCTTAAAAATCATTGAAAAATATTCTACGAGGTTTGGAACCTTCACTTTGACCAACTAAGCTCATTTTGACCAAAAAACAGAGATTCAGACGAGAATTTCCCTAATTTAAGCTCCTATGCAATTTACTTAGTCAAACATAGTCAAAACTCAAATCCAAGTTCATCATTAGATTCCTTGGGTCCAAATTAGGTTAGGATCAAAATTTGGGTCCAATCAGAGTCCATCTTGACCTAGTTTGCAATTCAGTCCCCAGATCTATGATCTTTTCAATCAAACCCTCAACTCTACATTATTCTTACCAAGACGCCCCTAACTTTCTCATCTTCACACATAGGTCCCTACCACCTAAAACTAGCTGGAATCCCAAAAATAGGTTAAACCCAACTCACGCGAACTTTGCACAATGATTGCATGCACATCTCACAATCAAATCCCTCCAAACTTGGAGGGATTGATCTTGAAGCGATCCCCCACCAAATGCACAAGGCCGCGAGGACCGACTTGCTCCCCACATCGCCGGCGAGAGCTCGAAAATCACGGATTTGAATTGCCAAATTTGCAAGAAAATCACGTTGATTCCTCAAATTTAAGGTCAATGACAAGCTCTATATAAGTCGTAACACCTTCCCACGACTTCCTCAGTCAAGTTCAGGGAAAATTCCCTCTTTCTTCCCCCTCTCCGGCCGCTCTCCGACTTGACTCCAGCAAACCTCATGCTCTCCCTCTTCCGTGCATCTGACGAATAAATTGGATGTACCATCCTCTTCATTATCTTCCTCCGACAACAACCAGCCAAAGCTACGTCATTTCTAACCTCTTTTGCGTCGCCGTTCCACCAAAGAATTCATCTTCTCTACGTATGGTAAGGCAAGCCAAACATGGACCTCCCCTCCTTTCATCCCTTAGCTAAGTCTTTCTCTCCCTCTCCCTCTCTAGAATAGGATTAGGACCTTAGGACTTTGATTTGACCTCAAACTCGCTCACTCTGTCCTTTTCTTCTCCGCGGCCGGTGAGAGCTCCGAGGAGCTTGAGCTCACGTCGCCACCACACACCATCAACCACAACACCACCTTCGCCAAAACCTCCACCGCTCCTCCACAACCAAAAGCCCTCAACTTACTAAGAGTTTTAGTTTACAAGATGCTCAACCGGACAACCCATCATCTCGCCGACCACCACGCCATCGGCCGGCCACCTCACGCCCTTACGCACCAAATCACCACCACCATTAGCTTCACCTCACCTTAGCGAAGCTTTTCAAGTGTTTAACTGGAGCGCTAGGCTTGTATTTTCTTGCAGGAACACCATCGGCGCCGGTCGTCTTCTCCACCTCCATTTACCGTCGGTCGATGCCCAAAGGTAGGGCTACCACCTCCTCTCCACAGAATTGGGCAAGGAAGAAGGCTAACTCATTGTATTGGTCAGCCATGGCCCATTGAGGGCCAATTGCCCTTGACATCACCTCGCGATTCCACGACAAGAAAGAAACAAAGAGGAACATACAAAGTCCTACCTCGTGGGAATTTAAATTGGAAATGGGTATAAAATGTTTTACGCACATTACTTGCATGCCCATGAACACAGGGGGTCGAGTCCCCTAAGCCTATCCACATGCACACACATGCACGCTCGCACATGAGTGCGTGCCTGGGCGTGAGCCTAGGCGTGCTTTTGGACCTTGGGAAATGTGCCCGATCTGGGGTGATTTTGGACTAATTTTATGAAGGCTTTGAGTTTGCTATTTATTTAAGCCATCTGTTGGGCTTTCATTAAACATCTAATTTGGCTGATTTGATTGACTCTATGTGGGAGTTGAGAAGACTTGATGTGCTAAGTTGCAAACCATTTTTTTAGCCTTATGTTCTCTTATTTTTAGCTCCTTGGAATTTACATTTCTATATATATTTGAGAGGAATATTCATTGCATATATTATTTCACTGTGAATCAGATTGTTTGTGCTCATTTATATTCATTGATTAGTTAATTGAATTACAATATTTGCTCCCTGCGAACGACCTCAATACTCACATTTTTCGAACATTATAAATTTTAAATGTCGATTCGATTTCGCTACTATACTACGACGTATTTCTTTAAACTACGACGATTTTCATTCAACAACTTCTCTTCTCTTCTACTTCCTCTTCCACTGCTGATGCTACTCGTCGTCGGCCAAAAAGGCCTTGTTGATGCTACGTCAGGCCTCCGTCTGACAAAAGACCACCACAGGGGTGGTCGCCGAACTTCCCCGCACCACATTGACCCTCTCTGGCAACCATTGGTCGGCTGCATCATCGCCGACGAGCCAAAAAGGCTCCGGCACCGCCAGTCAACGCCGATCGGATCAAAGTTGTGGGTCCTCAAAGCTCGCTCGATCAAGGGTTTGAGGGCACCATCAAGTTCCTAGGAGGCTACTCTACCGAACCAAGGTGTCCGGACCTGCTTCAGCTCACCGAAGCTCCGCCACCGGCTTCCCAGCCACTGTAGCATCACCCACCATGGCAAAACCAAGCGCGTGGCTGCAGGGCGTCGCCATTGAAGTTGCTATTGGGCACCTCCCTCACGCGCTCGTCCTCCCACTCCCACTCATGCTCCGTCTAGAAGCGTGAGCTCCCTTTAGCCATAGCTCCCAGGCAAAGAACAAAGTTGAAGAAAAAACCCTCTTTGATGAAGGCTTTGAAGAAGTCTTTTTCATTAAAAAAGAGGGTGTTATTTATGTTCTAAGCCATGCTGGGTTTTTCAAGTTTATGCTTTAGTATTTTGTTTTGGGACCTTTATGTGTAGCCCCTCAAGTTCTAGGTTTATTTTTTGTTTAGGTTCTTATATGTTGAGTGGAAGATACAAGAATTAAAGATGGGAGCCGCCTCGAGATGTCAAAGTTCGAGTAGTACTCTCATGCACCTCAAGAGAAACCGAGCATTGATCGGCTTTGTGCGAGCATACAAGAAGGGACACCTAGGGTTGAAGACACGAAGGGAGGACTTCCATGTCAACAAAAGTGGATCTTCACTACCTTAAGGATCCCAGTCTTCACCGTCTCCCGCGTCTCGACTTGCGAGGGAGCATTAGGAAATAAATCAATCAGGTTATTTGATTAGGTAATTTACTATTTTTAGGTATTTGATTTGTATGCCCCTTAGCCTCTCTATGTAAAGAGGGCTAGGGCTTCTCTTTTCAAAATAACAAGAATTATTCTCCCACAAAAAATCTCTACGCTAACAATACTCTATTATGATAATAAGTATGTCATTAATCTTGCAAATAATCAAGTGTCCATGGTTGTATAAAGTACGTGGAATTAGATAATTTATTCATGAGAAGATTGATGCAACAATATTGTGACTACTATTCGTCAAGAGATCAAGTTACCGACATCTTCATTGAGACATTGGTTTGTTGGGGGATATCCCAATGGGATATCCACTAGAATAGTATGGGTAACAATAGCCTGTGGGATATCCTATGTCTTTATGGAGTCCTATAAAGCCTTCTCCATCACATCTTTTCCCAAATATTGGTAATATTATATCTTATCTCATTATACTATCACCACTTCTCCCACCATAAAACCAAACACTCATCACCACTTATCCCACCCAACGTATCCTGGGGATAAGTTTTATCCCACATCCAAATGTAGCCTAAGGAATTTGTTATATCTCAATTTGAAGCAATTGCTAGCAAGGTGGGCACATTTAACATTTATGCCCAAATAAGGGGAGAGCATTGAATTATGTGATAATTGCATAAATGGATCTTGAGTGCAAGTCCACTTACCTTTGGGCCTATATGATGTAGTCGCACCCTTTCAACTTTTTCTTGGTTTAATGAAGAGAACCCCTGGCCATCGATGGACACTGAGGAGTCATTACTATCCTTCATCCTGTCCATTGAGTGAGGTTTTTCATGTAAATTGTGTGCCTCCATGTGATTGTTGTTGCACAAAAAGTTTCCAAAAATGTCCACCTACCTTCAATCAAGACTCCAATTTGCTAACAAGTTCTGTCAACTCTCATTCAAGCAACATCTTTACATCCCCCTTCTCCCTCAACCAAAGTGGCACCACCATCAAGGAGCCACTCCATCACAGCACGACCATCACTGATACCTCGCACCTTGATCACGCCTCAACCCATGCTCAAATGCACCAAAGATTTTCATTATCGAAGCTTAAACATGCACACCTCACATAGCCAAATGGGGAGATGAGTGCATTTGAAGCTACACCACTGAAATGATCAGTGGCCTTTCACCTCTCAATCCATTAGTACTAGACAAACAACCCCATCATGTCTCTCTAGCATCGTATCTTGGCATTACACAGAAGAGCCTTCCACGCTCCATTAAACAGCCTTTCTGAAGGAACTTCCATTCACTCAATACGACAAATGAAACCAAGGATTCCTCGACATGGTTTGATGCACTAGGTCAAAGGCATCCTCAAAATTGATGGTGACCCTAGTATTGTATCGGTAACTAGGAAATCTTGAAAAAATTGGTCGTTCTCATTAACCATAGACAATCATGGAGCAATGACTTCCAATATCTTCTATCATTGATGAGTGAGTTAATTTACAAAATAGGATGCTTAGTTTTGTTGGTTTTGAGTGTTAGTTGCATTGGATTTAGGTCATATTATATATTGTTAGCATATACATCTATTTTATATAAGGGGGCTTGTATTCTTTTCGCTATTTTATTTCTTATGCTGGTGTTGTACCGCTACTTTTCCTGTGCATCTCCATTATATAAGGAGAGATAGGACTCAATAATAGAATCATCTCATTTCCCCAATTTGGTATCAAAGCACTGGTTTTAGACCGAGGCTTTAGGTATCTTACCCCCAAGGCCTCCAAACCTTAACCACCAAACCCCCCCTCTCACTCTCCCTCTGCGCCGACGCCGATGCCACCACCTCTAGCAGGTCTCTCCACGGCCCAGCGGCTAAGGCATCTCTTGCACAAGCCAGTAGCGACGACGATGAGGGCAGCATCGGAGCCTGGGTGACGGCGGCGCAAGCTTGAAGGCCGACAACGCAACCTGTTGTGCATCCTCATGACCCAACGAGGGTGATCTATTCTCCTTGCACCCTGAAAGAGGCGGCGATGGTGCTGTAGGTGGCTCTCTGCCACCTGCAGCGCTAGCAGGAGGGGGCAGCACCAACTTTCGAGCAACCGCCGAGAGGGGGGGGGGGGGGGGGGGGGCTCCTATAGCCGCAGGGAGAGAACTCTAGGTCCCCTTAGGGTGAGTGCTTTCCCCCTCACCCAAGTTAGGCCAAAGCCCGTTCAAGGGGCCTTTCCGATGAAGATGCAGATCTGAAACCAAATGATTTCAGATCTATCATTGTTTCTTTGACGTTGGAAGATTGACTGAGGCTCACGGATTGCGAAAATAGCTTCTTCATATTAGTCCAAGGTGACATCGAGCTCTCTTTCGAACATCGCAGTACTCAAAAACTCGTTCTTTGGTCCCATCATCAAACTAGATGAGACCAACTACCCGCGGTGGTCCCAGACCTTTCTTATGACCATCAGGGGTCATGGGAAAAATCACATTCTTACGGATCCAAAGCCTACAGATAAAACTGGCACACATGCCAACTGGGATAAAGACAACGCCATGGTTTGTGCATGGCTGATGTAGATTGTCATTCCCTAGATAGGGGATGAGATCATCTACTATTCGACAGCCAAGGAGATGTGTGTCTTTACGTAAGTCGTACTCACATGCCAAGAACTACGCACGTATTTTTTAGGTCTTTTATGACCTCTTTCACTTGCGCCAGGAGGAACGCACGCTGTCGCAATATTAATCCCTCGTGAAGGGAATACTGGAGAAGCATCACTCCTACCTGTCGGGGTGTGCCTGTGGCTCTTGGAGGAGCTTTCGGAGGCAACTGGCAATCACCCTCTTCCTGTCAGGCCCTGGACCTGAGTACACGGTAGCCAGAGATCAGATCATCACCGCTCCTGAGCTTCCTACTCTAAGGGAAGTCTACAGCAGACTTAGCCGAGTAGCAGTGCATACTTCTGCTCCTGACTCTAGTGCTCAGACGTCTACACTGGTCGCGACCACTAGACATGGTAGGGGTGCTCCCCTCGCACACGGTCGTAGTCATGGACGTTCTTCTGGTGCACATGTTCGTCCTTCGTGCACCAACTGCGATAGGATGGGCCACTCTAAGGCTACATGCTGATAGAAGCATGGTAGGTCACCTGTAGCCAATTAGGCAGCTGAGGTCACTGGTAAAGTCTCCTCGAGTCCAAACATCAGATCCCACAGTACAGAGATTGAGACCCTACGGCAGCAGATCGCCCAGTTAGCTCAAACATCCTCTTCTCAGCCTACTGACACTACAGCTATTACTTCCTCTTCTGAGGCACCTGCAACTGCTATGTCGTCTCTTTTATCTTCTGGCGATTGATTGATTGATTGACTCTAGTGCGTCCAAGTGCTTGTGTGGCAACAAAAGATCTTTTCCTCAGCTAGCACTAATTATCCTAGCTAGGACTATATAGGTGGCGGATAGGACACTCGCCAGTTGTTGGCCAGGGAGATATGTCGTTATCTCCGACCTTGCGACTGACAGATGTTTTCTACATTCCTGATTTTCCATTGAGCTTGTTGTCTGTTAGCAATATTACTAGATATCTAAACTACCGAGCTATATTTGATGCGTCTTCTTGTGTCTTGCAGGACAAGTTTACTGAGAAGACGATTGGTGGAGGGCATGAGGAATGGAGAGTATATCGTCTGAGCCGTATTGTTGCTGCTGCTTCTACTACTCAAGGCCTGAATTCTGCTGGGTCCCTTCTTCAATGGCACCACCGCCTTGGTCACCTATCCATCGATCATCTCAGACGAGTTCTGCCGCACATACTCTCCACTACTGCTCTCATTTGTGATGCCTGTCAGCTAAGCAAGCACCACAGGGCTAATTTTTCCACGTCCATTTCTATTGCCTCTGTTACTATATCTGATCTGATTCACATAGATGTTTGGGGTCCCAGTCGTATTCCTGATCGTCTTAGGAACAGATATTACTTGGTGTTAGTGGATGATTTTTCCCGTCTTTCCTGGTTGTTTCTTTTTAAAAATAAGTCTAATGTGAGACATTGTTGAAAATTTTATCAAAGAAATAAAAATTCAGTACTTATGTTTTGTGAAATGTTTTCGATCTGATAATACCTTAGAATTTTGTACCACTCGATTGCGTACTTTTCCATTTATGGCATTATTCATGAGATCACTTACCCTCACATCTCTCAGTAGAATGATGTTGCAAAGAGGAAGCACCGCCACTTACTTGATGTTGCTCGTACCTTGTTGATTCACCACTCGGTCCCTTCTCTTTACTGAGGTGACACTGTTTTGACAGCTTGTTTCATAATCAATCGGATGCCTAACGTTGCTTTACACGGGTAGATTCCTTTGCAGGTTATGTAGCCCCCTATTTCACGTCACCCCCCGGACTTTTGGTTGTGTTGCTTTTGTCCATTTGTTCATACCAGGCCGGGATAAATTATCACTGAGAGCAGCTAAGTGTGTTTTTCTTGGGTATACTCGGACTCAAAAGGTGTATTGCTACTTTGATCTGATTACTTCTTGGCACTTTGTTTCAACAGATGTTACCTTTCATGGGGCGATACCCTTCTTTTCCACGTCTGCAACTGAACTACCTTCTGAGGGTGATTTGGCACCCATGCCATTTACACCTATTCGCTTTGGGAGTTTTCCAGAGACTCCCGTCCTTATCTCACCACTACCACCTGTTACGCTACCCTTTCCATGTCTGTCTGAGTCGCTTCAAACATATATCCGTCCTCACACTACCTTTCAAGAGCCCCCTCTCTCGCCTCCACCATCGGATTCTCAGGTGAGTCCCTTAGACACTGACACTTGTTTACCACGTGTTGATCATAGGGACATGACAGATAATGTGATAGGTGATGATCTAGATCTTCCGATAGCTGTTCGGAAGAGGCCACGAGCTTGTGCTACTTACCCGATGGTTGAGACACTAGCTACTGACAACCTAGGCCCTGGGTTTGCAGGCTTCACCCATGCATTGGCTGCTACTCACATCCTAGCGACTCACCGCGAGGCCATGCTTGATCTGAGATGGCGTCTAGCCATGGAGGATGAGATGGCTACTCTTAGGGGTCGTGGGACCTAGGAGCTCGCTCCACTTCTAGACGGAGTTACGATTATTAGCTGTCAATGGGTGTTCACGATGAAGTTCAACCTAGATGGAGGCATCGCCAAATACAAAGCACGCCTCGTGGCAAAGGGGTTCAACCAAACCTATGAAGTGGACTTCTTTAACACCTCACCAGTTTCCAGACTTCCTACAGTACTGGTGTTGATAGCAATGGCGATCCATCTTGATTGCCCCTTCCATCAGCTAGACGTGAAGAATGCATTCCTCTACGGTGACCTCCATGAGGAGGTCTACATGCAGCAGCCACCAGGCTTTAAGGTTCAAGGGCAACATGTATGCAAACTGCGGAAGGCCATCTACAGCCTCAAGCAGAGTCCCAGAGCATGGTTCCAGAGGTTGTCTCAGGCTATGGAGGCAACTAAATTCAGGAGATCGACAGCTGATTTCTCTCTTTTTGTCAAGAGGACTAAACGAGGTACTGTGATGCTTTTTGTATATGTTGATGACTTGATTGTTACATGGGACGATGTGCAAGGTGTCACTGAGATCAAGCACATTCTGGTGGAGCAGTCTGTCATGAAAGATTTGGGGGCTCTACAAAATTTTCTTGGTATTGAGGGCACAGTCTTGTCCCAGAGGTATGAGTTGGATATTCTGTAGGAGGTTAACATGCTTGGGGCCAAGGCAGCCAACATTCCTATGGACCCTAAGATGCCACTTAATGATGAGAAGGCACTGTCGATGGACAACAGGCAGTACAGGCAACTTGTGGGCAAGTTGCTATACCTGACTATCACGACACCTGATATCTCATCTGCAATGGGGAGATTGAGTCAGTTCATGGCCAAGCCAACAGGATAACACTGGGATGCAGCATTGATGGTGCTCAGATACATCAGAAAGCTCCAGGAAAAGGACATCTCCAAGGGGTCATCTATGACTTTGGTTGGCTACTCTGATGCTGACTACGCTGAATGTTACATGGACCGAAAATCCACTATAGGGTTCTACATTTTTTTAGCAGGGAATATGATCACATGGAGGAGCAAGAAACAAGGCACAGTTGCTAAGTCGAGTGCCGAGTCTGAGTACAGGGCCACGGCTCAGACAATTGCAAAGATGATGCAAATCAGGTCCCTACTCACTAATTTGGAGGTACAATTTTCTAGCCCAAAGGAGATATGGTGTGATAATAGAGCAACTACCTTCATTGCCAACAATCCAGCATTTCACAAGAGAACGAAGCAAGTTGAGGTTGATTCCCATTATACCAGAGATATCACTCAGAAGGGGCTGCTATATACAACATCAGTAACATCTAAGGAGCATATTGCAGATATTTTTACCAAGCCATTGGCCAGATCCTTATTTGATTTATGTGTATCTAAACTGAGCATGATAGATATCTATACTCTACCTTGAGGGGGAGTGTTAGCATATGCATCTATTTTGTATGAGGGGGCTTGTATTCTTTTCGCTATTTTATTTCTTGTGCTAGTGTTGTACCGTAACTTTTCCAGTGCCTCTCCATTACACAAGGAGAAGCAGGACTCAATAATAGAATCATCTCATTTCCTCCAATTTATAGAATTGCATATTTGTATGCTAGAGGTAAAATTGTCATGTTGAGCTTATTTTATGCTAATTTGAGACCTTGCTATGTGCAGGAATCCTTTACTCAGGCTCATGAGAAGTAAGAATCCAGATCATCAGAGCTCAAATTGAAAGAAGAATCAATTTTGGCCATAAAAACCATAGCCCTAACCCTAGTCAAAACCTACCTATTTTAGCCTCACACAAAACCCTAACCCTAAGGCCTAAGCCTGATCCTAAATCAGCTTCGTTTAGCTCCCTAAGCCCTTGCCTTAACCCTAGCCTTCATCCTAAACCTAATCCTAAAAACCTAGCTCACACTTTAGTGACACTAGCTCAATCTTATTCTTAATCCTACCTTTTAGAAGCCTCTACCTTATCCACATGTGCCACAATTTTTCTCCACAAAATTGTCAAACATATTCTTTGAAATTAATTGAGGAAAAATGTGACAATCAATTTAATTAGGCTTCAATCACATCCATGATTATAACAAATCAAAATTATACCTCCAGAATTTATGCCATAACTTTCTCATTTTATATCCAAATTGAGTGATTTAAGTTGCATTTGAAAGCTAATTTCAAGGGATACAATTTTCCTTTTATGTGCAACTTTAAATTCAGAAAATCACAGAGGCTGAAAAATTGAAAACATTAGGAGTTCTACTTTTCCATTTAGATAAATCCTAAATCTAAACCTAATTTTTAAATCCTAAACCTATTCCTTGGACACCAAGACACCTATGAACGTCCACCCTCTCCCTTAGGTCTATATAAACATCATATGGCCTCCCTTGTAGAAACACAACTCTCCTCCTTGCTCATTCCTCCCTAGGTATTATCCTACCTCCTTAGCCTCTACTTCCTCCTCTCTTCTTTTTCTTCCTACCTCCACCTTCTTTTTCCTTTCTCTCCCTCTCCCACCTTCTTCCTAAACCTTCTAATTAGCTTCTAGATTACCTTAGTTGCTTAGCAATTTCCTTTTCCAGTTAGGTTCTCCCTTGTCTCCACCTTCTACCTCAAGTTCTTCTTTGGGATCTTCTTCGACTTCTCCGACCATCTTCTGAGGCTTTCCTCTACCTCCGAGGGCTTAACAGTGCTCTCCTTCGATCGTCTTGAGTTTCCTTGCATTTGTCTCTACGGCTACTTTACTCTCTTTCTCCTTTTTCTTGTTCTTCTTAGTTGTAGTTATGAACTTTGGATTAATAGAAATATATTCTTGATTTTGCGTCCTTGTTAGCTAGTTGCTTATTTGCCTTATTATTCCGAAAACTTCAAAAAAAGTGTAATGTGTTTTCAAAGTTTGCAAACCCACATTTTCGCACTTCTTCGCAATTCCAACTTTCGAAATTTGTCACAACTTTTTCGTACTCCAAAAATCACCCAATTTTATCACTAATCAAACTTAGGATTAGTTAGAATGTAACCTAGCCAAAAGCCTCCTTGAGATACAACCTAGACTCCCGTTTACTACGATTTTATTTCATTAGGAGTTCAGAATTTTGATTTAAGCAATCGCACACTCAACAATATCGAGCAAAGCAACCCGTCAAAAAGCCTCATTCATCTTCAATGCAAGAGCACTTGATTAGTAAACTATTATGCACTCTTGGAAAGGTTGTTGCTTCTAGAGACACCTCTTATTGTCTCTGCATCGCCACATCCTTTTATCACTAAATCATCTAGGCAATGAAAGCATTTTACGTCGTTGTCACCTAGTCTAAGGCATTTCACAGCCTTCCGACGAACTCCATTAGCCTTTAAGAGCATCAAAGATGACATCTTCCACGAATGCCGGTCGAAGATCCATCATCATCTTTAGCCTCATCCTTTCACATCTCCTTTAAAGGATTAGCCATTAAGGTTTTATTCTTGGATATTACCTCCTAGAAGAAAATAATAGTACCTCTCATTCAAATAGAGAACCCTTAACCCCCTTTATATAGAGTAATGTTAGAATATTTACATAAGAGACCCAAAAGAAATAGAAAATAGTAAAAAAGTATTGAAACTAACATTCTCGACCCTAATTAAATAGATCGAACCTAATACTCTAACACTCTCCTCAAGTTAGAGTGTGCAACGCTAAACTTGTAAGAGTAGACAAAATTTATACTCCCCTTAATGTAGACATTCGAAGGATCAATCAGGAGAGTAAAGGAGCAGGTGGCAACTATAGCAGAAATAGTACTCACAGTAGACAGTAGTATGTTGTAGTGAAAGTAGCAATGGTAACAAACAATAAAAAGCTATAGCAAGGTAATAGCAAAAGATGACACTAGTAGTGTTGTAGCAAATTAGCAGCCAAAGACAAGAACAAGATTTTAAATGTGGATTTTGAGTTGTTTCGATAAATTTCTAAGTATGCATCTTGGAGGCACACCGAGGGCATGCCATGGAAATGCCTGTATTTCGACATCAAACGTCGATCGATATCCGAAAATAATCCATTTCAAAGGCATACTAAGGGCAAAATGGTAATAGTCAAAATTATTAGAATTTCAAGAAAATTATAAAGTTAAATAAGTTTATATAAGAACAGGAATGTTACATCCTAATATTCAAATGCAACATATAATTTACCATACCATGTTCAAGTTCAAGAATCAAATATCAAATAATTACTGTCCAAATTGAATTAAGAAAAGAACAAATAGATGATGTTTATTCCAACACCGAAAAAACTCAATCACAATTAGATGTTAATAAATTATTAATGATATATAAGATTGGTTGTGCTTTCTCCTTTCTTTTTTTACTTCCATTTTTACTTTCCCCATGCCTTCAAATTGTACATTTCCCAAATCACCAAAATGGCCAACAAATTGGAATTTGAAAAATATGAAGAAAGATTTAGAGGTCGGGAAGAGATCTAGCTGTAGGATAGATATAGTCTATAATTAGGAATAGATGTGGAATCTAACCTAAAAGAAGAACAAGAGCAGCAATAGCAACAACAGAGAAGAATGAGAGTAGTAATAGAAGCGAAGGAGAATGGGAGAAGAGTAGTAGTGGTGAAGAGAAAGGGAAGAAGTCTGAAGAGCAACCAAGTTTATAAATATCAATATCGATATCGACATCGCATTAACAAGTCAAAAAGGGAAAATTTCGACGATATATTGCTAATATTGGAAATTTTGGGGGATATCATTCAAAATGACCTAAAATGACTTAAAATGTCATACCATAAAGAAATGCCTAAGCATTAGAAAATAAAAATCATTTAAAATGTAAAAAAAAAAAGAACGCCAATATATAAGAAAAATGATACATAGCCCGTATTAATATCTTGCATGTTGGTGATATGCGATACATAACCCGTATAGCAGTAGTAGTGGCGTGCAGCAATAGCAACGTGCACGAGCCAAACAGCGATGCACGTGAGCAATAGCAGCAAATTGACATATCATCAGCATGCTACCAACATTCCTGCATATCAAGTTCGTTGCCTTGTTGATATGACTCTTCGAGAAAAACCCCCCATTTCGCCGACATACCCACGAAATTTCGATTACTAGATGATGCGAAAATACGCGTGATTTGTAATTAGGGTTTTCAAATCGTTGTAACACACGAATTTGCAAACACTTTTAAATTTGTAACCTAGATAGTAGAAGTATATAGGGCCGTCCAACGAGGTAAATTTTTGCAAATTCAGATCTCCTACTTGAAAAATAGGAAATCAACTTTCTTTTTTTGATATTTTTTAATATAAGACTTTTTTTGAATTTTTTAAACAATAGGTGATTACGCAAATGAATGCAAGTAACAATTACACCTAGATGTTAATGCTACTACTTAAGTGACACGAAAAAAGGCCTCCCTCTAAGCTCACCTTAGGCACGTGGAGGCCTAGGGTAATTAGAGAAAGAAAGTGAAAAAGTGCTAGAAGTAATAACTAGCAAAGATGTAACAAAAATGAAACGAAGGCAACTTTTTCTCGATTAAAGGAAATTGTGTCTACAAGCAGAGGAAAGCTTCTACTAAAATTTCCAAAGACAAATAAAGAAAACACAAAATCCTTTAAATGATGATGGCGAGGCTCTTGCTCCAACTGCGGCTGCTCCTGCAATAAAAAAGAGCTCCTTCTCCTTCTCCTTGCAAAGCTCCTCCAAGGTGTGGTCTCCTGGCAAGCCCACAGGGGGGGGGCATGACTGATCTCCTCCAAGGTGGATGGAATTCCACCTTCAAATGCTCCTCCAAAGGTGGCGTGGACCACCTTTAAAATCTCCTCCAAGGGTGGTTGTGTACCACCCTCAAATCCTCCTCCCAGGGTAGGCATGTACCCTAGGTCTCCTTCCTTTGCCTAGCTTCTTCCATTGGCTGGCGTGGGCTCAAGAGAGAAGAGAAGAGGGGAAGGCACCAAGGGGACAAAGTATCCCCTTAATCTTCTACTCTTGGCCGGCTACAAGGTAGATGTAAGGTGGAAAAAAATGTAGCCAAAGGTGAGCTAATGGTGGTGGGTGGTGGTCTTTTTATAGGAGTGGAAGGGGGTTAAGGGTAGTTAGTGGAAGGAGGGTTAGGATGGCTTGTAGAGGGTGGTTAGGAGATCTTAAGGTGGACAATGGGTAGCGCCAAATGAGGGGATGCATGGCAATTTGGCGCCAACCCTAGGTGGGGACTAGGGTTAAGGGTTATAATGGTAGGGTTAGGTGGCGTGTAGGACATGTGTAGGGTGGTGGTTGGTGTATGAAGGGTGGATATAAGGTGGCACCAAGGGGAAGGTTGCATGAGTTGGTGGTTGGTGTGGGTTTAAGCGAAGTTGGCGCCACTAGATGAAGGGTTAGCAGAGGTTGGAGGGTGGAGTGTAGGGTGTAGATTGGAGGTGGTGTTGGCGCCAAATGAAGGGTTGTGGGAGGTGGTTTTTGGCGCCAACTAGGGTATGGTTTAAGGTAGTTAAGGGGGGTTAAGGTTGGCGCCAAAGGAGGGTTTCTAGAAAGGGTTAGGTGGGTGGTAGGAATGGCTTTAGGTGGTGATGTGTAGGGCTATGATTTAAGGACATGTTGGCACCAAAATGAAGGGATGCATGAGGGGTTTTTGGTGTGGGTTGGCGCCACTTTAGGTAGGTTAGGTTGGGGTTTAGTTAGGGTTAAGGGTTAAGGAGTGGACGGCCATGGCGCTTGGGTGGTGTTGGGAGCTTAGCTAAGCTATCTTTGTTAGTAGAGTAGAGGTGGTGGAGCTGAAGGAGGAGCTGGAGAAAATAATCTGGAGCTGGTGGCTGTTGTAATTGGAGCTGAATCTGCTGAGGCAACTTCATGGGGAGCTCAACTGCTTAGCTAAACTACCTAGTTCTTATGCTAGTAGCTAGGCTTGGGTAGTTGAGCTAAGTTGAGCCGGTCTCAACCTAGCTGGAGTTAGGTTGAGTTGAAACTGCCTCTGATGAGAACTCCAGAGCTAGCTAAGCTACTAGTCGACAAGTAGTAGTTCAGCTAGCATGGAGTTCAGCTGCCAGGAGCTGGATGGAGTTGGAATGAGCTGGGGCTGAGCTAAGATGGACTCCTGTCAACTCAGTTGAGCTAGCTAGAGCTCCCAGTGAACTGATGGGAGCTGAGACGAGCTAGACTCAACTAAGTTGAGCTGGATCTAAGCTGGCTTGAGCTAGGTTGAGCTGAGATGAGCTACCTTGAGCTACCATTCAGCTAAGATGAGCTGAATGGAGCTGAATGGAGCTAACCCTAATCCAAGGGAGCTGGTATCCAGCCATGATGAGCTGGAATTTGCTGAGTCCTAGCTTAATTGAGCTTCCCCTTCACCAGTTGCCTTCAAGAGTGCTAGGGTCTTAAAGATCTGTCAATCTGTTTGTCCCTAACACTCCAAGAAACACATTAAAACTACAATAAAAAATGCAATGCATGTCTAACCTAATTGATGCCTAAATGCAACCCAAAAACCCGTTTACGGTGCAAAATCCTAAGACTAGGTTTGTTTTACTGCATAAGAATGATGATAAACTGACGTTTATCACTAGACAAGAAAGCGCAGGAAGTAGCAAAGGTGGGAGACTATCCCAAGCAGTAGTAGGCAGTCAGAGATAGATGATCCCAAGTGGTCAGGTAGTAGGGATGGGAGAAAATAACCTTTCTTAAATCCCTCACCAATCATTGACTTCATCAAAGAAGCCAATCGGTGAATCAAAAGGGCTAGTATCCTAATCAAGCGAGGCAAGAAGGGTAAGGGTAGACAATGACCCCTATATCAAAAGTAGGGAGGCGGTCTCACTCAGTTCCCATTGATGCTGATAAGTTGGTCCATGACAAGGCAACACTCGCTCTCATGCGCATGCGTCCAAGGCAAATGTACGTGCAAGGATGTGTGCTAGGGTAACAGTACTACGCGCAGGATGTGCACAAGGGTAGGAGTAGCACACAAAGAGGCACACACAAGGGCAGTTAGTGCACACATTGCCACATGTGAAGAAAAAGTAGTATGCGTTGTAGCGTACAAGCAAGCATACATAAGGCACTCAGGAATCAAAAATGGCGCAAAGGAGGCATGTAGTAGCATGCATGGTGGCACGCACATGGAAACAGAGCATGCACGTGATGGCGCATGTAGTAGGCAGAGCACACACGCTTGCACTTGCAACAAAGGCAAATATACACATAATGGCACTCAGCATGAGAGTAGTACAATGCTACGCACAATAGGCAAAACGGCATGCATGCTTGTGTGCACAAAAGGCATGGCAACGCATAGCACATCCTCACACTAGTGCATGCAAAAGTTGCAATGCAGCCTCATGCTCGAGTGTACAACAGGGAAAGTTGGCGCAACCGTGACGTGCATAGAGATTGGTGGCATGTGCCAATATGGAGTTGATCTCCATTGCGTAGGAGAGGCAAGCGCACACAGAGGAAGGGCGGCGGCGCTTGTTGGGTTCCCTAAGGTCATTCTAGCTCTGATACCATAAAGTGTTGAGTTATAGGGGTGTGTTTGACATTTATTTATTTCTTATGGGATACTTTTATAATTTACCCAGTTCTCTTTATATATAAATGAGGGCTAAGGTTTCTTTTGATGGTTAATGCATCCTCTTTAATTCTACATGGTATCAAAGCAGCAGTCCTACGTCGGTGCTCCAATATCCCATAGAAAAATAAATACCACAACATGATCAGATCACCAACATGGAGGTGACCCGATCGAGAACAGCTTTTGCACTACCACCACCACCACCAGCAACAATGCTAACCAAGGAGGCTGCAGGGCACTACAGCCACCACCGAACAAATCGGCAACGCTGGCTGCACCACCGCTGGGCTGTTCACCAAGCCCAGCACCGTCGCTGGTGGGCTACTACCGCTGGTAGTAGCCGTGGCTGCTGCTAGTAGTTGTCAATCTCCAACTGTTCGAGTTATGTCTTACGTGATGAATCTTCACTCACGCCTAGTTTGGATAACGATAAGTCTTCTCTTGCCTATGTTGGAGAAGTTGATCCAAGAAGAAGATCAACTTCAATTTCTATTAGGTTCGCATGTGCAGCCCAAGAAGTTGTGGAGAAGAAGAGGGTCAAGAGCGTGTGAGCGACTTCGACGCCTCTATTCAACTCATCGGAGATGGAGACTGTTTGCAAGACCATGCAACTCCACGGGGGATCCGAAATGTGAGGGTAGCCAATGGTGCTACCTTTCCAATTACTGCACTTAGACATGTAGATGCAACACCCAAGATGAAGATAGATAAGGTATATTACGCTCGTAAGTTTCGTATGAATCTCTTGTCTGAGAGCCACATTTGCAGGGATCTTGGATGCCTTGTTGTCTTTGATGAGAAGCACAGTTACTTCCAAAATTGTCAAATAGGAAAAATAGTAGGGGGTTCCATAGAGAGAGATGAACTGTACTACTTAGACATGCCCAACTTGTTTGTAGGGGTTGTATCAATCACTCGTGATCTATTACTGTAGCGCCAGAGACTTAGGCATCCTTCCATGAAGAAGATCCGTTAGAAGTACCCAAAGTTCGAGTGCAAGGATTGCGTTAAGAGTAGCTACCCTTGGAGAGATGGAGTCAGTGCAGTGCCGTTCGCCTTAGTACATTACAATGTATGGGGACCTTCTATTGTTGCTACTCCTGCTGGGCATAGATATTTTGCAATATTTGTTGATGACCATAATCATCTTACCTAGGTTTTTCTAATGAAGGCCTGCAGCGAGATTCCTTCTATTATCCAACAATTTCTTTTCGAGGCGCAAACACAATATGACACTACAGTCCGAATCTTCCGTAGTGATAATGCACTAGAGTATATGCACAGATATTTACAAGAGGTCTTCCATTCCAGGTGGGTCATTCATCCGACATCGTGCGCTCATACTTCCAAGCAAAATGGGGTTGCTGAGTGCAAGTTGCCACATTTCCTCGATATTTCTAGAACTTTAATGTTCATATGAAGGTTCTCAAGCAGTTTTGGGGTGATGCCATACTCACAACAGCATATTTGATCAATCAAGTGTCATCCTCTATGCTTCATGGTCAGTTTCTGATGTAGACACATCTATGTCATATAAATAGTCTATTTATGCGTGTTCTTAGACGTATAATTACATTCAGCATAATAAATATTACATAACATGCATCCTTCTGCATTTAGATTAGTTTAAACAAATTTTAAGTTAATTTACCCTTTTTGTGGCTAGGGGATAGAGCGAAATCATTTCAGGGCCTCGGATTTAAGAACCAACTATACGGATCTAATCAGGATGACGATCGGAGTCCAACGCCTCCGAAATCACCCCGATCGAATTTCCATAGCATTAGATACAGTTCAAAAAAGATTAGAGGTCAAAGACCAAGGTGGTGTAAATTCGTACCTCAGATGACAAATCTAATCGCACGGATGGGTTCAGATCAACGATCGCAGCCTAACGACACGAAAATCAATTCAATCCAATAACCATGGCACCACCTACAAAGCAAAGAAGATGGACTGCCATGATGGCGCTACGTGGCGCCATCACAGACACCCAACACCAAACCCGCAGCACCCCTCTTCGAACACACGATCAATCCCAGTGTTAGATCATCGATCCAACAGCTGAGACATGCCTCACCTCTCACTGAAGACAAAGCTTGCACATCCTCAGTCGTTGGATCTTCATCCAACGACCAAGGGCACGCGAGCGTCAAAAGCAAAATGCAACAAAGAAAGGATCGTGCCGCAACGGTTGCGCGCTACGTTCGCGAAGGCACAACGCGTGATCGAGCTACAGCGAGGGGGTGAATCCAGCAGCGAGCGTGCACAATTGAAATTCAGCCACTCAATCGAGATCGAGCAGCAATGGAGGACGTTATGTAGCGCACTCTCGAGCGCCAGATGGAGGAGCGCGCCACGCACGATCGTACATGGGCGCGGCGTGCATTGCGAAGGAAAAGCATGTGCAATTCTAAGTCGTCGATGCGCGATCGGATGGCTGAGGTTGGGCGGGCACGATGAGGTGCGCGAACAGCTAAAGAGTCACCGACATGGCAGCGTAAGGGCCATGCGATCGGCGATGAGTGGCTCGCATTCCACGTGAGCTTCAACGACGTGCGCACTACAGTGACACTCATAAACGTCACCAAAGTCTTGTATTAAATTCTAAGCTTTGAAAAAGACCTTTATGCCCCCATTCCTACAACTATAAAAAGCCTACCCCTCCCACATATTTCTCATCCCTTCTCTTCTTCTCTCACCCCCCTCAAAGCTCTACGAGTTGGTCCCATACCCGAGATGCTCCATTAGAGCTAGAGTAAAATAATTTTCCATCTTCCCACCCCCTTCGTGGAACATCCCGTGGTTGTCTTCTCGCCACCATTCGAGAAGCGGATCCCGCTGCGACAACCCCCTGCTTCATCCTCCATCCTCCAGCTTCGTCCTCCCTCATCCAGCATCTCACCACTCTCTTTCGAGCACCCCGTCAACGTGGCTCGTCCTCTAGGCAACTATCGAGGAGGATTCTTTCATCCCTCTGTTTTTATCGCTTTCTAATGTAGATTTCCAGCTTTCTAGTTGTAGCAAATAGATATAATGGTATGATTCTATAGTTATAAAATATTTGTTCATTCTCTCCATATTTTCTTTCTTTGTATTATTCTATCTCTCTCTTCTATTGTTCATTATTTAAATAGAATAGCTAGTGTAGATTTAATTCGACTAATTAATCTACTTTGTGACAATAATTCCAAATGCAGTTTTTAATCAAATGTTCACCTCCCCATGTTCGACTCAAGACTCAGCAGAGTTTCGATTCAAATTTTATTTGATAGCGAATTTTTACGCAAGTACGATAGATTTTTAACTCAATCTTTACACGTACAAATCTAGCCCATCAGTTTCCATACCAGATTATATACCCTGCATGTAGCAGGTCGTTTTCGTTACCCTTGCGTGTGTTTGGATGCATATGCTTTGTTCAGAATCATGACAGTTAGGATAAATTTGCTCCTCGTGCGGTGAAGTGTCTTTCTTGGTTATTCCAGGACACAGGACTGCAGGTGCTACAATACAGTCCATAGAGGATATGTTATTACTGCAGGCGTGACCTTCTTTGAGAAGATTCCCTACTTCCCATAAGAAGGATCGTCAATAAAGGTTGTCATACAGGAGACATAGATTTATCACAGCAGATCACAGTTAAACAGTTTCCCAGAAGATGAGCCTATACAGCATCTTGCCTCCTCAAATAGGAGTGACTCAGATAGGGATGAGGAGCCTATGCAGAGGAGATCTATTACGTTTGTACTCTTCATCCCATGTCCTAGTACACTGCGATTTCCCACCTAGAAGAGGGTGACAAATAGTTTGCCTCAACTATTACTAATGTCGTTCCCAAAGATTTTATCCAATCCTCTCAGGATCCCATGTGGAGAGCAGTTACGGATGAGGAGATGTAGGCTTTACAATCCATAAAGACATAGGATCTTGTTCCATGTCTTGGGGGTGCTATTGTTGTTGGCTACCGATGAGTGTATATCATAAAGTATAGATCTAATGGAACAATTGATAGATATGAGACCAGACTTGTTGTCAATTGATTCACCCACAAATATGGGGTGGATTACCTTAAGACTTTTTCTCTTGTTGCCTATATTACCTCCATCAGGATTATTCTTTCTGTTGCAGTGATCCAGAAGTGGTCTTTATACCAGCTTAATATTAAAAATACTTTCTTATATGGAGATCTGGCTGAGAAGGTATACATGAAACAGCCACCAGGATATGACGTTCAGGGGGAGGTGTGACACTTATGGAAGGCATTTATGGCCTGAAGCAGAGTTTACAAGCCTAGTTTGAGAGGCTCAATTCAGAGATCAGGAAGATAGGGTTTCAACGATCAACTACTAACCATTCTATCTTTATCAGGACGGAGTATGGTGATATCTAAAGAGTTGTCATCTTAGCGGTCTATGTTGATAATATGATCCTGACTGGCAATGATGCAAATGGGATAATGCAGACTAAGGCCTTTCTACAGTCTACCTTTGTCATTAAGGATTTAAGTGATCTTCGCTATTTCTTGGAGATAGAAGCAATCTGCTAGAGAACCAGTCTATTCCTATCTTAGAGACAATATACCTTACAGATTCTTGAAACTATGTTACTTAGGTCCAAGCCATTCGAGATACTAGTAGAGTCACCACCTGGCCATAGCACTGATGAAATAGATCCCTTATTTAAGGATATTACGAGATACCATAATACTGTTGGTCGCTTGCTATATCTGACCATTACACAGCCTGATATCAGTTTTGCTATGAGTTGAGCCAGTCAGTTTATGCAGAATCAAAGATATAGTCATTGGCGAGAGGTCTTTCATTCTGAGATACCTGAAGAGCACTCAAGGGAGAGGTTTGTACTACAAAGCAATGGCTCTCTTGATCTTCTGACATATTCAAACGCTGATTATGCAAGATCTATAAAGGATAGACGATCTATTTCGAGCTTTGTTGTTTATCTGGGAGGTAATCTAAAGTTGTAGAGGAGCAAGAAGTAGGATGTAGTGGCTCACTCCAATGCAGAGCCAAAGTACAAATTTATAGCCCAGGCAACTTGTGAGATTATGTGGATGGTTAACTTCCTACACGATTTTGGATAAAGGTTGGCATGCCTATCCCACTTTACTGTGACAATAAGTCAGCTATCTACATTGCATCGAATCCAGTCTTCCATAAGAGGACCAAACATATTAAGGTTGACTGCCATTTTATACGGGAGGCAGTTTTAAAAGGAAAGATAAGTAACCCATACATATCCTTCGAGCTTCAACGAGTAAATATTCTCACCAAGCCATTGAACAAGAAGTACCATCATTTCCTTAGTAGCAAGTTGGGCCTCATCGACATATACGTCCCAACTTGAGAGGGAGTGTTGAGGTTTTTTTTTTTTTGAGAAAAAAGAGAAAGATTACCTGAGCATGGTAATCATCCTATAAATATATAAAATTAGAAGAGGATCAGACTTACAGGTTTTGTAACCAAAAATCATAAAAATATTTAGCCTCTCACTACATTCTCCACCCAACATCGCTCATTATTGAAAACCTTACCGTTCCTCTGCAACCAGATAGCCCAGAGAAAACCAAAAGCTTTGCACTATCCTGTCATATCAAGATGAAAGTGGTCCCTAAATGTCGTCCAAAATGCTTCAAAATCAGTATGTTCGATGGTATGGACATCACACTAATCCCAAACCTCTCTATAAAAACTACATTCGAAAAACAAATGTTGGATATCCTCGTCCAATTGGCCACATAACAAGCAGGTTGTATCCCCAATAGAACACCACTTGATTCTGTAGACTTTAGTTACCAACCTCTTCCTTCTAAGGAATCACAGGAATACCTTGATCTAGAGAGGGATCTTAAAACTCCATATCAGTTTGGAATCACCCTCATCAAGTGTAACTACACCCCATTTAAAATCAAGAACTTGTAAGCATTTTTAATGGAAAAGTATCCATGCTTCCACCACATTCTGTCAGGTTCAGCAGATGGCAATAAGTCCTCCATAGCAGCCAGCAGTTGCTGAAATTCAAAACACGTTACATCAGAGAGACCCTCTAGCAGTTTGATGTCCTAAACATTATGTTCTCTGTCCCACAAATCTGTCACCCATGCCTCTTTATATGTAATATGTTGAAATAACCACTGGTACAGATCTGAAAACTTCCCATTTTCAGATCAATCATCGAGCCAAAATTTAAAAGAAGACCCATCACCCAGACACAGCCTAAAATGACCTGAAAATTCTGTCAAAATTAGATGCATGGAGTGCCAAAACACTGAAGATCTACTGACAGGAGCAGCCCACCGGTTCAGATCCATGCCTTCTCCATAGGAGTCTTTCAAGGTAGATGTAAGCATATCTTGTTCATTAGAGAACAATCTGACCACCCACTTCAACAGTAGCGCTTTGTTAAAATAGTCCAACTTACCAATGCCAAGGCCCCTTTCTATTTTTGGCTTGCATATATCTTCCTAAGAAACCAATTGTGCAAATCTTCCCTCACAATCAGCACCTTTCTAAAAGAACTTTTTTCTTATCAAATCAATATTTTTCATAATTTTCTTTGTTGGCGCAAACATAGACATGAAGAAGATCGGAATAGATAAGAGAACCGATTTAAGAAGGACCAAACGTCCTCCTTTAGATAGGAGTCTACCACTCCAAGAAAACTTCTTTGATAAGCTCTCTACAAGAGGCTTCAAATCAAACGAATTCAATTTCTTCCCCATTAACAGTATCCCAAGATATCCAATAGGAAGCTTAACCACCGGGGTCTCCAAGATATCAGATAACTCATTCTCCTCCAACCTTTCCATGCCAAAAGGGACCACAATGGACTTATTTCTATTGATTGTAAGACGTAAAATTTCAGCAAAAATTCTCACCAACAAGGAGACATGATTAGCCTCTCTTCCCCCCCCCCCTTCTATGAAGACGGTCGTGTCGTTGGCATATTGTAGGATTGGTGTTATAATCCTACCATCATTCTTAGCAGTATAACCAAAAAACAAGCCACCTTCACAGGGTTTAAAAGCCATGTTTGCAAGCATATCAACCGCAATGTTAAACAACATCGGAGCTAACGAGCAACCTTACCAAAATCCCCTTTGTGGCTGAGTAAAAGAACCATTTGCCATTCCATTAATCAACACAGAAAAGGAAGATGTAGTAACGCATCTTTTCATCATCATTATCCACTGATCAGGGAATCCCCTTCTCTTCAGAATGTCCAACAAATAGTTCCAAGAGATGGAATCATAAGCCTTAGAGAAGTCTACCTTCCACACAAATACCTTATACTTACTCATCTTCCAAGAAGCCAGAAATTCCTCTATCAACACATAGGAGTCTTGTAGTGACCTCCCCTTCACAAAGGCCGACTGAATAGGTGAGATGATGTCAAGGAGCACTTGACGCAAACAATTGGCTAAAATTTTTGCAACCAGGAGATAAATGGAGCTCAATAATGTAATTGGTCTAAAGTCTCCCACCTCCTCCGAGACTTGTTTCTTTGGTAGAAGAAATAAATAAAATTTGTAGAGCCTTTCAATACCTGCATTTTCATCAAAAAACTCCTTAATCATAGCCAACATATCAGGTCCAATCACCTCCCAAACTCCTTATAAAAAATAATTTGCATATCGTCCAAGCCAAGAGAGCCTTCTACCTTCATGCCACGTAAGGCACCCATAACCTCTTCTTCATCTGCATCCTTAGCAAGCACAACCTTTGCTTCGTCACTGATTAGGTCCAACTGCAGATTTTCCAACCATCAATCGCCACACGGCTATCTTTTGGTAAACTCCAGAAAATAATTCTTAAAAGTGCTACAAATTTGGTCTCTTTTTCTAAAGACATTATCACCCACCTTCAGGTTATGGATCACATTTCTCCTTCTGGTGCTGGCTGACAAATGGAAGAATTTGGTACTAGCATCACCTTCTTTGAGCCATGACTATCTCGACTTCTACCTCTAATCCATCTCCGTTTTATGATCTTCAGATACAATAGATTGGAATCTCTGTCTCTCCTGGCATTCCTCCTTTGAAAGTGACACCCCCTCCTCCTTTCGATCCAAGGCAGCCACCTTCTGAAGTGCAGTTGTCCTTCTTTCATCCTTGCAAGCTTTATGACCACGTTTAAACTCCATCATGGCCACCCTCACTGCCCCAATCTTGGTAGCCAGGGTACGCGTGGCAGTAGAGGCCAAGGTTGTAGACCAATTATCTTGAACCAGCTCCTTGAAACCAGGTTTCTTAAGCCAGGATTTATGAAATTTAAAGTAAGTTGAGAAGTTACCTTCCTTATTACTTCGCCTTAACAGAGGAGTATGATCTGAAAAAGGTCTATCACAAGTAACCACGTCTACGATCTGAAAAGATTTAGCCAACGAAATGTTACAGAGAAATCTGTCAATACAGGACATCGCATCCCTACCATTCCTCCAAGTGAAGTGCAATCCTGAAGAAAGGAGGTCAATCAACTCTAACTCTTGCACCACCTGTTGAAACTGAGTAGCAGCCACATCATATCTACCGTCAGGTCTGTCCTCTGCATATAGTGTCGCATTAAAATCCCCACATTTCAACCATGGCATCCCCTTAACAAATGATGCGGCCTGTTGCACCTCCTCCCAAAAAAGCATCCTTGACTCATCCTCGCAAGGGCCATAAACAGTTAAGATAGCTAAGGACATGCCATCATCTTTTTTGGTGAAAATCCCAGTCATCGCTCTACTAAACAGGTTCGATGAACTGAGTTCAAGCATATTATCATGTCACATCATCAGTAAGCCACCCGATCTTCTAACGGCCTCCAACTCCATAATACTCATATAAGTTCCCACATAAATGTGACTTCAAACGAGGAGTCAAGAGTTCTAAATGTGTTTCCTGACTGCATGCCACATCTACCTTCCAATCAGCCAAATATCTCCTTAGAAAAGCTCTCATTTTGTCATCCCGGAGACCCCGAACGTTCCATGAAAGGACCTTAACCATTAACACTAACTCTGGAACTCCCCATGTGAACTCTTCTGGCCCCCACAACCTTAGCAACCTGATCATCAACATTCTACACCAGTTCATTCCTAGCTACCTTCTTCCCCACTTTTTTTCCTCTTATAACAGGCACTCAAAATCAGCTTGTGCCTATGTGGAATGATACTCAAGTGCCTAGATGATCTGCTGAGAGACGATTTACGATAAGTAGATTTGGCCTTCACTGCAAATTTGGAGGAAGAAACGCCATTATCATTGACATCAGACGCCACGTCTTCGGGAGCTTGAACTACTTTCCGCACTTGGCCCGAATGTTCATCACACTGCCCACCCACGAAGTGCGCCTCATTGGCCCTGCTAATGATCAATCCGAACACCACTGTCGGTCTTTCCTACAAGAAAGTAGACGCAACAAGCCCTGGAAACAAAGAAGAGCTGGCAATCATAGGATTATGAGATGCACGAGCCAAGTAGGTAGGCTTACCAAGACGGGACCCGTGGTGGGTCCAGTATCCACCTATTAAAAGATGGGCTCACGGGCATCAGTCTTTGTAGCGTCACCTTTAGTCGCCTCTACCACAGCAGCTATAGCAGATGCACACGGTGAAGCAGCAGAGACAATCACGCATGGTCTAGTAGGGAAGCTATCCTGCGAGGACACGGTCATGCAGACAGAAGGGCCCGCACCCACCTCGCAATGCAAAATATGAAATGGCTTGTCAATGAGGTCATGAGACTTACCACATCCGGATCTGTAAATGGATCCGGACGCCACCTGTCATGGGCAAACAAGGTATGCGTCCTTAGCCATTGCTCCAACTGGCAACTCCATGTCATCGCCTATCTTTGGCAAATCAAAGCCATCACCCTGCACAAACCGGTCCAACACACGGTCATTTCCCAAAATAGCAAAGTCACCAACTGCCTAATATGGAAGGTCACCAATTGCTGCCCGATCTGGAAGGTTGCGACTAGTGCCAGCTACCAATCTTGGATTCGAAATTCGAATGTTCTCAACCGGTCTCCACACCCAACGAGACCATCTGACTATCCCAAGCATCGCCGATGCACCATCTCTTGCCTGAAGATTACCAGAAGGAGAGATCTGATGCTTGGCAACATCCTTCACCAACCACACATGATCTGAAAAGATCATTGTGCTTCCTCTGACGCAACACTCTTCACCTCCGCAACACCTGCTGCCACCACTCTAGCATATGACAATTCCCTTCCCAGCACCACACCCAAGTTAACAAAGGAGACGACACAAGCACTCCCGCTAAATCGAAGAATCTGCTTCGAGGGGATAGATGTCCCCACCTTCAGTTCCCCATCAACCACGACCGAAGAAGCATCACCCTCTTGCAAACCAATGCCAAAACATCTCCTAACTCGTGCGAAAGAATAAATCATCATAACATTGTCAATGGTTCTCAAACGAAGCAGAATGCCCAAAATACGAAAGCGAGTAATTAGGTGCATAAGAATGCGTTCTTCCGAAGCTCCTTCACAAACGCTTGGAAGGGCCCAACAAATCAACGATTCCCCAATTGAAACCTCCTCAAACTTAAGATGGTCTACATCCAAAATTTCCAAACCAAAAAGCAACACCCTCTTCTCCGATAAAAAAGATAATTTCCAAACTTTCGATTTCAAACCCAATCGAGAGAGGAATGATCTAACCTCATCAAGCACCAGATAACCATGTTGTAAAGACCCAATCAGCGAACACTCCAGCGTAGAATCCAACCGCATCATCTCATATGACCACGCAACTTCAACACCATCAGCAGGTGTCTCCATCAGCAGAGGACAAGGGAGAGATCAACCTAGCCCAGAGGAAGATTTGGCCTGAAGCAGCATCCGACATGAACTCCTCTTGTGTCCCCACCCCCGACACCGAAGACAAACCAATGGCTCACAACACTCCTTCGCCAAATGCCCAAATCGTCGACACTTAAAGCAGATGAAACCCCGAAGAAAGGTCACACGAGATCTCTCCACCACCACCCTCCTTACTACACGCTTCCACCCAAAGTCCCTCATCGCCCAACACCGAGAGGAGTGTTGAGTTATAGAGCTATGTTTGACATTTATTTATTTTTTGTGGGTACTTATGTAATTTTCCCAATTCTCTTTTATATAAAAAGAGGGCTAATGTTTCTTTTGATGATTAATGCATCTTCTTTAGTTCCATAGGAAGAAAATAATAGTGCATCTCATTCAATAAAGAACCCTAACTCCCTTTATATAGAGAGTAGTGTAGAACATTGGAAACAAGAGATCCAAAAGAAATGAAAAATACCTAAGATTCCCGAACGTAATTAAATAGACTTAACTTAATACTCTAACACTAACAAAGAAAAGCACTAAAAAAGCTTCATTCCAGAGATGCTAGACAAATCCTATTATTTCCCATCTCTCATACACATGATAGCAGTTCACATCACTATTCCGATACTTAAATTCAATCATGATATCATGCAACAAGTTGACAAGTTCAACATATTGTTTTGATCAACACAATCCATACAAGAAAACATAAAATGAAAATGGTTATACCTGAAGCTGCTGTAAGAGTCCTTCAAGCTCAGTCTTTATTTGTGAGAATGTAGGACGTATGGAAGGATCACCAGCCCAGCATCTCTGCATTAAATCTAATAATTTAGGATGTGCATTCTCCAGAAGATCAGGACGCAGTCCCTGCAAAACGCTAGGACATGATTAGGAAAAATCTTACATCAAAGAAATAAATCACTTGCCCTTTTTAGCAAGCTGTGTTCATCTCTGAGCACATCAGAAATAATCATGAATAGGTCGTTTTCAGCATGCAGCAACAAATATCTACCTAATTTTGGGCAATATTGCCTTAGATTACATAAAAAAGTTTGGAGGTTTCAGGTACAGAAACATGGCTTCAATAATGTTTGGAAAGAAATTCCATTTTGCAAGAAGATTATGGCAAGAAATGCTAACAGGCAAATAATACTAACCTGTCTTACTCCAAGTGCAGCCTGTAAAGGTGTCAATGTATCATATGGAATCTGCAAAAAAATATGGAAAATATATAATATTGATAGAGAAATACTAGAGTTTCCACAAACAGAGGGCCAACAACAGTTACAAGTTATGATTAATTCCTCAAATAGTACCTTGGATGTCGCAAGCTCCCAAAGAACAATAGCAAAGCTGAAAACATCGGCTTTTTCATTGTAAGGTTGATGGTTTATGACCTTCCATAAATGAAGACAATCAGCAGATTGTTGAGTAGCAATTATGAGTTTCATTGATTATTCAGTACAAACGGTGTCGAGGATAAGAAAACAACTTTAAACATTTACAAAAAAATAGAAACAAATTTGATGCATCTTCTGGCTTTGACAAAACCAACGTTTGCATTGTTAACTCCTTTGATGCTGTTTTTATAAACAAAACGCCCCATTTTCGCTTAGGGGAGAGAAAAAAATAATTCAGAATGGAAAGGAAGCACCTCAGGGGCCATCCATCGGTAGGTTCCAGTTTCAGCAGTCATGATACCCTGTTGATCTTGAAAACGAGCCACGCCAAAATCTGCTATCTTCACCACCTATTAAAAAATCAACTAATATCAAGTCTGAAACAAAACATTCCTTTTAAAATACTTTTTTTTTAGAGGCATTCCTTAAAAGACTTGTATTTCTAGAAAAAGATTGATGCTTACTAATAGTGCTAACAACCAGGACTACTTTTGTTTTCAAAGCTGCAACTTGATCGTTTACACTGAGTCAGTGGAAGTGGTTTTAATTTCAGTAGGCACATTTGGTAGCTAACTTTCATAAATTCCACACGGAAACTAAGGGTACACGGTAGATCCAATCAATTTGCAATTCATCCTAGCTGATCCTTTTGTATAAAGAATAAAGTTCATCGCCTGCATAGAACTTGTATTTGGGAAAGTTGCTTACAAAGATTCTTATTTTCCCCTTAGAAGAAGGTGACCCTTTTGGTCTAATATGTTTTTATTCTTATGTAACGGTGTGTTTGTAATCTTTATTTTCTTTTTTGGAGTTATGTTATAATTGTCCCACCTCTCTCTATGTATAAAGAGGGGTAGAGTTACCAAATAAACTAATTTGCATCATTATTCCAATTTGATATCAGAGCGATAGTCCTAGACCGGAGATCTTGATATTCTACCCAAATAAGCCTCCAAGCCCCCACCGATCTCCCCTCTCTTCCTCACCAACTACCCTCACCGTCGGCATCACTGACCCACCGACGCCACCAATGCCGCCACTGGTGGTCACCCTCCTACAACTTAGCATCGCCTAGCAATCGCAAGTGATCCTGCACCACCAGCACCGCCACTGATGGTGGTCCCAGGTCACCGACGGCACCACCTGATCACACAGTACCACCGCTACTGGTCATGACCTCAACTGTTAGGCCTGATCTTGGCATCAAGGGCATGATCAAGGTGGCTATGCAACAACTTTAGATGGCCATCTAATGTCGTCGAGTCTACTTGGTGTAGTTGCACCTTCATTATGATCTAAATTTTTTTTTAAGATCAATTTCTTCATATTAGTATGATCTACCTTAATTCAGTGCTTTAGAGTTCTGTTACTCGGTGGATTTGTGGTTCTTCTATATCAGTATGGATTCCTTTAATATTGAGCCAAGTACCTCTGCCACACAGAGAGTGGCAGATGGTACAGTGATCATTGCACGGAGTATGAGAGACTACTTCGAGGTTTTAGCCATCATGATGTGTTTCAAGGAGCCACCAAGTTGGGTTCTATCACACATAACAAGAATCGGGACAATGCAGAGTGGCTTGTTGATTCAAGTGTTTCACGACATCTCAATGGAGATCGGGATCATTTCACCCATCTCAGATCATACCTACAAGCAGGACAGTGCAGGTTGCATATGGTAGGCACTCCAAGATAGAAAGTCAGCGGGAGGTACCCATGTCGTCTACTTTGAGATTACCTGATGTTTTGTATGTGCCAAACTTCCCTATCAACTTCCTCTCAGTCAGCAAGATTATCAAGGAGCTTAATTATCTTGCTATCTTTAATGAGATGGGGTACATCATTCAAGACAAGCTTACAGGGAAGACAATTCGTAGTGGAAATGTAGAGGGTGGAGTTTATCGTCTGAATCAGACTATACTTGCTTTTGCATGTCGAGGAAAAGTATCTTTTGCTGTTGGGAGTGCATTTCAGTGGCGTCTCCAACTCAGACACCTTCCTTTGGACAACCTTCAACGAGTCATTCCACATATATCTATTGTAGCTTCGATCTATTGTGATGCATGCTAAATTGGCAAGCACCATCGTTCCTCCTACCCCGTGAGTACTCATTCTAGGTCGACAACCTTGCTTGAGTTGTTACACATGGATGTGTGGGAGCTGAGTTGGATACCAGATAGGCAGGGTCACCGATTTTTCACGCTTATCATGGGTGTTTCTATTGAAGAATAAGTCAAATGCTGGATCTGTCATTAAACATTTCATCTTGAAGATCAAGAATCAATATTCAATTGCTATTAAGGTAGTAAGATCTAATAATGTACTTGAGTTTTGCACCACTAGGCTGTCTATTTTCTACAAGTCTCATGGGATAGTGCACCAGACTACTGCTCATAGCTCTCAGCAAAATGGGGTGGCTGAGATGAAACATTGATATCTTTTGGATGTGGCCCGCGCTTTGCTGATTCATCACAGTATGCCTTCGTTATGTTGGAGAGATGCAATTCTTACAACTTGTTATTTAATTAACAGAATGCCCAGTGCTTCATGAACAGATTATTTAGCACATATTACATCCTAAGCGAGAGCTTTTTCACGTGCCACTACATGTGTTTGGTTGTGTTGCATTCATTCATCTCCTTTCTCTAAGTCGAGAAGAGCTTGCACCACGGGCAATCAAGTGCGTGTTCTTGGGATATTCTCGAACTCAGAAAGGATATAGATGCTTGGATCCCATCACTGGTAAGCACTATGAAGGTGCTGAATCTGCTGATGTTACCTTTCATTAGTTCATTCCATACTTTTCTACACCTTCTCGGAGTCTTATCTCCTGAGGTTACGAAGGCCCGCATGCCTATACCTCCAATTTCCTTAGAGGAGATATCTATTTCTGCTCCCCCGACCTCTACGATTGGACCTATAAAGTTTTCTGAGCCTACTATTACCTACAAGAACCCTTACAATACTTTTCAGATGCCACCCTCCCCAACAGCGACAAAGACATCTCCCACTTTGCATACTAATGTTACAGTACCAAATGGTGATGCTACACATCCAAATGATATTTCTACCTCAGAACCACTACAAGAGGATCTAACAGATGATCTTGACCTTCTGATTGCTATTCGAAAGGCACCTTAAAGTTGTGCCAGATATCCAGTTACAGGTTGTCTGTCTACTACGGGACTTGGGTCTACTTTTAGGAGCTTCTGTCGTGCTCTTTCAGCCACACAAATACTTGCCACCTACCAGCAGGCCATGCTGGATCCAAAGTGGCACCAGGCCACGAAGGATGAGATGATTGCTTTTACTTCACGTGGTACTTGGGATCTCACACCCTTGCCAGAGGAGGCTACGGTAGTTGGTTGCAGATGTTTGCAATCAAATACAACCCAGATTGGTCAGCTATACAGTACAAGGCCCGCCTTGTTGCCAAAGGGTTTACCCAAACAAATGGGATAGACTTCTTTAACATTTTCTCACCTATAGCTCAACTTCCTACGGTACAAATTCTAATTTCGGTGGCTCAACAAAATTGGTACCTTCATCAACTTGATGTGAAGAATGTTTCTCTATAAGGATTTACAGGAGGTATACATGCAACAACCCCCTCGACTACAAGGTTTAGGGGGGGTGTGCAAATTGCAGAAGGCCATTTATGACCTTCAGCAGAGTCCCCGTGCTTGGTTTCAGAAATTATTTATTGATTTTCAGAAGTTGTCTGTGGATCATTCCCTATTTGTCAGGAAGACAAGAAGGGGTGTTACTATTCTTTTAGTTTATGTGAATGACCTGATTGTCATAGGAGATAATTCTGAGGGAATAACTAAGATCAAGAGATGCCTGACTGAGCAGTTTGTGATGGACTTGGGTCCATTGAGATATTTTCTTGGGATAAAGATGGCTCGTAGTAAACAGTGGCATTAGTTTTGTGGAGATTTTGGGGAAAATATTTGTTCTTATTCAATAACGAAGCCAAGCCCCACCTTATATAGAGAGAGGGTTTAGTACAATAAGAAAACACACCAACATACTAAAAATGACATGGAACAAAGTTCGTAAGACCACTAAGTAATTGGATGCTTGGCAACCAACTAATTAGATCCACATTTATTTCCTGACACTCCCCCGCAAGTCGAGACACGGGAGATAGCGAAGACTTGGATTTTGTAGACGTTCATCATGGCAGAGATCAACGATAGTTGACGTAGTAGTCCCTTCGTGGTGTCTTCAAACTCGAGTGCCTCTTCTTATATGCCCTGGAGTCAAGATCTTTTGCTTGGTGTTCCCATGGTGTGTAAGAGTGCTACCCATCAACTTGACATCTTGAGTAGGCTCTCGTCTTCTTTGCTTCACTCATTCACACATAAGGACCAAAAAGAGGAAAACAAGGCTCTAAAGGGGTGCGCACGCAAATTCCCAAAAAATATAACTCATCGACTTTAAAAATGGCAAACTCACACAAATTACCCTAAGACCCTTTTTTTCTTAACTGATCGAACAAGGGGGGTTCTTCCCCATAAACAACGATAGTGGAGTTGGTGGCGACGCTCCGATGAGGCAAAGGACTCTCGGACCACCTTGATCTGGTAGCCCAACCTTCAAGGAATCGAGTAGCAGCGCTAAATCGTCAAATGAACAAAGATTTGGTGGGCCAAACTCGAGATCCGGTCTACCATTGTTGGGGTGGCGTCAGTCGAAGATGAGGTTGTCGACGACGCGTAGCCTATCCAACGACGCTCAAAGGTGGGGCGTATGGAGATTGGGGCACTGGTGACCACCCCAACAGTGCTCCCTTATCAGTGGTTGGTCGGTGGCGTCTTTTCCTTCGGTGATGGGGAGGACAGCAACAGAAGAAGAATAGAAGAAAAGGAAGAGAGGAGTTTTTTTTTAGGTGAAAGGAAGAGGAGAGGAGTTAGGAGAGGAAAGAGCCTCTCCGATGGCTTGCTAGGGACCAACGGAGCCGTCGGAGGACCTCCCCCCTCTAGATCTTCTCTAAACCCTAGACCACCAGAATCAATAGCTCTGATACCATGTGGAGATTTTGGGGAGAATATTTGTTCTTATTCAATAACCAAGCCAAGCCCCTCTTTACAAAGAGAAAGGGTTTGATACAATAAGGAAAAACACACCAACATACTAAAAATAACATGGAACAAAATTAGTAAGACAACTAACTAATTGGATCCTTGACAACTAACTAATTAAATCCTCATTTATTTCCTTTTGTCCCAGAGAAAGTATGCTCTAGATGTATTGCAAGAGGTTGGCATGCTGGGAGCCAAGCCAACACATATACCCATGAATCTAAAGGCACATTTGTATGATACAGAGGCTAAGGCAATTGCTAGCAGGCAATACGGATAGCTTGTTGGGAAGTTGTACCTTAACATCACCAGACCAGACATCTTTTGCAGTTGACAGATTGAGTCAGTTTATGGCCAAGCCCACTAGACAACACCGGGATACAAAGATGATGGTCCTTAGAAATCTCAAGAAGACTCCAGGGTAGGTTCTTTTGTTCACCAGAGAGACATCCACAACAGTGATGGGCTACTTAGATGCAAATTATGTGGGGTGCCACCTTAATCGGAAATCTACTACAGTTTTTGTATTATGTAGCTGAAAATCTTGTGACCTGGAAAAGCAAGAACCAAGCGGCAGTCTTTAGGTCCAATGCAGAGTCAGAGTAAAGGGCGATGGCCTAAAATGATATGGATTCGATCTCTCTTGACTGACTTACAGATTGAGATAAATGATCCCATGGAGACGAGGTGCGATAATCGAGCAGCTACTTACATAGCCAGCAATTCCATGTTTCATGAGCGCACGAAACATGTGGAAGGTGACTATCACTACAGTAAAGATATTATTCAGAGAGGGCTGCTCTACACGACTCCAGTATCTTCTAATGAACAAACAACAGATATATTTACCAAGCCCCTTGCTAGATCAAGTCGAATATGATTGACATCTATGCTCCAACTTGAAGACTGTTAGACCCCTTTGGTCTAATATGCTTTTATTCTTATGTAAGGGTGTGTTTGTAATCTTTATTTTCTTACTTAAAGTTGTGTTGTAATTGTCCCAAGAGAGGTAGGGTTACCGAATAAACTGATTTACATCATTATTCCAACTGAAGGTGATAAAGCATCCTTTGGTTAAAGATGTCTAAAAAGTGTTAAAAGGGTTGAAAGCACCTTTCCGGCATATCATGCGCTAACTGAGAAGACAATAGTGCAACAGGTGTAAAAACAAGGTAAGATGGAAATACTAGTTCCAAAACAAACACATTTGACATGACATGCAAGTGCAATCATTCAATTTGCATTTGAGGAAGCGGTTGAAATGATGTACCTTTTTCTTATCCAACAACAAGTTAGCTGTCTTCAGATCTCTATGAATTATGTTATTCTGATGAAGATAGTCCATCCCCATGCATATATCGATGGCAAGCTTCAGTAACAATGGGAGCGGCAGAACAGCACGGTGCTTACGGAGAAAATCATAAAGGCTCCCACCATGCATGTATTCTGTGCACACGTCTGATTAAATTGGACTGACTGCAAACTAAAGAAATGATAGTGCATGCTTCAATAGATCAACATTCACTGGTGTTGGAGAAAATGTTTTGTGTTATTTCATCAAGTCCTAGGTATAATGGGAAATAATAAAATTCTTTACCAAAATAGCAAAACTAAAATCAGAAAACATAACCAATCTTAATAAATTTAATCCTAATCTATTTTATTCTCTCATGTTGGAGAAAATGAACCATATTTTTTCATTAAGCAAGCCCTAACCCTCTCTATATAGAGAGGACATAGGGATAATAGTTAACAATAAAACTCTTTACCAAAATAGAAAAAACTAAACATAGGAAAAACAACCAATCATAGCAAAATCCTAATCTATTTTATTCTCTAACAACTAGACAACAAGCACCATCATTCTATCTTCTCCCAACGAGCTAAGTCCAAGAGTACATCACCATTCCACTTGATGAGACAATTCGTTATATTCATGGATGACTATAGAAGGTCCACATTGATCTTTCCTATGAATGATTGGTAAGAGATTCTTCTTGATATAGTGAGATGCTTCTTCACAAAGGTGCAGAATGTCATTGCTGTAGAGATTAACAAAAGGAGTTGAAGTACATCACCAATGGTACCCTACATCAAACATCTCATGGCTATACCTCTAAGCAGAACGGTGTTGCAGAGAGAACATTGAGGCACACTCTAGATATTGCACGCACACTCCTTGTCCTCATGAAGGTACCAAAGCAGTTTTGGTGTGATGTTGTACTCATTGCGGCCTGCTTGATCAACCAAGTCCCTTCTTCAGCTCTACATGTGGAGATCCCTTTTCAACTACCACATCTTGATGTTGATTGTCCATTTGTCTTGCCACTAAGAGTATTTGGATGTACTTGTTTGTGCACACTTTTTGGCAACAGGATAAGTTCTCTCCATGTACAGTGAAATGCATCTCTTTTGTCTACTCACGAACTCAGAAGGTGTTAGATGGTGTTATGTCTTGTTTATTTTATGTTTCTTTATTTCTTATGGATTATGGTGTTATTTTCCCACACATCTTCTCTTTATAAAGAGGTGTAGGGTTCCCATAATGAAGTTAATGAATTCTATTATCCTACTTGGTATCAGAGCAACGATCCTAAACCGAGGCTCTACGTATCTCACCCTCAAGGCTTCCAAAACCCAAACACCAATACCCTAACACCTCCACCATCTCCACCGCAGCCACCGGCAGCGAGGTAGGCTGCTACAGCAGCAGCTACAGCCACCAGCGATGAAGTCGCAGTAGCAACAGTAGCGCCACTACTGCACACAGCAAGGTAGGCTGCTGCAACAGCAGCCACCGGCAACAAGGTAGGCCGCTGCAGCAGCAACCACAGCCACCGGCAACGAAGCCTCAGTAGGGTCATCGCAGCAACAGCACTAGTGTCGCTACCGCACTATAGCGCCGCTACTGCACCTAGGGGTAGGTCAACCTCGCTCAGCCATCGTGAGTCTCTCTCTGATAGTTCTAGGAAGGTTCTTGGTATTGTGGTGATAGATTTCTAGATCAAGAACCTTTCTATGGTATGATTTTTTCCCAGATCTATGGTCTTTTCTTTTTCGGGTGTGTATTCCCCTTATTAGATGGCTTTTGGGGTGTGTATTCCCCAGTGATATTGTGTGCGGATTAAGGGGTGTATATTCCCCGAATGTTGATGTTTAATGCAGGGATTTAGATCTATGTTCTTGTTTCTTTGGGTGTGGTATGCTTGACATCAATAGCAGAATATGTGAGTTTGGTGCACCAAGAGCAGGAGCCACCATGGAACAGGATGGTTGATCGACTCTAGTGCATCACAGCATCTATGCAGTGATCAAACCTACTTCCGCTCATTACAGTTTGTTCCTCCAAGGACGGTACAAGTAGCTAATGGAAGATACACCCTAGTTAGAGGTAAGGGGGGGGTGTCTGTAACCCCCAGTTTGCAGCTGTCTACTGTGTTGCACGTGCCAGAATTCTCGCTCAGTCTGTTGTCTATGAGCAAAATCACAAAGGATCTCAACTACGAAATGATCTTCGATGACATCAAATGCGTTGTTCAGGACAAACTCACTGGGATGATTGTTGTCAGAGGTACTGAGGAGAATGGCGTTTATCGCCTGGAACATGAGTCATTTGCAGGAGTTACTCGATATGGTAGCAGGAGTGTTCTATAGTGGCATGTTCGTCTTGGCCACTTGTCTCTAGATCGCCTTAGGAGGGTGATACCACATATTTCCCCAGCTGCTACCATACAGTGTGATGCTTGCCAATTGGGTAAGCACCATCGGTCCTCTTTTCCAATTAGTACATCTCGTGGATCTTCGACATTATTTCAGTTACTTCATATGGATGTATGGGGATCGAGCAGAATCCCAGACCAAATGGGACACAAGTACTACCTGGTTGTTGTAGATGATTTCTCTGGAGCCACGTAGGTGTTCTTACTGAAGAGTAAGGCAGAGGTTGGAGGATGCATAGAGGCTCTTCTTCTGGAGATCAGCACACAGTATTCAGCCACGGTGAAGATGGTGTGGACTGATAATGCTCGAGTTCTACACTGTCAGACTTAAGGAGTTCTACAAGACCCATGGAATTGTCCACCAGACCACTTGTCCTCACACTTCACAACAAAACGAAGTCGCAAAGCGGAAACACAGACACTTGTTGAATGTTGCCCGCACATTATTGATTCATCACAATGTGTTGCAGAGATACTGGGAGGATGCAGTTCTGACAGCAACTTATCTCATCAACAGGATGCCTAGCTCAGCTCTTCACGAGCAGATACCGATTCTTCTTCTGCATCCAGACAATGAGTTATTTCATGTGCCTCCCAAGACCTTTGGATGTGTTGCATTCGTTCATGTGTCGTCACTTGGTCGTGATAAGTTGGCTCCTCGTGCTATCAAGTGCGTATTTTTAGGATACTTTAGGACACAGAAGGGATACCGTTGCTATGATCCTCCACAGAACAGACATTATGTTAGCGTCGATGTGACTTTCCATGAGAATACACCATACTTCGCAGTCACTGGACAGAGGAGCTCTTGTGATGATGTTGCCTTTCTTCCCCTGCCTATTCCGTGTGTAGAGAGTCAAGTGTCTACTCAGTCCAGACCTCCAGCTGATAGACAGATGAGCTCTTCCTCCCTGGATGACTATAAGAGATTGCACGGGTCATCACGTACCTATCACAAGCAACACACTACTTTTCAGAGGCCTCCTCCCTTACCAGCAACTGATGGTTCACAGGTAGTTGAGAGTCCCTAATGCCAGTGACAGTTTGGTTAGACCTGATTCCCTTGACAGTGCTGATCATCATAGTAGTGAGGCTCCTTCTGCAACGACTCAGTCTGAGATACCAGATGATTTAGATCTCCCTATTGCCATTAGGAGGGCACCGCGTACCTGTGAGTCCAGATATCGAGTTGTAGGCAATTTGGTTACCGATGGTCTTGCTCCTCAGTTTAGCAGCTTTTGTCAGGCACTTATAGCGTCGCACATTCTGTCTACATACCAATAGGTCATGCTTGATCCAAAGTAACATCACGCTATGGAGGATGAGATGGCAGCACTTCGGAGTAGACAGACTTGGGATCTCACCTCACTTCCTACCGACGCACGACTAGTTGGCTCTCGATGGGTCTTTGCTTTGAAGTATAACCCTAATGGATCTATTTCGAGGCATAAGGCTAAGCTAGTAGCAAAGGGGTTCACCTAGACATATGGGGTGGACTTCTTTGATACTTTCTCCCCCGTTGCGTGGCTTGCCACTATCCGGATACTTGTTTCTGTTGCTGCTCACAGAGACTAGCCGTTATACCAGCCTAATATAAAGAATGCATTTCTCTATGGCAATCTTCAAAAGGAGGTTTACATGCAGCAGCTCCCGGGTTTCAAGGTTCAAGAAGAGTGTGTGCTGATTGAGGAAGGCAATCTATGGATTGAAGCAGAGTCCAAGGGCCTGGTTTCAGAAGTTATCAGAGGTGCTCCACCAGATTGATCTAAGGCGTTCTACTTCATATCACTCCTTATTTACCAGGAAGACTGACAGGACTATGGAGCTCCTGATATATGTTAATGATATTATCATCACTGGAGATGACAGACATGAGATAGACGAAATCAAGAAGCATCTATCAGAGAAGTTTGTCATGAAGGATCTGGGACAGTTGAGGTACTTCTTGGGCATAGAGGTTGCACGTGGCAGGGATGGAGTAGTACTCTCGCAGAGAAAGTATGCTCTTGATCTTCTTCAGGAGGCTGGCATGTTAGCAGCTAAGGCTGCAAATATTCCCATGGATCCCAAGGTCCATTTATATGATGACAAATCTGAGGTAGTTGACAGTAGGGCCTACAGGCAGTTGGTAGATAAGCTCCTTTACCTCACAATCACTCATCCAGAGTTATCTTTTTCTATTGGTAGGCTTAGCCAGTTTATGGAAAACCCAACTAGATAGCATTGGGAGGCTGCAATGCAGGTGCTTAGCTATGTGAAGAAAACACCAAGACGAGGATTATTATTTTGTAAGGGAATGCCCATGGGGATTGTAGCGTGCTTGATGCTGATTATGTTGGTTGTGTTGGGGACAGAAAATTTACCACAGGATTCTGCACCTTTGTTCGGGCCAATCTGGTTACATGGAAGAGCAAGAAGCAAGCAATCGTATCTATATCCAGTGCAGAGTCAGAGTATAGGGCCATGGCCCAGACAGCCGCTGAGATGGTCTGGGTCAAGTCAATTTTGTCAGATCTTCATGTTCCTTTGGATAGCTCTATGGAGATGCAATGTGATAACAGAGCAGCAACCTACATTGCCAATAACCCTATGTTCGACAAGAGAACAAAAAATGTAGAGATTGACTGCCACTACACTCGGGATCTCATTCAGCGTGGGACGTCACATACCATGAGTGTCACTTCTGAGGAGCAGGTTGCAAATGTCTTCACAAAGCCCCTGGCGAGATTTGCCTTCGAGGCGTATTGTTCCAAGCTAAGCATGATAGATATTCATGCTCCAGCTTAAGGGCAAGTGTTAGATGGTGTTATGTCATGTTTATTTTATGTTTCTTTATTTCTTATGGATTATGTTGCTATTTTCCCACACCTCCTCTTTATAAAGAGGTGTAGGGTTCCCCATAATGAAGTTAACGAATTCTATTATCCTACTACTATCAGTGCTATGATCCGAGTAGTCGTCGATACACTGTCACGACAGATGCTACCTTCTTTAAGAAGGTTTTATTCTTCTCTAAGGGAAGCAGTATCGCCCTTGGACCACATCAGCCACATATGTACCACAAGCGAGATCAAGAGTAGTTTGCTCCCACTACCTACTATGCCTGTCTCTCCATCTAAGGATACTTCCATAAGGGAGTCGTAGGCACAGAGTATGCTGATAAATAGCTTTTCTTCAGGAGACAAAGCTGCAGGAGTGCGACCAGAGAAGATAGGGAGAGATTGGGGGAAACACGATGCAGGGTTTCTTGGCTCTTGATGCAGTAGGGAGGTTTGGTAGGGTGATTGTTGGCTGGAAGGAGGATATGTTCTCGGTAGTGGGCTCAAAGGTGTGGATGGGTATGGTCACGGTGCAGCTGAGGAGCAACAGGCTCGTGCTGACGTTCTCCTCGATTTATGGGCCTACGGATGAGGCAGGGAGGAGCTCATTGTGGGAAAGGCTTCGCCAGGCGGCGAGAAGCTTTCAGGGGAGTCTGTGGCTCATTGGTGGGGACCTCAACATCACATTGCAGGTAGAAGACAGGCCGAGGGGCCGGGGGGGCAAGGATCGGGTGTCGGAAGAGCTTGCTGGCCTCGTTGCAGAGTATGGGTGGCAGCACATACCCCCTACCTCATGTGCTTTCACGTTGAGAGATTCAGGGGGCTGGATGTCCAGGCTAGACCGTTTCTTTTGCTCAGTGGAGCTGGCTCGTGCTATGGAGAGGCCTTTCTCGAATCACACCCCGCTGATGTGGGAGTCTGGTGAAGGAACCCGATGTGGCACAAACTTCAAATTTGAGCGGGCATGGCTGTTGGAAGAGGGTTTCAGGAGCCTGGTGGAGAACAAATGGAAGGACATGCATCTGGACATGTCGGCGGCAGCGAAGCTAGAGGCAAAGCTCCTAAAACTGAAGTGGTTTTTAAAAGAGTACAGCAAACAGCTGAAAGAGGAACGAACCAGGTTGCGGGACGAGGAGCTCGCAGAGATTCAGAGATTAGATGGAGTAGAAGACCTGGGACGGATGACGAGCTCGAAGAGGCAGGACAGGCCAGACTGCATGAAAATCATCCAAGAGGAGGACAGGAAAGCCAAAGTGGAATAGAGAACCAGACCTAGGCAAAAGTGGGTCAAAGAGGGAGACTCAAACACTAGGTTTTTCCATTTGACAACTTCAGCCAAGCATCGGAGGAACTGGATTGAGAAATTGCAGGTAGGTGGGACGGAGTTCTCGGGCAGGTAGTCTGTGGGGAGAGCGGTGGCGAATTACTTTAGGGGCTTTACGGGGCGGAGGAGAGGAGGGAGATGGAGATGGAGATGGAGGGGGCTGGGGGCTCCAATTATAGGGTCTAAGGAAGCAGAGTGATTGATAGTACCCTTCACGGAGGACGAAGCCCGGGATGCAGTTTGGGGGTTGAAAGTCGAGGGGTGTCCGGGGCCAGATGGTTTCCCGGTACTCTTCTTCAAAGAATTATGGTCACTGTTGAAGGAAGAACTCCTGCAGGTCTTGGCAGAATTCAGGGAAGGCAACAGGGGCTTCGACAGATTGAACATGTTCTACATGTTCCTCCTGCCAAAGAGAAAGGGGGCGGAGACGGTTGAGGACTACAGACCGATAGCGTTGTCAAATGCGGCATACCTAATCATAGCGAAGATTCTGGAGAAGAGACTCAGGAAGGTGATTGGCAAGGTAGTATCGGAGGTGCAGACCGCTTTCATCCCAAGGAGGTACATTCTAGATGGCTATGTGGCGGCAATGGTGATCCTAGCGCATTAGAGGAGAAGTGGAAGGAAGGTTTTTCTGTGGAAGGTGGACTTCGCAAAAGCCTATGACTCGGTGGAGTGGACCTTCCTGTAGGCAGCCATGACAAAGAGGGGCTTTCCACGTATCTGGATTAGATGGATGAAACAATGTATCGCCACAGCAACTTTCTCGGTTCTCATTAGGGTTGTCCCCTAGTGCCTTTCCTCTCTGTGCTAGCAACAAATGCCCTCGCCAGGGCAACCAACAGAGCACGCGTAGAGGGGATGCTACAGGGTTTCCCCTTGGAGGGAGGGGACAGTATCTCAGTCATGCAATACGTAGATGATACCCTCTTCTTTGTTGAGGGGTCAATAACAGAGGCAAGACGATGCTGCATCATTCTAGAGATGTTTTGCAAAGCATTAGGTATGCGAATAAACTATTCTAAGTCCTCTTTCGTTCACTTCAACATGGAGGCTAGGGAAGCAAGGATATGCTCAGAAGCGTTGGGGACAGGAGAAGGGACCCTTCCACTCCGGTACCTGGGGTTGCCCCTAACAGATAGGAGGATATCGGCACAGGACTGGACCCCAATGATGGAGAGGATTGAGGGTCGACTTTCAGGATGGGCATCCAAGATGTTATCTAGAGGAGGACGGCTGGTCCTTCTTAAGGTAGTCATCTCAGCGATACCAGCTTCTCCTCGGTGATTAAAATGCCTCGGAAGGTTGAGGACAGGATTACTAACTGTTTGAGGATTTTTTTCTGGACCAACTATGGGGCGTGGGGGAAGGGGGCGAGATTGGTGGCTTGGAACAAGGTTTGTCTGTCGTTCAAGGAGGGGGGGTTAAGAGTTATGGAAGTGGGGAGGATGAATGATAGCCTTCTGACGAAGTGGATTGACAGGTTACTAGGGGGGAAGGGAGGTCTCTCTGGTAGGAAGGATCCTGCGTTCTTACTATGGCAGGCCGGTGAGTTAGGAGCTCCTCACCTCGCCTCCGAGAAAAGCATCTCATTTCCTAAGGATTGTGTCGCTGGTAGCGCTGAAAGTTCGATCTTTTTTCACCCTGATGCTAGGTTCAGGCAAGCATTTTAGATTCTGGACGGCCGACTGGACGGGTACTGGGGTGCTGGCGGAGCATTTCCGTAGGCTTGCAGCACTAGCGCTGACAAAGGAGCCCCAGTGGCGGATGTGTGGAGTGGCATGTGGTGCCCGTCCTTTGTAGGCAATCTGTTAGATCAGAGATATGGTGAGATGCAGGTGCTCTTGCAGAAGCTTCAAGGTTAGCAACCCAAAGATGGAATGGACAAATTCGGGTGGGAGGGAGATTTCTCGATGCGGGATGCGGATAAAAGACTCGGCGGCCTGGCCACGATTGGGGACATCGACTTAGAGATTACAGGCAACTCTGGGAGGCCTCCTACCCATTGAAGGTCAGAATCTTCGCTTAGCTCCTCAGGAGAGGACGATTGTGACCAGGACATGGAGAGCCCACTGAATGCCGGGTGCGGACAAGTCGTGCCCGCTTTGTAGCCAAGCGGAGGAGGATATTGACCATCTTTTCTTCACCTCCCCGTTCGCGATGCAGACATAGGAGCAAATGGGGGACCGGTGGTGGGTGCTTGGTTCTCATGCGGAGTTCTGGCAATCGTTCAGATGTGGTGGGGTCAACAGGGAGCGTCAGGTGTTCCGGTCGAGGAGAGAACGGGCCAGGCCATTAGCGGTTCTTTGGGTGCTTCGGTTGTGGAGGAATGCAGTGGTTTTTAGGGAACAGCACCCGTATGTAGATAAGTTTGTTGGAGCTTCGAAGGCTTTTGTGTTGAGTTGGAGTGTCGCTCAATAATGTATATTTTAGCATTTTCTCTTAATAAATTTCTGAGTGGGATCTAGAGGATCACCACCCTTTTTCCTTCCAAAAAAAAATGATGCTGATAATAGGCGGATTGCATTGAGGACGTCTGTTCGTCTTTGTAGACAACATCCTATTTCTCATTATACATCCACTACGCATCACGACTCTTCTTTACAATAGTTCTCCCAAGCACTGTAGAGCAATATAGTGCCGCATGATTACTCAGAGGCTTCTCGAGATTTGCAGTGAAAAGCTACTATGGATGCAGAGATGGAGGCCCTTACTACTTGTGGGACATGGGAGCTCGTGCCCTGTCCCCCTAGGGCACCGTGAAGTATCTTGCCGATGGTACCATCGATAGGTTTAAGGCTAGGCTAATGGCAAACAAATTTACACAAACATATGGTGTTGGTTATTTTGAGACATTTTATTTTGTAACACATGTTTCATCTATACGAATTATCCTCTCTATTACCGATAAATCTACATTTATCCATGTTAAATAGCTGATTTATGCATGTTCCTAGGTTCATAGAAGTATTATGCATTATAAATATTGCATAACATGCATCATCATGCACTTAGATTAATTTGTATAAATTGTATATTAATTTTCTTATTTTAATAGCCATGGAACAAGGCAACCTCTTTCTAGGCTTTAGATTGAAAATCTAACCGTACGAATGTAGTCAGGGTGATGATCAGAGTCTAACGCCTCTGAAATCACTCCAATCCAACATCCGTAGCATCTTGTATAAGCCACAAAAGATCAAAGGCAACAGAGCAAGATAGTGAAAATCCGAACCTCAAATGAAGAATCTAACTACACTAATGGGTTCGGATCGACGATCGCAGCTCAATGATGGAAATCGATTCAATCCGACATCTGTGGCACCACCTACGAGCATTTGAAGATGGACAACCCAGATGATGCCACGTGGCATCATCTAGGCCACGAAAAGCTGTCATTGCCTCCTTCCCCAGCCTAAAGGGTGAATCCATTATGCAATCTCAACCATTGGATCGCCATCCAACGGCTGAGATCAACTCAAGCCATGCCTCACATCTTCAGAAGACCCTTCATCACGTGATCTAAGCCATCGATCCATGATCAAACGGCCACAAGCGCTTGCGCCCAAAGTCATGTTCTCAACAATCCACGTATATAGCACAGTGGATAAGGGCATTGCGCGTGCGAGAGATCACAAGTTCAAAGCGCGCCCGCTACTCCAATTCTCAGCATTAGTGCAAGAACTGAAATTCGACCATCAGATTCACATCAAGCAGACGGTGAGCATCCACGTGGCACGTGGAGATTGCATAATCCACGTACACGCATGATCATGCGAGATCACACAAGCGCGGGGGAGGAGCTGATATGCAGTTAAGACATCCACATGCCTTCTCAGTCATCCAATCTTAATCCGGGGTGTGATCTAAACATTGTAGGCGTGCCTTGAACTGAGCCACTCATCAAGATCTAATGGCTCTCAACACACGCGCCAACGGCCACACCCGCCTTTAGTAATGCTTGCATGCATCACTAAAGGCCTTATATTAATTCTAAAGGCCTTGAAATTACCTTTTTGCCCCCATTTCTTCACTTATAAATAGCCTACCCCCTCCACTTCATCCTTCCTTTTCTTCTCCTCTCCTAAGAGCTAAGAACACAAGTTCCCAAGCTTGCTCTACTGCTCCCAAGCTACGGGAAGCTCCACTAGAGTTAAAAATAAATATGTTTCCCACTTCTCATCTCATTCACGAAGTTCTCATCGGTTGTCTTCTCGCCCCCATTCCAAAAGCGAATCCCACGATGACGATGTCCTGCCTCATCCTCGATTCTTCCAGCTTCATCCTCTATCCATCTCCGTTCTTCCTTTAAGTGTCGTTCAACTGGCTCATCCTCCAAGCAGTTGATGATAACGTCATCATCAACCATATCTAGCTTTATTTAGTCATATTCCATCATTAAATGCTCTTACATAACCGTCAAAGGACCCTAATTCACTACAAATCCATTCTGAGAGAGATAATAAAACAGGGGTAAAACTACAGTTTTAACAGCATATTTCAATTGCAGAACAATCACTGGATTTCTTAGGGGTTAATTAAAGGTCAAATGGTCTTAAATGTCTAACAAGGGGGTCCGTGCAAACATAAACGGGTTTTCACGCATTTCGAGAATTAAATGACATCTGAAATCCTAAAAACAGATCCGCTTAAATTACTGAGGATCTGATCAGAATAAAATTCATATAAACCCTCTAAAAATCATATAAAAATATTCTCTAAGGTTTGGTATGCTTGATTTGACCATCAGAACCCATTTTAACCTAAAATAGAGCCACAGACAGATTTTTACCCTAATTTAGGATTTTGCATAAATTACCCAGTCAAACGAGGTCAAAACCAAAATCCAACTTCACCACTGGATTCCTAGGGTCTAAATTAGGTTTATACCAAAATTTGGGCACAATCAGAGAATGTCTTGACTTACTTTACAATTTGGTCAAGTCTGAATCTTTTCTCTCACACACATGCCCCTAACTTTCGAATTTCTTACAAACAGGGCCCTATCTTTGTCGTCACTCTTTGCAAATGGGCCCCTCTGCCATTACCGCAGAGGAATCCTTCTCCGGCGACCTTTGATTGAAGATAACTCTGATCAATGAATCCCTTCCAAAGTTGGAAGGGAGATTCCTTGAGAAGTTCTCTTTTTAACGAATCCGGTCTTGAGCCCAACAACCTTCCCAATCTCTCATGTGAATGCATGAGAGATTCGAATATCTCATAGGTTTCCAACTCCGGCGGCCTTCCAAGCTTGGGAAGCAAGCTTCCCAAGCTCTAATCACCATCTAGAGACCTATAAAAAGAACCCCAGTGCACGCCGTCCACTCCAAGCTAGAATTTGGCCGAAAATCCTCCACATTCCTCTCTCCTATTTCGGCCGAATAGCTCTTCGAGCTCTAGCGACTCCTGATCTCCCTTGTCGTCTGTCCGCAATACCAGCGACGGATTCCTTCCCCTCGACCTCTTCCGCTCTTGGTCGTACCAGCAGGAGCTTCCCAATCTTCATCGTCGTAGCTGTCCTACCTCCACCGGAGTGCTTTCTTCCCCGGCGCCTGTCTACCAACACCAATGTCGTTCTCCCCCCTTCGTCTATTAGATTAAGGTTAGTTTAGTTAGTTTAGCATCTTAGGTTAGTTTTACACCCCAAAAACAAACCCTCGACGCCACCGTTCACCTTCATCCCCTCCATCTCCGGCGAGGGTTCCCATCCGCCACACACATCCATCCCCCTCACCATCAACTCCACAAGCTCCGCCATCACACGGAGGGCAAAAGCCCTTTGTCTATTTCTCTGATTCGTGACTCCACGACTCTCTCGAACTCCACCCTCACCGCAATGACTCACCAAGGTCGTACGACCTCCACACACACGCACGCCACGCTGCACCCACCACCACGTTCGCCGTGCCACGGCGAAGCTGCTGAACCATCTGACGAGGCCGTAAGGCCGTGTTCTTCATTTCAGGTTCACCGCCACCACAGCCATTACCAGAGCTGCTTCGAGCAAGTTCGAAGCCGTATTCTTACAGCATCTGCTCCAGGCACCACCTCAAGGTGACGTGAAACACTTCTAGGCACACGCCCAGGCGGTCAATTGGAGACCACACCACCCGCTGCTACTCCAATCGAAGCCATCTTCATTCACAGGTGCATGCGAGCAGAAGGTAGGACATTTAGTCCCACCTCGAAAATCAATGGTGCTATAACCACGCATAAATTGAATTTGTGTTGAGGGTTGTTTGCCTCAACACATAGGGGGGTGAGGTCTCCCATACACGCCCCTCACACGCCTCGCCCGTGACACTGTCCTTGCGGGCCTTGTCCGACCCGTTTACCCGCCTATGCCCACGCACACCTCGGCTGCGACCACACCCACAGCCCTGGTCCCAGGTGCGCTTTGATCTAAAACCCGACTACTCGATACTGTGCATGGCCCAGGGAAGGCGTGAAAGAGGAGAAACCAAAGAGAAGGAAAGAGAGAGCGCGCAGGGTTCAAGGGGGTTTTGCTCTGTTGTGTAACGGCTAACACTTAGCAACATTTGAAGAAAAGTGCCCCCCTGTGCATAAAGGAAAAGAGAAGAGGAATGAGAGCTGAAGGGAAGAGCAGAGGATAGAAGAAAGAAAGAAGGAAGAAGGCCTGTGCACGCAGAGAAAGAAGAGGCTAAAGAAGAAGTACAGTGCCCTCTTAGCACTGTAGCAAGGCTGACTTAAGTCGTCTGGTTAAAAACTCTGTCGTCTGATGGAGTGCACTGTGCACTTAGTTTGAATAGTTGATATTATATTTGAGTAATTGTTTCATTTAGACTAATAATTGGTTATCCAAATCACCATTATTTTGTCTAGATTACTTTTTGACACATCATATACTCATGCCATACATTGCATATTAGATTTTGAGTAATTAATTGTTCTCATTTACATTATTTGTTGAGATTAACAAGTGAATTCCATATTTGTTCCCAGCGAATGACCTTGGATTTCATTCGAGTTATAATTTTATCTGTTGTTCGAGCTATTTTTAAGGAATTATTACTACAACGAATGCATCTCTTAAATCCTCCATCTAGCCCCATTCAACAGCAGTCATCAAGGAGGATAATTTCTCTTCCCTTATCTCTTTACTACTTTCCAGTGTAGATTTTAATTTCTCACATTAGTTTTGTAGAAAATAATTTGTAATAAATATTTGCTTAGATATAAAAGTGATTTTTCTCTCTCATTCTCTCTCTCTATTTTGTTGTAAGTAGAATAGAATAGAGTTAGAAATATTATGATCCAATCTCTTATCAAAAATACAAAATTAATAATAATATAGGCGAATTTTCAGAAATCGACGTACCCTCCCTGTGTTCGACCCGGGACTAATCAGAGTTTCAGTAAATTATTTGATAGTGAATTTTCTATAACCCGACTTCAAAACATTTATCGCACAAAATATTTGCCTATCAATTACCGTTGACAAAAGCTAGCCCTTATTCAAGTTAAACATCAAGAATGCCTTCCTCTATAGCAACCTAACCAAGTCTATATGCAACAACTTCCTAGATACAAGGTTGAGGGAGAACGTGTACGTAGATTAAAGAAGGCCACATATAAGCTAAAGCAAAGCCCCCAAGCTTGGTTTAACAAACTAAGTACGAAGGTCATGACAATTGATTTTCAAAAATCTATGTCCGACCACTCTATTTTACTGAATTGTCATCTTAGCTATGTACGTCGATGGCATGATCCTAACAGAAGATGATAGTGCTAGTATTCAGAAGGCAAAGGCCTTCTTGCAAATCTTTGTCACCAAAGAACTAGGAGAGCTACGATACTTTCTAGAAATAGAGGCTATCTAACAAGAGCATGGTCTGGCACTTGCTCAACATAAATACATTCCGGTGATGCTTGAGGTTGCAGGGCATTTAGGCAATAAGCCCTCTGACGTCCCTATGGAGAAGAGAGGTAGACATGTGGAGACTAATGATCCACCATTTGAGGATATTCACATATATAGGAGCACTGTCACCTGGATATTAGCTTTGTAATAAAGAACGCTAGTCAGTTTATGGACAGGCCATACTACAGGAATTGGCATGATGTATGCCTTGATGTTGAAGTATTTGAAGGGGACCGCCAGTAAGGGACTTTATTATAAGGCCAATAGACATCTCGACGTCTATTCCTATTTCAATGCAAATTATGTAGGATCTATTAAGGATAGGAAATCCACTATTGGATATGCTACATTCTTAGGAGACAACCTCATCTCGTGGCACAACAAGAAGCAACCAATGGTTGCCCAATCCAATGTAGAGTCAAACTACAAAGCGATAGCTCACACTACCTATAAAGTGTTCTGAATCACCACATTCCAAGTAGATCTTGGGATCCTAATGCAGATGCCAATGCCAATGTTCTATGACAACAGATCTACCATAGAGGTTGTCTTTCATGAGAGGGCAAAGCACACAGAGGTCAACTGTCACTTTATCCAGAATGTTGTGATGGAATGGAAGATTGCCACACCACATGTATCCTCTAAGCTCCAGATTGCTAACATCCTCACGAAGGCATTGCCGAAGAAGAGGCATTTGTTTTTGTGTGACAACTTGGACTTGATGGACATCTACACTCCAACTTAAGGGAGAGTGTTAAAGTTCCATAGTTTCCTGTGTTATCATTGTTGACTATTGAGGGAGAGATGGAGCGAGGGAGGCGTGCGAAAGGCAGGAGCGGATGGGAGAGGGACTTTCCTTCTTGACTCCTCAGGGATGTGATCTGCTTCAAGTGTCAAGGAAGAGGACATTGGGCAAGGGATTGCCGTGATGCGTTGGTATGTCTTCACTGTCGTGGCTTGGGGCATAGGAGGAGAAATTGTTCGATGAAATTCCAAGTGAAAGAAGAGAAGGTAAGGGTTCCGCTACCTCCACCACCACCACTTCAATCACCGATATCAAGAATTGATGTTTCATGGTCACGAGAGGTAAAGGTTTTAGATTCTTGGCTTGGAGCGTCACTTATTGGAATTTTTCAACATGGAGCAGTTTGTTTGGATGAAGTTTAAGTCTTTTATTGTGGTGTAATTTGAAATTGAACATTTAGAAGGTGTCTATGATTTCGAAGAAGGTGATGATTTTTGACTGGGAGAGATCGGATATTGATCACCTCAAGTTCAAGGAGTTTTACTTAGGTGGTGCTTGCATTCATTGGTCCATCCCAAGCATTTACGAAGGTGCATCAGAGGAGCGGATTCCTCTGCAACCAAAGATCAAATTTTGGATCATTGGAATCCTGCTGAGATCGAGGATGGTTGAAATAGTGGTTTCTATTTGTGAAGCCTTTGCATGGGTGAGGAGGTGTTTTGGACTTGGGCTGCAAGAAGGTGATGCTTCCTTCTTGATCGTGGAAGGTGAACTCTTGGTTGGAAGGTCACTCTCATCTAAAGAAATTCTATGTTTTGCAGGTTGTGCTTGTGTTGTTTCCTTCGAAGAGATGGGATTTGAAGATCGTAAGAGGATGTCCTATGTGCAAGCTCTTCGTGTGGGTGTCCCAGCACATCAAGCTAATATTAAGGCCATGAAGGCTGTGCGTGGTGGAGTTGCTGGGCAGAGCGAATAAGCTGGTCGAAGCAGTGAAGATGGTTGGATCGAAGTTGTAGGCTGAAGCAATGGTGCTGGGCGGAGCGTCGCCCCTCGCCAGGTTTGGAAACCAATTCAAAAGGTTTCCTTTTCGACCTCGGAGAATCTTATTTCAAAATGTCCAACTGGCGTCCATGATGAGTCCTCCTTTCCCAAGGTGAATCCTTTTCCAGTTTTGGATCTTGACCCAAAAATGGATGCTGAGGTGGCGAAGAATTTTCAATGCATTAAATAGGTGTCTTCCGGATCCGTAATCCTTTGGACTGTGAGTTGGGTGGTGGCTTGCAGTTGTTGTGGACTCTTGTTTGCAAGACCAACAACCCATGGAAGAGGCTGCAGCCAGAGGACCTGATTTTTGACGCTCCAGGGAAACTCTTGATGTCGACACAACTAAGTCTGTTGGAATAGTAGTTGATGCTACATGCGCTTTTTATGAGCCACAGGTGGACACCCGACCCATTAATGGGTCCAGTCGTGGTGAGCATACATCTCTGGCGCACGAATCTTTGCTTTTCCCCAACTTCCATTTTGCTGCCGCTCCCCCTTGTATTTTGCAAGAGAGTTATGCTCCCCTATGCTTTGGCTCTATCTTCCACCAAATCCTCGATGAGGGACATTGTGATGTGGCTAGAAGTTACTTCCACGTCAGCGAACTGATGGGAGATTAGATCCTGGCTGTTCCAGATGATGTGGCTTCAGATGTGAAAGGCACTAATACTCCTAGTGTGATTGTGAGGTCTGGAAACAAGATGGAAGTCAGACAGTCTAGATCTTCTTCTAGTAAACCCACTGCTCGTATTAGTGCCATGTTGCAAAGGCATAAGTTTATCTTGAATGCTTGCTATAAGCGAAAGAAGAACATGAAGGGGTTGGCTGGGAAGAGGAGATTGATATTCATGTTGCAAAGGTGATTGGAGCCAAAAAGGTTCATTAGGGGAGTGTGCAAAAGAATATTAACGGTTAATGTCCTTTCTTGGAATGTTCGAGGTCTCCCAAATGAAGGAAGACGATCTATCTTGAGGTGCTATTTGGTATATTGGAAAATTGATATTGCTTGTTTACAGGAAACTCATTTGGAGCATGTTTCACCTGATCTAAAGAAAAGTCCGTGTGGTGATTTATTCATAAATTATATTAAGATAGGAGCTAATGGGAGATCAGGTATATTTATGATGTGGTATGATGATTTATTTGAGCTGTGCAATTCACATATTTTGAACAAGGTGATGATAGCAACTTTCAATAGGAAGTCTGATGGCCTTTCTTTTGACATTTCTACAGTCTATGGACCTTGTGATGAATCGGCTAAGCATTCTTTTGGGAAGAAATTGCATAGGCATCTTCTTTTATTGAAGGAATGCCATGGTTACTCGATGGAGATTTTAATGCAACTCTTTATTCGGAAGACAAACATGATGGGAGAAGTGACCCCTCCAATGTGCAGTTTCAATTGACTATTCAGGAGCTTGAGCTTATTGATTTGCCAACTTCGGGAATCCGATTTACATGGAGAAATGATAGTGATGCGACTTCTTGTATTGACAGCTTCTTCTGTAACACAGCTTTGGCCGAGTCTTTTGAATTGGCAGATGTGGTGGCATGTGATAGGTCGTTCTCTGATCATACTCCACTTTTATGGCGAAGTAATGAAGAAGCAAAAGTTTCTACCTATTTCAAATTTCATAAATCATGGCTGCTGAACCGGGCTTTAAGGAGCTGATTCAGGAAACCTGGAACACCACTACTCCTACTTCAGCTACCAGCACTTTGGTGACGAAATTATGTGCTGTTAGAAAGGTAGTTATGTTGGCCACCAGGAACTCTAAGCATGTTGTTTAATGAAGTCACGAAAATGAACCCACAGAACTTCCATAATCTGCTCCCTGATAGAAATAGCATCCACACCAACCTGAAGAATGTTGATCAAGTTAGATTTCCTTCTTACACTTCTGGATAGGTGAAAGAAGGGCATAGTAGAGTCACCCTCCTTCAACCACAGTGACACGATTTCTACCTCCAATCCATCTCACATTTGCGATCAACCTACTGCATGACACCCTGCAAACGATAACCTCATCACATTCCACCTCCTCTAAGGACCTAACGTCTTCCATCCAGTTAAAGATGAAGATCCCCTCCAAAGCCTCATTTCTTTCTCGTTCCCTCCTCTCTTTAACCTTGTTATATTGAATCAAAGCACATCTGGGGCTTGTATTTTGGTTGTGAAAATGCAAGCAGCTAAAGATGACCAAGGAACCTCGTTACATTTTAATCTCACAAAATCATGAAAACCAAGTGCCAACAACCATTATTTCTGATATTTAAAATAGGATGAGAGTGGAATGCCTTCATTGTTGTCCCAAACCAAAGGCATGTGATCAAAGAAAGGCCTCTACTTGACAATAACATCAACCAACTGCGCCACCAACTCCACAGATGAAAGGAATCTGTCAATCTTGGAGGTAGACTCATTACCACTCCAAGTATAAAGAACCTCGGATGTAGGTATGTCATAAAGAACCAACTCACCCACCAATCCAGCAAAATCAATCATAGCCCTATTTATTCTACCATCATGTCCATCTACGGAAAGAGTGACATTAAAATCACCCCCCACCAACCAAGGCTTACCATCCACAAAAGCAAGCACTTAGCGCAACTCCATCCACAAAACCGATCTAACAGCATCATTATAGGGACCGTAGACAAATGAGAGAACAAGGGAACCATCATATTGTCGAATGAAGGATCCCATAATCACCCGACTTCCAATCAACGATGTTTTCAGTTTGAACACGATATCATTCCACATCAACAAAACTCCTCCAGATCTTCTCACAGCATTTATCACCAAAGTATCAATAAAATGCTCTCCACATAATTCTCTTTGAATCAAGGTCTCCAATGATGTGACTCTTGAATAAGTGCAAAGTCAATCTTCTAATCCGACAAATACCTTCACAAACTTGATCTTTTAACCGATTATGAAGACCCCTAACATTCACCATGGACACTTGTGTTCCCCCTGATCCACTTGCATGTGACGTCTTCTCCACATTTAGCACCTTCACAACTCTCAAATCTACCTCTGGATCGATATTTTTTTGGGTCACTACTATATTTTTCATTTTAAAAGCCTTCCTCTTGTAAAAGGAGTTATAAATTATCCTCTATTTTGGAAGCAACAACCTACCAACTCTGACCCCCTACTCGATGAGTTACTCCAGTTCAAAATCCCTGGATTCACACAATTTGAAACATACCCCCTTCGACCCATCAAAGATGAACCGATAGAATCATCATGAACATTCAACGAAGTGGATTTACGAGATACACCACCTTGATCATCCGCATGAGATACTACAATAACAGAGTCACCACATACATTGCCATTGGAGCCGTTGCACAAAACATGGACCACTGCTGCTTCAATTGGAGCATCACCCCCACCCTCACAAGCACCACCTCCACCATCGCCTCTAGAGACCTCGCGAGCAACATCAGCCCCATTGCCCACCAGAGCCCCATCCACACCATCACCCACAGGAGTACTATCTCCATAAGCAGTAGCCCCAAGCTCAAAACTAGAAGGGTGGAACCGCGACTGAGCCCTTATCGCATCTCCACCTTCGTGGTTGTTGAAGATCAATTCGAAGATGAGAGGTGACATCGGAAGCACCATCGCAGGGGACACCTACTTCTCCATTGTGTTCGAGTTAACCTGCATTGTAGCATAAAAAGTGCGAGAAGAGCCACCCCTCACACAAGGAAAAGAAAAGCTCCGGTCCACCAGTAGCCCAAGCTACACACGTGTATTCAAGGAACTTGCCAACTCCGGATCTAAAATCAAATATGGATTCTGCCTGCAAATCGCATTTAAAACCAGGTGCTCCCTTACCTAGAAATTCCTTCTTTGGCACCGCCAAAAAAGGAAAAAGATGAGGTTCCAGCCATTTCGCATCAACCAGCTTCCTTCCTACCTAATTACTGAGATTCCCGACGCAAACTTTAGGTTTCCAAATTTGACGCACCACCAGCTCCATGGTGGAGCAGACGCTAGAGTGTCACCAACAACAACCTATGCAAAAGATTAAGCACTGTTGGTACTGCCAAACTCCAATCTCAACGAAAGAGCACAAGAACCACCATATTTAACAATCAACTTCATAATTGCACGATCAACAACTCGACCTTCACCTCCACCAACAAACGATTGCCTTCATGAATCCCAAGTCCATTGAAAGACCTCAACTTCGCAAAAAGGGCACAAACAAACTCCAGCACTTCAACTACGCACAAGCGAAGATGGATCCTGAAAATGAAGATTTTAGCCACCTCCTTCATCGGAGGTGTGGAGATTCATGGAAGCGTAGAGCAAGCCTTGGCATGTGGAAAGCCCACACATGAAACGTGGTGGGCGATGGAGAGAGAGAGAGAGAGAGAGAGAGAGAGAGAGGCCGACGGTGAAGTTGAAAAATATAATTAAGCGGAAGAATAAATCAAAGCAATAAAACAATCATAGAATGCTTGGGTTTACGTGGAAACCCCACTCACAAAGAATGGGGAGAAAATCACAGGAGAAGGCCCCAATAGGGCACTGATTTGTATTTCTTCTTCTCAAAGGAATATGGGAGGAGTACACGCCTATTTATAGGCCACCACTCACACAAAAGTCCACATCTTCCGATGTGGCACTAAACTGACAACCCAATTCTCTCAACACTCCCCCTCAAGCTAGAGCATGAAATGCTCAGCTTGTAACACAAAAAAACCCACTCTACACAAGCGAAAACATAGGCTAGAGCTACTGAAGAAACTGTGGATGTCTCTGACAATGGACTTTCCTTTCGAGACCTAGTGCTGATGGCTCCCAATTCAATATCTCCATAAAAGGGCTCTTCCTCTGAAGCCTTGAAAGTGGATCTCCCTCTCTGGAGTCCACGGAACTGGATCTCCCACATAAAAACCTAAAATGGACCCTTCCTCGAGGACCTCAAAACTGGATCTCCTTCTCTAGAGATCTCAAAACTCCGAACTTCCCAGAGTTGGATTTCTCATGTGTAGTACAGGAACAAAAGAGACTCCCGAATGGGGGATAACTACAACAGACTTCCACACTCCCCCTTTCTCACATACTCGTATGGTAGAAAAAATAACAATAAACGAAATAAAACAATAAAACTAAAGAAGACTTCTCCACATCTTCTCTCTAACATAAACCTCATCATTTTTTTTCTCTACCTTTTTTTTCCCTTTTTTGTTTTCTCTTTTTTCTTTCCTTCTCTTTCTTTCCTTTTTTTTTTATGCCCTCTTCTTATTTCTGCTGCCTCTTCTTTTCCACCTTCCTTTTTTTTAAAGGAAACAACGGCAGATAAAAACCTAAATCAAACCTTAGGGTTCGGAGAACCTAACAACAAAGAGGTTGGCAACTCCCCCCGCTGCCAACCGCGGCCGCCACCTCCGACCTCATCCGCTATAGTCGCCAACGCCACGTGATTAGGCCTTGCAGACCACCACATCACCACTGCACGCACCTCACCGTGATGTCCAGCCCATGTTCGTCACGTGCCCGAGCTCCTCCAACTTCATCGTCCCGAAGGGCCCACCGATTTTCATCATGTCATAGGTCCACGCCGAGTGCCACGCGATGCGTAGCATGATGGGGGCGCAGTTCTCAGCAATGAGGTCGCGAAGCTTCCTCTTGCACTTCTAGACAGAGGCCTCGTACTCGGGGCTCACCTTTGGGTAGCACTTCGCCATTGCGACGACAAAGGGGGAGGAGGCGTAAGAAAGGCTTCCCCATCGGCGATGTCTGATCTGCATCAGCAACAGCCGCAGTAGGGCATCAATTGGTTCCACCTTGCTGTTCTCCTCGCATAGAGTTGCCCCCTTACTGCCAATCTACATGATGGGGTTAGGGATCCCGATCCGCCTTCCTCAAGGCATCCGCAGCAATCTCCATCGACATCAATCACGATGCACGATCCCACATCACAAAGCATGATCTTGCCTTCAATCTCGAAGGCACAAAAAGAACCCTAATAACAAGTGGAATCGTATACAGACAAGATAAAACCCAAGAGCGACTTGCTCTGATATCAAGTTGAAAAATATAATTAAGCAAAAGCATAAATCAAAGCAATAAAGCAATTATGGAATGCTTGAGTTTATGTGGAAACCCCACTCACGAAGAGTGGGAAGAAAACCACGAGAGAAGGCCCCAATAGGACACTGATTTGTATTTCTTCTTCTCAAAGGAATATAGGAGTGCACGCCTATTTATAGGCCACCACTCACACACAAAGTCCACATCTTTCGATGTGGCACTAAACCCACAACCCAATTCTCTCAACAGGTAAAGGAGAAAAGAGAGAGTGTGTGCTGTTGATTTGTGAATAATATGTTGCGTTTAACTTAATAGCAATTACTTAGGTTCTCTCTTTATATAAAGAGTTATTCCTAATATCTAAATGAAGAAACAAGATCAATCAAAGCTCTAAAGTCAATAAATGAAATATCATCCTAACAACTTAATTATTTGACACCTTAACATACTAAAGATAGGAAACTTGGACTCAAAAACACCCTAACAAAATCCCTTAGGGCCGACACCCTTTGGGTGACCAATAGACCTACTACATGGCCTACTGTGCCACGTGGCTCCTTATTCTCCATAGGAGGTTTCTCATCAATTGCCTCATCATGCAACAATGATCTCCAACAAAGCTACACATCCCCAACCGACATCTCTTAGAAACAAAGTCGATCAAGATCACAGGGCTCAAGACCAAAGAGCAAAAAACACCCAAGGGCGAGGGAGGCGACCTTGCACTTGTTCGACACCAACTTCTTACTTTGAAACACTAATCTCACCTCCTTCAAACCCATGTCGCCAAGAAAAACCACTCTCACTAGAGCACATAACAAGGTGGAATCAAGTGGATCAGTAGCGACCACAAAGCATTTACCTTTACTCAAGGAGGATTTGGAGGTGGAGGTAACATCATCGATTGTCCAACCCTCTTCGGACAACTGCTCTAGCGATGACCACAACCCCAACATAGAGGCAGAACACGGAGTCATGACAATCACTTGCAAAGTGGCCTGGCATCTGACACTTGAAACAAACCACCTCCCAACCACAAGGAACCACCTTCCCAATTGATCTCCTTCTCGACACCTACAACCAATCATCACCATCCTTCTCTCGAGCTATCACACCCTCTCTCCCTCTCCCGCTCATTGCTTCCTCAGTAGAAAATCTAGTTGTACATTAAAAAGAGGAAAATCACTTTTACCATTCCACTGGTTAAATACACCTAAGTCCACTACCCAATCAATGCATGCTGTGGAGGCTAGATTTTTGCCACGATACCTGCAACATCAGCAAAAGCTACAACAAAGCTAGACATAGACAGAGATAACGGTCGAGAGGATCACAATGATTGCATGATGCACATATAATCCTTAAGTTAGAGCTGACTAAATAGAAGAGGCCCAAATATATTCACTAGCAGAGGAGTTCGCAACTGTGGAAGTTTGGCAGGCTTCCTAAACTTTTCACATCATATCTCAAATGGATGATTCCATGTGCTTCCAATGAGCACATGGAAGGTAAACACGACCGTTACCCTTACCACCATCATGGCCACCAAAGCATCCTCTCCATCCACCAAAGATAGCAAGAACTGTGGACTCCTATATTGTAGGGTAGGCAGATGTAAGGATCGATTGATCCACATCAAACTTTTGCAGTCAACCATATATTATGACAAGGTCAAGAATGGTGCTTGAAGATAGAAACTAATCCTTTGCTGATTGACAACATGGATCAAGCCAATCGAAAAATTAATATGCCTACCACTTCACCCAATGAATGGTCTAATCTATACAATTAGATAGTGGGAAGACGACAAGCTCCTCATACAAACACTCCATACTACAGTGGCCTACTAAAGACATCTCCCCCCAATCAGTAGACCATATGCATTTATAAATGTCATCCAACCTGGAATTATTAGATTTTCGAGAATATTTCTTGGCCAAGCTTTCCTGGATCTCCGTAGCATTCTTTTTATATAACATACAAGTCCCTATCTTTCACTCCATACTGATACTATTCACTAGAAAATTCATAACCATGTTGTCATCCTACTTTCATTTACCGAAATCCGCAGCCTTGGAGTCGAGCATAATAGTAAGCATGTAGTGCTGCTTTTACCATCCAAGAAAAATCTTGAATGGCCCCAACCATAGGATACCTCATTCAACTTTGATGGAGGTCCCATGAATGACAACAGCAGTAGTGGAAGCCAACAACTTGGCCTCAGAGGAAGAAGATGGCTCGGATGTAGCCATGCGGATAGGAGGCACATAGTACAAACTTGTATCTCAAAGATATTGATAGCACACTTCTTTCAATGCTTCGAAATGCATGACATTCACAATTACACTAAACAAGCATACCACTAACTCAAATCACATGCATCCAAGGACATAGGGACTCATAACTCAAGCAAGAGTAGATTGTGAAGGGCAAATCCGAAGTTAGATCAACCACTAGGATTAGCCTTGGAGCATGCCAATCAAGTCTAAAATGGCTTAAATGGGATCTGCCTAAGGACCAACAAGAAGATGGCGTCAAGCCAAACCTCCAAGAAAGCCTAGTAAGGTTCAAGGGGCCAAAGTCAATGGCTAGTGACACTCGAAAAGGTCAATTAATGCCTTGGCATTGGTGTCGGTAGCCGCACTAAGGTCTTTAAAGGCCTTGGATTGGGTATTGGTTGCCTCGCCTAGCCTTCCAAGGCCGAGCAATGCTGGCAAGCAACCACTTTTGGCCTTTACAAGCTAGGCAATGACGATATGACGTTGTGCAAGGCCACTGGAGGCCCTACGATAGCAAGGAGAGGGCTGACAACAATCAATGGGGTGCTCAAAGGGATCGTTGGTCGACTCAGGGTCCAACGACAATAGTGGTGACTATTGGAACCTTAGGGTTAGCAACAACAAGACCCTTCTTTTATTGTTTTCCTTCTTTCCTTTTTTGTGTTTTATTTAGTGGAAAAAGAAAAGGGGATGGGAATCAAGGTGTGTACAGGCCACTGGTCTTCTGATACCATATATAAGACAAGTAACAGCTTATTCTATTTCAAGAATCCTAGCCTCTTGTATATAGAGGAGGCTAATAGGTAAAATACATACCACTTAGAAATAAAAAATACAAAGAAGCATCAAGCAAATGAACTAAATTTTCAACATTTACTATGCTAAAAACTTATAAATCTAATCAAATCCCACGTAATTGTTATTTAGACATGCTAATTAGTTATATAATTAACTATTAATTAACTAAAATGCATTTTTCAATATTAGCATATCACTAGTAAATTAGTATTAGCAGCAATGCAATCAAACTAAGAATTAGTAACCAAGTAAAACTAACTAGTAGCCCACCAGGGTATGATTGAACGGTAGGGAACTACTAAATTTGGCAGGAAAGACCTAGGTTCGAGTCCCCACCCTACATTACCTAGAGAATTGTTGTGGGGGGATGGCCAATTTCTCCTTAGTTTACCCAAATGGGATCATGGGTCATCAAAATCATACTAAGTAGTAAGTATTAAGCACCAAGTAGTAACTACTAAGTAGGTAATTAAGCAAGCTATTGACTATCTACGAGCCTTCCCTTATTATTTCCTTTAGGCCTTGAACAATACGCATGCCTCTTAAAGGTACGCCCCATAAGGCGAAGCAAGCCATTTTCACCTTAAGGCGTGGTTTAAAAAAACACACCTCAAGGCAAGGCGAGCCATTTTCTCCTCGAGGCAACCGCCTCAGTTTGCCTTCAGTGAGGCGTGTGCCTCAGAGTCGTCGAGGTATTTGAGGTGCTCGAGGCAATAAGGCACAACTGGGGCACCACCTCAATGAGTGACTGAAGAAATAGCATTTACATCACTTATTAATGGCTATTTCTTCTAACAACCATCGGGGACACAACATAATTATAATTTACACTATAAATGCAGCATATTGAACTATTTACTCTAAACTTTCAAGCAAAGATAACTTGCAATCCAATTAAAATTTTCTTAGAAGTTAAACATTCAAAAGAAAACTAACTAGCCTATGTTATAATTGGTATAATTTCCATTCCACCAAATTAACCAAATTATCCATGTTGGAGATGATAGATAGAAGTATAGTTCTTCAAATGAGTACCTCTACTTATGCATACATAAAAGGGTGATGCCAGTTATCCAATGACAAAACTTTTGATCTTTATCATATGGAAGCTAGGTAGCTTATACTATTTCATGCCAATAGAACTCACACACTCTAATAAATCTCTTTTCCTTCCATTTGTTACTATTGCACTTTTTGCTTTAAAAATCTTAATAATTTTTTAATTGCTGATACTAACCAAATAGTCCAACTCAAATGTAAAATTCATTGATAATTTTTCTACTTTAGTGGAATAAATCATCATGGAAATATCTTTTTCCTATTACTTTCACATTATTAGCACATCTAAAGTACATATACATGTTTGGTTTAATCTTTTCTCCCAAAGCTATGGCTTACGCCTCGACCGCCTCGAGGCTAACACCTCACCTCAATAGCCCAAAACCACCTTGTTCTACCTTTTTTTTTTTTAAACCTTGCATGTAACCGTAAGGATATTACTTTTATATTTATCCATTCCAAAAGTTCTACTATGATGTGAGTAGTTGACTGTATAATTTGATTTGCTTATGCAATCTCTTATCTAAATCTCAAAAATCATTGTGAAATATGTTAAACAACCAACAGCTTCTGAAAGGTGGAAATTGAGGAGGCTGGCTTTCTCTATCTAGCATTAGCATGAGGTTCTTTGTATAAACTCACACCATCACAGATAATCTCAAAATGAGTGGCATGTTTCTGAACACTTACCAATTACAAAACAGATGCAGAGAGGAACCCAAAACACAAATAATTAAATACATAATTATTGTTAAGATCCAAGAAAAATTATCTATTCATTTTTCTCAGTCAACCTAAAAATACAAATGCCATATTTACAAGCTACCCTGACACAAATTCTTAAATTCAATGGTGTAAAACTAGGTAGAAAATATAACATATGTTTAAATGGATATTGAGTAGCCCAACTAGCCTAGTTTACAAACCCCCAACAAGGCCAAAGAAGGAAAAGGGGCATGTTTGTACACTCTGTTAAGCTCTTTGGTGGCAATAGTGAATATTACGTTTACAAATGGATGTATTACACGCATAGTGTGTAGTATTGGATAAGGCCCCTGTAATGATATGCTTTAGTGTGAGACAATGGGCTTTACTTGAGGAACTCAAGGTGTAACTTTGCATTGTTTAATTGATTAATAATGAAATTTATGATGCCTTCCTGTGTAATCAAAAAATTAAAAGTCGTGACAAAATAACAGCTTCAGTACAGCAGGAAATCATACCAGTCACTATGCACAAGTGAGGAGGCTTTGGACATGCACCAATAAAGCGAACAACATTGCCATGCTGGGCTTTCCTAGTTTCATGCAAATAGATACAGCCGTCCAAAGTAAGACTAGATTGATTGGTGTCATGTAGATGCATGGAACAAAACAAATAATTATATCAAGTTCATAGATGTTAGAAATTTTCCTTTTCAAAAAAAAAAAAAAAGATGCTAGAAATTTTTCTGATAGATAGCAAATAAAATACTGACTTGTACAAAAATATAGATAGATGCATAATTTAGTTAAATGGTTAGAACTAAGTGGAGTCACAGTACCATACAAAAAATAATAATAAAAGCTGTTACCTTAATACACTAACTTCATGAGTGAATTCTGCAACAATTGCATCATTTAGATTCTCAGGCCTCAGGACTTTTATAGCCACATCTTGACCCATATAGGATCCACGATACCTATTTGACAAAAAAAGGAAAGAAAAAAGAAAATAGGTTCTCGTATATTCATGTGCTGAATAAAAATTAGTATGACTTACTGGTCTCCACAAGATCCACATCCGATCTTCTCTCCCATCTTCAGCAACTTCATGTTGATTTCTTGATCACCAAGTCTTGCTTGAATGCCTGGATCTCCATCTGAGATAGAATTAGATGAACTAGATAATGACCCCTGCAAGACATGGAACAGCCCAATCTTTAATTATTGATCCAAAACTTCATCCTTAATCAAGATTAGAATAGCTAGAAATGCAAATTTGAAGACCCTAATTCTAAGTAACCATAGCATAATCCACATCAAGTCTCCTATTTATTACCAAGACAAATTACACAATGCAGTACAATCTTCATTGTAATACTAGCAAGATAGAGGAGCCAAATTTCATGCACTTATTGGTTAACAAATTATCACATCTTAAAACAGTTACCTCAGTTCTTGCAAGGGCAAACTTTAGTGCCTTGTGCAAGCCATCTAAGTCCTGAAGCCAAACAAAACATCAGTAACATTTAGCATCCACAATTCCACCACATGTAAGAAAACACAGAAATTGATACAAACAGTTGCAGAAATCTACTTTTACGCATGTGAACAATTGACCAATATAATTGGTTAAAGGCATCATGCCAAAAATGTCTCCAATAATAGCTAATCTTATGTACAAAAAAGTCCATCAACTTTCATATAGTTGGGAACTCATTCATGTGCTTAATCAAACACCATAATAGGGAAGTTGTCATGGAAGATAACCAACTATGCAGCTTATATCATCAGTTTATATTAACTTACACATGTTGAAAACAACCAACCACAAGAAACCAATCAGAAACACATGATTTGTACAGAAAACAATGCAACGAGTGGGGAAAACCATGAAAACACGGGTGCATTATGAGGGAGGGTGAGAGGGAGTGAGGATGAGAGCAAGTGAGGCATTCAGCAATGGTGGTTGGGTAGAGGTTCGCTCTCGAAGCTCGAAGGGGAGGAAAGCGATGGAAATACGGTGCTTCAAGTGCCTTGGCCAGAGTCACGTGGCCGTGGAGTGCCGCGAGCTGATGAGATGTCTGAGGTACGAAGGTCTTGGACATCGTGAAGCGATTTGCTCTCGTCATCATCATGTCGTGGGGGAGGGGGGACCCTTGTGTCTGCCCCCTCCTCCGGTGGGTGGCCCGATGGTCGAGGTGTAGGCACCTTGCTCCCCTCAAGTTCACCCTATTGAGGAGAGTCTTGTGGAGGCGGTGGTGGGGGACATGATTGAAGGGAGCTTGGGGAGAACGAAACCGAAGAGGAGCCTGTCGACTATTCTCGGTGATGCGGGGTTGAAGGCAAAGGTGGCGAGGATCTCCCTTTCAAGGTTCTTGCTCTTTGGGTTGCAGCGCAACGTGGAGCAAAGGTTGGCCTTTGAGGTCTCCTCTGTGGGTGAAGCTCTGGTGCGATGGAGATGGCCAACAAGGCATGATGAAGCTTCTTTGAAGTGGCCGCCAAGGAGGGCAAAGCTGATGGTCAAGGTGGAGCGGGTCCCGTTATGGCTTCGCATGGAGGTTCTCAAGTCAATCGTCGTGCCCTTTACAAGGCTGAGGAGGTGCACGGGTCTTGGCCTTGCAGAGGGGGACTTGTCGATGAGGACGGTGGTCAAGCTCATTCTAGGTATGAAGGTACTCTCGAAGGCAATGTTGCACCATGGTGGTTCCTCGTGGGTGGTGAAGGTGTCGGTGGTTAGGGAGATGCGAAGGTCCTATTCGGAGGCACTTCTTAGTGGGGGTCCGATCGATGAGGGTAGCAAAGCAGAGGCGATGCCTAGGAGGGTAGTGGTTCGGTGGGGAAGGAGGGAGGGGGAGGAGGAGAGAAGAGGAGGGCAAATTCTGCCGTTAAGAGGGCGAGATTGGGGGGTCTTGCTTCGGGGGCCGATATGCCGATGGTTCGGAGGGCAGAGGTTGGTAGTGGCGCCACCACAAAGCAAGCAAAGGGTTGACGCGAGAATCTCAAAGGACGCATGATTTCTGCAAAGTCGGTTGCAATCCCCGGTAGCGGCACCAATGAGGTGGAGCTTGCAAAGCGCGTTGATTGCAGCAGGGCTCAGGAAGATGCGGCCTTTAATGAGAGCATTGCCTTTTCGAAAGGGGAGGCAATGCCTTTTATCTCTAAGCCCCGTTTCGGACCTCTTGTGGGATCCGGGGTCGGAGCATGTTTCTCGAATCCGAGCTAGCAACATGACGAGGTGGGCCTGGGCCCATTTAAGGATCTGGTTGAGAAGTCTCAAAGGAGCCCACAACATAAGCAAGCCCGCACTTGCAATACTGAACCGTGCGAGGGCACTTCTCGTGTTCTCACAAGGTGATCAAAGGCGATGGACCGATGCTAAGATTGACACGATGGAGGCCGACACACACTCGGTGGTCGAGATTACTCTTCCACCAGAGGTGGAGCTATCGTGTTTGCACCTTGAAGGCACCTCTGATGGCCAAAGCGGCTGTAAAGGACTATAAGGGGAGTACAACCTACAATGATGGTTGCGGGTTAGCTTTGAGGGACCCTGTTGAGGGGGCTCCCGCTCAAGCAGCTTGCGAACATGGAGGGTCGAGCGATGGTGTGAGTGGTAAGAAAGGGGTGTGCGCTTTGGACCGGGTGGGAGGTCCTAAGATGGAAGAGCGTCAATTGGTGGTAGAGGCAGCCAAGTTCAAATGCACGTCCAGTGGAGCTACATCGAATTCCCATGACAAAGGTACTCTCATGGAATGTGAGGGGTCTAAACGACCCATCAAGGAAGGTGGTTCTCAAAGACTATCTTCACAATTGGGGGCCAGAAATGGTGTTATTGTAGGAGAATAAGATGGGGAGCTATAATCATTTGTTGCGGAGGGAAATTTAGACGTAGTTGACCGGATGGCTTTATTAGTTTAGATACAGTCGAAAGATCTAGAGGTGTCATTGTAGGGTAGCAGGGCGTATTTGAGAAGCAGAACACCTTCCTAGGCTTGTATGTAGTCACTGTGTAGTTTTAGAGGTGTTAAGACGAATACAAGATTGCGATCACCTCGGTTTATGGGCCATGTGATGAGGCAGAGAGGTTGCAGCTATGGGTGGAGCTAAATCAAGAGGTTAACAGAATAGATGCATGTCCAAGGCTCCTTGGGGGGGACTTCAACATCACCCTACATTCGGAGGATAGACCTAACGATAAGGGGGAAGGGATCGTGGTTCGAAGGCATTTACTTTGTTGCTTCACATGGCCTCTTGGATCTTCCTCCTAATTCTTGTGCCTTTACTTGGAGGAATTCTACAGGTTAGATGTCTTGGATTGATAGATTTCTATCCACCGTTGAGGTCGCAGAAACCTTCCCATTGGCAGGAGTCAGGCCTCTAGAGAGGTCCTTCTCCGATCACACTATGCTCCTCTGGCGAACTAATGAGGAGGGAAGATTCGGGATGTATTTCAAGTTCGACAGGTCTTGGCTGCTGGAAGAGGGGTTCAAGAGTAGGGTGGAGGAACAATGAAGATCGGTCCAACCAATTAGTTCAATGATGAGGAGAGTGGAGACTAAACTGCAGCTCTTACAAGGTTTTTTAAAGGAGTACAAAAAGAATGTCAGAGAAGAGTAAGGTAAAAGAAAGGATAAAGCACTTACGGAGGGCACAAGATTAGATAGAGATGAGGACAAAGGAGTTTTCTCTGAGGATGGCAGGGCAGTAAGAGCGGCTCACCTACATGCTATACAGGTGGAAGACTGCAAGACTGAGATGGAATGGAGGCCAAGATCTAGACAGAAGTAGCTAAAGAAAGGAGACTCCAACACCAAATACTTCCACATGATGTTACCCGGGAAACATAGGAAGAACTGGATTAAGAGACTGCAAGTTGACGACTGGGAATTCGTAGGGAGAGAGATTAATAGCGTGGCAATTGCTGCTTATTACAGGAACTTCACAAACAAAGGATGGCAGGCAGGTGGTGGTGGTGGTTAAGGGCAGAGGCACTAGGTATAACATTTTACCAGGATAAGGAGATTATTGCACCTTTTGGTGAGGAGGTGAGGATAGTAGTGTGGGGTTTGAACGTGGATGGCTATCCTGGACCGGTGGATTCCCAGTGTATTTCTACAAGGAGTTTTGGGAGTTGGTCAAAGATAACGTCCTGAAGGTTCTAGTTGAGTTTGCGGAAGGCAACCAAGAATTCAACAGGCTAAATAAATGTTACATGTTCCTACTTCCAAAGAAAGATGGGGTAGAGGACATTGGAGATTTCAGTCCCATTGCTTTATCTAATGCTATATATCCCAATGTGGTAAAGGTGATAGCCAACAGGATGAGGGGGGTGCTAAATGGCATTATCATGTAGGTTCAGACGGTGTTCACCCCATTTCATAATATCCTGGATGGCTTTGTTGCTGCATCAAAGATCCTTGCTTTTTGGAGGCGGGAGAGGAGGAAGGACTTTATTTCGAAGGTTGACTTCAACAAAGTGTGTGATTCAGTTCAATGGAACTTTACTTGGGCGTCTTTGTTGAGAAGGGGATTTCTGGAATGGTGGATTACTTGGATAAAGTGTTGTGTTACAACAACCTCATTCTTCACTCTTATTAATGGTAACTCTACTGGTGGATGGATTCATCCCAGGAGACGGGTGAGACAGAGGTGTCCACTAACTCCGATGCCTTTTGTTTTGGCGACAGAGGCTTTGGTGAAGTCCACTAGGAGGATGTGTGAAAGATTTAATTAAAGGTTTTTCGCTGTCAGAGGGGGGGATCAGGTACCTGTGTTGCAATATGCTAATGATACCATTTTTATGCTAGACAAGTCGGAGAGTGAGGTCCAAAGACTACGTATTTTGTTGGAGTTGTTTGGGGAGGCCTCTAGATTGCAGAAAAATTTCTCCAAGTCTACTTTCATCCCTTTCCACATGACACAGAATGAGGCCTCTTGATGTAGCATGAAGCTGAGCATGAGGGAGGAATGCTTGCCAATTTCATATCTTGGCCTCCCCCTTTCTGATAGGAAGATTTCAACTCGGGAGTGGATGCCTCTAGTTGATAGGCTAAAGAGGTGGTTAACAGGGTGGGCATCCAAGGTTCTTTCCAAAGGGGGAAGATTGGTGCTACTGAAGGCGATGCTTGCCTCCATTCCCTCCTACTTTATCTTTGTCTTCAGACTGCCACAAAAGATAGAAAAAAAGATCTCTAATCTGATGAGAGATTTCTTTTGGAACAAATTACGAAGTGTTTAGAAGTGGAGCATGATTGGTAGAATGGGATAAGGTGTGCAAGCCTGTGAAGGAGGGTAGATTGGGAGTAAGGGAGGTGGGGAGAATGAATGGCAGTCTTCTGAATAAGTGAATTAACAGGTTCATGGAGGGTAGAGAAGGCTTTGTAGTGAAGCTAATGCAAATGTGCTATGACGACCCTGTCACCTAGAATGTCTTCGCATCTCCTTTGAGTGGTTCTTCGCATTTCATTAAAGGCCTCCCCTTGGTCCTATTGAAGGTCTAGTCCTTTTTCTATCCTCTGTTGAGTGCAGGGGATGCTTTCCATTTTTGGTCAAATGATTGGACAGCGTAGGGGCGACTAAGGGATAGGTTTCCTAGATTGTTTGCTATGACTGCTAGTAGAGAAGTTAAGGTAGCAGACTGTTGGCAGAGTTCCTGGTGGCCCCTCTTTGTGGGAAACCCATCAAACAAGAGGATAAATGAGTCTCATACCATGTTGCAAGAATTGCAGGCCTTTGCCCCAGGTGATGGTATCAATGCTTTGGTTTGGGAGGGGGATCACTTCTGCATTAAAGAGGCTTACAAAAGGTTGACTACAGGTAGGTCGAGCATGGATATAGGCTTGGAGATCAATTTGGTCTACTTCTTGCCCATTGAAAGTCAGGATCCTCACGCAGTTACTCAAGAGAGGAAGAATCATGACGATAATTAGGAGAGCTCAATGGGTACAGGATGGGGAGAAAGTTTGCCCTCTCTGCTTAGAGACTGATGAAGATGTGGATCATCTATTTCTTTTATGCCCATTTTCCAATCGAATATGGGGACATTTTTGTTTTGAGTAGGTGCCACACTCAAACTTTGATGTTTTTGGAGATCCTTCAGGGAGTCGACATGGGGGGCCGAATGTGTTTAGGATGAAGGAGAGGGCTAAGGTCCTAACGGTACTTTGGGGCATTTGGCTTGGGAGGAATCCAGCCTTTCTTTAATATAATTCATGTGTGGTTATTAGTCGAATAACTACCATTTTCCTCTTCAAAAAAAAAAAAACATGAAAACACACAATCCTAGGCCGCTACAGCTTTCTTCCCAAGTCAAAAGAAGTGGGACATGGAAGTTGAGATGGTGATGAGCGGAGAGGGTGGGGGAGCTTGGACCTTAGTGGAGTGGTGACGGCGAGGGGTGCGTTGGAGGGAGGTGGTTTTCTTTTAGTGCCTTGGGAAGGGACATGCTGTGCAGGAGTGCAGGGACCCCATCTGGTGCCTTAGGTGCGATAGTGTCGAGCACAGGCACTCTGGATGCTGATAGGGACGATGGGGCCAAGATTGAGTTACGTCGCCCCCACTCTGATAAGGGGTCCTTTCTAGATGGAGGCATCATAATCGGAGGAGATTGACGAGCTAGAGGCTTTGTTGGGGTGGGCACTTGTCGAGGACATGATCAAGGGACGGATTGGCTGGAGGAAGCTAGAAAAGGACCTACAGTGATTGTTCCCAAGGGGTGCAACCTCAGTGCATCGCATCTCCAATCGAAGCGTGTTGCTGGCAGGACAAGGGGTAGGAGGCAAGGAAGGGGGCATGCTTCGAGGTGGTTCGAGTGGGAGATGCTACTTCAGTGGTAACTTCCAAGCATGTAAGATGGGGCAATGCGGGAAAGCCCCCTTAAAGGACCTCGACTCGAGTTCGCTTTCATGGTATCCCTCTCAACCTTCGGACAAGAGATGTAGTTGTCACGATGGTCGAGCCCTTCACTTGCCTGAGGTCTTGCACAGGGCTTGGATCGGAGAGGGTTGATATCTCGATGGTGGAGGCATGGGTTGCACCGAAGCAAGGTGTGGAGGTGTTGGAGAAGATTGTGCTCCACTACGGGGGCTTCCCGTGGCTAATCAAGTGTGAGGTGGATTGCAAGGAGGGAACCCACATTCGATCATATGCTCAGGTGGTCAATGTCGACAACCCTCGATGTTTAGAGGGCTTAGGGGAGCAAAATTGGGGGTTGACCAAGGTATAGAAGCCCAGGGGTCATGTCGAGGGGGCAGGGGCCCTGACGTGGTAAGATATTTGCACTCACCATCTGCCCTGTCAAACGTAGCAGGCGCAGGCCCCGAGGTGGCATGAGAAGAGTCCCAAAGGGCATGTGCGGATCTTTCAAGAGTCAAGCACAGGGGTGGCGACGATGATCTCAGCACGTTGGGAGGGGAGAAGATGAGGGGTTTGGAGGTGAAGGCTCTAGGGGAGGAAAAGGATCAGAGCGAGGTATGTAGGGAGATGACGCTAGAGGAAGGAGGTGCATGGCACATGACGCTACTCGAGTCATGGATCCATATCCGCACCTTGACCTGGCCAAGGAGACACCGATTCAAGGATTCCCTAAGGCCCCTCCCCTCGTCCCAATCATTTCCTCTTCGCCCTCTATTTCGACAAGGAGGTCTCAAGCATCCCCTCGCGATCGATGGAGGAGATTCGATCGACTAGCACAAGGATGGATGTGGCACTGGCCTCACACTCCAAGGGTTTAAAGGAGGAGGAGGAGCCACACCAGGATGATGTCTGCCGAGGGAGGTCAATCCCTCCCACCATATGGCACCCCACGCCAATGAGTCGAGGGTCAAGGTTGAAGTATTGGCCACATTATACATTCAGAGGAAGGGGTCTAAGCGATGCGTCTACGAAGGTGAAGGTGGGTCTGGTTGCGGAAGGGGAAGGAAGCAATGAAGCAAGGGTGGGCACTAAGCTGGTGCTTGTGGCGAGGGAGACGAGTGTTCACAGGACGGAGGGAGTGGCACTAGTTTCGCAATGTTGAAAGCCCTATCGTGAAACGCAAGGGGTCTCAACAACCTCGTGCGAAGGGCCTCCCTAGGGGGTTATATGCGATCCTGGGGGCCCTTAGTGGCGATGTTGCAGGAGATGAAGCACAACGATTGTGACCATCAAACCTCTGGCCAGTCAAGGGGGTACTACTAAGCTAGTAGGATGATCTGCTGAAGTTGGAGGAGATGGTGGGGAGGCACGTCGTTGCGGCACCCCTGACGAGTTCAACTTCGTGGTGTCTGTGGTTTATGGCCCCATAGACAACACCACCAGATTGCAGTTGTGGGAGGATCTCACGCAGGCAATCGAGCACTTCCATGGGGCCCCATGGCCATGTGGGGGTGAGTTCAACATTATGTTATGTTATGACGATCGGCTAGAAGGAAAAGGAAGATGGGATTGCAACTCAAGACCTACTTCAAGTTTGACAAATCTTGCCTGCTAGAAGAGGGGTTCAAACAGTTGGTGGAGAACTGGAGGTCTGCAGATAGGTCAGGGTCTATGGCAGCGAGATTGGAGCATAAACTGAGGGAGCCGAGAGCCTTCTTAAGAACCCACAAGAAGGGGATTGTGAAAAGGCAAGACCAAAGGAAGGTAGCTGCTTTGGTAGAGATCACCAGGCTGGACAGACACGAGGACGTGGGTCCTTTACCGGAGGAGGATCGAAAGGCCAAAGCTAAGCACATGGAGGTGGTGCAAGACGAAGATAGGAAGGCGGAGGTGAGCCGACGCGTCAAATCTAGGCAAAGGTAGCTGAATGAAGGAGACTCCAACATGCAGTACTTCCACCTAACGGCATTCCGCAGGAAGAGGTGGAATAGGATTAACAAAGGAGAGTTCTCTAGCAAGGAAGAGGTAACTGGGGCGACAACAATTCTTAAGTCATGTTTTAGTATTCTTGTTTCTATTTCCTATTCCTATTGGGTTTACTACATAATGTGTTAACCAAATTCTCTATATAAAAGGGGTTAAGGTTCTCTTTTCAATACAAGAGGCACCATTTTCTCTAACATGGTATCAAGAATTTTAATTCTTGAAGAGCACCGCCCCCCTTCCTCCTCTCTCCTTTTACGTACCACCACAGGCACAGCCTCTCTCTCTCTCACGCAACTCTATGTGAACACCTACCCCTGCTACACACACGAGTGCATGCCGTTGCTACCTGCCCCATGCACGCATACCGCGTGCCGCCCTCCAACTCCGAATCTACTGCATGCAACCAACACCAGCCTCTGCCTTGACGCGCACAATCACACGTTGGTTGCTACCCCTATTGCGTGCTATGCACATAGTGCTACCTCTGCCCGACACGCTTAGCATGCTGCACTTCTCCCCAGTTTCGCGCGCTTCATTACACGCACTACACTACTAAGTTGTGCACAATGCGCATGGCACTACCTTGCCTATTACACGTGCAAGTACGTAGCTTGCTCTACCCACCACATGTGCCTACTATGCACGTGGCCTGTCCCTTGCTCTACAATGTGCCTCTCACGTGTGTGGCCTAGTGTGGTGGCTGCCCCTATTGTGAATGCTTCCACGCACGTGGTTATTCCCTATTTGCTGTCTCTAATTACGTAATCTCCTCACATAGCAACACCAAGATTTCTTCCTCTATGGATACCAAGACTGGCATCTACTACTGTAGTTGTAGTTCAGGGCACCTTGACCAAACTTAATGGTGCCTAAAACTACATCGTTTGGTCTACAGCTTTCAAGATCTTCATTAGAGGCCAAAAGAAACTATATATCCTAACCAAGGGGGGAAACAAACGCTAAAGACAAGGACTACAACATGTCGAAGCAAGACAACTACATGATCATGAATTGACTCATAAACAACATAAAGCCGAAGATTACGGCAAATATGTTGTACAAGAACACAAAAGACATCTGGGAGTCTGGGACAACCTAACCATTCCCAGGAGTTGTAATTTGTGACATGGGCACTATTCCCTTCATTAATGAATTACCTAAGTAGTTGTCAGTTGGATAACTACCCTTTCATTTTTCAAAAAAAAATATTCCCAAAAGTCAAAAACTCAAGCTTGTTGACAACTAACCTCAATTTGGTCCACCAATCACGGGAACCTGTCACTGGTCAATTACTACACAACCATGGAGTCCCCCATGAGGAATTTTCAGTCTTCCATCCCTCCTGTTACAATGTGCAAACTAGTTAAAGGGTTATCTACAACTTGTCGTCAAGGATCAACTTTTGTCATCTGATGCTATTCCTAATCATAAGACTATCTACAATTGTCTTCAAAAGATTGATGCAAACGTCCCTCCAGCTGACTCCTACTTCTCTTCCTAAGACCTCTACCCTCATTGCCCCTAAAGGGAGAGGTGGCCGCTCTTGTGGTCACAATGGCAGCCATGGTCATGGACATATCTGCTCTCCCTTCATTCACTGCAAGTGCACAATCATCCATCTAGGAAGTGCTAGGAGAAGTTCAATAAGCTCACTTGGGAAAATGATACATCAACCAAGACTCCTATTTCTGAGACTACCTCCAACCAGTCTCCCATACAATTCATAACTAACGAGTTAGATCGTCTAAGACTTCTATTGAGGAGTGTACCATCCTCTACCACCCCAGTTGCTCCTAGTCTTGTGGCAAATTCTACCTTTGTTACGTCAAGTTATGAAGCATCTGCTACTCCTGTGAGAAACCTCATTGATTTGATGACCGGTGGATTTGAGCAAGGCTCTTCTCCTACCCTACTACTATTTGACTACTTGGGATCATCTCTCGCCCTACTACTGCCTCTGCATGGGATCGACTCCTACTAACTACCTACCTCTACTGACTGCGTACCTCTACTAATTGCTCCTCCAATCTGTTGCACACCTACTCCTTCAGATGTCTACCTTAGGGGAGAGTCCAAATTGTCTATCATAATAAATCAAGCTTTATCCACGCCCCAACTTGGAGAAGAGTATTAGAGTATTAGAAAAGAGTCCTAGTCATAGTTGCAGAAATCGACAATCGGTATTTAGTCGGTGAGGTCACCGATTAAGGAGTATACGGTATGCGGGTGATTAATCAGAGATTAATTAGTGTAGTGTTTTTTAATATTTAAAATTTTAAATACAATTATATATATATATCATTATACATATTAAGTATACATATATATGAATTGAAATATGACATATATTAATATTATTTTTTTGATATACATATTCTCTCGACATGGCTACTAACAAATAGCTATTAATATCACAACACATAAAATAAAACAAATAAATTAAAATTGGTGCATCATAAATCTAAAGGAGACAAGTTGGGCTAAAAGAGACAAGAAGAGGAACTTAGGACTGAGGGTTTTGCTTAAGGTTGAGGTTTTCATGCATTAGGAACTTGGGATAATGGGAGAAGTAGGGTTTAGTTGGGTGCATTTAGGAGTCAGGTTTTGATTTGGGGGTGCATTGCATGTGCATCAAAGTTAAAAAAATTGAAACCTTAAAACTTACTCAATCGATTAATCGATTGATTAATCAGATAATTGGCTGATTAATTGGGTATACCGACTATAAGGCCAAATATAGGTACTCGATTAGTTTTTGAACTGCATACGATTATGCAGCCGATTAATCGGCCGCATAAATCGCTTTTTGCACCCTTGGTCCTAGTTTAGTTAGTCTATTTAGTTGAGTTCAAAAGTCTTGAGTCATCTTTTAGTATTGATGTTTCTATTTCCTATTCCTATTGGATTTATTATGTAATTTATTAACCCAACTCTCTATATAATGGAGTTTGGGTTCTCTTTTTAATACCAAGAGGCACCATTTTCCCCAACAAATATAATTGCTGTCTATTTGATAATTGAAAGCAACAACATGACTAATCTCAAGAATACCCACTGTATCACGTATTTAATTTCTTCACCTATGCCGTCATCAATTCTTGCATAGCTGTTGTCCACTTTACATCAAGTTTGGCTACAATTATAGACCTAGGCGTAGAAGAAAAACCAACGGCAATAAAAAAACATTTATAGTTTGAAATGAGTTGATAGAATCCCACTTATCTTTTCATAGGGTGTCAGGTACATTAATCAATTCCATTCCAGAGACCAATGGACACATTTTCCTCAATGTCTATATATGCAATTTCATCATCAGTGGAAACTACTGGAGGTAAGTTAATAGAGAAAACCTCAAGTAGTCTAATCTAAAAAAAGATTAGACCAAGGGAAGTGAAAGACTGGGGATTGATCCATAGCTAATTGTTTAGACTCTATCTACTACGGCTGTTGTTGGGAGTTATTTTATGTTTTGGGATTTTTTTGTTATTTTATGGTTGTATTGGGGTATGTACTGTAATTGTCCCATGGTGTCTCTCTATATAAAGGCACCTAAGATTTTCCATGCAATACAATTCACTCATTCGTTTCTACATAATATCAAAACAACAGTCCTAGGTCAAGGTTTTGGTATCCCACCAAATACTACCTCCATCTTCTCCAGATCAAATTCCTCTTGATTTGGACTTGATCTCTTCTCCAATGGCTGCACGTCAACCGAGAACAGCACCCTAGGTGCTACTACTACAGCAGCAACACCGCTGGACCTAGGTGTATGGGCTGCAGCAACGCCGCTGGGCCTAGGTGTATGGGCTACAGCAACCTTGCCTGCTGCCACCAACATCCTAGCTGCTGTTCCTACCACCGCTAGCAGCCTGCAGCACAGGGTTGCAGCACCACTTGCAGAGGGAACTCCACCTGCCCCTCCTTCAGTTTTGCCAACACTGAGGTCACCTTTGACCTTCGTTTGTGTGCAGGTGATCTTAGCCTCCAACCTATGATCTGAGATCACAACTTTCAGATCGGAGTGGGCCCCTTGAATGTGATCGATAATTTGATTTTTTGAGGAGAAGAGTTTGAGAAGGAGCCCCATTTATTAACCCACAAATCAGGGGAGTATGGGACATCCCAAGAATTCATTAAGCGACCTGACGAGAAAGTTATATACCAGGAGCACAGCGTTCCCCATGAAGGGGACTTCCATCAAATTAGATGGAAAATGCACCAAGTCCAAGACGCAAGAAAGAAGTATGTTTCTTTTTGATGAAGTATATTTTCCCCTGTGGCTTCCATCTGGTTTCTACAGGGGCAGAGAAGGCCTACTTCCAGGAAGAGAATACTCCAACATCCCAAGTCACCATCTCCAGGAAGGAATATGATAAGCTAATGATGTCACAGGTGTCCTCTTCTGCTAGGGCCAAGGACGAAGCTAGGATTTTTAGTTTGGAGAGGCCAATTGGAAATCCTACTGTAATGAATTACAATGCTTTCATATGATTTGCAAGGTAACTAATTTCAAATCACAAATTACACTTAAAATATCACAACATGCTTAAACTATTATGCTGTAAATGCAAGTAAATAAGAAAAGACATGTAGAAAATAATTAAAATTAATACTTTCATGTCAATAATTTTTTCACACCATATAGAAACCAAATATAATAAATTTCATAATCAACTAGAGATCTTCTTCGACTAATTATTGATTTGTGATGTAACATAAGAATAAATAGAGCTACAATATATGGAAATGATAAAAAGAAATGATACTACATACCGGAATACATAATCACTTAAAACGCACTCGTCGAGACTTCAAATCATATTTATCTATAATCTCCTCGGCAACTTCTTTCTCAATATGTGTTACTAAACAATTTCAAAGAAAATCACCTTCCATCTTGTTACAGAGTCTAGATTTTGATTATCTTAGTAGCAGAAAATGCCCTCTCTGCTGTTACAGTTGAAATTGGAAGGGTTAAAACAAGCCGGATCAGTCTACCAATTAAATAATAATTTTCTGTCCAAAAAAAAATTAATTTTTGACAAAGGTCTACCAGATTGTCGACATTTTTCAAAATAGGATGTGTAGTAACATCGGACCTATAATGTAGCAATTGTTTTTCTAACTTGCATTTCTCATTATCTAAGAAGTCTTCTGGATAAAAATCTTCTACCAGCTTGCATATGTTGTCACTGTTGAATAGCTTATAACCATCCCTTGGATCCAAAGCCACACTAAGAATAAGGAGATCAGTAGCATCTTTACTAAATCGGCTATTAAGTTTTAATAGTTGGGAGTCAACAATAGCAGTGAATATGTCTATGTGATAATGACGAAGCAAAATAACGTGTGCTATTTGGCCACGAGGTCATGTTCGATTTGCAACATAGAGAGAATCCATATTTGGCACATAAATTTCTCATTTGTTACAAAATGATGTAGCATTTCCAAATAATGAATCCCAACCATTCTCTCTTACTTCTTGTAAATGCTCTTTTGTCGAAGAAATAACCTGCATAGCATTCAAAATATTTAAATTCTTTCGCTGTAAGGTATGGCATAGATCATCCGTTATTCTCAAGATTTCTTCCATTATATGTAAAATAAGAACAAATTCAAAGATGTAATAGCTTCAAATGCTTCATCCACCTCTCCACATTGTGAATAACTATCCCCATCATCAATAATTGCCATAAGTACCTTACATACTGCACTGTACATTCTAATGAAGCTGTGTTGAGAGAATTGAGTGATTGTTTAATACCACATTGAAAACTGTAGCACTTTGTGTGTGTGTGGTGACCTATAAATAGGCATGTACTCCCTCAGTTATTCTTGGAGAAGAAATATAGAGAAAACACGTCCATAGGGCGATTTTCCTGTGATTTTCTCCTCGCTCCTCGTGAATGTGGTTTCCACGTAAACCTAAGTGTTTTGTGATGCTTATATGCTTTAATATTATTACTTTTGCGTCATTTAAATATTTCAACTTAGTACCAAAGTATGTTCGTTCCTTGAGTTTTATCATTTATTGCATACATTTTTCTATCTATTGCTTGTATATTCCTCGATTCCTGTTTTAATGAGTGTGGATCCACATTGTAGAGGATCACGACATGAAGAAGAGGGAGGTGCTGATGGTGTTTTCCACACACATGGCTGGCTGCACAGAGCCATCATGTGCACGAAGAGGACGATCGCGGTAATGAAGAGGAGTTGGTTGATAGGGAGTCGACGTGGCAGCTGGCGGCTAAGAAGAAGAGATGCTTATTGCAAACAAGCCCGAGGACCACAGTTGGCTTCGTAGCACTGGTCGAGGATGCTGAGGATCGAGGGCCAGTAGACCTAGTAGGAGGCCACGCGGAACTTGAGGATCCATCGCACCACCGTAGAGATCATGACGTCGACGATCGACGGTCAGCGTAGAGCAACACCGTAGAGGAGACGAGGACACGGTGTCGAGGTGTACGAGAGGAAGCGCGGTGCACGAACACATTCTTCCCCTTGAGATCCGCCTCCTTCAGATCGCCGATATCCCTCAAGGTGGATGGGTGCACGCAAAGAGAGATCGAAGCTTTTGGCTGGGCTGCCTTACGAGTAAGATCGTCGATATCACCTGATCAAAGCTTTTGGCCAACGACCTCACCGTATGCCAGAAGTCAACATCGAGAGGACGAGGCCTGTGACAGCGCAAGCGGCGACTGTGACTTGGCCAACTGTTGGGTTCTCCGAACCCTAAGGTAAAACTGAGGTCTTTTAGGAGACAGTCATTAAAGGTCTACCCTATATTATCCTTTGTGAGGTTACTTTGTTTAGCCTCTTTTAAATAAGGGAAAGAAGGAAAATGAAAGAGGAAAGAAAGAAAACAGAAGGGAAGGAAAGAAAAAAGAGGGGAAGAAGGTTAAAAAAAGAGGAAAAAAAATCAAACAAAAAAAAGAAAAACAAGGAGACAGAGAGAAAAATCAAAAAAAATAAAAAAATTGAAAAAAAAATGAAGTTTATGTTTGAGAGAAGATGTCAAGAAGTCTCCTCCAATTTTTATTTTTTTATTTTTCTTTTAGTCATTATTTTTCTCCCATACAAGTATAGAAGAAAAGGAGGTGTAGAAGCTTGTTGTAGTCACCCCCGTTTGGGAGTCTCTTTTATTCATGGACTCCACATAAGAAACCCAACTCTGGGAGGTCCAGAGTTTCGATGTCCTCAGAGGAAGGAGTCATTTCATATTTCTATGTGAGAGATCCAGTTACGAGAACTCCAGAAAGGGAGATCCACCTTCGAGGTCTTCAGAGGAAGACCCAATTTCAGGGATACTGAACGGGGAGCCACCAGCACCAGATCTTCAGATAACCTCAATTACTTCAGTAGCAGCCTATGTTCCCGTCTGTGTGGAGTGAGTCTCTTTGTGTTACAAGCTGAGCATTCCATGCTCCAGCTTGAAGGGGAGTGTTATGAGAATTGAGTGGTTGTTTAGTGCCACATTGAAAACTGTGGCACTTTGTGTGTGTGTGATGGCCTATAAATAGGCACGTACTTCCTCAATTATTCTTGAAGAATAAATATGGAGAAAACACGTCCATAAGGCACTTTTCCCATGATTTTCTCCCCGCTACTCGTAAGTAGGGTTTCCACGTAAACTCAAGTATTTTGTGATGCTTATATGTTTTAATATTATTGCTTCCGCATTATTTAAATATTTCAATTAGCTACATATTGATTTATAATGAGAACTCCAACAAGTCTCGCCTAGATGTTATAGGGTTCCAATTTGATTAAATCTTAACTTCATTTATAGAAAGTAAATATGTAATATCATTGGCTTGAGCAGCTTGTAATTAGTCGTGAAGTTTAGAAGAAGCATTTACAATATTAACAAGTGTTAATTTGTTGAAAAACTTGTGAAATGGGATCACTTCTCTGAAAACTGTGACAAGGGCTAATTGAAGACGATAGGCTAAGCAATGAATGTAATATGCATATTTGCAGTCTCTCATAATTAATGCTTATAAGCCATTCCATTTGCCACACATATTGCTAGCTCCATCATAACCTTGACCTCTTATTCTATAAATATCCAAATTATTTTGTAAAAGTACTTCAAATAATTTGCCTTTTAGAGTTGAAGCTTTTGTATCCAACACATGAATTAAATCAAAGAAACAATCATGCAAGAAGCCATGTCTACCCACAAGCCTCAGAACAATAGCCATCTGCTCTCTAGTAGCCTCATCTCTAGCCTTATCAATTATGACACAGAACTTTACATCTCCAATTTCTTCATAAATAACATCCCTTACTTTGTTTCCAAATATTTGAAGAATTTCCTTTTGCACATCAGATGATACATATTTAGCATTTCCTGAAGCATTTTCCAATACCACACTGTCTACTTTGTTATTATAAGAGGCTACAAGTTTTATTAGTTCAACGAAATTCCCTCAATTTCTTGAACATACCCGTTCATCATTACCCCTAAATGCACATTCTTGAAAATTCAACCATCGCATGGCATCTATTGTTGTCTTCAAATGTAATCGATTCACATGAATGTCTTTCATCTTGCTTTTGAAATATATGTTCTATGTGTTGTGATTTATTCATTAAATTTCCCAAACGTTCTTCAGTTGTATTATGTGGTGATATTTTTCCTCCAATATGATTTAAACATGCATAATATTTTTCACTATTCACTTTTTTCCAATTTTTGAATCCACCTACAACGAAGACGTTTGTGCCATGTCTAGAATTTGACTTACCAGAGAAAAGAAAGCAAGGAAAACAGAATGCAACAACTCTATAAGAGTATTCTAACCAAGAATACTGTTGAAACCAAGCTTTTTGAAACCACCAGCGATGATTTTCATTGTCATTAAATGAGTATTCCTCCATTGAATATTGAAAATGCTCAAGACTAATATAAATACGAATAATCTACTCCCTTTCTTCCACATGATACTCCCAAATCTACTTATGTAGTCCTAGATTTCATTCTAATGAACCAGCATCTATATTATGAATTTCAATTCTTTGAATTTTGGATGGTGGAGCCTCTTGTTCTCTAGAATTGTCACAAATAGGCAAAATTTCTTAACCATCACTATCGTCTTATTTTTTATTGAAATATGATGTAATTGTTATCTTTTTTGTCATGTTTCAACCTAAATAAATTATAATAAATTATAATTGTCTCCCGATAATACTACTAATGCTTAACAATTTTAATTCCGAATACAAAAAAATTAAACAAAAAGCACACTTCTAAAACAAGCTATTTCCACCGTAACGTAAAATTTATAAAATAATAGAAACAAAGAACAACAACTAGTGTTAACCCTTTATCCCAAAAAAAAAAATCACATTATCATCAATGTTGGAGATCACTTGCTAGAGAGAGGACGTTAAATGGAGAGGAGAGCCATCGAGCGACTGCGGTGGGTATGCAATAACCTATTTCGAGGTGATGGAACAATTCTTATCATGCATTCCTTCTATTTCGACGTTAGCATAAATTCTGAAAAAAGAATATTGAAGGATAAATCCCACCACTTGCTTCTCTCCTAAACGTGTTCTCATAGGAGTCAAAATAGAAAATCTTTTGGTCAAAGAGAAATAATTTCCTTTTCTTTCTTTTCCCTTCGCGAGGGAAAAAAAAAAAAGCTTCCTTTAAACAATCGCCTAAATGTAATGTTAAGATTCTGAGAATGCAAAAAAAAATTGAGAAGGATAATCTCACATTACCGTGACGGAGTCGGATTGCTTCCGCTTAAAGGTCCAGAAGGACTCGAGCCGAGAGGGATTAGGAATCCGTTGATCCAATTCTGCAACCTTTGGGTTGGGTGTGGTTGCAATGTCTAGTTGCAAGAACTCAACAATGGAGATAAGAGTGGAGTGCGATGGGGACTATAGAGTTCATTATGTAAAAACTATTGCTCAAAATATTAAGCACTCAACTTGTAAGGGACGAATGTTTGAGTGCAGAGGGGAGGAAGTTTGGGTGTGGCCTATGTTTGTGGGAGATGGTTGGCATTCCTTTTAAGGGGGCAATGGGATTTTTTTTCCAAATATTAAAACCAAAATTCTAAAATCTTTAGGGGTGTCGGGTCCCCATCGACCCCCTTGCCTCAGTCCCTAGCTGGGGCGTCTGTTGTCCGATTAACAAGTACTATAATAATCTTTGTAGAGTCATGTGCTCCGAAATGGGTGGCAGATTCAGGAGCTTCTTCTCATATCACTAGTGATTCTACCTAATTCTCCTCATTACAATCTCTGGTCAATCTATTTAATGTGAGAGCGACAGATGGTGCACTGTCTCCTGTAACTAGATGTAGAGATATACCGCTTATAGGATGCTTATCTTTGACTGATGTCTTACATGCCCCAAAACATAAAATAACTCTCAACAATTGTAAATGTCTCCAAACCTATTAGCCACCTCCCACTCTCCCCATACTTCTCACAGTCTCCCAACTTCTTGCTCTCCATTCTTCTCCATATCTACTTTGGTGCAAAGATAAGAATAGGTGTAGTTTTTTTGTTTTTATGATATAGGAGTATTAATTTTTAAAATCCCAAAATCCTCTTCACCATTTGTAGATACTTTCCTAAATAGGAGTTTCACGAGAGAAGTTGGACTCCTTCAAAGAAAGTAAAATCTTTCCCAATATGTTATCTTTCATTGCAAGGATTAGCACATTTATATCAAGGTCCGAAATGCCGATTTCGACGCCGTGTCGATGAAATTCTAAGTATGCATCTCATGGAGATGCCAAGGGCACGCTGTGGAAATATCGAGGGCATGCCAATGCATGCCAACAAAACTGACAGAAGTAGTCAAAAAAACCAACAGCAGCCTTGGCATGACCATCAATTTCGCCATCATGCTGACCATGCCGACGGCATGCTGACGATATCCCAGCACTTCAACAACTTTACCATGTCGGCATGGACTTTTCCCAAAAAAGACCTTGTCGACGGCATTTAAATCACTGATTTATACCCCTTCTACACCGTAAAGTAGCCTAAGAAAACACCTTTTACAGAATTTTGATCTAGCAATGATCTAGCAAGTGTAAGGATAGTGAACACCTTTAAGGAAATTGCAATGGTTACTATCTTAAGAAGTGAAAGGGTGGTTTTTCCTTAAGAGCATGAGTTAGTATTTTATCAATATCATATATTGAGATTGTTATTATTTTCTTTCTTACATTCATACTTTTTCTTAGAAGATTCTTGCATTCATTCTTTCTTTGTATTTATGATATTTAAGCTTTGTTCAAGGGTGGGTCTTTGCCTTTTTCCAATTCCTAATTATGAAGATTAGAGTTTCGTTATGAAGTTTCTCGCTCTATCCTTCTAACTTGGTATACCACTTTCTCACTCTTTTGTTTCTTTTTCTATAAGCAAAGTTGTAAGAAAAAAAAACTAGATCTTGGTGGTTGGTCTTCATCTGGCGAATCAAGCCCATTAATAGCACCACCATCCTCAACAACTCACCAATAACACCTCGAGTGGTCGGCCAACCACCACAACCCACTCCAGCTACCACCACTGCCTTTAAGTGGCCAAATCCAACATCACCAACAACCTTATGTCCCCTTATACAACCAGATCCAATGCCACTAACAGCCAAAGCTCCCTTTGAAGACCATTCGATGATTTTCTTTGAAAAGGGAAAAGAGGGTTAATAAAGGATGTTAACCCCCATATTTCATTAATTACAACCTCCACATGTAAACCCCTCTTTGTGAGCGAAGAGAAAACCAAGAGGAGGAACCTTTATAGAGGACATGATCATGAAATATTTCTTCTCGATGAATAAATAGGGTACAAGAAACTTTATAGAGGCAACCACACACCTCTGTAGTTCCCACTTACATGATGTGGAACTTAACAATGTAACTAGATCTCCTCAGGATTCAATAACCCAACGTTTATTTCTCCATGCTCCTCCTTAAGCTTGAGCATGGAATGCTCCACTTGTACAACACAATTCCTCACTCTTATAAGCAAAACATAACTCTCAACTGATGCAATTGAGTCACAATTCCCTTGTGAATGACAACGAAGCTACATCCTTGTCATTGCTTGTAGGTGGATTTGCTGATGATGACACATCAACACAAGCTGGAGTTTGGATGTTACGCTCCAACGAGTCTCTCTCATAAAGATCTCGAAAAGACCTTGACCATAGGCCTCTGCCTCATGGAAGCTCAAAACAAGGCTTTTCCTCTACTTATAAAAGCTAAAACTAAGCTTCTCTTAATTAGGGTCCTCAAAAATTAAATCACCCTTATATGGGTTCACAATAAGTCATACATGGACACTAACTATAATAGGAGTTGCAAGAAAACTAGGACCTGGAGTAACGGAAAAAAGGAAAGAAAAAATAGAAATAGATAAGGAAACAAAATGAAACAAAAAAAATAGAAAAAAATCTTCTAACAACGCAAAGCATACCTCACCAAACCATCCATCCACAACAAATACGCCCAAGGAGTAGCCATCTGGCGTAGAGAAAACATGTGCTTCTCGAATATCAAGCCCCACATCTGAGAGCAATGCAGACAGCTGCATGATAATGTCCACTGTAAGAACAAAAATTCTACCATTTTCAGATGAGTATGCAACATGAAGACAGAAAGCCCAAAAATCAAGTAATCAACTCATTATATCGAACAGAAACCCATCCTTTTGATGGTAGAATGGATGCCATTAAGATAATGCTACATGGCAATGTCAAGAACGTCAAGAACACTGATAAACAGAAGCTCTACTGTCCTCACAGATCCAGATGGACATATGTAGTAAGAATGCATATGTTAGGTTGTAATGTCATACATTTATTAGAAAATTCTAGGGGCCTTTATACAGAGAGGCACTCAAAAGGCGAAGTTACAAGTTTGTCCCTTATAAAATATAACACCAAAAATAAACCAAACATACAAAAGTCAACACTCCCCCTCTCCCTCAAGCTGAAGCATAGTTATCAAGCATGCTGAGCTTGGAACACAAAAACTCAAGATGTTTCTTAGGAAGTACTTTGGTGAAGGTATCTACAACCTGATCTTCTATAGCAATATATGGGGTAGTGATTTTACCAATGGAGATAGCATCTCTAATAAAGTGACAATCCACCTCAATGTGTTTTGTCCTCTCATGGAAGACAGGGTTATTAGCAATAAAGGTACCTTCCTTGTTGTTACAATACATAGGAATGGGTCCAGACACTGACACTCCCAAGCCACCTAAGATGGTTCTCACCCACAAAAGCTCACAAGTAGTATAGACCATAGCCCTATACTCTAATTCTGCGTTAGATTTGGATACAACATTTTATTTTTTACTTCTCCATGTAACAAGATTACCACCTACATATATGCAGTAACCAGTAGTAGATCTTCTATCTTCATGCGACCCAACATAGTCTGCATCAAAGTATCCCCAGTCATTAAGATGACAATGCTTCATAAAAGATAACCCCTTTCCTGAGCACCAAACAAACACCATCCTAGTGAACTTCTCTAGGAGACTGCATAAACTAATTCTTCCCCACAACAAAGCAAATATCTGGTCTTGTGACAGTCAAATATAGCAGCTTCCCTACCATAACCCAATATCTGGTGACATCTTCAAGTAAAGAAACCTTTGAATTTGCAATAGGTAAGGAGGGATCCATAGGAATGCTGGCAGGTTTGCACCCCAACATCCCTGTCTATTTTAGTATGTCAAGCACATACTTTCTCTGTGACAATACTAAACCCCCATCAACATGTTGCACTTCAATGCCCAAAAAATAATTTACCATTCCCAAATCCTTAGTGAAAAGCTAAGAATGTAAGAATCTTTTGGTAGCTTCTATTCCTATTTCATCACTTCCAATGAGGAGTATATCATCTACATAGACAATAATAATGTTAGATCTTGTAGTCCTATGCATAGTGAAGACAGAATGATCTGCAGTAAATCTAATAAAGCCAAACTCCTGCACAGATTTACTGAATCTCTCAAACCAAGCCCTGGGACTCTACTTGAAACCATAAATCGCCTTCTTCAACCTACAGACCTTCGAACACTCCCCCTCAACAACAAAATCAACTGGTTAGTGCATGTATACCTCTTCTAAATCACCATAAAGAAAAGCATTTTTAATATCAAGCTGGGAAACAAACCAACCACTGCTGACTACTACAAAGATAAGTATCCTCACATAATTACGCCTGGCCACTGGAGAGAACGTCTCAAAGTAATCAACTCTAAAGGTTTGTATATAAGGCAACCAGCCTTGCTTTGAACCCATCTACTGTCCCACCTGGTTGGCACTTCAGTGAACACCCACCTACACCCCACAACAGTAGCACAAGGGGGTAGGTCAATCAGTTCCCAGGTACCCCTAGACTAAAGAGCACCCATCTCTTCCTCCATAGCCAAGGTCCAAGAAGGATCCTGAAATGCCTTAATATGATTTCTAGGAACCTGTCGGCTGTCAACTGCAAGAGATAATAGTCTCCCTATGCCAGATCAACAATCAAGTGACATATAATTGGAAACAAAGTATTTTACACAAGATCGTTGTGGCTTCCTCTAAGCAACAGGAAGATCCACATCAGGTTCCTCTGGGGGTGTAAGGTCTAAGCCTCCATCTAAATCAGCAGAGGACTGAGTAGGAATAGTAGATAGCGGTTCCTCTTGCTGTAGTGTAGTAGAGGGATGTCTCCGTTGAAAATGTTGAAGAAAGATATCTGTCATTGGCACCTCAGGATGAGGTGGAGGTGGCTTAGAGGACTTAAGGTGCAGCAGTAGGGGTCTTTCCCATGGTAGAATAATAGGGCATATCATCAAAGAAAGTTACATCTCTGCTCACATAAAAACGATGTGCTAAAGGATCAAAGCACATGTACCCCTTTTGGGTTCTAGAATAACCTACAAACACACACTTGACAGATCTAGGAGCAAGTTTGTCTACTTTGAATAAATGAACAAAACACACACAGCCAAACACTTTAGGAGGCACAAAGAACAACTCCTGATCAGGACATAAGGTAGAATAAAGAACTTTCCCACCAAGAATAGAGGACGACACCCGATTGATTAAAAAAACAGTAAGAGAAGCATCAACCCATAAAGTAGCAAGAATATGCATCCGAAATATAATCGTATGGGCTACATCAAGAAGATGTCTCAACTTGCGTTCAACCACCCCATTTTGTTGAGATGTATGAATACAGGAGGTCTAATGAATAATATCATGAGACTGAAAAAATAAAGTTAACGTGGAGTTAATAAACTCAAGCCCATTATTAGTACAAAACATAGGAATAGTAGAAAACTAAGTCTTTATTTCATTCACAAAATTTTTAATCAATACAGGAGTTTCATATTTTTCTTTCATCATAAACATCCAATAGATACGGGTACAATCATCAATGAAAACAAGAAAATACCAAAAACCCCTAAGATTCTTGACCCGACATGGACCGCACAGATCAGCATGAATAAGAGAGAAAACAGACTCAGCTTGTTTATTACTACTATGAAAAGAAACTCTATGGTGGTTGCCAAATTGACAAGCATCGCAGGTAAAAGACTCTAAAAACTGCATATCAAGAAACTGACGACGAAGAACAGAGATGCTAGGATGTCCTAATCTACATGTCGTTGTAAAGCAGAAGTGGCAAAAGCAGCTGTCATGGAATATTGTTCTGATGGGAGATCAAGGTAGTAAAGGCCATCCTGCTCAAGTCCACTAATCTGCTTCATCATCTGAAGGTCCTACAAGAGGAAGAAATGATCGTGAAACACAGCTCTGCAATTTAATGCCTTAGTAATCTGACTAATAAACATTAAATTTAAGATAAATTTAGGCGCATGCATAACATCAAAGACTGGTAAAGTAGAAGACAGAGAAATGTCACCCAAGCCTGTCATAGGGGACAGGGCACCATCTGCTACTCTAACATATACTAAAGTAGTCAGTGGTTTAAGAGCTGAAAAAAGGGTAACATCTGTGATATGAGATGATGCACCTGAGTGTGCAAGCCAAGACGGCTTATGAGCACCTCTGACGCTAGTAGTAGTACCTATCTTCTAGGCAATAGACACACCAACAGTGGAAGTAGGCTGGGAAGACACAAGTTGGTCATACTCCTCCTCGGAAATGGTAACCTAATGATTGTCATGATCTTTCTCCTGATGGTGCTGGTTCTCATCTCCACCATAAGCAACCTAGTTGGCCTAATAGCCCTGAGGAAACCCATGCTTTATCCAGCATCTGTCAACAGTGTGATTTGTCTTGTGACAATGGTCACAGAACAAGCCACATCCTCTGCCATAGCCACCAGCTTTTACTCCACGTCCTCTCCCCCTACCCCCCCGAGGTTCCCCTACCTCAACCAACAACGACCAAGTCAGAGGAGTCAGAAATGGGAACTGGCTCAGATATTTGGAGAGTCGAGCATAAATCTAGGCTGGCATAGGAATCTCCTCCAATGTCATAAGCTGATCTTTCACATGCTTGTATTTAGGGCCAAGGCTAGCAAGCAACTGAACAAAAAGGAAAGCTTCACATTGCTTGTTAATTACAGTGACATCTGTAGAAATAGGCTGGTAGGTATCCTACTCATCCCAGAGGTTCTTCAAAGAACCATAGTACTCGACAAGGGACATGGTTCCCTTCCGAAAAGAGTGCAGCTGCTCACTCACCCTATAGAGATGACTAATGTTGCTCTTATGAGAATGTATCTCATGAAGAGTGGCGACAACGGCACCTTCAACAAGGCACAGTTGCAGCAACTGAGCAAGAGGGTGGTGCTTTCAGCAAGGCAAGATGGTGCCCTTAGGTGATTGAACCCCTCAGGGTGTCTGATCAGTGGAGACGGCGACGGCTGCCTTGCACAAGGGGGGTGGAGGCTGCGCGAGGAGGCAGCAGTAGCGGCTTCTGAGGAAGGAGGCCGATGGCGACCACTCAAGGTTTAGGCCGTCAGCGAAGGTGTTGTGCCCTCCTGAATAGCAACATGGGGCCTTGCGGCCGCCGGTCAATGGGGGCGGCGGCCAAAAGAGAGAGATCGCTGGTTAAGGTTTTGGTGGAAGCAGGAAGGAGGCTGATCTCTGAAGGGATACCAGAACCCCAATCTAAGACCACTGCTCTGATACTATATTAGATTCTAATGCCATATGTTTATTAGAAAACCCTAGGGGCCTTTATATAGAGAGACACCCAAAGGGCAAAGTTACAAGTATGTCCCTTACAAAATGTAACACCAAAAATAAACTAGACATACAAAAGTCAACATAAATGTTCATGAGGAGAAAGTAACAAGCCCAATGACTAATAAAATAATAATTACAAGAAAAAGTTTCATTTTTTTTGTCCTCAGGTGCAAAAATTTCCTCTTGCAATTGCAAAGATAGTGAATGAACAGACTTCTTCGTATTTAGGATTGGATATTGTGAAGATTTGGGCACTATGGAAACGTGGAGGCTCTTCCACATGGAGGAGAAAGGCAGCAGGTAGAGAAGAAGAGAGGAGAGAGAGGGAGTTGTATTTGTTGGAAACAATATTGCATTAACTCAAAGGAAACATACACATGTTCTTTCTATTTAAAGAGAGCAAATCCTAATCTCAAAATATGAAACAAATCTAATCAAATCTCAAAACATCAAATCCACTTAACTGCTTGCCTAAAGGACTTATCACCATACTAAAATTAAAAAAGTTGGACATTAAGCAAGACTCACAAAACTCCTTAGGGCCGATACCCCTTGGGTGGACAAAGCCTGCCACATGGCACTACCACATGGCACTTCATTCTTCACAGATATCTATATGCACATCTTCATATGAAGCAAAGAATCTTGCTGATGCATAGACTTCTATTAAGCACCACCATCTGACCTAAAACATTGGGAACTTCTGTAAGAATGTCCACTAAAAGCATCAGCTTTGATATTCTTTTAGGTGCTTAAAACACGAAGTTATAAACAACGTAAATTATCAAGTCTGGGTTTGTTTTCAGTTTGGCATGAAACCGTGTTCTTTATAAGTGTACGGGAAAAAGCAACCAAAAAAAAAAAAAAAAGAATCATTTCCTTAAATTAAAAGGAGAGTAACCTGACTAAGGAGTTTTGGCTTGTCCACTGTAGAGAATATTATCTCATATACCGAAGAACACAAAGTGTCTTGCCTGCAACGAAATTAGAAACAGGTGGGTCAGAAACAAACTAAAAAGTGATAGGTTTAATCAAGAAAAATCCCCTACATAAGTAGGTAACCATCGTCAGAACAGACTGACAAATTCATCTGACGCCACAGATCATGCATTTACCATCATAAGTTTAAACATATGTTACTTGCCACCTCCCACTAAACAGATGGACGGTGGGATGCAAGGGGGAATATGAAACAAAATTATTCAGGTCCTCATTCAAGGGAAACTCCAAAAGGAAAATTCTAAAAGTCTACTACCTCGAAGAGTTGGCTTCTAAGGCATCGTCTTGGCCATAAATGTCTTCAGCATCCTTTCTTGCATCCAAGTTTAAATCTTCGAGCTTCGAGTAAGGTTCTAAGTCAATCTCACAATCCCCATTTCTAGTAAAAAGGTACTATCATTTTTTGATAAAAGCTTATAGCAGCTACTGACAAATACTATTACAAAAGAATTTATGTGACTATTGGCCTGTTGTACCAAATTCAGTGGAATACATTACCCAATGACCCAGAATAGCATGAACAAAGAAAGAATACATAATGGATTGGGAACCTGGTGCATGGTTGCATATCTTCATATCCACTATCACTGCATTTTCTGGAGGTCGGAGGGACTCTGGCACATTTTGGCAGGCTCCCCTGATCCAGATATGCTACTCATAAATATGGAAACGTTTTGATAGAGAAAGCGAGTTAATTGGTAACTAAATTAAATATCAAAAAGATAAAATCACCGACTAAAGTGCCGCAAGAGAATGCTTATGAGGATGATGGACTAGATATTTCAACTAATACGCACCCAGACTAAAAATTTAAAGTAAGAGCCAGTACTTTACCACAAAAAAGAAAGAAAAAAGAAACCACACAGTGCTAAAATCCATTTTAAATACATAATTAGAAACGAGTGCTGAAATTTGCAAGCAATAAGTTATTCTTAGAAGTAAAGGATCTAGTTGACAGAGTAGAACTCATCAATTTAAACAGCCTAATAACATAATTAATCTCAAGGATTTAGACTTGGATTTAACTAAGGGAGCTGATCCTGTAACTAACTAGGGCAAATTGGAGAGCTTTCGAAGCTTTCTTTGAGAAAATGCTTCCTCGGAAGGGGTTGCAGGGTCTGGTTTTGATTAAATAGGGGAAAAGCTCCCTTCCACTGAATCCATCGGCATGGAATATTTTCATGTGAAATCCATAGTCTATAAAATAAAGAGAAATGCTTGCATTGTAAACTTTTGTATCTTGATGGATTTCAAACAATACCTTCATGGATCATGCAATGGAGTTGTTTTTAAAATCTACGGATCAAAAATCTATACAAATTCAGAAAACCCCACTTTTTGAAAAAAATTCAGACATCTGCTCCCAAAAAAGAGTATTTGTTTTTCTCGAAAAGAAAAAAAGGGGTTAGCAAAGGTTGTTAACTCCTTGTGCATATCATCTTTTAGCTATGATACAAGGAAGAGGAACTTTGAAATGTTTTGCCATGGTAGGCCATTGTCAAGAATAATCTAAATTATTTGCAAACCAAAACCTCGACAGGTCATGTGATTTAAAGCTTCCAACATTTACAATCTATAAGTACATCTGCACTCAGAAATTTGTTCCTAATGGGGATCATTATTGTTGGCATATCTAGTTGTTATGTTGAGTTTGTTTTTATCTCTTTTTGTTTATCTCTTTAGGATTTATGATGTTATTTTTCCTACAACTCTCCTCTATATAAAAGGGTGTAGGGTTGTTTGGAATAATATAGTGAATCATTATTTCCTACTTGATATTAGAGCATGATCCTAATATCCCACCAAATACCTAACCCTAAAACCCCACCTAAACCCTAGATCCCATTCTTTCTCATCACCGTCGACCATCCTCACCGGCAAGGGTTCTTCATCGGCAAGAAAAGGCAGTCAAAGGGCTGCAATGCCGCCAGTAGGGGGGCCTGTTGGCCCTGCTACAGCCGCCGGGCTTCTCCACCAACAAGAAGAGGTAGCCAGAGGGTTGCAGCGCCACCGGTGGCGGGGGGGTCTGTTGACCCTACTACAGTCGTTGCAACGGTTGGAGTGGCCACCCAGGCTTAGGCGACAGCAATAGAGGGTCTCTAAACCCTTGCTGCTACCTATAGCAGCCACTGTGCAGGGCCACCGAAGGACCCAGCACTGCCACTAGGTCGTTCCTGATCACTGTAGCAGAGAAGGGTCGGGACGCCTACCCTTGTAGGGTACGTTGGGCATACCCTGAGCCCTAGTGTACCGTACTTCTCCGCATAGGGGACTCTACCTTAGACGTGATTTTCAGACTGAAGAAGCCCTGGATCTAAGGTCTGATTGACTTGTTTTTGATGCTATACATGGTCTGAAAATTTTCAAATTGTAGATCTTGGTTTATGGTGACTTCCAATTCTTAGTAATCCCCTTGGTCCCAGCTAGGCACAATGCCACTCTTAAGAGAAGTAGAGGTGGAATTGGATACCACTATTGTGATAGGGATGGTGGAATATGCAAGCTCGATGCTGCAAAAGTATGACAGGAGTCATCATGATACAGGATGGTTGGTTAACTCCAGTGCTTCACAACATCTTTACGAGGAATAAAGTTTTTTCTTGTCACTCAGTTCTACTACACTAGAGAGAACGATGCAGGTAGCTGACGAAAGGTACACTCCTATTATTGGTCAAGGGGAGGTGCCTATAACCCCCACATTGCGGCTGCCAAGAGCACTATACGTGCCAGAATTTCCCATGGGCATGTTCGTAAGCAGGATCACGAAAGACCATCACTGCAAGATTATTTTCTATGAGATTGGATGTATCATCCAGGATAAGTTCACTGGAAAGACCATCACCAGAGGCACGAAGGAGAATGGTCTTTATCACCTTGGGCAGGAACCGTTTGTAGGAGCCAGCAAATATGATGATGAGAGTGCCTTACAGTGGCACAATCATCTAGGTCACCTGTCTCTAGATTGCCTCAGGAGGGTGATTCCACATATTTCTCCTACCACCACTATCAGGTGTGATACTTGCTGGTTAGGTAAGCATCATCAGTCTTCTTTTCCTGCCACTACTTTTCCTGAATCAACAACTGTTTTTGAGTTGCTTCACATAGATGTCTAGGCACCAAGTAGAGTTCCAAATAGGATGGGGTATCATTACTATCTTGTGGTGGTTGATGATTTTACCAAAGTGACCTGCGTATTTCTTCTGAAGAATAAGGCAGATGTTGGAGGTGTTATAGAAACTCTCCTTTTGGAGATCAGGACTCAGTATTCCGCAACCGTAAAGATTATATGGGTAAATAATACTCTCGCGTTATGCACTTCTAGACTTACAGAGTTCTACAGGGCTAATGGGATTATACATCAGACCACTTGTTCCCATACATCGCAACATAATGGGATTGCAAAGTGGAAGCACAGACACTTGTCAGAGGTTGCCCGTACTCTTCTCATCCACCACAGTGTTCCACAGAGATACTAGGGGGATGTTGTTTTGACGACGTGCTATCTCATCAACAAGATACTGAGTTCAGTTCTCCACGAGCAGAAACCGATTCTCCTGTTACACCAAGATGGTGAGCTTTTCCATGTATCTCCTCGGATTTTTAGGTGTATTGCCTTTGTCCATGTGTCGTAACCAAGCTGTTATAAGTTTGCTCCTTGCTCTATCAAGTGCATCTTCTTAGGATACTCCAGGAGTCAAAAGGGGTACCGTTGTTACGATCCCATCCACAGCAAGCATTATATTAGTGTTGATCTGACTTTTCATGAAACTACACCATATTTTTCAGTTGCTGGACAGATGAGTACTCTTGACGATGTAGCACCCATGCCCATTCCTCCGATTCCACTAGAGAAGATTCCTATCTCTACGCCTTAGCCGACTTTTTCAAGCTCCACAACCACCTTGGATGACTTCCAGAGATTGCATAGTCCACTACACACATATAGTAGACCTCATGTGACACTACAGAGGTCACCTTCCTCACCAATGACTAATGCCCTACAGGCAGTTAAGATGGTACCTAACGACAGTGATAGTCTAGTTTATCATCATCCCCCTGATAGTGCATATCACAATAGTAGCAAGGTTCCTTCTGCAGCTATTCAGTCAAAGGTACCAGATGATTTTGACCTTCCTATTACCATTAGGAAGGCGCCCTGCACGTGTGTGTCCAGATACAGTGTTGCAGGCAGTTTGGCTACCAGTGGACTTGGTTTTGAGTTTGGCAACTTTTGCCAAGCACTTACAGTCTCACATATCCCATCTACCTATCAGCAGGTCATGCTTGATCCAAAGTGATGTCAAGCCATAGAGGACGAGATAGCAACACTCTGAGCAGACAGACTTTGGAGCCTACCGCACTTCCTACAAGCGCACGACTAGTTGGCTCCAAATGGGTCTTTACCTTGAAATACAAACCTGATGGGTCTATTTCAAGGTATAAGGCCAGGTTAGTAACAAAGAGATTCACCCAAACCTATGAGGTAGACTTTTTTAATACTTTCTCCTCTGTTGCTCGTCTCGCTACTGTTCGTGTAGTTATATCCGTTGCGGCTCACGGATATTGGCGACTACATTAGCTTGACGTGAAGAACGTTTTTCTCTACGACGATCTTCAGGAGGAGGTTTACATACAGCAGTCCCTGGAGTTTGAGGTTCAAGAGGAGTGTATGTGCAGACTCAGAAAGGCCATATATGACCTGAAGTAGAGCCCAAGAACCTAGTTTCAGAAGCTCTCAGATGTGTTGCAGAGGACGAGGATGCAAAGGTCTTCAGATCACTCTATGTTTATCAAGAAAACAGAGAATGGCGTGGTAGCACTACTAGTTTATGTGGATAACTTGATTATCATCGGCAATGATGAGGCTCAAATAAGTCAGGTCAAGGAGTCTCTTGCACGACAGTTTGTTATAAAGGATCTAGGCCAACTTAGATACTTTCCGGGGATCGAGGTTGCTAAAAGCAAAGATGGGATTGTTCTCTCTCAACGCAAGCATGCATTGGATGTTCTTCAGGAGACAGGTATGTTGGGGTCCAAACCAACCAATATTCCTATGAACCCCAAAGCACATCTTCATGATGAGGGGCCAGAGGCAGCTGATAGTAGCCCATACAAATAGTTAGTTGGCAAGCTTCTCTATCTGACCATTACATGACCTAATATTGCACTTGTTGTAGGCCAACCAGGCAACATTGAGAGGCTGCTATATAGGTGCTTAGGTACTTGAAGAAAGCACCTAGACACGATATTCTCTTTCAGGCTGGTGCTCCTATGACTGTTGTAGGATATTCCGATGCAGATTATGCTGGATGTGTTGTAGATAAGAAGTCCACTACAGGATTTTGTACTTTTGTTGCAAGTAACCTGGTTACCTGGAGGAGTAAAAAGCAGACAGTGGTCTCAAGTTCTAGTTTAAGTTAAAGTACAGGGTCATGGCCCAAATTGCTACTGAAATGATATGGATTAGGTCCTTCTTATTGGATCTGCATGTTCAGGTTAAGGAGCCCATGGAGATAAGATGTGACAATAGAGCCTCCACATACATTGCCAAGAATCCATGTTCCATCAGCATACCAAATATGTTGAAGTCGACTACCACTATACTAGATATTTGATCCAGCATGGAATGTTACGCATAACCTTTGTGGCTTCAGAGGACTAGACGATAGACATCTTCACGAAACCCTTGCCACGTGGAGTGTTTAATACTTGTTGTTCCAAGCTGAGCATGATTGACATCTATACTCCAACTTGAGGGGAAGTATTGACATGTCTAATTGTTATGTTGAGTTCGTTTTTATCTCTTTAGGACTTATGATGTTATTTTTCCCACACCTCTCCTCTATATAAAAAGGTGTGGGGTTATTTGGAATAATTCAGTGAATCATTATTTCCTACTATTATCCATTTCAATATTCTTACCATAATATTTAAAGAAAAAAAACACCCATGAAACAAGGAAGACAAATATTGAATGTTTCTAAGCCAACACATTCTTAAGAATTGTGGAAGCTGATTAGCCAAACTAACTGATAAGAAAAAAATAACCTCGAAGGAACCTGATTTCTAATATCTACAGCTTGAAAACTCATATTCATTTACAAATTTCCTTATAACTGATGGCATGATTATGCATGTCAATTTCCTTGCCTTTGATGCAAATAAGATGAGAATTTCCAGGAAGGCAAAATCCAGCTTTTATGGATGGGCATGTAAGCAAATGACTCCAAAAAAGACTGGGAAGAGTGAGACCATGTTAACAATAGTGGAAGCCAATTATTCAAACTAAACGAATTGCAAGCCAATATGATGTGATGAAGAACTTTCTAATATTTTCAGGTTTTTTTTTTGCTTTTGAGAAGGCAAAGGCCCTCAGATTCATCAAAGATAGAAGCTAAGTACACCAAGAGGTACAAAGGAGCAAAAAAGGTGAAGAACACCATCCACAGAGGTTCTCTCCCTTTTGAAGACCACCCCATTCTGCTCAAACCAAATACACCAAATAAGAGTGAAAGTCTAATATCTACAATTTATTAATCCATGTGCACTCAGACTCATTCGTAAAAGAGAAGAACATTTGATTATACATGTTGACATCCTTTTCCTATGATATACACAAGCCAGACGGCTCTTGCATTTTTTTAGAAAGTATCAACTTTCAACAAGATGTTTGAAGGAAGTCCAAGGGAATGACAAAATAGACCATACGAACAAAAAGGAAAAAGACATGATCTTGCATCAACAATGCAGAACTTTCCAGTCAAGAAAACATCAAGCCACAAAAGAAGACCTTTTATCTCCAATTATATGCAATAACTGTCTAAAAAAAATGATCACCTTTGTAAAACAAACGTGAAAGACTGGACGTTTCTCTGGATGCTTGGCTTCTGCAAGAAGCCTCTGGTGCAGCAGAACATCCTCTGCTCTATCAACGCTCAAGTCCAGCAGATAACTAAAAAGAAAGAAGTCAAATTAGAGCACATCCAACCTCTGTAAATGAAGCATTATCTAACTAATTCAAGATAAATGTACCTCACCAGAATTATTCTCAACAATTAAACTATGAGAATTCAGCCACAAGACCCCAGCCAAAATTCGCATAAAAAGACATTTCTAAATTAAAACAGAAACAAATCCAAAATCAAATGTCATCTTTAAATTCAAGTTCCGGAATGCATACACTGATAGAAGTTACGATAAAACTAAAAGTGTGTTGGGTACACTTGTAAATAAATAATATTTTGTATGGCTTTATGTTGTAATTTCTCCATTGCTGGGAGAGTAAGAAATTTGAACTCGGAGAGCAAGAAATCTATTTTTTATAAATAGATCCCTAGGACCTCCTCTATTTATCATTGAGTGAGGAAAAATGCTAGGCCCAGACATAAAGAGGCATCGCCTCTCAAACTAGGTTATCAAATCGTTCCCATCTCTAGTGTTTATTTTATATTTGTTCATACATGGTATCAAAGCATAGAGCTTAGATCTGTCCCCTAAATGGACTAGGTTTTGTTCTTCGTGATTCATTACTCAAATCAATAATTATGCTATCATACCATCATCCAACCACCGACCCTTGCTAACTCTAACCTGACCATTGCCAGCCCAAATATGACCGTCGTCGACCTTATTCAAGCCTTTCTTCGCCAAATCCAACCACCATCATCCTATCCCAGTCATCGCCCCACCTTCTCCCATTACCACAGGGCTAAATCTCACGACGCCACTACTTGATCTAGCACAGCAAGCCTAAATCAAACAACTTTGTGTCTAGCAATGTTGCCCATCGTCACCCCTTGTTTTCACTTTTCAGCGTTGATCCCCATCAATTGGCTATCAATCTCACCTCTCATGTCACATCAGCTTCCTTATGCGATCCTACTTACCGAAATCGTGTTGCTTCAATCGTTGAAGTCCTTCCTTCCGCGAGAAGTGTCTTGGCTACCGCCAGGACTCTCCCTCTAGGAGGCCTCTATGGTTTGTGATATTGTTTCAGGGTTTTAAAGCCCTCTTTTTTCTTTCTCCTAAAAGAAAAAGAAGAAAAAGGAGAGAGATTGAAGTTATCATTTTTTGGATATGGCCTCTAACAAAGGTGGTCAAAATTTCCTCATGTTTCCTAACATGTTGAACCAAATTGTATATGTTAAGCATAATTTGCTCTAGAAGAGTTTAATCCTTCTGTTTATCCATGGCCAACGCCTTGCTAGTCATATTGATGGGGCTTCACCTAAGTCACCTAAATTCCTCCAGGATGGCAAGAAAGGAAAAGATGATTCTACTTCAACCCAGGATATTCGTCTTGTACCTAATTCTAAACATATAGAGTGATTTGCTCTTGATCAGCAACTTATTGGCCAGATCAAATCTACTTTGTCCGAGGAGGTTGTGACTTAAGTCGTGCATGTCCAGACAATGAAGGAACTATGGGATCCATCAGCAATGGTTAGTGTCAGATGGCCGAAGCCAGGATTATTCAACTGAGGTATAAACTTGCTCATATAAAACAAGGAAAGATGGGAGTTGATTATTACAACAAGGTTCAAACGATCTGCAACGAGTTAACTTTAGTTGGTCATATCATCAACAATGCTGACAAGGTCATGCACTGCTTAGATGGCCTCAGAGAAGAATACAAGATGTTCATCACTGCAGTCACCGCTAGGTTGCCATTACCATCCTCTGAGGAGCTACGTTTTTCGCCTGTTCGGCATGATAACTTGGTACTAAAATTCAAATACTAAGCCACTCCTGAGGATCCCAACAACTCCGTTAAGGCACTACATGTCAACTCTACGAATCATGGTCATGGTCATGGTCGTGGTAGTAATCACGGACATGGTAGAGGGCGCAATTAGCAGATTATTCAACCTAGACATGGACAACAGGCTATGCAACTTGGAAATGATCAAGGTACTTCTGATCGTGGACCGTCCCATTTAGCTAACAACAGGCTAGCTAGTGTTACTTATCAACCATGCAGACGGGCTAATCATTCTGCAGTTAATTGCTATGATCTTTACAAAATCACTAGGAGCACTTCACAAGTTTGTAGAGAGGTGCACGTTGTTGACTATGACACCAATGCTCTATCGATTGCACTAGATGATATGCAATTAAATGCTAATGAATGGATAGCAGACACTAGAGTCGGAAACCATGCGTGTAACAACTAAGGTACATTCGTTTCATTACGACCATATATTAAAAAAGGACTTGTTATTACTGGTGACAATGCTATTCACCCAATTCCACACATTGGCAACATTGTTATTTGCACTCAATCTTGTTATATTTGCCTTACTGATGCACTCCATGTCCCAACTATGAAATACCAACTTTTGTCTATTTCTCGGCTTATTGATGATGATGATGATGCTTATAGTATGTTCACTAAAGCTTACGTTTTCCTGAAGGAGTGTAGATCCAATAAAACCCTTGTTAATAGCCAAAGGAAGGGTCGTCTTTAGATAGTTTGAAGCACTGCATCATCTCAAGAGTTGCCTATATCTTTTTATGCCTTTTACAGCTCTCATCAAAATAAAGCTACTTCAACTACTTTTCAACAATGACATAATCGCCTTGGTCCTTGCAATTGAGTCCTTCAATAAAATTATTACTTATGGATTAATCCGTGTTAGATTCTTGGAATAAAATCTTTATTGACTGTAGTTGCCAACGTAGAAAACGTATGCACTAACCCTTTTCAATCTCCACTTCAACTACTTCGTGTATAATTAAACTTATTCATATTGATATTTTAGGGCCAACCCCTTGTGCTTCACTATCTTGCTCTTACTATTATGTTGTTTCATTCTCTTGATACACTTCAATTTATACACAGCAAAATGGTGTAGCAAAATGAAAACACAAACATATTTACGAAACTGCACTTAGTATGTTACTTAGTACAGGAGTTCCTCTTACTATTATGTTGTTTCATTCTCCTGATACACTTCAATTTATACACAACAAAATGGTATAGCAAAATGAAAACACAAACATATTTACGAAAATGCACTTAGTATGTTACCTACAGGAGTTCCAAAATACTTATGGCCAAAAGCTTTTCATACAATGGCATACTTGATTAATGGAATTCCTTCGCAAGTCCTCAAGTGAAAGACAGCTCATGAAATTTTATATAATTGGCTTCCTAACTATTCCTTGATTCATACGTTTGGCAATGTTATCTTTCATGTGGATAGAAATTTCAAGGATAAAGCTATCAAGTGCATTTCTGTTGGGTACGATCAACAAGTAAAAGGCTATTGGTGTTTAAACTTGGCCACATAGAAATTCCATGTGTCTAGGCATGTCACTTTTAATGAAGATGGTGGCACTTTTCAACGTCTAGTAACCACTCCAACTGAAACCACCGTGGTTGTTAAGTAGCGTGAATCCACAATTGGGATTCCTCCCCTCATAACCTATCAAAGGCAGTGATTGAAGCAAGTACACGGGCAAAAATATCAAAGCAAGGACCAATGGCTCAAAATGTTCCTACACCTGGCAATACTTCACCAACTCAAACTCTTCCAGCACCTGAGATTATTGCACCTACTACAGATCTTCCTGCACTAAACATCACTCATACTAAACAATCTAAGACAAGACCACAAAATGATGCTAGCAGAGAAGCTACAGCATCCCCAGATATGATAGATACTTCAAATATTGCTCTTATCCACTCTTACAATCTTGTCCTAGGAAGAACATTGGGACAAGGTACCCATTAGTTAACTACATCAATTACAGTGCCTTCATGAATGATTTTCGGCAAATTGTTGATGTTAGGACAAACAACAGATATCTTTACCACAGCACTCTTAAAGAAACGTCTTGAGTTGTTATGTTTCAAGCTGAGCATGTTTAACATATATGCTTCAACTTGAGGGGAAGTGTTGAATTATGTGGCATATTAGTCCTTTCTTATATTTATTTATCCGTGTAAGGGTGTGTTTATATTTTTCCCTTGTGCCATTCTCTATATAACAGCACATAGGGCCCCGTGAAATAATAGAACACTCATTTGTCCTAACAGTTGCCAAGAAATCTACTAATAAGGAACCAAATACTTATATAAAAGCCCTCAAGGATGATAGATTGATCCAAGCAATGCAAAAGGAAATTGATGCAATGAAGCAAACTTATGCCTGAACACTTGTGCCTCGGCCCACACATAAGAATGTGGTCAGGTCCAAATGGGTCTAAAAGTCAAATACAATCCTACTGGTACAATGGAAGTGTCCAAAGCTCATCTGGTTGCCAAAGGACTTGCACAACAATATGGTGAAGACTTCTACAAAACCTGCAGCCCTATTATCAAAATTTTCACCATTCACATCATCCTGAGTCACCTAGGAATACATAATACTTGCACACCTATTTTATGTGATAACCACAATGCCTACGCCTTGTCTATGAATCCAATTTTCCATGACCACTCAAAGCATATCGAAATTGATCATCTTTTTATACAAAAGAAAGTTCAAAACAAGGAAGTCATTGTTCAACATATCTCCACAAAAAACCAGCTTGCCAACATTCTAACAAAGCTCGTTGATGTTAAAGTATTTGTCAGGATAAAAAACAAACTAAGCAACTATCCAATCCATGCTTAGCTTGAGGGGGCTAATAGAAGTTATGATAAAATTAAAAGTGTGTTGGGTACACTTATAAATAAATAATATTTTATGTGGCTTTGTGTTGTAATTTCTGCATTGCTTGAAGAACAAGAAATCTATACTTGAAAGCAAAAAATATATTCTTTATAAATAAATCCCGAAGGCATCCTCTATTCATCATTAAGTGAGGGAAAACCCTAGGCCCAAACGTAAAGAGGCACACTACCTTTTGAAGTACGTTATCAAATCGTTCTCATCTCTAGTGTTGTCTTATATTTGTTCTTACATACACTCACCTGCAACCTCATGAAGAAGGCAAATCCAGTGGCAGATCTATTTAAAAAGGAAAGAAAGAAAAAGTTCCAGTGGCAGACCTACTTTATGCTCGCAATGGCACTTGCCCACATTGTTTTACATGTCTTTTGATGGCCACTAATTGGAAGAAAGAATTTTTGGCTTTGAAGTGCCATCATAGATTGACAATGATCTATTGTAAAAAGAGAAAAAAGCATCACCGATCCAATATGCGATAGAAAAAATTTGAGATAGCATGCGTTCTCGATGATGAGCAACAAATATCCAGGTATACCTAATTATACAAAGGACCTTGCATAGGTGATCTGTTCGTGAAACAATATCCAAATCTTGGAAGGAGACTCCAATTTTGACTAATAGCAAAGTGATTGGACGAATGATAATCATAATCATAATCATAATTCTAAATTTAAGTATTATTTGTGTTCGGCAACAAAACGAATTTGGTTACTTCAACAGAGTCATTGAGAAAGGAATAGCATTATTACTCCTTTTAAGTAAAACAATTACTTAAAGTTGAACCAAACTCAAAAATCTCAAATATTTAGCAATGTTTCTCTTTAGAGAAAAGAACCGTTCAGAAATCCAATTCACTTGCTTATGCCATTGTCCTTGTAATTCATTTAGCCGCAATTGTTATTTACCCATCTTGTGCCTATCCCAAAATCCATCTCTAGCTCCGCCACAGCATACATCCCAAAGTGGAATCGCAACATAAATGAGCAACACCCCAAATCCTGATCCCTCGCACAGATCAACAAAAAAACATGACACCGACCCCACACCACAGCCCAAACTCCACCACCATTCATCAAGATTCAATCCTCCCCCCAGTCCACATCCCAGAACCTCCCAAGACCCACATCGCAACAACCCCTCTTTCCACCCCAACCTCAAAGTCAACCACCAAAACAGAGATGAAACATTTCCAGCAACAGAAAATCCAGTCAAAACCCCCAAAACAAGCAACAATTTTGTAACAACCTCACCGGTAGGCGATTGAAGTGGGCATTGAGCTGCTCTCGGAAGTTGGGATTGGACGTGACCTCCTCGTTCTCCTGCTCCATTAGCCTCTCGTATATGTCATCCCTTATGTCGTGGCTCCCCGGCCCACCAAACGTCGCCGCGGGGCACGAGCTCGCTTCCTCCTCCGCCGCCTCCATGGCTCCACCGCCACCCGCCGCCACTACTTGGTCTCCATCTCTCTCTCTCTCTCTCTCTCTCTCTCTCTCTCTCTCTCTCCTTTCGGCTTCGGAGACAGATCTTTGTGAGAATCTGAGTAGGGGTGGCAGGGAGGCGAGTAGAGGTGGGGACAAGGGGCAGAATGGTCTCTCCGCTTGGTTTGCCAGCGGCAGGTGAGGTCAGAGGGAGCGAATGGATAAGGGAGCTGGTAGCAGAAATTTGACGGGCGGAGAAGGGCTCATTTGCACGAAAACCCATTCCTAGGATGGTTATTGCGTTGGAGGCTACCCGTACGGCAACAGGACAGAGATTTTTTTATCGTGCAGGGGCTCTTCCACGTGCACACATGTCATATTAACATATTTAAAAATGCTAAACCTTTAATTTACAATATCAAAAATAGAGAGAGATACACGGTAGAGAGAGAAAGTCCAAACTTTAAGTTATTACAATACCAAAAATAGTCACTCTCTCACCAAAATAGAAAATAAAACTAAGTTAACCCCTAACGTACGAAGTCTTCTCATACGTGAACACGTGAACTCCCTCCAACCCACTCCCACGCAACAACGAATCCTATGCCGCTGCATCAAACCAACAAAAATGAGGCTTACGAATGCACGATTAATGCAACTACGATAATATAAATAAAATACTTCCTCACTATCAAACAAACAAGACACGAAACTTTTCCGACAACGACGCAAAAATTTTACGTGTGCCGCACTCAAGTGGAAAAAATAATGTCAGAATTTAAAATCGACTCAACTATATTGTGAATGGCGTGAGTCAGGTTAAATCCTCCACGAGATTGTGTGGTTGTGTTCTCTCATGCTTTAGAGTTCAAGAATTTTTTTTGACATTTTTTTAAATATTTTATGATATTTTATTTTTCTAAGTTAACTGGGTCAGATGACTATTCTAACCCCTTTTTAATATATAGATTAAACCTTTTATCTAAAAATTTTAGAAAAATATATTAAATTTATCCTTGACATTAGACTTAATAAGGAATAAGTAGCCATTGATTTTGTATAAATTGAAGCTATAGATAATTCACTAAAAATATGACAAGTCAGAAATTTTAGGTTCTCCATCGATACTTGATATCACTTTTTATATAATGAACTAATCTTTGAAATTTGGTACATATTTCACAATTTTTGAAAACCTAAAATTTGTTGCAAAAATTATTGAAAAAGGAAAATAGAATCTGTGCAAATTCATAAAAGCAAAAGAATGCGAAATGGGCCCCTATTGATGCAAAACTTCACAATAAGTTTCAAAAAAAAAAAAATCAACTAACAAAAAATAATTAATCAAGTCAAAACCAATAATGATTGCTCTCCCTAGGATTGTCACATCCCATGCAAATCCACTTAAGTCATAACTCAACTAATATACAAAATCTTAAGTTTGAATAACCCTATACGAATTTACGTGGGTGTGAAACAACTCAATTTTTTAACAACCACACAAAAGCAATAAAAACCTGTATACAAAAGCATGTAAATTCTACCCCCTCACCCACATACGAAAAGAAATTAACCTCTGATGGATATAACAAGAAAAATACATCAACTCAAAAGAAATAATCATTGAAATTAATTAAAATTTATACAAAGAATAATAACAAGAGAAGTAAGAAAAACCCTTAAACCCTTCATGATGATAGTGGATCAATGTGCAAGAATCCTTGTAATAGATCTCGTGTGATCCAAGCCCCTCAAAATCCTTGCAAAAGCTTTTTCCTCAAGGTCCTCCTCCAAGAAGATGTCTCTACATGAAATATGAAGCTCAAATGATGTAAGTGTGAAAATGGAGATCATGCTAATGGAGAGAAGGGACGTCCAACCTTTGAGGAAGGCTTGATAGCCATCCAAGACGGTGGATTAAAGTGGTGATGGTCAGCCAATATGGTGGTGGAAGGGTGGTGGGTGTAGAAGGTATGGTGGTGGTTAAGGTTTTGGAAGAAGGTTTGTGGTTGCACAATGGAGGTAAGGGAGAGGATGCCTCTCAATAGGTGGCGTGAAGGGTCTTAAATAGGTAAAGGGGGATGGCTATAAGGTGGATTGAAGGATGGCTTAATTGGTCCACAAGTTGGAGGTTTCTATAATAGGCAATTAGGATTCCTAACAGGATTTGGATTCCCAATCTAGGAAATTAGGATTTGAAATTTCAAAGGTACATTTCTAAAACCTAAAGGTGGACGACCATGAGCTTTCGGAAGTCTTAGGTGGCATGAAAGGCTCCTAGGGTTTTTTAAAGGTGCCTTCAACACGAACACAAAAAAAAAGATCAAGTGGCACATTTACATTTGAGAAATCTAAGGTAACCAAATCAATTAATTCATTTGACTGAAAAATGATACCTCTTGATTACCTTTATTCCAAAGAATAATATTCATAATTTGGACATGAATATTTGGTGGAAAAGACTATTGGGCAAGGACCACATGCAATTGGGATTCATGATCCTAATAAATTTGAAGGTACCTGAGAGAGTAGTTACTATTTCATCCAAAGCCTTCGAAAAGTATTTATTGACATGATCCAAGACTTAAAAGCCAACATTTTGCAATTTCAAAATATCTAGAATTTTAATTTAAAAAGATGAGATACAAAAAGTTTGAACATAAAGGACATTTTTTAAAACCTCTTAAATTAATCAATTATATGCAACATTAGTCAATTAAGACATTATTCATTAATCAATTAACACCTATAAATTAATCAATTAAACGACTTCCAGAAACTTCTTATCAAGGACCTAATTGATTAGCTTAATCTATTAACTAACACTCTCAACAAAGGAAAAATAAGAAAATTAATCGATTAACCGATAATATTGATCAATTAGTACACTTCTAGAGAGTTTCTGGTGGTGTGTTAATAAATTAATATACAATTTTAGTCTTTTATTTTGAAGTGTCGTTGATTTATTGATTGCTTGAAACATTGGACTTTTGAAAACTTGCATCTTTTGACCAAAAGGTATGGTAACTACCCTTTTAAAAGTTCTTAAAAGTCCCTAAATGTTTAATTAACATTTAAAACATATTTTACATTTTCTACTCAATTTTAAATGAGGAAAACCCAATGAGAAATAATTAGTGACAAATGTATTCATGTTTCATTAACAAAATTTCAAAGTAATAAAATGCTTTACTTTTGAACCTTGCTTCATTATAGGAAGCACTTTAGCATTCTTTATGTAGCTCTTTAGCTCCATCTTTATCACCACAACATAGCACCATTTACCTTTGTCATTGATTGTCTTTATACCTTTCTTTGTTGACATAATACTACATCAAACAAAGTTACAGGTCATCCACATAATATGTCTTACTTTGCAAACAACAAAATTAAGGTCCATTAGTGTATTCCACTTACACGTAAGGGTTGAGATCCACAAGGAGGTGAAATTATTTGCGATGTATTTCTTGATCTAATCACGAAAATTAAAACATATTGTCGCTATTAAGATCAAGAAAATTAAAGGAGATCATATTTTCTTTCTTTTTTTTCTTTTCTTGAAGGGGGTGTATGTTAGAATACTGAATTATAATTTAAAGACAAGAATTAAAGTAAAGCTCTATGGTGCTTGTAAAGGAGTGATTTTAGAACATATTACACTATGAAATTAGGCTATCCTATGATCTACCACAAAAATAATTTATATGATTATTTTTTAAAATTAATTGTAAGCCAAGTATAATGAAAAAAATTGTAAATAAAAGAAGAATGTAAACACTAACCTATGCTATGAATTGATAGATTTGAATCTAAATGAGAAGTCAAACTACTAGATTATAGGACAATAAATAAATGGAAACGTAAACATGAATTTTATTAAATTTGAAATAATATTCAACAACAACGATGAGGATAATATTAGTGGCAAAATAAAATGGATCTAAGTTCAAATGAAATAAATTATCATAATGAACAACTAATGATTATAAAAAATATATAAAAGAAAAAGGTAAACTAAAAGATTTGCAGTCGAATTCTCTTACATCCAACTCCATGGTTGGGTCAGCAATGGTTGGTAATGTCGCAGTCGATAGATGAACAACATGGTGGCAAACGAGAGAGAATGTGGTCGAGTCGTGAAAGTTGGGCCGTGGAGATAAGAAGGACGATGGAAATAGTGGTGGCGTTGAAGCAAATCGATGGAGGTGGTAGTGTTGTGGCAAAGCTCCTCTACCAAGGAACAAAGAGAAGGAGGAGGCCGGTGGGGAGTTTCATTCTTAATAATTGGATGCCCCCATGCAAAGGATCTTGGTTCTATTTATAGATGCAGAACCAAACATTAAAGAATACAACCATGACAGAATGAAATCAAGGGAATAAATTTGATATTTTAATTTCAATAAACAAGGATGAATCATCAAAATTCATTGACATTGCTAGAGATATTGTGAGTATAGGTTGGGAAAATTAAAGCCATGTAACAGTTGTGGTGCTTCCATGGTTGGATGGTGTGAGGTGCCACATATATAGCACCATCATATTGGTGCTTGCTTGGATGGCAAGACCAACGGGAGAATTATCGTACAGAGATTGTCTGCCATCACATGATAGTGGTTAAGCATTTAGTTTTGTCAATGCCTATTGTGCAAAACTAAAGGAGTTGGCTTTTGGTCTTTGCTTGGAATGAGTTGCATGTTGATGGGATGAGGATTGGGTTGCATGTTATGTCTAATGGGTATTGAGCTTTAAAGATAAGGTCAATAATGCTTACGCCTAAAATTTGTTTCCAGCTAATGAATCATGATGACGTGATGGGGACTTGAATAGAAGTAAAATGATGATTTTAGCATGTTGAATTTCATTGATTTCACACACTTATTGAGGTACTGAATTATAATGTATTTGACTAAATCAAGTCAGATTTAAAGCCCTTAGGTTAAGCTTGAGAACTAACGTGACCCATATTTATTTTCTTGATCCACACTCTTTTATCTCGTTTCTTTTATTTATGGAATCGAAAGAACCAACAAATCATAGGTTTAAACTCAATATTTATCTTTCTTAATGTAAATTTTTATTATGAGTTGTAGAAGAGAAGTTAGCCAATTAAGCACTTTATAACCAAGGATGAATCACAATTTAAGCTACCTAAATACAATTCCAAGTTAATTAAATGCTTGGATTTATGATTTATCACTTTTTGATTTATCACTTTGTGACTGGGAATACTAATTCCAGATGATGAGCTTTGTATTCCTTGATAGTTTCCACTGCAAAACTTTTCCTTGGATTCCATCTAAGAAGCCTCTCCATGCTCAGCTTTATCTTGATCATTTTAATAATAAGCAACAATATGCAAGGTCAAGTGCATCAGAATCTTTTATTCATCATATGAATAAATAGATAATGAAGATCAGTACCTTGAGGAGCTTTTCCTCTAACCTTTGATAAACTTTTTAAATCTTCATGAACAGATTCGCAACTCATACCAGGCTCTCTTGTTCATGTGTTAGTTGTCCTCCCTTGAGCTCTCAAGGTCGAGGGGCATTCCTCTACCTTGACGTGTTGCGCACTCCATCAAAATGATCCAGTATGTTCGGTAGACGTTCTACCAACTCATGGATTGTTTCTTTAAAGTTTTCTTTGCTGAAGGCTCAATGGAGAGAAATAATGCGATCATATTGAATTTCACATTTTCAAATAAAATCCCCTCATACACTTCATATTTTGAAAATAACTTTCATATTAAGAATATATATTCTTTTAAAGAACATTCCAAACTCACTTTGAAATTTCAAACCGTAGAGAAAACTATATTGTGAGTGCCCAAGGGTTTAAGCTTAAATATAATGTCGCTTGCATATTTGCATCTCTTTACAAGGCTTACAAGTCATATTAGTAGACGTTTGATGTAGTATTTCGCAAACATATTATTATCATGTCAAGCTTCATTATATTTCTTCATGGCCTAATTTTGCGATTTCTTGAATGGTTTGGAGTATAGCACACAATTCAAGTTGTTTGCTCATAGTCTATTCGCAACCATTGTGTACCATTTGTCATGAATGGGTTTCCTCTGCCTATTAGGGTCAAAGATGGTTTTGAAAAACATCATCTAGAAAAACAAACGTGGCTATATTGTGTAGAATGCTTTGTTTTAGGATTTTTTACAAACAAAGATCTCCCACTATGTTTAATTTGAGTGTTTCCTTTTTAATTCTCAAAGTAAGTGACAAGTCAATCCCAATGTCTCAAGTGTGAAGGAACTCTCCTCTTTATTGAGATGGGGTAGTTGCAAGGGCTTACATACACAATCTCAATAAAAGTAGTAGAAACCCTTTCCACCTCACAAGTCTAATTTCCACTTTCGCATTAATTATTTGGCCCTTGGTGTACATTACACTACACACGTCAAACCACTACTGAGCGTGGGTGAGACTAGGTGTGTGAACTATCAAATTCATTCAATTGAGAAGCTAGGAACTACACTTAGGAAGACTAACAAATAACCCATCTCTTTTAGGAAACAAGGTGATCTGGTTTACATGCACGCTCTACATGCCAATGCCCTCCTGAAAGGGAGTGTACTAACTAACATGATCATGTGGTTATGTCACCTCACCTTGGCAAAGGCCAATGGTTCATCATTGTCATGATGGTTCGCTTGACACTGAGAGATTTAGTCTTATTGGTTTGACTAGGTTCATTTGAGAAGAGTTTATTTAATCCTATTAAATTACTAATCTTAACCTAGTGTAGATTGAAATTGCATTCTAATCTTGACATATGTATTGTGTTTGAGATCGCATTCATATGCATCCAAGCACATACAAACGTTCATTTTACAAAATTTACATCAGATGTAAAAATGGCTCTCAAATTATAAGGAATGCATGAAAAAAACCCAACCCACTCCCTACCCATTACATGCCACTATATTAACATCATCATTTTACAACTTTAAAACCATCAAAACATTTCTAAAAAATGATATATGAAGGTGCCCATCACAACATCACATGTCAAGGGGATGTGAGTGGTTGTTTGTATTGGTGCTAATACACCACAATCGTTTATTTTAATGATAATAAAACACGTGTCTTTTAATATTTTCTTTTGAGTCTTAGTTTTCAGGTCAAATTGCAAATGGAAATATGTTTAGACGGAGTTCAAGCTTGCATCCATGGCGGATTGGATGAGCTTGATGGAGAAGAAGGAGCTCCGCGAGGAACGAAAGCATGAAGAGAAGAATAACATAAATTCTTTTTTCATGTATTCTTTTGTAATTCTTTTGCTCTTTATTCTTTGTGTCTAGATCTTTTATTAAATAGCCTCAAAGAACCCTTAAGGTAGTCCTAGGAACACCTGCACAACCCTAGGACACTTAGGTTTTCTGTAGAGAACTTAGAAAATCAAAATAGGGTTCTGTCAGCCTAATTAGACATCTAATATGAAAATCAAATGTCTGATAGTGACTTTTAAGACGTCTGACTGTTGACTCAGACGTCTAATAACTTAGGCTGGACTTAGTAGGTTCTATCTGATGAAATCAGACATCCAGACCTTAGTCTAGACGTCTTAGAAGACATCTAATAATTGTGTTAGACGCCCAATTAGTGGAACATTGGATACCTAAGTAAACGTTGAGGATTATGACCGTTAGGCTTATATCAGACATCCGTAGAGGACCCCAGACGTCTGGTATGTGACCATTTTTGCCTCGATTGACCCAAAATTACCTTTCTGAGATTTTTTAGCCGTTAACCTATCTTAGGAATCCATTCCCGCAGTACAATAGGTTTCCAGACGTCCATACCTAGTGCCAGACGTCTTGTATGTCGTATAATGATTATACACTAGAACCTTGTTTAGGTCTGAACCAAGTTAGGAAGGAAACTCGTCTTGAATTAGATGTCCAACATAATTCCCAGACATCTTAAACAAGTTTTCCAGACGTCTGATTCCTGTACAAGACGTCTGATGACCCTATCAGAATCATAATTAATTCTGATTATGGCTTGTTTTGCCTTGGTTCAACCCCAACAGCTATGGAAGATTTCTAAGGGCTTCCAAAGCCTTCCTAGGCCCTCTATAAATAGAGGAGGACCCTTGCCTTGTAGAAACACACCTTGAATAGTATTTCCTCATCTTTTGTGTCCAAGTCACATAGAAGAAGATCTTGCTCTCCATTTCGCCATTCCAAATCTAGAGAATTCAATCCAATTGTGCACCCACTTTCCCCCTACGATTACGAGAGCGACGAAGCACCGCCATGTGGTTCACGCACCTGCGTCATTACATCGACGCACTTCCACCAAAGGGAAGTTTCCTAACTCCTATAAAAGCTAGGTTTTAATGTTTGTGACCCTATAGGATTGTTGTACTTCTATTGTTCTTTGGTTTGGGTATTCGCTTTGCGAATTCCCCTCTCCATCAAGGGACAAAATACTCCTTGTGAAGAGGAGTGGTTATGAGGTACGCTACCATAAGGTATAAAGTAGCGTGGTTGTACTGAGGTTGAACTACCCTCCTTTTAAATAGTTCGTTTAGTGGTTTTGATCGACTTTGTCGATCAGGAAATCCTAACTCGAGAGGGTTAAGTGGTGGTTTTTACCCTGTTTGGGTTTCCACCTAAAAATACTTGTCTAATTGTGTGATTGTGCCATTTATGAGATTATTTGCATAATTTCGCATTTTATATTACGTCACACTTATCCCACCCCTTCCAGTAGGGAATTACATTTTGTCCTATGACTAGTACTACATAATCATCTTTAGTAAGCCCAATCAATTATTACTAGTGAAACTCTAATTTGAGATCCATTTAAAACGAATACGAGCATCCTATTATTTTGAAAACTTTATCTCCAGAATAAAATCCCATTAAATTTGAAATTTCATTTTCAAAATAATTTTCATTTTGTTTGAGGTTTGAAAATCATTTTCGTACCGAATCCTACGAGGATCATATCCACATAGCCTACCAAACTATCTGCATCAGGTTTTTCATTAAAGGTCCTAATGGGCCTCGGAAGGCCTACCAAAAATATTTATTAGCGTAGGAGACGTTACTTAGCCATTAATCATCCATCTTGTAGGGAGAAAAAGCAAAAACAAAGTGCACACAAAGAGAGACAAATGTTTGGTGACCCAGTTCCACCACAAGGGGTGTACATCTGGGGGGAAGGATAGGACTCCTAACTATGCACTAGAACTCATGGCGGTTTAACGATATTACATGATCTCACTCTCTCTCGTGGGGAGGAGACCCCTTTCTCGGAGGGCTCTCTCTCTATTTATAACATGGGGATAACTCCCATTGATGGCTCTGGTACCCGTATTTGTCAAGCTACGTGGTAGTTGTCAGGGTGCAGTTGGTCAAGCCCATCATTTTGTATCTACTGCCTTTGTTGCGTAGGATCTTCTGGCATACCAGGCTGGTGTTGACTGGGATCCGAAAAGTCTTAGGCGAGACGGGGTGCCAGTCCTGCTTGTATACCCTAGGTCTGGGTAGCCGAATCCTTTGTTGGGTCAGGTGTGAAGTTTTGGATCCTAAGGCATTTTTTGCCCCTCATCATATGTCACCACTCTCTAGCTAGTGTGAACTACTGAGAGAGTAGTGAGAATGGCCAAAACTCCGCGGTAGGTGATACCCCCAGATGTTCATCTGGCTGTATGGCAGTAGGGGTAACATTTATTATTAAGGAGTGAAATGGCCTTCACCTCCTTCCTGTTGGTTGGAAGAGGTTCTTTGTTTGGGGCGTCTGAGCCCGAGTTCGCATTGCCCATAAGAGACGGCATTGCTTGAACGTGGGGCTAATGGAGATTTTGTCGACCTTAGGAGGCAACCTATACCAAGTTCGAGGTGGGCTTGTGAACCGATGATTGGGGCTAAGTCTAGACGAATGTCCTTAGTTAATTAAGCTAACTATAGACTGATAGACCTTAAAACTAATATTCTACCAACACTTTACTTAATTAACTCTGAATATCTAGCCTTTTCACCTAACTTGGTTGTAAAAAAAGATGTTCAAAAGGCGAAAGGTCTTACTTAGTCTAATTGACCAAGAAAGTTACAATTTAATTCCAAAACTCAAGTTTTAAACTTAACACACTTTAGTTACTTTATTTCAGGGTAAAGAGCGGAAAGATAGATCCTTAGGGTATCAAATTCTAACTCAAACAAAATCCCGTTCAAAATTTTCGCAAACAGATGTGTGTTTTGAAAATATTATTTGAGTAAAAATCTAAATAAGGATTCAATGCTCTTATAAAATACTATTTACAATATATATATATATATATATTTGGTTTCTAACCTAAAAGCAAAATTAAGCTCTTAATTACTAATATAATTAAGTATAAATATATTTTTGTATTTTCTTTTTCTTCTTTATTATAAATGTAAAACCCCTTTATTATTTTTATGATTTTGTAATTTTTCAATTTTAATATTTGTATATTTTTGTTTTTATGCTTTATAAAAAATTTTAAATTTTTATGAATTTTTCAATATTTTTCAATATTTTAGGGTATTTTTGGCTTTTTTTCTAAATTATTTTAATTTTTCGGTATTTCTATTTTTTTTTAATTTCCTGTATATTTAAAATTTTTTGTGTTTTTATACTTTTACTTTTATCTATCAATACACTTGAAGTGAAGATGTCACTTCACACCACCCAAGTCAAAATATTACAATGTCCTTATTGTAAGAAGGGTGGAAAAGATATTACACTTCACTTAGTGTAGGGTGACGAAAGGAGTCGAATAGAGGAGATCAAAGATCTTTGTGCGGACGATTTCTATTCTGACGGAAGGTCAGAGTGGTCAGTCAGACTAAGTGAAGGTAATTAGTGTAAAATAAGTGACAACTCAGGTACAGATTCAAGTGCGTGTAGAGAAAAGTGTGAAAAACAGGAAATAGCTATATACAAGGTGCTAAGTTTTACGCCTTCAGCGAGGCATAAATCCTAGTAAAAAACTCCTATAAAGAAGATGTATGGTAAAACCAAAGGAGTTATGGAAGTGTTGGTTCAAGAAAATAGGAAAACAGATAAAATCACCTGGGTAAAACTCGCCCTAAGATTGCCTAAAACAGATCTTGCAGAGCCAAAATCAGATTCCTGCGTAAAATCTGAGAAAGATCAAAGTGGATCCCGTGAAGATTAGATCTAATTTCGGGTTGAGATAAAGATATTAAAGATTGAGGCAATCTGAGAAGTGATTCCAACCAAGTTCAGAAGATCAGCAGAGTCAGTTCTAATTCTCGATAATAAGTGGGTCACTTTGGTACAACAAAGGTTGCTGATGCGGGTTTGGTGGATCGTTTTCAAGAAGTACAGAGGATAGGTTTGATCCAAATCAAAGGCCTGATTGATGAAGTATACTTGGCCCAGATGTTTCCTAGGGTTTTGCAGATTCCTAGGATTCTGAATTGGCTTAGATGGAAGAGTACCTGGCTGATGAGATTCAGCCAAAAGTGTGATCTGATTTCGTAAATCAGCCAATTCTACTTTACATTGCCTTTGAATCTGAGCGAGAGCTTCAGCATTTTGCTGCTGACTCTTTGTAAAAGCTCGTAAAATCTGATCGAGCTATGTATCTCTATTCGACCAAGAGTAATTCTGCATACTCGTGGGATTGGGCCTCGCATTCAGTTGCTGAGATGGCAATGAAGGCGGGTTTTGATGGGTCTGATTCGGATAAGATGGTCTTTGATTTTGATCAGCCCAAGAGAAATTTGGGTAGCTTCTCCATCCAGGATTATAGGTATTTGAATATGGGTTTGATCGTGAAGTGGTTTCCTGGATAGCATGTACATCAAAAAGATATGACGTGTTTTTTGCAATAGGAAAGGGTAGGGAAAAGGATGGGAAAGATGTGGGAACAAATGTCCCTCCTTGGGTTTGTGCTTGAGTAGAGAGATAACCAAAGGATGGCAAATCTCTGGAATCTAGATAATTCTCAAATTCCCTTCCTGCGGGAATTTGCGAAATAGGTAAACGCGCAGGATTCTGCGTAGCGAGTAGAGGTGTAAGATTTCACATCGTGTTTCTGACTTCATCGAGATGCTTCGCTACGATATCGACCTTTTCCAGTTTCTCTGCAATGATCTCTAAATCCTTGGAACTGGACAGATTCCCGATCTCAAGAATGCCCTTCTGCGGGTTTTGATGCGCTATATTGGTTCCCCGCGTGAATTGCGACATGGATGCGTTGTTGATCGAATTTTCCGCCATCCCTTCAAACAGTTTTGAGGTAGATTCTGCGTCGCGATTCAAGAAATTTCCTCTACAAGAGGCATCGACTAGATTGCGAATGCCATCTTCTAATCCATAATAAAAGATATTCATTAGTTGCCAATGAGGGATATCGTGATGTGGGCATTTCCTTTGCAATTCATGAAAGCGTCCCCATGCTTCATGAATTGGTTCTCCTTGATTTTGGCTAAAGGTAGTGATGGCTCACCTAAGTGCATTGGTGCGACCAATAGGGAAGAATTTCTTCAGAAATGCGGATTCAAGTTCAGCTCAAGTTGAGATTGGTATTGCGATTGTTCTATACCAGTAAGCAACCTTGTCCTTAAGCCTAAAGGAGAACATCTTCATCAATAGAATTTCCCGACTTTGATTTCGAGGACCAAGAGTTTGTGATAGATTATTTAGATCTTCAATGTGCTAGAACGGATCCTTAGACGCAAATCTGTGAAAGAGTGGGATTAGACCTATAATATTTGGCTATAATTCTAGGTCATTTTCCCCAATGGGAATCCTAACATTTGGCTCTACTTCTGCATTGGAAGGATTATAATAGTCGTGAAGTAGTAGCCTAGGATGAGGGATCGTTAAATCAGGAATTTCAAAACCCGCCTAAGGTCGAGGTGGACAGATTTGTAGATTTTGCAAATTTTGGAGAGCAACCGTCAACATATTGATTTGACGGTTCTACTCGAGCACTTGTAAACTTTGGTTCAGAAGCGCCTCATGGATATCAAAAGGCACCATCTCCCCTTGACCAGAAGAGGAAGGGATCTCGAGATTCTGATTCTGTGTTTAGTCCATAGGATCAAATGCAAAAAAATTAGATGTATCAGACTGGAAAATCACTTGTTGCTTTAGTGAAACCAGCCTAGGAAAACCTGTCAACGGAGATATGAGGCGATTTCAAGGATCTCCTCCTATGCATAAACCAAAAGAATGTGCAAAGGCACACTCACACCATTGAAAATAGCGGCAAACAAGACCCAAAAACAGGCAAAAAGTAGGTTTTTCTCTTCTTTCAAAGGAAAGAAGAGAGTCCTAGAGTACGCAAAAATAATTTAGACGCAAACAAGTATAATATCAGAATCAAAATACGCATCCTAAACCTGTGTCTACGTATGTGCATAAGCTTAAGGCTCAAAGGTCTAAGGTCTCAAATCAAGACCGCTCACTACAAGCTCCTCGGGGCTTTAGTTGTGAGACAGACTTGTTGATCTTCGACCAAAGCCTTAAGAGGTGCAAAGAGGAGAGGTAGGAAAATTAGACTCATGTGATTCTAGCGATCGCACAGTGTGCGCGATAGCATGCAATAGACGTGTCCGATAAAAGCCCGCATGCATTCTGAAAACAAATTGAGTCACAAGTTTTAATTGTCCTCTTTTTACTTAATTTATTCACAAAAATGATAGATACAAGTAAGGTGACCGCTTTCTAAATCTTTTCAAACAAAAATATGGTCTTCTTTATTCTTCAATGACATGGATCTATGAGGGTTTTGCCCGTGTTTTCCCGCTAATGCGAGAAGAACAGTAGAAAAATCCTAAGTCAGATTTCGCGAATACTAGCAGAAATGTACTCTTAAGAGTGTATTCCTAAGTGTATGCTACTACTAATCAAAAAGGTATGCGTATTTTTGTATTTTTTTAATTCTCTAACCTAAATGCAACAAGCAAACTATACTAGAGACAAAGGAAAGAATACTCACAATGGATATGTATAACGAATTAGAAAAATAGAAACAGAAAACCAGCCTCCGTTCCTGAGAATATTCGTAAAGGTAACCTTGAAAAGAAGGCAGAAAACATACAAAACAAAACTAATTAGTAAAAAGAAATATTTACAAACTAAAAAATAATGGCAGATATAAATTACAGTTACCTTCCAGCAACGATGCCATTAAAATGATTACTTACTAAACAAAATTACGCAAGAGAATGTTTTGGTGAATAAAATGAAGCAAAATATTGCACTCCCCAGCAACGACGCCATTACAAAGGTGGGTCAAATCCTCAACATAATTAATTAAATTATTTAGACTTAATTAATTGCATGAGAAAATAACTTAGATTAACTCGAATTAATGTCGTGAGTGTAGTATAGGGTCAAGTTGACCTAACATTTTATATTTTTATTTCTTTTTAACTGATTGAGTTTAGGTCGTTTACTGGGAGGCATAATAATAAGCTTAATTCACCATTAATTCCTATGCATAAATTACTAACTACTTTAAGAGAGTTAATTAGATTATAATTAAAATACTTTAAGTACATGAATCTTGCATAAGAGATGTTTAAATAAAAGCATGCAACATTCCATCAAGAAAGAACATATTTACACATGCAATTTGTTATTAAAAATCAAGTAAACATGTTTATTACACCCATTATGTCTAATTATAAGAGATTAAGGCAAGAAAAAGCTATACAAGTGAGTACAAATGCCTTATTACATCAATTAAGCTCAAAATAGCAAGAGGAGACATGTTATAGCAATAAATGTACAAATCAGACATCTAAAAATATTATTGGTCATCTTAAAAGTAGAAATTAAAAGCCTGATTACAACAAGAGACGTCTGATTCTCTCTTCATTTTCACACTTAACCTTTCAACCATTTCTTTCTTTTCTCTCTTGTTCTTCATCCCTACTCTTCCTCTTTGCTTTTTACTCTGTTGTCGCTCTCTTTCTTTTATCCTTTCCTCGAGCTCTCTTTCCTTTCCTTATATTTTCCTTTAAACCTTAACTTCTTTACTGTGCCTTATAGATTCCACACTATTAATTATAAAAATTTGATTTTCTTATTAGCAGCTCAGAGCGATCGGGGATACGTAGCGCCCCCTAGAGGGTGGAACCAGACCCTTCTGGGTCCGAGCCTAGTTTTTAATTAGTGGATTCATTTCATTTTAAGCTCATGCACAGTAACCGGCCTCCTAGCCCCACTCACCCACTCAGGCCCATGCTCACGGCCACAGGCACACGCACAAACACACACCCATGTGCAGGCATGTGCATCACACACACCCACGCCCAATATGCTCAATTCATTTCACGCCCTACGCTGACGACCGAATCATCCAATGCAATTTTTCGTATTATACTAGTGAAAGCAGCTACAACTTACCAATGTAGGACTATGTTCCCCAGGTCCAGGCCAAACTTCAGCTGGCGATTCCAACCGATTAGCTGAACAGTTTCGATCGAGCAAAGGCTTGATCGAAAGCCCTTTAAATTCTCTATCAGGATGCAGCACCAATTTGGTGCTCGGAATAGATCTGGCCCTTCGATTTGAAGGGTGAACTTGGCTATTTCGCACGGTTGTTTAAGCTTGCAGAGGAGAAGGTAGGTCTTAGGACTTCAGGAGAGTGTCTGACCTCCAGATAAGGTCAAGACTCCATTCAGAAGGGAATTCCGCTCCTAAAGGGGAAGAAGCAAGGCTTTAAGCAGTTCCAGGAAGCAGCAGAAGCTTAAAAGCCTCACTCCCAGTCTTAAGAGCTCGGAATTGAGCTCCAATTCATCCATCAGAGAGAAAACAACCTCAACAGATGATCAGAACTGATTCAGGAGGCTAAAAATAATCGATCTGTGTAGATTTGGCAATCAAAACTCGACAGAAAGACTCAATAACAAGTTGAGTTCCAGTTTGAACCCAAACTGTGCAATGAATTCGATCTCAGTTAATTCTCAATGAAACTTAACAGAAATCAATTTAGATAAACTTTAAATCATTCCAGGAATCGAGTCAATCCATCAAATCAGAGTTTTAAACATTAAATCCTCGAATTAACTCCAGGTTTGACCTATGAGCTTCAAAGTTTGACTTTCTGATTAGGGCTTCATAGATCAAATTAAAACCATAAATTGACTTAATTCTTTATCAGGAATTGGTCCATGACATCAAAATCATGTTTTGAAGCTCCTAATGGGATTATTAGACTTCGCCGCCTGAGCTCACAAGCTAAGGTGTTCGGGGGAACAACCTAGGGACTTTTCAGGCAAACAGAGATCAAGGATGGACTCTATAGGTTCTTCTTGAGCTTCTGAACCTATTTTCGAAGTCTTAATCCTAACAGAACAGCTCTCCAACTCTGTCGGAGTTGGAGAAGATACAGATCAAACAACTACTCCATATGTTGAAACTCAATTTAAAACACAAAAAATTAATCCTGAAGCCTTATAAGTGTACTCTGGAGCTTCTCAGGATGATTCATGGGTTGAAGCTAAAAATGACCTCGTCGGAGCTCGCTGGAGCTCCGGTGAGTTCAAAATCCAACTAACATAGAGTGAATAGCAAAGAAATAGACCATTACAGGTCTAGAAAGTTTCCTGAGGTCTAAACAAACCTCAAAAGCTCATCAATTTGTCCAATTGATGATCGAATTAAGGATTCATCAGGGAATTTAGAAAACTTAATCTCTGAGTTCGTACGAACTCAGAGTCAGCCGTCTCACTCAATTGAGTGAGGGCTAAGGCTCAACAGAACCTTGCAATGCTCTCTGGGGGATTAATTAGGTGAATTAACTCCTCCTGAGCCGCCATTGACAGCAAGCTCAGGAGAATGGATGAAATTAGGCGTTTCTAGTATATTGCTCTATAAGAGCAATTGACGGAATTGATGAGGTCCTTAGGTGTTAGGGGGGTGATGACGGACCTTAAGTGAGTGTGGAATAGCTTCTGGACACTTCACCATAGACAGTGAATTGTCCAGGTGCATGTGAGTTGATGTAAGTGATTAGGTAGAAAATTAAGGTAGATCGGGGGTTGGGAAGGGTCCTAAGGTAATGTATAGGCGTTGGGAGACTGTATTGGAGGTGGAGACGACTCGGTGAATTCTACCATAGACAGCGGAGGTCACCGGTGAAGGTGAGATGGTCTAGGCGATATAGGCACTAAATTGGAGGGGAAAGAAGTGTAGGTGAATCGTGAGGAGAAGAGGAAAATGATCAGGTACTTGGAAAAGTGAATAGAATTCCATCGAAGCCGGATTTGGCTTCACCGGTGCAGGAGGAGAAGCTACTATAACTAAGCTAAACTAACCTAATTCTACCTAATTACCTAGCTAAATCTACTCCTAAGAGTTAGCTCTACTTACCTGACGAAGGAGGTTAGGGATCTCACCGTTGGTGGGGCAAGAATGGGATCGAAATCTAGATTAGGTGAGAAGAGAAGCTCCAACTGATTGAAGCGAAGATCAGAGGGAGAGTGGGGCGCTCGGTCGCCATTGGCAGGGTGATAGAGAGGAAGAAGTGGAGAGAGAGGCAGCACGTCCTCGGCGGTCGAGCTCGAGAAGGAGAACGAAGACGCCAGAGTTGCGGAAGAACCTACTGACCAGCTACGATGAGGTGGAGAGGGGAAGGGAGCTGATCAAGCTGAAATCGAGGGGTTCAAACCTATTTATAGGATTCGGCGGCTGTGAAGGGGGAAGGATCCGGACGAATGGATGTCTAGGTGCAGCTTAACCTTTGGCATCGTCTTCGACACTGTAAGGTTAAAACCCATACCTACGTAGGATTTATAAATAATCCAGACCGGTGGATGGAGTTGAGGTGGTGAGCACAAACTCCAGGAGCTTCGCGAGGGCAGAATGGCATTAGATGAGCGGTCATTGGAGGGTGACATCACCGCCGAATGTTAGCCGTTCAAGCGGCTGAAGAAGACATGAAGGAGAAGAAGACGGTGTACACAGGGACCTATGTGCAAGGAAAGATAAGGACCTATATGAAAGGAAAAGGACTCAATTGTAATAAATTATAGGGACTAAAATGCAAATAGAGGCTTTTAAGGTTAATTTAAATTATTTTCTTTTCTAACTTTTTATATATATTTATAATTTAGCTAAATTTTATTTTAAATCCATGTATTTATATTTTTAACCCTTTTATTTACCTTTATTTTAATTTATTTAACCTACTTAAGTTATTAAAGACTTAGGTCATAAGTTACACTTGAGTTAAATAAAGTATTATTTAGGTGAATAATTAATAGTATTTCGAGCCCATATATTAATTAAGTTATTAATATTATTAATAGACTTATAATTAGGTTTTTTAAACTTATTTTAAGGTCCTTTAATGATTTGTCCCTTATTACGTAATTAACCCTTGTATATGTATATTCCTAGCTAATTAACTAGGGAAACTAATTAATTCGGGGTAATTAGAAGCCATGATGAGCCTCTCATCAAGCCAACTGAAGGTTTAGCGGCATTGACTACGTGGGGCCCCTCACCGATAAATTGGAGGGTACTCCGCACATTCGGGTGGGCCCTCCATCCTTCAGTGGTCGGGGGCTCAAACCTTCCCGTGCCACTCTATTCCCTCAGCAACTCAGCGAAGGCAGAGTAGGGGTTTCTGTTGTTCGGGGCTCCTCTCGTGGGAGTGTATTTGCCCAGGTAGACGTTTGGTGAGGCTATACAAGGGCGTCAGCAGGAGCGGATCCTTCTAGTTAGGGGGCCGCTTAGGGGTCACCTAGTCGACTGGTATGTCTAGGGATCCTTTATGGAGGGGTCTGCCGAGGGTCCCTTGCTGACCAAGGAGGTGGTGCCGACTTTGGTGTTAGATGGCTCCCCTCACTTGGGGCAGTGGGCTTCTCGACTCTTAGGATCCGCTCTGTTCTAACCTTGCCCTCCCATCATGGAGCATAAGATTGGCTACGTCTTGCTTCTTTGCCTCTTCATGGTCAACCCTTTGCCCTTTCTGGAGTCGGCAAGGGATTTTTAACGCCTTTTGACATAGTTTTCACCTGGTCACGGTCCTCGCACCTCGGCTTTGCTCGCCCTTTTGTGGAGTCCTCGGCAACCTTAGGGGAGGTGTTGATTGCGGCGAGGACGCTAAGGCTCCACACTCAGCAAGAACAAGCGAGTGGAGCATCTCGTCTACTGAGGGAACGGGGTAGGGTTTGCCGTAGGGCGAGGTGACTTTCCTGGATGAGCTGGCCACCAGTCACAGAGCTGGGCAAGGGTCCCTGTTGTGAGGGCCGTGGTCCTTCTAGACTTACCCAATTTCTTCCCATCCGTTGCACGCTCCTTCTGAAGGTGGCACAAGTTCTATGAGTACCCGCTCCTCTCCTGGGGGTCGTGATACCTCACAATGTCACCCTCATCCAGCGTAGCGGATAGGAGAATGTTGCTGGGTGGTGTTACTAGTATTTTCGTACTAGCGTATCTCCTTTTAGATGTATCTTAGCCAGAGACCATGATCTAGGGAATGTAACAGTCAGTATTTGTTGTAAAGGGAATAAAAGAACGTATTGTTTTATTCCTTATCTGGATTACTCGTATGCCAAGTGTGAGAATGTATTCTTTGCGTGGGATTCGCTCGTACAGGTTTCATGAACTGCGTTTTAGAAGGCTTGGCTTGATGCCTTTCGCTTACTCGAACGACTTGGCATAGAAGCTCTTCCAGTTACTTCCTTCCGGCTTATCGTTGGCGAGGCCTATTGGGATGGCCATGAGGAGGGCTATCCGTAGTAGTGGTCGGGCACCTACGGCTGGTGTCGTAAAGGCGCAGGCAGGTTTTCCTTAGAGGCCTTCTTTGAAGCCTTTATGGGCTAACTATTTACCCAACGCCTGGTCCTACTACTCCCCTCAGCAAGCAGCAGGAGGACATTCTCCTTTGAGAAGCTACATTGAGGCTACTTGGTGAGTAGCGCTTGTCCGGTGGAATGGTTGGGCTAAGGGTGTCCGCGATGGGTACCTTGCCTTTAACCGACTTTCTTCACGAGGCAGAGATAGGAGGGGGCAGAGAGGGCCATCTTGTCTTTTGCCTTTTTAAGCGGGACGCTCTAGCCTATTTGTGTGTTCCTCCAAGGGTCGGTTGCTTACGAGGGCCTTCATTGAAGGATGGCCGAGAGGGGGATCGACCTTATGAGGTGGCTCGAAGGGAAAGGTGGCTTCGGGGTGCGAGAAGCCAAGCTCGTACCCTTTTGCGATGACGCGTCGCGTGGGGGAGGGGCGCTATGGTCCCACTCCATTGTCCCTTCAATTTGACGAGCATATGCCTCTTGAGGGCAGGCTGACCCAGACTCTTGCCAATGGGCAGTATGTTGAACCTCCAAGCGTATGGGCCTGGGTCCTTACCGACCCGAGGGGCTGGTCCCTACTTCGGTCCCGGACCTACTTCGGTCCTCTTTAAGTTTGTTATGCGTTTTATGTTCCTTTTCTGCACCCTAGCTAGCTCAAGTTTCGGGGACGAAACTTTCTTTAAGTTTGTTATGATGTAATGACCCATCACACTTTTATCCTTTTAAGACGTCTGGAGTCTCAGTTAGATGTCTGTCCAGACGTCTGGACCTTTTCCCGGACGTCTAAAAATGAAATTTTTGTACGCACACTACGGTCTGCTCGCGGGCAGCACGTAGGACCCTCTTCTTCTCTCTCCCTTCCTTTTCTTCCCCAAGCCCTAACCCCACACCTTCTATATAAACCCCTCCCCTCTCCTCTCCACTCCACACACCAACCACCACCACCTTCAAAGCTGTGTGGGAGTGGTGAGAGTAGGCGCGCGAGGGAGAGCGAGAGGGAGGAGGAGAGCGTGGGAGGTGGAGGCCGAGGTCGGGGAGCTTCAGTGGAAGCTTGGTGGAGCTTGCACGACCACTGCAGGCACGTGCGGGAGGAAGAGAGAGCTCGGGGAGACGGCCTCCCGACCCTTTACAGCGGCTAGAGCTGCGGCGGCGCGAGACGGAGCAAGTGGAGAGCGCTAGAAGGAGTTCCTGATACTGGAAGTTTTCCAGTATTGGACGTCTGGAGTGGAGTCCAGACGGCTGACGGGGTACTTGGACATCTAGAGCTAATGCTAGACGTCTGAAAGCTCATTTATCGTAAAGGTGCATACTCCCTGCGCCATGCATATTGCAGCGTAGGGGTATTTGTCAGTTGTCCGCGCCTGCATTGTCATACGCAGGTGCAGCCTTGGGAAGGATCACGGACGCCGTGCTTTTGGACGTCTGATCAGATCACCAGACGTTCGGAGGAGCGTCTAGACGACCGGAGGCATTGTCCGACGTCCGGAACTGCCTTCAGACGATCGCAGAGAAGGCCTGGATGTCTGAGGATACCGCACGGACTTAAGGTAAGGATCTGGCACCTTTTAAGACATCTAGGAGTATCCCCAGACGTCTGATTTTGAACAATAAGCATGTTTTTGACCCGTTTGGGGTCCGATCGTGGTCCGTTTTACGCAAACGAAATACCTGTATTTTCCTCGCGAGTTCCTCTACATACTAGAGTCCTTTCTACATTATTTTAAACCATCTTTTTGTGATGTATTCCCTGCTATAGGATTTCAGCCTGCTACGTGTTTGGGGCTCGCAGAGACGCCTGGGTGTGCGGTTCGAGCCCCATTACTCCCATATTGCCTGGTAGAGTGGTTAATTCTGTTAATAGTGTTTAAATAAGAATGTGCTTGTGGAAATAGCCAAATGGAACCCTAGGATGTGGCATGAACCCTAGGATAGAGAAATGAATGAACCGTTGTGCTGTATAATGTGATTGCATGCATGATTGAGATAAATTGTTAGCAATTGCCTGTATTATAATTGTGAGCTGCCTGTTAGAATATGAGTTGCCTATAATTAATGAACAATTACCTATGAAATCACCAGTTGCATGTATCGAATTATGGAAACACGAGCTGCCTGTATATGCATGAGAGATAAATTGTGAATAGTCAAATCTGGATCAGAATAAATGAGGTGAACATGAGCATGAACCCCATGGGGAATTAGGAGTAGAACTCCTGTGGATAGATGGAACTTGGAATGTAGATGGGAAGTGTGCTGGCCCTTGAGTACGTGATACTAAGGAGAGCAACTATCCCCTTTGGGTGTAGAGCGGAGCTAGCCTCCCTTGGGTTGAGACCCGGGGTTAGGATTAGCCACTCTACACTGACTCATGTTGGCTCTCGTGTACATGGTATCGAGGCGAGCTACTAGTGTAGGGAGGGAGTTAGCCACCCCACGGGACACGGGGTTCAGCTATCCACCCTACACCGACTTGTTAGGCCCTCTGGGTAAACCAGAGTTATCAGACGAGGGTGCGCGGACTGTGGAGGGACGAGACCCCTATTTGGTTCTGAGGGGCGAGACCCCTGTTCTGAGAGGGCAATGCCCTATACTATTCCATGCTGTACTTTGGGCATACCCGCTAGCGGAAATGACTGACCGCGTGTCAATGAGGGGTAGCTACCCATATGCTTATCACACGTGCCGTAGTCACTGCTATGTCTTGATAGTGACCTCGGGGTGGTTGACTGGGTGTAGGACTACCACGGGGGACTCTTTCAGCCAGTAGAGCACCACGAGTACCTTCTACTCTATGGAAAATACTGCAATCAAGATCGTTCCCACGAGGAACATGCACGATCAAGAGTATCTGGATGTTGAGAGAAGTGGGTGAAACGGAAATACATATAAAACAGATAAATAGAAATGAGGATTAAACCTATTGCTTTTTACTATTTTTACATAATATGGCTACCACTCTATTCAGCGTTCGCTGACTCTGTCTTTTCATAATACTGTTCAGGACCAGGAGTCAAGAAGCCTGAGCTACCGGCTGACGAGGGTGCTGGGCCCAGTCAAGCCTAGCCGTAGTTTTTTCAACACTTCCTTTTTGTCCCTTTATTGTTGTAGTAGGTATTGGACCTTTAGTTACTATTTGCCTCTATTGTTTACCTCCGTTTTCCACTGTTTTTGTTGTTGTGGTGGTATGCATTGAAACAGTAGATTTTTTTTCTTTCCTTTTACTGCTTGTACGTTTCTTTTGCTTAGTTATATTGCATATGTGAATGTAGTTTACTTCGCTACTTTTTGGCTATTTCTTGTTGTACGACTAGGTCATGGGATTAGTCGAGGCGAGCCCATCTTGGGTCCTGTAGGGATCCGGGAATCGGATCGTAACACTCCTGCTCCTCTTCTTCTTCAAACCTTCTCCTTCACAAGCATAAGGGAACAATTCCCTCAGCGACTAAGTATTGGCTGCATACACAGAGGAACAAAACCCTCCCCCGTTCTCTCACAATTTCCTCTTCTCCTCCTCTCTCAGACCCTAAGCAAGCGCATCTACGGGCCTGAAAGGCATAATAAAGATGGGGGTTTCGTTCACGGAGGTGAGGCGGAGATCATGGACTTGGTGGCAAGTTGTTTGATGGATTGTGGAGGTGTGGCGGACTCGCTGGAGGTGCGGCTGGAGATGAGGGAGATGACGGCATGTGGTGGTGTCGATGGTCGAATTGAGTGATAGGTACCGTCACGTACTGTACGTGGCGGATGGTGAAGAGATCAGACGGAGAGAGTCGTTGAAGTTGGTGGAGACGGAGGTCAGGGAGAAGGGAAGAAGGAGAGTCCGGCCTCCAAATCAAGCTAAGTTGAGAAGGTTGTGCACGCCAGCTCTTTATAGAGCTTTAGAGAGAGCTCTGGATCAGGAAAGAAGGATTTCCATGACTTGGGATTGAAGAAATAGGACCCATGATTCCCATGCATTCGCATGAGCAATCTATGGGGATTTGGAACTCTAAATTGATCCTAGATGATTTGCCTATGTGTGAACATCAATCCCACCAATTTTAGTTGAATTTGATTGCCATTGGAGTAGGATTTAGGTTGGTCATGTAACGACCCGGTTCCCGAGTCCCTACGAGACACGAGAACCGGACCGACTCGACTAATCCCAAGACCCAGTCGTCCAACGAGGAAGTAACCAAAAGACAGTAAAATAAACCACATTCAGCATGAATATAACTAACAGTAAAAAGTACAGCAGTAAGGAAAGAAACTACTACAGTAGGCACCACCACAACAGTAAAACAACATTTATCATATAACAAAAACTGCAGGTAAAGAAGGTACAGCGGAAACAAAACTACTCACTAGAACAGAAACAAAAGAAGGTACAAAACTGTGGCAACTCTACTGGACCCTACTCGGCCCAGCGTCCTCTGCAGCCGCCGACCCTGGCTGCTCAACACCTGGTCCTGAAAAAGGTAACGAGTGTAACACGTCAGCAAAACGCTGAGTAGAGTGGCAAACTAACTAAGGGCAACCGTAGAGTGTACAGTAGCTGTTATGTTCTATTACTTCCTTTATTTACATCTTTCAATTTTTTCTCACTATTTCATTTACTTCTCAGATCCTTTACTTGATCTCGAATGTCCTCGTGGGACGATCTTGATTGCAGTCTTTTCCAACAGTAGAAGTAGCACGTGGTGCTCTCCTGGCCGGGAGAGTCCCCCGTGGTGATCCTACCCTCAGTCAACCACCCCAAGGTCACTGACAGACGTAACGGTGACTACGGCACGCGCGATAAACGCACAGGTAGCTAGCCCGTACTGGCACGCGGTCAGTCGTTTCCGTTAACGGGTGCGCCCAAAGCACAGCACGGAACCAGGGCAGAGCCCTCTCAGTAACAGGGGTCCAACCCCTCCACAGTAACCAAACCGGGGCCTTGCCCCTCCACAGTCCGCGCACCCTCGTCTGACTACCCTGGTTTGCCCTAGTGGGCCTAACAAGTCGGTGAAGGAGGCTAGCAGAACCCCGGGGCCCGTGGGGTAGCTAGTACTCTCCTAACACTACTAGCTCTCCTCGGTACTACGTACACGAGGGCCAACAAGTCGGTACAGAGCGGCCAAGCCTAACCCCGGGTCCCTGGGGCGGCTGGCCCCACTCTGCACTAAAACAGGTACAGGTACTTCCCTTGGTACTGCGTACCCAAGAGACAGTACAACTACATCTCAGTTCCATTCCTTTTCTTTCCAGGAGTTCCACTCCTAATTCCCCGTAGGGTTCCAGCCCTTTATCTCAGAACATCATATGTTTCACTTTCCAGATTCACGTTCTCAATTTCCATGATCTCAAACATGTTTCTTTGTTCATAACAGGCAGCTGTTAATTAATTTCACAGGCAGCTTATATATTCCTTTCCATTTTTCCAAGACTGCAGTAATATACATTCCACTAGTTTTTCCATCCTAGGATTCATGCCATATCCTAGGATCTATCATACAATCTAGTTTTCCGGCCCTAGGATTCATGCAACACCTAGGAGCTATCATTCCATACATTTCTCATTCCTAGGGTTCATGCAATGCCCTAGGTTCTAGTTATGGTTCCATACTTTAACAGATTTTATTAATGCTTAAAACCACTCTACCAGGTACAACGGAAGTAGTGGGGGCGTGGTCGGGAATCCCGCGCGCCTCCGCGACTCTCAAGACGGCAACCGAACGATGTCCTATCACAAGGATCAAACACAAGGAGTGTCTCAAAACAGTGTATAGCTACTGTAGGCGGGTAGAGGAATAAATTCGGAAACGAACGCAACTCGAATCGCGGAAAACGGAGCCCAAACGGGCCCTAAACGGGTCGAGAAAGACAATACTGTGCAAAATCAGACGTCTGGAACTCCTTCCAGACGTCTTAAACGGTGGATCAGAGAATTACCTGTTCGGCGGGGTTCCCCGGACGTCCAGAAGTCTGTGGCGACGTCTCCCCTAGATCCCAGACGTCCGATGGTCTCTCCGGACGTCTGGAGGTCACTCCCGCCGTCTGGTACAACTTCCAGACGTCGGATTCGCAAAGGATGACGAATCCGAACACCTGCGCACAGCCAACCCTCCTCCTTCAGTACGGTCAGTCGACAAAAGAAGAAGGAGAAAGCGGAACTCACCTTTCAGACGTCTGTATGATCACACAGACGTCGCCCTTGCCGTCTGGATATCAGTCCAGACGTCTGATTCTGGAGATTTTTCCAGAATCAGAACCTCGCTCGGCCTCCGCTCGCGACGCCGCCCGCGTCGCACCTCGCGCGTCCGCTGCTCCGCCCGCAGCAGGTCCCTCTTCGCGACGCTCTGCGCCCCCTGCGCCCTCCGCCGGCCGGCCAAGCCGCTCCCGGCGAGCTCGCCCTCACGGCAGAGTCCCGCCCTCGCACGCCGCAGCTCCTCCGCGCCTTTGCTGCGCCGCTGCCGCTGCGCCCTCGCGTCCGCTCGCTCCGCCCGCAGCAGGAGAGGAGGAAGATGGTGGAGACGGGAGGGGAGGCGCGCCCCCTCCCCCTTTTAACGCCGCGCGGAGAGGAGAGAGAGATGCCCGCAGTCGCCTGCAGCCGCAGAGAAGATGCGGATCTCAGGTCTGCGCGCACAGGCGCGCAGACGAATATCCCGTGCGAGTATAACTGTTCGTCAGACGTCTGTAAACTATCCCGGACGTCTGGTCAGACGTCTGGATGTGATCCCAGACGTCTTGACAGACGTCTGGGCCACCTCCCAGACGTCTTAAAAGACGTCTGGGGTACGCGCTCGTTACAATATAACAAACTCAAAGGAAGTTTCGTCCCCGAAACTTGCGCCAACTAGGGTGCGGAAAAAGGATGTCCAAATAACCATAACAAACTCAAAGAGGACCGAAGCCGGTCCGAAAAGACGTACCCGCGAAAAGCTCTGGGTACCGCTCCCGCATTGCCGCCTCAGGCTCCCAGGTAGCCTCCTCGTACCGCTGGCTCCTCCACAAAACCTTTACCAGGGGTACTTGCTTTCGTCTCAACCTGCGGATGGCTCGGTCTAGGATCTGCACTGGCCGCTCGGGGTAGGTCAGGTCGTCGCTCACCTCGACGCTCTCGTGACTCAGTACGTGGCTGGGATCGGCTACGTACTTCCTGAGGTTGGACACGTGGAACACGTCGTGCACACCAGAAAGCTGCGGGGGAAGGGCAAGTCTGTAAGCAACGGGTCCAACCCGCTCCAGGACCTCGAAGGGCCCCACGAACCTCGGCGCGAGCTTCCCTCTCACCCCAAACCGCTGTAAGCCCTTCATGGGCGAAACACGAAGAAAGACGTGGTCCCCAACCTCGAACTGCACCTCTCTGCGTCTGCGATCTGCGTAGCTCTTCTGTCTGCTCCTGACAGTGCGGAGTCGTCTGTGGATCTGTTCAACTACCTCCTGACTCTGCCGGATCAACCTGGGGCCAACCTCCCACTTGGTCCCCACCTCAACCCAACTCAAGGGTGCCGTGCATTTCCGTCCGTACAGAGCCTCGTAGGGAGCCATGCCGATGCTCGAGTGATAACTGTTGTTGTATGCAAACTCTGCCAGGGGCAGGTGTTCCTCCCAAGAGCCCCTCCAGTCTAGTACACAGGCACGCAAAAGATCCTCAAGTGTCTGTATCGTGCGTTCCGACTGTCCGTCCGTCTGGGGGTGGTAAGCCGTGCTAAACCTCAACCTCGTCCCCAAAGCCTGCTGAAACTCAGCCCAAAACTGGGACGTAAAGCGGGTATCCCGGTCGGATACGATCTCCCGCGGAACTCCGTGTAGTCGCACCACATCACGGATGTACCTCTCTGCCAACTGTGCTGGTCCCAAAGTGACTCGGATCGGCAAGAATCGTGCCGTCTTCGTCAACCTATCCACTATTACCCAGACCGCGTCGTGTCCTCGCTGGGTAACAGGTAAACCCACCACCAAGTCCATGGTGATGCTCTCCCACTTCCACTCTGGCACTGGAAGCGGCTGAAGCGGCCCTGCAGGCCTCTGATGCTCGGCTTTCACCTGCTGGCACACTAAGCACTGCTGCACGAACTCACCCACATCCCGCTTCATCCCTCTCCACCAGAACTCGCGTCTCAAGTCATGGTACATTTTCGTGTTTCCGGGATGTATGGTGAATCTGGAACCGTGTGCCTCAGTCAGGAGCTCTCTCAACAGCTCCTCGTCTCTGGGGACGCACAGCCGTCCCCTCAAGCGTAACACCTGGTCTGTGAAAGAGAAGTCCCCTGGGTCCCCTGACAGTACTCTGTCGCGCAAAGACTGCAAGTACGGATCGGCCATCTGTCCCGTGATGATGCGGTCTATCAACTCTGGTCTGGTCTGCCGTGTCACCGTCACTGCCCCACAGTATCCTCGTAACTCTAGAGGTCGCCAACTGCCCACCTCCTCCAAAAGGCTCCAACTCTGTAACTGTAGACTGGCCAAGCGTGCGGGCGCCTTACGGCTCAAGGCGTCAGCCACCACATTGGCCTTTCCCGGGTGGTAGGAGATGCTGCAGTCGTAGTCCTTCAGGAGCTCCAACCAACGTCTCTGTCTCATGTTGAGCTCCTTCTGGTCAAAAAGATATCTGAGGCTCTTGTGATCTGTAAAAATCTCGAAGGTCTCACCGTACAAGTAGTGCCTCCATGTCTTCAGCGCGAAGACAACAGCTGCCAACTCTAGGTCGTGGGTAGGGTAGGTATGCTCATGGGGCTTCAGTTGCCGCGAAGCGTAAGCGACCACGTGACCCCTCTGCATGAGCACACCTCCTAACCCCTGCAAGGAAGCGTCCGTGTACACAACGAACCCGCCACTACTGTCAGGAATGGTGAGCACGGGAGCCGAGGTCAACCTCTCCTTCAGCTCCAGAAAACACGCCTCACAGGCGTCTGTCCAAGTGAAAGGCACATCCTTCCGAGTCAACTGTGTCATAGGACGTGCAATCTGCGAAAACCCTCTGATGAACCGTCTGTAGTAACCTGCCAGTCCCAGGAAACTGCGAATCTCAGTGACTGAACGCGGTCTCTCCCACCTGAGCACTGCCTCGACCTTGGCGGGATCCACCGCCAGGCCGTCTCCAGAGATCACATGACCCAAAAAGGTCACCTCCCTCAACCAGAACTCGCACTTGCTGTATTTGGCGTACAGCCTGCGTCGTCTCAGAGTGTCCAGAACCATCCGCAAGTGCTGTCCGTGCTGCGTCCGATCTCTAGAATAGATGAGTACATCATCTATGAAAACCACCACAAACTGGTCCAAGTACGGTCTGAACACCCGGTTCATCAGGTCCATGAAAGCAGCGGGGGCATTGGTCAGCCCAAACGGCATGACCAAAAACTCGTAGTGTCCGTACCGGGTGCGGAAAGCTGTCTTGGAGACGTCGGTCTCCCTGATCCTCAACTGGTGGTATCCAGACCTCAAGTCGATCTTGGAAAACACCGTGGCACCCCGCAACTGGTCAAACAAATCGTCAATCCTCGGCAGCGGATATCGGTTCTTGATGGTGACCCTATTCAGCTGTCTGTAGTCCACACAAAGGCGTAGGGTCCCATCCTTCTTCTTCACAAACAGTACCGGGGCTCCCCAGGGAGACGCACTGGGCCTCACGAAACCCTTCTCCAAAAGGTCCTGCAACTGAGACTTGAGCTCTCGCAGCTCAAGCGGTGCCATCCTGTATGGCGCGGTGGAGATGGGGTTGGTCCCTGGTACTAGTGAGATCTCAAACTCGATCTCACGCTCGGGCGGTAGTCCTGGTAACTCGTCTGGAAACACGTCGGGGTACTCTCTGACCACCGGGATGCTCTGGAAGTCTGCCACGGGGCTGTGCTCTGCCACCACACAAGCTAAGAAGCCCTCACACCCCTGGCTCAAAAGTCTCGCCGCCCGGAGTGCTGAAATGCACCTGAAACCTCCGTCCACTGGCTGCCCGTGAAACTCGAAGGAAGGCAACTCCGGAATGGAGAAGACAATCTTCCTCTCAAAGCAGTCCACCAATGCGTGGTAAGCGGACAGCCAATCCATCCCCAGGATCACCCCAAAGTCCTCCATCTGTATCATAATCAGGTCAGCTGGCAGGCTGTGTCCCCCGATGCTGACCCCGCAACCCGTGTACACCTCCTCAGCTACAAACAGCTGACCACTCGGACCTCTGATTACGAACGGGTTCTCTAACAATGTATAATCCTGGTCCAAACTAACTGCGAAACTGTCTGCGACAAACGAGTGCGTAGCGCCGGAATCGAAAAGCGTGTAAACGAGTCTGCCAGAAACTGAAACCATACCTGCTACCACGGATCCCGAAGCTCTGGCGTCCCTGTGTGTTAGGGCGTTGATACGCCCCTCAGCTCTAGGTGCGGACGAAGCAGCCACACTCTGCGTCGGACGGGTAGGTGCTGGCCGGTACCCTCCTCGCGACTGCGGTCCTCCTCCTCGCGCCTGGAAATCGCGGCCTCCTGCGCGCCCTCCAGTGCTCTGCGCGGGAAGTATCTGCTGACCTCCTGCCCTAGATGGGCAGTCCCTCCTGACGTGGCCCGGCTGGCCACACTGGTAGCAGAGGGGAACCCGACTCCCGCCCTCAGTGAGTCCCTGCTGTCGGCTAGGCGGGGGTCCGGTGCTGGCGACTGGCCCCTGTCGAGGGCCCCCAAAGGCCACTGATGGCCCTGCACAACGTGACGGCTCTCCTGCGGACGCCACGTGTCTCCGTTCTCGCCGGCCCTGTGAGAAGTCTGGCTGAAAGGGCCTCTTCCGCCCGCCGTCGGTCTCTCGCGCGGACGGGTTGGTCTCCTCGTAAGTCATGGCTGCCTCTACCACCCTCGAAAACGTTGGCAGCTTCAGGGGTTTGACATACCCCCGGATCGCAGGCCGGAGCCCCTCGGTGAACCTCCAAAGGCGCTCCTCCTCAGTGGCTACCGCTGTCGCTGCAAAGCGGGACAGCTCCAAGAAACGCGTGCGGTACGCGCTCACGGTCATCGTCCCTTGGCGGAGAGTGTGGAACTCCCGCCTCCTCTGGTCCTGCCACGTCTGGGGAAAGTACTGCTCGCAGAAGAGGGTGACGAACTGGTCCCACGTCGGCTCGTCCCTCTCCTGTCCCCGGACCGCCCTCCACCACCGGTGTGCCGCACTCTCTAGCTGGTACGTGGCAAAGGCCACGCGGCACTCCACCGGGGGGCGAAGGGTGTCGAAGATCTTCTCCAGCTGCTCAAGCCAGTCCTCTGCCTCGGTCGGGTCCTCATCCCCCTTGAAGGAGGGGGGCTTCAGCTTCCGGAACTGCCCGAAAAGCTCGAAGTGGTGCTGTAGGGGAGGTGCTGGTGCACCTCCAGGCGAAGGCGCCTCGTGTACAGAAGTGTCGGAGGAAGGTGGGGGCGGCAGGGGCCCATCCCCTCCCTCGTGCCCGGCGCCGCGTCCGTCGCGTGGTCCCACAGAGGACTCCTGATGAGAACCTCATCATGAGCCATAACTAGCTCATTTTGACCCAATACAAAGGATAAAAGCTCCTACATATCTCAAGGAAAGGCTTAACTCAGAGAATTCTGAGTTTGAGAAGAAAACCAGTCATAAGGGGTAAAGGTGCAATTTTACCAGTATAATCTGCATACAGGGTAATTCAGGGCCCAAACACAGGTCAAAACGGCTTAATAAGAATAAAAGTGGGATGAGATGATCTAGCAAGGGCTACAGCACTTCCAAGGAACCAAATGATAATCTGTAACCCTAAAACAACCCACTTCAATTCACAAGGTTCGAGGCAAAGTAAAAATAGAATAAACCCTCTAAAATTCATAGAAAAATAATCTCTAGGGTTTAGAACCTTCAATTTGGCCTTTAGAACCCATTTTGACCTACATTGAGAACCATGCCCAATTAATAACTTAATTTGGGTCTTTACGCAAATTGACCGATCAAACAAGGTTTAATATGAAAATGAAATTTACCATCAGATTCCTTAGGTTCTAATTAGTCATGTATAAAAACTTGAGCCTAAGAAGAAACCTCCTTGACCGACTTTACACTTTGGTCCTCATATATTTACTCTTTGGCCCTCAACTTTTGAACCCTCGCATTTAGGCCCCTAACTCTCCTTCGTTCTTTGCAAACAGGTCCCTCCTGCAAAACCCTGCCAGCGCCATGCTCCGGCGACCTTGCGCGGAGCATGGCGCCGCGCAGGGTGAGGTGGAGGACCTGGCATGTGTACCGGGGGTGCCCTGCGTCGTCAGCCGTCGCAGGAGCACCCCCATGGTCATTGCAGCCCCCCATACCGGCCGTGCGAACGCACGGACGGTATGGGTTCGTATTCCGACCATGCTCCGGCGAGGGAGACACGTCGTCTCCCTCCGCCTTCCTCCCTGCTTCAACCCTATAAATACCCCCCGCCGCTCCACCGACCAAAGCAGCCTGGATCTGACGGAGAAAACCCCCAGCTTTCTTCTCTTCTTTCTCCGGCAGACGCTCACCAGCTCCGGCGACTTCCCCCCCCTCCACCTCTTCGCTCTGCCGCACTACCAGCAGCAGAGACTTCCTCCCCTGCTCTTCCCGCGCCACGCCGCACCCAGCTGGCGCCTCTCCAGCCCTCTGCTCGCCGCCGCTCCTCTCTCTGAGCATCATCTTCTCCGGCGACAGTCGATACGACTGTCGCCCTGTTCCTCCCCCTTCGTCCCTGCAGTTAAGTTAGACTTACTCCCCTTCTCCTCCTCTTTCTTTCCCCGCTTTCGATTTAGTCAATTAAGCCCTCTACCGACCCTGTTCACCCTCATCCTCTCCGCCTCCGACCACCCTCCGGCGAGCCGCTCCCATCACCTCAGCGACCCACACGGCTCGCCGACCACCGCAGAACCTCCGCCTCCTCACCCTGATCCTCTTCCGCCCCTCCACTTCCCACCAAACACCCTCTGCAGACCCACCGAACACACCCACTCCCTCGCTCACAGTTTGACCTAGGACGACCCGACAGCTCCATCTCGCCCCCTGCAGACCCCCTGACCACCTTCGCCGTGCCACGGCGAAGGTCCCCCGCCTGTCTGATTTGGCCGAGAGGCCGTGCTATTGATTTCAGGTTACAGGCCTTGACCGCCATTGGCGAGGAAGCTCGAAGCTTGCTCGAGGTTGCTCCAAGCCTAGATATCCCAGGTTGAAGAGCCACGGCCAGCGCGAAAGAGCCTTGCGCACACACCCTGGCCCTCAATTGGAGTTGCGCGCCTCAACAGCTGTTGCAATTGGAAGCGCCATCCCTGCTGCAGGCGTGAGAGAAACGGGTGCGCGGATAGTCCCACCTCGGGAGTTTCGGAAGCCACACACCCACATAAATTGAAAAACTGCCTTATGCTGTTTGCCTCAGTTACCACGGGGTGAGGTCCCTCTCACCCGACCCGACCCGACTCGGCCTCGTCCGTGACCACGCTCCGCGGACCTGGCCCGACCCGATTAGACTGACCTGCACTCCTCGCCCACCACACACGCCGGTGGGCCTGGACCCGGGCTTGACCCGAACCCGATTACCCGGTAGCGCTCTGGGAGAGCTTCCGAAGAGTGATTTCAGAGAGAGAGATACGCGGGGGAGGGGGGTAGAGTAGGTTTTTGCCTCTTGACGAATGAACTCTGAAGTGTGCAGGCCAAAGAAGAAGAAGCAGACCCGCTGAAGAAGACGGAGCTGCTGCACTGTAGCGAAGGCATTGTTAAGTCGTCTCAGCACCGGGGCAGACGACGGAAGGTCAGCAGCCAAAGAAGAAGAAGACCCGCTGAAGAAGAAGGAAGAGCAACGGCCATCGCGAAAGAAGAAAAAGAGAAGTCAAGGCAGGTGAAGACAAAGAAGAAGAAGGAATGAAGAGAAGCAAGAAGCAAGAAAAGAAGAAGACGATCTGACGAAAAAGAAAGAAAGGAAACAAGGAAGAACAGAAGAAGAAGAGCACGAGGGGAAAATCTGAAGAAAGCAGAAGAAAAAGAAGAAGAAGAAGAACAGGAAGAACCAAAGACAAAGAGGAAGAAAGAAGAAAAGAAGAAGAAGCCAATTTTTCATCTCTCTCTCTCTCTCTTTATTTTTGTAATAGAACTTGTATATCTCTAGAATACAACTTGCTCCCTGAGTTCGACCTCGGGAACTCTTTTATTTTTTCGAGTAAAAAAATTTTATATGATACGTTGGTAACAACCGGCTTTACGACAACGACATAACTCAACCCGGTCAAACCATACGCTATCATTTTGGCGCCGCTGCCGGGGAGCAACGGCTATTCTAGAGGTAAACATTCCTGTATCTTTTAATTTCTGATAATCTCCTCTCTTTTGTGCAGATACAGGAACTCAAGAAGACAAGCAACCACACGACAACCACTCCGAAGACAGGTAAATCTTTTCTCTCACTATTAACCCCTACACTCTAAAGAGAAAGAAAAGAAAAGAACAAAGCAATATAGGGCTAACCTGTCTTCCATACTTAGTAACCATAAAAAGTTGCATGTTTTCAACTCATCACTCTTGCACACTATTAAGGGTATTTAAGGGCTAACACATTCTTGCTTGAGCCCTAATTGCCCAACAAAGAGTTAAATGGACCAAGTAGAGCCAACATAAGGTCAAACATTAGGATTTCAGTAGAGACACACCCCTTAATCAAGAATTGAGGAAATCCTAAAGAGGTGTGCCCAAGCCATTGATTGAAAATAATTAACAAGAAAAATCCTAAACAATTGGCTCTCTCTAAACACTTGAACCCTAAAAGACAGGACCCAAAAAGCTCTCAAAGAAAACAAGAGGTAAAGTTGACCCCTTGGGTTAACCAACCTTAAATTAGGTCACTCTTTGCACTTAAAAAGACTAAAGTTCAAGTGAAACCTTAAGCACCCTGATCTTAAAATTGGTAGACCTAAGAGGTCAAGATCCCCATTCTGGTCTACCTGGAACCGCAGTGACAAGAGAGGTCGGGTGGGGGAAACCCTGTAACCCGTGGGGACGCTCTACCGTGTAGGGGTCTTCGCGGGACTCTCCCTCTCTGGCTGCCCAGGTAATTCTCAGGTGGACGATCTTTCTGATCAAGGGGTCCATCTGCCCCGCACCTCTATAGTCACCCAACACATTTTTGGGTGTCTTGATTGGGTCCAGCACCTTCTAAACTTACCTCTCCCAACTGTGCATGTACGGAAGGAGGTCTCTAAGACCACCCTTAAGACCTCCATTAGAAATTCACTCTCGTCAAGGCCAAGCCTCGACGCCCGTGTTTGTGCAGCAACACCCTCATATTATTCTCTCTTCTGATTCAGAACCAAGTTCTTCTTCTTCCCCCATCATGGCTCAGCCAGTTGAGGAAGAAAATAATCTGGAACACCAGCTCCAGCGACTCAATGACCTCTTCCAAAACTTCGTGCACCCACCGCAGCGTCCTATGATGCGGGACCACTACAATCCTGCTGCGGTGGCCATTGAGCCTCGAGTTAGAATCCCGATTGGAGGACCTGATTCCGAACTAAAGCCCAACATGATTCACGCTATACCTAAATTCCATGGGCTTAATTCTGAAGATCCCTTCCAGCACATCAAACAGCTTAAGCATCTGGCCCACACTTTTGGATCAGATGCGCAAAATCGGGATATTCTTCTCATGAAGATGTTCTCCTTTTCTCTTATGGACAAGGCCGCCCATTGGTATCAAACTCAGACCCGGCCGATCAACACTTGGGAAGAACTTCAATCCGAGTTTTTGAAAAAGTTCTTTCCCGTTGGTCGGACCAACGCCTTGCGCCATCAGATTACACACTTCACTCAACAATCAGGAGAACCTCTCCATGAGGCATGGGATCGTTTTCAGGATCTCATGAGGAAGTGCCCCCATCACGGAGTTCCTAAATGGGAACAAGTCCAATCTTTTTACCAGGGACTCCGTGAGGACATCCGCCTTTTCGTCAATGCAACCTGCGGAGGAAACATCATGGGTCAACATGAAGACACCGTATGGGAGATTCTCGAAAACATGTGCGAGAACTCCATCAACAATGACTCCATGGGATTATTCGACAGGACGAATACCCGCGCAGCGACGAATCTTAAGGGAGCACATGAGACGCAGGGCCTGTCCGCATCAGTCGACCTGGAATTAATGGCCAGTCGATTGGACAAGGTCTCAATTATTGAAAAGAAGGTGGATGAGCTGACTCAGCACTTGCAGCGAGCCATCTCTGCGCGTAACTCCTTTGCACAACCTCCTTCCACACAGGAGACTGTGCAAAACATCCTACACCGATCCTCCCCTGGGATGGATCCATATCCATCCCCATCTGATTCTTGGACTGGAAGATCATCCGATCCTTTCTTCACCAGCCGGGGGAACTCCATTCCCCCTTTCCCTGATTCTCAGGAGGTTCCTCAGACCTGCGAGGACCTCAACGCCATCCAGAACGACCCATTCTCCAACACTTACAACCCTGGATGGCGAAACCATCCAAATTTTCAGTGGGCGGGAAATTCTCAAACCCAAAGACCACCTTTTCAGTCCCGCCCACAGCCCTCTCATCACTACCAGCCGCCTCAGCCTCGGCCCAACCCTACTTATCCATCAGGGCCAAATCAAGATCAAATGTCCTTAATCCTTCAGACTCTGGCTGACATTCAAAAATCGAATGCGGCCATTCAAAAACAGCACAAGGACGAGCTTACTGAAGTTAAAACTCAGCTGGCCCAGTTGGCAAATTCTCGCCAGCCAGGCACACTCCCTTCCCAACCCCTTCCTAACCCAAATAACGTGCCAACCCAGAAGCGCGTTATGAACCCAAATTTAGGCCACGCTCAATGGATTTATCAGGCCCCTACTGCCCCATCTCCAGACGAGATGGAAGCCTCTACTTCTCGTACGGGATTTCAGCAGCAGCCACCCCTCCTACCAAATCCAAACCAAAATCAGGCCGGATTAAATGCTGTAACAACACGTAGTGGTAAGACAACTCAGGACCCGCGTTATCCAAACCACTCCCAGCCTGATAATCATGACCCTAGGATAGTTATCCAAGGTACCGCTGTTCCAGACCCACAACCAGGACCTATCCTAGAGGAACCAACCAAGATCCCGTTTCCCGAGGCCCTGACCAAGGGAAAGAAGACCACCAAACCCGTGGCCCCTGAGGAGGACCTGGTCAAGCTCTTTGAGCAGGTCCACATAAACATCCCCTTGATGGATGCAATCCACCACGTACCAGCTTACGCACGATTTCTAAAGAATATATGTACACCCCAGCGTAAGCCGCGAACCAAGGGAGGGAGCCCAATTGTTCTGTCAGAGCAAGCCAGCTCTGTAATCCTTAGTAGACTCCCACCCAAGGCAAAAGATCCTGGAACTCCCCTGATCTCCTGTAAGATAGGTGGTACCCAATTTGACAGAGCATTGTTAGACTTAGGTGCATCTATAAATCTGATACCCACATCCTTACTTGACCATCTGGAAGAATCTGAGCTGAAACCAACTGAGGTGACATTACAATTAGCAGATCGATCTATAAAGTCACCAAAAGGGATTCTCGAGGATGTTATCGTGAGAGTGCGGGATTTCTATTTTCCAGTGGACTTTATAGTCTTAGACATGGATGCACCTGAGAACCCTAGGGATACACCAATCATTCTAGGGAGACCTTTCTTGGCTACTGCTAGAGCCAACATCAGCTGTGAGGAGGGCCAAATAGAGCTTAAGTTTGGAGATCAAACACTGAAAATTGATATATTTAAGGCCCAACAAGGAATTAATTGCGGCGTCATCGAGCAAATTTGTGACATCAAGACTTTGGTTGATGAATCACACCTCCAGAATGACTTGAGTATTCCTCATCAACCACAGAAGGATCTTGACCCGCAAATAGAGGAGTCAAATCCAGATGTGAACAACCCAATAACTCCCACCCTTGAACCTCACATCTATACTGAACCACCCGCTGCTGCTGAAAACCCCATCCTCGAACTGAAACCCCTTCCTGCTCATTTAAAATACATCTTTTTGGGTTCTAATCAGACCCTTCCTGTGATCATCAATTCCAACCTTAGTCCTGAACAGGAATCCCGTCTGATTGTTGTCCTCCAGCAACATCGCAGAGCCATCGGATGGACCCTCGATGATTTGACTGGAATAAGTCCCTCTTATTGTACTCATCATATCTATTCAGAAGAGGGCACACGACCTTCTCGTGAAATGCAGAGACGCTTAAATCCCAATCTGCAGGAGGTCGTGAAAAAGGAGATCATCAAGTGGTTAGATGCCGGGATCATCTACCCGATCTCCGATAGTCGTTGGGTGAGCCCAATTCAGGTCGTGCCTAAGAAGGCAGGACTCACCACTATAACGACTGAGACCGGAGAAGTCATTCCTACCCGATTAGCCAACTCGTGGAGAGTCTGTATAGATTACCGTCGACTCAATTCCTCCACGAAGAAGGATCATTTCCCACTACCCTTCATTGATCAAATTCTCGAAAAACTAGCGGGAAATAGGTTCTTCTGCTTTCTTGACGGGTACTCCGGTTATAACCAGGTGGCAATCCATCCTGAGGACCAAGAAAAGACCACATTCACCTGCCCCTTCGGAACATACGCTTTCCGAAGGATGCCTTTCGGTCTTTGCAATGCACCCGCTACTTTTCAGCGATGCATGCTTGCCATATTCTCAGATATGGTAGGTAATTATCTGGAAGTCTTCATGGATGACTTTTCAGTTTTCGGAGCATCATTCGACGATTGCCTCCAGCACTTGGTCCAGATACTCAGGCGGTGCATCGACGTGAATTTGGTTCTTTCCTGGGAAAAGAGCCATTTCATGGTGCCTGAGGGAATTGTCCTGGGACACTCAATTTCGGAGAAAGGTATCCAAGTGGATCGAGCTAAGGTTAATCTGATTTCTCGCCTTCCTATGCCTAGCTCGATCAGGGACATCCGATCCTTTTTAGGGCATGTCGGTTTTTATCGACGATTTATCCCTGATTTTTCAAAAATCGCACGCCCCCTGACCACTCTTCTCTCCAAGGATGTTCCCTTCGAAATCTCCAAGGAATGCACTCAAGCATTTGAAATCCTGCGTGACCGAGTCACCCAAGCCCCGATCCTACAGTCCCCTGATTGGTCTCAACCCTTTGAGATCATGTGTGATGCATCCGACTTCGCTGTAGGAGCGGTTTTGGGGCAGAAAAATGACAAGAAACCTGTGGTCATTTACTACGCCAGCAAAACACTCGATGAGGCTCAGCGTAACTATACAGTTACTGAGAAAGAGCTGCTAGCTGTAGTATTTGCCCTAGAGAAATTCAGATCATACCTTCTGGGTTCCCATGTCATCATATACTCGGATCACACGGCTGTGAGGCATCTCCTTGCAAAGAAGGACGCGAAACCTCGATTGATCCGATGGATCTTGCTGTTGCAAGAATTTGACCTCGAGATTCGCGATAAAGCGGGAAAACAAAACGTGGTAGCTGATCACTTGTCCCGTCTTCCTTCTGAAATGATAGACCCTTCCGGACCCATCACTGAGCATTTTCCCGATGAGCACCTGCTGACTATTGGTACTAGCCTTCCATGGTTTGCTAATATTGTAAATTACTTGGCATCTCATCAGACCCCATCCGATTGGCCGAAGGCCAAGAAAGACAAATTACGCTCCGATGCCAAGTATTACATTTGGGAAGACCCGTACCTCTTCCGCATAGGTGCCGATCAGATCATCCGGAGATGTATCCCGGAAGGGGAAGTCAACAATATCCTCTCTTTCTGCCATGACCAGGCATGCGGTGGCCATTTTGCCGGGCATAAAACCGCATCAAAAGTCCTCCAGTGCGGCTTCTACTGGCCCACACTGTTCAAAGACGCATACAGTCATTGCAAGGCATGCAGTCGTTGCCAGACTTTGGGCAACATGAGCCATCGCGACATGATGCCTATGCAACCGATTCTAGTATGCGAAATCTTTGATGTTTGGGGGATTGATTTTATGGGCCCCTTTCCTGTTTCGGATGGTTTCGAATACATTCTGTTGGCTGTGGACTACGTGTCCAAATGGATCGAAGCCATACCGACCCGAACCTGTGATCACAAAATCGTTCTCAAATTCATTCATCAACACATTTTCTCAAGGTTCGGGATTCCTCGTGCAATAATCTCTGATGGGGGGACCCATTTCACAAATGCTCAGTTTAGGTCACTGATGACCAAATACGGGGTGTCTCACCGAATCTCTACTCCTTACCACCCCCAAACTAATGGTCTAGCTGAGCTGTCGAATCGGGAGATCAAGAAAATCCTACAGGTCACTGTTCGACCTGACAGGAAGGACTGGTCGTCCCGACTTCCGGAAGCATTGTGGGCCTATAGGACCGCCCACAAGACCCAATTGGGCATGTCTCCCTTTAGATTGGTGTACGGAAAGGCATGCCACCTTCCCGTCGAACTGGAGCATAAAGCCTATTGGGCAGTACGGAACTGTAATCTAGATCTGTCCAAGGCTGGGACCCACAGAAAACTCCAAATCAGTGAGATCGATGAATTGCGCATAGACGCGTACGAGAACTCGCAAATCTACAAGGAGCGGGTTAAAGCCTTCCACGACAAACACATCTCAAGAAAGATCTTCCATCCTGGTCAAAAGGTCCTACTCTTTGATGCCCGACTCAAACTCTTCCCAGGAAAACTGAGATCTAAGTGGGTCGGACCATATTTGGTCCGACAGGTTTTTGGAAATGGAGCAATCGAAATCAGTCCACTCAGCCACGATTCTGAATCTTTCATCGTGAATGGTCAAAGACTCAAGCCGTTCATTGATGTAACTTCTACTGATTTGGCTGAGGCATCTTATATCCTCCTTTCCCCTTGAGCTTATTGCGCCCAGCCGATGGCGTAAAACTCAGCGCTTAACGGGAGGCAGCCCGTCATTCTCTTTGAAAACCTGAAACTTGTTCTGACACCTTTCAGCACTCGAAGTTCACCCTGAACTAAGACCCCCTAGGTTACAATGAGGACATTGCAAATCTTAGGCATGGGGGGGTATGAAAGTGCAAAAACTCGTAAGAAAAGGTTTCAAACAAAAAATTCACATATGCCAAAAATACCATAAAAAAAAAAAAAAAAAAAAAAAAAGAGGAAAAGAGGAGAAGGAAAATTTTGTGAAGGAGAGAAGAAACAAAATGAAAAAGGAGCACAAAATTATAAGAAAAGAGTGATAGTCATTAGTAAGAAACTAAGGAATTAACCTAAGTTCTAGACCTCATTCAAGAAAATAACTGAAAAGTGCACAATGAGATTAGTAAGAATGCAAACCTTAGGCATTCTTGAATAGACTCTTAGTACCCATTAAGATCTGGACACTCCTCAAGAGGTTGAGGAAAATGAAAAGCTGAAGTATTAGGTCTAAGGCTTAGGGAGTATTCGGCCTCGTTAACTAATTTTTGGTTTACGGGACTCAGTAACCTAAGCACCCTAATCTCACACACAGCCTGGTTCAGTAAGCGTAAAAATCAGAATCACGCAGAAGCGTCGCAAAAATCTGAAAAGAACACCTAGAATAGGAGCGGCCGATCAACACAAGTTGATTTGGACGAGTTCCCAGCGCAAAGAGGCGGGAAATCCCCTCGAAGATGCGTAACAAAATATCATCTCCTCGGTGCTTGTCTCTTAGGATATTTACATATCCTATGGGGGGCATGTAAGCACTCTACTGGTTCAGATTCCATGGATGGCATTATCTCGAAGTGTCAATTGCCAGGATCTGGATTCGGCCACGGAATACCATGGATGGGATTATCTCGAAATCTCAATAGCCAGGGTTCCGGGGGTTGCCATGGGCGGTGCTATCTCGAAGCATCGATCGCCAGGAACCTTTGAGGATTGATGATGGGAGCAAGGAATCTGATACATACCGTGTTGAAAAGCTAATCCTAGGCTAGAACTAAAAAGAAAAAGAGAGAGAAAACTCTCCAAACAGAAAAAACTTTCTATCTCTCTCTTACAAAACGCACTGCGAACTGGGCCAGGGCTAAAAGCATTTCAAGCACGGGTGCTTTAACCACGAAGTCCAATAAACCTTAGGTTAGTTCTTGCGGGCCTTAAAAACCTTTGCTAAAAGACTGAGGCTAAGGCTAGACAGATTTGGATCTTGATTGGTACTAGAGTATCTTTTAGGCCTATGGTCAGCATTCTAACCTAATCTATGCTCAAATAAAAAGGCACTTATCTAAAACCATTGAAAACTTCATGGTCTAGAACAAGGGTTGAAACCTTAAGTTTTTTGCTAAGGGACTAGCAAAAGCTAGGCATGGGGGTATGATGAGAACCTCATCATGAGCCATAACTAGCTCATTTTGACCCAATACAAAGGATAAAAGCTCCTACATATCTCAAGGAAAGGCTTAACTCAGAGAATTCTGAGTTTGAGAAGAAAACCAGTCATAAGGGGTAAAGGTGCAATTTTACCAGTATAATCTGCATACAGGGTAATTCAGGGCCCAAACACAGGTCAAAACGGCTTAATAAGAATAAAAGTGGGATGAGATGATCTAGCAAGGGCTACAGCACTTCCAAGGAACCAAATGATAATCTGTAACCCTAAAACAACCCACTTCAATTCACAAGGTTCGAGGCAAAGTAAAAATAGAATAAACCCTCTAAAATTCATAGAAAAATAATCTCTAGGGTTTAGAACCTTCAATTTGGCCTTTAGAACCCATTTTGACCTACATTGAGAACCATGCCCAATTAATAACTTAATTTGGGTCTTTACGCAAATTGACCGATCAAACAAGGTTTAATATGAAAATGAAATTTACCATCAGATTCCTTAGGTTCTAATTAGTCATGTATAAAAACTTGAGCCTAAGAAGAAACCTCCTTGACCGACTTTACACTTTGGTCCTCATATATTTACTCTTTGGCCCTCAACTTTTGAACCCTCGCATTTAGGCCCCTAACTCTCCTTCGTTCTTTGCAAACAGGTCCCTCCTGCAAAACCCTGCCAGCGCCATGCTCCGGCGACCTTGCGCGGAGCATGGCGCCGCGCAGGGTGAGGTGGAGGACCTGGCATGTGTACCGGGGGTGCCCTGCGTCGTCAGCCGTCGCAGGAGCACCCCCATGGTCATTGCAGCCCCCCATACCGGCCGTGCGAACGCACGGACGGTATGGGTTCGTATTCCGACCATGCTCCGGCGAGGGAGACACGTCGTCTCCCTCCGCCTTCCTCCCTGCTTCAACCCTATAAATACCCCCCGCCGCTCCACCGACCAAAGCAGCCTGGATCTGACGGAGAAAACCCCCAGCTTTCTTCTCTTCTTTCTCCGGCAGACGCTCACCAGCTCCGGCGACTTCCCCCCCCTCCACCTCTTCGCTCTGCCGCACTACCAGCAGCAGAGACTTCCTCCCCTGCTCTTCCCGCGCCACGCCGCACCCAGCTGGCGCCTCTCCAGCCCTCTGCTCGCCGCCGCTCCTCTCTCTGAGCATCATCTTCTCCGGCGACAGTCGATACGACTGTCGCCCTGTTCCTCCCCCTTCGTCCCTGCAGTTAAGTTAGACTTACTCCCCTTCTCCTCCTCTTTCTTTCCCCGCTTTCGATTTAGTCAATTAAGCCCTCTACCGACCCTGTTCACCCTCATCCTCTCCGCCTCCGACCACCCTCCGGCGAGCCGCTCCCATCACCTCAGCGACCCACACGGCTCGCCGACCACCGCAGAACCTCCGCCTCCTCACCCTGATCCTCTTCCGCCCCTCCACTTCCCACCAAACACCCTCTGCAGACCCACCGAACACACCCACTCCCTCGCTCACAGTTTGACCTAGGACGACCCGACAGCTCCATCTCGCCCCCTGCAGACCCCCTGACCACCTTCGCCGTGCCACGGCGAAGGTCCCCCGCCTGTCTGATTTGGCCGAGAGGCCGTGCTATTGATTTCAGGTTACAGGCCTTGACCGCCATTGGCGAGGAAGCTCGAAGCTTGCTCGAGGTTGCTCCAAGCCTAGATATCCCAGGTTGAAGAGCCACGGCCAGCGCGAAAGAGCCTTGCGCACACACCCTGGCCCTCAATTGGAGTTGCGCGCCTCAACAGCTGTTGCAATTGGAAGCGCCATCCCTGCTGCAGGCGTGAGAGAAACGGGTGCGCGGATAGTCCCACCTCGGGAGTTTCGGAAGCCACACACCCACATAAATTGAAAAACTGCCTTATGCTGTTTGCCTCAGTTACCACGGGGTGAGGTCCCTCTCACCCGACCCGACCCGACTCGGCCTCGTCCGTGACCACGCTCCGCGGACCTGGCCCGACCCGATTAGACTGACCTGCACTCCTCGCCCACCACACACGCCGGTGGGCCTGGACCCGGGCTTGACCCGAACCCGATTACCCGGTAGCGCTCTGGGAGAGCTTCCGAAGAGTGATTTCAGAGAGAGAGATACGCGGGGGAGGGGGGTAGAGTAGGTTTTTGCCTCTTGACGAATGAACTCTGAAGTGTGCAGGCCAAAGAAGAAGAAGCAGACCCGCTGAAGAAGACGGAGCTGCTGCACTGTAGCGAAGGCATTGTTAAGTCGTCTCAGCACCGGGGCAGACGACGGAAGGTCAGCAGCCAAAGAAGAAGAAGACCCGCTGAAGAAGAAGGAAGAGCAACGGCCATCGCGAAAGAAGAAAAAGAGAAGTCAAGGCAGGTGAAGACAAAGAAGAAGAAGGAATGAAGAGAAGCAAGAAGCAAGAAAAGAAGAAGACGATCTGACGAAAAAGAAAGAAAGGAAACAAGGAAGAACAGAAGAAGAAGAGCACGAGGGGAAAATCTGAAGAAAGCAGAAGAAAAAGAAGAAGAAGAAGAACAGGAAGAACCAAAGACAAAGAGGAAGAAAGAAGAAAAGAAGAAGAAGCCAATTTTTCATCTCTCTCTCTCTCTCTTTATTTTTGTAATAGAACTTGTATATCTCTAGAATACAACTTGCTCCCTGAGTTCGACCTCGGGAACTCTTTTATTTTTCCGAGTAAAAAAATTTTATATGATACGTTGGTAACAACCGGCTTTACGACAACGACATAACTCAACCCGGTCAAACCATACGCTATCAACTCCCCCTCTGCAACCCCAGGAGGAGGTGCTCGGGGCGGTGGGTGGAGCTCCTCTCGCACAATATCCCGTATCAGTCTGGCGAGGTCCTGGGCCTGGATGCCAGGGAGTGGTGGCTGGTCCACCGAGACGTCAACGACAGCACGTCCACCTCGCCGACCTCGCCCTCGGCCGCGCCCGCGGCCAGTCTCGCCAGTCCCACGACGAGGCATCTCCTGCAAGGAGACGCGAAACAAAACGGAAACGTCAAAACAGACGGTACCTAACAACACTTCTAAGAGCTCATGTCAAGAGATATGTTGTGGTGGCTACTCTAGCTATAAACATGTGAATTGGTTACTTTCCAGTCAGTTGATTCACTTCTCGGGACGACCTTGCTCTGATACCATCTTGTAACGACCCGGTTCCCGAGTCCCTACGAGACACGAGAACCGGACCGACTCGACTAATCCCAAGACCCAGTCGTCCAACGAGGAAGTAACCAAAAGACAGTAAAATAAACCACATTCAGCATGAATATAACTAACAGTAAAAAGTACAGCAGTAAGGAAAGAAACTACTACAGTAGGCACCACCACAACAGTAAAACAACATTTATCATATAACAAAAACTGCAGGTAAAGAAGGTACAGCGGAAACAAAACTACTCACTAGAACAGAAACAAAAGAAGGTACAAAACTGTGGCAACTCTACTGGACCCTACTCGGCCCAGCGTCCTCTGCAGCCGCCGACCCTGGCTGCTCAACACCTGGTCCTGAAAAAGGTAACGAGTGTAACACGTCAGCAAAACGCTGAGTAGAGTGGCAAACTAACTAAGGGCAACAGTAGAGTGTACAGTAGCTGTTATGTTCTATTACTTCCTTTATTTACATCTTTCAATTTTTTCTCACTATTTCATTTACTTCTCAGATCCTTTACTTGATCTCGAATGTCCTCGTGGGACGATCTTGATTGCAGTCTTTTCCAACAGTAGAAGTAGCACGTGGTGCTCTCCTGGCCGGGAGAGTCCCCCGTGGTGATCCTACCCTCAGTCAACCACCCCAAGGTCACTGACAGACGTAACGGTGACTACGGCACGCGCGATAAACGCACAGGTAGCTAGCCCGTACTGGCACGCGGTCAGTCGTTTCCGTTAACGGGTGCGCCCAAAGCACAGCACGGAACCAGGGCAGAGCCCTCTCAGTAACAGGGGTCCAACCCCTCCACAGTAACCAAACCGGGGCCTTGCCCCTCCACAGTCCGCGCACCCTCGTCTGACTACCCTGGTTTGCCCTAGTGGGCCTAACAAGTCGGTGAAGGAGGCTAGCAGAACCCCGGGGCCCGTGGGGTAGCTAGTACTCTCCTAACACTACTAGCTCTCCTCGGTACTACGTACACGAGGGCCAACAAGTCGGTACAGAGCGGCCAAGCCTAACCCCGGGTCCCTGGGGCGGCTGGCCCCACTCTGCACTAAAACAGGTACAGGTACTTCCCTTGGTACTGCGTACCCAAGAGACAGTACAACTACATCTCAGTTCCATTCCTTTTCTTTCCAGGAGTTCCACTCCTAATTCCCCGTAGGGTTCCAGCCCTTTATCTCAGAACATCATATGTTTCACTTTCCAGATTCACGTTCTCAATTTCCATGATCTCAAACATGTTTCTTTGTTCATAACAGGCAGCTGTTAATTAATTTCACAGGCAGCTTATATATTCCTTTCCATTTTTCCAAGACTGCAGTAATATACATTCCACTAGTTTTTCCATCCTAGGATTCATGCCATATCCTAGGATCTATCATACAATCTAGTTTTCCGGCCCTAGGATTCATGCAACACCTAGGAGCTATCATTCCATACATTTCTCATTCCTAGGGTTCATGCAATGCCCTAGGTTCTAGTTATGGTTCCATACTTTAACAGATTTTATTAATGCTTAAAACCACTCTACCAGGTACAACGGAAGTAGTGGGGGCGTGGTCGGGAATCCCGCGCGCCTCCGCGACTCTCAAGACGGCAACCGAACGAGGTCCTATCACAAGGATCAAACACAAGGAGTGTCTCAAAACAGTGTATAGCTACTGTAGGCGGGTAGAGGAATAAATTCGGAAACGAACGCAACTCGAATCGCGGAAAACGGAGCCCAAACGGGCCCTAAACGGGTCGAGAAAGACAATACTGTGCAAAATCAGACGTCTGGAACTCCTTCCAGACGTCTTAAATGGTGGATCAGAGAATTACCTGTTCGGCGGGGTTCCCCGGACGTCCAGAAGTCTGTGGCGACGTCTCCCCTAGATCCCAGACGTCCGATGGTCTCTCCGGACGTCTGGAGGTCACTCCCGCCGTCTGGTACAACTTCCAGACGTCGGATTCGCAAAGGATGACGAATCCGAACACCTGCGCACAGCCAACCCTCCTCCTTCAGTACGGTCAGTCGACAAAAGAAGAAGGAGAAAGCGGAACTCACCTTTCAGACGTCTGTATGATCACACAGACGTCGCCCTTGCCGTCTGGATATCAGTCCAGACGTCTGATTCTGGAGATTTTTCCAGAATCAGAACCTCGCTCGGCCTCCGCTCGCGACGCCGCCCGCGTCGCACCTCGCGCGTCCGCTGCTCCGCCCGCAGCAGGTCCCTCTTCGCGACGCTCTGCGCCCCCTGCGCCCTCCGCCGGCCGGCCAAGCCGCTCCCGGCGAGCTCGCCCTCACGGCAGAGTCCCGCCCTCGCACGCCGCAGCTCCTCCGCGCCTTTGCTGCGCCGCTGCCGCTGCGCCCTCGCGTCCGCTCGCTCCGCCCGCAGCAGGAGAGGAGGAAGATGGTGGAGACGGGAGGGGAGGCGCGCCCCCTCCCCCTTTTAACGCCGCGCGGAGAGGAGAGAGAGACGCCCGCAGTCGCCTGCAGCCGCAGAGAAGATGCGGATCTCAGGTCTGCGCGCACAGGCGCGCAGACGAATATCCCGTGCGAGTATAACTGTTCGTCAGACGTCTGTAAACTATCCCGGACGTCTGGTCAGACGTCTGGATGTGATCCCAGACGTCTTGACAGACGTCTGGGCCACCTCCCAGACGTCTTAAAAGACGTCTGGGGTACGCGCTCGTTACAGGTCAACACACTGCTTGGAGTTCGGTTGACTTCAATGGCAACAGGGACCATTGTGCGAAGAAGATGACAAACCTAGGGGGGTCTTTGCAATAGATTTCGAAAGCTAGGGGTTTAAGTGAGAGAAAAAATAGTCAGACTGAATCAAAATGCAAACTAGATCAAGATGATCTTTTATTGGATCCAAATTTTGATACAAACCTAATTTGGGCCCAAGGAATCTGATGGTAAAGTCAGATTTTGGTTTTGACTAAGTTTGATCGGGTAATTAGTGCAGAAACCCAAATTAAGGCAACTTCTTATCTTAGACTCTGTTTTAGGTCAAAATATATTCTAATGGTTAAATCAAGGATACTAAACCTTATAGAATATTTTTCTATGATTTTTAGAAGGTTTAAATAAATTTTATCATGACCATAATCTCAGTTAATTAAACGGGACTGAAATTAGGGTTTCGGGTATCCATTAATTCCTGAAATGCATGAAAATCCATTTCTGTCTACATGAACCCTCTTGTTAGTCATTAATGCTCATTTGACCTTCATTTAACCCTAGAAGATCCCATTATTGTTCTGCATTTTGGATATGATGTTAAAACTGTAGATTTACCCTTAACTTAATGTATTTCTCTCAGAAAGAATATGCAATGAATTACGATTCTTTGGCAGTTGTGTAGGAGCATTTGTTGTTTGATTCTGACTAATTAAAGTTAGTTATGACTGATGATGACATTATCATCACATACTAAGAGAACTTCTTGGCCAGCTCTTAGAACCACCTGATTTTCCCAGCCGATAGGTTACCGAGCCACTTATGTGTGTTGTCGTTTAGGAGGGAGGGGAACACCCGACACATGATCGCATCTAAGCATTCATGAATGATCATGTGTTGGCGGTAGTTCTTGACGAATATGGTAGGGTTGAATGTCCCATTATACTGGGGAAGGGTCGAGTGCTTGAAGCATTGTGGGAAGGGCGTGCTCATCACCTCCTCCATGAAGGGGAAAGTTGTAACGTATGGTTCCCGGTCGATCCCGCTCCTTGCTTGGGTGACTTGCCAAACAATGTCCTGCAACTGGTTGTCCTGGTGTGGGGGCAAGTGGGTTGAGGGAGGATTGCAAGTTTATCATGGAAATTTTAGGCGAGTCCTCAGGGTCTCGCCTAGCCTAGCGGAGGACAAGTTGATGCAACTCTTCCAATTATTGCTTGAGTTGAGTGCTTTTTGCCCCAAGGTCCCACATGGCCTAGCAGTGGACGAGTTGATGCAGCTCTTCCAACTGCAGCTTGAGGCAAGTGTTTTTAACTCAACTTGTCGGAGGCGACCTTCATCCTACCACTCCAACAGGAGGTCTTGGTCCATGGGAACCTCCTTCACTTTAAGCGTCACCTACTTTCGGGCACGTGCATCAAGAAATGACTCCACCAACTTTTGTTGCCTCTTGTTATGGCTTGCAAATGCTCCTAGCAACTCTTCTCATCCTCCTCTGCCTAGCAGATGGAGTTGTGAGTGCCTTCTTTGCTCGGCGTCTAGAGCTCGAGGGATTCTACCTTGTTCTCCCCTTCCTGCTTGGGGACCTCCTCGTCTTCCCTTCTGGTAGATGACGAGGACTCTTCGAAGTGCCTCTTGATATCCTTGAGTGAGACGCTTAACTTGTCCTTAACTCCCCTATTGATGCTGAGTGTCCTCAACTTCTTCACTTTCAGGTCCATATATGTTGGCTATTCGACATTCTCACAAACGATGTCAATTGATCAAGTTGCTAAAACCTTATCTAAGAAAGCACAAATAAAAAGTACGAACGAGAGGTAAGGTTGCTAACCCATTTCCACTTGAAAAGTGTACGTTTAGGGAGGGGATCTAACCCTCAACAGTGCATTATGATGTTCTCTTTTCATTTTTTAGCATAACTGAGGTGATTACCCTTTTCTTGTATACATGGGGCTCTTTTTATGGGGGATTTTGAATCACAATTATTACATGTAACTACTCACTTCTTCGAGGAGCATAATCGTCTCCTACACCTCCCAAGGTTTGCCGTGCATTTGCATTGCCTCACCTTTCGAGATGTCCCCTCACCATCCTACTCTATGTCGACCGATTTTCATTGTCATGGAGGTGATGCGACGTGCTCCCTTGTACCGGTCTGATTGAATGTGCGACTCTTGGAAAGCATTAGTGCTCGAGGACCTAGTTGGCCAGGCAAATCAGGTAGAGAAGGTGGGCCATTCTTTGGATGATCCTAACGGGCTAGCTAGCATGGTGACAACACTGCAACACAAGATTGTGACCTCTCTTAGTCAAGTCAATTAGAAGTTTGGAGTGGTTATTGAACCCAGACCCATTCTTGAAGCCTTTTGAACCTAACTTTCTCTCCCCTTGTCACGTAGGTTAATTAGATAATACTAGCATAACAATTGTTTTTATGGACTTTTGGATTATAAAGGATCTTTTGCAATTCGTAATAATCTCTCTTTTGAAAGTGGAATTGTACCCTTTTACCATTCACTTATTCACGACCTTTCTTTCCTTTTTTTTTTTTCTTTTGGTTGCGTGGACCGTAGCGATTGTCATGTTTAACTTTTCCTTTGCTAGATTTCCTCTCACTCTCTCTAACCCTCTCTCTCTCTCTCTCATTTGTTTTCCTCGATTGTTGATAAAAAAAAAAATTTCTTTCCAAATTATTTCTTTAGAAAAGTTGAAATATATTTTTGACATGCATTATATTTTAATTTTTAATCAATATTTTTATTTTTTATCAATCGAAAATTAAAATACATCAGGTAATATATTTTACAATAAAATTAAAATATATCGACTAAAAATCAAAATACATCAGCAATATATTTTATAATGCATGATATATTATAATTTTCAATCGATGTTTTTAATTTTTATTAGTTGAAAATCAAAATATATTGACTGAAAATCAAAATCCAATGAGTAATGAATTTTACGACATACATTGTATTTTGATTTTCAATTGGTATTTTTAATTTTCTACCAGTCAAAAATTAAAATATACTGATGTATTCATTGTAATATATTTTACAACGTGAAGTGTATTTGATTTTCAATTGGTATATTTTAATTTTCAAATTAGTATTTGATAAATTTTTTGGTAAGGAATAATGTATTTTGGAATGTACGGTGTATTTTAGTTGATGTATTAATTATAATAGATTTTGCAATGAGTGATGTATTTTTATTTTCAATTGATCTATTTTATTTTTTCAAATTAAGATCTAAGATTTTTTCTTTAAATAAGAGGTAATATATTTTATAGTATATGGTGAATTTTAAGTTTTAGTCGATGTTTGAAGAATTAAAATACACTATTATATATTTTTATTTTTATTTTATATAATAAAAAATTAAAATACAACGAATAAAATCACATACCTTGACCATAGGTACCAACTCAAAAGTAACAATAGATGATTTCGAAGCCAAACTATGACTACGGGTCCTGAGAAAACAAAGAAGTGTCTTTTACAATGCATTTATGGATTGTTTTCAAGTTGCCGGCAACATTTTTCTTCGGCTTTTCAAGAGACTTCCGATAACTAATACTCTCATATAACATTGTCAGGTGCACATACATTTAAGCAAGTAGCAATTACATGATCCCTGTATATATTTTACCCGATACACTCATTCTTTTGTTGACTCGTATACCTTTTCAATAATCTCAAGGAGCTTTTTTTGGGTAGAAAATAAAGCGTAAACTTGTTACCAAAGAACGTACTATATCTTGCACGGTAGGGTGGAGTAGAAGTTGGCCAGACTCGACTTGAATCTAAGATAATTTATATTCTTTTTTTGGTCGTGGGTTGGGATTAAGGTTTAAAATTTTTATTAAATCAATGTCCAAACCTAATTCAAGGCCTATGTTTATAGGTCTGGGTTGGATCAGGATAGGATTGATTTTGATTTTCAGGTCGAATTTTTGGATTGGATTCAGAAAGATCCGTTAAGTCCATAAATTTTATTAGGATCATTTTTTTTTCAAATTTTTAAATAAGACTTACCAACTAAATAAATTAAATTTAAACATATACCTTATTATTTTCCTAAAAAATGCCAGACTTTAATATATAATAAAATTACTTACTTGAAATCATTACTTGCATGTTTTAGTTAGTAATTTAAATTTATGTTATTTCATTGTAAATATTATTCAAAGTATAAATTAAACATAATATTATTCAATATTATTCAACATAAGTTGCATCACACAAAGCTACCATACAATATAAATTACATAACAATGTCATCGTCGGAGATGACCCTTCGATGAGAGATCGATTGGAGAGGAAAGGAGACTTTGTAAGACTCGTCAATGGATGCCTGAGATGGAGAGGGCATGAGGCAGCTTGATGCCTTGATGGAGTAACTACGGGCACGACCATATAAGGGGAGGAGATTCTGATCTGTGCGAAGGATTGAGGGGGACTGGGGAGGGTGATAGTTGGAATTCCTTTTTTAACTTTTAGTTAAAAAGGAAAAAAAGGTTAGGAACTTAGGTGGGGCAGGTTGGGCCCAACAGGTCTTTTCGGGTTTTTTCGGGTTCGATTCGGGTCGAGTCTAAACCCAATTTTTTTAGAAAATTAATGCCCGAGCCCGACCCAACTACTATTCAGATTTGGGTCAGGTTAGATTTTTTTAGGTCCAGTTCAATCGGGATTGGGCTGATCTTACCCAATACTCCACCTTACTGCCCAACAATAATCAATATAAAGTTCTTTTCAAAGAGACGAGCACGTAATTTAAAATTTAAAAATAGAGATTTTTACATGTATGTTCTTATAAGTTTTAGAAAAAAAATGTATATATCCTTACATATTTCACATATGTGTATATATCATTTTTTAATGACATACATATCCTTATAAGCTTCAATTTATTAAGTTGATACCCTTAGGAAAAAATTAAAGTAAATATTAATGATAGTTTTTAAAAGACCCTGAATTTCTTATCTTAGCTCCAAAACAATCCCTCCACCTCTCATCCCTAACCTCCAACTCCCATCCCTCAACACCTCCCCCTTTGTGCAACCACATCCACAGCAACAATGACATGGGAGGAGCAACATGAAGAGGCAAGAGGAGGAGGGACCAGAGGAGAGGGGGAGGAGCGAAGGCATCCCCTCCAGTCGTCGTCCTCGTCATCTCCTGGGTATGCCTTCTTCCTCCCCTTACTCCATAGATTAGAGTAGGCATGGTAGACCGTAGTTTTGACTTCTCGTCCTCTCTCCTCGCTGCCTTCTTCCACGTCCACAGTGAGACTCCGGCGGAACTCTGGCGACCGCCCACCACCACGACCACGCCTCCTCGTTGTCTATCCTCCACCATGGAAGCACCAATAGGTTGAGGGGAACAAAAGCCCTCAACCAATTTGAATCTTGGAGCACATCCCACCACCAGACAACTAGCCCGTCGTCGTCGTTTCCCATGCCACCGGCCATCCTCCGCCATCCTCGAAGCTCGAAGCTTCCCGAGAACCTTCGTGAAGACACGAGCTATGCATTGCGACCTCTAGCCTGGGGTCCCATGTTCTGAAGCACATCCACTGGAGCATGCCGACGGATGCCAAACCCTCCTTGCTGAATGAAGAAGAGTTTCCACCCTCCTGCTGAAACTGAAGAAAGAAAGAAGACGCCAAGGACTATTTCACGAATTTTTAGGGACCAAAATGCAAGAAATGCAACACTCTATTGATCTCTAGGGAGTGATAGGTAATCTCTTTTGACTGAGTAATGTCTTGTATTAATTATTGAATACTTAAAGATTCCATTGCATTATATTCAGATATTACCTGAATAATTAGTGCGCAATGACAAGGAGGATTTATTAAGCATCGAATGAAAACCTTGGTCCCGATTGTCTTAAGTAAATTCATGTTGTGTTTGAGAATATGCCATTTACATATTTGAATTAGAATGCTTGTACGTAAAAGTTAAATTAATCGCTCCACATCTAATTCTTAACTAAATTTTGCAAAAACATGAATAGTGATATTCGCATGTTATTTGCTCCTAACAAACAATCTCAGGATACTTTTATTTCGAATTTATAAATTTTAAATGCTAATATATTATTATCTATACTACGACACATCCATTTTTAATATATGGAGAAGCTAGTTAACAAACATGAACCATGACTCCTAAAGTGCAACGCATGTTCAATTTAAAGTTTTTAACCCTTCACAATGCATGGTGTCTACTCCCCACGATTGTCCTTTGGAGTCCACTCCCAAAGAACATGAGTTCCGCACCTTGCGGCGATGTGGCACTCGTTAACCACAGACTTCATCCTCTCTGGCTCCTTCTTAATGACATCCAAATGAATATTACATCATCTTAGGTCCTCAATTTCCTTTATGAGTTGCACAAATTCTGCATCACGAACCTGCATGATTGACACTAAGAGGCAAACATGCAATTACAGAGAAGCTTTCACCATTGGCGATTCTACGTACTTCTGAATCTATTAAGTTAACTACATACCTGTTCCTCTAAAGCGTCAGTACATAGGGGAAGATCCTGCCCCCACCCCGTGTACAAACAAACCGATTCAAATTTTGTGAGAAAAGTTAAACTCATAAAAATAGCATTCCAAATGCATTGGCCAAAAACATATCGACTCGTTGCATACATAATACGCTTGCAGATGTTCCTCTCCGTTGGGACATTCCAACAACAATAGTTCTTTCTTCTTGAAGTGGTAGGCTAGAAACCATTGATGTTGGAGAACTCTCCTATCTTCAAAAGAAGCATGATGTCGACACCTACACCCGAACTCTTGATTTGCTCACATTTCATAAAAAATTTAGCACTACCTTACTATTAGGTTGTAAATGAAACAAAACTTATCTGTCAAATGGTTTCCTCTAACCTGATTGAGAACCTTCGACATTTGGAACATCATTGCATTCCTCCATCAACGTCGGAACTGAAGATTTCTCATTGTTATTCAGGTTATGCTTTCTGGAGGATGAAGCTTCCATCGCTCTACAACTCAAGCCTCTAATCTGACAAATAATGCCTCCCTTCACAGGAAAGACTGTAGAGGCTTTATACGTTTTATTTCAAATTTTCAAATTTTATAGGATGTAAAACCCTATTTTCTAAAATGTGGTCGGAGGCGAGGTTTATTGACATCCCACATAAGATCAAACCACTATGGATGACATATAGATTTTGGTGGGATTATGGGTATATATATATACTACTACTACACATCTATAATTTAAGTGAAGCAGCGTGTGAGTTGGGTCTGCCCAAACTGTATCAATTAACTATTGTTGCATTATTTTATTTTATTTTATTTATCATGTCATGCAGCTCTTGCTTTTTTATTATTTTTTTACATTTTCGTCTCTCAACCCCCTTATCTCTTATATTATTGATTTTTCTCAAATTTCATTTTCCTTACATACTATTCAATATATACCTTTATTTTGAATTCTATGTTCACTAACTTTCTCGTCTTATACTATTTCATTAGAGACCAATATTGATCGCACTATAACAACCACTGCTACAATTTTTTTTTTTGCATTTATGTCTCTCACCCCCACCCCTCTCTCTCTCTCTCGTATCATTTTTTTTCTCTAATTTCGTTTTCCTTATATGCTACCCACGATATATGTCCATTTTGAATTCCGTATTCACCATTGACCTCCTCGTCATATGTTATTTCATTAGAAAATAATATTGGCTATGCTCCTGCGAGAATATAGAATAATACATATATAAAATCATCTAGTATAAATTCAATTTAAGATGTCGATTGGAGATCAAAATATACCAAACAAATCATTTCTCAACACATGGTGTGTATTAATTTTCAATGGATATTTTTTGTTTATACATCGAGCAATATATTTTATAACATGATTTTTTTTATATGAACTAAAAATCAAATATACAATGATATTAAACTTTTATATAATTAACTTTTACTTTCTAAACCAGAATATATATACGTAGAGAGAGATAAGTGATGCAAGGTACGCAAGAGGAGTGGGGTGCATCGTTGCATGTGCTTTGTTGGGAGGTAAAAACAAAAAGATTTTAATGTCTTTATATATTGTTATTGTTCTATACTATCACTTAAACAAAAGCTTCTTGGTGGAGAAATGTGAAAGGAGTACCCATGAGTAAGATAGAGGCCTTTCTTTTTTTTGGTGTAAGAACAAAGAGCATATATACTCCAAATCTAGGTTGTTGTTTTGTAGCATTTATGCAAGGACTTAGGTTAAGAAATATAAAAAATGATGCAAAGAATGGCGCATGTATCTCGAATGTGTCATGCATTGACCTTGGACTTGAAATTTTATTAAATGTAACTATGGCCTACACAAATATCTATCGGTAAAAAATAACCTATGTGTCTCTGCTACTCCTAAACTCCCTTCTCCCTCGCGACGTTCTCACTTCTTCGAACATCCTCCATCGCTGTAGCAGCATCATCAAGCCTTACTACACTCGAAGAAACTCAATCAACATCAAGAAAACTCCACATTAAAAGAAGGAATCAAAATAAGAAAAGAGAGCGGATCAAATAGGCATGCCTCTAAAACCTCCGAAGCAAAGGATTTTTATATCATCAGAGATATTTGGGGTAATATCATTGGAGATATTTCACTCATGTGATATGTCATAATCTCCTTTGATACCTCATCGAAAAATAAGAAAAAGAACAAGTGATATTCCATTTTACACATGTGCTTAATTTATCATAAGTAATATTCCTTCGAAGTAAATGATGTGTTTAGCATCGGAGATATTATGATCGCGTTTAGGATTTAGGTGAAATACACTATGGTGATATCTCCTTCAGATAATGTTACAACCCTATCATCAAACGTCGTTTAAGACGTCTGGGAATTGGTCCAGACGTCTAGTCAGATGTCTGAAAGCCTTCCCAGACGTCTGGAATTAAATTTTTTCGATGTATGCGCGCACGCGCGTGCAGACTAAACCGCCGCCCTCCTTCTTCTCTTTGCTTCCTCCCTGCAAGCGCAGACAGCTTTTTTTCTCTCTCTCTCTCCCCTCGGCAGCCTTCAAATACCCCTCTCCTCTCCCTCACCCTCACTCCACCGCCTTCTTCTTCCTGTCAGCAAGAGAGTGAGCGTGCGAGGGCAATCGCAGCGGTTGCTGTTAGTTCGTGGGGAGGGGGGGCTGCTGCGAGAGGGAGAGAGAGATCGATCGTGAGGTTGCAAGCTCGTCGGAGAAGCCAGGGCCGGCCGACGGGTGCGCAGCAGGCGCGTGGGGCTGGGGAGGAGCTGCTGCAGCTTAGCTAGCAGGCGAGCACGGCGTGGCACGACTGTGCGCTACGGGCGGAGTGCGAGGAGGTCCTGATTTTGGGAAAATTTTCCAGAATCAGACGTCTGGACATACGTCCAGATGACGTAGGAGTCGTCTGGAGGGAAGTCTAGACGTCTGAAAGGTATGATATTTTTACCTTCCTTCTTCTTTTGCATGTACGGCCATGCAGCCGTTCCGCCGAAGGCTTCTGCATCATTTCATGTTGAAGACGGCCGCGTATATGTGCAGGACTTGTTCAGGATGGCGCAAGGGCACGCCCTCCCACACAGATCGGACGTCTGGGCCCAGTACCAAACAACGGAGAGGGTCTCCAGACGTCCGGAGTGACAGTCGGATGTTTGGAAACTAAGTCCAGACGGTTCAGTGGGCTTTTGGACGTTTGAAGGACCGCGCAGGATCAAGGTATGACTTGAGCCACCGTTTAAGACGTCTGGAAGATGTTCCAGACGTCTGATTTTGGGCAGACTTGTCGTTTTTGACCCGTTTAGGGTCCGTTCGGAGTTCGTTTTCCGCGTTTCAAGTTTCGTTCTTCTCATATTTAGTTCCTCTACCTGTTTACAGTAATTGTATACTGTTCTGAGTAGCTCCTTGTAATTGATCATTGTGTTAGGACCCCATTCCGTTGCGGCTTTGGGGGTTGCGGAGGCGCGCGGGCTTGCCGATCACACCCCCAGTACTTCCGATTTTGCGAGTAGAGTGGCCCCTTTAATTATTTATCAAAAATTATGCACTTGTGAAATAATTAGCAGATTCTAGGGTGTTGCATGAATCGTAGGACTGAAAAACTAGATTGAATGATAGATCCTAGGATATGGCATGAATCCTAGGACTGGAAAACTAGATTGAATATATATATATTGCAGTCTTGGAAAAGTAGAAAGGAAAACGATAACTGCCTGTAATTGGTTAACAGTTACCTATTTATAAATGGATGATTATTGTTGAGAACATGGGTTAAATGAATATAAAGTTGAAATGATGAAACCTAAATTGGCTAAGTTAAAGAAAAATGAGCATGAACCCTACGGGGAATTAGGAGTAGAGCTCCTGATAGGTGAATGGAATAGAATTGGGGAAGTGAGTTGGCCCTTGAGGATGGAGTAACAAGGAGAGCGACTGTCCCCCATGTTTAGTATAGAGTGGAGCTAGCCGCCCCAGGGACCTGGGGTTAGGTCTGGCCACTTTGTACCGTATTTTGGCCCTCGTGTACACAGTACCGAGGAGAGCTACTAGTGTAGGGAGAGCACTAGCCACCCCACGGGCCCCAGGGTTCTGCTAGCGTCCCACACCGACTTGTTAGGCCCACTAGGAAACCAGGGTAGTCAAGTGAGGGTGCGCGGACTGTGGAGGGGTAAGACCCCTGTTTGGTTACTGTGGAGGGGCTGGACCCCTGTTACTGAGAGGGCTCTGCCCTATACTGGTTCCGTGCTGTGCTTTGGGGCGCACCTGTTAACGGAAACGACTGACCGCGTGCCAGTGCGGGGTAGCTACCTGTGCATTTATCGCGCATGCCGTAGTCACCATTACGTCTGTCAGTGACCTTAGGGTGGTTGACTGAGAGTAGGACCACCACGGGGGACTCTCCCAGCCAGGAGAGCACCACGTGCTACTTATACTTTTCGGAAAAGACTACAATCAAGATCGTTCCAACGAGGAACATTCAAGATCAAGAGAAAGATCTGAGAAACAATTCAATAATGAATAAATGGAAAAAAATAAAGGAAGAGATTAAAAATATAATAGCTACTGTCCACCTTACTATTTTCTTAGCTTTTGGTTGTCACTTTACTTAGTGTTTCGCTTACGTGTCACCTTTTCAAGACCAGGTGTTGAGCAGCCAGAGTCGGCGGCTGCAGAAGGTGCTGGGCCTAACAGAGCCCAGTAATTTTACTTGTGCAGTACCCAATGTACTTTTCCTTTTGTTATAGTGAGTATTTTCTGTTACCACTGTACTCTATTATTGTAAGCATCATGTTTATGTACCTGTTTATTTCCTACTGTTGTGGTGGTGTATACCGTGGTATTTCTTTTCTTTACTGCTGTATTTTTCTACTGCTAGTTATATACATGGCGAATGTTATTTATTTTACTGCTCTTTTGGTTGCTTTCTTGTTGGACGACTGGGTCTTGGGATCAGTCGAGTCGGTCCGATTTTCGTGTCTCGTAGGGATTCGGGAATCGGATCTTAACAGATAAATCATATCTCATTCAAAATGAGCTTATCATCAGAGATATTTTGAGTAATATCATTGCGTTTAGGGTTTAAGTGATATACACTACGGTGATCTGCGTGAGATTAATGTTTTTCCTTTTGCATCTTATATAAGTAAAAATATTACTTATTTTTGCACCGGTGCAAAGTTTATTAATTTTATTTTGCATCGGTGTAAAATTGCATTCTCAACTTTATTCATTTATTTTGCACCAGTGTAAAGTTTCATTACACAGGTGTAAAGTTGCATTCCACACTTTATTAATTTATTTTACACTAGTGCAAAGTTTCATTAAACAGGTGCAAAGTTGCATTCCTCACTTTATTAATTTCTTTTGCACCGGTGCAAGGTTGCTTTGCACAGGTGCAAAATTGCATTCCCCACTTTATTAATTTATTTTATACTGGTGCAAAGTTGCATTGCCACCTTATTAATTTTTTTTGCATCGGTGCAAAGTTACATTACACTTGTGCAATATGTTATTGTTCAACACTTCCTTTATTTTTATTTTTACAGACATGAGATAGATTTTAGATGATGATCTACACCATACGAAAAGTCTGGAAAATGGTCAATGAATATGTGAAGGAGTTTCAAAAGTCCCCCTTGGGCATCTTAGTTGGTGGTGGAAAAATGTACCCCAACTACAAAGATAAGGGCCTACTTTTTGAATTGGTGTATGCATATAATCCAAAAGGTAAGGGAGTTTCATCTGGGATAACTAACATTGACTCTCACACCTAATCACATAGAAGGAATGCTTGAATTGAAGAATGATGCAGAGAAAATATTCATAAGTGATGGAGAGATAAATACAAATGATAGACCTATAATTTAGAGTGAGAATTTCACATCACTAAAGCCTAAGGTGAGAAAAATAGCTGAGAAGATTTAAGAATACAATGAAGAAAATGAGAAAGACAGAAGGGAAAAAAGGAAGCACAAGAAATCCAGGGCTTAAGAAAGGAGAAATCAAGTAGTGAAAGAAACAAAGATGTTGGTTCTCCTAACTCTAGGGTTATTTCTTCTACCATATGGAGATAAAGTGATTGTAACTTCATTCTTTAAAACGGTAGAAGATCTGGATTCTCTAAGCAATTACAATTGGGCAAAATTGGCGTGTGGTTACATTCATGACGGTCTGAGGGAAAAGGAGACAGAGAAACAAACATATATCAAAAGTTGTAACATTGCACTGCACCTATGGGCAGTTGAGATGTTTAATGTCTTGGAACCCAATAATAATAAGGCAGCAACAGTTGCTAAAAGGTATAGCCACGAATTCTCCTTCACAAGTCATGCAACGTCATTAGGTCTAAAAATTAGGGAAGCAACTGAAAAGAATTTGAGAAAAGACCCATTTGGAGGAGTTGATCTCCCAAAAGCCAAAAAGAATAGAAAGGGGCTAAAAGAAAAGGAATAAACTCCAAAAAAAAGAAGAAAGCATGAATAAGAGGAGAAAGGAACCGAAGAAGAGAAAAAGAAAGGAGAACAAGGGGAAGAGAAACAAAAAATGGTTAAAGTTGGAAAGATCTACCTCAACAACTTGAAAAAAGAAAGTAAGGAAATGAAGAAGAAAATTAAAAAATGAATAGAATATTGAAGAGAAGAAATGAGGAAGATGATGCTTTGAAGGATCAAATTGAAGAGTTGAAGGAAAATTTAATTGCTTTCATTCGTCAAACACAAAGAAGTCAAAGTTTTGAAAACCAACAAATTCAGCAACAACAACAACATCATGAAGAGGTGAAGAGAGAATGGGGGAAGAAATAATGGTGGAAGAAAAGAATGAGTAGCAGTAGGAGCATCAGCATCATCACCAACATTAGCAGCAAGAGGATGAGCAGCAGCAGCAGCAAATGGATGAGGGCCTTGAGGGCCAAAATGAATAGCATCAGCAGCAACAACAGCATCAGCAGCATCTCCAGCATCAGTAGCAACAACATCACCAGCATCGGCAAAAGGATGAGGGTCTTGAAGACCAAGAGAAGCATTAGTAGACTATCAACAACAATAGCATCACCAAAATGATGATCGAATGATGAAGTGGTAGCAAATGAGAGAGGTAGCAGTAGCAGCAACAACAATCGAGAAAAAGAAGAAAGATGAAGCAATGCAACAGAAGCAGCAGCAGGAGTAGTAAATGAGGGAGGCACCAGCAGTAGGAGTAGTAAATGAGAGAGGCACCAGTAGCAGAAACAATCGAGAAGAAGAAGAAAAATGAAGAAGTGCAACAGCAGCAGCAAATCGAGGTTCTATTTATATCACCAATGCAATTATTGTTTATCATCGGTGATGTGTCACTTATCACCGGTGATAGGTGACACCGGTGCTATTTTCCTTAAATATCATCAATGATAACATATTTATCACCAGTGATAAGCGACACCGGTGCTATTTTTCACTTAAATATCACTGGTGATAAGTGACACAGGTGCTTTTCACTAAAATATCATCGGTGCAAATATAGGTTATTACCAGTGATAACACCTTTTACATCAATGCATTTCAATTAAAAGAAATGCTTAATTTATTTTTTTGTTTAAAACAAAAAGAGGAGAACGAAAAAAAAGTCGGAGGGCCTCCAGTAAGAGAGTAATATTCAGAAGAATAAAAAATTTGGATCAAGCTCTCTCCAAATGCGTCAATAACTTGCAAAGAACACTTCTTTCAAGACTCACGCAGATGAGAAAGGAAGAATACCAAAATTTGTGGAGGAAAGGAAAATATTTTGTTAAAAGAATACATATGTAACAAGTGTTACAAATAGGTGGATTCACAGAGACAAATGTAAGTTATAAAGCAAATCTTATATATCACACATTTGTCTTCTTTTATAACACTAACATGTGACAAAATTACAGGTCATTGATGTAGTTGGAGAAATAGTCAATGAGAAAATAAGGAATGAAGGGGTATTTTCAACAACCTTTCCATTCGACACAAATTTTTTTGCATATTTAGGATATAATAACATGAAAGATGTAAATGCATATTTCGATAGAGCCATTCCAACTTTAACTAATTGTATAAAGATACTTATACCAAAAAATACTAACGATACTGCCCATTGGACACTTGTGGAGGTCAACCTTGAAGAAAAAAGATTGACAAAATACAACAGCTATGTTGGATACTACCCATAGCACACTAACAGAGATGCCAACAAGCTGGTAAGAACCATTTTTTATCACCGCTGCTAATTTAGGAATCATTTTGTTCAATTGTTAAGTTGCAAAGTAAGATTGCACCGCATTGCAATTACTTCAAGTTATTCTATCTATATTTTTTCCTCTTTAGAAACTAACTCAAGGAAAATATTTTTTTCTCTATTAGTTTGAATTGATGAAAAAACGACTATCTAGTATATTCGCCATTGACAAAGAAGAGTGGTAAGAATAATTCAAACTTAATGTACCCCAACAAGGAATGACAAGCAGTGACTGTGGCATCATTGTAATAAAATGGATGGACTGCTTACTTTGTGGGTTGGATTCAATTGAAACCACAAGGAATGAAGACGTTCACAAGTTCCGCACATATTACATAGCAATGATTCTAATGGATAGAAATAAATATCGTGATATGATATAAGTTTTAAAAACTACATTCCTTTTTCCTTAAGGATACTATGTCCCATTTATGTAAAATATTTTCTGACAAAATGTACGTTTTGTAAATATGAACAAACTTTTACTCTATAATGTCTTCCTTTTGTGATTTTTTTCCTATATGATTTGTGTTATCATTGGTGCAAAATGTACTTAAGCTCACCTTTTTATTAACATAGCAACAACACAAAAATTATGATTAAATTTAAATATCCTTGAGGCAATACTTAATATCACCGATGGAAACTCAAAAAACCTAAGATCACATTCTAAAATCACCTATGATCCTTGGTGTAATACTTTAATATCACCAGGGTAAACCCAAAAAATCCAAGATCATATTTAAATATCCCCAGTGTAAAATTTCATATCACTGGTGCAAACCCAAAGAACCTGGGGTCCTAGTATCAAATACCCCATTGCAATATTTAATATCACCGGTGCAAACCCAAAAAACCTGGAAACCTCAATACAATACTTAATATCACCAGTGCAAACCCAAAAACCTCTGATCACCAGATCGAAATTTAAATATCCCCCATGTAATTTTTATTATTACTGATACAAACACAAAATCACCTTTGATCCTCAGTGCAATACTTAATATCACCAGTGCAATACAAATATAAATTGGTATTATCACCTGTAGAAGGTCTTTTATCAGCTAAATATCTTAAAAGTCAACACAGATAAAAAAATCAATGTATTATAATGAAAAGCTTTTTATATATCCTACTATATAATCAAAGCTAAACGTAAAATGTAGCTCTCAAAGAAAAAGGTGGACAACCATTTGTAGCATTTTTTTTCTTCTTCCTCTTTACAAGTGAAACCTCTTATGATTTTTTGAATTTCTTCTCAAGAGGCCTATCATGACGTCTTGTTTGCTTTAGATCATGAATGATTAGTGAATTTAATGGATCCTAAATAATAAAAAATTAGAAAATATCTCTTACAATAAAACATAAAGTAATAAAAGAAGACATAAGAAACAACTATACCTGATCTTTGCACCCTGTCAAAGACACTAATTGCTAGAATGCATCATCAAACACCTTCAAACAAATATCATGGTTGGAAGAGGATGTGGTACCAATATTAGCAAATTTCACCATCCTTGAACATATATTCTCATATCTATCCATAGGACATCAATAGAGAGGATAGTCTCAAAACTGCTTGTCACAGAGGGAAGCTTCAAATCTTTTCTCTAACGATTAATAATGTATTTAGATGGAAGATCATATATACCAAATTCCATCAAAACGAAAATGCAATGCCTGCAAAGGATCCCTTCAATCACAAATAAACAACATGAATATGATACTGATGTTGAAGACTTCTCAAATAGGACAGCAAAAGGCAAAGAGCTTGGTGAATCAAACTCCTCAACAACAATGGAATAATTATCACAAATTTTATACTCAAAAGCCAAAGTTTTTTTGCAATAGATAATGTTCTGCAACCCATTTTGAAATTGAAAAAATTTTGTAACATTATAAGCATTCCTGACTTGAGCCTCCATAGGAAACTTAGAATATAAAATATGAGACTTGAATTGAGAATCAAAATTAGCTTTACGATTATTCTCTTGTTTTGCTTGAAGACCATGCTTATATTGCCTCGTAAATTGCTTCAAAGTAGTTTTCGAATTAACATATCCATCAAAAAAATGCATTGATCCATTCATTTCTTTGAGTGCTAGACATGCCAGCCCAAAACATGTCATTAAAATGATAAGAGATCCACATATGTCGAATCTCAAACAAATCATGAAGCCATTTATTGCTCTCCAAATGTCTGTCTCTAAGCATTGCAGCCCACTTCTCTTCAAAATCTTCCTTTGATCTTGAATTATGAACAACTTTATTAAAAGCTTCCATATTTTGCTCATCTATAAGAAGCTTCTGAGGAAGCTTATCTTTGATGTGCCAAATACAAAGTCGATGACGAATACCATGGAACACAGCTGATACAACATTAATAATAGCTTGACATTTATCTAAATGATACCTTTAGGATGTATACCTCACATGTAAGACAAAAATGTCTGAAATAACCACATAAAATTTCCTATTATCCCATCTCCCAATATAGTACAACCAAATAAAACTATGATCATGATTATTTACTCCAACGAAAGAAGCAAAAGGCATATCATATCGATTAGTCAAGTATGTTGTGTTAAATGAGACTACATCACCAAAAAACTTGTAAGCTAACCAACTACTAAAATCTGACCAAAAAATATTACGGATGCAACCATCAACATTAAATCTATAGAATAAAAGAAGTTGTTGTTCTTTTATTATATCGTAACGAAATAACTTTAAACAGCCTCTGCATCACTTACTCCAAGCTTCAAAGTCCTTGTTTTACATATTGCATTCCTTGCATATTGGGTGGTAAATGTCAAGTTCTTAAATCCATTGTTCTCAATAGCAAATGAAGTAACTAACTTTGACAAACTAATACCTGCTTGATCATTTAACACCATCCAACATTCCTTCCTAATGGTATTTTTTCCTTGAATCAAAGGTATTTCATCATAGTTGAATCTCAAAACTTATGATTATGATAATTGCAATAAGAAACAACGATATACTTCCTATAGCTAACACAAAATCGAAAGTAAACATAAGCCTTACATCCAATTTTAGATGTCAATTTCTTTGAATATTAAAGATTGCATGACTTTTTAGGAGGTTCACCTCCTCTTAAACAAATAAGCTTCGCTCTACATACAAAATTATTATCAACCTCATCATTATTTGTGCTCTTTAAAAAATACTCAAAGGAATTACGATAAATAAAATCTTGATAAAAAGAAACAGTAGCATTAAAAGAATCAAATTCCATCCCAAATTCAATATTTTGTTCGCCTAAAATCATTCCAAAGTAACATACATGAGTTAAATAGCTGAAATGTTAAATTGCACTGGTGTAAAATATTACAAAATGGAAATAATATGATGCAAAACAAAATAATACAACGACTCAAAATAATACAAACATAGACGTTCCACTGCAAAAGAAAATTGCACCGGTGCAAAAAACTTGCAGCGATATAGAATGAAATTGCACAGATGCCAAAAATATGGAACCGTAACCTAAAAGCTAAAATAAAATAACACTAATGAAAAAAATTTCAAAAATAGACAGAAAAATCAAAGATAATATACGTACATTCATCTATATATCAGTAGTAGAGTTATCCCGATTGTTTATACGAGAAGATGAAGAGTCAAAGGGAAGTTCACGATCGTCTCTATCAAAGGAACCCAAATCAAACCAATGTTTAGATCCATAACAATGTTATAAAATTTTTTTACGAAATTACAATGATATGGCAAATACAAATATAAATAGAAAATTAAAAGAAATCGAAAAATAACATCACATACTAGCAAATTGGATAAAAAAGAAAAAACGTGGGGAGCGAAGCAGCTGCAAACAAAAAAGAAGAGAACTTTGTATATGGATTATTGTGTAGGGATCACTCATAATAATCCCATACGGAGAATTTAGGAAGTCCTACTATGCACAAGTACACAAGCCGCATCAACTTTTTAGGTCATGAGATACATTTAACTAATTTTTTAACTCTATACAAATACAAATGAAGTTTAAATTCAAACGAAGGAAACAAAACAATCTAAAAATCTCCGTTGTTGCCAAGACGGTGGGCGTTATGTATCGAAGGGAAGGGGAGATATAAATGTAATATAGCTTCCTCATTGAAATATTTATAAATAGGAAGAAAATCAATGGGAGAGAGGGGGGCGTAGGGAGGACGGAGGAAAAATATGAATTAGCTTGTTTAGTGACATTTGGATGAGGATACGACGTCCGTCAAAACTAGTCAAAAGAAGTAGGGATTTTAATTCATGTCTAATCAATCATTTCCTCGACAGGAAGAAGATATTGATTTTAAATTTGCAATAGAAATCGTCTAAGGGAGTTACAGATATTTAATTACGACTTACGATGATACTTGGAATCCCCGGGAACCTCTTACGGTTAGATCTATCTCAAAAACTAGAATAGATGGAATTAATAATTTATCGCCCATTCGGTGGCCGCATGGATGCACTTGAAATATTTTACTTATCGCCCACCGATGGTCTTAAATACAAACAGTCTAATCTGCCAGAGATGATACCAGAGAATTGGTAATGCCATAATCTTCTCGAGTGAAGTCAACAACGTGATCATGATAGAATAGACGGGAAGGATATGCCTCGTATGCAGTTCCACGGCAGAAGTGGGGTTATGATTTTTTTAGACCAGTTTATTGTTGGGGATATTTTTTTTTCTCAAGGGATATCCTCCGTCTATTATTGGAGATAAGTCAACCTCCTTCGTCCCTTTTATTTTAGATTAACTAGATTTTGAGTTTGGTAAGGAGATAATTTTTATTTTTATTGTTTTTTTATCTTACGATCCATACGATACTATTCGAAAAATTATTATAGGTGATAGTTATTTAGTAACTATGGTGAAATTATCGCTAATAGTTGATATTTAGTGACCATTGTATTGTAACGTCGTTAATTAAAGTTGGGAGATGTGTGGTGAATTTATTAAAAATGTTGTAACGATTAAGGGTTAAATGTTATCAATTTGTACTCCTACCATCCTCCATGTCAAATTATTTGTACGAGGTGGGATGAGAATATTTGGTGATGATTATTATAATAATTGTTGTTAATACTCATTTCGAAAAGAGAATGAAATTTTTGTTTTGTGTGTGTAGAAAGTAATATATTTGCGACGGTTAATTGGTTAACCGTCACAAATCACCAAAAATATTTTCTTATGTAGGCCTTGATAAAGTAGCCATTTGCGATGGTTGATCCGATTGATCATCGTAAATTGGCGACAGTTGATTGATTAACCGTTGCCAATTGGTGACGATGGATCGGATCAACCATCACCAAGTTTTACTATAATTGCTTCCGCACCCCACCCCACCCCACCCCCCCTACCCCCCCCCCCCCCCCCCCCCCCCCCGCGAAAATCATCTCCTCTACTCATCTCTCCACAAGCACTCTATGATCCCCATCTTCCTCTCCTGCAACCCAAGCTCCCTCCCACGCGGTCGCCTTGTCTTCCCTCTGGTGAGAAGCCCAAGCTCCCCTTCCCCTGCCACCCCGTGACCTCGCCCCCGCGGCCCTCCAGCACTCCACCCACGTGAGATCCCATGCGTTGCCCGCCCCCTTCGCCCATGGCCCGATCCCGTGCCCCCCAACCCACCACCCCCCCACCCTCGCCGCTCACCATCTCCTCCTCTAATCCCCACAATCACCCTAAACATTGATATTTTATTTGTTATCAATTTTTATTCAATTTCTTTGTTAATTTCTTATTATAATTTGATATTTATTATTTTGATTTGTGTAATTTGATTTAGGTAACGCTCGTCGTCAAACACGTTCTCGCCGATTCATGTGTTTCGTTGAGGTATAAATGTGAGATTTATTATATTAATGAATTGTGAATGTTCATGAATGTGGGGTGTGCCCACTTAATTTTTTGAATTATTTTGTAAATATTCATGAATGTGGAGTGTACCTACTTAATTCTGTGAATTATGTTGTGTATGTGAATGAATGTAGGGTTTACTCACTTAATTCTATTTAATATGTTGTGTATTGAAGTAAGTGTTTATGATTATTGTCAGCATTGGAGTAAGCCTAAGACGAAGGCAGTTAAATAATTGTTATTCATTAAAATTTAATTATTATCAATTTGTTTACTAATATATATATATGTGTGTGTGTACTTTCTATAGGGTCAAGCGTAAAAGAACATGGTCAACAGGACTAAAGCTCCACCGCAGACTCATGTCTTGAGTCGGATGAGTATTGATAAGCTCAAGACAAGATATGTAAGTACATTTCTTATTTATTGATATTTGTGATTAACATATAACTTTAAATTATTAAGTATCTTCTATATTTATTTAATTTTAGGCGAGTACACATAACGATACCCAACTTGATCGTTTTGAAATCTATGAGATCACTCATAGCAAGGTTACGGACAGTGAGAGCACATGAATTCACGAGACATAATGAGCCAAGCATATAAGTTTTTTTTTTAATTATTTATATTTAACTTTCATTTCAGCTAAACATATTACTTAAATAAAAATGTAATTAGGGAGAAATGTATGACTTGGTCCACCTACCTCCGCCTACAGACAAGAACTCTGTGACCTAGCAAGCTGCTATGACACCTGAGGAGGGTTTTCAGATAGTCATGCCTCCGGACCATGGTGGATTTGTTCCCAGTGGAGGTCAGAGCTAGACACTCACTACTTGGTATGGATGGAAGGGATCGTTTGGCACGTCTTCTGCTGAGGTGGAGCAGCTAAGGTCGCAGGTACAACATACTTAGATGCTGCTGAATGACATGATTGGAGAGCTACGAGCTGTTAGAGAGGAGATCCACCAGCATAGACTAGATTTCAAGGAGCAGATGGCATAGTAGCAGGCGCAATGGGTAGAGATGATGGCACAGTAGCAGGCACAACAGTAGATGCAGTGGGTAGAGATGATGGCCATACTTCGAGATGGAGGTGGATCGGATCACAGCAGCTTCCATTATCCTGCACGTCGTGAGCTAGACGACAATTTTGGCATAGGAGGTGTTGGTCATGGTCTTAGTGCGGGAGTTTAGCTCGTATCTATTCTTTATATTTCTTTTTTTTTTTAGGTAATTTTTAGGGTTTATTTGTGTAATGTTACCCTTTTGTAAACATTCTCTAAGTTAATTTGTATTAATACAATTTCTTTTTATTATATTTGTTTTATTAAATGCTATATATATTATTGGATGTTATGTAGGTTAATTTAAATGTTACCTTTGATTATCATTGATAAAATCTAATCAATTAAAAAAAAAATGGCAACAATTATTCTAATAACCATCCTCAAGGCCCTTTGGCACGATTTTACAACCATCGCGAAAAAGTTAGGAAAGGCACTCCCTTCCAGCAGCCTATTTTTTGCGACGGTTACACAATCGTCTCGAAATTCTAATTTGCGACAGTTATCAAATAACTGTTGTCAATAATGAATTTGCGACGATTATGTAATAACTATCACAAAAGTGTTTCAACAATGGTAATAAGTCATCGCAAAAGAAAGCTAACCATGACAGATAGGGCTGGTACTATTAAAGATGGTTAGTATTAATAACCGTCATGAAAGACTATTTGCTTCGCAACCTTTCGTGATGCCAAATTGGGACGGTTTTGTTACTTTTGGTGACGATTGAAGTGGTTTTTCTTCTAGTTCGCCTTCGGCTCTTCCCACTTTGCCCTCGCGTTCGCCCTATTGCCTCATGCTACCCATAACGAGCGATCGGAAGCCCTAGTGCGACGAATCATGCTTCGCACCTTCGTTCCCAGTTTCGTGCGTTGTGATGCATCTATAGCCTTCCGTCTCCCTTACTCAGCTGCGCAACGACCTTTGTTTTGAAGGTGATTTTTACTAGGAGAAAGGTTAGTTGGCCATTACTCCTTCCCTTTTTCCTAATGGCTTTCCTCCATCTGTGAGGTTCTGTGGATGGAGTTGATGTGGCTCTAACTTTATCTTGTCCATGTGTGAATTCTGCCACAATTTCTCATGATCGCACAGTCTGTGGTTGCTTTTATGGTTCGTTGTGTTGTTGGTCTATGTTGGTTAGATGCATTCATGGCTTTTTATTCCTCTGGTTCTATTAGAAGGGGTCCTATTTTCACTTGTTCTTCACGCTTTCCACAAACCCTACCTGGTGCGCTCAACTCCGTCACATCTTCTTAGCACCGTATTCTCATCCTCATCTTCATTGTGTGTTTGAAATGTGTTCTTGTGCAATTACAAAGGGGCTTTTTAGCTGTGGTAGCAGGTTGCTTTGGCAATTGCTTCCTATGAGGTATAGCTTTGTTCTTGTGCAATTTCTGTGAACATCCTAGTGGACTAGTTTCTGTGAATGGATATGGTAAAGAACAATGCTTTTGGAAATACTGATTTTTGTCTTGATTTTAATATGCTTTTGTTGAGCTTTTACTCTCATTCCACAAGATTTTAACTTGGTCTCTGGTAACTACCTAGCACTCCGCTTCTTGTCGTAGTGTGTATAATTGATTAAGTACCAAGAAAAGATGACGTGATTTGTGTGATTTCGTAGTTTTGAGCAAGAATCACTCTTTGTTTTTGTCTAATTGTGGTTATGAGTTGAATGTGAATCTTGGGATAGGACTGCATGAGTGATCTGATTTTGCAGTTTGGTTTTTCTTTTCAGGTTTTGCTTTTCTAGTTGGATGTGAATCTTGCAATAAGCATCCAAGCGTTTTTGTACTCTGGTGATTTAACAAAGTATTTGTTATTTCACATCAGATTAATTACATAAAAAGATGAGGATATTTGGAATTGGTTCTTTCATTGGATGTCACATGGTTGAGATGAAGAATGGCACCTACACATTGTTGGGAAATAATTATTATCTAAAATGGAGCTTCAAACAATCAAGATGTTTGCTTGGAGTGCTTGTAGCTTGGTGATCAGGAGAACGCCCATGAAAGTATTATTGATAGGGTGACAGATTGGAGGGATGGATGGGAGTTGGAAGATATACTTAAAAAGAGTGCTACTGAAAACTGCAGTGGTACCATCAATAGTAGAGAAGATGATAGGAAGGATCTTTTATGTATTTCTTCTCTCTCTCTCTCTCTCTTCCCCCTATTGCATGCAATCTTGCATCAACTTTACTGTGTGATTTTCTGTCAATGTGGGTAACCAATGGATGCAAGATGGTAACCTGAATGCTGAATTATGGTAGACTAGCAAGGTACTGACATAACTATTGCTAGGTTGGAAAGAAATTATTGGGCCAACGTAGATGGACTTGACATATTATCAGGGATATGGGTGCAATCAAGATCTTGCATTAAATGAGCAAATGAGAATGATTTTACCTTTTGGCTCATTTTGCACATGTAGAGTGTAGATTCAATTATTTCTATTGGAGTATAGTGTAGCACATCTGCTAAATTACTAATTTTAAGGGTTGCAAGCTCTTTCTTAGCATTTTAAGATGTTCATGATTGTTGACTTGTTTGTAGATAGATGAATTTAACGAGAACAATGTGAGGGTCAGACAATCTCAGGCAGTGCATTATCTCCCTATCAATGTTAGATCAAGTTTAGAAGCATTCATGTATTCTTTTTTTACTGTGAATTCAATTAAATAGCATGAAAAACCTTGTTGAAATTTTTTGTCAGGAATTGATGACCTTGATTTATGCTTAAATTTCAAATTTTCACTGATTTCAATGTTCAATTCATAAAATTGACTTTGAATGTGAACTTTTTTGATGTCTACTTGTTTAAAACTCATTTAGCTAATCTTCCTTCATAATGATAAGTTTTGTAATTTATATTTCATTGATGGTTTATATACTCTTTACTTGTTTGTATTGTTATTTTGATATAATTTATTTCATACCTTGGTATGTTGCTTTATGCGGGAACGGATGGAGTCCATTTCATAGACTTGGGGTTTTAATTTTCGTAAATGGCTATGCAATTTGGTATGGAAATGACAATCCCCTATCCAACTTATGTTATTCATGATATGTGTCAATAGCGAAACCTAATTTGTAGACAATTGTTTTGAACTAGTGGACTACGAAAGTAAAAACTAACTAATATTCTCTTATGGTTCACTCTCGTTGCTAGGGTTTTAAATTCTAGACGTTGTAGTAAATCACAAAAAGTTGCTACCAGTTTACAATTAATTACTCGTAATTAAAAGTTTCTTGAGGTCGAACTCAGGGAGCAAACTATGATTCCAGAAGCATATGAATTCACAATATATATATTATTTTACAAAAATTAAGACAAAGGAGAAAGAAAAAGAGAGTAAAAATCCTCTTCTTGGCTTTTTCTTCTTCTCTCTTCTTCTCTTTAGCCAGCTCTCTTCAGGCATCTAATCAGATCCAGTCTGATTGGCCAAAAGCCAAGAAAGACAAATTGCGCTCTGATGCCAAGTACTACATTTGGGAAGATTTGTACCTCTTCCGCAAAGGTGTCGACCAAATCATCCGGAGATGTGTCACGGAAGGTGAAATCAATGATATTCTCTCCTTCTGCCATGACCAGGCATGCGATGGCAATTTCTCTGGGCATAAAACCGCATCGAAAATCCTCCAGTGTGGCTTTTATTGGCCCACTCTGTTCAAGGATGCATACAATCACTGCAAGGCATGCAGTCGTTGCCAAACTTTGGGCAACATGAGCCATCGCGACATGATGCCTTTGCAGCCGATTCTCGTATGCGAAATCTTTGATATTTGGGGGATTGATTTTATGGGCCCCTTTCCTGTTTCGGATGGCTTCAAGTACATTCTGCTGGCTGTGGACTACGTGTCCAAATGGATCGAAGCCATACCGACCCGAACCTGTGATCATAAAATCGTTCTCAAATTCATTCATCACAATATCTTCTCACGGTTCGGGATTCCTCGTGCTATCATCTCTGACGGGGGGACCCATTTCACGAATGCTTAGTTCAAGTCACGGATGACCAAACACGAGGTGTCACACCGAATCTCCACTCTTTATCACCCCCAGACTAATGGTCTAGCTGAGCTATCAAATCTGTAGGTCACTGTTCGGCCTGACAGGAAGGACTGGTTGTCCCGACTTCCAGAAGTTTTGTGGGCCTATAGGACCGCCCACAAAACCCAATTGGGCATGGCTCCCTTTAGACTGGTGTACGGGAAGGCGTGTCACCTTCCCGTCGAACTGGAGCACAAAGCGTATTGGGTAATACGGAGCTGTAATTTAGATCTTTCTAAGGCTGGAACCCATAGAAAGCTTCAAATCAGCGAGATCGATGAATTACGCCTTGATGCGTACGAGAACTCGCGAATCTACAAGGAGCGCGTTAAAGCCTTCCATGACAAGCACATATCAAGAGAGATCTTTCATCCTGGTCAGAAGGTCCTACTCTTTGATGCCCGACTCAAACTTTTCCCTAGGAAACTGCGATCCAAGTGGGTCGGACCATACCTTGTCCGACAGATTTTTGGAAATGGAGCCGTCGAAATTAGTCTGCTCAGCCATGATTCCGAACCTTTCATCGTGAATGGTCAGAGACTCAAACCGTTCATTGATATAACCTCTACTGATTTGGCTAAATCATCATTTATCCTCCATTTTCCCTGAGCATATTGCGCCCAGCCGATAGCGTAAAACTCAGCGCTCAACGGGAGGCAGCCTGTCATTCTCTTTAAGAAAACTTGAAACCTTTTCTGACACCTTTTTGCAGTTAAGGTTCACCCTTTAGGAGAGCCGACTCCACCTCAGGTGTTTGCATCTGAGATTAGAAATCGTCCGCAACTGTCACCTCGACCCATTCACTCATCAAAACATCTGTCCTAATGTATTAACTAAGTTGAATAAAAACCCTCCTAAGTTACAATGAGGACATTGCAAATCTTAGGCAAGGGGGGTATGAAAGTGCCAATCTTGTAAGAAAAGGTTTTAAATAAAAAAAAATTCACATACGCCAGAAACACCATAAAAATTTTAAAAAAAAATTTAAAAAGAAGAATAAAATGAGAGGGGGAAATAAATTTTGTGGACTCTACAAAGGAGGCAGAGAAAAAGGAACAAAATGAAAAGGAGCACAAAATGAAAAGAGATAGTCATTAGTAAGAAATTAAGGAGTTAACCTAAGTTCTAGACCTCATTCAGGAAAAGAAATGGAAAGTGCACAGTGAAATTAGTAAGAACGCGAACCATAGGCATTCTTGGATAGATTCTTAGTACCCATTAAGATCTAGACATTCCTCAAGAGGTAGAGGAAAATGAAAAGCTTAAGTATTAGGTCCAAGGCACATGGAGTATTTGGCCTCGTTAACTAACTTTTGGTTTATGAGACTCAGTAACCTAAGCACCCTAACTTCACACACAGCCTGGTTCAGTAAGCATAAAAATTAAAATCACGCAGAAGCGTTGCAAAAAAATTCTAAAAATGACACCTAGAGTAGGAGCGGCCGATCAACACAAGTTGATTTGGACAAGTTCCCAGAGCGGAGAGGTGGGAAATTCCCCTCGAAGATGCGTAACAAAATAACATCTCCTCGGTGCTTGTCTCTTAGGATATCTACATATCCTACTGGGGGCATGTAAGCACTCTGCTGGTTCAGATTCCATGGATGGCATTATCACGAAATGTCAATTGCCAGGGTTTGAATTCGGCCACGGAACACCATGGATGGGATTATCCCAAAATCTAAACAGCTAGGGTTCTGGGGGTTACCATGGGCGGTGCTATCTCGAGGCATCGACTGCCAGGAACCCCTGAGGATTGATGATGGGGACAAGGAATCTGATACAGACCGTGTTGAGAAGTGAATCCTAAGCTAGAATTAAATTGGAAAAGTTAGAGAAAACTCTCCAAAAATATAAATCTTCTACCTATCTTTCTTACAAAACGCACTGGGAACTGAGCTAGGGCTAAAATTATCTCAAGCACGGGTGCTTTAACCACAAAGTCCAATAAACCTTAGGTTAGTTCTTGTAGGCCTTAAGAACCTTTGTTAAGGACTGAGGCTGAGGCTAGACAGATCTGGATCTTGGTTGGTACTAGAGTACCTTTTAGGCCTATGGTTGGCATTCTGACCTAATCTAGGTTTCAAAAGAACAAGCACTTATCTAGAGTCATTAAGAACTTCATGGTCTAGAGCAAGGGTTGAAACCTTAAAATTTTGCTAAGGGACTAGCAAAAGCTAGGCATGGGGGTATGATGAGAACCTCATCATGAACCCTAACTAGCACAATCTAATCCAAATATGTGTGAAAAAGCTTCTACAAAATCCAAAGAGATGCTTAACTCAGAGAAATTTTGAGTTAAAGAACAAAACAAATCATCAGGGGTAAAACTGTAATTTCACCAATGCAGTATGCAAACAGGGTAATTAAGGGTCCAAACATAAGTCAAATGAGTTTAATAAGAAGGGAAGTGGGATGATCTGATCTTAAAAGGGTTATAGCAACTGACGTGCCTTCGTGCGTGTGTGTTAAGAGGTGTCGTCATAGTTGCACTTGATACGTCGGTTTTAAAAGAAGTAAACGGAGGTAAGTCCGAGTGTCGATCTCAGGGAGGCGTGGAAATCGGATTTTGTTTACCACTTGTTGTCACGAAAAAGGCGGAGTTTTGCTTGCGAAAGAGACGGTTTTGAAAAGCGAGAGATAGAGAGAGTTTAGGGTTAGAAAGCTCTTGGTTTTGATCATGCACTTTAAACAGAAATTAAAATGGCAACTAAATGGAAAATAATTTCATTAAACATGCATTCATAGTTCATGGTTTACAATATTAAATACATGCTTCAACAAAAGTAAATGAAAGCTTAAAAGAGAGAGAGAGAGAGGTAGAGAGAGAGTGGAGAGCGACGAGGCAGCCACGGCGGTGGAGGAGGCTCCGTCGGCGGCTCGTCGTCTCCGGCGATTACAAGAGTGCCTAAGACTAGCTAGGAGAGGAGTGGAGTAGTTGCAAGTGGGAGAGGATGCCTTGAATGGTGGTAGAAGGGGGTTTAAATAGAGTTAAGGGCTTCCTAAAAGAAGAATGTGCTTTAGCGACATCCAGAACGTCGCTAAAACCGCTTCCAGATACGTCGGTGAAGGCCTTCTGCCGCCGGTCAGCCGCCCGCCCCTCTCTCTCTTCAGGCGCGGTCCGTGGATGTCGAACGAGAGCCGTCCGATTGATGATCGGACGGCTGAGATCCTCCCGCGCCTGCGCTAGGATCGCGCTTCGGGCGCGCGCGCGCGCGCGTTTCCACCCGGCGTGCGCACGCGCGTGGGAGGTGGGGCGCTGTCGTCGCGCCGCGTGGCGCAATCCTAGCCGCTCGCTTCTGATCGCGCGGCTCAATTTTGCCGCGCCCTTCGCCCGCAAGTGATTTTCGCTCCGCGCGATTCGAACGCGCGTCGCCGCGACGCGGGCGTGCGCGCTAACCGTTGCGCCACGCCTGCGCTTTGTCGCGGCGACCGCGGGCGAGCGCGCGGATCTCGGCCGTTCGATCGAAGATCAACAGCCGAGATGCGTGCTTGGCTGGCTTGGGGGCGTGCGAGCGGCGGGGGCGGGGCGACGTGGCGCGTTCTAGGCCGTTGATCTCTAGATCAACGGTCAGGATTTCTTGGGCCCATTGTGGGAGCTCCGGATGTCGGATTTGGCCGATCTTGAGTCCGTTAGACTCCGTTCGTCGTCCTGAATCCATCCGTGCGGTCCGATTGCTCATCTGAGGCCTGCTTTGACAAATGCTTTACACAAATGGCCATTAATACAGTTTATAAGCAATCTTGGTACTTGATGCATGCAATGCACCTATTCTACTTTATGTTGTGCCTTTTATTCTAAAGATGGGCCATATTCAACCTAATTACTACCCCCTTGCGTGGTGTTATCATACCCCCATGCTTACTCCTTGCTAGTCCCTAGCAAGGTTTATTCTAGCCTTTATTTCTTTGGCGAATTCAAGAAGTAATTGCTTAGGCACTTCGTTACTTGTCAATAAGAGGAACTATACGAAGATCTTAATCTACAAAGACTAAGCAGCGCCCGGGTGTCTGCCAAAATACGAATCTCCCGAATCCTTGCTTTGTATATATAACTATACTTATGTATACGTATATATTTATATATGTCTTTTTAGAATTTTTAGAATTCAGTGTGGGTTGGTAACTTTTTACGGCTACCCAACCCACCCAAAACTCGGTCAAAACCCTAAGTGCTAAGCATCTTGGTGTGAATGTTGTGATAGACTTACTTAACGATAATTGAGACAGACTTCGAGTTTCTACGCCTCTAGGTGACCGGAAAAGAAAATAAATTTTTGCCTGAAGGTGTATTTGTTCGATTGGTAGCTTTCTCCCTACGTTCATTTTACTTGGGGTCAACACAAGGATTTTCCAGTGTATATCTCCCCGGCTTGTACTACTTCCCCGCTTCTTCCTTAGGTGTTTTTGGTCTTCTTTTTTTGTGCAATTATTGAGCTAGGCTCTGGACAACCGACCAATGGGCTGTTACCCACGATCACTTGCTAGCCATACTTGTGCGGTGAAGTGTGGTTTATTTTCTTTTCTTCTTTTTCCCTCTTTTTTTTTTTTAATTATTATTATTATTATTTTTTTACGTAGGTGGCTTCCCTAATCTCAAATGTACCTAGAGGCAGCGAAAAAGAAATGGCCTGTGGCTGGGTTCTGGACAACCTGCCAATGGGCTGTTACCCACGACAACTTGCCAGCCATACCACCCTAGAGAGTTCATTAGCTACCCAATTTCTGTCAAAATCTCCGAGAAGTGAGTCTGTGCAGAAATGTGTGCAGATGCTTAGACTCAAAGTTTTCCTGAGTTAGAGGATGAGTTGATAAGTCGTATACTTATCACCTTATTTAGTAGGTGGATTAGAATAGCTTAAAGTTGCCAGGACTCACCGCTAAATCTATATTTTAACGGACACCAGGGCTGATTAAGCTTGAAGGCCTGAAAAGTCTAAGTGTTTAAGTTCTTTTTGTATTATTTCCCACTATTGACAAGTTTCTAATACCTAAGTTTTTCTTCCTAAATTCAATTTTTTTTTTATTCATTCAGACTGATTAATTAAGCTCAGGATTATGCAATTTACCATCCCCCCCATGCTTAAGTTGGACAATGTCCTCATTTGCAGATTCATGGATGCAGAAGGGTTTAAAAAGATAGTACCTGAGTGACGTAGACTACCAGATCAGTCTGAATCCGCTGGGTTGCCTCCCAGGAAGCGCTGAGTTTAACGCCTCCAGCTGGGCGGTTGATGTAAACACATTTACACTACTTAAAATGTCTATTTATGCATGTTCTTAAGCATAAGATTGCATTTCATGATATAAATATTGCATTACATGCATCATCTTGCATTTAGAGTAGTTTGAATAAAATGGAGGTTAATTGTCTCCTTTTATGTGCTTGGACAGGGCAAATATTTTATCGGGGCCTCGGATCAAAGATCCAACCGTATGGATATGATCAGGGTGACGATTGGAGTTCAACGACTCCAAGATCGCCCTAATCAGGCATCCGTAGCATCAGATAGAGACCGGGGAACCCTAGAAGATCAAGGGCCAGGATGGTGTAAATCCGCACTTCAGATGGAAAATCCGACCACACGGATGAATTCGGATCGACGATCGCAGCCGAACGACACAAAAATCGAGTCAATCCGACATCCGTGGCACCATCTACAACTTCCAGAAGATGGACGGCCAAGATAGCGCCACGTGGCGCCATCCCAGCCGCCCAATCGGCCGCGGGGGTCCTGTGAAGACTGCGCACCGTTTCCTCTCCGCCGTTGGATCTCGATCCAACGGCTGCGGTCGCGTGCGTTTAAAAACGTCCGCGCGACCATTTCGCCCGCGTAGCGCAGCGGCGACGCAGCTGCGGGCGAAGCGGAGGTCGCGGGTTCGAGCCGCGGAGAGGGGGTCGAAGGCGCGGGCGAGTGGGCGCGCACGAGCGTCGGATGAAGATCCAACGGCCGCGCGCGCCCGATAGCGTCGACGCGCAATTGGATGCTCTGGTGGGCGCGCGATCGCACGCGGGCGGCGCGCTACGCAGCGGCCGCGGGCGCGATCTAAGCCGTCCGATCTCGCGATCGGACGGCTGAGACGACGCGGACGTGCGTCTGCGTTACGCGCGCAGGCCAGCCGAGCGGGCGCGCGTGGGTGCGGCGGCAACGGCGACGGCGAGGCTTTAGCGACGGTTTTATCCGTCACTAAAGACCCCTTATTTATTATTTTGAAGATGTAATGTCCATTTTGCCCCCACTCCTTGCAACTATAAAAGGAGACCCCCTCCATACGAAATTTTCATCCCTTCCTTCTCCTCTCTACCTCTCCAAAGCTAAAGAGAAGCTTGTCCCACACCCGGGATGCTTCTCGCGAGATAAAGTCCAAATTTTCGTCCTCCTTCGGAAGTGGATCCCGCGACGACGACGGCGTGCTGCTTCGTTCCCGTTCTTCTGCTTCGTCCTCCTTCGTCCCGCTTCGTTCTCCTTCGTCCAGGCGTCGTCCCGTCCGGCTCGTCCTCCAAGCGACCGTCGAGGAGGATTTCTCTCTCCCTATTCTTTTTACTGCTTTCTAGTATAGATTTACTGCTTTCTAGAGTAGTCTATTCGTCCTCCGAGCGATCGTCGAGGAGGACATTTCTCCCTCCATTCTTTTAATGCTTTCTAGAGTAATTGTTTTATGTTTTCTAGTTGTAATGAAAGAACTCTTTTATGATAAATTCCTTGTCTATTCTACATCTCATTTTGATTTCCATGTATAGTATTCCTTCGCTCTCTCTTACTCCCTCTCTCTCTTTTATTTGTTGTAGATACTTAGATAGTTTAAATTGAATTTCTTTGTGACAAAATAAAAAGAAACGCGGAGTTTTTAAATCAAACGTTCGCCTCCCTGTGTTCGACCCGGAATTCTTATTTCGGTATAAATTTTATTTGTTGAACACGAATCCTTCACTTTCGAACTACAACGACGGGTTTTTCCAAAAACCAAACACGTTAGCGTAGATTCTCGCTCAACAGCGGTGCTTGGTGTCAGCCCTCAACAAGGGTGACACTTTCCTTGGGGGGTACCTGGGCCAGGAAATGCTTCAATCTTTGACCCTTGACTGTAAAGGTGTGCCCGGTATTAAGATCGGCGATTTCGACTGCCCCATTGGAATAGGGCTTGACCACCCGAAATGGTCCTGTCCATTTGGACCTAAGTTTCCCTGGAAAGAGTTTCAGGTGTGCATCAAATAGCCAGACTTGTTGGTTTGGCTCAAAGGTTTTCCTATGAATGAGTCGGTCATGGACGGCTTTCATTTTCTCCTTATATAGCCGACTATTGTCAAAGGCGTCCCGACGAATTTCTTCAAGCTCAGATAATTGAAGAGTCCTTTGCGCACCAGCTAACTGGGGATCCATGTTACATTGCTTAACAGCCCAGTAAGCCCGGTGTTCCAATTCGACAGGGAGATGGCAAGCTTTGCCAAAGACCAAGCGGTAAGGTGACATGCCTATCGGGGTCTTAAAAGCGGTCCTGTATGCCCACAGGGCATCATCAAGTCGTGTGGACCAGTCTTTCCTGTCAGGTCTCACAGTCTTCTGTAAAATGTTCTTGATTTGTCTGTTTGAGACCTCAGTCTGCCCATTTGTTTGTGGATGATACGGGGTGGCAATGCGGTGGTTTACCTCGTATTTTCTAAGTAGGGCACGGAACTGGGAATGGATAAAATGGCTTCCACCATCACTGATCATGGCCTTGGGTATTCCAAACCGAGAAAAGATGTTCTTCTTTACAAAGTCCATGACCGTCTTGTGATCGCATCGTCGGGTGGCGACGACTTCAATCCATTTGGAAACATAGTCTACCGAGACCAGGATATACTCGAAGCCGTTGGATGGTGGAAAGGGGCCCATAAAATCGATACCCCAAACGTCGAAAATTTCGACAATCAAAATGGGCTGAAGGGGCATCATATCTTTTTTGGTCATTGTCCCTAGTGTTTGGCATCGTGAGCAAGTCTTGGCAAAGATGTGTGCATCCTTGAATAGGGACGGCCAATAAAATCCAGACTGCAAAACTTTTGCAGCTGTTTTCTTGCCAGAGAAATGGCCGCCACATGCTTGGTCATGACAAAAGGAAAGCACACTCTGAACTTCGTCTTCGGGGAGGCACCTCCTGATGATCTGATCAGCACAGAGGCGAAACAGCATGGGATCATCCCAGAAATAGTGCTTAGCCTCAGCCAAGAACCTGTCCCGTTGCTATCTGGACCAGCTATGCGGGGTTTGTCCTATAACCAGGTAGTTGACATAGTCAGCATACCATGGCATTTTCTTGTCTTGCACGGCTAGGATGTGTTCATCAGGGAAGGTATCAGATAGAGGTAGGGAGGGTCCAATGTGGTCTGGATGAAGTCTTGACAGGTGGTCAGCTACCACATTTTTCGATCCGGCCTTGTCTTGGATTTCCAGGTCAAATTCCTGCAAAAGCAGGATCCATCTGATGAGCCTGGGTTTTGCGTCCTTTTTGGCCAACAGGTGCCGGATGGCTGAATGGTCGGTGTAGATAGTCACGTGGGATCACAGCAAGTATGATCGGAATTTTTCCAGTCCAAAGACTACAGCAAGCAACTCTTTTTCTGTGACCGTATAATTACGTTGGGCCTCGTCCAACGTTTTGCTCGCGTAGTAGATCACCACGGGCTTCTTGTCTTGCCTTTGTCCCAGGACAGTGCCTATGGCAAAATCTGATGCATCACATATAATCTCAAAATCCTGAGACCAGTCTGGGGGTTGAAGTACAGGTGCGGTGGAGACTAAGTCCCGGAGGGTATGATAAGCCTGGGTGCAATTAGGAGACATGTGGAAAGTGGCGTCGTTGGCTAGAAGGTCGGTCAAGGGTTTGGAAAGTTTGGAAAAGTCTTTGATGAACCTTCGGTAGAAGCCAACATGTCCTAGGAAAGAGCGAATCTGTCGGACCGAACTAGGTGGAGGAAGTTTGGAAATTAAATCAACCTTAGCTCGATCTACCTCGATGCCCTTATGCGAAACGATGTGTCCGAGGACAATTCCTTCTTGAACCATAAAATGGCTCTTTTCCCAACTTAACACCAAGTTAACCTCGATACATCGTTTCAGGATTTTCTCCAAGTTCCTCAAGCAATGGTCGAATGAATTCCCGAATACAGAGAAATCATCCATAAAGACCTCCAAGTATTCACCCACCATTTCTGAAAAAATGGCTAGCATGCAACGCTGGAAGGTCGCGGGTGCGTTGCATAACCCGAACGGCATTCGACGGAATGCAAACGTGCCATACGGGCAAGTGAATGTGGTCTTTTCCTGATCTTCCGGAGCAATTGCGACTTGGTTATATCCTGAAATCCATCCAGGAAGCAAAAATACTTCTGCCCTGCCAATCTTTCAAGGATTTGGTCAATGAATGGCAAGGGGAAGTGGTCCTTCTTAGTGGCTTCGTTAAGCTTCCTATAATCAATACACACCCGCCATGCGGTGGTGGTGCGGGTGGGAATGGATTCGCCATGATCATTAGTGACAACGGTGAGCCCAGCCTTCTTTGGAACCACTTGAGTGGGGCTCACCCAGGGGCTATCAGAGATAGGGTAGATGATGTCGGCGTCGAGCCACTTGATAATTTCTTTTTTAACGACCTCCCGCATGTTAGGGTTTAACCGTCTCTGCATCTGGCGGGAAGGTCGGGCCCCGTCTTCCAGGTAAATCTTGTGGGTGCAATAGGTGGGGCTAATTCCTCTTAGATCTGAGATGGTCCAACCAATGGCGGCCCGATGTTCTGAAAGAGTTGCAGTCAACCTTAGTTCCTGATCCTTGGTTAGATGGGAATTAATAATCACTGGGAAGGTCTGGCCAGGTCCCAAGAAGATGTACTTGAGATTCTCGGGCAATGGTTTAAGTTCAAGTGCGGGTGGGACCACAGTCGATGGGAATGGAAAGGGCGATAGTTGATCAACATCGATTTCTTCAAATGGTGTCATGTGATGATACTCAGCCTTACAGAGGTCCACAGGTAATGATGGTGACGAGTCAGAACTACGGGTTTGGTGGTCTAAGACAGAATTGAGGGTAAGGCATTCCTCGATTAAAGTTTCCACAGGATCATGTTCCTCAATGTAATCACAATCAAAAGACTTTGTTGCCCGGAAGATATCCAATTGCATTTTCCTGTCTCCGAAGGCGATTTCCATACATCCCGTGTCGCAATCGATGTTTGCTTTAGCCGTGGCTAAGAAAGGTCTGCCTAAGATTATGGGTGCGTTCTGTAATTTTTCAGGGACTTCCATGTCGAGCACCAAAAAGTCGACTGGGAAATAGAAGTCCTTGACCCGTACAATCACGTCCTCGACAACCCCCTTCGGGGTTTTCACTGATCTATCCGCCAGCTGGATGGTGACAGGGGTTGGTGCCAGCTCCCCAAAACCAAATTGGTGGTACAAGGTTGTGGGAATTAGGTTGATAGAAGCACCTAGGACCAGGAGCGCTCTATCAAATGTCATGTCCCCGATGTTGCAGGAAATCAGGGGTGCTCCGGGGTCAGTTCGTTTGAGTGGAAGGTTGCTTGATATCACGGAACTGGCTTGCTCAGAGAGTACAACCTTCCTAGGTGCTTGAGGTCTCGGCTTACGCTTGGGTGTACAGGCATCCTTTAAGAACTTGGCGTAAGCGGGGATGTGTTTGACAGCTTCTAGAAGCGGAATATTAATCTGTACTTGTTTAAAAATTTCCATCAGCTCCTCAGTTTCCACAGTATTCTTTTTTCTCTTGATTGTTTCCAAGGCCTCAGGATAGGGTGTCTGAATTGGTTCCATGTTTGGGTCCTTGGTTGGTGTTTCTTCTAAGTCGGGTAAAGTCTCGGGGAGAGTCGGCCATTTGGGATCCTGGGTTTTGGTGCCGCTTCTCAAGGTCACCGCATTCGCAGAGGCATTGGGGCCATGGGGTGATCCTTGAGAAGATGAGGATGAAGAGGCGCCAAACCCAGGAGGTGTTTGTGGAGCCGGTTGGACCATATGAGCCTGCCCGGGGTTGCCTTGGAACCCTTGCGAATTGGGGCCTCTGTTAATTATGTTTCGCGGGTTTGGTTGTGGTTGGGAAGGTAGAGATCCTTGCTGTTTACAGTCCAAGAGTTGGCTTAACTGTCCCTTTACCAAGGCCATTTCTTCCTGATGTTTTTGGTTCATGTCAGCCATCATCTTTATTAGGGTGTCCATTTGGTTTTGTGGGGGAGGGGCCGCCCTATTTTGGTTATATTGGGGTCTAACTGGTGGTCCTTGCTGATAGGGGGGCAAGTGTGGCTGTTGGTTCGGCCTGGGCTGGTTTTGGAATTGCGGTAGTTTCTGGTTTGTCCAACCAAAGTTGGGGTGATTACGCCAGCCGGTGTTGTAAGTGTTGGAGAAAGGGTCAGGTTTTGCATATCCTTGGATGGCTTGCACATCTTCTAGAATAGCCGATGTTGATGAAGAAGGAAGGGAGTAATCAAGGGTCGAGGGAGCAAAGGTCCCTCCTTGGAACATGGTTGGGGGTTGTTCCAGGTTCAGTTGGGTGAAGGGTTGGACCAGGTCAACATTATGTGCTCCTTTTGCTAGGGTGAAAGTCTGCAAGGGGTTCCTGGTCTGGTTAAGAAGCTCATCAATCTTCTTGTCCACCAATTCCACTCGATCCAACTTTTTGGCAATGATGTCCATGTCAACCATTCCAGAATTTGCTTGCACCTCATAAATCCCACCACGGGGTTGACTGGATCTGTTAAACTGGTTCATGGAGGCATTGTTGAGCGAATTCTCGCTCATAGACTCAAAGAGCTCAAACGCGCTCTCCTCGTCTTTGTTTAGGAAGTTTCCCCCGCATGAGGCATCGACGAAGTTCCGTAGGTTGCTATCCAGACCGTGGTAGAAGATCTGGGCCAATTGCCACCTTGGAACTTCGTGGTGTGGGCATTTCCTCAAAAGTTCATTGAATCTTTCCCACGCCTCGTGAAATTGTTCCCCACCCTGGAGTGTGAAGGTAGTGATAGCTCTTCTGAGGGCATTGGTCTTTCCTATGGGGAAGAATTTCTTTAAAAATGCATGCCTCAGTTCCTCCCAGGTGGTGATGGGTCTACCTAGGGTTCTAAGCCAATGAGAAGCCTTGTCTCTTAATGAGAAAGGGAACATCTTGATTAGAACAATGTCAAGGCTAATGTTCCTAGGTTTTACTGTTCTTGCTATGCGGTCGAGATCTTCTAGGTGCTGAAAGGGGTCTTCATTTGAGCTTCCATAAAAGTGGCTCTGGATTAGACTTAATACATTAGGTTTTAGCTCAAAATCGTCTCCCCCTTCGGGGATCCTAAGGTGTGGCTCGACTCTAATGGCAGAAGGGTTATAGAAATCACGGAGGGGTCTTGGCTGGTTCTGAAATGGTGGTAAATCAAGTGGTGGTTGTCCTGGTATGTCATTGAAAGGTGGTGGTTGTTCTTGCGGGTTCTGTAACCGTTGTATGGCTTGCATGATGGTGTGGATTTGTTGTTGCTGAAGCCGATGGTTAGCATTGATTTGAGCCTGGACGACAGCCATAGCATCTGGTGGGGGTTGATCTTCAGCCTCATCTACCCTAGGTTCAGCCATGTTTTCAACAGAATTACGTCGCCTAGATTCCTACCCCAAAACACACAATTCGGGATGCAGTGAGCGCCTCCCGTGCATACACTAGAGAAGAACAGGAGGGGATGCGGAGGGCGACAGATGCGAGAAATGTGTTTCAATCAAGCACGCAAGCCTAATCCTTATGGTGTATTCCTTAGGAGACCTAGAAATCTCACAAAGGGTGATTAAGTCCGTAAGCACTGGACTCCCCTTCTCAAGGCTAATCTGGCCAGGTTGATTACGAGGGGATTGCAGGGAAGGTTCTTCCTTTGGCTTGCGCCTCCGGTTCCATAGACCCCACAACCGCGGTCGTTTGACACTGCCCCGCAGCCTAGTCACCAGATTCTACCAAGGGAATGAAAGCCAAGTGCCTAGCAGACAAAACCTCACCTTTTGAGACTTAACTCAGTCCTGCCTAAGGCACGTCTACTCAGTTTTAAAGGGCTAGGATAGTGCTTGTGCTTAGGGTGATGTGATGAGGCGTTGATTGGGGTGGTGCCTCTTAATGTTCTACTTTCAAAGTGTGTGCTTCTAGCAAAACATGATTTTCAAGCAAGGATTTGTTAAGATATAGTGTCTTTTAGTGTTTCATCCTTACTTAAGTACTTTTTAGGGTTGACGTGTCTTAATATTTTCAAACAAGTTTCAATGGGCACGTCAAGTTCTGCACACAACTTAGTGAAAGTAGATTTCCTTTTATTTTGTAGAGGCTCTAAAACCCTAGTGTACTCATCCTGATAATCATGCAGCTTCTATTAGATGAGTCAGTTTTAGGGTTGAGTGGTGCGGCCCAGGTCAACTCACGATGGCTTCGCAAACACCACTCAAGAGAAAGAGAAAAGAACACTCCAAGAATTTATCCAGCATATTAGAGTGTACATTTTTTTGTAGGGTGATGTGTTAAGAATGTGGGTCAAGCAATCATTCACCACGCCAATTTTTTTAGTTTTTATGATTTTTTTTTAGCTTTTTCACGCAAGCAAACAATGAGAGAGAGAGTACTCACTATCGGTCCTCGAGGCGCCTACTTCCTTGCTACCATAGTGGAATGCGTCGCTTCGCCGTCCATGCACCGAATTCCTGCAACCGTCAAGTAAAAAGGAAAATAGGGCATTAGACGATATGAGAATGAAGGTGGAATGGAGGTGATAAAACAAATCCGTTGCCTCCCCGGCAGCGGCGCCAAAAATTGACGTGCCTTCGTGCGTGTGTGTTAAGAGGTGTCGTTATAGTTGCACTTGATACGTCGGTTTTAAAAGAAGTAAACGGAGGTGAGTCCGAGTGTCGATCTCAGGGAGGCGTGGAAATCGGATTTTGTTTACCACTTGTTGTCACGAAAAAGGCGGAGTTTTGCTTGCGAAAGAGACGGTTTTGAAAAGCGAGAGATAGAGAGAGTTTAGGGTTAGAAAGCTCTTGGTTTTGATCATGCACTTTAAACAGAAATTAAAATGGCAACTAAATGGAAAATAATTTCATTAAACATGTATTCATAGTTCATGGTTTACAATATTAAATACATGCTTCAACAAAAGTAAATGAAAGCTTAAAAGAGAGAGAGAGAGGTAGAGAGAGAGTGGAGAGCGACGAGGCAGCCACGGCGGTGGAGGAGGCTCCGTCGGCGGCTCGTCGTCTCCGGTGATTACAAGAGTGCCTAAGACTAGCTAGGAGAGGAGTGGAGTAGTTGCAAGTGGGAGAGGATGCCTTGAATGGTGGTAGAAGGGGGTTTAAATAGAGTTAAGGGCTTCCTAAAAGAAGAATGTGCTTTAGCGACATCCAGAACGTCGCTAAAACCGCTTCCAGATACGTTGGTGAAGGCCTTCTGCCGCCGGTCAGCCGCCCGCCCCTCTCTCTCTTCAGGCGCGATCCGTGGATGTCGAACGAGAGCCGTCCGATTGATGATCGGACGGCTGAGATCCTCCCGCGCTTGCGCTAGGATCGCGCTTCGGGCGCGCGTGCACGCGCGCGTTTCCGCCCGGCGTGCGCGCGCGCGTGGGAGGTGGGGCGCTGTCGTCACGCCGCGTGGCGCAATCCTAGCCGCTTGCTTCTGATCGCGCGGCTCAATTTTGCCGCGCCCTTCGCCCGCAAGTGATTTCCGCTCCGCGCGATTCGAACGCGCGTCGCCGCGACGCGGGCGTGCGCGCTAACCGTTGCGCCACGCCCGCGCTTTGTCGCGGCGACCGCGGGCGAGCGCGCGGATCTCGGCCGTTCGATCGAAGATCAACGGCCGAGATGCGTGCTTGGCTGGCTTGGGGGCGTGCGAGCGGCGGGGGCGGGGCGACGTGGCGCGTTCTAGGCCGTTGATCTCCAGATCAACGGTCAGGATTTCTTGGGCCCATTGTGGGAGCTCCGGATGTCGGATTTGGCCGATCTTGAGTCCGTTAGACTCCGTTCGTCGTCCTGAATCCATCCGTGCGGTCCGTTTGCTCATCTGAGGCCTGTTTTGACAAATGCTTTACACAAATGGCCATTAATACAGTTTATAAGCAATCTTGGTACTTGATGCAAGCAATGCTCTTATTCTACTTTATGTTGTGCCTTTTATTCTAAAGATGGGCCATATTCAACCTAATTACTACCCCTTGCGTGGTGTTATCAGCAACTTCTAGGAATAAAATGACATTCTATAACCCTAAAACAAACACACTATAATTCACGAGGTTCGAGGTAGGATAAAAATCAAATAAACCCTCTAAAATTCATAGAAAAGTATTCCCCAGGGTTTAAAACCTTCAATTTGGCCTTTGCAATTTATTTTGACCTAAAATCAGAACCATGCCCAATTAATGACATAATTTAGGTTTTTACGTAAATTGACCAGTGAAAGATGGTCTAACCTAAAATCAAATTTCACCATTAAAATCCTTAAGTTCAAATTAGTCCGGTATAAAAATCTAGGTCTAAGAGAAGACCATCTTGACAGATTTTACAAATTGGTCCTCTTAATTTACTTTTTGACCCTTATCTTTTGAAACCCTTACATTTAGACCCCTAACTTCTCATCGTTCTTTGCAGAATGGTCCTCCCTACGATTTCTGCACAGCGCCATACCTCCAGCGACCTTGCACGGAGGATGGCACTGCGCTGGGTAGGGCAGCCGTCCTCTAGAACAGATGGGGGGTTCCCTGCGACGTCCTCTGTCGCAGGGACCCGCCCATGTCCTCTGCCATCAACCATGCCTCTCGTGCGAATGCATGACAAGCATGGGTATCTTCTCCGGCCCTTCTCCTGCGAGGCAGGCACGTCGCCTCCTCGGTCCCCTCTCCGCGCCAAGGCATTTATAAGAAGCAGCAAGGCCCGTCGACTCCTTCAAGCTTCCTCTGGCGGAGAAATACCCCACATTTCATCTCTTCCCCCTCCGGTAGAGCGCCCGAAGCTTCCGGCGATCTTCTCCTCCTCCTCCTCGTCGCTCTGCTACCCTACCTGCAGTAGAGTTTACTCTGCCCTGTTGTCCACGCTAGGCCGTACCAGCTGGCGCCCTCCGATCGCCTCCTCGTCGCTGATACCCTCCTCCTGGGCATCTTCATCCTCAGCTCCGGCAGGCACGAGCCGGGCGCTGCTCTCTCTCCCTTCGTCGAGCAAATAGGTACAAAGTTTCCTCTCTCTCTCCCTTGTATTTTCCCCATTCTAATTTGCCATTTCAACCACCCGACCGCCACTGTCCAACTCCATCTTCCCCATCTCCGGTCGCCTTCTACGGCGAGGCCATCCCACTTCCACAGACCACCACACCCCTCGCTGACTTCCCCAGAAGCTCCCCCTCACTCCACTCAACCCTTTCCCCCAATCCATACACCGCCACTCACAGCCCGACCACTCCCCGAATAGACCCATTTCTGCGCACACATTCTGACCTAGGTCCACCTCCGCAGGTGCTCTCGCGCCTCGCCGACCACCGCACTGCCTTCGCTGCACTCTGGTAAAGCTTCCCACATTTTCTGATGTGGCCGAGAGGCCATCACTGTGCTTTCATGTCAGAGCCCCCTCGCCGCCATTGTTAAGCTGCTGCAGCTCCTTCCCTCGTAGCTCCAGGCGTTCTCCAGCCCAGGTAAGCATCCTAGGCAGCGCGGATTGCTTCTGCGAATACGCCCAGGCCTACAATTGGGTCGCGAGCCTCGCAGCTGCCTCAATTGGCAGCAACTTCCTCGACTGCGGGTGCGACATCTGGAGGTGGGACTTTAGTCCCACCTCGTAAGTGTGCGGCTGCGCGCCCACACTTATATTGAAAAAGTGTATCGGGCTGGTTGCCTTTAATACACGGGGGTCAAGTCCCCCTCACCCGCACGCAGCGCGCCACGCGCTCGCCCGCCCTCGCTCGCGCTCACGCCCTGCAGGTCTAGGCCGGATCCGACTACCCGACCAAGCACTCCTCGCCCACCTTCGCATGCCGGTGGGCCTGGTCCCAGGCACGCTACCCGAACCCGATTACCCGACTCTGGGAAAGCATTCCTAAGAGAGATTCTGAGAAAGAGAGAGATGCGAGGAAGGGGTTGGGGTAGGTTTTGCACTGACCACTATGTGCGCGCAAGAAAGAAAGAAGGAAAGAACAAGAAGCAAGCTAAGGAAGAAGAAGAGAGGAGGAGCGGCTGAAGCCTTGGCCGCACTAAGCAGCTGAGGAAGAAGGAAGGAAAGCACTGTAGCAAATGCACAGATAAGCCGTCTAAGCACTGCATCAGACGTCGAAAGGGAAACAACCAAAAGAAGAAAAGAGGAAGGAAGGTCAATGGCCAGATCAGAAAGAAGAGGAAAAGAAAAGAAGCAGAATCAGAGAAGGCAGGAAGAAAAGAGAAAGAAGAAGAAAGACACAGCCGCAAGGAAGGAAAGAAGAAGAAGAAAGAACAAGACAGGCTGAGGAAGAAAAAGAAGATCACCACAGCCGCAAGCCAAAGAAGAAAGAAGAAAGAAGAAGGTAGGAAGAAAAGAAGAAAGAAGAAGAAGAAGAAAGAAGGCAGAAGTCTCTGCAGCCACAGAGAAAGAGAAGAAGAGAAACATGAGCTGAAGAAAAGAAAGAAGAGGAAGAGAGAAGAAGAAGCCAAGCAAACTTTTGATCCCTCTCTCTCTCTTTTATTTTTGTAACATAATTGAGAACTTTTATACTTCTAGAATTATGGTTGCTCCCTGAGTTCGACCTCGGAAAAACTTGTTTTCCGAGTAAAAAATTTTGTACTAATCCGGTAGCTGTTTTGTCATATACTATAACGACTGTAAATAACCATAACGACGAAACACGCTTCACCGGCCGCTACCAAGGGGGCGACGTGGGGGGCTCGCCGGAGATGGTCGAAGATGGAGACCCATGTATTTCGTGCATTCGCACGAGAGGCATAGGCAGCTGCAGATCATAGGAGAGGGTCCTTGCGAAAGAGGACGACGCATGGAACCCCCCGTTCGTTCTTGAGAGTGGTTGCTATACCCTATGCAGCACCGTCCTCCACGCAAGGTCACCGGAGCTATGGTGCCTGCATGGGGAGACAGGAAGGACCCTTCTGCAAAGACCGAAGGAAAAGATAGGGGGTTAAATGCAAGATTTTGAAAAGATAAGGGTCAAAAAGTAATTCAAGAGGACCAATTTGTAAAGTCGGTCAAGATGGTCTTCTCTTAGGCCCAAATTTTTGTAACAACCTAATTTGAACCCAAAGAATTCAATGGTGTAATTTGATTTTAGGTTTGACCACGTTTGGCCGATCAATTTGCGTAAAAATCCAAATTAAGTTAAAATTTGGGCATGGTTCTCAATTTAGGTCAAGATAAGATCCAAAGGCCAAATTGAAGGTTTTAACCCCTAGGGAGTATTTTTCCATGAATTTTAGAGGGTTCAATTGATTTTTATCCTACCTAGAACCTCATGAATTAAAGCAGGTTTGTTTTTAGGATTACAGAATGTCATTTGATTTCTAAAAGTTGCTACAACCCTTTTTAGATCAGATCATCCCACTTCCTTCCTTGTTAAGCTTATTTGACCTGTGTTTAGACCCTTAGATACCCTGTTTGTATACTGCATTGGTAAAATTACAGTTTTACCCATCATGACTTGCTTTATTCTTCAATTCAGAATTCTCTAAGTTAGGCTTTTCTTTAGGTTTTGTAGGAGTTTTTCACACTTATTTAGATCAAATTGTGCTAGTTAGGGTTCATGATGAGGCTCTAATCATCTTACATTTAGTATTATTTTGTTGAACTTGTATATTGAAAATAATTCCAATTTTTCTTACCATTGAAAATAAGTTCTTATAGTAACAATTGTACCAGTATAACCCACACATGTTGAATGCGGGAACGGTAAATGTCAACCTTGTGGAAATCGATTAGATTAGAACTCATTTATCTCAAACGAGAATCCTTACCCAAACATGATTAATGAGGTAATTGCCAACTAAGGTAAAAATTCATTTTCTAGGTGGTCTCAATGGATTTCTGTTACGATCCGATTCCCGGATCCCTATAGGATCTAAGACCGGCTCGCCTCGACTAATCCCAAGACCTAGTCGTCCAACAAGAAATAACAAAAAAGCAGGAAACCGCATTCACATATGCAATATAACTAAACAGAAGAAACGTACAAGTAGTAGAGGAAAAATAAATATGTTGTTTCAGTACATACCACTACAACAACAAAAACAATGGAAAACGGAACTAAACAGTAGAGGCAAACAGTAACTAAAGGTCCAATACTTACTACAACAGTATAGGAACGAAAAGGAAGTGCTGAAAAACTATGACTGGGCCCAGTACCGTCCGCAGCCGTTAGCTCGGACTGCTCAACTCCTGGTCCCGAACAGTATTATGAAAAGACAAAGTTTGCGAACGTTGAATAGAGTAGTATCTATATTATCTAAAAATAGTAAAAAGTAACAGGTTTAATTCTCATTTCTATTTATCTGTTTTATATGTATTTCCGTTTCACCCAATTCTCTCAACATCCAGATATTCTTGATCTTGCATGTTCTTTGTGGAAACGATCTTGATTGCTGTCTTTTCCGTAGAGTAGGAGGTACACGTGGTGCTCTCCTGGCCGAGAGAGTCCCCCGTGGTAGTCCTACACCGAGTCAACCACCCCGAGGTCACTGTCAAGACGTAGCGGTGACAACAGCATGCGTGATAAGCGCACGGGTAGCTACCCCGCATAACACGCGGTCAGTCGTTTCCGCTAGCGGGTACGCCCAAAGTACAACACGAAACAGTATAGGACCTTGCCCTCTCAGAATAGGGGTCATGCCTCTCCACAGTTTGCGCACCCTCGTCTGACTACCTCGATTTGCCCAGAGGGCCTAACAAGCTGGTGTAGGGTGGCTAGTTGAACCCCAGGCCCCGTGGGGTGGCTAGCTCCCTCCCTACACTGGTAGATCGGCTCGGTACCACATACACGAGAGCCAACAAGAGTCGGTGTGGCCAATCCTAACCCCGGGTCTCAACCCAAGAGAGGCTAGCTCCGCTCTACACAAAAAGGGAACAGTTGCTCTCCTTGGTACCATGTACTCAAGGGCCAGCACACTTCCCATCTACAATCCAGGTTCCATCTATTCGCAGGAGTTCTACTCCTAATTCCCTGTGGGGTTCATGCTCATGTTCACCTCATTTATTCCGATCCAGATTTCACCATTCATAATTTCTCTCATGCATATACAGGCAGCTCGTGTTTCCATAATTCGATACATGCAATTGGTGATTTCACAGGTAATTGTTCATTAATTACAAGCAGCTCACAATTATCGTTAAGACCCGTGCTGTTTGAGCCTTTCAAGACGTCTGGAATTTGGGCCAGACGTCTGGACACCTTCCCAAACGTCTGGAAATCGAAAATTTTGAGTACACGCTCGCGTCTGCACGCGTGCAGCGCGTAGACAGTACACTTCCCTTGTTTTCTTCTTCTCTCTCCTTCTGCCTGACGCAAACCCTAACCCCACACCCTTATATAGCCCCCCCTGCTCTCCCTCACATCACCCCCACTTCCAGCCACCTTCCTCCTTCCTCCAGCGAAAGCAGCGAGCGAGAATGGCGGAGAGGAGCGGCGTGAGAGGAGAGGAGGAGCAGCGTGAGGAAGAGAGGACAGCAAGCTTGCGAGCTCACGTGGGAGCTCACTGGTGAGCTTACGACAGGTCGGCGCATGCGCAAGGCGGAGGAGTGCGTTGGGGAGGTCCTCCCCGACACTACTGCAGCCAGAGCAGCATGTGAGAGGGCACAGCGTGGCCACGCACGGCGCAAGAGGGCGGAAGAAGGTTCCGGTTCTAGGTTTCTCCCAGAATCAGACGTCTGGAGCGACGTCCAGACGACGTAGCCGATGTCTGGACGAGGTTCCAGATGACTGAGAAGTAGGCTTCGCGAATGTACGTCTTCTTTGCGGATACGGCCATGCAGGCCATTCCGCCAAGGCACTATTTCATGCCGATTTGAGAAGATTTTAGTTGATTCGCCCAAGAGTTGCTTCAAGAAGGCGTGGGACATGCCCTCCCACATAGTTCGGAGGTCTGGGCGAGGCACCAGACGACGGGAAGCGTTTCCAGACGTCCAGAGAAGTGGTCGAACGTCTGGAACTGGGTCTAGACGATCCAACGGAGTTCCTGGACGTCTGAGGAGTGGCGCTAGATTTGAGGTATGGGTCTGGACTCTTTTAAGGCATTTGGAAGGTGTTCCAGACGTCTGATTTGAGTCAGGATCACATTTTTTTGACCCGTTTAGGGTCCGTTTGAGGTCCGATTTCCGCAATTAAGATACCGATGTTTCCCGTATGTTTTCCCCTACTTGTTGGAATACTTTCTATACTATTTTGAGCATTCTCTTGTGACTAATCCTTGTGATAGGACCTCGTTCTGTTGCAGGTTTGGGACTTGCTGAGGCATGTGGACCTGCCGATCAAGCCCCCACTACTCCTGGGTTTACTGGTAGAGTGGCTTCCCCACAATTTAATTACAACTTAAATGCATGTGTGTAATGAATGATTAGAACCTATGATATGGCATGAATCCTAGGACTAGAAATACTAGAATGTCTGTATTGAATGAATGAATTGCAGTCTTGAATGAGTAGATAGAACGATAACAACTGCCTGTAAATGAATAACAATTGCCTGCGAAATATGTACATTTGTGTTAGTTAACTGTTGAATGTAACTTTCCTGTCGTACCCGTGAAATGACGTAATATGAGCTGCATGTATATAATTTGAAAATGGAAAGGTGAATGTTAGAAACACGAGCTATCAATAAATAAACTGAATATGGAATAGAGTTACAAATCGCATGTGTGTAACCTGAGAATGGAAATAGAAATGATGAAACCTGGTATGGCTTGGCCTGAGATATATGAGCATGAACCCTACGGGGAATTAGGAGTAGAGCTCCTAGAAATAAATGGAATGGAACTGGGAATGTGAGTGGGGAAGTGAGCTGGCCTTGAGTACGGAGTACCAAGGAGAGTGACTGTCCCCTTGTTTAGTGCAGAGCGGAGGTAGTCGCCTGTGGGTTGGGGCCTGGGGTTAGGATTGGCCACTCTGTACCGACTTTTTGGCCCTCGTGTACACTGTACCGGGGAGAGCTACTAGTGTAGGGAGAGAGCTAGCCACCCCATGGGGCCCGGGGTTCAGCTAACCACCCTACACCGACTTGTTAGGCCCACTGGGCAAACCAGGGTAGTCAGGCGAGGGTGCGTGGACTGTGGAGAGGCAAGACTCTTGTTTAGTTCTTAAGGGCTATGCCCTATACTGGTTCCGTGCTGTGCTTTGGGCGCACCTGCTAACGGAAACGACTGACCGCGTGCTAATGCGGGGTAGCTACCCGTGTGCTTATCACATGTACCGTAGTCACTGTTACATTTGTCCGTGACCTTGGGGTGGTTGAGTGGGTGTAAGACCACCATGGGAGACTCTCCCAACCAGGAGAGCACCACGTACGACTTCTACTCTTTGAAAAAGACTGCAATCAAGATCGTTCCCGTGAGGAACATTCGAGATCAAGAAAGAGACCTGATAAATAAACTAAATGGTGAAAAAGAATAAGTAGTTAAAGAAAGTAATCAAAAAACAACAGCTACCTGTCCACCTTTACTGTTAGTTAGTTGGTTTCCACTCTACTCAGCGTCCGCTAACTTCGTGTACTCATAACCCTTTTCAGGTCCAGGTGTTGAGCAGCCAGAGCCTACGACTGCAGAGGGTGCTAGGCCCAGTAGAGCCCAGTAGTTGTAGCTTTCTATTGTACTCCTTTTCCAGTTGTAGTGAGTCGTTTATTGCACTTCTGTACTTTTTCATTTTGGACATTATATTCCTGTACCCGTTTACTTTTCTACTGTTGTGGTGGTGTGTACTGTAGTAGTTTTAGTTCTCTACTGTTGTACTTCTGTTATTGTTAGTTACTTAGCATAGTGAATGTTGTTTACTTTCCTGCTTTTTGGTTACTTTCTCGTTGGATGACTGGGTCTTGGGATCAGTCGAGTCAGACCGGTCTCGTGCCCTGTGGGGATTCGGGAATCGGATCGAAACAATTATAATACAGGCAATTGCTAGTAGCTTATCTCAATCATGCATGCAAGTACATTATACAGCACAACTGTTCATTCATTTCTCTATCCTGGGGTTCATGCCACATTCTAGGGTTCCATTTGGCTATTTCCACAGGCACATTCTTATTCAAATACTATTAACAGAATTAACCACTCTACCAAGCAATACGGGGGTAATAGGGCTCGAACAGCAGACCCAGGCGTCTCTACAAGCCCCAAACACGCAGCAGGCTGAAATCCTATACCAGGAAATACATCATAAAAGGAGGATTCAGAACAGTGTACAAAGGACTCTAGTACGTAGAGGAACTCGCGAGGAAAATATATGTATTTTGTTTACATAAAACAGACCCCAAAAGGGTCAAAATGTGCCTACTGTTCAAAATCAGACGTTTGGGGATACTCCCAGGCGTCTTAAAAGGTGCCAGATCCTTACCTTAAGTCCCTGTGGTATCCTCAGATGTCCAAACCTTCTCTGCGATCGTCTGAAGGTAGTTCCAGACGTCGAACAATGCCTCCGATCGTCTGAACGCTCCTCCGGACGTCTGGTGATCTGATCAGACATCCAAAAGTGCGACGTCCATGCTCCTTCCCAATGCAGGCGCGGTCAGCTGACAAATACCCCTGCGCTACGATATGCATGATGCAAGGAGATACGTACCTTCGCAATAAATGAGCTTTCAGACGTCTGCCTTAGCTCCAGACGTCCAGGTACCCCGTCAGCCGTCTGAACTCCACTTCAGACGTCTGATACCAGAAAACTTCCAGCATCAAGAACTCCTTATAGCGCTCTCCGCTCGCTCCGCCTTGCGCTGTCGCAGCTCCAGCCACTATAGAGGGTCGGGAGGCCATCTCCCCGAGCTCTCTCCTCGTCCCACACACGCCCGAGGTGGCCGTGCGAGCTCCACCGAGTTTCCACTGAAGCTCCCTGACCTTTGCCTCCTCCTCCTCCTGTGCTCTCCTCCTTCTCCCTCTCTCTCTCCCTCGCTCGCCTCCTCTCGCCACTCCCACACAGCTCCAAAGGTGGTGGTGGCTGGTGTGTGGAGTGGTGTGGAGAGGGGGGGTTTATATAGAAGGCGTGGGGTTAGAGTTTGGGGAAGAAAAGGAAGGGAGAGAGAAAAAGAAGAGGGTCCTGCGCATCGCTCGCGCGCATAGCGCAGTGTACGTACAAAAATTTCATTTTCATACATCCGGGAACGGGTCCAGACATCTGAACAGACGTCTGACTGAGACTCCAGACGTCTTAAAAGGCTAAAAGTGTGACAGGTCATTACAATTTCGGTCCTGAAATTTTGAGATAGGAAATGCCTGACGTAGCTAGTCTGTTAGTTATTGTGTGTGTCAGCAGAGAAAGAGATCGAGAGTTGGACATCTAGAAAATTTAGTTATCGAAATCATTGTAGGAATTGCTGAAATGATTATTGAGTTGGAGATGGAAGATGATGACATGATGACGTCGACAAACAATTCTGGCAAGCAAGGTATAGACTGAATCATTGCTTGTTAGATTTACAATCATTTCAATCACATAAATAATACATATTTGGCATAGCATCATTGGATAAGTAATCATGTTATGTATGTAAGATGAATGGAGAAGGTTCGAGTCAGGGGATGGGTGCCCGACAATGTACTAAGAAGGGACTTCCACGCACAAGCAATTGGACAAGTGAAAAAGATAAGTTGTTGTTAAGACTTCTCAGTGACCACTACGAGAACGACTTCGTTAATGGGTCGTTCACTAGAACAGGATGGATCGACATTATATAGGTGTTAAACTCCGAGAGCGGTCTCAATTACAACAAAGACTAGTTGCAGAACCGGTTCAAGACTTTGAAGGAGTATAACGCTTTTGTTGCTCTCTCTAACAAGAGTGGGTGGGGTTGTTCTGTTCTATGTGTTTTTCAATAATGTCTGTTGGCAGTTATTCTCGATGTAAGTAGTTGTTGGTACCATGTTGTACTGTATGCCTTTTTTATAACTATGTCGTACTTGATGTCGATAGTTATCTATGTCGCTACTTTTGTATGGTTATATCAACTACTTATATGTTTCTATATTTGGTTCTTTTGAATTTCCTTTGTTACTTCATTTTTAAAAGTTCTTTCCTACATGAAGATAATTGAATTCTTATGTAATTTTCTTTACTACCAATTTCATCTACGGGATGCATTTCAAAGAAAGTTTAATTCATATAGGCAATGATGAAAGCTTCAAACGTTTGAGGGAAACGTTATTATACACTTGGATGGTTTTGGTTTGGCTGCTTAATGAGTAAACAAGGAAATCCTAGGAAATGTGTTTGCATAGTTAGGATGGTTGTGTTATAGCAACCCTATGCAACACTATATTCGAGGGTAAATTTTGTGTTTGCATAGCTTGGACGGCTGCAACGCAGCAACCCTATGCAAACCAAATTCAAGGGGATAACGATTTTACACTATCCATTTTTAATAAACTTTGCCCAATAACAAGTGTTGACTTTTAAATTAATGAAGCAACCTCAGTCTACTACATTACGCAATATACGTTCTGCTTGCATGGAATACTACGAACTAAAATGTCATAGGTTAGACAATTTTGACTTACTAATATTACCATTTTAAAACCATTCATCATTATATAATGTCCTTCATTTTTTCATACAGCCTCACTTTGGTAATTTTAATAATGCACAATCCTACCATTAAGCGTTACGTTAATTGTTATATTTATATCACTCATTTACTGCTTTTCAAATTTCCACTTTACTCTGATTAGTTATTTTTTTATTTTATCATGTATGCTATGACAATATCCTTCAATACACATAATTATCATTAAACTTATCATGCAATTACACATAATATTTTCCTCATCAACAATTAATTATTACTTCAAATTCATTAATTACTATTGATATTTAATAATGGACCGATAATAATTCAACAATTATTTCAATATCATCGAAATTTGACTACTAAATTATATTAGTAATTACACATTAACATATTTTACCAAATTCAATTGTACTCTCTATATAATTATAAATTCTATTATCATTTGTCCTCCACGTGAAATAAATATAATAAAAAATATAACCATAAGCTAACTTACTTACCACCATAAGGGCAGAGTAGTCACTTCTCACCTTATTCTCCATACTAACCTCCATTCTCAGGTAAATATCCCCCTATCACATCACAGGATAACCCTCATTCCTAATCTCCTTCATTAAACACAAACACAAGTTACCCCCTCTTCTCAAGTAAACAGAAATGGGGGTTATCCCCATTGTAAACAACTTATCCTAGGGAAGTTATGCGCTGTGGTAAATTAGCCCTTATGCCTTCCTTTTTTTTTCCAAAAAAATAAGGAAGAATCGGATATAAAAGGATGTAACCTAGAGTATAAAGGAAAAAGAAATTTAAATGTTTTCACGAAGAAGGGAAGGTTGTTCCCTATAGAAATGAGGAAACTTCATCGAAATAGAGGCAAACAAAACTACAAGAAAGAAAATGAAGAAACTGAAAATATAAGAAAAGACAAAGAAGACATCCTAAGTAAGGGTTCTAGTTGCACTTCCCCAAAGCTTGAAAGAGCATCAACTCTACATTCGAAAGATAATGCTACCAAGAATGATCCATGCTTACAAGAAAATCGATAAACATCGGTACCTAATAAGAATCGGGAAATCTCGATCGTGATAGTACAAGATTACACATGGTCCCAAAGCAACAAAAAGAAAGGACACCAACTCCCACGCCAACAAAGGCTGAAGCACCATCGGCAGGAAAACTTGCACCACCACTAGCGACCCCTTTACAGCGAGCACGACAACCACCACCAAGTGCATCACCACAGTGAGCAATAGAAGCCCTGTGACGAGCGCCCTAACCACGAGCAGATGCCGCTCCTACTGACGCCACTCCGGTGAGTGACGTCATCAAAGCATGTGACTCGAAAAGTGTTAAAGTCGAGAGTGAGCAAAAGCAAGCAAAGCAAGGGTAGGTCAAGGGAGGGGGAGAGTTGGGAGAAGAGGAGGGGCGAGACTAGCGGGGGGAGGCCAATAAGGGGCCCAACGGCGCTAGGGATTTGAGTCTTTTGGGGGAAAAGGACAAAGGGACGAAAGCAATGCTAGTTGAGGCCACCATTCAGTTGAATCTCAACTTATGTAAGGGATACTATTCTCACATAAGGGAAACAATAAGAATGAAGCCAAGAAAAAAAAAGGAAAGGAAGAAGAGGGGGCACAAAATAGAGACATGTGCTTTTGCGTGGAAAAATGATTTAAGGGACTTAAAAGGGACTAATTGTAGTCAAAACTTTTCCTTGATAGCAGATCTAACGTTAGGACAAAAACTATTAACATTAGATGTGTTGAAAAACATTAGATTAGGTTACCTAGCATGCATCTAACGTTAGATAAAAAATTCCTAATGTTAGATGTGCTGAAAAATCCCAAATCAGGTCATCCAACATGCATCTAAATGAGAATTTCAATGAAGAAATTAAGAAAAATGACCCTTCATATCAGTACTTATATTGTTTGGGTTCTTAAAAACCATAAAAAATATGTTATTATTGGATTATACATGTTTTTATGGGCCTAAATCAAGAGCAAGAACCCTACCATAATTAAGGAGTCTTGCCAATGTATGCCATGTTGTAGCTTTTGGATCCATGACCACCTAAGGGTTAATACTTCAATTAGTCTAATAATGTTGTGGTGGGCTAATTACCTTGTTAAAGTGGAGGAATGGAAGAGAACTTTAGAACTAGTGCACGAGAAGTCTTGAACTAGTGGTAACTTTAATAACTTATTCTTATGTCATTCACTAAATGAATTTAGATACCAATGAATGGATAGTAATGGAATTCAAGTAAGGTAATCTTCATATGGTTGAACCTAACCAAAGTGGATGAAAGCCTTATGTAGTGAATAAGGGGATGGGAAGCTAAATGTGAAGAAGTGGGTTATATGGCCTCAAGGGCTAAATGGAGAGAAGAGTGTAAAGATCCTTAAGTTATCACTAAATAATTCAACCCTAAATCTTCTAAATGTTGGTTCTAGGAGGATGTTATGCACACCTCATGGAATCTAGTTAAAACCTAGGATGTATAGCTACATATATATAAATATATGTACTTGAGAACAACTACTGAGTTAAAACCTAGTTAATAAAGTAGGGTTATGAACTCATAGGTGGATGGCTAATACAAGAAAGGTTATTAAATGGTTAATAACCAAATATAAGCTATAATTAACTAATTAAATTCTAACAGGTTGTGTAGGAGACACAACCTAAACATGGTGAACAATGAATTCACAAGGAAACTCGGAAGGGTTCCAAGAGAAGTTGGTAGAGGGATTCTATATGAGATTGGACTCAAAACTAGATAGTTCTCAATTGTAGTAGTTGGTCGAGAACTAACAACCAAGACTTGAAGTTTCATGAGAGGGGTATTAGGGCAATAGCCTAGCCAATGCCTACAAATGCGAAAGACGTTGAGTACCCTAAGGGAGTTCAGATGTGGAGCACTCCTTCCTATTGGGAAGTGAGCAAGAATGTTGAATGATTTGGTGTTTTGAAACTCCAAATGTACATTGCTCATGTCGGGAGCTAGACATTCCAAGTGTTCATCTATTCTCATGGTCAAAAGATTCAAAGATCAATTAGACTAGAACTCGAGCAATCTTGTGTGGAACAGCTTTCATGGATCTCGAGTGTTAGGCAAAGGGTCTCTCCCTCAAGTCTGACTGATTTGATGATTAGTCAATGTTTTAATACCTAGAGCAGGTATCCTGATATGAGTGCTTTTAACTTCTTTGAAGACCAAAGAGGGGTTATTTGTACGAGTGGATCAACAGAAAGGGTACATCTCGATCTTCTTCATTAAGAAGGGTTGATTAACCACTCTAATGACCTGAGTGGCGAGTGAATGTTTCACTTGTTAATAAAAATGGAAATAGGTTAAAACAATAGCATTGATCAATGGGATTGATTAATAAGTCTAAACCAATGGAAATTGGCAGGATAAATGGATATGGACTCGAAGGTTAGTCTTAAGCTAAGGCAACTTGAAGGATTTACACACTAGATGCATTTGGTTTTTCTTTCAAGATTTCCAATGGATCTTTCTAATTTTTTAAGAATAAGTACTTTTATGGCTTTGGTACTTGAAATAATGGTCTTTATCATTTTAATCTTGATGAAAAGGTTTTTGAATCTTTATTTAATGTTGAATGTAAAGGGATGTAAAAAGGAATGCATCATATGAACATTTTACTCTTTTGTGGCATCAAAGATTAGGTCATATATCCAAGGAAAAGATAATGAGGCAAATTAAGAATAAAATTTTGTCTCATTTGAATTTTATTGACCTAGAGCTCTGTGTGGATTGCATTAAAGGTGAGCAATTCAAACACACAAGAAAAAAGCCACTTAACTCCTACAATTGATACAACAAAGAAAGGATGATGAGGCTTATTTGATGCCTTATCATGGGGTGGTGAGAGATACTTTATCACCTTTATAGACAATTTCTTGTGTTATGGTTAGAACTCAAGCAATGAATGTCATTAAAATATTCATCAACAAGGTTGAGAAGTGATGGCATTGCCATCATTCACTATACCCAACCTAATTTGGCTAAGTTCTAAGATTAAATTCACCTAATTAACATATTAAAAGGGTATAGCTCAATCAAGACTGAAGAAATAGGAATTAATGGAAAAGGGGGTTAATTCTGCAATTTTCACAGATAATTATGAATGCGGAATAGATGGAGGGTGAACTTATGATTAATTAAAGGTCAAATGATCTTAACTATCTAAAAAGAGGGTCCGTGAAGACAGAAACATGTTTTTGCATGTTTCAAGAATTAAATGACTTCTGAAGCCTAAAAAATCGACCCGCTTAATCTACTGAGGTTCCGGTCAGGATAAAATTCACATAAACCCTCTAAAAATCATATAAAAATATTCTCTAAGGTTTGGTATGATTGATTTGACGATCGGAACTTGTTTTGACCTAAAACAGAATCACAAACGGGAATTTGATACATTTTGGGTCTATTCGTAAATTGACCATGCAAATGACATTAAAACCCAAAATTGAAGTCACTATTAAATTTCTCATATCCAAATTAGGTTACTATAAAAATTTAGGTTCATTCGGACTTCATCTTGGTCAACTTTGCATTTTGGTCCTTAATACTTAATTTTATTGCAAAGGCCCCCCTAGCTTTTGAATTTCATTGCAAAAATAACCCCACCAGCAACAACCTCACATTCCACCTCTGCAACCTCCGGTTGTCATCTCCGATGAGGTTGTTCGCGTAGCTACCGCCCATTTTCTCGCACACAAACAGGCTATAAACCTTCGCCATCGCACGATGCTTCTCGTCGTCGAGATTGGGTCGAGTTTCGTGCCCTCCTATGCATCGACCATTGTCGTCTCCAACCCTGACGGTCCTCTCCGACCTCTTTAGTTCGTGTGTCCTCCGACCACAAGGGCAGCACCATCTTCTTCCTCACCTTCCTCAGGTTGCCGCCAACTAAAGCATGGCCCTATCCTTTCCTCTCCTCACCGTCGGTCTTCTTCCTTGAGCCCTCCTTCGTGGCCGGCGAGCCAAAATCAGCCGCTCTCCACCCCCTCGTCGTCATTAGTTAGGTTCTCCTCTTTCCCCCTCCTCGTAGCATAAACCTATGTCCTTAGATCTCATAACCACCACTACTACTCCCTTTTCTTCTTCTTCAACATGGCGACCCACCAGCCACCACTCCGACGACCATGCCCGCACCGCTCGCTGTTCACCCTACAAGCTCCGCTTCGACAAGAGGAGCAAAAGCCCTCTCTCAATTGAAGGGTTCGTCCGTCCACGACCTCCATCAGACACCCACGCCAGCCACCACCTTTCCCGACTTCGCCGGCCCTCCTCCAACCTCCTCGCAACAAATCGTCGTCGCCATCACCACCAATACATCATGTCAAAGCTTCTCGGTCATTTGTTTGAGAGCTTGGGTGTGATTTTCGCACAACCAAGCTACCCATCAAAGCTGCCAACGGCACCTCTCTGTTCATCACCTCCGGCTACCTCCAAGCTTCAAGCTTCAAGCTTCGCATGAAGCTTCATAGAGGTGCGGGGAAGCTCTTGCAACCTCCAAAGGGTCGCGCCGTGCACCGAGAAGCTCAGCCGACCATCACCTTCCTCCTCCTGCTGTCAACGCAAGAAGAAGAAACGAAGAGGACAAGGAAGAAGGGTAGGGACTTCCTTGCAAAAGAGAGAAATTTTCAGGGACCTAAAAGAAAGGTTTCAGGGACCTAACAGTGACAATGTAGGGACTACATTGAAGACTTCCTTTTTATATTAAATCCTTGTTTCCTCTATTAGATTTTTTGATTCCCTTTGAAATAATATTTTCAAACATTAATTATTTGAATGATTAAGCACATTATTCTCATATTAACTTTTGCTAAGCATTAATTGAATTTCCTCAATTGTAGTAATGGGTTTTGGATTCCATTTAAATCATTTTGAACTAGATTTTATGTATTAAAAGAATAGCTCTATGAGATCTAGTTATTAAAGTTAATTCTGTGAAATCCAAAATAATGATATTTGCACATTTCATTGCTCCCATAGACGACTTCGAATTTCTTTCTTATTAATTTGAATATTATAAATTTAAATACTTGATTCGTTTTAATCACTATACTATAACACGACTATTTCATAATACGATCGAAGCGAACCGAATAAGAAGCAACTAATGAGATTGGGTCACGTGTTGAGTATTTCAGTAAATATAATAAAAGAGGTCAATGTGTGACTCTTTTCATGAAAGTCCTCGTAACAATGCAACAAAATGGTGTTGCTAAAAAAGGGAATTGTACATTAATGGATATGATTAGGAGCATGATAAATAATAACTCCTTACCCCTTTTATTGTGGACATACGTATTATGGACAATTGCGTATTTACATAATAGGGTTCCCAATAGGGCAATGCAAAAGACACCTTTTGAATTATGGATGAGTAGGAAACCCAACTTAAGACTTTGCATGTTTGGGGACATCTAGCAAAACTTAATAGTATATAATTCATATGAAAAGAAATTAGATTCAATGACAATCACTGGATTTTTCATTAACCATCCCGAAGGGTCTAATGGGTATAGCTTCTATTATAATAATTATAGTGCATGAATGGTTGAGAGTGGCAATTCTTGGTTCATTGAGAACAACATCAGTGGGAGTCAAGAACCACAAAATGTGGAAATTAAGGAAGTTAGGTTTAGCACCTAAGGAATTATCTAAGCATGTCGTTAGGATGGGTGTCTTAGATAAGTCCTTGTTACGATGTTTGATTAGTATTTTTACATATGGTGCTCATTATGATATAACATTTTGGATTCTATTTATCATTGTTTGTTTTTTATTTATATTGTTTCATGTTCTCATTAGGTGTTGCATGCAAAATTATGTAGATAGCATGTTTTGTCTATATGACATTATAATAAAAGGATAGCGTTCTCAATTAAAGTTTGATTGGATCAGGTTAGTATTGTGATACATGGAAGGGATAATATCAAAATATAGGATGTGTCACTACCATGATACTGAATGATCTATCGACATTAAAATATACTCAAGAAAAGGCACATTTAAAGTTAATTATTTGATCCTCAAGTGTCTTATGGATCAAGTGAAAGAACATTGGAATTAGTCTGGTTTAGTGGTTTATTACACTTGGATTAAATAATAAACAAGTCTAATATGGTTAATGGATTTAGCCATATCAAATAAAAGACTAACGTTAATAGATGGTGGAAAGGATGGAATTGATTACGTTTAGGAATCCCAATGTAATTAAGATTTCCTTCAACTCTGCTCTTATAAAAGGATAGAGAAATCTCTCAATTCTGCATGCCCTTATTAGAGAAAAACTCTAAAAAGATTTGAGTGCCTTCTCGCCATCAAGGAATCCATAATATCAAAGGAACAAGAAAAGGAGAAATGTCGGCATGATCGTACGCATGCTCCGATTTGCTTCCACTTCATTGCGCACGATATCCTTCTCCACGTCTCAGGAAGAGAGATATTCTCTAAACCTTACATCTCTTAATATTAATGTGAAAATAGAAGCAGCCTCGTTTATGTTACACAAGCGTCAAAATTTCATCTAACATAATCTCCCTACGAAATCACATAATAATTTTTCTTTATCAAACATGACATGTGATTTTCAAATAGTTTTCAATTTTACATATAAATGCTTTAATAATCAGTCGTATAGAGGGAGCGCTGTCAAGTTCTTCTTAAATGTCCAAGGAGAAATACTAAGGATCAGAGTGCTAACATGCTTGGAGATGTTGGTGGAATCATTACCCCTTGAGTTGAGATGGTTAATTGAGGTGCTTGGCCAAGAAATCCCAGCAAATTAAAGCCAACGAATCCTTGTGCTCTTTCCTCTTCCCTGCAGATGGTTGCTTAGGTGAACAGATGGGGGAGGGAGGCTGTGGAGCAAATCTGATTCCTTCCTTGGTCAGGCTCTATCAGATTAATTCAAACCCGGCCGTGTTGAATTTAGGTTGGCCAACCTTAGGTGATCTCAAGGGTATATACGGTTATTGATCATGATATCCCTTCCAGTGTAATTACTGTTTAAATTAAACTATAGCTCCCATCCAAACCAACGGTACAACTGGAACATGAATGAGTCCGTCAATTACATTTGGGCGATCCAAACATGTCAGTTGTCCAATTATTCAAACAACAATATATATCAAAGGCCCCACCGCGAAGGGCATTAATTATATATCTTGTTAACAATTTACAATAATTTTGGGAACCAACGCGAACCAGCAGGAACATCCGCGATTAACCAAGACCCAGACCGTACTAAACTAAGAAGTCTCCAGACATGAGAAAGAAGGAATAGCTGCAGCGCTCATCATCTCCGCTTCACACGATAGAAGAAGTCTGTAACAAAGAGCTATAGGGGCCGTTTGGTTTGCAAAATAAAGAGGGAATAGGGTTGAATTTGGTGTTTGGTGGCTTTTATTACGATGTTGGTGAATTTTGGAATAAATAAATTTCGTTGAAGAGGTGAAATTAGATTATTTCTGTGATCTATTCCACTTTTGTCGTCTTCTTCAATCGACTTTACCATATAAAATTTATTTATTCCTCCTGTCAAATATCTTTAACCAAATCCAATCAAATACTTAATAAAATGAAAACTCCTAGTTTCAAAGATTATACAAGTCTTAAAATATAAGGTATTTAGTTGATGTACAAGAATAAGTGATGACATAAAATAATATATAATATTATATTGTGATATAATATTGTTAAATAATTTTTAAATATTATAATATAGATGTAATTGGGTTGATGTAATATTTATAAGCACAAAAATTGATATATTTCAAGGTATATTAATGTTGATTTGATATAATAAAATAATTTAATATTAATATTAATTGGTAAAATAAAATAAATTATATTATTAAATTTTATTTTATTTTTTACATTCTTTCAATAATCCTTTAACCTCCAACCAAATGGAACTTAATGGATGGACAGAACAACATCAATCTTTCAGGTGGAAGAAGGTGGCAACGCCGCATCGCTTCTGCGAAGATTGGGAAAGGGGAGCGGAGGGAAGTAGGGGTACCCCAGAAGTGGCAAACCAGGTGGGAGCACCGGGATTAATGGAGGTATGTTCCTGAGCTGCGATGGGAAAACGGAGTTGCTGGAAGAAGGAACGTCGACCGCCAACTTCGCTTCACCATCTGCATTAGTAGTGGAAAACAAGGCGGGTGCAAGTGGAGGATCCATGCTGGTGGCGATCCTTTCTGGATGTGGTGTGGGCGTAACGTCGACGTCGGATAAGAAGCGTGAAGAACCCATGTGGAGGTTGCCGTGGAAGATGAGGGTCAGCAGGAGGAGGAGAATATAGGCTTTGGCTTCCATTGATGGAGGAGGGAGGGGGTCTTTGTTTGTGGCTTTTAATGGTGATGTAGGAGAGAGTTTGGATGGAGTCCGATGGTTAGTAGTTGCAGCCAGGGAGAGTTGGAGGGTAGGTAGGGAGTCTTTACAATTTTTCTACGCTTTTTAGTTTGCAGAACGTTAAACAAACGTGAAGCTACAGCAAGACTTCCAACAAGGCTTCCAATTGCTTAGAAAGCGCCTGCATACTTGGTAAGCGTTAGGGAGACCATGATAGAGGTCAAGGATGTGGCAGACAAGAAAAGGAGAAAAATTAATAAATTAAGGGATTAACGAGTTAAGAAAGATATGGTAGAATAAATAAGAGTTTCCACTACTCAGAAAGGTCACTATGGCGGGATTCATGTTGTTATCAACTCTAATGACTAGAAATATTTGCTCAAATCAAAGTGGATTCTACTTTAATTGATAGATCACAAAATAGGGGGTTCTGATGCACATGATTGTGCAAGAGGAGAATTATAAATGTTTTAAAAAAATATATATGAAGTAGAAGAGATTCATTGAACTCTTTAGTCTCTCATAGCCTTCGTAGTCCATGAGTTTATATGTCCATTCTCCTTCTCACCGGATTGAAATGTTAGTATTGCAAGCAAATATAATTGTAATATTTTGTTGACATTAAAATTGAATTTTTATTTTGAAATAATTAAAATTGAATTACTTAGTGCAAATATGTACTAATTAACATTCTCTCCCTTTTTTATGTTGGTAAAATATGATTTTAAAACACTAGACTAAAGAAAAACACCCCTCTCAAAGCTCCCCTTAGCTATTACTCAAAAACATGTTTAAGAAGCATCCAATTTTACTATCAAATGAAATTCCTCATGGATCTAACTATCACACTCTAGGAAGATGAATAGTGTGGTGTCTTCAAAGCAATGATCAATGGAAAATCATAATAAAAAATAATTTACAAAAAGAATACAATGATTTATAGTGGAAGCCCTTTTCAGGTAAATACACCACGTAAGTGTCCTCAACTTAGAATTGTCACTAGACAAATATCCTACAAAGTCACTATTGAAGTTACTTGCAAATGCAGATAATCCAACCTTAATACAAAACTGTTTGCTTATTTGAAAGAGAATTTTATTTTCTCTAAATGTTAGACAACGTCTTTTGACAAACCTGGTATCCAAGTACAACAAGAAAGGAAGTGAATACAAAAGTAGCCTATAGCCTTCAAGATATAGATTTTTAAGCTCAATGATAATTAGGATTAAGGATGTGCATTCTTGCAAAAACACAACTTACAAATTAAGGGAGATGACACAATAATATAGAGTGTAGGTCCTTCCCTGATAATGCTACAAGTTGGATAAAGAGTAGAGTGGCGGAAGCACTAAGAAAGCAAGGAGAATACCTTCTAATTCATATGAAAATTACTTATTACTTGTGTGCTTGATGTAAGGCATCAAGGGTCTTATTTATAAACCTAAGGGACAAAAAAATTGAGTTGAAAATCATCTCCAATGTATAAAATTAACTAAATGTGGTAAAAATTGAAAGCATGAGAGTGGTGAATAGTGTTTAAGGTGGTAATTAAAAACTAATTCAAAAGTAAGAAAAAATTAAATCGAAATAATTGAACTATAATGAAGTGCACGACCCACAACACAAGGTACATAGTAGAAAACCCTCAACTAGGAAAAAACCACTACCTAGGTCTTGCAATATAGGATTTTGTCCCAAGCAACTCTCGGAATACTAAGTGGTACTTATGAGGTACTAAACTCTTTTTACAACCACTCTTGATCACCCGATCAAGAGTAAAACCCCCTCCCTTAAAAGGATTGGGACCCACAACATGGGCTTTTAGATTTACAAATAGATGAAGAAGAATAAAATTAAAATTGACAACCCAATAAGCTTTCGAGGATACCCTCAAATAGATATGTAATTTTAATGCAAGTGAGATATCTAATAGAGCAAGAAATCATTCACTTGAAATGTGTAGGAGAGTAGCATGATAGGGAGATCATTTTGGAAGAGCTTCAAGGATGTACAAAGGATGCACAAGAGCTTCAAAGCCATAAGTAGCTGAGAAATGGTTTGTAGGGCTTGTGGTGATTGAGAAATAATGTTTGTATGTGCTTTAGTGGCTGGAAATTGGTGGGAGGCCTTACACATATATATAGGGGTGTTTTGGAGGCTAAAAGAGTTTAATAGCACGTATTTGAATGGTCAAATTCATCCCCTCATGTGCCTAGCCAATGACTGACAAGTTGGTCCAAAAATACTTTAACTAACGTTAGATAAAAGCTAAATAACGTTGAGTCAACTAACTAATGTTAGGTCTTCCGTTAGATGCAATGTTTGCTAGTTCTTAGTAGGCCGTAGCTTGGCCTAGCCTTTGTTGATCTAACATGAGGTACATATTACCTAATGTTAGATAGACTAATTTTGGCCTACTCAAGTGAAAGAATGGTCAAATTAAATCCTAAATATATCTAGGCGATTGTGACCACTTAATTAGCACCTAATGACCTAGTTAAAGGTTCATCAACCTATTTGGATTAAGTGAGGGTGTTGTTGTGAATTTTATGAATGAGACCCCTATTATTTGTTTAAAATAACCTATATTGGGGCTCTTCTTACAATCTATCAATAAGAGTAAAATTACAACTTGGCATCCTACGTTACATTCAGACCTAATTCTTGGTCACCATCTTGAGATGCTATTATAAGTCACCACACCTTCTTGAATATGTATCTCATCATATGACTATCCTGAAAATCAATCTTACAAGCACAACATACATATTCTAATTTTAATCCCAAATATTTGAAATGCTTATTATCACCAAAACCATTGATTAAGGATAAATGAGGTGTTTAATGACTTACGCACCTACAAAAACACCTATTTTCAACAAAGGAAGGCACAATGAATAGTTGTTTGATTAGTCAAGTAAGTTGCTGGTCAATTAGGTTGAAGCTGTTCCTTTTTAAGATAACATAGTCTAATCGGTTGGCTTATTTCTAACTAGTCGGGAACCATATTAATCGTTTCTTGAAACAAGAAGTCTAGCTAATCAGTTTAACTTTGACTGGTTGGACTAAACTTAAGTTGGCTTCAAGCAAGTTTTTGTCTAATCAATCTGGTATTACATTGATTGGTTGACTAAACCAACTAGGTTTGCTCAGAACAATTGATTTGATTTATTCGATTTTTTTTATTGACTCGTTGAATACCAAATCCATATTTTCGTCTCAAGATAGAGGATTTAGAATTTCATCATATGTAGATTTAGATATCATGGAAAATTTTGACTTTTAATGTAAACTTGGATATAATCTAAGTGTTGTGAGATTTCAAATTGTTATATGTGTTCATCTTTAAGATACAAGGAGATTTTGGAACATCCTAACTCTTTAACTTAAAAAATATATTCATTTTTAATATATTCCTAAGATGTCACTATAGAAATATAATTCATAACATTGCTGCGTAAGTGATTACTCAGGAATCAAGTGTGGATGTTTAAGACATTCATATTTTCATCTACCATATTTTTTAGTCATATCTTAAGCAGACAGTATATTTTAGTCAAGCACAGGAATTTAAGGATGTATTTGACAAAGGATTTGGAGGTGGGTTAAGGGCTTGAAGGTGGGTCGGGGATGGGTTTGCTGGTGAGGTCAAATGATTAACTTTCTTTCATTTTATACAAATAATTATTATCTCTTATATCATATCAACATGAGTATATATTAAAAAATATATATTTCAATGTAATATACCTATTAAAATACATCTACAATATCACATTGATCGAGAACTTGATCATAAGAGACTCGACTTAAAAAAGCAATCACACCAATAAGATAGAGGAATTGATAACCTAGTTTCACTTTAAGGGTGCATGTCTTGGAAGAGTGACAACTCTCAAATCTTACTATATTGTTGTAGGTACAAAATACAATGAAATCTCTTACCCTTATCTCTCTAATTGCGCAACTCCTTTCAGCTGAATGACCTTGGCCTTTAAAGGCTACAAGATCCTGAAACATGGAGATCGTAGTTAATTAGATAAGTAATTGTGGGTCAAAGCCCACAATACCACAATCTCCATGAATTGTAATGTTATATAGCTTAAAGAACTATCCTTCCTTTGGTAATTACTCTGTAACCGTATTATAACAGAGGAAAGCATGGTCTCGTTTTATCGACCGACATTAGCGACTAGGCTCTGTTGGTTTGGTTGGTTAAACCAACCGGATGAATGATGTCTGCTTACTCATGTGTCGTGGCAAAGCCTTCAGGTAGATGTCACTGGCTAGCCACTTGGCGGGCCTACCTAACAAGGGGAATCAATTTAACCAAGCAAGCATACTTCAGTAGGTAATTTATTATCAGTCGGTCAACCTCGACAATTTGACTGTTGGGTAATTGTGTTGCATCCAATTAGGTATGTTAAGATGCCACCATTTACAAGGATCATTAAAAGATTTTTCCTTCCCGAGGTTAATAGGGGTAGCACAGCTGGTGCACCCATTCCTCATAAGGCGTTCTATGTGCTGGGTGCGTAGGTTCGAAATCCCGTGACTTGCCTAGACTTGTATAGTGCCATTATGGGTGGACGTGCCGTTGGTGTGTATCCAACCACCCTGACTCATCGTCGGAGAGTGGCTATGGCTTTGATCACGGAGCTCCGTGGCAAGCGAAAAATTTGAAGTCCCTTTTCTTTTTTTTTAAAATAAATTTTCCTCGTTTATCACATATCAATCTACTCACAAGCATATCATAATATTAAAAAATTATTTATCATTCACTCATGATCGCATTATAATATTAAAAAATTATTTATTAACATCATGTCACTGTATCAACCAATACAAATTCATCCGAAAACCGTTACTCAACTTAACTCACTTTAATCTAATCCAGATCTACGTAATCGCCCATCCAGAAGAAGGAAAAGGTGCGTACGCAAAGCCACGTCACGCGCAATAAACGCGTGACGAGGGGTCAAACGAGACTCGAGTCGAAGAAAAAAAAAGTTTGAGTCGATTAGCTTGCAGAAATCAAAAGAGTAAATGGAGGATCACTGCTGGTGTTGCAGGGAATGAACCCGCGGACTACACTAACCCGGGTCTGACTTTTCTCTTGGGTCTAATCCTGTCGCAGGGCCCCTCTCCCTTGCTAATGACGCAACTTTTAGGTGGAGTGTTGGCATCCCCTCCCTGCAAGCCTGGCGGTGGCCGGTGGTTAGTCGCTCGCTCTCCCCGCGTCCTCCACCTCTCACCTCCCTCCTCTGTCCCACCCATCTCCATCTCCATCTCCATCTACCTCTGCACACATCCCAATTTCCTTCTTTCTCTCTCTATCTTTCCGTGCGGTAGTGATCGAGGTTAGAGGCGATGTCGGCGGCGGAGGACCCCGCGGCGCTCCCACTGAGCCAGCCCACGGCGTCCGCCGCGGATCCGGAGGACCCCGCGAAGCCCCTCCCCAACTCCTCCACCTCCTCCTCCACTCGCAAGGTCCGATTGCCCTTCCATCCCTTCCCCCTCCCCCTCTCTCTCTATCCGTATTTTTATACCCTAATGATTAACGGCGTCTGCGGTGTTCTCGATCCCCCACCTGTCCTTGGGGCCGCCCGTTCCGGGCTCCCTTTGCCTTTTTCGGGGGGGTTTGGTATCTCGATCCGTTCATATCGCCTGATATTTGAGGTAATCTTGTGCGTGTGTGTGTGTGCGTGTATTAGGTTGATCGTCTATTGCCGTGAATGTGTGGATCGGCGCATGGAACGGGTGGATGTACTGGTTATTATATGTTCGTGGTCGTCCAATGAGAATGGAATGGATGCTTGAAGTTCGTCTTGGGGATTCGTTTGTGTGGTGAGTTCTGAATCGGGGAAGGAACCCAGAGGGAGGAAGTATTGTGGTGTAGTTATGGCAGCGAAGTTAGGTAGTGTTTGGAGGAATTTATTCCTCGTGTAATGGGTAAGTAGGGGTGCTAATCGAACTGAACTTACTCGAGTATAGTTATGTTTGAGTTCGAGTTAGATAAGATGTTCGAGGTTCGAGTTTGGTTTGTTGTTAGTTTATTTACACTGCTGAAAAAAACATGTTTAGTAATGTTCGATGATATGTTCCAAACGATGTTTGATAATAATTAGTTCAATAATGATTTAACCTAAATGTTTTCCTAACGTTCAAGCATACTATAAGCTTTAAAATGACATTAAAAAGAACTTAATTTCAAAACTAAGTAAAAAAACTGAGCAATAAGATCAAAATCATTAAAATATAAAATCACAAACATAAAATAAGATATACCCTTTTTATGAAAATCATGCTACATTGCTAGTTTGGGACATCATGTTCATGTATATGTGTGTTTTTACATTTGAACTTTTATTGAATGAGCATACATCATGCTCATATTCAGTTCGTTAAAGCTAATGAACCTAGTTTCAATGTTCATGTTCAATTTGTTTTTTTTAACAAAGTTTTTTTCGAATATTTTTTCAGGTGAATTTGAGTCAAATTTGAACCATTCAATTCGATTAATAGCCTTATGGGCAAGGGATAAGTTTGAAGGAATAAAAAAAATATAAAATTGCATTTATCTTGATGTAATGTAAAGAGAGGGGAGATAAACTTATCCACCTCCATGGTGGAATAAGTTGGAGGGATAATGAGAGATACGTGGGGACTTATCATTTGATTTGACAATATCTAGTGTTTATAAACTGATGCAAGAATCGAGATAAAGAAAATGTGGGATTAGGGGTGTTTGTGGGAATATTGGGAGGGATAGAAAGAAGAGGTATCCAAAATTTTGGTGGGATATGCAAGTAAACAAACAATGCCTTACAGTGTGGTTGCTCGTGTCATGTATAGGGTATGTGTGTTTGGTCTTGTTTGCTTCCTAGAAGTCCTCCTCTATTGATGAGTTTTGTGGCAGTTGCTGGGTTTTGAAAGGACCTAATGACAAAATGAAGGCTATTAAGTTGAGGAGTAGGGAGGGGAAGGAAGTAAGGCATGAAAATTTGGGATGGGAGAGGAGAGGAGATTTTGTGTTTGGATAGGTATGGCAAAGGAAATGTAGGGGAGCACAAGCATTTCATTTACAATTCTTGCCCCTTTTTTGATAAAAAGATATGGAGTAGCCTTTTGATATGCATGAAAAGGCACAAGAAGCAATCTTATGAAAAATGACCCAATCCTCACCAATTATTCCTCCCTTGAAAAGTCAAGACATGGCTACTTCCTCTATGATTTAACCATACAAGGGAAGAAGTCTTCCCGCTCTCTATTTCTCCTACCAAGTATGGAGAGAAGTCGGAGAATGTATATGTATCTTTGAGACAACATATGTACTTTGAGATCCTAGATTTACGTCTTAAGTTATGATGCCTATTTAGTGAGATGTATTATGCCCACTAAATTATGATGCACATTTAATGATGGTGTATTATACCCATTCCAACACCCAGGAAATTTTCTAAATTTTGTTGCGCATTTAATGAGGGTGTAACTCGTAGGATATTCACTAATTGTGGAGCATAGATGCCAAGGCAACATTGTGCAGCCATAGTTGTGTCTGCCAACCCTGTTGGTTTAAAACAGTTGAAAAAATGGGCATGCTGGGCACTCAAGAATATCTTCGAGGAAATCACAGAAAATAAAAACATAAAGGAAATAAAAGGTATAAGATATTTCATCAAACTTTGACAGGAATACACATTTACCTATAATCACTTGCATTATAAAAATGAGTATGTATATTTTAAAGTTTTTTTTATTGTGTGTTATACCAAGGTTCTGCCACATACCAATTTATCATCAATTGGACCAAGTTATCAATTCATAGCAAAAAATTTTTCTTTTTTATGAGGATTCCTAGCAAATCCTGAAAGGGATGGAAATCTTCCCATTTAATATGACATTGAAATGAGAGGGTTATGCAACATTAATAGTGTTCTGCATTTCTTACTTTTGATGCTCAATGGAAAGAAATGGGCACACTGTGGGGACATTCAGTTAATGATAATTCAGAGCCATGGAATGGATGTTGGCTTGCTTTTTTTCCCTGAAAGGGACCATGCTGTAAATTCTAGATGTGTAAAGAGCGATGCGTAAACAGCAATAAAAAGCAAATTTTGTGTTGTGCATATTCGTTGTATGGAGGGAACCATTGAATGTGTAAGGGAGAGAACCCTATACTTTTACCTACTTCTGATCAATGGATTTGGAATCTTTTAGTTTGACTAGTGCATGGCTTCCTTCTAATGACACGAGGATTACCTTTTGAGAAGTGGAAAATTCCATATAACCTTTGCATAAACTCTCTTTGTATGTATTCCGTTTAACAACATGGGATGCCTCTTAGTAATAAAAAAAATTACATAGAGATAGATACCTGTAGAGAGAGGTGCTATTTTCTTTTATTGTCTCTCTGTCAATATTCTCATTTTACTTTTCCTTGGGACTTGTCTGGAATTATTGCCTAGTCTTTCCTGTATACAGAAGCTTAGGGTTTTCTCTTCTACATATTATCAGAATGGCATCTTAGGCTCGAACTCTATGCTTGCTTGTTCTTCCTCTTCTTTCTTCTTCTCCACCAAATAATAATGAGGATTCCTTCTCTTCCATGGGGATTCAATCACATTGGTGCCCCACCATCAGGTCTGGTGGTTGAGAGGGCCAACGTCAAACCACCATGAAGCACTAATGCTACTGCAGGACATCAACTGACCAATAGGCCCGGTCACTGCTACTAACTCTATGATGGCCTATGTGCCGCTGTGTAGAGCTATAGGCCTCTCAAGGATAGCAGCCTAGGAGGACTGCACCATTGCCCAATCCTCTAGGGCCCTTTAGGGGTCTCCGTTGTCACCACCTTTGCCATGTAAAGCACACTAGTGACTAGTAGAGGGGCACATAGCACCATCTAAAACCCAAAATGCAGTGAACTTGGTTTATTGTGTACTCCATCTTGGTGATTTGATGGTTATATTTACTGTTGTGAAAGTTTTTCCACATCTATGAAGCAGTTTCTGTTATGATTGACCTTCACGATTCACTGGGGGACTTCGATTTGGTTCAAATATGGCATCTAAAGTTGTTAATTCTCCCACTCATTGAGATGGAACACACGGAGAATTCAAGAATCACTTCTTTGTCCCGATCATAAAGTTCGATAGGATTAATTATGTGTTATGTTACAGCCAATTTTCAAATTTGAAGGACACAACAAGGAATACATTCTTATTGATACAAAGCTTGTGAAGAAGGTTAGGAAGTATCCAGCTTGGAAAAGGGATAATTCCATTGTTAGGGCATGAATTGCAAACATCACTATCTAGCATATTGCCACAGAGATCATGTAACTACAAGACTATGAAGGGGATGTGGGATATCATCTGCTAGACACATTCACAAGAGAAGAATGTTGCCCGTTCTCTGCAACTACATCATGAGATTGCACATATGAAACAGGACAACCAACCTCTTGCCTGATATTATTTGGCCATCAAGTTTACCTTTAAGAGATTGAATGTGTATACTCTAGTATGTTCATGTAAGATGTAGGAGACATATAGGGCACAAATGATTATTGATCACTTTCTTGTCAGGTTGGATCCGGCATATGAGGCTACTAGGGCTTAGATGCTTAGATTACCTGAGATACTGACTATGGAGGATGCTTATAGTTTTTTGAGTAGACTTCTAGTTGCTCTCTCTTCCTTGACTTGTATGGAGCACACATCATCTATGGTGGTCTCTTAGGAAAGAGGCAGAGGTACAATATCGTCCACTTAAGGTCGTGGACATGGTCGAGGAGGCTGGTGGTCTACTAAGGCCTAATGCTCTCATTGTGGGAAGGTTTGTCATACTAAGGAACATGCTAGACCAAGCACGAGAAGCCGATTACTGCTTACCAGGAGGTTGCAACCCTAGAGACAGTATCTGATAGGTGAGTGGTTGTGGTTGTAAAGGAAGGGGGTGTCTATTGTTTGCTGTGGTTATTGTATGCTAGCCTGTTATTATTTACTTTGGAGGTTCCTCTAGCTACTTATGTCACTGAGATTTGGTCATCTGTTGTTACCCAAACTTTGACTAGTGATACCATAAATAGCACCCACTGTAACCTTTTGGTATGAGGGATGCCAATCGGAAAAGCACCACATGAGTTTCTTTCATAGTTGGCAAAGTCTTAGTTCTAAGTTCTTGTTTTAGTTGCTTCACTTTAATGTTTGGAGTCCCAATCGTGTTCTGGATCGTATGGGACATAGACTAATCTAGTAGTTGTTGATGATTTTTCTTGCTTATCATGGATTTTCTTGTTAAAGTCAAGGGTGGGTAATGAAATCAAGAATTTGCTAGTTGGAGAGAATCAATTTGGTGCAAACATGAAGATTGTGAGAATCGGTAATGCATTGGAATTTTGTACCCAATCGCTACATTCTATTTTCTAGTGGTATATGATAATCCATCAAACTAGCTATTTGTATGCATTGCAAGAAATATGGTAAAGCTGGGAGGAATCATATGGATGTTGCCGGATCTCTTTTTAATACAGAATAGTGTCTTTTGTCGTGTTAGGGGGATCCGATGCTTACTACGTGGTATTTAATTAATTGAATGCCCTCGACCATCCTTGATGAAGTCCCATATTCCCTCTTGTTTTCTGAATGTGAGCTTTTTTGGGATTCCTCTTAAGGTCTTTCGTTGTGTTGCCTTCATCCACCGATTTGGCTGTAATCAGGATAAGTTTTCTTCTTGGGTCGTCATGTGTATTTTTTAGGTCTAGGACTCAAAAGGCATATATATGTTATGATCCTATCAACGAATGTCATTATGTTAGTGTAGACGTCTCTTTTTTTGTGTCCATATTCTGCTATTCATCCTTTGGTTCACATGTAGTTGCACCTACTCTTGAGAATGAGTTAGCTATTCCTAATAATGTCCTTAATGATGGGCTAGATAGCATATCAAGGATGGGTTATGCTTGCCACCACATTTCTAAGATGGAACCTCCTCTTCATGAGCCAAAGCCTTCACCTGCATCTAAGATAATTCCTATACATGGTGGCATTGATGTTTTTCATGGTTCTAATGTACCGGTGACTATTAGTGTTCCAACTACTCAGGAGGGTGCTTAATGGCCTGATACAAATGATTCTCGAGATAATAGCCTCAATATTTCTATTGCCCTATCAAGGGGTGTCGGGTCATGTGCTATGCATCCCATCTCCAAGTATTTATCTATGGCGAGCCTTGAGCCTATCTCCTTAATATAGACAAATAGCCAGGTATCTGTTTGCCATACATACACTTAGGAGGCCCTTCTTGATCCAAGTGGCGACAGACCATAGAGGAAGAGATGTTTGCGCTGATCTCTTAAGGGACCTGGAGTCTTGTTGAGCCTCCCTACGATGCAACTATGGTAGGTTGCAAATGGGTGTATAAGGTCAAGTATTGTCCTGATGGGCCCATGGAAAGGTACAAAGCTCACCTAGTAGCCAAAGGATATACTTAGACATACGAAGTGGACTATTTTGACACCTTTTCTCTTATAGCATGATTAGTCACAGCATAGATACACATATTTGTGGTTGTTCACTACGAGTGGCCCTCCTACCAATTAGATGTTAAGAATGTATTCATCTATGGTGATCTCGAGGAAGAAGTGTACATGCAGAAGTCTCTCAGGTTTGAGGTGGAGGGGGAGTATGCCATGTTCTGCGAGCTACACAAAGGGTGTGTGCTAGACTCCACATGCCTAGTTCCTATAGCTATTAGATGTTATTGAGAGAATCATATTCAAGGGGTCCTTAGCATATTATTACCTTTTCATGTAGAAGACATATAAGGGAATTATAGTAACGCTCATGTATGTGATTTTTTTCTTCTTCTAAGAAGTGGATGATATTATATTGATTAGGGATGATACCCAAATTATTATTAGCAACTGAGTTTCTGGCCAAGCACATTGTTACAACTCACAAAGGACCTACTTCAAAATGCGTGACGTAGGACTCACAAAGCAGTAGATTATTTCAATACTTTCTTGGAGTTGAGGTAGCTCGAAATGCTTATGGAGTTTTCCAAGCTCGAGGGAAATGCGTGACGAACCTACTTCAAAAGAGTTGAGATGGCATGTTAAGGTGTAAATCTGCCTCCATTTCCATGAACTTGAGTGTGCACTTGTATGATGATGACTTGGGACAAGTATATGTCAAAAAGTACATGTGCCTAGTAATAAAGTTGCTATATGTCACTGGAACATAGTTTAACATTACTCTTGTAATGAGCAAAGTGAGTCAATTTATGGATAAATCTAGGAGGGTACATAGGGATGCTGTCATGATCATTCTTTGGTATCTGAGTCTTTTCCAAGAATTAAAGAACCTGTTGTTTGCTTGCGATGGGTCCTCGGATGTGGTGGCTTATATTGATATTGACTATGTGGGTGTCCCAAGGATAGAAAGCATACCATTGGATTCTACGTGTTTATTAGAGGTAATCTGGTCACTTAGAGAAGCATGGAACAGATAGTAGTGGCCAAGTCCAATGTTGAGTTTGAGTATAAGGCTATGGCCTAGGCTACCTTTAAGCTTTATGGATTCATTTTGTACTAAAGGATCTATGTGTGAGCATGACTAACCCTACGAAGATGAGGTGTGATAACAAGGTTACTCTCTTTATAGCCAACAATCATGTCTTCCGTGAGAGAATGAAGCATGGGAAAGTCTATTGCAATGACACCTTTGACATGCTCTAGAAAGGATTTATCTACACTTGTCATGTGGCCTTAGGTAATCAAACTGCAGATTTGTTCACCAAGGCCTATCTCCTTGGGGACTTGTCTACAATTGTTTCCTAGCCTCTCAAAAAATAGATGAAGACGGAAAATGAAGAGTGAGGGAGCGGGAGGAGGCGAGCGTGTGGAAGTGAGGGGAGGTGCGAGCGTAGGGGGGTGAGCGAGGTGTGTGAGGGGGAGGAAGGACGGTCAGCAGGCTAGGGATGGATGCTGGTCGGAGGGTGGTCAAGGCGGAGGAGGGTGGCATCGGAGGTGATTTGTTTCAAGTGCAGGGGACAAGGGCATCTGACGCGGGATTGTAGACCCCATGCGGTGTCTCCGATGTGGGAAGCTAGGCCATTGGAGGGCGTCTTGCGTGGAGGTGCTGAGGGGCGCGGTCGCGGGCACGCGGGAGGCGAGGCTCCCGCCCTCGCCTCCCGCCCCTGTCGGAGGGGGCGCCTTTGGTCGAAGTTGAAGCCCTGTGGTCGGAGGACTCTGGGAGGTTCGAGAAGGCCATCGCGTCGGCTCTGGTTGCCGTGGTGGTGGAGGGTTGGGTGGGGGTTCGGGAGCTAGAGGTGGAGGTCGCCAGGGTCCTCGGAGGTGAGCCTCTGAGGCTACAGACGGTGGGAGAGGGGAAGTTCCTGCTGATGGGAGCTTCGGCGGTGGCAAAGGAGAAGCTTCTCTTCAACGAGACCCGTTGTGTGGGAGTGGTCTAGTGGTGGTGGGCGGTGAGATCGGATGGCGCAAGAAGGGAGTGCCTGCCGCGGAAGGTAGCACTTTCGCTGGGCCTGGTGGGGATCCCACTTTTCCTCCGGATCCGACAGGTCGTCGAAGCAATTGTTGCTCCTTTTGCACAAGTGCAAAGGTGCAGGGGGCTCGGTCTCGACAGTGAGGACCTTGGCACGGTGTAGGCCGAGGTGGAGTTGTAGTTGGGCGAGGTGTTGAAGGAGAAGGTGATGCTACGGTTGGGGAGCACGTCCTGGGTGATCCTCGTCCAGCCGAAGGAGGGAGGACAAAGATCTTATGCGGAGGCGTTGGCTTGCTCGGCCGGTGGCGATGCATCGAGGAGGGTTCCAGCAAGCAGGGCCATGTGGAGGTTGAGGGGCACCGGGAAGGGTGTTGTCTCGTGGGCTGAGTCGGCTGTGCCGAAGGGTGCGCCCTTCAAGGCGCTCGCAGCGTCGCGGGATAAGCCGAGTCCCGAGGAGCAGGCTGGGGAGCGCGAAGCGTTGGGTGGGGAATCCAAGGGGCTGCTCCGAGAGGAGGAGGCTGCATTGGTTGTAGGAGGCTGCATTGGTTGTTGGAGGCGCATTGAAGGCCTTTTCGAGCTCTAGGGAGCAAGGGAAGCTAGAGGGCGATCGAGCGAAGGAGTTGGTCTTCGGTGGGAGCGAGGGCACAGGTGGTCCGACCAAGCAGCTCCACTGGAGGATTGAGAGGCTGTAGGCAGCAGCCAGGGGACTCCCCAGGGCGCAGGGACTGGAGGAGGCACCTGCGGCGAAGAAGGATCTGCTTCTGTGCAGAGGCGAGGGCAGGAGGTCGGCTCTCGACTCTTTGCTGCAGGTTCGCTCCTCGCCGGAGGGTAAAGGTGGGTCAAGGCATGGGGACCCTCGTCGGAGCGGTGAGAGCAGCGAAGTGCCTGGGTGCTTGGGTGAGACTTACTCGACGATGGTGGACCCTCTGTCTGGTGGAGGGGGGTAGGGGGCTGTGAAGCGTGGGCCCAACGGTGACGACGACGCTCCTGACGTAGGAGATCCTCGACAAGTCCTAGAGGTGGGGGAGGACCCACCTGGGTCGGGGGGGGTGACAGGGAGGCCTCTATGGTGAGGGTTGTGGGAGGGGTTCTGTCAGCGGTGGGGGAGGAGGCTGGGGACGATGCGGACAGGGAGGGCAGCGGCGTGGGGAAGGAGGGCGTGGGAGATGGGGCGAGGAATGGGGGTGGGGAGGTTGAGGTTCTGGGGGGAGGGTGGGCTGACGCCTTTGAAGAAGGGGAGTTGGAGGGGGTGGCGGAGGGAGCTGGTTTTGGTCGTGTGAGAAGGAGCGGTGCAGTTGGGACCTCATGATGAAGGTCCTCACATGGAACGTGAGGGGCCTTTGTGACCCCACCCGCAGGGGGACGTTGAGGTCTTACCTATCCAGATGGAACCCGAATGTGACTTTTCCTCAGGAGACAAAGCTGCAAGAGTGTTACCAGAGAAGGTGGGGAGAGATCGGGGGAAACACGATGCGGGGTTTCTTGGCTATTGATGCGGTAGGGAGGTCTGGTGGGGTGATTGTTGGCTAGAAAGAGGATCTGTTCTCGGTGGTGGGGATGGGTATGGTCATGGTGCAACTGAGGAGCGACGGGCTCGTGCTGACGTTCTCCTCGATTTATGGGCCTACGGATGAGGCGGGGAGGAGCTCATTGTGGGAAAGTCTTCGCCAGGCAGCGAGAAGCTTTTAAGGGAGTCCGTGGCTCATTGGTGGGAACTTTAACGTCACATTGCAGGTAGATGACAAGCCACGGGACCGGGGGGGTAGAGACCGGGGCTCAGAAGAGCTCGTTGGCCTCGTTGTAGAGTATGGGTGGCAGGATATACCTCCTACCTCTTGTGCTTTCACATGGAGAGACTCAGGGGGCTGGATGTCAAAGCTAGACCGCTTTTTGTGCTTGGTGGAGCTGGCTGAGGTATTTCTGATGGCCGGGGCCTGTGCTATGGAGAGGCCTTTCTCGGATCACACCCCGTTGATGTGGGAGTTTAGCAAAGGAACTCGGTGTGGCACATACTTCAAATTTGAGAGGGCATGGCTGTTGGAGGGGGGTTTCAGGAGCTTGGTGGAGAACAAGTGGAAGGACATGCATCCGGACGGGTCGGCGGCCGCGAAGCTAGAGGCAAAGCTCTTGGAACTGAAGCGGTTTCTGAAAGAGTACAGGAAACAGCTGAAAGAGGAACGGACCATGTTGTGGGACGAGGCACTCGTGGAGATTCAAAGATTAGATGGAGTGGAGGACCTGGGACGGATGATGGACTCGGAAAGACAATACAGGGCGGACTACATGAAAGTTATCTAGGAGGAGGACAGGAAAACCGAAGTGGAATGGAGAACCAAATCTAGGCAGAAGTTGGTCAAAGACGGAGACTTGAATACCAGATATTTCCATTTAACAGCTTCAGCCAGGCGTCAGAGGAACTGGATTGAGAAGCTGCAGTTGGGTGGGACAGAGTTCTTCGGCAGGGAGTCTGTGGGGAGAGCGGTGGCGGGTTACTTCAGGGGCTTTATGGGGCGGAGGAGAGGAGGGAGGTGGAGATGGAGGGGGCTGGGGCTCCAACTATAGGGGTTGAGGAAGCGGAGCGATTGATAGTGCCCTTCACGGAGGACGAGGCCCGGATGCAGTCTGGGGGTTGAATGCTGAGGGGTGTCCAAGGCCAGATGGTTTCCCGGTACTCTTCTTCAAACAATTCTGGTCACTATTGAAGGAAGAACTCCTGCAGGTCTTGGTAGAATTCAGGGAAGGTAACATGGGTTTCAACAGATTGAACATGTTTTACATGTTCCTCCTGCCGAAGAGAGAGGGGGCGGAGACGGTTGAGGACTACAGACCGATAGCACTGTCAAATGTAGCATACCTGATCATAGTGAAGATTTTAGCGAACAGACTCAGGAAGGTGATTGGCAGGGTAGTATTGAAGGTGCAAACTGCTTTCATCCCAGGGAGGTACATTCTGGATGGCTATGTGGCGGCAACGAAGATCCTAGCGCATTGGAGAAGTGGAAGAAAGGCATTTCTATGGAAGGTAGACTTTGCAAAAGCCTATGACTCGGTAGAATGGTCATTCCTATGGGCAGCCATGGCTAAGAGGGGCTTTCCACAGATATGGATTAGATGGATGAAACAGTGCATCACCACAGCATCTTTCTCAGTTCTCATTAACGGGAACCCGGCAGGAGGATGGATTCAGCCAAGGAGAGGCGTGAGGTAGGGTTGTCCCCTGGTGCCTTTGCTCTTTGTGCTGGTAGCAGATGCCCTGGCCAGGGCGACCGACAGAGCACGCGCGGAGGGGTTGCTACAGGGTTTCCCCTTGGAGGGAGGGGATGGTATCTCGATCATGCAATATGTAGATGATACCCTCTTCTTTGTGGAGGGTTCGGTGATAGACGTGAGACGGTGTCGCATCATTCTAGAGATGTTCTGTGAAACATCAGGTATGTGGATAAATTATTCTAAGTCCTTTTTCGTTCACTTCAACATTGAGGCTAGGGAGGCAGGGATATGCTTAGAAGCACTGGGGATAGGAGAAGGGACCCTTCTGCTTCGGTACCTGGGGTTGCCCCTGATAGATAGGAGGATATCGGCGCAAGATTGGACCTCAATGATGGAGAGGATTGAGGGTCGGCTTTCGGGTTGGGCATCCAAGATGTTATCTGGAGGAGAGCGGCTTGTCCTTCTCAAGGCAGTCCTCTCAGCGATACCAGTTACTCCTCCTCGGTGATCAAAATGCCTTGGAAGGTTGAGGACAGGATCACTAGCTACTTGAGGAATTTTTTTTGGACCAACTATGGGGCGAGGGAGAAAGGGGCGAGATTGGTGGCTTGGAACGAAGTTTGTCTGCCGTTCAGGGAGGGGGGGTTGGGAGTCATGGAAGTGGGGAGGTTGAATGATAGCCTTCTGACGAAATGGATTGACATGTTGTTGAGGGGGAGGTCTCTCTGGTAGGAAGGATCCTGCGTTCTTGCTATGGCAGGTCGGCAAGTTGGGAGCTCCTCACCTCGCCTCCTAGAGGAGCATCTCATTTCCTGAGGAGTTTGTCACTGATAGCGCCGAAGGTCCGAACTTTTTTCACCCTAGTGCTAGATTCAGGCGAGGATTTTAGATTATGGACGGACGACTGGATGTGTACTGGGCCGGTGGCGGAGTGCTTCCCTAGGCTTGCAGCTTTGGCGGCTAACAAAGGAGCCTCAGTGGCGGATGTGTGGAGTGGCACGTGGTGCCCGTCTTTTGTGGGCAATCTGTTAGATCAGAGAAATGGTGAGATGCAGGTGCTCTTGCAGGATCTCCAAGGTTGGTAGCCCAAAGATGGAGTGGATAGATTCGGGTGGGAGGAGGGAGATTTCTCGATGCGGGATGTGTATAGAAGACTCAACGGCCCGGCCACGTTTGGAAACATTGACTTAGTCAGAGATTGCAGGCAACTCTGGGAGGCCTCTTGCCCTTTGCAGGTCAGAATTTTTGCTTGGCTCCTCAGGAGAGGACGACTGGTGACGAGGACATTGAGAGCCCATTGGATGCCAGGTGCGGACAGGTCATGCCTGTTCTGTGGCCAAGCGGAGGAGGATATTGACCATCTTTTCTTTGCCTGCCCGTTGGCGATATAGACTTGTGAGCAGATGGGGGACCGGTGGTGGGCGCTTGGTTCCCATGCGGAGTTCTGGTAGTCGTTCAGATGTGGTGGGGTCAACGGGGAGCGTCAGGTGTTCCGGTCGAGAAGAGAATGAGCCAAGCCATTGGCGGTTGTCTGGGCGCTTTGGCTGGAAAAGAATGCAGTGGTTTTTAGAGGGCAGCACCCGTATGTAGATAATTTTGTTGGGGCTGCAAAGGTTTTTGCGTTGAGTTGGAGTGTAACTCAATGATGTAAATTTTAGCATTTTCTTTTAATGAATATCTGGGTGGGATCTAAAAGATCACCACCTTTTTTCCTTAAAAAAAAAAAATCATTCCCTATCCTCTCCCTATATATATAGAGGCTTAAGGTTTCCTCATTGAATATAGCAACTATTTCTCTTCTACAATGCCTTTGTTAGCATAGAGGGTTACTTTCAGTCTAGTGGATGGCTTGACGTATATTTGAAAGTATGATGTCACCAGATCAGTGGATCAAATATGGTAAAACAAGACTTGAGACCTATGACCTTATATAATGCATCTCTATCCTCAATGCTCCTCTTTACAGAATCATCTTGATTGTGAGGAAACTGTTCTTTCCAAGCAAAAAAAAAAGTGAAGATACTTTCTTTTGTTGGGGGGGGGGGGGGCTTTCACGTAGGTGTTGATCCATTAAGGCTTGTGATCAGGAATGACAGTTTTAAATTCATTGTCAAAAAAGTAGTTTTATATTCTCTTTAGATTGGAAATCTGCTACCAAATTGAGAATTATTATAAACTGTGTGATGGACCAGCAGAGTTCTTTAATACAACTGTTACCTTTCAAAAAATAATATCACAATTATAATTCTCTGGTTTTAATGGAATCCGTTTACCCAGGGATGTGAGGAATTTGATATTGTCGTCCAAGTTTCCATCTAATATGAGGATACCGACAAGAATGCAAAAAACATAACACAAGACAAAACCACCGTCAATCACTTTTGAAGAACAAAATTTAGTGGAAAATTAAAAATGTTGATGTGCTTCTCCAAAAAAAATGTTGATGTGAGTGCGCATTTATGATGTTAGAGTTGTTTTATTTTTATTTTTTTATTGAATATGATTGTAACTGGTGGAATGTAAGAATAAAGTCACGTGAACTATCCACGTGACAACCTCTAGAAAGCCCAACAAGGTCGACGGTCATGGGTTATAGAACCTAAGTTTAGAGTATTTTGCTTATGAGTTAAGTTTTCTATTTTTAGTAAATGTGTTTTAGGAAAAGAGTTTGTGATTTAATTTAATTAGAGAGATAAGATCTTTCATTATGGGATAAGATCTTTGGTTTTGAAGAATAAGGATATGTACTCTTTATAAAAGAGAGCCTTCCCTCTTTGTAATCTCTTGAGTCATAATAATATTTCCTATTATAAGAAACTCTCCTCTCCCTCTCTTTCTTCTCCACAAGGCAGTCGGCCACCACCAAAGGGCAGTCGGCCACCTGCGCCAGGCACTAAGGGCTATCGACCACAAGGTTGCTCCTCCTGATCCATGTGCGCATAGGTATAGACCCCCACGTAGGACTATTTTTCCCACGCACAAGGAGCCTCCACACTCCGAACTTCGTCAAATATTGACATGGTATCAAAGTCACCATTTTAGGCTCGTTGTGCGTGTGGTTTCTAGATCACGTGTTGGCGATTCTCGTCTTCGGAGAAAGTTTTCTTCAAAAGATCCGACGCTTTACGTGGAGAAGAACTAGTGAAGATGATGGAAGTATCGGCAACGATCAACAAAGGCACGCTTAGATTGGGAGAGAGCAAGGTGGTTGTCACTGCGACAATCATCGAGCTCTATGGGGTGTCCAACTATATTTTGTAGGCTCGCACATTCAAAATATTTGTTGGTGGCTAAGAGAAACTTAGCGTTCTCTTGGAGGAGTCATAGGAGATGAATGATGATTAAAAAAAGAAATACGAGAAGGAGAATTATATGGTTATGAATTGGCTCATGAACTCCTCAAACATGCTTTACAAAAAGAGTGCGTATGAGATTTGGATGATCCTTAAGAAAAGGTATGCCTGAAGCTCAAGCAATGCGTGTATTATTGACCTTTATACCTTGCATTTGGATAACTAGTCAAGGCGATCTCTCCTTGACAAAATATTATGAGAAAATTGAGGCATTATTTGAGGAGTTGGAGATCTACGATCCACTATGTTGCGACAAGCAGGGGGAGACTCGGGCGATTTGGAAATCTGCCAAGTTTTTATCAGGATTGCACCCCCGTTATTGAGCTGCTTGAGATCACATCCTGGCTTCTGACGGGAGGATAGATCTTAAGATCATCTTTTGTCGTCTTATCAAAATGGAGATCGTCGAGGATGAAGACTCGCAAAAAGCGAGAACTCCACACTTGCTATCCTCAATGCAAGTGTGGGGCGTGTATGAGGACAAGGACGTGGATCTTACCCCGTCTATCTAAAGTGCTAGCACTGTGGACGCAACAACCATCTGCAAGATAAGTGCTGAGAGAAGCTTGGAAGACCACAACGTGGGGCTATTAGCACCTCACATGTGGACTCCCTAACTCATGAAGACCTTGAGAAGCTACGGACTCTACTTTGAGAAGACAAGATGACGATCACCATAGCGACAATTACTCAACTTGCTACATAGGCAACGACTTCGGAGATCTCAAGAGGCTTCACCATCAACATGTCGAAGGAGAAGATCGAGGGCGTGGCTCTCGAAGAAGAAGAGTGGTGGGGGGTCTAGCCTCATAAGCTGAAGACCAAGTCGTCAGCTTTCGACTTGAGGGAGAGTGTTGGAATGTTAGAATAAAGCCACATGAACTGTCCATGTGGCAGTCAGCAGGCCACATGGATAGTCCTCGTGGCAACCTCTAGAAAGCCCAACAGGGTTGACGGTCATGGGTTCTAGAACCCAAGTTTGGAGTCCTTTGCTTAGAAGTTAAGTTTTCTATTTTTAATAAATGTGTTTTAGGAAAAGAGTTTGTGATTTGATTTAATTAGAGTAATATGATCTTTGATTTCCAAAAATAGAGATATGTACTCTCTATAAAAGAGTGCCTTTCCTCTTTATAATCTCTTGAGTCATAATAATATTTCCTATTCTAAGAAACTCCTCTCCCTCTCTCTCTTCTCCACAAGGTAGCCAACCACCACCAAAGGGCAGCCGGCCACCTGCGCTAGCCACTAGGGGCTGCTGACCACAAGTTGCTCCTCCTGATCCACATTTACATAGCCCCCCATGTAGGACTATTTTTCTCACGCACAAGGAACATCCACGCTCCGAACTTCGCCAAATCTTGATAGTAACTTACCCAACTCTCCGTTATAAAAGAGACTAGGATTTCTCTTTTATGAATCAAGATAACTCTTTCCGTTCATATAGTATTAGAGTAACAATCCTAGACCGGTGATTTCGATATCCCACCAAATATCTTCCCTTTCTCTCTTGCACGCAATGATCGTGGTGTGATTCTCCTCATCACCCAAATCTAGCATCATCATCTACTCAGTGATATCTGGGATCTCCATCGTCAGCTGGAATCTGGGATCTCATCTTGCCAGATCTGGAATCGTGTGATGGGCGAAGGGACCTGCTGGCCGATGTGCCTTGAATCTTTGTCCAGATCTGGTGATGCGTAGATCTGGTGATTCTGGGTGACGTGTCTGGAATTCTGCTCAAGCAGATTTGATGGTAGCATGATCTGCATGTGGATGTGCAGCAGATCTGATGGTGCAGCAGACCTGGTGATCCATCCATCCAGACTTGCTGTTGCGTACGGCTGGGGGCATAACCTGCATGTTGGTGTAATCTGCCTGTGCTGACTATTGTTGGTGTTGTTGATCCTGTGGGAGTACCAATGATGGATGTGATTGGTGCCCCCATGTTTGTGCTTGTAGTTGTCTCCCATATTGTGCTTGTACTTGGGATCGTTTCCCAATATTTGTCCATGTTTTACCAGATTTTGGTGGTATCCGAAGGATCGTGGATCGTGTGCTTGTGGCGTTGTTGGAGATTGGAGGTGCAAGGTCTAGCATTGGTTGTTGACAGAAGAAAAATTGTGCCTAGAGTTCAACCTGGATAATCGACTTTGGAGCGTTGATTCATCTAACTAGGGACTCCACCTTGTTGAGAACATCGACCAAACCTAGGACGGTCAACTTGGTGAAGGTAGGCAATGGGTCTGTCTTCCCAATTACCTTCGTTGGGAATGTCTAGATATCCTCTGCGCTAGAGTTCCTTGATGTACACTATGCTCCTGAGTTTTCGACGAGTCTATTGTTTGTGAGTAGTATTTGCAAGGATCTTTTGTGTCATATGATCGTTGATGATAAATTGTTATTTTCAAGACAAGAAGACAAACGAGATTGTTGGTGAAGGGATCAGGAAGGATGGCCTATACTTTGTCGCTATCCTAACACATTTTGCAAGAGCAGTGTCTTATCGTTGCTAATCCATTGTTGTGGCACTAGAGACTTAGTCATCCATCTGTTAGGAATATGTGTTAGATGTTTCCTTAGTTGGCACCAAGTACTACGTTTGACTACGAAGCCTATCAGCCAGGGAAATATCATTGAATATCATTGAAGTACGTTTTCTTGATGTACCCAAGGGATTAGTACCTCTTCCTTCACGTGACGTTTAAGGTCCTGCATGTGTTAATAGTATTGGAGGACATAGGTACTTTGTAGTCTTTATGGATGATTATAGTTGATCCACTTGGGTTTTCTTGATGAAGGCTCACTCTAAGATTCCCCAAATCGTGTAAAGATACTTTGCAAAGATTTAAGACATGATACCTAGCCTCAATATAGGTGTGTCGAAGTGAACACCTGGGCCTCATCATCAGTACTATAGGGAAGTATCCCATACCAATTGCTACATCCAGAGTCAAGAGAGACTGATTACTCTACCACATTGTATATTTGGATGTATGTGTTTGGTTCAGGTCTTTAGGGCACAGGACAAGTTTTCCTCGCAAGCTGTGAAGTGTGTCTTTTTAGGCTACTCACGTACTTAGAAAGGTTACAGATGCTATGATCCTATACATCGGAGATATATTGTCACAACAGATGCCACATTCTTTAAGAAGATTCCATACTATTTTGAAGAAGGTGCCAGTATTGATCTTACTTAAAAGACGCTTGTATATCATAGGAGATGTACTTCACTACCTACTGCACCAAAGCCTATAGAGGATCCTTCAGCACAAGGACTGCAATCGGTTGCTCCATGTGAGGTTGATGATAGGATGATTGCCCTGCAAAAGTTCAGTAGGTTGTGTACTCTGAATCTTATGCCTAATTATATGACTACTGATCATTTGCAGCAGGACGTCCAACACTTTGCATCAGTACTCACTGGCACTATTCTATCTAGAGACCATGTTAAGGTCGCCCAAGATCAACACTGGAGAGTTGTCATGGACGAGGAGATGACCGCCCTAACCTCACGTGGTACATGGGAATTAGTATCATATCCCTAGGTTCTGTACTTGTTGATTGCAAATGGGTATGCACAGTCAAGTATCCAGCGAATGGATTTGTAGATCGCTTCAAAGCGAGACTAGTTGCAAAGGGGTTCACGCAGACTTATGGTATAGATTACCTTGAGACTTTTTCTCTTGTAGTACAAGTCTCTTCTATCTGTATTCTTTTGTCTGTGGCAATCAACAATAGCTAACCTCTCTAGTAGTTGGATATCAAGAATGCCTTCTCATATGGAGATCTTACTGAGGAGGTTTTCATGTGTCAGTTATCCGGTTGTGTAGTTCAAGGGGAGTGTGTGTGTAGACTGAAGAAGGCCATATATGGCTTAAGCAAAGCCCTAGAGAATGGTTTGAAAGGCTAAGCATAAAGGTACAAAAGATCGGATTCAGTCAATCACCTTCTGATCATTCCATCTTTAGCAAGAGGGATAGAGACATAGAGGCACAAAAGGTGATCATTTTGGCTGTTTATATGGATGACATGGTACTAATAGGCAACGAAAGAGTTCTAGGACACCACATTTGTGATGAAGGATTTTGGAGAGTTGAGATGTTTTCTTAGGATAGAGATCGTGAGGCAAACTTTTAGCATGTCATTATCCCAAAGAAAGTATACTTTGTAGTTCTTGGAGAAGGTAGGACTCTTAGGAGTCGAGCCATTTGGGGTGCCAGTGGAGATGCCAAAGAAAGCTGCATTACTAAAGGTTGATCCATTGTTTAAGGGTGTTACACGTTACAGGAGCACTGTTGGGAAACTCCTTTACTTGATAGTGACTCATCTAGATATTAGTTTTGCTGTTAGTTGTGTCAGTTAGTATCTAGAGTAGCCTAGGTACAATCACTGGTGAGATGTGTCTCATCTTGAGATACCTCAAAGGGACTCCAAGACAGGGACTTCACTATAGATATTAAGGATCTTTTGATGTGATTGCTTATTCAAATGTAGACTAGGTTGGTTCCATTTATGATAGCAGATCCACATCTAGATGTACAGTTTCTCTTGGTGGAAAGCAAGAAGCAAGCCATGATTGCTAGATCTAGTGCAGAGGTAGAGTATTATGGCTCATGCAGCTTGTGAGATTGTGGGTAGTGGGATTTCTAAGTTATATTGGCATATTTGTGCAGGCACTTGTCCCACTATATGATGATAACAAGTCTGCTACATATAGAATTGCTAATCTCGTATTTCACGAGAGGATGAAACATATTGAAGTCGATTGTCATTTTGTGTGCAATGCTGTCATGAAAGGGAAGATCAACACTCCTCATGTCACATCAGAGATGCAACTTGCTGATATACTCACCAAGGCCTTAAAGAAAAAGAGACATGGGTTTGTATGTGATAAGTTGGGGTTAGAAGATATCTACATCCCTACTTAAGGGGGAGTGTGAATGCATATTTCTGTTGTTAGAGAGTTGTCATGTCATCTTTATTTCTTTATCGAATAGGATTGTAATCTACCCAAGTCTCTCTCTGATGTAAAAGAGACTAGGATTTCTCTTTTATCACCTGCCATTCACAGTTGAGTTCACCATTAGTATAGTGGCTAATGTACAGTACTACAATGGAGGTTGGTCTGCAGATCAATTTCCAACTTCTAGCATAGGTACATATGTATATGTATACATACAAACATACATGTATATGTATGTGTACATATATACACATATAGGTACATATGGAGGAAATTAGGATGAGAGGATGGTGAGAGGTTTTCGTATGAAGTGCTTTTGGAAAACTGAAACATATAATTCAAAAGAGCATTGTTTAGATAGGAAGAATATAATATGAAAAATCATGCAAATCAAACATATCTGAAGCAATTTTTTTATTATTGAATTGCTTATAAAGATGGCCTCCACATTTGATCTGCTTGATACCTTTCATAGGCTTTTTATCTAAACAATACGTTTTGAATCCGTATGGTTGGATTTCCCAAAGACATTTTGTAATTTGTACAAAGACCTTTAACTTCATCTCTGCCTATATATAGAGATATAGATATATATACATATAGACACACATACATGTGTATGTGTACACACTAACAGACATGTACTGACCCACCACCACTACACACGTGCACACACACACTTACATATATTGATCGAAAAGAAGTTCTATGGTTGGAAATGATGCTAATGGCTGCCATCATCTTAAGCAAACGGAAGCTACCTCTTGAAAGTAGGATTTCAATTAGATTCCGAATGCTCCATTTGAATAGTCTATTTAAACAAGTAGTCTTCCATGAGTTTCAAAAGTTATCCAGTCTTGGAACAAGGGAACCCTTGGAGGATCTCCACATCAATTTCTGTACTTGTTTTTGTACCTTATTGTCAAACCTCAAAAGTAATGAATTTTGCCTCAAACACTATGAATTTTTCTCGTATAATTCCATGTCACTGTTTGCCAGGCATGCTGTGCTGTTCTCCAGAGTTGGATTTCCCGGAAGTTCATGACTGGATGGTTTGATTTATCTTTCCCCACGAGCTTAATTTAGTGCATTTATGAGTTAATATGGTTCTTTGCCAACTGATTGGTGATATTGTATTTGCAGTGTGGTTCTTTTTCCAGTAGCTGTTACATTTTTCATCACATGGTGGTTTATTCAATTTGTCGATGGTTTCTTCAGTCCACTTTATGCGAAATTGGGAATTGATATATTTGGTAAGGATGCGGCAACACATAGCAACTTACATGTATAGATTCAGTGACATGGGATTGTGTGTTCCATCTATTGTTGAGACTGTTGAACCTGTTCTGAACTTGTGTTACTCATGTAACAATCTCAGCTTGCTGAATATCAACAGAAAAAATTGAAATATCGTTAAATTGCACTATCACTTTGTTATTTAAGTACTTGCTCAGTTATTTTAATTGGGTAAGTGGGTATTGAATTAAATCAATTTATTGCTAGATGCCCATCTATGGTTCCTAGTGTTTTAGAACTAGGGTTTGCCTGTGGTGTTGTACCAATTATGTGATACAGGAGGATGAGGAAGAAGAACGAAGAAAGTTAAGGGATTTGAAGATCTTTCCCAGAATTTTATGGGATTCTGAGACACTTTAAAAATTTATAGTATTAAAACAATCTAATAAGTCTAACCATTGTTTTACACAAAAGTAAACACCAGCTATAAGCAAAGGTAGAATCTAAAGAGATTGCAATTCTAGCCAACACAAACAAAATCCAACCTTCAAATGAAATTAAAAGACTCCAAATGAAGATAGGCTAATGAAATAAATAAAAGTTATCTGTTGAGTGCAAAATTGATGGTTGGATCAAAATTGGGTTGAATGCTTCTGCATCAACTCCCCCAAAAGCTTCAAAAACTAAGCCTTGCTGAGCTTCTTGCAGGCCCAAGGATGCCATCTCTATGCCATATTTTGTATAGCAATAGACTTTTTACTTGAAGTGACGGAGAAACCTCAAGTGGGTGAACGCGGAGGTCTTGTGATCACATTGGAATTATTAAGCGTTGAGGCAGGTATTAGCCTTCTATAAATAATCCATTGGACACCCTAGGTCACCACTGACTGACATTGGCATCCTGTCTCCCCCAACTTGCTTCAAAACTGTAGCAATTTGATATGAGACTCAGAAACTTTTAAGAATTGTGCTGTTTGAATTGTCAAACCATTTAATAGGATTAGTTTTAGAATGTTCTCCAATTTGGTTTCAAATTTTACATGTTATGGGTATCTAGAATGATGTTTATCAAGTGATTCATCATTTACGAAAACTTGCAAAATCTTGTCTTAAGCTTGGACTTCTGTTGGAAATTTGATATTAAAAGAATGCTGCACACTTGTGTCATTTTGTTTTTCTAACTCTGCTTACCCTTAGTACATTCTTACTTACAGGTCTTGGATTTTTGACATCATTACTATTTGTGCTCTTTGTGGGAATATTTGTATCATCTTGGATTGGATCCACCGTGTTTTCTCTTGGAGAATGGCTTATAAAGAGGTTGCCTTTTGCAAAGCACATCTACTCGGCTTCCAAGCAAATAAGCACTGCTATTAATCCAGGTACTGAATTGTTCTAGTAGTCATCTGTCTATATGATTACCTGGTGGAAATGATTTCTAGTTTATAGCAAAAGCTGGTAAAGGTTGGATAGTAGTCTTCCCTACAGGCAATTCATATAGGTTGTTCATTGATTATGTATATTTCGTATTTCAGGAAAAAATAAATATTACCTCTCAAAAGAAGGACAAAGATGCATCTTTTGTTAAAAGGAACACAAACAAACAAGAGAGATGAGAACCATTTGATAATCCAGTTCAAGGGGCAATGTGTCTTTTTACGCGTGGGCCTAGGGTTTCTTGCTTTAACGATGAATAGAGGAGGTCCAATGAATTTATTTATAATGAATAGATTTCTTGCTCTCCAAGTAATGGAGAAATTATAATATAAAGTCACATAAAATATTATTTATTTACAAGTATACCCAGTTTAGTTTTATCATCCCTCGCAAATTTGAGTAAAGGGATAGCATGCACTCAATTTGTTCTTTAGCTTGGAGAATATGTTGATGCCGATAGGCTTCATCAAGGTATCAACAATTTAATTATTTTTGCAGCTTTGTGGTGGACAACAATTTTTCCATTCTGAATCCTTTTGTTGACAAAATGATAGTCGATTTGTATGTACTTGCATTGATTATGAAAGATTGGGTTGATAGCAACTTCGATTGTCGCATAACATAAAAGTACATTTGTTCGTGATTCCTAGATTATGCAGAATATAATGGATCCATATGACGTCACTAACGGCAGACACCAAAGCCTGTATTCAGCTTTTGTATCATAGCATGCAACACTCTTCTATTTGTGACTTTTCCAAGAGATTAAATTCCTTCCAAGGTAGATAAAAAACCAATGACAACATATCGACAACTATTAGGATCCCCTACCCAATCAGCATTGGGAAACTAGTGAGAACACCAAAACCTCGTGCAAGAGAATGATATCGGATATATTTGAGTCCATTCTCTTTAGATATCTAAAAATTTGCTTGATGGCCTCCAACTGATTTATTGAAGCCTAGGTGAATGCATGTACTGCAAAACCTAGTTTACTGCAAAAGTAATATCAGGTCTAGTGATGGTAAGGTATTGAAGTGCACCAACCATGCTACGGTATTCTCCTGCAGTCTTGACTATCATACTATTAGCTTTAAATAGTTTGTGCTACGATGGAGCTGGAGTGGAAACTGGCTTGCAACAAAAAAATTTGAATTTTTTTAGTAAATTGACAATGTACTTGTGTCAATGTCATCTTGTCACTTATTCTGTCAACTTTAATACCCAAGAAGTGTTGTAAATTACCAAGATCTGTAGGACTCTTCAAGGGTCCTTTTTACATCATCAACGATACTATTTGAATTCCCAGTGATCACAATGTCATCAACATAGAGCAATAAGTGCATAATATTGTTTTTCTTTCTGTAAATGAATAGCAAGTGGTCACAGGGCACCGTTGGAAGCTCAAGTTAGCAAGGACTTTATGAAAATTGAAATACCATGTTCTGGAAGCTTGCTTAAGCTTGTAAATGGACCTTTGAAGTTTACAAACATGTCAAGCCTTGCAATTTTCTTGAATCCCTCAGGTTGTTCCATGTAGACCTCCTCTTCTAAATTACTATGGAGAAAGGCATTATTAACATCAAGTTGATAAAGGCCCCAATCACAGAAGAAAGCAAGGTTCAAAACAACACGAATAGTAACAATCTTTATCTCTGGACTAAATGTCTCATAAAAGTCTTCCCGAAACTAATATGTGAAACATTTAGTAATAAGATGGCCCTTGAATTTGTTAATAAACTCAATACTACCATTAAATTTGTACTCACCCACTTTGTTGTTGTTGGAGATCATGAGATCTCGTCAAATGTGGCAAGAAATTCCCTTGTCTTTTTTTTTGGGTAGTTGGCTTGTAGGCCAAGTAATTAAGTTGCGTAGTTGTCAAGTTTTGATATTTTGGAAAGTTTTTATTAAGTTATATTAAGATTAGAAATAGGATTACTTGTTTCCTAGTTTGTGATGGGATTGGTTCTCTATATAAAAAGATCAATACCCACATTATTTGAGTTATCTCCATTGATAAAAATACTGTAGATGCACCTCTCTCTCTATCTCAACGTGTGCGTGACATCATCATTATCATGCTCTCTATTTTATGACATGGTATTAAAGTAGGTGTTCTTGAGTGCTTGGCCCATCACCATGCTTCTAGAGATCTAGCGTGGAATCTCTTTATACGTGGAAGAGCTTCCACATCTAGGATAGGAGCGCAACCAAGGGTGCCTCCCTTGGTTTTGTGGCATTAATGTGTGAAAAGAAGAGGGCCATGCAACCCCTCCTCTTCATGTACGTAGGACAATCCACATTAAATCAAATACCTTGTGCAAGGATTGTGGATCATGTATGCAGCACCATATATTACATTGTGCTCTTCCTTGTGTCAATTGAAGGAAAGAAAGGCCTCCTCAACTGCTTGGGACTACTTCCCATATGTGGCTACTACGTTTGACATGGCCTTCATTATCCGTTGCATCCACAATCGTACCTAGTTTGAAGGGAAAAGCCTTAGGCCGTGTCCCCCACAAGGGGGATGACCAATTGTGGGAAAAGTAAGCCCCATCAATGGAAGCTTCTAATTCGGTTCCTTATTGTCCTTGAAGGGGGAGATTTTCTTTAAAGAAAAGGTGATCATCATTGTGCTTGGGAACGCATCCCATCCTATGTTCTAGGTCCTTCAAGTTCGAGTAGTGCCCTGACTATTGCTGCTCCTGTTGTGCTTCCCATCAAGTTGGAGATGTCCAACTTGGGAGGGGAGTGTCGGAGATCATGAGATCTTGTCAAATGTGGCAAGATATCTCCTTGTCGCTTTTTTTAGTAGTTGGCTTGTAGGCCAAGTATTTAGGTTACTTAGTTGTCAAGTTTTAATATTTTAGAAAGTTTTTATTAAGTTATATTAGGAATAGGAATATGATTACTTATTTTCTTGTTTGTTCTGGGATTAGTTTTCTATCTAAAAAGATCAATACTCACATTGTTATTTGAATTTTCGCCATTAATAAAAATATAAAGTTATCCACAGTATATGCTCGTCTCTATCTTATCATGTGCATGATTTCTCTATTATCATGTTCTCTATTCTTTGACATGTTAGAGAGTAGAACACGTGGAGTCTCAATTTTTTTATCAGAGAACTCTAATAACATAAGGGTTATTGATCTCTTTGTATAAAGAACCAATCCCAAAACAAATTAGGAAAACAAATCTTTAACAACTTTCCTAAATTCCTAATCCTAATTTGAATAAGGCAAACAATTAACTTGACCACAAAACACCTAAACTTAACCAAGATACGAAGTGTCGATATTGATGCTATGCCAATAAATTTCCAAGTGTACGTATCTTGGGCATGTTGTGGCAATGCATGTGTATCGATGTCAGGTTATCGAGGTTATAGATGATCTTAAATTATCTGTATCGATATTTTTCATGTTGGAGATCTAATCTACTAGACTGGTCGGTAGCAGCAGTAGCAAAGTGTGCTAGCAACAGTAGCAGTAACAGCAGGAGTGTGCGCCAGCAACAGTAACAGCAACACAACAGGTCTTTCTAGAAGTATGCCAACCTTATTGGCAGCATGTTGACGATTTCGTCGGCATACCGACGATAGTCCTACATATCGAAATTATTTTCATGTCGATATGCCTTCCATAAAAGTGTCGTATCGGCGGCATGCCGTTGGCACATAAATCACCGGACTTAACAACTAAACATTTAACAAAGTTGGCAAGTGACTTGCCAACAATCTCACGATGTGACCCCTTATGTGAGTTGGCATGAGCTCTAACAATTCCGACGACATTTTTATGAGATGGTTGTGGAATAAGTATCAAAACTTGATCTTTTTTTGCATGACACTCATTTCTTCTTGCATGGTTTCAATGCAACAGTTATCTTTAAAAGCTCACAGATCTTGGATGGTAAGGGTATTGTTCATGAATTTTTGAAATTCTGTGGTAAAGATGCTATAATCAACGAACGATGCCAGAGGATAAGGTGTATGCTTTTTTGTGAGGGGGCAAGTTGTAGTTGTGTGTGGGTTCTTGAACATCAAAGCTAGCTCCAGATCGACAGTGTTGGATGTTGATAGATGTGGTTCTTGAATATCACGGCTAACTCCAACATTATCAACAAGAATGTTTTTTTGTCATTGACATTGTATAGGTTTCCTTATGAGAAGTATCATTTTCTTGAATATAACTTGTGTTTTGAAAATGTTTTTCCGAAATAAATAATAACATAGTTGTCATTTTTGGCATCCTTTTGTGTTGTATATGGCAATTCTAATTAGTACCTTTGACATCTTGCTTTTGAACATCCTCTACTAGTGTGGTGGTTTCCTTCTTAGTGGAGTGATCTAGATTGTGATCTTTATGGGGAAAAAGAATTTGAGCGTCAGGTTTGGGTTGAGGTACATCCACTTTGATTTGGTGTGCATCATATCCAAGGATTTTCCCATCAAGAACAAGTTGAGAAACAAAGAATTTTTGTGTTGGCACATTAAAGCACTTGCGGTCTTTCATTTGCTCATCATAGCCTACAAAAATGCATTTGATAGCCTTGATTCTAGCTTGTCCCATGCATTCCTGTCCACATGAAAAAAAACAACACAGTCAAAAGATTGAAGCAAATAATAATTGGGCAAGCTATCATATGATCGTTCATATGGTCTTTTCCAACCCAATTTATGTATTGGAATTCCATTGATAAGGAAAATTGCAGAATGGAAGGCTTCCGACCAATGATAAGTTGCAACTCCTTTGCTATACTACATACCAGGAGTAGTTTCACAAATGTGCTAGTGTTTTCTCTCAACCACATCGTTTTGCTATGGTGTTCTAAGACTTATAGAGACATTTGATCTTGTATTCAAAATAGTGCTTAACAAAGGCTTAACTTGATAGAAAATTCATAAACTTTGTATCCTTAAAAAAGAAAATCCAAATCTATCTGGCTTAACAAGAACGCAGATCGATTACTTTGCTTTGAGAAGAAGGGATCGTTTATCTTGTAAGGATTGCAAGATTATTCAAGGGAAGAGTTTAACTGCTCAACATCGTCTTTTGGTGTTGGATGCTCATTTGAAGAAGGCAAAGAAGAGAAAATTAGTGTCTAAGAATTTGAGAATTAAATGATGGAATCTTAAGAAAGAGCAAGTGAGATTTAAAGAGAAGATGATGCAACAAAAGGCTTGGGATCTTGATGGTAGTGCTGATGAAATGTGGTTAAATATGGCAAACTGTATTAGGAAGGTGGCAAAGGAGGTGTTAGCCGTGTCTAAAGAAGGTGTTCCAAGACAAAAGGAGGCTTGGTGGTGGAGTGAGGAAGTGAAGGAGAAAATTAAAATTAAAAGAGTCTATTTTAAAGCCTTATATCGAGATAAGACCGATGAAAATATGGAAAACTACAAAAGAGCAAGGAAATTTGTTAGTGAAGCAAAAGCAAAAGTTTAGGAGCATTTTTATAAGAAACTTGATTCTAAAGAAGGTGAAAAAGATATTTTCAAGTTAGCTAAAGCAAGAGAGCGAAAAGCAAAAGACCTTACGCATGTAAGATGCATCAAGGATGAAGAAGGAAGGGTGCTTATAGCTAATGAGGATATAAAGACAAGATGGAAAAGATATTTTCATAAGTTATTTAATGGAAAATAAAAGAATAATATCATCTTAGGAGAGTTAGTTAACTCAGAAGAGTGTGTGAATCGATCATGTTATCAAAGGATTCAAAAGAAAGAAGTAGAGGAGGCTCTGAATATGATAAAAAGTGGGAGGGTTGTTGGACCTGATGATATTCCTATAGATGTCTGGGGAATGACGGGAGAACGGGGTATAACTTGGCTCGCAAATTTATTTAATACTGTGTGGAGAGGTAAGAAGATGCAGAGGAATGGAGGAAAAGTTTTGTGGTACCTTTATACAAGAACAAGGGTGATATACAAGATTGTTCCAACTATAGAGGTATTAAGTTGATGAGTCATACGATGAAACTTTGGGAAAGAATAATTGAAAGGAGGGTGATGCAAGTCCTATGGTAACTGAAAATCAAATTGGGCTTTATGCCAGGCAGGTCTACTATTGAGGCAATACACCTCTTGAGACGTATGATGGAGACATACAAAGTGAAAAAAAAGATTTACATATGATTTTTATTGATTTGGAGAAGGCCTATGATTCTATCCCAAGAGATATCTTATGGAGAATTTTGGAGAAGAGACAAGTGCCAATTATATATATCAACCTCATAAAGGATATGTACTATGGAGCTGCAGCTTGTGTAAAGACTAAGGATGATTTGACAGACTACTTTGATATCACCATTGGTCTGCATCAAGGTTCGACTTTAAGCCCTTATCTTTTTGCCTTGGTTATGGATGAGTTGACGAGGCATATCCAAGTTGAGGTGCCTTGGTGTATGCTTTTTGCTGATGACATTGTGTTGTTTGATGAGACAAGAGATGGAGTGAACAGAAAACTTGAGCTTTGGAGAGAAGCCCTAGAAGATAAAGGATTACGCATAAGTAGGACGAAGACTGAGTATATGGAATGTAAGTTTAGTAGTAGAGGGAACAACGAAGGGATTGATGTAAAAATTGTAGAAGAGTGCATTCCAATGAAAGATATTTTTAAGTACTTGAGATCCATTTTCCAACATGATGGTGGAATTGATGGAGATGTTACACATAGAATTAATGTAAGGTGGTTAAAATGGAGGGGTGCTTCTGGTGTTCTCTGTGATAAGAGGGTTCCTTTAAAAGTTAAAGGAAAATACTATCGAGCTGTGGTAAGACCAGCCATGTTGTACAGTTTTGAATGCTGGGCTATAAACTATAGGCATGTACAGAAGATGTCTGTGGCAGAAATGAAAATGTTAAGATGGATGTGTGGTTATACAAGAAAGGACCGTATTTCAAATGAATTTATTAGAAACAGGGTTAGGGTGGCACCGATAGAGGATAAAATGAGAGAGACTCGTCTAAGATGGTTTGGACATTTACAAAGAAGGTCGCTAGATGCTCCAGTTAGGAGATATGAGAAGTTGGAGGCTGAACCTGCTAAGAGGGGGCGAGGAAGACCAAACAAGTGTTGCAAGGAAACTATTAAGTATGACTTCAATTACTTTAATTTAAGTCCTAAAATGGCTGAAAATCGATCTGTGTGGAGGCAAAGAATCCATATAGCCGACCCCATTTAGTGTGGGAAAAGGCTTGGTTATTATTGTTGTTGTTGTAAAGGGAAAAGGGTGGTTATCCAATTGATAACCACCCAAGTATATCATCCCAACAAGGAGGGCACTAGGCCATATTACATGTTGAAATAAGCAAAGATACAAACTCCACAACGTTCTCAACATATGGACGTCGACTCTTAAATACCACTGCATTCCTTTCTAGCCATATATCGTACAAAATTGCGAGAGGCCTTGCCCTTTCTCTCTTCCTGAAGACAAAGCGGTTTCCATCTCTGTTCCCACATTTGAAGGATTTCCAGAACTCATGAAAAGAACCTGGAGTCTACCACCGAGCATCGAACCGATGCCAAACCTAAGCCACAAAAGGGTAAGAGAAGAACAAGTGTTCTACATCCTCGTCCGCCCTAAGATAGAGGGGACACCTCATGTTCTCTTCTGGAGCTCATCTAGCCCTCCACATCTTTGTCAGAATCCTGCCTCTCCAAAGCAACCAAACAAAGATCTTCACCTTTAGCGGACACACTGTCGACTAAACCTAGTTGCAATCTTTTATAAGATTAATGTCTCCTACCGTAGCAAGATTTCCCAACCTTCTATATGCATTGCAAACCGAGAAATTTCCCTCCTCCCAACCATAGGCATCCATTCCATCCTCCAGTTGAAAGCCCTCTAACTCTTGTAGCAACCTTTGAACCTCCAAGATCCTATGATTAGATATGTTCCCGATGAACGTGGGGCACCACATCCATCCTGCACATCAGCCACCGTAGCTTCCTTGTCCATCGGCAACATCGAGAGCCTAGGAAACCAGTCATGCAGCTTCCCATGTCTTGTCTAATCATCCAGCCAAAACCTGAAGAGACTCCTAGAGCCAAGCACCAGTGTGAAGAAACTCTGAACCCTGGGGACCACCGAGAGACCTGTAAAAAAAGTGTAAGGAACCCCAAGGGAGGTACATCAAAAGATCCTAAGTGAAAGAACCCCCATAGCAGGTCCGCAAGATCTTTTCCACCAAGCACTCTTCATTCCCAAGAAGTCTAGCAATCCACTTGGTCAGGAAACTATCAACACTTCTCTAACTCTCAACCCCCCTTGTGAAGCTTGCAGACCTCCTCCCACGTCACTAACTTCACTCCCTTTCCACTCTCCCCATCAAGGACTTGACCTTCTTTTCCACTTGTCGTAGCACCCTCAGCATTGATGCAAAGTATCAAGGCATGGCTACCAACATCGCTTTGAGAATCAACTTTCCCCCTCTAGACAAGAGTTTTGATGCCCATCCTTCCAACTTCCCCACAATCCTCTCCACCAATGAAATCTAGTCCTGCTCCAAGACCCTCCTATCCATCAAAGGCAACCTCAAGTAGGAAATAGGCAGAGCTCCCCCCTGTGTGCTCAAGGTGGCACTACAACATGTGGCCTCCTCTTCCAACATATGAAATGGAACAAATGTTGACTTCAAGTGGTTAATCTGCAACCTCGACGCCTCTCCAAATTACTCTAGAAGTATACAGATCTGCCTCGCCTTTGCTACAATTCCCTCCACTAAGAAAAGCGTGTCATTTGCATATTGTAGTATCGGAATAGCAACCTCCTCATCCAAAGAGAAACCCTTAATGAAGTTTCCCCCACAAACTCTAACGGATGCCCTTGCTAGTGCATCTACAACCAAGACAAAGCATGGGCACCAGCAAGAACCCCTGTCTCACACCCCACCTCGGCTATATCCAACCATTTATCGGGTTACCATTGATAAGCACAGAGAAGAAGTCGTCGTGACACACTACTTCATCCACTTAATCCAGGCCAACGGGAAACTCCTCTTGATCAAAGACGGCCACAACAGAAAGGACCAGTGCACAGAGTCGTACGCCTTCCTGAAATCAACCTTGCATAGAAATGTCGACCTCCTCTCCCTCTTCCAAAAGGCGAGGATATCTAAAGCCGCGACATAGCCATCTACAATGCTCCTTCCTGGGACAAATGCAGTCTGCACCTGGGACACAACACCACCAATCACCTCCTTCAGTCTGATGGCCATGACCTTAGCCACTATCAAATAAACAGCAATGGAGAGGGCAATAGGTCTAAGGTCATCAATAGCCTCCACTCCGTCCCTCTTCGATAGTAAGAATATATAGAACTTGTTGAGTCTATTGAAGCCAAAATTTTGTTATCTGAACTCTACCAACACCTGCATGACATTATCTTTGAGCAATGTCTAGAATTCTTTATAAAAATGTATTGGGAACCCATCCGGGCCTGGGCATCCGTTCCCATTCAGGCCCCAAACCACCTTCCTTACCTCCTCTTCTATGAAAGGCGAAGTCAACCCCTCAACCTGCTCATCAATAATAGTAGGCACAGCTAACCGTCTCCATTTCCACATGCCCTCTCGCCTCCTACTAGTGAACTCCCTGAAAAAATCCACTACCGCTCTACCCATCACCTCTCTGCTAACAAAATGCGAGTCACCCACTAGCTGTCAATTAATCCAATTCCTCCATCTCCTCCTTGAAGCCATAATGTGGAAAAGCTGAGTGTTGGAGCCCCCCCTTTTGAGCCACCTATGCCTAGACCTCGTCCTCCACCTCAGCTTTTTGTCCTCTAATTGAACCATCTTCAAATGCTTAGCTTTGACAACCCGCTCATCCTCTAAAATAAGTCCTAGATTCTCAACTCTGTCCAGCCTCTCAATTTCCCCCAATGCCTCAGTCTTCGTTCTGTCTCGCTCCTCCTTAATGTCTCCTGCACTCCCTAAGGAAAAGTCTAAGCTCACAAAGCTTAGACTCCAGCCTCACTCACAGTACCAAAATTTTCTGCTACTGCCTCTCAGACACGCACGGGACCTGGAGAGGACCTTGTTCCTCATTCTTCATCTCAATCCCAACCTCATCCAGCTTTTGTACGTGTCTGAGAAGCAGTAGCAGAAAATTTTGGTAAGTCATAACAGTTATAGCACAGTGATTGGGCCTACCACAGAGTTGACATACAACTTTTGCTTAACTAGTATAGCTACAACCACAATTTTCTTGCTGTTGTTGTTGCTCACGACCAAAAAATGTCTATCCACAACTAACAATATTCTTCTCTTGAGTGGGACTTTTGCTACAACTCGGGTAGTGAAGGCAACATTAACAGTTAAAGCTGCAGTGATGGACATCTTGTACTCATACTAAAGACCAACTAGGCAATGTAGAACCTTATCAGCATCACTCGTATTATGTCCGAGTGCAAGTTCATTGCATATGTTCTACACTTTATTACAATATTCTGTGAGTCAGGGACACCCATTTTACCTTACTTGATGTGAGCCAGATTATACTTGAGTTGAATAATCTTAGCTTGAACCATTTGAGAGTAATCGTTGCTAAGAGTATTCCAAAGTTCCTTGGTGGTTTGCACATGAACTACTTGCATCACAACTTCCTCATACAAGGTGGACTTGATCCAACCAACAAGTTGCTAATCAAGAGCAAATCACTCAACATATTCAAGATTTGAAACAAGACAAATGTCCTCAGATGGCCCAGACTCATCAATTCTTTTGCCATCAGCCTGAGTCTTTTCTGGCAAGAACATGGGTGGTGTAGGTTTCGTCCCATCGATTTGACTAGTCAAGCGTTGTTCATGAATGAAGGGAAAGATCAAGCTCTTTCACAATACATAGTTCCCACTATTAAGCTTAATAAAAATAATTTGGTTAAACATATTAGGGAAAGAAAGGAAACTATGACCACCTGTAGCTATACTCAGCAACAATAAGGACCCCTCTTGCAAATTTCCCTGTTACCCCCTCCCCCTTTTTAAAAAAATAAAATAGAAATAAAAAGAGGGTAGGAAAGGAAGGGCTCATGGGGAAAACACCCTTGCACAATAGATATGGATGGTGAATCCTTAGTAGGAAGAACCCAGCACGCAAGGCGAGCCCTAAAGAGGTAGGGAGGAGGTCATGTGAGTTCCACATAGTCAAGCGGGAGTCCGATGTTACCACTCAGAGGTCCAGCAAGGTCTGGCAACACCAAGCGACAATGGGCTCAACGGAATAATGACTGGATCTGGGTTAGCGATGTCAAAATAGGGTTGGGTGACGAAAAGATCCAGTCGAAGGTCATTCGACGTCGATTCAAGGTGGTGGCGCTAGAAAAACAATCAAATTTAGATTTGATTGAGGGAGAATCGGATTTGAGAATTGAATCTTGTCTTGGTGGATTAGATTGAGGTTGGCAGCATCAAATCCTTGTCTGGCCATGTGCTGACAAGGTCACTTCCACCTTGATGGTGCTAAAGATGACCAGACAAATGGCTAGAGGCAGGAGGAGAATGGCTAGTGGTCAAATCCTAGTAATCCCACCACGAGAACAAGAACTTTAATCAGAATAGTTTCCGTTGTAGGAACCAACAATGTAACTTTCAACAAAAAACGGATTCATTTTAACATGGGATTGATCGCTCTGATAGCATATTAAAAGGAATACAAACAAACAAGAGAGATGTGAATCATTTGACAACCTAGTTCAAGAGCCAGCATGCCTCTCTACGTCTAGGCTTAAGATTTCCCTCACTCTAATGATGAATAAAGGAGGCCTTAGGGTTTTATTTATAATGAACAAATTTCTTACTCTTCAAGTACAGATCTCTTGCTCTCCAATGAATGAAGAAATTACAACATAAAGCCACATAGAATATTATTTATTTACAAGTGTTTCCAACAAACTTTTTAGTTTTATCATATTTAACATATGGCATCCTTTACTTCAACTGTTTGAGAAGTTATGTATGCAAAATGGCTCTCTTTCATTAAGTCCATTGCTTAAGTTGAATCATGAAAGAAAGTGATTTTTGGTCTGTTGTCATGAATCAATTAACTGAAAATAGTAGTTTATTGAAGCTAATCATGTTGCAGCTTCATACAGCCTTGGTCTTGCGTCATATAAAATTAGCACCTTGAGATAGTATTCCCTGCAAGTTTAACATTTTTAGATAAATGAAATTTGGCAACTTGGACGTGTACTAGTAGGATTAAATATTAATGGCCTGTTTTGTGCTCAGCAGATATTTCTTCTCTTTCTATGTAACCACAAATTACTGCTTTTTGCTGTAACACATGGTCATCTCTGATTTCAAATGCTGGTTTCTTGTAGACCAAAATACAACTGCTTTTAAGGAGGTTGCCATAATTCGCCATCCACGTATTGGTGAATATGCAATTGGGTTCATTACATCTACCGTAATCCTACAGGTAAGTTGTAGATTCTAGATTATCGTAAGGCATGGTGAAGTTTTCAAAGGATATAAGTAATTGAATCTTTTGAAATTCTCATGAACTGGCCTTGGCAATTTTTTTCCCAAAGCAAATCCTCAGATGCTGAGGGCCAGAGTTGTGTCAATTTGTTGAAGTAATTTGTACTGATGGCAGGATGTACGATGGGTGAGTGCAGCCAATCTCTGTAGTGAGCACATGCTGGATTTGACTTGGCTTTTACCTAAGAAAAGCTTGCTTCAGTTTTGTCCATTTGAATATAGCTTGATCCTTGCAAGAGATGCTGCCAGTCTTTAGACTTCATAATTATGGAAGTTCTTGTCATTGCAAGCCAGAATGCTTGGGGTCCATGTGTCCAGCCTTTCATTCTTTGTGTGCGGTTTTTGTTATCAACCAGTTGCCAAGTGTCACTTGGTTGTCCAATATGTTGCCAATTGCTTCTCACATAACATGGCCTTCATGTCAGAAAGGCCAATGATCTTAATGTCAGTTAAAGTACACGAGAGAAATTTCTCTTAATTACTGAGAAGTTGATCTATCGTGATCAAGTGATATAGATTTGATTTGGTGGCATTTATAAGTGCCAAACAAGCTATTTGTTAGATAAACAAACATATACAAGCATGGACATAGACTCACATGCACATGCCTACATACATGCGTAACAAGAGGCATGATAACTTCAAGGAAAAATAACATGGCAATACTTAAAGCCTTTTCAAAAACGTGTCAATATTGAAAGTATAATTTTTTGTTCTTCATCCCCAACTAGTTTGTGTTTCTTGGCTGCTCCACCCCATTGCCAACAAAACTGATTGTCACCCATACCACATGTTTTTTTTCCATATGCCCTTAATACCGATGGATAATTATTAACTACCAAGATATACATTTATTTAAACTCCCCGGCGAACCGATGTTTTTCTCACTATTCTGGATAGTATAAGCATATAGAGGTTGGCTGTTGAATCCAGTCATGGTGTTATTTAAGTGAATATTCTTGCTATTATTAACGGTTGCTTAATGTATTTAGCTATATGAGATGGATAAAATATTGTTTGTTCTTTCCTGGTTTTTTTTTTATTTACTGTCGGAATGAAGTTATTCGTTATTGAATTTGTTGGCTGCAGACGGACAAAGGTGACGAGGAATTATGCAGTGTATATGTTCCTACAAATCACCTATACATTGGGGATATCTTTTTGGTTAATTCAGAAGAAATTATAAGGCCAAGTTTATCCATCCGTGAAGGCATAGGTAACCTTGTTAACTAAAATTGAATGATGTTGACTTTTTGCATTCTCTTGGTTCTTGGTCAAATTTGGTCACATTTTTAAGATTATAATGTGTCATTTGACTAAACACTGTACCAATGTTTATACCATTCTTTTAACTACTCTAGGGCCATCTATTAAGTCTTTTCATAGAGGCTGCCTTTGGTGGTTTATGGGTTATCCCATATTGGGTGGATTTCTGCCTACATTGTTCTTGGGTTACATAGGTAGTTTAGTGGTGCATGGGATTCTCAATGCATTAAAACTCCCAACAAGAAATAAGCTTAACATCAAATTTAAATCAAGAAAACTAGAATTCCCACTTCTCTCTACTTATAGCATTTCGACTTACCTATGGCTTCAGATCTATTTTATTTATCAAGCTACCAACTAGAAGAAATAATACAGCCCTTTTCCAAAAAAATAAAAAAGCAATGACAAAACTAACCCCAACACATGTAAAACGGATAAACTATAACTCTTTGATCTTTTCTTACAACATATCAACTGGCACATCACATCTAACATACTGCTGCTTCCATCGCAAAATCAAACATTCTCTTTCCATTTAAGCCCTTCCTCAAAATTATCCAATTTAGTTGTTGTCATGGAACCAAATGCAGCTATAATGCTGTTCTCCATGTCTCTTTCTGTCGCCCCTGTTTTGCATGTCGATGTGGTGCAACACTATCAATTATTAGTTGCAATGGATGAATGGATCATCTCTTTCGTTATTGTCCCTGCTAGTTTTCTCTCCCCTTCTCTTCACATCTTATTTTTGTGGCAGAGGGATTGTTACTGTAGCTGCAGGGATAGTGCTAATTTCTGTGTTATGCAGCCTTTCTCTAATTTCCATTCCCAGTGCTCTCTAAACCTAGCACTGACTCTACATTGTAGAGTCTCTATGCTGCCTAAGTCTTCCCAACTGCTTCACTGTTGCATGCTGGACGGAGGGAAACGGATGAACAAGAAGGGAAAAATTTTAAATCAAACCATTGCCGTTGAATTTATAGTATGGGTTTTACAGTTGTATGGGAAGATTTTGATGGCAAGAAATGAAGGTGTTCTACAAATGGCCAGAGGGGGTTTTCAAAGGGGCGAGAATGTAGGCAAGCAAGGGGAAAGAGGAGGTAGAAAGTGATAGTAACAATGAATAGAATTCCTTTCGATCTTCTCTTCCCCTTATGTAGCTGAGTTCATCTCCTTTTTTCTCCTGGTTCCTGTCCATTGTTCTCTTTGTAGGTACTAGGGGATTGTCCCTATCTACATATTAGAATCCAAAGAGAAAGCAAGGTGGTAGATGCACTGTGACAGTAATTCTATTGTTTCATGGTGCACCATTGCTTCCTTCAATTACCTTGCTTACCCCAATGAGGAGGAGAGAGGAAAATGTTGAGACAATTCCATAGTGTTAGCAATGCCACTTCTCTGGAGAATGAAATATTAAGGCAGTCAATAAATGTTTGTAATTATCTGTAAAGTGGTGTGGTTCAGTTCCTATTACCAAGGAAATCAATTTTGCATGGTTTAGGTGTCAAACCATGATTGCTTAGGGTTTCCCAAATATGGACATGTGATGATAAACATCACTGCTTGGCTAGTTATTTTGTGGTTTGTCGAGTGCAGGTGGTACGTGCTGTTCTGGCCTAGTCTTGTTCTTTCATTGTGAGTGTCATTGCCCTTGGAAATTCATGGCAAGTTTTGGAAAGAATATCTCAGAGAATATTGTTTATAAACTTCTCTCCCATGATGTTTACCTTTATTTTAAAAAATGATGATGATAGTAGTAGTAGTATCACTACAGCCACTACTGGATGTTATTTTTTAACCAAGCTTGTAAATTGTTTATACTTGAAGTTCTAGATGTAGCATGTTGCTATTGGGGGTGATCTGTTTGTGCTGCCTTAGAAAAGTATTTTTCAAGATCTACCTTTAGCCAGATTCTTTGTATGGAGGATGCTGATACATTGCCTTTTCTTTTCCTGCTCAGAAATTATTGTATCGGGAGGGATGACAATGCCACAGCTGATAGCTCCTTTGGAGATGACCCACCACCAAAATGTGCGCCTGAAGAGGATAACATAAAACATGCATAGGTACTTCAACGGCATAGATGCCTTTCCCGCTTAGTTGGACTGCATATTTCCCAATGTTTTCCCTTTTTTCCAATTAAGGGAGTCCATATGTGCCACTTCTTTCTGTTCCATTTCAATTAATACGGCCAACTAGATAGATATACCTTTAGAAACTTTTATGTAGTAGTAATGGGTAAACCCATCCCTATAACAACTAGTTCTGTTACTTCACTGCTGTAGGAGTAGTGACCAAGATAATCATCATGAAAAAGCTTCCCACATTCTCATCCAGCATGAGCAAATCCACATGTTCTGCCGTGCTGATAGAGGAGAATATTTGTGCATTTTGAGGTGTAGGTTATGGGATTGTTTGTGTAAGTTTATGTTTGTCACATTGGAAACTCTGTTCACCTTGTATGTGTACATTATTACAAGCCAGAGTACCACTTGGTCTAGTTACAAAATTCTGGCGCTTGCACTGGAAGCACCGAGATTATTGTTTCTTATGCGATGCATAATTTTCAGATGAAGCGATTTATGTGTTCTCTCGCGACGCAGGTTGGAATCTGGGATTTGGGAAGTCAGGTGACAAACGGACCTATATCGTTAGCATCAGAGTATTCTTGTGCTCTTGCAGAATAATGCTGACATGATGAATTTTGCAATCTAGTGTCTAGTGGGTTTTCCTTTTGGCAAGTCTCGATTCTAAATAGACTCTTTTGACTGTAGATCTCGAGTTTGAAGTTATGTCTTCGTCTTCCTTTGAATGTAGAAAAGCTAGTGATTCATCCCTTGGAGACTTTGATGTTCGATTTTGGATGTGTTGCTGAGTCCGTGATATTTTTCCTTTGATAGAATCCATCAAATGAATGATGCTGTGCAAAACTAAATAGGAATGATGTAATCACATCACACGAGAGGAAAGGAATTATTACGAGCTAAGATGTATGCAGGTAGGTATTCGTATCCTGTTGACTCGAGTAGGATTAACTGAGATGGTATCCTTGATCTCATGCCCCGTTCTGATAACCCATAAGTTATTTACCGTCCCTTTTTTTTCTCTCAGTTAGTTTTGGCAAAGTTCGTATTCCAGTGCACATTGTAGGACCCGTTCTCTTGAGATACCTCCCCGACAGTTTAACTTGTAGAATAACTTCTCTGATGTATGGGGTAAAACTTATCTTATTCCATGACATCAACATTAATGTTTATTAGCATGCACCAACTGCCAATCTCATTGCATTACATCAATGCGAAAATACGTTAAAATGTATCTATATCCAAAGACGTATACTCATCACATTACATCCCTCTTTTATATCAAAATATTAAAATATTATATCCCTTATATCACATGGATAGGGGGACCACCGGGGGCACATGTCCCTCCTAGATTGGTTGAGAAGACAATTCCATTTTAATTAGAAATCTAGAGGGAAATTTTGGTGGTGATAATTCACTTTTATGAAGAGATACCTCTCATGAATTTCCCAATAAAAGAAAAGAATAAGACGAATGCGACACCAATGGAGTTTCTCTGTCCCTGAATTTCAGGAAATTCTTGCTTCAAATAATTGAAGACGACACATCTTGTTAATCTTTTTTTTTTTTTGTAAGAAATAGAGCTATCTCTATGTGGTTTTGTTTAGATGTGGGATAAATTTTATCTTACGTAGATATGATAACTTGTGTGATAAGAAAGATTTATCTTGTATGTGTAGATCCTCATGTGATTTAATTTGATTGTTTGTGCTGGTAATATTTACTACACTCACCTCCTTCCCGTATCACTTGTATTATTCTTATATGTACCGTAATCTACTAGAAGTATGATTTCATAACTATTCATTATATACATGATACATTAGATATCACATATACTTCACCATTATAGTTTAAACCAAAAGATTAAAATTTTGGAATGATATCATCTTTCATAAAAGAATATGCAGGATCAAATACATAAAATTTTCATGGGCACTTTATGCACAAATTCTACCGTATGTTAATTTTATGACGACATTGTAGGAAATTCATGATCCTCTTTAAATACATGCCATCTTTTATGCAAATTCTAGGAGCTTTTTTCAGTATGTCTTGCTTATATTTAGATAGCTATTTAATTAGAAAACCTTTTTGAAACAATTGTTACTCAAAGATAAGATTATTTACACCTGTTTACCAAATTTTAAAATCATGCTTAATCGGATTATTTTCTCAAAATAATAAAAAAATACGGTATATAATTTGAATGGAAAAATTAGATTAATCTCTTGTCAAAGATCTTGACAATAACATATAATGCTCCATGAAATCTCTCAATGGAAAATCAAACCTGGCATTGACTCGATCCAACCCCTTGAGATAAACGGGTCAGATGTCTGCAGGTCTACTTGACTATTGAGTCCATGAAGGGTCCATTGGGCCCAACACAGCGAACCCGAAGGTCGCATCGGGTTGAGTCTGACGCATTTGTTATAATCGGGTCCTATTCAGGTTGAAGTCCACCACAAGGTCAGACTCCAGGTCCTGATCCTTTCTGGCAGGCCTACATCGATGGCCGGGGTCAAGAAGAGTAAATATCCAACTATCTATGCGTGCTATTTAGCCCATTAGGAAGGGCGTGCGTGCAAAATTTCCGTTTGCCGTTAGGGTTTTCTCGAGAGTATAAAGTCAGACCTCCGCTCGCTAGCTTTCTCTCTAACTCGGCGTTGAGGAGACGCGAGAAAAAAAAAACCGATTCCATCTACGATCTCACCTTATTCTCGCGATCGCAATATATACGAGAGAGGGAGAGAGAGAGAGGGAGATGTAGGTAGATCGTATGTGGAATGAGGATTACTCTGTTACTGTACTCGAGATGGCATTCATTGGATTGGATGCGATGTGAGGTAGTTCCTTTCCACACGAGATTTCTGACCACATATCGATGATCTCTATCTCTCTGCTTCACGAGATCCTCTGTCGCTCGTTCGATCTCTGTATCATCTTTCGATGATCTCACTCGAGGTTGAGCAGCGGCTCTTTTTTCCTTTTTACGATTTCATTTCTGTTCTGGTATTTTTTTTGTTCTTTTGTTTCTTCTTTTGGACTTTGGCCTCTCGGAGGTGATTTTGATGTGGTGGGGAGGGGAGTGGGAGACGGATGGCGTCAAATTCGCTCGGGATGTTTCGTTTTATTTTGGTGTGTCTCTTCTCGTTTTTCTATGGAATGCGGAATCAATGGAATGCTTATTTGATTTGGTTGGAAGGAGGCCCTCTTTGATTCGGTAGTTTTCAAGTATATGTAACTGTAATAATGGTCGCTTTTTTCTGTTTCTTTTTTTATTTTGTTCTCAGTGTCTTGTTTTCTATGATCCCCCCTCTTAAGGAGCGCTCTGTCTCGCCGGTTGAAGTCCAGATTGTCTTCTGCCTTATCCTATGGGTTACGTGGTTTGTATCATTTTCGTTTTCTTGATAAAGTATTTTTATTCAAAAGAAAAAAAAAAAAAACGTATATGCACTGGTGCCATTTTCAGTCATTAATCGGACAGAAAAATCAGCCGAAAACAGAGAGAGGAAGAGAAGGATCTGTTGGTGGCGTTCTCTATTTCAAAAGCGAAGCATCAACATGAATAGAGGTTATCCATTTTACACGTTGCCTGAATGGAGGCCATTTACAGTCATCTCGCTCGCTCCACCCAAAACACCATAGAAAGATAGAGAACGAAATCTTCTTCTCCAATGGGCCTTGATTGGTCGTATGAGATCGATCAAGGTCCTTCTAGCCTCCGGATCTCCCTCCTACTCTTATAGGACCTCTCCTCAACATCGATAGAGCTTCCTCGTCGACATTCATGATGATCGGTTGCCCTATGTGTTCGTGTAGCGACAGCGCAGTTGAGGGGGTGACGAGATCTGACGATCATCGAGGGGTTGTGGAGGGGCTGATGTGCATGGTTCATTATGTTGTATCATGAGGTGGTGGGAGTGTGCTTAATGTTCGATCTCCTCATGTCGACGTCGGTGATCGATGCTTCGCTTCTAGCCCATACTCAACACGCTTCTCCTTGCTGTGCGGTGGTGGGCAGAGGACCTACGACCAGTGTCCTCCAATCACGGTGTGTGATCGTCGACGAGCTATTGCGGTTGGGGGCTTGGCCACGTGTTTGGATGATGGTCAACGGTTGGTGTTGGCGATGCATGTTGGTGTGGTTGTATTTGGACCTCTTCCTTTTTTTAGGTTAGTTTTTTTTTTGTTGGAGATCACGTGTGACCCCAAGCTTACACAACTGAGCTTCTGACGTGAGTCAGTGGTCGAACTCGACCTTCAAGTCGTTTTATTTTGACTCTCTCGTTAATCACGATCTTCGAGATTTTCTTGTTGGTGCTTATCGTACCTACGAGTGTGGGGTTCCTCTCCCTCTAGGAGGTCGTCTGATTCTTGATCCCGTGACATTCTTTTTTTCTTTTTCCTTTGTTTCTTGTCTTGTTTTTTGTGTTTTGTATTCCCCCATTCTATGTAGGGTGGAGCATTGGGTCAGGTTAGCTTGATCCCGACCTGAACCTAACCTGAAAAAGTCCAACCTGAGAGTCTGAATATTACTTAGGTCGGGCCTGAGCCTTAATTTTTTTTAAAATTTGGGTTTAGGCCAAGCCTGTCCCAAATTCGAAAAAGCTTGAAAAGGCCCAACCTACCTCACCCAAGTTCCTAAACTTTTTTTTCCTTTTTAACAAAAATTAAAAAATGAATTCCAACCATCACCTTCCTCAGTCCCCATCAATCCCACACACAGAATTAGAATCCCCTCTCCCTCATGTGGTCGTGCCCGTGGTTACTCTATCAAGGCATCAAGTTACCTCCCGTCCTCTCCATCTCAGGCATCCATTGACGAGTCTTGCTGAGTCTCCTTTCCTGTCCAACTGATCTCTCACCAACGGGTCATCTTAAACAATGGTATTGTTTTGTAACTTGTATCGTATGGTAATTTTGTGTGATGCAACTTATATTGAATAATGTAATGTTCAGTCCTTACTTTGAATAATATTTACAACAAAGTAACACAAATTTAAATTAATAGCTAGGAGATGTAAGTATTAATTTCAAGTAAATAATTTTGTTATATATCAAAGTTTAACATTTTTAGAAAGAAATAACAAGGTTTATTTTTAAGTCTAGTTTATTTCGTTGGTAAGTCTTATTTAAAAATAAAAAAAATGGTCTTAATAAAATTTATGGGCCTTAACGAGTTGTTTTGGGCTCAACTTGAAAATTTGACCTGAAAATTGAAATCGAGCTTGGCCCCACCTGACCCTAGGCTCATACACATGGGCCTTAGGTTAGGCTTGGGTCTTGATTTCGTAAAAATTTTAAGCCTTGGGTTCGACCCACTACCCGAAAAAAGACATGGCCTTTCTCGAGTTTGATTGTGCTAGGTCGGGTTCAACCCAATACTCCACCTTAATTCTATGTAGTGTTTTTTTCCTTTCGTGGGTGAAGATTCTTCGTCGCTCCCTTTCTGGGACACGTCCTCTTGTATCGAGTTTTTTCCTTTAATGAAATATTTATTAAAAAGAAAAAAAGAGAATAGAGGCTGTTATCCTTTAACTTGGATTAGCTAAATTTCAGACCCAAAATAGTCCATCTTTTTACAAGAATCCTTAAATTACCTCATACATTTGTGTTATTTTATGAATCAGGATTTCATTTTGGCACAAGAGGGGAAATTGGTCTTTTCCTAAGATCAAGAGTCTATCGTTGGACCATATCCTAAGTGGGTCTCATATGTTAAGATTGTTCATCTAAAATGAACAATTGTTTAATATGACTTGAATTGACAATGAAGGCACCATATTATCTTATTAATGGAATTAATTACTTTTAATTCTTCAAAAAGGATAACAAAAGAGGCTTTAATGGGCATAATGATGTTTTTTGACCAGTGACACAACTCTCTTTACAGGTTCCATCAACATAAATGCCCCTGCTATTAGTGCACTAGCATCTAGCAGCATCAAATAACGTGACTATACCCACCTGATAAATCCATTGCTACTTATATAGGTAGCAACATTAGTAGAATCTTAGTCAGTAGAAGTGACATCATAAATATTCTGAAATAAACAGCTAACACTCTACAACATGGATCTCAAAATTTTGAGAAATATGCCCATCACCATCAACGTTCTCATAATAATCTAAAACCTGTATGGCATGATGAAATGACTTAAAATATGTCTGAGTAGCAGTAAAGAATCTATCTAGGCAACTTGTCTCTTTTTTTTCCGTGCATCCTCTTATATCATGTTTTTCTCTTTAATAAAAATATTTGAAAAAAAAAAAACTCCACTTATTGTGGAAAAGGACTTTATTATTGTTGTGTATTGTTCAACTAAATGCATTCACAGTTGAATCTAAGAAATTTACATCTTATTTTCCAAATGACATATAAGACATAAATTGTAGCTCTAAATGATTAAATTTTGTTTGCATTCATAAATTCCTCGAACAAATTTTACGTTAATATTTAGAGGAGTAAATCTTTTGAAGAAAAAATATCTACCTAGACTTCTCAAGCAAAGATTTTTATCCCATCTCTAACATTGGATTCTACCATCAAGAATAATATTCCTCTATGCAAAATTATCTCCCTTTCTTCAAATGAGAAAGAAAATTGCAACTTAGGAACCAATTACATAATAATACTTAAATAGATGTAACAAGTCACATAGAGACAGTGGACCACAAATAAGAGTAAAGATTTGAAAATACTCTCTTATACTCCCCTTTGGTCAAGGTTTAAAGATCAAGGAACTTTACAGGGTAGAATTGTAGAATTTTCGAGTATGGTAATAAGAATGAGGCTAATAATGTGCTTAGAAACTCTTAAGATGATAGAATAAGGATACTATGATGTAAGAGAGTTATGCTTCATACGAGATACTTCAAGAATATCGATAAAAATGTTTAATTAGAAACCAATGACCAGATGTCTTTGGATGTTTGGAATTCATTAAGATGAAGTGTAGGAAAGTTTAAACGGATTCTTAATAAAACCAACTAGCTTAAAATTTATCTAGGAGAAGTCACAATGCAATTAATTTTTACAACACCAGGTGATTAGGAGATGCTCTTAATCAACACCTAGAAATGATAAGTAGGCAAAATAATCAAATCTAAAGGAAAGTAGTTGATTAGGAGAAACTCTTAATCAATTGGAAAGGATGGGATAGTCCATTAATAAAGAGAAAATTAGTCAATTTAGTAGCAACGTAACATGATTTAAAAAAGCATCTTTTTATGACTTAAAGATTAGAATTTAAATCAAAAGAAACCATCAAGTTGCAACGAAGTGATGATTGATAGGTACACAATTAAAAGAGAGCAAACCATTAGTTTTAAGAATTGTTTTGAATTAAATGGGAACCATATACCAAAGAAGACTATTAAGGAACTTTTAAGATGAATGCTAAGGTTGAAAATGGCTCAAAAGAAATGTTTAAGTGAATATGATTATCGACCAAAGGGAAACTCTCAAGCTTAAGCAAGATCTGGGCCCGATTAGGCAATCACAAAGAAAGAGGCTCACAATTGTCGACCCAATTTCACCTATTAGGGTATACAGCTAAGGGAGGGATGAAATCTTCAATATCCATTAAGTATGGAATGAAAAGTATGGGAGTAGCTATACAAGAGTAACTATCTCTCTCTTTAATTGCTCTTGTATATAAGATGTTTAGGATGAGCCCTTGGGTTATCCTTATGTGTCATTTTATAGAGTGCATCATTCCTAACATCATTAGGATTTTTTCAATAGAATAAGAAAGAGGATTCCATGATTAGGGGCCCTTGATCGAGTTTCCTATTAGTTACGCTTCTTACATACTTCCTATTCTCAGCCACCATATGATCTTTCCTAGTTGGATCATTGTGAGAATCTTGGCATATCTCACGAGGATTGTGTTTGGCATAGCTAGTGTGCCAAATTCAATCAACGAGTTTATTGTTATCTAAGAGGCTAGCCGAAGGCAATCCCTCTAGGCTTAGCAAGATTTTCTCAAAGTTTTGACAATTCCATCGGCCTTGCTTTTGTTGTATGGTCCTAAAGAGCATGCCGCCATAGTTGTTAGTTGGGTCTTCTGGTAAGTACCCAATTGGATTTGGCTAAACTCTCCTATTGGTTGGATTCATTTTATGGTTTCAGGCTTCATTCAAGCCCTTTAGGCCCTTATTCACTTGATTGGGCTAATGAGCTTCTTCTGGGCTCTTGCCTACCTTAAATGGACAAAAGTGCCTCACCGACCTTCCTTTGAAGGGTAAAATTCCTCCCTCATGAGAATAGATTACTTAAGTAGGCTTTAGAATTTATCTAAGTGTAAAAACTTGGATGACTTTAAGGACTTGAGATATATAAAGAAAAATGAAAAATAACTACTTTACTTGTACTTTACAAGAGCTTACCATGAAACCTTTTTATCAATGCCTTCACCTTAAACTCTTCAAGATATGATCTTCATCAACTTTTATCTTCAAAATCTACCATGCTACTGGCTTTTCGAACTTCTTGATTTATGTATGTTCCTACAATGTTTGTGTGAGTGCGAGCGGAGCCTAAGGGATCAAGTATACACTAGAGGGAGGTGAATAGTGTAATATCTATTTAAAATATAACTTAAAAAATTATTCACCACAGATAAAAAATGAATAAGCATAAACCAGAAAAATAACACCTGATTTTAAAGTGGAAATCCTTCCGGGTGAAAGCCACTACTTAAGCCACCCAGCTTAAGATTTTTTCGACTAATCGATGCTAGTCAAATCCACTATCATGTGCCACTTGAACAAGGGTGGCACAACATCTTACAAACGTCTTCTCTTACACCTGACCATGAGAATAACAACGGGACTTCCAATACAACATGGATTCCCAGATCAAAAACAATAGAATAAAAGAATGACAATATTTCTTATAGAACCTCCGTAATATTTAAAAGAAACCAAGCTTTCTTGAATCGTAAGGGAGCATGCTTTGAATCGCAGTAGTTGCAGGTGCAGGGGCGTGAAAGCACTAGAGAGAGTAGGTGTGTTTCTCTTTGAAATCTCTTTGAGGCGTGTTTTTCAGAGAGAGGTCGAAAGTCCTATTTATAAGTGTTTTTCGACATGTTTTGGAAATTCTGGAAATACGATTTTGATCGATCAAAATAAATGTTTGGTCAACCAAAGTAATATTTGGTTGATTAAAACAAAATATTGATTGATTAAAAGTGTATTTTGATCGACTTTAAGATTTCAAAAGAAATTCGACCGTTGGAATATATTTGATCGATTAAATAAAAGGGTTGATCGATCAAAAAAGAATATGACTGTTGGAGGTATCTGATCAATTAAAATAATAAGTTGGTCGATCAAGGTTTGGTCAATCAAAAAAATTTTTGGTTGATTAATAGTAGATTGACAAAGGTTTAAAAGAGAACGATTTTTGCAAAAAATGAAAACTTACGTTTGTTTTTTTATGGAGATTCCATACATAATTCTAGACTCGATAAAACTAAAAGGTCTTCAAGTCCACTTCGTCTTTGTTGTATTTGGAAAATGATAATGAGGACGCATCCATGCTAAATTTGACTTAACCTGTAATGGTTAGTTCTCAATAAAAATATTATTTTATTTTATCAAAACAAAGATATTAACATTCTCTCCCTTTTTTATGATAATAAAATTATAATCAAGTATGCATAATGCATGATCAAATTTTTCGCCCCCTCTATTATTATCAAAAAGTTTTTTAGTCATAAGATTAACAAGTAGATGGTGCTCCCCTTCATTGAAATATTCATGCAATTCGTGACATGCTGCTATGCAATAGAATTACAAACTATGTAGATAAACATATCTCATTTTCAATAAGCAGAGAGGCAACAATATTTTTAGAATAAGATATCTCAAAGATACTGTAGTGCTAATATAAAAATAATACAAAGCAAGATAGATATGAAATTTACAATCCAAAGATAGAAATAGAATATAATGTACTACAACCAACATAAAATCTAAAAGAAACTAAGGATGGTCTCGATATCTGATGGAAATTCAACATCGAAATCAAAATCATGTAGAGAGAATCGATGCATGCTGGTGTTGGGTCCTGCAGTAAAGGAGAAGTGTCATCTACGTCCCGAAATTGGAGAGATTTGAAGGTCTGTAGATCCACGGGATGGTTGCTGGACTAGGGAACTAGTATGTTGTGTCTGTCTGGAGGAGGATGGTGCTGAAGTACTTGAAGGAGGAGGAGCTGCTGCTGTTGAATGTTGGCCTTGGGGGGGTCTACGATCATCGACAGTGTGCGAGTGGATCTGCTCTCCAAGCTGATCCAAGAACTGACCCTGCCTACTCATGTACGTAGAAAGCTGAGTGTCATGCTCCATCATCATCTGCCCTGTCTCTCTCTAGCAATGCATCATCAGAGAGATGTCGTCTATCACGTCTTGGATTCCTAAACTGTTGTGTCTAGTAAACTGCCTGTCAAGGTAGAGCCACTCGGAGTCATAAAACGAGGGAGATGATCTAACAAGAGGCGGGCAGTAAGCATCAAAATGCTGGTAGGGAGGATAAGGAGGTGGAGCAGAGGAAGGACTAGCCTGAGAAAGAGGAGGTTGAGAAGAGGAAGCTGCTGCCTGAGGAGGATCCTGATGAGCCTGATGTTCCTGTTCCATTTTGGAGTAGGTGAGCTCTCCAAAAATGGAAACACAAGAGATGAACTGCTTATGATTAATATCCATGGGGACATGAAAATGCAGGAAGATATGGGACAAAAGAGTACCAAAAGGGGAGACGCTTGTGGGTTTCCTCTCCATGAAGGTGAGGATGAAGTGGTTCCAGTTAAATGCCCTATAGGTCATAAAGGCGTATAGATCCACAAGCATGGGACCCGAACAGTTCTCAAAAGAAGTGGATTTGGACATGAAGTTCCAAAGAAATCTCTGTTGAGGAACCATGAGAGAGGAAGAAAATACGACGACTTGGTGGGCTTGCCCAAGTCGAAAGATTCGGGAGTCATCAATGTCTCCTTAATGACCTTAGAAGATATGTCATGATGCAGCTGAAGGTATTGACCAAGAACCGCAGATAGAACATCGGCATTGACAAGGACCTCAATACCGTAGACATTAGATGTCAACCAGAAACCAAAACCTTCACCAATGTTGTGAAGGTTGGAGTAGAAAAGGTTGCAAGCCATAGGGTTTACACCCTTGATACGGTTACCCCTAGCACCCACATAAAACATCTAATCAAAGATGCGACCTATTTTATGAAAGGTAAGTAGATCTCTAAGACCGGGGAAGATGCATGATGATCGACTTTCGCAGGGTTTTAAAAATATGTTAGTTGTAGTATTACCTCGAAAAACGATTATCAATTTTATTTATTTATTACCTGAAATTTGAAAACATTCCGAGGTCGAACTCAGGGAGCAAATTCGGTCTTTAGAAGCAAAACATCACAATTTTAAATATGTTCAATACTGATGCAAAGAAAATGTTAGAGACAAAAAGGAAATAAATTCTTTTTTCTTCTCTTCTCTCTTTCTTCTTTGCTCTCTCTTTTCTTCTTTCTCTGTCTTCAGATGTCTGATTCTGTGAATCAGACGCCTTAAGTAACGTCTGCTACAGTGCCAGCATCTTCTTTTTCTTCTTCTCCTTAGTTCTCTGCCGCACTTCTTTCTTTCTCTATGGCTACTCCTTCCTTCAGCTGCTCTTCCTCTTCCTTCTTCTTTCTTGGCCAAGTCCTCTTTCTCTGAGGCTATCTCCGTGGATTCTTCTTCTCTTCTTGAGCTGCTGCATCTCCGCCTTCCTTGCCTCTACAGCTCTTCTTCTTCTTCTGCTCCTTCCTCTACCTTCTTTCTTCTTTGGCGCGGCTAAGTTGTTCAACTGGCCTCTTCTTCTCTTCCTCCACTTCCGTGCAGCTGCTTCCTCTTCCTCCTTCTTCCCTTCACAGGCACGGAGAAGCAAAACCTACCCCTACCCTCCACGCATCTCTCTCTCTGTATCTCTCTTCGCTCTCTCAGAGCCAGCCGGGTAATCACGTCGGGTTAGTGTGCCCGAGACCAGGCCCACCGGCGTGCGGTGGTGGGCGAGGAGTGCGCGAGTAGTCAGGTCAGGCCAGGTCCGCAAGACGTGGTCGCAGACGAGGCCGGTCGGGTGAGCGTGACCTCACCCTGTGTAGTTAGAGGCGATAAGCCTAATTCACTTTTTCAATTTAAGCGTCTCCTCCCGTTCGTCAGCTTCCGAGGTGGGACTAAATGTCCCACCTTCGTTTCGCTAACGCCCGCAGCAGGAATCACGTTTGATTGCAGCAGATGCAAGGTCCCTCAGCGCCAATCGCTTGGCAGTGTGCGTGCTTGAGACCGAGCCATGCCTTCTGGACTTGGAGGCTTAGAGCGCTAGGGCCTGGAGAAGCTTGCAAGGAAGCTTCAAGTCATCGCTAATTGCGGCGAAGGCGACGAAACCTGAAATGCATGAAGACGGCCTCGCGACCCTGTCAGATCATAGGAAAACCTTTGCCGTATCACAACAAAGGTGAGGTGGGGGTTGGCTGGCTGCGAGGCGGCCTAGGCGTGCGTGCCTAGGTCACACGATGGTCGTGAAGGTGGGTTAGGTCGATAGACGTTTAAGGAGGTGATGGTGGTCAGTGGAAAGGCGGAAGGTGATCAGTGGGTGTTGGCGAAGGTGATGAGAGGTCCGGCGAGGCGTGTGGAGGTATGGAGTGGTGGAAGTGCCCTCGCCGGTGGTCGACCGGAGATGGAGAAGGTGATGGTGGTCTACGGTGTCGAGGGGTCGAGAGTGCAAATTATAAGAGGGGAAATGAAGAGGGGAGAGAGAGAAACTTAATTGACAGTTTTGGAGTGAAAGGGGGAGGTGGAGGGCGAGTGGCAGGTACTGCCGTCACCGGAGACGAAGCCCTGTAGGGAAGATGATGGCGACGACGAAGAAGGTCAGGGGACGCATGCTGGTATGGCACGACGCGGAGGAGAACGGCGGAGCTGGCTCTGCCATTGGTACGGTGGCAGAGTAACAAGAAAGGGGAGGAGGAGTCGCCGGAAGCTTCGGGCAGTCGACAGGAGTTGGGAGGAGACAAATTTGAGGGAGATCTCTGGCCAATTTGAGCTTGAAGGAAGCGGCGTGGTCTGCTCTTCCTTAAATAGGCGCAGGCAGGGTAGGAAGCGCACGGGAATGGCGGGAAAGCCACACCGGAGGTAAGGTAGATCGTAGACCCATACCTCTCGCACGTTCGCACGAGAGGTATGGTGGGTTTTAGTGCATGGGGAGCTGCTCATGCGGTAGGGGGCACTACATGGAGCTCCCCTTTCAAATCTAGGTGCGGCTCCCCATGCAGATGAGGCGAAAACCTCTGTGGGAAGTCACTGGAGGTATGGTCCCTACTGGAAATGGCAGAGGGATCGAAATGAAGAAAGAGACGAAGAAGTTAGGGATGGATTTGCAAGGGTTTCAAAACGTTGAGGGTCTGAATGTAATTTGGAGGACCAATTTGCAAAGTGGGTCAAGACGACCTTCCCTTAGGTCTAAATTTTGGTATCAACCTAATTTGGACCTAAGGAATCCAATGGTGAAATTGGATTTTAGGTTTGACCACGTTTGACTAAATATTTTGCATAAAAACCCAAATTAGGTCAAATATTGGGCATGGACCCCAATCTAGGTCAAAACAGGTTCCAAAGGCCAAATTGAAGGTTCTAAACCCTAGGGGATATTTTTTCATGAATTTTGGAGGGTTTATTTGATTTTTATCTTACCTAAACCTTGTGAATTAAAGTGGATTTGTTTTAGGGTTACAGAATGTCGTTTAATTATCAAATTTCACAATAACCCTTATCTGACTGAACCATCCCACTTTTTTTCTTATTAAGTCCAATTGACCTATGTCTAGACCCTTAGAAGTCCTGTTGATGTACTGCAATGGTAAAATTACAGTTTTACCCCTTATTTCATGTTTTCCTTTCATATCAGTAATTCCCTAAATTAGGCCTTCCTTTAGGTTATGTAGGAGCTTTTGTTCTTTTTATTAGATCAAAGTAAGCTAGTTAGGGTTCATGATGAGGTTCTCATCATACCCCCATGCCTAGCTTTTGCTAGTCCCTTAGCAAAATTTTAAGGTTTTAACTTCTGTTCTAGACCATGAGTTCCTTTCACCAATTTTGATAAGTGCTTTTTCTTCTCTTTTCTCTTTGATTAGGTCAGAATGCTGACAATGGGCCTAAAGGTACTCTAGTACCAACTAAGATCCAGACCTGTCTAGCTTTAGCCTCGATCATTAGCGAAGGTTTTTAAGGCCCGTAGGAACTACCCTAAGGTTTATTAGACTCTGTGGTTAAAGTACCCGTGCTTGAGACATAATTTTAGCCTTGATTCAGTTTGTAGTGCATTTTTGGAAGAGAAAGACAAAGAGTTTATTTGTTTAGAGAGTTTTCTCTCTCTTTTCTTTTTATTTCTAGCTTCAGGTTGGCTTTACAACACGGTCTGTATCGGATTCCTCGTCCCCATCATCAATCCTCAAAGGTCCCTGGCAATCGATGCTTCGAGATAGCACCGCCCATGGTAACCCCCAGAACCCTGGTTTTCGAGATTTCGAGATAATCCTGCCCATGGCGTTCTGTGGTCGAATTCAGACCCTAGCGATTGTGATTCTGTGATAATGCCATCTGGTGGCGTGACTTTTGTCTTTATTTATATTCGTTGTAGTATAAGACAAAACAGTTACCAGTTTAATAGAAATTTTTTTACTCGGAATAGCAAGTTTCTCGAGGTCAAACTCAGGGAGCAACTATAACTCTAGAAACATAAATTCACAATATAAAGTTTTAAAAAAATTAAGAGATAGAGAGAGAGAGGGAGCAAAAGTCTTTTTGTTGGCTTCTTCTTCTTCTCTCTACTTTCTTTCCTCTTTTCTTTCTTTCTTTTAGCTGCAGAATCTTCTTCTTTTCTTCTTCTTTTCTGCTTCTTCTTCCTGTTCTTCTTTTTCTTCCTTTCCTTCTTTCTTTCCTTGCTTGCGGCTGTATCTTCCTTCTTCTTTATCTTCTTCTGCTCCTTTTCTTTTTCTTTTCTTTCTGCTCTGGTCGCTGCCCTTCCGTCGTCTGACTTGATGCTCAGACGACTTAACTGTGGGTTTGCTACAGTGAGGCTTCTTCTCTTCTTCATCTCTTCTCCTTCCTTTCTTCTTCAGCTCCTCTGTGCGGCTAAGACTTCAGCCGCTCTTCCTCTCTTCTCCTTCCTCAGCTTGCTTCTTCTTCTTTCTCTCTTCCCTGCATGCACGCACAATGGTCAGTGCAAAACCTACCCCTACCCTTCCCCGCGTCTCTCTCTTTCTCAGATTTCTCTCTTAGGATCGCTCTCCCATAGCTGGGTAATCGGGTGCGGGTATCACGCCCAGGACCAGGCCCACCGGCGTGCGGTGGTGGGCGAGGAGTGCGCAATTTGGGTAATCGGATCCTACCTAGACCCGCGAGGCGTCAACGTGGGCGAGGGTGAGCAAGCGCGTGGCACGCAGCTTGCGGGGGAGGGACCTGACCCCTATGTTCGAAGGCGATCAGCCTTAGACACTTTTCCAATATAAGTGTGGGCGCGCGGCCGCACACTTACGAGGTGGGACTAAAGTCCCACCTCCCAAATCTCGCACCCGCAGGCGAGGGAACTGCTGCCAATTGGGGCAGCAGCAAGGCTTGCAACCCAATTGCAAGCCTGGGCGAGTTCGCGGGCGCAATCCGTGCCACCTGGGACTTGCTCCTGGGCTGGAGGAAGCCTGGAGCAGCATGTGAAGGTGCTGCAACAGCTCAACAATGGCGGCGAGGGGCTGCTGACCTGAGAGCAGAAAGACGGCCTCTCGGCCACATCAAAAAATAGGGGGAGCTTCGCCGGAGTGCGGCGAAGACAGTGTGGGGGTTGGCGAGGCGCGAGGGTGCGTGTGGAGGTTGCCCTAGGTCAGACTGTGCACGGGTAGATGGGTTTGTTCGGGGGGGCGGTCGGGCAGTGATTAGCAATGAATGGAGTGGGGGGAATCGTTGAGTGGAGTGAGGGGAAGCTTCTGGGGTAGTCGGCGAGGGGTGAGGAGGTCTGTGGAAGTGGGGTGGACTCGCCGGAGAAGGTGATCGGAGACGGAGCAGGTGGAGGTGGAAGTCGCGTGCGGTGGAGTAAAAAGGTAAATTAAGAGAGGGAAAATGTAAGGGAGAGAGAGAGGAAACTCTGTACCTGTTTACTTGACGAAGGGGGAGAGAGCAGCGCCCAGCTTGTGCCTGCCGGAGCTGGGGACAAAGGTGCCTTAGAGGAGGATATCGACGACGAGGAGGCAGACGGAGGGCGCCAGCTGGTACAGCCTAGCGCGGACGACAGGGTAGAGCAAACTCTGCTGCAGGTAAGGCAGCAGAGCGAGGAGGAGGAGGAGGAGGTCCCCGGAGGCTTCGAGCACTTTGACCGGAGGAGGAAGAGACGAACGGTGGGGTATTTCTCCACCAGAGGAGGCTTGAAGGAGCCGGCAAGGTCTGCCGGTCCTTATAAAGGGTTCGGCACGCAGAGAGGGGCGAGGTGCGGAGGGGGCTGCCTTGCAGGATTATAGCTGGAAGGGACACCCATACCTTTCGCACGTTTGCACGGAAGGTATGGTGGACGGTAGAGGGCATGGGCGGGTTCTTGCAACGGAGGAAGTCGCGGGGAACCCTGCTTCTACTTTGCAGGACGACAGCCTTGCCCTACACGGCACCATGCTCCGTGCAAGGTCGCCGGAGTATGGCGCTGCGTAGAAGTTGCAGGGAGGACTGTTCTGCAAAGAATGATGAAAAGTTAGGGGCCTAAATGCAAGGGTTTCAAAAGATAAGGGTCAAAAAGTAAATGAAGATGACCAAATTGTAAAGTCGGTCAAGGAGGTCTCTTCTTAGGCTCAAGCTTTTATACAAGACTAATTTGAACCTAAGGATTTTAATGGTGAATTTTAATTCTGGGTTGGATCATGTTTGACTAGCCAATTTGCGTAAAAACCTAAATTAAGTTGTTAATTGGGCATAGTTCTCTTTTTAGGTCAAAATAGGTTTCTAAGGTCAAATTGAAGGTTCCAAACCCTAGATATTATTTTTCTATGATTTTTAGAGGGTTTAGTTGATTTTTATCCTGCCTCGAACCTCGTGAATTTAAGTGGGTTTGTTTTAGAGTTATAGAATGTCATTTAATTCCTAAAAGTTGCTACAATCCTTTTTAGATCAGATCATCCCACTTTCCTTCTTGTTAAGCTTGTTAGACCTATGTTTGGACCCTTAATTATCCTGTTTGCAAACTGCATTTGTGAAATTACAGTTTTACCCCTTATGATTTGTTTTATTCTTAAACTTAGAATTCTTTGAGTTAAGCCTTTCTTTGGGTCATGTAGGAGCTTTTTCTCGCATATCTGGGTTAGATTGTGCTAGTTAGGGTTTATGATGAGGTTCTCATCACCATCCATGGTATCTGAACCAGCAGAGTGCTTACATGCCCCCGGTAGGATATGTAAATATCCTAAGAGACAAGCATCGAAAAGATGATTTGTTGTTACGCATCTTCGAGGGGAATTTCCCACCTCTCCGCACTAGGAACTCGTCCAAATCAACTTGTGTTGATCGGTCGCTCTTAATCTAGGTAACATTTTCAGAATATTAAAAATGCTTCTGCATGATTTTGATAATTATGCTCACTAAACTAGATTGTGTCAATTGGGGTGCTTAGGTTACTGAATCCCGCAAACTGAAGGTCAGTTAACAAGGCCGAATATTCCCTAAGCCTTAGACCTAATACTTAAGCTTTGCATTTACTTCAACCTCTTGAGGAATATCCAGATCTTAACAGGTACTCAGAGTCTAGCCAAAAAGGCCTAAGGTTAGTGTTCTTACTAATCTTTTTGTGTTTCTTTAGCACTTTCTCTTTACTTTTCTTAATGTGGTCTAGAACTTCGGTTAATCCCTTAATCTCTTACTAATGACTATCTCTTTCTTTTTCATTTTGTGCTCCTTTTTAGTATTTTTCTCTTTTTCTCCTCCTCCCTTTTGATTATGTAAAGCCCACAAAAATTTCTTCCCTCTAGTTTTTTGTTCTTTTTCAAAAAATTTTTAATTTTTTGGTGTTGTTTCAAAAATTTTTAATTTTTTAGTGTTTTTGACATATGTGATTTTTTTGTTGAAACCTTTTCTTGTTATGAGTTTTTATTGCGCTTTCATACTCCCCCATGCCTAAGATTTGCAATGTCCTCATTGTAAATTAGGTGGGTTTTTATTCAACTTGGTTCATTCATTAGGACAGGTATTAGGTGAGTGGATGGATCGAGGTGACTGTTGCGGATGATTTCTAATCTCAGGTATGGGTACCTGAGGTAGAGTTGGCTGTCCTAAAGGATGAACCCTAAAGTGCAAAGAAATGTCAGGAAAGTTTTCGGGTTTTCGAAAGAATGACGAGTTGCCTCCTGTTAAGTGCTGCGTTTTACGCCATCGGCAGGGCGTAATGAGCTCAAGGAGAATGGAGGATAAAGGATGACAGCCAAACTTGTATTGGTTACGTCAATGAACGGTTTGATTCTCTAACTGTTCACGACAATGGGTTCGGAATCGTGGCTGAGTGGACTGATCTTAACGGCTCCATTTCCAAAGATTTGTCAGACTAGATATGGTCTGATCCACTTGGATCGTAGCTTTCCTGGGAACAATTTTATTCGGGCATCAAAAAGTAGGACCTTTTGACCATGGTGAAAGATCTTTCTAGATATGCGCTTGTCATGAAAGGCTCTAACCCGCTCTTTATAGATTCGCGAGTTTTCATACCCATCGAGGCGTAATTCATCAATCTCGCTTATCTGAAGCTTTCTGTGGGTTCCAGCCTTAGAAAGATCTAGGTTGCAATTCCGTACTGCCCAATAGGCTTTATGCTCCAATACGACAGGGAGGTAACTTGCCTTCCTATACACCAGTATGAAAGGAGACTTGCCTAATTAGGTCGTGTGGGTGGTCCTATAAGCCCACAAAGCATCCAGAAGCTGGGATGACCAGTCCTTCCTGTCAGGTCGAACAGTAACCTGAAGGATTTTCTTGATCTCCCAGTTCAATAGCTCAGCTAGACCATTAGTTTGGGGGTGGTAGGGGGTTGAGATTCGGTGTGACACCCCGTATTTTGTCATCAGTGACCTGAACCGAGCATTTGTGAAATGGGTCCCTCCATCAGAAATGATCGCTCGTGAAATCCCGAACCGTGAGACGATGTTTTGGTGAATGAATTTGAGGACAACTTTGTGATCACTGGTTCGGGTCAGAATGGCTTCAATCCATTTGGACACGTAGTCAACAACAAGTAAAATGTACTCGAAGCCGTCCGAGATAGGGAAGGGGCCCATAAAATCAATCCCCCAAATATCAAAAATCTCGCATACGAGAATCGGCTAGAAAGGCATCATGTCGCGATGGCTCATGTTGCCCAAAGTTTAGCAACGGTTGCATGCCTTATAGTGATTGTATGCATCCTTAAAAATTGTTGGCTAGTAAAAGCCACATTGGAGGACTTTTGATGCTGTTTTGTGCCCAGAAAAATGGCCACCGCATGCCTGGTCATGGTAGAAAGAGAGAATGTCTTTGATCTCCACTTCCGGGACACATCGCCGGATAATTTAGTCAGCACCTATGCGGAATAGATATGGGTCTTCCCAAATGTAATACTTGACATTGGAGCACAATTTGTCTTTCTTGGCCTTCGGCCAATCAGACGGGATCTAATGGAATGCCAAGTAGTTTACTATGTCAGCAAACCATGGAAGCTCTGTACCAATAGTTAGGAGGTGCTCATCAGAAAATGCTCCGTGATGGGTCTGGAAGCGTCAGTGATCTTAGAAGGAAGGCGGGACAATTGGTCAGCTACCACGTTCTGTCTTCCCACTTTATCGCGAATCTCGAGGTCAAATTCTTACAATAGTAAGATCCATCAGATTAATCGAGGTTTCACATCCTTCTTTGCAAGGAGATGCCTCACAACAGTGTAATCCGAGTAAATAATAACGTGGGAACCCAAGAGATAAGATCTGAATTTTTCAAGGGCAAATACTACGGCTAGCAGCTCTTTCTCCATAACCGTGTAGTTACGTTGAGCCTCGTCAAGTGTCTTGCTTGCGTAGTAGATGACCACGGGTTTCCCGTCAATCTTCTGCCCCAAAACCGCTCCTACAGCGAAGTCAGACGCATCGCACATTAGTGTCTGGTCCGCTTGTTTACGTTTATTATACTTTAAGTTACAGTCGTTATAGTATGTAATAAGATCGCTACCAGATTACTATTGCAAAAATTTTTTTTACTCGGAACAAGGTTTTCCCGAGGTCGAACTCAGGGAGTAACTATGCTTCTTGAAGTCTAATTAAGTTATCTATTATGTTACAAAAATAAGAGAGAGAGAGAGTTCTCTTGGCTTCTTCTTCTTCTCTCTTCCTTTCCTTTCTATCCTTTTTCTTCCAGCTAATCTTCTTCTCTTCTTTTTTCTGCAGAGTCTTCCTTTCTTCTTTCTTTTCTTTTATTTTTCTGCGGCTGTGGTAATCTTTTTCTTCTTCTCTGACTTCTTCTTCTTCAGCCTTCTTCTTTCTGCTTCTTTTCTTCTATTCTTCTCTTTCTTTCCTTGCTTGCGGCTGTGTCTTCTTTCTCTTTTCTTCTTCTTTTTCTTCTCTGCTTCCTTCTTTCTTTTCTTCCCTTACAGCTCCTCTTCTTTTCTCTTCTTTCTGTTCTAGCCGCTGCCCTTCCGTCGTCTAATGCAGTGGTCAGACGACTTAACTGTAGGTTTGCTACAGTGCCTTCCTTCTCTTCTTCTTCTGTTTCTCTCCTTCGCTTCTTCTTCTTCAGCTGCCCTGAGCGGCTATGGCTTCGGCCGCTTCCCTTCTTCTTCTTTTCCTGCACGCTCACACAAGGGTTAGAGCAAAACCTACCCCTACCCTTCCCCGCGTCTCTCTCTTTCTCAGATTTCTTTCTTAGGACCGCTCTCCCGGAGCCGGGTAATCGAGTGCGGGTATCGCGCCCGGGACCAGGCCCACCGGCGTGCGGTGGTGGGCGTGGAGTGCGCGGTTTGGGTAATCGGATCCTGCCCAGACCCGCGTGGCGTGAGCGCGAGCGAGGGCAAGCGAGCACGTGGCGCGCAACGTGCGGGAGAGGGACCTGACCCCTATGTTTGAAGGTGAATGCCTTAGGCACTTTTTCAATTTAAGTGCGGGCGCTTGGCCGCGCACTTCCGAGGTGGGACTAAAGTCCCACCTCCCAAATCAGCGCCCGCAGGCAAGCTACCTGCGGCTAATTGCAGCAGCCCGGGAGGTCTTCGCCCCAGCTACAGACCTGGGTGCCTTCGCAGAGGCAACCCGTGCGACCTGGGATGCGCACCTAGGCTGGAGAGCGCCTGCATCTGCAGGTGAAGCTGTTGCAGCTTGTCAATGGCGGCGAGGGGTGCGCACCTGAAATCACACAAACAGCCTCGTAGCCTAGTCAGAATACGGGGGAGGCTTCGCTGGAGTGCGACGAAGACAGTGCGGGGGTCGGCGAGGAGCGAGGGCGTGTGTGGAGGTAGCCCTAGGTCGGACTGTGGCCGGAGAGGTGGGTTTGTTCGGGGGGTGGTCGGGTGGCGTTTGGCAATAAATAGAGATGGCGAATCGGTAGAGTGGAGTGTGAGGGAGCTTGTGCGGTGGTCGGCGAGGTGCGAGGGTGTCTGTGGACGTGAGATGGTCTCGCCGGAGGGGGTGATCGGAGGTGGAGAGGATGGTCTGGACAGTGGCGGTCGGGTGGTCGACTGGGCAGTTTAAAAGGGGGGAAAAGCAAGGGAAATGGAGAGGAAGCTATTTACCTAATTATTAGACGAAGTGGGAGGTCGGAGCATCCGGCTCGTATCTGCCGGAGCTGGAGAAGAAGAAGCCCTGGAGGAGGGGTGCGGCGATGAGGAAGCAGGTGGAGGGCACCGGCGGGTACAGCCCGGCGCGGACGGTGGAGCAAGGCAAACCCTGCTGCAGGTAGGGCAGCAGAGCGACGAGGAGGAAGAGGAGGAATTTGCTGGAAGCTTCCGGCCTTCTTACGGAGGAGGAAGGCATGAAAGGTAGGGGGTTTCTCCGTCAAAGAAAAGCTTGCCAAAGCCGGCAGGGTGTGCTGCTTCTTATAAAGGGGTTAGTGCAGAGGGAGGGGCGAGTTGGCATCGTGCCAGCCTCACCGGAGTAAGGCTGGAGATGACAGCCATACCTTCCACGCGTTCGCACGGAAGGTATGGTGGTCGGCAGAGGGCATGGGCGAGTCCCTGCAACAGAGGACGTCACAGGGAACCCTGCTTCTGCTTTGCAGGACGGTAACCCTGCTCTACGCGGCGCCATGCTCCGCGCAAGGTCGCCGGAGTATGGCGCTACGCAGAAGTTGCAGGAAGGACCGTTCTGCAAAGAATGATGAAAAGTTGGGGACCTAAATGCAAGGATTTCAAAAGATATGGGTCAAAAAGTAAATGAAGAGGACCAAATTGTAAAGTCGGTCAATGAGGTTTCTTTTTAGGCTCAAGTTTTTATACAAGGCTAATTTGAACATAAGGAATTTAATGGTGAATTTTAATTCTAGGTTGGACCATGTTTCACCAGCCAATTTGGGTAAAAACCCAAATTAAGTTATTAATTGGGCATGGGTTTCTTTTTAGGTCAAAATAGGTTTCAAAGGCCAAATTGAAGGTTCTAAACCCTGAAGAATATTTTTCTATGAATTTTAAAGGGTTTAGTTGATTTTTGTCCTGCCTCGAACCTCATGAATTGAAATGGATTTATTTTAGGGTTACAGAATGTCATTTAATTCCTAGAAGTTGCAATAACCCTTATTTAGATCAGATCATCCCACTTTCTTTCTTATTAAGCTTGTTTGACCTGTGTTTGGACCCTTAATTACCCTATTTGCAAACTGCATTGGTGAAATTACAGCTTTACCCCTTATGATTTGTTTTATTCTTAAACTCAGAATTCTCTGAGTTAAGCCTTTCTTTGGGTCATGTAAGAGCTTTTTTCTCGCATATATGGGTTAGATTATGCTTGTTAGGGTTTATAATGAGGTTCTGATCACACATGATCTCAAAGGGTTGAGACCAATCAGGGGACTGTAGAATTGGGGCTTGGGTAACTCGGTCATGAAGGATCTCCAACGCTTGAGTGCATTCCTTAGAAATTTCAAAAGATACATCCTTGGAGAGAAGAGTGGTCAGGGGACGCACGACTTTCGAGAAATCAAGGATGAATCGACGGTAAAAATCGACATGCCCTAGAAAAGATCGGATGTCCCTGATCGAGCTAGGCATAGGGAGTTTGGAAATCATGTTAACCTTAGCTTGATTCACTTGGATGCCCCTATCAAAAATCAGATGTCCCAGGACGATCCCCTCAGGCACCATGAGGTGGCTCTTTTCCCAGGAAAGAACCAAATTCACGTTAATACATCGCCTGAGTATTTGAACCAAGTGCTGGAGGCAATCGTCAAATGATGCCCCAAAAATTGAGCAGCCATTCATGAAGACTTCCAGATAATCACCTACCATATCAGAGAATATGGCAAGCATGCACCACTGAAAAGTCGCGGGTGCATTGCAAAGATCAAAAGGCATCCATCGGAACATGTACGTCTCGAAGGGGCAGGTGAACGTGGTCTTCTCTTGGTCTTCTAGATGAATCGCCACTTGGTCATAACCAGAGTACCCGTCAAGAAAGCACAAGAATCTATTTCCCGCTAGTTTCTCAAGGATCTGATCAATAAACGGTAGTGGGAAATGATCTTTCTTCGTGGAGGAATTGAGTGTTCGGTAATCAATGCAAACTCTCCACGAGTTGGCTATACGGGTTGGTATGACCTCTCTGGTTTCAGTCGTGATGGTGGTGAGTCCTGCCTTCTTAGGCATAACTTGGATTGGACTCACCCAGCGACTGTCAGAGATTGGGTAGATGATCCCTGCATTTAACCACTTAATGATCTCCTTTTTCACGACCTCCTACAGATTAGGGTTCAGACGTCTCTACATCTCACGCGAAGGTCGTGCACCCTCTTCGGAATAGATGTGGTGTGTGCAATAAGAGGGACTTATCCCAGTCAAATCATTGAGAGTCCAACCAATGGCTCTACGATGTTGCTGGAGAACAGTAATCAGACGGGATTCCTGATCAGGGGTGAGTCTGGAGTTTATAATCACAGGAAATGTTTGATTGGAACCCAAAAAGACATATTTCAGTTCATCGGGAAGGGGCTTGAGTTACAAGATGGGATTATCAGCAGCAGCGGGTGGTTCGAAGTGGGTGTGGGGAACAAGGGTAGGAGTTATGGGTGTATTAGGTTCATATTCTTCTAATTGCGGGGTTAGATCTTCTTGTGGTTGATTGGGGATAATCAAGTTGTCCTCTATATGCGGTTCATCAACCACAACTCTGATATCACATATTTGCTCTACCACACCGCAATTAATCCCTTGTTGGGCCTTAAAAATATCAATCTTAAGGGTTTGATTTCCAAATTTCAGCTCTATTTGGCCTTCCTCACAGCTTATGTTGGCCCTAGCGGTGGCCAGAAAAGGTCTCCCTAGTATAATTGGTGTATCCCTTGGGTTTTCAAGTGCATCCATATCTAGAACTATAAAGTCTACTGGGAAGTAGAAATCCTGCACCCTAACAATAACACCCGCGAGAACTCCCTTAGGTGACTTAATGGATTGATCAGCTAACTGCAATATCACCTTAGTCGGTTTAAGTTCGGATTCTTCAAGATGGTTAAGCAGGGATGTGGGTATTAGGTTTATGGTGGCACCTAGGTCTAGTAATGCTCTATCAAATTGGGTTTCACCAATCTTACATGAGATCAGGGGAGTGCCTGGGTCTTTTGCCTTGGGTGGGAGCTTACTCAAGATTACAGAGCTGGCTTGCTCTGACAGTATGATCGGACTCCCACTCTTGGTTCGCGGCTTACGCTATGGTGTACACACGTTTTTCAAGAATTGTGCATAAGCCGGTACGTGGTGAATAGCATCCATCAAGGGGATGTTTATTTGGACTTATTCTAAGAGCTTGATCAGGTCCTCCTCAGGAGCCACGGGTTTGGTTGTCTTCTTTCCCTTGGTTAAGGCCTCAGGAAATGGAACCATGGTTGGTTCCTCTAGAATAGGTCTTGGTTTTTAATCTGGAACAGGGACGTCCTGGATAACTATCCTAGGGCTTAGGTTATTACCAGGCTTGGAGTGGTCTGAATAAGGTGGGTCTTGGGTTACTTTACCACTACGAGTTGTTACAGAGTTTAATCCTGCCTGGTTTGGGTTAGGGGTTGGTAAAATGGGTGGCTGCTGCTGATAACCTGCATAGGATGTTAAAGCTTCCATCCCGCCAAGTGATGGAACAGAAGGGGCCTGATAAATCATGTGTACTTGGCCTGGGTTCAGGTTCATAACGCGCCTCTAGGTCGGCACGTTATTAGGGTTTGGCAGAGCTTGTGAAGGAAGTGTGCCCGGTTGGCGGGAATTCACCATCTGGGCGAGTTGGTTGCAGACCTCTGTGATCTCGTCCTTGTGTTATTTTTGGATAGCCGCATTCGATCTTTAAATGTTAGCCAGTGTTTGGAGGATGATGGACATTTGATCTTGGTTTGGCCCAGATTGATATGTGGGGTTGGGCTAAGGCTGAGGCGGCTGATAAGGACGAGGGGCTTGTGGATGGGGTTGATAAGGTGGTCTCTGGGTCTGAGAATTTCCCGCCCACTGGAAATTGGGATGGTTTCGCCATTCAGGGTTATAGGTGTTGGAAAATGGGTCATTTTGGATGACGTTGAGGTCCTCGCAGGTCTAAGGAGCCTCAGGAAAGTCAGAGTATGGGGGATCAGAGTTCCCACGACAAGAATAAGGAGGATCAGAGGTTCCTCCGGTCCTGGAGTTAGATGGGGGTGGATACAGGTCCATCCCCGAAGATCGGTGGAAGATGTTTTGCACAGTTTCCCTCGCGGGAGGTGGCTGTGCGAAAGAGTTTTGCGCAAAGGTGGCTCGCTGCAAATGTCGAGTCAGCTCGTCTACCTTCTCGAAAATAGAGACCTTGTCCAACTGACTGGCCATCAATTCCAAGTCGACGAATGCGGACAGGCCCTACGTTTCATGTGCTCCCCTAAGATTCGTCAATGCGCGGATATTCGTCCTGTCGAATAAACCCATGGAGTCATTGTTGATAGAGTTCTCGCACATATTCTCGAGAATCTCCCATACAATGTCCTCATGTTGACCCATGATATTCCCTCTGCTAGTTGCATTGACGAATAATCTAATATCCTTACAGAGTCCCTGGTAAAAAGACTGGACTTGTTCCCATTTAGGCACTTCGTGATAGGGGCACTTCTGCATGAGATCCAGGAATCGATCCCATGCCTCATGAAGAGGTTCTCCTGTTTGTTGGGTGAAGTGAGTAATCTGATGGCGCAAGGCATTTGTTCGACTAACGGGAAAGAACTTCTTCAAAAACTCGGGTTGAAGTTCATCCCAGGTGTTGATCGGACGAGTCTGAGTCTGATACCAATGAGCCGCCTTGTCCATGGGGGAAAGGGAGAACATCTTCATGGGTAAGATATCCTGGTTTTGCGCATCTTACCCGAAAGTCTGGGCCAGATGCTTGAGCTGTTTGATATGCTGGAATGGATCTTCGGTGTTAAGCCCATAGAATTTAGGTATGGCATGAATCATATTGGGCTTCAGTTCAGAATCAGGTCCTCCAGCCGGGATTTGGACTCGAGGCTCGATTGCCACCGCAGCGGGATTATAGTGATCTCGCATCATGGGGAGCTGCGGTGGGTTCATGAAGTTCTGTAAGAGGTCATTAAGATGCTGAAGCTGATGCTCAAGATTATTTTCTTCTTCAATAGGCTGTGCCATGATGGAAGAAGAAGGAGAACTAGGTTCAGAATCGGAAGAAAGGTCTATGTGGAGGGGTTGTTGCACAAACAAGGGTACCGAGGCTTAGCCTTGGGGAGAGTGGATTCTTAAAGGAGGTTTCAAGGACCTCCTACCAAACATGCACTGAAAGATTTAATGAGGTTAGAGCGTGTTGGACCCAATCAAGACACCCAAAATACGTCGGGTGACTATAGAGGTTCGGGGTGAATGATACCCCTTAGTCAAAAAGGTCGTCCACCTGAGAATTACCTGGGCAGCCAGAGATGGTGAGTCCCACGAAGACCCCTACACGGTAGAGCGCCCCCACGGGTTACAGGGTTTCCCCCACCCAACCTCTCTTGTCACTGAGATTCCTAGTAGACCAGAATGGGGACCTTGACCTCTTAAGTCTACCACTTTTAGTCAAGATCAAGGTGCTTAGGGTTCCACTTGAACTTTAAGCCTTTTGAGTGCAAAGTGACCTAATTTAAAGGTCGGTTGCTCCAAAGGATCAACTTCACCTCTTTGTTCCTTTGAGAGCTTCTCAGGTCCTTTCTTTTATTGTTCAAGTAAATTAAGAGCCTGATTTGTTTAGGGCTTCTCTTGTATAGGTCTTTTTAAATAATGGCTTAGGCACACCTCTTTTTGTAATTTTTTAATTCTCTGCTTAGAAGAAGATGTGTCCCTAAAACCCTAGCTTGGAATCCTAGGTTGACTCTAGTTGGTCCAAGTTGCCTCAGAAATTGGGATTTAGGGCTCAACCAAGAAGGTTTTAGCCCTAGTTACCTTAAGTAGATATGCAGTTAAGATGTGTTGAAATTAAAAACCAGGCAACTCTTGTGGATTACTAAATATGGAAAAACAGGTAGCCCTAAATTGATTTTTCTATTTGTTTCTCCTTTTCATATTTTTAGGGGATTAGGAGAGAGGATTGAAGGTTACCTGTTCCCTGGTGTGGTTGTTGTGCGGCTGCTTGTCTTTTCTTGACTTCCTTTCTTGCAACAAACACAACAGAAAAGAGATTAAGTCAGTATAAAATCAAAAATTATGATTTAAAGCTTCTAAAGTGTCCGTTGCTCCCAGGCAGCGATGCCAAAAATGATGATCGACTTTCACAGGGTCTTAAAAATATGTTCGTTGTAGTATTACCACGAAAAACGATCATCAATTTTATTTATTTATTACTCGAAATTTGAAAACATTCCGAGGTCAAACTCAAGGAGCAAATTCGATCTTTAGAAGCAAAACATCACAATCTCAAATATGTTCAATAATGATGCAAGGAAAATGTTAGCGACAAAAAGGAAATAAATTGTTTTTTCTTCTCTTCTCTCTTTCTTCTTTGCCCTCTCTCTTTTCTTCTTTCTCTGTCTTCAGACGTCTAATTCTGTGAATCAGATGCCTTAAGTGACGTCTGCTACAATGCCAGTGTCTTCTTTTTCTTCTTCTCCTTGGTTCTCTGCCACGCTTCTTCTACTTCTTTCTTTCTCTACGACAGCTCCTTCCTTCATCTGCTCTTCCTCTTCCTTCTTCTTTCTTGGCCAAGTCCTCTTTCTCTAAGGCTGAGTCTCCTTGGCTTCTTCTTCTTCTCTTCTTGAGCTGTTGCATCTCCTCCTTCCTTGCCTCTACAGTTCTTCTTCTTCTTTTGCTCCTTCCTCTGCCTTTTTCTTTCCTCTTTGGCGCTGCTAAGTTCTTCAACTAGCCTCTTCTTCTTCTCTTCCTCCTCTTCCGCGCAGCTGCTTCCTTTTCCTCCTTCTTCCCTGCACATGCATGGAGAAGTAAAACCTACCCGTACCCTCCTCGCGTCTCTCTTTGTATCTCTCCTTGCTCTCTCAGAGCTAGCCGGGTAATCGCGTCGGGTTAGCGTGCCCTGGACTAGACCCACCAGTGTGCGGTGGTGGGCGAGGAGTGCGCAGGTAGTCGGGTCAAGCCAGGTCTGCAGGGCGTGGTCGCGGACGAGGCCGGTCGGGTGAGCGGGACCTCACCCTATGTAGTTGGAGGTGGTAAGCCTAATTCACTTTTTCAATTTAAGCGTTTCCTCCCGTTCATCAGCTTCCGAGGTGGGACTAAATGTCCCACATTCGTTTCGCTAACGCCCGTAGCAAGAATCACGTTCAATTGCAGCAGATGCAAGGTTCCTCAGCGCCAATCGCTTGGCAGTGTGCATGCGCGAGACTGAGCCGCCCCTTCTGGACCTAGAGGCCTGGAGCACTGGGGCCTGGAAAAGCTTGCAAGGAAGCTTCAGGTCGTCGCTAATGGCGGCGGCGGTGACGAAACCTGAAATGCCTGAAGATGGCCTTGCGACCCTGTCAGATCATAGGAAAACCTTCACCGTATCATGGCGAAGGTGAGGGGGGGTTGGGTGGCCTTGGGGCAGCCTAGGCGTGCGTGCCTAGGTCACACTGTGGCCGTGAAGATGGGTTAGGTTGGTAGACATTTAGGGAGGTGATGGTGGTCAGTGGAAAGCCAAAAGGTGAACGGTGGGTGCTGGCGGAGGTGATGAGAGGTCTGGCGAGGCATGTGGAGGTATGGAGTGGTCGAAGCACCCTCACCGGTGGTCGACCGGAGATGGAGAAGGTGATGGTGGTCTGCGGTGCCGAGGGGTCGAGATTGCAAATTATAAGAGGGGAAATGAAGAGGGGAGAGAGAGAAACTTAACTGACAGTTTTGGAGCGAAAGGGGGAGGAGGAGGGCGAGCAGCGGGTACTACCGTCACCGGAGACGAAGCCCTATAGGGAAGATGATGGTGACGATGAAGAAGGCCAGGGGACGTGCACTGGTACGACGCGGCACAGAGGAGAATGGCGGAGCTGGCTCTACCACTGGTACAATGGTAGAGTGACGAGAGCGGGGAGGAGGAGTCGCCGGAAGCTTCGGGCAGTCGACCGGAGTTGGGAGGAGACGAATTTGAGGGAGATCTCTGGCCAATTTGAGCTTGAAGGAAGCGGCGTGGTCTACTCTTCCTTAAATAGGTGCAGGCAGGGCGGGAAGCACACGGGAATGGCGGGAAAGCCACGCCGGAGGTAAAGCTGGTTGGAGACCCATACCTCTCGCGCGTTCGCACGAGAGGTATGGTGGGTTTCAGGGCATGGGGAGCTGCCCATGCGGTAGGAGGCTCCGTAGGGAGCTCTCCTTTCAAATCTGGGGGCGGCTCCCCATGCAGATGAGGTGAAAACCTCCGTGCGAAGTCGCCAGAGGTATGGCCCCTGCTGCAAATGGCAGAGGGACCGAAATGAAGAAAGAGACGAAGAAGTTAGGGGTGGATTTGCAAGGGTTTCAAAAAGTTGAGAGTCTGAATGTAATTTGGAGGACCAACTTGCAAAGTGGGTCAAGACGACCTTCCCTTAGGTCCAAATTTTGGTATCAAGCTAATTTGGACCTAAGGAATCCAATGGTGAAGTTGGATTTTAAGTTTTACCACGTTTGACTGGACATTGTGCACAAAAACCCAAATTAGGTCCAATTTGGGCATGGACCCCAATCTAGGTCAAAACAGGTTTCAAAGGCCAAATTGAAGGTTCTAAACCCTAGGGGATATTTTTCCATGAATTTTAGAGGGTTTATTTGTTTTTATCTTACCTGAAACCTTGTGAATTAAAGTGGGTTTGTTTTAGGGTTACAAAATGTCATTTAATTCTCAAATTTCACAATAACCCTTATCTGACTGAACCATCCCAATTTTTCTCTTATTAAGTTCAATTGACCTATGCCTAGATCCTTATAAATCCTGTTGATGTACTACAGTGGTAAAATTACAATTTGACCCCTTGTTTCATGTTTTCCTTTCAGATCAGTAATTCCCTGAATTAGGCCTTCCTTTAGGTTATGTAGGAGCTTTTGTTCATTTTATTAGATCAAAGTAAGCTAGTTGGGGTTCATAATGAGGTTCTCATCAATTCACTCGATGTAGTCAAGGAAGATAGGTCGAACGACGTGATGTGGGAGGCAGGAGTAGAGAGAAAAGTTGTGATGTGCCTCGTCACTGACGAAGAAATGGTCGAGGGTGTCATCTTTAGGGGTGGAGGTAGAGGGACAAAAATGTTTACGGGCCATTGGAGCAAGTCTGTTGCAGTTTTGGTCGATCAAAAAAGTCAAGTTGGTCGATCAAAATGCAAATTGGTCAATCAAAAATTGGTAATTGATGGATCAGACGGGTAAATGGTCGATCAAGTAATCATTTTTGGTCGATCAGAAAACAAATAGGAAGCAAGTCAAGTTGGCAGAGCTAAAAAATGGTTGATCAAAAATAAAATAGTGGTTGATCATAATCAGTTTTTAGGAGATTAAACATGATATTTTTAGTCGATCAACGACAACATTTTGATCAATCAAAAACCAATAGAGCCAAAAAAAATTAGAGTCCAATGGATCAAACGGGAAGAACGAATGAAGAACGATGAAGAATAGTGGCTGGAAAAACATGAAAAATACAAGAAAAACACATCAAAACAAGATCAAAGTGACAAGTTTGATAGCAAATAAGTAGAGAAATGTGATGTACCAAGGATGGATAAAGATTGATCCAGTCAACAGCAAGGAGGTGGAGGAGGACGAACGGCTGGAGGGGTTGTCGGACACCAAAGTCGATCGTCGGAGATGGCTGGACGGCCGACGGAGGGGCAATGGCGAGGAGGTGTGTCAGAGAGGTCACCAATGGTGGTCGACCAAGGGTTGGTCAGAGAGGGTGGCGACAATTTGGTCGGTGATGTGGTGGTTGATGGTGGAGAGAGGACCACTATGGTGGGGTCTTGGGTTTTGGTTGGAGTTGTGGTGTGGTTTTGGTTGATGAAGAGAATTTTGTAGTTGTAAAAAGTTATTTTCATAGAGAATAGGTGAAGCAAATAAGGTAGTAGGTGATTAGAGATCGAAATCAACCATTGATCGTGATTAGTGATCAAAATTAAGTGATTATAATCACCAAACGAAATCTTGGCATGATCAAATCCGCCCGGATTTAGTTGATCAGAATACGTATTAGTCGACCAAATTCAATTTTGGTCGATCAAAAAGAGAGATTGATCGATGAAAATTGAATTTCCAATAGAGGGAAAAATTCTTGCCCAAAACTTGATCGATCCAAACCAACATTTGGTTGATCAAAAGTTGAAAATTTTGGAGGGAAATTTCCCACCCAAAAGATTCAAAGATTGATCGATCAAAATAAATATTTGATCGATCAACTATTGATCAATCAACACAATTTGTTTGATTGATCAATGGCTATCAAGAAAAAACAATAAATAATCAAAGTTCAGCAAGTCTTGTTAAGCTTAAGTCTCTTCTTATTAGTATAAATATTTCCTTTGCTAGAGGTTTTGTGAAGATATCACCTAATCGTTTCTCTGTTTGAATGAATTCTAAGACTATTTCCTTCTTTAGAGAATAATTTCTAAGGAAGTGATGTCTGATATCTATATGTTTTATCCTAGAGTGTTGAATGGATTTTTGGACAGGTTTATTACACTAGTATTATCACAAAGAATCCTAGTGTTTTCAAGTTCAATCCAAAATCTCTAAGTGTTCGTCCATGAAGACTTCAAGGTATTTACCTACCATATCAGAGAATATGGCTAGCATACATCGCTGAAAGGTGGTAAGTGTGTTGCATAGCTCGAATGGCATCCTGCGAAATGCGTACGTATCGTAGGGGTAGGTAAAGGTGGCCTTTTCATGATCTTCGAGATGGATCGCCACTTGGTTATATCTGGAGTACCCATCCGAGAAATAGAAAAATCGATTTCCTGCCAATATCTCGAGAATCTAATCAACGAACCCTAGAGGGAAATAATCTGTCTTCATAGAGGCATTTGGTTTTTGATAGTATATGTAAACTCTCCATGAATTCGCAATTCGAGTCAGGATAGTTTCTCCAGATTTGATTGTAATCACAATGAGTCTTGCCTTGAATGGGGCTCACCCAGCGGTTGTCGAAGATTTGGTAGATGATTCCTTCATCGAGTCACTTGATAATCTCCCTTTCCACAACTTCCTGCAGATTAGAGTTTATTCTCCTCGACATTTCTCGAGACGGTCGTGAGCCCTCTTTGGTGTAGATACTATGCGTGCAATATGAGGGACTTATTCCAATCAAGTCATCTAGAGTCCATCCAGTGGCTCTTTGATGCCGGTGGAAGACAGAAATCAGCTTTGTTGCCTGATCAGGAGTGAGTCAAGGGTTGATAATCACAGGAAACGTTTGATTCGAACCCAAAAATACATATTTCAGATGATCCAGGAGTGGCTTTAATTCAAGCATTGGGTTATCAGTAGCAAGTGGGGGTTCGGGATTTACCTCAGCAGATAAGGTGGAACCTAAGGATAGATCTAGATCACCTTCGAGCTTCTCGATTCGTGGGTCAAGATCTTATGGTTGAGGTTCTTGGAGAATCGGGTTTTCCTTTGTAATCGGGTCCTCAACCAAGGAACTTATGTCACAGACTTCTTCGATTGCCCCACAGTTTATTCCTTTTTTGACCTTAAAGATATCAATCCTCAATGTCTTATTGTTGAATTTCAACTCGATCTGGACCTGTTCGCAATTGATATTCACCCTAGCTGTGGCTAGGAATGGTCTTCCTAAGATAATCGATGTATCTTTCAGATTTTCAGGAGTATCCATGCCTAATACAATGAACTCCACCAGGAAGTAAAAATCTCGTATCCTAGCTAGAACATCCTCGAGAACTCCTCTTGGTGACTTTATTGATTTTTCAGCCAGTTGTAGAGTCACCTCAGTCGGTTTGAGCTTGGTTTCCTCAGAATAATCTAGTAGGGACGTGGGGATCAGATTTATGGAGGCTCCTAAATCCAATAAAGCTCGATCAAACACTAGGTTGCCTATCTTACAAGAGATCAGTGGGGTGCTAGGATCTTTCACTTTTTGTGGGAGATTGATCAAGATTATAGAGTTGGCTTGCTCAGGCAACATAATTGGACTCCTGTCTTTATTTCGCAGCTTATGCTGTGGTGTGCATAAGTCCTTCAAAAATCATGCATAAGCCAGTACGTGGCGGATCGCATCCATCAAGAGGATGTTTATTTGGATTTATTCAAAGAACTTGATCAAGTCTTCCTCACGTGCCATAGGTTTGGGTTACCTATTTCCTTTGGTCAAGGCCTTGAGAAATGAAATCTCTGTTGGTTCCTCTAAGATTGGTTTAGGCTCTGGATTTGGGATGGGTGTGTCTTGGATAACCATCCTAGGGGTAGGCTAGGAACTACCAGGGCTCGAGTAGCTAGGATAAGGTGGATCCTGAGTCGTTTTGCCACTACGTGTAGTAACAGTGTTTAGTCCTGCCTGGTTTGGGTTTGGAGTTGGCAAGAGTGGTGGTTGCTACAGATATCCCAAGTACGATGTGGAAGCCTCCCTCCCATCGGGTGAAGGTGCAGAAGGTGCCTGATAGACATAGTGAGCTTGGCCCTGATTTGGGTTTATAACGCGCCTTTGGTCCGGCACGTTATTCTGATTCGGCAGAGGTTGGGAAGGGAGTGCACCAAGCTAGAGAGTCCCAACCATCTATGCGAGTTGATTTCGAACCTTTGTGATCCCTTCCTTGTGCCGTTTCTGCGTAGGTGCTTTGGTCTTTTGCATCTCAGCCAAGGTCTGTAAAATTGAGCTCATCTAATCTTCCTTTGTAGGCCCAGGTTTGAAATTCGGGTTGGGCCTAGGCTAAGCAGGCTGATGCAATCGTAGAGCTTGTGGTTGGGGTTGGAATTGAGGTCCCGAGTTCTAATTATTTCCCAACCACACGAAATTCAGATGATTGCGCCATCCAAGGTTATATGAGTTGGAGAATGGATTAATCTGGACGACATGGAGATCGTTGCAGGTTTGAGGAACTCCAGAGTAATCAGAGTATGAGAGTTCAGAGTTCCCCCAACTAGAGTAGGATGGTCCAAAGTTTCCTCTGAAACTAGGATCAGACGGGGTAGGATATGCATCCATCCCCTAATATGTGTGGTGGTGAATATTATGCACAGCCTCCCTACCTAAGGGCGGATGTGCATACGTGTTTTATTGTGAAGAGGTAGCTCTTTGCAAATGTCGAGTCAATTCGTCCACCTTCTTCTCAATGATGCAGACCTTATCCAGGAGACTAACCACTAACTCCAGGTCGACGGATGTGGATAGGTCGCATATCTCGTGTGCCCCTCGTGTGTTTGTTAATGTACGGGTGGTCGTCCGATCGAACACACCCATAGACTCATTGTTTATGGACTTCTCACACATGTTCTTGAGAATCTCCCAAATGGTGTCTTCATGTTGAACCCTGATGTTACCACCATAGGTTGCATTGACAAATAATCCAGTGTCCTCATAGAGTCCCTGGTAAAAAGACTAGACTTGTTCTCATTTAGAAACTTCGTGATGAGGGCATTTCCGCATGAGATCCAGAAACAGTCCCATGCCTTATGAAGTGGTTCTCCTGCATTCTACGTGAAATGCGTGATCTGGTGCCTCAAGGCATTAGTGCGACCAACTGGGAAGAATTTCTTAAGGAATTCAAATTGGAGTTCCTCCCATGTGTTGATTGGTCGAGTCAAGGTTTAATTCCATGGACAGCCTTGTCCATAAGAGAGAAGAACAACTTCATGAGCACGATGTCTCGGTTCTAAACAGGTGGTCCAAAGGTCTAGGCCAAATGTTTCAGTTGTTTGATATGCTGGAAGGGGTCTTCGGAGTTCAAGCTGTGAAATTTGGGGATCACGTTGATCAGATTCGACTTTGATTCAGTATCAGGTCCTCCAGCTAGAATTTTCACCTTGGGTTCAATAACTACTACTGCGGGATTGTAGTGATCTCGCATATGCGAACACGGTGGGGATTCATGAATGCATGAAATAAATCCATGAGACGCTGTAATTGATTCTGAACATTGGGCACTTCTTGATTCTCCATGGAGGTAGAGGATGGAGAGCTGGGCTCGGATGTGGAAGGATCAGAAGAGATCTCCATCTGATCGGACGGGAACCTAAACAATTGGGTCGGGGCTTGACCCCAACAAGAGTGAACTGCTAATGGAGGTCTCAATATTGGTCTTAAGGACCTCCTCCCGTACATGCACTATGGAGTCAGATGAGGGACAGAATGTGTATTGGACCCAATCGAGGCACCCAACAAGCCCAGGTGACTATGGCAATTTGAGACAGATGGACCTTTGAATTTGAAACTCACGCACCCGAGAATTACTTAGGTAGCTAGGAAGGGAGAGTCCCACAAAGACCCCTACACAATAGAGCGTCCCACGGGTTACAGGGTCTCCCCCACATGACCTTCCTTGTTACTGTGATTCCAAGTAAATTGGAATGTGTGAGCTTGAATCCTAGGTCTACCAGTTTTAATCCCACTTGTGCCTTGAATTTCGCTTTAATTTGAAGTTAATTTGATTTGTGACATAATTTGCAGGTTGGTTTATTCACAAAGTGAACCAACTTCACCTGACCTATCCTAAAGTTGAGGATGAGGTTTGGGACAAGAACCTAAATCACTCGGAGTTTGTTCTCAAACAGGCTATTAGGTACCAAATTTTAAAGATCCAAATGATTATAGAACCTTGATTTTAGGGTCCACTTGATTAAATAGATTCAAACATGGGCTTGGGTGACACACAATGTTGGAATATATTTCCTTTTTAAGTAGGCAAGTGTGTACTCCTGGAAACCCTAGATTGGCTCTATTTCTAAGTCAAATTCTTCCAAAGATGGTACGTTGAGCTCAATCAAAAAGGTGAATAGCCTAAGGAACCTTATGACCCTAATAGGTGCAAGTATCATGATGGGGATTTCTAGTCAAATCGAATCAAATCAGGAAACTTGAATGATGATTACTAAATGAATAAAGCAAGTTGATCATAATTGATTTCTCTTTCAATCTTTCCAAGAGAGGAGGGGCTTAAAGAAGGAATGTGATTACCTGCCCTTGGTGTGGTTGCTGTAGCGATTGATCTTCAAATTCACCTGCAACAACATAATGAAGCAGATATAGCAAGTTAGAATTAGATCAGAAAGTGTGATTGGTGATTGAAATGCGTGTTGCTCCTCAGAAACAATGCCAAATGTTTAGGCAGAGGATGCAGAGTCAAGTTCGATCCCCAGCATCGACACCACTAAATGTTGAGGTGGAAATCATTGTAGTTTAGAAAAACGTGTCGTAGTATAGCGATGAAAATGGAATCAACATTTAAATTTACAAGTGCTCGAAAAATGCGTGAGTTCTGAGGTGGTTCCTAGGGAGTAAAATTGGAATTCAACCCATTAATCAATTATAAATAATGAGCACAAATAAACAAATCACAAGCAATGATATGCAATGAATAATCACTCACAAATATATATTCAATAAGGATCCAAAATGTATCTAAAGTTCAAATAACAAAAAAATAATGAAGAAACAAAAAAATGGTGGTTAAGACCACCAATTAATCAATGAACACTTAGGCTCAATTCTCAATCAGACTCTTCTCAATTCTCAAGCAGATATCTTGTCAATACTTAACCAAATTCAGAGATTCAAAGCCTCAAATCAAAGCCATAGACTTAGCCAAATTTCTCAAGTTAGACATCCTGTGAAGGCCTCAGACGCCTTAAGTATCAAGCTAAAGCCTCTCAGTGCAAAACCCCAAGTTTCTCCTTCAAAAAAGCCCCCTTTCTCTCTTCAAAATCAAACCAAATCAAGCCAAATCGGCTCAGACTAGGTTCAAACCGAACAGACCCAGGCCCCGCGAAGCGTGAGCGTGAGCGTAAGCGAGGGCATGCATATGGCGTGGGTGTAATGGGGATCCAACCCCCTATTTCCAAGCGATAATATAGTGCACACAATTCAATATATATCAAAACTTTTTTTAGATTTCCATGATGTGGCACAAAATTATGCTGCCTCCTTCGCGAGTTGGTGCTGCAGTTGGCTTCATTCAATTCAAGCCACTGTGCTGCTCTCTTCTTCAATTGGAGGCCCCAAACCCTTCGTGATGTCCGTCCACAAAGGTTGAAGGTGGTGGAGAGTTGAGATGTGGCCGGATGACGCTGCTTGATGTCGGAGAAGAGGAGCTTTGCCAACGAGGGTCCTGAAACAAAAAGATGGCCTTGTGGCCCAATTAGATAGCTAGAGACCTTCATTATGAAGTAACGAAGGTAGTGGTGGGCGTAATTTGTTGAGTGTGGTGGCCGGACAATAAAAAGATGGTCGGAGTGGGATGGGTTGGTCCAGCCAGGTGAAGCGTTGGTCAAAGCTCTCAATAATGGAGGGCTTTTGACCTACTGAGTGTGAGGGTGCTCTTGGTGAAGGTGGTGTGTGGTTTGGTTGCGTGTATTTCCGATGGGAGCTCACCGGAGCTCAGGCCGGACTTGGGGATGACGAAGAAGGAACGCTGAAAAGAGCAGTTTAACCTAAAGCCTAAAGACGTAGGAGGACTAGAGAGGAGGAGAGGAAAAGAGTGAGGGATTGATTGGGGTGAGAGGATGTGAAACCACGTCCGGCGTTGGCCGGTCGAACATGGGGAAGGAGTCGACAGGAGGCAATGACGAGGAAGGAGAGGCTGGAGGTGACCTTGCTTTGGCCAGCAAGGTTCGCGACGAAAGAGGGGGAAGGTGGTTTCTTGGCCAATTCACGACTGCCCTTCACGTCGAAACCTTGTAGAGCTTATATAGAGGTCGAATTGTGCCTTAAATAAGAATTCGTGCAATTGAGTTAGGATTCAGATGGAAGAAAATTTGGAAACTCCAAGCTTCATTGGGTCTTTTTGCTTTGAATCAGGGCTCAAGATATGGTCCTGCATATTCTTTAAGGTCTGAACAACAATCCCACAAAATTTGGTGGGATTTGGTGATGATTTGCTATAGATTTCAGCATGTCAAAGTTGGCTCTCATTGGGTTGACCTGTTGTTTAGGAAACTCTGAAGATGAAGGCGGTAGGGACCTATTCATGAAGAAGGGGCGGAAGTTAGGGGTGGATCTGTAACAAAAATTGAAACCTTGGGGTTTAGATGTGAGAAACAGAGATTTCAAGGGCTAAACTGCAAACTTGGTCAACATGGACTATGATTGGGACCAAATTTTGATGTTAACATAATTTGGACACAAGGAATCTAATGGTGAACTTGGATTTGAGTTTTGAGCACATTTGAATGGGTAATTTTATAGAAGCCCATATCAGGGCAAATTTCTGTTTGAATCTCTGTTTCTGAACAAAATGGGTTCAGATGGTCAAAGTGAAGGTACCAAACTCTTAGAATATTTTTCAATGATTTTATAAGGTTTATATTGAATTCATCTCGACCATAACCCTTTTAATTTAAGTGAAGTTGAAAATTAGAATTTTAGTGATATTTTAATCCCCGAAATGCGTGAAATCCTGATTCAGTCAATGTTAACCCACTTCATGGTCTTTTAAGTTCATTTGACCTTAAATTAACTCCTTTATTAATCTACATTAATGATGGGATGGTAAAACAACAGAATTAACCTTGTTTTTCTGTCTTCTCATATCAATTCAGTTTGGAATGGTGATCCTCAGACGATCATTTAGAAGTATTTATCATTTGAATTTAACTAATTTTAGCTAGTTAGGACTAATGGTGGTGCTACCATCATTCATCCACAAGATCTGTGAATATGTTAACAAGGCAGCAATGTACTTAGCTTCAATTGTGGATAAGGAAACACTGTTCTATTTCTTACTAGCCTAAGATACTGTGGCATTTCTTAGAAATTGACACGTTCGACTAGTACTCTTGCGATCAGTTTGAGTTCCCTCATAATCAGCATCACAATAGGAGAGTAAATCAAGTGTGGTTGATTTGGGGTAGAATAGACCAAGATCAACAGTGTTAAGTGGGTACCTAAGTATCCTTTTTAAGGCATTTAGATGAGATTCTTTAGGATCTACTTGAAATCTAGCACATAGGTAGGTACTAAAAAGTATGTCAAGTCTACTATTAATCAAGTAAAGTAAGGATCCTATCACGCTTCTATATAATTTTTTATCTACACACTTACCTGACTCATGTTCTTTGAGTTGAGCAGTGGTAGCCATTGGTGTGTCTTTTCATTTAGTTTTGTCCATTCCAAATTTCTTCAGAATTTCTTTTGTGTATTCGTCTGCGAGATGAAGATTCCATCTTCTAGCTGATTAATCTATAACTCTAGGAAGAACTTTAATTCTCCAACGGGCCCATCTCGAATTGATCCTACATGACTTTCGTAAACTCATGGCATAGAAGATCATTAGTAGCACCAAATATTATGTTATCAACATAAATTTGGATTAAAATTAGTTGATTATCTTTTCTTTTAGTAAATTAGGTTGGATCCATTATGCCAATTTTGAAATCATTTTCTATTAAGTAATTTCTTAACCTTTCATACCAAACTCGAGGAGCTTATTTAAGTCCATATAAAGCTTTATTAAGTTTGAAAACGTGATCAGGGTCACTAGTACTTTCAAATCCAAGAGGTTGTTTCACATAGACTTCTTCTTTTAGAAACCCATTTAGAAATGTGCTTTTGACATCCATTTGGAATAGTTTAAATCCTATATGAGCAGCAAAAGCTAGTAACATTCTAAGGGATTCTAGTCTAGCTACAGTAACATAAGTTTCTTCATGGTCAATTCCTTCCTCCTAATTGTAGCCTTGGGCCACAAGTTTAGCTTTGTTTCTTTCAACTTTTCCTAATTCATCAAGCTTGTTTCGAAAGAACTATTTTATTCCAATAGTATATTGAAATTCTGTCTTAAAAACTAATTTCCAAACATCATTTCTTTCAAATTGATTCAACTCTTCTTGCATAGTTACAATCCAACAATCATCAGTGAATGCTTCTTTCACGGATTTTGGTTCTAGTCGGGCTACAAACACGCTAAGTGCATGGTTATTAAAGGATGATCTAGTTTGAATTCCCTTTGATACTTCACCAGTCACTAAGTCTTTGGGATGGTCTTTGGTGTAGGTTAAGTCTTTAGGAAGTTCATTAGAGATGGTGTCTTCAGGTATATTTGAAGGATCATCTAGAGGTTGATCATCATCTTTGGTTGATGCATTATCTAACTGATCTGATTTATCAAAAGACACTTGCAGAGTCTCTTCAACTACCAATTTCTTCTTATTAAAGACTCTGTAGACTTTACTTTTAGAGGAGTATCCTAGAAAGATTCCCTCCTCACTTTTCGCATCAATCTTATCCAGGTTCTCCTTTGTATTTAGTATGAAACACTTGCAACCAAATACTTTAAAGTAAGAGATCTTAGGAGTCCTTTGAAAGTAAAGTTCAAAGGGTGTTTTCTCAAGAATAGGTCTAATTGAGGCCCTATTTTGGATATAACAAGAAGTGTTTACACCCTCAGCCCAAAAATACCGAGGTAGCTTTAACTCGCATAGCATAATGCGAGCACACTCTTGTAGGGTTCTATTTTTTCTTTCTACAACACCATTTTGAGGAACTGCTCTAGGGAAAGCAAATTCTTGTTTTATAAATTTCTACAACACCATTTTGATGGATAGGCCAGATTCGATTTGAATTCTCTTGGTTAATTTTCTAAATTTCTCGAAAGTAGAATTTTTAGATCTTAACAATAATACCGAAGTAAATCTGGAGAAGTCATCAATCGGGACAAGACAAAATTTGCACCCATTTCGACTTTCATACTTGGTTGGTCCGAAAAGATCTAAGTGGTTCAACTTAAGTGGCTTGGAAATACTGACCATGTTTTTTGGTTTGAAGGAAGTTTTATATATTTTTCCTAGTTCACAGGATGAACAGAGATTTTTCTTTCTGAAGGAAGTCTTAGGCAACCCTCATACTATATACAATATTGACTCATCATTTGATGCAACCAAGCAATTAAGATCGTTGCATTTGTCAAAGTCAATAGTGTAGATGTTTTTTAACCTGACCCCGATCAAAAGGATTTCCTTTTAATTTGTATCCCTAATTTTAAAACCTTTTGATATAAAAGTGACTTTATAGCCTTTATCGTATATCTGACTTGCACTAAGCAAGTTATATTTTAGGCCACTAACAAGGTGAACATTATCAAAAGAAGTTGTGGAATTACCAATTTGGCTAATACCAGTAATATGGCTTTTGTGGTTGTTTCCAAAGGTGACTGAACCACCTTTCTTGCGGTTAAAGTTGAGGAATACGTCTTCTTCGCTTGTTATGTACTTTGAACAACCACTGTCCATAACTCATTTTCCTTTTCCTTGGACCTGCCATTGGTTTACGTATGTGAACTCCAATGTTTCTCCATACAGCTACAAGGTGTCCATCTTTTTTATGATAGATCTAGTCAGAATACGTCATTAATCCTTGAAAGGCTCCTACAAAACAAGATTGCAAATCTCTTTTTGGTACCCATTTTCGTTTAGATCTAGTTTTGTTAGCAGGTGCCTATTTAGGTGTGGACCTATAGGTGGCATTAGGACTAAAGGAAATTTGTGTGTCAGATTTTGAAGTGAATGCTTCATGATCGTTATTAGGAATGTATAATAACCCAAATTTTGTAGTGGTTTGGGTTGGTGTGCCTAATAGCTTTTCTAGATTTTCTCTTCCTCTAGTGAACTTAGCGAAGACATTTATAAGAGCAATAGACTTTTGTTTTAATTTTCCTAATTCTATTTAAAGTGAGTTAATATGAGCTTTAAGAGTAGTGATCTCTTGAGCTAATTGTTGATTTAGAGATTTAGCACTATTCCTTTAAGTTAGTTTCTTCATCTAGGTCTTTAGTTAATTTCTTATTAGCTACTTTAAGTGCTTTAGCTAAATTGTGCAGCTCATAAAATGCTTCTAATGATTCATCAAAAGTAAAAGACGATACCTCATCTTCGATCGCCAAAAGATTGCAGAGTGCTTTGCTTGAAGTGTCTTCACTCTCTTCTTCTGAGCTTGTATTACTATATCCCGTGTGACTTGCAAAGCCTTCTTCTTTACTTCATATTTAGAAATCTTCGAGCCTTCTTTTTGTCGTTCTCCTTCATGAGTTGAGGGCATTCCTCTCTCATGTGCCCTTTCTTCTTGCAGTTGTAACAAATGACTTGATTTTCTTGACGCCCTTCCTTCTTCCTCTTCCAGCTCTTTTTGTACTTTAGGAACCTCTTAAATTTTCAAGAGAGAATGGCTATATCCTCTTCATCTTCCATTTTTAATTCCTTAGAGTCGGTGTCTGCTTTAAAAGCAAGATCTTTCTTTTTCTTTCCTTTACCTTCGTGCTCCTTCATGTGCTCGAGTTGAACTTTATAGGCCATTAGACTACCAATGAGATCATCCAACTAAAGTACTAAGAGATCCTTTGACTCCTAAATTACGGTTGTCTTTGTTTCCCAGTCACTTGTGAGGGATCTGAGTATCTTGCGAACCAATGACTCATTCGTTACTATCTAATCCAAGTTTCTCAGAGAATTGATGATATCAGTGAATCTCGTATACATGTACTTGATGGCCTCCCCCTTTTCCATTCGAAAAAGCTCGTACTTTTGAGTAAGGAGATTGACTCTAGTCTCCTTCACTTTTCAACTCCTTTCGTGAGTGACTTGAAGAATGTTCCAAATCTCTATGCGATTTTACAAGTGGAGACTCTGTTGAATTCTTCTTTGGATAGACCACGGAAGATAGCATTCATGACTATGACGTTATGCGTGGCTATCTTCTTTTGGTTTGCTGTGATGGCTACTCCTTTTTCTAGTCTGGTGTATTTGGATGCTATCACGTCCCATACTTCGTAATCCATTGATTCAAGAAATATTTGGATTCTGGTTTTCTAATATTCATAATTGGTGCCATCGAACAAGGGTGGCTGATGGTAACACCATCATTAGTCATAACTAGCTTGAATTAGTCAGAATCAAGAGATAAATGCTCCTGAATGATCGCCTGAGGACAGCAATTCCACTCAGATCTGTTTCAAGGAGAGAACAATAAAATGGGGTTAATTCTATTGTTTTGACATCACATAATAAATGCAGAGTAACCACGGGTCACCCAGGGGTTAATTAGAGGTCAATTGAGCATTAAAACCAAGAAGTGGGTTCGAACAAATAGAAATATGATTTCACTCATTTCGAGAACTAAATTTGTACAAAACCCTAATTATTAACCCCCACTTGAATTGAAGAGGTTCTGATCTGGATTAAATTTATCTAAACCTCCTAAAATTTATAGAAAAATATTCTAAGAGGTTTGGTACCCTTGGTTTGACCATCTGAATCCATTTTGACCTAGGATAGAGTTTTAGACGGGATTTTACCCCAAATTGGTCTTCTATGTAAATTGTCCAAGCAAACGTAGTCAAAAATAAAATCCAAGTTCTCCATTAGATTCCTTGGGTCCAAATTAGGTTAAGGTCAAAATTTAGGCCCAATCGGAGTCCATCTTGACCTTGTTTGCAATCTAGTCCCTTAAATCTTTGTTTCCTACACCTAAACCCCTAAGTTTCAAATTTTCATGCAATTCAGTCCCTAACTTTGTCACCTCCTTCCCAAAACAGCCCTTGCAGCCATGTTTAAGTCTGAACAACACAAACCCAAACTGCCAAAGTTCAAACTTGGAAATCTCCTTGGTTTGTCAGCCAAATCCCTCCAATTTTGGAGGGATTGCTGATTGAAAGCTCCCCAATCATCTGAGCTTCATCAGGAACTCCAAACTGACCCCTAGAGCTCAAGCGAAGCTCCAAAAATCCGTGAGAAATCCCAAGCCAAATTGCGATGATTCCTTCTGATTGAGGCATGGTCGAGCTCTATATAAGTTCCTCCAATTCCCAATGTGAATTTTAGCGAGGTTTCAGGCCATACAAGCCTTTCTCTCCTTCCCTTCAGCCGTCTCTGACCTACGCTCTGGTAGCTCTCTCACTCTCTCTCGTCCGTGGCTCTAACTGTCAAATTGGAAGCATAACGCTATTCCTCTTTTTCCTCTGATGGTGGCCAAGCAAAGCCACGTCTCCTCCAACCCTTTCTTCGACGTCACTCCTCCACCGGAGAGTCCATCTCCTCCGATGTCTATCAATCAAAGCCGATGCAGATCTTCCCTCCCCTTCGTCCGTAATTAGGTCTCCTTACTCCCTCGCTCTCCCTAGTTTAGATTAGAACCCTTTACATCTCAATTCCACTGTCGATCGCCTCTCTCCCTCTCCATCTTCTCTACCTCCGGCAAAGGTCCAGCAAGCTCGTCCGGCCACACCTCACTGATAAACGCCTGTTTATCATCATTCTTAAGCTTTAAAACAAACCTAGATCTTAGGAATTTTACTCCGCAAATGGGTTTTTGGGCTGCATTAGGCATAAATTAGGTTAAGCATGCATTACACATTCTATTGTCTTTTTGATATGTCTATTTAAGTGTTAGGGATAAACAGATAGTCAGATCCTCAGAACCTTAGCACTCAGAAAGGCAATTGGTGAAGAAGAAGCTCAAACTAGCTAGTACTCAGCGTAATCCAGCTCATCATAACTGGATACCAGCTCGCTTGGACTAGGGTTAGGTCATCCTAGGTCCATTCAGCTCATCTCAGTTGAATGGTAGCTCAAGATAGCTCATCTTAGCTCACCCTAGCTCAAGTCAGCTCAGATCTAGCTCAACTTAGTTGAGTTTAGCTCATCTCATCTCCCATCAGTTCACTGGGAGCTCTAGCTATCTTAACTAGGTTGATTGGAGTCCACCTCAACTCAGGTCCAGCTACCTCCAGCTCCACTCAACTCTAGTCAGTTGAAGACGACTTCACCCTAGCTCAAGCCATCTCAAGTCCAACTCCTGGGGAATCCACTTAGCTCAACTTAGTTCAGCTAAGTTATCTTAGCTACTCCAGCTAGCTAGGTCCTCCCTGGGAAGATCAGACCCAGCTCACCTCAGCATATTTCAACAGAAGCCAACTTACTTTAGCTTGGCTTAGCAGCTATCAAAGAACTAGCACGCTAAGCCAGCTAAAGTAGCTCCTTGCCATTCTCTTCAGCAGCTACCAACTCCAGTTCAGCTCCAAGCATCACCTTCTTAGCTCCTCTCAAAACCCTAGCTCCAGACACCTCCTCCTCTACTCAACTACTAGCTAAGCTAGCTTAGCTAGCTTAGCTTAACTACATCTCAGCTCCCACTGGCCATCCACCACTTTCAACCTAACTCCACCTCATCACCTACTTAAGTCCACATAAGCCCCACCTAAGCTACCCCATTTTGGCGCCAACCCTAGCCACCCTTTCAACCCTCTCCAACACCAAAAGACACCTCCAAGTTGGTGCCAATAACCACCCCTCAACCACCTTCAGTTTGGCATTAATCTTAAGCCTTCATCCCATCCATCCATCCACCACCAAACACATCTCAACCCTTCAATCTTGGCGCCACCTAAGCCCCCTTCTAGAACCCCATTTTGGCGCCAACTCAAAGGACACCAAACGGGGTAACCACCACCATAACCACCCCCATGTGTCCCTCCATTTGGCTCCACCTATTCCTAGCCCTTAGATCCCGCAACCACCTCAACCAATCCATCTCAACCATCCACCCATCTCCACGCCAACCCCTCCTTCTCCACCTCTATATATACCCACCATATCACCACCACAAAGGCATCCTCCCTTAGTCTAGTTTCTACCCTAAAACCACCTAACCCACGACCATGAAGAAGGAGGAAGGAAGAAGATTAAGGAGGCTATCCCTTGCCTCCTTGGTGCCTTCTTCCTCTGGATTCTTCTTCTTGTGCCAAGCCGAGAGGTGAAAACTCTCTACATCAGGAGGACAGCCAGGCATTGGAGGAGAGATTAGGGTGGTGCATGCACACCCTTGGAGGAGAGATTTAAGGTGGAATCATCCACCTTTGGAGGAGCCAAGGCACGCCCCCCCTAGGCTTGCCTGGAGGAGGCCCCACCTTGGAAGAGAATTTCAAGAAAAGGAGGAGCCCTTTTTAACTACGGGAGCATCCATAGTTGGAGTAAGAGCTTCATCTTCTTCACCAACATTTTCAGAGGATTAGTGTTTTTACTTCTGTTGTATTTTAAATTCTAGTAGTAGAAGCAATCCTCTACTAGGGTTTTTGTAAAACACTTCCTCTTTTTTTTCATCAATTAAAGCTGCCTTCTTCTTAAATAGCTTTTGTCGCAATTCTTGTTGCATGTGTCGCTTTATCTTTAGTGCACCTTCACTCCTTTCTAATTACCCTAAGCCTCTACATGCCTATAGTGAGCTTGGAAAGAAATCAATTTTTGTCACTTAGATATTAGCTATTAGGTGTTGGTCTTTTCCCGCCATCCATTCGCATTTCCTCATTATTCAAAAACCCTAAAAAAATTATATATGCAAAAACATCAAAAAGAAAGTTGATTTCCCGTGTTCAAGAAAGAGACTCGATTTTGTAAAAGTTGCCTCCTTGGACGATCGTAGATACCACCACTATTTAGGCCTTACAAATTTAAAAGTGACTCAATTTTTTGCATGTTGCAACAACTTATAAGAATGATATTTTACAAACCACATAAAAAACCCGATCACTCACCATGAAACTCCATGCGACCACCACCATAAGATTCCCCTCATCACATAGATCAAAAGTGACCTACTTTCCATCCAGCTGGACTCACCCACTCACAGCTACCCCTGTCGTCACCATCTGGCCACCTCGCACCCTCACACATCAAATTGCCATCACCAACGCACTCCAGGCACTCCAGCAATCCTCGTGAGCATTCTAATTTGGGCTCAAGGCCATATTTTAGTTTTCAGGTCGCCAAAGGAGCTTCTTCATTGCCATTGTAAAGACCAATGCTGTTCTGAGCCTTTTAAGACGTCTGGACTGTCTGTCAGATGTCTGGTCAGACGTCTGGATGCCTTCCCAGACATCTGGAAATCAAAATTTTTGGGTACGAGCTCGCATCTACGCGCGGGCTGCATGCAGACAGTACCCTCTCTTTTTCTTCACTTCTTCTCTCTCTCTCTCCCCCTGTAGCGAACCCTAACCCACATCTTTATAAACCCCCCTTTCCTCCTCTCTCGTCCTCCCCACTCCAGCCACTTCTCTTCCTCACCACCCCAGCGCGAGAGCTAGCGCGAGTGAGAGAGCGCGAGAGTGGCGACGAGGAGGAGCGGTGTGAGGAGAGGAGTTGAGCTCGCGAGCTTGTGTGGGAGATCATCGGAGGGCGCACGGTCAGAGCGACGCGTGCGGGAGGAGGCGTGTGTCGGGGAAGTCATCCCTGACACTGCTGCAGCCGGAGCTACAGGCGAGGAGGCAAGCCGTGGCCGCGCACGGCGAGAGCGAGCGGGAGCAGGTTCTGGTTCTGGTTTTTCCCAGAATCAAACGTCTGGAGCGACATCCAGATGACGGAGCGGTCGTCTGGAGGCGGTTCCAAACATCTAAGGAGAGATCTTCGCGAAGGTACGTTCCCTTTGCGGATGCGACCATGCCGGCCACTACGTAGCTACGCTTCGCGTGGCCATTTTGAGAAGATTTAGTGGTCGCATGCAGGATTTGCTTTGGGAAGGCGCGGTGCACGCCCTCCCATGCATTTCAGATGGCTGGAAGCGCTTCCAGACGTCCGGAGAGGAGGTCGAACGTCTGGAGTTGGGCCCAGGTGGTCCAGAAGAATTCCTGGACGTCTGAGGATGACACAGAGCTTGATGTGCGTTCCTGGACACTTTTAAGACGTCTGGACATGGTGTCAGACGTCTGATTTGAGTCAGTAACCCTGTTTTTGACCCTTTTAAGGTTCGTTTGATGTCCATTTTACTCAAACAAGATATCGGTGTTTTCCTTGCGGGTTACTCTACTTGTTAGAAGGCTTTCTATATTGTTCTGAATGTTCCATTGTGATTGTTCCTTGTTATAGGACTTCGTTCCATTGCGGGTTCGGGGCTTGCTGAGGCATGTGAGCCCACCGTTCGAACCCCCAATACTCCTGGGTTGACTGGTAGAGTGGCTTCCCCTAATTTAATTATGACCCTGAATGCATGTGTGGAATGAATGATTAGAAACTAGGATGTGGTACGAATCCTAGGATGAGAAATTCTTGAAATGTCTGTATGTGTGATTGAATTACCATCTTGAATGAGTAGATAGAAATGTTAACAACTGCCTATAAATGAGCAAAAGCTGTGACCTTCCTGTTGTATGCGTGACCTGTGAAATATGAATTACCTGTGCTAGTTAACAGTTGCATGTGACCTTCCTGTTGTATGCGTTAAATGATGTAATACGAGTTGCCTATGTATAATCTAAGAATGGTAATGTGAATGTTAGAAATACGAGCTGCATGTATATAACCTGAGAATGGAAATGTGAATGGTAGAAATACGAGCTGCATGTGTAAAACCTGAGAATGGAAATAGAAATGATGAAACCTGATATGGAATGGCATGAGGGATATGAGCATGAACCCTACGGGAAAATAGGAGTAGATCTCCTGGAAATAAATGGAATGGATCTGAAAATGTGAGTGGGGAAGTGAGCTGGCCCTTGAGTACGTAGCACCAAGGAGAGCGACTGTCCCCGATTTAATGTAGAGCGGAGATAGTCGCCCTTGGGTTGGGACCAGGGGTTAAGATTGGCCACTCTGCATCGACTTCTTGGCCCTCGTGTACACTGTACCGGGGAGAGCTACTAGTGTAGGGAGGGAGCTAGCCACCCCACGGGGCCCGGGGTTCAGCTAGCCACCCTACACCGACTTGTTAGGCCCACTGGGTAAACCAGGGTAGTCAGGCGAGGGTGCGCGAACTGTGAAGGGGCAAGACCCGTGTTACTGAGAGGGATAGGCCCTATGCTGTTCCGTGCTGTACTTGGGCGCACCCGTTAGAGGAAACGACTGACCGCGTGACAGTGCGGGGTAGCTACGCGTGCTAGTGCGAGGTAGCTACCCGTGCGCTTATCTCGCATGCCATAGTCACTGTTACGTCTGTCCATGACCTTGGAGTGGTTGACTGGGTGTAGGATCACCACGGGGGACTCTCCGGCCAGGAGAGCATCACGTGTGCCTTCTACTCTTCGGAAAAGACTGCAATCAAGATTGTTCCCTCGAGGAACATTCGAGATCAAGAAAGAGTTTTGAAAATATATAAACCAATGAATGAAAAGGAATAAATTGTAAATTAAAGAAATTGGAATAGCTAGATACCTGTTAGCTTTACTGCTTAGTTAGTTGGTTGCCACTCTACTCAGCGTTCGCTGACTTTGTGTACTCATAACCCTTTTCAGGTCCAGGTGTTGAGCAGCCTGAGTCTACGGTTGTAGAGGGTGCTTGGCCCAGTAGAGCCCAGTAGCAGTAGCTTCTTTTCTTGTACTTCTTTTGTAGTAGTGAGTTCAGACCATTGTACTTTATGTTTCCATACTTTTATGTTCTTGTACCTTGTTACTATTCTACTGTTGTGGTGGTGATATGTACTGTAACATCTTTTACTTCTTTACTGCTGTACCTTTTTATAGTTAGTTGCTTAGCATAGTGAATGTGGTTTACTTTCCTGCTTTTTGGTTACTTTCTTGTTAGATGATTGGGTCTTGGGATTAGTCGAGTCGAGCCGATCTCGGGTCCTGTAGGGATTCGAGAACCGGGTCGTAACAGCCATCAATCCTCTTATTTCGTCCGTCGTGCTCCGTTCACATCCGACCTCGCTTCCACTTCCACTCACTGCGGACAACCACAAAGAAGCCTCCTGCATATTCAATTGACCAATAGAACCTCAGCAACAACACCAATTCCTCAACAACCTTCCCTGCTGCAAACCGAACAAAAAAAGGAAAAGAGGGGGACATTTAGTCCCACCTCGTATGTGTGTGACGTGCAAACAATGTATAAAACAATTTTGTGGCTCTACCTTGTTGCCTCTTCACACGAGGGGTGAGGTCCCTCTCACTCCTTGGAAAGACCCGTTGCATTTTTGGGTTGTTTAAGACGTCTGGATGAAGGGTCGGACATTTGAAAGTAGAAGAACTATACCTTCTTTCTTTTCCACGCGCACGCTACATGCGCACTCACCTCTCTCTCCTCACCCTAAACCCGAACCCTCTCCTATTTAACCCCCATGCCACTCCATCCATCTCCACCAGCCACCACCTCCATCCTTCACCTTCCTCCCTTCCTTCCAACGCGGCGAGAGGAGAGGAAGAAGTGAGAGAGACGGGACGTGAAGGAGGAGAGGGGAGCTGGAGCGTGGGAGGAGCTCGAGAGGAGGGGCTCGTGAGGGAGCCGCAGGAGCTCGGAGGAACTCGTGCAGGAGGAGTCGAGGGTGCAGTCGAGGAGGAGCTTGCGAGCAGGAGCCTTTGCCTTCTGCAACCGCTGGAGGCACTGCCGCAGCTCTTGCGGGCGAGCTCGCGAAGGAGGCAGCTCGCAAGAGTAGTTCTGCGTACTGGATATTTTCCAGTATCAGACGTCTGGAGCATCTCCCAGACGTCTGGAGTAGCAAAAGGACGTCCAGAGCTGAAGCTGGACATTTGAAAGCACACTCAGTGCTAAGGTACGTGCTTTTGTGCGGTTTACAGCCATGCAGGCCTCATCGCAGGGATTTTGTCCAACCTTATTTAGCTCTGCGCGTGTGTACGCAGGAGCAGAGCATTGGAAAGGTGCGGGGTGCGCCCTTCGAGATGCTTTTGGACGTCTGGACACGTCGCCAGACGTCTGATCGTACCTCTAGACGACCAGAAGAAGAGTCCGACATCTGGAACTCACCTCAGACGATCGCGAAAGGGTCCGGACATTTGAGGTAGCTGCAGGGAACCTAGGATAAGTGTTGACATCTGGGACTAGACCCAGACATTTAATTTTGGACAGTGAGTATTTTTGGCTTGTTTATGGCCCAAACGGAATCAAATTTCCGCAAACGAAATACCGTTGCTTTTCGATTGAGTTTCTCTATGAGTTAGTTTCACTTGTATACAGTTTTGGACTCATTTGATGTGGTTGGTCAATTGTATAGGTCTCCAACCAGTCGAGTATACGAGAGCCGTGGAAGCGACGGGATCTATGATCCGCGCCCCCATTTCTCTTGTGTTTGCCAGTAGAGTTGTTTACATTATTATTATGATTTAAATAAATGAACTGCATGCTTAGAATAACTCAAATGAACCCTAGGGCAAAAACTGATGAGTATAGTTTGAGCTATATGTATACTTGAGAAACATGTAGAACCCTAGGATGAGAATAAACCCTAAGACAGGAACAAATGAGTATGATTGAGCTACACCGTTTACTTGAGATGCCTGTGAAACTTTAAATGCTAGCAAATGTACTGGTTACTTAATATAATGCCTTGTCAGTACAAAATCACGAGCTACCCATTTTAAAGAATGGAAACGGAAATGTAAATAGAAAGATTTGAAAGTTTGGAATATGAAATTAAAGGAATACCAGCATGAACCCTACAAGGAATTAGGAGGAAAACTCTTATAGATGCGAAGTGAGCTGGCTCTTGTGTACGCAGTACCAAGGAGAGCCACTGTTCCTTGTGTAGAGGGGTACTAGCCGGCCGTTGGGATAAGTTCCTAGGTTAGGGCTAGACACTCTACACCAACTCTATTTGGCCCTCGTGTACATGGTATCGAGGTGAGATACTTAGTGTAGGAAGGGAGCTAGCCACCCCAGGGGGCCCGAGGTTAGGACTAACCGCTCTACACCGACTCTTATTAAGCCCACTGGGTAAACTGGGATAGTCGGACGAGGATACGCTGACTATGGAGGGGTGAGACCCCTGTTCTGTTCTGAGAGAACAAGGCCCTGTACTGTTCCGTACTGTACCTTTAGGCGTTCCCGCTAGTGGAAACGCCTGACCGCGTGCCGGTGCGGGATAGCTACCCATGCATTTATCACGTGCTGTAATCACCGCTACGTCGTGACCGTAACCTCGGGGTAGTTGACTGGGTGTAGGATTACCACAGGGGACTCTCCCGGCAAAGAGAGCATCACGTGTACCTCCTACATCATGGAAAAGACTGCAATCAAGATCATTCCCGTGAGAAACAGGCCAGATCAAGAAATGATCTAAGTGAATAAAGGAACAACAAATTAGAAGTACTTGGTTGAACTAAATGAAAATAGATAGTTATTTAATTGCATAAATTAATTGCTTATCTTAATTACATGTAAATGGCTAAATTACCACTCTACACAGCATTCACTGAGTCCGAAAATTTTATAACCTTATTCAGGTCAGAAAGTTGAGCAGCCGGCACCACCAGCTACAGAGGAAGCTGGGCCTAGTCGAGCCCAGCCTTAGCTGCATTTATTACTGTTTTCCTTAGCTCCTGTTGTAGTAGTGAGTATTTTGTTCTATATAATACTGTTTCAGTTACTTTTCCGCTGGACTTTTCTTTGTCGTAGTTGTGATGGCCTGTAACTTTAATAGACCATTTCACTCTGTTTCTTTTACTGTCTCTTGTTTCTTTCTATCTAGTTACATTGCATGTGTGGGTGTGAATTATTTCCTGCTTTTGGTTATTTCTCGTTGGATGACTAGGTCTTGGGATTAGTCGAGGCAGGTCGATCTTGGGTCCTATAGGAAACTGGGATCGAGTCGTAACACTCCTGACTCCACTCCTCGCTCACCATTTACACCCGGTGAGTCTGGACACCGTATTTGACCCGATAACCCAATTAAGAGAGGAAGAATTTATGAGGGTAGGGGTAGGTTTTGCACCTCGAGATGTGTGCCTTGTGTGCTAATACTTAGTGTCTCTAAGGCTTTGTGAGGCCCTTGAGCCTTTGCGGTTGCGCCTTAACCTTGTGCTGAGGCTTGAGTATTTAAGGTGTTTGTTCCTTGCTTGCAACGTCTAATTTGGTTGGTTCTGTAGATTTATTCGAGCTATTGGCTAATTTATGGTTTAGGCTACTGTTGGAAATTTTGAGTTTTGGGATATATGTTTAATTTGAGGGATTAAGTGGTGATTTAAATCACCACACTTTTTAGGGTTCCTGATTTCTTTTTACCCCCTAACTCTTGAGATACATTTGTATCAGTGAATATACTTTTCGAGTATATTATTCATTAAATATCTTGATTGCGATTCATTATTGTGCTCATCTATTATTAATTGCGATTAGTGTTATAAATTTCAAATTTGCTTCCTGTGAACTACCTCGGACTCACTTTGTTTCCCGAATTTATAAATTTAAATGTTGTATCATTTTTGTTGATTGTACTACAATGCATATTTCTTAAAACTCGACGAAAGTGACGCAATAGTGGCCTGTCCGCAGATTGACCCTCAGCATATACCTCAGAGGATTTTGACATCTTGGCTGGAGTAGAACTCAACTCTGATACCAGATGTGAGAGTAACCGGAGCCTAAGAGATCAAGTATACACTAGAAGAGGGTGAATAGTGCAATATTTATTCGTAATAGAACCTAAAAAATTATTCACCACAGGTCAAAAATGAATAAGCACAAACCATAAAAAATAACACCTGATTTTAGATTGGAAACTCTTCTGGGTGAAAATCATTACCTAAGCCTCCTACCTTAGGATTTTCTCAACTGGCCAATAATAGTCAAATTCACTGTCAGGTACCACTTGAACAAGGGTGGCACAACCTCTTACAAACGTCTTCTCTTACACCTGACCAAGAGAAGAACAACGGGACTTTCAATACAACTTGGATTCCCAGATCAAAAATAACAGAATAAAAGAATATGACAATTTTTCCTATGAAATGTCATCAATATTTAAAACAAATAAAGTTTTCTTAAATTGCAAAAGAGCGTGCTTTGAATCACAGTAGTTGCAGGCATAGAGGCACGAAATCACTAGATAGAGTAGGTATGTGTTTCACTTTGAAAGGTCTTTGAGATGTGTTTTTGAGAGGGGGGTTGAAGGTCCTATTTATAAGTGTTTTTCAACCCATTTTGGAAATTTGGAAACACGGCTTTGATCGATCAAAATAAATATTTGGTTGATTAAAACTAAGTATTGATTGATTCAATGTTGAACGATTTAAATGGTATTTTGATCAACTTTAAGATTTCAAAGGAAATTCTACCATTGGAATATATTTAATTGATTAAATAAAAATGGTTGATTGATCGAAAGATAATATGGTTGTTAGAGGTATTTGATTGACTAAGATAATAAATTGGTCGATTAAGGTCTAGCCAATCGAAAAAGATTTTGGTCAATCAATAATAGCATTGAAAAGCGTTTAAAAGAGAACGATTTTTTCAAAAAATGAAAACTTACGTTTATTTTTTTATTGAGGTTCCGCACATAATTCTTATAATATGACTTAACCTATAATCATTAGTCTTCAATAAAAGTATAATTTTGTTATATTAAAATAAGGGTATTAACAATTTGTAATATACAAAACAACGTAGAATAATTATTTATATCCTGTAAACATCAAAATTAAGCATTCGACCCTTAAGTGCGAGTATGTTCAACTAAAATAAAACCAAACCAACCAAATATATTAGCAATAATAGGACAAATGTACAACAAACTCGATCTCATCTTCAAAAATATAGATCATCCAACACAATAGCATTCAATACTAACTTCTATAAAAATAACTTTATTCACTGAAGGAGAGGAGTGTGGTAACTTTTTAATACTCTCTATACTAACATTCAACCTTTCAACATTGCCAAATTTATACAATTCTATATAAATTAATAAGTAGATTAACTAAAAAGGGAGTTTCCACGTAATATTATTTAGAACATCATCATTCAAGGACTACATAGTGATCCAGCTATTTAAATAGGGCATCCTTGATCGAAACTTCATGAATAGCATGGAGAACCATGATAAATGCTAGTTTATTATCATCCTTAGCATCCATTCACATCTAGTTTCTAAGATTTTGTCAACTGCATTGCATTATATCGTTGCATTTAGCGTGCATGTGCATTTAGGGTTTAGAGCATACATTAGCATTCATTTCACATTATCTCATATAGTTTTCATTTAATTGCCAAGGATGAATGTATTGGAAATCAGAGAAACCCTAGCAGTATGGAAGGCACTTGGAACATTTTTAAAGATAGAAGCTCCTGGGCTCCAGCTCAACCCAGCTGGGTCCAACTCAAATCCAGCTCCTACCCTACTCCTTCTCCACCTTAATGGTCGTCCACCTACATTAAAACCTCCAACCATTGGTGCCTAAAATACACTCCTTGGCACCCTTTCACATGGTGCCAAGGAAGCTTCCTAACCATCCTCCTTGGCACCTTTCACATGGTGCCAAGGAAGCTTTCTAACCACCATCCATACTAACCTATATAAAGACCCCCCATCCTACCATTCAAACCATCCTTGACAACCAACAATTCCTCCTATCAAACACCTATAGCCACCATACATCCCACGGCCAAGAAAGGAGAAGGAGAGAAGAAGATTAAGGGAGCAACCTACCCGCTCCCTTGGTGCCTTCTTCCTCTTCTTTCTCCTTCCTTGTGCCACACAAAAGAGCAAGCTCTACACTAAGGAGGAGGGCCTGACAGGAGGAAACAAGGGTGGAGAAACTCAAGGAGCTAGAAGGAAGTCTTCTTTAAGTCCGGGAGTCACCATTCTTGGAGCAAAGGTTGCCTCAGCTACTCAGGAGAATTTTCTATCTTTCATTTTGTTGCATTTTAATACCTATTAAGCATTCATCTACCTAGGGATTAACTAAGTGGAACCTCTGCTTAGTTGGGCTCCCTAGATACTTTGTAAACATTTCTTCTTAATAGCAAAATGCCTTTCTTCATTTTTTAATTTTCAATTTCAAGCAGTAACTTTATTTATTTTAGTGCATCACATCTCTCCTCCAATCACCCTAGGTGCACTTGCCTAGGGTGAGCTTAGAAGAGAAGACTTCTCTCGTCACTTAGGTTCTAGTTGTTAGGCAAGCTTCTTTAGCGTAGTTCTATCTTCGCATTCGTATCCCACTTATTTCCAAACATAAAAATTTACAAAAATCAAAATACAAGAAGAGAAGTGTTGATTTGAGAGACGAGAGAGAGAATCACTAATTTGACTAACAAATTGACCTCCTTGGACAACCTTAGATACCACCACTATCTAGGAATATAAATTTAAAAGCTGATGGATTTTACGTGTCTTAATGACAAAAACCCACTTTTAACAAACCGCGTATTTTCCGTATCAGACCTCTCACCATGCGACATGGCAGAGCTTTGGGACCATGTGAATCACAATGAGTTTTTTTGCTGCTACTTGAAGCTAGTTGGGATGCTAGCCCTAGATGGGCTAAGCCGTCAGATGAAACACGAAGTGTCGAGATAATGTAGAGCCCAACAGGAAGGGCAACCGTCGACTAAGTCGTTTAAATTTTGTTTAAATTATGACCAGCAAGGTCGTTACGAGGACTGGGACAACATAGTCTGCCACGAGAATAGACACAACCGCCATCCGCAATAGCTGAGGAGAGACACGTACCAAGGGTACACAGTAAATGCAATGGAACGAAACTGGTGTAAAAGAAGACACGACCCACAAAAATTACCGAATGACAAGTATGATGCCTACCAAATAAACATAGGAGGAGTGGCTCACACCACCCCCCAAAACAACACCAACAAATGAGATGCCACCATTATGATCTCCAAGGCTTAGGAAGATGGGCACACCGACCTCAGTCCTCAGAGAACTCGAGTAACGCGACAACGTCTCCCCCCCCCCCCCCCCCCCCCCCCCCCACCCAATTGAGGAGTGAAAGAGGGGGCAACAAAGCACCTATCCCCATGTTATGTCAATCGGCAACTGCTGAGGGCAAGGGGGGATACTCCAAAAAAAAAGTCACTGCATTTTACTCTCATAGACTTGGCAACAGAGTCCAAGAGTGGGGCCAACTGATGAGGAAGGAAAACTCTGACCCATCAGGCAAAAGCCCACAAACCCTTTGGTCTAAGTAGAGACAAGGCCCGTTCCCAAAACCTCACGAATGAGCCCCAACCATATGAGGCAAGTGCAAGTGGCCCGTATAATTGTCAGACTAGTGCCACTGGTGGCTCCTCACAAGGAGCTGTCATCCTGGAAGGAGTCCCCAGGCAACCCTGCTCGGATCTGGTAGGCTAGAGTCAAAGCCTCTCAGTAGCGTCCCCGCTCAAGTCACCCGGCTCACTTAGCTACCTTGGCTACCTAGTCTACCAAGTGCTTAGGCAACGGGACCAGCAGGAGTAGTAGAGCGAAGTAACGATTGAAGAACCGTAGCAATAGTGTAGGAATCTGCCAGACCGGACGCCTTTTGTCCTTTTTTTTTATGGCTTTGCCCTCAAGCATGTTGTATAGCCAACCTTGCGCCACCTCTATGAAGGTTGTGCCCTCGATTATAGATTGAGCCTAAAAAAGAGCCAATGGTTGGTGGCCGGTGGTCTCTCCCAATCTTTACACACATCGTACATACCCCCTTGAGGAGGCTACCCAGGAGGGCTTGTTTGAGGGGCACACACTTAACACCCTATATATAAAAGGGAGCCTTGCACTAAAGAGGAGCTCCCTCAATTTGACCATCTTGTACTCAAAAGACTCTCACAAAATATTGAGATAGTGTAAATTTAGAGGGTTAGAGCTCCTCTCTAGATGTATGCCCTTCATGGTAGAATTGGGTCACCAATCCTTGTATAGTTGTATGTTTTGCTCTTTCTTTCATACTCAAGATAACCATCTTGATCAGGTCCTTCAACCTCGATCACAACTCATGAACAAGCAAGATCCTCCAATTTTTATTGTCCTAAATAACCTAAGAATTAACTGTAAACACATGTAGTCAATTATAATTCCTAGGTGATATAATCTCCTCATCTTCTAGAAACCAATTATCTTTCCAACTATTAATAGTTTTTCTATTCCCTACTTTCCATAATCAATCTTTAAAACAAAAAAAAAAAGATGTTTGATGTCACACAAATTCCTCCAAAACAAGGAATGGTAAGATCTACCTTTTGCCTCTCCAAAACTCCAAAATATCTCCTTCTCTAGCTTCCTTCCACAATATAAATAGCAAAGCTTCCAATGGGACATGAGAAACGATCTTCACAGGAGAGAACTTGTGCAAATAATACGGTGCATTTCTCCTTGAGCCCAATGTTTGCCCTTAAATGGTCGTTGGGTTTTTCACCCATATACCTCTCTCATGAGCTTTAAGTATCTCCACTTCATCAACACTTCACAGTATTTGTATTTCAACCTTGCTTTTCCTATTTTCTCTTTGTAACTTCCCCCACATGGTCCTATCATTGGTAGTTACTAACTTTAAGCCACTTAATCCCCATATCTTTATTTTAAGTGAGGTTATGTATAAAATAAACTTAAGTCCTTGTACATGGTAGGTATCTACTAAGGAATTAAATCAAGGGCACATAGTTGTCTGAACTATGATAATAGAATATAGTAGTCATATAGATAAATATTGAAGTTAAATGATCAAAGGATAGATACATATTGTTACCATTGTCATTTATTGGTTCCTTATTGAGAAGTTGGTTATTTCTTACTTTTACTTCTATTTTATTTAAGTTTCCAATAGATGATTAAGAGTGTTGATAACAAGATTCTTGACACTGGCAACATTGTAGTTCACTCTCAAAGAGTTTTTAGTTTCCCTCTCATGCATGCTCTAGTTGTAGTTGATAATAGTACATGAACCATGAAATGACATGGGTAAATGAGAATGTAGATATTTTGTGCACACGACTCATTACGTTGTCGCAAAATCTCTTTCCCCAATCTACACCATAGACCCCTACAATCCAAGTTGAAATTTTATCTCATTGCAAATAAAATGTGTAAATAGTGGGAAAAAAATATATAAGGCTATCAAAATTCTTACTAATTATTGTGACTTGTATTGTTTAGTTGCATATCTTTGTAAAACACACTATTACACTTAGTAAAACAAGCAAAAAGCAAGGAATGAGTAATTGTCTAGTAAACAACTAAATTAAAAGGTAGGAATTAAACTTTTTTAATTATTTAACGAATAAAGGACTCTACATTTGAAAACTAATTATCTATTTCAATCAAGATCTTCTCATTTTATTTTGCTTTCATTTGTCCTTGTCCCTCTACTATCATGCTTGAAGCCAATTAACATGATGAGGGTTCAAAACACTCATAGTGTGGATGTTATATTAAAGTTACCATTTAATTCACTTCCTGAAGCACTCCTCTATGCCTGTTAATATCACCTTGCTGAATTATTCTAAAGCCATTGATCCTTTATGGATCATCATCCTCCACTTGGATTGTTTTGATTATTCATTTTCTCCTTTGTATTAATTCCCTTATGTTTTTAATGGTGTTAGATTCTTTTGGGTGCATTACACAGGTGCCTTTAGCATGTAACGACTATACCATAAGAACCTCTCAGACTCCTCACTATCCCAAGTTTGCCAATCATCAACCTAATCTAGGGCTAGAGATCCTTCACACACGCTAGTTATTCACCTCTTGGCCAGTCTTGTAAATCAATACTCTAGCCCAATATTAATATTCACTTATTGTGTTAGACTAAGGGGTCATCTAGAAGGAAGCTCACCAATGCTAATGGGTCTTTGCCACCATCTCGAAAGTTCACAACTCTTCACTCCTTGAAACTCTAATGCCTCTTGAAGAGGTCAAAAACTCTAAGAGACCTGTCGCTCCTCGAGTTTAAGAAAATGGAGATAAGGGGGTGTAGTTAGGTTTCCAGCATCTGTAAGCATTTACGGATCCTACTTACATGGTGGAAAAATATCAAAGCAATTTTCAATATTGTCCAAATAGAATGTTAAAAAATATCCCACAATCCCCCCATCCCCTAGGAAAAAAAATCGTCTATTAAATAGCACCATCTTTGGTATTTTGATGATCCTCGACCAGTATTTGTTTTGATTATTTTCTAAACTTCTCAACTTACTTGCATCTTGAACATAATAGCTTAAGCATGTTATAGTATTTTCAATGCAATTTGTGGTTTTAAGTTAGTTCCCACTTATAAATAAGAGGATATTCTAGTCCATTGTAAATGGAATTTATAGTTGGCATCCCATCCTAAAATTCCTAACTTTGTCCCTGTTGAGAAATACTACATGAAACGATCCCATCCAACTAGATGCTAGCTTTAACATATGGGTTAGCTAAACATATGGAGAGTCCAACTCTATCTCATTTTTGACATACTCTTTTGACTCATCATTAGAAAATCGTGAGTTGCTATGGATAATATTGAATTAGTATCCTTTTAATAAGTAGTTTGCCTAATTTTGGCACCCTGACCATTCATTTGGTCACCCAAAACTTTGTCACTTCCTTAATCTGGAAAACTAAATTAATGGGAGTAATCCTGGCAAAAAATATTTAACTAATTCTTTGATTCATTCTTCATGTATCAATTCCTAATTTCTTTGCTAAGATAAAATCCAAAGTACAGAAGGCTTCTCCTAGCACCAAAGGGTTACTTAAACCACGAGTATCTTGATGGAATCATCAAATTAAACCATAATGAAAGGAGATTTTTGATTTTCCCATTTCAATAAAATATAATCTTCAAAGAGAGATTATTCCTCACCTCTTGCACTACCCATTGAGATGTTGCCCTTCAGTAATAGCTGTAACGACCTGATTCCCGAATTCCTACGAGACATGAGAATCGGATCGACTCGACTGATCCCAAGATCCAGTCGTCTAATGAGAAAGTAACCAAAAGAATAGTAAAATAAATCACATTCACCATGTATATAACTAGCAGTAACAAAATACAGCAGTAAAGAAAAGAAATACTACAGTATACACCACTACAACAGTATAGAATTAAACAGGTACATAAATATGAAGCTTACAATAAAAAGAGCATAGTGGGTAACAGAAACCACTCACTACAACGGAAAGAAAGTACAGTGGATACTACAAGTAACACTACTGGGCTCTACTCGGCCCAGCGTCCTCTATAGTCGCCGACTCTGCTGCTCAACACCTGGTCCTAAAAAGTAACAAGGGTGACACGTCGACGAAATACTGAGTAAAGTGGCAACTAAAAGCTAAAAGAAGCAGTAGAGTGGACAATAGCTGTTACATTTTTACTTTCTTTCTTTATATTTTTCCATTTATTCACCATTGATTTATTTCTCAGATCCTTCTCTTGATCTTGAATGTTCCTCGTGAGAATGATCTTGATTGCAGTCTTTTCCGAAAAGTAGAAGTAACACGTGGAGCTCTCCTGGCCGGGAGAGTCCCCCGTGGTGATCCTACCCTCAGTCAACCACCCCAAGGTCGCTGACAGACGTAACGGTGACTACGGCATGTGCGATAAACACACATGTAGCTACCCCGCATTTACACACGGTTAGTTGTTTCCATTAACGGGTGCACCCAAAGCACAGCACGGAACCAGCATAGGGCAGAGCCCTCTCAGTAACAAGGGTCCAGCCCCTCCACAGTAACCAAACAGGGGTCTTGCCCCTCTATAATCCGTGCACCCTCTCCTGACTACCCTTGTTTGCCCAGTGGGCCTAACAAGTCGGTGTAGGAGGGCTAGCAGAACCCCGGGGTCCGTGGAGTAGCTAGTGCTCTCCCTACACTAGTAGCTCTCCTTGGTACTGTGTATACGATGGCCAAAAGTCGGTACAAAGTGGCCAGCCTAACCCCGGGTCCCCGGGGCGGCTAGCTCCGCTTTGCACTAAACAGGGGACAGTTGCTCTCCTTGGTACTCCGTACTCAAGGGCCAGCTCACTTCCCCAATTCTATTCCATTCACTTTCCAGGAGTTCTACCCCTAATTCCCCGTAGGGTTCATGCTCTTTTAACTCAGCCAATTTAGGTTTCACCGTTCCAGCTTTATATCCATATAACCCATGTTCTCAACAGTGATTATTCATTCTAAAACAGGCAGTTGTTAACCAATTTACAGGCAGTTATCGTTTCCTTTCTACTTTTCCCAGACTGTAATGTATATATAATTAACTAGTTTTCTAGTCCTAGGATTCATGCCATACCCTAGGATCTATCATTCAATCTAGTTTTCCAGTCCTAGGATTCATGCAATACCCTAGGATCTATCATTCAATCTATTCTTTTCAGCCCTAGGGTTCATGCAATGCCCTAGACTCTATTAATTATTTCACAATTGCATAATTTTTGATAATTAATTGAAAAGGCCACTCTACCCGCGAAACTCAGAGTACTAGGGGAGTGGTCGGCAATCCCGCGCACCTCCGCAACCCCCAGAGCTGCAACGGAATGGGGTCCTAACACAAGGATCAACACAAGGAGTTACTCAAAACAGTATACAATTACTGTAAACATGTAGAGGAAATAAATCTGGAAAGAACAAAACTTGAAACGCGGAAAACAGACTCCGAACGGACCCTAAACGGGTCAAAAACGACGAGTCTGCCCAAAATCAGACGTCTGGAACTTCTTCTAGACGTCTTAAAAGGTCGATCAAGTCATACCTTGGTCTACGCAGTCCTTCAGACGTCCAGAAGCCCGCTGGATCGTCTAGACTTAGTTTCCAGACGTCCGATTGCGTCTGGAGGTCCTCTTCGTCGTCTGGTACTGTGCCCAGACGTCTGATCTGTGTGGGATGGCGAGCCCTCGCGCCCTCCCGAACAAATCCTACACACACACGCCCGCTCTCATCACGAAAAGGCGCAGAAGAATGCGGCGGACGGCTGCATGGCCGTACACGCGTAAAAAGGAGAAGATAAGAAATATTGTACCTGTCAGACGTCTAGACCTTCCTCCAGACGTCTTCTGTGTCATCTGGACATAAGTCCAGACGTCTGATTCTGGGAAATTTTCCCAGAATCAGGACCCTTTTCGCTCTCCGCCTGCAACGCTCGGCCGTGCCGCGTCGCGTCCGCCTGCTGCTTGAGCTGCAGCATCTCCTCCGGGGCACCCCACTCTCGCTGCTCTCCCCTCGGCCAGCTCTAGCTGCCCCGGTAAGCTCGCACCCTCGCGGTCGAGCTTCTTCTTCCCCTCGCAACCGCTCCTCCTCCCCACACCCGCAGCAGTCGCTGCTGCCGCTCTCGCCCGCGCGCTCTCTCGCTGACAGGGAGAAGAAGAAGAAGAAGGCGGTGAAGTGAGGGTGAGGGTGAGGGAGAGGAAGGCGCTATTTGAAGGCAGCGCAGGGAGAGAGAAAAAGAGGAGTACTGCGTCTGCAGGGAGGGAGAAGAAAGAGAAGGAGGGTGGTGGGTTCAGTCTGCCCGCGCATGTACGCAGACGCGAACCCGTACGTCAAAAAAATTTAATACCAGACGTCTGGGCCACTTCCCAGACATCTTAAATGACGCTTGATGCCCTGGTCGAAACAATAGCCTATCCAATTCTCTTTGCAAGTCCACTTCTTGCTCATCAATCGATTCATTAGATTGTCGGGAATCATTGCTAGAAAGTGCCATGGTCGACTGGAGTTTCATTTGGTCACCCAAATTGTTCTTGCAGTTGAATTTCTGTGCAAACATACACGATTTTGATGTGGCTTATAGAATTTACATATCCCCCTTTATAATAAAAAAATACGCCCTCTAATTGGCCAAGATTGATGATGTAATTATTGGATCATTGGTAGTTTGATATATTTAGGTGTTTGAACTCAACCTTGATCACTTAAATTGGCCTAGTAGATGGACTCGTGGCCTATCCTCATTTAACGTGATCAAATATCTTATCACTCAACTTTGGTTTCCTAAACCTAATTCTTGGTTGACCAAGCTTGCATAAGATGCATTTCTTTCACTTACATCTCCAATTTTCTCTTTCATTCAGCTTCACTCCCTGATCCTACAAACTTAAGTTGTCTAACTTGATTCTTAACACATAATTATCCTAATTTTGGTTAAAGAGTTTTTGGGTATTGCAATTCGTGATATTCATAGGGGGTTGTAGCATCTAATATGGTATAACACCGCACTTATAATGTAAGTATATCAAATCAATGTGAATGTGAATGAAAAATAGCAATACAATAGTGTAAGAACTTAATGCACATACACATATGCAATCACTTGCATAGAAGACGTATACATTACATAAAAGTAATAACGTACAATATAAAAAATTCTAACTTTCTAGTGGCTTATGCGGCACGCTCTTATCAACTAAATATCTTCTCTTTTATCCACAATAATATGATGCTAATTTGAGATGAAAAAAAAAAGGAGAAATTAGTAAGGAGAGGGGAATAATACAATGTGAATAGAAAAAATGATAACAGATATTTATGAGTTTGGTCATCATTTTTTTCATGGATTTAATTTAATATTCAAAAGAATGGTCAAACTCATTACTTAGCCACTTGCATTGTAATTTATTTTAATTTTTATCACTCGGGTACTCTTAAACGAATGATCTAGTTTGATTGCCACTAAAACATATAAGGATAAAGTTCACATGTCTGAACATATGTAAATATATGCATGAAATCCAACTTGATGATCACTATGATCCTAGGAATCTAATTATTATGCATGATAAGACCAACTTATCTCACTATTTGCTGATCTCTTTTGTTAAGGTAAAGAGATCCCGGACCCTTTTATTGTACTCTTATTTTGATGCTCTAGTAGTGACAATCGATAGTTACAATTACCATCGACAATTTGATAAATGTCAGTTTATCATCATCCTAGGCATCCATTCACATCTAGTTCATAAGATTTTGTCAACTGCATTGCATTATATCGTTGCATTTAGCATGCATGTGCATTTAAGGTTTAGACCATATTTTAGCATTCATTTCACATTATCTCATGTGGTTTCCATTTGATTGTCAGGGATGAATGCATTGGAAATCAGAGAAATCCTTGCAGTATGGAAGGCACTTGGAACATTTATTATGACAGAAACTCCAGTAATTGGACCTTAGTTCAACTCAGCTGGATCCAACTCAAATCCAACTCCTACCCTACTCCCTTTCCACCTTAAAGGCCGTCCACCTACATTAAAACCACCAATCATTGGTGCCTAAAATACACCCCTTGGCACCCTTTCACATGACACCAAGGAAGCTTCCTAACCATCCTCCTTGGCACCCTTTTACATGGTGCCAAGGAAGCTTCCTAACCACCATCCATACTAGCTTATAAAAAGACCCCCATCTTGCCATTCAAACCATCCTTGGCAAGCAACAATTCTTCCTATCAAATACCTATAGCCACCATACATCCCATGCCCAAGAAAGGAGAAGGAGAGAAGATTAAGGGAGTAACCTACCCGCTCCCTTGGCACCTTCTTCCCCTTCTCTCTCCTTCTTATGCCACTCCAAGGAGCAAGCTTCCATCTAGGGAGGATGGCTAGGCAGGAGGAAAGAAGGGTGGATGTTACGACCTGGTTCCCGAATCCCTACAGGACACGAGACCGGCTCGACTCGACTAATCTCAAGACCCAATCGTCCTATAAGAAAAAACCCAAAAGCAGGAAAGTAAACCATATTTACTATGCTAAGTAACTAACAGTAAAAGAGAACAGCAGTAAAAAAAGTAAAAGCTGCTAACAGTACATATCACCACCACAACAGGATAGTAGAATAAAGTACAGAACAAAAAGAGTAACAACAGTTTAACTCACTGGCAAAAAGGAGGTACAACAACAACAGGAACTACTGCTGGGCTCGATTGGGCCCAACACCCTCTGTAGCCAGTAGCTCAGGTTACTCAACTCCTGGACCTGTAAAAGGGTACGGGAAAAACGGAGTCAACGAACGCTGAGTAGAGTGGTAACCAAACTAACTAAAACAGTAAAAGCTAACAGGTAATTTATCTTTTCCAATTATTTTATTTTACAAATCATTCTTTTTCACCCATTGGTTTACTTTTCAGATCTCTTTCTTGATCTTGCATGTTCCTTATGGGAACGATCTTAGTTGCAGTCTTTCTCGAAGAGTAAAAGGCACACGTGATGCTCTCCTGACCGGCAGAGTCTCCCGTGGTGATCCTACACCCAGTTAACCACCCCGAAGTCACAGACAAACGTAGCGGTGACTACAGCACACGCGATAAGCGCACAGGTAGCTACCCCGTACTGACACGCGGTCAGTCGTTTCCGCTAGTGGGTACGCCCAAAGTACAGCACGGAACAGTATAAGGCCTAGTCCTCTCAGTAACAGGGGTCTTGCCCCTTCACAGTCTACGCACCCTCGTCTGACTACCCCGGTTTGCCCAGTGGGCCTAACAAGTCGGTATAGGGTGGCTAGCTGAACCCCAGGCCCTGTGGGGTGGCTAGCTCTCTCCCTACACTAGTAGCTCTCCCTAGTACAATGTATGCGAGGGTCAAAGAAGTCGGTGTAGCGTGGCCAATCCTAACCCCGAGTCTCAACCCAAGGGCGGCTAGCTCCGCTCCATACTAAATAGGGGAAAGTCGCTCTCCTTGGTACTACATACTCAAGGGCTAGCACACTTCCCACTCATATTTCCAGATCCATTCCATTTATCCACAGGAGCTCTACTTCTAATTCCCTGTAGGGTTCATGCTTGTATTCCCCATGTTATTTCATATCAGGTTTCATCATTCACATTTCCATTATTAGATTTTACACATGCAGCTCGTATTTCCACAATTTGCATATACAGCAAGAATTGTCACAGGTATCTGTCTAACTAACACAGGCATTTCATATTACACAGGCAGCTCTTGTTTATTAACAGGTAGTTGTTTACATTTCTATTCATTCATTTAAGACTGCAATTTCAAACACGCATACAAACAGTGCAGGTACTTCTCGTCCTAGGATTCATGCCACATCCAAAGTTTCTAGTTATCCAATTTCACATATGCATTCAGGTTTTATAATTAAAATAGGGGGAAACCACTCTACCAAACAATCCGGGAGTACTAGGGACTCGAACGACAGGCTCACGTCCTCAGCAAGCCCCGAATCCACAACCGATCGAAGTCCTATACCAAGGAACATACCACAATGGAACATTCAGAACAGTATAAAAGGACTTCTAACATGTAGAGGAACTCACAAGGAAACCACAAGTATCTCGTTTGGGTAAAACAGACCTCAAACGGACCCTAAACGAGCCAAAACAGAACTGCAGACCTAAATCAGACGTCTGGCACAATGTCTAGACATCATAAAAGTAACCAGAGTCTCACCTCAGGTTCCTGCATCGACTTCAGACGTCTGAACCCTTACATAACCATCTGGATCCAACTCCAGACGTCCAACCTATCCTCCAGTAGTCTAAGAGTGCTTCCAGTCGTTTGATAAGCTGTCCAGACGTCCGAGACGCAAGGGAGGGCGTGCCTCGCGCCTTCCCGAAGCTATCTCTGCACGCGAAGGACCATATCACCTATATTTAGCCATGCAGATCGAAGCTGTTGTGCGGCCTGCGTGGCCGTAACCGCAAGAGGAACATACCTTCGCGGAACACTACTTTCAAACGTCCGGTGTTGTCACCAGACGTTCACCCCGTCGTCTGGACGTCACGCCAGACATCTGATTCTGGGAAAATCCCAGAATCAAAACGACCTACTCCTCGCCGCGCGCAGCCACGGCCTCTCCTCCTCGCCTGCAGCTACGGCTACAACAAGTGTCGGGGACATCTCCCCCGACGCGCTCCTCCCGCACGCGTCGCTCCGGCCATGCATCCTCCGGCGAGCTCAGGCTCTTCTTCCTCTCCTCACGCTGCCTCTCCTCGTCACTCTCTCGCGCCCTCTCTCGCGCTCGCCCCTCTCGCTGCAGTGGAGAGGAAGGACGGAAGGTGGCTGTGGTGAAGTGGGGAAGAGAGGAATGGGGAGAGGGGTTTTATAAGGGTGCACTAGGGTTCGGGTGGAGAAGAGAAGAGGGAAAGAGAGAAGAGCGGTACTGTCTATGCGCAGCCCGCCCGTAGAAGCGAAGTTACGTACACAATTTTCAATTTCCAGATGTCTGGGAAGGGGAGCAAACGTTTGACCAAACATCTGACCGATAGTCCAGGTGTCTTAAAGGGCTCAGAATAGAATGGGTCTTTACAGTGGAGGATGTCCACCTTTGAGAGGAGCAACTCAAGGACCTAGAAGGAAGTCTTCTTCAAGTCTGGAAGCCACCATTCTTGGAGCAAAGGCTGCCACAGCTACTCGAGAAAACTTTGTCTTTTATTTGTTGCCTTTTAATTCTTGTTAAGCATTCATCTACCTAGGGATTAACTAAGTGGAACCTCTGCTTAGTTGAGTTCCCTAGGTACTTTGTAAACATTTCTTCTTAATAGCAAAGTGTCTTTCTTCATTCTTGAATTTTCAATTTCAAGTAGCAACTTTATTTATTTTAGTGCATCACATCTCTCTTCTAATTACCTTAGGCGCACCTGCCACTTAGAAGAGAAGACTTTCTTGTCACTTAAATTCTAGTTGTTAGGCAAGTTTCTTTAGTGTAGTTCTATCTTCGCATTCGTATCCCACTTATCTCCAAATATAAAAATTTACAAAAATCAAAATACAAAAAGAGAAGTGTTGATTTGAGAGATGAGAGAGAGAATCACTTATTTGACTAACAAATTGGTCTCCTTGGATGACCCTAGATACTACCACTATTTAGGAATATAAATTTAAAAGCTGATCGATTTTGCATGTTGCAACAACATTAAAACCCCCAATTATAAAATCATGCAAATCTCGCATCACTTCAAAAAGTGTTGCGGGAAATACGTGTTTTGTTAAATATGCGAAATAGTGTCGTTGTACGAGTAAATCCGTAATCAACTCTTAAATTTGTAAACCTAGATAGTGGAGTATCTAGGGTCATCCAAGGGAGCCAATTGTTAGTCACAAAGTTGGTTCTCTCTCTTGCCTCTCAAATCTGCACTTGTATTTTTTTATTTTGTTGTTTTTAGGTTTCCAAAACAATCAGGCAACGGTAAGCGAAGATAACTACACTAAAGTCTATGCCTATCAACTACTCCTAAGTGACAAGATTGTCCTCTCTTCTAATTTTCCCATTCGTGGAGTGCCCGCGGTTGTCCTCTCACCGCCATTCAAGAAGCGGTTTCCGCCACGACATCGCCCTGTTTCGTCATCCGTCCTCCAGCTCCGTTCTCCTGCATCCAACATCTCATCCACATCGTCCGGCCATTCCGTCAACGTAGCGTGTCCTCTGAGCAGCCATCGAGGAGAATTTTCTCGTCCCTCTCTTTTTATCGCTTTTTAGTGTAGATTTCTAGCTTTCTAGTTGTAGTGATTAGATGTAATGACCATGCTTCTGTGGTTATAAAATTTGTTCCTTCTCTCCCTATTTTTTATTTCTTTGTATTATTCTATCTCTCTTTTCTATTGTTTATTATTTAAGTAAAATAGATAGTGTAGCTTTAATTTGATCAGCTAATCTACTTCGTGACAATAATGGTAAATGTGTTTTCAATCAAACGTTCGCATCCTCATATTCAACCGGGGACTCACCAGAGTTTCGGTTATAAATTTTATTTGATAGCAGATTTTTACGCAACTACAACAACAAGTTTCAAACTCAACCTTTTAGCATACGAAATATCACTATCATTTTGATTTGAGAGATGAGAGAGAGAAACACTTATTTGATTAACAAATTTGCCTCCTTGGACGACCCTAGATACCACCACTATCTAGGAATATAAATTTAAAAGTTGATCGATTTTACGTGTTACAACGACATTGAAACCTCCATTTATAAAACTGTGCAAATCTTGCATCACTTTTTGATGTCGTTGTCCGGGAGGCACATCTTTGTCTCATTTGTTCTCTTTCTTGCCTTATTTGATCTTCACAAAATTTTGTGTTTTGTGTTGTTTAGGTGCGAATCAAGAGGGGGAGCGAGATTCGGATTTGCTTGGAGCGAAAGTTTCAAGTGAACCTGTCTTCGCGAATACTTCAGGTTAGTACTCCGACCATCTCTTTCATCATCAGAATAATCTCTTTACAAAAATCTTTAAATTATTAAAAATATTTAAAAACAAAAAAAAGGATGGTGGAACCTTAAAAATTACTTTGTTGCATGTTTGCTTCATTTTTACACCACTTCAGTTTTATTGGTGTTCGATTTTTGAAAATATAGACTTCTATCATGATTTTCAAAAATCAAGTTTGGGTACTTAGGAGCTTCCTAAAATCACCAAATTTCACCCAATGAAGCCCCTTTGAGTGGGGAACCCTGAGTCTAATTTTTAAACAATTTTGACCACCAGAAAAAATTAAAAAATTCGTGAACTAGATAAGGAACAGACCTAGTTTTCTTACTTTCCATGAATTTTATAAATTTTTCTACTCATCAGATTTGGGTAAAATTTATATTACTGGAAACCTTGAAAATTTCTCTAATCATAAAAAATTCTAAAAAATATTTGAGGCCAATTGAGGTTCCTGCAGAATTATTCTTTCGAATTTATCATTTCTGACTCTTGACACTAGTAAGAAGAAAATTTTCAAAAAAATATTAAATAATTTCCTAAAATCTCAAAAAAAATATTTTTGGATTCCTTGTTCAATTTTACATGGGGTGGTGGTGGTTTTTTTTGTTTGAATCACCATTTTTAAAGACTTCGTAAAAAAAGTTTCATTTAGGAGTTGCATAACTATGATTTTCAATTCTAGGGTTTTGATTTTATTTTCTTACAGTCACACATGCACTCAAAGGAATTGATTCTCACCAACTTACAACTTGTTTGTCTTATTGTGTGGTCACCTTCAAGCTTATTTGAACATTTAAAAAGAAAGAATCTTAAAATCTACAAAAATTTTATCAAAACCCTAAAATCTTTTCACAAAAATCCTTATTTACAAACCGCCTATTTCAGCTTAGGCTTCACTTCTTGCCCAATTTTTGCCCACACAAAAATTGGAATGATTGGGCATTACCCCAATTAACACCCATCACATTCATTGTGCACTTTAGCCTTCTAGACCAAATTAAAATCCATAGCAATTTGACCCCTAAGGTTTTATCAAACTTAAGCTTACTACCTAGGTCTTAAGATTTCCTTAGTTGGTTTCAATTCCTTCATCTATATTTGATGACAGAATGAGGGGTTGTGTCAAACGACCAGACGTGGGTTTACACAAGCCCCTAATGATTTTCCTAGGACATACTTAGGCCCAACCCTCTGCTTAATCAGTCAAGCCAGATTTGTTAATGGAACGATTATTAGCGACTGATTTCTTATTTCTTAGCTAGACCAACTCTTAGGTAATTTTTAGGGAGTCACCCTTAAGTTAGATCTAGAATTTTGCTTGCTTGGTTGCACACTTATTCTTCTCATCTTTCCCTCCTTTCCTCCCCATTCTTCCATTGCATGCATGGGCGACGGTCCCAAAATCCACACTTGGAGGGACCTCTTGATTCTGCACCCCCCACACAAAGATTTTCTTCCTCTCATTTTCATTCTTCAAAAATGGAAAATCCCCAAAATAGGTTCAACGCGGCTTCCACCTCTCACCGAAAAAACATTTCTAATCCCACCACTAATCTTGTTTCTAACCCTTCCACCCAAAATCCACAATCTAACCAACTTTTTAACTTACCCATCCCCAACCTGCCCGTCCTAGAACTACTTGAGATGCCACAAGGACAAAATCGAACCCTCCTGCCCAATCCCATGTACATGATGGTTGACCAACTAGCTCAACAACAAGCAAACCAACAGTAGTTGGCTAGGACTTTAACGAACCTAGCCAACTAAGGGCAAAACCCGCCACAGCGTCAGCAGCCTGTTGTTCCTCTTAAGGATTTTTACGATCCTTCCAATTACGAGGACAGACCAGGGGTGGTCGTACCAGAAGGAGACTTTGAGATTAATCTTGTCGTTCTGACCTTAAGCACTTTCATAGCCTTCCTTAAGAAGACTCGTTTAGCCACCTTGAGGAACGTACTCTCCACCCACAGATGACCCATTCTTGCAATGTGCAAGAGGATTTATGGCTGATGCGATTATTCCCACTTTCCCTAAAGGACAAGGCCACATACTGGTTCAGAACCCCATTACCACTTGGACTCAGCTTAAAATATCTTTCCTAAAGAAATTCTTCCCCATTGGTCATACGATTTCCCTACAACGATCTATTACGACCTTCCAACAAAAACCTAGCGAGACCTTACGTGATGCTTGTGAGCAATTCCAGGATCTTTTAAGAAGTTGCCTGCACCACAAGGTTCCATTATGGCAGCTTGTGCAGATCTTCTACCATAGATTAGAAGATCAACTTCGACATTTAGTTGACGTCTCATGCGGCGGCAACTTCTTAAATAAAGATGTTGAGAGTGCCTATGATCTTTTTGAAGAAATGAGTGAAAGCTCATTTAACAATGCATCTATGAACACCTTTAGCAGGACTACAAACTCACAATTCATTGTTCACGAGATAAGTACTCAATCAATCCCCACTACCCAAGACGACCCTGAAATGATTTCCCACATACTCGACCAGATGAAATTAATTCAGAAGAAAATCGAAGAAAGACTTACTACACCCACCCAGGTTCCACATCCAACCCTGCCTAACATTCTAAAGAAAAAGAACTTGCGCAATCTCAATATTGTCCATACTGAGTATAATTAATTTTTGGAGGCTTTATATGGTTCCTCGGGGACTTGTAGTTATCTAAATCCTAACCCCACTGAGAATATTTTTGCCCTCTAGGAGCAATTTAGAACTCCCTCCAACTCCAATTGGAGGAATTACCCGACTCACTCTTGGCCCAATTAGATGCCCTCTCGGAGACAAAACCAATTTGGAGGGTATGGGTAGAACCAGACTTTCTATCAACTTGGGCCACCCCAAGAAGACATCAATGCCCAGGTTATGAAAACCTTGCAGTTGATGCAAAATCAAATGTCAGAGGTAACCTATATTATTACAAATCTCCATAATCAGATTGGGGTTACTTCAACCTAGAGAACTACAGGACATCTGCCTTCCTAGCCCATACCCAACCCTATCAATCAGAGGAACCACTACCATGGCGGGCACTCAAATCAAAACCATACTAATCAACCTCCAATCAACTTAGCATCAAAGCACTCACCAGGTTTCCCACAACATCAGGCCCCCCAACCCCCTCTCAGGAACAACCAAACTGCCAATGCAGTTACTTTGAGGAATGGGAAAGCAATCACCAATCCCAGGCCTTCACACCAACTTGATGAAACCCACACTACCCTAGTGCAAGTCCACTCTCCTAACACCATCACTCGGGGAGAAAAAGAAATTGATTATCATGACACGACTCTTGTCCCTTTTCCCCAAGCTCTCCACTCCACCACCAATAGAAGAAAAAAATCTGAGCTCACAAATGAGGAACTCATAGAATTATTTGGGCAAGTTCTAATCAACATCCCTCTACTAGACGCAATCAAATATATCCCTGCCTATGCTAAGTTTTTGAAGGATCACCATACTCCAAAATGGCAGAATAAAAACCTAGAAAGAGTGCATCTTTTGAAGACATTAAGCTATGTCATTCAGATCAAGCTGCCTCCTAAGATGAAAGACCAGGGTGCACCTTTGCTTTTGTGATTATTGATGATCCTACATTTAACCGCGCCCTTCCCAATCTCGGTGCCTCAGTCAATATCATCCCCACAGTTCTATTCGAGGAATTTAAGATCGGTGATCTCAAGCCTGTCGAGGTTACCTTACAATTAGCTGACCAATTTGCGATCAAACCTTGAGGGATTATCGAGGATGTCCTTGTCAAGGTTCAAAATTGTATCTTCCCCGTAGATTTTCTAGTCCTTGACATTAAGGTACCCGAACCTCTAATCAATGCCCCTATCATTCTTGGACGACCTTTTTTGGTCATCGCGAAAGCAAATATAAATTGTCGTATGGGTAAAATGGATATCCCTTATGCTGGCCAAACAATTACTTTAGATATTTTCAAATCCTCTAGGAAATTCCATGATGATGATGACTTCTTCGAGGGCTTAGATATTGAAACATCTAATTTGGTGGGGGAAACAATGCTGATAGATTTTCTTCCTGACTATAATTTTTTCGAGGATTCTGACTTTGAATCAGTGGTCGGCGGCATCAAAGACTTGAAGCCTTGTATTCACTCAAAATCTCTTCCTGACTATTCACCAGACCTGCCTACTCTAATTTCACCTCACCTGTCCACTCTAACTTCAATTCAACCTCCCACCCTAACTTCACCCACCCTTCATCTTGCTAACTTTTCCCCTAGTCCCTTTCCCCTGGATCTACCATCTGATTCCCTTGAGCATAGCCTTCTTCCTGAACTGAAACTTTGCCCAAACTCGGGTATTTCTTCCATTTTTCACACTCATTTTAGTCACCCTAGTTCGACCATTTTCTTTTCAAGGGACCAAGAGGAAGATTGCATTTTACAAGGCATTCATGTGTCAAACTATTTTCATGATTGACTATCTTCTGTGCATCACTTCACGCCCGACTAAAAGGCATTAAAGAAAATGCTGGTTGGGAGGTAACCCAGTAACATTTTCCTTTTGGCTTTCATTTTCTTTTTCAGGTTTTGTAGAACTTCCCCTCTATCCTGACTTCCTCTCTCAAGTGATATCTTCTTCTACTCTTTTCCTTTTGCAAGGGACTTGAAACCTTAGGCATGGGGGGATACCTCAATTTTGTTAGGCATTTCATTATTTTTCAGAACCTAAAAACATTAAAATATTTTGCATTCGCATCTTTTGCATCTGCATATACTCTATTTGCATAACTTCTAAAAAAAATGTTTTGAGAATTTTTAGTGAAAGAAAGGACCAATGGTTGAACTTTAATTCAAACTAGGTACACCTGGGGTTTAATCATTAACAAACTAAGGATGAAGTTGTGGATTCATTTTTAGATGTTTCAGGTCTAGAAACCTAGACTAGATCAGGTATCCTGCAAAGAATTCCATTCTTACACTTGATGATTCAAGTAACCTGACATTGTTTAGCAACCTGGATAATACCTGACTTAGCTCTCGATCCAAAAATTTGCTTTTCTTTTGAAGACCTGGTGTCAAACATTTCACAAACAAAGCTAACACTACCCAAGCCCAAAAGCATCTAAATAATTAAAAAACTCTTGCAAAATCTTAGTAAAAGATCGAGACAGATGAGTGGTTTGAGTTCCTACCATTGAGAAGGAAAAATATTTCCTTTGAAGATGCGATGTCAACATATTACCACCTCGTCATTGCCCTATATCTATATTTCATATCTTTAGACGGAGCATTAAGGCACATTTTGCAGCTCAGATATCTTGGACGGTGCTTTACCCATAGCATCAGAGCAAGAGCTTGAGTTCACTTGGAGCGCTCCTTTACACCACAGTGTTTCGGGGTTGTGAGCTCCTAAGGTGTGTCTTGAACGGTATTATCTCAAAGTGCCAGCGCCAGAGCCCATTCGAGGATTGGTAACAAGAATGATGATCTCAACACATTTGTAGTAGGACTACGCTAAGGCTAAGCATGGGGGAAATAGATGAAAAAAAAAGTTTCAATAACACGAACTTATCCCAATAATGTTGGCATATCAGAAAGCATTGAAACCTGAATTTTCATCAACTTGCGAGTTACGGATCGAGTTCACAAGCCAAGGAAATCCTAACAACAAAAACGATTTCGGGATATTTAAATGAAAAAGGAGTTAAGTAGTGAATTCTCAAAGGATACAATGGTCCTGATTTGTCTAATCTTTGAATCCAAAGCTAAGAAAGAGAATAAAAGCTCCTACATAACCTGGAGAAGGGCCCAATTCAAGGAATTAATGTTCTGAGAAGAAAACATGAAACAAAGGTTAAAACTGTAATTTTATCATTGCAGTACATAAATGGGATTTCTCAGAGGTAAAACATAGGTCAAATGGTCTGAATAAGATAAAAAGTGGGTTGGTTTAATAGGAAATCGGTTATTATGCAATCTAAGAATTAGATGACATTCTGTAACCCTAAAACAGACTCGCTTAATTAAACAAGGTTCTAGTCAGGATAAAAATCAACTAAACCCTATAAAATTCATGGAAAAATATCCCCTATGGTTTAGAACCTTCAATTTGGAACCTATTTTAACCTAAATTGGGGTCCTAACTCATTATTTGACCTAATTTGAGTTTTTGTGTAAAATGTTCAGTTAAACGTGGTCAAACCTAAAATCCAAATTCACCATTGGATTCCTTAGGTCCAAATTAGGTTTTTAATAAAATTTGGACCCAAGGGGAGGTTATCTTGACCAACTTTGCAAAATAGTCCACCCAATTATATTCTGGCCCCTAACTTTTGAAAATCATTGCACGGACCCCCTAACTTCCTCCCCACTCTAACAATCAGGTCCCTCCACCATTAATACGGAGGAATCCTACTCCGGTAAGGAATGGAGGGGGATTACTCCCCGATCCCTCAGAGATCTCCTTTCAGATTTAGAAGGGAGATTCTCTGAGGAATTTCCTTCCATATGAGCTTGATCGCAATCTCTGATTCTCACCCAATCTCTCGTGCGAAGGCACGAGAGATTTGGGTCTCCAACTGATTCCTTCTCCGATGAGGACTTGTGCATCTTGGAAGCTTGTCTTCCAAGCATACGAGTCTCTGCCAGCGCCTATAAAAGCGCAACCACCTCCGGTCGCATCTCTTCAGCTCGACTTGACCGGAGAATCACCCCAATTTCATCTTCTTCTCCTCCGGTCAGGGGTCCAGCGAGCTCCTGCGAGCATCCCTCCACTTTCTCGTAGCTCTGCCACAATACCAGTGGCAGAGCCGCCTTCACCACCTTCCTCCGCGTCGTGCAACACCCGCGCGCGCACCTCTAGCCCCGTCGTCGTTGCTGTCACCCCTCCCCTGGACATCGTCTTCTCTGACGGCAGCAGGTACAGCTAGCCGCCTCCTCTCCCCCTTTGTCCAGTTAGCTAGGTTAGAATTACTCCTCTCTCTCCTTTTCATTTCCCCTCTTTCTATTTCCACTTTCAACCCCTCGCAACCACTGTCCATCTCCATCTTCGACCGCCCACCGGCGAGGCGCTTCCACCGCTCCGCACCTCCACACGCCTCGCTAGACACCTCACCACCTCCGCCAACGTCCACCGATCACCTTCCGCTCATCCATCGACCACCAACACCTCCCTAAACGTCTGCCAAGCAAACCCATAAGCACGGCCATAGGGTGACCTAGGCACGCATGCCTAGGCCACCCCATGGCCAGCCAACCATCGCCTCACCTTCGCCTTGACACGGCGAAGCTTCTTAGGTGTTTTAATGGGGCCGCAAGGCTGTATTCATGAACTTCAGGTTGACACCTCCTTCCGCCATTGACGCAGAAGCAAGAAGCTTGCAGTAGCCCTCCAGGCCGCGCGCTCCAGGCGTCAAAGTCCCAGGTGAAGCGGGCTGGTCTTACGCATCCACGCAGCTAGGCAATTGGCTTGGCAAGCGACCCAGCAGCAGCAATTGAAGAAGGTCCCCTGCGGGCGCAAGAGCAGAAGCGGGTGGGACATTTAGTCCCACCTCGTGAATGTGAGAGCACGGTGCGTAGTATAAGTTGTTTTTTTGTTCTTGGCTCATCGCCTCCAGTAGACACGAGGTGAGGTCCCTCGCCCACATGCACTCCTCGTCCATACCTTTGCCCTGCGGATCTCACTAACCGACCCGATTATCCCACGCACTCCTCGCGCATCACACCCACGCCGGTGCGTCTGGACCCGGGCACGTGATACCCGACCCGATTACCCGACTTTAGGAGCATACCTAAGAGAGAAATATAGAGAGAGAGAGAGACGCGGGGGAGGGTAGGGGAAAGGGTTTTGCTTCGCTGTGTGCAGGGAAGAAGAAGGAAGAGGAAGGCGCAACTGAGGTGAAGCTAAGAAGGGAAGGAAGGACACTTAGCTGCAGAATGGAAGAAGGAAGGAAGAAAAGAAAGAATTAGAAGACCAAAGAGAAGAAGAGAAAGTCAAAGGAGAGCTAAGGAAAAGGCTGAAGAAGGAAATCAAGGTAGAAGCCAAGGAAAGAGAGTAGAAGAAAGAAGAAGGTCAAAGAACAAGGCAGAGGAAGAAAACCGTAGAGGAAGAAGAAGGAGAAAGTCACTGTGCAAGAGAAGAAAGAGAAGGAAGAAATGCAAAGGTAGAAGGCAAAGAAGAAGAAAAGAAGAGAAAGCTTAAGAAGAAGGAAGGAAGAAAGAAATCAAGGGGGCCGAGAAGAGCTAAGTCAGAGAGGGAAGAAAGAGCAGAATTAAAGAGAAAAGAAGAAAGGCTATCATTTAAGACGTCTGATCATAGAATCAGACGTCCAATTCTTCTATTTTTGCTACAATTTTAGTTCATAAACTCTTGCATTTACATTCTAAATTAGGTTTCGAGTAATTCTAAGTGTTCAATTACATTAATTAAGATTAGTGGATAAATTTCATTTGCTCCCTGTATTTGACCTCGGATACTTAGATTTTCGAGTAATAAATTCTTATTTGTTTTCGAGGCGATTTCGTCTATATTACAATGAACATCTTTAAAACCACGATCTAGCCTCGTCAACATTTTGGCGCCGTTACCGGGAAGCAACGCTCAATTTATCACTAGTCTCTACATTCCTTTTGACTATATTTGAGCACTAACTTGCCCTATTTATTTTGTTGTGATCTTGCAAGGTATTTCACGAGAAGATCTCCCGCGCAAGTCAACCACTCCAGGGTAGGTAGTCCCTCTTCTTCCATAAAACCCATCTCCTAATCCTTGAAAGACAAGGAAGAAACCAACTTAGGAATCAATTGCCTTCTTTATATAGTAATTACCATATTTAAGGCAAAGGTTTCCTGATTTTGCGAAAATTTTTAAACCTTATTGAAGCAGAAGCGATTTTTTTAGAGATTCTATCCCACAAGATTCCTGTGCCTAATAAAAATCACGCTTAATCTTTGCGGACAACACACTTCTTATTTTTGAGTCCAAAGAGAACTTTTATGAAAAAGAGGATTGGAAATAGAACCAAATTAGCGTTTCAACAGTAGGGTTTTTGGAGTGCTAGTCATACATGCCTGTTTAAAAGAAAATAAACCCACCTGCATTTGTGTCCTACCCAAGCCCTTAATTGAAAAGATCTAAGCAAGACAAACCCTAAAAATTGAGCTCTAAAAGCACTTGAATCTTAAAAACATTGGATCTAATAACCTAGGAGTCAAATCAGGGTGATTTATAGGTCTTGACCTAGAATCATTCTGCCATCTTTAGGGCAGGTCTGGTGCAGTTGACCCCTTGGGTCAACCAACCTTGAAATTAGGTCACCAAATCAAAATAATTAAAGTTCAAGTGAGAACCCTAAAGCACCTTTGAAATAAAAGTGGTAGACTTAAGAGGTCAAGGTCCCCATTCTGGTCTACCTGAAATCTCAGTGACAAGAGAGGTCGAGTGAGGGAAATCCTGTAACCCGTGGGGACACTCTACCATGTAGGGGTCTTTGCGGGACTCTCCCTCTGTGGCTGCCCAGGAAATTCTCAGGTAGATGACCTTTTGATCTAGGGATATCATCTTCCCCGAACCTCCATAGTCATCCAAATGTCTTTGGGTGCCTTAATTGGGTCAAAAACATCTCCATTCCCCCATCTTTTCTTTTTAGAACACACACATAAAACTTCAGTGGTACTCTTTATTTAGATCTATTCGCTTCACAACTTGATTCTACATCTTGATTCAAACTCTGATTCTACATCTTGATTTCACCACCTGATCCAAATATGCAACCAAACCACTTAGGACTACCATTCAAGAAACCTGAATCTTGGAGATCCATGAGAGATAGGATAATTGAGGATGCCTTGAAATTCTATGAAAAAGAAAACAAAACGTCAACATGAGCAGAAAACATTCAGGTTGATGTCCCAACGACCACAACCTTCATCATAACCTGTATCCAAGTGTTATTGGCAGAAGCCACAAAAGGGTCAACCCGAGACATGCTCATCACATGATACATTGAGATAGAAAAATTGCACAATCTTGAATACCTTCAATGCATAACAAATCCTGTACTCTGTGAACAACACTAAGATGATTAAGAAAAATGGGAAAAAATGATGAGATTATTGAAACAAATTATCAATTAGAAATACTCGTACACGCTAGATGATGAACCATCTTGGAGCAATATCGAGGATCAATCTAATTTCCCAGATCTCAGGTTTGAGGCACAAAGTGGTTGTAGATTCCCAACCCAGATAGAAGACAACATGCCTGATATTGAATTAGGTTGGGAAATTGCAGTAGAACACAATGTTAAGCCAACCCTAGACCATGAATCACCAGGCTTAGAATTCCAAAACTCCTGCAAGGATGAGAGTAGAACTGAACCTCTCGAGGGTGTAAATTCCACCCCTTATTCTGATAAGGTGACCCTCGGAGGATATTCGGACCTAGATCCTAATGATTCAACCCACATCCCAAGCCTAGAATCTGGATCTGAAACCTATTGGGAAGATTTCGAGGCCCCATATGAGGAAGATCAATTTTTCAATAAAGAATATGACTTTGGGCATCTTTTTGATGAATATCCCTTGCTAACATCCTCAAATGAACAAATTAATTTTTCTGAAGACATGCCAATTTACAATACAGAAACCAAGGATTTGAACGAGTGGGTCGGTCCTACCAACTTAGAACTTGAGCCTAGAATAAATAAGAACACCTTTTTAAGATCAGAATTCACATATAGGCTGGACCCAAGTCAGGTTACTGAAGCTACATCATATGATTTATTTTATGGTGGAACTCATGATCTTGAATCTCATTCAGAATGTGATTTTCGCAAACTCTCCGACGATCTCGAATTTGACCATGATATCGGAGAAAATGAGGACTCTTTACATGATACCACCTGTCACCTCTTTCTAGAAGAGCCCTCATACACAATTCTCATTGAAGCCACCTCTTCCACACATACAGAACCGATCAAAACCCATTCTCAACCCCGACCCACAACTGGACTCAATTTCTATTCTGATTCACCTCTTACTGAGCCGATTGCAAATGATTCAACTCCACATCTATACCGGGCATCGGGCATTGATTAGACTGAAAAATATGATCCATCATTCTCTGATCTTCCTTGTAGGGTTTCCATACCATCCACTGATCATTTTTCGAAACCCTACTCTGATCAGGCTGATTCGACTCAGCCTAAACCCGAGTTTTCACTTCCATATCCATCCGAGCCACATTGCATATGGTGGGTTCCGCATCTGTTGATCTACATCCTCAACCCACCAGACTGATTGGGTTTGGGCTGCATCATCAGCCCACTGAGCTTAACAAGCACCTAGTTGGACCAACCAGGCTCTTAATCAAGGTACTTGTTTCACAAAATTCCACTGAGTTGACCACTCCCCCCACCTCATATTCTACTCGGCTGAAGGCGTTGAATTTAGCGCTTTACGGGAGGCAACCCGTCATTCCAAAAATAGAGACCCGTATGATTATCCGTCTGTACTCCACATATATTGCACCTTGAGTTCAGCCTTAGACAGTTGATCCCACCTCTGGTACACGTACCAGAGCTTGAAATCATCCGCATCAATCCCTTCCTAACCCATTCACCCACCCGATATATCCTGTTCTAAGACCCTGAACCCAACACTGTTTCACACCCTCCGTTTACAATGAGGACGTTACAAAACTTAGGCATGGGGGGTGGTAAAGTGCATACATACAGAACCAAGAAAAAGTCAGAAGAATTCTCACAAAAAAATTCACATATGTCAAAAATACAAGAAAATTGAAAATTTGTGGAAAAGAACAAGAAAATGGAGGGAGGAAATTTTGTGAGCCACATAATCATGAGGAGGAGAAAAAGAGCAAAAAGACAAAAATGAGCACAAAATGAAAAAGAACAAGAGATAGTCATTAGTGAAAGATTAAGGTAATAACCAAAGTTCTAGGCCACATCAAGAAAGGAGAAAAAATGAGAGAAAAGTGCTAATGAGAAACAAAAAGAGATTAGCAGGAACGCTGATCTTAGGCCTTTTGGGCTAGACTCTTAGGCTTAAAAATTCAAGTATCCGCTAAGATCTGGATAATCCTCAAGAGGTTGGGGAAAATGCGAAGCTTAAGTATTAGGTCTAAGGCTTAGGGAGTATTTGGCTTCGTTAACTGACCTTCAGTTTGCAGGATTCGGTAACCTAAGCACCCCAATCCACACATAGTATAGTTTAGTGCACATAACTATCAAAATCACGCAAAAGCATTTTTAATGTTCTGAAAAAGTTACCTAGATTAGGAGAGGCTGATCAACACAAGTTGATTTGGATGAGTTCCCGGTGCGGAGAAGTAGGAAATTCCCCTCGAAGATGCGTCACAACATATTGTCTCCTCGATGCTTGTCTCCTAGGATATTTAAATATCCTACTGGGGGCACGTAAGCACTCTACTGGTTCAGATACCATGGACGGCATTATCACAAAATTTCGATTGCCAGGGTCTGGATTCGACCACGGAATGCCATGGGCGGGATTATCTCGAAATCTCGAAAGCCAGGGTTCTGGGGGTTGCGATGGATGGTGCTATCACGAAGCATCAATTGCCAGGGACTCTTGAGGATTGATGATGGGAACGAGGAATCCGATACAGACCACATTGAGAAGCCAATCCGAAGCTAGAAATAAAAAGAGAGAGAAAATTTTTCATACAAATAAATCCTCTGCCTCTCTCTTACAAAAACTCACTCCAAACTGAACCTAGGCTAAAAATGTGTCAAGCATGGGTGCTTTAACCACGGAATCCAACAAACATTAGGATAGTTTCTACGGGCCTTAAAAACTTTCGCGGAGGATCGAGTCTAAAGCTGGTTAGGTCCGGATTTTGGTTGGTACTTAAGTACCTCTAGGCTTATTGTCGGCATTCTAACCTAACCAAAAAAAGAAGAAAAGCACTTATCATAACTTGTGAAAGAAACTCAGGGTCTAAAACAAAAGTTAGAACCTTGAAATTTTGCTAAGGGATTAGCAAAAGATAGGCATGGGGGTATGATGAGAGCCTTATCATAACGCCTAACTAACTCATTTTGACTTAAGACAGAGAATAAGAGCTCCTACATAACCTAGAGAAGGGCCTAATTCAAGGAATTAATGTTCTGAGAAGAAAACATGAAACAAAGGTTAAAACTGTAATTTTACCATTGCAGTACATAAACATGATTTCTCGGAGGCAAAACATTGGTTAAATGATTCGAATAAGATAAAAAGTGGGTTAATTCAGGCGGAAATGGGTAATTGTGTAATCCAAGAATTAGATGACATTCTGTAACCCTAAAACAGACCCGTTTAATTCAATAAGGCTCTGGTTAGGATAAAAAATTAATTAAACCCTCTAAAATTCATGGAAAAATATCCCCTAGAGTTTAGAACCTTCAATTTGGCCTTTGGAACCTATTTTGACCTAGATTGGGGTCATAGCTCATTATTTGACCTAATTTGAGTTTTTGTGTAAAATATCCAGTCAAACGTGGTCAAACCTAAAATTCAACTTCACCATTGGATTCCTTAGATTCAAATTAGGTTTATACCAAAATTTGGACCTAATGGGAGGTCATCTTGACCTACTTTGCAAAATAGTCCACCTAATTACATTCTGACCCCTAACTTTTGAAAACCATTGCACGGACCCCCCTAACTTCCTCCCCACTCTAACAATCAAGTCCCTCCACCATTAATGGGGAGGAATCCTACTCCGGCGAGGAATAGAGGGGGATTACTCCCCGATCCCTCAAGGATCTCCTTCCAGATTTGGAAGGGAAATTCTCTGAGGAATTCCCTTCCATCTGAGCTTGATCGCAATCTCTGATTCTCACCCAATCTCTCGTGCGAACGCATGAGAGATTTGGATCTCCAACTAATTCCTTCTCCGGCGAGGACTTGTGCTCTTGGAAGTTTGTCTTCCAAGCACAAGAGTCCATGCCAGCGCCTATAAAAGCACAACCACCTCCGACCGCATCTCTTCAACTCAACTTGACCGGAGAATCACCCCAATTTCATCTTCTTCTCCTCCGGTCAGGGGTCCAGCGAGCTCCGGCAAGCCTCCCTCCTCTTTCTCTTCGCTCTGCCACAATACCAGTGGCAGAGTTGCCTTCACCACCTTCCTCCGCGTTGTGCAACACCCGCGCGTGCGCCTCTAGCCCCGTCGTCATTGCCGTCACCCCTCCCCTGGACATCGTCTTCTCCGGCAGCAACAGGTACAGCCAGCCGCCTCCTCTCCCCCTTCGTCCACTTAGCTAGGTTAGAATTACTCCTCTCTCTCTCCTCTTCATTTCCCCTCTTTCTATTTCCACTTTCAACCCCTCGCAGCCACTGTCCGACCGTCCACCGATGAGGCGCTTCCATTGCTCCGCACCTCCACACACCTCGCCAGACACCTCACCACCTTCGCCATCGTCCACTAATCACCTTCCGCTCATCCATTGACCACCAACACCTCCTTAAATGTCTGTCGAGCAAACCCATAAGCACGGCCACAAGGTGACCTAGGCACGCACGCTTAGGTTGCCCCGCAGTCAGCCGACCACCGCCTCACCTTCGCCTTGACACGACGAAGCTTCTTTGGTGTTTTAATGGGGCCGCAAGGCTGTATTCATGAACTTCAGGTCGACACTCCCTTCCGCCATTGACGTTGAAGCAAGAAGTGCAGCAGCGCTCCAGGCGTCAGAGTCCCAGGTGAAGCGAGCTGGTCTTGCGCATCCATGCAGCTAGGCAATTGGCTTGGCAAGCGATGACTGCACAGCAAAAATACACCAGTAATTATGCCATCTTGTGTTATTTCCTAGCACTGCCATTGCATCTTATGTAGCTATAGTTGCATTTGTAAATAAACGCATGCATGCATTTATTGAGAGGGGAGGAGAATGCGAATAATTGGCCATTTAATTAACATCTTCATCAAGGGCTGCATTGCCAATTCACCATTTTCATTTTTATTTTGACTTTGAATTCTTCTCCCTCGTGTGGCTGCAGGGCATGGGGCATGCGCCTCTTTGCGCCACTCCTCTGCCAGCAGCATGGCTAGACATGCGATGCCAGCAACATGGCTGTGGCATGCTTCTTCTTCTTTAAAAGGCCTTGCCCTCTCCCTTGCGCAGGGGCGCGAACACACTGACCTTCAAACACTTTCCTCCACCATCAGGCCAAACTCCTCCCCTCACCCTCTCCATACGCAGTAGCTCTTCTCTCTGAACAGACACACAGTGGGCAGGAGAAAACTCACAGTGGTCCCACAACCACCACTGTGAGTTCCACCACCGCCCAGCTCTTCTATGAGCAGATGGGCATGGTGGTTTCACCATTTGATTTCATCGCTGAACGCCGTTTCCGCCGTTGCCAGAGCTCCAAGGTCAGAAGCTCCAGCAGCAGCAACGTCCGCATGAAGCAGCGCCGGCCAACGCGCGCACGCCAGCAGGCCTCAGCGAGCTCTTCCCGCGTGCGCAGGCGCCTTCTAGCGCACCTGCACACGTGAAATGGGCCACTACCTGTTGGCAGACTGCGCGTGCACTGTAGCGCGCGATCTGCGCGACACTGTAGCCACCGGCTCGCTTCTCACCTAGACGGTGGCAGTGCTCTCTCTCTCCTCGCCCACTACCCGCGCCCGCACTCACCTGCACGTGCCCCTTGTGCGCCTGCACTCGCCTGTGCCCGCTCCCTCCTGCAGCGCTGTGTGCTGCGCAGCACTCTCTCGCCCGCGCCCGCACTCGTCTGTGCTTGTGCGCCCCTTGTGTGCCTGCACACGTCTTGCCTGCCAGACGTCGCGCGCACCCTCCAGACGGCTTAACTGCCCTCTCTCTCACACTCCCCTCCAATGTACACACAGTCACTTGTACACACACACACCTATATATATATATATATATATATAAGTATATATACATACATACATACATATATATATATATATACACATACACTTATAAATGTATATATATTTATACATATATACATATATATCTATATATATACATACATACAGATATATATAGACATATACATATACACATTTACATATCTATATATATATATATATATATACACACACACACACACACAACTACACAAATATAGTTAATGCTCTATATATATATATATATATTTTACATACACATCACCTACCTGTATTTATACGCCTGTGCACGAGTCACTCCCCCACGCATTATATCGGGGGAATATATGCACCAATTGTTGATATTCCCCCGATATCCGCGCAAAGTAAGCACCTTCGCACACACCCCCACACATCCGGCACTCCATCTTGTTGGTTGCATCTTACTAGACGTAGACCAACTTGACATTGTGCTACACTCCATTTCCACCTCCACCCATATATATATATATATACTGTATTTATTATATTAAACTAAGTATTCCTTCCTCTACAAGCAACTTATCTTGTTTTTATTTCTCTTTTGTTTCCTGCTATTAAAAAGATTAAAAAAAAAGAGTAAAAGAGAAAAGATAATTCTTGTCTTGCAGGTACTCGGCCTTATGAATGGTAGGACCAGTTTTTGGAAATCCTAAGTTGGCTCAAAGCCAAGAACTTGATTTTGAGGGTGTGCTTCAAGGATAATATTATCAACAAAAAAAGTCTTAAATAGAAAAATAAGAAAAAAAGACATAATAAACGCACGAAAGAGATACGTTTTAGGAAAGGCGTAGAAACTTCTTCACCTTTAATTCCCGCCTCTCTGAGATCGACCCTGGGCCTAAAAGTGACCAAGATAAAATTAAGTAGGCCAGGTAAATTTTTTTTTTGTAAAAGATGGTTAGACTCGATTTAGGTTAACCATTATAATAACTTCAACGATAATTTCACCATATTAACACAACTATTTGATTTTAGGTGGGCATGGTGGTTTCACCATTTGATTTCATCGTTGAACGCCGTTTCCGTCATTGCCAGAGCTCCAAGGTCAAAAGCTCCAGTAGCAGCAACGTCTGCCTGAAGTAGTGACAGCCACCGCGCGCACGCCAGCATACCTTAGTGATCTCTTCCCGCACGCACACTGTAGCGCGCGATCTACGCGACACTGTAGCCACCGGCTCGCTTCTCACTTAGTCGGTGATAGCGCGCTCTCTCTCCTCGCCCGCTACCCGCGCCAGCCTGTCGCTCGCGTCTGCGCCCGCACTCGCCCGCACGCGCCCCTTGTGCACCTGCACTCGCCCGTGCCCACTCCCTCCTGTAGAGCTGTGCGCTGCGCTGCGCAGCACTCTCTCGCCTGCGCCCGCACTTGTCTGCGCCTGCGCGCCTGCGTGCGCCCCTTGTGCACCTGCGCACGTCTTGCCCGCCAGATGTCGCGCGCACTCTCCAGACGGCTTAACTGCCCTCTCTCACACTCCTCTCCAGCGTACACACACACACTCACACCTACACACACACACACAACTACACAAATATAGTTAAAGTTCTATATATATATATCTATTTTACATACACATCACCTACCTGTATCTATACGCCCGTGCACTAGTCACTCCACCACGCATTATATCGTGGGAATATCTGCACTAGTTAATGATATTCCCCCAATATCCGCGCAAAGTAAGCACCTCCGCACACACCCTCACACATCTGGCACTTCGTCTTGTTGGTTGCATCTTACTAGACATAGACTAACTTGACACTGTGCTACACTCCATTTCCACTTCCACCTCCACTCCTATATATAATATATACATATCTATATATATATATACTGTATTTATTATATTAAGCTAAGTATTCCTTCCTCTACAAGCAACCTACCTTGTTTTTATTTCTCTTTTATTTCATGCTATTAAAAAGATAAAAAAAGGAGTAAAAGAGAAAAGATAATTCTTGTCTTGCAGGTACTCGACCTTGCAAATAGCAGGACCGGTTTCTTGAAACCCTAAGTTGGCTCAAAGCTATGAACAATTTGGCTCAAAGCCAAAAACTTGATTTTGAGGGTGTGCCTCAAGGACAATATTATCATAAAAAAAAATCTTAAATAGAAAAAAAAATATAATAAACTCACGGAAGAGATACATTTTAGGAAAGGCGTAGAAACATCTTCACCTTTAATTCCCGCCTCCCTGAGATCGACCATGGGCCTAAAAGTGACCAAGATAAAATTAAGTAGGTCAGGTAAAAATTTTTTTATGAAAGATGATTAGACTTGATTTAGGTTAACCACTATAATAACTTCAACGATAATTTCATCATATTAACACAACTATTCGAGTTCTACCAGCGACCCAGCAGTAACAATTGAAGAAGGTCCCCTGTGGGCGCAAGCGCAGAAGCGGGTGGAACATTTAGTCCCACCTCGTGAACATGAGAGCACGATGCGTAGTATAAGTTGTTTTTGTGTTCTTAGCTCATCGCCTCCAACAGACACAGGGTGAGGTCCTTTGCCCACATGCACGCCTCGTCCGCGACCTTTGCCCTGCGGATCTTGCTGACCGACCCGATTATCCCACGCACTCCTCGCGCATCACACCCACGCCGGTGCATTTGGACCCGGGCACGTGATACCCGACCCGATTACCCGACTTTAGGAGCATACCTAAGAGAGAAATAGAGAGAGAGAGACGCGGGGGAGGGTAGGGGAAAGGGTTTTGCTTCACTGTGTGTAGGGAAGAAGAAGGAAGAGGAAGGTGCAACTGAGGTGAAGCTAAGCAGGGAAGGAAGGACACTTAGTTGCAGAATGGAAGAAGGAAGGAAGAAAAGAAAGAATTAGAAGACCAAAGAGAAGAAGAGAAAGTCAAAGGAGAGCTAAGGAAAAGGCTGAAGAAGGAAATCAAGGTAGAAGCCAAGGAAAGAGAGTAGAAGAAGAAAGAAGAAGGTCGAAGAACAAGGCAGAAGAAGAAGACCGCAGAGGAAGAAGAAGGAGAAAGTCACTGTGCAAGAGAAGAAAGAGAAGGAAGAAATGCAAAGGTAGAAGGCAAAGAAGAAGAAAAGAAGAGAAAGCTTAAGAAGAAGGAAGGAAGAAAGAAATCAAGGGGGCCGAGAAGAGCTAAGTCAGAGAGGGAAGAAAGAGCAGAATTAAAGAGAAAAGAAGAAAGGCTATCATTTAAGACGTCTGATCATAGAATCAGACGTCCAATTCTTATATTTTTGCTACAATTTTAATTCATAAACTCTTGCATTTACATTCTGAATTAGGTTTTCAGTAACTCTAAGTGTTCAATTACATTGATTAAGATTAGTGGATAAATTCTATTTGCTCATTGTGTTTGACCTCGGATACTTAGGTTTTCAAGTAATAAATTCTTATTTGTTTTCGAGGCGATTTTGTCTATACTGCAACGAACATCTTTAAAATCATGATCTAGCCTCGTCAACAGCTATAAATCTACACTAGAAAGTGAGAAAAAATGAAGGGGGTGAGAAGTTATCCTCCTCGATGGATGCTTGGAGGACAAATTGCGTTGACAGAGTGCCCAGACGAGGGTGGTGAGATGTTGGACAAGGGAGAACGGAGCTGGAGGATGGAGGACAGAATAGGGCGATGTCGTGGTGGGATCCGCTTCCTGAATGGCATTGAGAAGACAATCGTGAGTACTCCACAAACGATGATGAGAAGATAGAAAATTATCTTTAAGACTCTAGTGGAGCATCTCGGGTATGGGACCAGCTCGTAGAGCTTTATAGTGGGTGAGAGAAGAAGAGAAGAGAAGCCTAAATGAGTGGTAGGGGTGCCCTTTTTATAGGTGTAAGAATTGAGGGCAAAAGAGTCATTTAATGCTTTAAAATTAATGCTGGGGTTTTTAGCGACGGAAATAATCGTCACTGTAGCTGAGGGTTGGTGAAGGTGCGCCTCTTCTCGTTTAGTCATTGAGGCGCTTCATCTCGTTCGATCATCCTCTAGATCAGACGACTTAGATAGCACAAGCATGCTTCATCTTCTGCGTTACGTGCCCTCGTGTGAGATGGCGCGTCATCGCGCATGTTTGCCAAGCGCTCGTATCCAATGTGCAAGATCACACCACGTTGCCAGATATTCACTCTTGATGTGCATCGCACGGTTCAATTTAGCACTCGCGCCTGCGCTACTTGATTTGAGGTGGACAGGGGCTCGAACCCTCGTTGCTTTCTTCGCGAAAGTGCGCTTTACCAATGCACTGCGGCCGCAGACGGTTTGTGCTCTCCTGTTCATGGTTGTTAGATATTCATCCAACGGCTGAGATCATTCGTCAATTAAGCCTTCGGAGGTCGACCGGAGGGGCTTTGGTAGGTTTGGATGGTTGGGATGGTGCCACGTGGCGCCATCCTGACCGTCCATCTTCTCTGACTTTTGATGGTGCTACAGATGTTTGATTGGATCGATTTTCACGCCATTAGGCTATGATCGTTGATCCCAACCCATCCGTGCGGTTGGATTTGTAGTCTGAGGTACATAATTTACATCACCTTGTCTCTTGACCTCTGATATTTCTCGGACTGCATCTGATGCTACGGAGGTTCGATTGGGGCGATCTCGGAGGCATTGGACTCCGATCATTGCCCTGATCAGATTCATACGGTTGAATTTTCAATCCGAGGCCTCGATAAATATTGCTTTGTCCGTTAACCACAAAAGAGGCAAATTAATTTATAATTTGTAGAAACTAATCTAAATGTAGAATGATGTATGTTATACAATATTTATAATGCATGATACAATTGTACGCCTAAGAACACATATTAATAGACAATTTTTGTGACATGGATGTGTCTATATCATTACCCTAGGCACACTTGCCTAAGGTGAACTTAGAAGATAAGACTTCTCTTGTCACTAAGGTTCTAGTTGTTAGGTAAATTTCTTTAGCGTAGTTTTATTTTCGCATTCGTATCCCGCTCATTTCCAAATATAAAAATTTACAAAAATCAAAATACAAAAAGAGATGTGTTGATTTGAGAGACGAGAGAGAGAATCACTTATTTGACTAATTAATTGACCTCCTTAGATGACCTAAGATAAGACTTCTCTTGTCACTAAGGTTCTAGTTGTTAGGTAAATTTCTTTAGCGTAGTTTTATTTTCGCATTCGTATCCCGCTCATTTCCAAATATAAAAATTTACAAAAATCAAAATACAAAAAGAGATGTGTTGATTTGAGAGACGAGAGAGAGAATCACTTATTTGACTAATTAATTGACCTCCTTAGATGACCTTAAATAGCACTAGTATATTGGAATATAAATTTGAAAGCTGATTGATTTTATGCGTTACAACAACATTAAAATCTCATTTATAAAATCGTGCAAATCTCGCATCAAAACTATATATATTCCAGAATATTCAATTAATTGAAATTGAATATTTGTATACATTGCTTGAAGTAATTAACACACCTTCATTAAGATAAAAGATGTCATATCTTATTCTAGACCTCTTCTCGTACCTATTAACTTGTTATATGGATCTCGCTTACCTAACGAGATATGGAGTCCATAAGGGATTTATTTTCAAGTTAGGATGTTTGAAATAAAAATAATTATTTTTTTAAAAATCGATAATAAATGAAAATCTTTTGTATGGATCACCCATAAATATATTTATCGTTAATTAGTTAAGGCAATACAACAATTTTTTTTTTTCCGCCACAAAATCTTTTGGCTCTACACTGAACCTCTCAGACAACCTAAAACCCTCCTCTTTCCCCGCGCTCCTCCCGTTTCCTTCCAGCCCGAAAGAGATCACCGGTGAGCGAGAGGGAGAGGCTCCATGGCCGTGGAGAAGCCCCCCTCCACGGGCCTCGTCTCCGAGTCCACCATCTCCCGCTTTCGGAGGATCGTCCTCGGATGGGACTATCTCCGCCTCCTCCGAGAATCCACTGTCCGTACTTCCTCCTCCTCCTCGCCTTGCGATGCCCCCTACATAACACCTAACTCTCACGTTTGCCCCCGCAGAAGAAGAAGGGAAAGGGCGGAAAAGCCTACCGGGGGCGTCTGAAGCACGTGCAGGGCACCTACAGGGACGCCGAGGAGTACATGAGCGTCTTCGAGCCTCTCCTCTTCGAGGAGGTCAAGGCGCAGATCGTCCAGCGCAACGACGAGGACGGAGGTGATCTTTATCTCTTGCTGTTGCTTTGATATTTATTATATCTGGCGAGGTTGTGTTAGCTGTAGTTTCTGAGTTCTTTATGTCGCTGCGCTGTCCGCTTCGTTGTGTTTGCAGGTGGCGGGTGGAGTAAGGGGGCGGTGGTCACGTGCGAGGAGACGGGCGAGTTCCTCGCGGTGACCCTGGTCGTCGACGCGTCCTTCCCTGATGTCCCCGAGAACGATCTCTTGCTGCTCTCCAAGGACAAGGTTGATGCCAATCTGATCCGAATCGAATTTTTAGAGTTCTTGCACTGTTGAATGCTGACATTCTTGGGAATATTTCAAAATCTTGCCCCTCACTTCCATACGTTATAATGTATTTTGAGAGAGAAAGCAGACTATATCTCTTTTTTTTACAATCAAATTAATTTGGCCCATTTTCATCAGCAAACTTTGTTGCATGTCAATGGCAATGATGTATTGGCCGACCTTAGTTATGTCGGGACATGCATGACCCCTGTAGTTCATGCATAGTTGAATGCTCGAAATTGAATGCTCTACATGCTTATAGTTGAAATTGTTGTTTCCCCTATCAAGTATTGTGACTAGAGCCCGATGTTGGCTCCATTTTGTGTTTTGGGTGTCTGATGATTCATATTTATGTTTGTTTTGCTGAGTTACTTTGTTTGTATTGGTAGTTTGAGGAAGGAGCTGCTCCTGATACATATGCATTTGCGATGGTGGAATTTCGGATCGGTGACCAGACTATTAAAGCGAAGACCTATTTAGGTGGGGAAATAGTTCATGTGGATCAAAATGAAGTCCAATCCAGTCCGAGGCTGTCGAAGATGCTTCCGGTTTTAAAGAGGAAAAAGAACATATTATTTATCCTAAAAGTAAGCTCCTTCTCATGATCCATCATTTTTTGGGTGAATGATTCTCCTCTTAGATTCAACCTTGAGGTGTCATAGGCCTTCCATTCTTGGTGACTGCAGTCAATCCTTTCAAAGACCTCTGTATTCACTGTTTATTTATCATTTCTTTATTTATTTTTTATCTTTCAAGTGAGCCTGTGAGAGTTTTCATGACTACCTTCATCTTCTCTCATGTCCAGGCCATATATGTATAAGCCCTGCTTTGCCTATAATTGTATTCCTCAACAAAATCCAATTCATGCCTGTGAAGTGAAAAGAAAGAAAATACAAATTACTTGTAAAGCATTCTTGATCAGCTATGAAATATTTGTTAACTATGAAGTATTTATGTCAAATATTTATTGTTGCTAAGCATTTATTTAAGTTTATGCAGATTCTTGGACCCTTAAATAAATAGGAAGCATTAATATCAAACATTTATATGATGTAAGCATTCAAAAATCAAGATGTGTTTATCCTCTTTTTTTTTTTTTTAAAAAAATCAAGATGTGATTTTTCTCTCCACTTAATAGGAATGCAGATTTCTGTTTATCATGCATTGTTATGGAGTCTAGTTAGTTATTTGCTTACATTGGTGTTTTGTGGTGCTATGTTATTTTTTGTTTTCTTCATGGGGTGTACTATAATTTGCATCGAGAGGTAGGGTTAGAGAAATAAACAACTTGATCATTTCTTCTAACTTGGTATTAGAGCGACGATTCTAGATTAGCGCTCCGGTATCCCACCCGCATGAGCCTTCGAACCTCTCCACCCAAACCCTACTCTCTCTCTCCAAGTCGACAACAGCCCCTCTGTCGTCGTTTGCAGGCCACCGCTGCCGCTGCTTGTAGGTCGCTGCCTGCTGGTGGTGGTGGTGGTCCATCTCCTCGTCCAGCGTCAAGATCTGGTCACTTTTTGGCTGAATCTTGTGTCCTGCCACCTCCTACGTGTAGAAGTTTGCTTGTTATTGTAGATAGGCTTGTAAATCTCGAGATCCGTAAATAATGCCTCCATTTTCGAATAATCTTTATCAAGAGGAAGATTCACTTGATTTGCAGTCCAGATGCGGGTTTATATGTCGGTGATGCAAGCATTATTGGACTTCTTGGAGTATCTCTTCTTCAAGGAATTCCACATCTCGTATGCCGACTTCTTTTATAGCACATTGGAGGCAATGGATGGATCGATTGAGTTCATCAGCCAATTCATCACTATGTAATTCTCTTTCTCCCACTTCTTCATCATCGTATCATTGGATTCGGGCTCCTCCAGTAGGACATGTAGTTTGTCCTGGCCACCTACGAAGATCTTGAATGCTTGCGCCCATAGAACATAGTTTGAGGCACCTTGAAGCTTGATCGTGATGCCTTGAACAATGACTTTCCTTTTTTTGGTGTTAATCTGATTCTTGATTTCAACCATCTTTACTCTCGAAGAACAAGCCTCCCTTTACTTCTACGCTCTACGTAAGGTGCTGGATACGTGAGAGAAGAGACTCATCAAGGTTTTCTTCTCGTCTCTTTGGGCCTTGCATAAGCACCAAGGTCCTTCAAGGAGTTCTTGAGGGAACTCCTAAGTCGATGAAGATGCCTCGAAAGTCGAGGCTCCGATGCATGTGGAGACTCATGCACAAGACTGGGCTTTCTTGTGTGTGATCTCCTCTCCTTGCTGTTCCTTGTTCCATGTGTGGCTGAACAGAGAGGCCTAGATTGGTGGCTTTGATACTATGTGAAGGTTTGTGGAAGCAAGATGAGCCTAGGTGTGAGTGGAAGGCCCACGCGTGTAGCATGGAGAGAGAGAGAGAGAGAGAGAGAGAGAGAGAGAGAGGGTGAGGGAGTTGCTGTGATTGAAAAATAGTTTATTGCAACTCAACTCCAAATAAGCAATGTTGATCTCTTTTATAAAGAGATTTACTCCTATTTCCTAGAACAATTAAAATCAAACCAAATCAATTCTAACAACTCAATCAATCACAACTTCTAAATTATCACTTCCTAAATTTGGACTCCTATTACTTAAAACATAATTGCCACATGTGACACAACTTGGCATGCAAGCGACCCACAAAAGGGCCTAGGCCACACGGCCTGACTGACTGACAGACTGGCTGTCATGTGGACTGTCCACGTGGCCTACTGTGCCACGTGGCAGTGCATCTGACCAACTTTATTCTCCAGACAGACCTTCTTTGATTGCCATCAGTTCAGCTTCTTTTGGCGAGCTTGCTTCTATCCTTCTTCCTCTTGCTTTGAACAATGAGTGATCTGGCAGTAGGCATGCTGCTGCTATTGCCTTTCCCTTGCTATTAAAGGCTGCATCTACCTTCATGATCATGTCAGCTTCATCATCATGTCTTCCTGCAGATTCTTCTATCTTCTTTCAGCAACAGCGGCTATCATATTGTGTCCATATCTTATTTATGTATGAGAGCAAAACTTTCAGTTTGGATTTGGACATCATTGCTCTTGACATCACACCTTAAAAGCCACACTTGATACAGTATCAGACCCTCCTTTGCCAACCAGCCCTCATCCAAATCTCCCCTGACAGTGGCTTCTTAAAAACAAGGTGAATCAGTGGGCGCTCTCTTCTATCAACCAAGACCAAAAGCAAACCCAATGGCTCTCATGACAGCACAATCTGCAAATAAGTGATCAATGATCTCTCTTTCTTCACAGGGCATCAAGTCTGTTGTATGGCAGGAACCCTTCGCGCTAGTAAGCCAGCAACGGGTAATGTTTCAAGTTTTCACATAAATATGTGTACCCTTGGTGTCATATACTTATCTTGCAGATTCTGGCATTGAGAGGATTTGTGGCAGTCCCATCTTCACTTGCCGTTGGCAAGGGTATTTCTGGGAGGGGCCTGTGCCGACACGATTCTAGTGTCGATTTACAGGTCTGCCGCCGGCATGCCGAGGATTTCACCGGCATGCCGACGGCTGCCGATGATTTCAGCAGCATGCCGGTTGCTGCTGCTGCTGAGCGGCTGAAATTCAAAACTTGAAATCGGGAGGCCTGGAGGGAAACAGTGGCAGGTCTGGACACCAAGATAATATTTTCTCCAAAAAAAGTAATAAAACAGAAATCTGGCTTGGTGGATTTGAGAAGAATTTTGAGATACAGTTCCAAGATAATATGCTCATTTGGCCTTGTGCAGTTGTTCGGGTTCAGCTGCTCGAGCCCCATTCAAGTTAATGGTGGTTGCCATCCCTTCCTCCTCTAGTCCCCTCCTTTTGCTTTGGAGGAAGGCATCCTCCATTTCTACATCCTTTTCCCTTCTTTCACGCTGTTAATAAATTCTTGGGCAATCTGGGCATGAATATTTCTTGCAATGGGTTTTTTGGACTTTGTAAGTTTTTTGTAGCTGGGCGGAGGGCTTAGAGAGGATCTGGGCTTGGATTGTTTGCTGGTGGAGAGATGGGCCATTGGTGGGTGTTTTATTTGCTAGGGAGTTCACTAGTGTTGTGGGATTTGGCTGGGAGGGTCATCATTTTTGTAGTGGATTCTGGTTCCAGTTTACAGGTGGAATAACTGCCATCCATCCCCTTGATTTGGTGTGGCAAAAGGTGAGTAGTTGCATGAGCTTCATCTATGTTAATTGGGTTAGCAATAGATGTGGGGTTTGAATGGTAAGTGGAATGGTGGTTTATGGGTCTGGGTTGGCTAGGCACGGTTTCGGATATTGGGCCTGTGGGGGTGGGGGTTTTAATATTGGGTGATTGAGGTTTCTTAATCTTTTGTGTGTTGGGTGGTAAACTTGGCTGGGTGGTGGCAATATCTCCAAAGCTGGTGGGGGTCAGCTGTATACTATCCATTATACGGACAATTGACCAGTGTGGTTGAAGAGACTTCCATACCGTTTTTGGCTAAGGATTTCATTGTGGGGATATCACATCCATCTGCTGCGTCAGGTTCCTGTCCACCATTAATACCTCGTACTTTTCTCATGGCTGTTGCTTCTCCTTCCTCAGCAATGGCACCTGTGATCTTCAGCATTGGGGCTTCTTTTAACATTCAAGGCTTCTTATCTTGATCTTCTTGAGCTTTCAAACCTTCTGAAACTGAACTTGCTCTGGCATCATTATGATTTCTGTGCTGCTCTTCTCTTACAGGCCTTCTTGTGGCTCTCAACTCATCTGTGAACTAAGGTCTAAAAGAATTTCTTCAGCTTGCTTCTGGATGGCAATCGACATAGCTGCTATTTGTCTCTTTTGTCAATTACTTTATCATATAAATTGATGGCCAATCTTTCCGCAGTAAGAGCAAAATTTGGGTAGAGCTTTATATTTGATTGGGAACCTTTGATTTCTGCCACAGCATTGAACTACTAACTTATTTTAATGGCACATTTAGGTCCACCCTCACCTTTGTCATCACAGAACTTCCATTTCTCACTAGTTCAGGACCAATGTCCCAACACATCTCCTATCTTGCCATCAATCCTTATAACTGCACAGTTGTTCCAATATTCACAGGGTATGTCATGATTATGCACCCAGAAAGTACCAGAAGCAAATTCATAATCTGAAGGAGAAGCATTTGGCTTTGCTTGTTCCGAAATGATGAGGTGGCCTTCAAAGTGCCAAGGTGCCCTATTCCATATTATTTCTTCCTCTTCACTTGTGTGGAATATCACCATACAGATGCCCTTCTCCGTATCTTGTATAGTTATTGTATACTTGAGCTTCCAGGCCTTCAAGAGCATTTCCACCAAGCCTTTTGTTCTGATAGGTCTTTTGGTAGCCACTTTGAAATAAATACATTTCCTCCATTGCCTCCTTGTCTGTTACATCTTCAGTCAATGTCAGATCCGGATGTTCATCTTCCTGCTTGTCTTCAGTGCTCATACTTCAGTATTAACTCCTCCCTATTCATGAGTGCCTTGTGAAACAGTGGGAGAAAAACTTTTGGCTATCTTAACGGATATGGATGTTGCTTGCTACCTGGGCAACGAAAAGAAAATTATTGAGCTACAGATGGTTGTGACCATGAAAAATGCCAAAAACTTGGGTGGGGTGGTGGTGGTTGGAAGGTTCATGGAATGGACGTTTCTGTGGTATGAAGTTTCTGGGTTTTGTGGAATGTTTGCTTCCCATACGTCACTCGCTTCTCAGAAGGCTACTGGCTCAAAGAGGAAGATGGACACCCTTCACGAAGTGGGAAGAGAAGATGGGACTCAAAGGATATACCCCTTCAAGACTAGAGCATGGTGGGTACGAGAACCCTTCGAAACTTTGATCATCCTTTCTTTTGGTTCACTTTGGAAGAGGTAATGTTGTAAGGATGAGAGGAATGTAGATGCCCGTAGGGGTTTTAGCAATGTGTTGTTTATGGGCAGGGGGAAAGGGAAGGAGGGAATATGGGGAAAGTGCTAGAGGTGTTGAAGGGAAGAATTAATGGCTGAAGGATATGGAAAATAGGGATAGATGTCAAGCTCCAGGCATGTGGAGGAGGTGGAGAAAAGGGCATTAGAAAGCCTAAGTGAGAGAGGATTGTGATGGGGACAATGGTGAACAGAATGCTAGATGTGGGAAGGGTTGGAAGAGGCCTGGGGTAGTAGAGTTGTCAAGGCCAGATTTGCGATGGTGGTGGTGGTGAATCGGTGGGAGGAGCCATTGCAGCAAGGTTTTGTCACGATGATGCTTACATCTTAGGTGGCTTATTACAGAATTGGAGCATGATGGCCCATTGGTGAGAGTTGCATGATAGCTCAGTGGTTTGGAAGAAGGCAGTGGCTCACTGAGATTGGAGTGGGATGGCATGATGGTGCTAGCAACAGTGATATGTTGTGCATAAAGTGAGGTCAAGGCACTGTTCACCTTCAAAATTGATAGTCGGGTGGTATATTTGATGAAATTGAAAGTTTAAAGGTTTGTTTTTTCCTTTCCCCATTGTTTTCCCTTTTTGCTATGGTCAGGAGAAGTTTTTTAGGAACTGATCCTTGTTTTTCTAAAGAGTTTTCACATAATATGGAACCTTTGATAGACTCTGTTATTCCCTTGCTTGTCTTGAATTAACACCCTCCAAACTTTGTCATTGTTGGGAACTAGTGCAATATATTCTTGGACGTTTATAATCTTCTTTTTTCTTTTTATTTTTGAAAGTGGTTGGATTTCTACTAGAGTCTTTACTTTGTCACCTGGTTATTATAGCTGATTCATTGCAGAATATGGAGAATCTCTACATAGCATTAAAAACTCTTTTCATTTCATAAAACCCTTTGAATGCCTACTTTTGAAGTAATCATCTTCTCTTCTTCAAATAAGAAGTCTTCGCATCATCTTTATCTTGGAAGAAATACTTGTTTCATAGTAGTTTCTTAAAGCCATATATGACATTAGTTTGAGCCAACTTGCTGGTAAAGTAGTTTGGTTCATATATAGCTAGTATTTATATGTGCTAATTAGGCTATTAAGTCAAAGTTGCAGGCAGCTCTGTCATCCATAAAAATAATTAATCTTGTTGCTGGAGTATTTTGTTAAAAAGAATCCTTGTTGCTGTAGTTGATTGGCATCACATCATAAGCGTGGTTGAAAGAGTTCTATTTTTGTGCAATGTGGCCTACGATGGTCGCATTGGTGATCCAACCAAGGCCCTCAGTATGTCTACTTGTGCCCTCTGTGACATTTTTTTTGGGATCCTTACAATATAGAGGGCTAGGCTGATGAGAAAGAATTGATTTAGTTTCTTCATGTGCATTCATATAAGTTTGCATGTTTTGTTGCGATAATTTATATATGTGTATGACCTTTTTTTTTTTGTGGTTGCATATTTTTGCATAGTTATATATGTGCATTTGATCTTTGAAATATGGTGTATATAAGACTGCGATCTTCAGATCTAATACTAGTCAACATTCAGGTTTGTAGTTTATCCACAATCATGCGTGAATATGCTGCTTTGCATTCCCTTCGTTCTCTTCCATTCAAAGACTTGATATTATCTGCAAGCAACAAATCCGACTATTGTGGCAAGGAGAATCGGGCTTGGAATGTTCCGAGAGCTCTTATGGAGTTTCTTGAAAATACACATAATGAGTCGCAGTTAGAAGCAATACGTGTAAGTCCTCATTGTTAGCTTCATGTATTTTTTTTAAGCTTTCACAATTGTATAGTTTTAGTATTTGAATCTAGCTCCTAACATACCCTTTGTTTTTGTAGGTGGGCCTTTCACGCAGGCCTTTTGTCTTGATACAAGTAAGCTTCTTTGGAGTTAATGTGTTTTGTGATTTATATGCATGCATTTTCATGATGTTTTCTAGATGAAGTTTTCTTTGTGACAATTATATCCTAAATAAAAACTTTTGCCTACAACAACATGTGTATTATTTATGGATGCTTATGCATTGGAAGGCATTTTTTTGGGGTTGCATTGTTTTTGTGGTGTCGGAACTTAAGAAAATTGCAAACGAGAAGATTTATAAGTTACTAACAGGATGATTTGCTTTCATCTGAGTTTCTTCTGGAACATTATCGGCATGGTGCTGCACAACAAAATGATAACTTGTATGTTGAACTTATGCATTCTACCTCTTCTGTTTATATGACCATTAGTATGCTTTGGTTTCTTAGTAACCTTGGGTTGTGGTAATGGGTTCTTTCAGGTATCAAATGCATTATTGTCTCGCCTGCCCCTAACGTGTAAGGTTTCCTGTATGCCTGGCTAGATTATATGCTCATGAATGATGTATCTTTTGTGATGATATGCCCATTACACATTTCAGTTTTCCTGGGCATGTCTCCTCCCTTAACTGGTAGTCAAACAATGGCCTGAGCCCCCCAAGACACATGGAAACAGATCTGATGTTTTAATAGCCTGAAAATGCTTATTTTCTGATTGTTGTTTCAATTAATGGATCCATTTTTTCCAATGATTAGGTTGTTCGTGGTAGTAATCAAAAGGCCAAACATTCTCCTCTCACATGCAGCAATTGCAATTTTCTTTTCGTATTGGTGTTGCTATGTTATTGTGCAACATGGACTTGTTTCCATAATGACTTCAATTAAGTTCAAACACGATCTTTCTTAATGAGTACTCCAAGTGCTGTACTCCTTGAAATGGTCCAGCTGAAAGCGCTCAGCAGTCAGCAGGGTACTAATGAAATTTCTGAGCACTCTTGAGATACCAATGACCCCCTTCAGATCAGAGCTCTGATAATCTGTCTTACCTTTTTTTTTTTTTGAAAAGTAAAAGGATGGCTATTGGAGGTTGGTAGCCATCCAGGTCATTTCATTTATAAAGGAACAGACTTACAAAGACTGCAGCCAAGAATCAGACAAGAAACCCGCCTCCCTTACAATATTTTCCACCCTTGCCCTATCATTCCTAAAAGGTATAGAGTTGTGCTGAAGTCAGATAGACCAGATAACCACTGCAATCTTCATCCATCCAACAGTGTTTTTTGGATGTTGCATCTTAAGGAGCTTCATAACCTCTTAAGGGAGGAGACATTACCCCCCTGAAGCTGCATGGTTGACCAAACTGCAACAAAGAAGGTGCAAGAACAAAAAAGATGAATAACATCCTCAACGTCCTGACCACACAACAAACAAAATACATCTGGATCATCAGACCAACTTCTTTTGAGCACCTTCCTGACCACCTTCTTCCTTGTCACGAGCCACAGAAAAATGTTAACCTTTAAAGGAACCTTCATACTCCAAAGGAGGTGACAATTAGTCATGAGGCCATCACCCTCAAATGCCAGACCCCGAAGTACTCTATACGCCTTGGTCGCTAAAAAGCAACCCTCGGTCCAAACTAATCAATCAGGTTTCATATCATTCGACTGCATCTCAGACAACATCGACATTAGTAGTTGAATATTCTGGACTTTAGCCTTAGACAAACCTACCCTTAGAATAGGCACTCGAGACATGGAGGTTAGGTCCCAAACCTCACTAACACATATGTGCTTATCAACCATTAATTTGTACAGACGAGGGAGCATATCCTCAAACCTCCCATTTTCGACTAGTCATCATCCCAAAATCTAATGCTTTATCCATTCCCTAAAACTAGTGCAAAAAAAGTACCAAATCTCTGTATAAAAGGTGGAATTTCCATGATGTGTTACAACCCTCTCCCCTACTGACAAAATTGTGCCATAGGAATGCTACATTAGCTTGTCCCTCATGTTGTTTCCATTGTTGAAGAGTTGCATAATCCACTTCGCTAGTAAGGCATCATAGAAGTTAAAAAGAAGGCAAATAGCAAGACCGCCAGCTCTCTTAAGCTTACAAACCTCCTCCCAAGGGATTAACTGCAAAAATCTCCCCTCATGATATAGGCCCTTCCAAAAGAATCACTTTCGCATGGGTACCTGCTTATGAAAAATCTTCTTAAGCGACCTGAATACTAACAAATAAAAAGTCAATATGGCAGATGTGACTACTTTGAGGAGCACCGGCCTCCCTCCTCTAGACAATAGCTTTCTGCTTCAACAATTCAATCTCTTCCCCATGCACTTCCACAAAGCGGGTCCAATCGCCAGATGTAAGAAGAGGCCCAAGTATGTGAGCGGCAAGTGCCACGAAAGTATTATGATAGCGCAACATGGCTAGCACTTTATCTGCATTCATGTGGAAGGGGATAAAAGCTGACTTCCCATGATTAATCACCAATTTTGAAAATTCGCCAAAGATTTTTTTTTTTTTTTGAAAAAGGGAAGGGTGGTTATCCGCATGATAACCACCCGAGGTCATTTCATTTCAATTCCAAAACAATAAAGCAATTACATCAAGTCATATCGTGGACCTCCAAAACTCTACCTGGGACATAATGGAATAATAAACATTCTCAACATACGGCCTCTCTCCCCTAAATAGCACTCTATTCTTGCCCAACTATACACCCCACAACACTGCCAAAACTTTCGCACGATCCTTTTTGGATCTAAAAGCACTGTGACCCACATGAGTGCTCCCCCTACGAAAAGATGACCAAAAGCTAACCTCATCATGAGGACCAACCTAGTCAATCCCCAACTTCTGCCACACCTGTTCTACAAACGGACATCTGAAGAAGAGGTGTTGGACTTCCTCCTTCGCATCACCACAGAGAGGACAACTCATGTCATCCATCTGGGTCCACCTCACTCTCCATTTCTTTGTCATTATCCTCCTACGTCTCACCAGCCACGCAAAAATCTTTATCTTCGACGGACATTTTGCCTCCCAGAGAAGTCTGTAGTCTGTCCAAAGATCTATGTCTGTGCCAGCCCTGCTGCCATTCAATCTGCGGAAGACCTTCGCCACTGAGAACTCGCCTTCATCCCAGCTGTAAGTGTCACCCCCCACCTCTGGCTCCCAACCTTCCAACTCCTGTAGTAGCGTCTGAAAGTCTATGCATCTCTGGTCAGACAACCCCCTTCGAAAGATAGGACACCAGGACCCAGACCAACAGTCTCTTACCAGGGCCGTCGGGTTTGCCGCACATCCAAAAAGATGAGGAAACTTGTCTTTGAGGGGCCTACCAATTCCTTGCCAATCATCCAGGCAAAATATGAAAGCATCACCCTCGCCCAACACGGGAGTGAAGAAGAAGCGCACCTTGCTCGTCACAGCCGCTAGTCCCCTGAGAAAGAAGCTCCTGGAGGTGGTGATTCCAAAGGCTCCCAGGATACAAAGGAACCGTAACAACCTCTCATAATATCGCCAAAGATTTTGACCAAGGAAGCCACATGTTTAGCTTCTCGACTGCCTCCTTCCACAAAAAAGTCGTATCATCTGCATGCTGCAAGATAGGCGTGAGAAGGGAATCACCACTCCTTAACTTGAAACTAGAGAACAATCCACCATCATAGGCTTTAAAAGCCATAATTGCTGGGGTATCAATTGTAATGTTGAATGTAAGCAACGTTAACGGACATTTTTGTCTCACTCCATTCTGAGGTTGTGTCTATGAGCCAGATGGTCTGCCATTGACTAGTACTAAGAAAGATGTGGTGGTGATGCACCTCTTCATCTATTGCACCTACGTTTCTGCAAATTGCCATCTCATCAAATTCTCCCATAAGTATGACCACGAGATTGAATCATACTCCTCTTAGAAATCAACCTTCCATAGTGTGAATAATAAAGTGCCATGTGGTAGATTAGTTTGGCCACATGGCCGTGCCACGGGGCAGGTTGGGTCCACCTTAAGGGGCATCGGCCCTAAGGGGAGTTTTGGTTTTAGCTCAAAGTACAAATTTTGGTATTTTTAGTATGGTATTTTGATTTCTAGGAAGTTGTTAAGAGGATTTGATCTTTTCTATTTGTAGGAGATATGATAAGATTATTTTTTTTTTATAAAAGAGACTCTATATAATTGGATTTCTCTTGAGTTAGTGTATTACTATTTTCCCAATTAACACCAACAACTCCCCCCCTCTCCCTCTCTTCTTCACCGCCAGTTGCAACACTCTTTCTTCTCCTTGTCGCGTGGGCAAGGTGCATCTGCTGCACCCTGCTGTTGCATATTTTCCACACGAGGAAGAGTCTCCATGCTTCCGTATTGCACAAATCGTCACATGGTATTAGAGCCTACGATCTAGGTTCTTCCCAGGAGATTTTCTACATGCATAGGAAGGTGGAGAATTGAAGAAAAGCCACGAGCATGGCCTATCCTCTTGTTAGATCACGCACAAGAAGTTCCATCTTGTGTGTGATTCCCACGGGTATCAAAGCCTTGTGTGTCGAGGCATCTTCATCGACTTTGGAGTTCTTTTGAAGGTTCTTGACGCCTTACGCAAGGCCCAAGGAGTCAACTAGGGGGCTCTGTCGAGTGGCTTCTCTTAGGCATCCATCACCTTATGCGGAGTGTACAAGAAGAAAAAGGCTTGTTTCTTGAGGATGGAGATGGCCGAGAATGAGAACAAGATTAACACTGGGGAAGGAAAGGTTATAGTTAAAGGCACCACAATTAAACTTCAAAGTGCCTCGAACTATATCCTATCGGCTCGAGCATTTAAGATCTTTGTAGGAAGACAAGACAAGTTGCATGTCCTTCTCGAGGAGGAGTCCGAATCCAAGGATGCAACGAAGAAAAAGAAATTGGAGAAGAGTCTATCAAGTTATACAAAGATAAGACGACTGCTTTAATAGACATGACTTCAAATGTTGCCAAAGAAGCAACGATTATGGAGGTGGCGAGAGGATTCACAGTTACATCAAAAGAAGATGGTGGAGCATCTGATTGCACCATCAACGAGACAAGTAGAGCAAGTCATCATCCTCTTGACCTCGACTTGAGGGAGAGTGTGAAGAATAAGGTGCCACGGGGGAGGTTGGGTCCACCCTAAGGGGTGCTGGCCCTAAGGGGGAGTTTGGCTTCGGCTTAAAGTCCAAGTTTTGGTATTTTTAGTATGGTATTTTGATTTTTAGGAAGTTAAGAGAATTTATTTTTTTCTATTTTTAGGAGATATGATTTGATTTGTTTCCTGTTAGAGATTAGGATTAGTTCTCTTTATAAAAGAGACTATGTAATTGGTTTTCTCTTGCGTTAGTGCATTACTTTTTCCCAATTAACAACAACAATTCCCTCTCTCTCCCTCTCTTCTTCACCGTCGGCTGCAACACATTCTCTCTCCTTGTTGCATGGGTAGGGTGCATCTGCAGCACCCTTCTGCCGCATATTTTCCCCATGTGGAAGAATCTCTACGCCTCCGTATCGCATAAATCGTCACACATAGAAAAGAAGGTGTATTAGATCTCCTCCAAGCAGCAACCATCTCCTTGGCCAAAGTGAAGGATTCTTGGAGGGACCGCCCTTTAAGAAAAGCAAATTGAACAAGACTAATGAGTTGAGGCAGCATGACTGGCAAAACCTTTGTTACAATAAAGTAAATTGCATTAGATAATGCAATAGGTCTGAACTCATCAACTGTCTCTACACCTAACCTTTTCGGTAAAACGAAATAGTAGAACCTGTTCAATCGTGGAAAGTTGAAAGAACCATTTGGGAAGGAGAAATCTTTGGAAAATCAGCTAGCGGTTTCCGGGGGGGGGGGGGGGGTGTTGAATTGCCAATTATGAGTATTGATTTTTGTCCACATGTTTCTTTGTCTGGTCATGCGTTCTTCAAAGGTGGCAAGGATATTCCTTTTCTTGGCGGATGGTTTTAAATTGGGTGGTCCCAATGCAGATTCAAATTTGAATTTAAGACAGTCTATAGGGCAGTTTTTTCCTGATTAGGCAGATCTGGATTTAAATGATTCTTGCCTGGATCCACTTGGTGCTTTTCCTGGCATTGATTTCCTGCCTTCTGTGGCCTGCAAATTTCCTGTTGTGTGCATTGATTCGGGTCTCTCAGTCACTGCAGCATTGGAGGAGAATAATCAAGGATTTATGGCTCGCGTGAACAGTGGGAGGGTTGGCACCACTTCTGGTTTTGCTGCCAGTGAGGGTGCTGCTGCTGCTGCGACTGCCACGATGGCACTTGACAGGCTGGTGGCTGGCTCTGATCTTTCATCTGATGTGGTGGGGTCATTTGCAGGGTCTGGTGGCTTGAGAAGAATCTCCTTGAAGGGAACTTGACGACAGAAGCCTTTGCCATGGAAATTTGAGCTATCTCGTAATCCTCATCTTGTGTAGGTTCCATTTTTTCATTTGATGGGGGTCAAATGGTCAGATGTCATAGCAGGTGGAAGCAGCTACTCAGTTGCAAATTGATTGCAAGGTGGCTAGTGTGGTTGGTGCTATGTGCATGTTGGATGATAGGGGCAAGCGGGTTATTGGTGGTTAAGGTGCACAATTGGAATGTGAGGGGGCTCCGAAACTCTGATTGGAGGGGGGTGTTGAGGAGGTACATGATGGAGTGGGGAATAGATATTGTTATGCTTCTGGAGACGAGACTTGAATCCTTCAATGGGGTTGCAAAAAGGGTGATTGGAGGGGGTGTTTTTGATTCCTTTTTGGAGGTGAATTCGGTTGGGAGGTATGGAGGGGTATTGTTGGCCTAAAAGGGTGCATGCTTTGATTTGGTTGATCAATTGTTGGGAAAGTGAACAGTTTTTGGGTTTTTGAAGAGAAGTGCTAATGGCATCTCAATGGTCTCTACATGTGCCTACGGCCCTTGTGAGGATAATTTGAAGGTTGAATTTTGGGATGAGTTGCGACAAGTATCAACATTTGTGGATGGGAGACCGTGTCTGCTTGGGGGAGGTGTCTAAAGATGATAGACCTAATGGGCGTTGTGACAGAGTAACTGAGGATTTTGTGGAGCTTGTTGCTAAGTTGGAGTTAACCAGATTCACCTAAAGAAACACAACTGGTGCGAGGTCGAAGCTTGATCGTTTCCTTTCCTCTGTGGAGCTTGCAGAGGTGTCTTAGGTGGCTGAGGTGATTGCCAAGCCACACCCTTTTTTTGATCATACTTTGTTGTAGTGTTTCAATTAAGGATTTAAGATTTCTACTTCAAGTTCGAGAAATCCTGGCTGTTGGAATTTGATTTTCAAGATCTTGTCCGTAAATCTTGGATGGCGGTGCCCAAAGAATCTAGTGCCACTAGGACGATGGTTATGAAGCTGATGAAAATGAGGTCGATGTTCATGTTTTATAAAAAGGACCTAAGGATTTGGCATGATAAAGCTAGGGGGATGCGTTGGCATGACTTTGGTAGACTTGACAGATTGGAGGATGATAGAGTCCTAGATCAACAAGAGGTGGAGTCTAGGAGGGATTTTCAGGGGGTGGTCCACTGTAAGGATCAGAAACGGGAGGTGGAATGGTTGTAAGGGTCTTGTCATCTGTGGTTGAAAGAGGGTGATGCAAATACGAGATTCTTCCACTTGGCTTCCAGTGTTAGGAGGACTAATCTTATCTCATCTTTGAGACTTGGAGTTGATGTGGTCTCTGAGAGGGATACGGTTTGCTATGCTTTTAATAACCCTTTTCATGATTTTACTAGGTGGGGTTCCTCAGGTAGGTGGCGGTGGATAGATTTTGAAGCTCCTGTGCTGAATGAGGAGATGGGTGCTTCCCTGACTCAATTGATTATGGAGGATAAGGACTTAGTAGTAGTGAAACGATTGAAGGTTGAGGGCTCGCCTGGTCCGGATGGTTTCTCAGTTCTCTTTTTTAGAGAATTTTGGTAGCTTGTCAAAGATGATTTGATGGCCATGATGCAGGAATTCTTCGTTGGGAATCATGGGTTTAAGAGGCTGAATAGGTTATGCATTTTCCTTTTGCCGAAGAAGGCTGGGGCTAAGGTTGTTGATGATTTTAGATCCATTGCTTTCTCAAACTTACCTTATTGTTGCTAAAATCATGGCGACTAGGCTTAGGGAGGTCCTTTTTGGAATTATAAGTGAGGTTGTTGATGATTATAGATCCATTGCTTTCTCAAACTTACCTGATTGTTGCTAAAATCATGGCGACTAGGCTTAGGGAGGTCCTTTTTGGAATTATAAGTTTGATTTAATCGGCTTTCTTGAGGGAGAGACAAGGTTCGAAATGTCGATTTCGATGTCGTGCCTATGAAATCCTAAGTGTGCATTTCGTGGGCATGCCGAAGGCACGTTGTGGAAATGCCTGTTTTTCGATAGCCATGCCGATGGGCATGCCAAGGGTACATTGTGGAAATGCTGAGGGCATGTCGACAACATGCCGACAAAAAATCACATAAATAGCCAAAATGATATTAATTTCAAAAAATACTAATTGTGTAACATAAAAGTATTTCATCGTGACCATACCCAAGGTTTCAATGACTTAAAAAAACTTATATCGGAGCCCAAAAATCGTGTGTGTGTGTGTCTGTCACCCAGCTTCCCACCTTCCCAATTTCAGATCTTCTCGCCGAACTGCACCCCAACTCGTTGGAATCTGTCGGCATGCTAACGAAATGGGCGGCATGCTACCGGCATCCCTGCATTTCGACATTATTTCCATATCGGCAAGTCCATTTTTCAAAAATACCCTTACCAGCGGCATGTCGTTGGCATTTGAATCACTGAGGAGAGATCCCTTATGGAGTCTTTTATTCTTGCAGTTGACTTTTCTAAAGCATATGATTTTGTCTCTTGGTCTTATTTGTGGAAGTCTTTAATACGGAGGTGTTTCCCTGAGAGGTGGTTGGAATGGATGAAGAGATGTGTCACGACTTCTTCCTTTTCTGTTTTGGTGAATGGAAGAATGATAGGGTTTTAGATTTAGCCATTGTGTGGGGTTAGATAGAGCTACCCCTTGGCACTGCTTCTATATTTGATTGTGGCTGACACTCTGGTGATCATGGTGTTCAAGGCATGTGGTGGAGGCTTGTTGAGAGGTTTTCATACTTAGAATTATGCCTTGGTTACGCCTGTTTTGCAGTATGCTAGTGATACTTTATCATTGAAGGAGGGCTGTTGGAGGCAGAGTACTTGGAGTTTTTGGTCAGTATTTTTGGTGAGGTCTTTGGGCTTTCTATCAATCATAGAAAGTCTGCTTCCATTCTTGTGAGCCTGGCATATGAGATAGAGGTGTGTTATGCTTTTCTTCATACTCAGGTTTCTGCATTGCTTGTCTCCTATTTGGGGTTACCTTTGAAAGCAAGTTGTCTGCGGATGATTGGGATCCCATGGTGGGAAGGTTGGAGAGAAGGGTAGAGTGCTTTTAAGGTGGGGAAGGTTGGTGTTTTTGAAGTTGGTTCTCTCGGTTGTTCCAATTTTCTATCTTTCAAATTTTAAACCATTGAAGATTCTTTTGGAAGAAGTCAGATCATGAGGGGTGCTTTGCCTAGAGTGATATTCATAGGCTTAAACATTAGGGTGGTTTGGGTGTGCTACACCTGTAGGATTTTATTGACTTGTTGTTTAAGTGAGTGGTAAGGTTCTTGGCAAGTGAAGACTCCTTATGGGTTCATCTTTTGCAGGACTCATATGGAATATCCATCGCCTTGGCGGAAAAGAGTCGTGCTACATGTGGTGCATCTGGTTTTTTGGTGTTATTTGTTTGCAATTTGGAGAAGGGTTTTTCTGATGTTGGATCCGATTTTGGGAGATGGGAGGACATCCAAATTTTGGGATGATGATTGGATAGGAAAGGGAGTTCTAAACCTCAAGTTGCCAAGATTGCATGCTCTCATCCGTGATAAATTTTGTTGTGTGGCGGATGCTTGGGATGATAGTTTGGGAGCTGGTAGTGGTCTATGGAGGCCTTCTTTGGTGAGTCTTTGTCTAATTCTAGGTTCACGGAATTTTTGGAGCTTTTGGATATGGTTGGGGAACATTCTCCTTTTCAAAATTGACCAGATACTTTGTCTTGGAAGTGTGGTAATTTCTGTGTTAAGATGATTTACAAAATCTTCAGCTGACAACTCTCTTATTTGGAGATTGAAGATTCCTTTGGAGGAGAAGATTTTTTTGTGGTTGATTTGAAGGAGAAGGTTGATTACAAAGGATAGGCTTTGAGGCTGGATGTAGTTGGAGAATGATTTTTGTGTCTTCTGTGGTGTTGAGTTGGGGGATTTGAGCCCCTTATTCTTACAGTGTTATTTTGTCAGAGATATTTTCTTTCACCTTACAGGGCCAGCTATACGGTGTAGCTTGATGGAAGACTTCTGGGCTTTAGTGTGGACATGTGTGTTGCCAAACCCTTTGTTGCGAATGAAGATTGCTGCTGTCTTATGGTCTGTTTGGCTGCAATGGTGTGCAATGATTTTTCGTGCGGAAAGGTTCTACCTTGAAAATGTTGTGAGGGGGTCTTCTAATTTGTTTCAGTTTTGGATGCTTTGTCTATAAATTCTTTTGATTCTTTGTACTTTCCTCCTTTTAAGGTAATATAACAGATGGTTATCAATCTTGATAACCATCCTTTTCTCGTTTCAAAAAAAGAACCTGCTCACTCTATCAAATCCATGGTTATTCACCAGAAACTCATGATTCTTCGTCGTGAAATCCACCCTCACAACCTCCTACATCTCCTTATAAAAGAGCACCTGTAAACCATCTAGGTTTGGTGTGCTCTTAGCCTTCAAACCACGAATAGCCATTAAAACTTCATCCTCAGGCACCTCCCTGATCAAGTCACTCTGCATTTCTTTGTCTAGGGCAAGGATATTAGACACCCCAAGCCACTAGGAACCTGAGGCCTTCGTCTAGTAAAGTTGTGAAAATGAACCTATAAAGCCTCCGCAATATGTTCCCAGTTAGAGATAACATCCTTATCAGCCTGAAGGGTACTGACTAAAGTAGATCTCCTTCTCACACTTGTAGAGATGGAACATGTATTCAAGTCCCCCTCCCTTAGCCATAACTAATGTGATTTTTGTCTCTAATCCATCTCACGTTTGCGTTCTACCTATTGCACAATGCCTTGTAGTTGTCGTTGTTCATCGCACTTCACTTCCTCCAAGGCCCTTACATCTTTTGCTTTGTCAAATGTGGAAATTCCCTTCAAAGCCTCGACTCTCACCCACTCCTTTCTCTCTTTAACCTCCTTATACTGAATCAAAGCAAGTTTGAGGGCTTGAATTTTGGTTGTGAGAGTACGAGTGGTCAAGGATGGTTGGGTCCCTTCATCCCATTTCATTCTCACAAAATCACGAAACCCAGGTTCCAACAACTAAGACTTCTGGAATTTGAAATAAGACGAGAACAAGATGCCTTCGTTACCATCCTAAACCAAAGGCGTATGATTGGAAAATGACCATGGCCTGATAGCAACATTTGCTAATTGGAATTGTTCTGCGAATTCTATGGAGCTAAGGAATCTATTAATCTTGGAGGTAGACCCATTACTAATCCATCAAGTATAAACTGCCTCGGATGTAGGAATGTCGTAGAGATCCAGCTCGTCCACCAAACTCGCAAAATCGACTATAGCCTTGTTCGTTCTACCATCAGGTCTATCATTAGAGGAGAGGTTGACATTAAAATCACCCCCCAACCAGGGTCTACGATATGCAAAAGTTGGTTACCGACGCAATTCCTTCCACAATGTTGATCTAGTAGCATCTTCATAAGGTCCATAAATAGAGAGAACAAGAGAACCATCGGATCTTTGAGTAAAAGACCTCGTAAGCACTTGTCTTCCAATCAACGAAGTGTTCAACTTGAATTGGGTGTCATTCCACATCAACAAAATTCCCCTTAATCTTCTCACAACTGTAGCTGCCATAATACTTGTGAAAATATCATCACATTGCTCCCTTTGAATCAAAACCTCCAACGAGTCAAGATGTGTCCCCTAAATAAGTCCAAAGACAATCTTCCAATCTATCAGATTATGCCCCAGACTTGATCTTTGTGACAGATCATGAAGACCCTTGACCCTCTAAGAAAGCACTTTAACTAATGAGAACTTGTGTTTCCCCCTGATCCACCAGCATGTGATGTCTTCTTGGCATTAATCACCTTCACCACTCTCTGATATGCCAACTTAGTACCTAGATCGACATTTTTGTGAACCATCGCCTCAATTCTTTTCTTTTTAATTACCCTCCTTTTGTAAAAAGAGTTATAAATCAACCTTTGCTTTGGAAGCATTGGCCTACCAACCTTGGACCCTTTGCTTGAGGAACCACTAACGCGCTGCTTCAAAATCCTTGGGTTCTCACAGTTGGATGCAGGTAGCCCTCGACCCATTGACGAAGAGCTTGCAAAATCTCCAAGGGGAGCCTTCAACGAAGGTTGTTGAGGAGCACCATTAGGAGCATTTGCAGGAGGTGGTACTGCAGAAGTGTCACCACCCATGGTGCCATTGGAGTCGTCGCATAGAGTTAGGAGCATCGCAACATCAGTTAGAGCGCCATTCGGTGTCACACTCCAATCCAACACCCTCGTGCGTGACACCATCGCTCGAACATCATTGCCCAAACAACCACCTCCATCGCATGCATCATCAGGAACCCTACCTCCATTATCGCCATGGACCCACTTGACATGATTAGGAACCTCACCCACTTGACACGATTAGGAACCTCGCCCGAGCGAACCCTACCTCCACGCTCGCATTAACTCCAATTTTTGCATTGCATGCTAGCTCAAAGCTCGTTGGGGAGATACCATGTGGAGGACCACTAGATGAGAGGCCATCTTTGTGGCCACCAAAGATGGAGTCGAAGAGAAGTGGTGGGTTGAGTGGTCCATAAATGGATCCATGCCAAGGCCTACCTAACTTAGCATCCAAGAAAACACCAAACTTGGTAAGAAAATGGTGGGCCCTACATGAGGGCTCTATGTCAACCCCACTTAAAGTCTTTCCCAAATCACGACTGTCTTGCGAGGAAATTCAAAACGGCACCGCCCATTCTGGAGCAATCACTGGGATTCCAACGATCCTTGCAGACCCAAACCTTTATCGGATGCTTCACCTTCTTTGGTGCCATCATCTGCCTGCCATCCCCCTTAGACGTTGCAACAACACTGACTCTCAATGCCATGGAGGAGGTGTCCACCTCTGCAAAGGAACGAGCACCCTCCATGAGTTCAATCTTAAGTTCTTAACTAGCCATAAAGAGCCTTCATGCTGTAGAGCCATCGCCAACAGGACATTAAGCAACCCCCGAACCTTCATTGCCTCCCGAACCACCTTGAGATCCTTTGACTCAAAACCCAATAATGGAATCGGCTTCAGCTAGGAGAACTCTGACATTAATGTTTCAACCATCTTCAATTCGAGGTTTGTAGGTGCAAAGGTACACCTCTTAATTGGAGATCAACCTTCTGCCATGACAGTGGTTGCTCAGGGATGGCATCGTAAAGTCCAATAGGCTCCACCAATGCACCTCTGTATCTCCAATAATCAACGAGCGAAAGTGCAAGAGGTCGACATCACACAATGCTACCCCTTGAAGGAGCTTCGCATCATCCACCCATAATAGCTTGACCTTTATGGTTTTCACACAGAATGCTTCAACTCCTTGCTGTACCTCACCAATGGAGCACCCCCCCCCCCCCCCCCCCCCCCCAAAGTACAACGCCTACAAGGGCCCCTTAGAGAGAAGTAGCAACGATATTCAGTAAGGGCGACGAGGGTGCAACAACTTTCCTTACACTCGCACAGCATGATCCGCTACCTCTCACACCCGACCCTTTGATCAAAAAAGATGCTTGTGAAATTGTACGTGATCATTGTTGGTGACCAACGCCACGACATCGAAAACACAACATGATCACAACAATCTGATGCAAGGTGTCTATGCTCGCAACAATAGAAGCAAACGACGCCCTGAATGTGTTGAGAATCCTCTTCATGTCCCTCCCTACGCCTCTGTTGATGAACATGCACCTAGCCACCACTTTCAACCTTATGCTCACCCCTCCATCCTTCATGTTCTCTTCCTTGTCTTACCTATTGCAAGAGGCATAGTTGCTCTTACCGTCTTAATAATTGCATTAGAAGTAATTTGTTTCCCTTTCTTCATTTTCTTTTCTATTCATATCCCAACCTTTTCTTAAAAGCCATAGATTTTTACTCAGCAAGGTGGGCAATAGCTTGAATAAGTAGGCACATGCGATTGGTAGAAAATACTCAATCTACTCAGGATCTTCTTTGTTTAGAAGTTCTGTGCTGGATTATTGATGCTAATTATTTTTTTCATTTTGTTACTTAAAATGACTTATTTTCACAGACTTTGCTTTTAAAAATTTGTATATTTGTATAGCTTAGTTAGGAAACTACAAGGTTACAAAAAGTCTTATTTCCCTTTTTTTTTTTGTGATGTTACATGAGACAAAAGTGATTGCTTTTGGTTTGAGGGAGTCGGATATTGATATGCTTAGATTCGAGGAGACACGTTTTGGTGATGTGTGTATTAGATGGAGCATTCTGGGTATTTACGAAGGGGCTAATGATGAGAGAATTCCTTGCGTTCTCTTGTTACGTTTTGTATTTTTGGAATTCTGATTAGACTGAGAATAGTGAGGAGTGTGATGTTGCTTTACTCGTTTGCTCGAGTTTGTAGGTGCCGTGGTGTTGGTCTTCAAGAAGGTGATGTGACCTCCATCACTGGGGAAGGTGAATTGCTTGTGGGAAAATCATTGCCAAACAGAGAGATTCTGCACTTTAGGGGGTGTGCTTGCGTGGTCTCCTTCAAGAGGATCAATCTGCAGTTCTGGTAGGGATCAACGTATGCACAGAAGGTGGTGGCCAGCGGGGATGGTAGAACGGTTCTGGAGGGGTTGCCGGTTAGCCGGTCGGCAGGTGGGGGATATGCAGCGCCTTGGGTGGTCTGGAGATTGGCTTCGAAACTGGTTTGCCAGCCGGAAGGTTTCAAATTTTGAAATGTTTTGAGGTAGCTGTTCTCCCTGATTTTGGGCCTGATGGTTTTCCATCTTTGGAAAACAGTCCCACAATGGTAGATGAGGTGGCCAGGAATATTTTCGACTCTGGTGGCTTTCGGATCTGTTTATGGATTCAGATGTGGTTAGTTTAACTCTATGGGCTATAACCATTTTGATCCATTTAATTTTGAGGTTGTTGCTCGGTGTTCTGCTGCACTTTGCAATACCATGTAGGTCATGTCTGAATTTGCGAGTCAACACGGTGGGAGGCCATTGCATGAACCAGCCTGCAGGTCTGAGTAGATGCCTCTTCTATCAATTAAGGGATTCACTGCTACTCAGACCAAGTAGCCTTGTGGTCTGGAGAAGGATGAGATTCTTCCTGCCTCTAGGATAAACGTTTTCAACTCTTTGCAGGTGGCCTTTGGACTCGTAAACGGGTCCGGGCATGGTGAGTTTGAATCTAAAACATCTAGTTGTCATCGTCCAATGGACTATTATTGTCAGAATGTTGTGTCAGTCACTGCTATGTGTGGTTTCTTGCAGGAGGTGCCAGACCCAATTACGTTTGGGCCGCTTTTTGAGAGATTTGAATGTGGAGAGGTTTGATAGCTTGATTAGGTGAAGCTTAATGTGAATGAATTCATTGGAATGGGACAACAACAGTTTAGAGGGCTGAAGGATGCAGTGTCTGATGTTGGTGGTGATGGGCAAGTTATGGGGAAGCGATTGAGGAAGGGGAAGAGCATCTTGCATAGGTCTTCATTGAGCAGATCATCAACTCGTACGAAGGTGGTCTTGCAGAAACAAAAGCTAATTCTTGGTGCTTGTTATAAGTGCAAGAAAATATCAAAGAAGGTGTTAGTCAAGAAAGTTCCTGATTGTAGTAGAGTAGAGGAGGTTGAAAGGGGGGTTGCAAATGTGATTAGTGTTAAGAAGGTTCACAAGAGAGGGGCAAAAGTAACCTTTGATGGTTAGGGTGCTTTTTTGGAATGTTCGTGGTCTTCGCGATGAGGGTAGAGAGCAAATTTCAGGCGGTACATGGCTGAATGGAGAGTTGACATTGCTTTGTTGCAGGAAACTCACTTGGATAGTTTAACTCCTTGGATGAAGAACAATTTGTGTGGCGACCGATTTACAGATTCCGTTGAGGTGAAAGCAGAAGGAAGGTTTGGGGGCCATATCTTGATGCAACATAATGATTCTTTTGAGTTGAATTCATCTTTGCTGGCTGGGAGGGTGGTGACTACAGTATTTACAAGGAAAGTGGATGGTCTATTTATGTCTATTTCATGGGTGTATGGTCCGTGCGATGATGCTTCCAGGGCTCAGTTTTGGGAGTAGATTGGTTAGGCCTCTCTTGGTGGAAGGTGTGCCGTGGTTAATTGGTGGAGACTTCAATGCAACTTTTTCCTTTGATGATAGACCCAATGGAAGATGTAATACGTCTACATTTGAGTTGATGGATCTACCTATATTTGAGGCTCGATATACTTGGAGAAGTGGTAGTGGTGCCGCCTCTTTCATTGATAGATTTCTTTGCAATCTGGTGTTGGCGAAGGCCTTCCATGGGCCAGAGGTGGGGGTATGTGACAGGCCTTTCTCGGACCATACACCTCTGCTCTGGTGCAGTAATGAAGGAGCGACATATTCAACATATTTTAATTTTCACAAATCCTGGTCAAGGGAGCTTGGTTTCAAGGAATTGATCCATGATAAGTGGGATTCGACGTCGGTATCCACATCGGCTACACGCACTTTAGCTTCTAAGATCCGTACTATTCAGGAAACAATGAATGAGTTTAAACTTGATCTTTTGACGTGCTGAGAAGCAAGGAGGAACAAGGCTTTGCGGAAGATCTCCTCTTTGGATAGAAAAGAGGAGGTTTCACGTTTGTCCAGTGTTGAATGCCAGGAGCATAGGAATATGCAGGTGGTTGTTACAGATGAGGACTGGAAGAGAGAAATGGATTGGAAACAAAAGTCCAGGCAACTATGGCTTAAAGAGGGAGATGCAAACACCAGATTTTTTCATTTGGCGGCTAGCTCCAAGAGAAGATCAAATATGATTAATGTGCTGAAAATTTGTGACACCATGATTAATCAGAGGACTCAGATTTGTGATGCTTTTCGGTCCCATTTTCATTAGTTCACTCAGAGACAACCTGTAGGGGAGTGGCGGTTGGGTATGTTGGACATGGTGCAAATAAGTGAGGAGGTGAAGGGGGACCTTCTTAGAGAGATAAGTGAGAATGAGGTAACTAGAGTTGTTTGTGAGTTGAAGGTAGAGGGTTTCTCCCAGGATGGATGGGTTGTAAATTGTGTTATATAAGGAGATGTGGGAAGTGGTTGGTGCTGATGTTTTGGCTATGATTCATGAATTCTTTATGGGTAATAAAGGTTTTGAAAGGTTGAATCGTAATTACTTGTTTCTTTTGCTGAAGAAACCTGGAGCTGATTCAATTGATGAGTTCAGACCGATTGCCCTCTCCAATTCCATATACTTGGTGGTGGCTAAGGTCCTGGCGAATAGATTTCGTTTAGTTATGCCCAAGATTATCTCCCTGGTTTAGTTGGGATTTATAAAAGGAAGGTCATTGATGTAAACACATTTACACTACTTAAAATGTCTATTTATGCATGTTCTTAAGCATAGGATTGCATTTCATGATATAAATATTGCATTACATGCATCATCTTGCATTTAGAGTAGCTTGAATAAAATGGAGGTTAATTGTCTCCTTTTATGTGCTTGGACAGGACAAATATTTTATCGGGGCCTCGGATCAAAGATCCAACCGTATGGATATGATCAGGGCGACGATTGGAGTTCAACGACTCCAAGATCGCCCTAATCAGGCATCCGTAGCATCAGATAGAGACCGGGGAACCCTAGAAGATCAAGGGCCAGGATGGTGTAAATCCGCACTTCAGATGGAAAATCCGACCACACGGATGAATTCGGATCGACGATCGCAGCCGAACGACACAAAAATCGAGTCAATCCGACATCCGTGGCACCATCTACAACTTCCAGAAGATGGACGGCCAAGATAGCGCCACGTGGCGCCATCCCAGCCGCCCAATCGGCCGCAGGAGTCCTGTGAAGACTGCGCACCGTCTCCTCTCCGCCGTTGGATCTCGATCCAACGGCTGCGGTCGCTCGCGTTTAAAAACGCCCGCGCGACCATTTCGCCCGCGTAGCGCAGCGGCGACGCAGCTGCGGGCGAAGCGGAGGTCGCGGGTTCGAGCCGCGGTGAGGGGGTCGAAGGCGCGGGCGAGCGGGCGCGCACGAGCGTCGGATGAAGATCCAACGGCCGCGCGCGCCCGATAGCGCCGACGCGCAATTGGACGCTCTGGTGGACGCTGGATCGCACGCGGGCGGGCGCGCTACGCAGCGGGCGCGGACGCGATCTAAGCCGTCCGATCTCGCGATCGGACGGCTGAGACGACGCAGACGTGCGTCTGCGTTACGCGCGCAGGCCAGCCGAGCGGGCGCGCGTGGGCGCGGCGGCGACGGCGACGGCGGGGCTTTAGCGACGGTTTTATCCGTCACTAAAGACCCCTTATTTATTATTTTGAAGATGTAATGTCCATTTTGCCCCCACTCCTTGCAACTATAAAAGGAGACCCCCTCCATACGAAATTTTCATCCCTTCTCCTCTCTACCTCTCCAAAGCTCAAGAGAAGCTTGTCCCACACCCGGGATGCTTCTCGCGAGATAAAGTCCAAATTTTCGTCCCCCTTCGGAAGTGGATCCCGCGACGACGACGGCGTGCTGCTTCGTTCCCGTTCTTCTGCTTCGTCCTCCTTCGTCCCGCTTCGTTCTCTTTCGTCCAGGCGTCGTCCCGTCCGGCTCGTCCTCCAAGCGACCGTCGAGGAGGATTTCTCTCTCCCTATTCTTTTTACTGCTTTCTAGTATAGATTTACTGCTTTCTAGAGTAGTCTATTCGTCCTCCGAGCGATCGTCGAGGACATTTCTCCCTCCATTCTTTTAATGCTTTCTAGAGTAATTGTTTTATGTTTTCTAGTTGTAATGAAAGAACTCTTTTATGATAAATTCCTTGTCTATTCTACATCTCATTTTGATTTCCATGTATAGTATTCCTTCTCTCTCTCTTACTCCCTCTCTCTCTTTTATTTGTTGTAGATACTTAGATAGTTTAAATTGAATTTCTTTGTGACAAAATAAAAAGAAACGCGGAGTTTTTAAATCAAACGTTCGCCTCCCTGTGTTCGACCCGGAATTCTTATTTCGGTATAAATTTTATTTGTTGAACACGAATCCTTCGCTTTCGAACTACAACGACGGGTTTTCCAAAACCAAACACGTTAGCGTAGATTCTCGCTCAACATTTTGGCGCCGCTGCCGGGGATGCAACGCTCTTTGATTTCTCTTCACGTTTTGTAACTTACAAATCATTTACCTCACTTTTCTCCTTTCTTATTGTAATTGCAGGTACTCTTTTGAGACAGGCAAAAGCGGTAGATCGGAGTAAAGTGCTGTGGAAGGTTTTGTAAGTTACCCCCCACCTCCCACCCATTAGATTTCATTTCATCACATAATAATTCAAACATCAATCAACCTAGGTGTTCTTATAAACTCTAAGGTTAGATTGTTTGTTGTTTGACATCCATACTCACTCCAACCCCTACATTAAAAAAAAAAGAAAAAAAAATAAAAAAATCTCACAGAGGTACACAACCTCATCTGATTTTCTAACTCAACCGGTAAACCAATCTTAGGAGCCGGTACACACATCCAAACACATAATCGAGTAGAAATCAGATTGGGTAATCATTTGTGTGCCTAATTAGGTGGTGCAGCAGGCCAGTTGTTTGAGTTGTTTGGGCCGCACCACTTCAAATAAAATCAACTCATCTAGTAGCTGCCAATTAGGTTCAACTCTTAGGGATCTACCAGGCACTCCACATTCTTTTTAAACTTTAAAGGAAAATATCTTCACCTGTGCTTGCAAAACCTGGTGTGCCAATGAAACTTGATTGAAAACACCTAAAGTTGAATCCTAAAAGCTACTAAGCAAGATTTGAACCTTAAAATTCACCACATCAAAAATAATCTTGCTTGAAAATCACGGGTTGTGCACGCACACACAAAGCAATCAATCATTAAGGGCACAACCCATTTAAAGGGCCCATCACATTCCAAAGCACATTCAAACCTAGCCCTAAATAAAACAGAGTAGACGTTCGCCTTAAGGATTGGACTCGCTCTTCAGAACTCAGAACGAGATTATTTTCGATTAGTCTGTTTCTACTGTTCAATCTAATGTCTAGCTAGGGGAGCAGAGTCAAACGATCGCGGCTGGGGGGTACACTAGGAACCGGAGACGCAAGCCGAAGGAAGAACCTTCTCCCGAGTCCCTCCTTCTAACTGGTTGGATTGAACAGACAGAAGTAGATCAAATCGTTCCTTTATCTCAAGACGGGTTTTGGGAGTCTGTAGGTCTGTAGGCTAACCCATTTAAGGACAGGTTTGATTGTTTGTATTGCAGGGCACCTTTCTTCCTCCCGTGTCTCATGAATCCTTCCACATATTTCACGCATTCCCGCTCTTTCCCTCCTGTTGTAAATTATCCTCAACATGACGATTATCCCAACTCGTATTGTAATCGACCATCAGTTAGTTGGGATAATTCGGATTGGGGATACAATTCCGGACCCCCGTGTTTAGGGTCTAACCCTGAACACTTTGATTCTCAATTCTATCCTTCTCAGAGTTGCATCGATTATAGATCGTCCTCCTTTCATGAACAACCTAATGCGATCTACAATCAAGAAGGATACACTGATCCTTACCCATCCTCTGATTTCACTGCCTTTAGGTCATCTCCATCTTTTGAACAATCTGAAATGACCTATTATCAGGATGGGTATAACGAATCTCAATTCGTTAATTCCTCTACATTGATGTCAAACCCGCCCAACCCTGAACCAACTCATTTGGTTCAGGTTAATCAGGTTCAAGATAAGGTTCTGGCTAACTTGAGGAATATCATTCAATCTTTAGAAGTTCAGCCAATACCTTGCATTGAGAGATTGGAGCCCCTGATTGAAATGATTGATGATTTAAACAAGTCTTTGTTGGATTGGCTCCAGGATGTTAAGGATAAGAACCCGGGTGAGTTTCTACTTGGGAAATTAGCGAAATTGAGGATGAGATTCGTGGTTGCTTTGATTCAATCTTGGAATAATTCCCAGGATGAACTCTCTTCAGGAAAGCCAATGACAGAACCCGCTCAGGCACCTGTTGGGGGGGACACGTGTTACGAAGCTGACCAGATTGAATTAAAACAACCAATTAAGGATGATTTGATTTCTTCACCTGAAATCCCTGAGCCGGGTTACGAGGAAACGTATGTCTCCTTGGAACGCAAAGTGACAAATGATTTTGGGACATACATTGATACGGATCCTGATGGTGAAGATTCAAGTTGCGAAGTCTCACACGAGTTTTCAGATCACGATTTTTGTGAGACGATTGGGCCTGAGGAATCTGATAGATCATTTGATAGCCCAATAACTGAGGAAATTGATCTTATTAGGGCACACGATACGGATCCAGAATCGCATTTTCTGGAGGAATTAATTCAATGCCCTGATTATCAGTTACACCCTGTTGAGCTTATTGATGATTCTAATTCTGAGATAATTAGACCCAAGTCAATTTTGATTTTGCCACATCATCTAGACTTGGAGATTTCAGACGGGGTGATGAATATACAAGAGGTCATGGAATTTGATATGCCGAATGAGGAGGATAGGAGCTGGGAAATTCTGATTTGGGAAGTCAATTTTGGAGGAAATGGAAGATTGAGTCGAAGGGTTCCTTTTAAACTGAAACCATCAAATCAGAACCCTTACGACATTTGTTTCGAGGATGTCAAACTCAAGCACACATTTAACGATTATCCTTTTGAGCTTCAATTCTCTGTAACCCGACATTTTGGCCTTGGGTTGCATCCTCACAAATCGCAGGCCCGACCCCGCTTGCATTCTGATTTTAGGTTTTGGGTAATTTTTATCCAGAACCTAAGATATTCTCGATTATGGGGTGTGGGTCTGCACCACAATCTGGTCCACATCTGTGGACCTCTGCTGACAGGTCAGAGAATTCTTCTGTTTATTCTAATTCTGACCTGCACATGTGAATTCTTCATTTCTTTTCTTTGTATAGTGTGCCTAGCTGAAGGCACTAAACTTAGCACATATACAGTTCTTTTTCATTTTCATCTCGGAGCGGACCCGATATCCACGCAATTCAAGTGCTTTCTACGCTTTTCCTCTCTATTTTATGTCTTTTTAATACAATGAGGACATTGCGTTAGATAGGCATGGGGGGATGGATATTTATCTTTGAATTCATTCGTCAGCTCCGTAGATCTGTTTTATTTTATATAAAAAAAAAATCAAAATTAGGAAAGAGAATTTGGGTTTAAGAAAATTTTCGATCTTAAGAAATACTATATTATGTTCTGAACACAAAGACCCTTCAGGTCTTTGGACTTAATCAGCCTATGTATCCACTAAAATGTGGATTTGTTTTTCGAGTTCTCGCCAACCTGAATTTTATTATAATTGGAATAAATAAGTTTGGGTGATAAGTACACGACTTGTCAACCCGCCCTCTGATTTAAGGGAATTTTGAGTTTTAAGCATCTACACACTTTCTTTGCACTGACTCGTTGTTTGGCGATTTTAACGGAAATTGGGTAGCTAATGAACCTTCTAGGGTGATATGGCTGGCAAGTTATCGTGGGTAACAGCCCATAGGTAGGTTGTCCAGAGCCCAGTCACTGACCTTTCTCTTTTTGCTGCCTTTAGGTAAATCTTAGACCAGGGAAGCCACCTACTTAAAAAAAAAAAAAAAAAAAAATCAAAAAGGAGAAAAGAACAAAAAGAAATAAGCCACATTTCGCCGCACGAGTATGGCTGGCAAGTTATCGTTGGTAACAGCTCATCGACCGGTTGTCCAGAACCCAGCTCAGAAAATGCACTAAAAATTCCCAAAACACTTAGGAAGAAGCGGAGAAGTAGAATAAACCGGGGAGATATACACTGGATTCACCCTTGTGTTGACCCCGTTAAAAAAAATAAAAGTAGGGAGAAAGCTACCGGTTGTAAAGATACACCTTTAGGCAGAATTCTTTTTGAGGTCACCTAGAGGCGTAGAAATCCGAAGTCCGTTTTAATTGCCTGTCAACGAGTCTATCACAATCACAATAAGATGCTTAAAACTTAGGGTTCTCATCAAATCTTGGGTGAGTTGAATGGTCGTAGAAAGCCACTCTTAAACCCTAAAATTTGAAAAAAAAAAAAAAAATTTCTTTGAATAAGGCGAGGCTTGAGGCGGTCTGCATTTTGGCTGATACCCGGGCACTGTTGTGTCTTTGAAAGTTCAGTTCTTAAGTAAACAATTTCTTAATGATTGAAAATAACTCAGGTCCAAATAATCTAACCTAATTCTTTTATAAATAGCATATAGTTTTTGCTAGGGACTAGCAAAAGATAGGCATGGGGGTATGATGTAAATACATTTACACTACTTAAAATGTCTATTTATGCATGTTCTTAAGCATAGGATTGCATTTCATGATATAAATATTGCATTACATGCATCATCTTGCATTTAGAGTAGCTTGAATAAAATGGAGGTTAATTGTCTCCTTTTATGTGCTTGGACAGGGCAAATATTTTATCGGGGCCTCGGATCAAAGATCCAACCGCATGGATATGATCAGGGCGACGATTGGAGTTCAACGACTCCAAGATCGCCCTAATCAGGCATCCGTAGCATCAGATAGAGACCGGGGAACCCTAGAAGATCAAGGGCCAGGATGGTGTAAATCCGCACTTCAGATGGAAAATCCGACCACACGGATGAATTCGGATCGACGATCGCAGCCGAACGACACAAAAATCGAGTCAATCCGACATCCGTGGCACCATCTACAACTTCCAGAAGATGGACGGCCAAGATAGCGCCACGTGGCGCCATCCCAGCCGCCCAATCGGCTGCAGGAGTCCTGTGAAGACTGCGCACCGTCTCCTCTCCGCCGTTGGATCTCGATCCAACGGCTGCGGTCGCTCGCGTTTAAAAACGCCCGCGCGACCATTTCGCCCGCGTAGCGCAGCGGCGACGCAGCTGCGGGCGAAGCGGAGGTCGCGGGTTCGAGCCGCGGTGAGGGGGTCGAAGGCGCGGGCGAGCGGGCGCGCACGAGCGTCGGATGAAGATCCAACGGCCGCGCGCGCCCGATAGCGCCGACGCGCAATTGGACGCTCTGGTGGATGCTGGATCGCACGCGGGCGGGCGCGCTACGCAGCGGGCGCGGACGCGATCTAAGCCGTCCGATCTCGCGATCGGACGGCTGAGACGACGCAGACGTGCGTCTGCGTTACGCGCGCAGGCCAGCCGAGCGGGCGCGCGTGGGCGCGGCGGCGACGGTGACGGCGGGGCTTTAGCGACGGTTTTATCCGTCACTAAAGACCCCTTATTTATTATTTTGAAGATGTAATGTCCATTTTGCCCCCACTCCTTGCAACTATAAAAGGAGACCCCCTCCATACGAAATTTTCATCCCTTCCTTCTCCTCTCTACCTCTCCAAAGCTCAAGAGAAGCTTGTCCCACACCCGGGATGCTTCTCGCGAGATAAAGTCCAAATTTTCGTCCCCCTTCGGAAGTGGATCCCGCGACGACGACGGTGTGCTGCTTCGTTCCCGTTCTTCTGCTTCGTCCTCCTTCGTCCCGCTTCGTTCTCTTTCGTCCAGGCGTCGTCCCGTCCGGCTCGTCCTCCAAGCAACCGTCGAGGAGGATTTCTCTCTCCCTATTCTTTTTACTGCTTTTTAGTATAGATTTACTGCTTTCTAGAGTAGTCTATTCGTCCTCCGAGCGATCGTCGAGGATGACATTTCTCCCTCCATTCTTTTAATGCTTTCTAGAGTAATTGTTTTATGTTTTCTAGTTGTAATGAAAGAACTCTTTTATGATAAATTCCTTGTCTATTCTACATCTCATTTTGATTTCCATGTATAGTATTCCTTCTCTCTCTCTTACTCCCTCTCTCTCTTTTATTTGTTGTAGATACTTAGATAGTTTAAATTGAATTTCTTTGTGACAAAATAAAAAGAAACGTGGAGTTTTTAAATCAAACGTTCGCCTCCCTGTGTTCGACCCGGAATTCTTATTTCGGTATAAATTTTATTTGTTGAACACGAATCCTTCGCTTTCGAACTACAACGACGGGTTTTCCAAAACCAAACACGTTAGCGTAGATTCTCGCTCAACAGTCATTGTAGGATTCTTTTGTGATTGCAGAGGTGATGCTAGCGTCATGGAAGAGAAGAGGGGTTGTAGCTTTCTTGTGGAAAGTTGATTTTTCAAGGTCGTATGATTCCGTGTCTTGGACATGCCTTTGGGAGATCCTTAGGAGACGGGGCTTCCTAGAACTATCGGTTCAATTGATGAAAAGGTGTTTTACTACCTCTTTCTTTTCGATTTTGGTTAATGGTTGTTCAAATGGTTCCTGGACTTAGTCGCAACATGGAGTGAGACAAGGTTGTCCATTAGCCCCACTTTTGTTTGATATCTCTGTAGACACTCTTGCGTGTTGGGCCTTTAAGGTGTGCAAAGGGAATCTTTCTTCTGACTTTACAACTCATGAACATGGGTCTCTTCTTACTCCCTTGCTATAGTATGCAAATGACACAACATTTTTCGTTGAGGGTGGTAGTGTGGAGGCAGCTCATGTATCGTTCTTGGTAAGGATTTTTTGCGGAGATTTCTGGCTTGCAAATTAATAGGAGAAACTCTTTGTTTGTTCCCTTAGCTATCTCTGGCACTGCTGTGGATGAAATATCGAATATCTTGGAGACACCTTTAGCTCATTTGCCAATCAAATATTTGGGCCTTCCGTTGAGGGGCAGGAGATTATTGGTGTCGGATTGGAATGCTATGGTGGAGTGGGTCACGAATAGACTTTCTTCTTGGAGTGGAAGGTTACTCTTTAGAGAGGGTCAGTTGGTTTTGCTTAAATCTATTTTATCCTCCATACCAATGCTCTATTTTTCAATCTTTAAACCTCTAAAGAAAATTTTGAAAATATTGGAAGTAACTAGAAAAAGTTTTTTTTGGAAGGATACGAACTCCAAGGGTCGATTTACGCAGTTGGTGGCATGGAATGAGGTTTGTAGACCCAATAAGGAGGGTGGCTTGGGAGTACGGCGTCTGAATGCTTTCAACAAGGCGCTTCTATTGAAGTGGGTAGTCAGAATGGTATCCAGGGAGAGCTCTCTGGTTATGTTGCTGCTGAACGATTCTTATGGTACAAATATGAATCTACTGGAAAGGGCAACGAGTAGAAGAGGTGCTTCATCCTTTTTTGTGTGCTGTAGAGCCGATCATGCAGGAGTTTGCAAGCAATTTCGGCACTGTGTTGGGAAGTGGGGATAGTTTCAGATTCTGGGTGAATGATTGGAGTGAGTTGGGCAGTTTTTCAGGCCTGTTTCCATGTGTTTTTCAGCTGGTGAACGGTAAGAATGCTACAGTTGCGGACTTGTGGGATGATCAATCGTGAACATGGAATATCCTGCTGCCTGTAGGTCTATCGGAGTCCACTTTTGCTGAATTTCAGCAATTACTGCAGTCTATTTCAGATTTTTGTCCCACTGCAATTGAAGTTGATAGGTTCTTTTGGAAGGATGGGACATTTTCTGCTAATAATGCCTACAGTAAAATGGTATGTTCTGGCCCTGAATCGGATGATGTCAGATCAGATTCTAAAATAATTTGGAAGTGCAGATTGCCTGTGAAGATTAAAATTTTCCTTGGGCCTTTTAGAAGAGAACAAATAGTCACGAAGTGTTTGAGGAAAAAGTGGATTGATGACGAGGATATTGCTTGTCCGTGGTGTCTTCATTCTGAGGAAGATGTGCTACACCTCTTCTTCTGTTGTAGCTTTTCCAGGGAGGTCTGGTAGCATTTTGACCTCTGAATGGTGGACTGCACTGATGTGAATAGTTTCTGGAGTTCCTTTAGAAGACATATTGATCTTGATATGGCTAGCTGGACCAAAGTGTTTTCCATTCTCTAGGGTCTCTGGCTACAACAGAATGGAAAGGTCTTCAAGAATGTGAGATGTTGGGTGGAGAATGTTGTGAGGGATATATTTTTCTTGTCTAATCTTTTGCTCAACAACTTGTAAGTCTGGTCCAATTACATTAATACAATGTTCGGGATGATAACCGATGTCTGGTAATCTTCCTTTCTCTTTTCAAAAAAAAAAAAAACAAATGGCAGGGCATGTAAAACAGAGGAAGTATACAAGGGGATATATGTAATTATAATTTTTGCATGGATGTACATGTAATTGCAGAAGTTTATGGAGGTATGCAGAGTTTTTCTAGGCTTTGGGCAGTTAGCCATGACTTTTCTGTGGACATGTAGAAACCTCTGTCGTGTTGCTTGGCAAGGAAATTTTGAGTTATGGGTATGGGACCCTTTACATGTAAGACCTGGTGCTTGTGCAATTTGGGATCCCCATCTCGCTCAACCTGCTGTAGAAGCCTTCACTCGAGCAGGTGTGCTTAGACCAGTGAATATTGCTTATTCTGGTGGTTATCAGTGGTGGTACTATACAATCGGCTTATGCACAATGAAATTGTTTCATTTTCAACTGACATCTTTTTCTTGAATGTCAATACCACTTTTTGGATTCCTTCTATGTTTCTTTTTATACCTTTTTTGGTTCCTTGTCTAACTCCAACTATTTTTTGAATCTGTTTTGCATTGAACACTTTTGGAATTACAAATTTCACTAATTCAAAACTTTTTCTGTCACTTTTCTCTATCTTCCTTTAAGTTCCTCAAAAATAGTTTGAAAAAAAGAGGGCGTTCTTCATTTATCAGCAAATGGGACTTTTGCTTTGTGCGGTGTAAAGTCCTTTCGTTTTGGATTGGTTATGTGTGAGAGATCCTGCTACCTTTTTTGGTCTATGCTGACTACTTGTTTGAAAATTTGATCTAGTGCTGAATGTGTTATTATAGAGGTTCAATTTATTGACAGAACAGCTGCTTATTGTCCGTATTTTGGGTGGTGATATTCATCTTCTTTAGATTGGTTGATTCTACTTATACCTTCTCTTCTGAAGATTATTTTGTATCTTAAAAATCTTTATTAACATGTATTTTAGGGTCCTCCAGGAACTGGGAAAACACAAACAATTCTTGGGCTTCTAAGTTCTATTTTGCATTCAGCTCCTGCAAGAGTGCAGTATGTAGTTTTTTTCCTTAAATTTCCTAGAAATGCATTATTTTTTTTCTCTGAGGGCGAGAAATGCACTAAGCTCATCATTTACTTGATCTTGAGAACCCCCTAATTGGTGTAGTAATCTTCATAAACATGACTCAGCTATCATTCCAGAAACTGTTCATTTAGTGCAAAGCCGAAAAAAGTATGACCGCGTTTTGGTATTTTACCAATTTACCCCCCTTTTTCCTTTTCTTAAAAGAGTGTACATCTCATTTAAGGTGACTGACATCTTCTGAGACACAGTATAAGCTGCAACATTTTTTGTCTCTTTAAAGCTAACATGCACAGTCAACCGTTTGGCTTAACTCGTGGAAAGGGGATTTAATTGTTGATTGCAGTCTTTGCTTCCAACATGGCTGGAAGATGCAGGAGTATTATTACTGGCTATAAATGATGACTTGGCTTTTCTTTGACTTACGAACACCAACTCAGTGCGACACACAAATAGCAAAATCATGATGTTGCTTTGCTGATCTCGTATTCATCAGCATTTATATCATCTGATTTGCTGCAGGAAGGGGCTAGCTGCTGTTAAACATCGAACTGAATTGCCTTTCAAAGAGAAGTATGCTGAAATTACATATATTTTTATGTTGAAATTAGTACTGTATTCTGTCTTTGACATTCAAGTCCAGGTTTCTCGTTTGATTTGTTTTCTATGTCATGAACATGGCACCCCATTGTTTGGAAACGGTGGCATCTTTTCTTTTTGTTAATATCCATCACCAACTATTGCTATTGTTGAAAGAAGATTGCTTGATGTGTAACACAAACTGTCAACTTTTAAATCTGATAATTCACTTGAATTTCATAGTCTGACTTTGTCTAAGCTTGTCAGCAAAATGAAACTGCTGAATGCAAGCACTGTTGCATCCTTCATGTTGCACTGCCCATTATGATCTGTGAGAGTGTCCAACCCAAAACCTATTGGCTTGAATAGAGAGACTCATCCTATTAATAATAGCTACTTTCCATAATATCTATACATATGTGCATGTATCCATACATATGTGTGTGTTTAGCCAAGAGAGAGCACTTAATAATTAGGTAAGAAGAAATTAAAACCTTTAAAAGTATTTAAGAAATTGAAAAATTGAAAACTGCGAGTTTGGTTCAGACACTTGTGCGAGGTGCCTAGTGCCTTGGCCTAGGTGCTTGCCTAGGCAGTACCTCAGGCAAATCAACCGGGGTGAGGTGAGGCCTGGTGAGGTGCTAATGCCTCGCCTCACCTCATCTTGGTGTCTAGGTGTGCCTAGGCAAGCACCTTGAGAACGATGCCTAAAACATTGGCTTGAGTTGGAGCCCCAACTCATTTGTTGCTACCACTTCTCAATTTCCATATCTTCAGATGTAAAACTATTTTCCCAACATGACACATACTGATTCTTCCTGGTTATTGGGCTAATTTTGTGCCAATAGCTTTTCTTTGGTAGATATGATGTCCACATCTGTTCTTGCGTGAAGATTCATTACCAAGTTTTTCTTCTTGATAAACTTTCATTTGCCAACCCACCAAAGTTTAACTGGTGCATTGCATTCATCCATAGCCTAGGGAGTTATCTATCTATGTTGTTAGCTTGACTTTGTATTTCCTTGAGCACTCAAGGTTGGGAAAAGCATATTGGTGTTTTAGTCCTATTGTAGGCATAAATAAGTACTTGCTTCACCTTCTTGTTTTAATAATTAAATCTGGGGTATTCTTTGCATTTGGTGCACATATTTGGTTACCCTTACAGCTCTCTGAAACTTCTTTCGTCTATGCTACTTGACTATTCTCTAACATCTCATACATGTGAGTTTTGTTAAAGAATCATGTATAGTTTGTACCAATGTTTTAAAAACTGAACCGGTCATTGAACTGGTCAAGTGCTTGTTTGGTTTTTTAGTGGTTCAACCAGTGGTTTGTATCAATTGAACCGATGATGATGTTAGCATGATGTCAACATGTGAAAAAATCGGAAAAAATCGAATCGGAAGACCTTTAGATTAGTTTGTATTGGTTTAATCAAGTCTAACCAGTTTGAACCAATGTTCAATAAAAAGTCATTAAAGATATATAGTAGGAAAATTTATTTTGTAACTCTAATTATACTAAAATTGAGATATTTTTATTAATACTAAAGAAAAATTAAAGGTATAACCAAAATTGAGAGTCTAACCTTGAAGAATACATAGATCTTTGAATCTTTGTTTTTAGTTCTAAAGTCACATGCATTTTCCTTTTTTTTTTTTTAAAATTTTGTAGCTCTTAAGAGAATGGTCAACCTAGATAACCGGTTTAACCAAACCAGCCGGTCCAACCCAATTTTGACCGGTTTACACCGATTTTGACTTTTATCACCCGAACCGGTAGGTCCAACAGGTAAGACATTGATTTTTGGTTGAACCGTCCGGTTCGGTTTTGTTCGGTTCGATTTTTAAAACATTGATCTGTAGTTGTTCAATTCCCTCCTGACAACAGTCCATGGCAGATAATTTATCCATAGTGGTCCTTTGTGGTGCTGCACTTGATAATGATATTACATGAAAATCATAAGGGGAACTTCCTTGGCTGTTTGAGCCTGGTTTACCCATTAATCCGTGTAGATGAAAGGAATAATATGCCTTACGCTGAATGATCATCTAGGCAACAAATTTAGATGGCTTGTGCAAGTTCTTTCCTCCATGCTGTTCTTCAAGTGGGGGCACAAAATAGTGTAGAAGCATATAGACAATTATACTGTTTTACTGGTAATTAGCTTTTAAAAATTAATTTAAAATAAAATTGTAATGTTCTAATTCTTTGCTTATGGATATTAAGATTTACTTGTTTAATTAGTCATCAGATTGATTTTCTTTTTTTAAGAAAAGTAAAAGGATAACTTGTGGAGGTTGGTAGCCATCCACTTCATTTCATTGCCAAAAAATTAGAACATACTTAAGATTTTGCATCCAAAATTTAGGCAAAAAATCTCTCTCCTTTACAACATTTTCAATCCATGCCCTCCTGCATCTAATCGCATTGCGTTGAAGCTTGAGAATCCACATGTTCATTGCATCTAATCCCAGGTGTGGATATCGGTTTGGATGCCTATGGAGGATATTTGTGGTTGAGTTTAGTCCCACATAGTGGGCATGAGATTTGTGAGGTGTGTGGTAGACTATATAAAGGCTCTTGTACCCTCATTTGTTTCTTGGAGAGGAAGTCATAATGTCTGCCCTTAGGGGGTTCTCTTGTGGTTTTCTCCCCTTTCCTCGTGAGTAGAGTTTCCACGTAAATCCCAGTGTTCTTTGTGTTATGCTTTGCTATTTTGTTTGATTTTTCCGCTGATATTTTTGTATATGATATCAAAGCAGATCGATTCTATGGGTTTTCTTATAAGATTTGTTTGATATGCTCTTTAAGTTTTAGTTCGATTGTTATTTTGCTTCCATGTTTATGGTGGAGAAGATGCTTGATGCATGGTGATAGGCAATTATCGATTGGCACTGATGATAGTGCCAAGTCATTTTTGGGATTATCCTTTTCTCTTGGAATTTCATCTTTTTACTATTCCTTAGAGTTGTTTTGTTGATCGGAAGGGGTGGTAATGATGATCATCTATGATCTATGTCAACCATCTATGGTCTGAAGCCAATGGAGGTTGAGATGAAGCCCAAAGGGTAGCACCTATGTTGGAAGATGTATGGGTCGGCAGCGTTGTGGTGAGCATGAACTTGACGTGAACTCCTAATGGAATTATGCGGTGATCAAGGACATGTGGTTGGATAATGTGTTGATTGGCAGACATGAACTCCCATGTCATTCTATTTGTTTGATGACAAATGATCGCGGTGCAGAATTCAGGCAGTGATGATCGCGCATTATCCCATGCTTATGTGTTGATTGCAGTGGTGCCATAGCTTGCCCTAATCTAAGCCATGCGTGTGGGACGAGACATACAATAGAGTGCACCACCTAGATTGGCACCGGTTCCCTTGATCCAACAATGTGGTCCATGTAGACGTGAGCCACTAAAACTCATCGCCAAGGTTGCACGTACATGGGACTGCAACATTGCATGGCTGCTCAAGCTTTTCCCCACGCACAAATATTGAAGTGGTGGCAACATGGATTGTTCCTCTTAGGTTTTCCTTCGAACCCTACTGGTTTTGGTAATTTGTAATTTTATCATATTATCTCTCTTTCAATTTTTCTATATGTTTGGTTGGTTGTTATCTACGGAAAAGGAGAGAGAGAGAGAGAACGGTAAGGAGATAAGGAAAAATAAAGGAGAGGAAAATGAGTGGAGAAATAAAAGAAAAGGAAAATAACTTGATCCAGACATCCATTTAAAAAAGCAAAGAAAAATAATGATGAAAAAAGGCCAATGTTTTTGAGAAAAAAAGTAAATAGTTAGTTGACAAAAAAAGAAAAAAAAAGATGTTGGTTCTTCTTTCATACGAGTATGGGAGAAAAGGACAATGCCTCCAGGGTTCCATCTTATGATTGTATCCATTTCAGTTGCTTTGTGGATGAAGTTAGAAGGTGGAGAATTTTGTCGTTAAGCCACATGTTTTAGGTAGTTCAACTTGTGATAGGTTCAACTTGTGATGGTTCCAAGTTTGCTTTGCTATGTGGATCTCTACATGTTATAGATCAATTGTGGTGCTTAACACTTATGCGGCAGCATAGAGAGCATCAAGTCCATCATTGGAGTTCTACTGGTGTCCAGATGCAGTGTAGAGTCTAGGGTAATGTTTCTTCAGCCAACGATGCGCTTTTTCCTGTACTTGTATGTATGATTGTTGTCCTTCTCATTAGCATGACCTGTGGAGCATCTCATTGTTATCTGAGCGAGTGGCTGGTGTCAGGAAGCATTGTCGTTGTGTGGCATGTCTATCAACAACAATAACAACCAAGCCTTTTCTCATACTAAGTGGGGTCGGCTATATGGATTTTTTGCCTCCGCACAGATCGATTTTCAGCCATTTCAGGACTTAAATTGAAGTAATTGAGGTCATACTTAATAGTTTCCTTCCAATACTTGTTTGGTCTTTCTCGATCCCTCTTAGCAGGTTCAGCCTCCAACTTCTCGCATCTCCTAACTGGAGCATCTAGTTGCCTTTTTTGTAAATGTCCAAACCACCTTAGACGTGCCTCTCTCATTTTATTCTCTATCGGTGCCACCATAACCTTATTTCTAATAATCTCATTTGAAATACGGTCCTTTCTTGTATGACCACACATCCATCTTAATATCTTCATTTCTACCACAGACATCTTCTGTACATGCCTATAGTTTATAGCCCAGCATTCAGAATCGTACAATATGACTGGTCTTACAACAGCTCGATGGTATTTTCCTTTGACTTTTAAAGGAACTCTCTTATCACAAAGAACACCAGATGCATCCCTCCATTTCAACCACCCTGTATTAATTCTATGTGTAACATCTCCATCAATTCCATTATCATGTTGGAAAATGGATCCCAAGTACTTAAAAATATCTTTCATTAGAATGCATTCTTTTTCAATTTTTACATCAATCCCTTCATTGTTCTCTCTACTACTAAACTTGCATTTCATATGCTCAGTCTTCGTCCTACTTATGCGTAATCCTTTATCTTACATGACTTCTCTCCAGAGCTCAAGTTTTCTGTTCACCCCATCTCTTGTCTCATCAATCAACACAATGTTATCAGCAAAAAGCATATATCAAGGCACCTCAACTTGGATATGCTTCTTCAACTCATCTATGACCAAGGTAAAAAGATAAGGGCTTAAAGTCGAACCTTGATGCAGACCAATGGTGATATCAAAGTAGTCCGTCAAATCATCCTTAGTCTTTACACAAACTGCTGATTCATAGTACATATCCTTTATGAGGATATATATAAGTGGCACTTGTCTTTTCTCCAAAATTCTCCACAAGGTATCTTTTGGGACAGAATCATATGCCTTCTTTAAATCAATAAAAATTGTATGTAAATCCTTTTTCTTGACTTTGTATGTCTCCATCATACGTCTCAAGAGATGTATTGCCTCAATAGTAGATCTGCCTGGCATAAAGCCAAACTGATTTTCAGTTACCATAGAGATTTGCCTCACCCTTCTTTCAATTATTCTTTCCCAAAGTTTCATAGTATGACTTATCAACTTAATACCTTTATAGTTGGAACAATCTTGTATGTCACCTTTGTTCTTGTATAAAGGTACCACAAAACTTTTCCTCCATTCCTCTGGCATCTTCTTGCCTCTCAACATAGTATTAAATAAATTTGTGAGACAAGTTATACCCTGTTCTCCCGTCAATCTCCAAACATCTATAGGAATATCATCAGGCCCAACAACCCTCCCACTTTTTATCATCTTCAAAGCCTCCTTTACTTCTTTCTTTTGTATCCTTCGATAACATGTTCGATTCACATACTCTTCTGAGTTGGTTAATTCCCTTAAGATATCATTCTTTTGTTTTTCATTAAATAGCTTATGAAAATATCTTTTCCATCTTGTCTTTATATCTTTATTAGCTATAAGCACCCTTCGTTCTTCATCCTTGATGCATCTTACATGTGTAAGGTCCTTTGCTTTCCGCTCTCTTCCTTTAGCTAACTTGAAAATATCCTTTTCACCTTCTTTAGAATCAAGTTTCTTATAAAAATGCTCCTAAGCTTTTGCTTTTGCTTCTGCTTCACTAACTATTTTCTTTGCTTTTTTCTTTGCTCTTTTTTAGTTTATCATATTTTCCTTGGTCTTATCTCGATATAAGGCTTTAAAGCAGGCTCTTTTAATTTTAAGCTTCTCCTGCACTTCCTCACTCCACCACCAAGCCTCCTTTTTTCCTGGAACACCTCCTTTAGACATGCCTAACACCTCCTTTGCCACCTTCCTAATACAGTTTGCCATATTTAACCACATTTTATCATCCCTACCATCAAGATCCCAAGTCTTTTGTTGTATCTTCTTTTTAAATCTCACTTGCTTTTTCTTAAGATTCCACCATTTAATTCTCAAATTCTTAGACACTAATTTTCTCTTCTTTGCTTTCTTCAAATGAACATCCAACACCAAAAGACGATATTGAGCAGTTAAACTTTCCCCTGGAATAATCTTGCAAACTTTACAAGATAAACGATCCCTTCTTCTCAAAGCAAAGTAATCGATCTGCGTTCTTGTTAAGCCACTTTTATAGGTAATCAAATGCTCTTCTGATTTTTTGAAGAATGTATTTGCTATGAAAAGATCATAAGCCATAGCAAAATCAATGAATGTCTTCCCTTCATTCCTAACACCAAAACCATGATTTCCATGTACTCCTGCATACTCTAAAGCATCTTTTCCCACATGCCCATTTAAATCTCCACCCAAGAAAGTTATTTCTCTCTATGGAATTCCTTGAATTATCATATCAAGTTCTTCCCAAAATTTGTTCTTTATTCTTTCCTCTAGACCAACTTGAGGTGCATAAACTGAAATGACATTCAAGATCTCTTATTCTAAGACTAATTTTATCAAAACAATTTGATCACCAAATCTCTTAACCTCAACCACACTCTTCTTCAAATCCTGAGGAATTATAACGCCCACGCCGTTTCTACCTTTGTCCCTTCCTGAATATCATAGTTTGAAACTTGTTCTCTTGATTTCCTTTGCTTTTTCTCCAACCCACTTAGTCTCTTGAAGGTAAAGAATTTGAATCCTTCTCCTTATTATAGTATCCACAATCTTCATGAGCTTGCTGGTCAAAGTATCAATATTCCAACTACCGAATCTCAGCATTCTTTGTAATACACTTCGATGGCGAAGTAGTGGAACTAGTTTCTTTACTCGCATGCGTTCCTCATGCGAGAACCCTTACTCATTTTGGACTACATCCGGGTGGCGATGTAGCGGAACTAACTTCTTTACTCGCATGCGTTCCTCATGTGAGAACCCTTGCTCATTTTGGACTACATCCGGGCAGTGATGTAGCAGAATTAACTTATTTACTTGCATGCGTTTCTCATGCGAGAACCCTTGCTCATTTATCACTATACCTGGGCGTCGATGCAGCATGTCACAAGTAGGGAACATCCCAACAAAATCTGAGTGTTTGCTAGAATCCATGTTTAAAGATCCGACAAATTTTACGCTGGCTGTCGGCTACCGAACGCAATCCTCCTCCTTTACCCGGGCTTGGGATCGGCAATGAAAAGGTACACGAACCTCAACATAGGTGGAGTTTGTGGCTTGCCTATAAGTTTGTATTTTTATTTGTTGCAAACTGAGCATTTCATGCTTAATGCACTCTATGCTCAGCTTGAAGGGGGGCATTGGAGGATAAATGTAGTTGAGTTTAGTCGCACGCAGTGGGCATGAGATTTGTGAGGTGTGTGGTAGTCTATGTAAAGGCTCTTGTACCCTCATTTGTTTCTTGGAGCGAAAAACATAATATCTGCTCGTAAGGGCTTGCCTGTGGTTTTCTCCCCTCCTTGCGAGGGGTTCCACATCAATCCTAGTGTTCTTTTGTGTGATGCTTTGCTATTTTATTTGATTTATTCCGATTATATTTTTCTATAATGCCATTCCTAAAAGAGGCCCGGACACCATCTATCAACGAAAAATCTAGCCTGGTCAACTGCAAATTTGTTCACATTGTTGTGGAGAAGCTGCGGGAACAAAAGAGATGGTTGATGTCCCCTCCATCTTGGGCACAAAGGGTGCAAACCATGTTCGCATCCTCAACCCAATGGCTTCTAAATGCTTTATTTACTAAATGAGCTCTTCTCAAAAACCACAGAAACAGCTTAACCTTGAACTTTCATCTTCCAAAGGAGTTGGCAATCTGTCACAATATAATCCGTAATCCCGTGCTTCCCCTCAACGAACCATATGCTTTGGAGACTGAAGATCCACCCTCAGTCCATTGCAATGGGTCTAGTAGTAATGGAGAAGGCCAGAAATCAGCTAACCATGACACGAGTAACTGCAGGTTCTGAAAACATCCTTCTGACAATCCCCTTCCCATCACTGGTGACCAAGATATGGAGGCTTCATCCCAGACATCGCAAACAGGGCTGAATTTGTCATCAGTGAGGGTGTATAGAGTCTATAGACAAGGGACAGCATCAGCAAAGCGCCCATCTTCAGACCAATCGTCCTCCTAGAATCTAATGTTTCTCCCATCCCCAAGGGCTGGGCTAAAATAGGAGGACAATCTCTGCATCACAGGAACCAAACCTCTCCCGAAGGCCGTCTTACCATGATGATTAACTGCCCTTTCTTGGATAGAAGGGAGTACACCATAGGAGTCCTTCAACTGTTGATGCCGCAGACTGTTGATAAATCACATTTGGGATGTCTCTTGATTTTTGAGAACCTATTCTTATTTTATAACTCAACATCTCTTCAAAAAAGAAAAAGCATAGGTCGACAAGAACCAAATGTCGTTTACATTAGCAAGAGCCAAATATCATTAAATAGTAGCATGAAGCTTTAATGAACTCATAAAAGTAGTTACTCAGCAAAAAAAGGTGTACCTGTAGGTTGTCAGATAAAGCTTGGAGAGAGAGAGAGTCTACAATAGTATTTTATGAGAGGAAAAGCTTGATCAATTGGGAGATGAACAGTTTCGATTATGCTCTAATGTTATAGGGATGGGGAGTGATTAGAGAGAGAGAGAAAGTGAGAGACGTGATAATGGGATTGGGTGGAGGGGGACCACATGTGGATGGAATTAACTTTCTGTTGCTCTTTTTACATTCATAACCTTGAATGTTATATATATTTTTTTCATGTAAAGCTGAAATCTAGATAGGTAAGTTTAAAATTGTTCTACACAAATTGCATGGGGAACCGTGGGTGGGGAGGCACGTGGTCTCCCTTGCCCCCTGGATCCATCCTTGCTTATTCCCTTATGTTATTTGTAATGGCCCTTTTAGGGTTCTGATTGGTAGCAGATCACTTAGGAGATGGATGCAATGGAACATCTAGTAGTTCTTAGGAGTTGATACTTTCTGAGTTAAATTGGCACCGAAAGTTTTGTTAGATGTAGTACTTTGGTCTCTTCATCCAGCAACAAGATCATTTTATCATATTTCCTCTACTCTAAATTCTAGAACTTCGTTTGATCTTCTTTCTTCAGAAAAGGTTGCTAGTAATTGCAAAAGGAAAAAAATGATATAAAAGGCTAGGAAATGGGTGGTTGTGTAATGAAAGATCTTAAGCATCCTAACATTGCCTGTGCTGCCCTGTGATCATTCTTGTTAACAGAACTGTTATAAAGGAATCAATTTGTAACTCTTCAAAAGCTTGAGTTACTGAGAGGACAGACTGTGCATCTTTCTAATCATGGTCCTTTTGTAGTGATCTTTTTTAAATTGACTTTCCTTGCTTCTTTTAAAATGAACTTTCTTATTGACTCTTGAGACTGTGCAGATACTGTCATTGGACAAAGGCATCACCATGGTTGAGTGGTGTTAATCCAAGAGACCAAATTATGCCCATAGATGGTGATGATGGTTTTTATCCCGAGTCTGGAAATGAATTGGTATTGAGATATATAATCTCTTTATTGGCCCCCCATGAAAGAGAACTGACATTTATGCCTATGTATTTTGCTTCTTATGAAGAAACCTGAAGTTCTTAGTAGTAATCGGAAGTATCGGTTTCACGTGTTGGTCTGTGCTCCTTCGAATTCTGCACTTGATGAAATTGTATTGCGGCTTCTACGCTCAGGTCAGATGCTCAGTCTTTATTGCTTCACACACATATACAAAGAAATTGCAAATGATAACCATTGCACCCCTACTTCAATCAATCCCAAAATTTGAAGATTATGGAATTTCACCTTCAAAGTGTCATGTAATTTCCATTTTGCTCTCCTAAAGGGTAGAATTGGGAGAGTTGATGGAAAACTTTTTTTGTTCTTCTTTCTTCTGTTGATCTCAAAATTGCTAATATCCACAACTATCTATATCAAAGTGGATATGGTAGGTTCATACAACTATTAGCTAACTTGCACTAGCACAATAATTAACAAGCTTAGCAATGTTCGACATTTGGAAAGTTACATATTGATCCACCTTGAAATAACCCATGTGCAGGGAGATGGCAACTCTCGAGTCAGAATTGGGTCATAGTATACAGGAACATGCAAATAATCCCGAGTGCTTGATATGCTTTTTCAGAATGGAGGCCTTGATACTTTCAAGCTGCCCATTCATTTGGTCTAATTAAGATTGAAGAAAAAAATACAAAATTATCAGGCAAATAAACCAACACAAAGACTTCACTTACTAAATTATTGAATTTAGAGGGTTACCAATGATGAGTAACCCTCCTCTTACCTTTCAAAAGAAAAAGGAAATAAACCAGCATTGTCTCTTCCCATCTGCGAATCATTAACCCTCTTCATCCCTGTTATAACACCAACCATCATGATCCCATCATTGCCAAAGTAGCAGTAAATCCAACAACAACCCAACCATTTTCACTACTAACTGATTATCCATCTTCCTCGTGACATGCACCAATATCACATCTACTTATTCTGTCATTTGCCTACCTTAATTCAACCCCCTCCCACTTACTTTAATACCCATCCAACATCAGCATCACTTACATAGCCTGCACTTTCATCAAGCCACATCACTCTTACCATCATCATCATCATCATCATCATCATCATCATCATCATCATCATCATTTCTAGTATTGTAAAAAATTGCTGCTATTTTTGCTTTTTTCTTTCCCTTATTGTTTTATTCTTTTGGGAAGGAGTAGGTGTAAAAAATCATGTTTACTGAGTTCCTAAGATGATTATGATTTCTTTTTTTTTTTGAAAGTAAAAAGGACGATTACTAGAGGTCATTAAAAGCTCAAAAGTGAGCAAAAATTACAAATGTTGGGTCTAGAAAGAGACTAAAAATTGAACATTTCTTACTACATTTTTATGTTGTTAAGAGAGATAAGTAATGTTTAGTCCCACAATTGGTGTCGGGTCTATATAAGGGCTGTTGTACTACCTGTTTATTCTTGAGAAGAAGCATTCGGAGATCACATCCATAGGGGTGCTTCTCTTGTGGTTTTGTCCCCTTTTTTTGTGAGAGGGGTTTTCACGTAAACCCAAGTGTTCATATTGCAATGCTTTGATTTCATGTTTATTTTATTTGATTATTTGTATTTCAACATGGTATAAGAGCAAGTTGATTATTGGGAAATAATTTTTTCCTCATTCTAGGGATTTCATTATTATTTTTAAGTTCTTGGACTTCTCTGTGACATGAAGATCCATAAGGGTCTTGTGTCTTGACCCTCTTGCGAAGGTGATAGAGATGTCGACTTCTCCCTCGATGGCCTCTTCTGAGGCCTCTATAATGGGAACTGTAGTGTCGCCAGAGAGGAGGAAAAGGTGGAGCTCGATGGTACTAGCGAGCGACGAAGACATGCCAACGAGGACATGTAGCAATGGGAAGAAGATGGTTGTGGCTTTGGGGTTTAGATCTGGCAAGCGAGGAAATCCTCTTCCTTTGGACGTGTTCAGATTTGGCCATGGACACGAAGAAGACCTGGCCATGGATTTGCATAGCAGCAGGAAGAAGAGGAGGGAGTCCTCTTCCTCGGTGAAGGGAGGAACTGGCCAAGAGGTCGAGGAGCAGAAGCCCTCGCCCATTATCGTGGAGCTTGAGGAGTGACTATGTGAGGGAGCCAAGTGTAAGATCGGTGTAAGGAGCATGGTGTGAGGGGTGTTGCATGAGGAGACTGATGCGAGTGGTACTGTGCATGGAAGAGGTTGATGCGAGAAGGATTAACGCAAACAACTGATTATAGCAGAGCTTGAAGGTGGCATGGAGGCTCAGGGTGATCTCATTTGCCTAGGATCTGTGCTGAAGTTGCCACGATGATCTTGCGCAGAAGAAATCTGGGCAAAGTTCTCACGTTGCGAAAGTCTTGATGAGATTTCCTTTGCTCGAGGGGGCGGCAATCTCATGAGAGATTGCAAGGTGCGTGGAGCACCAGTGGATCATAAGTTGGCTTCAACGGTGTGGATTTGGGTTCTTCGAACCCTGTTAGAAATTTAGGTTTTTTTTTTTGTGTGTAGCCCTCTCATTTCTTTCATGTTGCCTTAGCTTTACAAAAAAAAAGAAAAGAAGAGAGGGGATAGTTGAAAGAAAAAAGAGGAAAAGGAGGATAGAAAAGAAAAGCTGAAGGGGAACATAAAAAAAGAGAGAAAAAAACTAAAAAAATGGGAGAGAAAAAAAGGAGAGAAAATAATAAAAAAATGACGATCAACTTGAAGAGGAGGGAGAGAAGTTTTCTCTAGTTATTTTTTCTTCTTTACGTTGTTTCTTCTATACAAGTATAGGAGAAAGGGGGTGTGAGTGAGAGTCTAGTGTGATCCCTATATGAGGGTGACTCTTTTTCCGAGGTCTCCACATGAGAGAAACTTAAGATTGGTCCCTATATGAGAGAAATACTTATTTAGTCCCTATATAAGAGAAGTTTAGTGAGAGATGTTCATATGGGAGAAGCTAGTTTCGAGGTCTTTAAGGGAGAGGCCTACTTCGAGTTCTTGTATTGGAGAGGCTAGTCTCAAAGTCTCTAAGGGAGAGGCCCACTTCAACTTTCTGTGTGGGAGAGGCCCGCTCTCGAGATCTTTAAGGGAGAGACTTAGTTTTGAGATCTCCAATGGGAAAGGTACCTACACCAGTTGAGGTCTACCTTCTAGCTTCAACAATTCATATACTAGGCTTCGGCCTCATCCATTGGTTGTTATCAACACACCTGCCTACAAGTAAGAACGAGGATGCAGCTGTCGTCATTTGCTTGGAAGAGAGCCATGACTTGGTTGTACCATTGGAGTGTTGTGTTCTGCTTGTGGGAGTGAGGATTTGCGCTGTGCAAGCTGAGCATTCCATGCTCTAGCTTGAGGGGGAGTGTTGAGAGAGATAATTGTTGTAGTGGGTAGTGTTTAGTCACACAGTGGAGTGGGAAAGAGAGGTTTATGGTGGCCTATATAAGGGTTGTTGTACCCCTTCTTTATTCTTGAGAAGAAATATATAGAGATTACACCCATATGGGCACTTCTCCTGTGGTTTTTTCCCATCTCTTCGTGAGACTTGTTTCCACGTAAACCCAATTGTTCATATCGTGATGCTTTGATTTCGTGTTTATTTTATTTGATTATTTATATTTCAACACATGCCAAATCCTTTCTCCTTGGAAGATTGTTGCATTTTGTTGCATCCAAATAGACCAGAGGCTTTGATCCAAAGAAGCCATTTGCACGCCAACACGTAAAGTAACCCAAAATGCATCAAAAGTCCAAGCATCTGTCCCAAGAATAGAGAAATGGCCCCAAATGTCTCCAGAGAATCCATCGAACAAGAAGAGATGCATATCATCCTCCTCTCCAGCTCCACATAGAACATAGGTGGCATTCGCCCCCAGCACCCACCTACTCTTCACCATGGTTACAAGTTGGCATCTACGAAGCAACCACAGGAAATTCTTAACTTTGAGCGGGATTCCAAACTTCTAGAAGTTGTAGTCTGGCAATATTTGTAGTCCCTTATCAACATCACCCAAGAGCACTTTTTATCCTTTCTTTACGGTGAAGCGGTCCTAAACCAAGGAATCCAATGTTAGATAATTTGACCTTAAATCATCAACCCAAGATAGAAGTGTCCGCAGGTCCTCAACACATGCCTTGGATAGACTCCTGTCCAGATGAGGAGCCTATGTAAAAAACAACCACTAGGCTCTCCCAAACTATGTGGATGGACTGTCCTTTATCACTAGTCAAGGCAAATAGACGAGGAAGAAGATGCACAAAGACGCCCTCACTAGGTCAGTTATCCTCCCAAAATCTGAAGGACCTTCCATTAGCAAGCATAGGTCAAAAGAGATGGGTTGATAGCAAAATAACAGGAAGGTGGCAATGCTAAAAAGTAAATGGACCATGAGTTCTCGCATTTGTTACATGGAGTGGACAACCATACAAACTTATTAATAATCGATGGCAAGCAGTACCAACGTTATAGAGGAGCTTCACCACCCACTTCATCAACATAGCCAAAAACATAGCCTTATTAAAGCAATCCAACTTGAGCACTGCAAGGATTCCATGCTTCATTGGATGGCAAATGTCATCCCAGGCCACCAAGTGAACGAATTTGTCAATTTGTTCAATTTCCTTCCAAAAGAATCTCTTCTTGATCCCATCAATTTGCTTGAGGACTTTCTTTGGTGGAGAGAAAATCGATAGATGAAAGATTGGAATGGCGGACAGAATAGACTTTAGAAGGACCAGATGCCTTCCCCTCGACAAGAGTCTTCCCCTACAGCCAGTAAGCCTCCTCTCCAACTTCACCAAAGGGACCTAGTCAACAATAGACAACTACTTCTCCCTAAGAGGCAATCCAAGATAGGTGAGTAGCAGCACACTTGAAGCAATGCTCAATGGATGTGAACAAGTCGTGACCTCCCCATCATCCATATTGAATGGAACAAGAGCTGACCTAGAGTGGTTAACCACCAAACCAGACATTGCACAAAAAATCCTGACCACTACAGCCAGATTCTTCGCCTCCTAAATTCCTCCTTTCATAAAAAAGATTGTCATCGGCATATTGTAAGATGAGTGTAAGGATCCATCATGAGACGTAGTGAAATCTTGAAGAAGACTGGCATCAATAACCAGGATAAACAACAATGGGGCCAGAGGGCACCCGAAACAAACGCCCCTCTGCAATTGGACCCATCCACCTGAGCCAGCGTCCCATTCATAAGCACGGTAAAAGATGTAGTAGTCACATACCTCTTCATCCACAAAATCCACGACCTAAGATGATTTTGTGGAGATACAACTGGGTATAGAGCTTTCAGTTTCAAGTTTAGTTGGAATATCTTGGGTTAAGAGTTTGGGACAATTTGAATATAATATTTCAAATTATTTTTTCTTAATCAAGTTGTTATTGGCTTTGCTAAGGGGAAAAGTTGAATGAATATTCTTGAAGGCTACACTTCAATATGGAATATACAAAAGATGGAAATAGAATACAAAATGAATATGAAGCATTTTGGGGGGCTATATTCCTGCCCACCCTTCAATATGTGAATGGCATAATACCTTTTATGGAGGGATCTTTTCTGAGTTGCAAAAGGTCAAAGTTCTTTTGGAAATCTTCAGAGAGGTGTCTGGACTCCAGGTAAACATGCGGAAGTAGGGGTTTCTTCTTTTTGGCATGTCCAGCTTGAGGCTGCTGGTTGCCGTGTGTGGGGATATTTTGGGGGTTTAGACACTATGGCTGTCATTTAAACATTTTGGTCTTCCTCTTCCACAAGGCATTTACTTCTAGAGACTGGACAACCATGATGAAGAGGCATCTATCTGGGCAGGCAATTTTCTTGCTTTCTAGGTAGACGATTTGTTTTGTTATCCTCCATTCTTTTTTGCATGGCCAATCTACTTCTTCTCTATGCTGAAGATGCCTGGTTGTGTACTATATAGGATTGACTCCATAAGGAGGAAGTTTCTTTGGGTCTCTTGCTTTGGAGAGGGCTTTATTCCTCTGGTTGCCAGGGATGATGTATGTAAGCCTAAGAAGGATGGGAGACTAGGGATGTTAAATCTTAAGGAAATAAATGATGCACTACTTGTTAATTGTCTACTGCAAATTGTGGGGCCCTAGATGCGCTTCTGGAAAAGAATTATTTATGGTAGTTACAATGATCCTATGGCTTGGGAGGAGTGAAGGTTGGTCATTCAGAGTTCATCTTACTTTTGAAAGGGCCTCCTAAAACTTTTGAGGAAGGTTCAATTCAACTATAGTTGGCGATGACATGACATTTCATTTTTGGTCTTACTGTTGGATTTCTTTGAGATTATTGTGGATGCCTATGTCTTTGGTTGGCTGCTTTCTTTATTGATCCTTCAGCCTATGGCAATCTATTTCCATGATGGATTTTGGATGCCCGATTAGCCCCCTTTGTTGTATGATGCAAGAGCTGAGCAGCTGACCCTCACTTTGCCATTGCTGCATTGTATCTGCCTGGGAGTGGGGAGAGATTGGTGGGTCTGGAAATATGGTTCTTTTAATGTGAGGAAAGCTTATCTTCATTATATGAAGGTCTTCCTTGCTCTGATCCAATTTTGGATGGTGATTAATATGAAGGATTCATTTACATGTAAAGGTTCTGTTCTTCTTGTGACTCTTGCGGAGGTGGAGAATCATTACCTGAGTTTTAATGCTGTGATGGGTTCCATATATTGATGCGATTGTCTTCTGTGGCTATTCTTTTGGGGTTACAAATTACCTCTTTGTCCCTTGCTCTTTTGCTAGGGAGTGTTAGCTTCCTGCTAGTGCTTGCCTTTTGAATTTTCCTTGCAAGCATAATTTGGAGATAGCATTCCTAGTCTTCGTGAATCAGATGATAGTGACCATATAAAGAGAGCTATTTTGCTTCGGTGTTTGCTGTTGGAGTGCAAGTGTAATTTTTAGGAGAGTGCACATGTTGTTGTGTAAGTTATCCCTTGAACTCTTTTTGTAATGTGTGGAATGTATATCTCTCCTTTTTTGAATGAATTGGGGGTTCACGTTCCTTGCTAACCCTTCTTTATCTTTAAAAAAAAATTGAATAATAAGGATAGTTATTCCTAATTTTTCAAATACTCCTGATATTGGAGCACATATGTCAAGTATGCTAATCTTGGAAGAAATGAGAGACAATTTACTGTGAGATGAAGATGTAGGCAAGCTGATTGTTTGTTGACACATAACAAGTGCATATAACGAGTATTAATTTGACCTCTCGTCATCCTGATTAAATTGACAATTCATATTGATATGTTTTGTTTGCTTGTGAAAAGCTGGTCATTTTGCTAGAAAGTGGAAACTGTCATTGCAATACACAAGCATAGGCAAGTCAAGAGATTCCAAAGACGGTTAGGAGAGAATGGATCCATGGAGTTTACAAGTTGTATGTGCCATAGCCTTATACTTTGATTCTGCGCTAGGACATGAAATAGATGTAGGATCTGTAAAGCACAAGCATACTAGAAGGGGAGATCAATAGTGTGGTAGATAAAAATTTGCAGGAATAACAAACCACAAAAACACATAAGATATATAGTGATACCCCTCACTTGGGTATTCCACTACCTAAGTCTCCCGACTTAGGATTTTTAACCCGATTCCCTCAACCTGGAGGGAATCAATTTACTAGTATCTGAGGTAATTAATGGGTTACATCAACCCAATTACAAGATATCAAAAAGAAATAAATATACAGGTGTAAGCAAGATATAGATAAAAGCTTACAACAAATTCCTAAGTCTCCAACAAGTGGATATCTTAATAGATGATAATATACTAATCTAATGAAATCAGATTAAAACGAAAGATAATACGATAAAGCACGAGATTGCCTGAAAGATGTTTGTTGAGAGAGTGTCGCCTTGAAGGATGCAACAAAACAATAGACCTTGCAGCTAGAAATGTGAAATCTGGGAATTAGGAGCAAGGAGACAATATTTTCTTCTTGTTGTGTGCAAATGACACACATAAGGTGTTTATATAAGCCACTAAACACCTTCCCTACAATTACTAGCTGTTAGGGGCAATTTGGGAAGATTAGAGATAGGTTTAATTGCAAAATAGCCGTTCAGATTGGTCATAACGGTTAGTTGGTACCGGTACTGACTGCCTATAGTTAGCCCAACTAAGTCACTAGGTACCAGTACTAATGATGAGTACCGGTACTTGTGACTCACAGATTTGGGTCCAGTGACCTACATGTACTGGTATTAGTGATTAGTATCGGTACTTGTAAGGTCCAGGCAAAACTAAGTGTACAAACTGTGACCACTTGGTACTGGTACTCACGATGAGTATCAGTACTTGTTGTTCATAGCTTCGGACTTAGGCCCAAACCTGTGCCTAGCATGTACCGGTACGTATGACTAGTATCGGTACTTGCTACAAGTACTTAATGTTATAAGTGTAAGTCAATTTTTAGAGTTATCTCATCCAAGGTTCGAAATGCCGATTTTGACGTCGTGCTGAGAAAATTTTAAGTGTACATTTCGTGGGCATGTCGAAGGCATGCCGTGGAAATGCTCGTTTTTCGATGGCCATGTCGATCGGCATGCCGAGGGTACGCCGTGGGAATGCCGAGGGCATGTCGATAACACGCCGACAGAAAATCACATAAATACTCAAAATGAAGTGTGTGTGTCTACTTGGAAAGCTTGAGTGTCTCTAGTTGAGTTAATCATCGTGTGTCTCATTTCAGCCCCCCACATTCCCAGTTTCGAATCTCTCACTCCTGCATTCAAACCGCTCTGTTTGAGTGTGTGACAGTCCCCCAATTTTCGACTTTCAGCCATTGACTAAGTCCTATTTCAGATTTTAGCCCCTCCGAATCTCCAGCACCTGCATTTCAAACCGCTCGCAGCGTCGATCGGCATGCCGGTGAAATCGTCGGCATGTCGGCGAAATTCATCGGCATGACGGTAGCACACCTGTAAATCGACAACATTTTCATGTCGGCACGACCCCCTTCCAGAAATGGCCTTGCCGACGACATTTAAATCAATGATCCCATCTACTCTATATGACTTTATTTTGAAAGAATCGAATTTGAGTTTTGAAACGAATGAATGAACGATATTTTGAACCCTAATTATCTCTACTTTGATTTTAACTCTTAAATTATGTTTTACTTGTTAGGAGACACACAAAGATTCTAAAATACAATGAATACAACAAAAACTCTAGTCTTCTAGTCTTCTTTCTTCATATGCTATCTTGTTGCTTGCATCCACAGATTCTTTTAACCTGTAATACTTTGTAAACATATTAGATTTTAAACTAATTTTGTTAACACCAAAACATAAAAGAGAGATGGAACTAGATTCCAACAATAGAGAGAAGCTTCAGGTGTTTATTTGAAGGGCAAGTATTGCAGAACTGCAGTAAGATATGCATACTATATGAATATGAATATTATCCTGTCAATATAGTCAAGTTCAAATATACCTTCGAAAGAAATGCCATTTAGGTGGATGCATGGCCACACAAGAATTAGATTTGGAATGAGATTATGATCGAAAATGCTGTTGTGGCTCTCATAAATATAGAATAAAATGAGAGACTTGTTTGAGTTGGTTCATGCAATTGGAGAGAGTTTTTTGATGCATTACTCTAAAGGTATGAATTGGATGTTAAGCTGGAGAAAAGGATGGAAGGAAGATCAAAGGATTGAAAGGAAGATGTTCAGATTTAAGACCTAGAATGACTTGGTATAAATCTCAACGGGGGTGAAGAATCCATGGAGTGAAATCCTACTTAATGTGGGTGTTGGAGAAACATAAAGTGTCTTATTGAAAACTAAACCCCTAACCTCTCTTAGACAGAGAGTGGGGTTGGAAAAATTACATGAAAAGTCCAATAGGAAGTATAAAATTGGCAAATACTCTCAAACTAAAGATAAATAGACTCTAAAAACTTCAGTGATTTGTTATGAAGACTTTACTACTATTACACTCCCCTTTAAGTTGGAGTGTAGATTACAATTGGACCCAACTTGCTACAACAGATAAAACGAAACTCTCCCTTGCACAAGACATCTTGTGTTGGAGGAGCAGGTAGGTAGTAGGAGCAGGCAAGCAGTAGGAAATGATTCCAAGTAGAAACAATAGTAGTAGAGCGGGAGATGATCCCAAGTAGTAAATGAAAGCAGGCAGAGATGGGAGACAAGCCCTAGCAGTAGCAGTAGTAGTAGGCAATAGTAAGACGATCTCAACTAGTTTTGGGAGACGATCCCAGGGACGCAACTTAAAGTCAGCAAAGACGGGAGTTGATCTCAAGCAGGTAATAGATGAGAGATGATCTCAAGCAGTTTAGAAAATGATCTCAAGCAGTCAGTAGTGAAGATTCTGAGTCCGTTGAGGACATTAGGATTGGTGGTTAGGCAATTACGTAGGAATGCACGATCTCATGCACAAGAGCGTGCACTACGCATGCAAAGGACGAAGAAGCGAATTTAGATCATGCGTAGGGAAATCGAATATCACCAATAGGGTGCACAATCAAAGCACATAGTAGGTGTGTAAGATGCATGCAGAAAAGCGTAGTGTGCCTAGGTCAGGTGCTACAATGTGCTAGGTGAAAGAAAGCATTCTTGTAGGGTGAGCATGAGTAATTGGGGTCTCTCAACACCTAACAACCTTGAGCGAGGCCTGGTGGTGACTCACACGGTGCCTAGGGCTAGACACCAACTAGATCAGGGAAAAGCCCCAGGTGGAGGTTTGGAACCATCTAAGTGGATTGAAACCACAACAGGCCACAACCAGGTTGTATAGTGGCCACTGGACCCTCTCTTGCATGCAACAGCGGTAGGCGGTAGCATTAAGGTTGTAAATGCTGATTTCGACGTTGTTTTGGTAATTTTCAATATGCGCATTTTGGAGGCATGCTGGAGGCACTCTGTTGAAATGCTGGAATTTTGACTCTAGATTTCGATAATTTCGTGGTCTTGAGGCATGTCGAGGGCATGTCGATGCACGCTGAGGAAACACCCAAATTTAGACAAAATGATCAGCATACAAGAAAATCACATAATTATGCTGGTAAAAACCTTGATAAATACTTAACTAAGAACTAATTCACATTATATAATAAAAAAGTCACAATCTATTAATATAAAAAGTGTAGAAGGTTATGCAAAAGGGAATGCTACATGTCCAAATTCAAATGCAACATATAGTATACAGATGCAATATTCAATACAACATTTTCAAATTTAAAGTTTAGATGCAACATGTTGCATGACCAAATTCAAATACAACAATAATTGTCACTTTTGTGGACAATGGTTTGTGGAGCAATAGTTGTCACTTTTGTGGAGATAATAGTTTATGGAGACAAAGGCAAGATGGCTTTTTAAGGGAGAGTTAAGGGTTAAGAAATCATGTATCTAACATGTTATTTTCCATTTAGAAAATGAAAATTTTGGCTCAACCCCGGATATAGCATCAAAATTGTCGAGATGGTCTACATGAGCATCAAAATTGTTGATATGCTGTCGGCATGGCAGTGACATCCGAGAATTTTGACATTATTTCATGTAGACATAGGGCAGACACCAAAATAGGCCATTTGACAAAATTTCACCGGGCATGCTGCCAATATTTAAATTGTTGAAATGTTGGAATAAGAGCCACGTGGATTGTCCACCTAGCAGTCAGTAGGCCATATGGACAATCCACGTGACATCTATGGAGCCCAACAGGGTCGTTGGTCATGGGTTCTAGAACCCAAGTTTGGAGTCTTTTACTTAAGAGTCAAGTTTTCTATTTTTAGTAAATGTGTTTTAGGAAAAGTATTTGTGATTTGATTTAAATAGAGAGATAAGATCTTTCCTTGTGGGATAAGATCTTTATTTTCCAAGAATAGGGATGTGTACTCTCTATAAAACAGAGCCTTCCTTCTTTGTAATGTCTTGAGTTATAATAATTTTTCTTATTCTAAGAAACTCCTCTCCCTTTCTCTTTTTCCACCATCATAACCGGCCACCATCAACAAGGTAGCCGACCTCTTATGCCAACCACATAGGGCTGCTGACCACCAAGCTCCTCTTCTTGATTTGCGTGCACATGGCCCCCACGTGTGGCTATTTTCCCACACTTAGGAGCCTCCATGCTTCACGTATTGCACAAATCTTGACATGATATCAGAGCCTTTGGTTTAGGCTCCTTTGTGTGTGGGATATTTGACTACATGTTGGTGATATCCGCATCCAAAAAGTCCTCGACAAATCCTACACCTTACGTAGAGAAGGAAGATTAGAGAAGATGGCGGAGTCAATCACGACGGTTGGAGATGCTACGCTTGGTCCAGGAGAAACTAAGGTGGTTGTCTTTGGGACAACCATCAAGCTTAGTGGTGCGTCTAGGTATGTCTTGTGGGCTCGTGCCTTCAAGATATTTGTTAGAGGTTAGGAGAAGCTTAGTATTCTCCTTGAGGAGCCACAAGAGTTGAAGGATAAGAAGAAGTTCGAGAAGGAGAACTATGTTGACATGAATTAGCTCATGAACTCGATGGACCTGTCCATCGACTCAAACATGCTCTACAAAAGGAGGGCATATGAGATTTGGATGGACCCCGAGAAAAGGTACGCCCGAACTTCAAGCAATGCACGTATTACTGACCTCTATACTTGCATTTGGACAGCTAGTCAAGGCGATCTCTCCTTGACAAAATATTATGACAAGATGGAGGTACTGTTTAAGGAATTGGAGATCTACAATCCATTGTGTTGTGACGAGTAGGGGGAGACACGGGCGGTTTGGCAATCCACTAAGTTCTTATCGGGGTTGCCTCCTTGTTATCGAGCTGCTCGAGATCAAATCCTAGCTTCTGATGGGAGGATGGATCTCGAAACCATCTTCTACCATCTTATCAAGATGGAGATTGTTGAGGATGAGGACTTGGCGAAAAGTGAGAATTCTGCACTTCCTATCCCTGAAGCAAGTGTGGGGTGTGGACAAGGACGAGGATGTGGATTTTACTGCTTCTATCCGAGGTGCAGCACTAAGGATGAAACAACCATCATTAAGACAAGTGTTGGGAGAAGTTTGGGAGACCATCACGTGGGGCTACTAGAATCTCACGAGTAGACTTCCTAACTCATGAAGATCTCGAGAAGCTATGAGCTTTATTTCAAGAAGACAAGACGGTCGCTGCCATAGCAACAACTACTTAGGTTGTCATTGAGGCAATGACTTTGGAGGTTGCAAAAGGCTTCACCATCGACATGTCAAAGGAGAAGACCGAGAGCATGGTTCTTGAAGAAGAGTGGTGGGGTGTCTAGCCTCACAAGTTGAAGACCAAGTCGTTGGCCTCCCAGTCTTCAACTTGAGGTGGAGTGTTGGAATAAGAGCCACATGGATTGTCTACGTGGTAGTCAGCAGGCCTTGGTTTTGTAGACTTTTTTTACTTGGCCTTTGATCACAAACTTAATGAATCTAGGCCATTGGATTGATGGATACTATGCACCAAGACTTTGAACAAGTCCCCTCTAGAACCTCTTCATAATTTTAAATAGGTAGGCTAGAATCTACTCAATCTGCCTAAACCTTTTCAATTGTTAGGTTAGTTCATAAGGACTTCTTCGCAATTCGGAGAAGCCAAGGAAAAACCAAAAAGGGGATGCAATTTATTTCTTTATCCTTCTCCTCAACAATCAACTGGGGTTCTAAAAGATTCAACAATTGTCTTTCGCTTGCTAGCGATTGTTGTTGCACAACTACATGTTCCCTTATTCCACTATTTCAATTTCGTCACATTCTGTGCACATGTGGGGCATACTAGCTCTCCCTTATCGTCGCCACCACCATAGCCTTTATGTACATGAGGCTTGTTGCAAGTTCACTACCTTGCATGCATCCCTCATGTTCCATGATTATGGCCTATTCATGCACATACCTTCGTAAGTCATGTATACCTTGTATATCTTGTTAGTGGTCTACCATTGTTTTACATCTGTATTTAACATGCAGCTGGAGCTCCCCTCATTGATGGTGCTTGCCTTTATCCTAAAGCAACTTGCATTCAATGAGTAGGATTATATGATCCAATACTCATAGTTGGCAACATTGTCGCACCACACATATATTGACAGTCAATATGTAGTCCCTAGTATGCTGCATCATAGACTGAGTGCTTGCCTGGTTGTCAAATGGAGTGAGCTTGAATCTTTATTCACTCAACTTATGCAACACCTAAAAGCATAAAACCCCTAGCATTTTCTGCATGATACATATATCTAACTCCCCTAAACAATACTTAAAGCTTTGACATCATATGCTTTTTTTTTTGAAAAAGTTGACATCATTTGTTTTAGGACTATGTTATTAAGTTAGAATATTTTACTTTGTTTTGAGACCTGTTATTTTGGTTTTATTGTTCAACTTTTTTTTCCTAGATGTGGTTGTGTAGGTGTGAATGATTATATCTTGATTCTAGTACTCATGTTTTGATTTGATTAATAGTACTAATTTTTTATTATTTAAAAATAGAAAACAACATACTCATCAATATAGTCATTTGCATGTTGAATATTTGCTATGCAATAACTATCTGATTGAATACTGCACATTGATTACTTGAAATCTTGCTACCGGCTTGCGTCAAGTGCTCCACCTATATGTTGAGCACTCTAATATTCACAGATTGTTCCTCCCACATGACAAACCTCATGTCATTGATCTTCCACTTGGTACCAGTTAGGGTAGCACAAACAATAATCCAACATGCAAACCATGGCAGACAACTAGATTGATGGATAGATGGTCTAAAGCAAGAAAAATAAACTACTGGATACATGGTTGTTGATGGTGGTCAATTGGCTTTCTTGGATACAATGACACAATGTTGTTTTTTGTTTTTTGAGAGAAAAAAGGATGACTACTGGGAGATTAGTAGTCATCCACCTCAATTAATCATCAAAAAATAATTACATCAACCACAAATCAGATGAGGCCCAGGTGCCATTAACAACATTTTCACTCCACACCCTCTCCACTCTCAAAATAGTGGCATTACATTGTAGCCAAGTAGACCACACCACTGCAGCTGCAACCACCCAACCATGAGTATTAGACTGGACTCCATTGTTGAACGAGCCCCAGAAGATATCATCAGATGCCACCCCAACACCAACAATATTCATGGTCCTTCAAACCAGAACAGCAAAATCATATTACCAAAACAGACGGGAAATGTCCTCTTCTCCTCAACCACGTAGGCAACAAGTAGTATTTAGATCTTCTATCCACCTTTGCCTCCGCTTCTTAGTAACTAGGCCACCCTCCTTAGGAGCCAAAGGTAGATCTAGACCTTAGGGGGGACTTTCAAATGCCGCAAAAGCCGACAATCCTTTGCCACATCAGACACAGGGAACTCATTACTCAACATTTTGTATGCCTTGGCCACAGTAAACCACTCCTCAGTCCAGATGAGTTTGATCAATCATTGAGGAGTTCGAATGAACATCATGCGAGATCGAAAGTAGAAACTGTAAGTCCTGTACTTGAGAGTTAGAGAGGCCAGCACTGAACATGAGCGACCAAGATCTAGACCTTTCATTCCAAATCTCCTCCACCGTCCAAGGTTTGTTATCCACAAGTGCAAAACATCTCAGAACCATCACTGAATCTGTCAGCCTCCATCTAGTCATCCTGCTGGAACCTAGAGACTTCCATTTTCTAACTCGGTGGAAAAAAGGTGCCACTCTTTGCGTCATTGGGAGCAATGCCCTCTAGAAAGTAGATGCACCACAAGGAACCATCGTCCTCTTCATCATAGAAAGCACATCGCCATAATCATCCAGTAAGACACGATGCCACATATTGTCTTCACCCCTAAATAGTTTCACTACCCACTTTGTAAGCAATGCATTACCAAAATCGGAAAAGTTATGGGCATTGAGTCCACCCTCCTTTTTAGGAGTATACACAATGCCCCAAGGAACATGCTGGTAGAAATGGCTGTCATGATCTGTAACCTTCCAGAAAAACCTCTTCCTCATATTCTTCAAGGTACACAACACCTTCTTTGGTGGTCTAAACATAGACAAAAAGAAAACTGAGGTAGCTGAATGAACAACTTTCAACAAAACAAGATGACCCCCTCTCAACAACAATTTCCCACTCTAGGAGCATAACCTCTTCCTCAATTGGTCCACCAGAGGCTTGCCAATCCAATGAAGTAAGCTACTTGCCTTTCAAAGGTAGGCCCAAATAGACAAAAGGAAGATGAGGTCTGTTAGTGCAGAGAGACTGTAAGCAAGCCGTCACCCTACTCTTGGACAAATGGAAGGGAACCTAAACAACTTGCCATGATTGGCCACTGACCTAGTTATCCCATAAAATATAGCAACCTGTGTAGCTACATTTTTTGCATCCCTACTTTCCCCTTCAATAAAAAATAGAGTATCATCTGCGTATTGTAGAATAGGTGTCAACAAAGCTCCATCCTTCTATATCGTGAAACTAGAATAGAGGTCCCCACAACATGCCTTAATAGCCAAAGTTGCCAAAGTGTCCACTACAAGGTTAAAGATTAGTAGTGCCAAAGGACAACCTTTCCTTACTCCATGTTGTGGCTGTGTCCAAACACCACTCGACTTACCATTAATCAGCACTGAGATGGAGGTTGTAACACCTTTACATCCACTGAATCCACACTTCTTAGAAGTGATGTCGCCTAAGAATCTGCCACAAATATGACTAGTGGATAGAGTTGTAAACGCTTGAGAAGTCCACCTTCCACAAAAAACATTTCTTTATAGACCTCCAAGATGAACCATCTCTTTTGCCATGATGAATGACTCTTGAAGCGATCTACCACCAATAAATGTAGATTGCATTGGGCTAATTAGTTGAGGAAGGATGACTTGTAGTCTATTTGCAAGGACTTTGGCGACAATCAAATACACCGCATTAGATAAGACAATGGGTATGTAATCATCTATCACTTCTACACCAAGCCTCTTTGGGAGCAAGAAGAAATAAAATCTATTGAGCTTCTCAAACACCCTATTCTCGTCACAAAACTCTCTCACGATTGCCATGAAATCCACTTTCACTACCTCCCAAAATTCCCTGTAAAATAGAATTGAAAGTGATCATGTCTCGGTGCCCCCTTTGCCTTCAAGCCATGTAATGCTGAAACCACCTCTTTTGAAATGTCTCTAACCAGCTTAGCACTAATACCATCATTCAATGATGTCATATCTGACGTTGATAGTCGCCATCTCCCATGAGGGCACCTCGCAAAGTCATGAAAATGACCCCCAAGTGCCTCTGTAGTCTGCCTTTTATCACTGATCACCTCCTCCCCAACCCGCAAGGAAGTAATAAAGTTTGACCGTCGCTTGGCGTTGGTTGACAAGTGGAAGAAACAATTGTTGGCATCCCCTTTTTTCAACCAAAGTTGTCTAGACTTTTGTCTCCAATCCACCTTTATTTGGTGATCCTTCGCTTGAACAGTACATTGTAGTTGCCGCCTCTTGCTTAGTTTCGCATTAGTTAATGGCCCAGAATCCTTCACGTTGTTCAACTTGGAGATTCCCTCCGGTGCCTTCCTATGTGCACGTACCCTTCTCTCCTAGATCTGTTTCTTATACACAATTAGAGCTGCTTGCAGATGTTGGATTCGAGCCGCCAATGTGCGCATGGTAGAAGACGAGGGAAACATTTCATCCCACTTTTGTTGAACAAAATCTCTAAATCCTGACTCAAGCAACCAAGATTTGTGAAACTTGAAATAAGAGGCAAACAAGGTCCCCTCATTGGAGCTCTAGGCTAGAGGATTATAATCCGAGAAAGGCCTCGCCTGCATAGTTACATTTGCCATCTTAAAATTTTCTACTAGGCCTATAAAACACAGAAACTTGTCAATCCTTGAACAAGAGCCATAATTATTCCTCCACATAAAGGTAGCCCTCGAGGTCAGCACATCATACAATTCCAACTCATCCATTAGCCTCACAAAAGACAAAGTAGCCCCATTAATTTGTCCATCTAGCTTATCATCTGGCGATAAAGTAGCGTTGAAATCTCCTCCAACCAACCAAGGCCTTCCATCTGCGAAGTCAGTAGCTTGTTTGATTTCCTCTCAAAAAGCATCTCTATTACATCACCGCAAGGTCCATAGATGGTCAACACTAATGAAGCACCATCAACAAGTTGGGTGTAGGCAACAATTACCACCTAACATCTTGCCAAAGAACTCATTAACTCAAAATTTGCCCTGCACCAGGCAAGCAAAATATCACCAGATTGCCTAGTAGCATGAATAGTGATCAAATGGGTGAGGAAATCACCACCAATCTTCCTTAGCAACTTGCCATCCACCGACTCCAAATGTGTCTCTTGAAGCAAAGCAAAATCCACTCTCCACTCTTTCAAGTACTAACGCAAGGTGGTCCTGTGAGAGGAATTGTAGAGGCCTCTAGCATTCCACGAAAGCACTCTAGACATTGGATGAGGTGTGACCTACCCGCGCACCATCGTCCAAAGACTTCTTTACATTAACAACTTTGGCTTTTTCCTAAAAAAAGTCAACAACTTTGGCCACCTAGTTTTCTACTTTATTACCATTTACCACATAAAACATCAATATTGACAAGAAGTTTTTTGTGCTTCTTAATTCTTTTTCTCCGATAAATAGAGCTATAGACAAGTATCTGTCTTTGAATCAAAGGCTTCCAACCTCTTGAACCATGCTCGGAAGGGCCACTGGACGCCCTCCTTTGACCTTGTGTGGGCCTCTAACCTCCACAATCCCTAGCCTTGACCTCTACATTAGCCAAAGGCACAAGAAGAACAATACTCTTATTGCCTGCAGGATCCACCTCGAAGGCACAAGAAGAACAATACTCTCATTGCTTGCTAAAATCCACCTCCAAATTTGAGTTTGCAACAAAAAGCTCTGTGTAGTCGCCACCACCAGCATCCCTACCATGCGTAGGGGACACAACCACCCCATCACGCTCGTGGAGGGGCAGCACCGCGTCAAAGAGCACAACTCCACCTATGACACGCATTACCTTTGAGTTGAACACTGACATCATTTGGAAGAAGATTGACGCCTACCACACCTGGGTCAGCAACCTTGGTAGGAAGAGCAAGGATAGGAACACTGCCCACTGATCCTTCAAATTGTGGGCAACCTGATCCAGGTTTGGGTCTATAAGGCCCAAATGGATCAAGCAAGGTAGCGTGTGCCCCATTAGACTTAGGTTACATGAGGGATGACGTGTCCTACCAAATCGAGCAGGACCTCCACTCCCCTTAAATACCCTGAGACACTATATGCTATCACTGCGACAATTAAAAAAACCCTTTACAGGGTTGGAAGACTCCTTGGGGATTGCAGAGGAAGACGTGGAGGTCTTGAGCTACCAGATTTACCGAAAAACACACAAAGCAGACTGCCCCATCGTCGGAGCCGAAGGAGAAATTGCCGGAGCCAGAGAAGACGACATCACCATTGCCTTGTGTGATCAGGCCTCCCCCATGATGTCCACATGAACAAACCAGGTAGAGTCAGTTGACTGGAGGATCACCTTTAGGGGAACAACCCTACCTTGAACCTCAACCCACCACCAGCACCCATCAGAAATCCTTCGCGTTGGGACCAACGTTTGGAAGATGCTTGAGGCGCAAGAAGCCAGATACCAAAGCATCTACTATCTTTAAGGTCTGGAGTTGCAAAGGGATGCTCAACAATTGAAGTTCCAATGAGACAACCAACAGTGGTTGCTCGTCCAAGGCACCTTCAAAATCAAATGGTTCATGCCACCAAACTCCAACATCTTCAACCACCAAGGAGCGGAAGCAGGGCAACTCACAATCCACCTCCTAATCATTGTGCACCAACACCTTCCTCTCACTAAGCGACGCCACCTTCAACTCTTGAGACATTGTGCAAAAGGTTTTAAGGGCCTTCACGATCGTAGCAGGCAATGGGGACTCCCCAATGACATCACCAACCACTACACCATCAAGGAAGCACCTAACCTTGGATAAAGACGGTGGCCATGGTGTGCAAACCACAGATAACCACGAATCCTCTTCCTGCGACCCATACGAAGAGATCCTCAAACTCATCACTAATGACTTCACGAGCAAAGGGAAGGACAACGATTGATGTCTGAGACCTTTGCATCGTAGACACACAATTGGATCACGGCACACTGTCACCGTGTGACCCTTATGGCATTGGAAGCAAACGATATCTCCACCCTGCATCACCCTCTTTGCATGGTCGATCCTACCCATTCCACCCCCTACATCACTCTTTGCTTGCCTTCTCCTCTAGCCCATGACCAAGGACCACGCTTCTTCATTGCCAACCACACCATCTCATTGCGGGTGCCCTCCTTTACTGCCAACTCCCTCTCTGAAGACTCTTCTCCTCATGAGGATGATGATTTGAATCAAACATGTTGCAAAACCTTTAAACCATATTCTCTCTCATTGCCTATGGGGGAAGCAAATGAATTTGATTCTTTGCGCTACAATACCCACATCAGTTCTGATTTTGTTGATCACAATGATATGATGTTAAATACAATAATCCATTCCATCATATAATATAAACAAAAAAAGGCTGATTAAATTAAAATATAATGAATTTAAAAATAAATGGAAAATGTTGGAATTGATAGATTGCCTCAATTCAATAATTCTTTAATTTTTTTTAGTCAATGTATCACTCAATCATGACTAGGGGAGAAACTTTTTCTTGATTACAGCCTCTTAACTCATGCTTCTATCCCTTTCTGGCATTTGGAATTTGGAGGCTTCATTTATCAAGTTGTAGATCCAATCCAAGGCTTAATCATAAGCCTATTTTTGTTTGACTTGGGAATATCTGCTCAAGCCGATTGGTTCTGAGTTGGATGCTCATAATTTACCTTGAGTTTGTGGTCAAATCTTTGTTTAGTTCTCATTTGTGTCATCCATAATATAATTGTTTTAGAATTTTTACTTTGAGATCATATATGTACAGCAAATGCCTTCCACGATGAGATGTAATTTAAGGATGTTTGTCATGGATGGATTAGAAAAATGCATGTGGAACCACTCATTTAGTTTTATCTTGCTCTTCCACGTTCCATTTAACTGTAGCCATCTTCTTCCCCAACTTATGCTTTGTCCTTCATACCATGCAATTCAACAAGCTTTTTGCTCTCTTTATTATTTATTTGTTTCTTTATTTTTTTGATAAGGTAAATGTGTTGGACATACTTTTCAAAAAAAAAAAGTGGACATGAGATTTGATCCTATGATCTCTCGGATGCTAGTGGGATGCTCAACCACTGAGCTAAGACCTTGGTGGCACTTGATTGAGATAATTTTTTGCTTTCTACAAGTGATAACAGTGATAATAATAATAGTAATAATACCACTAATAATGAAGTGTCGTCGTAGCGTAAGTCGTGGTGGAAAAATTTTCAGATCAACAAATTATATAATCAAATAATCAGATGTGCATCGAGTATGTAGTTAGTTTAAACATGCATCAATCATCAACATAAAACTCTAAATAAAAATGAACCATAAAAATAAATGTCGTCGCCACAGAGAGACAAATACGTGCAAATAGGCTCAATATCCAAATAACTAACAACCCCAATAACAAGAAAAATAAGGCACTAAAGCAGGCGATGCAAACTCATTAACTCATCGTGAATGCGGGGTCTCGGCGAGACCGCACGATCGTGAACATGGTTGGTGACAGAGATGTCGGGGGTGAACGTAGTAAATGAAGTTCGGTTAGAGTAGCGCGGTGATTGTAGCGGTTGCGGATGTCGGTGCTGTCACCACCGACTGCGGTGATGGATAGTCGCAATAGAGACGAGACGTGGTGGTTGCAGTCTGTTGAGGGCAACAAACGCCGGAGGTCGTGGAGGGTCAACCCTTGTTGAGGTCGTCGCCACGATTGTGGAGAGGTGAACCATGTGTTGTCACCATGTGGATCGGCGGAAGTGGAAGTGCGTGGTCATTGCAGTCAAGGAAGAGATGTGGTGCAATTGCTGTGAGGATGCCAAGGAGGAAGGCGTGGATGTTGTCGGTGCGGTGATGGCACGCAGTAGCGGAGAGGTCGACGTTGAGTACGGATGGATGCTGTGTCACTGCTGCGTGCGAGGAGGAAGGCTGTCAGAGAGGGTTGTGGTGATGGTGAAGGCTCGTGGTTGTCAGAGAGGAAGTCGTCAAGGTCGCGGTCGCGGTTGTTGCAGTTCAATGCGGGAACACAGGACATCGAGAGGAGGGCTGTTTTCGAGCAGAGGCGGCTGTAGTTGTGCTGTGCCAAGGGTGGTGAGGTTGAGGAGCGGTGAAGGAGGCAGCATGCTGTGGCGTTCTGGTAGACGTGTGGTGCAGTTCGCGATCTGTCGCGGTCAACGTTGAGGATACATGCAGTGTAGGCAGAGGCCGTTGGACACGCTCGGGCAGTCTGAGTGGAAAAGGGTGGAGCGTTGGTGGCATGGGCGCGGTTGGAGGAGAGAATGAGAGAGAACTGTTGGAGAGGGGCTGCGGGATCATGGTGTTGCATGCAGTGGTCCATGCGTGCACGTGAGGTCAGGTGGTGGTGTTATGTGGGCGCTGGAGAGAGAGAGAGATGAGTGCGTGGGTTGTCTTCCTTCTATAGATCAGAGAGGAGGGCCTGAGATGAAGATGAAGGGGGTATGCCTTTCTTTTTCTTTCTGCCTTCCTTTTCTTCCCCTTTTTTTAAAAGGTCGAGAAAAACCAAATAAGAGAGGCCCTCCGTACTCCTCCCATGGAGAGAGGGACTCGGGTCCTTTCATGCATTTGTGAGTTGAGGGGGCGGTGGTGCCCACAAAATTGGCAGGAGGCATTTTTTTGTAGGAAAAAAAATATGGGAAGGGCCTTTGTGCATGTGCGTAGATACTTGAGAGAGAGATTGAGGGGTTGTAGATGGAGGGAGAGAAAGTTTCCCTCAAAGCTTACGATGATTGTTTATTAAATGGAAAGAATAGAGATGACGTGAGGGAGGTTTTGAATAAAAATAGAAAGTTCTTGTCATTTGATGGTGGAGAGAGAGCATATAAGGAGGCCAAAATTATCTCTCTCTTACCTTTATAAATGAGTTTGCCCAAAGAAAACCAATGTTGTCATTTTTATTGGAAATAATCTTCATGTCAAGATAACACTGCAACTATTGATCCTCAATTAATTCCTTTGAAAAACATGTATACGTAATTAGTATATTAGTATACGAATTTGCATTAAGGAAATATATGCCTATGGAGTATATCAATTGAAGAAAAAAAAAGTAAGATAACACATCTCGAGCTTAACTAATTTTTTAATGCAATGCGTACTCGACACCTATTCTCAACTCCAAATTAAATATTCTTAGGTATAATTATAGTCCACTAAAGTAGACCTATCAACACTTTTTGCTTTGTTTACTTGTCCATGATATTGGTCAGTTTTGGCATTAAACTGACAAGATTCTTCTCTTCTTGCCATCTTATTTCTGATAGTGTTGAAGTTATAAGATTTGTACAGTTATGTTCTGAGACAACTCTTGTTTAGTCAGCTATTAGCATCTTAAAAAGAATACTCTGTTTTCGGACCACTAATTATAAGCATGTCTTTGATAATGTTTTTTATGTGACCATGCATGTAAAGAAATTTACAGCGTTTACATTTAAAATCTTCCTTTAGTTATTCTATTCTTCCTTTTGTGGAATATTATGACATGCTTTTCTTTTGTCAATCCGTTCCCAATCTTATGTTCTGATATTAAGCAGGTATTCATGATGAAAATGACCGTCTATACAATCCTAAAATCGTGAGAGTTGGACTGAAGCCACATCATTCTGTGCAAGCTGTGTCAATGGATTACATTGTATATCTCTGTTGAGTCTAGCTTTCCTTCTTTGGTTTTCATGCACTTTTATTTTCCTATTACATTTGCATGTCATGTTGCAGGTGGAACAGAAACTTGCTAGTGTTGACCGTTCTTCTGGGGGCAAAGGTGCTGCCTCTGGACCAATGGACCGTGATAGGATCCGTGCTTCAATTCTTGATGAATCTGCTATTGTATGTGTTGGAGAATTTGGAAATAGATTTTCTTGAAAAGAGAAATCCCTAAACCCTCTTTATATAAAGAGATGATTATAATAGCAATTTTAATCCTACTAACTAATTTTGGAAATAAACTCAATCAAATTAAATACTAATCAAAATAGAAAGCAATAAAACAAAACTTTACCTAATTTAACTAATCCTAAAATATTTCTTTCCTAATTCTCTAACACTCCCCTCCAAATTGGAGCGTACAATGTCCAACTTGTGGGAGGTACAACAAAACGTGAACTCCTCCCTAATACAGACACTTGGAGGTGTAGGAAATGGTGCAGACTGTAGAAGTAGTAGTTGCCGTAGAGTACCAGACACTGTAGCAGAGTAGTAGCAAAACACAATGGTCATAGTAGCCAAGGACTATAGAAGAAGGGCTATAGTAGAAGTAGCATCCACACATCGGGAAACATTCGCAAGCACGTAGTAATAGAGGTGAAAGAGTAATGCCCAAGTTCTCAGTATTCATCGTCACCTGGGAAGTTAGATGCTGGATCAAAAGTCCCAACACCTTGGTCTGGAGAAGCAGTAGGGGTTGCAACCTGCAGCCATGGTAGTGGTAGAGGTCTTGCTCCTCAGGAGAGACCGCAGACGCTCTAGTTCTGTGAAAGTAAATTGGAGAGGAGACTAGTTTGTCCTAGTCTCAATAATAATCACCTTTGTAGTCATCTAATTGGCGCAAGGGGGCTTGCTGAACATATCCCAACATTTGTTACGGGGATGGTTTGTTCTCTTGCAATGGATGTAAGGAGAATAAGTTCAACCTCGTCCATCGTGTCTACCGCCATGACCACTTGAGTAACCACTCTACCCTCTAGAGGCAACGAGGGCGGAGTTCTCTGAAATAGTGGTAGGAGTGACCATTGGCGAGACAATTGCATCAATCTTCTGAAGGTAGTTGTAAATTATCTCCAGGTTTAGTATTATGTCAGAGGAAAGAAGTTGGTCCTCAGTAGATCGGTAATGGGGGCTTTGCTTGTCGAGGAACTTGTAAGTTTGCCACTCAGCCCTCTGAGAAGTTTGAACATCACATTAGGAGGGCTGGAAGATTGCGAGTTTCTCATATAGTGACTATGGTTGTGGAATAGTTAATTAAGGATAGGTCCCCCAGATTAGTGGACCATATCCTACGGTAAACATTCGCCAACTTGAAGTTGGACTTCCGGGAGTACTTTTTGGCCAAGATATCCAGATGTCCTTCGCATTATTCTTGTACAACATATTGGTTGTGATCGTTGGGTCTATGTTGTTCAGAAGTCAATTTATGATCATATAATTATCTTGCTTCTACTTGTCGTAATCTCTGTCCTTGGAGTTAGGTTCTTTGGTTAGAATATAAAGCTTCTTTTGGCTTCCAATAATAATTTTAGTTAGGAGAAACGGATGACTTAGTCTTATTCCAAATCCCTACCTTTGGTTATATATAGAGAGAGGTGGGATAAATTACAACGAACTCTAAGAAAGAATTAAAAGCTACAAAGGCACCCTTACAGAGAAATAGAAACATAATAGATCGAAGGAGCATGACACTCCTGTTCAAGCTGGAGCATAGATGTCAATTATGCTCATCTTGGAATAGCAGACATTAAAACTAGATCTAATAAGAGGCTTGGTAAATGTCTTTGTTGTCTGGTCATCAGTAGATATTGGAGTTGTGTAAGAGTTGTGTAGAGAAGCACTTTCTGAATAATGTCTTTGGTGTAATGGCAATCAACTTCCACTTGCTTTGTGCAGTTATAAAATATGGGATTGTTGGCTATATAAGTGGTTGCCCTATTATCGCATTGTATCTCCATAGGACCATCAATCTCAACATATAAGTAAGTTAGGAGAGATCGAATCCATATCATCTTAGTGGCAGTTCAGGTCATTGCCCTATACTTTGACTCTGCACTAGACTTTAAGACTGTCGCTTCCTTCTTGCTCTTCCAGGTCACAAAATTACTAGCTACATAAGTACAAAAACCTGTAGTGAATTTTCAGTCCAGATATCATACAACATAATAGCCCACCACTGTTATGGAAGTCCCTCTGGTGAATAGAAGACCCTGCCTAAGAGCTTTCTTGAGATATCTAAGGACTATCATGGGCTAGCTGGGAGAATCATTGAAGATCATCAAATTCAGCCTTGGAGACCACATCTACAGACATATCTGAAGTATCTGTCGCTTGATTAGCAATGACAGGCTTGCCATGCTTCTACCAGCAGGTAGCCTCATTGTGCCTTACTCAACCACAGTAGGTGCAAAGAATACGATTACGGCCCTAGATCCACGGCCACGACCATGTGCAGAATGTGCACCTTTACCACATTTAAAGGTCGCAGCCAAAGCAGAAGTCAAACCCATAGTATTAGCCACTAGAGTCTAAATAGCAATCTGATTGAGCCTATTATAGGTCTCTTCCAGTGATGGGAGCTCTGGTAAAGTCAAGATCTGCTCCCTAGCAGTGGTGAATTCAGCACTAAGACCTGAGAGAAGCAGTGAAATTGCTAGCCCGTTCTTGAAATCACGCCAAGAGGTGCAGGTACAAGCAGACCTGTTAAGAATTGTGTCTCTCTAAGAGACCCTTCACAATGGAGTAATATTGCACCAATGAATGTCCCTCCCGACGAAGATGGAATAGTTCATGATAGAGTTAGAATATTCTAGCGGAATTCTTCTAATGAGAATACGTCTCACGCAGAGAATCGTATGTTCGCTTGGCCGTGGTGTGGTACATAATCTCATCACCAATTTTGGGGATAATGCAATTCATCATCCAAGCACATATCATTGCGTTATCTCTGTTGCAATTGGCATTTGCACTTTTTTGTGTGGGTTTTAGGCTACTCAGAATGCGCTCCTTCGCACGACCTCTCACGATCATAAACAAAGTTTGGGACCACCATGGACAATTGATCTCATCAAGCTTAATCATAGGCCAAAGAATAGACTTTTATAAGTCCCAGGGTCCATTGTGGAGTTCGAAGTGACACAGATAAACTTGAAGAAACCACCTCTCTCTTACCCACGAACTCACACTTCATGAGAACTCTTCAAATCACCAACTCAGGCAACAAGCATTTGATTTGTGGCCTGCAACCACAAAAATCAGACAAACCAAGGCGTAGTTGCACTCTATAGAGACAAGATTTGTCCCTACAAGAACAAACTCTTCTCCCTAGATGCTACACAAGGAGGGCGCAAGAGCACCCTTACCAAGGTAGTCACCTCATATCCAATATGAAAAATCAGATCGGAGGAGAAAGAGGGTCGACAACGTTACCGATGGACAAATCCACCACCAGCAAGGCTACCGATGGCCTGATCTATCACTAGCTGCGATGCTGGTGGTTTTGAACAGTCACCAGCAGCGGCATTGATGGGCATTGGCGATAGGCAGAGGCCGGTTGGGGCAGTGTTGGTGGGTTTGCACCATCGGTGGTGGTGCTCGTGTTGCCTGTGGTGCCAACGAGGAAGATTAGCTGGTGAGAGAGGATGGAGATTGGTAGGGGGTTCAGAGGCTAATTTGGGTGGGATATCGAGAGCTTCGGCCTAGGACCGTCGCTCTGATACCAAGTTAGGAGAAATGAATAGCTTAGTCTTATTCTAAAACCCTACCTCTCTTTGTATAGAAAGAGAGGCGGGACAAATTACAACACAACTCCAAGAAAGAAATAAAAACTACAAACACACCCTTACATAGAAATAGAAACATAATAGACCGACGGGGTACATCAATTTTAAAGGTCCTGAACTAGAGGATGTAGTTCTGGACATCATTAAGTTTGATCGAGGTGTCCTGAACTACTACAGTAGTAGTAAAGGCCAAAGTCTTGGCCTCATTAGTAGTGGAAAACGTTCTTGAAGTTGACATTGTGATTCACAAAGTTGATCATGCCACCTTGCACGAGGGGATGTAGAGATGCATGTGGGTCACGTGGATAGGAAGAGATCAGATGCGAAGGCACACTGAGTAGAACATATGTGTTCGTGTGCACACGAGTGCACAACAAGGTGCACACTGATGCTCACGAAATCAATGCAGATCGTGTGCAAGTGCGCATGGGGCTTATGCAGATTGTGCATGAGTGCATGTAGGGATGGGGTAGTGCAATGTGTGGCTTGTGTGCGGAGAGAGCGGCGGTGCGCAATCTGCGTGTGCTCACGGACGGGCAACAAGCGCATGGCTTGTGTGTAGACTAGAGAACCAATGCATAGAGGCATGGTGGGCGAGTAAACACTACGTAGTAGCGTGCAATGTAGTAGAGGCCTCGTATGGTAGGAGTGAAGGCAGGTAGACCCATGCGTGTGTGCTGTGGGTATGAAGAAGAACGGAGATGGCGCACGTGGAGGAGACTACACGCAGGAGAAAGGGTTAGCGGTTTGGGAATTCCTTGGGACCGTTTCTACTCTAATACTAGACGGAAAATTTGGAAATAGATTTTGTTGAATGAGATCTATTGAAATAAGAAATCCCTAAGCCCTTTTTATATAGAGAGTGGATTACAATAGCAATCCTGATCCTACTAACTAATTTTGGAAATAAACTAAATCAAATCAAATCCTAATTAAAGTAGAAAGAGATAAAATAAAACAACTTTGCCTAATTTAATTAATCTTAAAATATCTCTTTTCTACTTTTTCAACAGTATGTTCTTTAAGTATATTAATTTATCAGTTGCACTTTAAGTCCTCTAATTGAGCTTTTGGCAGGTTTTTTCTACCCTTAGTTTTAGTGGATCATCTCTATTTAGTCGAATGAATCGAACTTTTGATGTTGTCATCATAGACGAAGCTGCTCAAGCGGTAAGCCCCCAGAAGATGAGTACTTGTCTCCTGCTCTAATACAGTTACTCATGTAAAGGTATTGTCTTGATAGGTTATTTGCATTGATTCTCTTGATTATCTAAGATGGAATTGGCAGTTGTTGCCACACTATCCAGAAATGATGAATGTGATGAAATTGGATAATTTGCAAGTCATATCCCTCCATTAACTGATCCGTTGTCTTTAATGGATCTAGATTAGAATATGATTTTTTAAAATAAAGAGACCCTTGTATTTTTTTTTTATTTGCTTTCGTAGTTCTTCTTCTTTCCTTAAATCTTCCTCCACTTGCCACCCATCTTCTTCCTCTCTCCTCCTCCCTCCATGCCCTGACGTGGACGTTCCTATATTCCTTAAGCATGGACTTCCTGCCGAGGCAGGTGGCCTAGTCTATTCTTGAGGCCTACAGGACACCCTCTTCATGGCATGGAGGGAAGAAGAGGAAGGAGGTTGAAGATGGAGGAGGGGAGGAGGAAGGAGATAGTGGTGAGAGGTGGAAGAAGAAAAGGAAAAAAACACGAAGAATTAAGAAAAGGAATTTAAAAAAATTACGAGGGTCTCATTGTAAAAAGGTATTCATTTTCTAATCCAAATTTGCTAAAGATAAAGGATTGCATAACGAAGGGGTATGCTATGTAAATTATCTAATGCTTTTTGGGTACCCAAGTAAACATGTAAACTACAAGGGCATGGGTGTAATTTTCAGAGATTACAGGAACATTCATGTAAAAAATTTTAAAAAATATATTTTATACTTGAATCTTCCCATACAGCTATTCCTAAAATGAATTTGTAACTTTTGAAAGAAACGATTGATCTATTAATAGAAATTGCCAAGGCCATTTTGAGCCTTATATTTCAGGAAGTGTATATCTGGTAAGAAAACATAACATCAGTGTTTAGAAAGTTGTCCAAGTAGACCGCGTACTTGTCCGCATACCCATATTCAGCACAATATGCTTTAGACAACATGTAATTTGGTCTAAGGAATTTACTCATGCTTTGTTTTAAGATCATGTTTTCGTTGTTTGTTTTTTTTTTTCCAAGGTGTGATAGTTTGTATGTAATTATCATGTTTCCAATGTAGTTTTTGTGTTTTCCTTTGATTAATAATATAAATTATTTATTATATATTTTTTATCATCTAGAATACAAAATCCATGCTCCCCTTCATACATAATGGTCCTTAGGCCATATATAGCTTTTCGCAATCTATAAACCTTGGAACATTCCTCTTGATTCGCATAACCTGGTGGCTACTGCATGTACACCTCTTATAAATTTCCATAAAGGAATGCATTCTTCATATCCAATTGGTTAAGAGATCAGTCCCTCTGAATAGCTATAGAAATGAGAATACACACTGTCAGGAGTTGGGCCACAGGGAAAAAGTATTAAAGTCTATGTCATAGGTTTACGTAAACCCCTTTGCTACAAGATGAGCCTTATACTTGGCAACTGTTCGTTAGGGCTGTACTTGATGGTAAACACCCATCGACACCCAATAGCTGAAGCTCCTGTAGGTAGGTTGGCAAGTTCCCATGTGTCACGAGAGCGAAGGGTGGCCAATTTGTCCTCCATGGCTTGGTGTTACTTTGGATCAAGCATGGCTTGCTGATGACTAGTAGGAACAGACATGGCAGAAAGAGCACGGCAAAACTTGCTATAGAGCCCGCCTAAGAACTTAGTGGACATTGCATGTGATACAAGATATTGAGCACAACTCCATGGTGCCTTGTGAATTACAATGGGAAGATCAAGATTATCTGGCACATGGGACTTCATCTTAGCACTAGATACAACCTTACTACTGTCATCCTGTGGAGCCTCTGTATCATCACTATGCACTATCTCATCAGTATGTAAATCTCCTTTGGTCACTTGTGGTTGAGGTGGAGTACGTGCAGATGAAGAGGGTAGCTGACGATAGGTAATGGGAAGCCTGTATGTGATCGGGGGCTCATAAAATCTCTCAAGCTAAAAGAGTGGTGGCTCTGATGGTGATGGCATAGACTCAGTGATCAAAATTGCCTCCAATGGCATCGGAGGAATATGCATAGGTGCCTTAGTAACCTTAGAAGAGAGACGTCTCCCAGCAGTAGAAAAGTATGAAATAGACTTGTGGAAGGTGACATCTACACTAACATAGTAGTGCCCTCCAACAAGATTGTAACATCTCCGTCTCTTTTGTGTCTTGGAATACCCAAGAAAGATACACTTGAGAACATGGGGAGCATGCTTATCCCTACTGGGCTCATGAATATGCACAAATGTAACACATCAAAGACTCAAGGTGACACTTCAAATAGATGACTGCTTGGAAATAAGATGGAATAATAAATTTGCTTGTTAAGAACCGTAGAGAGCATTCAATTAATAAGATAGCATGCTGTCAATATTGCAATCTCCCCATTTTACCTATCTGGAGCATTGTGCTGAATCAGAAGTGTCCGTGCAACAATATGTCGGTGCTTGTGTTCTACCACATCATTCTGCTGAGATGGATGGGGACAACTCGGCTGATGAATAATGCCATGATCCCGATAAAAGGTATGTTGAGAGGTGGTGCAGAACTTTAAGGCATTGTCCGATTTAATGACCTTCACCTTCGCCTCATGCTCATTCCAGATCTTTGCTAGAAAGGCATGAGTCATATCACCAGCTTCAGATTTAGCCTTCAATAGAAATATCCAAGTGAGATAGGAGAAATCATCCACGATAGTCAAATAGTATTTTTGCCCCAGACAATCTGGAGTCCTGCTAGGTCCCTAGATATTCATATGAAGTAGTTGGAATAGGGCTTGGGACCCTCGGTGTTTACTCCTCGAAAATGTATTTCTATGGTGCTTCTCGAGTTGATGCCCCACACTAAAAAGTGGCAATTGGAGGAATTTGTGGCAACATTTATCGAAGTTTTGGCAGTGGAAGATGTCTAAATCGAAGATGTCACAAGTTGCTAGAGGCACCTTCTGATGGGAGAGAGACATGGCTTGCATTAGAAGACTGTAAAAGGCGATAAACTCCGCCTTCTTCACGACCACACCCAATGGTGTGTCATGTGAGAACTTCATCAAATATGTGAGAAACTGCATCAAAGATAGCACGACACGACAGTTAAACTCCTTTATGATTTGACTAACTGAAAGCAAACTCAGTGGAAAATCATGAGCTAGAAGAACCTTTTCCAACTTTATGTGTGGAGTCATACGAACCATCCCCTTACCAAATATAGGGGAATGCTGCCCATCAGCAACTTGAACAGTCTTTCCTGATGGGGCAGAATGGATGGTAGAGAATTTCTCACATCATCACAAATTGTGTCAAGACGCACCAGAATTAACAAGACAATCTGCTCTCTCTCCTTGAGGCTGACTCACAACTCTTGCTTAGGACTTACGGAGCTGACTAGATACATGAAGCCATGTCTCATACTCGCTCTTGGAAATAGTGATTATGTCATGTGACCCTTTTGTCGCAACAAAGGACTGACACTCAGCAATAGAAACTATTGTCTCCTTGGGTTCTGGTCGAAGCAAAGTATGCTCCTTGTCACAGCTCACCATGGTTATGAAATATATCTGTGACCATTGGTTCCACCTGGCTTTACCATGGAACCAAAACAGGGTCTCTCGTATACCCCAGACTCAGATACGCACTCCATTGTCACAAACAAACTCTCAAACGTCATCTTGCTTCAATCAGGATCACAAACACAATATCTATTGGCAGACAAAAGAAAACTCAGACCATCAAATTAACTCTAGGACCAAGATTGAACACCTGCAGAAGGCCTTGGAATACTCCCCCACGGATCAGTAGCAGTAAATGCTGCTGCAAGGACTAACCGGGATGATACAAATCCCCCAGGGGCGATGCTGTGAGCTCCGGCCGATCAACGGACTTTTGATCTAAATCAGGCAGTGCTTCAGAGCCTGGTCGCCGCTGCTGCAGATTGGGCAGCTCTCAGACCATCACAACTGCTGCTGAGCAATTAGAGCCTAATCATTGGCCTTCAAGCCTTCAACACCACGCAGGATCAGAGCATGATCTGGGGAAGGTCTGCAACAACCACGTGGGGCTGCGCAGAGGCCAACTAAGGGCGGCACTGCTGCTGCGGGGGTCGGTGCTGCACAGTGGTGTCTTGAGGAAATCAGGCCACTGATCGGCCAAGAGAGGGTGATGGTGGCTGTGATGGCCAAGAGAGGCAGGGCTTCCTCGAGATCCGCTAGGTTTTTTTTGGTGGAGAGAAGGGATATGGGAATCAAGGTGGGTACAGACACTGGTCTAAGACTGTTAATTTGATACTAAGTTAGAATGAATGAATCAGATGTTTTATTCCATAACCCAACCTCTTAATATATAGAGGTGGGAAAATTACATAAGATATCCTTAAGAAAATAAGAAAATACATCCAATCAACAAATAATTAAAAGAAAATAACTAGACTGTAGGAGCTACCAATAGTGAAATACAACTTTTTTTTAATTTTTTAGAAGTTTAATATAACATAAGAGAAGCATTTGTAATGGCTTAAGTAGCTATTTGGGCCTTAGGTTCATTGGATAATTTCTTATATGTATGAATGTATGTTTGTCTTTGTATGCATGTGCATATGTTTGTCATTTGATCTCTCTATGTACTTCATCCTGCCATGGAACTAGTTGGCATTATAGAGCAAAACCCACTTTCTTAGGATAATCCCCAGGGTCATCCCCAACAAATGAGACCTAAGCATCCATTAGGAAAATTTGTATGAGGGTGTTAGGACTGAAAGAACCTTGTTTATTTCAGAGTGACCCTGGGCCTTTATATAGAGAGGCACCAAAGGAGTCACAAGTACACCCTTTTAAAATAAATAAAACAGAAAAGACCCCAATACATAACTCAACACTACCCCTCAAGCTGAAGCATAAGCTTCAAATATGCTCAACTTGGAACAAATGTAGTACTATCGTTTCTTATGAAGTGCTTTAGTGAAAATGTCTGCAAGTTGGTCTTCAGTACATATGTAGGGTGTAGAAATCTTTTTAGCTGCAATGGCCTCTCTGATGAAGTGATAATCAACTTCAATATGCTTGGTTCTTTCATGGAAGATAGGATTATTTGCAATGAAAGTGGCAACCTTGTTACGATGCATAGGAATGGGGCTAGGAACCTGTACTCCAAAATTCTCCAGGATAGAATGGACCCAGAATAGCTCACAAGTAGTCTGAGACATGGCCCTGTATTCAGATTTAGCACTAGACCTAGAGACAACCGCATGCTTCTTGCTTCTCCACTAGCCAGATTATCTCCAACAAATGTGCAGTATCCTGTAGTGGATCTCTGATCCTTATGTGCTTCGGCATAATCTGCATCCAGTGTTGTAAAAGTTGGTAGTCAGTATTTAGTTGGTTAGGCCACTAAGGAGTATACGGTATGTGGGTGAGTAGTTGGGAAGTACTCGGTCGGGTATTTTATATATATATATATATCATTACATAAAAGTAAACATATTCAAGTTCAATGTTATAAAATAAGTTACAAAATACAAACAATATCAAATTCATTACAAATTAATAATTAAACCAAGGTATAAACCATTACAAATGCATCACCAACGATAGAGCAACATAAACCACGAATTGATATATGCTTGAATCAAATATATTATAATATATGCTTCGGCGATGGAGGATTTTTGCTTGGTCGAAGAGGAGTCTCAGGTGAAAATAAATGATTTTAAGGGAGTGGTCGAGGGAAGGGAGGTTGAGTGAGGTTTTATTTGACCTAAAAGAAAATAATATCTACATACCTATTTTTCCCTCTATGCAAAAATTGGCCTACTACTCGACCGACTACACCGACTACTTGGTCGAGTAGTCGGTGTTGCTAACTATAAGCCCGACTATGTGTTATTCAGTCGGTAGGGCACCGCATAGGATTACTCAACTGAGTAGGTCGATTTTTACAACACTGTCTGCATCTGAATAGCCATAAACATCCAAGTGCCTATTATTTTAAAAAGAAGTCTTTTCCCAGGTGCACTTTTTAAGTACCTAAGAATCTGGCAAACTCCATCCCAATAGACTTCCCTTGGTGACTGCATGAACTGGTTCAACCTCCTAACTGCAAAAGCAATGTTAGGTCAAATAACTGTCAGATATAATAACTTACCAATTACTACACGGTATCTGCTCACATCTTACAGTAGGGGACTATCATCATCTGCAAGAGGCAAGGTCGCATCCATGGGCACACGCTGGTTTGCACCCCAGCATACCGGTGTCTCTCAACATGTCAAGGATATACTTGCGCTGAGATAGCACAAGTCCTTTAGTGTGTTGCACCTCAATATAAAGGAAATTGTTGATAAAGCCTAGATCCTTAGTAATAAACTGTAACTATAGTAGCTTCTTTGTTTTCTCTATGCCTTGCCTGTCACTGCCACTTAGTAGGATATCATCTACATAAACCATAAGTATGACTAAAGTTGTCTTCCCATGCAGTAAAAATAGAGTGATCAGCAGATGATCTAGTGAAGCCATACTCTTGAACTAATCTGCTGAACCTCTCAAACCAGGCTCTAGGGCTTTGTTTCAATCCATAGATAGCTTTCTTTAACTTGCACACCTTTTGGTACCCCTCTTAGTGGGAAAACTTGGTGGCTGCTCCATGTACACTTCCTTTTCTAAATCTTCATAAAGAAATACATTTTTTATATCTAGTTGATGAACAATCTAGCTCTTGTTAACTGCAAGAGAGTAAGATCCGTACAGAATTGAGACAAGTCATTGGAGAGAATGTCTCAAAGTAGTCAATATCGAAAGTTTGAGTGTAGCCTTTTGCAACTAGGCGTGCCTTGTATCTTTCCACAATACCATCTGGATGACATTTGAGGGTAAAAACCCATCTACATCCCACAGCAGTAGCACCTGGGGGTATATCAACAAGATCTCACGTGCCACGGGATTGCAAAGCTGCCATCTCCTCCATGACAGTGCAAAGTCTGAGTCAAGGTCCAGGATGGATTTTGGAAGGCCTCATGATGGTCCCGTGGCACCTGTAAACTGTCAATAGCTAGTGAAAACTGGCATTCAACTGCAGGCAAACTATAAAGTGACATAAACTGAGATACAAAATATTTGGCACAAGACCGTGAAGCCTTCCTTTGTGTAATAGGAAGGTCTAGAGTAGTATCTTCAGTAGCAGTAGGTATTTAGTCCTCAGACAAATCATCAACAGTTGGTGGAGACTAAGCAGAAATAGTAGACAATGGCTTCTCCACCTGAGGAATATCTTGAGTCCTGTACTGAAAGTGCTGAGGAAAGGTGTCTGTATCAGGGGACTTTAGGATGACACGGGAAAGGGTTAGGATTAGGCTGACTGGTCCTCGATAAAGGTGGCTTAGTGGGTTGTGGCAGATGAGATATGACAAGAAGAGGAACATCACTAGGCTGGGAAGTAATGGACTGCTCCCCCTGTTTCTGGTAGTAGGGAATCTCCTCAAGAAAGTAATATCAACAGAAACATAAAACTTCCGTGACACAGGATTATAGTATCGGTACCCTTTCTGGGTTTTAGGATAACCCAGAAAAATGTACTTTATGGAACGAGGAGAAATCTTATCCACGTGATGTAAGTTGACAAAACACAGCCAAAAACAACTGGAGTGAAAACATTTCCTTGCAAAGGAACAAAAGGGAGTAGGGAGTTTTATCCCCTTAAACAGATGAAGAGACGATTCACCAAGTATGTGGCCGTAAGAACATTAGCCCAAAAAGATAGATGAACATTCATTTGAAACATAATAGTGCGAGCCACATCTAATAAATGTTGAGGCTTACGTTCAGCTATCCAAATTTATTGGGAAGTATGAACGCAAGAGGTCTAGTGAACAATATCCAACGGTTGGATAGTCTTGGCATTCACAAATTTCTAAGCATTCACTCCGGAAAACTTTTATAATAGTGGAAAATTGAGTCTTATTTTTTGAACAAAATTTTTCACAAGACCAAAAACTTTGAATTTTTCTTTCTATCATAAACACCCAGGACATCCTGGTATGATCATCCACAAGATTAAAAAAGTACCGAAAGCCTCTAATACTCTTGACTCTACAAGGGTCTCAAACATTAGCATGAATTAAATCAAATACATATTTAGTTCTTTTATTTTGAGACAGAAAGGAAGACCTATGGTGTTTGCCCAATTAACATGCTTCACACCTAAACTCCGGAAAAGACATCTCTGGAAACTGGCGACGAAGGACAGGCAAACTGGGATGACCAAGGCAGAGATGCCACTGGAGAGCAGTAGTAGCACAAACAGTAGTAGCATTGGGTGAAGGTGGAACATGAAGATAATAGAGACCATTCTGCTTAAGTCTTCCACCAATCCACCTCATCGTCTGGAGGTCCTATAAGAAGAAATATTGGTCATGAAACATTGTCCTGCACTGTAAATCCTTTGTAATATGAGTAATTGACAGCAAGTTAAGAGCAATCTTGGGGGCCATCCATAATATTCGAAAGAGGTAAGGTAGAAGAGATGGAGATATTCTCAAGACCAGTAACTGGTGATAAAACCCCATTTGCTAGCTTAACCTAGAAAGGTGTAGCAAGATCTTGTAGAGAAGAAAATAGGATGGTATCACTAGTTATGTGAGAGTAGGCACTTGAATCCGCAACCCAAACAGGGGCTTGGGATCTCACCGACATCATTGAAGTATCTGCAGGCCTCTGAACTGAAGCATAAGTAGATACTTGAGAAGCGATGAAGCGCTCATAGTCTGCTCTAGAAATTGTAATTTGGCTATCATCCTCTTGCACCTCAGAAGTATCCTCTACAGAAACTTGATGGGCATGTCGATCCATACCCTGTGGATATCCGTGCTTCACCTAGCATCGTTTTACAGTGTGTCCATTTCTGTGACAATACTCACAGAAGGAGCTTTGACCTCGACCACGTCCACGTTCACTACCACGAGCCTGACCACCTTTCCCCCCTGAATTTCCTTACCACGACTAACAACTGCCATAGCAGAGGCATCAGAAGTAGGCACGGGATCAGAGGTGTCAAGCCTTAAGAGACGAGCATAAATCTGTGCTAGTGTGGGAATCTCATCCATAGTCATGAACTTATCTTTTATTGCCTTGTACTTAGAGCCAAGTCAAGACAGAAGCTAGATAGAGCGAATAACCTCTCTCTGCTGGGCTATAACAGCGATATTTGTAGAAATAGGCTGATACACATCTTGCTCGTCCCATAGGTTCTTCGTGGTACCACAATATTCGGACAAGGCCATGGTACCTTTCTGAAGAGTGAATATCCTCGACAACACAGTACAACCTGGTGATATTACTCCTCTGGGAGTGAATCTCATGCAACACCTCACACGTCTTCTTTGCTAAGGCATATGCCATGACCTGCTTGGCAATAGACTGAGTCATGTTGTTGAGAAGACATGTAGCCACCCAATCATTGTCTGCCTCCCAATTTGCTGACTTCGCAACAGGTACATCATTGGTCAGAATGTACTTCTTCCGATGGGATTCGACGAACAAAGAAAAAGAGGTGGACCAGAGTCAAAAGTTAGATCCATCCAACTTGATAGATGTTCCTTGCATGTGAGGGGGAGCACTTGTGGTAGATGACTTTCCAACCAAGTCGCTCACATAGTCCTTTTGATCCCCCATAACGTCTGGAGTCAAGATCCACAAGAAACAAGAATCTTAAAGGCCAAAAGTCAGATCATAAGGTCTGAAAATTCCAATTTCATGCCTCTGTTGGCTTCAAATCAAGCATACAAGTCACACAAAAATCTAATTTCAGGCCATATGTTGTAAAGTCCCAAGAAACAATGTTTTTGCACGTGCAAGGGCATAAATCAGGCTCTAGCGGTGCCTTCAAAGGAGTGGAACTCTTCTAGAACACTCTTTAAAAATAGATCCGGGACGAACAATGCCCTCCTAGCCCTTGATCTAAATCAGAATCACCGCTCTGCAGCGAGAGGAGGCACGCAGCGTCACTACCAGACCCCCCCATGGCCTTGGATGTAGATGGGGACCCTCTTAGCCCTGCTAGTGGTGCGGTGGGGCAGGGACCGTCGGTGGGAGGTCGCTGGAGACGATGGTGGCACCGGAGAGAGGAGGTTAGGGTTTCCGTGGTGGTGTAGGGAGGCTAGGGCTGGTGGGATACCAGATCATTGGTCTAAGATTGTTGCTCTGATACTATGTTGGGACTGAAATGACCGTATTTAGTTTAGAGAGACCCTGGGCCTGAGGCATTAGAGAAGAATTACAAGTACACCACTTCATAATAAATAAAATAGAAAAGACTCCAAGTATGTTTTACTCATGATTGATCCACAATCATTTTCATTTCAACATGTTACGGACATTGAGTTATCTGTAGAAAAGTTGTAATGGATGGACATGAAATTGCTTATAGATAGAAAATTTAACAACATACGTGGAAATTAGTTTTCATATGCATAAATGCCCATATGCATTTTGGTAGAATCCTCCAGCATGCTGTGCAAGACCACTTGGCAATCAATGTTACATCTATTGCTTAGAGGTCTGGGAATCCAAGACTGCATGCATACATAGGGCAAAGTCACCTTTTGGATCCTAAAATGTACCTTGTAGTACCTTTCTCGAGGGGCGACGACGAGTGGATAAATAACTCCCATTATTTTCCCTTAACAGAATCCCTTTAGAAGGCTCTATAAATATACAATACCTTTTAAGAAATTGGGCCTTGGGCAAGAGACATAGCAAGACATGAGATCTATTTAAGATATGTTTCTTTTTGTTAAATGTTTATGGTTGAAGTATTGAAGACAGTCGGGAGCTGTACAATTGAATGTAAAACTAACTGTTGCCAAAAGAAAATTTTTCTCACATTTGTTTGCTAATGTGCGTATCTTTTTTTTTTTTTTTTATTATTGCTTGGTTTCAGGTAGAACCGGCAATTCTGATCCCATTGGCCCATGGATGCAGACAAGTTTATCTTGTATGGCAATCTTTTAATTGCAGAATACAGAAATTGTTCACATCCAGTGTTTTTGCATTGCATTGCAGAATCGTTATTTCTTTATTTTCTACTGAATGGTTCCGTGGATGGACTTTGAAGCAATGATAAATATCCTATATTGACAAAGAAATAACAGTGTGGTTTTGAAGATGCTTGCAACTGTCATTGGTCTGGTGGCTACATGTTGTTGATATGAAATTACTGAAGAATTTTTAAGTTTGCTGGGCAGGTTTTTTACGATAACGTCATACAGATATGCCATTGGCAACGATGATGGAAATATACATCTTGTAGAAATTACTTTATTGAGGTTTGAGAAAGAAAATTTCAAAAGAAAAAGGGTTGGAGAAACAACAGTAGTCAATGAGTAACGATTTCAGGGAATGAAACATGTTTGAGTTTGACGGCAACCCTTCCGAGGAAAAAAGGCTGTGGAAGACAAATATCTTTACTTGGATACCATGGATCTTGAGAACTTGGCTTGTCATAGTGGTGGAGATGGAAAGGAAGAATTGCAAAGAAAAATTGATTTTATTGGCATGGCAAAACTGGTTCTGAACAATGAATGTTACATGTGGTGATGATGCGGCCTGATTGTCCCCTTTTTTTATGCTTGTGTGTTGGTGGTTGGGGGAGGGGGGGTGGAGATGTGCTGCTGGAGGTGCAGGGGGGTGGTCGCCAGAGTGATAAAGGTAATAAGGATTGCAGGTATGGATCAGATACTAGTTCTTGGAGGCACTGCTGCATGACAATGGCCATGAAATATTACTGCTGATGAGGGGAACAAGGATGAGCATGGATTGCTTGATTATTTGCATGATCAAGAAAGGGGGAATGTGGGACATATTGGTTCTGGGGAGTGGGGGGAAGAGGGGATAGGAGAGTTTCAGAGGATCTATCTTCAAACTTGACCATGAATTGCCATTTATTCTTTCCAATTTACTTCTCTTAATATTTGACCCTGTTTGATATATAAAATATAGAAATGCAACGTGAAGGAGCAGAAGACTTTGATTTATGTGGTTCCGGTGCTCCTCACCATGCAACCACCATGATATTAAAGATTCTATTCTTTCTCCCCTCAAACATAGTTGAGAAGCTCCGGCAACGGCCGTTCCTCTACCCCCCCATGGCAATACATTTGGGTTCATGTTTAGATATCGTGTTTGCTTATGTACCTATGGCATATACTAGAATCATGATTTACAGGTTATGAACCTATGGCATGCACTAGAATCATGATTAATGCCTTTTAAACGTTTTTACTCTTTGATGTTTCATGCTTACTTTTAATATCTTTTTGCTTCAAGTGTTTATTTTTATGCTATGCCCATAATATGTAAAAGAGATTGACAAAAAGGGGAGAATAGGAGCAAGTAAGCCTTTAGATAGGAGGAGCATAATTTCAAAGGGAGCTATGGCTACTCCAAGGGGTTTAATTTCTTCTTTTCCCTTAACAAAAGTTTATTTCCATGTAAATCCCCCCCCCCCCCCAAAAAAAACACATTAAATTCTTTCCCTAATCTATACTATTGAGAGTATTATGTGGTTATTTAGTGTCACATTGGAAAGTGTGCACCTTGTGTGTGTATGATGGCCTATAAATAGGCATGTACTCCTCCCATTTTACTTGAGAAGAAACAAAGAGAAACACACCCTATCGGGGCTTCTCCCGAGGTTCTCCTCGCTCCTCGTGAGTGGGGTTTCCACGTAAACCCAAGTGTTCTTATTGTTCTATTGCTTTGATTTATGCTTTCTCTTGATTATTTTATTTAACTTGGTATTAGAGCGATTCATTCTTGAGTTCGTTTGTTTTAAAGATTATTATTATTTATCAATTCTTATCATTATGGGTTTCCACGAGGATCTGTCATGTTCATGCCATCTCCATCCACTGCTCGATCAAAGGAGGTGATGGCGTTACTTGTTGGGTTCTTCGAATCCTAACAAGATTTTTTTTCAAAGCTGTTGGAGGAGATCGACATAAGGTGCCCAGATGCTGTTGTTGGGCCGCACTGCTACCACTAGAAAGGGAAACCCCACTTGGCAACGAAGACAGCGGCGCCGGCAGCGCAAGGGAGCACTGGCGGTGCTTGGAGGCGATGGCAATGGCAATGGTAGCCACGCAGATCCTGGTGCATTTGGTCGCGCCATGACAGTACTCAACATAGGTGGTGGCCTTGGATCGACTACGACTCGATACTGGACTTCTAGGCGATCGAGTGCTAACAAGGGCCAATGTTGCGACCATGGGCAACGCCGCCCTGACCTATTTCGATATCGGCGATGCTCTGACGACCTTGGTGATTGGTGGGACGGCTTCTTCAAGGTCTTTGTTGTGCTCCCTTACCTCGAGTACCTCGCACGGAAGGTGTGGCATGGATGGCAGCAACGTGCTCTTGTTGGGAAGATCACGTGCAGCGAGATCGTCGATCGCTATGCACGACTCTTGACCAAGGAAGAGAAGCTAGCAACGAGAAAGGAAGCGCAGCAAGGATCGCGGCGGAGATCTCGCGAGAACAACTGGTGCATGCAATTAGCGAGGAAGGTAGCGATGATCTCGCTATGAGGATCGCGTGAAGTAGCAGAAAGAGGAGCAACGAGGATGCAAAGTTGCGGTTGGAGCGAACGCAGCTGTTGATGACGGCAAAGATTGCAGTGATGGCAGCGAGGACGTGGGAGTCAGAGGTGCAGCTATGCCGTTGGGTTCTCTTTGAACCTAAGGTGAAATGTCTGTATGCTGTTGGATATTTTTGTTTAGTCTCATTTAAATAAAAGAAGGGGATAAAGAGGAAAGAAAAAAAAAAGAGAAAGGAAACAAAAAGAGAAAAAAAAGGTGCGAAAAGAAAAAAAAAGGGAAAATGATGTGGCGTGAAAAGAGAGAAAAGAAGGAAAAAGAAAAAAAATGATGATAAAAAAAAATGAAGTTCGTATTTGAGAGAAGATGTGGAGAAGTCCTTTAGTTTTTAATGTTTTATTTTCTTTTCATCGTTATTATTGTCTTCTCCCATACCAGTATGGGAGAAAGGGGGAGTGTGGAAGTTTGTTGTAGTCACCTCCGCTTGGGAGTCCCTTTTGTTCATAGACTCCACATGAGAAACCCAACTCTGGGAGGTCCAGAGTTTCGAGATCCTCAGAGGGACTCATTGAGGTTTCTATGTGAGAGATCCAGTTTCGTGGACTCTAGAAAGGGAGATCCACCTTCGAGGTCTTCAGAGGAAGATCTATTTTTAGGGATACTGAACGGGGAGCCATCAGTACCAGATCTTCACAGACAACCACAATTCCTTCAGTAGCTCCAGTCTATGTTCTTAACTGTATAGAGTGGGTTTCTTTGTGTTACAAGCTGAGCATTCCATGCTCCAGTTTGAGGGGAAGTGTTGAGAGTATTATGTGGTTATTTAGTGTCACATTGGAAAGTGTGCACCTTGTGTGTGTGTGATGGCCTGTAAATAGGCGTGTACTCCCATCTTACTTGAGAAGAAACAAAGAGAAACACATCCTATCGGGGCTTCTCCCGTGGTTTTCTCCCCGCTCCTCATGAGTGGGGTTTCCACGTAAACCCAAGCATTATTGTTCTATTACTTTCATTTATGCCTTCTCTTGATTATTTTGTTTAACTTATGCCATGAAGATTTTGGCCTACCTAATAACATTAACGATACCTTCTTAAAAAAAAACAATAAGCAATTGTTCCATCAAGGTTTTGTATTCAATAAAAATGTTTAAGATAAATTTTAGTCTGAGTATCTGCAGCTAAGCATGGATTTGAACTGTTTTTTCTCACTAATTATTTAGGTAGGTGATCCAGCTCAACTGCCTGCTACTGTTATTTCAACTACGGCAGAGCATTTCGGGTACAAATGATTAACTATTTTTCCCCTATATAACTCTTACCATTGATTCTATTGTTATTGTTGTGGTATTAGGTATAAGACCAGCTTGTTTGAGAGGTTCCAGAGAGCTGGGTATCCTGTGCAGTTACTTAAAACCCAGTACAGAATGCATCCCGAGGTTATTTAAAGTACATTTAGTTTAAGACATTTCAATATGTTAAATGCCTTTTCATTTATGTACCTGCCAACTCTCTTCGAAAAAATATTGGAATCCCTCATATTTAGGAACCTCAGGCCTTGAGACCTTGGGTGCTGATAGAATTCTTTTTAGTGAGATCAATGAGATTTTCTTGTTGCTGACTAAATTAACTTTAATTTATTCCCTTTCGTGTAGATACGGAGTTTCCCCTCCAGAGAATTTTATGAAGATTCATTAGAGGATGGAGAATTGGTTCCTACCCTAACTCAGCGCCCATGGCACGATTATTGTTGTTTTGGGCCTTTTTGTTTTTTTGACATTGATGGGGTAGAATCAAGGTCCTCTGCAAGTGGTTCTTGGATGAACATTGACGAGATTGAATTTATACTTATCTTGTATCAACAATTAATAACAAAATATCCAGAGCTGAAATCAGGGTCACAAGTGGCAGTAATTTCAACATATGCTCAGCAAGTCAGTCTTTTGCGAGATCGTTTCAAAGAGAGTTTTGGTCAGCGATCTGAACAATTCGTAGATATAAATACTGTTGATGGATTCCAGGTTATTCTGCTTGTCATTCGATTTCTCTTATTTTTTTAAGTGTTGTCTTGCCAAAACCCTCCACATTCATTCTCAGGGCCGAGAGAAAGATATTGCCATCTTTTCATGTGTGCGTTCAAATAGTGGAAAAGGAATTGGGTTCGTGTCTGATTCAAGAAGAATGAATGTCGGAATCACGAGAGCAAAATCATCTGTGTTGGTAAACTTTCTAGCAGTCATGTTCCCTTGTTCCTGATCAGCACCATTATTGAACTTGTTTTGCTTGAGAGTTTTTTCTTCTTTTAACCTTTTCAATAATTCTAGGTTGTTGGCAGTGCATCAACATTGATGCAAGATAAACGCTGGAAAAACCTGGTAGACAATGCGACAGAACGTGGATGTTATTTCAAGGTAGTTCTTGGTTTTCTTCTTATCAGACCTCTTACGTTTGTGGAGCAGCACTCCCATGTTTCTGTATTTCTTGACTTGTACTTTAAACTGACCTGCAGGTTCCAAAGCCTTTCATCTCATTCTTCAGTGATGCTAATGTCAATTCCCTAAAACGAGCTGACCGCAAGAAAGTCCTGCTTGAGAAGATGCATGAGAAACTGGATGAGTTTGTTAGTGCACAGGTAATGGATGCTGCTTTTGTTGGTGCAGAAGATGGTGGAGACTATGATATGGACATGGATGATGGCGGAGGCGGTGTGGGTGATGATGAATAGAAGTATGCAAACTGGCATTCTGAAACTCAAGGAATCTCACCTTGTAGATTTTAGGGAAACCTCATATAATGTTACTCTTATTACTTCTGTTGTTTTAGTTCCTTATTTATCCAGGAATGTCAATGAGGTCATTTAGTTATGATTATATACCAGCTACAGGAAAGAAATGGTTGTAACGTCGAAGGAGTATATTCATGTAAAAAATGGCATTGAAGGTGAAGAGTTTTGCTAACAGCTATTTTTGAGAAGAATATGACCAAATTGTTGGGATATGTTGTCAACCATTTGAACTTACGCCCTTGAACAATTGCTAGTGGTGGATTCTCCTGATGATTCAAGGATGGGGGTTTTGGTAAGGGGTTTCCCACCAAAATCCTTTCGTCCCTGGTTGGGCCGTAAAGTAGAGCGCTAAGGGCATGAGTTGTGTAAAAAACGTTGATTTCTTTGGAACAACCTCATTGGTTGCTGGGTGGCTATGTCGCCATAGCTGGTTACGCGGTTCCATAACCAGCTATGTGAGCCTAAGCTGATATCTTAAGCCTCGGGCATAGTTACTTGCATTATATTCTTAATCGAGTATGACCGGCAACAATCCAAATTTAATAACTCCCAAGTTGACTTATATCCTCCCTTTTATCTTATCAAAACTTCATTGTTTAGGCGCCTCCCATGCATTAACCTGATTAAGGTCCCTAACCCTTTGTTATGAGACGATCCCTCAGGTTAAAAAGGTTGCCAGCCATAACAGTCTTTCCTTCCACCCTTGGCATCGTTTGTTTACTGGGATAAGTTCAATAGTCCCTTGTTTAGATGGGCCCAATTACGGGATAAGTTCAGTAATCCCTTGTTTAGATGGGCCCAATTGCGGGATTGGGTAATCCAAGGATTGTCCGGCTTCTCTCCATCTTGGCATCTCACCTTCTCCTTGGGATTGGAATTATGGGATAGCTTTTCCTACCATCCTTCTCACGAAGTGGTAGCTTTTTCTTCGTTCTTAACAAACACTATAAGGCCTCATTAATCCCACCATTTTTGCTTCTTACAAAACTTATCTCACCTTTTCTGTTTACTTAAGAATCTCACCCTACAAATTCACTTCACATTGGTTGGAATAATTTCCTATCTGTACTCTCTTTGGACTGATGGCCTAAACTTATATAAATCTTTAGAAGATTCTGTGCTATCCATATATATTCTCATCTATTCGTCAATGTCTCATTTCCATTGTCCATTGATGATTCCATGCTGATGTCTTAAACTTAATACCAATTACCTGTGGTGTGGCTATGCGTCTCGTAAAAGGGGCCTGCGGATTCGGGACCTATTTATACACTGACCATCGCTTACGGTACCAAATTTCTTTTTAACTTGCCAGCAACTAAAACCATCCTTCTGAAATTCCAGGGCAATTGCTTCTTGCCTTTTGGGATATCTTGACAAGACATTTATTTTACCCTTTTGACTATCCACTAGGAACTGACACGATTCTCCACAAATTTTCCCAATGATTCCTGCACATACATCCAACAAGCATACCACGTTATCACATTCCTCTCAATTTCAATTGAGTACTGATGAAGAGAAAGTTGAAATCTTGCAAGGTGGTATTTTTCTCGACCACTGGCGGTATTCATGAAATAGAACTAAATTACTAAAATTTCTCCTCTTCATTCTTGTCATGCTGAGAATTTCTCCTCTTCATTCTTGTCATGCTGAGAATGACTCCTTCACCGATCAATTCAGACTTAGCATTCATTGCCTCCTTCCTCCGTGCCGAAGCATCTTGTCTTGCAATGATGGAAGTTCGTGGTAGGTTTTGTTGAAATTAATCAATTGCAAATTATAAGGGGCAACAATGAAAAATGGCCCAATAACAATTTGAGTCTAACAGGCAAAGGTAAGCTGATACTTTAGGCCTTTAATTTGTCCATATTTCTTGAAGTCAAGGACCAACGTTGATTATGATTTGAAACTCATGGACCAAGTTGAAAATTTCAGAATTTGGGTAAAGCAACGTGCATTTCTGATTCGAAGGACGTTATTCTATTTACCTTCTAACTTGTGGGATAGGGAAGATTTATCTCACACATATAAATCATTATGCTATTTGATTTTACTACTTGTGTTGGCAACATTTACCATACCCATCCATATTTCCTGACCCGTGTCAGGTTTCGATTTATTCAAACACATTAGTGCGGTCTTTAAGATTTTTATCTCTTTGGCACTTTGTTGCCCTCTTTCGAGAGGTCGTCCGGTTCCAAATCTTAGGACACGTTTTCTTTTTCTTTTTCCTTTGTTTCTTGTCTTATTTTTTGTCATTGCATTCCCTTATTTTTACAGGGTGTATTTCCTCCTTAGTGGGTGAGGATTCACCATCTCCCCCTTTCCCTTGGGGGTACGTCTCTTATATCGGGTACTTTTAATTTAATGAAATATTTTATTTTCGCTAAAAAAAAAGACAATGCAATTTAATATAGGGCGAGAGTTTCATATTTTTAAGCTCATTTATGAAATGAAATTAAACACACATTTTAACATGCAGAGTAAGAGAATGTGATTTTAATCAGTATGTTTTAATTTTTTATTATTGAAAATTACTTTTCATAAGTAAACAATCACTTTTCAAGTGAAAAAACATAAACACACCAGTGTATTTTCATTTTCAATGGATGAAAAATCATTTTCAATCGATATTGCTTGAAAGGAAAACACATCGATCTATTTTCATTTTGAATCAGTTTGTTTTCATATTTAACTAGTGGAAAATTATTTTCAACTGATGTGTTTTGATTTTTAATCGATCTATTTGGTTTTCAACTGGTAGATTTTGACTCATTACAACAATATTGACCTTTGCCGTTGGTTGAAACCAACAGCAAAACCCTTACAACCAATGTTAAAAAGCGACAGCATAAGTAGTGTCATCGTTTCATTTTTCCATCTGTTATAAAGAAAATCCGACATCAAATTATCGTTCGCCCCGTGGACGAATTAGGCATTTTGCCATCGTTTTATAACCAATGGAAATTTGATTTTCCTTCATTTATAAAATAAGCGACATGATTTGTATGTCACATTTTCCCACATTAATGCATCGCTTTTTGAGTTTTGCCGTCGTGTAAAAGAAAACGATGTCAGTTATAAAAGTGATTGCAAAAATATTTATCCCATTGCTTTTCTAACAAGCGATGACAGTTAGTAATTTCTAAAAAAATTAAAAAGTTAATGCCATCATGTTTTTCGTTTTCCCGTACTTATAAACAAATACCTTTTATTATCTAAAAGACTTACATTTTAAAAAATCGAGACAAATGTATGATTTTTTTTAATTATGAAAATTATGGGAAATACTTACTAAACTTGAAATATCTACTTTTATATGAAAATAGATAATGAAAATGAAGATAAGTTTATATTACACAAATATAGAATTTGAAATAGAGAAAGTTTGAAAATAAATTATTTCCATAAAAAAAGGAAACATGGAAACAAAAGAAAACAGGAAAATATCAAAACACCACTTCCCCGATGTGTTTGGTGGAAACATGGAAACATAAGAAAATATCAAAATATCAAAACACTTTTAATTGGTGTGTTTTGATTTTTAATTGATGTATTTTAATTTTTAACTGTTGTGTTTTTCTTTTTTCTTTAAACGGAGCCATCAGTGGGGGTTGCGCATTGCAAAATGTATTTCAACGTGCGTTTCTTTATTCGCGTCCTTTCTGATTTTACTACAGGTTTGGTATTTAAGATTGAAGAGTACTTGAATTGCTCGTTCTATAAGAAGGTAGGGAGTATGCATTTTAGTTGCATATAAGTTAGAGTAATGATATACACACTCTATAATATACCCACCAATATACCTAAATCCTAGTCATCATCTTATGTGTATCCCCCACCCCCTACCCACCTCCAATGGACCCTACTAAATTCAAATTCAAATCACTCTTATAAAAAGCTATCCCACACCACCCACCCACCCCCATCCACTAGCTCACCTGCAACCCACTCCAACTGCCATCGAGCTCCTCCCCTGCCCTGAGCTCCATCGAGGCTTCGTTAAGCTCCTTGAATACTCCAGGCTCGAGCTCCTTCATGACGAGCTCAACGACTGGCGACGATGGTGAGCTTCTCTCCACCTCCAACCTTGGCTTCCTCCGACCTCGAGCTCCTCCACGGTGAGCTCGATGATGACCTCGGCCTTGATGATGAGCTTTTCAGTGATCTCGACCTTGAGCCTGATGGCAACGATGACCTCTACCTTGACATTGAGCTCGATGGTGACCTCGATCTCTAGCTGAACAACAACCTCGACCTCAACCTCGACGGCAAGCTCAACAGTGACCTTGACCTCGATAACAATCTCGACCTCAACAACGACCTCGACCTTGACCTCCCTGAGTTCTCTAGCCTTGAGATCCTCCACTACAAGCTCAATAATCGACAACCATGGTAGCCTTGGACTCCTCCATCCTCGTGCTCCTCCATGGCGAGCTCGATGAACATGTTGAGCTCTTCTTCACCTTCTCTGGTGAGGTTGACAATGTCATAATGGATTTGGTTCCATTCACACCAAATATATGTAAATGTGTGAAGTTTTTTTGACAGGTTCCTTTATTGCCTTTGGTAGCCTCTTGTTGACATGTACTGAAGTTTTTTGTTGTGTTTCCTAACTATTAGTTGATCTAAGTCATGGAGTATGAGTTTTTTATGGAGTCATAGGTTTGTTTACGTGTGGGATCATCTATTCAACGAGAATGATTTTCTTGTATGATAAAATTTTATGAAAATATACATAGCGACGTTGATATCTAAACTTACATTGATGTGATTCTTATCTTTTTGGTTTGAGGTATTGTTGGCATCTCAACACAATTAGTTACTTAAGGTGTCACTGGTATCTTATCTTACATTGATGTCATCCCCATCTTTTTTGTTTGAGGTGCCATTGGCATTTCAAATTCCAGATGCACCAACAAATTCTACTAATAGCAGCAAGAATCCTGCCAACAACACCAAGCTTGTTGAAAGTGATGTTAGAAGCCACATATGATGGTGCTAACACCACTTTGTTATGTGCTAATGCTTTTTACAGAAATCAAGGTTTTCTAGTAAGGGAAGGTGTTTGAAGTGTAAGAGGTGTAGGATGTTATGTAAGAGTTTGATAGGAGCAACGTCTTAATAAGACAAATAATTGCAACCTACAATGGTGCTGTTACCACCTATGGTGGTGCCGCTAGCATCTCAACTTGCGTGACTCATCCCCATTGTATCTCAACTTGTATTGATGTTATCCCTATATTTTTTGCTTGAGATGTTGTGGGCATTTCAACTTACTCTTAGTGATCCTAATCATTTGTGCTTGTTGCTAGCAACAACAACAATTCTTGCACTATTGAGCATATGACATATGCTAGTGCCAACAAACTATCTATGTTATATTTGTACATTACTACTAGTTTTAAGGTATGTTTTTGTATGTTCTTGTTTTTCTACGTTAAATTTATGCCATGTCACTACATTTGAAGTCTATATTGCACTTATTATGGTGCCAACAACACTTATTGGATCAATCACTCACTTTGTTGGTGCTGTGAGGAATTTAGCTGGGGCATCTACTGCAACCTTTTATGATTCCTTGTAATAATTTGCTACACCTAATGCCACATTAATTGAAGTACTTTTGTGCCCTTACCACCCATGTTTGTAGCCTCTGTACTTGCTTCGTCAGTCACAGTTACAAATGCTGCTGTGAGTAGTGTTTTTCATGTAATTACATCGGTAGTAACTAACTTATGTTGGTATCGTTTGCACCATCTACCAATACATGCTCATGCTTATGCGATCTCAATTGATACTGCTAGCACCAATGATGCTACTATTGGCACCTATTTGGACAATAACTTATATGAAAAAGTAGTAACCTACGGTAGTCTCATTAGCGCCAATGGTGATGTTATTAGCACCTATGATAGGGTGACCATCCTTTGGCAGAAAATCATCAATCATAGGTAATAAGGAAGCATATATGGTCTCATAGACACTTCACTTACAAGTTCTTTTTTATAAACGTCGCAGGTGCCATCAACAAAGTAATTTATGTTGTTGGCACCAACCTACTATCATTTGGCATCGAAGGTGCCTATGCTACCATTGGCAGCATAATGTAGATAAAGTGCCTATCATAGGAAATGCAAACTGCTGTAGGCAGGAGTACTTCTACCTTTGGCATCGTTGCAACACGAATGTATCAAACAATAGTTCTAGCCAAAAGTGTTCGAAAACGTTTAAGGCTGCGAACGACTGTCTAAATGGTTTGGTTGATAGAAATTCAGTGTAATGGAGATGGGGTAAAAGTTGCTGTCGTTGGCAGGTGAGCGGAGCGTAACATTTGCCATTGACAGCTGCATATTTGCTGTCGGCAGCCTAATAAACGCCGTTAGTAGAACTGCAAAGAGTTGCATGTAAGATTGAAAGTGCTTCGCTAGAGCTGCAATGACTTCAACATAAGAGTGAAACACTTTCAATCTTATTTAGCGGAGGGAATGCGTAACCGTTGGAAAGTACGGGACCGAAGCATGTTGGGAAATGCAACTTCCTTTGGCAGGAATAAGTTATGAATGTCATAGGTGCCGTAAGGATCATAACCGGTGATAGTTATTTTTTTGTAAATGTCATAGGTGGCGTTAAGCTTAATACTACCTACAAAATGACAAGACAAAATGGTAAGAGTACAAGATCTAACCTTGCACAGAATTTGAAATACGTAGACCTAAGGATGGTAGACCTAAACCTTCATGTCCAGACGCAAGTAGCCGCATGGAATGGAGAAGAAGTTGCCGTTGGCGACAATGACGTGTTAAGGAGATCATCATAACATAGGTGCCGTTGGCCTCGCATAAAAATAGAAATACACAGACCTGAAGACTAATGACCTAAACCTTCATGTACAAATGCTACATGTGTTGCAAATGGATGCAAACAACGTCAAAAGAAGTAGCCGCATGGAATGGAGAACTAATAACATCGTAGATAATTCTCCATGGGGTTAGAAAAGCATTTCGATTAGGTGACATTTGATGTGGAACTACGCTAACAAGGATGGGCATACTAGCAGGTAAGTTTACACCCCTTTCTATAAGTTATATGTAGCTTAGGTGATATGTTTATATAAAAATAAGCTTTTAAAATTAAAATTTAAGAATTGAAACAATTTAATAAAAATATGAAGTGCATTAAACTTCATCAAAAGGGAGCAACCTTAATATTTCTATCAAATAAGGTCAAATTTCATAATACTTGAGTTATTGAAATTGACTCTCTTTGATGTAGAGAGTAGTTCAGATTGATTTAAAATTTTATACATAATATACTCACATGATCTAAATCTTTAATATTTCACTTACAAAATATTACTCAGTGTGAAAAATATTAGTTAAATTTTACATACTCCTAAACCATATAAACTTTGCCTTATCTTAAGCTCTCATCATCCTCCAAATAGCGCCTTAAGTTGTCTCTTAAAGGTATCAACAAAGGAGAAGTTGATAGTTACAACAATTTCCTATCTGGTACCTACGGTAGTCATGCTATGTATTATAAAGCATCCTAAGTTGGTGTAACTTATAGGTAACTAACTAATTACTAAAATTGTTCAAGTTGATCAGTTTGAATGCTCTTTTAAGCGTAAAAGTGACACATCCTAACTGATATTCTGGAAACAGAAAAGGGAATATGCAACTTTGTGGTAGATTAGTTGAGATGGATCTCATTAGTGAATTGATGCGTTATTAATTTTTGTTTTTATTCGAATTTAAAGTAGATTAGTGAGCGTCGGAGTGACGGGTGAGCAGATACATTGTAAGCAACTTTTATTTTTACTTGCATTGAAAGTAGGTCACTGGAGATGTGATGTGATGGATGCATTGACATGTCCTACGTAGAAGTGGGAATTTATGTGATAACAACTAATACGATGTATTGCTCATTCAGTGTAGCACTTAACTATGCCACGGAGTACAATACCTTGACGTAAGATCAATCGAGCAAGCATGCAAAAATCCCTCTTTTGCACGGGGCGGTGGTGGGGTGGGGGTTGTTGGGGGAGGGAAATTGTTTCCAGTTGTAGGGACGACAACCAACCTATGACAGAATAATGTTGTGATTTCTTAATTAATTCCCAATCATTAGTCTAAATTGGTAAAGGCCATCTATCAAAAATACTTGAATTATCAATCATTTTTGTATGTTAAAAATAACCCTAACTACTTTTAGATGGGGACGATGGGTCATCCTTTTACATGTTAAAAATTTGATCACTTTTGTATATCTCAGGGCACGCCATATGCGTAAGCACATGTGCATGTGCGTGCATTTGGGTGCACGTTTTAAGTGTGATGAGTTCAAGTGCGTATGTGAGTGCATGTGTTCATGTGTGTGGATGCATGCATGCATGTGCATGTACATGAACGCATTTGTGTGTGGGTGTGGGTGTGCATGCACGGGTGTACATCTACACCCATGTGTGCATGCATGTATGCAAGCGCACAAGTGGGTGTGCATGTAGATTCTCAACAATGCACATTTTAATGATGGGTAAAGTATGTAAAATAGCCTTCTATTAGAGGAAGTAGAAAAACTTGGCGAACATCTAGCCAAAAACCTGATTTGTACGCTTCTAGGATGATCTAGTTAGTTCAAAGTATTTTGTTAGAGAAATTCTTTGTTGTGTCAAAACTAAATATTTGATTCCAGTTATCTAGAAAAGAACTAGAAGGAATCAAATTGCTGAAGCAATCAAATTGGGGTTGACTATCTGGATTACACATGAACAAACCACCTGCCAATAGAAACCGACGACTAAGTTTAACCGTGCTTATAGTGCTTTCAGTTCTGAGAGTTGCCCATTTTTCACGTCAGCATATCTAGACCTAGCGCCAACATTTCACCATATCAAGAGTTCAATCACATAGGTGACTTGTAGTAGTAGCAAAGAAGTACAAATACTGTGGAAATCCATTCAAATTTCACCTGTAGTATTTTTGCATGAGGACCTTAAGAAAGTAAAGGGCATGACAAACAAGGTAGCCATCCACACTCCAAATTAGGAGGGGAAAAGATCTATTCGGCATATTTGTTGTATAAACTTTAGAGTGAAAAAATTGCATACTGATGACAAAAATGATTGAAGTGATATTGTAGAACCGAGCGTGCATTCTAATTTGAAGATTCGCTGCCCCCCTTCCTCCCAGCAAGAATCCTTGAGATTTGCAAACCTCTACTGAATGCCTGGTTGAAGAGCAAACGTGTCTGGAATTCTGATACGAATGGGAACCATGATAGTATGGCGATGGGCATGAAGATTATGACTCCCATTACGTACTCGTACGCTCTTGCAAGCTCCTTTATTGATTCCCAAAAGCCTATGCTCTTTAAAAGTGGTCTGATGGCTTGGCCAATCTGGCAATGCAAGTATATATCATGAAGTTGGTCAGAACATATCTGCATAATGCATAAACATGGCCAAAAGGTTTAAAGAATTTAAGAATGTTGACTTACCAGAAGAAATGCCCATCCTGTGGGCATGAATCCCAGAATTGCAGCGAAAAGATCCGATACTGTAAGGCCACATACCACAAACAAGACTGTCATTACAGATACAAAGCCAAGAAATAATAGCCCTTTGAGGATTCGAAACATTAGTTGGAAATCTGTGCCAAATCTTCGCCTGCCCATTGATACCATCTGGAAGATAAATCAGATAGAATTTAGAAGATGTGAATCGAAAGTTCCCCCTATACAACTGAAGTTAATTTTTGAAGATCGATCCCTCCTTTAAGCCATAGAATCAGCATTTTGTTAAGGCTTAAAAAGCACATTATGGAGGTCCTTAAATAGAAATCCATACCTTCAGAACCACAAGGACAGTGCCCATGACAAGCCATGAGAGTCCATACACCTAAATGTTATATCAACATCAAGAATGTTATTATTGAACAGAATTATTGGAACAACTAATAATAAAATAAAACATCTACCAGTATATTTTTGCTGTGATGGGCAATGTGCAAGTGGTAAACGATCCCGTACTGGTAAACAAGAAACCGAAGGGCTAGCAGAATCTCTAGTGTAAGTCCACGCACACCAGTAAACCTGAGGTGCCTTTGCTCTTCCTCCCACCAGGATTCCCAGCTTCTATCTGTTGCTATTCCAATACCTCCACGGTTCCCCATCCATCTTTTCCAATCTGTCCAGTCATCTACTGTCTTCTGCCACTCGAATCCCGAAGGATTGAAAATGAAAGGAGCAAACAGCCACGAACCAACAAGAAACCACATTGAAAGTGTTGCAAATAAGTATGCATTGGAGCTACGATATCCCTGCCCATAGACTAGATATACAATCAATAATATCATCAATTCCAACCCTTTCACAAAGTGACTCCTTGAATACATACGATAGTTGTCAGCAAATTTAGCATGAAATACTACAAATCCTCGACCAGTAGCCCTATATTTGGCACCTCCATGCAATATCGTTCGCCCATAATAGTGTGCCTTTGTTCCAAGTTGAAAAGTAAAAAACACCGAAGCAAGTTGGAGCTGCATAATGATAAAATCACCCAGTGCTGTGCGAAATCCCTTCTCAAGTCCGATTTCCATCACCATAGGAAGTACTAATAACAATCCTAGCTGAAATATGGATTGTGCAGCCAAGGCTGTTTCAAGAGCTTTATTCCCCTGAATGGTTGGATTCAGAAGGATTTCCTTCTCTATACCACTCATAACCAGATATAATTGTCCATACAAGAATATATATACAATAAGCACGGTAATCTGAAAGAAAAAAATCTTTTTATCAGCCAGAAGAAATCCATAAACTAGACATTATGAAGAAAGAATATATAGGCAAGTAAATGACTCCTATTGCTTCGTTTCTCTGTCAATCTAAAAAGGAAGGTTCTCCTATATATTTGTGTTGAGTTGTACATAGGTAAATGGCTCTTGGGTGTGGATCCGTTTATCATTGAGCCTATTTATTGTACTCACAATCTATCATTTCTCCGTTATAATGTTCTAGTGAAGAAACCCTAGCCTTCAAGAGGAGTTCTAAGGGGTATCATTCCCACGGTTTTCTCCTTCCTATCGATGAGAATTTCCATATAGATCATTCTAGTGGTCTTGCTTGTGATTGTATCTTTTGTGCTTGAACAAAATCTACATGGTATCCAAGCCTTCGATCGTGAGGATTGCTTTCATTGGGGGAATCTTCCACACACTTTGTATGTATTCAAGTATCCCAAACGTTGGTGCACATTGAAGTCTCTAACTTTGCATTGAGGCTTCTAAATGTGGTGTGGGGGATCCCTAGTAATTCAATGGTAAAGAAGAATGGTGGAGCAAAGTACTTGTCTGCTGGAGTGTTGTTGCTTCCCAAAGTTGAATTTTAAGCGATGTTTACTGCTTTAAAGCCTTGCCAACAGGGCAGATGGTACATGGTGCATGTTTGGACCAAAGTTACAGTTCCAACAGATCAGAGAATTGCCACTGACTTGTCAGCTAGAGGCACTTGTCTTGAAATGGTCTTATCCAACTGGTCAGTCTTTCCCAATCGGTTGGACACTTCAAGACCACATTGACCAATTCTGCCTATTCAGTTAGATACCAATGTGACCGATTAGACCCGTTACCCCCTTCTGTCTGACCTATACTTGTTCAAGGTTTGGGCCAACTAGGCTGACCTTTAAAAGGACCTTGACACAAGCCCAAGGTGGACTAGTCCATAGGCCGAAAAGCTTGGATAAGCCCAACTCAGTATGGTTCAAGCAAGGCTGGACCAGCCCATGGGCCAATATTTACCTTGTTGTAATCTATAATTTTCCCAAAAATTATTCTCATCTAACATATAACGCACATCTTATTGATGTTTTGAATTTAATAAAGGCTACTTTGATTTTGTTTTACAGTCATCCACTAAAATGGAGAAAAAATGCCAAGTTCATACACTACACATATTGGATACACTCACAGGAAGAGGTAGGTATCATAGGACAAAAATTGCAAGATTCTCAATGCAATAATGGATGGGAAGGGAGGATGCGACTAAGAAGGCAACCAACTGGATGGAGAGGCATTGGCGGAGAGGGAATAGGAGCAAGATTTTTTTGGAGTCAAAAAATAGGGGAGAGGTTTTTTTAGGGCATAGTTAGCCCTTGATTTGGCTGGATAGGGCTGCACCAAAAATAATAGAACACAATCCTGGCCCGTGGTTGACTGGTTCGAAGCTTGGGTTGTGCTGTCCGGCCCAATGTCTTATGTCCTAAGCCTAAGCTCAGTCCATGGGCAGGGCCAAGCAAGGGCCTGATCCATTAGCCAAGTATAATTCAACCAATCTCTTGATCTATGACCGGTTAGACTTACAAGGTGTCTTTTCTTCTCAAATTTTCAAGATTGGCGATTCTGGTGATTGTAATCTTGAATTGAGGTGTTCCTTCTCTCTACTATAACGAGATTGGTAGACCTAATTGTATTCCCTTTAATGCAAGGAGTAGAGGTGGTCTTGTATTTTGGGTACATTCCTATTTGCAACATTGGAGATGATTAAGACAAGATTTTCTCATGATCAGAGAAGAATTGCAAAAGATTCGCAATTGACATTGCTCAATAAGACGTTTGATAGACTTATTAGACGCCCGATAAGTAAGGGTCAGGTATTTGAGAAGTGTGCGTCAACTGACTTTGAGTTGCAAAAATAAGGCTAAAAGTAGGTGGAATACTAGATGTCTCGCAAGAGCAACTAGACGACTTATTTGACAATAAGGGTTGTTTGATTTTAAAATTAGTTGTCTGATAGAGTGATTAGAAGTTACTAAACTCGGGTTGAGTGGTAGGAGGATCTATAGGAATGTGAGAGACGTTAGATGTCTTTTAGAACGCCTGAAGTGCTTGTTAGACATTTGAAAAAGCAATTCAATCTTGATTTGAGAGTTTGACATAAATCTAGCATAAATTTTCAGATTGAGGATTTCAAAGGCACAATGATTTGGTTGTCATGTTTCCCTATAGGTCATCTGAAGAAGTATTTGGACGTTTGACATAGAAGTTGGATATCTGATAATGTGAGGTAACCGTTAGAGGAACAAGGATTTATCCAGGCGTCGACTGATCAAGTGGTTAGACGACTTATTATTTACTAAACATTGTTTGTTCAAGGTTTTAGACCTCTAATAAGGTACATAGGTCTCTTCAAAGTTTGAGAGAAGGGTTCCTATCTTGGTTTAGTTTGGTTCCCTTAGAGTCCTAGGTTTTACTAAGGATCTTAAGGCTCTTACAATCTATTCTAGAAATACATGAAGGATTACAAAGAAAAATTTTACAATGCAAGCTACAATAGAATGATGAAGACTTAAGGATTTTAATTCTTGAGTCTTCACAAGTCTTCTTCTTCATTGAAAGACTTGATTCCGACAAACTTTGCACATATATATGTGTTGAGATTTGCGCACGTTGGAACATGGAGGATCTCCACAAGGGAGAGAGAGAACTCGTAGCAGCACCTACACGACCAACAAGGCCTGCTATAGCGTGCTCCTATTCACGCGTAAGAGAGAGGGAGAGAGAGAGAGATACGCATGTGAACAAGAAAGAGGAGAGGAGTTGATGTAGAATATGAAAATATTATTATTCAACTCAAAGGAAACTTACATAGGTTTTCTCTTCATATAGAGAGCAAATCCTATTCTAAAAATAAGTAACAAATCTAATCAAATCTCCTAAAATAGGAAATAACATATCCCTTTAACAACTAGACTAATTCACTAAAAATAGATAAATTGGACTCCAAGACAAATTAAACTTGACCCTCAAGGACTCAACTAGGGCCAACACCCTTGACTAGAATGCTTGGACTATCATGTGGCACTGCCACGTGGCCTACTGTGCCACGTGGCATATTCCTTTTTTCTTGATTCCCAACACTCTTCCGGAAGTCGAGACATAGGAAACAACGAAGACTTAGTAATATTGCTACACCATTCTTCTTTGAAGAGTTGAGGATGGTCTTTGTATCTCTTTTTCTATGCTCGAGAGTCAAGCCCTTTAGCTCGACGTTCCCTGATGCATTAAAGGGTTCCACGTGCCTTCTCGAAGAGTATGGCGCCTTGCTCATGAGCTGAAAAAGACCTTCGACTTTTCTTCGAGCCAAGGTCACCGAGAGAAAGTGAGGTCGATGCAGTTGTGGTGAACTTCTAAAGGGTACACTATGCCTCTTCTTTTTTTCATTCGAGTCAGAGTTGATGCGATTGCCGTGGTACCTATCCTTTTCTCATTTGATCTTTTTGAAGCATTTGGCGCCCTTTATTTCGAAAAAACTTCCTCTTTTGGAGAACAAAAAATCGGATATCAAGGCACCATGTGAATTGAAATACCTTTTGATAAATCTCCTTGTTCTTCTCTTATTTTATTGCATGTTTTGCTGCTTTGGTGGTTAACATAGCCTCGTTCTTTGCCATCTTCCTCGATCTGCCGCCTTCTTGGCTTTGCGAAGGGCGCTAGTAGCTTTAGGACTCAGATCTACGTTAGGAAGGTGTGTTGAAGGTGACGTGGTTGCTGTTTACGTGGAGACATTCCATGCAGAGGTGCTTCTCCCATAGAGAGTTCACGCACAACACTTGTGCGTGACTCCTTGTTTTACGCGCATTGCATGTCCTTAGGAGAGCCTAGACCGTTGGCTTTAATACTATGTTGAGATTTGCACACGTCAGAACGTAGAGGATCTCCACGAGGGGGAGAGAGAGAGAGCACGCATGTGAAGAAGAAAGAGAGGAGTTGATGTAGAATCTGAAATGATTATTATGCAGCTCAAAGGAAACTTACATAGGTTTTCTCTATATACAGAGAGCAAATCCTATTCTGAAAATAAGTAACAAATATAATCAAATCTCCTAAATAGGAAATAACATATCCCTTTAACAACTAGACTAATTGACTAAAAATAGATAACTTGGATTACAAGATAAACTAAACTTGACCCTTAATGACTCAACTAGGGCTGATGCCCTTGACTGGATTGCTTAGACTGCCACGTGGCATATTCCTTTTTTTTTCATGATTCCAAACAATATGGAACAAAAATATTTTTTTCGTCTTCATAAGACTTCTTCCTTCTTCATTGAAAGGCTTGATTCCTACAAACATTGCACATATATATGAAACAAAAATATTTTTTTCCAAGTAATCCTTAATTATTTATTATAAAACCCTTTTTGTAAAATCATCAAAATTAAATTAAAGGGGTTGCACCAATAGTTGGTGGATGTGTCACTACTTTTGTTGGAAGAAATGAACTTCCTACGCCCTTGGAGGCAATTCCGATCACTAATTTTGTGTTGTTACCATTTGAGCCACCACTCTTTCACCTTGAGAGGTTTTGTGAGCCCCCGATCACAAACAAGCTTCCCATTACCTATTGGCAACAACCCCCTTCTTCTACACCAGCTCCACCCCTGCCTCAGGTGAGCACAGGTTATTTACACAGTGATGAGATTATGCATAGTGATGATGCAGGAGGGTTTACAGGATAATGGTGAGGCTGTAGGATGACCTTGATCTTTCCATTGCAATTCGCAAAGCACCACAGAGTTGTGCTCGATATCCTATGTTACATGTGTCCACTACATTTTTAGGAGGGCCTAGAGCAAGTTCTACCATGCACTCTTTGCCATGTCCATTCTTGCTAGTCATCAGCAGGCCATGCTTGATCTTAAGTGACGCTAGGCCATGGAGTATGAGATAGCCGCTCTCTGCTCCCGTGACACATGGGAACTTGCAGACCTACCTCTAAGAGCTTCAGTTGTAGGGTGTCGATGGGTGTGAACCATCAAATATAACCTCGATGGGACAATTGCCAGACAGTTCATCTTGTAGCCAAGGGGTTCATGTAGACTTATGGGATGGATTTCTTTGAGACTCTCTCTAGTGGCACGTCTTCCTATTGTTTGCATAATTACTAAGTCGTCCCTACACCACTTTATATAGAGAGACGTAAGGAAAAAATTATGACAAGAGTCTAATAAAAAAAAAAAAGACATAATGACCCTTAACACATAACGTAATGCAATAGAGGGGTCATAATGGGCTCTCTATCAAACCCTAGAGAGGTTTGGAGTGGATCTCTAGTGACATACTCGAGGGTAGAGCCTAGTATTTGGTCAAAGGTGGCCCTTGTGACGATTGGTGCTGGAAGCAGTAATCAAATCTGGACCCCTACGACCGATAGCCAGTGGTTGGTGATCGATGACACTCTTCAAAGGGGTCGTCAACTGGTGGCGGACCTGGTAGCGACGACAGCATCACCCCCTAGAGGAGATTAGGTGTCCTCTCGAGAGGAAACCCGGAATTAGGGTTTGTCTTGTTTTTTTTGTGGATAATGAAAAAGAGATGAGAATCAAAGTGGGTATCGAACATCGACCTATGACTATTGTTCTGATACCATGTTAGAAGAAATGAACATCCATATCTCTAAGACTTTTGCTAATACATGTGGATGGCAGAGTTATTATTGGTGATGATGAAGAGAGATGGGGAACTTGAAGCATAGACTTGTAGAGGAATTTGAGATCATGACTTAGGTAGGTTGAAGTATTTCCTTGGTATAGAGGTGGTTGGATCCAAGGATGCTCTCATCATGTAACAACAAAAGAAAGTCTTTGATTGGCTGAAAGAAAGTGGTAGACTTGGGTGTAAAGTTGTTTCCATGCTAATAGGGGTGAATCAGAAGACAAACTTAAAGGACAGTAAGCCACTTGATGAGTCATAGAAAAATAGACACCAGAGGTTGGGGGAAAACCAATTTATCCCATGTTAGGCTAGGCATTTCTGATGTAGTGAATGTATAAGTCAATTTATGCACGCTCCCATAGATATTCACCTGATAACAGAGTATAAGGTATTGTGTTAATTGAAGAAAAATCCAAGGAAAGGCCTGCTATACACTAAAGCAGAGGAATTTAAATTGAAGCTTATACTAATGCAAATTGAGCACGTTCCCTCGATGATAGATGATCCACTTATGTGCATTGTTTTACCTCGGAGGGAATCTCATTATTTGGAGAAGTAAAAAAATAATCAATAGTGGTAGATTAAGTGCAAAGGCATAGTATTAGAGCTATTGCACATGGAGTTATAGAGATGCTTTGGGTGAAGATTTTCCTCTCTGACAATCGTGTCAAAGCAAGTGCTCCAATGAAGCTATATTGTGATAACAAATCAACCATCAACCTTGCTAACAACTCGGGCCTTCATGATCATAAAAAGCATGCAGACATTTTATCCAATTAATGCTAGCACACCATTGCTACTACATGTAAAGGTGGTGATTGAGGAGTTGACATCTTCATTAACGAACTTGTGCATGCCCAATTTGAGGAGATAATTACCAAGTGGAGCATGCTTAACTTGTATGCCCAACTTGAGGGAAGTGTTGAGTTGTACACAAGTAAATGGATCTTGGACGTGGATATGTCTGTCCTTGGCCCTATTTATTGAACTCACCATTTCTCTGTTATAATGTTTTAGTGAAGAAACCCTAGTCTTCAAGAGGAGACTTGGGGTTGTCATTCTTATGATTTTCTCCTTCCTATTGAAGAGGATTTCCATATAAATCATTGCGCTTATTTATGGTGATCTTGCTTGTGATTTTATCTTTCATGCTTCAAATTCTACAACTTGCTAGTGGAAAAGTAACTCTCCCGCTTGGATATCATTGTTACCTTCTATTGGTAGCACCTACCACCTATGCTACCACTTCAACTTGGGGCATAAACCCTAAACAAAAGAAACCTTAATATAGCATAACCCTTCCATAAACAAGATGCTTATAGGATGACTTATGGATGAATATTCATGCACTTAGGAGAAAAGGAAGTGCATAACCATAAAAAATTTGGAGTTGATGTAATAAATTATTGAAAGAATATAATAAATCGAAGTAAAATGATATCAAGTATAAACAATAACACTTAAATTTACGTGAAAATCTCTCATGAAGAGCAAAGAGCAGGGAGAAAATCAAAAGAAAAACACTCCTACGGGCGTGTTTCTCTTTATTTCTTTTCAAAGGAATCAGAGGGTACACGTCTATTTATAGGTCACTACACACAACACAAAGTTTCATTCCACTATGTGGGACTAAAGCACTACACAATTCTCTCAACACTCCTCTTCAAGCTGGAGCATGGAATGCTCAGCTTGTAATACAAAGAAAACCCCTCTACACAGCAAAACAAACAACACTTTCAATAGGTACAACTGACTCTCCTCTGCAGATGATAATTACACTCTTGTTCATGCCTGTAGACAAGTACGCTGATGACACATTAGACCGACTGGAGCCTGACGATGAATTACTGTAGCTGATTTTAACAAGGGCCTCTCCTCTGAAGACCTTTACTAGTGCTGGTGGCTCCCCATTTAGTATCCCTGACATGTCTTCCTCTAAAGATCTCGAAAGTGGATCTCCATTTCTGGAGTCCAAGAAACTGGAACTCCCACATAGAAACCTGAAATGAGTCCTTTCTTTGAAGACCTTGAAATTGGATCTCCCTTTCTGGAGATCTCAAAACTGAAACTCCCAGAGTTATGGTTTCTCATATGGAGTCTAGGAATAAAAGAGTCTCCCAAATGGGGGATGACTATAACAGGCTCAATACTCCCCCTTTCTCCCATGCTCATATGGAAGAAGAAACATAGAGAAGAAATGAGAATAAAATAGAGAACTTCTCCCCTTCTTCTCAGCAACATTCATCATTTATTTATTTATTATTATTGTAGAGATTTGGCATAGTTCAGAGCGTGGAGATTCCGTGTGCGTGGGAAAACAATTCCCAATAAGGGACTGTCCTCGTGTGTGGACAGGGAGAGCAGTGGCTACTGTTGTAGGAGGGCAGACGACCTCCTTGTGGCTGGTTAGAGGTGGTTAGCAAGCAGAGGGTTGGCTGCCTTTGGTGGGTGGCCGGCTGCTATGTGAAAGAGAGAGGGAGTGGAGTTTAGAGAATAGGAAATATTATTACTTTGACTCGAAGATTACAAAAGAGCGAAGGCTCCCTCTTTATAGAGAGTACATATCCCTATTCTTGGAAACAAATAACATCTTTAATAAGAAAAGATCTTATCTCTTAAGGAAAGATCTTATCTTTAATAAAGAAAGCAAATCTCCAATTATTTTCCTAAAATATGTTTACTAAAAATAGCTAACTTGGCATCTAAGAAAATCCAAAATTGGTCCATAGGACCTTCTAGATTGTTGGCCCTACTGGGCTTTTATTGGTCGCCATGTGGACTGCTATGTGGCCTGCTGACTGCCACATGGCCTTCCTCCTGCCGTCCTAACACTCCCCTTTAAGTCGAAGCTGAGAGGATGATGACTTGCTGAACTTGATATTGCTACATAGTTTTTTTCTTGAAGAGTTGAGGATGGTCTTCATGCCTCTTCTACACTCGAGAGTCGAGCCCTTTATCTCGGCATTCCCCAATGCGTTAGAGGAATCCATGTGCCTCCTCGAAGAGTATGGCGCATTGCTCGTGAGCCAGAAAAGACCCTTGGCATTTCTTTGAGCCAAGGTCACTAAAGAGAAAGTGAAGTCGATGCAGTAGTGGTGCACTTTTAGAGGCTACACTGTGCCTCTTCTTCTTGAGTCGGAGTCAATGCAATCGCCGTGGTGCTTATTCTTCGCTCATTTTATCTTTTTGAAGTATTTGGTATCCTTTGTTTCGATAAAACCTCATCTTTTGAAAAGTAAAAAATCAAATACAAAGGCACCATATGAACTGAAATATCTTCTCAAATCTCCTCAAGCTTCTTTTCCTTGGTTGCATGAACAACCATCTTGCCTTCTCTTCCTGACAACGTGGCATCACCAACTGTCATGGAGGCTTCCACCATCTTCTATAGCCTTCCTTCTCTACATAAGGCGTCGGATTTGTCGAAGAAGAGTTTCTAGATGCATGAACCACCAGATTGGTCAATAACCCACACGCACAAGGAGCCTAGACTGAAGGCTTTGATACAATGTAGAGATTCAGCATAGTTCGAAGCGTAGAGACTTCGTGTGCGTGGGAAAACAATTCCCAATAAGGATTGTCCACGTGTGTGAACAGGGAGAGTAGTGGTTGCAGTTGTAGGAGGGTAGACGACCTCCTTGTGGTTGGTTAGAGGTGGCTAGCAGGAGGAGGAGGCCGACGGATCTGGTCGGCAGGGAGAGGGTCGGTTGCCCTTGGTGGGTGGCCGACTGCTATGTGGAAGAAGAGAGGAGTGGAGTTTAGAGAATAGGAAATATTACTGCTTTGACTCAAAGATTACAAAAGAGGAAAGGCTCCCTTTCTATAGAGAGTACATATCCCTAATCTTGGAAATTGTTATGTTTAATGAGTGTTTTTATTATTTTATATAGTGAAAGAGTATACCTGTAATTCCCTCTCATGTACCTCTCTATATAAAGAGGCCCAGGGTCTTTCTAAATAAATCAATTCATTTCGGTCATAATATGGCATCAGAGCAGCGGTTCTAGACCAGGCACTGGTATTCCACCAAACCCTAGCCTCCCACCCCTCCCACCAAAACCCTAACATCCCAGCCCTCTTAGCGGTGCTGTTGGCCACCTAGGCTTGTAGCACCGTTGCAGCAGGACGCCTTGGCCTCCTCAAGACTGGCAGTAACTCCGCAGGTTGATTCCTAGGCCAACAACGCTGCCGCTACAGGCCAACCTGTCTTCTGCAGACCAGTAGCCCCATCGCAGACCAGTCCAGATCTGCAACAGCATCATCGTAGGATCCTACAATGCATCTTAGGCACCGCCGTAGGCCCTATAGCTCTCTAGTGCCGTCGCCCTGGTCCTTCAATCAGTCCAGCGCCAACGCCCAAGCTCCTCCGAGTAGTCCAGCACTGTGAAGGGTATCGCTAGGGCCTCTTTTATGCCCTAGAGTGTGGAAAACTTGGTTCATGGAGTACCTCCAGGGTATATGACTTGAGATTTGCTTAGATACGATTGTTGGAAGGTGTTTTTAGGTCTGAAAGTTCGGATTTCAAACCTCATGATCTGATTTTCAGACTCATACATCTATGATTCTTCGTGGTTCTCGACTTTGTATATTATGGGGGATCAGAAAGAAACTATGACTTGTTGGAGAAGAGTTCAACCACAAGCATTCCCCCTCACATGCAGGGGACATCGATTAAGTTGGATGGATCCAACTTCTTGCTTTGGTCCACCTCTTTCTCTCGGTTTGTCGGATCTATTCCTGCTGTTAAGTCTGTTGATTGGGAGGCAAACAACGATTGGGTTGCTACTTGTCTTCTCAACAGTATGACTTATACCATCGCCAAGCAAGTCGTGCTCATACTTTGACGAAGAAGATGCGTGAAGTACTTCATGAGATACACTCTCATAGAAGTAACATTACCAGGCTGTACAAAGTTGTGGAGGGTATTCACAATTTTCGGAAAGGCACCATGTCATTTGAATATTATGGCATAATGAGGAATCTGTGGGAAGAGCAAGATGTGTACTAGCTTATCTCCACGGACGCTTCTGTTATAACCAAGTAAAGAGAAGCTACTCGCTCTATTCAGCTTTTGACTGGTCTTGGCTTCGAGTACAAGGCAGTCAAAGATCAGTTTATGACTATGAATGAGATCCCAACACTGGAGCAGATCTACACTCGTACCTCGGATCCTGTGCCCACTACTAATGCCTTTGCCATGGCTGTTGTTGGTCGTTGTAGAGGAAATTTAGGGGGAAGAGGTGGCACAACTTGTGGTGGTGGTGCACGTGGACGTGGTCGTGGTTGGAGTTCCTTCTTCTGTGAGTACTATCACAGGAATGGACACACTGTGGACCGATGCTGGGTGAAGCACGGTTACCCATAGGGTATGGATCCACATGCCCATTAGGTATTTGTAGAGGAGACTACCTAGGTGTAGGAGGATGATAGCTAGGTCACTGTTTCCGAGGCTGATTACGAGCGATTCATAGCTTCTTAGGGATCTACTTTTGCTTCTATCCAGAGGTCTGCAGGTATTTCTGCCAGGTAAGTTAAATCCCAAGCTCTTGTCTGGCTTGCGGATTCCGGTGCCTCCTCTCACATTACTGGTGATAGTACCCTCTTTTCTTCTCTTCGGGACCTTGTTATGCCATTTCAAGTCAAAGTGGCTGATGGGGGTTTATCATCAGTTACTAGGCTCAGAAATATCTCTATCTCTAGCACTTTGCCTCTTTCTAATGTTATGCATGCTCCTAAATTTGCACTTAATTTTATGTCTATTAGCCAAATTACCAGAGATTTGAGATGCTGGGCTATTTTTCATGATCAGTATTTCTTCTTGCAGGACCTCTAGACGATGAGGCAGATTGGTGGAGGATTTGAGTAGAATAGGCTCTACTACCTACATATCCCTCCTTTCAATGCTGATGCTGTTTGTGCCACTACTGCTCTCCAATGGCACTTGAGACTTGGTCATCTTAGTTTGCATGTTTTGCGTCGTCAGCTTCCTGCGTTGTCTTTTCTTGATGTTTCGAGGTGTGATGCCTGTTAGTTGGGAAAACACCATAGGTCTTCTTTTCCACCAAATAATAAAATAGTTGAGTCTGTTTTTGCTTTTGTGCATGCTGATGTTTGGGGCCCTTGTAGGGTCAAGAGTGTTAGAGGATTTTAGTATTTTCTTATTCTTGTGAATGATCATACCAGGATGTCTTGGATTTTTATGATGAAAGAAAAATCCGAAGTCTTTGATATTGTCAAAAATTTTATTTTGGAAATAAAGACTTTTCCACTGTTAATATTTTTTGGAGTGATAATGGGTTGGAATTTTTGAATGCCAGGACAAACGCTTTCTTCAAATCCTTTGGTATTGTTCACCAGACTACTTGCGTTCATACCTCCCAACAAAATGGGATTGCTAAATGTAAGCTTCAACACTTGACGTAGCTAATGCCCCATTACAATTTTGGGCTGATACTGTTCTTACTACTACTTATTTGGTGAATAGAGTTTGCTCCTTTATCTTAGGGGGTAAAACTCCGTATTATTTGTTATTTCCTGGCAATGACATTTTTTCTGTTACTCCTGTTGTCTTTGGCTGTGTGTGTCTTGTCTATTTGCATAAACTGGATAAGAGTGAAGTGTGCTTCTAGGCTATTCCAGGACCCAGAAAGGGTACAGATGTTATGATCCTATTTCACCTTTTTTGAGACCAAAAACAGGGGGAGGAACCTATTGAGCTAGCACATGAGATTCCGCTTCCTATGCCTACTGAGCCACCACAGCCCATTGAGCCACCTATACCTAGGGCTACTCAACCTGATCCAAGTCCTTTTCCGTATTGTCCTGAGATTTCTGATACGGATACTTTTCCTAAACATTTCCAACGTAGGACCCAAGATGTTCCTCAGGTGGATAAACCACTGTCTACTGTTTCTGCTCAGTCCCCACCAACTGCTAATGATTTGTTTGAGGATCAGGTAATTCCTACTACTGAAGACACTACTCTGGACCTTCCTATTGCACAAAGGCTCTGCATTCTTGTGCTAGATACTCTGTGTCTCAGTTTATGTCTCTTGACAACCTGTCTATAGTTGGGTGCTAGTTTTCCCTGGCCATTGATAGTGTGCAGGTATCGCGAGATCATCATGAGGCCTTCCGAGATCCGTCTTGTACCTTGGTAATGGAGGAGATGGCAGCTTTACAGTTCCGTGGCACTTGGGACCTTGTTGATCTACCCCCAGGTGCAACTGTTGTGGGGTGTAGATGGGTGTTCACTCTCAAATGCCGTCCTGATGGCACTGTGGATCGATACAAGGCACGCTTTTGGTGGCCAAAAGACATTCAGATGTTCGGGGTTGACTACTTTGAGACTTTTTACCCGACAATTCGTTTTAATTCTGTTCAGATACTATTTTCTCTTGCTGTTAACAGACATTGGATCGTCCATTAACTGGATATAAAAAATGCCTTTCTATATGGCGAATTGGAGGAGAAAATCTACATGGAGCAACCACTTGGCTTCCCTACTCAAGGGGAGTGTCAGAAGGTGTGTAGACTGAAGAAAGATATCCATGGACTAAAACAAAGTTCTAGAGCTTGGTTTGAGAGATTCAGCAGGGTGGTCCAAGATTATGGCTTTACTAGATCTTCGGCTGATCATTTTGTCTTTACGATGCATAGAAAGGCAGGCTCCGTCATACTCGTGGTGTATGTCGATGACATACTCTTGACTTGTAGTGATAGGTAAGGCATAGAGGAAATGAAGAAGATGCTATAGTCACAGTTTGTTACCAAGGATTTAGGCTCCATCAACTATTTCCTTGGTATTGAGGCACAACACACTTGAGGACTTGTGTTATCCCAACACAAGTATATTCTTGACATGCTGAGAGACATGAGTATGTTGGGGTGCAAACCATCATATGTGCCCATGGTCGTGTCCTTGCCTATTGCAGATGATGACAACCCACTATTGCAAGACGTCACTAGATACCGTGCAATGATTGGTAAACTACTGTATTTGACTGTTACTCGTTCTGACATTGCCTTTGCACTTGCAAGATTAAGCTAGTTTATGCAGTTGCTAAGGGAAATCCACTGGGATGGTGTTTGCCAGATTCTCAGGTATTTAAAATGTGCTCTTGGGAAAGGACTTCTTTTCAAAGACAATGAACACTTGGATGCTTATGGATACTCTGAAGCAGACTATGCAGGTGCTTATGAGGATAGGAAGTCCACTACAGGATACTGCACATTTGTTGGAGGTAATCTGGTTACATGAAGGAGAAAGATACAGGTAGTGGTATCTAAATCGATTATTGAATATGAATACAGGGCCATGTCTCAGACTACTTGTGAGTTGTTCTGGGTTCGTTCCATTCTGGAAGACTTTAGAGTGTAGGTGCCTGATGCTATTCCGATGCACTGTGACACAAGGTCGCCATGTCTATTGCAAATAATCCTATTTTTTATGAGATGACTAAGCATATTGAAATAGATTATCACTTCATCAGAGAGGCCATTTTAGCTAAGAAGAATTCTACACCGTCCATCTGCATTGAAGACGAACTGGCAGATATCTTCATTAAAGCACTTCCTAAGAAGAGATTACATTATATTTGTTCCAAGCTGAGCATGTTTGATGTCTATGCTCCAGCTTTAGGGGAAGTGTTGAGTTATGTTTAATGGGTGTTTTTATTAGTTTGTATGGTGAAAGGATATACTTGTAATTCCCTCTCTAGTGCCTCTATATAAAGAGGCCTAGGGTTTCTCTGAATAAATCAATTCATTCGATCCTAGAAACAAATAACATATCTAATAAGAAAGGACCTTATCTCTTAAAGAAAGATCGTATCTTTAATAAAGAAAATAAATCTCCAATTATTTTTCTAAAACTTATTTACTAAAAATAACCAACTGGGCATATAAGAAAACCCAAAATTGGTCCATAGGACCTTCTAGACTGCCAACCCTGCTATGCTAGGCTTTTATTGGCTGCTGGGCTTCATATGACCTTCCTCCTGTCGTCCTAACAATTATTATTATTTATTTTTTTCAATATTTCCCCACCTTTTTTTATTCATTTTTTTCTCTCTTCATCATTTTTCTCCCTTTTTTTTCCTCTTCTTTCTCCTTTTTTTTCCCTTTTCCTTCCATTTTTTTATTTTTATTTTTATTTTATAAAAAATCAACCTCTTCACAACTCAGAGAGCAACTAAACTCAAAAATAAAAAAAGCCAAGGTTGGATAAAACCTTAGACTCATGATCTTTAGCATCGCCAAGACTCTCGACACAATCTTCACCATGCGTGATGCGAGATCTCCTCAATTTGCACCTTGACCACATGTAAGCCTCAGCAGCACTGCCTAGCGCCACCATCATCTGAACATCTCGCCGCAACGTCAGGGAGAGCTCCTCGCCGTAGCGCACCGTCGATGTCACCAGATTGTTGATGCCATCCACTGGTGCCTCCTCGAGAACGACCACCCTAAGGCCCTTGCCGAGCTCCTCGAGGGGCCCCTTGCGCACCTTAGGGCCACTTGCATGCACCGCTGTCTCTTCTTCCTCCCATACGTCCTCCTTGCTCGCGATCCCTCTTGTCCTTGTCATTGTCGATATCGACATAGATCTCGGTGGTGCTCCTTGGGTACTACCTTATGGCGAGGGTGCTCCCCACCAAGAGGTTTGCTGCTTATGGCCCTACTTGAATCACGCCTCAGCTCCACTTGGATCACCACGATTGGAGTGGTATTGTGGCTCGCAAGGGTCGCAGGCTCCGCCATCTATTCATGGTCTTCAACCATGGAGCCATCTTCACCTCTCCTTTATTGACACCAACAACTGCACGGGGCTGTAAGGCTTCTTGGTAGTCTATGTCGTCGAGGATGGCACGGGATCCAGCCTTAGCTGCCTTCTCAAGATCTTTCTTCTTGGAAGAAAACTCCAAGAACAAGAACAAAAAAAAATATAACAAAATATAGAATTTTAACAAGAAAACCCAAGAATTGAACTGCTTTGATACCAAGTTGAATAGAAGAAATCAAGCGAATGCAAAATGATATCAAGTATAAACAATAACACTTGGGTTTATGTGGAAACCCCACTAATGAAGAGTGGGGAAAAAGCCACAGGAGAAGCACCCTTATGGGTGTATTTCTCTTTATTTCTTTTTAAAGGAATAGGTGGAGGGTACATGCCTATTTATAGGCCACCACACAACACAGTCCCATTCCACTATGTGAGACTAAACCACTACACAATTCTCTCAACACTCCCCCTCAAGCTGGAGAATAAAATGCTTAGCTTGTAACACAAAGAAAATCCCTCTACACAGTAGAACAAACAACACTCTCAGCAGATACAACTGACTCCTCTGCAGATGACAGTTGCACTCTTGTTCATGCCTGTAGTTAAGTATGCTGATGACGACACATCAAATCGGTGGGGGCTTGATGGCGAATTGTTGTAGCTAGTTCTAACAAGGACCTCGCCTTTGAAAACCTCAACTAGCGTTGGTGGCTTCCCATTCAGTATCCCTAACATGGGTCTTCCTCTGAAAACCTTGAAAGTGGATTTCTCTCTCTGGACTCCAAGAAATTGGAACTCTTACATAGAAACTTGAAATGGGCCCTTCATTTGAAGACCTCGAAATTGGATCTCTCTCTGAAGACCTCGAAACTGGAACTCCCAGAGTTATGGCTTGTCATGTGGAGTTTAGGAATAAAAGAGACTCCCGAATGGGGGATGATTATAACAGACTCAACACATACATTACCTAGAGAAGTCTAAATGCAATTTTGATCACTCATGATGTAAAATTCACTTTTAATCACTCAAGTCTATGGCAGAGGCTACAGTTGGTGCTGCAAGCTACAATGTGGTAGATATGAAGGGGCATTGTTAGGATTGAAATGAGATAATTATTATTGGAGGCCCTACATGCTTTTATATTAAGAGGCACCAGGGAAAAATAGTATTGACACCCTTACAAATATGAAGAAACAAGAAGACATTACAAATAGACTATTTAACACTCAATAGGCACAATGTGCACGAGGGTGAGACATTGGAGGGCTTGATTATGTGCTTGGATGTGGTGCACTTGGAGACATTGCCATGCTTGAATGTTGCATTGAAGTGCCACATGTTAGGTGGTGCTAGAAGTGCACTTTGAGGTGCTACCACCTTTAAGTATTGCACATTGGAGGCTTGTCATGGTTAAGTATTTCATGCTGAAATATGGCATGCACGACAGTGCTATGGGTGTGCCTCAAACTACAATGTGGTATACAAAAGCACCGCATTCTATGGTGCTGTTGTGGAGGATGGCTGTAAGAAAAGGAGTTGTAGGAGTTAGAGATAGAGATTGATGGCACCAAAGATGGACATGTGCCAAAACCTTAGGCTACATTTGATTGAGGGTTAAAATCATGGGCTAGGTGATGCGACAAGGGTGGATGAATAGTGCATGCATAGTTTCATGATGCAGCACAGTTTATGAGAAATATCAACTCAACTCTCAACCCATAACATATACTCACCTATCACATCTAACTCCACTTTACTTTCCAACAAAATAACAATAAAAAAGAACCTAACATTAAATATAAAACAAAAAAACTACTACTTTCTCTCTTTATTTAAATCACATCAACACACAACTTACAATACATCAACCATCTATCACATTTATTACCCATTAACCCAGCACTTACACCACTACTTCTATAACTTAACCCTTCCTAACTTTTACCGAGGGGCAAAGACTAACACTCATCCAAAGTGAGTCTTAGGAATTACTTCACCTTCTACTATGTAAATATAAGTTCATAAATCTTATTAAGGAAGCATGCATCTATATAAAAAAACACCAAAGAGGATTACAGAAGTAGAAGCACATACAAAAACCAGCACAAAGAGAATTAATATGTAATAAAGACTGATTATGCAACACATTCCAAGATGTGCATGATGGATCTCCAGCTTGAGGTGGGTGCTATTTAGTCATTAAATATATATTCTTTGTATTTGTTTTCCTTTTAAGTATTTCCTACCATGGTTCCTATTCCTTTTATGTTTACATCTCTATGTCAATCCTTTGTAGGTGCTCCTCAAAATGGAGAGGGCACATCTCTTTTAGGCTTCAATGATACTCAAGCAATTTCATTCACATGCCTTGAGCACAAATTCTTTGATGGCAACTGTTTTTCATCATCTTATATATCAAGCATATATTAGATTTTAACACAAATACAACACTAAATTTTGTATTAAAAATTTAGATGGGTCAATGTACTGGACATGCAGTACATACATACAATCGCACAAGGGCAGGCATGCAAAAGCACAAACAATGAAGACATGCAAAATATTTTTACTTAAATATGAACTTGAACAAAGAAAAAGAGCATAATTACAAATTCGAACAGAGATCAAGCATCCATACCATACTGGTGAAGTAGAAACCAACTGTGGTAACGTAGAAAGACAACATTCTGTAGAAGTCAAATCGACGTCCCAAACGGTAAACATCACGGCTCAGTGTTTGTTCGCCATTACCGTTAGACACCTTTGCCTCAAACAATGAAATTTGATTCATTCCCACATCACGCCCCTTCCCAACTTGCACATATTCATGGTGAGTAACATTTCCTCCCCGGAGAACAGAATTGTATCCTAATTAACACCCACAGTCAATAGAATAACATGATTTTGTGTAATAAAATATTTCCACACATGCATACCTGAAAATATATCCTCACTCAAATTGATGAGTTTTGAAGCTTTGCTTAGGCCACCTCTTGTGAGGTGAAAGATCCTATCGAAAATATCAGGATGACCATAGTGGAAGCGTACCCTGTATATTCACCAATGTACCATAGTTTGGAAGCTTAAAATATAATCATTAGTAAAAAAGCGGTTCAACCTTCATGTTCATTAAGAGATGATCGATACCAGAACTCAGGTGAATATTCAAACAGGAATGAAATGAGGCTTATCGGCAACATGATTTTCAAAGAAAAAATATGATTGAATCTTCATCATGCCAATTGTCTACACTAAATGTTTGACATACCCCCACTAGTTTATTTTTATTATGTTGCATGTTTGTTATTTAGTTTCTTTCCCTTCGGACATGTAGTGTTATTTTCTCACACCTCTCTTCTATATAAAAGGGTGTGGGGCTACTTGGAATAAACTAAGTGTTCTTTCCCACTTAGTGTCTGAGCGATGATCCTAGATTGATGCTCAGGTATTCCACCGAAATAAGCCTCCGATCTAATCCACCAAATCCCTAAATCCTCCTCTCCTAGCCTCTTCATGCCACCACCACCTCGATCTGCAGCAGCAGCAAGCGACGGCGGCAGCACTGATCTGCAGTAGGTGTAGCAGCAGGGGTGCCACCAGTAGGTGGTAGCACTGCTGGTGGGCCTACGCTGCCCTTGATGCGGCCAGGGTAGCAACAACAGTCCTTTTAAGGGCTGCTAGGGGTCCCTCCTGGCCTTAGCGTTCGCCTCTTGATCCTCGGAGGGATTGCTATGTGATTCTAACTTGATTTCCAAGGAAGAAATTATTTGGATTTCATGTTAGATCACTCTTTCTTGTAAGTTATGATGATTTTCAAGATGCAGGCTTGATGCATCAGGAGCATGACCGGAGTTATATGGTGCAGGATGATTGGTTGACTCTGGTGCTTTAAAGCATCTTTGTGGTGATCAGAATTATTTCCGATCACTCAGTTTTGTTGCACCAAGGAGAACCATGCAGGTAGCTGATGGCAGACACGCTCCTATTGTTGGTCAGGGGGAGATGTCTGTAACCCCCACTTTGCGGCTGGTGAGAGTGTTACATGTGCCGAAGTTTCCTATGAGCTTGTTGTTGGTGAGCAGGATTATGAAAGACCTTAATTGTAGGGTTATCTTTGATGATGTTGAATGTACCATCCAAGATAAGTTCGCTGGGAAGACTATTGCCAGAGGCACAAAGGAGAATGGTGTTTATCATCTTGGGCAAGAACCATTTATAGTAGTCCGCAAGTATAATGGTGGGAGTGCCTTATAGTGACATGTTCGTCTAGGTCACTTGCCTCTGAATCGCCTCAAGAGGGTAATTCTACATCTCTCCTGCCACTACTATTCAGTGTAACACTTGCCAATTGGGTAAGCATCATCGATCTTCTTTTCCTACCAGTACTTCTCCTAGATCAGCGACTATTTTTGAGCTACTTCATGTTGATGTTTGGGGACCGAGTAGAGTTCCAAACAGGATGAGATATCACTATTATCTTATAGTTGATGATTTCTCTAGAATGTCCTGGGTGTTCCTTTTGAAGAACAAAGCAAATGTTGGAGGTGTTATAGAGACTCTCATCTTGGAGATTAGGACACAGTACTCTACCACTGTGAAAACTGTATGGACAGATAATGCCCTCGAGTTTTGCACTGCGAGACTTAAAGAGTTCTACAAGGCTTGTGGGATTATCCACCAAACTTGTCCCCATACTTCACAGCAGAACAAGATTACAGAGCAGAAGCAAAGACATCTGTTAGAGGTTGCTCATACTCTTATCGACCATAGCGTTCCGCAGACATATTGGGGGGATGCAGTCTTGATTGCATGCTATCTCATTAATAGAATGCCTATCTCAGTTCTTCACAAGCAGATACCAATTCTCCTACTATATCTAGATGGTGAGCTTTTTCATGTGTCTCCTAGGACCTTAGGTGTGTTGCTTTTGTTTATGTGCCATCACTAGGTAGTGATAAGCTGGCTCCTCGCGCTGTCAAGTGTGTGTTCCTAGGGTACTCCAGGAGTCAGAAGGGCTATCGATACTATGATCCCATCCATAGTAGACATTATGTTAGCACTGGGGTGACATTCCATGAAACCACACCGTTCTTTTTAGTTGTTGGACAGATGAGTTCTCATAATGATGTGGCTCTCATGCCTATTCCTCCCGTTCCTTTGGAAGAAATTCTGATCACCACTTCTCAGATTGCTTCTTCAAGTTCCATGACCTCCTTGGATAATTTCCAGAGATTACATGGTCTGATGCGCATGTATAGTAGACCTCATACGACACTACAGAGGCCACCTTCCCCACGGGCAGATGTTGCTCCACAAGTTGTTGAGATGGTATCTAGCAACAGTGACAATTTGGTTAGACTTGATCCTCCTGATAGTGCTAATCACAACAGTAGTGACGTTCCTTCTACAGATGTTCAGACAAAGGTGCTAGACGATTCTAACCTTCCTATTGCCATTAGGAAGGCACTACGCACATGTGAGTCCAGATACTGTGTTGTAGGTAGTTTGGCTATTAATGGCATTGATTCTAAGTTTGGTAGATTTTGTCAAGCACTTACTATCTCATACATTACGTCTACCTACCAACAGGCCATGCTTGATCCAAAGTGTCATTAAGCCATGGAGGAAGAGATGGCGACACTCCGAAGTAGACAGACTTGGGAGCTCGCCACACTTCCTACAGGTGCATGACTAGTTGGCTTTAGATGGGTCATTACCTTGAAATACAACCTTGATGGGCCTATTTCAAGGTATAAGGCCAGGTTGGTAGCAACGGGGTTCACCCAGACTTATGGAGTGGACTTCTTTGACACTTTCTTACATCTTGCATGGCTTGCCACTATTTTTGTACTCATCTCTGTTGTGGCTCACAGAGATTGGTACCAACTTGATGTGAAGAACCTTTTCTCTATGGCAATCTTCAGGAGGAGGTTTACATGCAGTAGGCCCCAAGTTTTGAGGTCTACGGAGAGTATGTGTGCAGACTCAAGAAGGCCATCTATGGCTTGAAGCACAACCTGAGAGCATGATTTTAGAAGCTCTCAGATATGTTGCAAAAGATGAGGATGCAAAAATCTTCCTTAGATCATTCTCTATTTGTTAGAAAAATAGAGAATGGCATGATGGCACTCCTAGTTTATGTGGATGGTCTAATTATTACTGTTGATGATAAGGCTGGGATAAGTCAGGTCAAAGAGTCTCTTGCACGACAATTTGTTATGAAGGATCTGGGCCAACTTAGATATTTCCTAGGGATCGAGGTTGCTAGGAGAAGAAATGGGATTATTCTCTCTCAAAGCAAGTATGCATTGGATGTTCTTCAGGAGACAGGTATGCAAAGGTCCAAGTCAGCCAATATTCTTATGGACCCTAAGGCACATTTTCATGATGAGGAGGCAGAGACAGTTGATAGCAGATCATACAGACAATTGGTTGGCAAGCTACTCTAGTTGACCATTACATAGCCTGATATTGCACTTGTAGACAAGCTCAGTTAGTTCATGGATAGGCCAACTAAGTAGCATTGGCAGGATGCTACGTAGGTTGCTTCTCAGAAAGCAACTCGAAATGGTATTCTCTTTCAAATTGGGGCTCCTATGACTGCGGTGGGATACTCAGATGCATATTATGCAGGGTGTGTTGCAGATAGGAAGTCTACTACATGCTTTTGAACTTTTGTTCCAGGTAACTTGGTTACCTGGAAGAGTAAAAGGCATGCTGTAGTCTCTTGTTCTAGTGTTGAGTCAGAATACAGGGCCATGACCTAAACTACTACTAAGATGGTTTGGATTAGATCCTTGTTGCGGTATCTGCATGTTTATATTGAGGCACCCAAGGAAATGAGATGTGACAATAAGGTCGTCATGTATATTGCCAACAATCCCATGTTCCATTAGCGTAGGAAGCATGTGGAAGTTGACTGCCACTATACTAGAGATTTGATCCAGCGTGGGGTGTTGTGCACAACATATGTTACTTCAGAAGATTAGACGACTGACATCTTCACGAAGCCCTTGTTACATAGAGTGTTTGATACATGCTGTTTTTTTTTTTTGAAAAGTGGAAGGGCGGTTCTTTGAGTGATAACCACACAAAATCATTCCATTCCAACAAAATGGGTTACATCAAAATTACATGATAGATCACCAAAACACCATCTGGGAAGAAATAGTCAAAACAAAATTCTCAACATGAGGCCTCTCCCCTCTAAAAATTGCCCAATTTCTCCTCAGCCATACACCCTACAGGACCGCCAAGACCTTCGCCCTATCCTTTTTGGATCTAAGGGCAAACTCTCCACTGTAGGCATTTCCTCTGCGGAAAGATTCCCAGAAGCTACCCGTATCCTGATGGGCGATCCAGTTGATTCCCATCCGCTGCCAAACCTGTGTCACAAAAGAGCACTGAAAGAAAAGGTGCTACATATCTTCCTTAGCTCCACCACAGAGGGAACATGCAAGATCATCCGATTGGGCCCATCTAGCTCTCCAATGCCTCATCATAACTCTTCTCCTCACCAGCCAAGTGAAGATCACCTTCAAAGGACATTCCGCCTTCCATAGTAGACTGCAGTCTCTCAAAAAATTGATGTCAAAGTTGACCGTGTCACTCTCCAACCTACGGAAGACCTTTGCCATAGAGAAATCTCCTTTCCAATGAAAACCATCATCACCCTCCTCTGGTGCCCAACCCTCCAGCTCCTGTAATAGACATTGGAACTCCTTACACCTCTGGTCTGAAAGCCCTCCTCAAAAAGTTGGACAGCACGCCCCATCCCAACAACTTCCCACCGTAGCTGACGGGTCCACAACACCCCCAACAAGGCGAGGAAACCTCTCTGCAAGAGTTGAGCCACCCCCTGCCAATCATCCTGCCAAAAACGGAATGCATCACCCTTTCCTAGAATGAGGGAAAAGAGATCGCCCACCTTCGCTATCACCGTCGCCAAGCCCCTACGAAACTGGGCGGCACCTGGGGGAGGGGACTCCAAAGGCTCCCAAAAGAGGAAAGGGACGTAGCACCGTCGCATAATGTCATCGAAGAGCCCCCGCTCCCGTCCCACCAATCTCGCTATCCACTTGGTCAGGAGGCTGATGTTCACCTTATCTACATCTCTAACCCCCAGACCCCCTTCCTGAAATGGCCTGCATACCTCCTCCCAAGCTACCAACCTCACCCCCTTCTTGTCGACCCTACATTGACTCAGAAGAAATCCCTCATCAATCCCGATATCTTCTTCTCAATCTGGCATGACAATATGAAAACTGAGAGAAAATACGACGGCATGGAGGCTAGCACTGCTTTCATTAGGATCAACCTTCTACCTCTAGAAAGAAGTCTAGATGACCATCCTGCCAATCTTCCTTCCATCCTCTCTAGTAGAGGAATCCAATCCTTTAACCTGAGGCGTCGATCTGACAGTGGAAGGCCTAGATACAGCAGCGGCAGAGAACCCACCTCCGTCTCCAAAGTCCCACTCACCCTCTCCACCTCTTCAATCGACAAGTTGAACGGGACAAAAGTTGATTTTTGGTAGTTGATCTGCAACCCTGATGCCTTGCCAAAAAGTTCCAAAAGGATTCTCATTCTTTTGGCCTCCAACTCCGTTCCCTCGATCAGGAATAAGGTATCATCAGCATATTGCAAGATCACCGTTTCCTTATCCTCACCAACCATAAATCCTCTGACCAGACCCCTATCACATGCCCTCTGTGTAGCCTGTGCCAGCGCATCCGTCGCCAACACAAACAACATAGGTGCAAGGGGGCAACCCTGTCTGACCCCCCTCTTAGGTTGTACCCATTCTCTCGCCGGGTTCCCATTGATCAGGACTGAGAAAGATGATGTCACACATCTCTTCATCCAATCAATCCACACCGTGGGGAACCCCCTCTTCCTTAGGGAAGCCCACACAAAATTCCATTGCACCGAGTTGTATGCCTTGCTGAAGTTAACTTTCCATAGGAAGGCCCTTCTCTTCTCCCTCCTCCAGAGGGTTAACGCCTCCATGGCAACCACAAAACCGTTCAAGATTCCTCTCCCCGGGATGAAAGCCGTCTGAACAAGTGAGATCAGGTCTCCAAGAATGTCCCTAAGCCTATTTGTCAGGACCTTAGCGACAATAAGGTACATGGCATTTGAGAGTGCAATCTGTCTGAAGTCCTGGATTGCCTTTGCCCCTTCCTTCTTAGGAAGTAGAAATAGATAGTATTTGTTTAGCTTATCAAAGCCTCTATTCCCGGCCGCGAACTCCATCATTTGCATCACCTTTACCCCCACCAGGTGCCAGAATTCCCTGAAGAAGACAGGCAAACCATTCGGGCCAGGACACCCCTCCACGTTCAGGCTCCACATCGCCTGCCTCACCTCGTCCTCTGAAAAGCTAGTTGAGACTTACTGTCTAGGTCTCTGTGACACGCTGTACATTCTCCCCTCTCCACCTCTAACCCCCCTGATGCGCCTCCCAGTAAACTCTATGAAGTAATCTGCAGCGGCTCGACCCACCTCCTCCCTACTAGAGAAGCTGACCCCATGAATCAACATCCTATCTATTTAGTTTCTCCTCCTGGCCGATGCCATTTGGTGAAAAAATCTGGTATTAGAGTTGTCCTCCTTCAACCATCTCTGCCTTGATCTCGTCATCCACTCCACCTCTTCCTTCTTGTCCTCCTGTACCACACGTGTCATTCTCGCTTTAACCTTCTTATCCTTTGAAGATATAGGGTCTGGTCTTCCTGTCTATCGATCCTGGTAATCTTTGCCAATGCCTCCTCCTTCCTGCTCCTCTTGGATGCTCTGATCTCCCTTCTGTATGTCCTCAGGTGATTACGCAGCATACCCAACTTCTTTGCCAAACAACACGCAGCAGATCCCTCCACCATCATAGAGTTCCATTTCTCCACTATACGTTGGAACCCTTCTTCCATCAACCAAGATCTGTCAAATTTAAAGTGCCAAAATGTGTCCCCTCATTAAACCTCCACATGAGGGGCGTGTAATCAGAGAAAGGCCTCTCCAAGGTAGACACATCCGCAACTAGAAAAGACTCTGCTAGCTCCACGTTGCAAAGGAATCTGTCAATCTTGGACATCTGGCAACTATTATTCCTCCACGTGTAAGCACAGGATGTTGGTATTAGATCCACGAGGCCATGCGTTACCATAAAATCCACAAAAAGATCCAACTCAGGATCTTGCCTACCCTACCCTCCAGGCCTGTCCTCTATCTGTAGGGTGATGTTGAAATCCCCTCCAAGCAACCAAGGAAAACCATGACACTCTGTTGCGATGGTCGCGAGCTCCTCCCATATGATTCCTTTGTCCTGGGCATCCAACGGACCATACACCACTGTAACATACATCTTGGCGCCTCCCACCCTCCTAATCAATCTTGCAGAGATGACATGTTCCCTGCAGTAGAACTTATCCAAGGAGAAGACATCTTCCGGGCATCCCAATATCTGTCCTCTTGAGCGGCCATTTGCCCTAAGGGATCGGAACCCCTCCATCCAGGAACCCCCAACCTCCTTCCAAGTTCAGGCATCGCAATTAGCCAACTTTGTTTCTTTAAGTAGCACGACATCAACTTTCCATGTACGAATATAGCGTCCTAGCGACGCCCTTCTAGCTGGGTCATTAAGACCTCACACATTCCACGTCATCACCCCCATTCATTTAACAACGAATGTAGGCCTCCTCCATGGACTGTCGGAAGCCACATGCCTCCGCCGTCCTACACACCTCACCATCTTCACGATCCAATAACGCCGTCTGTCGTGGTAGCTGTGATGTCTCACCTCGACCAGCAACCACCACCCTCGGTCTTTGACCTCCACGAAACCTCCACCTCCGCTTATAATGGAGAGCCTCACTTCTGCCACCCTGCACCATTCGCGGTCTCCACCCCGTTAAGGTAATCTCCTCCTTGCACTTGGACGACATCAGAGCGCACTCCAACTGTTGCTGTGATGGAGTATCACCAGGACGACCAACTTGAAGCTCTGTTTCTTCCACCTCGCGCTGGACCTTGACCATAGCCTCGTCGGCCATCAGACCATCGGAAACCTCTCTCGATGCTGTCGGTGCCTTCGCCATCTCTCCTACCCCTCGTAGCGGAGTCGTCGCAAGGGAGACCGCGCCTTCCACCTCGATCGAAGCTTAGGCGTGCTCCTCTTCCACAGCTCCATCGACCTCTCGTCGATCATCCACCTCCTTTGAGGTCGAGGGATCAGGAGAGCTTTTCTTCGAGCAAGCACTAAAAGGGGGCCAGGTTCGAGTCTTCGCATCTCTCGAACCTGACGAAAGGTTCTCATATGATCCCGCACGCAGATCCGACTTCGCACTTTGGCTACGTGAGCACTCCTTTGCATGTGCCGCGGTCATGACCCCCTTTAAGAGCCTTCGCCAGCTGTTCAACGCGAAGCCACCTCTTATAATGCCCTTCCCCGCCTCTTTTGCTCTCGATGTTTCCATAGTGCCAATCTCGGGCGACGGCAGCGACGCAGACGAGATCTGCACGGATTTCTCGGGCCTCGGATTCTCGTCAGCGACCGATCGACTCGCCATCGCCCTCATCGGACGATGCTTCACCTTCCTCCACCCCGGTGCCCCGACGCCGCTGTTTCGGATACATGCTGTTTTAAGTTGAGAATGATTGACACCTATGCTTCAACTTGAGAGGAGTGTTGACATACCTTCACTAGTTTATTTTTACTATGTTGTATGTTTGTTATTTATTTTCTTTTCCTTTGGATATGTAGTGTTATTTTCCTACACCTTTCTTCTATATAAAGTGGAGTGGGGCTTGGAATAAACTAAGGTTATTTGTTCTCTCTCACTCTAAATAATAGTGTGAACTTAAAATTTAATAGAACAGGTTCTAATTTAAAAAAAAAGCATATGGCAGCTAGCTTTTGTTTTGTTGCCAAGATGAACTCCAACTTAACAATTCGATTCAAGACATAATGATCATGATAAGATTTTAGGTTAGGCAACTACACAAGGTTTTTGTATGTATGTTACATACATACATACATACGCACTTATGTACATGCACACGTACATACATGCATGTATGCATTTTTTCTCAGCATCTATTTCTGTGGAATCTTTGGGCAAGACCTTCCACATAGGCATTAGCTCAAGGAACTTCTAGAATTTAGAACCACCTATCATGCACGAACATTTCCAAAAAAAGGTAATTTTTTCACGGTATGTTTTCATAGCATCTATTTCTGCAGAATCTTTGGGCAAGACTTTGCCTACCATATAGGCATTAGGTCAAAGGAACTTTTAGAATTTTGAACCACCTATCATGCATGAACTTCATTTCCGAAAACAAGGTAATTTTTTCACAGGCAACTCCTTGTCACATGGGTGTGGGTATGGGTGGGTGCAAGTGCAAAATGGAAGGTTGGCAATGCAGGTATAAAATTATTGTTACATACAGATATAATAACCCATGCAGTAGACTACGGATGCGTAGATAATAACATCTCTTTATCTCTTTTCCTTTCTGCTTTTTGAAAAGGGCTATAGATAATAATATTGCAGAAAAGAAAATCATCCAAAATTTAAGCTTTAAGAATCTATTTTCCATCTAAGCATAAAGGGGTAGCAAAACCCTACTCCATGATGAGTAGATTGCCCTCCTATCATAACAAGGTAGCCGTAGGGAACTTGTTGCATGATTGAATCCTTTACAACCTATCAAAACTTTTCCATTTTCATTCTTGTTCATCAATCTCCAACCAAGACAAACCAGGCATGTTAGCCCCTAAGCTTTCAGTTAAAGAAAATGAAAGTTTATTTCACTAAGCCAACTCTATATCTCTTTATAGAGAGAGAGGTGAGGGAAAAATATAACAATGGTTCAACAATATATAAAAAACAAAATGACCCTCAACATAATGTAACACTTCCCCTCAAGTTGGAGCATATATATCGACCATGCTCAACTTGTTCCTACAATTCTCAAACATAGGGCGAGATAATGGCTTAGTAAACATATCTGTAGTTTGTTCTGATGAGGCAAGGCAAGCAGTACGGAGTAGACCCTGCTGAATTAGGCTCCTCGTATAATGATTAATGACAATCCACTTCCACATATTTAGTACTTTCATGGAACATGGGATTGTTAGTAATGTAAGTCGCAACCTTATTGTCATAATACATCTCTATAGGCTCTTCAAGAATAACATGGTCACACAACAAAGACTGTATCATATCATCTTAGCTGTCCTGTGTGCCATGGCGTAGTATTCTGATTCAATACTCAAGCGTGACACCACACTTTGCTTCTTGCTCCTTCAAGTCGCAAAATTCCCTGCTATAAAGGTACAAAAACCTGTAGTATATTTTCTGTCCCCAACATCACCTGCATAATCTATATCTGAATAAGTAATAACCCTCCATTTTAATACACAAACACTCAAGCTATAAGCCTATCTAAGAGTAATCCGATTAGTTGTAAAGGGTAATTAGACCTTATCGTGGATCCACTCAGAATCAAGTTGTTTTTTTTGGAAAGAAGTATTAGGTTGTATTAAGTCCTAACTCTCTTATCCAAGAGAATTTATCTGAGTGGGTGTTAATCTAAGAGTTTTGTACTATTACTCTTGAGAAGAGCAATGTCAGCATCAAGCTATCAGACTGCTCCTCCCTAGGAGTAGGATGGTACTTTTCCATCATGTACCACATTATATCTTGGCCTTTTGGTGAGGTGCATTCACATAGTTGAATTTGATAAGAAGCGGAAACAAAATATCAAAGCAATAACACCATAAAAGAATACTTAGGTTTATGTGGAAAACCTACTCACGAATAGTGGGGAGAAAACCACGGGAGAAAGCCTCGATAGAGCATAGATCTGTATTGATCTTCTCAAAGAAATAAGTGGGGGGTACATGCCCATTTATAGACCACTACACACAACACAAAGTCTACATCTCAAGATGTGACACTAAACCAACCCACATTCTCCAATACTCCTCAAGCTGGAGCATGGAATGTTCAGCTTGTACAAAAATGAAACTCACTCTACAAAACAGAACACAACTCTCTGAACTGATTCTTGCTTGTAAGCAGGTGTGCTAATGATGACACATCAGAGAGATTTGGAGCTACTAGCCAAACTGCTGTAGCTGACTCTAATAAGGGCCTCTCCTCTGGAGATCTGGTATTGGTGGCTCCCCATTTAGTATCCTTGTAAAGGTCTTCCTCTGAAGACCTTGAAGCTGGATCTCTTACATTGAAACCAGCTAAGCCCTTCCATTGAGGACCTCGAAACTGGATCTCCTTTTTTGGAGACCTCAAAACTCTGGACCACCCAGAGTTGGGTTTCTCATGTAATGATCAGCTACTCCCAATGTCCGTAGCGGTATCCGATGTCACCTCAGAACTATTGGAGGATAACATTGTGCATTAGAACTGCAACAAAGGGACTCCCAAACGAGGGTGACTATAATGGCATCCACACTCCCCTTTCTCCCATACTTGTATAGAAGAAGAAAATAACAACGAGAAGAAAATAAAACTAGATGGAAGCTTGTCCCCCTCTTCTCATAAATATTCATCATTTTTTTTTAATTTTTTTTTCCATTTCTTTCTCTTCTTTTTTTTTTTTTGATATTTTTTTATCATTTTTTTTCTTCCTTCTTTCTTTCTCCTTTTTTTTTTGTATAACTACTAAATAAGAACAATAGATAGGGGACCAAATATATAAATAACCTAAAGAACTTAGGGTTTAATAGGGATCAAACATACTTAGCCATGCTTCCTCCAACCCTCCATTAAGTCTCTGCCATCTTCCTCGCGATTATCAACGAGATCGTCGCTGAGACTTCCTTCACATGAGATATACTCGTGGAGAGGCCGATTGTCACCGTCGTCCTTAGAGGAAGATGGATGCTCCGTCGGGTTCGGATCCACCAAGGAGTCCCCGTGCTCCAGCCTCGTCCCACTCCATCGTGAAGCCACTCACCATTGCGACGCGAGGCGGCTGTGGAGGACTTAAAGAGAGCTCTTGGTTGATCTCGGCGTGGAGGACGATGCCGTTGCAAGGCTTGGAAACCAAGGTTGCTGCCCGCACTGTCGCCGCACAAGCCATTTGCGGCCTCTCGGTGGAGGGGGGGCTCTTTCCACAGACGAAAGGAAGACTCTCAGGAAGAATGGCTCCACGGCAAGGTCTTTGTCGAGTTTCCCCTTGCTAGACCTCCTAGTGACACCAATCTGGACCTCCATGGCTCCAGATCTGGGTGGTCCTACTTAACCTGCATCTCTATGCTCCTTTTGCTCGATAGGGTTCCAAGAACCCAACACGAGAACGTTGCCATTGCGCCGCCATGATGGCAGATCCTCCAAAAACTCATGAATAATGACAAATTCAAGAATAATAAAATGATAAACTTGAAAACAAACTCAAGAAAAGACTTGCTTTGATACTAAGTTGAATTTGGTAATAAGTGGAAGCAAAATATCAAAGCAATAAAATCATAAAAGAATTCTTGGGTTTACGTGGAAACCCTACTCATGACGAGTGAGGAGAAAATCACAGGAGAAGATCCTGATAGGGTAGAGATCTGCACTGATCTTCTTAAAAAAATAAGTGGGGGATACATACTTGTTTATAGGCCACCACACATAACACAAAATCCACATCTCAAGATGTGGCACTAAACCAACCCACATTCTCCAACACACATCAATATTTATATAAGAGAAAATGCAAGTCCTAGTAAGTTGCTAGCATTCCTGAGAATGCAGTTATTTCCGCCCAAACTACATTAGATCCACCCTGTGTATTTATTTTCTAAAATTGGAGTCACGTTCCTAGCTACAATTAGAGCATATTCATTGCATTGACATAAAATGCACCCAAATAAAATATTTGAATCTCAAAAGATTTCACAAGTGGTGAGCAATAAATATTTTAATCACCATGTTTCTGAACGGTTCTATTAGAAATTCATGACTCTGAAAAGAGTATCCTTACTTGAGAGGATTTGCCAAAATTCTCTGCCCAATGGTAACAAAACTGGTCTCCTGATTGGACATAAACCAAGCAAGTGATGACACACTGAAAATATTAGAAATGTCAATGTATGTCTGTTGAGATGCAAGATTCACTATTACTAAGTGAACAGATGATGCAGAGTACATGCTAAAGTAGTCTTGAAATCTGATACTTGCCTTCCAGTAAAAATATGCTCTCTAAGACCTAAAATAGTGGGTCGAGATCTAGCCCTACGTGACCTGACAAACTCTTGCAATACGTTTCTCATTTTAAATGCTTCTTCAAGGTAGTTATCCTGCATGAAAAAAACGCAAAGAGTAAGAGATGCTTGAAATCAGGAATGTGCTTTAATGACAGTATAATCTACCTGGTTCATGTCAATGGCCTGAAGTGCTTCTCCACGAGTGAAAATAATAGCATGGTTTTGGTTTTCAGGCTTTCCTTCGCCGATAGATGTTGGATTTCCAGGAAGCTTTATTCGATAGATTTCCTGTAAGTGTTAAAAGGGAGACATAAATGGGGATTTTCCTCTAAAACATAGCAAGTAGAAACCTTACAAGGAGGAGAAAGCACACTTGACATGTTTGCTTTTTGCAACGAAAAATGTACAGCCGACTTTTGCATGGAAAGAGTGATATTCAGATCTCCATTGAATACATACATACACGGGAAGTTTTGATATAGGAAATTCAATGAGATGACTTAAGCATCTACATGGAAATGTTTAATGCATTACTAAAAAAAATGGAGAAAATTCCTAGAATTCCATAATCATAAAGCTCGTGGTTCTTTGCACGTGCAATTCTTCTTTTGAACATTGAAATTCAATTACAATATTTACTTAACCGACAATTTTCAGTGCTTAATCATTAATATGATTTAAGACTTCTATCATACATTAATCTTATCTCTAGCTATTGAGTAATACGAGAAAATATATGATGAAGGAAACCATAGCAAGAAGACCATACAATGATACATTCAACAGCCCTCGACCAGAAATTTGAATGCTGGATTTTGTTTCCTTATGTCAATGATTTCAAGTATGCCTATTGTGCACAGCTTCGAGTTTGCATTCACGAATAGTGAACAAATTTGTGTAAGATCCATTCATGAATAACAATCTTGAAGTGGTGTTGTAAGACTACTGTTAGAATAATCCATGTAATTTTTATTTATTTATTATGGTCTCCCCTCAATTTTTCCCTTGAGTCTCTATATAGAGACACATAGGTTTCTCTATGTGATTAACAATTTTACATTTCTATGGTATTAAAGCGGTGACCCTGGATTCATAATCAAATGTCCCACTATATGTACAGAGTCAGGTTTTCTTGCTTCTTAAATGCAAGGATTCATCTGCAAGAAAAGCAATGTAAACCCTAACTTGCTTTTGGATGTGAAACACTACTTGGATCCAACACTAATAATCTCTGACAGCCCCCAATCCCATACCACCCAACATCCGACGACGGCTCAGCTAATGTCATTCACTCTCTGGCAGCCCTTAAGTGGCAATGCCATGGGTCTATGGGTGGAATGGTTCTGTTAGCCCCACTCTGGAACTGCCAGCTTCCCCCTAGTGGCCCAACCACCATCACTAGGGGCCACATGAGCCTCCAAGACCAGCAGTGAGAGCTTCTAAGGTCAGGCAAAGTGCCTTAGAGATCATATTCCAAGGGAGAAACGTACACAACCCTTTGTTCTCACATTTTGTGGCCTACCTCTACCTGACCTTCCTACACACTTGTCCGCCATCTGAACCCCACCCAAGCATTGACGACCATCAGTGACCTTCATCCAAGCATCACCTGACCTACATTGATCTTCCATTAGCATTTCTTGCTCTCTACTGGTCTGACAATGATCTGTAAAGGGCTATCTGTACCTATTTTGGACTGTCTGGACTGATTTCATTTTTGGACTACATATTTTTTGATGTTCTAGTCTTCTGGATAGTTTTAGGTGAAATATTTATTTCCTCATTGACTCCCTGATCCTGTGCATCAGTGGCGAACTCCAACACTCTAAATGGTGACTCCATGGGCCGATCCACCATCATGAGCACCTCTCAAATGCAGGGTATTATAATTAAATTGGATGGTACCGAGTTTCTTCTCTGGTCAACTTTTGCACGGTTTGTGGGGTCACACAAGGAAATATACATTCTCCTAAAAGATGAATGAAAGGAGATTGAAAGTAGATAACATTGAGTTGCCATGTACTCGTCCAATAGAATAAAGGAATTGGTTGCCAAGCAAATTGTGTCTTATACTTCGGCGAAGATGTGGGTGGTGCTGATGAAATTCAGGACTATAAGAGCAATATTGCTTGCCTCTATAAGGTGACTGAAGACATTCATTCTTTCTAAAAGAGAAACATGACATTGACGGGATGCTACTTGTTTTAAAATCTGTGGGATGTGCAGGATACATCTCAACCCATTGTTGCATATGCGGATCAGCTCTTGGCCCAAAGTATAAAGTGATGAGGAATCAATCAATGATGCTCAAGAAGATACCTACCCCAGAACAGAACTACACTGACCTTTCTAGGCTAGAGATGACTGATCAAACTACTTCATCAGACTCTTCGGTTAATGCCACTGTTAAAGGGCATGGCAGAGGGACTTCTCTTGGAAAGGGGAGAGGACAGCAACCTACAAGTAGTGGCCATGGTCATGGATGATGTAGTTCATTCTAAAAGCATTATTACAAGACCAATTACTCTTCTGACCATTGCCAGGTCAAGCACACTGATCCCATTGGATGTCTAACCCCCAAGATGAATCAAGCATGATTCAGCAAAGTTTCCTATTTCTAGGGAGGAGTATGATAGATTCTTAGGATGGTGCTGATGATACATCTCCCATAGTGTCTTCTACTGCCTTGGTTGTCAGCCAGTCAAGTAATCATGTTCTTTCTACTAGTTCACATGCTTTTGACTTAGGGAAAATTGATATGTCTTATTCAACCAAAAGCCCTACACCTCTTTATATAAGAAGAGTGATAAGCGAGATTTGAACGCGAGAAAGATTAAGTTAAAAATCCGTTGTTGTAGTTGCGTAAACATCTACTAATCAAATTATTTTACCGAAATTCAAAATAAGTCCCGGGTCGAACACGGGAAGGTTACGTTGATTATAAATCCACAGTTATGTTTTTTTAGATTTTTTTTTATAAGAGAAAGATTTACAATATTCACAATATTCTATTCTACTTGGAATATGGACACAGATAGGAGAGAGATTCTACTTGCAATATAAATAAAGAGAGAGAAAGAACAATAACTTTTATAGCTACGAAAATATTTTTACAAATTACTTGCTATAAATCCAATGTTGGAAATTAAAATCTACACTAGAAAGTAATAAAGAGATAGGGAGAGATAAGTTATCTTCCTCGACGATCGCTTGGAAGACGAACCCACGTTGACGAGCCTGGAGATGGGATGGGAAAGGTAGTGTTGAGATGGGATCCGCTTCCAGAAAAGGGGATGTGAGGACGACTGGCGAGAGCTCCGCGAAGGGGGTGAGAAGTGGAAATTTTTTTTTTTTAACTCTAGCGGAGTTTCCCGTAACCTGGGAGTACTAGAGTGAGTTTTAGAACTTTGTTCTTAGCTCTTTAGAGGAGTTGAGAGAAGGAATGGTGAAATGTGGAGGGGTAGGCTATTTATAGGTGAAGAAATGGGGGCAAAAAGGTCATTTCCAAGGCCTTTAGATTTAATATACGACTTTTAGTGATGCACATAAACGTTACTGTAGGCAAGCATTGTTGAAGGAGCGTTGAACAAAAGCCTTTGGATCACGATCAAATGACTGCGATCAGATCTCGCCTGCTTCAGCCATTGGGTGCACATCAACCAAGCACCGTGACGCGTGGACCAATCAAGACTGTTCGATGGAGATTGGACGCTTGAGAAGCGCTCATGCCTGCACTTCATATAATGCATAGTGCACGTTGACCAGCACGTCATCGTGTGTGTTGACAAAGGCTACTTATTCGTGCCGCCACGTAGCAGCCTCCATCGTCGCTTGATAAGGATTTGATGGTGCAATTTCACCTGCTCCCCTTCTCAACTGATCAAATCCACTCCTTGCGATTCGAGCATGCACCTCGGCCTTGAGAACGCACTCCACGACTGTTGAGCTACGAGCGCGGATTGTCGCGTTTTTGAATTAAGGCTTGTGTGCACTTAGCCGTTGGATGAAGATCCAACGGTCGAGATCGTGTGACCTTTGTCTTCAGAGAGTGAAGGGCGTGGGTGGAGATGACCCCTCAGCCGTAGATCTTCATCTAACGGTTGAGAATTGACGTTGCGAGTGAAGAGGAAGTTCAACGGGCGATCTTGGGTGGCTAGAATGGTGCCACGTGGCACCATCTGAGCCGTCCATCTTCTTTTGCTCGTAGGTGGTGCTACGGATGTCGGATTGGATCGATTTTCACGCAGTTGGGTTACAATCGTCGATCCGAACCTATGCGTGCGGTTGGATTCATCTAAGGACTGGATTCTCACAACCTTGCCTTGTTGCCTTTGATCTTCCGTGGCTTGTACAAGATGCTACGGATGTCGGATCTAAGTGATTTTAGAGGCATTATACTCTAATCATCACCTATGTCACATCTGCAGGGTCTAAACTCCAATCAGAAGCCCAGAAAGATGTTGCCTGCCCTCTAACCAATAAAATAAAAAAATTAATATATAATTTGTATAAATTAACCTAAATGCATGATGATGCATGTTATACAATATTTATAATGCGTGATGCTTCTATGAACCTAGGAACATGCTTAAATAGGCAAATTAACATGATAAATGTAGATTTATCAAAGAGGTGTGGGTAAATAGCAATACAAGACCAGACATAAAATAAAAATGACAAGAAAAGAGTCCTACAACACTCCCCCTTAAAGTGGGAGCATAGATGTTAATCATGCTCTATCACAACATATATCAAAAGTAGAACGAGATAAGGGTTTAGTAAAAATATCTACCATTTGGTCTTCCGAAGCAACCGGAGATGTGTAGATAATACCCCTTTGGATCAAATCTCGTGTGTAGTGACAATCCACCTCAACATACTTTGTATGCTCATGAAATATTGGATTATTGGCAATATAAGTAGCCGCTAGATTGACACATCTCATCTCCATAGGTGCTTATATCTGGACGTGTAAATCATGTATAACAAACCTCACCCAGACCATCTCTGCAGCTATCTATGCCATAGCACGATATTCAGACTCGACACTAGAGCGAGAAACAATACTCTGCTTCTTGTTATGACAAGTAACAAGATTACCATGCACATAAGTGTAAAATCCAGTGGTAGACTTCCTATCACCCTTGCATCCTGCATAATCAGCATTGGAGTAACCAACAACATGCATGGAAGTACCTCTATAAAATAGTAGACCACGGCCAACTGCTTTCTTCAGGTATCTAAGCGCTCACATAGCTGCTTCCCAATGCTGCTTTATAGGTCTATCCATGAATTGGCTCAATTTTCCCATAGCTAAGAAAATATCTGATCTAGTAATAGTAAGATAAAGAAGCTTGCTCACCAGCTACTGATAAGATCTGCGGTCAACTAGAGAGGACTCAGCATTATATAGGTGCCCTTTAAGATCCATAGGAATATTAGCAAACGTGGCACCTAACATTTCTATCTCCTGAAGAACATCAAGGGCATACTTGCACTAAGAAATAATACCTTCCTTGCCTCGTGCCACCTCAATGCCCAAGAAATACCTCAGATGTCCCAAATCTATCATCACAAATTTTTCTGCCAGAGTCTTCTTCACTTCCTTTATTCCTGCCTCATCATTCCCAATAATAATAAAATCATCCACATATACCAGGAGCACAACAACTCCTTTGTTACTCTTTGTACAAATAAGGAATGATCTGTCGAAGCTCTCTGAAGGCTAATGTCTTACACCAGTTTTGATAGCTTTTGCAACCATGCATAGGAACTCTGCTTAAGACCATAGATGGCCTTCCTAAGTCTACATGCACACTTCCCCTAAGTCTTTAAACCTAAAGGTTGTTGCATATAGACTTCTTCTTGGAGATCACCATATAAAAAAGAATTTTTCACATTCAACTGAAATAATGGCCAATCATAATGAGTAGCTATGTATAGCAAAATCTGCACAATAGGAAGTTGTGCCATAGGAGAAAATGTGTCAAGGAAGTCCACCCCATAGGTCATAGTAAACCCCTTTGCAACAAGACGAGCCTTATGCTGTGAAATAGGTTCATCTGGATTATATTTCAAGGCAAAGACCCAACAACAACCCATCAAATGAGCACCTCATGGCAATGTGGTCAGCTCCCATGTCCCTCTAGAACGTAGTGTAGCTATCTCATCCTTCATGGTTTGATGTCACTTTGGATCATGCATAGCTTGTTGATAGGTGGAAGGAATAGTAGAAGCCGTCAGTGCTGAATAGAAAAGGCTTCAAGGCTTCCCCAAATTAGCCTATGGAAGAATATCAGGAGTCCCATACCGAGCACAAGAATATGGAGCCTTCTGAATAGTAATCGGAAGATCCACAGTAGGATCAGGCATGTCAGACCTAGGAAGCTCCTTAATAGTAGGAGACAAATAAGAAGAACCTACAAGAACACTAGTAGAAGAAGAATCATTAGTACCATCAATATGTACCTCATTTGGAGAAGGTGGTGTGGAGAAGGGGAGGTGTTTCTGTGCATATGATACTGGCAATTTGTATACTTTAAGTGAATCATGAAATCTGACCGTGTCCTGCTCTAACTCAGATTCAGCCGTGCTAGAACTGATAGGAATATATTATAAAGGAATAAGAGGTATTGGCATAAGAGTTAGTTGGAGAAAATGACTTGTTTTATTCTCAAATGAAACCGTACACCTCTTTATATAGGCAGAGGCGTTGAGAAAATTACATCATGAGTCCAACAGGACAAGAAACATGACAAATGACTCCAATAACTCTAATAAGTGCCCTACCAATACTCCCCCACAAGTTAAAGCATATATATCAATGATGCTCAACTTGGAACAACACTTATCAAAAGCAGATCTGGCAAGTGGCTTCGTGAATATGTCTGCAATCTGATCTTCAGATGGCACAAATGAAGTGTAGATAATTCCACGCTGTATCAAGTCTCTAGTGTAGTGGCAATCAACCTCAACATGTTTTGTCCGCTCATGAAACATTGGGTTGTTGGCAATACAAGTAGTAGTACGATTATCACATCTCATATCCATTGGTCCTTCCTGAATATGGAGATCATGTAGAATAGATCTGACTTAAACCATCTCTGCAGCTGTTTGAGCCATAGCCCTGTACTCTGATTTTGCATTGGACCTAAATACCACTTGCTGCTTCTTGCTTCTCTATGTCACTAAGTTGCCTGCCACATAAGTACAGAACCCAGTTGTTGATTTCCTGTCTATCATGCACCCTGTATAGTTGGCATCAGAGTAGCCAACAACACTCATAGATGTGCCCCTTTGAAATAAAACACCTTTGCAAGGTGCTTTCTTCACATACCTAAGCACCTGTATAGCAGCATTTCAATGCTGCCTGGTCGGTTTGTCCATGAATTGGGTGAGCTTTCCTACTGCAAGGGAAAGATCCAGATGTGTAATAGTAAGATACAACAATTTACCGACTAACTGCCTATATGATTTGCTATCTATAGGTGGATACTAAGTATCATAGAGATGTCCTTTGGGATCTATAGGTATATTGGCAGGTTTGGACCCTATCATTCCTGTTTCCTGCAAGATATTAAGGGCATACTTCCACTGACTAATAACAACACCCTTTTTGCTACATGCCACTTCAATCCCAAGAAAATATTTAAGCTCACCCAGATCCTTCATCATAAAGGCAGCAACCAACTTCCTTTTTATCTTAGCTATCCTAGTAACATCATCTCCAGAGAGGATCAGGTCATCCACATAAACAAGAAGTACAACCACTCCCCTTTTACTCTTCCTGATAAATAAAGAGTGATCAGAAGAGGACCTTCCAAGTCCCATTACATGTACCTCCTTCGAGAGTCTCTGAAACCATGCTCTTGAACTTTGCTTCAAGCCATTGATTGCTTTCTTTAATCTGCATATACACTCCCCTTGAGCCTCAAACCCAGGCGGTTGTTGCATATAGACCTCCTCTTGAAGATCTCCATACAAGAACGTGTTCTTGACATCCAACTGATAAAGAGGCTAGTCACAGTGAGCTGCTACAGACATCAAAATTCGAACAGTAGACAATCGAGCAACCGGAGAGAAGGTATCAAAGAAATCTACCCTATATGTTTGGGTAAATCCCTTTGCCCCAATCTTGCCTTGTAGCGAGAGATCGTGCCGTCTGGGTTGTATTTAACGGTAAAGACCCAACAACACCCAACTGTTCTGGCATGAGGAGGCAAGGTAGTCAAGTCCCACGTCCCTCTAGACTGTAACGTAGCCATCTCATCTTCCATGGCCTAACGTCAGTTTGGATCCAGCATGGCCTGCTGATGGAAGGAACATACGTTGTAGATAGTGCTGCTGTGAAAGCAGCAAAGGAACTACCGAGGTTGGCAGTGAAGACTGTCTGTATATTATGATACTGGGCACAGCTACGTGGAGCCTTCCGAATAGCAATTGGGAGATCAAAATCCTCTTCACTATGCTCAGTAACAACCGAAGTATGAGACTCATCAGAGGAACCTGCACAAGTACTACTAGGAAAACTCATGTTAATATCAACACATACCTGACTAGGGGAGGAGACAGGTGGCTGAGGTGTAGTGGGGGTGTGTTTTTGTCGCCAGGCATGCTGTTTGTATATCACGGGTAGCCTATATACCTGAGTATTTTCTGCTCTTTGCCTCATAGAAATGTCTGTGGTAGGTATATCCTCATGATGTATAATAGGGATTTGCTCCAAGGGAACTGATGGAACAGGCATAGGAGCCAAATTCCTCTCAAATGTCATATGATGACCTTCTGTAGAGAAATAAGGAATGGGCTCATGAAATGTGACATCTGCAGTCACATAATGTTTCTTACCACGTGGGTCATAGCATCTGTATCCTTTTTAGATGCTACTGTATCCCAGAAACACACACTTCACTGCTCTTGGAGCCAACTTGTCTCTACCAAGGCCAAGAATGTGAACAAAGGCAACGCAGCCAAACACGCAAGGTGGAACAGTGAATAGATCCTTCTCAGGATAAAGAACCAACCACGGAACTTGTACTTGTATGGCTAAGTTGGCCAATCTACTGATCAAGTAACATGCAGTCAACACTGCATCTTCCCAATACACCTGTGACACATTGTGCTGAATCAATAATGTTCTAGCCACATCAAGCACGTAACGGTGCTTTCTTTCTACTACACTATTCTATTGCGACGTATGTGGACAGGATGTCTAATGAACAATCCCAAGAGATCTATAAAAGCCTACCAACTTAGATGTACAGAACTCTAAAGCATTATCAGATCGCATAATCTTCACAACAGTAGAAAACTGAGTCTTTACTTGTAAGATAAATAATGTTTCAATAACTGATCCAACATCAGATTTGTTTTTCAAAAGAAATAACCATGACATTCTGGAAAAATCATCTACAATAAGTAGATAAAATCTATGATCCAGTCTGTCCAGGATATGACTCGGTCCCCATATATCCATATGCAGAAAATTAAAGATAACATTAGAACTATGAGATGAACTAGGAGGAAAACGGGTCCTGTGATGCTTTCCGAGCTGGCATGCATCACACAAAATTTCTGTAGCCAGTGAAATATGAGGAATCACACATCGAAGCCTGTCCAGTGATGAGTGTCCAAGATGTCAATGCCACTGAAGAGCTGTACTAGCACAAAATACAACCTCGCCCTGACACGTAGTGGCAATTGGATTTTGGACCAGGCGATACACACCCCCTTCCTCATGTCCGCCACCAATCGTCCTTCCTATGAGTTTGTCTTGAAAAATACAGCCTAGCTCATCAAATATTGCACGACAGTGCAAGTCTTTTGTAATTCTATTGACAAATAAAAGGCTAATAGGAAATTCTGGAACATAAAGAACATCAGGCAGTGTCAGAGTAGAAGTCACTATAACATCTCCTCTGCCATGAATCCTACACTGCCTGCCATCTGCTACTTGCACAGATCTCCCTGAGGGAATATTATGAACTTATCCAAAACACATCTCATCCCATTGTGATGTTGAGATGCGCCAGAATCCACCAACCACAATGTACTGTCAGTGTTACTAGACCTGTAAGCGGAAGTCATACCTGAAGTGGCTAAAGCAGCAGTATCTGCAGTAGTAGTAGTAGTCTCCTGGGTCAGCTGGGAGAGACGTTGGATCACAGCATCATAGTCTGCACGAGACACCATGTCGCTTCCCTCTAAAGCGACAGCCTGGTTGGCCATGGGGGGTCGACCATGCTTTGTCCAGTAAGAGGCTTCTGTATGGCCAATCTTTCCACAATGCGAGCAAATGGTGCGAGGTCTGCCACTCATACCTCGACCACTACGCCCTCTCCCCTTGGTGGATGGAGCGCCACGTCCTCCTCATGTGGCAACAACAAGTACAAGGGTTTGTCCACTTTCTGACATGGGTTTCCTAACAACCACTCTGCTCATGCGGCTATAAGCTTCCTCCAGAGATGGAAGCTCAGCCAGAGTAAGGATCTGGAACCTAATAGCAACATACTCAGGCCCAAGTCCGTCAAGAAACTGAAGGACATCATACTCCTTCCTATGTGCCCTCTGAGTGGCACACGTGCAAATAGATCGGCAGGCATTATATTTCTCAAGAAGCCCCTTTAGGGTGGCATAGTACTGCAACAAAGATTGACCCTGCTGTTTGAGACGACCAAGGGCATGGTGAATCTCAAATACTTTGCTGGAATTCTTTTCATGAGAATATGTATTGCATAGAGAATCCCACATCTCTTTGGCGATCTTGTAGTACATGATCCCATCACCGATCTGAGGCCTAACGGAATTCATGATCCATGCACGAACCATGGAATTATCTTTCTTCCACGTAGCATTCTTCCCTATTTTATCTTGTGGCTCCATCTCCAACAGTAGATGTTTCTTATCATGCCCCTCAACGGTCATGAGGAACGTTTAAGACCATCTAGCATAATTAGCCTCGTTCAACTTGGCGATAGGAACAAAGAAAGGAGATTTACAACCTCCGTTGTCTATAGCGGTAACTGATGACACTTCTGAAGAGTCTGTGGAGGCCATTGTGCTCTAGGACTGCCACAAGATGCCACAAGTGCGATCTGAAATCAATATTCAGATTTGACGACTTCATAATGAGAGAAAAGTAATCTCTTGAACATGAGATCTAAGGCAAAGAAACCCTAGAAAACATCTCAAGAATCATAGAGATCATGTAGATCAGGTTTTAACGCATGTTAGGACGTTAGGACGTGTCCTAACAATGCTGGGGCAGGCTCAATTGACCCCAAAAGCCACCATCGCGACCTGTAGGTGATGGGCGGCGGAGGTGGCAGCAATGGTCACGGTGGTGGAGGTGCTGTCGCGGTCAGAGGTAGCACTCCGGTGACGAGGCGCGTTGTCCTGAGGTCAGGGGAGGCACCAGGACGATGCTTCGAGGTACTGGATCAACCTCTAGGTGACGCTACGGCCTCAGGGTGACGCTGCGACCTCCAGACAGGGCCTCAGTGCAAGGAGCAGCGACGCAGACGGGACCTCAATGCGAGAAGCGGTGGCACAGGGCCTCGAGGCGACACTATAGAACTCACAGAGGGGCGGCGACATCTTGTAGGGCTCGAGGCAGGTTCGCTAAGGCCTGCTGGCGGCACTAGTGCTAAAGGAAGGCGATTTGTAGCTCGAGGACGAGGTGCAGTAGGCCTTGCTAGGGCACTCGAGAAGCAGTAGCACTCGCGACGAGCACTAGCAACTGGTGTGACCACTGCAGCAGCCTCCTAGGGTCGGTGATGACTAGAGGCTAGCCGGCGACGGCTCCCGTTGGTGTGAAATGGGAGTTAGGGTTTTGGTGGAGGGGTATGGAGGCTTATAAGGGGTAGGATACCAGACCGCCGATCTAGGATCGGCACTCTAATACCAAGTTGGAGAAAATAACTTGTCTTATTCTCAAATGAAACCCTACACCTCTTTATATAGGTAGAGGTGTTGGGAAAATTACATCATGAGTCCAACAGGACAAGAAACATGACAAATGACTCCAATAACTCTAATAAACAGAGTTGTCTCTATCTTAAACAACAATTGATGCCCTGTGGTAGAGAAATATGGCACTACCTCATGAAAAGTAACATCTACATGAATATAATGTTTCCTGGCCAAAGGATCATAACACTAATACCCTTTTTGGGTACTACTATAATCCAAAAAGATATATTTTGCAGTTCGTGATGCCATCTTATCACATCCTGGACCAAGTGTACAAATGCTACACATCCAAAAATCTTGGGTAACAATGAAACAAATTTTTGTCAAGAGAAAGGATCTGCCAAGGTAGCAAAGTTAGGCATTCCATTAATCAATTAACATGTAGTAAGAACTGCATTCCCTCAATACAAAGCTGGTATATTGTGGTGTATTAGCAATGTTTTAGCAACATCCAAAAGATGGTGTTTTCTTTCTGCAATCCCATTTTGTTGCGACGTATGCGGACAAGTGGCCTAGTGTACAATCCCATGTATGTGATAGAAAGCAGCTAATTTAGTAGTACAAAACTCAAGTGCATTGTCAAATCGAACAATCTTAATCACCATAGAAACTTGGGTCTTTATTTGCATAATAAATGTCTCAATTATATCACCAACTTCTGACTTACTCTTAAGAAAAAATAACCAGGATAATTTGGAAAAATCATCAACTATCACTAAATAATAACGATAGCCTGGTCTATCAGGAGTACGACTAGGACACCATACATCCATGTGAACTAAATCAAAACAAGCAGTAGAACTCAAGGAAGAACTAGCAGAATATGTAGATTGGTGATGTTTTCCCATTTGACATGCATGACACAGGAGCTTAGTAGCAGGAGAGATGTGTAGTATCACTTGACGTAACCTGTCTAGAGAAAGATGTCCCAATTGTTGGTGCCACTATAGTGCTGTACTAGCAGTAAAGGCAACCTCCCCCTGGTAAGAAGTTGCAATAGGAGTCTGGGTCAGGTGAAAGATGCCCCCATGTCCGCTACCAATCGTCCTCCCCATGAGTTTGTCCTGACATCATAAAAAATAACACGACAATTGAGATCCTTTGTAATTCTAGTGACAAATAATAGGCTAATTGGAAAATCAGGAACAAACAAAACGTTAGGCAATCTAAGAGTAGGGGTAACCACAACATCCCCTTATCCATCTACTCGAGAGTGATGTCCATCTGCAACATGTATTGCCCGACCTTGGGGAATTGACTGCATCTTGTTGAAAGGAGAATGATCCCCACTTAGGTGCGTGGATGCACCTAAGTCAACCAGCCACAGTACCATCTAAAGATCCACTGTATAAATTCATACAAGGCAAGGATACTACCTAAGGAGGAGGCAAAGGCCGTGGTATCTATAGTATGAGTAGAATCTTATGTCACTGAGAGAGTCTCTGCACCACAACATCATACTCTGCACAGGAGACCATGTCTGACTAATCCATAGAAGTAGAGGCTTGGTTAGCCATATGAGGTCTACCATGTTTGATCCAATACGTAGCCTTAACATGACCAACTCAACCACAAAAGGTACACGTAGTCTGGGGCCAATTAGGTTGACCTTGTCCACGTTCTCTGCCACGAATGGAGGGAGCTTTAGATCCTCCACGACCTCTAGAAGCTGCCAAAGCTGTCGTTTGCCTAAGAGTATCAGTAATGGATGGCTTCACCACAATCCTGCTAAGTTGGCTATAAGCATCCTCCAGTAACGGAAGCTCAGAAAGAGCCAAGATATGAGAATGTGCTCCATCATACTCTGGTCCAAGGCCATATAAAAACTGAAGTACTGCATACTCTCGGTGATACTCCCTCTGATTGGTACAAGTACACACAGGATGAGAAGCATTATACTTCTCAAGGAGTCCCTTAAGAGAACTATGATACTGAGTAAGTTATTGTCCCTCTTGTTTAAGGCTTCTTAGATCATGGTAAATCTGGAAAACCTTACTAAAATTTTTCTCGTGGGAATGTGTCATGTAACAAATCTCACATCTCCTTAGTTGTTTTATAATATATGATCTCATCTCCAATATAGGGTTGTACTGTATTCATGATCCAGGAGCTTACCATTGCATTGTCCTTCCTTGTCAAATATTTGGCTATCTTGATGGCAGGTTCAACCTCTAGTAATATATGTTCCTTGTCATGACCCTTCACACTATCGTGCATAATTAGTCTCATCAAGCTTGGAGATGGGCACAAAGAACAAGTTTTATACGTCCCTGCCTCCGTAGCAGCATCCGATGACACTTCGAATGATTCAGATGATGCCATTGTGCCTTGAGAGGGAGGAAAAACCCAGCAATTAGGTCTGAATCTATGATTACAGACCATAAAAAACTATGAGAAATAGAAGTTGAACCTCTTGATCACAAGATCCAAGCACCCATATGCTGGAAATCAGACCAAAAGCTTCAACAGAGCCCCTAGAATCAAACGGGGCAACACTAGGGTGCGGGAAATCACCTTAGTGCAACCATCCAGGGATTGTTGCCCATCCTCGCCACCGCTAGAAGAGGACCCTCACTAGTGGTGCCTCTGTCGGCCGGTGAGAGACAAATCGTGGCTTGCAATGCTAGTGGGAGATCGGCGATGACCTTAGTGGTCGTCGCTGGTCCCTTAAGCAGCCACTGAGGGTGCTACAGGGAGGGGGCATCCGTTGGAGAGGTTGTTGTAGCCTTTGGCAGTCGCTAATGACAACAACAGTTGTCGGCAGCGGTAGTATGACGAGGAGAGGGAGAAGGGTTTGGGTGGTTAGCGTTTCGAAGGCCTACTTGGGTAAGATACTAGGGTCATGGTGTATGACTGATGCTTTAATACCAGGTGGGACATAATGATGTCTTATTCAACCAAAAGAGCCCTACACCTCTTCATATAAGAAGCGATGTGGGTAAATATCAGTACAAGACCGACATAAAATAAAAATGACAAGGAGTTCTACAATAGACTAGAATGCAGATGCCAATGCCTCCTATTATTTTATGGGTAAACCTCATTATTTGAGTCCCTATAGCTTTTACCTTCCCCTTTTCATATCCATGTTGCTAATAGGTCTTTATCTCTTATTACTAGTCTTGACAAAGTATCTATAAATAAAACATTGTCCCTTATTAATGCCATGCATACTCCTAGATTTGCGTCAAGTTTATTATCAATTAGCTAAATCATTCTCTTTAAATTACTGAGCAATTTTGTATGAGTCCTTTGTCTTGTAGGATTTTCAGACGATGAAGTGGATTGGTAGAGCGTGATGATCTTAACTAAAGTCTTCTATCTCAACACTTAGTCTTCTTTTGTACTTGCCTAGAGTGTGCCTCTATAAATTCATCTTAAGTTGGGTCATCCTAGAATGTTGGTGTTCTCTCACTAGTTTCCAAATTTACCCTCTATGGAGTCAGTTCAATGTGAAGCTTGTCAACTTGACAAGCATCATAGGTTGTCTTTTTCATCTAAACTTAATAAAAGGGAAAGTAGTCCTTTTGTTGTGCAAATCTTTGAGGTCCTTGTCAAATAAAAATATCAAGGGTTTTTGATAGTTTTTGGTCTTAATGATTGTACAAGGGTCTATTGGGTTTATATGCTTAGAGAAAAATTTGATTTATGTGTTCAGAAGTGATAGTTGTTTGGAATTTATCAAAAGAGATTTGCCTGCCTTCTTTACTTCCTTGGGTGTGCTGCATCATACTTCATGGGAGAAAACGTCTCAACAAAATGTTGTAACTGAACAGAAGTTGCATCATCTACTTGATGTGGCACATGTAATAATGTTTTAAAAGATTGTGCCTATGCAATATTAGCTAGATGCTATTCTTTCCACTTGTGTTTGGTTGTGTTTATTTTTTTCGTTTCTTTTAGACAGACATGTTGGCCCTTTATGCAGTTAAACATGGCTTTTTAGCTTTTCCAGGACTCGAAAAGGGTACCACAGGCTATGATGCAACCACATGTTAGTCATACAACAATGTTGATGTGACTTTCTTTAAGGATATACCATATTTTTCGAGTCAAAGCCTGTAGCATCAATGAGAAGCCCTTTCCAATGCCATATGACCCATCACCACAAACATCACTACCATCAACTTCGTCATTGTTAGAGACAAATTAGAAACATGAATAATTAAAATAGATTTTAAGTTAAGATCTCTTATTTTGTTATGTTATCATTATAATTTGATTTGATTATAGTTTGTTTCCAAATTAGTTAGGATTAGGATTGTTATTGTTATCCCCTCTCTATGTAAAGTAGAGTTATCGATTTCTATTTTCAATTGAATAAGAATTGTTATAGAGGATTTAGAATTATCCCTTTCTTATTTTAGTTCTTTCTATTTTGTTTCTTTCCAAAATCATAGAAATATATTTTAGATAGTTAGAGATTGATTAGACTAGGTTTGAATATATTAGGATTACAATTAGGATTAGTCCTAAAGGGACCAACTCCTTTTATTTCTTGAGATTCATAATAATAGTTCTTATTCCCCAAATCTCCAACTGGTACAGAGTGGGAACGGTCCTAAGGAATTCCTTGGACCACCAACTCTCTCTCCTACACATGACCCCCTTCATGTGCTTCCTCTCCTTGTGTGTGTAGCATTGTAGCACGCAACACTGCTACAGTATTGCTACACTACCACTACAATACCTCCACCATAGTACTGCTACAGTATGCTGTTATAGTATTACTATAATGTGTGCTACAATACCTGCAGGATGAAAAGGATTTGGATCCCTAGGCCATTGTCTTAGATTCGGTGACCTTTGGTGGTTACTCCTTGCACAGGATTTTGCCCATGCAGATGATCTAGACCTGGTTCATCTTTACTCTACGTGCATGTGCACGATTCTGTGCACGAAATGCACATTCCTGATAGTCTACTGCTGCTACCTTTGCTACAACCTCTTCTTGTCTACTATTGTTGTTACTACTGCCATAGTTGTTTATTGTTCACATGATGATGGTGATAACTAGTAGGGGAATTGAGCAAGGGTCTTCATCTGCCACTCCTAGTTATCTACCTATGTTGCTTGGGAACGTTTCCCCATCTACTGTTGCTACTACTGTTATAGCCTAATACCATCTCCTACTGCTGCTACTACCACCACAACCTATTACCATCTACTATTGCTGCTACAGCCATACTATTGTCCTTTATGATTGCTACTTCTGCTACAATCTTCTACCATATATAACTATTGTAGCTTACGACTACTGCTTTAGATCGTCTCTCAACTACTACTATTGTTCGGGATTGACTTCTATTGCCTGACTGCTACTACTTTTTGTCTCTTGCGATTACTACTTCTGCTATGGCTGCTCTTGCTTCTCCATTCTGTTGCTGCTCCTTCGGATGTCTACATTAAAAGGGAGTTACCTTTTGCTTCTTGTAATAAGTTGTGCATTGTACACTCCAACTTGGCAAAAGTGCTAGAAAAAAATAGGAAATCATATTTTAGGATTTAGAATTATCTCTTTTTTATTTTAGCTCTTTCTATTTTGTTTCTTTCCAAAATCATGCAAATATGTTTTTGGTAGTTAGAGATTGATTAGATTAGATTCAATTGTATGAGGATTACAATTAGGATTGATCCTCTCTATATAAGGGGACCAACTCCTTTTGTTTCTTTGAGATTTATAATAATATTTCCTATTCCTCAAATCTCTAACAAGAATTATCTTTCAAATTCTTCTATAATCGTCACCATCACCACCACCACCACCTCTATGGGATTATCAACATTGAGAACCCCACTACCGTTTAACCCTATGGAACCCCTTACCATTACTGATCTTACTAATCCTCCTGTCAGTCCCACATCACCTGATGGAGATCATCCTTAGGTACCTTTAAAAATTGTTCGTATTTAGATTTACCTAGTGCCCTTCATAAGAGGATATATTCCACGGCAAATCCAAAATACTCTCTAATTTTATGACTTTTGACCATCTACTTGTCCATGCTCAACAATTCTCTCTTCCTGTTTGACAACCATCAGGTTCCTCAAAATTATATTGAGGCGTTGCAACATCCTTCATAGAATGATGTTGTAGAAGAGATGTCCGCTTTGCATTCTAGGAGGACATGGGATTTGGTAGATCTACCCATAGGTGCTTTTGTGGGGTGTAGATGGGTGTTTACTCTAAAATATCAAAACATGGCACCAACTACATTGAGATTTTCTCTTTTGTGGCTCATTTGAATTCAGTATACATTACACTCTATATGAAAATGAACTCTTGTTGGCAAGTCTTTCAATTAGACATTAAAAATACTTTCTTGCATGGAGATTTAACTAAAGAGGTATATATAGGAAACTGCTTAGGTTTTTCATTCATGGGGAGAGTCCCAAGGTATGTAAACTCAATACAGCCATATATGAGTTGAAATAGAGTCCCTAAACTTGGTTTGATAGATTCACGAAGGCGGTGCAACAATTTGATAGTCTCATGTAGTATCGAAAGTTTGCTATTTCTTTTTCTACCTATTACCCACCAAGAGGCACTTTGTGATCCAAAGTAGAGACGGGCCATGGAGGAAGAGATGGCTGCATTAGACTCACGTGGACTTGGAGTTTCATTCGGCCTCAAACTGATGCAGTAGTGGTAGGAAGCAAATGGGTGTTTACCATTAAGTATAGTATGATGGGTCTGTTGAGAGATATAAAGCTCGTCTAGTAGAAAAGGGATATACTCAAACGTATGGCATAGATTACTTTGACACTTTCTCCCTTATGGCATAAATGCTTACAATTCGTATTCTCATCTCTGGCTGTTCATAAGGATTGGCCACTCTATTAGTTGGATGTCAAAAATGCATTCCTCTATGGTGATCTCTAAGAGGAGGTGTATATGCAACAACCCCTAAGTTTGAGTCTAAGGGAGAGTGTATCAAGTCTACAAACTACACAAGGCAGCCTATGGACTCAAGCAAAGTTCAAGAGCATGCATTTAGAAACTGTCCGAGGTCATTGAGAAGATTGGGTTTAGAAGATCTATTGCAGATCATTCTCTCTTTGTATGGAAAACTGACAAGGGGATCATCGTGATGTTGGTGAATGTAGATGATATCATATTGACCGATGACGATGCATAATGAATCAAGGCTACAAAGGAGTTCTTGGCCAAGCACTTCGTTATGAACGACTTGTGTTTCTTCTAATACTTCCTTGGGATTAATGTACCCAAAAATGCATGTGGAATATTTTTGTCCTAGAGGAAATATGTGGTAGATTTTCTTTGGGAGACAGGCATGTTAAGTGCCAAGCTTGCTTTTATCCCATAGATCCAAGTATACACCTCCACGAAGATGGCTCAGAATAGGTCAATGCTAGGTAGTTCGGGAGCCTAATAGGAAAAATATTGTATGGTACGGTCACACGTCTTAATATCTCCCTTGCGATGAGCAAGGTGAACCAATTTATGGATAAGCCAAGAGGGGTACATTAGGATGTTGCAATGATGATTCTCAGGTACCTGAAGTATGCACCAGGGAAAGGTTTATTATTTACCAAAGGTAGAGTTTTAAATGTAGAGGCATACATAGATGTGAACTATGTAGGGTATTCGAAAGATAGAAAGTCCATCACGGGATTCTGTACTTTTGTTGGGGGAAATCTAGTTACATGGTGAAGCAAGAAACAAACTATGGTAGCCAAATCAAGCGTTGAGTTTGAATATAGGGCAATGGCCCATACTGCTTCTGACCTCATGTGTATCCGCTCTATCCTTGAGGATCTTGATATTCCTATGCCTGCCCCCATGAAGATGAAATGTGATAATAAGGTAGCTCTTTTCATTGCCAACAATCTAATTTTCCATGAAAGTCGAAATATGTGGAAGTGGATTGTCATTATACTTAGTATATGATCCAGAAGGGATATTTACGCACTTTTCATGCGTCATCTGAAGATCAGGCAGTAGGCATGTTCACCAAGGTCCTTTCTCAACCCTCCTTCGACCAATGCTATTTCAAGCTAAGCATGATAAACATCTATGCTCCAGCTTGAGGGACTTGTTTACTATTTTCCCTTACCCTTTCTATAAATAGAGGCCTAGAATTTCATAATGGTATGTAATGCTTCATTTTATTTCACAACCAACATGTGGAAGTTATGCAACAACCTCTAAAATTTGAAACCGAGTAGCAAGATATGCAGGCTTCATATGGTGATTTATGGGCTCAAGTAGAGCCTACGAGCCTAATTTTAGAAACTATAGATTGGCTTTAGGAGATCCTCAGATCATTCTCTTCATACATAAGACAAGCAAGGGAACTATAGTAATGCTAATATATGTGGATTATATTATTTTAACTGGAGATGATGCATAAGGAATCAAGGCTATAAAGGAACTTCTAGTCAAGTGCTTTGTTACAAAGGACATGGAGTGTCCTTCATACTTTCTTAGGATTGAAGTAGTTAGAAATGCTACCTACTCTAAGAGATTGGTATGTTAGGTGCTAAGCCAGTTTTTATTCCCATGACTTGAGTATGCACTTGTATGATAATGTGTCATAATGACACAGGACAAGCCGATCCTAGGTAATTAGATGTCTAGTAGGAAAGCTAAGCATGACATGTCCTATTGCTCTTGTAGTCATAAAGTTAGCGAGCTCCTGGATAAACCTTGAAGGGTACACTAGGATGCAACTATGATGATTCTTAGGTACCTAAAATCATCTCCAAGAAAGTGATTGTTGTTTACACGTGGAAGATCCATAGATATGGTAGTCTACATGGATGCAGACTATGCCCGAAGGATAGGAAATCTGCCATTGTGTTAGAGATAAATTGGAAATAGAAATAATTAAAATAGATTTCTTAAGAGTTAAAGTAAGATTTCTTATTTTGTTATATTATCATTAGGATTTGATTTGATTCTAACTTGTTTTCAAATTAGTTACGATTATGATTATTATTGTTATCCCATCTCCATATAAAGAGGGGTTAGGGATTTCAGTTTTCAATCAATGAGAACTATTTCCAAAAACTTCTACGTCGTATCAGAGCAAGACCCATCCATAGGACCCTTATCTCCTTATCATCAAACCTAGGAGGTTTCCTCCTCATTGTGTGTGTCCTCTCTCTTTCCTTGTTGCATGTGCCATCGTGTGCACGCCTCTCCGCATAATCATACTGCTCGCAGCACCTACGCATGGATTTCTTGCTACCTCGTGCGCACCTTTGCGTGTGAAGTGTAGGTTCTGGTGGAGGGGGAGCGAGATTTGCGTGATATGAAATAAAGTGCGGAAATAAAATAACAATCTTACAAAAATTAGCAATCACACAAGTACACAATAATTTTTAGGTATAAACCCAAACCTGGGTAAAAACCACCACCTAAGCCTCTCGACGTAGGATTTCCTAATCGACCTAGTCAAGCAAATCCACTAACCAAGTCACATAAAACGAGGATGAGTCAACCTCTTACAACCACGCTACTTAAACAAGGGTAGCGTACCTTAAACCCCTCCTCTTCAAGGAGTATTTTGTCTCACGAGGGAGATGAAAATTTGCAAAGTGAATACCCAACAAAGGCATTATTATAACAGTCCTATAGAGCCACAAAGTAAGTATTTAAACTAGCTACTATAGGAAAAAGAAACTTCCCTTTGATAGAAGTGCATCAGCTATGCATGTGGAGTGTGTGAACCACGCTAAGCACGACGGAGCTCTCGTATGCAACGGGGAGAGTGGGTGCACAGCGAATATGGTGCTCTCGGATCTATACTTAGGAGGTTGGAGAGCAGGGTGACTTTCCTTCTTGATTCTCTCTTCTCTTGGACACAATATGAGTGGAAGAAGTATTGCTTTGGTGTGTGTGACAAAGGAATGGTCATCCTCTATTTATAGAGGCCCTAAGAAGGGTTTAGAAGTCTCTTCTTGCCGTTGGAAGGCTTCTATAGCCGTTGGGAACAATCCCAAGGAAAATCAGGCTAAAATCAGGGTCATTTATGATTCTGACAGGGTTATTAGATGTCTAAATCTATTATCAGACATCTATGCTATCGTCTGATCTAGGAATTGGTCGACTGATCTAGAAAGGTAGAAGATCTGGACTAGGTTAGATCAAGACAAACGTCTTAAGAAGTGCTTGAAGATGTCTGGGAAACTAATCAAACATCTAATTCTAAATGGGTTTCCTTGCTGTTTTGTCAAGATCGGAACACGGTTCTAGGCTAAGTTGCATAGACGACAGATCGGACGTCTAACACTAGGTCTGAACGTTTAGAAACATAAATCATTGCGGGAATAGATTTCCCAAGGCTCAAACAGCTATAAGGTCAGAAGAAGTAAATAGGGTCAGATCTTAGCCTAATGTCTACTTATCAGACATCTGGGATACACTACGGACGTCTGAAAGTGAATGTAAGTCATATTAAGAGTTAATCCTCAACGATTAAATTTCTCAAGCCAACGGCCTTCTAGTTGGATGTCTAGTAAGGTCATCAGATGTCTGGACTAAGAGCTGGTCATCTAAAATCAACAGACAGAAAACATTAAGTCCAGCCTAAGTGTTTGGACGTCTGATCAAACAGTCAAACGTCTTAAAGTCTAAGATCAGACATCTGATTTCCAGATTGGATGTCGGATCAGGCTGTCTGAAACCTATTTTAGTTTTCTAAGTTCTCTATGAGAAGTCTAAGTATCCTATCTAGTATTGTTGATACTTCTACCTGTCTACTGTGACTGCTACTTCAGCTATAGTCCCCTCCACTGCCTGCATGTCCGAATGTTTACATTATGGGGGAGTCCTAATTTTGTTCTACCTCCTTTAGGTTGGGCGCTGCATGCTTCAACTTGAGGGGAGAGTGTTAGAGATAAATTAGAAATAGGAATAATTAAAATAGATTTCTTAGTTAGGATTTCTTATTTTGTTATGTTATCATTAGAATTTGATTTACTTCTAGTTTGTTTCCAAATTAGTTAGGATATGATTATTATTGATATCCCTTCTCTTTATATAAAAAGGGATTAGGGGTTTTTGTTTTCAATCATCGAGAATTGTTCCTAAAAACATCCACACATTAGCTTTTGCACTTTTGTAGGATGCAACCTAGTCATTTAAAGGAGCAAGAGACAAACCTTGGTCGCTAAATCAAGAGCTAAATTTGAGTACAAGGCTATGGCCCAAGACAATGGTGAATTAATGTGGATTTGCTTTGTTATGGAGGATCCACATTATTAGGATTCAAACGAACTGAGTATTATTGGAGGCCCTACGTGCCTTTATATAGAGAGGCACTAGGGAAAATTATACAGACACCCTTATAAATGATCAAATAATTAAAAACACCATAAGTAAACAATATATAACACTGTTGAGAGTATTGTGTGTAGTGGTCATTTAGTTCCACATTGTGTAATGTGAAGTGTTGTGTGTGGTGGCCTATAAATAGGCATATACCCCCCACTTGTTTCTTTGGGAAGAATACAGAGATATCGGCCTTATCGGGGCCTTTTTCGCTGATTTTCTCCCTACTCTTCGTGAGTGGGGTTTCTATATAAACCCAAGCATTCTTTATCATTTATGATTTAATATCTTGTTACATTTCTGCTGTTTCATAATATTCAACTTGGAATCAAAGCAAGTCATTCTTAGATTTATTCTCATTATTTGTCACTCATGAAATTTTTCTCTCCATATTTTATTCTTTGTGTTCTTGGAGAATTTGATGGGATCTCAAGTCACTCCTGACGGTAAGGGCAATGGCAACATGACCGGAGAAGGTGGTGACGACGTAACAACGATGGTGGTGATGACGCTGCTCGAGGATCCCACAGAGGAACCCTAAGCAGTAGCTTGGCATAGTCCTTCCACGCAAGAGGTGCACAGAGAAAACAAAAGAAGCGAGGCGACGCCTATGGTGATGCGTGTGCAAGTCTGTGTGCGAGAAGGATCGATCTTGCACCTGATTGGTGACATCATCAGAGTTGACTGTAGTGGCGTGGTACATGTAGGTAGCATAGTGGCTGATCATGGTGATGTTGCTACAATACTCGTCGGAAGAAAGAGAGAAGTGGGGGGCGCATGCCTATTTATTGGCCACCACACACAACAACACTTCATATTACACGATGTGGGACTATATAACTACTACACAATTTTCTCAACAAACACTTAACACTCCCCTTCAAACTGAAGCATAAACATCCAACATGCTTGGCTTTGAACATAAACATTCCAATCATTTCTTGGAGAGCACTTTAGTGAATATGTCTGCAATCTGCTCCTCAGTGGTAATGTAGGGTATTGAAATCTTTCCCTTCAATATAGCATCCCTTATGAAGTGACAATCCACCTCAATATGCTTGGTCCTTTCATGAAATGCAGGATTGTTAGTAATGAAGGTAGCAACTTTACTATCACAATACATAGGCATAGCACCAGACAGTAATATCAAAATCCTGCATAATAGAGTACACCCATAATAGCTCACACGTGGTATGTGCCATTACTCTGTACTCAGCCTCTGCAGACGACCGTGAGACCACATTCTGCTTCTTGCTATGCTAAATAACAAATAGCCACCAACATAAACATGGTATCTAGTGGTGAAGCATTTATCTTCATGTGCCCTAGCATGCATCAAAATATCCCCATATGTTACGGTGTCCGTGCTTTTGAACTAATAGGCCTTTTCCAGGTGCCTTCTTTAAGTATCTCAAGACATGGCAAACTCCATCCCAGTGTATCTCTCTAGGAGACTGCATAAACTGGCTCAAACGACTAACAAAGGCAATATCAAGTCGTCACTGTCAAGTAGAGTAGCTTACATCAGATAAAGGTGGACTATTTGAATCAGCCAATGGTAAAGAAGGATCTATAGGAATTGAAGTAGGCTTACAATTAAGCATTCCTGCATTCTTAAGCATGTCAACCACATATTTCCTTTGAGCAAAACAAGCCCATTATCAACATGTTGTACCTCAATACCTAGAAAATAACTAATAAGTCCTACATCCTCTGTAACAAATTGTGAGTGAAGAAAAGTTTTGGCCTTTTGCATAGCTTCTTTATCACTTCCTATCAACAAAATATTATCTACATAGACAATAAGAATAACTAACTCAATCTCACCATGAATAGTAAAAACAAAATGATCAGCAGTGGACCTTTGGAAGCCATACTTCTGAACCGCCCTATTGAACCTCTTAAACTAACATGTAGGGTTTGTTTCAACCCATAAATTGCTTTTCTCTGCCTACAAACTTTCTAATACTCCCCCTAAGTAACAAAACCTAGAGGCTACTGCATATACACCTCCTCAAATAGATCATTATAGAGGAAGGCATTTTTAATGTCAAGCTGGAAAACAAGTCATCCACTATTGACGGCCAATGAGAGTACTTTGATTGACTTCAAACGTGCCACAGCTTATAATGTCGCAAAATAATCCACTTCAAGGGTTTGTGTATACCCTTTGGCTACTAGCCTTGCCTTATACCACTCAACACACCCATCCAGGTGACATTTCAAGGTAAACACCCACCTACACCCTACAACTATTGCACCTGGGGGTAGGTCAACAAGCTCCCAAGTATGACGAGACAGAAGAGCTGCCATTTCCTCCTCCATAGCCAAAGTCTAGGATGGGTCCTGAAAGGCCTTTGTATGACCCCGTGGTGTAGAGTGACTGTCTACAGCATAAGATGTTTTCCTGAAATGCGCAAATGATCAAGTGACATAAAGTTACAAATAGAATACCTAGCACAAGATCTCTGACCTTTCTTGTACGCAATAGGAATATCCAACTGTGTTACCTCAAGTATCTTAGTGGGAGGTTGAGAGGGACCTCTAGTAGAGTCTGCAACATCAGCAGTAGATTGAGTAGGAATAGTCATTAACGGTGCCTCAGGTTGATCAATAGTCCTAAGTATGAAGATAAAAAAATGGTACATCAGAAGTAGTGTCATAGGCTGGCTCAGAGGGTTGTGGTGGTGAAGGAAAGGGAACGGGTAAAGGTATACCGGTGGTAGGAGAAGAGTTGCCACTAGAAGCAAAGTAGGCAATATCCTCAAAGAACATAACATCAACGCTAACGTAAGACCGATGTGCCTTAGAATCATAACAACTACACCCTTTCTGGGCTCTAGCATAACCTAAGAAAATACACCGAACTGACCGTGGAGCAAGCTTGTCCACCTTAAAGGAATGAGCAAAACAGACACATCCAAACACTTTAGGTGGCAAAGAGAAAAGCTCACGACTTGAAAACAAACAGGAATAAGGACTCTTTCCATAAGAACACAAGAACTCTATCAAAAAAGACAGTAAGAACTACATCAGACCAGTACTAGGATGGAACATGCATATGAAACATTAAAGTACGAGCAACATCCATTAAATGTCTTAATTTGTGTTTAGCTACCCCGTTCTGTGGGGATATATGAACATCAGAAGTCTGATGAACTATCCCAAGAGAAGCAAAAAATCGAGATAACTCATCATTAACAAATCACAACTATTATCCATCCTGAACACATATGGCGCGAGAAAATTGAGTCTTTACTTTGACAACACATTTCTTTATTACTTCAAGGGTTTCAAACTTTTCTTTTAGCATAAACACCCAAGAAACTTTGGTACAATCATCAACAAGAATGAGAAAATAATGAAATCCCTTGGTACTCTTAACCCGATATGGGCCCCATAAATTAGCATGAACTAAAACAGATGGAGACTCAGATCTTTTATTAGAACTAAGAAAGGAAACTCTATTATGCTTGCCCAGTTGGCAAGGCTCGCATCAAAACGAATTAGGAAACTATGAGTCTGGGAAGAGACAACAGAGAGCTGGAATGCTAGGATGACCTAAGAGAAGGTGCCACTGAAGAAAGGATGTAGCACTAATAGTAGCAACATGATAAGGACGGTGAAGGTGGTAGAGACCACCCTGCTCAAGTCCACCAATTTGATTCATCGTTTGAAGGTCCTACAAATAGAACGAATCATGAAAAACTGCTCAGCAATTCAATGCCTTTATAATTTGACTAATTTACATAAGATTCAATACGGATTTGAGAGCATGCATAACATCAGATAACTATAAATGGGAGGAAAGGGAAATGTCACCAAGCCTAGTCATAGGTGACAAGGCACCATCAATAACTCTGACATGTAGAGGATTATCGAGAGATTTAAGGGAAGAAAAGTGTATTATCTCCTGTAATATGAGAAGGATCTAAATCTACCAACCAAGTAGGAGCAAGCCCCTACGAACAGAAGCAACAGTACTGTCAGCTGGCTAGTCGAAGCCCTAGTAGTAGTAAAAGTAGAGTGAGATCCCATCAGTCTGTCATACTCCTTTCTAGAAATCATGACCTGTGATCTCTACTGATCATCTTCTACTCCCTAACTATCAAAAGTATTGTAAGACACTTGATTTGGCTAATGGCTAGGAGAATAGCCATGCTTCAGCCAACATCGATCAATGGTGTGATTGGTTTTGTGATAGTGCCCGCAAAACAATCCTAAACATCCTTGTCCACAACCACCTCCTCGGGCTCCACTTCCTCTCCTCTTACCACCTGAGTTGCCTCTACCTCAACCAAAAGCGACCATGGTAGACATGTCTGTAGGCAGAACATGCTCAATAGTCTCCAAGTGAGATAGCCTAGCATAGATCTACGCTAAAGTAAGAAGAATCTCTAGTGTCATAAAATGATCCTTGATAGCCTTATACTCAAGCCCAAGTGCAGCAAGCATCTGAATAGATCGTATATTCTCACGTAGACAAGTTGAAGTAGATCATGTTCATCCCAGAGATTCTTTATGGATCCATAAAAATTAGCCAATGACATAGTTCCCTTCTTAAAAGTATGTAGATCCTCCAAGACCCGGTATAGACGTCCAATATTGCTCACATGAGACTGTATCTTATGCAAGACTTCCCACATCTTCTTTGTTCAGGAGCATGACATGACCTATTTGGCTATATTCTCCTGCATGCTATCTAGCATGCATGTTGCAACCCAATTGTTATTTGCCTCCCAGTCTGTAGATTTCACCACAGTTACATCCGTAGTCAATATGTATCGCTTCCGATATGAACCCAAAAATCGAGCAAAAGAAGTTGACCAAAACATAAAGTTGGTACGATCCAACTTGATTAGGGTACCTTGCATACCAGAGTGCATGCTTGTGGTAGTCACACGCCCCACCAAGTCAGTAGACACAGTCTTTAAGTCTTCCATAGAACTTGATTTGTGGGTTCAATCACTATGATAAGAAGATAATCAATTCTTCATTAACCTAAAATCACATCAACCAATCAATAGTAAGGGGGTCAAATCATTAAACCCCTTGTTAAACATGGGCTTTCAAATATGCTGCTACTGGTTGTGGACAACGTTGAGGGACAACGTTGACGAGAGATGATGCTGGAGGGGCCACGCTTGCGATAGGCAACGCTGGCCTTGCTAGGGCAAGGTGGCGATGGCGGCAGCGACCGAAAGGGTCTGCTGCAACCTTTACGGGCCCCCCACTACCCCCAGCAGCGCTAGGGAGGCACTGCAGGAGTAGATCGGTTGGAGGGAGGCGCTGATGCCAACTGGTAGCAGTGGCAAGCAAGTGGTGCTGCTGGGGAGCAGAGAGGAGGAGAAAGGGTTTCAGTGGGGTGTTTTGGTGGGCTAGGGTTTTGGTATAGGGCATTAGTTTAGGATCGCTGTTTTGATACCATGTTAGGATTGAAACAAGCTGAATATTATTGGAGGCCTTACATGCCCTTATATAAAGTGGCACCAGGGAAAATTATACAGACACCCTTAGAAAAGATAAAATAGTTAAAAACATCATAAATAAACAATATAACACTTAACACACATATCCTTGTATCTAATCTTGTGGAGATGAGGTCTGAGAACTAACAAGGCCACTTTATTTATTGCTGACAATCAAATCTACATGAGAATGAAGCATGTGCAAGTCGATTGCTACTATACCCAAGACATGATCCAAAAGTAATTTATCTATACCCTCTCTTATGTGACCTCAGGAGACCATATTGTAGATATGTTCACCAAGGCATTTCCTTATACTTTATTTGACCAATGTTTCTCCAAGCTGACAATGATTGATATCTATACTCTAGCTTAAGCGATAATGTAGAGAGATGAGTCCTATTTTGATTTATTATTTCTTTTCCTTTCAGTTGATTTTGTCATTTTATGTTTTCTTGGGACTTGTTTGCAGGTATTCCCTAGCCTCTCCCTAGAAATAGAGGCTTAGGGGTTTTCGTTGGTGAATAAAACAACTCCATCTATGGCAATAGCATGATTGCTACACATGTAATTAGCCCAATTACACAATCCCATTGTTAGCAAGAATGACATGACTACTCATTTATGATCTTGATGAGAGCATGCTAGGAAAAAGCTTGCCATGCATTACTCGTGTTGATGCTTGGAAAGTAAGTAGATCTAGATTGACATTACTAATGAATCCTGAAGTAGTGAGACTTGCAGTTTTAATATACTGTATAGGCTTCATGGTGTTGAATGCTTATGCGAATGATATTTTGCTCACTGGAAGTGACAAACAAGAATTTAGGATTTCTTATGAAGTTAGTATGTAATTAAGGATCTTGTTAGTGTCAATTACCTCCTTGACATTGACATGAATCATGTAGATAGCAGTCTTGTTCTCTCTCAGAGAAAGTATGCACTTATCTTCTATGTCAGATAAGCATGGTTCACTATAAACCTACTGCTATTCCCCATGATTCACAGCTTCCACTTAAGGATTCTCATAATTCAAGACTTGAGTGTGTGACACATTATCAAGACTTCATAGTGAAATTTCTCTACTTGATACTGACACTGCTGAATATTTTATATTAAAAGACTTGGACAGTCTAAGCAACATCCCAAGGAGGCACTTTGACATGTGAGGCTACTCTTATGCAGATTATGAATGCGTTCATAAGGGCCAAGAATCCACCAGAGGCTTCTACACATATATAAGTGGCAACCTAGTTACTTAGCAAAGTAAGAAACAAAGTGTTGTCTCTAGATCTAGTATAGAGTTAGAGTATGTGACCATGGCACATGTTACTTGTGAGCTTTTCTAGATGATTTCTATTCTTCAGGATTTCGGTATCTCAATGTCCCTACATGTTCCCATGTATCGAGAACAAAGCAACGACTTGTATTGCAAATAACCAAGCTTTTCATGAGCATATTAAGCATATTGAGGTAGATTGTTGTTTTATTAGAAATGTTGTACTGTCTCGTAAAGTATCCATGCCTTATGTCTCAATAGAGCAGCAATTGGTTGGCACATTCATCTAAGGCTCTACCTTTCTGTCAGGTAGAGTTTATTCCTTCCAAGTTGAGCATGACAAATCTCTATGTTCCAGCTCAAGGGGGAATGTTGCAGCATATCTTATGTTATTTTATATCTTTATGGTCTCCCTTGTAATTTTTCCCCATGTCTCTCTATAAAGAGCCTAGCTTTTATTCATGATGATCAATTCAATTTTTCCTCAACACCTTAAGTAATGTGACAAATAAGTGGATACCCCCCCCCACCCTCAAAAAAAAAAAAAAGAGAAGAGAACAAAATCTCCAAATGTGCATTTCATTTGCTGGACATAGTACCTCATCCAACTTGTCGCCACCCTTGAGAAGAACAGAATAATAAACCTTTACAGATTTCCCATCCACTGTCTCCTCTCTTTCATCAATATAAGCAATACGTAGTGAAGGATAGCTGCAGAAAGTTCGAGATTGGAAAGAGCAAACCTCAACGTGCAATAACTCGCATATGCAGATATGAGATAGGAATATTAGATTCTTACTTAAGCATGAGGTTGAGAATGTTCTGATAGCAACTTCGATCACGTGCATCACTAGATTTTTTCTGCATGCCATATACTTGGCATGAAACAACATACGTGAATTTCATGTCTGCAACTGCTTGAGCACGAGCATCATGATACCTTTTGTCTGGCTCAATTGTTCTGTACCCATCAAAAATGGCTATAGGAAAAATAAGTGAGGAAACTAACAGAGATAATCACATCCAAGTGTATTTGATAACAGTTGCATAACAAGGAAAAGTTACAATGCATAAGGTGCAAACCTTGATCTGCTGCCATGTCAAGGAACCCTTGAAGTTCTAGTGCTCGATGGTAGTACATCATCCCCCTTACTGATAGATAAGTTAATCTTGTTAGCAAGACATCTTCTGGAACATGAGCCAAAAACCAAATCAACTAAAGGTACTAACCAGTTCTTGAAAGAGTTTGTCCCCGATAAGATACCCACTGCCTGACTGACTCCATCTCCTCGTTCAGTGCATCTTCATCTTTTGACACCTTGATTCGTTCCAAGAAATTTCTCCATTCATCTGAGAATTATACACAAGAAATTGCTGATGCAGGCACACTATATTGGCATCGGTTTTAAACTCATAGCATATGGGATAGGCATTCTACCAAGAAACACTAAGTGGAATTTGTGTAGAGACCCTTGCATATTTGAAATACGTAATGTATTAATTACATAGGCATTTACCATACTTGATTATCTTAGTTTGGAACTTTATACATGCCTGCTGCAAACTTGATTGTGGTCACTGTAAAGCAGCATTTCCAAATATTAGCTCCCTTTAGATTGACCAGTATGTGGAGGGCACCCTTTTACATATTCGTATGTCCTCCTGAGCATCAAATTTGCATGCACACACAATATAGTTACTAAACAAGGTGTCACCTTGGCTTGGATTTGTAGATTAACACTGATTGTTGCAATGCCACACTGCAACATTGCCCATACACTAGCTTTATATATCAGTATAAGATACCTATTATATTAGACTTGAATATTAATCCCCTGCAAAAAATAAAACTATTTCGACATAGTGATGTGCTGTCTCCTTGGGAATCTCTGTTTAGTATGCACTTGTCACTAATAAATTTTTAAGGTACTTTGTCCAAGTATGACCTAGGAAATTCAATGTATCAAGTTAATCCCATCCACAAACTAACCATATAAAATATTGCTAGAGTGTCAGAAGTGTTTATACTTTTTTTTTTATTGTTTCTGTATTTCTTCAATACTTTTTATATTTTGAGCTCCACATCCCTCTAATATAAAGATTCCTCAATCAATGGATTATTTTATTCTTGCCCTAAACATATTACAGTACCAACCTAGTGATCCCCTTCCCCCTCTTCTCCTCTCACCATCTAAACCGCAAGGATACCACCATCATAGAATAACCCTAGCATCCAAACACAACTCATTGCTACCATCATTATCATCACTTCTCCATCACCACCAGTTCTATCACAGCCCCATTGCTACGTTTCCTCAGTGCCACTCCAATCGCCATCACCATTATCAATTCCAAGTCCCTCACCTTCGCTGCTTACCACCACTCAGACTCAGCCTCTTGCACCACCCTTCCAGCTATGGTCCTCAAAATATTGCCTATCCCAAACCCATTGCCAATCAAAGCTATGATCCTCTATCTGACATCCTCTCCAATGCCTCCAGCACCTTCTAGTCCAGTAAACCTGCTTATGATCGCTCTTTCATGCCTCAATTCTGCTATTTTCTCACAACCGCTTTTCCAAAGGCATGAGACACTTCCCTGAAATTGTCGTCACTCCAACAGCAATAGCATTGTAAGCAGTTGTAGCCCCTTTCTCTTGTGGAGCCACGCAATAGCTTATCTTGGGCCCACCATGTCGATTGTTTTTTCAAGCGATGATCCAAGTGCTTATTGTCTGTACTAAGGGGAAGATTCTATTATATATTCTAAAAATCTTGTTATTGCTCGAACCAATGTTTTAAATACCGATATTGATAGCAAGTAGATGAATTTCCAAGTGCGCAAGTCGAAGGCATGTTGAGGGCACGCCATGGAAATGTCCACACTTCGACGTTGGGTTACTAAGATTATTGATGACCTAAGAATTGTGTATTGAGGGTACATTGACGGCGTGTCGACGTATGCCGACAAATTCACTTAAATGATTAAAATTGAAAGTAAATCACAAATTATTAATTTAAATCCTTAAACAGTTATACAAGGACATACATATTAAAACATGTGTTAAATTAATACATAATCAAATAAAGTAGTCTCTACCAGCTTGAAGCTTAAAGTAGGTGGTAGTGTTATTTATTAATAGACTTGTTAAAATATAAGACCATTGTGAATCATATAAGTTATTTGATGTGTGCAAACCAATATCAGCCACCATCTACACTCCTTGTTTAGTCTACTCTCTGTGCAACACCGACCACCTCTGCCTCCTCCGGTGTCCCTCGACTACTCGTGATCCTCCACTACCACCTTTTGCTATCATCAATCTCCTCTGATGCACCCTTGAGTAGTAGCAAGATGCAAGAGCAATAGCAACGTACAAACAAAATATGTACAAGTAAAATATCGAGGTTATAGCTAACATTATCGACGGCACACTTGTATATCAACAACTATTGCATGTTGATATGGCCATTTCCCTAAAACCCCCATTATCGTTGACATGCCATTGGCAACTTGATCACTGGCATGAACTTCATTTTATAAGTTGTTTAGATATGGCTTTAGGAATCACGAACACTCGCATACCTGTACCACTACCAACTTTGATGTGACAACTTCCGATTGTGCTCTTTAACATTCCACCAATTTCATAGTTATTTGAAAAAGGCCTCCTCACCCCTCCCCCCCCCCCCCCCAAAAAAAAAAGTTATTCAAAAAACTGTCATGTCTTATTAGAAGAATAATCTAGAGAGAAGACATCAAAGTAGATTGGGTAATATATGACAATAATCTTGTGTGGACTTGGATCTCAACAGTATGTAATCCACAATTAATCAACATGTCCAAAAGATTGTCTCTACAACGGAATGTTGGAGACCCTCATCAATTATATTTCCACATGCAATGTTGCTAGTTTATATTAGAACCTGGAAAAATTGCCGAATCTCCACTAAGGTCCATTTATCTCTTGACAAGTATTATAACACACTTTAAGAAAATTGGTTAAAATAATTCAATTCATTATTGAAAATCCTAGGCTCTCTTATATAGAGAGAGATCAAAAGGGTAAAAATACAGAACTACTCCTAAGGAGCTAAAACCCAAAAGTCGTACAAACAAATATAATAATAAATGCTAACACTTTCCTTCAAGCTGGAGTATAAATATCTATTATGCTTAGCTTATATATACATGAATTAAATAAAGATCTGACTAAAGGCACAGTGAAAATATTTGTAATCTGCTCAGATGTGACTGGAGTGATGTATAGCAACCCCTTCTAAACGATGTCCTTGGTATAATGGCAATAAACCTCAACATGCTTTGTTAACTTGTGAAATGCTGGATTGTTTGCAATAAAGGTGCCTGCTATGTTATTACATCACATCTCCATAGGGCTAGAAAACTATATTTGCAAGTCAGTAAACAAGGACCTAATCCACATCATCTCTGTAATCGTCTAAGTCATATCTTTGCACTTAGACTTGGCACTAGATCTCACAACTGTGCCTTATTTCTTACTCCTCCACATGATCAAACTCCCTGCCAAGAAGGTGCAGAACCCAATAGTGGATTTGCGGTCCACATGACATTCGGTGTAGTACACATCAGAGTAGCCAACCAAGGTCATAGAAGACCCTTGGAGAAGAGGAGACCCTTCCCAGGAGCCTTCTTGATGTATCGGAGCTAACGCAATACGCTGCATCCTAGTGCCAACGAGCAAGGTTTGATATATTAGCGATATATCGGTATCGACAGGTTAGGTGATATCGATATCACCAAAGGTATCTTTTTCCCGAATATCAGCGATATATCGCCGATATCGGGAGATTGTCGATACATTGGGTGATGTTCCCAAGATATCGGGGATATATCACCGATTTCAAGGCCGTTTGGGCACCAGGTCTGTCGCATGGGTAGGACAAGATATTTCACTGGGCTTTTGAAATTAAAAACATACAGACACACATATGATGATCAGGGCTTTGAAATTTAAACACACACACACTCTCTTTTGAAATTTATTGATTTTTGCATTCAATTCATCGATTTTTGTCTTATAGGCATTTCTTTGGGATGCATGTCACTAAAATATAAATTTGTGACTTTTTCTTATATTTTTTACTTTTCTGAGCGATTTCCCCAAAATTCACCGATATCAGTGATATATCCCGAGTTGGCTTGGCCATGAATTGACTTAATCTCCCCATCGCAAAGGAGATATCTGGTCTCGTGATAGTGAGGCAAAGCAACTTGCCCACAAGCTGCCTGTACTACCTACTGTCTACCAACTATGCATCCTCATCATAAAGTGACATCTTGGGGTTCATAGGAATATTGAACTCCTTGGCCCCAAGCATACCCACCTCCTGTAGGATATCTAACGCCCTTTCTACTGTGAGCAACCTCAATGCCCAGAAAGTATCGTAAAGCTCCCAAGTCCTTTATGACAAATTGGTTTGCTAGGATGCACTTAATCTCAGCAACACCCTGCTCATCATCTCCTATGACAATTAAGTCATCAACATAAACTAGAAGCACCATGGTACCTTGTCTAGTCCTCCTAACAAAGAGAGAGATCAGCTGTTGATCTCCTGAATCCAACTACCTCTACAACCTGTGGCAACCTCTGAGACCAGGCTATGGGGCTCTGCTTAAGGTCGTAGATGGCCTTCCGTAGTTGGCCTACACACTCCCCCTAAGCCTCATAGTCAGGCAACTGCTGCATATAAACTTCCTCTTGGAGATCACCATAGAGGAAAGCATTCTTGACATCCAAGTAATGCAAATGCCAATTTAGCTGAGCTGCCACTGCAACAAGGACCCATACTGTAAGAAGTTTGGCAACTGGTGAGAAGGTGTCAAAGAAGTCTACCCCATAGGTTTGGGTGAACTCTTTTGCCACAAGACGTGCTTTGTATCTGACAACACCTCCATTTGGGTTGAACTTCATAGTGAACACCCATCGGCAGCCGACAAGTGTAGCACCATTTAGAAGTGGAGTGCACTCCCAAGTCCCACGGCCTCTAAGAGCAGCCATCTTATCCTCCATGGCTGCCTGTCATTTGGATCAAGCATGGCCTCACTTTGAGTCACTAGAATTTTAGTAGTAGCTAATGCCTAAGTGAATCATGCAAACCTGAGGGATAAGCTGTCAGTAGCAAGTGCCCCGACCGTGGGGTAAGTAGTGCAGGTTCGTGGTCTCTTCCGAATGGCTATCGGAAGATCTAGATCATCACCTGCCACATCATCTATCCTATCCCTATGATCAGCACATAGCAAACACATGTCAGTGTTTAAAGGAATCACCTAAGAAGTCGATTGTGAATGCGAGGGTGGGGGGCCCTGATAAGTAGCATAGCGGTAGACATGTCTGAAGTGGCCCAGTCAAACGAGAGGGTTGCGTAGCAGGTGGTGGTGGTGTTGGTGTAGTAGGGATATGAATCTTAGGAAAACTTCCAAAGCGAATGAGAGTAAATGGCATAGGAGTCATATCACCCGCAAAAGGAATCTCAGCGGCAGCAGTGGAAAAAAAGGGTATCGCTTCATGAAAAGTATCATTTATCGAAATAAAGTGCCGAGAAGTAATCGGATCAAATCACCGATACCCTTTTTGCGTCCGAGTATACCCAAGGAAAACACACTCAATTGCTTTCAGTGCTAGTTTATCCCAACTTGATCCCAACAGATGGACAAAGGCAACACAATCAAAAGTCCGAGGGTGACATGAAACAGGGGTTGATCAGGATACATAACCTACAATGGAATCCATTCATGTAAAGCAGCATTAGGTATCCTATTGATTAAAAAACACGCAGTCAAAACAGCGTTACCCCAGTAAAGAAAGGTAACCAAATGGTGAATCAACAATGTACGAGCAACATCAAGAATATGGCGATGTTTCCTCTTAGCAACACCATTTTGCTAAGAGGTGTAGGGGTATGTGGTCTCATGAATAATACCGCAATTAGAAAAGAAAGTATGCAAGTGAGTAGTACAAAACTCTAAGGCATTATTAGATCGAAAACGTTTCACCATACAAGAATGCTGAGTTTTTATTTTTTTAACAAAATTCTCAATAGTTTGTCCTACATCGGACTTATTTTTTAAAAGAAATATTCAGGAAACATGGGAAAAATCATCCACTAAAACAAGATAATATTTGTTTCCAAGTTTATAAGGAGTACAACTAGGACCCCAAACATCCATATGCATCAAATCAAATGTAGCAACAGAAGAAATTGAAGTGAAATGGGAAAAACTAGCCTTATGGTGCTTGCTCACCTGACAAGCATCATAGGTGAGAGCAGTAATGAAGGGTATGTGTAGCAAGACACGTTTGAGGCAATCAATAGGCAAGTGGCCAAGGCAGTGATGCCACTGGAGAGATCCAGTAGAAGCAAGGCCCTGAGTAGCAAAGGCAGCAACAACAGTACGGCTCAGACGGTACAACCCCCGCTCCTCACGCTCTCCACCAATCGTCTTCCTAGTAAACTTTTTCTACAAGACACAAGAAGACGCATTAAATATAGCTCGACAATTAAGATCTTTAGTAATATTACTAACAAATAGTAAACTCAAAGGGAAATTAGGCACATAAAAAATATCTGCCAGTCTCAAAGTAGGAGATAAAGACAAATCTCCCTTGCCAACCAATGGCGAATGTCTCCCATTTGCCACCTGTACGATCTTGGCTGGTGTAACTGGTGCCAACTGAGAGAAAGAGCTCATGTCACCACATATGTGCTTGGATGCACCATAATCAATCAACCAGTCACTAGAAGACAAAAGTGATGACATACCAGTCATAGGTGCCTCAGAAGAGGTGGCAATAGCTGCAGTGTCTGGAGACTAAGAAGAGGATGCCTAAATCAACTGAGCAATCTGCTACCACAGGTTCTCAATCTCTGTGCTCAAAGAACTAATGTTAGGACTCTGGAGAACTCCATTTGTGACCTCAATTGCCTAATTGGCCACAGGTGGCCTACCATGCTTCTGCCGGCATGTAACCTCAGAGTGACTAAGTCTGCAACAGTAGGTTCACGGAGTCCTAGTACGTGTACCAGAAGAGCGTCTGCGTCCACGACCACATGCAGGAGAGGGAGCACCCCTGCCACATCTAGGGATCGCAGCCAGTGCGAACGTCTGAGCACTAGAGTTAGGAGCAGGAGTGCGTACTGCAACTCTGTTGAGCCTGCTATAAGCTTCCTCCAAGGTAAGAAGCTCAGGAGCGGTAAGGATTTGATCTCTGGCTACTGTATACTCAGATCCAAGGCCTGCCAAGAAAAGAGAGACTGCTGGCTGTCTCCTAAAACTCCTCCAGGACTCACAGGTACACCCCGACAGATAGGAGTGATGCCTCTTTAGCATTCCCTTTATGAGAGAGTAGTACTGTGGCAGCATGCGTCCTTCCTGGCGTAAGTGGAAGAGGTCATAAAAGACGTAAAAAACCTGTGCAGAGTTCTTGGCATGTAGGTGTCACGCAAGGACTCCCACATCTCCTTCGCTGTAGTATAATACATGATCTCATCCACTATCTGAGGAATAACTATTTGCATAAGCCATGCACAGACCATGGCGTTGTCACTATTCCATTTGGCATTCGTGCCCATCTTGTTTGTAGGCTCTGGATCCGTAAGAATGTAGCTCTTCTTATGACCCTTGACAGTAATAAGAAAGGTCTAGGACTACCGCAGGTAGTTGGTCTCGTCTAACTTGACGATAGGACCAAAAAACAAATTCTTCAGCACACTGGTGTCTGGAATAAAGCCTGACGTCACCTTGGATTGATCATCTGAGGGCATCTTCGCAATTCGGAAGCCTTAACCAGCCTTCTACAACCAAGAAATCATCAGTAGATCTGAGACCAAATGCATTTAGACCTGCATCCTTGCGAAAAGCCCATTTGGACAAGCGTTGCGATCTGAAGAGAAGTAGCCCTAGAGAGGGGCTACGACTCCTCACAGCAATAGCATTGCCACTGTAGACCGCGTCGCGTCGTTGCTGACCATGCCACGGCGCTGCTGCAGCGCTGCGTCAAGCACGCGAGGTTGCTGCTACACAACCGAGTCTACTACAGCACTACTCAACGCCGCCACTGCTGCTGCTTCACCGCTGATGAAGCGCCACCGGTGAGGCCTGCTGCTATTGACGCTGGGAGAGAGAAGGAGAGGGCGTGGGGTGGCTTTGGGGGTGGGATACCTAGAGTCACAGTCTAGGACCGGTGCTCTGATAGTAAATTGGTTGAAATCATTGAATTTATTATTGAAATGCCCAAGCTCTCTTATATAGAGAGAGACTGAAAGGGTAAAAATATAGAATTACCCCTAAGGAGCTAAAACCTAAAAGCCGTACAAAAACAATAATATATGCTAACAAAGAATATGAGCTAAGCATAATATCTAAACCACTTTCTGCTACCCTGGGGATGCAAACAATACAGTTCCTAGCAAGATTGATTGTTAACATTAGGCTTATTTCCTGCTCTTTTGCTTTTGCTTTTATTATTTAATTGTTCTATGAAGGCCCACTAGTATTTTTCCTATTCCCATATATAATAAGGATTAGGGTTCTCAATGAAGATTAGATTCATCATTTATTCTAACTTGGTGTCAAAGCAATGATCCTAAGCCAATGGTTTAATACCTACCTTGATTCCCATATCTCTTTTGTTAAAATAAATAATTGAATAAAATGAACAATATAATATCAAAGCATCACAATAGAATACTCAGGTTTACGTGGAAACCCCTCTCACAAAGAGATGGGAGAAAACCACAAGAGAAGTGCCCCTATGGGCGTAATCTGATAATGTTTCTTACCGAGGATAAATAGAGGGTACTAAAGCCCTTTTATAGGCCACCACACACTTCTCTTTTTCCTACTCCACTATGTGGGACTAAAACACCTATAATTGGATCTCACATTGTTAGCCCTTATGGTCCTATGTTATTTATGTTATTTTGTTATTCTTGAGTTATAGTACTTTTATTTCTTTAAGGAGAACTCATGTAATTTTCCCACATTTATATATTGAGAGGTAGGGTTATAGAATAAACAACTGGATGCATTTGTTCTAACTTGGTATTAGAGCAATAATCTTAGACCAGTGTCTGTACCCTCCTTGATTCTCATATCCCTTTCTCCACCAAAAAAAAACCCTAATGGCTCTTAAGGAGGCACCACCATCATTGTCGACCTTCCTTGGTCGGTCTGTGGACCAATCCTCCTCCATAAGGGTGCAACATTGCCCCTTTCCATGATTAGCATCGCTCAAAGAGGTGTAGCGTTGCCCCCCTCTTGACTACAATGCAGTGTCGCATCTCTCCTTAATCAACATTGCCCTTGGTTGCGCCACTACCTTCCTCAAGTAGCACCTTCCTAGTGCATTGTTGATGCTCCAGAAGGCTTGCAATACTACCTAGGCTGTTGTCCTCATTGATCAGCATTGCCCAATGGTGTTGGCTTGATCTCCAACGTCACCTGGGGTGTTGTTCTTGATCCCCAGTATTGCCTAGTGATCTCCCTCTTGCCTGTAGCATCCATTAACGATCTCTCTTAGGTAGCGCAAGCCTAGCACTACCTCTAAGGGTCGTTTAGGTCTTCCTATGACCTATTTTAGGGTCACCCAGATCAGTCTTGATGGTTTGATTTTTATCCTATATTAGTAGAAATTATATTTATGGACTAGTTGAAGCAAAATGGCGTTTGAGAATTCATTCGAGGCGACATCAAAGTAAGTTTCAGAGATAGCAGGGTACAAGAGTCCCATCTTTGGTCCCATGGTGAAGTTGGATGAGACCAACTATGCTCGATGGTCACAGACCTTTTTGACGACGGTAGGTTGTGATAAGGAGCATGTTCAGCCTCAACTAGAACCACAAGACAAGATTGGGTAGAATGCTTCCTAGAAGAAAGATAATGCCATGATCTGTGCCTAGATCATGAATTCAGTGATCCTTAAGATTGGGGATGAGAACATGTATTATCAAACAACTAAGGAGATGTGGGATAGTTTGCGAGATGAGCCAACTCCACCACAAGTGAGTATAGGTGATTTACGGACTAATGATATTTTGCCTAGTGATGCATCTAGAATATCAGTCGCTTGATCAGCAGCTACAAGCTTGCCATGCTTCTGCCAGCACATAGCCTCTGAGTGTCCTATTCGACCACAGTAAGCATAGGGGGTATGAATATGCCCCCTAAATCCATGTTCACGACCACGACCACGTAAAAAGGATCCACCTCTTCCATGTTTAGGGATCGCAGCCAAAGCAAAGGTCTATCCGATAGTATCTTTCAGTGGAGTTTGAAGAGCAATCCGACTGAGCCTGCTATATGTCTCCTCAAGAGACAAAAGCTCAAGTAAGGTCAAGACCTGCTCTCTAGCAGCAGTAAATTCATGGCCAAGACTTGATAGGAACACAGAAACTGCTAACTCCTTCCAAAAACCATGCCAAGAATCACAGGTGCAACTAGGCCGGTATGAGTTATGTCTCTCCAAAAGACCCTTCACAATAGAACAATACTGCACTAAAGAGCGACCCTCCTGGCAAAGATGAAATAACTCATGCTAAACTTGAAATACTCAATGAATTCTCATGAGAATGTCTCACGAAGAGAATCCCACATTGATGTAGACACATCTATTTCACATAAAATATCTATTTATGCGTGTTCTTAGGCATATAATTGCATTAAGCATTATAAATATTGCATAGCATGTATCATTCCACATTTAGATTAGTTTGTACAAATTATAAGTTAATGTGTCTTTTTTGTGGTTAGGGGACAAGCGATATCATTTCAGGGCCTCGGATTGAAGATCCAACTGTACAGATCTGATCATGGTGACGATCAAAGTTCAACGCCTTCGAGATTGCCACGATCGGACCTTCGTAGCATTAGATGCAATCCGAGGAAAATTAGAGATCAAGGGGAAGGTGATGCAAATTCGTATCTCAGATGACAAATCCAACTGCACGAATGCATTCGGATTGATGATCGCAGCCTAATAGCGTGAGAATCGACCAAATCCGACATCTGTGGCATCATCTACAAGAATTGGAAAATGGATGGCCTAGATGACACCATGTGGAGCCATCCAAGCCGCCCACATCCACCGGCCTCCATCAACTGCGCCATTAGATCTCGACCGTTGGATTGAGATCCAATGGTCATGAGCGCTCGAGCTTTAATACATAAACTTGACACAAGGGTGGGTGCGGCGTGGTGGTTAAAGCCCTCGTCGCGCAATGCAAGGCGCGCGATCGAGCCATGGCGAGGCGGAATTCGCTAAAGGCATGCCCAATCGAAATTCGACCGCACGATGATGATCGAGCGGCAGCAACGGCGGTGACAGCACCCTCTCGTGTGTCAGATGAGAGCGCTCCGCACACGCGCGATCGCACGTGCGATCGTACGTGGGCGCAGCATGCGTTGCGAAGGTGAAGCACGCGTGATTCTAAGCTGTCAGATGTGCGATTGGACAACTGAGGTTAGGCGAGCGCGATGAGGTGCGCGAATGGTTGAAGAGGAGGCGGTGACGGGGCCGCGTGGAGTGTCGGATCAGAGATGGGCGGCTCTCCTTGGACGCATACTCTAGCAACGTGTGGCCTTTAACGATGTACACAAACGTCACTAAAGGCCTTACATTTATTTTAAAGCCCTTAAAAAGACTCTTTTACCCCCATGACCACACTTATAAATAGCCATCTCCCCTTCACTTTTTCTTCATCCCTTTCTCTCTTCTCTTATCTCCTCCAAAGATCTACGCGCTGGTCTCATACCTAGGATGCTCCACTAGAGCTAGAGTAAAATAATATTCCCATCTTCTTACCCCCTTCGTGGAGCATCCCGTGGTTGTCTTCTCGCCACCATTCGAGAAGCGGATCCTGTTATGACGTTACCATGCTTCGTTCTCCGTCCTCCATCTCCGTTCTCCCTCGTCCAGCATCTCATCGCTACGTTCGGATGCTCCGTCAACGCAACTCGTCCTCCAAGCAGCCGTCGAGAAAGATTTTCTCATCCCTATCTTTTTATCGCTTTCTAGTGTAGATTTCCAGCTTTCTAGTTATAGCAAATAGGTGTAATGGACATGTGACTATGAGATATTGATTCTCTATATTTTTCTCTTTGTATTATTATATCTCTCTTTTCTATTATTTATTCTTTAAATAGTTTAACTTGCGTAAATTAATTTCAACCAGCTACTCTGCTTCGTGGCAATAATTCTAAACGTAATTTTTAATCAAACGTTTGCCTCCCTGTGTTCAACCCGGAACTCACTTTGAGTTTTGGTAAAACTATCTGATTGATGGATTTTTATGCAACTCCGACGGGTTTAACTAAATCTTTTAGTGTACAAAATCTCATTCATCACAAGGTGTAATACATGATCTCGTCACCAATACAGAGAATAACACAATTCATTATCTACACACACACCATTGCGTTATCTCTATCCCAAGTAGCATTCACACGTCTTCTGGGCGGGTTTTGGACTACTATGAATGTGCTCCTTCCCATGACCCCTGACGGTCGTCAAGAATGTTTGGGATAGGACCAAAAAATGGACTTTTATAAGTCTCGATGTCTACTGTAAAGTCCGATGTGACTTCGAACAAACTTGAAGAAGCCATCTCTCTCTTATCCACAAACCCGCATTACAAGAAATACTTCCAAATCACAAATTCAATCCGCAAACATTTGATCTGTGATTTGAAATCACAAAAATCAGATTCACCAGGACATGAACTTCCCTGATTTGATTAAAAAAATCATATCATGGAAGAACGAAGACTTGGAATAGGGACCCGATGATCAGATCTGCCACCAACAGAGGTTGGCGATGCATATTGGGCCCCGATCTACTGGCCACCGACTGCAACCGAGCTCAATAGGGCTTGCAGTGGCTGCAGCCGATGGGATTGGGTGCCCTGAGGCTTGCCGTTGCTACCCCTGATCAGGTTACACCTACTGTAACGCTGCAACAAGTACCGCTGGTGAGAAATAGGGCGGGCAGGGGTGGCGCAAATGGGAGAGGACCAGCTGGAGGAGCAATGCAGGCAAAGTAGCAGCACCACCAATGACAACGCCAGTGGCGCTTAGGGCACCGGAGAGAAGATCCAACCGGTGAGGGAGATGATTGAGATATCAGTGGAAGGGATCAAATACTTATTTAGGTGGGATATCACGAACTCCAATCTAAGACCAATGCTTTGATATCAAGTTAGGAGAAACCAAAAAGATGTCTTATTTAAAAGCCCTACCTTTATATAAAGAGAGAGGTGGGACAAATAACAACACAACTCCAATTGAGAAATAAAAATTACCAGTACACCCTCACAAGTACACCCTCACATACATAACATAAAAATATGGAGTACAATATTGGACCATCACAGGAGCAACGCACCTTCATGGGGCAGATCTCCATCAACTTGACCTCCTCGGTCTATCTCCCTTTGTGCCCTCTCCTTGCCCACAAATATAGACATAACTCTGCTTGTGCTCCATCAAGATGAACAAAGAACCCCAAGAGAAAAAAAAATTATAATAAAATCTGTGAAACAAGGAAAAAAATTTATTTCCCAAGATACGACTTGCTTTGATACTATGTTGAAATATAAAATCAGAATAAATCAAACATAAATATCAAAGCATTTCAATGTGGAATACGTGGGTTTACATGGAAACTCCAATCACGAAGAGTGGGGAGAAAACCACGGGAGAAGTGCCCCTATGAGTGAATGTTTCTCTTCTCTTCTCAAAAAACAAATGAGGTTACAACAGCCTATGTATAAGCCACCACACACTAAACTTGCATGCAATTAGATCTCTCACATCCAATTATCAAATTACATCATTCACCTCTCAACAGTCTTAATGACAGTGTTACCTCTTTGAAGAAGCCAAATAAAAATCTTTATCTTCAATGGCAATTTCAACCTCCAAAGATTAACACAATCAGATCTAATATCATTAATTTCAGCAACACTGATTTTACAATACACCGTGCTGACAAAAAACATTCCATCTCTCCATACCAACCTGTCCAGGTCATTCAAAAGATGCAAGTCTGAAGTCTGAATCAACAGACCCTGAAATTCAGAAGAATTATGTTTGATCATCCCAAACATTGGCCACAATATCATTTTTGTTTCTGACCAATTGATAGATTCAGGGAAAAAGGCTTGCTAAGACACAATTATCAATCCAATCATTCTTCCAGAACCTGAAACAGTCCCCCCTACCCAAGACCAGTGTAAAATGTGACTCATATTCCTGCAAGATCGGCAAAAGAGACCTTCAAAAGGCGGAATCACCACGCCTCAACACAGCCCTCTTTAACATATTCATGTTCACCCCATATGATACCTGCAACAACTTAACCAACATGAAATTCTCTCCAAACATCAATTTAACTACCCACTTAAGCAAGAGGGCTTTGTTGAAAACCTCTAGATGACGTATCCCCAAACCTCCAAACTTCTTAGGCAGACAATTCTCCTTCCATGGGACCAACTGCAGAAACATCCCCTCTGAGTTCAAATCCTTCCAAAAAAAGTGCTTTCGAAGAGTCTCAATTTTCTTTAGCACTTTCTTTGGTGGCCTAAAAATGGACAAATAGAAAACCGGTATGGATGACAACACAGATTTAAGGAGCACTAGACGGCCTCCTCTAGACAATAGTTTTCCACTCCAGGAGGACAGCCTACCGGTAATGCGTTCCAACAACACATTCCAATCCAAAGATCAAAGCTTCTTCCTCCTCAGTGGAAGACCTAAATATTTGATTAGCAAGTGCACAACACGTGAATCTAAAATGTTTGCAATATCATCTAGAACGCCGTCACAAACATTTAGAGGCAAATATGCTGACTTCCTTCAATTAATCCTCAACCCGGAAAACTCCGCAAAAATTCTCACCAAAGAGTAAAGGTGTTCAGCCGCAATTAGTACACCCCCTATGAAGTAGTGTCATCCGCATACTATGAAAGAGGTGTAAGAGGAGACCCATCCCCGTGCAACATGTTTTGAACTTGTATTTGTCTTCATCAAGAATGGCGCCAATTTAATTGCGCAAATAAGAATTGCAATTTCACATATCCATATCTGAATAGAATCAGCAAGTAAATAATGAGCCCATTCATCTTTATTAACCAAACATTCCTCAATCAAAAATATGTGACCTCTTCCTTCAACCTAGTTAGGTATGAGTGTTGTTTGGAACTTTTAGGAACTGATCCAAACTATTTTAACATTTGGTTCAAGGCATGGATCACATGTCAATATTTGCCAGTTCCTACCATAAAAAATAGAATCAAGAAAAATAATATTTTGTCAGTAGTACCTGGATAAATCTTTTGCAGGTAGAACAGTATAGATATTCCGTCCTCGTTTTCCTTTTTAAGTTCCTCCTCCGAATAAAGCACGTCCTCCTTGTAGTATGGGGTTAAAACACTACCATTGAACAACGAATAGAACATAATCAAATTAGAATGGGAAAAAATAACATATACAGATAAGTGAAAAAAATCATTTAAATTGGATGTAAGGGAATACAAAGATGATGTATGTTGAGTTGTATGTGTAACTGCATATTCAGATTTTGGGGCGGATTCATCTAACCTAGAGTACCATATATGTAACACCCCCACCCTTCTTTTGTCTTTTAGTGAAGAAAATCCAGCTGTCAGGGAGAGCATTGGTAGCTGCCCTCTCATGATTTTTCCCTTCGGGGTTTTCCAATACATCAATGTATCCTTGTCTTCTATTTCGTATGTGGCTATATTCAAGATGGTATTAAGAGTGCATTCCAACCATGGAATTGGTCGCACAAGGGAGATTCTCCATGTACCTTCGCGTGTTGAGGATCTCGCATTAGATTGCCAGTAAGTTAATGACTTTCACCCTATGTGAAGGCTCTCATTTTTAACTCCACCTGTGTTAAGGTTTTTGTGCTTTTTCATTATCAGTCCCAAGCTCAAGTAAAGGAGGGTTGCGTTGGGTAGCCAACGACTAGCATAAAACTTGTCGAATTTTTAAACATGGATTCGAGCAAAGACTCAGATTTCGTTGGGACATTCCCTACTTGTGACGTATTGCATCGACACCCGAGTGTAGTGAAAAATGGGCAAGGGTCTCGCATAAGGAAAGTATACGAGTACAGAAGTTCCGCTATATATAGTCCAAAATGAGCAAAGGTTTTCGTATGAGGAACACATGCAAGTAAAAAAGTTAGTTTCGCTACTTCGCCATTGAAGTGTCATAAAAGAAGTTAAGATTTGGTAGTTGGAATATTGGTACTCTGGCCAAAAAGCCCATAGAGATTGTAAATACAATGATAAGGAGAAATATTCAAATTCTTTCCCTTCAAGAGACTAAGTGGGTAGAAGAAAAAGTAAAGGAAATTGAGAAAACAAATTTTAAATTGTGGTACTTAGGAAGAGACAAAGGCAGAAATGAAGTTAATATTATTATTCATAAGGATTTTTATTTTGATAAAATTATCTTGAATGTCATTTCAGTTCATGCACTCAAAGTTGATTTAGAGGAAAGAATAAAAAAGATTTATGAGAGCTTAAAATCATAATTCAAGGAATCCCATGGAGAGATAATTTTCCTAAGTGGAGATTTAAATGGACATGTGGGAAAAGGTACTTTAGAGTATGCAAGAGTCCATGGAAATTATGATTTTGGTGATAGGAATAAAGAAAGAAAGACTTTCCATGATTTTGCAATGGCTTATGATCTTTTCATACCAAATACCTTCAAAAAAAAAAGAGAAGAGTATTTGATCACTACACCTCTTTATATAGAGAGAGGTGTTGGGTAAATGACATATGTTGAGGGAGAAGAGAAACTTGAACTTACTCTTATTAGAAATCCTAGGTCTCCATTTATATGGAGAACCTCAGGGTAAATTACATAAGTAGCCCTCATATAATCAAAAGATGACACATACACCCTTATAATAATCTTAACACTCCCTCAAGCTGAAGCATATATATCTAACATGCCTAGCTTGGAACAAAGGAAATCATGACGCTTCCAAGGTAGTGCCTTAGTGAAGATATCTATCACTTGCTGCTCCGATGTAGTAGTAGGGGTGCATATCTTGCCAAAGGTCACCATATCACGCACAAAATGACAGTCCACTTCACTGTGTTTAGTCCGTTCATGAAACACCGGATAGGAGGCAATAAATATGGCCGACCTGCTATCACAGAACATTGGAATAGGTGTCTTGACCTCAACTCTTAGGTCCCTCAGAAAATTTATAAGCCACAATCTCACAACTGGCATGTGCCATTGCCCAATATGCTGCCTTCGCACTGGATTTGAACACTATTGTTTGCCTTTTACTCTTTCATGTTACCAAGCTTCCTCCAAGAAAGGTAAATTAACCTGTGATAGACCGTCTGTCTTCAGGACTCCCTATGTAATCGACATCAGAATACGCATGTACATCAAAATGACCATTATTCTTTATGTAAAGTCCCTTCCTAGGACTTCCTTGAGGATAAGACACATAGCATTCCAATGATTATACTGATTGCATAGCAAGCATGGGTCCTAAAATGCCTAAATTGGGGTAGGAACTTAGCTAATATTGTATATATATTGCATTCATATTATGCATTTCATGCATTTGTATCTCTTTATGTAGTTTTGCACATAATAATGTTTTTGTGGACCCAATTTTGATATAATGCATTTATCGTATGAATGTAGGTCCATAAGTAATAAATGGAGGGCTAAGATTCCGAAAGCAAATGCAAGAAGAATCAAAATAATGCAATGAAGACTAAAGAAAAAAGAAGAAGAAGAATAAAGGCAAGCGAAGGAAGAAGAGAGGAGATGAGATGAGATGATTATCCCTGCCCATATCCCTATACTAAACCCAATTCCCATAAGTCTAGCCATAGCCACCCACTATTCCATCCTAATTAGCTTATCCCTAACCCAATTTCCTATTTCCACCTTCAATTAATCCTTTGGATTTTAATTGGTTAATCAATTGGACTTAATTGGACCTAACCATTTTATTTGGACTCACCCATCCTAATTAGATTCATTTAATCTCCATTAGGTTCACTCTTATCCTACACCCTCATTTAACCTTAACTTGTTCCCTTACTAATCTACTCCTATAGTAATCCTGAATCCTGCCACACCTTAGCCTTAATAACCCAATTCAATCCCATTAAATTGGATCCATAAATTGTGGATCTAACTCACCATTAAAACCCATCATTATAACCCATGCACCCCCTCCCATTTAACAAGCACACGCATGCGTGTGCACACACACACATGAGAAAAAAAGACCCATCGCACAAAAATGCCTCCCCCCTTCCCTCAGCGCACACCCCCTCCCACTTCTCACGACCTCTCTCTTCTCATTCCTTTTTCCCACAGATACCCCTCCCACCACTCTTTCTCAACCCAATGCAGAACACCTCCTCCTTACCGCCACCACCAACTCACCTTCTTCCTACTTGTTGCCGCCACTCCACTCTCCCTCTCCTTCCCCCTCATGACCTCATCAAGGTGGGCATGCACCTTCTCCAATAAGAAGGCATCCATTCTCTTCGTTTCTCCGGTGAGCTCCTCCCACTCCGATGACCTCTGGTGAAGCTTTCCACAACCTCCTCGTCGTCGGCTTTACTTCGTCTCCTTCAGCGTGGAGAAAAAATTTTCTTCTCCCTTATTTCCCTCTCTTCATCCTTGGTCTTAATACTTAATTAGATAGTGAATATTGTTAGAACTTGATATCTACGTTCATGCTTTTTTTTATTTCGATTATATTGTGGCTAATTATGAATGTTAGAATGAAGTTTTATGCCACTATTTGGTATGATTATGATTTATGTGGTTTGTTTATGTGAATGCTTTTTTTTCTTCCTTCTATACTTACATGCCAATCATCTCATTAGATCACCCTCCCATTCATGGCCTCAACACCCCTTATTACCACCATCACTTAGCCACCTATCTAGCCAACCAAACCCTCTAGTTAATCTACCTATTTGACCATTCCTTGGGACCCTAAACACTCTCTTAAACTCCAATTTCAGATCTATCCCTTGTACACCTAGATTTACTTTTAATTTAGATCCCCTTAAGTCCCAAAATGGTCCTCATTAGAGTCCCTTAAACCCACCTAAACCATCCCTTAGTTGTGACCTATCACCCTTAGTAGTTACCCACCTTAGGCACCTTATTTAGGACCCAATCCTCCTTAATTTCATATCTGAATTCTAATCCTATTTAGACCTCAAAACAGTCCTCTTAAACCTTACCAACTCATCCATAAGTAGCTCCATTTAGTTCTTTATGCCTACCCCTATCAAGTCCTTAGGTTTACATTTTAGTCCACCCAAGCCTAACCTAAACCACCCCAATTCCTACACCATTATTTTTTTTATTTCCTATCTCAATGGCATGTTAGCATGTTCACTCTCATTTTAGATAGCATGGTTATAATGAATTTACTTCTCTGTTGGATGAATCCTACTCCTGCTATGCTTTGTTCTTCATTTATTAGTAAGATAGGATTTTAAATTTGATTGTGATTTTTCGTGTAACGACTTTAATTTTTTTCCATCGCGAAATCACGTTATCATATACCTCAGGTTCTCCATATGCTGACTGCCCTGTTAACAGCATAACTGATATTAGGTCTTCTAACAATAACATACAAGAGCTTTCCAACAATGCTCCTATACCTGCCTTTGTCCTCAAACAATGGATCAACATCCTCGGGCAATTGACACGGTGATTCTGTAAGTACCATAGATGATCGTGCACCTAATAATCCAGTTTCACCAAGAAATTCAAGTACATACTTCCCTTTGAGACAGAGACATTCCTTTGGAGTTTCTAGATATCTCAATGCCTAAGAAATAGCGTAGTTTTCCAAAACCCTTGGTTACAAACATGGTCTGCAAGTATGTTTTTGTATCCTGAATGCCTTGATTGTCATCCGCTGTAAGCAGCATATCATCCGCATATAAGACAAAAATAGTAGTTCCAGAGTCCTTTCATTTAATAAAGACAGAATGTTAAGACGAAGACTTACATAATCCAATCCCTTGTATTGCAACACTGAGCCTCTCAAATCAAGCTCGGGGGCTCTACTTCAAGTCATAGATAGCCCTTCTGAGCCTACATACCTCCCCACATCCGCCCAACCACAAAACCTGGTAGTTGAGACATATACACTTTCTCCTGTAAATCACCATATAAAGAAGCATTTTTCACATCAAATTGATGCACTGGCCCCGTAAGGGGGAGAATGACCCTGACAGAGCATATACGAGGCACTGGGAAGAACATATCAAAGTAGTCTACCCCATAAGTTTGGGTACATCCTTTTGCTACAAGTTTGGCTTTCAACCTCTCGATAGTGCCATCCGGGTGATACTTTATCGTAAACACCCATCTGCAATCCACCACCTTACCTCCTAGTGGAAGATGTGTCAAAGTCCGATGTACCTCGAGACATAGGAGCATCCATCTCATCCTGCATTGCATGTCTTCAACCAGGATCTCGGAGAGCCTCATCATGATATTTAGGAACCACCATACCTACAAGAGCTGTAGTAAATCTCTGCAAAACTGGACTAAGGTGATCGATAGCTATATAGTGGGCCATAGGATGTAATGTACAAGATCTCACCAGCTTTCGCAAAACAATAGAAAGCTCATATGACTGTTGTGGTGGGTCATCTGAATCTGATGATGGTGTGGGGACGTGAGGCTCTTCTTAATCTTCTACCTGCATGATAGGTACATGACAGGAATAGAAGTATGTCGACAGTCATAAGCCTGCGAAAACCATTCTAGACTAAACACCTCATGAGAGAAGTAGGGAGTCTTCTCAATACAAGAGACATCTGTAGACACATAATATCGTCTCTCAACAGGATCAAAATAGTGATACCCCTTCTAGGTTCGAGAATAACCCTAGAAGATACACTTAACGGATCGAGGAGACAATTTGTCTAGGGTCCCAAAGAGCTGGACAAAGTAGGTGCACCTAAAAATTTATAGTGGCAATGCAAAAGGTGTGGTATCTGGCTGTAACAAAAGTAACGATGTGGCTCCATCAAACACCAGAGAATGAAGTCTATTTATCAAATATGTGGACGTTAAGATAGCATCCCCTTAAAAATTCTTAAGTATAATCGTGGCAAGTATTATGGTTCTAGCAACATCAACTAAATGGCGTAATTTCCGTTCGGCAACCCCATTTTGTCGTGAGGTGAGAGCACATGAAGTTTGATGAAGGGTACCATTGCTAGAAGGAAAATCAACGTCATCTGCATAAAATCCAAAGTATTGTCACTACGAAAAATTTTGATGCGAGTAGAATAAAAATCCTACACTTCATTGAAAAACATTGGAACAAAAGAAACAATTTTAGATCTATCACGCATTAAAAACGTCCAAGAAAGACGACTGAAGTCATCAACAAAGACCACTAAATACCGGCAAATATTCTGGTGAGCTGTTGGACCTGGACCCCAAACATTACAATGAACCAACTCAAAAGGTACTGAGCATCTTTTATTTTGTTTAGATGGAAAAGATGCACGGTGATGCTTGCTAAGATGACAAGCTTCACACTCTATACTATGTGGTATATTAAACTCTTGAAACATTTTTTGCAAACATGAAGCAAAAGGATGACCAGCAAATAAAGTAGAAACATCAATGTAATAAAGTCCACGTTCAATCCCCCTACCAATCATCGTCTCCGTTCGGATGTCCTAGAAATAGACAAATTGCTCATCAAATATAACACAATATTTAAGTTCCTTACATAATCTGTAAACAGATAATAAGCTCAATGAAAATTCTAGAGCACAGTAAACATTAGATAGCCTTAACTTATTTGAAAAATGAACCTCTCCAACTCTAGTGACAGGAGAATATGTACCATTTGCCAGATGAACAGAAGTGATATCATTAGTCATACGCATTGAGACAATAGCATCTTCCTTACTAGTAAGATGACTCGAAGCACCTAAGTCAACAATCTATGATGCAGAGGATGAAATAGTAGCAAGGTGCACAGAGCTACTAGTGGTAGCTAGAGAAACCGTAGTGTCTGAGGCAACAGGCTAGCGCAGAAGGGCCATTAGACGATTATAGTCATCCATCGTTAGAGTAGGAGCAGGGGATGACATAGGAGTAGAAAAAGTATTAGTAGAGGGAGGCAGCTCCCCCTCAACCATTGCAGTAGTAATGGTACGATTTCTTGGATGACCAAATTTGGCTCAACATTTCTTCGAGGGGTGATTAGTCCTCTGGCAGTGAACACAAGGTTCATAGATGCAACCTCGTCCACGTCCATGGCCACCTCCATAGCTATGATCCCCTCGAAATCCACCTCTGCCACTAGATGCAATAAAGGTCGATACCTTAGTGTTCGGTGTCGTAGAGACATCGGAAGATGATTAGTATCCATAGATATGTTTCGCAAATGACCATACACACTCTCCAAATCAGCCATGATTTTGAGGGCTAGAAAATTCTCACAGGCAGATGAGAACTTAGCATTCAACCCGTCCAAGAATCTATAGACTTGCCAAGTCTGTCTTTGGCTAGTCTAAGCATCACAACAAGAAGGCTGAAACACATCTAGCTCTTCAAAGAGCCCTTCCATCTCTGTATAATAATCAATTAGTGTCCTTTCTCTTTGAGACATGGACCATATACGGCAATATACATTTGACAGACGAGCATGATTGGATTTCTGAGAATATTTCCTGGATAGGCTCTCCCACATGATTGGATTTCTGAGAATACAAGTTTGATGCTATCTGTCCACACTGTTCATTATTCAGTTCATCAGTAGATAATTATCTTGCTCCCATTTTTCAAAATCCTTATGAGTTGACTTAGGAGGATTAGTAGTAAGAATCAGAAGCTTCATGTAGCCACCCATAAATATCTTGAATGCTTGCGCCCATAAGAGAGTTTTGAGACCTATTAAGTTTGATGGTGGTCCCCTAGACCATCAAGGAAGCCGAGGTAGTTATCAGCTTTGCTTCAATAGTTTCATTCGAGGTGGATGCCACAGATCTAAAGATAAGAGCATAGAACACACTCTACGAGTTATGGGAAGTATGAACCATAACCCATGCCTCCTACGGAGGTATCCTAGCACATCATCCTTTGATTAGATGTGTGCAACAACCTAGACAAGGGAAAACCACCCCAGGTAGCACCAAAGGAGGAAGATCACCCCTTTGGTAGTGCCTGGTGGCGCTGTCAGGCTACCGACGACGTTGCTAGGCTACCAGCAGCATAGAGAGCGGCTTAACAGCGCTGTTGGGCAAGAGAGAAACCCTGCGGTGACGCTGGGCTCTTGGACAGGATAGGTGGCGGTGCTCTGGGCGATGCTAGGTAATCAGAATCCCCCTCCCCAGCGGTCAGGCAATGTTGTTGGGTGTCATCGGCGTGTTAGCGACGCTGCAGGTCGCTGGCGATGTTGGTGACGGCTCAGATGGCCTCTGTAGAGGTGCTAGAGGCCGGAGAGAAAGAGGAAGATTATTTGATGGGAAGGGCACTAGAGCATGATAGAGGCCGGAGAGAAAGAGGAAGATTATTTGATGGGAAGGGCACTAGAGCATGATTTAGGATTCACCTTACTCTGATACCATGTTAAGGGAGGAGAAAAATGAACTTACTCTTATTAGAAACCCTAAGTCTCCTTTTATATGGACTTTCAGGGTAAATTACATAAGTAGCCCTCATATAATCAAAAGAAGACACACCCTTATAACAATACTAACAACATAAGAGAACCAAGTAGAAACAGAAAATAAATAAATAGTACAAGACTTAATATAAAAGATAACTAGAATGCTCAATACTCCCCATCAAGCTGAAGCATAGATGTCTATCATGCTCAGCTTATCACAGCAAGCCTCAAATGCAGATCTGGTAAGAGGTTTGGTAAACATGTCTGTCGTTTGGTTCTCTAAATCAACCGATGCAAAGAGAAGTCCCCTTTGAATTAGATCTCTAGTGTAATGACAATCAATCTCTACATGTTTCGTGCGCTCAAAAAACATTGGATTGTTGACTATATAGGTAGCCGCTTGATTGTCACATCTCATGTCCATAGGCTCCTCAATCTTGACATGTAAGTCAAGTAAAATAGATCTCAACCACACAAGCATAGCAGCTATTTGTGCCATTGCTTTGTATTTTAACTTTGCACTCGAACGAGACACAACGCTTTGCCTTTTGCCCTTCCATGCCACCAAATTGCCGGCCACATAAGTATAAAATCTTGTAGTGGATTTCTTGTCAGAAAGGCAACCAGCATAGTCTGCATCAGAATAGCCCACTATAGTCATAGACCTGCCTCTCTTGAACAGTAATCCACGTCGTAGTGCTCATTTCAAGTACCTGAGCACTTGCATAGCAGCATCCCAGTGCTGCTTGGTTGACCTATCTAAAAACTGACTAAGTTTGCCAACCGCAAGAGAGATATCTAGGCGTGTAATGGTAAGATAAAGCAACTTCCCAATCAACTGTCTGCAGCCTCTACTCTCTACAGCCTGTGACTCAACATCATATAGGTACATCTTCAGATCCATGGGTATGTTGGTTGACTTAGATCCCGACATCCCAACCTCCTGTAGTAAATCAAGAGCGTATTTCCTCTAAGGACAATACCACCCTTTCCTCTCGCCACCTCTATTCCCAAGAAGTACCTCAAGGAGTTTAGATCCTTCAAAACAAATTTCTCTGCCAATCTCTACTTGGCCTCAACTATCTCAATTGCATCATCACCAATGATAATGAGATCATCCACATAAACAAGAAGAGCAATAGTCCCCTTGCCTGTCTTCCATACAAATAAGAAACAATTAGAAGTAGATCTGACAAGCCCAATATCTTCAACAACCTTTGATAGCTTCTAAAACCAAGCCCTCGAACTTTGCTTGAGGTCATATATTGCCTTCCTCAACCTGCACACACACTCCCCCTAAGTCTCAGAGTTAGGGGGTTGCTGCATGTACACCCTTTCTCACAGGTCACCATACAAGAAGGCATTCTTGACATCCAACTAATAACAAGGCCAATCAAGATGGGCAGCAACAGAGATAAGAATTTTCACAGTAGGAAGCCTGACCACTGGAGAAAAGGTGTCAAAGAAATCCACCCCATATGTCTTGGTGAATCCCTTTACCACAAGACGAGCCTTATACCAAGAAATAAATCCATCTGGATTGTATTTCATGGCAAAGACCCAATGACAGCCAACAGTACGTGCACCAAGAGGTAATAGAGTGAGCTCCCACATCTATCGACACTGTAGTGCAGCCATCTCATCCTCCATGGCTTGATGCCACTTTGGATCGAGCATAGCATGCTGATAAGTAGTTAGTGTCTGTGAATAAAGCAAATGGGCGTCTCAGATAATCAGAAGAAACTATCCCTGCCACTTGATGGTGCACACAACTCCGGGGAGCCTTTCAAATACCAATCAGAAGGTCTAAATCATTGGAAGGTAACTTAGCCTCAACAGGTGGCTCAGAGGGTGATGCCTCAACATCACCAAAAGGAGTCTCAGGAAGAACTGGTATAACACTTGCAAGGTCATCACCAGACATAATGGTCAAGTCAATAGTGTCAACACATCTACTGTAGGGAGGATGATGGTACTGAAGGAGGGGGGTATGTTGCCGATATGTTATTGGTTTCCTAAAAACCAATGGAGGGTCTCTAAACCGAGTAAGACCAGTATCTATAGTGTTTGGTGATGTAATCTAAGTAGCAGGAAAATCTCCAAACTGGATAGAAATAGGCATTGTTGCCTTCTCTATCTCAAAACTCAATTGACTCCCAGTGACTAAAAAATATGGTATGGTATAACACAGTGCCTCTTCTGCAAGGAATCATAACATCTGTAGCCTTTCTAGGTATGACTGTATCCCAGAAAGACACACTTGATTGCTCTAGGGGCAAGTTTATCTCTACTTGGCCCAGTAATGTGCACAAAGGCTACACAACCAAAAGTTCAAGGTAGCAACTGAAATAACTCTATCTGGGTACAATATCTTCCATGATACCTGCTCAAATATAACAGAACCAGGCATCTGGTTAATCAAATAGCATGCAGTAAGTATTGCATTTCCCCAATATTGTGAAGGAAAATTGTGGTGAATTAATAGAGCCTAGGCCACATCCAAAAGATGTTTGTGCTTCCTTTCTTTCATCCCATTCTGCTGGGATGTATGGGAACATGTGGTCTGATGGACCACTCCATGGGATCTATAGAAGGCTATCATTTATGTAGTACAAAAGTCAAGTGCATTATCAATACGAACATTGACAGTAGAAGCAAACCGATTTTTTATATCAACAATAAAAGTCTCAATCACAGACCTAACATCTAACTTATTCTTTAATAAAAATACCTAAGACAGTCTGGAACAAGCAATCGTAATCATTAAATAATATTTGTCCTAGTCGATCTAGGATACAACTAGGGCCCCATACATTTAAATGTAGCAAATAAAAAACGGACTCAGCAATGGTACAACCAGCAAGATAAGTCGATTTGTGGTGCTTTCCCATCTGACAAGCATCACAATGAATCTTTGTGGCCAGTAAGAGGTAAGGAATGATATGACGAAGCCTGTCCAGAGATGAATGACCAAGGCTATTGTGCCACTGCAGAGCACTCCCTGCAATGAAACACACATCCCCCTAACAATGTGCAACAACTGGCATTTGAGACAAGCAATACGTAACCCCTCTTCACTTCCGCCACCAATCATCCTCTCCATGAACTTGTCCTGGAACATACAACCAACATCATCAAAAATCACCTTGAAATTGAGATCCTTCATAATTTTATTAACAGATAACAAACTCATAAGAAAATTTGGAATAAATAGAACATTAGGCAATCTCATATTGGGGGTAACCGGCACCTCCTCCTGACCATCAACCCTGGCATACTTCCCATCTGCTACCTGAACTGTCCTACCAGGACGTATAGACTGAAAATGTTGAAAACTACTGTGATCACCACTTAGGTGTTGTGATGCACCAGAATCTACCAGCTAAGTAGACCTGTCAGAAACAACAAAAACACAACCTGTACCTGACGACGCAATGGCAGCAGTGTCTAAGGATGAAGAAGGGGTCTCTTGAGTGATCCAAGCAAGTCTTTGCACCTAATACGTATTTTACGCAATTTTCTAGATGCGAGTTTTTATCGTTGAGACGCGTAAAACCGATCGATTATTAAAATTTGTAAACCTAGACATGGTGAGTATTTAGGGTCATCCAAGGAGGCCAATTTGTTAATTAGATATAAGGTTTGAAATGCTGATTTTGACGCTATGCTGATGAAATTCTAAATGTGTATTTCATGGGCATGCCGTGGAAATGCCTGCTTTTCGATGGGATGCTAATGGCCATGCCGAGGGTACGCCATGAAAATGCTGAGAGCATGCAGATGCATGCCGACAAAAATGATAGAAGTAGTCAAAATGATATCAATTTTAAGAAAATCAAATGCAGCTTATGTAACAATAAGGGTGTTTTATCGTGACCATACTTTAGGTTTTAAATATTGATATCGATATCGTATTGTAAGTCAAAAAAAGGATATAGCGGGGCCCAAAATCGCTTAGAAAGGCCAAAAATTGTGAGTGTGATCGATCTTCAGTTGTTTCTCAGGTTGTGTTTCAGTTTCCCGCCCATCTCCACCCTTTCAAGTTTTCTGTGTGTTTCAGCGGTTGAGTTTCTTGCCCAAGAGTCAGTAGCACAGTGCATAGCAAGCCCATAGGCATTGGCATTTGTCGGGATGCTGTCAATATGGTCGGCATGCTAGCGAAACTCCAACATTTCGATATCATATCCATGTTGGCATGAAGAGATTCCCAAAATGGATCACTAGTCAAATAGATGGTTCTCTCGCTCGCTTACTCAAATCCGCACTTCTTTTTGTATTTTGGGTTTTGTGGATTTTTAGGTTTTTTCAATAATCGAGATACGAAAAGCTGATTTAACTAAGCCTAAATGAATGAAATAAAACCTACCTTCGTAAGCTTACCCTAGGCAAGTGTGCCTAGGATAATTACGAAGGTAGAGTGTGCACAAAAAGTAGTAAAAATGCTACTTGAAATAAAAGCACAAGGATGAAGAAAGGCACTTTGCTATTAAAGAAGAGCGATTGTTTACAAAGTACCTAAGGAGCTCAATTAAGTAGAGGTTCTATTTAATTAATCCCTAGGTAGATGAAAGCTTCTACTAACAAAAATTAAATAGCAACAAGGTCGAAGAATAGAAAATCTCCTAAATGGTTGAGGAAGCTTTCGCTTCAGGAATGGCAGCTCCCAGTCTTGAAGAAAGCTTCCACCTAGCTCCTTGAATTTGCCCCTCTAAGGTGGACGTCTACCACCCTTCCTCCTTGTTTGGCCCTCCTCCTCAAGATGATAAGCTCCTTGGCATGGAACCAAAGAAGAATATAAGAGAAGTTGAATACCAAAGGAACAAGATAGGTGTCCGCTTTGACCACCTCTCTTCTCCTCCTCCTTGGATGTGAATAATAGGTGGAATGTGGGAAGTATTTTTGCTCGCCAAAGGATACGTTAAAATGCTAGGATGGGTGGTCTTTTTATAGGCTTGGCATGGGTGGTTGTTGGAGGGTAGAATAAGCCTTTTAGGTGGTTGGGTGAGGGGTAGAGAGTCACCTAGAGTTGGCGCCACTTTTAGGTTCTAGAAGGTGGTGGGTTGGCATGGAGATGAAGGGCTAGGATGAGTGGAGGGCATGTAGGGCTAGGATGGTGTAGGGCATCTTAGCTTCAAGTGTGGATGGAAGTTAATGGGTGCAAGGCACCCTTTGGTGGACGTCCACCATGAAGGGATGCCTTGTATTTTGGTGCGAAGTTGGGGGGGGGGGGGGGGGGGGGGGAGGGGGTGTGGCTTCTAGAAGGTTGAATAATGAATGGTTGGGAAGATGGTTTATGGAGGTTGAATGGTGGAGATGGGGGCTGGATTTGGTGCCAAGATGGAGGCTTCTAGGAGCTTTTATGGCTGGCCATGAAGGGATGCATGGGAGGTCCTTTTGGCGCCAAGGGAAGAGGTGCCAAGGGAGGTAGCCTTGGCGCCAACTTGAAGGGGTGTGTAGGGGGTCATCTTGGCGCCAATAGGTGGTGGCTTTAGGTTATGTGTTGGATGACCATTAAGGTGGAGAGGGAGTAGGAGCTTGAGTAGTGGAGGAGCTAGCTAAGCTAGCTAGTAGCTTAGCTAAGTAGAGGAGGAGCTAGAAGGAGCTTTCCCAAGTTGTTTTGAGCTATCCTGGAGCTTAGTGAAGTTGATGAAGAGTTGCTTGAGAGCTTCACAACTGGCTTAGCTATCTGACTGCTAAGCAAAGCTGAGTAGAGCTGACTTGAGCTAGCCACATCCCTTTTGGAGCTGAGATGAGCTGGGTCCAGCTAAGGTGAGCAAGGATTGAGCTGGATTTGAGCTATAGATCCAGCTGAGGTGAGCTAAGATTCAGCTACTAGAGCTTCTGTCATCTCACTTGTTCCTTGTGCCTTCCATACTGCCAGGGTTTCTATGATTTCCAAAGCATTCATCCTTGACAATCAAATGGTAACTACATAAGATAATGTAAAATAAATGTTAATGCATGCTTTGAACCCTAAATGCAAATGCATGCTAAATGCAATGAGATAATGCAATGCAATTATCAAAACCCTAGGAACTAGATGTGAATGAACATTAAGGATGATGATAAACTGCATTTATCAGCACCATAGCATCATACTATGCTCGTGACAGTGTCAGACTATCTTAGAAGTAGCAACCACCTGATTAGCCATGGGAGGTCTCCTATGCTTGGACCAGCAGGAAGCTTCCACATGACCAATTTGACCACAGGAGGTGCACGTAGGACATGGTTTGCCTGTCTGTCCTCTGCCACATCCTCGCCCATGAATAGAGGGAAAATCCCTACTGCCTCGGCCTTCGTTAACAGCAAACGCGAAGGTCTACCTAGTAATCTCAAGAATAGGAGTGGCCACTGTGATCCAGCTAAGTCGATTATACATCTCCTCAAGAGAGGGAAGCTCTAACAATGTCAGGATCTAAGAGCGTGCTGAGTCATATCCTAGGCCTAACCCAGAAAGAAAATGTAGAACTATTGCCTCCTTGTGGTACCCCTGCTAAGTACCACTCGTGCACATAGGCTTACACACATTATACTTCTCCATAAGCCCTTTCAACATAGCATAGTACTGTGTCAAGGGTTGTCCCTCCTATCTAAGGGAAAATATCTCATTATAAATCTGATATACCTTGCTGGAATTCTTCTCATGAGAGTATGTGTCATGAAGAGAATCCCACATCTCCTTGGCAGTTTTGTAATACATGATACCATCTCCAAACTATGGTGCAACGGCATTCATGATCCACGCTCTCACCACAGCGTTGTCCTTCCAAGTAGCATACTTTCCAGCCTTATTCTAAGGCTTTGACTCCAATAGAAGATGTTCCTTATCATGACCCTCAACAGTCATGAGGAACATTGGAGACCATCGAGGATAGCTGGCCTCATCCAACTTTACAATAGGGACGAAGAACGGGTTCTTGTAATTCCTGCTCTCTTGATTAGTCCCCAAAGACACCTCGGATGACGATGACGAAGCCATGATGCTTAGATCTAAAATCCAATTTTCAAATATGCAACTAGCACAAAGAGTGATCTAACATGAAATTCAAATGATTTCTTCCTTGGAAATCATGCTAGACACGCATGGTAGCCCTCTAACGATCGGAAGGGGCACACTAGGGTCAAGACGACCCCCTGGTGGCCCTCAATAGAAGGTCTACCTCCCTCTCCTCGTTGCGTCAGGCCTGACTAGACCTATTGACGGCACTACAGCTGGTCGAAGGGTGATCGAATTTGCACATTGCAGTAGGTCTTGGTCAATGCCTAGCCTATAGTGCCACGGGGACCCCACAGAAGGTCCCACGACGCCACCACAGGGGCTACTAGCCCTGTAGTGCTACCACAGGTCGTATAGGCCCCCTTACACTGCCACCTCTTGCTGATGAAGACCCTCTACCGGCACTCCTGTCACCCGTGCAGGTGGTGTTGACGAAGAACGGAGGGGAAAGGGTCTAAGGTTTAGGTGGAATGGGTTGGAGGCCTATTTCAGTGGGATATCGAAGCACCAATCTAAGATCGTTGCTCTGATACCAACTGAGATGCAATGAAAAGTCTTATTTTAATAGTAAACCCTACACCTCTTTATATAGAAAGAGGTATTGGGTAAATTACATAAGAGAGCCAAGCAGAACAAAAAAATAAATAAATAGTATAAGACAATCTAAAAGATAACTAGAGTGCTCAACACATACAAAAGTGGTCTAACAAGAACACAGATTGATTACTTTACTTTGAGAAGAAGAGATCGTTTATCTTGTAAAGATTGCAAAATTATTCTAAGGGAGAGTTTAGCTTATCAACATTGTCTTTTAGCATTGGACGTGATATAAAGAAGCCAACGAAGAGAAAATTGGTATTTAAGAATATAAGAATTAAATTGTGGAATCTTAAGAAAGAACAAGAGAGATTCAAAGAAAAGATAATGCAACAAGAGACTTAGGATCTTGATAAAAGTGTTGACAACTTGTGAGTAAATATGGCAAGCTATCTTAGGTAAGTGGCAAAGGAGGTGTTTGGCGTGTCTAAAGGAAGAGTTTTAAGACAAAAGGAGGTTTGGTAGTGGAGTGAGGAAGTGCAAGAGAAGCTTATTGTTAAAAGAGTTTGCTTCAAAGTCTTATATTGAGATAAGACCGATGAAAATATGGAAAACTACAAAAGAGTAAAGAAAGATGCAAAGAAAGTAGTTAGTGAGCAAAAACAAAAGCTTGAAAGCATTTTTATAATAAACTTGATTCTAAAGAAGGTAAAAAAGATGTCTTCAAGCTAGTTAGAGCAAGATAGCAGAAAACAAAAGACTTTATGCATATAAGGTGCATTAAGGATGAAAAACGAAGGGTGCTTATAGCTACTATGGATATAGAGACAAGATCGAAAAGTTATTTTCATAAGCTTTTTAATAAAAATCAAAAGAATGATATCATCTTTAGGGGAATTAGCCAATTCAAAATATTACGTGAATCGGGCAAGCTATCGGAGAATACAAAAGAAAGTAGTGGAAGCTTTAAAGATGATGAAAATTAAGAGGGTTGTTGAGCCTAATGATATCCCTATAGACGTATGGAGAGTAATGGAAGAAGAGGGTATAACCTACCTTACAAAATTTTTTAATACCATTTGGAGAGGCAAGATGCCAAAGGAATAGAGGAAAAGTTTTGTGATATCCTTTTACAAGAACAAAGGAGATATAAAAAATTATTCCAATTATAGAGGTATTAAATTGATGAGTCATACGATTCTTTAGGATAGGATAATTGGAAGAAGGTTGAGTTAAGTAACTAAAAATCAGTTTGGATTTATGCCAGATCAATCTACTATTGAGACAATACACATTCTAAGACGTATGATGGAAACAAGAAGGATTTACATATGATTTTTATTGATTTGGAGAAGGCCTATGACTTAGTCTTGTGGAGAATTTTAGAGAAGAGACATGTATCGATTCTATATATCAACCTCATAAAGGATATATACTATGGAGCTGCAGCTTATGTAAGGGCCAAGAATGGATTAACAGACTACTTTGATATCACCATTGGTCTACATCAAAGATCGGCTTTAAGCCCTTACCTCTTTACGTTGAGCATGGATAAGTGAACAAAGCATATCCAAACTAAGGTGTCGTGATGTATGCTTTTTGCAGATGACATTGTGTTGGTTGATGTAAGAAGATAGAGTGAACAGAAGACTTAAGCTTTGAAGAGAAGCTCTGGAAACTAAAGGCTTACGCCTAAGTAGGACAACGACTGAGTATATGGAATGCAAGTTCAATAGTAGAGGGAACAATGAAGGGATGAATGTAAAAATTGGAAATGCATGCATTCCAATGAGGCATTTTTAAGTACTTGGGATCCATTTTTCAACAATATGGTGAAATTGATAGAGATGTTACACAAAACTAATGCAAGGTGATTGAAATGTAGTGATGCATCTGGTGTTCTCTATGATAAGAAGGTTTCTTTAAAAGTTAAAGGAAAGTACTATCAAGCAGTTGTAAGACCTGCTATGCCATATGGTTCTGAATGTTGGGCCGTCAACTATAGACATGTGCAAAAGATGTTTGTGGTAGAAATGAAAATGTTAAAATGGATGAATGGTCATACAAAGGACCATATTTCAAATGAGATTATTCAAGAAAACATTGGGATGGCACCAATAGAGAATAAAATGAGAGACATGTCTAAGGTGGTTTGGACATTTGCAAAGAAGGCCATTAAATGCTCCAGTTAGGATATGCAAGGAGTTGGGGGTAGAACCCACTACGAGGGAGCGAGGAAGACTAATGAAGTGTTAGAAGGAAACTATTAAGAATATTTTAATTACTTCAATTTAAGTTTAGAAATGGCTCAAAATAGATCTGAGTGGAGGCAAAGAATCCATATAGCCAAGCTAATGGGTGTCAACTAGTTCGGACAACTCATCATGCAGGTATGCCTTCGAATCCATATAAATATTTGTTGGCTTAACCCTTAACATGCTAGTCTCTTATAGCAAATCTCTGGCATACTTCCTTTGAGAGAACAATTCCTTATTTGCTACGACCAACCTTTATCCTAAGGAAATAGTGAAGTGGTCCCAAATCTTTGATGACAATTTTTTGCAAGACACTTCTTCAAATCAATAAGGTCTTGCCCATCATCACCCATAAGGACAATGCCATCAACACACACTAGCAAAGCCACCAGTCCCCACAGTCTTTTGTACAAACAGAGAATGATCTAATAAAGATCTGCAAAATCTCAACATCTCAACAACTTCTGACTTCTAGAACTAGGCCCTAGGGCTTTGCTTTCGACCATAAATCACCTTGCACAAATGATAGACCTTGGAACACTCCTCCTAAGAGTCAACTCGGTGGTTGCTACATATACACCACTGCTTATAAATCACCATACAGAAAGGCATTTTCGCCATCTAACCGATGAGTGGTCAGTCTCGCTAAACTACAATAGAGATAAGGATCTAGATAGTTGGCTAGTGTATCACTGGAGAAAAGGTATCGAAGAAGTCAACCCCATATGTCTATATGAAGCCTTTGGCAACCAGGTGACCTTGTATCTAGCAATAGTACCATTTGGATTCTACTTGACTATAAACACCCACTTGCAGCCAACCATTGTTGCTCCAAGAGGGAGTTCTGTAAGCTCCCAGGTACAGCGAGAGATACGGGTAGACATCTCATCCTTCATGGCTTGCCATCACTTCAGATCAAGAAGAGCCTACTGATATGAAGTGGGAACCTGTACATTGGAGAGTGCCATGATAAACTTCTTGTATTCAGGGGACAGATTGACCACTGAGACATGCTTGGAAATGGGATGAATAGTGCATGTCTTGTTCTCCTTAAGGCAATCGATAGATCAAGATCAACATCCCCCTGGTTACCTATGAACTCATCTATAGCAACCGTCTCTGGTGGTGTTGGCTGGAATGTCGGAGACTATTTGGTTACACAAGGACTACATGGAGTATCAATACTATTAGAAGGAGATGATGATCCTGGCACTGGCAGAGGAGGATCCTATCTAGGGTGATGAGAATAGACCTTCTCAAACATTCTATTAGGGCGACCCTAAGAGATGGACCCTCAAGTGACTTCCTCTGTGAAGCATCTAAGGGTACAGGAAGTGATGATAGTTACACCCTTAGGTACAAGAGTGTTGATATGGGAACTTAATATAGAATAGTAAGGGATCGATGCATAGAATGTGACATCAGCATCAGTACCCCTTTTAGGTCTTTAAGTATTCTAGAAAGAAGCACTTCACTAAACGAGGAGTAAGCTTATCCTGATTGGGACCATGAAGATGCACAAATGCTAAGCAACCAAAGACCTTAGGTGACATCGTAAATAATTCACGATTAGAATGGAATAAGGGACCTACTCATTAAGGGCTATAGATGGCATCCAATTAATGAGATTACAATCAATCAAAATTGCATCTCCTCAGTAGCTATCTGTATCAAGAAAGTCCTTGCTACATCTACTATATGTCGATGCTCCCTTTTTGCTATGCCATTTTGATGTGATGTGTATGGGCAACTCGTTTGATGGTGATTCCATGCTTCCGATAGAAGGCACGAAGGGAAATGGTACAAAACTCCAGGTCATTGTCTAATTGAATAATCTTCACATTAGTCCCAAACTGATTTCTAATCTCTTCCATAAATGCCTTGATCATATCACCAGCATCCGACTTGGATTTCAACGGGAATATCCAGGTGAAACAAGAGAAGTCATCCACGGCTACCAAATAAAATCTATCTCGTACAATTCAAGGTTTAGCTAGGTCCCCAGATGTCCAGATTGAGTAACTGGAACATGGCTTCAGAACTCCAATGTTGGTACCTTCGAAATACACTTTTGTGATGTTTCCCAAGTTGCCATGCCTTACATTGGAAGGCAACTGTCGGTGGAATTGGTGGTAGCATCCTTCGAAGCTCATGTAAAGGGAGATGACCAAACCAGAGGTACCACAAGTAGCTAGAAGCACCACCTAATAGAAGTAATACATGACTTGCATAGGGTGACTATAGAAGGCGACAATCACCACCTTCTTCACAACCACACCCAATAGTGTGTCCTATCATAACATCTTCGAATGTGAGAGATACAACATCAAAAACTGCTCTGCAATTCAACTCTTTGATTCAACTAATTAAGAGCAAACTCAGAGGGAAACCTAGAGCTAGAAGGGCTAAAAGGGCATTTTCTAATTTCATGTGAGGAGCCACCTAAACCTTTCCTTGACCAACAATGGTGGAATGCCGCCCATCGGCTACTAGTATAGTCTTACCTGATCGGATTGGCCTGAGTGTGGAAAACTGTCTCACATCACCAAACATGTGTCGGATGCATCTGAATCAACTAATTAGCCTACTTCCTCTGCCTGAGACTTACATGTAATTCCTGCCTACGATGTACTATGCTGACGGAGACTTCGGAGCAATATCTCCTACATGCTCCTGTGAATAATCAATGTATCATGTGCCAATCCTGGTACGACAAAGGCACAATCCTCAATAGTAGCTACCAAGGTTCTAAATGCCAATTTCAACGTCATTTCGATAAATTTTCAAGTGCACATTTCGCTGGCATGCCAAAGGCATGTCGTGGAAAAGCCCGTGTTTCAACGTCAGATTTCGACAATTTTGATCCCCAAAAATAGTCCATTTCAAAGGCATGCCGAAGGCACGCCAACGTATGCCGACAAAAATGACAGAACTGGTCAAAATAATTAAAATTTTAATAATAACTATTTAAATGGATAAATATTTTCATTTAAGCCCTAGACCCTGTAACTCCGCCTATGTTGAGGTTCGTGTGCCTTTTCATTGCCAGTCCCAAGCCCGGGTAAAGGAGGAGGGTTACGTTAGGTAGCCGATAGCCAGCGTAAAATTTGTCGGATCTTTAAACATGGATTCTAGCAAACACTCTGATTTCGTTGGGGCGTTCCCTACTTGCGACGCGCTGCATCCACGCCCAGGTGTAGTGATAAATGAGCAAAGGTTCTCGCATGAGGAACGCATGCGAGTAAAGAAGTTAGTTCCGCTACATCGCCGCCCGGATGTAGTCCAAAATGAGTAAGGGTTCTTGCATGAGAAACGCATGCGAGTAAAGAAGTTAGTTCCGCTACATCGCCGCCCGGATATAGTCCAAAATGAGCAAGGGTTCTCGCATGAGGAACGCATGCGAGTAAAGAAGCTAGTTCCACCACTTCGTCATCGAAGTGTGTCACAATGTATGCTTAGATTCGATAGTTGGAATATTGGTACCTTGACTAGCAAGCTCATGGAGATTGTGGAAACAATGGTAAGGAGAAGGATTCAAATTCTTTACCTTCAAGAGACTAAGTGGGTTGGTAAAAAAGCAAAGGAAATCGAGAGAACATGTTTCAAACTTTGGTATTCAGGAAAGGACAAAGGTAGAAACGGCGTGGGTATTATAATTCATAAGGATTTGATGGAGAGCGTGGTTGAGGTTAAGAGATTGGGTGATTGAATTATTTTGATAAAATTAATCTTAGAAGAAGAGATCTTGAATGTCATTTCAGTTTATGCACCTCAAGTTGGTCTAGAGGAAAGAATAAAGAACAAATTTTGGGGAGAGCTTGATATGATAATTCAAAGAATCCCACAGACAGAAATGATTTGCTTGGGTGGAGATTTAAATGGGCATGTGGGAAAAGATGCTTTAGAGTATGCAGGAGTGCATGGAAATCATGGTTTTGGTGTTAGGAATGAAGAAGGGAAGACGTTCCTTGATTTTGCTATGGCTTATAATCTTTTCATAGCAAATACTTTCTTCAAAAAATGGGAAGAGCATTTGATTACATATAAAAGTGGCTTAACGAGAACGAGATCGATTACTTTGCTTTGAGAAGAAGGGATCGTTTATCTTGTAAGGATTGCAAGATTATTCCAGGGGAGAGTTTAACTGCTCAACATCGTCTTTTGGTGTTGGATGTTCATTTGAAGAAGGCAAAGAAGAGAAAATTAGTATCTAAGAATTTGAGAATTAAATGGTGGAATCTTAAGAAAGAGCAAGTGAGATTTAAAGAGAAGATGATGCAACAAAAGGCTTGGGATCTTGATGGTAGTACTGATGAAATGTGGTTAAATATGGCAAACTGTATTAGGAAGGTGGCAAAGGAGGTGTTAGGCGTGTCTAAAGGAGGTGTTCCAGGACAAAAGGAGGCTTGGTGGTGGAGTGAGGAAGTGCAGGAGAAGCTTAAAATTAAAAGAGCCTGTTTTAAAGCCTTATATCGAGATAAGACTGATGATAATATGGAAAACTACAAAAGAGCAAAGAAAGAAGCAAAGAAAATTGTTAGTGAAGCAAAAGCAAAAGTTTGGGAGCATTTTTATAAGAAACTTGATTCTAAAGAAGGTGAAAAAGATATTTTCAAGTTAACTAAAGCAAGAGAGCGGAAAGCAAAGGACCTTACGCATGTAAGATGCATCAAGGATGAAGAAGGAAGGGTGATTATAGCTAGTGAGGATATAAAGACAAGATGGAAAAGATATTTTCATAAGCTATTTAATGAAAAACAAAAGAATGATATCATCTTAGGGGAGTTAGTTAACTCAGAAGAGTATGTGAATCGATCATGTTATCGAAGGATAAAAAAGAAAGAAGTAGAGGAGTCTCTGAAGATGATAAAAAGTGGGAGGGTTGTTGGGCCTGATGATATTCCTATAGACGTTTGGAGAATGACGGGAGAACGGGGTATAACTTGGCTCACAAATTTATTTAATACTGTGTGGAGAGGCAAGAAGATGCTAGAGGAATGGAGGAAAAGTTTTGTGGTACCTTTATACAAGAACAAAGGTGATATACAAGTTTGTTCCAACTATAGAGGTATTAAGTTGATGAGTCATACGATGAAACTTTGGGAAAGAATAATTGAATGAAGGATGAGGCAAGTCTCTATGGTAACTGAAAATCAATTTGACTTTATGCCAGGCAGGTCTACTATTGAGGCAATACACCTCTTGAGACGTATGATGGAGACATACAAAGTGAAGAAAAAGGATTTACATATGATTTTTATTGATTTGGAGAAGGCCTATGATTCTGTCCCAAGAGATATCTTGTGGAGAATTTTGGAGAAGAGACAAGTGCCAATTATATATATCAACATCATAAAGGATATGTACTATGGAGCTATAGCTTGTGTAAAGACTAAGGATGATTTGACAGACTACTTTGATATCTCCATTGGTCTGCATCAAGGTTCGACTTTAAGCCCTTATCTTTTTGCCTTGGTTATGGACGAGTTGACGAAGCATATCCAAGTTGAGGTGCCTTGGTGTATGCTTTTTGCTGATGACATTGTGTTGGTTGATGAGACAAGAGATGGAGTGAACAGAAAACTTGAGCTTTGGAGAGAAGCCCTGGAAGATAAAGGATTACGCATAAGTAGGACGAAGACTGAGCATATGGAATGTAAGTTTAGTAGTAGAGGGAACAACGGAGGGATTGATGTAAAAATTGGAGAAGAGTGCATTCCAATGAAAGATATTTTTAAGTACTTGGGATCCATTTTCCAGCATGATGGTGGAATTGATGGAGATGTTACACATAGAATTAATGCAGGGTAGTTGAAATGGAGGGGTGCTTCTGGTGTTCTCTGTGATAAGAAGGTTCCTTTAAAAGTCAAAGGAAAATACTATCGAGCTGTGGTAAGACAAGCCATGTTGTACGGTTCTGAATGCTGGGCTATAAACTATAGGCATGTACAGAAGATGTCTGTAGCAGAAATGAAGATGTTAAGATGGATGTGTGGTCATATAAGAAAGGACCGTATTTCAAATGAATTTATTAGAAACAGGGTTAGGGTAGCACCGATAGAGGATAAAATGAGAGAGGCCTGTCTAAGATGGTTTGGACATTTACAAAGAAGGCCACTAGATGCTCCAGTTAGGAGATGTGAGAAGTTGAAGGCTGAACCCGCTAAGAGGGGACGAGGAAGACCAAACAAATGTTGGAAGGAAACTATTAAGTATGTCCTCAATTACTTTAATTTAATTCCTAAAATGGCTGAAAATCGATCTGTGTGGAGGCAAAGAAGCCATATAGCCGACCCCACTTAGTGTGGGAAAATGCTTGGTTGTTGTTGTTGTTGTTGAAGCCCTAGACCCTGTCTTATATTCTTATTTAGAAGGATAACTATTTTTAAAATTAAAGACTACAAAAAGAAGAGTGCTAATACTAATTCAAAAGGGGATATATTAGTGATATATTGTTGATATTAGGGAATTTTGAGGAAATTACTAAAAATGACTTAAAATGGGTAAAAATGTTACAATATGAAAAAATGTATAGACTTTAGAAGACAAAAAATCATGTTTTAAGGAGCTCCCTCACCATACAGATCATTAATATCTTTCATGTTGGCGATATGCCATACATAACTTGTACAACAGTAGCAGCAGTGTAGCACAACTCTAGCCAATCAGCAACCAATGGTAGCAATGGCATGCAACATGCGGCACGCGCGTGCGACCTAGTAGGAGGCAACAACACAAACATACCGTCAGCATACCAACAATTTCGATGGCATGCTGTCGACATACCGGAGACATCCCTACATTTCAATAAGTATGTCATATTGATATGGCATCTCGTCAAAAACCCCATTTTGCGGCGTACCAACAGCATTTTAATCACCAGTAGCAACACTCTTCTCATATAAATATGTATCTTTCAGACTATCCAACATCTCCTTAACAGTCTTGTAGTACATGATCTCGGTAGCAATGCACTAGATAGTGGCATTTATAATCCACGTTGTTGAGTTATATGACTTGTTTTTCTATTTATTTATTATACGAGGGATACCTGTATTTTTTCCCTTTTATGCCTCTCACTATATAAAGGCACATTTGACATCAAAAAATAATAAATCGCTCATTTATCTTATCATGGAATCAGAACAGTGATCCTAAACCAGTGCCTGGGAACCCCACCAACCCTAGCCTCCTCACCCTTCCACTGAAACCCCACTCTTTTCTCTCTCTCTCTATCTCTCTCCAGGGTGTTACTAGCCCTCTTCTCACCATTGCCAGCCTCCTCCACGTCAACTTAATCCCTGCACAACTGCCCAAAGGCCAGCAATAGCAACAACCTTGGGTACTAGCGCCATCGCTAGGGGCAACAAGGGTGCCTTCAGCAACCCTCCTACATTGTTGCAACTCCTATACATCATGTAGGGGGGACCCAGCAGCACCCGTGTTGCTCTCCCTCCCAATTGCAAACTCCTCCTAGTGCAAGGCATTGTTCTGAATGCCCACGACGTGCCCACGACATGCCCACAAAATAACATTTTTCTAATGCAGGGTGATATCGGCACACATGTAATGTCGAAATGCAGGAGTGTCAATAATATTTTACCAAATATAGAAATATGTCGATAAGTTCAGAGAAATGGGTGGCATTAGCTAAAATTCTTAAATCGTTACCATATTTTAAGGTCAATATAGGTGTCAATAATTAGTTTCTACCCATTCTTATTTTTGTAAGTGATCTAAATTAATGGCATATTGTCGACACGTCAAAATGGCTATTTTTGGAGTTAGGTCATATTAACATCAATATAATGTTAAAACACAGGGACTTTGACGAAATGTCATTAAGTGACGAAATGCACTCAGCATTTCGACTTGCTACTACTGCTTCTCACTCTCAGTTCTCCCATTCTTTACTACTGCCATTGTTGCTTACACTGCTGTTGCTACTTTATTCTTATCCAAATCAAATTTTTGTTGCAGCTGCTTCCTCTTGTCTTGCTACTCTTCTCTTCCAATTCTCTTAAGGTTTGATTCCACACCTACCCATAATTATAGAGTAGATCTACATATTGACTCTACATTTAGTATTATTACAAATATATAGGTCTAAACACAATTTAGAATTGAGAAAATATTTATTTGATTCAGAAAAATAAAATCTTAAGTTTGGGTTAACATTAGAAAATAAGGACATTGAATCCATCCATAAGAGAATAAAATTTGAAAATTACAAATACTAAGGACATGTTTACTTCATAAATTAATCATTTATTTCAAGAATAACATCCAACCTAAAAACCCATAGTCCCATGTTTGAAGGTGGTAACCTATAATTTTTATACATAAATATGACACAACTAGATCTAAACATAACTCATAAGGGCTGGTAAAAAAATAACTAATACAACACACATAATTATGTTAATTTAAATCTATTCAAATTTATTAAATTGTCAATGAAAGACCTCAAATTAACTAGTAAATTAATTTAAGATCAATTGATTAGATATTTAAATTTTAGGTTTTACATTTTTAATTTAGTTTTATGCAAACTATATATTTGAATCTTTTGCTTTTACATGATTTAATTCAATTTGTACAATAATTATTTGATATTTGATTCTTGAGCTTGAACATGGTATAATAGATTGTATTGCATATGAATATTAGGATATTGTCAAGAATTAGCATGAAAGCAAAGCATGGAGACTACCGTACGCGGGAAAAATAACCCATCAAGGTGGTTGTCAACGCATGGAGAGGGAGAGAAGTGCCTTGTGGCTGCTGCAGAGACCAGCAATCCTGCTTTGGACCGATCTGGGTGTTGTGGACCAATCTGTAGGGTGTAGAACAATCTGCAGGAGAAAGGAGAGGTCGGTCTGGTGGTGTAGACCACCTACAGAGGCTGAAAGAGGGTCGGTTCAAGGAGTACATTTTGAGACACCTACCTACTAGGTGTGTGTGCAGGTTGCCGAGATCGTCCCTGTGGGCCAGTTGTGTTGTTGGGAAGTTGGGAAAGGAGATGAGCTCTTGATTATGGAAGAATTAATTATATTGCTCAAATTTCAAATTACAGGAAAGGCTCACTTTAAATAGAGAGTACATATTCCTACTCCTAAAAATAAACTTAACTAACAAACTCTAATCAAATCTTCTAGATTTAGTAAAACCAAATCTTATAATATCTCCTAAAATAAATAAACCAAATTAGGCATACTTGCCAACTAAGGAAAAATAACTCCTACTTGACTTCATGGACTCCGAAACTGATGGTCCTATTGGCCTTTGGATAGCTACCACATGACATGTGCCGCATGACACTTTCACTGAATCCCAATAGATATAATATTATTATTCTTATATAAATATGTTTAAGCTTATGATTTTCTTAAAACTCTAATTATTTTGACTTCTGTCATTTTTGTCGGTATACGTCAGCATGCCTCTGACATGCCCTCGATGTGCCTCCGAAATGCACACAGAAATTTATCGAAATAGCGTTGAAATCAGCATTTCAAGCCTTGGTGTAAGAGGGGCCTCCTTAAGTATGGGTGACGTTGCTATTGCCCTCCTTCCTTGTGCACCACCACAACCAGTTCTAGGAGGAAGAGGCAACCCATTAGAGCCTCTTCTTACCCTAGCAAGTGGATACTACACCTGATTTGATTTTTTGGACCTCCATATGTCCTAAAATCATAAATTCTATGTTTGTGTCTATTTTTAGTCTTATGATCTAATTTCTTTTCCACTAAGGAGTGCCTAATTGCTTACTTCCCACAAATTGGGTGCTATGGAAACAATAGGGATACCCTTAGCAACTCAATGGGGAAATCATCTACCATGAGCGTATCTTTTTTTATGCAAGGGACCTCTATTAAGTTTTGATGGTACCAACTTTCTTCTTCAGTCTTTCTCCCAATTTATGGGTTCACATCATAAGTCCATTTTGACACAAGTGAGCCTGCAGTCAAGACTATTGATTGGGAAGCAAATAATGACTGGGTTGTCACCTGCATGTTAAATAGCATGGAGACAATTGTGAAACAAGTTGTCTTACGCTTCTGCCAAGAAAAATGTGGAAAGTACTCCATGTGACACATTCCCACAAAAGCAACATTAGTCGTCCATACAGAGTCATTGAGGAACTTCATTCATTTTAGAAGGGAACCATACCTCTTACTAAGTATTATGGCAGTTAAAGGAAATGAAGCGTCTTATTTCGTAAAGAAAATCCTACTCTTTTAAAGAGAGAGGTGAGGGCAAATATTACAGGACTCTAAATAGAAATAAAAAATACATAAACACCCTCATAACATAATACAACACTCCTCAAGCCATAGCATACATATCAACCATGCTCAGCTTGTTTATCCACTTCTCAAACACGAGGCGTGATAAAGGCTTGGCAAACATGTCTACAGTCTGCTCTGACAAAGCTAAACAGGAAGTGCGAAGTAGGCCCTACTAAATCAGACTTTTAGTATAATGGCAGTCTACCTCCACATGCTTCGTCCGTGCATGGAACATAGGATTATTGGCTATATATGTGGCAACTCTGTTATCACAGTAAATCTCCATAGGCTCCTCAATGGTAACGTGAAGATCCTTCAATAATGACCGTATCCAGATCATCTCAACAGCAGTGTGTGCCATAGCATAGTACTCTGATTCAACACTAGAACATGACACCACGCTCTACTTTTTACTTCTTTATGTCACTAAATTTCCTGCAACAAAGGTATAGAAACCTGTGGTGGACCTCTTGTCAACTCTATCACTTGCGTAGTTGGCGTCAGAGTACCCAACAACAGTCATAGGAGCTCCTCTCTGAAATAGAAGTCCTCGGCCTGGAGCCTCCTTGATATACCGCAACACTTGCATCATTGGCTGCCAATGCTTACCTGTAAGCCTGTCTAGAAACTAACTCAACTTGCCCACTGCAAGGCTAATATCTAACCTAGTGATAGAGTAATTTTTCCACAAGTTGCCTATATGCCTTCTTGTCCACCAGTCAAGCAAATTCATCAAATAGGTGAAGCTTTGGATCCATAAGGATATTTGCTCCCTTAAATCCAAGCATGCCATCTTCCTGAAGAATATCCAAAGAATACTTCCTCCGAGACAACAATCCCCTGCTTGCTTGTGGCATTCTCAATACCTAGGAAGTACCTGAGTCTCCCAAGGTCCTTCACAACAAATTATTGTGCCAAATACTCCTTGACATGGGATATACTAGCCACGTCATCACCTGTGAAAATAAGGCCATCTACATACACAAGTAGAGCCAAAACACCCCTACTAATCTTTCTCACAAGTAGAGTGGTCAGACGAAGACCTTTGTAATCCAGTCACAGACAATGCCTGTGATAGCCGCTGGAACCATGCTCTGGGGCTCCACTTAAGGCTATAGATTGCCTTACACAATTTGCACATGCACTCCCCCTGAACCTCGAAACATGGGGGCTGCTGCAAATATATCTATTCCTAAATATCGCCATACAAGAAGGCATTTTCAACGTCCAGCTGATGAAGTGTCTATCCATACTGCATAGCCACAGAAATAAAAATGCGAACAGTAGAGAGCTGAGCGATTAGCGATAAGGTGTCAAAGAAATCCACTTCATAAATCTGAGTAAATCATTTAGCCACAAAACGAACCTTGTATCGAAAAATACACCTATCACGGTTGTATTTCAAGGCAAAGACCCACCTTGCTCCAACAAGATGTGCGCTAGAAGGTAAAGAGGCCAACTCCAAGGTGCCCCTGTTATGAAGAGCAAACATTTCTCCTTCCATTGCCGCCTTCCAATGTGGATTCAGAAGTTCCTACTAATAAGATATGGGAATCTTAGAGGTAGACACCACAGTGGTAAAGGCATGAAATGTAACACCCAAGGAATGGGTAGACACTGCACTCCTAGCCACACGATAATGAGCACATGAGCGAGGTGCTTTCCGAATAGCAATCGGAACATTATCATCATCAAGTGGACCTGAAGAAACATCAATAGGAGAAGTATTGTCAGTAGGCTCAATATGTACCTGATCAGCGGAGGACTTTGGTGGCTCAGGAGGGATAGGGTAAAAGGGGGTGGGTAACTTTCTCTCTTTGATATGTAGAGCCCCTAAATGTTCTTTCATCTGGAGGTATAATTCTGAGTGAACTGGTAGGTTGCTCTGGGGTGGTACTACTGACCTGGAAATCATACATGGATATAGGAGGCATAGGCATAAGTGTAGCAATTTCCACATCACACAGCTGACAAGCTGATGTGGAAAAGTAGGGAATTGACTAATGGAAAGTAACATCCGCACTAACATTCTGCTTCCTATGGAGTGGGTCAAAGCATCTGTACCCTTTCTAGGTTCGACAATAACCAAGACACGCACTTGACTGCTCTGGGTGCAAGCTCATCATGTCTAGGTCCAAGTAAGTAAACAAAGGCAACACAACCAAACGTCCTAGGTGGCACAAAGAATAAATCGGCATCTAGATATAACGCTATCCGTGAAACTTGCTCATGAAGCACAGAAGAGGGAAGCCTATTAATGAGATAGCATGCAGTTAGTATTGCATCCCCACAGTAAAGATGTGGGACACTTTTAAATATGCAAGGCACGAGTTGTATCTAGAATATGTATATGCTTCCACTCTGTCACCCCATTCTGTTGTGATGTGTGTAGGCAGGAGGTCTGGTACACAATACCAAGAAAAGCATAAAGAGTGCCCAGTTACTTGGTATAAAAGTCCAGTGTGTTATCTGTTCTGATAGTCTTGATACACATATCAAGCTGATTTTTCACAAAGGCAATAAACTAAATGATAAGAGAACTAACATCTGATGTATTTTTCATCAAAAATATCCACGACAAACATGAAAAATCATCCAAAAACAACAAATAATAACTATGACCATGATTGTTTGCAACACGACTTGGACCCCACACATCACAATGCACCAAGTCAAAACAAGTAGAACTACTAAAACTCGTAGATGTTGGTAAACTAGCTCTATGGTACTTTCTTAATAGGAGAGAGATGTGAAATGAGCCAACGTAACTTGTCCAAAGAAGGATGCCCTAATCATCTGTACCATTGCAAGGCACTAGCAGCATAACTCATCTAACATACTACAACAACTAGACTCTGAGCTAACTGGTAGACACCCCCCTTCTCATATCCGCCACCAATCGTCCCCCCCTCGTCATGCTGTCACAAAAGGTACACCCAACATCATAAAAAATCACACAACAGTTCAACTGTTTAGTAATAGTACTAATAGAAAACAACTGCATGGCCATATCAGGTACATAATAAACATCTACGAGGTGCATAGTAAAGGTAATCGACCTTCCTCCCCTACCACGAATAGGGGCATGCCTGCCATCTGCTAGTTGGACTGAACGTCCCTGTGGAATTCACTGCATGTCTCCAAAACACTGGGAATTCCCAGTGAGATGATCTAACGCACCAAAATCTATCGACTAGGTAGTAGTCATACCTGAAGAAGCAGAAGCAGAAGCATAAGCTGTTGTGCCTGAAGACTACCCCTGATCATGTGTCAATTGGGCCACACGCTGAACCATGGAATCATAATCTGCCTCTACAAGTGTAATGGACTCAGGAGCAGTCACTGAAGCAATAGTAACAGTGGCTTGGTTGGCGACAATCGGCCTCCCAAGTTTGTTCCAACACTTAGCCTCAACATGACTAAACCAACCACAAAATGTGCAAGTAGGCTTGCTACGAGTACCATCTCCACGTCCTCTTCCTCTACCATGAAAAGGACCCTATCTATCACGAGCTCCAACAGCTGCATGGGCAAAGGAGACAAGAGAAGAAATCACTTCATGTATAGCCTACACCTACAATCTGCTTAACCTCCTGTAGAACTCAATAGATGGTAACTCTGACAAGATAAAAATTTGAGATCTGGCAACAGCATACTCATCACTCTGACCTGCAAAGAACATATGGGAAAAAAATTCCTTTCTCTGATCCCTGCAAGTAGTAGAGGTGCACATGGGTCGGCATGCCATAAATATACTTCTCCAATAGCCCTTTCATAGTGGAGTAGTATTGTGAAAGGGACATGTTCTCCCACTTCAAATGACACAGGTCATAATGAATCTGAAACACCTAAGTGGAATTGAGTTCAAGTGAATACGCTATTTTCAGACCATCCCACATCTCTTTGGCAGATTTATGGTACGTAATATCATCACCAATCCAAGGAATGACGCTATTTAGTGTCCAAGCTCTCACCATAGCATCATCCCTATTCCATGTGGCATACTTGCCTGTCTTATACTCGGGTGGCATTTCAATGAGCACATGCTACTTCTCATGTCCTTCCATCGTCATAAGGAAAGTCTGAGACCAACTAGGGTAGTTGGTCACAACCAACTTTACAATGGGTGTGAAAAATGAACTTTTGTAGACACTCATTTCTCCTACTTGTCCACCTTGCCCTCAATTTACTTATGACTTAGAAGAGGAGGCCATAATGCACCTACGGCAGTCACAACCACCAAAAGTAATGTAGAAATCAGATCTGAAAACAATCTCAACTTAGGGAATACACACCCCTAAAACCCACAAACACACGATAGAATACTTGTTCAATGCACCAACGAGGAATACACACCCCAAATCTACGAGAAAATTCTAAAAAATACTATCAAACCACCATGCGGAGGATTCTCAGATCTAGAACTCCATTAAACAATCTCTAGGAACTCTCCACTCAGACAGAGGCACTGGTGTGCCCTTTCCCTATTGCCAAACACGAAGGCAACGAGAGAAAGAGCACGAACAGAGGAGAGGGCAGCCTGCGGAGCGCCGCCGCCAGGCAGAGGCTGGCTAAAGGTGACCTGGACGGCAGCCCAACTAGCAGAAGGGGCAGCCTGATTGGCTGGATGGCAGCCTCAACAATTGCGGACGTCAAAACGACGGCCTGGACGATGGCCTAGGTCGCTGCAGGCAGCATGGGTGGAGCTGCCGACGGTGGAGGCTTGGGGGGAGGGGGGGTGGTGGAGGGTAAGGGTTCCTTCTTGGTGGAGCCCTCAACTTGGCTCTAATATCAAGTTGAAGGAAATGAAGCGCCTTATTTCGTAAAAAAACCCCTACACCTCTTCATAGAGAAAGGTAAGGAAAAATATTACAGAACTCCAAATAGAAATAAAAATACATGAACACCCACATAACATAATGTAACATTGGCTCAATGAAGAATTTATGAAATGAGCAAGATCTTCATCAGCCCATTCCATCAATTGTTGCAGTTGTGGCCAAGCAACGTGAGGCTATTAAATCTGTTCAATTGCTCGCTTGCTTTGGTCCTGAGTGCAAGGCGGTGAAGGATTAACTCATGACTTTAGAGGAGATCCCTACACCGACATAGATATATGCATGACTCTTACAATTGGAGATTTCAGAGCTTATCCCACCTTTAAACCCATCTGCCATGGCATCTATTGGCCATGGTAGGGGGGTTCCTGGAGGTAGGGGGCGAGGACGTGATGTGAGCGGAGGAGAACATGATAGAGGTTGCACTAGTTTGTTTTATGACCATTGTCACAAGACAAATCACACTATTGATTGTTGTTGGATAAAGCATGCCTTTCCTTAGTAGTAGGAGGCCAAACATGTGGCTTCTGGTGGCGAAGGGAGTCAATATTACCTAGAGGAGCAGTGGGTTGAGGAGCACGTGGGGGTGCTAATGGTGGAGCTCCGTGGTCAATGGTGGCGGGCAATGCGTACGTGGGAGCCGGAGGCATGCTAGATGTAGCAGAGGCAGCACACGCAGTCGAGAGGTGGTTGTTACAGCAGAAGCGTGGCGAGGTCTCGTGCGAGGATCTCGCAATGATGACAGCGAGGAGGCCTGGCGTTGATGACGGCCAAGATCGCGGGGATGGCATGCTGGTCATGCGCATAGAGGCAGATGCAACAAGGAAACAGACGAAAGACCGGCGTGGTCATGGCGATCGTTGGGTTCATTTCAACCTAAGATCTCCCTCAGTTAAAAAAAAGAGGATAAAAAAAGGAGAGGTCAGAAGGTTACGTGGTATTAAAAAAAACAAAAAAAATAAAAAAAAAGAGAGGAAAAGAAAGAAGTGGGCAAAAGAGGATATCGAAAAAAAAGAAAAAAAATTCAAAAAGAAAAAAGCGAGGTTCATGTTTAAGAGAAGAGATGAAGTCTTCTCTAGTTTTTCAACTTTTATTTTCTTGTTATTTTTTTCTCCCATACGAGTATGGGAGAAAGGAGTGTAAGAGCTTATTGTAGTCACCCCCACTTGTGAGTCCCTTTTGTTCATGGACTCCACATGAGAAACCCAACTCTAGGAGGTCTAGAGATTTGAGGTCCTCAGAGGAAGGACTTATTTTAGGTTTCTATGTAGGAGATCCAATTTAGTAAACTCCAAAGAGGGAGATCCACCTTCAAGGTCTTCAGAGGAAGATCGAATTTCAGGGATACTGAACGAGGAGTCATCAGCACCAGATCTTCAGAGACAGCCACAATTCCTTTAGCAGCTTCAGCCTATGTTCCCGCCTGTGTAGAGTGGGTTCCTTTGTGTTACAAGCTGAGCATTCCATGCTCCACCTTAAGGGGGAGTGTTGAGAGAATTGAGTGGTTATTTAGTGCCGCATTGGAAAGTGTGCACTTTGTTTATGTGTGATGACCTATAAATAGGCGTGTACTCCCATTTATCTTTGAGAAGAAATACAGAGAACACGCCTATAGGACACTTCTCCCGTAGTTCTCTCTGCTCCTCGTGAGTGGGGTTTCCACGTAAACCCAAGCGTTCTATGATTGGTTATTGCTTTAATTTATGCTTCCGCTTGATTATTTTATTCAACTTAATGGATCTGGAAGACCTGGGTGGAATAGAGTTCATGAGAATAACGACCTTCAAGCCATCCCACATCTCCTTGGCCGTCTTATAATACATGACTTCATCTCCAATGCGAGGCATAACACTGTTGAGTATCCAGGCCCTCACCATGGCATCATCTCGGTTCCAGGTTGCATATTTACCTGTCTTCTGCTCTGGTGGTGCTTCTATGAGAACATGCTACTTCTCATGTCCTTCCACAATCACAAGAAATGTTTGAAACCACAGAGGGTAGTTGGCCTCATCAAGCTTCACAATAGAAGCAAACGGGCTCTTGTAGACTACACTATCTCCAATTTGTTCTGATGTAACTTCGGATTCTAATGATGATGAGGCCATAGTGACAATCGCCCACAAACTCCTTCAAACACAGATCTAAAATCTAACAAAAAATATGGAATACACACCCCAAAATATGCACCAAATGAGGAATACACATCTAAAAAACCTTCGCTCACACGCGAGCAACAATCAAAGGGGAGTACACACCCCAAAACATGCATCAACATGGCAATACACATCCCAAAACAGTAAAGAAAATTCTAAATTGATTATACCATCAAAGAAGAATTTCCAAACTTTTTTCTGAAAGATCCTTGCTTTAGAACTCCACCAACGTGCAAAGGATCTTCCTAGACCCCATTGCAAAGGAAATTAGGGTCTACAACCCTCTCCTTACTGCCGGAAGAGACCCAACAGCAAGAAGAGGGTGCTGAAGAGGAGCGAGAGGGTCGAGGAGGCCCCCTTACTGCCGCTCCTGCCACCGCAATTGGCGGCAACACTGCTACCGACAGCGATGCAGTTAAGACGACGTGGCGCTGCTGCTGCTATTGCTGGCGACGATACTGGCTGGTGGTGGCGATGGTGCTGCTGCCGATGGCTGCGGCGGTGGTACTGCTGCCGATGGCTGCGGCGATGGTGAGGCTTGAAGGTATGATTAGGGTTTTGGAGGTGGAGTCCTCAACTTAGCTCTGATACCAAGTTGAAGAAAATGATTTTTCTTAATTACCAAGCCGTCCTTACACCTCTTTATATAGAGAGGTGAGAGAAAAGTTACAACATAAACCCAGTAAAACAATAAAAATGACATACCGCCTCTTACAATATAGCGTAACTGAACAATTAATTCTTTGTAACAAATGCCTTACATGTGCCTGGTTTTCCTCTTAGTTTATTATCTAGAAGCAAGATTACAAAAGAATTGGAATGCAAACTATGAAGACCACAGTGCATTGCAAGATTTGGAGACGAGGAAAACTAGGATTGGTTTGGTCTTTAAAGATTTGTACAAGTTTCTAGCAGAGATTGCTTTAGCTGTGGTGATTATCCTTGCTACACGGGGGAAGAATGGCAGTAGTGGGATCAAGGTATCATGTCTTAGCACTACATATTAGGGCATCCTAGTTTTGAGAATTTATCATAGTTGAATAATATGAATAAGCGGAAGCATAAAAGATATCAAAACATAAAATAATTAAAATACTTGGATTTACGTGAAAACCTTACTCATGAAGAGTGAGAAGAAAATCACGAGATAAGGCCCCGATAGGACGAGTATCTGTATTAATCTTATCAAAGAAATAAGTGAGGAGTACATGTCTATTTATAAGCCACCACAAACTCTACATTCCCACAATAGACGATATGATATTAAATGGCCACTACATAATTCTCTCAACACTCCCCCTCAAGCTGGAGCATAGAATGCTCAACTTGTAACACAAAGAAACCCATTTACACAACAGAACAAACAAAACTCTCAATTGGTACAATAGCCTCTCCTCTACAAATGACAGCTGCACTCTTTTTCATGCTTGTAGACAGATATCCTAATGATGACACATCAGCGAGGCTGGAGCTTGACGACGAGCTGCTATAATCGACTCAGACATAGGCCTCTACTCAGGAGACCTCAATTAGTGCTGGTGACTCCCCATTCAGTATCCCTAACATGGATCTTCCTCTGAAGACCTCGAAACTGAATCTCCCACTTTGGAGTCCATGAAACTGGATCTCCCGCATAAAAACCTAACATGGACCCTTCCTCTTCTTCTTCATGCTGCCACTGTGGCAGTCGAATCTCCCCCTCGCACGAAGAGATTAGGATTTCCCCTTCTCTCTCAAAATCAAAGACAATATGGAGACAAATAATTGAAGAAATTTCAAGAATAATAATGATAAAACTTGATAGCAAAACCTGACCGAACTGCTCTGATACCAAGTTGAATAATATGAATAGTTATTTATTGGAATAACCAAGAATAATAATAGTTATTTCCCACTTCTTTTATTGGAATAAGCATGAACTCATTGAAGTATAAAACTTGTCAACTTGCAAAACATTCTTGTGTTTCTTTTTTTGAATCATCGAATAAAAGTGTTAGTGCTTTTTCCCTTGTTCACTATAATGTTTACGGGCCTGCCAGTATCAAATCTATGGGTGGCTTTTAGTATTTCATCATATTTGTGGATGATTGGTTTAAATATATGTTCACATATTTGTTGAAAAATTAAAGTTAGGTGCCCAAGGTTATTCAAATTTTCATAGATATGATTGAAAATCAACTTAGCCATTCAGGTCTGATAATGCCAAGGAGTACCTCGATCGTTCCTTGCAAGAGAATTCCCACACAAAGGGGATCATCCACAAAACATCCTGCAGTTACAACCCTCAACAAAATAGTGTAGCTGAAAGGAGATGCCATCTTTTAAGGACCACCCAACATTATTTTATCATCATTATGTTCCCAAATAATTTTAGGGGGATGCAGTTTTAACAAGTGCCTTTCTTATCAATAAGATGCCATCCCGTGTCTTGGGAGGCAAGTCTTCGATACCAATGTTATTTCCTAGGAAGAAATCATTCACCATACCACCAAAGGTGGTTGGTTATCTTTATGTCATTTACAATCTCACACCAGGTAGTTGGAAACTAGATCCGTCAACTATTAGAGGCGTGTTCTTGGCTACTATGAAGCCCAAATGGGGTACAAATATTTTGATCCTGGAATCAGTGTGTAATTAAGGATGTTTCCTTCTTCGAGGAAGACTCACACTTCACCAAGCCACCTCTTTAAGGGGAGACTACAAGTGGAGGATCTTGGCAATCTTGGCATAGAGATCTTTATTATTAAGAATGGTGCACATGTGGGTGACCAAGAGGAGTCGAGAAAGGATGGTGGAGATGAAGGAAATGACAATCATGGGGAGCATAATGATGATGACAATGATGGTAGCAAAAGATTGTATGGTAAAAAGTATCAATATTCATATCCTCACTCTCTTTTAGAAGAGGAAGGCCAATACCAATCCTATTCTTGCTTCCTCTCCCTCTCTAAATCCCATTTCAATACTAGGTATGACTGAGAATGCTATTGCTATTTTTGACACTGATGTGATCAAGAATTATGTGGGATTATCCCTACATAAACTTAGATATAAGTGCTTCCTTTCTTCATTTGCTAGTTTCATTATTCCTCGAAATGTGGGTGAAGACCAATTTGATCCTAAAGGGGTGGCTGCAATACAGGAAGAAATGAAAGGCTTGTTAAAAAATGGCATACGGGAGTTGGTAGATATATCCAAAAACACCCACACGGAGGGCTCCAATCAAATACAAGGTTGATGGATGGGTAGAGAGGTACAAGGTTAGATTGGTCACAAAAGGATTTGCATAGAAGTATAGCATAGAAGTATGGGTCTATCTGCATCACTAAACACACAATCATCAATGTCTAAAGGTGCAAGACTCATCTGGCTTGGGGAGGCTGGAGGAGGCAAAGGGTGGTGGTGGACATGCAAGGTGGTATGTGGCCTCTTAAAAGTACGAATAGGCTCAACATACTTCTGTATCTCCATAGACACTGTGGTAGGTGCCTAAGTAATTGGAATAGTTCCAAGGGGTACAAGTGGAATAGGCATAGAAGCAACATCAATAGTATGAACCAAGTCACGACGAGACGTGGAAAAATATGGAATCAGCAGACATAAAATGACGAGAAGAAATAGGATCAAAGCACCGATACCTCTTTTGTGTTCGAGAATACCCCAAGAAAATACATTTCACCACTCTGGTGCTAGTTTATTCCGTCTAGGATGAAAAGGTGCATAAAAGCAACACAGCCAAACACCGAGGAGCAACATGAAACAACTATCGATTAGGATGCAAAACTTGCCATGGAATCTACTCATGTAAGACAAAGTTTGGCATCCTATTAATCAGAAAATAAACAGTTAACACTACATAACCCCAATACAAATAAAGCACAGAATGATGAATCAAAATAGTACGAGCAACATCAAGCAAGTGCCTATGCTTCCTCTCAACCACACCATTTTGCTGAGAGGTATGAGCACAGATAGTCTAATGAATAATGTCATTGGACTTACAAAAAGACTTTAAACGAGTAGTAGAAAATTCCAATGAATTATCAGAATAAAACTTTTTAATAACAGAAATCTAGGTCTATATTTCTATCAAGATTTGCACATGAGCGTGGAGGATCCTTTGGCATGTGGAAAAAATAGTCCAATAAGGAATGTTCCACGTGGAACAAGGAGAGGAGCAATAGCAATCGGTGACTATTAAGGAAGAAGAGGAGAGGAGCTGGTGAGGCTTGGAAGAATTATTATTTGACTCAAAAAATAGTTACAAGAGGAAAGCTTTCTTTTATAAAGAGAGAACATATCCTCTAGACTAAGAACCAAATCTTATCTTTAAAACAAGAAAGAACCAATCACAATTAAATCAAACCATCTAAACAACTTTTCTAAAACTAAATATACCAAATAAACAACTTTGCAACTTGATCAAAACTAGGACCCTAAAACCTATAGTCGACGGCCCTGATGTGTTGCCACATGGCACTGCCACGTGGCCTGGCTGGCTACCACGTGGCCCTCCTTATTCCCAATACTCCCCCTCAAGTCAAGGCCGGGAGGACAATGACTTGGTCTTCAAACTTGTGAGACTAGATGCTCCACCACTCTTCTTCAAGAGTCGTGCTCTCGATCTTCTCTGGAACAATCAACAGTGTAGCCTCTTGCGACCTCTAAAGTCGTTGCGTCTGTGGCGACCTCAATAGTCATCACGACAGCTGCCGTTGTCTTCTTCTCTTCACGAATCACGGCCTGTATCTTCTCGAGATCCTCGAGAGACTAAGAGTCCATTAGGGAGGTGCTAGTAGCCCCACGTGGAGGCCTCCCGAACTTGTCCCAGCATCTTTCTGGTAGATGATTTGTACGTCCACAATATTGCCACTTGGGGTAGACACAACCAGGGCCTCAGCCACCCCCTCTTCCACAACCTGCACCTGCTTCTAAAATAGCAAGTGCAGAGTTCTTGCCTTTAAGCGTGACTTCTTATTTAGGAATCTCCATATTCTCAAGATGGCAGCAGATGGTCTCGAGATCCATATTCCCATCAAATGCAAGGATTTGATCGTGGGCGGCTTAATAACGGTGATGCAACACTGATAAAAACTTAGCAGATTGCCAAACCGCTCATGTCTCCTCCTATTTGTCGCAGCACAAGGGCTCGTAGATGTCCAACTCCTCGAACAGCACCTCCATCTTCTCATAATATTTAGTCAAGGAGATATATCCTTGACTAGCTGTCCATATACATGTATATCAATAATACAGGTATTGCTTGATTTTTGCGCATACCTTTTCTCGAGGATCGTTCAAATCTCGTACGCGCTCTTTTTATATAGCATGTTCGAGGTGATGGAATGGTCCACCAAGTTCACGAGCCAATTCATGACGATGTAGCTCCCCTTCTCTTGCTTCTTCTTGTCATCCTTCTACTCCGGTCGTTCTTCAAGAACGTTAAGTTTCTCCTGGCCTTCGATGAATATTTTGAAGGCGCGACCCCACAAGATATAGTTGGAGGTACCTTGCAACTTAATGGTTGTTCCAGAGACCACCACTTTGCTTTCTCTCAGGGCCAACATGGCATTGGCGACCATAGTGGAGGCGCCTGTCATCTTCTACGATCTTCTTTGTGTAAGGCGTCAGATTTATCGAGGAAGATTTTTTCTGTCAAAGACAGAAACCACACATGTGTGGTCACAAACACACGCATGCCGAGAGAGCCTAGATTGTAGGCTCTAATACCATGTCAGGATTTACACATGTGAAGTGTAGAGGCTCCTTTAGCTTATGGAAAAAACAATCCAACAAGGACCGCTCCACGTGGAACAGGGAGAAGATAGCAGCAGCCGATGGCTATTGAGGAAGAAGAGAAGGTAAGGAGTTGGTAAGCTTTGAAAGAATTATTAGTCAACTCAAAAAATAGTTACAAGAGGAAGACTCTTTTTCATAGAGAGATAACATATCTTTTAGATTAGGAAACAAATCTTATCTCTAAAACAAGAAAGAACAAATCACAATTAAATCAAATCCTCTAAACAATTTTCCTAAAATCAAACATAAATAAACTTTTCAACCTCACCAAAACTAGGAGCCTAAAACCTATAGCTAGCGGTCCTGATGTACTACCACGTCGCCTAGCTAGCTACCATGTGGCAGTGCCACGTAGCCCTCCTTATTCCCAACAATTTCAATAATAAAATACTCAATAATGTCTCCACCATCAGACTTATTTTTCAATAGAAAAACCCAAGCAACTCTAGAAAAATTATCAACAAGCACAAGAAAATAACAATGACTTAACCGGTCCAGAACTCAGCTAAGACCTTATACATCCATATGAATAAGCTTAAAAATAGAACTAGACCCAGTATGACTAGATGCAAGAAAACCAGCACGATAATGGTTGCCAAGTTGACAAGCATCACAAGTGATAGTAGGAGTGGAAGGACTATAGGGAATGACACGTCTGAGTCTCTTCAAGGGTAAATGGCTAACGCAAAGATGCCACTGAAATGGAGATCCAGAAGCAAGAGCACCCTACCTATGGCCAACAACAGCAGCAATAGTAGGTGAACGGCTCAGATGGACACCCTGCTTCTTCATGTCATCTACCAATTGTCCTCTCCGTAAGCTTGTCCTGCGAGATACCTGATTATGCATCAAATATAACCTGACAATTTAATTTCTTAGTAATATTGCTAATAGAAAGTAAATTAAGAGGAAAATCTGGCACATAAAGAACATTAGACAGTCTTAGGGTGGAAGAAAGGGGGCACATCTCCCTTACCAACCACAGGTGAATGCCAGCCATCAATAACTTGTACTATTCTCCCTGGAGAAACTGGACTCATGGCAGGAAAAGAGTCGTGATCTCCACACAAATGTCTCGAAGCTCCAGAATCAACCAACCATCCATCAGACCTCGTCGAAAAAAAGAAGCAAACCAACTCAATACCTAAGGAGGAAGAGGCAAAAGCCGCAATATCAGGAGGCTAAAAAGTAGATGCGTGGGCTAACTGGGAGAACCACTAAAGAAAATCATCAAACTCGGCCCTAGAAACCATCTCCGCAGGTGTATCTAAAGTGTTTGTTGCTTGATTAGCAATGGCAAGCTTGACATGCTTCTATCAACAAGTATCCTCGAAGTGCCCTACTTGACCACAGTAGGTGCAAGGATGCGGTTACAACCCCCATATCCATGTCTACGACCACGACCATGTACAAAGAGTGCACCTCTACCACGTTCAGGGGTCACAACCAAAGCAGAAGTATGTCCAGAAGTATTAGCCATAGAAGATTGAATAGAAATCCAACTCATCCTACTATAGATCTCCTCTAGTGATGGAAGCTCATGCAGAGTCAAGATCTAGTCCCTAGCAACAGTAAACTCAAGACCAAGGCCAGACAGAAGCAGAGAGAGCTAATTCCTTCTTGAAGTCATGCCAAGATGTGCAAGTACAACCAAGCCTATAAGAATTGTGTCTCTCCAAGAGACACTTCACAGTGGAATAGTACTGTGCCAACGAACATCCCTCCTGACGAAAATGGAAAAGCTCATTATAGACCTGGAACATTCTTGCAAAATTCTTCTCATGAGAATATTTCTCACGCAAAGAATCCCACATCTGCTTGGTTGTGGTGTAGTACATAAACTCATCACCAATTCTAGGAATAACGCAATTCATCATCCAAGCACATACCATTGCATTATCTTTATCCCAATAGGCATTTGCTCCAACCTTCTGTGTTAGTTCATATGCTCCTTCCCATGTTCTCACGGTCATCAAAAATGTCTAGGACCACTGGGGATAATTGGTCTCGTCAAGTTTAATCATAGGGCCAAAAAATGAGCTTTTGTAAGCCCCGATGTCCACAGTAGAGTCCAAAGTGACATTAGAAGAACTCGAGGAAGCCATATCTCCTTTTCCCATGAACTCGCAGTACTTGAGAAGTCCTTAAATCACAAACTCAGGCCACAAACATCTGATTTTTGGTCTAAAACAGCAAAAATCAAGCCTACCAAGGAGTAATTGTACCCTATAGAGACAAGATTTGTCTCTACAAGAACATCTTCCCCGTAGATGCTAAACCAAGGAGAAAGAAGGTGCAAGAATGCCCTTACCAAGGTAGAACAACCTCCAACCCAATCTGAAAATCAAATCGAAGGTGAGGAAGGTGTTGCAACCCCTCCGGAATGAGGGTTGCAACAGTTGTAGATGGCTAGCTACAAGCCTAGCGGCACCGTTAGGGTTCAAGGAGAGCCCAGCGGCGACATCAGTGGTCAGGGGCACCGGTGGCTGGCCGGGCAGTAGGATCAATCGGTGAGAGGGAGGAGATCAGTGGAAGGCTTGGAGGCTTATTTTGGTGGGATATCAAGAGCTTCGATCTAGGACCACCACTCTGATATCAAGTTGAGAGAAACAAATAACTTAGTTATTCTCCAAAACCCTTCCTTTCTTTATATAGAGAGAAAGGTAAGACAATTACATCACAACTCCAATAGAGAAATAAATATAGCAAACACACCCGTACATAATAAAAAATATAACATGGTCGAAGGAGCACAACAAAGGTTGTGGCAACTTTGTGGGCCATATGGCTCCAAAGGAACTAGCCAGTGTTTACAAATGAGGGTGTGGCACGAAAATGTAGTAAGAGAGTTCTTGTTTTTCTTTGATGTTTGGTCCCACACTCTGTAAGTATTTCTAATCTTTCTCTTTGAAGGAATGGAGTGGATGATTACCAACCTCCGATAATCATCCTTTACTCTTTCAAAAAAAATCTACAAAGATTAAATATGTTGATCCTAAAAGATTTAGGTGCCTATTGCAAACTCTTATATGCCATTGCACCTGGGCCTGATGTCTCGCAATTGGCAAAATGAGTTAGTACATGGATAAACAAATTAAGACTCATTAGATGGCAGCATAGATGACTATCAGATACATGAAGTATTCTCCAGACAAGATCTTCAATTCACCATAGAAAGCCTCTGATTGGTCTTCACTACTCTGACACGAGATGCTGGTTTCTACATGAGAAAAACCCACTAGATATTGCATCTTTATTAAAAGAGGATCACCTAGAGAATCAATTAACAAACTGTGTATCTCAACCAAGTGCTCGATTTGGATGGCATGCAATGGCATAAATTGTTGGTGAGCTTATGTGGATGAAGTGTGCACTTGGTGCTCTGCATACATCTGCTCCTGGGCCTATGACAAAGATATGAAATGTAGAGCGGTCACCTATGCAGCTACTTGTGTTGTTCAGAGCATGATAACCATGTAGACACGGATTTGTCATCATATGCGTGAAAAATTTTTGTGGCTCTTTTCCATACTTCCATAAAGCCTGCACCTTGGGCAGTCCTCCACATGTTGTGAATGATCAATATATATATTCCAACTTGAGGGGGGAAGTAGAGGAACATTTATGTTTTCAGTGGCTTTCCATTATGGTATTTTACCATGGACCTTCTGTGTAATTTTCCGACCAGCCCACTAAATAATGTGAATTAGGTTTCCCTAATGAGATCAAGTTATTCCATTGCAGATCAAAGTGCAAGCTTGCATTTGGACAAGTAGTACGAGACCAACCTGAAGGAAAGCATATTACGAACTTTTGTGGCACTCGGCATATTCATAAACAAAGAGTTAGTGAAAAAGGTGATGCGGCGACGGGCATCCAAATTCATAGGAACATTTATTGCAGATTCCTTGACTGTCAAAAGCAAGTGAAGCCGAACAACCTGTCAAGAAAAATATCACTATATGTACCAAGCTAGAGATGCTTCTGTAAAACATATAGGACTTGCACCACCTTCTCCATCCAGGACTTATTGTGAACAAGATTGAGGTTAATATTTGCATACTTAGGATTAGTTTTATCACTTTTCGGCTCCTTTGTTTGCGAATGAGACATTTGATGGATCCTGTAAGCATATCCCACATTTCTCATTAATATAGCATATGGCCTAATTTTTTTCCAAATAAAATCTAAATATTAATTATTTGCCAATGTTCACAACTACTTACCTATATCCATTAATCATAACATCTTGCAAAATGATTTCCATGATATCCTGAATGACATTGATTATTTGTGTCCTATACGTATCAAAATCTTCATGTTCACTCTTCTGCAAAAGGAAAAAAAAATGTAATATTTGAAACATAATATTTCCTAAATAAAGGACAAAACAGATTTGAACATACCAAAAGATTTAAAAGTCTCTCCAATTTATTGCTCAACTGTAAAAGTTCATTCATGCGAAAAGAATTCAGAAACCTTTGTTCCACTATGCTCTGCTCTATTTCTTGACATATCGCACTAAGAACCCTGGAGAACAAAATTGGATATGCTTTTATGTCTGACAAGTAAAAGACAGGTGGAGCAGCTTTTTGGACATCAGCACATATGTAGTTCAAAAATGCTAAATAATCAAGAGTTGCATTTTACTTGAGTTCACATAAATTTCATGGTACCAGCCAAAAAGATAGGCACCTAGACCTACTGAATATAGCATAATCATATTAAGAAGCTAAAGACGATATAACAGTAATAGTATGAAGAACCTAAATGACAATCTTACAGCCTATCTCCTTCATCACGTAAAAGATCGTAAAGTATAAGTTGCAATGTTTCGTAGCACTCTTCTATGGCAGATAGCATATATTCATCATTCTTTATCTTCCTAAATAGGTCCACATCCTCTTTTTTCTTGAAATCTTTAGCCATATCAAGTGCAATGGGTATCTGCAGTAAAACAGAAGCTTTATCTAATGATGCAAGTAAATGAAAAGCAAATTAAGAACAAAATCCCATGAGAAGATGTACCTTACTAGCTAGAAGAAAAGGGGGCCACTGAACAACAGAAACTCCACCTGAAGAATATGGGACAAGCAACAAATCTTTTTCTCTGGTAGAAGAAAAAGGAAAAGGCTAATTAGGCAGCTCTATCAAAAGCACATGTTCAGAAAATCAGAATGCAAACCTATTACTGATCAGGTCCTCTTCCCTCAGAGAATTAATGAATTCATTCCACACGTGAGAGAATTTCACTATATTTGTCCTTTCCCATGTCTCATCATTCTAGCAGACATTTTCAGAAAGAAATTCAAAAACACAATCAAAATCAAGCACAAACTTTGTGCACTTGTAGCACTGTATGGACTAATTATGTCAATTGTTAAAACACACAAAATCAAACCATCAAAAGTACGTATCCAAAATGCATTAGTTTTACCAAATGGTTTCTCCTAGATCCCTCCTTGGAAAATGGAACAAGACGTTCACTGAAAGCATATGGCACAGACTCAAATCTTGATCTTAGCATGCCAAGTGTTCGTATCTGTGACAATCACAAATGGACGATTGGTTAATCTCAGAGTACAAAGATCTAATAAAAGGAGTAAAGTGATTAAATTTTTCAGAAATTTTAACTGCTTCTAGGGAAGAAAACTCACTTCACCTAGGTGGTTGAATGCTCCTTGGATGCCTCCAAATATAGTAGAGAAAATAGCATACCATATCTGCAAATCCATGAAATATACCTATATAGGAGATGAAAGCTTAGATCCAGGGGGCATTAAGAAGAAATAGAATTTAAACGTATGACTAAGTAATACCAGGACGATAGGAGCCCAAACTGTAAATATCACACCAATGTTATACTTGACTGTACCAAAAAGCAGGAGAATCAGCAAACCACCTATATTACAAAGCAACACAATAAAGAGTAAATTCTTACCATTTGGGAAAAACTCATGCCACTCGTAGTCAGTTATCCTCAAAGCCATGATTATCTTGGTCGGTTCAATTAAAGGTGATATCTACAAACATCAAAGGATGAAATCATTAGTCAAGATTGTTGAGTTGTAAGGGGATATTTATCTTTTTCTTTATCTTGAAAGGATACTTATGTAATTAACACAGTTCTTTTTATATAAAAGAGGGGTAGGGTTTCTAGTTGACGACTAATGAAATCATTTGCTTCAATATGATATCAAAGTAACGGTCCTAGGCCGGTGCTCTGATATCCCACCAAAAAAAACCACCAAAATATAATCAGATCACCCAAGAGGGCCTGATTTCATGGGAGATCACGAAGATCTCTCTCCCAATGCCGGCCCGTTGATGGCCAGATCTCTGCCGCTGCCAGCAACCAGATCTGCAGCCTCTGCAGATGACCAGCGCCGCCAGATCTGGAGCCTCTCCAGCCGGTCAACACCTCCATTCGCCCTCTGCAGTCTGTGAGAAAGATCTGCACCGCCAGATCTGCAGATCTGGAGTCTTCCCAGCAAGTTGTCACCTCCGCTGGCCCTCTACAGCCCTTAGAGAAGGCCGGCACCACCTGATCTGGAGCATCCCCAAACGGGTGCCACCTCTGCCGGTCAGCGCCTCCTCCATCCCTCCTGCAGTCATGGATAGTGGATGTTCTTCATCCAATGGGTGTGCCGCCACTGATGGCTGGTGGTGCAGCCCATGGGGGGACAAGATCGGTGTGCACAGATGCTATCTTGCGTGTGTTAGAGCCTATCTCACACATTGCAAAGGTGGTGATGAGCCTTCTCTCGGCACCAATGAAGAAGAAATCTCCTTCAAGCATAATGAGTTTTCTATCATGCCAAGAAGATGAGTTTGATACGATAGAAAACTCAAACTCAGATATAGGACTTGCATATACAATCCAAGAGGTTGAAAAGAAGAGAAGAAGATATAGAGGTCCATGGGTTATAGATTCAAGAGCTTCTGTACAAATCACCAAGGACCGAGATCGCCTGAAGAATCCGGTGATCCCACGTGGATTGCGAGAAGTGTGGGTGGCCAATGGGAAGACCTCTCTTGTGACTGCGGTTGGGTGCGTAGATGCTACGCCTAGGATGAAGATAGAAGAGGTATATCACGCCCCTAAATTCCCTATGAATCTCTTGTCGGTGAGCAAGATTTGTAGACATCTTGGATGTCGTGCTATTTTTTATGAGAAGCATTGTTACTTCCAAGATCAAAATACATATGAGATTATTGGAAGTGGCATAGAGAAAGAAGGTCTGTACTATTTGGACATGCCCACGTTGTTTCCTAGGGCAGTATCTATTTCTTGTGACCCTCTGCTTTGGCACAGAAGACTTAGGCATCCTTCTATGAGAAAGATGCGCCAAATGTATCCAGAGTTATCAGACTCCTTGGCACTGGACGATGAAGATTGTCAATTGGGGAAGAATCACAGGAGCAGTTATCCTGGGAGAGACACCGATGCGAGTTCAGTTCCTTTTCCCCTAGTACATTGTGATGTTTGGGGACCTTCTAGAGTAGCCTCTACTGGTGGATATAAGTACTTTGCTGCTATAGTGGATGATAGTAGTAGGCTTACATGGGTGTTTCTGATGAAGGCTCGTAATGAGATTCCTACTATTATATAGCATTTTCTATCCGAGGTACAGACAGTATGGTACTACTGTTCAGATCTTCCTCAGTGATAATCCACTAGTGTATGCATAGTGACTTGTAGGAAGCCTTTAGGGCTAAGGGGATTATTCGTCAAACATCTTGTGTGCATACTTCCCAGCAAAATGGAGTTGCAGAGTGCAAGCTGCGACATTTACTTGATATCACCAGGACCTTGATGTCTCATATGAAGGTTCCTAGGCAGTTTTGGGGTGATGCCATACTCTCAACGGCATATTTGATTAACAGGCAACCATCTTCTACTCTTCAAGCTTAGATTCCATATCAAATTGTACATCCTGACTGTAGTAGAGTTTTTCTTGTGCCACTACAAGTATTTGGATATGTATCTTCTGTTTAGAATCATGGTATTCAAGATAAGTTTGCCTCCCGTGCCACGAAATGTGTCTTTTTGGGCTATTCTAGGACTCAAAAAGGCTATGTTGAGTTATATTTATGTCTGTAAATGGTGATGTGTTATTTTATTTTGTTTAGTGGGTCTATGATATACTTTTCCCACACCAATATAGAGGTGTAGAGACTTCTTAGCAAACTAAGGAAGTTTGTTTTCTTCAACTTGATATCAGAGCCAAGGTTGAGGACCACCAAAAACAAAACCCTAACCCTACCATAAGCCATCTCACAGGAGCTACCGCCGCCACCACCGGCGGCCACGCCGGTGCCGAACCACCGCCGCAGCAGCAACAACACCGATTGCTGCCGCTAGCTGTTGCAGCAGTAGGCCAGCAGCAGGCCACCACTGTCGCCAGCAGCAACACCGAGCCACCGCTGCCGCCAACAATAGCAACAGTGCAGGGCCACCACCACCACTAGCAGTAGCAGCAGGCCATCGTTGCTGGTGGTGGCAATAATAGGAGGTCACAGCGTCGGGAAGAGCTGCTGCAGGCCACCGCCTAGGCCACCTGCCACCACTACCCAGGCCTAGCCGCTGATTTGTTTTTTGTGCTCTCTCTCCTATTGTTGGCGTTTGGCCGCAGAGAGAGGGCACATCTCTAACTTGTGTCTGATTGGAAGATCTTTGGATCGTAGTTGATGGAGTATTAAAGCCAAGAATCTTCTGGAAAGATGATGTGATGGTATTTTTAGATCTTATCTATTAGATTTAGGGTGAGTATTCCCCTTTGATGCATGTTTTTGGGGTGTGTAGTCCCCTTGTGTATTGACCGCGTGTGAGCGGAGTTTTTTGGGGTGTGTATTCCCTGGTTGGTATATTTGTTGGGGTGTGTAGTCCCCATTTTCCGTCAATTTTCAGATCTGAAGTGTGAAGAAGTTCAGGGGTGTGTACCCTTCTTTGTGGCACGTCGAACTTTGTTTGAGACAATGTGGTTCAGTAAACATGGTAGTGTCTTAGTCAGAGATTGCACTAGGAACTGCCGTGGGTGATATTCAAACCACTGGTGTGACGTGGTTGATTGATTCAGGTGCTTCCAATCATTTATCTGGGAATCTGGAGTGCTTTAGATAGATTCAACCTATCTCTCAGGGTCGTACAGTACAGGTGGCAGATGGGCGACTTGCTCCTATTAGTGGTCAAGGAGAAATTAATGTTACCCCTTCTATGCAGCTTAATCGTGTTCATTTTGTTCCAGATTTCTCCATGAAGTTGCTCTCTGTCAGTGAGATCATTAAGCAGATGAATTGTCGGGTCATCTTTGATGAGCGTGGATGTATTTTCCAGGATAGAATGACAGGAAAGATTATTGGTAGTGGATATAAAGGAGAAGTTTACCGACTTCAGCAGGGTCCTATGGTTGCTGCATGTTGGGTTAGTACCACATCTGGGAGTGCTTTACAGTGGCATAGACGGTTAGGCCATCCTTCTTTGGAAATGTTATGCAAGTTTATTCTTCATGTGTCCCCAACTATGCAACTTTCCTGCGATGCATGTCAACTTGGAAAGCACCATAGATCTTCCTTTCCAGCCGCATAGGACCACGTTCAACTTCATGTTTTCAGTTAGTGCATCTTGATGTTTGGGGTCCCAGTAGAACTCCTGATAAAGTAGGACATCGATACTATTTGATTGTGGTTGATGATTTTTCCATATTGTCCTGGCTATTTCTCATGAAAAATAAGTCTGAAGTAGGCCCACTGATTGAGAAGTTTGTGTCGATGATAAAAAATCAGTTTGATGTTTGCATCAAGACTCTCAAATCTGATAATGCATTGGAGTTTTGTACTCGTCGGTTGGCAGAATTATATGGCATACATGGTATAATTCATCAAACCTCATGTCCTCACACTTCTCAGCACAATGGAGTCGCAGAGAGGAAGCACAGACATATCCTTGATATGGCCAAAACTCTTCTTATCCATAACAGTGTGCCACAGAACTATTGGGGAGATGCAGTTTTCGTTGCTTGCTACCTTATTAATAGATTGCCCTCCTTAGTAATTCACGAGCAGATACCATGGCAGGTGCTTTATCCAAATAATGAGTTGTTTGATCTTCCACCCAAGACATTTGGGTGCGTGGCTTTTATACATCTCCTTGGACCTGGGCGTGATAAATTAGCACCTAAAGCAGTCAAGTATGTGTTTCTTGGCTATTCTCGTACTCACAAGGGGTATCAGTGTTTTGATCCCCTACATCAGAGGCATTATATCAGTGCAGATGTCACCTTTTATGAAGCAGTACCTTATTTTTCTGTTGCTGCCAGGCAGGTGCAGAGTGTGCTGGAGAGTATGCCTGTACCAGTTGCTCCTATACCACTTGGTATATTCACAGATACCAGTAGCCCTTCTCAGGTTGATGAGTCACCTACCAGCACATTCAGACCAGCACCAGTGGATCGAGGGACCTTCAAGGATCACACCTATCAGTTGCCAGTTGTGTATAGGGAAAAGCCCCTTCATCTATTCTACAGACTCAGGTTAGTGTTGATAACCTAGAGGTGGTTCCTACTCACGAGACAGTTTCAGGCATAGTGTCAACAGATGTAGCAGGTAGGAGTCTGCTACCTGAGGATAGTTCTCCAGGTCCTGATTCCATAAGTACTAATGAAGATATTCCTATTGCTATTAGGAAGGCTCCGCGATCTTGTGCCCAGCATCGTGTTGCTGAGAGTGGTATTACTAATGATTCTCTAAGTTTGGAGTTTCATGCATTCACAGCTGTTGCATCTAGTGCTGAGTTACCTACCTCGTACCTGCAAGCTCTACTACATCCACACTGAAAGGTAGCTATGGAGGAGATGACTGCACTTACTACTGAGGTACTTGGGAGCCGTCACCTTTACCATTTGGAACGCATCTTGTTGGAGCCAGATGGGTCTTTACCTTGAAATACAACCTAGATAGGTCTATTTCAAGGAATAAGGCCCGCTTAGTGGCTAAATGATTCACCCAGACATATGGGATGGATTTCTTTGACACGTTTTCCCTTGTTGCACGACTCTACAATTCGAATTCTTATATCTATTGCCGCTCATTATGAATGGCAATTACATCAGTTGAATGTTAAAAATACATTTCTGTACGAAGACTTAAAGGAAGAGATATATATGTAGCAGCCACCTGACTTTGAGATTCAGGGGGACTGTGTATGCAGGCTTCGTAAGACCATTTATGGTCTTAAGAAGAGCCCCCGAGCCTAATTCCAGCGCCTGTCTGAGGCATTGCCTGTTATTAGGATGCAGAGATCTTCATCAGATCATTCACTATTTCGGAGGAAGACCAGTAGGGGTACAGTGGCTTTACTTATGTATGTGGATGATCATATTCTTACAGGTGATGACGCAGAGGGTGTATCTCAAATGAAGAAATACTTGGCACACCAGTTTATCATGAAAGATCTTAGGAAGCTGAGATATTTTTTAGGCATTGAGTTTGCTACAAGTAAGCAAGGGACAATTATGTCGCAAAGGAAACATGCCCTTGATATTCTTTAGGAGATAGGTATGCTAGGATCCAAAGATGCAAATATTCCTATGGATCCTAAAATTCATCTGTTTAGAATAATGTGAAGCTAAAAGACAAGAAGGCATATCGACAGTTGGTGGGGAAGTTGTTATATTTGACTATCACAAGGCCAGATATTAGTCTTGTAGTGGGGAAGCTGAGTCAATTCTTAGATAAGCCAATTGAGGTTCATTGGCAGGTTGTGATGCAGGTGTTGAGGTACATCAAGGGATATCCAGGTAGAGGCATTCTTTTTTAGAGAAAGACACCTATGGCCGTTGTTGCATACTCAGATGCAGATTATGCGGGTGATGTCAAAGATAGGCGGTCTACTACTGGTTTTTGTACCCTTGTTGCTGGGAACTTGACAACTTGGAGGAGCAAACTCTAATGCTGGGTCTGAGTACAGGGCCATGGCACATACTGCTGCTGAGATGATATGGATCAAATCTCTGTTACGAGATCTTCATGTTGGTGTTCAGGAACCTATGGGATACATTGTAACAATCGAACTGCTACCTACATTGCAAACAATCCTATGTTCCATGAAAGAACAAAATATGTAAAAGTGGATTGTCATTACACCAGGAGTTTGTTTCAACAGGGTCTGCTTCGTACTACTTATCTTGCCTCCTCAGACTAGACAGATGACATGTTCACCAAGCCGTTGCCACGTCCCCAGTTTGAGAAGTGTAGAAACAAGTTAAGCATGATGGATATATATGCTCCATCTTGAGGGGGAGTGTTGAGTTATATTTATGCTTTTAAGGGGTGCTGTGTTATTTTATTTTGTTTAGTGGGTCTATAATGTACTTTTCCTACAATAATATAGAGGTATAGGGACTTCTTGGCAACCTAAGTTTGTTTTCTTCAACTGGCTACAAGTGTTATGATCCAGCACGTAGGAGATACCTTGTTTCTGCAGATGTGACCTTTGCGAAGATTCCTTATTTCTCATAAGAAGGAACATCCATAGAGGCTGCTATTGAGGAGACATAAGTGTATCGTAGGAGGCCACAGACAGGACTTTGCATGTGAGGAGCCAACCCAGCTTGCTACCTCTTCAGACAAAGGTAAGTCAGATAGGGAGGAGGAGACTGTGTAGAGGAGATCTGATATTACTCTTCACCCTATTTCTCGATATACTACAGTTTCTCATCTCCAGGGAGAGGCCAGGCACTTTGCGTCTGCTATTACTAGTACGGTGATTCCCAAAAATTTCGTGTAGGCACTTCATGATCAGAGGTGGAAAGCTACCGTGGATGAGGAGATGGAGGCTCTTCAGACCAGAGGAACAAGGGATTTTGTTCCTTGTCTTGAAGGTGCCACCGTTGTTGGTTGCAGATGAGTGTACACCATCAAAAACACGTCTGACGTGACAATAAAGTGATATAAAGCCAGACTTGTGGCCATGGGATTTACCCAGGCATATGAGGTGAATTACCTTGAGACCTTTTCACCTCTTGCACGTCTTACCTCCATCAGGATTATTTTGTCACTTATTGTGATCAGAGATTGGCCGTTGCACCAACTTGATATAAAAAATACCTTTCTATGTGGGGATCTAGCAAAGGAAGTATATGAGATAGCCACCAGGTTATGACAGTCAAGGGGAGCTTGTTTGCCACTTGCAGAAGGCCATTTATGGCCTAAAGCAGAGCCCACGAGCCTAGTTTGAGAGCCTCAATCTAGAAATCAGAAAACTGAGGTTTCAGAGAACCATTCTATATAGTGGGAATGAATGAGCAATCTATTATTCTCTGGAATCCCTACACCTCTTTATATAGAGAGAGAGGTATGGGTAAAATACACAAGAGGACCTAAAGAATATAATAAAGCATAATCAGTTCAAATAAAGAAAATAAAGAGAAAGACATCCTGTAACACTTCCCCTCCAGCTGGAGTGTAGATGTCCATCAAATTCAGCTTGTCACAGCAAATATCAAAATCAACCTTGCTCAATGGCTTTGTAAAAATATCTACTGTCTAGAAGCAACTGGAGATGTGCAAATAACATCCTTCTGGATAAGGTCCTGGTGTAGTGATAATCGATGTCCACATGTTTTGTATGTTCATGAGACATGAGATTATTTACAATATATGTAGCTGCAAGATTATCACACCTCATCTCCATAAAGCCCTCTATCTGTATATACAAGTCTCGTAGCATAGACTTCACCTAAACCATTTCTGTTGTTGTTTGAGCGATAGCTCTATATTTTGATTCAGCACTGGATCTGGATACTACAGTCTGTTTCTTGCTTCTCTAAGTTACCAAGTTTCCCGCAACATAGGTACAAAACTCTTTAGTAGACTTGCAAATAGCAAGATAGCTAGCATGGTCTGCATCAGAGTATCCTACCATTGTCATACGACAGCCCTTGCAAAATAATAACCAATTGCCTTAACTTTTCTTCAAATATCTGAGTACTTGTATTACAGCATTCCAATGCTGCTTAGTTAGCTTCTCCATAATTGGCTAAGTTTTCCAACAGCAAGTGAAATATCAGGTTTGGTAATGGTAAGATAGAGGAGTTTCCCAAATAGTTGCCTGTAGCTTCTGCTCTCCATAGGTATGTTAGCCACCTTGGCCCTTAACATCCCAATCTCCCTAAGAACATCCAATGCATACTTTCTCTGACTCACTACAATGCCATCTTTTCCTCTAGCCACCTCAATGCCCAAAAAATAACGAAGGGACCCCACATTTGTCATAGCAAGCTATGTAGCCAAGTCCTTGACCTGAAGAATACCAGTAATATCATCTTCTGTAATAATAAGATCATCAACATAAACAAGTAGAACAACCACTCCCCCATCAGTCTTCCTAATAAACAAGGAATGGTCAGATGTAGATCTCCTCAAGCCCATGCCTTCCACTATCTCAGATAGTTTATGAAACCACGTGCAAGGACTTTGCTTGAGTCCATAAATCGCCTTTTTCAATCTGCATATACACTCCCCCTCAACCTCAAATCCTAGGGGTTGCTACATATACACTTCCTCCTGAAGATCACCATAAAGGAAGACGTTCTTTACATATAGTTGATGAAGATCCCATTCTTTGTTAGCTGCCACAAATAACAAGATACAGACTGTAGGAAATCTCGTCACAGGAGAAAAGGTATCAAAAAAGTCCACTCCATATGTCTGAGTGAACCATTTTGCTACCAAACGAGCCTTATGACTAGAAATAGACCCATCAGGGTTATATTTCAAGGCAAAGATCCATCAACAACCAACCACTCGAGCCCCCATACGTCGAGAAGTAAGCTCCTATGTGCCACGAGATCGAAGAGCCATCATTTTATCCTTCATAGCTCAATGCCATGCAGGATCCAGCATGGCCTCCTAGTAAGTGGATGATACCGTGGACTTCATAAGTGTTGTAATGAATGCAGCAAATGTGGTACTAAGACTATCACAGATAGAAACACCAGTCACATGATAGTGTGCATAGCTACATGGGCCTTTCCTAATTGCTATAGGAAGGTCAAGATCATCATCTATGAGAGGAGACACATCATCCTCAAATGCACTTGCTGACCCTGTAGAAACATCATGAGACTGGATCATCAACACATACCTGTTATGGGAGGATCATGGTACTAAGGTGGGGGAAGGGGGGCTAGCACGAGGCCTATAAGTGACTGGAATCTGATACATCACTAGAGGATCTCTGAACCTGCTATCATCAAAATCCCTAGGAGACTGATCAGGCACTAAAATTGATGTAAAATCACCAAACTAAATAGGTAGCATAGGCATAGGAGCCTGTGGAGATCTATCTTACGGTATGAATGACAACTGCCTGGCAGCCATAGAAAAATAAGGTACAGCTTCATGAAATATGGCATCTGCACTAACATAATGTCTCCTGACAAGAGGATCATAACACCCATATCCTTTGTGGGTGTGAGAATACCCCAAAAATACACATTTAGTGGCTCTTGACGCCAACTTATCTCTGCCAGGTCCCGTAACATGTACAAAGGCTACACAGCCAAATGTGCGAGGTGTCACCACAAAGATCCCTGTCATGATGTAGAATCTACCACGGAATTTGTTCCGATAACACAAAACTAGGCATCCAGTTAATCAAGTAATAGGCCGCAAGTACTACATCACCCCAATACATCTGAGGTACATTATGATGTGTTTGAGAATAGTTCTTGCCACATCTAAAATGTGTCAGTGCTTCCTCTCGGCTATCCCATTCTGTTAGGATATATGTAGGCATGTGGTTTGATGTACAATGTCATATGACCTGTAGAATGAACATAATCTGGCAGTGCATAATTCCAGTACATTATCTAATCTTACACATTTTACAGTAATGTTTCTATTTTATTAATAAAATCTTCTATGACATTGCGCACATCGAACTTATTCTTCAAAAGAAATAACCAGAACATTCGAAAACAGTCATCTACAATAACAAGATAATACATGTGTCGCAATCTATCAGAAACATGACGGGACCCCAAGCATCCAAATGAATTAAATCAAAAACAGACTGACAAAAAGGAACTAACAGGAAAAGAGATCTATGGTGTTTCCCAATCTGGCATGCATCACATCTGAACTCATTAGCAGGTGATATATGGGAAATGACACATCGTAGCCTGTCCAGAAGAATGTGTCCAAGGCAATAATGCCATTGTAGAGCAGTGCCAACAGCAAAGCCAAACTCACTCTGACAAGATGCAACAATGTCCGTCTGAAGCAGGCGATATACCCTCCATCTTCATGTCTGCTACCAATCATCCCCATGTCAGCTTGTCCTATACTACATAGCCCACATCATCAAAAATAACACGGCAATTGAGATCCTTTGTGATTCTTCTCACAGATAATAAATTAAATGGGAGCTCAGACACAAATAAGACATTAGACAACTGTAGCCCAGGAGTAGGAGAAACCTCCCCCTGTCCATCAACTCTGGAATGGCAACCATCTGCAACCTGTACAGCCCTCCCTAAGGTAACAGACTGAAGATATCTAAAGGATGAATGACCACCACTCAAATTCCTTGACGCACCTGAGTCTATAAGCTATAGAGATCTACCATAATGTGAAAATGCAGAGAAACTAGAATTACCCTTTATACTTTAGGATGCAAAGGCAACAGTATCTGTAGTAGGAGACTCCTATGTGACCTAAGCCAGTCTCTGTGCAAGAGCATCAAACTATGCTCTTGGAACCATATCTATCCATGTCTCAGTAGTAGCTAAAACCTAATTAGCTATGGGTGGCTTTCCATGCTTAGTCCAGCAAGACGCTTCAACATGTTCAACATGTCCACAAAAAGAGCAAGTGGGGCGTGGTTTGCTAGGTTGCTCCCGGCCTCAACCACATCCCCCGAATAGCAGAACCTCCACATCCTCCTCTACCACCAGCAACAGCAAAGGTAGAGGTCTATCCCATGGTCTCTGGAATTGTAGACTTGACTGTCAGTCTACTAAGTCCATTGCATGCCCCCTCCAGGGTAGGAAGCTCTATCAAGGTAAGCATCTGGGACCTAATTGACTCATAATCTAGACCAAGAACTAAAAGAAACTTGAGAGCTGCAAACTCCTTGCAATACTATCTCTGTGCAAAACAAGTACAAATAGGTCTGCAAGCATGATAATTCTCAAGAAAGCCTTTCAATTTAGTATAATACTGAGGGAAAAAAAGATCATCATGCATGAGAGAAAAAATATCATGAGTGATCTGAAATACCTTACTACCTTACTAGAATTCATTTCACAAGAATACGTACCATAAATAGAATCCCACATCTCTTTGATGGTCTTGTAGTACATTATTCCATCTCTAATATGTGATGCAACAGCGTTCATAATCCAAACCCTGACTATGGTGTTATCTCATTTCCACGTGACATTTCCCAATCTTGTTGGTAGGCTCCACCTCCAACAAAATATGTTCATTATCATGCCCTTCAACGGTCATAAGGAACGTCTGAGACCAACGTGCATAGTTGGTCTCATCCAACTTCGTAATGGGGACAAAGAACGGGTTCTTAATATTCCTCATCTCCGTGGAAGCATTTGTTGTGACTTCGGATGATGCTAAGGATGCCATCTAGCCAAATCAAGAAGAAAAACTACCAAAAATCTAATCTGAAACGTGATTTCCAGAACGAACAGATCATGTCATGGACTAGCAAGACCTAAATCAAAAGTTTTCAAATCTACATGATGAACAAAAGGCCCACTTGAACAAACATACACTTAGCAAGGGTGTAGGGGAAGGCACCCAAGATGGCCCCAAGGGGACCTAATTTCTCTCTCGCTGCAGTCACAGGGGATGCGACCCTAGAACAAGGTCACAGCCACCCCTACGATCACCTGAGGCACCAACGACTCTCGAATAGGGTTGTAGCAACCCAAGAACAGGATTGCAGGGCCTCTGGGATCGCTTGAAGGAATGCCTCCTGCACTACAGTGCCTCCGCAGATACCCTGATCGGCGCCGTGGTGCCTCGCGATCCCTGCCGCGCCACCGCAACACCTTCAGATCACTATTGCGACCGCCACAAGGCCTTCGATTAGCACTTCCAGGCCCTGCAACCACAGCTGCGACAAAGTTGCACCTCTAGATCACTGTTGCATCGTCACTCCAGGCACTGCGGCACTGTAGCACTGCCGCTTCAGCAAGAAGGCGCCGCCAAGGCAGGCACGAGAGAGAAAGAGAGAGAGGGGTTTGGTGGATTAGGGTTTCAAAAGCCTTTTCGGGTGGGATACCGAAAGTTCCAATCCAGGACTGTCGCTCTGATACCAAATGGGAATAAATAAGCATTCTATTATTTTCTGGAAGCCCTACACCTCTTTATATAGAGAGGTGTGGGTAAAATACACAAGAGGACCTAAAGAATATAATAAAGCATAAACAGTTCAAATAAAGAAAATAAAGAGAGGGAAATATCCTGTAACATATATTCATTAAACGGACAACACATGTTGGGATATGGAGAGTTGTGGTTTTGGTAGTATATGTCGATGATATGATCCTCCCAGGTGATGATACTAATGGTATAACAGAGACGAAAGCCTTTCTCCAGTCTACCTTTATCACAAAAAATTTAGGTGATCTTCACTACTTCCTGAGGATAAAGGCCATTCGTCAAGAGGGACGTTTGTCTTTATGTCAGAGACAGTATACTTTGCAGATCCTAGAGGAGGCTAAATTTCTTGAGTCCAAGCCATCTGGGATACTAGTAGAGGCACTCTCCAATCACTATTCGGATGATACAAATCCTTTGTTTAAGGATGTTACCAGGTACTGTAGCACTGCTGATCGTTTGTTATACCTGACTATTACATGTCCAGACATGAGCTTTGCAGTCAGTCGGGCGAGCCTGTTTATGCAAAATCCCATATACAATTATTGGCATGATGTATGTCTCATCTTAAGATATCTGAAGGGCACCCCAGGACGAAGCATGTACTACCGTGCGAGTGACATTCTGGATCTCGTGGCCTATTCTAATGTAGATTATGCTGGATCTATGGAGGACAAGAGATTTACGTCAAGTTTTGCTGTCTACTTCAGGGGAAATCTTGTTTCATGAAGAAGTAAGAAGTAGAGCGTTGTTACTCGCTCTAGTGCAGAGGCAGAGTACAAATCCATGGCACAGGCTGCATGTGAGATTATGTGAATGGTTGATTTTCTACAGGATCTGGGAGTGCTAGTTGATACTCCAGTGCCTCTTTACTGTGATAATAAATCTGCCACGTATATTGCCTCAAATCCCATTTTTCATAAGCAGAGAAAGCATATAGAGGTTGATTATCATTTCATACAGGATGTTGTTTTGGAGGGCAGGATAAGTACCCCGTATATTTCTTCTGAGCTACAACTAGCTGACATTTTTACCAAGTCCTGTAAGAAGAAATGACTTGGGTTCTTGAGCGACAAGATAGGGATTACTGGCATATATGCTCCCAACTTGAGGGGGAGTGTTGAGTTGGAAGGGAGTATTTGTCTTTTTCTTTATCTTGAGGGGGTACTTGTATAATTTCTAGTCCTTTTTATATAAAAGAGGGTTAGGGTTTCTAGTTGAAGGCTAATAAAATCATTTGCTTCAACAAAGATAAAAGTACCGATTTTTTTCAAGGAAAATAACAAATTACTGGAGGCCATGCCAAAGGAAGATAATTTCAGAATCTCACCCACAGTTTTAACACCAACTTCTCATCATCCTTGGAAACCCAGTTTCCCTCCACAACAACTAGTAGTTCTCTTTTTCTATTGCAAAACCCTCAACATGGATAACCATATCTGCTCACCGAATTCACCAGCTTTCCCTGTATCATTTTTCTAGAAAGTAACGAGCACCCTTAGTGACTCGGGTATCTGACATCATGGACAGGAGCAGGGGGAGGACAGTAGATTCATATTTCGTGTAAGCGCATTGTAGATGGTTCAACATAGAGTAGATTAAATTAATAGTCATTAACCAGTCTCAATTTTCCTTATTTATTGATAAATTTTTGAAGGTTTAGAGTATTGTTCAAGTTCCCCCAGTTCCCTTAACTAGTTTGCCGAAGTATTTTGAACTCAGTTACATGGATTTATCAATAATAATTCACTAAGCACTCTGCGATGGGAGAAATTAAAGTCAAATCGAAAACAATAGAAGACAAAGTATCACCTCGACATAGAAACTGAAAGCTAGTTTGCTGATTATTAGCAGGATCCAAAATAGTGTATATCTGTGCAAATAAAAATTGATACTTTAACTAAAAACAGATAACCAGTGAAATGAAAACTCAGGTGATGTTTTGCATTCTAAACTTACTTCAACAAAGTGAACATGTCTTCATGCATCCCTCTTCCCACATACAGCTTCGGCTGCAATATAAGTTTTAGGGTTACAAGATTCAAATCACAAGCTCATAAAAGTTGATTCAAGCATTCAAATGTCCAATAATAAAATAACATCTACATAATAATTTGCGTACTCATCCACACAGGAGACACCTACATACATATTCACTTAGGGCCTGTTTGGAGGGTGAATAAAACATTGTAGGGATAGGTTAAAATGTAATAAATGGGGATGGACGTTTGTTTGGGTGGTGGAATAAGGGGAGGGTTAAGTATAAAGTTACAATGATTGGTGTAATGATGTGATGTTAGTAGATATTTATTTAATAGTATAAGTGGAAGTAGAGAATGTTAGTAGATACTTGTTTAATATTAAAAGTGAGAGTGGAGGGTGTAGTGGATCATTTTTAATAGTAAAAGTAAGCGTAAATGTTATTGTGATTTGATTGCAATGATTGAAAGTAATTATATAGGAATTTGTGTTGAAATGATGGGAAAAACTTGACAAAACCAATGGATAACCCTTAACCCTCCTTAACGACATTGCCAAACATAGCCTAAGTGTTCCCTTGATATGCATAATTGGCTTCAACATTCGTGATGCTTTTTACATTGTCGGGAAAGATAATCCTGAGGGTTAAAATAGAATCAATAAACCTGGGTGTGAAAATCCAAGTCAACAAGCATACTGCATCTTCTCTCCACCAAAAATCCCAATCTAAAATTCCTAGAATTTTGAGTCTTCATTGAAAAGTCTCATTGCAAATATATAGATATTGAAGCAGGTACACCAACTTAGGATAACAGCTAATACAATATCCACTTGGATAGTTCAATCAACCATTACTATAGAACATATACAGCTTGAGGAATGGGGTTAGTGCCTCGAAGACATATAATTTGTTGGGATTCGGTGAAAGTGCCATGTGGCAGCCATTAGGCCACGTGGCAGCCATTTGGATGCCCAGCAGGACCAACAGTTTGGGTTTCCAAGAACCAAATTTGAGTGCACCAAAATTGGTGATTTCCTATTTTGAGTAAAGTGGGTTTAGGAATAAAGTTGTGGGATTAGTTCTTTTGTTAAGACATAAAGTCTTTCCAAATGAGAAAAGATTTTATCTATTTAGGAAACAAGTTTTAGTATTTGTTTTAGGATTTAAGTCTTTACTATGTTTAGTGGGTATGCTCTCTCTATAAATAAAGAGCCTCCCCAACTATTATTTCTTTGAGCAATACAATTAATTCTTCCAATCAGGCTCCTCTCCTCTCTCTTCTTCAAACAACAAGGTCGGCTACATCAGGGAAGGACCTCTGCCCCTTCCACGTGCACCAGTAGATCAGGCTTCCAGTTCAGGCTGATTCAGGCCCTCCAGACCAGCCTCTCCTTCCTCCTGCAGACCGGCCTGCCCACTGCCTGGACACCAGGCCGACGTCCTCCAGCCCCTACAGGGCCGGTTCTAGCCCTCTGCAGCCGGTCCACAGCAAGTCCAGACTGGCCACATCAGGCCGGCCAGTCCATTAAAGCAGCCACAGGGCCGCTCTCTCTCTTCATGCGTTGACAGCCCCATCATTGGGCTGTTTTTCCCACGTACGGGAGTCTCCACGCTCCGCTTCTGTGCCGATTCTTTACAAAATTGGAGGTGCCTAAGCTGTGGAGCCTTTCTCTCAAGCAGAGAAAGGACACTCCAGAGGGGGTTTTGTACCAAGCTTAAGCTACCATAGAACAAGGAAAAGTTAATTTTACAATTGAGTAACTTTGGCAGGTGGTGACGATCAGAGACAATTCAAATGAGATGGAAGCACCAGATCAAGATCAGCATCAAATATCTCCTTTCTCTCGGCAATTCCTATTTTTTACCTTTCTATTTTCAGGCCACCTAAGAAGGTGATTACCATAGTGGAAGTTATAAGGAAGCATTTTTTTCTAGAAGGGTCCTGGTCATAACTCATGAGGGCAGATTCATGCAGCTGGTTCCTTGGGATGTTATTTGTCGACCAAAAAAGGAGAGAGGCTTGGGTGTTCAGGCCTTAGGTGACTTCTGTGATGCTTTGTTGGCAAAGTGGAGAGCAAAACTGTTTACAAATGAAGATGCTCTTTGGCATTGTATCATGGAGGATTCTTATGGTGCATCTGTTGGCTATAGAGACAATGGTCACTCCTTGGGGTGCTTCTGATTTTCAGAGGTCTTTGGTTTCAGTTCTGTAGAGAATCACCGGCTTCTTTAGCCCGATTCATGGTAATGGGGAAGTCTTTAGATTCCGGGAGGATGACTGGTCAAAGTCTTGTATGTTTGTTGAATTGATGCCCCGTCTGTGTGCTTTGGCAGCTTTTAAGTCCCAGGTGGTCACGGAGGTTTGGGATGAAACCTCCCTTTCTAGGTCGTTGGTTTTTAATGGAAGCCTTTCTAATGCTCACATGCAGGAGTTGCAGCTTTTGTTATATTTGCTGCAAGATCATTGACCGGTTGAGTTGAGGGCTCCTTTTCAGTATCCAAGGTATACAGGCTCCTGAGAGGATCCCCTATAGAAGATGATGTTCTTGTTAGTAGCCAGAGAGAATAAAAAGTCTTATTCTCAAATGAAATCCTACACCTCTTTATATAGAGAGATGTTAAAAATATTACATCATATGTTCAATAGAATAAGAACAATAATAAACAACTCCAAAATAGTAATAAAACATAACTAGAGTGCTCTATCAACACTCTTCCTCAAGTTGGAGCATATATATCAATAATGCTCAGCTTGGAACAACACTTATCAAACGCGGATCTCACAAGAGGCTTCGTGAATATGTCTGTTATCTGATCTTTAGAAGATATAAATGAAGTGTAAATGATTCCACATTGTATCATGTCTCTAGTGTAGTGACAATCAACTTCAACATGTTTTGTCCACTCATGAAACATTGGGTTGCTTACAATATATATAGCAGTACGATTATCACACCTCTTCTCCATTGATCCCTCTATCCGAACATGAAGATCATGTAACACAGATCTGACCCAAACCATTTCTGTAGTTGTTTGAGCCATAGCCCTATATTCTGACTCTGCACTAGAGCTGGATACCACCTGTTGCTTCTTGCTTCTACGGGTCACTAAGTTGTCTACCACATAAGTACAGAATCTAGTTGTTGACTTCCTGTCTGTCATGCACCCTGTATAATTGGCATCAAAATAACCAACAACACTCATAGATGAGCCCTTCTGAAATAAGACACCCCTGCTAGGTGCTTTCTTCACATACCTAAGGACCTATATTGCAACATCTCAATGATGCCTGATAGGCTTGTCCATGAACTGGCTGAGTTTCCCAACAGCAAGGGAAAAATTTGGACGAGTAATAGTAAGATACAACAATTTACCAACCAACTGCCTACAAGATCTGCTATCTACAGGCGAAGACTTAGAATCATAGAGATGTTCTTTGGTCTCCATGGGTATATTAGCAAATTTAGACCTCATCATTCCTATTTCTTGCAAGATATCAAGGGCATATTTGCGCTGACTAAAAACAATACCCTCTCTGCTATGTGCCACTTCAATCTCAAGAAAATATCTGAGCTCTCCCAGATCCTTCATCACAAAGGCATTAGCCAGCTTTCTTTTTACCTTAGCTATCCCAGCAAAGTCATCTCTAGTAAGAATCAGGTCATCCACATAAACAAGGAGTACAACCACTCCCCTTTTTCTTCCTGACAAACAAAGAGTAATCAGCAGAAGATCGTATAAGCCCCATAACCTATACCTCCTCTAAAAGTCATCGAAACCATGCTCTTGAGCTCTACTTTAAGCCATAGGTAGCTTTCTTCAATCTGCATACACTCCCCCTGAACCATAAACCCAGAAGGTTGTTGCATATACACTTCCTCTTGAAGATCTTCATATAAAAATGCGCTCTTCACATCCAACTGATGAAGAGGTTAGTCGTGGTGGGTAGCAACAGACATCAAAATCCACTTCCCCATGTTGTCTGTATGGGGAGTGTTCTCGCCAAGCATGTTGTCTGTATGTCACAAGTAGCCTATACACTTGAGTGATCTCAGCCTTCTGCCTCATTGGAGTCTCTATGATGGTGGTATCCTCACTATGTGTAACATGAATTTGTTCCAAGGGAACTGGTGGAATAGGCATAGGAGCCAAGTCTCCCTCAAATGTCACCCGATGACCATCTGTAGAGAAATAACGAATTGGCCCATGAAACGTGACATTTGCAGTCACATAATACTTTTTACCACAGGGATCATAGCATCTGTATCCTTTCTGGGTGTTGCTGTAACCCAAAAAGACACACTTCACTATTCTTGGAGCCAACTTGTCCCTACCATGTCCTCGAATATGAACAAAGGCAACACAGCCAAACACCCGAGGTAGAACAGTGAATAAATCCTTCTTAGGATAGAGGACCTGCCACGGAACTTGCTCTTGTATAGCTGAGTTGGGCAACCTGTTGATCAAATAACATGCACTTAACATTGCATCTCCCCAATACACCTATGGCACATTGTGTTGTATCAATAGTGTCCTAGCCACATCAAGTACATAATGGTGCTTTCTTTCAACTACCCCATTTTGTTGCGACATATGAGGACAGGATGTCTGGTGAACAATCCCAAAAGATCTGTAAAAGGTTGCCAACTTAAATGTACAGAATTCTAGAGCATTATCAGACCAGATAATTTTCACAGTACTAGAGAATTGAGTCTTTATTTATAATATAAATGTTTCAATCATTGATCCAACATCAGATTTATTTTTCAAAAGAAATAACCATGACATCCTGGAAAAATCATCCACAACAATTAGATAAAATCTGTGACCCAGTCTATCTGGGACACGACTTGGTCCTCATACATTCATGTGCAGTAAATCAAAGATAGCAGTAAAACTCTGAGACGAACTAGAAGGAAAACTAGCTCTGTGATGCTTTCCCAGTCGGCATGCATCACACAATCTCCGTAGCTAGCAAAATATGAGGAATGACATGTCGAAGCCTATCCATTGAGGGGTGCCCAAGATGACGATGCCACTGAAGAGTTGTACCAGCACTAAATGCAACCTTGCCCTGACACATAGCAGCAAATGGAGTTTGGATTAGGCGATACACACCTGCCTCCTCATGTCCGCCACCAATCATCCTTCTGGTGAGTTTGTCCTAAAAAATACAGCCTAACTCATCAAATATCACACGACAGTGCAAGTCTTTGTAATTCTAGTAACAGACAAAAGACTAATCAGAAATTCTGAAACATAAAGAACATTAAGCAGCGTTAATGTAGGAGTCACTGCCACATCTCCTCTGCCATGAACCCTACACTGCCTGCCATCTGCTACCTACACAGATCTCCCTTAGGGAACATCATAAACCTATCTAAAACATGTCTCATCCCCACTGAGATACTGAGATGCACTTGAATCCACCAATCACAAGGCATTCTCAGTGTTACCAAACCTATAAGCAGAAGTCATACTAAAGTGGCCAAGGCGGTAGTATCGGCAGCAGTAGTGGTCTCCTAAGTCAATTGGGAGAGGCACTAGACTACAGCATCATAGTCTGCACGAGACACCATGTCGCTCACCTCCTCTGAAAAAACAACCCGGTTGGCCATGAGAGGTCGACCATGCTTCGTCCAGCAAGAGGCCTCTGTATGGCCAATCTTCTCACAGTGCAAGCAAATGGTGCGAGGTCTACCACTCCTACCCCAACCACCACGCCCTCTCCCCTTAGTGGATGGAGAACCACGTCCTCCATATGTAGCAGCAACAAGCACAAGTGTCTGTCAAATCTCTAACATAAATGGCCTACCAACCACCCTGCTCATACGATTATAAGCCTCCTCTAGAGACGAAAGCTCAGCCAAAGTAAGGATCTGGGACCTAGCAGCCTCATAGTCTGGTCCAAGTCCATCAAGAAACTGTAGGACAGCATACTCCTTCCTATGTGCCCTCTAAGTGGCACAAGTGCAAACAGGTCGACAGGCATTGTACTTCTCAAGAAGCCCCTTTAGAGTGGCATAGTACTGCGAAAGTAACTGACTCTCCTGTTTGAGACTACCAACAGCATGATGAATCTCAAACACCTTGCTTGCATTCTTCTCATGAGAATATATGTCATGTAAAGAATCTCACATCTCCTTGGCAGTCATGTAGTACATAATCCCATCACCAATCTGAGGCTCAACTGAATTCATGATCCAAGCACGAACCATTAAATTATCTTTCCTCCATGTGACATTCTTCCCTGATTTATCTTGCGACTCCAACTCCAACAATAGATGTTCCTTATCATGCGCCTCAACAGTCATGAGAAAAGTTTGAGACCACCTAACATAATTGGCCTCGTTCAACTTTGCGATAGGAACAAAGAAAGGGGATTTGTAACCCCCACTGTCCGTAGCGGTAACCAATGACACTTCTGAAGAATCTAAGAAGGCCATCGTGCCTTAGGACTACCACAAGATGCCACAGATACGATCTAAAACCAATATTCAGATCTGAAAAATCACATAAGAGAGAGATGTGATCTCTTGATCATGAGATTTAAGATCAAAAGACCCTAGAAAACATCCCAAGAGTCATGCACACCCTTTAGACCACAACTTAGTGCATGTTAGGGTATGGGAAATACCTTAACAGCACCTCTACAGGGTAGTACGCCTCTTTTCCTGCAAGAAAATCATGCCACCAGCCCTATCAGGGCCGCAAGAGGCGGTGCAGTCTGCCGGAGGAGCGAAGGCGACGCTCAACTGACCCGCAGTAGGGTCGGGGAGGCAGAGGCAGCGCTGCTAGTGGCGAGATCAACCGGTGGCGGCACTCAGCAGACCCAAGAAGGCAGAGGCGGCGCTGCTAGCGGCGAGATCAGCTGGTGGCGATACTCAGCAAACCCGCAGCAAACCTGAGGAGGCAGAGGCAGCGCTGCTGGCGATGAGATTTGTCGATGGCGACGCTCTGCAGGCCCGCAGCAACCCTCCCAAGAGGCGGCAGCTGCGTTGCTGTGGTCAGCAATCACTAGCGACGATCGCCAGCAACTGCTACCACTGCAGCACTGGCCGGAGAGGCCCACAACATCCTACTGGAGCCGGTGGAGGAAAGTGGCTCGTCGATTAGGGTTTTGGTGGAAGGTTTTGAAGGCTTGTAAGGAGTGGGATATCACAATGCTGATCTAGGATCACTGCTCTGATACCAGGTCGGAGAAAATAAAAAGTTTTATTCTTAAATAAAACCCTATAGTAATAAAACATAACTAGAGTGCTCTACCAACATTGGTGACTGTCAACTTTTTTAGGGGATGAAGATACCTTCATAGGTGAAGGTTTTCCCATGGTTGTTGAGAAGGGGCAGCTCGGTTACAAAGATATGCAGGAGGAGATGGATGGGAAATGTTGATACAATGTGTTCTTTGTGCCAAGAGGGCGAAGATGATGATCCCCATTTGTTTTGGACATGCAGTTTTACTCAGTCAGTTTGGGCAAACTTATGCCATATGGGGATAGTGGCCACGGATATGGATGATTTCTGGTCTTCCTTCCAAGGTAGGATACAGTCTAATACACACAACTGGATTTGTAGCTGCTACGGCTCTTTGGTCCCTTTGGTTGCAGTACTACAAATAACAAGTCTTATTCCAATAGTAAATCCTACACCTCTTTATATAGAGAGAGGTGTTGGGTAAATTACATGAGATACCAGACAGGAATATAAACTAACTAAACAACCCAAAAACATAAAGACAACTTGAGAGCTCAACACTCTCCCTCAAGTTGGAGTATAGATATTTATCATGCTTAGCTTGTCAAAACAAGCCTCAAAACCAGATCTGGTAAGAGGCTTGGTGAACATATCAGTTGTCTAGTTCTCTGAGGCAACAAAAGTGGTGAAGAGAAGTCCTCTCTGAATTAGATCTCTAGTATAATGACTGTCAATCTCACATGTTTCGTGCGCTCATGAAACATGGGATTGTTCGCTATGTAGGTAGTTTCCATGTTGTCACACCTCATCTCCATGTGCTCCTCTATCTTTACATGCAAGTCAAGTAAAACAAATCTGATCCATACTAGCTTAGCTGTTGTTTGTGCCCTTGGTCGATACTCTGACTCTGTACTCGAGTGAGACACAATACTCTGCTTCTTACTTCTCCAAGTAACTAGGTTACCAGCAACATAGGTACAAAACCAGATTGTAGACTTCCTATCAGAAAGACAGCCTGCATAATCTACATCAGAATAACCAACTACAGTCATAGCTCTACCTCTCCTGAACAGTAAACCACGTCCTAGTCCTCATTTCAGGAATCTGAGCACCTACATAGCAGCATTCCAATGTTGCCTGGTCAACATGTCCACAAACTAACTAAGCTTGCCTATTGCAAGCAAGTCATCTGGATGTGTAATAGTAAGATAGAGCAGCTTCCCAATCAGCTGCCTATAGCCTCTGCTCTCCACTGTCTATGACTCCGAATCATAAAGGTGCATTTCTTGATCCATGGGTATGTTGGCTGACTTAGATCCCAACATCCCAGTCCCTTGCAGCAGATCAAGAGCATATTTCCTCTGGTTGAGAACAATACCGCTCTTTCCTCTCGCAACCTCTATGCCCAAGAAGTATCTCAAGGAGCCTAAATCCTTCATCACAAACATTTCTCCCAAGTTCTACTTGACCTCAATTATCCCGACTGTATCATCACCGGTGATAATTAGGTCATCTACATATACAAGGAGAGCCACAATTCCCTTATCTGTCTTTCTCACAAATAGGAAATGATCAGAAGTAGACCGAATGAGTCTCATATCTTCAACAACCACAAAAAGCTTATTAAACCAAACCCTCAGACTCTGCTTAAGGCCATATATCGCCTCCTTCAGCTTGCAAACACACTCCCTCTAAACCTCAAATCCTGGGTGCTGTCGCATATACACATCTTCTTTTAAATCACCGTACAAGAATGCATTCTTGACATCCAGCTAATATAGTGACCAATAATAATGAGCAGCAACGGAAAGAAGAATCTTAACAGTCGAAAGCCGAGCAACTGGGGAGAAGGTGACAAAGAAATCCGCTCTATAAGTCTGGTGAATCCCTTTGCCATAAGTTGAGCCTTATACCGAGATAGCAAACTGTCTAGATTATACTTCGCGGCAAAGACCCAACAACATCCTACTGTGCGTACACCAGCTGGTAACTGAGTAAGCTCCCATGTCCGTCGAGACTGGAGTGTGGTCATCTCCTCCATAGCCTGACGCCATTTTGGATCGAGCATAGCCTACTAATAAGTAGCTGGTATCTATGTAGAGGTAAGTGCATCTGTAAACAGCGCAAATGAGCGACTTAGGCCATCAGACGAAACTGCACCCACCACCTGGTAGTGTGCACAACTCCTGGGAGCCTTCCAAATGGCAATCGGAAGATCTATATCATCAGGAGACTCAGAATGGTCATGTGGCTTAGATGGTGACACCTCATCATCAGGGGACAACTCAGAGATAGCTAGTATAGCACCTGTGGGATCATCACCAGACACATAATCGTCAATGGTGTCAATACATTCCTACTGTAGGGAGGATGATGGTACTAAAGAAGGGGGGTATGTTGTCGATATGTAACTAGCTTTCTAAAGAGCAATGGAGGATCTCTGAACCTGCCCTGACCAGTGTCTATTGTACCTAGTGATGCAATCTGAGTGACCAAAAAATTACCAAACTGAATGGAAGGAATAGGCAAAGGAGCCCTCTCTACCTCAATCCTCAATTGTCTGCCAGTGACTGAAAAATATGGAATAGCCTCATGGAATGTAATGTCGGCACTCACATAGTGCCTCTTCTGTAAAGGATCATAGCATCTATAACCTTTCTGGGTGTGAACATACCCAGAAACACACTTAACTATCCTAAATGCAAGTTTATCTCTACTTGGCCCAACGATGTATACAAAGGCTACACATCCAAAAGTCCAAGGAGGCAACTGAAACAACTCCAAGTCTAGATATAGTATCTGCCATGGAACCTGCTTAGACAACACAGAACTACGCATTCTGTTAATCAAGTAGCGTGCAATAAGCATTGCATCTCCCCAATACTGTAATGGAACATTGTAATGTCTCAATGAGTCCAGGCCACATCCAAGATATGCCTATGTTTTCTCTCGATTACCCCATTTTGCTGAGATGTATGGGGACAAGTGATTTAATGAACCACTCTATGAGACCTATAGAATGCTCGCAAAAGTGCATAGTAGAACTTAAGTGTATTATCAATACGCACAACTTTAACAGTAGAAGCTAACTGATTCTTTATTTGAATAAAAAAATTCTCAATTACAGACCCAACGTCTAATCTATTCTTTAACAAAAACAACCAAGATAATATGGAATAGTCATCCACTATCACCAAGTAGTACTTATGTCCTAGTCGATCTGGAATTCGACTAAGACCCCATACATCGAAATGCAATAAATCAAAGATAGACTCTGAAAGAGTAGAGTCAATATAATATGTAGATCTATGATGCTTTCCTTCTGACATGCATCACAGTGAATCTCGATGGCTAATGAAAGATGAGGGATGATGCAACAAAGCCTATCCAGAGATGAATGACCCAGGCAATTGTGCCACTGTAAGGCACTCCCTACAGCAAAACACACATCCTCCTAGCACTGTGCAACAACTGACGTCTAAGACAGGCGATACATACCCCACCCTTCATGTCTACTACCAATCATCTTCCCCATGAGCTTGTCATGAAACACACAGCCAGCACCATCAAAAATCACCCTACAATTGAAATCCTTTGTAATTCGACTAACTGATAGCAAGCTCATCGAAAAATTAGGGACAAACAGAACATTAGGCAACTTCATATTGGAGGTAACTGGCACCTCCCCCTAACCATCAACTCTCGCATGCCTCCCATCGACTACCTAAACCGTCCTATCAAGACGTACAGACTGAAGATGCTGGAAGCCAGTATGATCGCCACTTAGTTGTTGTGATGCACCTGAATCTACCAGCCAATTTAACCTGTCAAAAGCAGTAAAAACACATCCCATACCTAAGGAGGCAATGGCAGCAGTATCTGAAGAGGATGGAGTCTCCTAAGTAATCTGAGCAAGCCTCTGAACAATAGCATCATACTCAACACGTGACATTGTGTCATACTCTATCTCAGATGTAGCAACAACTTGATTGGCAACGAGGGTCTCCCATGCTTGGACCAACATAACGCCTCCACATGACCAATCCTACCACAGAAGGTACATGTGGGACGTGATTTGCCTATCTGTCCTCTTCCACATTAACACCCACAAGTTGAGGACATGCCTCGACCTCCGCCAATAGCCAATGCAAAGGCCTAACCAATAATCTCATGAGTAAGAGCCGCTACAATGATCTAGCTCAGTCTGCTATAAGTCTCCTCAAGTGTCGGAAGCTCCAATAATGTCAGAATCTAAGATCGTGCAGGATCATATTCTAGGCCTAATCCAAAGAGAGAATGAAGAACTACCGTCTCCTTGCAATACTTCAAATGAGTACCACAGGTGCACACCAATCTGCAGGCGTTATACTTCTCCATAAGTCCTTTCAGAGTGACATAGCACTGTGTCAAAGACTATCCCTCATGTCTGAAGGAAAACATCTGATTGTAGATCTGATAAACCTTATTCTCATAGGAATACGTGTTATGAAGCGTATCCTACATCTCCTTCACATTCTTGTAATACATGATACCGTCTCCAATCTATGGTGACACGACATTCATGATCCAAGCCCTCACCAGTGCATTGTCCTTCCAAGAGGCGTACTTCCCAGTCTTGTTTTGAGGCTCTGGCTCAAAGAAGAGATGTTCCTTTGTCATGACCCTCCACGGTTATCAAGAGCGTTTGAGACCAACGAGCATAGTTGCTCTCATCCAGCTTCACGATAGGCACGAAGAACAGGTTTTTGTAGTTTCCACTCTCTCGAGTAGTCTCTGAGGTCACTTCGAATGACGAAGAAGCCAAAGTCCTCAAATACGCCAAGAAGTCGCCACAATCAGATCCGAAATAGACCATTCAGATCTACAAAATCACGATTAGATCACGGATAAAATGATCTAACATGAAATACGGGTGATTAATTCCTCGAAAATCAAGCTAAATGTTCATGGCAGCCCTCCAGATGGTAGGAGGGGCACATTAGGGTCAGGAGGGACCCCTAGCAACCCTCAAAGGATGGCTACTGCCCTCCCAACCAGAGTAGACTACTCCAGGCCCACCGACAGCACTCCTACCGGCCAATAGGAGTGCTGCCTGCCGCCGCACACTACCGCTGCCGCACGCTTAGCAACGCTACTCACCACGCGCCACCACCCTGCTGCACCACCGCTACAGGTGCCTTGCGCCCTACTGCTGTGCACTGTTGTGTGCCGCCGTGCCTTCCATGCGCAGTTCTACCGTGCGTGCGCTCCAGCAACGATTGTGGTGCCCTACCGATGCTATGGTTGGTGGCGGCGACAGACCACGCGATTAGGGTTTTGGTGAGATGAGTTTGAAGGCCTATTTCGGTGGGATATCCAAGTGCCGATCTAGGATCGTCGCTCCGATACCAAGTAAGATAAAATAACAATTCTTATTCTAATAGTAAACCCTACACCTCTTTATATAGAGAGAGGTGTTAGGTAAATTACATGAGATACCAAACAGGAATATAAAATAACTAAACCCAAAAATATAAAGATAACTAGAGAGTAATTCAACCATTTTTCAGGAGGAATGGACTTGGGCGGAAAATGCACTCAGAGTTACTTCTTTGTCTTATTTCTGGATTCATAATTTGTAATTTCATGTTACTAAAATGACCATCCTTTTTTCCCTTCAAAAAAAAATGAGAAAAAAAAAGGCAATTTTGGTGGAGAGAAAAAAGAGAAAAATCAATAAGGTACCCAACTCCAGATTAGGACTATCACTCAAATACCATGCTGTCAAAAACAAGTGCCTTGTTCATTAAGCTTAATCCTTATTATATAGGGGATAGGTGGGGCAATTACAAATAGTTCTAAAAAAAAAAAGTGGAATCACCAACAGATGGCATATGTATGTATGTATGTATGTATGTAGGTAGGTAGGTGAGTTTGTGTGTGTATGCGTGCACAACACTTAATTTGAGGCATGGATATGCCTACCTCCTAGTTCTATAACCACAGTATTAATCTATCTGCTAATTCAGCAACTTTATACCACAAAGTTTGTAGCACTCTTCAAAGTTCGAAATACTGATTTCGATGCTGTGTCGATGAAATTCTAAGTATGCATTTTGTGGGCATGCCGTGGAAATGCTTGTTTTTCGATGGCCATGCCAATGGGCATGTCAAGGGCACGTCATGGAAATGTCGAGGGCATGCTGACAAAAAATCACATAAATAATCAAAATGATATCATTTTAATAAAATAATGATTGTGTAACAATAAAGGTATTTTATAATGAGCACGTGTGTGTCCTTAGACCCTTACATTCCCCAAGATCGACCTTCTATGCCCTTAGGATTCTAGAAATCGACCTATGACAGCAGCACCTTCGCCCAGCAGCATCAAACTCAGCACCACCATTGGCATCCGTCGGCATGCCATCTCAATTGTCGGCATGCCGTCGAAATCATCGGCATGCCGCCGACGCACCTGTAAATCGATACTTTAATCATCTCGGCACGGTCCCCTCCCCAAAATAGCCTTGCCATCAGCATTTAAATCACTAGTACTCTTTAATAGCTTGCTAATTTCTTATGGGCCACTTTGCCATTTTTTGAGAATGCTCCTCTAAATATGAGGTGGCGACCTCTTAATGATTGCTTTCAAGTTTCTTTTCCCAACACTAAACGCAGACAAGTATTTCCTTGTCAACCTCTAATTATCTTTCATACCCTTGATATCCACACACATCATAAACATAATGTCAATTAATTTCCAAGTGCAGAAGCAAGCATGAACTTCATACACATATTGAAGGTAAGATTATGGAAAACAGCCCACTTGACCCATGCCTACATCACAGTGCAAGCAATGTATAACACAACCATGGTTTATCAATTGTTTAAAATGGTCATGTATCTTATGCATCCCAAGCTTTACTCTTTGAATTCTAGAATCCCGTGCCCATCTTACAAACTACTTAAACTATTTAACACCTACTAAAAAAGTTTTTCCTAATAAAGTTATTCCAACACGTGAAGTTTACTACAAAAAGTTTTTCCTAATAAAGTTATTCCAACAAGTGAAGACATAAATATTCCATGAAAATATGGTATTCTAGATATACAACAAAAATAAGAACTATCCTATCAAAAGCAACAATAAGAACTATTGTTTCTTTCCACAAAGTGAAGCTTGCCTGAGACCACCACATGAGAAGAGAAATGACACGCCAATTTGATCGTTCCATTACTCTCTGCAGTGGTGGAACCACAAAAAACAGAGCTGCCAATATATTGGGTAGTATGTATATGACCACAGCAAAATTGAAAAGTGTCTGGCTCTGCCTGTTCCCAGACCAGCTGCTGAAAAACTTGACAACACCTGTGGGGTTCTGGAAAGAACTAGAATACCCAACTAGCAGTACGATGAACCACCCGACAGCTACTGCAAATTTCAACAGAAGTCTAACAATTTGGTTGTATTGCATGCTTCCCCAGGCCTTCCAACTCAAGACGATGTCAAGAATAGCTGCGCAGTCCAAGCCAAAGTACAAGCATATTAAAACTCAGAAAACAAAACAACTAACAAATTGTCAAAAATTCTTTGAATGCTATCAGCCATTTTCAGACGTTAGAGAAAACAAAAGAAATATAGAAATGCCATCTTACATAAGCTCTACAAAAAAGGAAAATTACCTCGCACAAGATTGAGTAATGCACTCGTGACAAAAATACTAAGGACATTTTTGAATGTGTCTGCAAAAAAAATTGCAAGAGGGGTCTTTGATGGGCTCCATGCAACAATAACCATGGCCTGAAAACGATGGCAATATGCACATAGGCATCATCTGAAAGCAACTATGCTGAATTTTCAAAAAAATTGTGGATGACCTGCTAATTGTTGCTTCGAACTTACTTGGAAAGTCATTATGAAGAATATCCACATTCGGTCAAAACTTTGGAACAAGTGCCAAAAAGTTCGAACTTCAACAAAGTTAGTTTTAGGCTTTCTTCGTCCTGCAGTGACTGCATCTCTGGACTGCAAAAGTGACAAGCAGAAAAAATTGCCATCTTACTTGAAACGAGAAAATGCCTCTACCATGTCTAGCTAGAGAGTAAACTATGATTATTACATATATATATATGAATAGGAAAAATTAGATTTTACCAAATGAGACCTAGGATAGTGCCATTTTCATGGCTTTGTCCCTCCCATTGAGGATTTCCACATAAATCCTTATGTGTGGGATGCATGTGGTCATGCTCGTGATTTTTTGAGTGATTCATTTCTACATGATACCAGAGCCTCCAGTTCAAAGTGTTTTCTTTTTTCTTTTTTTTGAGGAAGCAAATTATATTCATAAAGAAATTAATTACATCAAAGGTAATAAAAAGAATTGAATGGTGGAGAATCCCTTCCACAGAGGTTCTCTCCCTTACGAAAGCTAGGCCATTATGCTTTAACCAAATGGTCCACATTAGGACAAAGGCCTAGGTGACGTAGAGGGCATCACTAAGAGTACCACAAAGGCTGGACCAAAAGTAATCCTCAGACCAATAAAGGATGGGCCGATCAGCTGACCTCTTCCAGCACTCTTACGAGAAGGGACAAGTAAAGAAGAGGTGTTCAGTATTCTCAGCCCCTTTATCACAGAGTAGGCAGATAGTGCCAGCTTCAAGAACCCATCTCTGGCAGTAGTCACAAGTGACCTCTCTTTTTCTTCTCAAATGCCAAAGGAAGATCTTCATTTTAAGAGGAATGCGTGCTTTCCAAATTTTCCTACAATCTCAAGTTAGAGATTGGTCCACAGAAGCAAGATTCCCCATAAAATGGAGGTAAGCCATCTTAATGGAGAAAACACAATGCCTCCCGATCCATTCGTCTCTGCCAACCCCAGGTCTAATGTCTTGTAAGGTTTGCAGCAAGTGGTTAAGATCATCAAACCTAGCCTCCCAAAGAGATTGCGATAGGGGAGGTATCCAACAACCTTGATTAAAGCATTTAGCCACCAAAGCCAATGGTTTGTGGTGAGGGCCCGCTGCCTGGGAAACATACAGGCCACTACACCAACCAAAGACTCATGCATCCAGAACTTGAACATAGGTCCATTACCCAAGCTACTCTTGCAATGGGGTTGAACTTTCCGCAAAACCTGCTGTAAGTCCTTCCAAACTATGAAGAACCCCTTGCCAAGGTTCTCCTCTTATCCCAATCATTGGAGTCTCCAAAAGTACCTGTTGAGAGTTATTTTTGTATTGAATTTCTTATGGTCTTTAGTTATTTCTCTATTATGTGGGGTGGTGTGTGTAATTGTCCCAAGAGATCTCTCTCTGATATCCCACAAAATACCACCTTTTATTTCTTTCTTGTGCTAGTTTGAGTCCTCCATCTTGAGGGTTCCCTGGTGAATCAATCCCCAAAAGGAGGATCGCTTTATCATTGGAGATCAACTGCCGCTGCAAGGAGCATCCTTGCTCCTTACCGCCGGTTCTCTTCTTCATTTGAAGGCCACCATCACCACCCAGGGAGGTCTTCTCCTCCAGTGAGGACCGCAGCCAAGTTAGGGTGGCTGCTGCACATGGTTGGGCCACTGCCTAGACCTTGCCAACACGCAGAAGCGCTGCTGAGGGCATGGGCCGGCCCCCATCACCCAGACAGGTGCTGCAGTGGCCTTTTTCCATTTCCTCATTGCCTACATTGGTCTGGGTTCATTGCCCCATCGCCTGGACTGGTTCTAGATGCTGCTGCAACGCTGTGACAACAAGCCCATCATCTTGGGCATTGTTCCATGTTCGTGTTCTATGGTCCCTCTTATGATCTGATTTCAGTCTTCGCATGCTGGTGTTTATTTTCCTACAAGATGGGCTAACATGGGAGTGGGAGATAATGCTCAATGTTATTTCTCAAAATAAGCCCAACACCTCTTTATATAAAGAGAGATTTAAGTAAACTACAATGCATGTCCATAATAAAATAACAAATAACAAAGTAGACCAAAAATAGTAAAGATAAATAGGAGTCTCAACACTCCTCCTCTAGCTGAAGCATAAATGTCAATCATGCTCAATTTGGAACAGCAATAATGAAATGTTGATCAAGATTGAGGCTTCGTGAACATATCAACAGTATGATCCTCAAAGGCAACACAAGTAGTACGCAACAAACCATGCTGGATGAGATCTCTGGTGTAGTAGCAGTCCACCTCAACGTATTAGGTGCGCTTATGGAACATGGGATTGTTGGCTATATAGGTAGCCGCCCGATTATTGCATCGCACCTCCATAAGCTCATCAATTTGGACATGCAAATCATGTGGTAGAGACCGTATCCAGACCATTTCTACAACAGTCTGGGCCATCGCCCTGTACTTTAACTTCGCACTGGAGTAAGAAACTGCTCCCTGTTTCTTGCTCCTCCAGGTAACAAGATTACCTACCACAAAGGTACAAAAACCAGTGATGGATTTCCTGTCAGCTACACATCCTGCATAATTGGCATTACCACTATCATAGGAGAGCCTCTCTGGAAAAGAATACCACGACCCAGTGCTTTCTTCAAGTATCTCAACACCTGCATAGCTACCTACTAATGCAGCTTCGTCGACCTCTCCATAAACTAGCTCAGCTTGCCTATGCCCAAGGCAATGTCGGGTCTGGTAATAGTCAGGTTGCCTGTATGCTCTACTATCAACAAGATCTACCTGCTCATCATAAAGGTGTACCTTGGGATCCATAGGAATATTGGCTGGTTTGGACCCCAGCATCCCTGTCTCTTGTGCATATTTAAAGCATACTTCCTCTAAGAAAGGGCAATACCCTGCTTGCTTCTAACCACCTCTATGCCCATAAAATACCTAAGTTGGCATAGGTCCATCATAACGAACTACTCAGCCAAGGACTTCTTGACCTCAACTATTTCGGCTCTATCATGACCAATAACAATGAGATCATTCACATAAGCAAGCAGTACCACACATCCCTTCTCAGTCCTCCTGACAAACAAAGAGTGGTCAGATAAAGATCTTTGCAAGCTCATCTTCTCTACCACCTTCGAGAGCTTCTGGAACCACGCTCTCGAGCTCTACTTAAGGCCATAGATGACCTTTCTCAACCTACACATACACTCTCCCAGAACCTCGAACCTAGGGGAACTGCTGCATGTAGACATCCTCCTAAAGATCGCCATATAACAAGGTATTCTTCACATCTAGCTGATGAAGCATCCAATCTTTGTAGGTAGCAACTAAGAGAAGTATCCTGATAGTAGAGAGGCGAGCCACTGGAGAGAAAGTATTGAAAAAGTCCAGCCCAGAGGTTTAAGTGAACCCCTTCGCCACCAACCGAGTCTTGTACCTTAAAATAGACCCATCAAAGTTATATTTCAAGGCAAAGAGCCAACGAGACCCCACTAAGTGAGCCCCAGCAGGAAGTGGTGTCATCTCCCACGTCTGTCTGCGACGAAGTGCAGCCATCTCATCCTCCATGGCCTTGCATCACTTTGGATCAAGTAAATCATGCTGATACATGGAAGGAATCTCTGTGGTAGTAAGGGCTATAGTAAAGAGGCCAAAAGTCGTCCCCATATTAGCTGTAGCCACGACTCCAACAGCAAAATAATGAGCACAAGAACGAGGCACCTTCCTAACAACTATAGAAAGGTCATCATCTGCAACAACGTCACTTAATCCTACCCAATCACCACTTGGAACAGAAGTGTCACATGCCTCAACACATACCTGTTGTGGGGAGGATTACGGAGCTGAAGTAGGGCAGATGTGTTTCCTGTACGTAACCGATTTCTGAAAGACAACTATCGGATCTCAATATCTGATATTATCTCCAACAACATCAGTAGTATCATCAGTTGTACTGTCTGATGCAGGCACACTCATTGGTGCCTGACTATCACTGTCACATGCAGGACCATCTCCAGACGTCGGAAACTCATCCATCTGAACTAGAGAAATAGGCATGGGAGTAAACTCATCCCGTGGCTGTAACTATCATGCTGCAAGAGAAAAGTATGGCACAGATTCATGAAATGTAACAGCTGCGTTCACAAAATGCCTTTGGTACCCCTTCTGGGTCCCTGAATACTCAAGAAATACGCACCTCATTGCTCTGGATGCTAGCTTGTCTCTCCCTAACCCCAACAAGTATACAAAAGCAACGCATCCAAAGACACAAGGAAGCAACTGAAATAGAAATAGATCTTTGTCCGAATACAAGACGTGCCAAAGAGTGTGCTCGTGTAAAATGGAAGATGGCATTTTGTTGATAAAGTAGCAAGTTGTAAGTACGACATCTTCCCAATAGAGATGTGGCACACACTGGTGAATAAGTAGAGTGCATGCCACATCTAAGATATGCCTATGCTTCCATTCTACCACACTGTTCTGTTGTGAGGTGTGAAGGCAGGATATTTGGAGTATGATGCCATGAGACCTGTAAAATTGTGTTAATCTAGTCATACAAAACTCCAATGCATTATTAGATCGCACAATTTTTGCCACATCAGAAAATTGATTCTTTATTTCCACTATAAAAATCTCAATGACAAGTCCAACATCAGACTTATTTTATAATAAAAACAGCCAAGATAAATGAGAGAAATCATCTACAATAATCAAGTAATATCTATGTCCTTGTCGGTTAGGAATCCAACTCAAACCCCAAACATCCATATGTAGAAGCTCAAAGGTAGAAGTAGTCTCTGGTATTGTACAGGAAGGAAAAGACAACCTGTGGTGCATGTCCAATACCTCTTTATATAGAAAGAGGTTTGGGTAAACTACAGTGCATGTCCATAATAGAATAAGAAATAACAAAATAGACCAAAAATAGTAAAGATAAATAGGAGTCTCAACAATTAGAGACCACAAAGTTCTTAGTGACTCGATGGAGAAGATATCTACCACAAATGCCTCTCCTCATATGCAGGGAACATCCATCAAGTTGGATGGGATGAATTTTCTCCTTTGGTCCACTTCTTAATGTCACATAGGAAGAAATACATTCTTCTTAAGAAGGAACTGGCAAATGATAAGAAGAATGACGATTGGGGGGTTGATAATAATTGGGTTGCCACTTGTATGCTAAACAGCATGGAGCATATTGCCAAGCAGGTTATGTCCTATTCTTCTACCAAGAAAATATGGGATGTGCTTCATGAGATCCACTCACAGAAAAGCAACATAGCCTGTCTCTATTGTGTTGTTGAGGAGATGCACATCTTCGGGAAGGGATTTATGTCTTTAGAGCAGATTGCTATGCCTTATTGAAGAACTTGTTGGATGAACAGGATATGCATCAATTGTTATCGTCAAATGTGTTTATCATGGCTAAGCAAAGGGAGGCTATTGGATCTGTCCAGTTTCTTGCGACTTTAAGCCATGAGTACAAGGCAATGAAAGATCAGCTAATGACGTCAGAGGAGATACCTACACCTACTCAGATCTATGCACATCTATCCTAGCCCGAGGCTTCTTGAAGAACTTGTCGGATGAACAGGATATGTAATAACCGTTATCGTCAAATGTGTTTATTATGGCTAAGCAAAGGGAGGCTATTAGATCCGTCCAATCTCTTGCGACTCTAAGCCATGACTACAATACAGAGAAAGATCAGCTAATGACGTTAGAGGAGATACCTACACCTACCTAGATCTATGCACGTCTACCCTGGCCAGACATATATGATTCTGTACCAGTGACTGACTCTTCTGCTATGGCCTCTTTTGGTTGTGGTTGTGGAGGCTTCTCAGGTAGGGGGAGAGGACAACCATCAAGGGGGCAATGATGGCCATGGATGAGGATGTAGTGGCATTTTCTGTGATCACTGCCATCATGTTGGACATACGATTGATAGATGTTGGGTTAAGCATGGCTATCCACAGGGACGGGCACTATGTGCCTATCAGGTTTCCTCAGGTTCCCATAAGCCTGGTTTTCAAAAGGAGGATGCCTCAGCCTCTCAGGTCATTCTTTCTGGATGACAGATTGTTGGTGTTCCAATGTACTTCCACTAGAGCCTCAATGCCAGAGCAGCAAGTACTACTGCATTGTCTGTTCAATCACATGACACTGACTACATAGCAAACTCAGGTGCTTCTTCCCATACCATTGGAGATTCTACTTTATTCACCTCCTTACAGTCTCTTGCTAGGTTGTTCAATGTGCGGGTAGCTAATGGTACCCTATCTCCAATTGCAAGACGTAGAGATATTTCTATCACTAAGTCTTTATCCATTTATGAAGTGTTACATGCTTCGAAGTTTGCTTTAAATCTTCTGTCTATTAGTCAAATTACCAAGGCCTTGAATTGTCATGCTATGTTTTATGATCACTAGATCTTCGAACAATAAGGCATATTGGTGGAGAATTTAAGCGTGATGGCCTTTACTACCTAAGCCCTCTGTTGTAAAAATCAACCGAGTTGACCGATCAGTCTACCGACTACTCCTAGTCAGTCCTCTAACGGACTAAACAATCCATACTCAAGCACATAGTCAACAAGCCCGACTAATCAACCAAGTAGTCGACCTACTCGACTGACTATGCACCCGATTTCTCCATAGAGAGTTGACTTATGATTTTATTCTCTTACTTGGTTGCTTTAGCACTTCGAATTTGTACTTTTTTTTTCATTGGACTTATGGTTTATAGATTATTTCCATAATTTTGAGCTTGAAAATGATTACCTTTATGTAATGGTATATCTTACTTGTTGGTATTTATTTATTTATTTAAATATTTAAAAAATTCTCGACTAAATACTCCCCGACTACTCTCCCATATACCGTATACTCCCCAGTCAGTGAACTGAGTGACTAAATACCAACTACTACCTTCTACAACACTACCTGAGCCTTCCGCCTATACATTCTTCTACTATTGATGCTTTTATCATTGTTTCTTTTCAATGGCATCTCTATTTAGGCCACCCGAGTTGATGGGACAAATGAGCAAGTTGTTTATTTCACAAGGCCCTACGTGCCTTTCTATAGAGAGAGGCACAAGGGAAAGATAACACATACACCCTTTCAAAAATAGATAAAATGAATAGACCATATTAAAACACCACAAAACTCAACATGCCACTTTAAGCTGGAGCATACACATCTGACATGCTCAACTTAGAACACAATAAGTCAAGACGCTTCTTTGAGAGTGCTTTGGTAAAGATATCTGCAATTTGTTCTTCAATGGTAATATAAGGTGTTGAAATCTTCCCCGTTAGAATGACATCTTAAATGAAGTAACAATTCACTTCTATATACTTCGTTCCCTCGTGAAAAGCTAAATTGGTGGCAATGAAGGTTGCATCCTTGTTATCATAGTACATGGGAGTGGCACCCAAGGTAGAAACACTTAGATTCTATAAAATGGATCTCACCCACAATAGCTCACATGTGGTATGGGCCATTGCCCTATACTCAAACTCTGCACTAGATCTGTTAGCATAGTACAGTAATTATTTACGTACTCCATGTTATCTTTTGTACTGCTTTGTTACTTTGTATTTCCGCTTAAACTTATGTTTCAATTTACTCTTTCACCTCTCCCCATATAAGAGGTGTACAGTTTTGAAGTTGAATAAGATTCATTATTTTCTCCAACTTGGTATTAAAGCAGCGATCCTAGATTGATGCTTCGATATCCCACCCGCATAAGCCTCCATACACCTTCCACCTAACCCCCCCCTCTCTCTCTCTCTCGTTGGATTCCCCACCACTGCCGCCAGCGAGGAGGAGCAGCAACAGCCACCGATGGCAGTAAGGCCTATTGTCCACGTCGAATCACCACTAGCGCTACTTCCTTAGACCAGCAGACCGCCAGTGACTGCTGGTCATCGTCAGTGGTCTGCTAGGCCACCAGCAACCACCGCCTATGGGTAGTGGTGATTGGTGGGGGTCCCCCTCGTTGGCGAGAGAGAGAAGCACCCCTTAGAGATGATGTTAGGGGTTTCCCTGTGCCCTCACATGCGTCTCGTCTGATCCTAAAGGGTTGTCGTGTCTCTTGGGATGATTTTTAGAATCTCTAGATCTTAGATTTCATGATCAATGGATCACAATCTTCCTGATTTACAGATTTTTCATATCTGAAGTCACTTTTCATATCCTCTTTGGTGGCATATTTCCCTCTTCCTAAGGCACGACAGCATCCTCTAGTGGTTCTGAGGTGACATCGGAATCGCTACGAATGTTGGAGTTACAAGACCCCATTCTACACTCCTATCGCTAAGTTGAATGAGACCAACTGTGTTAGATGACCTCAGGCATTCCTCATGACGGTTGAGGGCCACGATAAGTAACATATTATGATGGAGACAGAACCATAGAATAAGGCTGGAAAATATGCCACATGGAAGAAGGATAATAGCATGGTCCGAGCATGGATCATAAATTCAGTGGAGTCCCAGATTAGTGATGGCATCAGATACTACAAGACAGTGAAGGACGTGGGATTCTTTAAATGACACCTATTTACATGAAAAGAATTCCACCAAAGTTTTCAAAATACATGATAAATACACATTCATGATAAAATGTCTATTTATGCGAGTTCCTAAGCTTAACATTACATTCCACATTATAAATGTCGCATATCATGCATCATTCTGCATTTAGGATAGATTGTATAAATTATAGGTTAATTTTCTCCTTTTGTAGCTAGGGAGGAGATTTATTTAGGGGTCTCGGATTGATGATCCGACCATACGGATTTGATCAAAACAACAATCGGAGTTTAACTCCTCCGAAGGTGGAGCCAATCCGAACCTCAGATGCCAAATCCAACCACACAAATGGATCCAGATAAACGATCGCAGCCCAACAGCGCATACATCAATCCAATCCGACGTCCATGGTGTCACCTACAAAGCAAAGAAGATGGACGGCCATGATCACGCCATGTGGCACCATCACAGTCGCCCAAATCCGTTCAGGCTTCTCCGCTCAATCTTGCAAGTAGCACCATTGCGCAATCCCAGCCGTTGGATCACAATCCAACGGCTAGAAGCGACCCTTGCATCGCCATCACAAAATGAGAGGAAAGCTCAAGACCATATCATGACCGTTGGACGAAAATCCAACTGCCACGATCGTGCGACCCCCGGCTGCTGAAAGCTCTTCAACTCGACACTCTCGCTCCCTTGGCACAACGGTTAGAGGCACTACACCAAAGCCATCGACGTAAGTTCGAACCCCACTCATGCGATTTCAATTTGCCGCTACAAGCTCCACTCGATTAAAGCCGCACGATCCTCATCAAACGGCACCGACTTCTCTGCGTGGTGCGATCAGATCCACTCAACCAGTATGAGCGATGGCATGCGAAATCCCACGTGCCATCCAACACAATTAAGAGGCACGATCACGCATCCTCAGCCGCATGATCTCGATTGAACGGCTCGCCATTGACAGCACGTGGCAACTGTGGGCACGTGAGCGCCAGCGTGGGCACGTGAGCTGGGGCTTTAGCAACGCTTGCAACGGATCTTCAGCGACGACTTGAATGTCGCTAATTGCCCCATGCACGAAATGCCTCCTCTCCACTATAAAAGGACCACTACCCCTCACATTCTTCTTCATATATTCCTTTCTCTCCCTCACCACCTCAAAGGCTTTAGAGAGAGCTTGTCCCAAGCTCAGGATGCTCCTCTAGAGTAGAAAAGAAATATTTTTTCCTGCTTCTCACCCCCTTCGTGAAGCATCCCGTGGCCATCCTCTTATCACATTCGGTAAGTAAATCCTCGCCGCGACGCCATCCTACCCCATCCTCCTTCCTCCGACGCCATTCTCCTTCCTCCAGCCTTTTACCACCTTTGTCCAGGTGTCATCAAAACGAGTCGTCCTCAAAGCGATCGTCAAGGGGGATTCTTCTCACCTCTACCTTTTATTGCTTTTCTAGTGTAGTTTTAATTAATTGTAATAGACATTGCTCGGTTCTATGAAATATATATATATATATATATATGCTAGAGTAGCTTAGAATAGATAACAAATATTTCACTTAATACTCTATTATATAAAAATACCAAAAAATCTCAAAAGATAAAAACAACAAAAACAAATAAAATCGAAAGCGTAGATTTCAAAATCAATCGTTCGCCTCCCCGTGTTCGACCCAGGAGTCACTTCGAGTTTCGGTTATAAATTTTATTTGGTAGCAAATCTCTACGCACTACGACAACAGGTTTTCCAACTCAAAACTTTTCGTGTACGAAATCTCGCCCACCAATACACCATGAGATTAGAAGCCCGAACCAGTAAGGCTAGTCATTGTCCCAGTATTATGCTACCCTCAAGGGGCTCCTAGAGAAATATAATGCGTGCAAACCAGTTTGCACCTGTGCAATGTAGAGGACATACAGGAGAAAGTATGCAGTTCCTCAGTTTCTTGATGGTCTTGGACCTAAGTATGAGGATGCTAGGTCTCAAATCCTGACACTTGTTGAGCTTCCATGTCTCGACTAAGCATATAGCTGGATGAGTAGAGTGGTTGTAAAGCCACCTACACCAAATATTGGATAGACTTCTGCCTTGTTAGCTACTAGAGGATGTAGTGGACATGGTGTTCCATCTACAAGGGGAGAGGGCGTGGTCGGGGTTCGACTGGCAAACCCCGGACCATATGCTCTCATTATGGCAAGGTTGGTCATTTGGAGGCTACTTGTTGGTCCAAGCATGGTAGACCTCCTATGGCTCACAAAGCCATCTCTTCAGAGGAGGTGAGCGACACTATCACGTGTTAACTATGACGCAATGGTGTAGCGTCTCGCCCAGCTAACTCAGGAGCCTATGACTACTACAGATACAGTTGCCTTAGCCTCCTCAGGTAAAGCTTCTACCGCAAGTTCTGGTAGTGGTATTTCTGATAGCACTATGCGGGTAGTAGATTAAGGGGCATCCCGTCATCTGAGTGGAGATCAAAGTTGTTTTAGGCACATTCAGATTATTCCTCCTGGTAGGACCTATTCAAGTGGCAGACCGCAGTTGGCAGGCATTCTAGAGTTGATGGCAGAGGATATGGTGCAGTGACTCCATCACTGAAGTTGACAGATGTTCTATTTGTTCTTAACTTTTCTATTAGTCTTTTATCCGTTAGAAGAATTACAAAAGACTAACATTGTCGTGCCATCTTTGATGAGTTGACTTGTACCTTTCAGGACAAGCTCATGGAGAGGGTGATTGGTGGCAAATAGGAGCAGGTGTATATCACCCGATCTAGACACCATTTGCTACTGCATGTCAAGGAGAGTTTACCTCTAGTGCCAGTACGACCCTTCAATGGCATCGTTGACTTGGACATCCTTCACTAGACAGGCTACAACACATCATTCCTCATATTTCACCAACTACTGAGATTTACTATGATGCTTGCCAGCTGGAGAAGCATCATTAAGCCAAGTTTCCTGTTAGTTCTTCAGACAGCTCCAGCTCCAATTCCAATTTTAATTTGCTGCATATGGATGTCTGAGGTTCAAGTAGAGTATCTGACAGATTGGGTCATCGTTTTTATTTACTCATTATGGATAATTATTTTAGAATGTCTTGGTTATTCTTGTTAAAGAATAAGACTGATGTTAGATCAATCATTGAAACTTTTATTATACAAATAAAGATCCAATTTTCTGCTACTTTAAAAATTGTTCGTTCTAATAATGCATTAGAGCTTTGTACTACAAAGTTGGACACTTTATACTGTTGGCATATCCCCACTAGTTTATTTCTTATCATGTTACATGTTACTTTTTTTTTTTTCTAGACATGTGTCATTTTCCCATCTCTCTCCTCTATATAAAGGGGTGTGGGGCTCTTTGGAATAATTAAGCCATTTGTTTCTTTCTCAGTTGGTATCAGAGCACTGATCCAAGACCATGGCCCTAGTATCCCACCCAAGGCCTCTGAACCCAAACCACCTAAATCCCCTCTTCCTCACCAAACCGCCACCACCACCAGCTACTGTTATCACTAGCAGCTGCAGGGGCCACAGCAGCCCTGCCAGCAGTGGCAAGCAACACCACCAGTCCCCTGTAGGGCCATCGGTGGTTGCATGAAGGGCAGGCGACGACCTCCAGCACCCCTGCCGGTCCTCGACCAACCCAACGGTCTACCGACGACCTCTCATCGACCAACAGGAGGACCACCAGGGAGGGTTCTCTTCAAGCGACAGCAAGGAGCAGCAGTCCCTAGATGGCTACGCTAAGGTGATTCCCTACACCCTAGTGCTATCACGTCTGACTCCAGGGGCTCTGATGTAGTTCTTGATTTGATTTTCAGTCTGTGTGCCTAGATCTGCCATCAAGAGATTTAACAATCTATTTTCCATAGATTTCTAAAATGAGATGAGATGAGTTTTTGGATTGACTGGTCATTGTCAAAGGCACAATGCCATCAACAAAAGGTTTAAAGGTGGCATTGGATACCGCTAATGCAACAGTGTCAGTGGAGTATCCAGGCTTGAAGCATCGAGAGCATGACGAGTCACCATGGTGCAGGATGGTTGGTTGACTCTAGTGCTTCACAACATCTTTGTGGCGATCAGAGTTATTTATGGTTACTTAGGCCTGTTGCACTAAGGAAAACCGTGCAGGTAGCTAACGACAAACATGCTCCTATTATTGGTCAGGGGGAGGTGTCTGTAACCCCCACTTTGTGGCTGCTGAGAGCATTACATGTGTTGTAATTTCCCATGAGCCTGTTGTCGATGAGCAGGATTACGAAAGACCTTAATTGTAGGGTTAATGATGTTGGATGTAACGTCCATGATAAGTTCACTAGGAAGACTATTGGCAGAGGTACAAAGAAGAATGATGTTTATCATCTTGGGCAGGAACCAATTGCAGGTGAGCCAGCAGGTATGATGGTAGGAGTGCCTTACAGTGACATGTTCATCTAGGTCACTTGCCTCAAGATCGCCTCAAGAGGGTGACTCCACATCTCTCTCCTGCCACTACTATTCGATGTGAGGCAGCTGACGCCTGCCAATTAGGTAAGCATCATTGATCTTCTTTTCCTGCCAATATTTCTCCTGAATCAGTGGCTATTTTTGAGCTACTTCATATGGATGTTTGACGATCGAGTAGAGTTCCAGACAGAATGGGACATCACTATTATCTTGTGGTTGTAGATGATTTCTCCATAGTGTCCTGAGTGTTCCTTTTGACGAACAAAGCAAATATCGAAGGTGTTATAGAGACCCTCCTGTAGATTAAAACACAATACTCTGCCACCATGAAAATTGTATGGACAGATAATGCCCTTGAGTTATGTACTGCGAGACTTACAAAGTTCTACAGTGTTTATCAGATCATCCACCAGACTACTTGTCCTCATACCTCGCAATAAAACGAGGTTGCAGACTGGAAGTACAAACATCTGTTAGAGGTTATCCGTACTCTTCTTATCTACTACAGCATTCTGCAAAAATACTGGGGGGATGCAATCTTAACTACATGCTATCTCATTAATAGAATGTCGAGCTCAATTCTCCACAAGCAAAAACCAATTCCCCTACTACATCCAGATGGTGAGCTTTTCCATGCGTCTCCAGGACCTTTGGGTGTGCTACTTTTGTTCATGTGCCATCACCAAGTCGTAACAAGCTAGCTCCTTGCATTGTCAACCACATGTTCTTAGGGTACTCCAAGAGTCGGAAGGGGTATCGATGTTATGATTCATCCATAATAGACATTATGTTAATGCTGATGTGACATTCCATGAAACCACATCGTTCTTTTCAGTTGCTAGACAAATGAGTTCTTATGATGATGTGGCTCCCATGCCTATTCCTCCCGTTCCTTTGGAGGAAATTCCAATCTTCACTTCCCAGCCTGCGTCTTCAAGTTCCATGACCTCCTTAGACGATTTCCAAAGATTGCATGGTCCAATGCATACGTATAATAGACCTCATACGACACTAAGAAGCTTCCTTCCCTACCAGCGAATGATGCTCCACAGGTTGATGAGATGGTATCTAGCAACAATGACAATTTGGTCAAACCTGATCCTCCCCATGGTGTTGATCACAACAGTAGTGGCATTCCTTCTACAAACGTTCCAACAGAGGTGCCAGACGATTCTGACCTTCCTATAACCATTAGGAAGGCACCCTGCACATGTGAGTCCAGATACCATGTTGCAAGCAGTTTGGCTCTTGATGGCATTGGTTCTAAGTTTGGTAGATTCTGCCAAGCACTCAATGTCTCATACATTCCATCTACATACCAACAGGTCATGCTTGATCCAAAGTAGTGTCAAGCCATGGAGGAAGAGATGGCAACACTCTGGAATAGGCTGACTTGGGAGCTCACCACACTTCCTACAAGTGCACAACCGGTTGGCTTCATGCAGGTCTTTACCTTGAAACACAACCCTGATGGGTCTATTTCAAGGTATAAGGCCAGGTTAGTGGTGAAGGGGTTCACTCAGAGTTATAGGATGGACTTCTTTGACAGTTTCTTACCTATTGCACGACTTGCCATTGTTCATATACTCATCTCTGTTGCGACTCAGAGGTTAGCGGTCGCACCAGCTTGATATGAAGAACGCCTTTCTCTATGTCAATCTTCAGGAGGAGGTTTACATGCAACAGCCCTCGAGTTTTGAGGTTCAAGGGGAGTGTGTGTGCAGACTTAGGAAAGTCGTCTATGGCCTGAAGCAAAGCCCAAAAGCATGATTTCAAAAACTCTCAAATGTATTGCAAAAGATGGGGATGCAGAGATCTTCCTCAGATCACTTTCTGTTTGTCAAGAAAATAGAGAAGGGTGTGGTAGCACTCCTAGTTTATGTGGATGACTTGATTATCTTACTGATGTTGAAGCTGGGATAAGTCAGGTCAAGGAGTCTCTTATACGACAGTTTGTTATGAAGGATCTAGGCCAGTTCATATACTTCTTGGGGATCGAGGTTGCCAGGAGCAGAGATGAGATTGTTCTCTCTCAACACAAGTATGCGTTGGATGTTCTTCAGGAGATAGGTATGCTGGGGTCCAAAACAGCCAATATTCTTATGGACCCTATGGCACAGCTTCATGATGAGGAGGTAGAGGCAGCTACGCTATCTAACTATTACACGACCCGATATTGCACTTGTTGTAGGCAAGCTCAGTCAGTTCATGGATATGCCAACCAAACAGCATTGGCAGACTGCTATGCAGGTGCTTAGGTATTTGAAGAAAGCACCTGGAAGTGGCATTCTTTTTCAAGGTGGGGCTCCCATGACCATGGTGGGATACTCAGATGCAGACTATGCAAGGTGTATTGCAGATAAGAAGTCTACTGCAGGCTTATGTACTTTTGTTGCAGGTAACCTGGTTACCTGGAGAAGTAAAAAGCACGTTGTGGTCTCTCGTTCTAGTGTTGAGTCAGAATACACGGCCATGACCCAAATTGCCACTGAGATGGTTTGAATTAGATCCTTGTTGCAGGATTTGCATGTTCAGGTTGAGGAGCCCATGGAAATGAGATGTGACAATAAAGCCACTACGTATATTACCAACAATCCCATATTTCACGAGCACACCAAGCATGTGAAAGTTGACTGCCACTAGACTACAAATTCAATTCAGCGTAGCACATTGTGCACAACAAATGTTGCTTCAGAGGACCAGACGGCTAATGCCTTCACGAAACCCTTGCCACGTGGAGCATTTGATACATGTTCCAAGCTGAGCATGATTGACATCTATGCTCTAGCCTGAGAGGGAGTGTTGACATATCCCACTAGTTTATTTCTTATTATGTTGCATGTTACTTTTTATTTCTTCTAGACAAGTATTACTTTCCCACACCTCATCTCTATACAAAGGAGTGTGGAGATCTTTGAAATAATCAAGTCATTTGTTTCTTTCCCACTTCTACAGGTCTCTTGGTATTATTCATGAGAAATCCTACCCCATACGTCGCAGCAGAATGGGGTAGTTGAGAGAAAACACCGTTCTATGTAGAATGTGACCAGGACATTACTTATTCACCACAATGGAGATGCAATGCTTACTACATGTTACTTGATAAACAGGTTGCCCAACTCGACAATACAGAAGCAGGTCCCATGGCAAGTTCATCTAGACAAGGACTTATTCTATGTACCACCCAGGGTGTTTGCTTGTGTGGCTTTTGTTCATATTTTGGGACCAGGTAAGGATAAACTTGCTTTATGAGCAGTGAAATGTGTCTCTCTGGGATATAGTAGCATTCAGAAAGGATACAGGTGTTATAACCCACGAGACAAGAAGCACAATGTTAGTGTTGATATTACATTTCATGAGCCGATTCCATACTTCTCCAATGCTAGTCATCAGTTGTCATTTGAGAGGAATCCTGGTCCCATGCCAATGCCACCAGTTCCTATGGAATAGATCCCTGTTACTCACAGGCAGGATACTACCACTGCTACAGAGGATAGCACTATACAGCGATCAGAGCCTACTCATGTCTCTAGATTGCCAGTTACTTACAGGTAGCATTAATGACACCAAATACAAACCCTCCACCACCTCACCACCTCTCTCCTCTCCCAGTCAAGTATGTGTTGATACTAACGTGAGTTGTTCTAGTGGTGGTCATGCAAATTCTTCTGATGATTCTAGTCATCCCTTTGGGGAACATGTTTCTCTTGCTACTGTTCAAGAGACTGAGGAGGAGGAGGATTCGGACCTTCCGATTGCTATTCGAAAGGCTCCTCATAGTTGTTCTCACTACCAGAATGTTGGAGCAATGTCTAGTACCAATCTTGAAAGGTCCTTTACTATGTTCACTGCTGCATTATCTGTCACACAAATCCCTACTACATATCAGCAAGCCAAGCTCGATCCGAAATAGCATCAAGCCATGGAGGAGATGGCTACCTTGCATTCTCGAGGGACATGGGAGCTTGCAGATCTACCCAGACAAGCCAAGGTTGTAGGATGTCGTTGGGTGTTTGCATTGAAGTATAACCTAGACGGATACATCTCTCGTCACAAGGCAAGACTATTAGCGAAGAGATTCACCCAAACCTATGGGGTGGATTTCTCTGACACCTTCTCGCCTGTAGCACAGCTTCCTATTGTTTGTATCCTTCTCTCAGTTGCTGCATACTATGATAGCCATTACATCAGCTAGATGTGAAGAACACCTTCCTTTACAGTGATCTTTGGATAACAACCTCTGGGTTTTGAGACTGAGGGGGAGTGTGTATGTAGGATGAAGAAGGCCATCTATGGCCTGAAACAGAGCCTGTGTGCTTGGTTCCAAAGGTTGTCAGAGGAGGTATAGACCATGGGGCTCTCGAGGTCCTCTGCAAATCACACACTCTTTGTCAGGAAGAGCAAAGGAGTTGTGGCACTTCTAGTTTATGTTGATGATCTTATTCTTATTGGAGACAACATAACTGAGATAGCAGAGGTCAAGCAAAAGCTAGTTTATTCCTTTGTTATGAAGGACCTGGGTGAGTCAGATATTTTATGGGTATTAAGGTAGCACGGAGCAAAGATGGCATAGTTCTGAGTCAGCGTAAGTATGCCCTTGATATGTTACAGGAGATAGGGGTTTTGAGATCTAAACCTGTCGATATACCAATGGATCCTAAAGAACATCTCTATGATATTAAGTCCTGACAGTAGATCTTATAGGTAGTTGGTTGGTTAATTACTATATCTCACTATTACTCATCCTCCTGACCTTTCCCTTGTAGTTGGAAAACTTAATAAATTCATGGATAAACCAACCAAGAGGCATGGGACGCTGCTATATAGACGCTCAGATACTTGAAGAGAGCAGCAAGCAAGGGCATTTTGTTCAGGAAAGGTGAATCAACGAATATTGTTGGCTATTCCGATGCCAGTTACGCAGGTTGCAAGGCAGACAGGAAGTCAGCTACTGGATTTTGTACCTATGTGGCAGGGAATCTTGTGACCTAGAGGAGTAAAAAATAACAGGTTGTATCCAGGTCAAGTGTAGAATCAGAGTATCGTACCATGGCACAGACTGTTGTAGAGATGGTCTGAGTCAAATCAGTGTTGCAGGATTTACATGTCCAAGTGGAAGTGCCAATGGAAATGAGGTGTAATAATCGCGCTACTACTTATATAACAAACAACCCAATGTTTTATGAACATGCAAAGCACGTTGAGGTTAATTACCACTATACTAAAGACCTGATACAGCGTGGAATCATCTATACCACTTCAATTGCCTCTGGAGATCAAAAATGAGCATATTCACGAAGCCTCTTCCTTGCTCTGTGTTGGATGCCTGTTATTCTAAGCTGAGCATAATTGGCACCTATGCTCCAACTTGAGGGGGAGTATCAGCATAGCATAGTACAATAGTTATTATTTATGCACTCCATGTTATCTTTCGTACTGTTTTGTTACTTTGTATTTCTACCTAGACTTATGTTGCAATTTACCCTTTCACCTCTATTTATATAAAGAGACCAAAAATAGCATAAGTGGTTTCACATTACATAACTTACTTTTTTTGTACCAGGAAAATGTCCATATATGAAGCTTTGGAAAACATAAATCAATCAAAAATCACAGATGAGTGGAGCATTCCAAGTTTGGAGACAAAAATCTTAATGGCATCTATAAAAGGGTACTGCATGTGTATTTGTAATATAAGTAACGCAAAACTGCTTGCAATACAAATTTGTATTACAAGCATTTCCCATAATAAAAGTGTGAAAAGTTGCATTACAACTAGAAAACTAACCTGTAATACATGCAAAAATTTATATTACAAACAAAAATCTTAATGGCATCCGTAAAAGGAAAATGCATGTATATTTGTAATACAAGTAACAACTAAAAAGTAATTATATTACAAACTTGTATTACAAGTATTTACTATAATAAAAGTGTGAAAACTTATGTGGAGTTGTAATACATGCAAAAATTTATATTATAAGTGAGAAACTAATTTGTAAGACATGTGAAAACCTATATTACAAGTATTTACTATAACAAAAGTGCAAAAATTATAATGCAAGTCCGTTCTAGCTAAATAATAGAGTTGTAATACAACGGAGCATCAATGTAATGCAATTACTTTCCATTAATGATATAATAATTAATCGATTGTATTACAAATAAGGTTGAAAGAGTTGTAATACAACTAAGCCGTGACACGATCAATAACTTTCCAATAATAATATAGTAGTTAATTGATTGCATTCCAAATACAAAGAGTGATTTTCTAAACTATCTTTTGACATGCACAATGGTTTCCATCAAAGAAAAACATCATTCAATGGACACAAATGTGTTCTTTTGCATGATCTTTTAAGCTCAATGTGCAAATGATACTTTTCCTACATATCTAAAATCATGAAGCAGAATAGGATGCTAGTCACTAGCCATCACTTAATTCAACAAATCACTTTCAAATCAACAAGTTAGATCTAATGAATAAAGTGGAAAGAACGAAGAATAAGAGCTTTAGGTCATTTAACTTTTGTTTTTGGAGATCTACCCATAATCTCCTTTCACCTCTCTCACCCCCTGTTAAAGTTGTTCTCCTTTCAAAATTTTTCAACAGTAGTCTTCTTCCCATTGTCTATTGCATATCTTAGTGGGAAAATTATATGCTACAAGCAAGCATCTTCTCCAAGTTTAGTCAACTATCTCATTTTTCTCTTACTTTATGGTCAAAACCCAAGGTGCACATGTTGGTACATTTATATCATGATCATTGATTTTAATGATAACAAAACGATTATTGTCTAAAGATTACGATCTCAGATTAGCAATTGAAAGCATTGATTGAAGATACAAGCTCAAGCTCAAGCTCCATAAAGGGTTGAAGGAGCTCTCGAAGAAAAACATCAAGGAGCATAGAATGAAGGCTTGAAGGCTTGAAGAAATGAAGAATAAGATTAGATTTCCTTTGTTGTATTTTTTATAATTTTAGTTGCATTTTATTTGCTTAGATCCTTGTTAAAGAACCCTAAAATAAAGTTAAGCAACCTGAATAGTCGTTAGAAAGCCTTAGAAAACAAAACCAACTCATTAAGGCTTCAAAACAACCCAACATATGTGTAAGGCACCATCCAATTTCCCTAAGCACCGACCAATGCCCCTATAGCCAGTCACCTGATGAGGCAACCCGCCGACCAACTACACTGTAGGGCATCAACCTATTCTGTAGATGTTGGTTGTTCAACATCTATTTTTCCTTAGAACTTGTGACTAATTAATACCCTAATTACTTGGTTAATTACCCTAGGAAGCCATACTAACCAAACATCCAATCCCCATCCAAGGATCATCCAATCCCTTACGCATCGTCTAGTACTATTTATCCGACGACCTATGACCTTGAATTTCCAAGTCCAGGGATTCAAGACCAAAGAACCCCTTAGTAGCCAAATGACCAGCAGCCAACAAACTACTATAGGACCAGACAACCAACCTTTGTCCAACTAATGAAAGACTCCTCTTGGCTACCCACACCCATTCAAGGTAATCAACTAAGAATATAGGTTGGTCAACTGGCCCAGTTAAAGCAAGTCGCTTGACCTATCTATTGGATCTACTCGATTTTCCATAAATTTGTTCCAACATACGACAACCCTTATCACTCCAACGAGTATATCTCTTGTTCCTACATATCTACAGTGCTCCTAAGCCTTTTATAAATACCTATGAGCAATCCCTTGCTTAGACACACATAAGAGAGAAGAAAATCAAGAAGAGAAACCTTAGAGTGCCAATTTTTCCACTTCTTCAAATCTTAAGTAAAGATCAAAGTGAGACTTTGTCCAAGCTGCTCTCCAAGCTTCATACACAACCTCTGAGAGCTTTGTTTCACCACACTTCCACATCATTCTACTTCCCTATCAGGGAAGTTCCCCTTTCCTATAGGAACAACATATTTCCTTTATATTTAGGCTTTGTAGGTTATTTGTAATTCATTTTATTTTGGGTATCCAACTTACAGATTCCCATCTGTTGGAGACAAAATTCTCTTTGTGGATAAGAGAGGTCTTAAGGTTCACTACCTTCGGTCTAAAGTAGTGTAGTTGTGATAGAGGTACCACCATCGTTCAAGTGGTAAATTAATGTTTTGATTGATTAGTTTTTTTTAAAGAGGAAAAATGATGATTATCGAAACATCATTTAATCAAAAGTAAGGAACGGACTTATAGATTGTTCAGCCACAACTCAAAACAACAACACTCCTCCCTTACAACTTTTTCAACCTACGCTCTTTCCCTCCTAAAAATGGAGTCATTGTGCTGCAACCAAATCAACCACATCACTACCATGGCCTTTACCCAACCATTTGTATCCACATGAACTAAAGAGCGAAAGAAGTCCACCACGCACTAAAAGAAGACACATCAGCCCAACATATATCACATCTTGCCCAAACATCCAAAGATAAGTGAGTTAGAATAAATAAGCCAATCATCATATTCCTTAACCCTATCCCTCAATATATAGGGATGGAAAATTTGCATGGCATGTCCACGAGAAAATACGTAAATAACAAATAATGCAAAAGAAACAACAAAAGACCGAAGGGGCTCAACAATCCCCCTCAAGCTAGAGCATATATATCGATCATGCTCAACTTAGAACAACAAACATCAAATGAAGTACCAGATAATGCCTTAGTGAAGACGTCTATTGTCTGGTCATCTGAGGCAACAGGCGTGGTAAATATAAGACCTCTCTGGATCAACTCACTTATGTAGTGACAATCAACTTCCACGTGCTTGGTCCTCTCATAGAACATAGGATTGTTGGCAATGTATGTAACAGTACATTTGTCACATTGCATCTCCATAAACGCATCCACCAATATGTGAAGATCAACCAGAGTAGATATCACCCACATCATCTCTGAGACAGTATGAACCATGCCCCTATATTCAGATTCCACGCTTGATCTGGATACCACAGATTGCTTCTTGCTTTTCCATGTCACTAAGTTCTCTGCCACATAACTGCAAAAACTGGTAGTGGACTTCCGGTATGGCAAACACCCTACATAATCAGCATCTGAATAGGCAACAATGCTCATGGAAGTCCCTTTGGTAAAAAGAATGCTTCTGCCTAGTGCCTGTTTCAAGTATCTTAACACCATCGTAGTGCTACTTAGTAGGTCTATCTAAGAACTGGCTAAGTTCCCGACCGCAAGGGACATGTTAGGCCTTATGATGGTGAGGTACAGAAGCTTGCCCACTAACCCACGATACTACCTACTATCACATGCCTCTGACTAATTGTATAGATGAGTCGTGAGATCCATATGGATGTTGGATAGCTTGGCTCCTAACATACCAACCTTCTGAAGTAAACCAAGCGCATACTTCCTCTGAGAAAGAACTATACTCTTCCTACTGCAAGCAATTTCTATCCCAAAAAATATCTCAATGGTCCAAGGTCCATCACAAAATGCCCTAATAAGCATTTCTTGACCTCTATAATACCTACATTGTCATGACCAGTAATAATCAAGTCATCAACATAGACCAAAAACACAACAGTACCTCCCCCTATCTTCCTAACGAATAGGGATTGGTCAGACAAGGACCTCCTGAAGCCAATGGTCTCTACCACCTCTAAAAGCTTTTGGAGCCGCACCCAGGGGCTCTGGTTGAAACCATAAATTGCTTTCCATAGTTTGCAAACTCTGGAACACTCCCCCAAAACCTCATAACCTAAGGTTTGCTGCACATACACCTCTTCCTATTAAGTCCCCATATAGGAAAGCATTTTTGACATCTAGTTGATGAAGTGGGCAATCCCTGTGTGCTATAACAGAGATCAAAGTGCGAGCCATGGGCAGCCGTGCAACAGGGTATCAAAGAAGTCCACGCCATATGTCTGCATGAATCCCTTTACCAACAGACGAGCTTTGTTTCTTGTTATCATCCCATCAGGATTGTATTTCAAAATGAACACCAAGCAACAACCCACTACTGACGCCTCGGATGGCGACTCAACAAGGTCCCAAGTGCGATGGGGGATTGCAGAACCTACATCTCCCCCTCCATGGCCTAGAGCCACTTTGGATCAAACATGACCTGCTGACGACTAGTGGGTATCTAAATAGCAGATAAGGCCTAGCAAAAACTCCTATATGCCCCTCAAAGAAAATCCATGGTAACTGCATGGGAAATAGGATATCTGGCACAACTATGCAGTGTCCGCGATGCCTTTTGAACTGCAATTAGAAGCTCAAGATCATCATCGTCTGCCTGTAATTGGCCTGCATCATCACTACACACAAACTTATCAATCTGAAAAATCTTTGTGCTCACCTGAGTCTGAGGAGGATCTTTTACAGCACTTCAAGAAGTTATCCCAGGAACTACCATCCTCCTTAGAGACCGCAGCCTTTGCCTTTTCATCAGGTATAGCGGTTGTTTACACTTCTACTGTAGGTGTTGATTGTGATACAGACTGGTTAGTGGATTCTGGTGCTTCTAAACACCTTTGTGGCAATCACCGTTGTTTTTGTCATATCAAATCCGTTCCGCCAAGGAGGACAGTATAGGTTGCAGATCAAAGACACTCAAATTGTTGGATGGGGGCATATGGTAGTCAACCCTACCATGAGATTACATGATGTTCTTGTTCCTAATTTTCCTATCACTCTCTTTTTTGTAAGCTTACTAAGGAGCTTAATTGTAGGGCAATATTTGATGATTCTACTAGTACTTTTCAGGACAAATTAATGGGGAGAACGATTGGTAGGGACCGTGAGGAAGGGAGTCCACCACTTATTCCAACATCTTGTTGCTACTACATGCCATGAGGGTGTCACATCCTCTGTTAGGACTCCATATCAATGGCACCTACGTCTTAGTCACCTTTTGCTGGATAGGCTTCGTTGTATCATTAATAGTATCTCTATCTACCATTATTGCATGTGATGCCTGTCAGCTAGGCAAGCAACACTTGAGTTCCTACCCTGTCAGTCAAAGCCCACGATCTACTAGTTTGTTTTAGTTGTGTCATGTCGATGTGTGAGGGTATAGTTGTCTACCTAACAAACTAGGTCACCGGTATTACTTGGTCTTGGTTGATGATTTTTCCCGTCTCTCTTGGTTATTTTTGTTGAAGAATAAGTCTGATGTAAGGGGTGTATTACAAAATTTTGTTTCGGAAATAAAAAATCAGTTTGACATTTCTATTAAAGTTATTCACTCTAACAATGCTTTTAAATTTTGCACCCATCGCTTGTCTACCTTTTATAAGGCTCATGGTATTATCCATCAGACTACATGTCCTCACATGTCCCAACAAAATGGGATTACTAAAAGGAAGCACTGGCATATACTTGATGTTGCTCGCACACTACTTATACACTATAGTGTTCCTCCTTTATATTGGGGCAATGTTGTGCTCAATGCATGTTATTTAATTAACAGGATACACTATGATATTTTGAAAATACCATCTTTTGCTATTCATGAACATCTTCCTTTGTAGTTTCTAAATCCAGAAGGGAATTTGTTTCTTGTACCTCCCAAAAATTTTGGGGGTGTGTTCTTTGTTCACATTATTACTATTGGTCAGGATAAACTTACATCCTGGGCGATCAAGTGTGTTTTCTTAAGATACTCCAGGTTTCAGAAAGGATATCATTGTTATGATCCTCTCACTCGTTGACACTACATGTGTGAATGTCACCTTTCATGAGGCAATTCCTACTTCTCCATTGTTGGGAGAAGGCTTGTTCCTGGGGTTGTTGAAGCTCCCATGCCAATTCCCCTTCTTCCTCTTGAGGCTATCCCGATCACCAAGTCCACTTCTTCTGAGCCTAACAGGTTTCATGATCCTCTAGTTACCTACAAGATTCCTAGCCTACAAGCCATGGAGACCACCCTCCTCTAGCGCCAAACATATATCACCCTGCAATTTAGCTCCTTAGTAATCTTACCAACAAAAATGAGACTAATAGGAAAATCAGGAACAAGAATAACATCATGTAATCTCATGTTAAAAGTGACTGCTACATCCCCCCATCAAGCAATCTTCCAAAGTTTTTGGGTGTGTATCCTTTGTTCACATTACTACTGGTTAGGATAAACTCGCATCCTAGGTGGTCAAATGTGTTTTCTTAGGATACTCCAGATCTCAGAAAGGATATCGTTATTATGACCCTCTCACTCGTTGATAGTACATAAGTGTGAATGTTACCTTTCATGAGATAGTTAATACATCTCCATTGCTAGGAGAAGTATTGTTTCTGGGGTTGTTAAGACTCCCATGCCAGTTCCCCTTCTTCCTTTTGAGGCTATCCCAATCACTAAGTCCACTTCTTCTAAGCCTAACAAGTTTCATGATCCTCCAGTTACCTACAAGATTCCTGGCCTACAGGCCACGGGAGACCACCCCTCCTCTAGCACCAAACAAATATTGCCCTACAATTCAACCCTTAGTAATGTTACTAACATAAATGAGATCGATAGGACATTCAGGAATAATCATAACATCATGTAATCTCATGTTAGAGGTAACTTCTACATCCCTCCATCCAACAATCTAAGAAATTAAGAATGTCTCCTATTTGCAACCAGATCTGATATGATGGAAACAAAGGTGTCTAGAAGCACCACAATCCACTAGCCATCCTGAATCATAATCAACACCCACAGTAAAAGTCTAAGCAACCTCTGTACCTTATGGAGAGGCAAAGGTTGCGGTTTCCAAGGAAGATGGTGGTTCCTGGGATAGCTTCTCAAAGCGTTATAAAAAATCCTCATACTCAACTCTAGTGACAGTGGCAAGAGTCTGCTCAATGGTAGTAACAGCTTGGTTGGCCATAGGTGGACGACCATATTTGGTGCAGCAAGTACTCTCCACATGCCCAATCTTGCCACAATATGTGTAAGCCTTGGACACACGTCCACTAGCTCCATACCCATGGCCATGACCTCTAGTAGTAGCAGCACCTCATCCACGTCCCTAGGTAGCTGCAAGGGTCGTAGTCTAACCCATAGTGTTAGAAGGAGGTAAAGCAGCAAAAACCCCACCCAGTCTACTGTAAGCTTCCTCAAGAGTAGGAAGCTCTGACAGGGAAAGCATCTAGGACCTCGCCGCAACGTAATCAGGACCAAGTCCATCTAAGAACTATAGCATAGCAGGCTCACGACGATATACTCGCTGAGTACCATACAGGCACACAAGTTTACATGGATTGTACTTCTCCAAAAGACCCTTCAGGGCGGAGTAGTACTATGAGAGCATCTGTCCCTCCTGACAAAGTTTGGAAAGCTCACTATGTAATTGAAAAACTTTGGCTGAATTCTTCTCATGGGAGTATCTCGTAAGCAATCCCACATCTCCTTTATCATCCAATAGTACATAATCTCATCTCCTATCCTGGGGCTAAAACTATTCATGATCCACGCATGAACCATGGCATTATCCTTCTTCCAAGATGCATACTTGCCAGTTTTCTCAGTTGGCTCCGGTTGAAGTAATGCATGCTCCTTATCATGACCTTCCAGGGTCATGAAGAAAGTTTGTAACCATCAAACATAGTTGGTCTCATTAAGCTTCACTATGGGACCAAAAAAGGGCTCTTATAGACCCCTATCTCCTACATTTGTCCTGATGTCACCTCAGAAGAACCCTTAAACACCATCAAGCCTCAACCGTGAGCCAAACAACACACAACAGGCAAAAATTAAACACTTAACACATCAAAACTAATGCCCTAAATATCCAAATTAGTCTCTATAGTGCACAGAATCCTGCACCACAGTAGCGACGAGTATCACTACCGGTATAGGAGGCGATCTACAGCCTCCACATGAACTGGCAATGGTGTTGGAGGCGATCTACAACCCCCAGAAGGACCTGCGACAGAACTGCAGAGGAGAAAAGGCTCCCCCTAACGATGCAGCAGCCAGCACAAGCCCAAGCAATAACGCTCCCCTACTCCGGTGACCGTCCCAAACCCAAGTCAGGTCTGACGACACAAATTGGAGGGTGTTGCAGCAATGCAGCACCTCCCAAATCTTGCGATCAGGGTTAAGGCGGCAATGAAGGGCAATGAAGGCCTCTGATCAGGGCGATGAAAGCCTCCTAGATCTCACGCTCAGGCTGTCGCGACAATGAAGGGCAATGAAAGGCTCTGATTAGGGCAATGAAGGCCTCCCAAATCTCGCACTCAAGCTGTGGCAGCGATAAAGGGCAATGAAGGGGCCCCCGATCAAAGAAGAGATCACTGGAGAGGAGAAAGGAGGAAGGAGAAGCATCGAGAGCCCACGAACCAACCTTGGGGCCGACAGCGGCAACGGCGACAGCAATGGAGAGCTCCTCCTCTTCCTAGAGTTTTTTTTGGTGAAGAAAAAAGACTGAGAATCAAGGTAGGTACTAACCCCCAGTCTAGGACCACGCTCTGATACCAAGTTAGAATAAATGAGCCGATCATCTTATTCCTTAACCCTACCCCTCAATATATAGAGGTGGAAAAATTACATGACATGTCCATGAGAAAATACGTAAATAACAAATAATGAAAGAGGAAAAATAAAAGACCAAAGGGGCTCAACAAGGTGGCATTGGAAGAACAGGTGCTCTAGGTCTTCTCTTGCAGCCCCACAGAAAATGCAATCCAAATCACCATCACCCACTCATCAACAACGAAAATCTTTCATCACCAGCTTTTCTTCCATGAAAAGCCACATAGAGATTTTAACCTCCAGAAGGATAGGTAACCTCCAAACCAAGGAGTAGTCCACCCAGACAAAAAGTTGTCGACCCCAATTCCAACGTCAACTTCATGTAAGCTTTAGCCACCAAGAAAGTACCATCCTTCCACCTGAAACCATTCATAAGCTCCTCACCAACAGATATCCCATGAAGTAATTCTAGCAATGCTTGCAATTCATCCAAGGACACATCGGAAAGACCCGACTGCAGCATCAGGGACCAAGATCTAGATACATTGTCCCATACATCTGAAACAAGAGCATCTTTATCACAACCCAACCTAAAGAGATGTGGAAACAAAGACTGAAAACTACCACTTCCCATTCAATCATCCTTCCAAAAGCGGAAGGAACACGCTCCACCAAGCCTCAACCCAAAGAAACCAGAAGACATACCACATCCAATCAAAGGCTCAATAGAAGACCAAAAGGCTAATGGTCGCATTAAACGGAATCGCCTAAAAGCAACATCAACAAGGAGCCCATAAGAGTCTCTCAACAGTTTATCCAGAAGTCCATTTCCACCTGCCAAAAGTCTTGCCACCCACTTCATAAAAAGTGAGACATTAAATTCATTAAGCTGCCTTATCCCCAAACCGCCTTTTTTCCGTGGTTTGTAGACCACCCTCCAAGGAACCAACTACAAAAAATGACCTTGATGATGTGGCCCCTTGATAAAGAATATTTTATGCGCCACCCTCATTTTCGATAGAATTTTGTTTAGAGGTCTAAATAAAGAGAGATAGAAGTCAGTAATTACTGACAACACCACCTTAACTAAGTCAAGCCTACCACCACTAGATAAAAGTTTCCTACTCCAACCACTCAGCCTCCTAGTTAATCTCTCCTCCACGGGCCTCTAATCCGTTGCCACCAAGCGCTTCCCCTTTAGGGGTAAACCCAAAGATATAACTGCTAATCTAACAATAGGCGTATCAAAGACCCCAAGGATGCTCTCCTCAACGTTTCTACCCAAATGGAAGGGAATGAAAGCCAACATTTCTCCTAGTAACCAAAAGACCAAATATGTCACCAACTAATCTAACCAACTACGCAATGTACCCATCCCGGTGGATATTGCCCTATGTAAAAAACACGGTATCATTGAGTAAAGAGCCATCACCATCAAGAGTGAAAGCAGAAAAAGTCTCTCCCTACAACCCTTGTAAGCCAAGATATCAACTACAACATTAAAAAGCAAGGGTGCAAGCGGACAACCCTGCCTAACCCCCCCGACTGCATCCAAGTCCTACAAGACCTTCCACTGATAAGCACCGAAAAAGATGTCATCGTGACACCCCCTCATGAGTCTGTCCCATTCCTCCAGAAATCTTCTCCTCCAAACCAAGGTTTGAAATGCCGATTTCGACGCCGTGCCGATAAAATTGTAGGTATGCATTTCGTGGGCATGCTGAAGGCATGGCGTGGAAATGTCCGTTTTTCGATTATTTCGACGGCCTGAAAAAATGACATTTCGAGGCACGCCGAGGGCATGCCGGTGTGTGTGTGTCTGTGTGTGTGTGCGTGCGTGTCGCGTGCATGCATGCGTGCATGCATGCGTGCGTGTGTGGGTGTGTGTGTGAAGCCCGTTCCCTGCGCCCCCATTCCCGGCAATTTCCAAAAGCTTCCCGCTCAGCCCACTCAGCCTTCTCAAATTTCCCACCGCTCCCATTCCCAGCGCCGCTCAGCCACCGTCGGCATGCCGACATTTCATCGGTAACTGTCGCCATGCCGACGAAATCCTCGACATGCCGACGGTTTCCCTGCAAACCGACACTATATTCGTGTCGATATGCATTTAAATCACAGCTCCAAACCTCCCATAAATAGGCTCAAGAGAAAAAGTCATAGGCCTTTGAGAAGTCTACCTTCCACATGAAAGCAGGCAAGTCAAACTAATTCCAAGCTACCACCATCTCCTCGGGCAAAACAAAGGAATCCATGATCAATCTCCTAAAGATAAAAGCAGACTACATGGGGGAGATCAACAGCGGTAAGACCAACCATAGATGATTTGTAAATGTGTTAGACACAATCAAATAGACCACATTCAACAAAGCTATAGGCTTGAACTCATTTAATACTATCTGCCCCTGGTTTCTTGGGAAGCAAAAAAAGGAAAAACTGATTCAACCTCTCAAAACCATGATTCTCTTGAGAAACCTCCCTTACCACCGCCAAAACATCCACCCCAACAACGTCCTAAAACTCCTTGACAAATAAAACAAGCAACCCATTCAATCCCAGGGAGCCCTCCACCATCAAACCACGAACCGCCTTAAGAACCTCCTCGCCCAAGATAGGTCTAAGCAAATCCATCCTCGTTGTGTTGTCCAATTTGCACAACTTAGAGGAACTCAGTCTCCATCTACCTTACGATCGCCTCCTAATAAGATTATGATAGTGATCTACAAATGCGCCACAAATCTACTATCTCTGAGAGAGACACTCATCACCAACACGAATTAGCATGATCAAATTCGTCCTCATCCTGGCACTGGCAAACAAGTAAACAAATTGTGTTGGTGTCACCTTCCCTAAGCCATAACTACCTAGATTTCTGCCCCCAGTCCATCTCTCCTACGATCCTCCTCCCTAATACTGCTCTACACCACAATTTTCTCCCTCTGCTCCATTGCGTGTAGCTCACCCAAGTCCTTTCTATCCAACTCCGCCAAAGGCCCTAAAGCCTCATTTATTGTGTAGCCACACCTCCTTCCCACCTTAAATTCGATCACTGCCTGGCCGACAAACTTGATGCACTCAACCATTGTACGCACCATAGAGCTAGAAACGAGAACTCCCTACCACCTTTCATTCACAAACTCACGGAAATCAAGCTCTAAAAGCCAAGACTTCTAAACTTGAAATAAGTCACATAAATAGCCTGCTCCCCACTATCCCATAGAAGCAGCGTATAAAAAATTAAGCGCATCAATCTAAAAAATTCCGACTAACAAAATAATACGTAATACAGTGCAAGTTGGGTTGAATCCATAGGGAGTGTGATGTGACTAATTTAGAAGTGCTTATGATCTTTTTTTAATTGATTTTATGATTTTTTTGGATTTTTAATATCGTAACAAGCAAATAGCGGTATTTAGAAAACTAAAATCTACATAATAAATTCCTACTACTAATTTTTATACAAAATAGAAAAGTGAGAAAATTATGAATATTTATAATGTGAATGGAATCCAACCTCTAACCGGCAAAGCTAGGTACATTTCAATAATTATTAAACGAAATCAGTGGCTTGGAGCGCTTACCCCTAAGCTTGGTCCACCCAAGAGGTCAATTCTAAGGGTATAGCCCAACTCGAAGGTGATCTCCTAGGCTCGAGTTATCCTATGAATCACCTTATGGCTATGAACCAACTCAAGTTCTCACAACCCCAAGTAACACCTATTTCATCTAAACACTAAGCCCTACCTAGCCTATATCCCATCCCCTTTTATCAAGTAACACAAGCCACACATGGTTCAATCAAGCACATCACATATGTGAGCAAATATGAAAAAATCCAATCATTCAAAGCAAGAGTTGACACATTCAAAAATAAGAAAAATATAATCATTCAACCACATAAAACATATAGGAAACCAATGTAGCGACAAGGGGATGAGGACACTCCCATAAATCCTCTCGACGATGATGAGACGGGAACAGCGATGGTGAATTTCCAAGTGAACGACGACTTGACGTCGACTCGGTGGCGGCTCGATCCCTCGTCCAAACTCCTCGCTACCACAAATTCTCCTCAGAAAGGTGGTGGTCACTGGCTATGTGCGGATGGCTTTGGTAGTGGTTGTTGACTGGTTGGTGGCCATGTAGTGGTGGAAGGGGTGTTGGTCATCCTTAGTATGAGAAGGAAAGGGAGTGGGGCTATGTGGTTTGTTGATAAATGGAAAGGAGGTGATGGAGTTGATATAGGAGCTTGGAATGGAGGTGTGTAATGGGGGTGGTCGGATGTCTATGGTAGCAGTTATGAAGGTCAGGTTGAAGGTGGAAGCACAATGTGGGTTGGAGGAGGTTGAACAGAGAAGCTTCAAGGGAAAAGCGTGAGGAGGGGAGGTTTGTCCAAGCCGGTGCTCGTTGTGTAAGAGGATGAAGGGTGTGGGAGGTCGAGCTAATGGCCGGTGGGGCTACCAGAGATTAAAAAACAGTCGAAGAGGAGGTCTAATGGTGAGGGAGGAGAGCCAGTGATGATGGCTCAGGGGTGGCTCTCCTCCCTCATCGCGTGGCAGAGGAGTGCCCCTCTAGCCGTTGTCGTGAGAGATGAACATAGCTCCCTAGGGCCTGTGGTCGAGGGAAATCGCGAGGGGGAAGGAGAGGGAGTTAGGTCATAGTGGGGATCCGTGAAATGGAGTGGGTGACGTTATGTTTGGGTGCTCCTGTGAGGTATGCCCGAGTGTGTGTTCGGGTCTCTGTGTGTGTATGTGTGTGTTGTGAGGAGCATCGAGTGTCGTGAGATGAGGAAAGGAATGGGGGTATCGGGCATAAGGTGTGTGGAGAGCTAGGTGTGTGTATGCGTTGTGTTTTGGGTGAGTATGGGTGAGTTATGTGGGTCGTGAGTGTAGGCCGTGAGTAAAGGAAATAGAAAGAGAGTGTAAGTGTCATGAGATTAAAACAAATTAAATGTGTGTATGTGTTAAGTTGAGATGGGCAAGTGAAAATGTGTGGATGAAATACGTGATATGCATAAATGTGTATGTGATAAAAAGAGAGAGGGTTACAATCTTTTATTTCTGAAATGAATAAATGCAAAAAATTATTTATGTACATAACATGATATGGAATACAATAAAACACATGCAAACATAATTTACAATGCATGCTGCTAATCTTTCATTAAATAAAAATATTAATGCATTCTAAAATGCAAAGTCATGCAAACTTAGGCTTATGAATTCCATTGAAATGGACTCATCACCTCTCCTTCACAAAATCACGGAAATCAGGCTCCAAAAGCCAAGACTTCTAAAACTTGAAATAAGTCACATAAATAGCCTCCTCCCCACTATCCCATAGAAGCGACGTATGGTCCGAGAAAGGCCTCACCAGAGCAAAAGCAAAAGCACCACGAAAAAACTCCGCCATAGAGACATTGCAAAAGAAGTGCTCAATGCACAATATCTAGCCAAATCCATTTCTCCAAGTAAAATGTGTCCCAAAAATCGGAAGATCCACCAAGCCAAAATCATCAACCACCTCCAGGAACTTCACAGAAGAAGCATCCAATCTTCCATCAGGTCAATCCTCTATAGAAAGTGCGACATTAAAGTCACCCTCGACCAACCAAGGCCAACCATCAACTTTTGTCGCAGCTTGTTTAAACTCTTCCCAAAAACACCCCCCTCCAAAAGGCATCACAAGGTTCATAAACACCGGAAATAGCAAAGGTGATGCCATCAGACATGCGAGAAAAAATCCCAGTGACAACATGAGAGCCCACCAAAGAATCTTCGAGACAAAACAAATCATCATTCCAAATAAGCCACTATTAACCAAACCTTCCAACTGCATCAATCAATAAGAAACGAGACAAAGACCCACTCCCAACACTTAACTAACCGATCTGAATTCTCAATGTGTGTCTCTTACAATCATCCTCACAACCATCCCCAGCAATCTTCTTGTCGTTCACAAATTTCCTCTTATAAAAAGAGCGGTACATAAGGCTGCTCTTCACACATAGAGACCTACAAGCACCTGAGCTCCTAGAATCAGAAGATGTATGTCCACCTCCCCTTCTCCCTCCATCCACCTTTGACGAAGTACATACTATGGTAAGCAGTTGCGCTCCCATGTTTGAACCTCTGCCCCTAGAAACAAGGCCAGCATCAAACTGCAGTTTCACTGAAGCATCACTACCAGTCCCAACTGCATCGCTAAGAGGTTCTGGCACACTAGCATTAACAGCAAGCAATGTAGCAGACTCAGCATCTACGTCACCAGACTCCACATCGCCACTAGCATCTACGCCGCCAACAGGCTGCAACTTTGCAATCTCAGCAACATGCAACGTGGTGGGCTCATCACCATCAACAGCACTCCCTCGTAAGGAAGAAGCCATGTTCTTGCACATAGAAGAGGAGAAAAGAGGGACAGCAGGGCAGAGAAAAGAAAAAGGCCCAGGTTATCGAGTCCAAATAAAATATGATCCGAATAAGGTCCAAGTAGGTACTCACCAACTCTAGATCTAGAGGCACCCTATTTAGTGCCAAACAAATTGCCTGTAGGGCCCATATATTCTTCATGTGCCACGACAACAAATTTAGAAGGCTTGTCACACGCACATTCCACCATCACAACAACAACCCAAAGCCCAAGCTGGTGCAAGTTCAAATTCTCCTCAATTATAGGAATAGATTGGAAGGTCCACTAGCACCTAACTCAAAATTTGAACTACTAGGCCAACCAGTTACCTTCCAAATCCGCTTCAACTTACTCACTAGAGCACCACCACCAGCATCTCCCCAATGATCAGCAAAAAGAACCTCTGTGAAGGTCTTCACGCATGACACTAGGCCCTTACTAAAACCAACCAAGCCACGAACATCCTTCAAAACTTGCTATCGCTTCTCATGGCAAATGTTGTCCCTCCAACGACTATCCTTGGACAAAGATACGAGATATATCACCTTCGGAGATATCAATCCCTAAACAAGATTTCACCTTCACAAAACTTGCACACAACTCTTCCACCACCTCCTGACATCGCAACCGTAAGGGAAACTCAGCCACAGAGAACTCAATGGTTGACCTCATCAGGGGACGTTACTCGATGACACCTTCATACAAAGAAGGCAACCTCTAACGAATTGCACCTCCAACCTCCACCTACAAGAATTTCAGTTGCTCCAAATCATCCTCCTCTAATCAAAAAATCAAAAAACAAGTCAGAGAGAGACAGGATAACCTCCACCTAGACACCAAACCGATCTTCCCAAGATGCTCCTTAACAAGTTCCAAAGAGGCACGCCTATCAATTAGATTGCCAACCAAAGATTTATGCAAAACCTCCTTGAACCTATACCCAACAGCCACCCAATCAAGTGGAACCTCCAACGCAAACGATGTAGGAGGACAAAAAGAGGGAGGAGGAGGCAGAGACGTCCTCTTCCTTGGACAATCCCATCTCCGACGACCCACACCCCTGCAAACCGCACAAACAATGAGATCCCTGCGCGCAACCACACAATGTCCACGCTCCCAATACTTGTAACACACCACCTCATCTTTCCCTCCACCCTTCCCACCCCATCGCACCTCCACTCCCTCTCACTCTTATCGCCTCTCTAGCCTCACTTTGATCAACTTCTATTGGGAAATCCTAAGTCGAAATGACTTAGGTCGTTTTTACGCAAGTATGGTTTCGACCTAAAAATTGATTGTCCATTGTGATAAATGTTTTTCCGTGATTGATATCTTTTTGATTTGCTTATCATTTCTATTATCACACTCTTCACCCCCGCTTAGTGCCATCCACAGCACAAACAAAAGAGGACTACTCTGAACCAATGGACACTTTTGCTTCATAAACTCTCTCTTCTTATCTTAATAATCATTTCCATTTGCCTAAAACTTGCAAAACATGCATCTAATCACTTGTCTAATGACATAGTAAGCTATCAAATACTTTATCAGCAAGACTGTTGGTTTAACTTTGTTAGGCTCCCAACTTCAGCTTGCAGTTTTCCTTTATAATTCAAACTCCTTCCATTATTGAAAAGCCACTTCATATATGGTTCTATTTCTGAACCTAAATGCCATATAGAATAGCCAAAACTTCTAGCTGGTGTAGGATGTGATATACTGCACTTCATAGCTTTGAGCCCTGAGCAAAAAAGAAAATGTCTGGAGCTGTTTTGTTTTATCATTCTAAAAGAAACGAGGAACTCACAACGGTTTTACTAGCTATACACATTTCCACAATCTTCATCCTATTTAAGAAAAGTACTTATCAAGACATTAATGCCACTAATGAAGATTAAGGGGAAAAAATCACCTCTTAGAGGAAACTGTATTCAAGCCCTTTTAGCTGAGCAAATCTAAAAGAAAATCACCTGGACTTTGGGTTGTGGCTTTTCCGTATGGATAAAGAAATCGGCTTCAGGATTCATTGGCCACCCTAATTTAAAGCATTCGTTGGACCTGGAAATCGAACTGCATATGAAAACAATGGCTTCTCACTAGGTTCAATATTATATTCAGTCCAGACATTCTTACCAAAAGTATTCATTCAAGTCGTCATAGTTCCTCCATTTTGAATGGCTTGCAGTACCACCTTTGTTTCTTTCAACTTCCTTCATCCATGAAACTCGTCAATAACAAAAAGAACTTACAAATCTAGCAAAAGACATAACTATAAAGGATATGGAGATATATTAAGATCACTGACAATAAATACCTTGCGCATGACCTGGTATATTGGAGTTATTACTTCATGCAGAAATGATTCCTCTCCCTGGTGTGCTGGTTCAAAATACCCACCAATTACCGGATACACATTTCCATATAAGATCCCATGCAGCTCATGTGCCATCTAATAAACCGGAAAGGAGTATCCTCAGTATATGCTAACAATAAAAGGCCTTATAACTTAAAAAACACTTCAAGTTTAAAGATATCTAATAGACCTTAACCCTGCTAACTAATGTGTGAAAAACAACAAAAGATCCATCCTGGCATATTTTTTTAGGAAGAAAGAACACGAGTTCTCAAGCATCACCTAAATGAAGCTCTTCTATTCATATCATTTCAATTCTAAAATGCATTTGACTATCAGGTGACATTCTGGAGAAGCCTTTGTGACAGAATCAGTTAGGATGGTGGAGATCTTTCGAGGAGAGCTATTTTGCTTTGATCCTGTGGCTGAAGCATAAGTCGTGTAACTTTTTTGGGGCAAAAGGGGCCATGTGGATGCATGGCATCGCATTTTCACTCCCTTTGTGATATTTAGAACTATTAGCTTTCCTTTTTAGTGTGTGAAATAAAATGAAGTCTCATAACTCAAAAAAAGCGCTAGCCTCTCCTATATAGAAAGGAAGAATGGAAAAATTACAAACATATCCACTAAGAAAATAAAAGTAGCCAAAAACTAATAACATAAGAAACGATGGAACTCTAACACTCTCCCTTAAGTTGGAGCATAGATGTCCATCAAGTCCAACTTGTCGCACTAGAACAAATGCCTCTTCTTCAGCAACGCCTTCATAAGGATGTCTGCAATTTGGAGCTCAAAGGACACATGCAGAGTGGCAATCTTCCCTTCCATCACAACATTTTGGATAGAGTGGCAGTCAACCTCAATATATTTTGTCCTCTCATGAAAGACAAGATTTGAGGCAACATATGTCACGGAACATGGGCACTGGCATCTAGACTGGGATCTAAAGATCTACTAGGAACAAGGTAATCCACAAAATCACAGGCAGTATGAGCAATTGCTCTACACTCTGCCTCTACAGTGGATCAAGCAACTACTACCTACTTTTTGCTACACCACAAAACAAGGTTGCCTCCCAAGAATATATCATAGGCAGTCGTGAACTTCCTATCCTCAGTAGACCCTGCATAATCTGCATAACAAACATCAAGATGTCCATTGGCTTTATAGTAGGGTCCCTTGCCCAAGGTCCCCTTCAAATACTTCAAAATAAGGCACCCATCATGCCAATGACTATAGTGGTCTATACATAAAATGAATGGCTTTGCTTACTACAAAGCTAATATATAGGCATGTGATAGTAATGTATAGCAACTTCTCGATACTACTCCTGTATCTATGAATATCCTCAAATGGTGGATCATTAGCCTCTACATGTCTACTTCTTTGCTCAATAGGGACACTGAAGAGCTTGGTGCCTAGAAGCCATGTATCCTCAAGTATCTCCAAAATGAATTTCTGGTAATAAAGTGTCATCCCATGCTCTTGTCTAATAGCTTCTATCCCTAGAAAGTATTGCAACTCTTCCAGATCTTTGGTGACAAAGGTGCAAGAAGGCCCTTTGCCTCTTGAATACTAACACTATATCTCCCGTTTGGATCACGTCGTCGACACACACAGCTAAGATGACAATCTCAACAATTGTCAGACTGATAAAAATAGTGATCGGACATAGATCTCCTAAAACCAATCCTCATGACCTCCACACTTAGTATGTCAAACCAAGCCTAGGGCATTGCTTGAGCCCATATATACCCTTCTTCAATCAACATACGTCCTCCCCTTCAACCACATAGACAGGAGGTTGTCATATGTAAACTTCCTCAATCAGGTCTCAATAGAAGAAGGCATTCTTGATGTCTAACTGGAACAAGGGTCAGCTACAACTGACTGCAGTAAAGAGGATGATCCATATAGAAACACATGCTACATAACAGAACGTCTCAAAATACTCCATATCATATGTCTGTGTAAATCCCTTTGCCACCAGCCTAACCTTGAACCTGTTGATGGTACTATCTAGAAGATACTTCACGGTGTACACCCATTTGCAATCAGCAAGCTTTGCCTAAGGGGACAGGGTGATCTCCCATGTGCCATGAGTAGTAAGACCTCCATTTCTGCATCCATAGTAGCTCTCCACAGCAGATCACTAGAAGCCTCTACATATGACCTGGAACTATAGTACTCTCCAGGTGGGAGAACTAGTGTAAAAGAGAGTCGAGATGCATAGTAGATGTATCATGAGAAATAGGATACAATGTACAAGGGCAGACAGACTTCCTTAATGTAATCGATCTATCATCAACATCATTGTGACTTCATGCCTATGACTCCCTGATGGAAGTATCCTTAAGTAGAGAGGCAAGCCTAATAGGCAACGAAAGAGAAGACTACTCCTAATCTCGTTTATGGTACATTTGCAGCTGACATGGTACAAGGTCGATATCGACTCCCTCCTTAAATAGGAACGAAACCTTCTCGAAGAAAGTAGCATCCATTGTGATAATGTATCAACGACTACTTCGGTCATAGCACCAATACCCCTTCTAAATGCGAGAATAGCCAAGGAAGACACATTTCACTACACATAGAGAGAACTTATCTTGTCCAAAAGCATTTACGAAACAAGTACAATCAAACACTTGTAGTAGCAAGGCAAACGAACAATCAGCATCAGGATGTAGCAGTTGAAAGGGATCTCCCTATGTAAAACCAAAGATGGGACCCAATTGATCAGATAGGTCGCAAAAAGTACATCACCCTAGAATCGCTTCAACACCTTCATAAAGACAAAAAGTGTATGTAATATCCAGAATGCGCCTCAATTTCCTCTCAGCAACACCAATCTTGTAAGAGATATATGCACAGGACATCTAATGTAGGGCGCCATTGGTAATGAAAAATGATTGTAGCTCCTACACAAACTACAGACTATTGTCGCTACGAAAGATTCAAGTAGTGAGTGGACATTCTGCACCTCTGCAAAGAAGCATCTAACTATATCAAGAATCACTGATCGATCTGTCATAAGAAAGACCCAAGTGGATCTACTGTAGTCATCCACAAATATAACAAAGTATCAGTGACCTCTCATATTGCTCATGCAAACAAGCCCCCAAACATTGCAATGTATCAAATGAAATGGTGAGGTGCTCCTAAACTCAACTCGTCTGGAGAAGGTACAACAATGGTGCATGCCCAGCTAACAAGCCTCACAATCAAATTTAGCAGAGGCAGGCAACTCAAAAAAACTTGATGCATCTTTTCAAAAGAAGGATGACCAAGACGATGATGCCAAAGTAGTAGGTCAGTGGAGATTATTTTTTATTGGAAAAAGGAAGATTACCGGAGATTAGTAATCATTTAGATATCATTAAAAAATAAAAGGAATGCACTTACATAAATCAAACCACAACTCCGATAGGCAACTCACCTCTCTTACAATATTCTCAACCCACACCCGTTCCTAAAATCGACAACATTTCTTTGACACCAAATAGACCACAAAGCGGCTACCGCTTCAACCCAACCCATTGTATCCACTTTACTAAGGACCTGAAGGAATCCCACTAAGAATCTGAAGATGTAAAAATCGCCATCCGGACATTAACACTTTGCCACACTTGCATCGATATCTACCAAGTGAAGATGAGATGACCTAGCGTCTCATCCTTAGAGCTGCAGAAAGGGCACAGCAAATCTGAATCCAAAGCCCATCTAGCCCGTAGCACCTTTGTGACCAACTTCTCTCGTCTAAAGAGCCACAAGAAGATCTTAATCTTCAAAGGCACAGGCATCTTCCAAAACAAAGAACAATCCTCCCACAACAAAGGTGAAGGTTCCTCCTCCAATGATAGCAACTTAAATGCTTTTGACATAGAGCATCTCCCCTCCTTCCAATTGAATCCATCAAAATACCATGTAGCATCTCCAACATTCCAACACACTCTGCAACTCCAGCAAAGAGGACTCAGAAAGACCTAGCTACAAAGCAAGAGACCAAGCACCTGAAACTACATCCCAAATGTCTGAAATAGTAGAGTCCTTAGCGGCAGTCAAGCCAAATTAGCGTAGGAACAAAACCAAGAAGACTCCACAATTGATGCAATCATATTTCCAAAATCAAAAAGAGGTTCATTGCCGATTCTTGGTACAAAAAATTGGAAGCAACAACCTTCACCAAAGACGGTCCTATCAAGCTCCAAAACATAGAAGGCCTAAACCTTCAAGACTGGCCACAAAACACATCAATAGGATCACCATAAGAGATCCTCAATACCCTCTCCAGGAGACCACCACTAGTAGAAGTTTCATTTCTTTTTTACTTGTGGGTGGAAATTTTGTAACCTTTTCCCCTACCTTGTGAAGTTATGAAGTAGGAGACTCCTAACCTCTAGTAGTTATCTTTTTCCCTTTCAAGAAAAGAAAACTATTATTCTCAGTAGTTTCAACAAGAGTCATCTAAGATTCTGTTATAATAGTTTTCAATATTCAGCCCTTCCATTTTCTGAGAGCAGCCAAGCCAGAATATTTCCTTAGGTACTTAAAATTTATCATTACAGTTCTTACATGACTATTACCTGGTGAGAACATGTATCAGATGTCCAATTTATGCTATCTTTCTAGCCAACCTTTGATGTTTATTCTTATTCATACAGCAGAACTCTCCTTGTACAGCATCAATCCCATAGTTAGCCATTATGGGAGTTTTACATGGTCTAGCATCCTTAGACATAGACAATCTATTTAGTCATTTTTTATATGTCAACCCAAGGAAGTATGTCAAACTCTCCAAATCTTTGATCTTAATTTTCCCGTGGAAATAATTTTCGAGAAATGGCTAAAAGTTACTCTCATACAGAAAGCAGATCAGCCAAACAATATCAAAGGAAAAGGCCATTAACAGATTCACATGGCAAATAGCAGACAGTGAATCGAGGGAGTAAGGCCATGTTTGTTTTAGTAGGCAAAGATCAAAATCTTCTACAATATGCCCTAATTTCCTTAAAAACTGCTAAAGTTATGTAAAAGATGATAAAACTTGGACATACATTGTGGAAGATGTAACAAAGACACTCTGGCATGAACCGAACATTTGAAGCTTCACCCCATATCAGAAAATATAGTCCAATGTAAAGAATTTCCAGCTGCTGTCTATCAGCGTTACTAGAGAATCTACAAGGAAAAAAATTATCGCAAGCAATTCACTAGTAACACCTCCATTATAGCAGTTAAATCTGGTGATGTTTTTCAAAAAACTAAATTTGTGGTCATACTCACTTGAGGTTTGATTCGCGATGTAAATAAGCACACCAAGAGCGATAGTTTTTGAAGACTTTATCAAGCAAGTACCTTACAGAGTCATTGTCAAGCTGTAAAATCAGTATCAGTAATGAGACAATGCCTGCCCTCTTCAGCACTTGTTGTGCTAATTTTACACAGAGTATTGGTCAACATAACAGAACAACTCAGTGGCATACCAGGGAATAGTCCTCGTTAGTTTTGCTCCTTATGTCAATATTAGCAAGTAACAAAACTAGATGCTCCCTTTGATTTTCCACATTTCCTTTCTGCAAGAAAGGGAACATTGAAGGGTTTAGAAAGGTTTGATGCTATTGTTTATGGAGAAACCAGATACTGAATTTACAAAATTGAATGTATCATGAAGTAACCAAACTGCATTACACTTGGTAACAGATATTCCAATAATCAAAAATGACATCAATATGATTTACAACCTGAAACCCAAATGTTAAACCAAGCCAATCCAGCAAGTCACGAATGACTTTATTTCCACCCTCTAGCATCACGAAGCCATCAACTTTGTGTTGGTTGTCCACTCTTGAACTAACTTTGGGCATAGGGAGGTTTTCTGTCTTATGTAAAGCACTGACTGCAGCCTTGATCTACACTTCGAAGAGAAAAAGAAAGAGTATTGAATATTGTAAGGTGATCATGCACATTCAAACATGATAATGCATATCCCCAAACCTCTGGGAGTTCCATGATTGAAGGTTTAGCACCAGAGGCATACAAAGGAAGAATATTATACTGTGCATAATGGACTTTCTTTCGTTCAACTTCTTTAGCATATCTCTTGATCTGCATGGAAATAAAAGGGATCAAAATTAAATGAGTGCCTAGATGAAACCTAAATTACCTTAAGTTGCAGTGTACGACATTATTAACAGACCTCATCATCTACTTTCTCTGGGGGCACAACAGTTCTTAGGACATCGTATAATACAGAAGCAATCTGGTAATGCTTTGCCATTTCCTCACTGGAAAAGATCATAAGCTTTTGTAAATTGATTGAAATACATAACTTACAAGCCAATAGTAACAATATTCCAGAACTCATAGATAGTTCCCAAGCAGGAAAGTGGCCTTTGTCATTGTCAATACTTACGGCTTTCTTTTGATGGGACCTTCCTTAATATTTTGCTCATAGTACGACTGGTAAAACTTCTGTATTTCTCTTGGATCAGATTTGGCTAGCTGTGGTTTTATTTCAATTTCATCCTGCCACAGGGAAAGTTTAATGCATTAAAAATGCATAAGATGCACCAAAGTACCTAGATTCCTGTGCCAGAAAGCACGTTGTATCCAGAGCATGATTTAGGGAATAAGATAATGGATGCATAACATGCTTGTGAAAAATGAATGATATAAATTGCAATGTCAAAGTCATAAAGGAAAAAATTTTATACAATACACATGTATAAAGGAGAAGAAAATATATTTTGTTTAGAAAAACATAAACATCTTGCTCACATGTCTACAGCAGATGTAAATCTTCAGCCATGCCAGTATCTAGATGAGATAGGGGTGCTAGGCCAATCCCTTATCCATGTCAATCACTTTCATCCTATTTCTATTCAGAAGCACTGTCAGGGAGAGGGGGACACATGAATAAGAAAGAATAAGTTCCCCATTGCATGATGAGGGAGGTCTTTCTTTACTTCTTCAGTTATTGGCCTTTCCTGGTATCCTATTAATAGGTATATAATTTGCCCATCTTGTTATAGAGAGGAAAAATTTGGAATTTGAAATTGTTGGAGAGAGATGTCTCCTCATCAAAAGAAAGAGAAAGGAAGATTTTGTGTATGCAAACCTCATGCAAGGGACACATTCATGCCAATACCGTGAGTCTTGTGAGCATTACAAGAGGACAAACTATAATTCCAATAGTGCCAGATCAAATTTGGGAGACCACAAGCCCCTCCAACTAGGGAAAATCAAACCACGGTTTTTAGGCTGCATGATTCTGAGATACAAAAGGTCCTATCCTTATTAAAAGAAATAAGTATGATAGACTCATGGATAATACTTTGCATCTTTCAACTGTTAAAGAACAGCTACTGGGGTTAGTAGCCGGTGTCAGTAGCCGTCCACTTCATTCAAACCAAAAATGGGCAAGTGACAGAAATTGAGTCCAAAAATCACTCAGCCCACACGCTTACCTTATAATATTTTCCACCCAAGATCTTTCTTCACAAAAAAACGATCTCTCCCACTACAACCATATGGATAAAATTGCCACCAAGGCTTCAATCCAAGACCAAGTATCGTTTTCGAGTTGAAATACCCCTTCTATCACTTATTATATTATGAGGTTGTTATTGTACTTTTCTATTTTCCTATGATTATGTACTACAATTGTTCCCACACCTTTCTCTATATAAAGAGGTGTAAGGTTTCTAGATTGAATAAGATTGCTCATTTTCTCCTAATTTGTATCAAAGCAACAATCCTAGATCAAGGCTCAATATCACCAACCCAAACCTAGCCTTTGTACCCTCTCCACCAAAATCCACGTTCTCTCTTGCAGATGTCATTGACCACCATCCTCAGCACCACCTGTCAAATCAGCATCAGGACCAACCCAGCACCACCTCCTGAGCTAGCAACGACAGCCCTCAGGGCCTTGTGCCACCAGTGAGGGCATCTGCTGCCCTTGCTGGGCCGCTGGAGGGCCTTCCTCCCCTATTGTGCCACTCATAGGAGCATTTGCTGCAATAGCATAGGGGCTTTTCTTACCCCTGTGTTGCTTGCGTAGAAGTTTTTTGCTGGTAAGGGTGACTTTTTCACCCTCCTCTCTTCTTCTCTAGACAACTAAAGGTTCTAGAAGAGAGAGGCAATCGCCATTAGGGCCTCATCTTGCCCCAGGGGTGATTGTTATGTGCACAACATCATTGCTCTTAAGTTACTAATGGTAAGAAAATGAAATTTCGGATCTGATTTGGAGCGTCGGATTGTGCTTCTGTTGATGTGATGTTTGTCTAAATGCATTAGTCTTATTCTTTGGCTCGTTAACGTGGTCTGGTTGAAGGAAGATGATCTCCTTGAGTTCATTGAGACATGTTGTTGCTCTTGTGAAGTACTGCCATGTCATATATTAATTATTGTGGCATGATCTCTACCTAATTTGATGCTTTAGATTCTTTTTGGTGGATTTGTGAGCCAATTGTAGAGATATGGCCTCCCCTCATGTTGCACTAGTTGTACATAGATTAGCAAGTGATACAATGACCATTACACAAAGTATGAAAGGCTACTCCAAGGTCTTTGCCATTATTATGATTTTCGGGGAGGCACCGATTTAGTTTCTATTGCACATGACAGGAATTAGGGCAGTACGGAATGGCTGGTTGATTCAGCAGCTACAAGACATCTTAGTGGAGATAGAAGTTAGTTCACTAATCTCAGATCTGTACCCACATGCAAAACTATTCAAGTTTCAAATGGCAAGCACTTCAAGATAGAAAGTCAGGGGGAGGTGTCAATAACCTCCACGTTGAGACTACCTGATGTTCTATTTATGCCAGTCTTTCCTATCAACCTACTAGTATCACTAAGGAACTCAATTGTCAGGTCATTTTTTATGATGTGGGGTGCATCTTTGAAGACAAGTTGACAGAAAGGACGATTAGTAGTGGTCATGTAGAGGGTAGTGCTTATCGTCTGGTTCAGTCTCCACTTGTCGCCGCATGTCATAGAGAAGTCTCTTTTGGTGGTGGGAGTACATTTCAGTGGCATCTTAGACTTCGACACCTCCCTCTAGACAACCTCCGATGACTTATTCCCCATATATCTCATGCAGCCATGATCAATTCTAATGCTTGTAAGATGAGCAAGCATCACCATCCCTCCTATCCTATGAGTACTCTTCCTGAGTCGACAACCTTGTTTAAGTTGTTACATATAAATGTATTGGGTCCAAGCTGGATTCCAGATAGCCAGGATCGCTGTTACTACTTAGTAATTGTTGATGGCTTTTCACGTCTATCATGGGTATTTCTTTTAAAAAATAAGTCAGATGTTGGATCTATTCTTGAGGATTTTTTGTTAGAGATAAAAAATCAACATTCAGCTGCTATTAAAGTGGTGAGATCTGATAATATTCTTGAGTTATGTACCACCAGGTTATCTGCATTTTACAGGTCTCATGAGATTATACACCAAACCACTTGTGCTTATACCTCTCAGCAAAATGGGAGGGGGGCGGGGGGCTGAGAGAAAACATCGACACCTTCTGGATGTGACCCGTACTTTGTTGATTCACCACAGTGTGGAGATACAATTCTTACAGCTTGTTATTTGATTAATAAATGTCCAATTTGGTACTTCATGACCAGATTCCTTAGCACATTTTGCATCCTGACCAAGAGTTTTTCCATGTGCCACCACGTGTGTTTGGTTGTGCTGCCTTTGTTCACCTTCCTTCCCCAGGCTGAGACAAGTGTGCACCACAGGCAGTCAAGTATGTGTTTTGGGATACTCACGAACGCAAAAGGAATATAGGTGTTTGGATCCCATCACTGATAAGCACTATGTGAATGCTGACTTTGTCGTTCATAAGTTCATTCCATATTTTTCCATGGCTGCCCAAAGAATATCTCCCAAGGTTACAGGAGTGCCCATGCTTATACCTCTTGTTCCCTTCGAGGAGATACCTATTTCTACTCCTCTAGCCACTACAACTAGACCAGTGAGGTTTTCTGATCCTGATATTACCTACACACATCCTCATAGTACTCTGTAAATAACCCTCTTCTATATCGAACCATCCTCTCCAGTTCAAGTGACCACAGATAATTTGCATGCAGAAGATACAGTACCCAGTTGTGATGCTACAGGTCTAGATGTAGATATCTCTGCCTCAGAGCCAGTACAGAAGGATCTGCCAAATAATCTTGACCTTCCAATTGCTATTCAGAAGGCACCTCACACTTGTGCCAGATATCCAACTACAAGAAAAGGGACTAGGGTCTACCTTTGGAAATTTTTACCGTGCATTTTCTACCACCCAGATTCCCACTACATACCAGCAAGCTATGCTTGATCCGAAATGGTGTCAAGTCATGGAGGAGAAATAACTGCTTTTGTTCCAGAGAGACATGGGAGCTTACTTCGCTTCTTGCAGGAGTACGAGTGGTTGGATGTCGTTGGGTTTTTGCCTTGAAATACAATCCTGATGGATCTATTTCATGGCATAAAACTCGTCTAGTGGGAAAGAGGTTCGCCCTTAAAATACAATCATTCGTTGTTCATCAAGAAGACAGGAGGAGGTACTGTTGCACTTCTAGTCTATGTTGATGACCTAATTATTACTAGTGATAGTACAGGCATTACAGAGGTCAAGAAATGCTTATCGGGGAATTTTGTGATGAAGAACCTTGGGCCACTGAGATATTTCGTTGGGATAGAAATTGCTCGCAACTAGAAGAGCATAGTTCTTTCTCAAAGGAAGTATGCACTTGACTTACTTCAAGAGACTGACATATTAGGAGCCAAACCAGCCAACATACCTATGAATCTTAAGACTCATCTATATGATAAGAAGTCAGAGGCGATTGATAGCTAGTACAGGGGGCTAAGGGGTAAGCTTTTGTACCTCACCATTACCAAGTGTGACATTTCCCTTGCAGTTGAGAAACTTAGTCGGTTCTTAGACAGGCCTACTAAGCAACACTAGGATGCTGACATAATGGTGCTAAGATACCTGAAAAGGCACCAGGCAGAAGCATTCTTTTTACGAAGGGGACTTCCACAAGAATTTTTGCCTTATTCTGATGCAAATTATGTGGGGTGTTTAGCAGACAGGAAGTCCAACACAGGCTTTTGCACATATGTGGCGGAGAATTTGGTGGCATTGACAAGCAAGAAGCAATCTGTGATCTCCAAGTCAAGTGTGGAGTCTGAATACAAGGTCATGGCTCATACTACCTCAGAGATGATGTGGGTGAGGTCCCTTCTAACCTATCTTCATATATTGGCAAATCCTCCCATGGAGATACGATGAGACAATCGTGCTACTACCTACATCGTCAATAATCCTATGTTCCATGAAAGAATCAAGCACAAGGAAGTTGATTACCACTATACGTGTGACTTAATCCAAAGAGGTCTTATCTTCACCACACCTGTTGCCTCAGATGATCAGACAGTGAACATCTTTACCAAGGCTTTACCTTGTACTTCATTTGATATTTATTGTTCCAAGCTAAGAATAATCGATATATATATTCCAGCTTGAGGTAGAGTGTTGAATCCCTTCGGTCATTTTTGTTCCTTTTGTTATTTTCATGTTCTCATGGACATCTTTTGTTATTTTCCCACCTCTATATATTGAGAGGTGGAGTTACGAAATAAAGTGATTTGCTCATTTCTTCTAACTATTCATAAATAATCAAGTACAAATAGTTCTCAATCATTGGATTTGATCCAATGATCCCTATCATATTAAGATTATGGTGATTCCATATATATATATATATATATATATATATATATATATATATATATATATATATATATATATATATATATATATATATATATATATATCCCAAGGCAAAGCAAGAAACCCTAACCAAAGTCATTTTGTGCGGATGAAACAACTCCACCCTCGAGAGAGAGATAGAAGAAGGAGAAGGTAGATCGCCTCTCTACCTTCTTCCCTTTGTAAAACCAAACATCCAAGATCTTCACTAGACTTCCAGGAAGCCCAATGGACATCCAGCATCTCCAAGAGACATCCAAGAGAGCCACTGCCATCACTGCTTCCAAGACTTCAAGTCCTAAATGTCCAACAACTTGATTAGACTTCTAGTCTCTAGACGTCCAGTAAGTTGGTTGGGAGTCCAATAAGCATTGGATCGTGCCCGTTGGTGTCTTAATCACCAGTTTTTGGATGTTTGAGGCAAGAGTCACCTCGAGATTCATGAAGGATTCGCACCATGCACAATTTTGGGTGTTCTCGGCATCAAAGGCTTCATCCACCTTCGAGAAGAAGCAAGTCCCGCTGTGTCGAGACTTATAGTAGAAGGCACAACACGTAGGATGTTATACTAGGCCACCCCAAAGGTATAATCTCGATACTTGTGAAAACCTCAAAACAAGAAAAAATTAGTTCTTCCCATGTGATTTAAATATAAGTTGTGTTTTTTATATTTGTTATTCGGTTCTTTGGGCATCAAACAGTTTCTCGAGACATTTTTAAATGACCATTTTTTTAATGCTTCCACAATGCCGCAATGCCTCAAATGAGTTGTTCATCCAACATCACCATGGGACCAAAAAAACACAATCTTATAGCTTCCCGTTTCAAGAATAGAATATAATGTCACATCCATAATCTCCAAAGATGCCATAATCACTATTGGCCAAGCCCTCCAATCCATAATAGATATGAGAATCATCTTAAAAAGTTGAATCAAGCAGCAAATCAAACAAAAGACTAGATTTAGAACATATCACAACCAAAAGACCTAGAATTGAGAACCAATTCGAAGGCTAGCCAAGGATGTAGCAAGCCCCTAGTGACTTTGCAACCAATGATCAATCCTCAATGCAACCTTGGCACTTAGCAATGCTACCAACTAGGGAAAAGTACTAAAGTGACGAGAAAAGAAGGCTAAAGACCCATTGAGCCACTAACCAAGGCCAAAGGAGAAATATAAGGGCAAGACCTAGCCAGTGGCGATCGACTGGCGGTCAACGACATCGCCCCCCTAACAACAGCGAGTTGTTGATGACCACCAAGTTGCTTTCCTCCACTTCCTTTCCATGGATCTACGGTAAAGTAGCTCGTTTTCACTTTTTTCAATGAGGATTTAATAAAGACAATAAAATATTTAGTGTAAAAGAAAAAAGGAGAAGCAACGTAGGTGGCGACGTCGACCTAAGACCATTACTTTGATACCAAGTTAGAAATAATAAGCATACTCTCCATTAAGAAACCCTAATCCTCTTTATGTAGAGGACTAGTAACAAAAATACAAGCAAAGCCATGAATAAGACATAAATATCAAAGAAATAAAACAATGAGAAAAAAATACATTGTATCTCAAAATAGTTAGAGGGGTGTTCCTCTCATTTTATTCTTTCAGCATTAACTAACCTCATTAACATTGAATACAACAATTTTCTCACAATAGCTCTATACTACCCCATCTCCAAACAATTTCTAGCATCAATCTTCTCAAAAGAAATATATGGATGAAACTAAAGCAAACCTACATCCTAGAGTTCCAACGTCCTATAGCATATCAAGAATATATTTCCTTTCTAAAAAACTACCGATACTATATAGGCTTACTTCAATGCCTAACAGGCAGTCAGTAAGTTATAGCCCCACATGACAAATAGTTGGCTCCACAAAAGATTAGTAGCTGGGAAGCTTTAAATATGAAGCAGAACAAGGTATGAAGTGAAGTAGCCAGAACAAGCTTTGGAGTAAAGCACCACGAAACAAGGTTCAAAGTGAAGTAGCGCACAACAACGTACAAAGTAAAACACAGTGAACAAGACTAAATTTTTCTTTGTTGCACCTCGCTCATCTAACTTGTACAATGCATTGAAGCTCCACAAGCTACCTCGTCTTCTATGAATTTGAGCATAATAGCTGCACACGTGAAGCTTGTTTTCATCTCAGTAGAATACCAACACTTGTTCATCTTGTGACAATTTCCCCAGGCCTCTTTCCTCCTTCCATTTACAACGTTTATACAAGTTTCAATCCATGGAGATTTCTCCAAGTGCTACTCGCCAAGGTTGCTTAGTTCCTTTACATTGCATTTGAAGTACGAATATAATGTGTTGGGAGTAAGGTTCTAAGTGCCCATAAATTTCCAAGTGTGGTCGCCGAGGGCACGTTGAGGGCACACCGACGATGTGCCAACGCATGCCAACAAATGCCAACTAAATTCACTTAAAATGATTAAAATTTCTTGTAAATCACAAATTACTAACTAAAAATCTTAAAAGGTTATGCAAGAAAGCCACAATGTGAAAGCACAAGCCTTGAATCAATATATACTCAAATAAAGCATGCAATGCATATCTAAAATAAAGTAATTCAATAGCCATTCAACTACGATTGAATAATAACCTAAACTTCATCCCTTCAACCTCCTCTACTACCTTTTAAGTATCAAGGTCCAACACATACCTTAATTGACATAGACGGTAAAGGTAGAATCAAATGGTTGATATAGAGAAACTCTAAAGAAATCCTTAATATCAAGGTTTTAAATATCGATATCGTATCAACAAGTCAAGAAGGGAATATACCGCCGATGTATCGTTGATATCGGGAAATTTTAGAAAAATAGCTTAAAATGGCTCAAAAAGTCACAAATTTAACGCAATTAACATTTTAATAACAAATACATATATGAAAGAATACCTAGAAGACAAAAATCATAAATTTTGAATGAAAACATAATGTAAACATATTCCTAGTAGTGTTTACTTGGCTACAGGAAACGATCCTAAATAGTTGTACTTGCCTCACGTCAATGAAAAGTCCTTCTCTTGAGGATAAGATAAATTTAGTACAAAGCATTTAAGTACGCAGAGGGGAGAGAGAGCATAACGCTTTGTTTTTTACTAGTCATTAGAGTTGTTGGTATCAACTAAACATGAATCGAAGCTTTAGTTAAATCTTATTTGAGTCAAGTGAAAACTAAATAAATTCCATAGAGTAGCAGCAACTACCAGCAGGCAACAGCAGCGACCAGCAGTCATTGGCACGGTCGTCGACACATTGTCGACATTGATGATAAATCATCGATACACCTGCATATTGACATCTTTTTGGTGTTGATATGCTCTTCGCCAAAAAATAGCCATACCAATAGCAAGTCGGCAGCATGCCATTAGCACTTCGAACACTGGTTGGGAGTTGATCCTTAACAAGGAGGTTGGACCTTCTCAATTAAGCAACGATAGTGAGCTTGATGGAGTAGCAATTAGTCATAGAAGTTAGGCAACTTAAGGGTGATGACTAACTGCTCATGCCACAAAAAAGAACACCTTCCAGATATCCGTTGGATGAAGGAGATTCTTCCATGTGCCACAAAACCCTCCTTTAGGATTATTTTACTTGACTTTGGGCGAGCATAGCATAGGCCCTTCATCTAGGTTTCAAGGAGTGAGACCTAGGGAAAATTAAGTATTTCATTGTAGCAAGACCCATGGGGTTGCTTTTTTTTATGAGAGGGTTGATGATATTAAGCACAGTATTCACCTTCAAAACATATACTCTTACTTTATCGTACACCCACTTCTCCCTAACTTATTCTCTTTATTTCTGCTAGTTGAAGTGAATAAACATTTTCTACCATTACCAAGAAGCTCCTACACCTCTTTATAGATGTGAGAAAAAGTACATCATAAATCCGCTACTCAAAATAAAATAACACAGCACCTCTTACAAACATAAACATAACTCAACACTCCCCCTCAAGCTATAGCATATATATCCATCATACTCAACTTGTTTCTACACTTCTCAAACTGAGGACGTGGCAACGGCTTGGTAAACATATCAGCAGTCTGATCTGAGGAGGCAAGACAAGTAGTACAAAGCAAACACTGCTGAATCAAACTCATGGTGTAATGACAATTCACTTCCACATGTTTTGTTCTCTCATGGAACATAGGATTGTTTGCAATGTAGGTGGCAGGCCGGTTGTCACAATACATCTCCATAGGTTCCTGAACATCAACATGAAGATCTCGTAACAGAGACCTGATCCATATCATCTCAGCAGCAGTATGTGCCATGGCCCTATACTCAAACTCAGCACCAGAGTGTGAAACAACACTTTGTTTCTTACTCCTCCAGGTTACCAAGTTCCCAGCAACAAAGGTACAGAAACAAGTAGTAGACCGCCTATCCCCGACATCACCTGCATAATCAGCATCTGAGTATGCAACAACAGCCATAGGTGCCTTTCTCTGGAAAATAATGCCTTTACCTAGACACCCCTTAATGTAACTCAACACCTGCATCACAGCCTGCCAATGAACCTCAGTGGGCTTATCTAGTGATAGTCAGGTATAACAGCTTCCCCACCAGTTGTCGATATGCCTTCTTATCTTTTAGCTTTACATTATCCTTAAACAATGAATATTATGATCCATAGGAATATTTGCATCTTTAGATCCTAACATGCCTGTCACCTAAAGAATATCAAGGGCATATTTCCACTGCGACATAATTGTCCATTGCTTACTTGTGGCAAACTTAATGCCTAAATAATATCTCAGCTTCCCAAGATCTTTCATGACAAACTGGTGTGCCAAGTATTCCTTTATCTGAGATATACCCTCTGCATCATTACCTGTAAGAATAAGATCATCCACATACACAAGTAAAGCAACTGTACCCCTAGTGGTCTTCCTTACAAATAGTGAATGATCCGATGAAGATCTTTGCATCCCAACAACAGACAATGCCTCAAACAGGAGCTGGAACCAGGCTCAGGGGCTTTGCTTAAGACCATAATGGCCTTACGGAGCCTGCATACACACTCCCCTGAATCTCAAAGCCAGGTGGCTGCTGCATATATATCTCTTCCTCCAAGTCTTCGTACAGAAATGCATTTTTAACATCTAACTGATGTAACTACCATCCATAATGAACCGCAACAGATACAAGAATTCGAACAGTGGAGAGTTATGCAACAAGGCAGAACGTGTCAAAGAAATCCACCACATATGTCTGGGTGAATCATTTGGCCACAATGCAGGCCTTATACCTTGAAATAAACCCATCTAGGTTGTATTTCAAGGCAAAGACCCATCTGGCTCCAACAAGATGCACACCAAACGGTAAAGATGACAGCTCCTAAGTACCTCTGGTAGTAAGTGCAGACATCTCCTCCATATCTGTCTTCCAGTGTGGATGTAGTAGAGCCTGCTGGTACGAGGTAGGTAACTCAGCACTGGATACAACAGCTATGAATGCATGAAACTCCGAACTTAGAGAATTAGCAGTAACACCACTCCTAGCAACACGATACTAGGTACAAAATCGTGGAGCCTTCCTAATAGTAATAGGAATATCCTCATTAGTACTCATGGAATCAGGACCTGGAGAACTATCCTCAGGTGGCAAACTCCCACCTGTTTCATCTGCTGATAGTGTGCCTGAAAAAGTCTCCTGAGTAGAAATTGCCTCTAGGTTATCAACACGAACCTAAGGAGTCTGTAGAATAGATGGAGGGGGCTGTGCCCTATATACAACTGGCAATTGATAGGTGTGACCTTGAAGGTCTCTTCATCCGCTAATGCTAGTCTGAATGTGCTGGTAAGTGGCTCATCAACCTGAGAAGAGCTACTAGTATCTGTGAATATATTAAATGGTATAAGAGCAACTGGTACAGGCGCACTCTCCAGCACACTCTACACCTACCTGGCAACAACAGAAAAATAAGGTATAGCTTCATGAAAGGTGACATCTACACTGATATAATGTCTCTGGTGTAGGGAATCAAAACACCGATACCCCTTATGAGTACGAGAATAGCCAAGAAACACACACTTGACTGCTCTAGGTGCTAATTTATCACGCTCAGGTCCAAGGAGATGTACAAAAGCCACGCACCCAAATGTCTTCGGTGGAAGAACAAACAATTTATCATTTAGATAAAGCACTTGCCATGGTATCTGCTCATGAATCATTAAGGAGGGCAATCTATTAATAAGGCAGCAACTTGTGAGAACTACATCTCCCCAATAATTCTGTGATACACTGTTATGAATAAGAAGAGCTCTGGTCATATCAAGGATATGTCTGTGCTTCCTCTCTGCGACTCCATTTTGCTGAGAAGTGTGAGGACATGAGGTCTGATGAATTATACCATGTATGCATAGAATTTTGCCAGCCGACGAGTACAAAACTCCAGTGCATTATCAGATTTAAGAATCTTGATGCAAACATCAAATTGATTTTTTATCATCAACACAAACTTCTCAATCAGTGGACCTACTTCAGATTTATTCTTCATGAAAAATAGCCAGGACAATCTGAAAAAATCATCAACCACAATCAAATAGTACCAATATCCTGCTCTATTAGGAATCCTACTAGGACCCCAAACATCAAGATGCACTAACTGAAAACATGAAGTTGAACGTGGTCCTGTAGCAGCTGGAAAGGAAGATCTATGGTGCTTCCCAAGTTGACATACATCGCAGGAAAGTTGTGTATTTGGAGACACATGAGGAACAAGCCTGCATAACTTTTCCAAAGAAGGATGACCCAACCGTCTATGCCACAGTAAAGCACTCCCAGATGTGGTACTAACTCAACATGCTGCAGCCATAGGACCCTGCTGAAATCGGTAAACTCCTTCTTCATATCCATTACCAATAGTCTTCCCTGTCATTCTATCCTAGAAAATACATCCACGCTCATCAAAGATGACCAGGCAATTCATCTGCTTAATAATCTCACTGACAGAGAGCAAGTTCATGGACAAATCTGGAACAAAGTGAACATGATTAAACTGCATAGAAGGGGTAACATTAATTTCCCCCTAAACACTAATAGGAGCAAGTCGTCCATCAACCACCTGTACTGTACGACCACAAGAGACAGGTTGAATCTGTCCAAAACACTGCAGATTCCCGGATAAATGATTGGAAGCACCTGAATCAATGAACAATGTCACACCAGTGGTTTGAGTATCACCTACGGTAGTTCCTAGTGCAATCTCTGACTGAGACACTGCCATGTTTACTAAACCACACTGCCACAAACAAAGTTCGACATGCCACAAAGAAGGGTACACATCCCTGAATTTCTTCACACTTCAAATCTGAAAATTGACAGAAAATAAGGACTACACACCCCAAGAAATATACCAACTGGGGAATACACACCCCGAAAATCTCTGCTCACACGCAGTCAATACTCAAGGGGACTACACACCTCAAAAACATGCATCAACGGAGAATACACACCCCAAAAGTCATCCACTATGGGGAATACACACCTTAAATTAGATCAAAAGATCAAAAAGTTCATACCACCTTGTTGAAAGATTTTTGCTTCAAACCCTCATCTTCACGGTGAGTGATCAAGAGCAACCGGCACCAACGACGATCAGTGAGCTGCAACAGGGCAACCACGACAGGTGAAGCAACTTACTGCGACAGGGCGACAAGGAGCAACACCAAGGGAGATGCACCCCAGTCAGGCTGCTGGTAACGGCAACACCGAGGGTACTGCGACGCAAGGGGCTGGTTGCGCCCCGGTCAAGCTGCGGCGATGGCAGCAGCGTCATGGCCAAGTGTTGTGGCGTGAGGAGAGGCACTGAGGAACCGGTTGCACCTCGGTTTGGCGCTGCAACAGCACGAAGAGCCGAGGCGACGATGTTGCGCCTCGATCTGGCGCGAAAGGCTGGCTGCAGCAGTGGCGGCAGTCGGTGCTACTACTACGATGGCGGTGGTCCAGTGCCGACGTGGCCGCCGATGGAGGCAGCGGTAGCTCCGGCGAGAAGGCTTAAGTAGGGTTAGGGTTTTGTTTTTGGTAGAGACATCAACCTTGGCTCTGATACCAAGTTAAAGTGAATAAGCTTTTTCTACCATTACCAAGAAATCCATACACGTCTATATAGGTGTGGGAAAAAGTATATCATAAACCCGCAACTCAAAATAAAATAACACAGCACCCCTTACAAATATAAACATAAACATAACTCAACACTATTCCACTCCCGTTGTTCTTGCCTTCCTCGTTCCTTCTAAAATGAATGGAGCATCCACTTATTTAAAGGGGTTCCTCGGCCAAAATCAATGTTATAATGTTGTTTGATGGTTCTTGATATCATGGAGATAATACAATTGATGATATATTCCTAAGGATGTTGTATTATGGTTGATGAGTCAATACACACGCATTCATGTAACAAGGACATTATCAACAGTTCACTATGGCACAATCTAGTTTGAAAAATGTGAATAACCCTCACAAAGATGCATTTGAATAATTTTAAAAAAAAAACTAACAATTAACATTCTGCTTAATGGACCCTCCAAAGCGAGAGGAACATGTCTCCTTTGCATACGCTCAACATAAATGCATGGATTAAGGGTGTCTGGTGTTTTCTCTGCATCCTCTGATAGATGAAATTGGTATAGGATTCATGTAATGATCTTAGTGAGGTTTTCATTTGTCCATTAATTAATGTTGAGGGGCTAGAACAGGTTGTGTGCCAAATAAATGAATCTCCCATGTAAAGCACTGCGTTAATAAAGGGTAACCAGTGCCTTAAGGACTTCCAGGGGTTGTGTCTCCACAGTAACAAAGTAAGACCAAAGTGGGAAGAATAATTCCTTCTAACAGCTCCTAATTCAAAACATACCCTTTCTAATCGATGCAACAGATACGTCTTGAATTGTCGAACACCACGACCACCTGATGTTGGATCTAAATTGTGAGCTCTCTCAAAAGCATGAAATCGACCTATAGCAAGATCAAGACAAATATAAGTTCCAAGGGAGAAACCATGGTAGAGAATCATGAAAAAGCAATAATTATTTTCCAGGTCTTTCAATCAATGAGCTGCATGATATGGCTCTCTCCTAAACAGCAAAAATCTACAATGCTGAAAATAGACCAACTGAGAAAATGGTAAATACTAAAAGTTGCACTTTTTGAACATTCTTAGCCTATCTGTGATTATACAGGAATAATTTATTTCGACATAATTTTACAGCAACCACAGTTTAAATTTGATATTTTTCTTGTGCACCTCATATAGCTTCTTATCCTGATTTTCTCACCATAGTTCAGTGAGAAATTTGAAACATGAAAGAGGCAATAGTTCAATGAGAAATTTGAAACATGAAAGAAGCAACTTTCTATTTACTTCTCAAAAGTAATTTTTTTCTGCCGAGGATCCAATATGTCCAAGCAGTTTGCCAATATTATGGTAACTGAGGATGTCAAGTAAAATTGCAGTAATTAAAGATCAAGTTACTTCGATAAAAAATATATGCACCATGTTGAGGAATTAAATGAAATTAAAATAATTAGAATATACTGAACTTCACCAAGTCTCTTGTAGCTGATGAAGAAACGTAAATTTTAAGTAGGTGGCTTTCATAAGTCCAACATGGTTCAGTAATGTCATTAAAAATTAAGCACTAAATGGTGGGAGAATGCCACCCAATACTAATTTATCTACGCAAGATGTTTATTGTAAAATCCACCTAATTAGTATAGATTGCCATAAATTACTTTGCAATCTTAACAGCAAAAACAACTTAAAAATCAACAAATAATTGCATTCCATGGGTAGGATAGGAACAGTGTGAACAACATTCAACGACGTCAATCAAATAGCCAGTTAAATGGGAAATGCAAAAGCAATTTAAGCATCTCAATTGATATAAGTCGAAGAAAATGAATATTTTTATTTAATCAAGTAGTCCATATATCTCTATATAGGTGAGGGAAAGGTTACATTACCCATTACTAAAATAAAAATAACAAAATATCCCTTACAACAAAAATAGAACTCATAACTCAACACTTCCCCGCAAGTTGAAGTATATATATCCATCATGTCCAGTTTGTTTCTACACTTCTCAAACTGGAAGCGAGACAACGGTTTGGTAAACATGTCAGCAGCCTAGACTAAGGAGGCAAGACAAGTAGTATGACGCAAATCATGTTGAATCAAACTCCTGATATGACGACAATCTACTTCCACATGTTTTGTTCTCTCATGAAACATACGATTGTTTGCAATATAGGTGATAGCCCGGTTGTCACAATGCATCTCCATAGGTTCCTAAACATTAATATGAAGATCTCATAACAGAGACCTGATCCATATCATCTCAGCTGCAGTATGTGCCATGGCTCTATACTCAGACTCAGCACTAAAGCGTGAAACAACACTTTTTTTCTTGCACCTCCAGATTACCAAATTTCCAGCTACAAAGGTACAGAAACCAGTAGTAGACCGCCTGTCACCAACATCACCTGCATAATCCATATCTGAGTTTGCAACAATAAACATAGGTGCCTTTCTCTGAAAAAGAATGCCTCTACCTGAACATCCCTTAATGTACCTCAACACCTGCATCACAATCTGCCAATGAACCTCAGTGGACTTATCTAAGAACTGACTCAGCTTACCCACGGCAAGGCTAATATATGACCTAGTGATAATCAAATATAACGGCTTCCCCACCAGTTGTCGATATGCCTTCTTGTCTTTTAGCTTTATATTATCCTCAAAAAGATGAATTTTAGGATCCATAGGAATATTTGCATCTTTGGATCCTAGCATGCATGTCTCTTGAAGAATATCAAGGGTATATTTACTCTGTGACATAATTATCCCTTGCTTACTTATAACAAACTCAATGCCTAAAAAATATCTTAGCTTCCCAAGATCTTGCATGGCAAACTAATGTGCCAAGTACTCCTTCATCTGAGATATACCCTCTGCATCATCACTTGTAAAAATAATATCGTCGACATACACAAGTAAAGCCACTGTACCCCTACTGATCTTCCTCACAAATAGTGAATGATCCGATGAAGATCTCTGCATCCCAATAACAGACAACACCTCAGACAGGTGCTGGAACCAAGCTAAGGGGCTCTGCTTAAGACCCTAAATGGCCTTATGAAGCCTACATACACACTCTCATAAACCTCAAAGCCAAGTGGTTGCTGCATATATATCTCTTCCTCCAAGTCTCCATATAGAAATGCATTTTTAACATCCAGCTGATATAACTGTCATCCATAATAAGTTGCAACAGAGAAGAATGCGAACAGTCGAGAGTTGTGCAACAGGGGAAAACGTGTCAAAGAAATCCACCCCATAGGTCTGGGTGAATCCTTTGGCCACTAGGCGGGCCTTATACCTTGAAATAGACCCATCTTGCTTGAATTTCAAGGCAAAGACCCATCTGCCTCCAACAAGGTGAGCGCCAAACGGTAAAGATGACAGCTCCCAGGTACCTCTGGTAGTAGGTGCAAATATCTCCTCCATAGCAGCCTTCCAATGTGGATGTAGTAGAGCATGTTGGTACGAGATAGGTAACTCATCATTAGATACAGCAGCTGTGAATGCATGAAACTCCAAACTTAGAAAATCAGCAGAAACAACACTCCCAACAACACAATACTGGGCACAAGATCGTGGAGCCTTCCTGATAGCAGTAGGAATATCATCAATACTTATGGAATCAGAACTTGAAGAACCATCCACAGGTGACAAACTCTCACCCTTTACATCTGCTGACACTGTATCTGAAGAAGCCTCCTGAGTAGAAATCGCCTCTAGGTTATCAACACTAACCTGAGGAGTCTGTGGAATAGATGGAGGGGGCTTTGGAATAGTCTGTGGAATAGTCTATGGGGTTATCAACACACCCCAACAAATATACCAACAGGGGAATACACACCCTAAAAATCTCCACTCACACACGGTTAATACTTAAGGGAAATACATATCCTAAAAACATACATCAAAGGGGAATACACACTAAAACAAACAGACACAAAGATTTGATTTGATTATACCATCCAAGAAGACCTTTCAAACTCCTTTCCGGAAGATCCTCGCTCTAGAACTTCATCACCAACACGTGGAGGATCTTCCTAGACCCTGGAACAAAGGAGATAGGGATCTACAACCCTCTCCTTACTGTCGGAAGATGTCTAGCAGCAAGAGGGCGGTGGAGAAGGGTAGGAGAGGCGACACTACCCCCTTTACCCTCCTCTTGTCACTGCCAACGACGGCGGCAGCAGTGGTAGGTGGCTGTGCTGCTGCTGCCAGCACTGCTACTGCTGCTACTGCTGGCAGTGGAAGTGATGTTACTGGTCGGCACTGCTGCTAAAGGTGGCGGTGGCGATGGCCGTGGTGGTGACAACGGGCTTGGAGGTAGGGTTAGGGTATTCTTGGTAAAGTCCTCAACTTGGCTCTACTACCAAGTCGAAGAAAATGAACCTTCTTATTTTACCAAGTAGTCCCAACACCTATATAAGTGTGTTGAGTTACGTTGTAGTGTTGTGAGAAGCTATTTGTCATTTGTTTCTATTTGTCGAACTTATGAGGTTATTTTTCCCTTGTCTCTGTCTATATAAAAAGACATGGGACTGCTTAATAAAATTAAGACTTCTTTCACTTCAACTTAGTATCAGAGCTCCAGGTTGAGGATAGCACCAAATAAACCCTAACCCTACCATAAGCCACACCACCACCAAATGCCACCACCATCACCGACGGCAGCGCCGATGCTCCGCCGCCATCGCAATAGCTACAACCATCGCTTGAGGGCTGTGCAAACCCTCACAGCGTCGCCCCGAATCCTGCACCGCCACCTCGCCGCCTCGCCAACTACTATCGATGCGGTGTAGCAATGCCACCTAAGGCTGCAGCAACCATCGCCATACAACAGCCATCATCTGAGCTCCGACACCGGCAGCGTCACCTAGGGAGTGCCTTGCAGTGGCACAGAAGACTAGGTCATCCTTCCCTGGACAAGCTACGCCGTGTCATACCTCACTTGTCTCCTGCTATGAAGATTCAAGGTGATGCATGCCAGCTAAAAAAGCATCACCAGGCCAGCTTTCCAAAATCTATCCAGTCTACCAGTTCTGCTTGTTTTGATTTATTACATTGTGATATCTAGGGTCCTAGCCGTGTAGTAGACCACCAGAATTTTAGATATTATCTACTATTTGTGGATGATTTTTCACGTTTATCTTGGACCTTTTTGATGAGGAATAATTCAGAAAAATTAATTTGATATATGCATTAAGAAAATCTGAACAGGTAATGCATTCGAATTCTGCACAAAGAAACTGAATGATTTGTATGGATCACTAGGTATTGTACATCAAACATCATGTCCTTATACATCACAGCAGAATAAGATAGCTGAAAGGAAACACCATCACATTCTAGATACAGTTAGAGCATTACTTATCCAGAACAGTATTCCGCATAGATACTGAGGTGATGCGGTTCTTACTTCCTATTATCTCATTAACAAGCTCCCTTCTTCTGTGTTACGTGAGCAGATTCCATGAAGTATCTTATATCCTGATGCTGACTTATGTGTTATGCCACCAAAGATCTTTGGGTGTGTGGCATTTGTACATCTCCTTCGACCTGGTCATGACAAATTGGCACCAAGGGCAGTTAAATTTATATTTTTGGGATACTCACGCACACAAAAGGGATACAGGTGTTTCGATCCTATACATCAGAAACATTATCTGAGTGCAGATGTGACTTTTCATGAGTCTATTCCTTATTTCTCTACCTCAGGTCATCAGTTGAGAGAGATAGAGGTGGCTACTCCTATGCCTGTATCTCCTATAGCCTTGGAGGATTTTTCTCAGAGCAGTGGTGTATTGACTACCAATCATACTGTAGACACTTTCAGACCTGTATCACCTGATGAAAAGACATTTAAGGGTGCTACATATCAGCTGCTAGTCACTTACAGAGACATGACACACCCCTCCTCTTCAGTTCCTACTGAGCCACCATCGTCCTCCATTCAGGTATGTATTGGGAATACTGATAATTCTTCTGCTCATGTGTCTTTAAGGTCCCCTTCTCTGCCCACAGATGAGGATATTCCCATTGCTATCAGGAAGGCTCCGAGATCCTGTACCCAGTATCATGTTGCTGGCAGTGTGGTTTCTGTAAGTTCTCTTAGGTCAGAGTTTTATGCTTTTGCAGCTACAGTCTCTAGTACGGAGATACTTCCTACCAGCAGGCGCTCCTACATCCACATTGGAAGGCGACTATGGAAGAGGAGATGTCGACACTTACTGATAGAGGTACATGGGAGTTGTCTGTCTTGTCCTCAGATGCGCACTTGGTTGGAGTCAAATGGATTTTTGCTCTAAAATGCAACCCTAATGGGTCTATTTCTCGATATAAAGCTCGTCTTGTAGTCAAAAGATTCACCCAGACTTATGGAGTGGATTTCTTTGACACTTTTTTTGCTGTGACACGACTCTCCACGATTCATATTCTTATCTCAGTTACAACCTATTATGGATGACATCTTCACCAGCTCGATGTCAAAAATACCTTTTATATGGAGATTTGGAGGAGATATACATGCAGCAACCACCTGATTTTAAGGTTCAAGGGGAGTGTGTATACAAACTTCCTAAGGCTATTTATGGCCTTAAGCAGAGCCCTAGAGCCTGGTTTCAGTGTTTGTCTAAGGTACTCTCTACGATTGGCATGCAGAGATCTTCCTCTAATCATTCTTTATTTGTTAGGAAGACCAGCACTGATACAGTGGCTTTGTTGGTATATGTCGATGACCTTATTCTTACAGGCGATAATACAGAGGGTATTATTCAGGTGAAGGAGTATCTAGCTCATCAGTTTGTTATGAAGGATCTTGGGAAGCTGAGATATTTTCTGGGCATTGAGATCGCCATGAGCAAGCAAGGCATAGTGATGTCTCAGAGGAAGTATGCACTTGATATTATTCAGGAAACAAGCATGCTTAGATCCAAGAAAGCCAGCACATCTATGTATCCTAAAGCTTATTTATTTGATGATACAATGAAGCTAAAGGACAAGAAGGTCTATCGGCAACTAGTTGGAAAGTTATTGTATCTAACCATCACCAAGCCAGACATAGCCCACTGATGTTCACTGGCAGGCGGTTATGCAAGTATTGAGTTACATTAAGGGATGTCCTAGCAGAAGCATTTTATTCCAGAAGAAGAAGGATCCTATGTCTGTAGTGGCTTACTCTGATGCAGATTAATGCAGAAGACGTGGCAGATAGGCAGTCTACTACTAGTTTCTGCACTTTTGTGACTGGAAATTTGGTGACCTGGAGGAGCAAAAATAAGAGTGTTGTTTCACGCTCTAGTGTTGAATCTAAGTACAGGGCTATGGCTCATACTACAGCTGAGATGATATGGATCAGATCTCTTCTAAAAGATCTTCATGTTGAAATCCAGGAGCCTATGGAGATACACTGTGATAATCGAGCTGCGACATATATTGCTAATAATCCCATATTTCATGAGAGGACGAAACATGTGGAAGTTGACTGTCATTATACCAGGAGCCTGATTCAACAGGATTTACTTCGTACTAGACTGCTGATGTTTTCACCAAGCCGCTGCCTCACCCCCAATTTGAGAAGTATAGAAACAAGCTGAGCATGGTGGATATATATGCTCCAGCTTGAGGGAGAGTGTTAAGTTACATTGTAGTATTATGAGAAGCTATTTGTCATTTGTTTCCATTTGTTGGACTTATGAGATTATTTTTCCCTCGTCTCTCTTTATATAAAGAGACATAAGGACTGCTTAATAAAATTGAGACTTCTTTTTTATCTTCAACTAGGTGAGGAAAAAGTTACATCATAAATCCACTACTAAAATAAAAATAACATAATATCCCTTATAATAAAAATATAACTCATAGCTCAACAATATAATCAAATTGTCTTGCAAGTTAAATGATCACCATAAAATAAACCATTTAACGACTTCCTTTGCTGCAAGTGCAAGTGTTGTAATATAGCCAATTTAATCATTTTATGGCTAAGATAAGTGTCTCCCTTAACCACATTGTTAATAATGTAACAACCCTATTTAAATATGCCTCATTAAAATTTTAAACATTACAATGATGAGATAGCTTTTTTAATGACCTTGGATCTATTTGATGACATCTAAAAAAGTTGCCAGAGCCACTTTTTCCCAACATAATTTATGTCCAGGTCACCACTAATAGGTGCATGCAGTCTAGTGCCGAGTCTCAGAGAAACGGCCTATTAATGTTATTTGGAAAGACCGCGGCGCTTGACAAAATCCCTGTGACGTGTCCGCCACAAGATAATCCCATACTTTGTGGCAGTTAAAAATCATTGCAACACCTAGAATGACAAGTGATTAGCTACGGATACAAATATGGATTAGACACTGTACCATATCCGTATTCTTTTCCAACTGTGGATACAGGTAAAAATGATCATGGATACGAAAGCCATGTTACCACATTATTTTTTTGAAAAGTGATGTTACCATGTTATTAAAGAAGGATGATGGATACAGATTGGATACGGATACAAATGCAGATAATTTGTGTATCATATTCAATTACATGTTAGATGAAGTATGAATAATACAATTATGGTTACATTCATACGAAACACTAGAAGTTAGATTCATATTAACAAGAAAAAGGGATAAAATGTTACTAAACATGAATTACAAGCAAATTTATATGCACCGCTAAAGTGGATAAGCAAACATAAATATTTACCTCTAGGAAATTCACAACCATATCCATATCCATTAAGCACACTCATACAGATTGTCAAGATTTTGATAACTTGAAATCATTCATTCCAAAATCTCAAGGAAAAGCACATAGAGTTCATCCCTTTATATTGAGAGAGATTTCTACTTCCAATCCTAATCCAACCATGGAAACAAATCAAATCACAAACAAACTAAAAACATATCCCTACAATTTGAAAAGAGATAAACACACAAAGAGTTAACTCTACTTTCCTAAATACTATTTCCTAAATTATCTTTAGCCGCCCCCCCCCCCCCCCCCCCCCCCCCCAACAAGTTGGAGTATGCAACACCCAACTTGTAGGAGTAGTGCAGCAGCAAGCAAGCTCCCCCCATCTGGCACAGTCCAAGGCTAGAGCAAGCAGGCACGCATGGAAGCATATTTGCATGCAAATATTGAGGCATGCAAACAGATAGTACTTCAAGCATGCAAATAGACAGCTCTTCATTAGCAAATACCTAACTCCCTTAGAGTTAAAACAAAAAAACTGACTTAGATACCTTTAGTCAGGAGAGGATCCCAAGCACCACATCGTAGGGGAGATGATCCCAAGTACCGATGTCGATACAAGAGATGATCCCAGGCACTAATACTAATACGGAGACGATCCCAAGCACTAAAATTGATATGAAAAAGGATCCCAAGCACTAAAACTGATACAAGAGACGATCCCAAGCACTGATATGGATTCGAGGGACGATCCTAAGCACTGATAGTCGCCTTACAGTAGCAAAAATTCTTCAGGCTAGGAGAAGACAAAAATTTGACGTAGGGCATTTACAAATGAGGATGAGCACGTCGCTCAGCTACCCCACCACTCATCGGCGTCTACAACATTCATCACGAGATGGCTCAAGGTTTCAATATAGTCCTTCTAGCAAGGAGAACTCCCCCTTAATGCAGGTAGTCAGAGGAGCACAAAGTAGTGCAAACTGTAGTAGTAGCAGCAATTGCCATAGTGGTTGTTGTGGCAAAGTAGCAACAGAACACAAAAACCATAGCAAAAGTAACGATCACACAATGGTCATAGCAATAGTAGCAAACAAACATGGGAAACATTCCCAAGCAGTAGTATTGGCCACAAAATTTATGCCAACAACAATAGTAGAAAAAGGCCTTGCTCCTTAAAAGAAACCGCTGGCGCAGCAATTCCCATAAATTTTTCTTTTTCAATTGTTAATGCCCCCGTGGTATGGATGAACAATAAGGGATTTTGAAACATATCATTAAACCGGCCGAATCCCAAGTCCAGCATGTCAAACCCATAGCCACGTAGTGGAGACACAACAATAGCATTATCAACACCAACAGCATCAATAATATCATCATTGACACCAACATAGATCGAGGCGATGACGTTGGTTGAATCGAACTGCTAAACCAGGCCAAAACCAATTTGGGCTTCTCACATGGCATTGCCCAATCACGCAATAGCCCTTGCCGTGTGATAGGGGCCCACGTAGTGATGCAAGGAACGGATTGGTCCCCCTTTATCAACATTGCATCTAAGATAGGCCAAGCACTAACTCTTAGTGACACATTGGGCAAGATGAAGATCAACCCAGAGAGGAGAAGAAGAACCAAAGTAAAGATCTCAGTAGTAGAGCGACACATGTTGTCACATGTGGGGGTCTACACATGCACCCAAGGTAGAGAGGTGCCAACAATGCCCTTAGAGCATGGTGGAACACGTTGGGGTCCCAGGATAGACACACCCTAATACCATGTGGAGATTTTGATAGCTAGAAATCATTCATTCCAAAATCTCAAAGAGAAACACATAGAGTTCATCCCTTTATATTGAAAGGGATTCCTACTTCCAATCCTAATCCTAGCTATGAAAGCAAATCCAATCGCAAACAAACTAAAAACATATCCCTACAATCTGGAAAGGGATAAACATAGAAAGAGATAATTTTATTTTCCCAAATACTATTTCCTAAATTATCTCTAACACAAATCAATGTGCATGTCCTCTTATAAACAAACAAACAAATATAGTACAAAACGTATGCTTTTGCACCCCCTAGATCCCCCCCCCCCCAAAAGAGAAGCATTTCTACATAGTCAACACATGAAATGAAGTGTGGGTTATAACAGTCCTGGATTCTACGTAGGCCACTTGATTAAGCATTTTGATTGAATAATTTAGGCCCACATGTGTAAGGACCTAGACCTAAACCCAAGTTTATCTGAAAAAAACATTCTTGGACAATTAATTGGGTATGAGTCCAATAAAATCCATAACAATCACTCCAAATGTTGAAACCCAAGTTGTCAAGTGTTGGGCCTACGGGGGCATTGGTAACCGGAAGGCGACCTGCATCCGCAAACGGAGTAGTGGTCAGCCGCATGCACTACCGCCGCCGCCCTCGACCTCAATTCCCTTGGCAGAGGTGGCCATCCCATGGTCGAGGGAGGTGGAAGATTTGGAGGCCGAGGTCACCAGGGAGTTTGTCGAAGTAGTGCTGGGGAGAGTTGATTGGGAAGAGTTCTCCAGTTGGGCTGCAGAGAACCTGGCCACCGACTCGAGGCTAAGGGTGCTTCCCATTCGATCGAGGCAATTACTACTTCTGGGCCTGTCCTCTGCATCACGGGAAAATCTCTGCTTCTACGAGCATGGCTTTCAGGGAGGTGTGAGACGTTGGCAACTCCCCTACATTCACAATAAGGCGACGGAGGAGCAACCGCTAGTGAGGCCAATCCTTCACCTCCGACTCAAGGTGGTGCCATGCTGGCTATGCATTGTGGCCATTGTGGAGGCCATCATCTCCCCATTCGCGCACCTTCAGGGAGTTTGCGGGATCGGACTCTCTGCGGCACCCCTCAAGGCAAATGTTGAGCTCAAAGTGGGCGTTGCTCCGCTTGAGGCAATGTTGCTCCGCCACGGCAACCTCTCGTGGGTCATCCACTGCAAATCTAAGGCCGTGAGCGTGCAAATGCAATCCTTTGCCAAGGTTCTGGCCGCCTAGCGTAGGCTGCCGTCAAGGCGAGGCAAATTGGGTGCTACTAGGGTCTAGCAACCAAGGCGCCACACGCAAAGCTAAAGTGCTGATGTGGCGCAAGCCAAGCGAAGTGCTGACATAGCAAGAAAGGAACAGCACCGCCCTGTTGACGAGGCGGCAAGCGAGGATGGCGAGGAGTCACCGAAGGAGGTGATGGCTGCAAGCACCTAAGTCGAGGAGTCGCGCCACGAGAAGATCGATGACATGTTGACTTCAGAGGTGGTGATGGTTGCAGACGTTGAAGGTAAGGAGTTGCGCCGCATGAGGCCTGATGACGCAAAAACCTCGGGGGAGATGATGGCTGCGAATGCTACAAGTGAAGATTCTCGCTGCAGGTATCGCGATGACGTGGGACTCCCGGGGTGGCGATGGCTTCGAACTTGGAGCCGCACCCACTCGAGTACACGCTTTTGCAAGGCTCAGAGCCTTGCACCCTCTTAGGAGTTTATGCTATGAGGGCGACACTGCCATGCACCTCTGCAGGGGAACCGAGGGTTTCCACCTTGCTTCACTCTCACGTAGTTATGAGGCCCCTCTTTAAGAGACCCCCGCCCCCTTTCTCCACCCTCTGCCACTGACTTCTAAAGCCTCACCCCCCTCCCTCGCTAGCAAAGAGGCCCTTCCTTCAGGCGCTCGCATCCTGTTAGATTGGGGCAACCTGGCCTGATCTCCCCCTGCCAATCCCACGCTGCACCCCACAATGCAATGGAGCAATTCACGAAGTGCAACCCACAACTTCATGCCCAAGGTTGAGACACAAATCTAAGCGCAAGGGCGCTTCCCGCAATCTAGTCACTTGGGAGCCCCTCCCAACCCATCCCTCTAGTGGGGTCATCCGATTTATCGGCCGTTCATCCTACCATGGGAAGAAAGCAGGGACCAGCCCTCCCCGCAACGTGATCGACGCGAGGACACGACCTGTCACAGAGACCAAGAATGATAGCGCCGCTAACACTAGCAGTGCTATTGCGGAGGTTGGTGAGGTCTCTGCTGCGGCTGATGCAGAGGTCAACGAGGTTTCCACTGCGGCTGGCTTCAGGCAGGTTGCCAGGGAGGTGTCCACGGCTGTCCCATGTTGAGGATCCTCACATGGAATGTGCAGGGCCTTAACGACCCCGCAAGGAGGGCGACGCTGGGGGGTTACCTCCAGCGATGGAGGACCGACATTGTCCTGCTCCAAGTGACCAAGCTCATCTACTATGACATCACGACCTGGGGGGAAATTGGTGGTTCCTGACTGGGTTGATTTACCAAGCTTGACGCTATGGGTCAAGCAAGAGGTCAGATGATTGGCTGGCGGGAAGACAGCATGTCGCTGGAGGACTCCATAGGAAAGCACATCATCTCCGAGAAGTTCCTCCGACGGAGCAATGGCACCTCGCTCGTTATAACAGCAGTCTACGGGCCCTAGGACACAAGACCGCCTTTGGGAGGAGCTCGCCTCTGCTGGGACTGCTGCTCATGGTAGCCCTTAGCTAGTGGGAGAAGACTTCAACACCACGCTGTAGATTGAGGACCAACCAAACGATCGCAGACGTCAAGACCAAGGCTCCGAGCATTTCACTGCGCTTGTGTCAACCTTCGACCTAGTTGACCTCATCCCTGCCTCATGCTCCTACACATGGAGAAATGGTAGTGGTCAACTGTTGCATATCAACAGATACCTCTCCAACACCGAGCTCGTGGGGGTCTTCCCATTGGCGGCTGTCATGCCAATGGAAAGACCTTTCTTCGATCACACCCCTTTCCTTTGACATACCAATGAAAACCAAAAGGTGGGCACCTACTTCAAATTCAAGAGATCCTGGTTGATGGAGGCCGGATTCAAGGAGATCATTGAGAACAAATGGAGATCCTTCGAGGCAAAAGGGACGGTGACTGCCCACCTGGCCGCGAAGCTGGCTTCCCTGAAGAACTTCCTTAGAGAATATCGAAGACTGCTAAGGCAGAGGAGGGAGCAGAGGAAAACAAAGGCGCTAACCGAGATCTCAAGACTTGACAAACTGAAGGATGAGGGCCAGATCTCGGAGGCTGACAGGGCTCTCAAGGCCACTAATATGAAGGTGGTCTAAAAGGAGGATAGGAAAGCGGAAATGGACTGGAAAACTGGATCTCGGCAAAAATGGCTCAAGGAGGGCGATTACAACACCAAATTCTTCTACCAAGTAGCCTCGGCTAGGCACAAGATCAACTGGATCGACAGCCTGTTGGTGAAGGAACGCGGTACCATGGGAGGGAGAACGTTAGGTGTGCGGCTGCTAACTACTACAAAAGCTTCTCCAACAAGTGGGGTGCTGGTGCTTGGTGATGGACGGGGAAAGACACCAATCATATATCGGGGCCGCAGGCAGAGGCCCTTGTAGGGGGCTTCTCAGAAGACTAAATCAGGACGGCAATCTGGGGCCTCAACGTAGACGGATGCCTAGTGTCAGACAGTTTCCCTCTTCACTTCTATAAAGAATTTTGGCCCTTGGTGAAGGACGATGTGATGCAAATGGTGGCCGAATTTGAAACAGGAAACACTGGCTTCGACAAGCTGAACAGATCCTTCCTCTTCCTACTCCCTAAACAAGAAGGGGTTGAGGCGATTGAAGACTTTCAACCCATTGCACTCTCCAATGTTGCGTACCTTATTGTTGTCAAGGCCTTAGTAAATAGGTTGAAAGGGCTCCTCCCCAATCTCATCTCTCAGACACAGACGACTTTTGTCTCTAGTAGGGGAATTCTAGATGGTTTTATCCTTGCCACAAAAGCCTTGGCCAGCTGGAGGAGGCTGAAGACCAGGGCCTTCCTCTGGAAGGTGGACTTCACCAAGGCTTTTGACATATATTAGTGGTCCTTCCTAAGGTCCTCCCTAACCAAGAGGGGCTTCCCGAGCAGGTGCATAGATTGGATGAAGCACTGCATAACCACATCCTCCTTCTCTGTGCTGGTCAATAGCAACCCCACTGAGGTTGGGTGCAGCCACAAAGGGGGGTTAAATAAGGCTACCCGATGGCCCCCATGCTCTTCATCCTAGCAGTGGACGTGCTAGCCGAGGCCATGACAAGATCCTGTAAGCATGGGTTGTTTGGAGGTTTCTAGGTGTGAGACAACTGTGAAGTCTCAATCCTGCAATATGCTAATGATACATTGCTACTTGTTGAAGGTGCCACCCTGGAAGCACGGAAGGTTCATCTAGTCATGCACATGTTTAGGGAGGCATCGGGAGTACAGATCAACTATGCGAAGTCAACGTTCATCCCCTTTAATCTCTCCCCGCAAGGGCAGCAAGCATGTGGGACTACCCTTGTTACGAAGGTAGGAGGACTACCTCTTCCCTACCTGGGACTACCCCTAACTGATAGGCAACTCAAGTTGCAAGACTGGCTTCCGCTCCTGGAACGGATGGAGGAGAGACTGGCAGGATGGGCATCTAGATTGCTCTCTAGGGGAGGTAAGCCGACGCTTCATAAGGTGACTCTCTCCTCTATGCTGCCTACCTCCTCTCGGTCTTCACAGCCCCTACGTAGGTCGAAAAGAAGATCACTGGCCTCATGCATAACTACCTTTGGACCAGCTTTGGCAATGCTGGCCATGGTGTCTGCAAGCCCCTTCAAGAGGGGGGCCTCAAGGTCAAGAGCGTTGAGGATGCCAACATGAGCCTTCTGGCTAAGTGGATCTCCAAACTGGTAGGGGGAGAGGAAAGCCTCTTGGGGGAGGTCATGCAGGGGTACTACAACGCCTTCCTTTGTTGGGAGATGCTCATCTCTCCTGTAGTTGGAGCCTCACCCTTCATGAAAAGGTTGGCTATGGTGGCGCCAAGATTAGAGGATGGTTCACCCCTGTGCTCGGGAATGGCAACGACTTTAGATTTTGGACGAACAACTAGCAAGGAGATGGCTCTTTTAGCAGCAAGTTCCCGTGGTTATTCTCCATCGCAGCCAACAAAAGGACATCGGTCAAGAGCTACTGGGATGGTGCATGGTGCCCAACCTCCCAAGGGGCCCTCTCAGACCAACAATGTAGGGATTTATAGGAGTTGTTGCGGGCCTGGGATGGTTTGGAGCCAAAAAACAACAGAGATGCATTGGGTTGGGACAATGGTGCCTTCACTGTGAAGGAAGCTTGCCGTAAGTTAACATCCTCCACTTACCCGATGGGCGTTGATTTCTTGAGAGATTGCAGACTTCTCTGGCCGACAGACTGCCCGTTAAAATATGATTCTTTGTTTGGTTCCTAAGACGAGACAGGGTCCTCACCAAAGAGAGGATAGCACATTGGGCACCTTCCGAAGACACCTCTTGCCTACTCTGCGGGCAGGCAGAAGAAAGTAGTGACCACATTTTCTTCCGCTGCTCCTTTGTCTCAAGAGTGTGGCAAGACCTGGGACCCGACTAGGTTGTCCCAACCTCCTCGTATGCATTTTGGGCATCCTTCCTCTGTGGATCGTCGTAGGTGGGACTTAACACCTTTAGATCTAGGAAGGTGAAGGCCAAAGTGTTAGCTACCCTTTAAGGTATTTAGCTGAAGAGGAATGAGGTGATCTTTACGGAAAACACCGCCTATGTTGAGAATGCTATTTCTTTCATCTCCTCCCAGTTGGTGTTTTGGGATGCTGTCTCATGATGTAATTTTGATGTAGCATCCGTTATTTTAATTTTATAAATACATTTGGGTGAGTACCTTCAACGTACTTTCACCCTTTTTCTGCCTCAAAAAAAAAAAAGCATCTATCTATTATATAGCACTGCTCATTTTCACGAGTTTTCCACATGAGCCTATTTTTTTGGGGTATTACAAACATACAACCAACGCAACCCCATAAGTCGTGAGGGCCAATTCTCCCCATTTAGACTTCGGTCTATATGTAGCTGTTGCATCACACCACCAAACCATTATGCAATGTGGGACCACAGGAAACACATCATGAGCTGGTTTCTATATTAATAAACACATGGAATCAATCAACCATCCACTAGAAACAAGTATTACATAAACGCAACTACAATAGTGGAACTTTGGAGGGAAGACATGCATACATAGGTAGGCAACTCTGGGGTTGAGAGGCTCGATCTCATTGGCCACGCGGAGGATGGGAGCTATGGATGCAAGGGAGGACGGGACGAGCTCGCTGTCGACAGCGGTGGTGTCGTCCTCCGGCACGTCGAGCATCGTCGGCACCCTTGTCATCCTCCTCGACAGGGACTTCTTGGGCCCTTCCCCAGGGCCCTTCGTCCCGCTAGCACTCGCCATTGCAGCCACCTCGCACTCGCTCTTCGTTGCCCCTTCAAAAACTCCAAGTGGGTCTTCTCAAGAACAAAAGAAATGCTTAACAGAAGGCAACCCAATATATATGTGGGGCACCCAACAAGTGGGTGCTTTCGCGTTTGCTTTGCCTTTGGGTTTCTGGGTTTCCGGCGGTGGGAAGTAAGGAATGGGGTGAGGTCTGCTGGCTGCGATCCTTCTTGTCTTCATGCAGGTAAAAGAAAGAAGAGGTGCCCACGAGGAAAGATTTGGGTTTTGGGAGATGTGGTGGTGGTGGTGCTTTTGCTTTGCGAGTATGTGTGAGGGTGCTCTTTTTGGCTTTTGCCTTTTTCTTTTCTTCTCTCCATTGTCTGCTGCTGCTGCTCTGCTTTTGCTGCTTTCTTGCTTTGCTTGGTGGGTTTTATAAGTGAGGGCGAAGGAGGGAGAGATTTGAGGGGGTGGCATCTGCATAGGGTGTCTGGGGTTCTTTGGGATCTTCTTCGCCGTCAGAAGAACTCCTTGTTTTCGGCTGGAAGGGGACGTAGAAGTGGGAACAGCTCTGTCATGGTAGGGAGTCTTTGCTTTTGGACGGTATCGGTTCGGACATCTGTTCTGGACTTTTCTGGGGCGTCAAAAAGAAAAGGGGCTTTTTTTAAAGCTTGCATGAGCAAAATATGTGCGTCTGTGGGCATTTTGTGGAAAGTATTTATTTCATTATATTGTCAATCTTGAGCTGAAACGGGAATACGATGCCGAACTTTTTGTTATATATATATATTTTTTTTTACGGCTACCAAGGATTATAAAAATCCACATCCACCTATCTCATCATTTTTTCATATCCAAAATTCACTACATGTCTAATTTTTCCAACTCACGGCTCAACTCACACAAACCAGCAGCACACTCACATCCTCCTAGATCAACCAGCACACAGGTCGACGACAAAGAGACCTTGCAGGACACACACGTAGCACACAGCTAAATGGCACATACTACTCGGCATACAACCTTGATGTTGCATTCTTTGGCAGCACATCTCGACAGCACGTAACACACCAGAGCTTCACAGCACGATACACAATAGCCACCATACACGACATACGATTATCCTTTGATCTACTGCACAGCTCACACAACCTAACAACACAACCTCCCAGGCCACCCACCACACAACCTAATTGAAAACCCAGCACACACGACATTACAACACCATAAATCGGCATTCCAGACGTTATGTGTAATCAATTTGCAACGCTTCAAATTAGTATCTACATCTAACAATAAAGCTCACTTTGTAATCGTTGTTCACAATATTGCTCGCTTATAATCCTTAAGCCCTTCTATTGTTCGGCACATGCCATTCAAACATTGCAAAGTATATTTGTAATAAAATGATATGTACATGAAAACCAAACTCACTCGATTTCTTCAAAGGGGTTCCTCGTATATAATCACTACCTGGCTGAAATCCATGTTTGGTAATTACAATTTCAACTCACACTTCAATGCATCGGACCTTTCTTAATAATAGAGAACATGAAATTGTCCTATCATGTCATCTGATAGCACACTTGATTTTCCCAACCAAAGCACATAGCATGTGAACAATGAAGGACACTAATCACCTTACAGCACACACAACCTTCAATTGTTCCTCATGTACGTCACCCTAGTAAAACGAAAATGACAATTACCCTCAGAGAAAGGCAACATTATTTTCTTAATGTTAAACACACAGCACAACTTCTGGACTGCACACACCACATGCAAGAGAATATCACATTACCTGGGGCCCACGGCCCACAACACTGCACACCAACAACACGGCCCACAAACAAGCCAACACACACCACATGATGCGCGATAAAAATAACAAAACAAAGGCCTGAACAAAAAGCCTCACGCACTCATTTCAAATTACTTACATCCACAACTGGTGAGAATCACGTGCTCTCCGTCAAGCATGTGACTTCAGCCTTGGAAATGTGCACACGTGGAAATGATCGTAGAGAAACGCTTGTGCAATCCATTTTCCATAATAAAATGGGCAATGGTTTGTACAAAACATTTTTCTCTTCTTTTTTCAAGCTTTCTATACCATCAATCTGATCGAGGTATGCAACCAAATTTGAGGTGCGGGACCCCCCGATTGTGGGAACTCAAGTCCATGTAAGGGAGAGGCATGAGATATGACGTAAAATTTGATTTAGAGAAAGCGTTTTCCTAATAAAATAAGAGAGAAATAAGTTAACAAAGGTATTTATTTAAATGGAGGAGATAAGTAGTGAGATAAAAGTAATTGTTATGGTAATATGATATTATTGGATGATTTTTTAATATTATAATATGGGTGTGAGTAGGTTAATGTGATATAGTGAATGTATTTGAATGAGTATATTATGTTGGAGTTAGTGTATTTAATATAGATTGGTGTTGATGTGATATAATAGGTTAGTTTGAAAGTGTTATATTTAAATAAATGTTAATGTTATTTGATGGGATGGGATGAGTTAAATTCCTTTGATTAAAAAATTTATTCCTTCCTCTAACTTTGGGATAATTCTTGAGTTATTGCCAAAAAGAACCTTAAAGTGGAAACAAATTCTATACACATTATTGCACCTCATATAAAATGGAGTTCAGAATAATCTGATAGATGCCTTCATTGGTAGTACTTTCCGTTAGTAGCTTAGAATAAGTGGATGGGAGACTTTATTGAGTGAGAATACATATACATTTTACAAAGAGAAATAGTTTACTCAAGCCAAAATCTAAGCCCCCTCCATACCAAAAATAAGGGACCCACCCCTTAATGGACCCCATTAGGCCTTCTTGTCTTTTTCCTCAAGATGAGTGGCTAAGATCTTGAGCCTTGTCTTTTTCCTCAAGATGAGTGGCTAAGATCTTGAGCTTGGATTTTGGCTTGAGTATACCATTACTCCTTTACAAAATATATCCATTGATATTGGCATTGAGGAGTCCAAATGGTAATAAATGTAGAGCTTTTTAATTCCTCAGTTACAAGTGGACACATGGAAGAAAATATTGAAATCGAGAAGAAATAGAAATTATACATGACATTACATTTGCATGCAAAATGAAGTTAAGATGCATAACTAATGTGATGATATGCTTTTGGATCTTAAAGGAATCAACCCACACAAATAAACCCAAGAGATCCACTATGGCAAGTCACAGCTCAAGAGACTTAAAAGAGGCCAACCCTATTAAGTAACAAGCATCCCAAGTTAGCATAATGAAATAACCTGACTAAGCAATCTACCTAGAGATAGGCACTAGCTAAGCAACCTAAGTTGGCCAACCCACCTGAATCCTAGTTCAACGAAATCCCTAGTCTGCTTAAATCCCAAATCATTGAAATTCTAGGCCACCTAAATGAGCATGTTCGCCTAAACCAACCCACTAGAGCTAACCGGTTTGCATGAGAAAATGAAGAGACGTAAAATAAGAGTCCTTGAGGAGCTAGTTGTATCATTACACTTCCCCAAAAGGGAATAATTGCATGTAATTATTATATCCTTTTTATATCCAATAAAGCCCCCCCATGTAAATTGTATAAGGGAGGAACCTCTTGTAATCACCGAAACATAGTGCACCCTTGAGAGTTCGATCCCCTCCCCAAACGTACACCATATCAATAGAACTAGGTCACTAACTTTCTATGTCCGGTGAATGCTTAGATATTTTTCTATTATCACACCTCTTTTATGTTTCCTATATCATATAAATTTTTTGGCAACCTTCAGGCCCTTAATGGCGGCCCCTGAGATTCAAACGTGCCTCTTTGGGAAATGCAACAAAAAACTAAGCACTTCTAGGTGGAGGATAGGATCTCCGCCTAAGCACCGTACAAACAGCTCGAGCCTACCAACCATCCCTTAGCTTAAGGCTTGGTTGAGCAAGCATCAGATACCCACCAAAGGTTGCGCAGCGAATTGTTGAGTACACACAAGAGGTGCCCATGTGGTAAAATATCCATGCATGTCCGCTAAATACTTCAAGAAAACTAGCTCACACAAAAGATAAGTCTTGCTTTCTTTTACTTATTTCCATGATACTGATGAAGCTCACTCATTTTATGGCATTCAAGCGACCCTGTTGCATATTTATTTAGAATCGAAATGTACATTCCACCAAATGGAATTTCACATCTACCTATCTTATAAAACTTGCAACTCAACTCAATTCCCCGTCTGCCTTAAAATTAATATGCACCGAGACCGAAAAACTCTCTTTGTTCCTAAACTATGAGCCACATGTGAAAGCAGGCCACTAGAGGGTCCCCCTATAAGAGCAAACCTCATGCCTCCCAAGAGGGTAGGCAAATTGAGATAATGTTGACGTACTGTTGTGGGTTACCTCTTACAAAGGCCAAGGGGAGAACCTAGGTACTCTAGTATCTTTAAGCATAGAGAGTGGCTCAAGCTCAAGTTAAACAAGAAGTGCATCAAAGTTGGGTTTTCTTGATTTCATACATGAGTTCTTTAACCTCTTGTTTTATAGGAAAATCAAGCTCTACCGAGAGCGCAAGCAATTACACTTTTAGAAGCACCTGATTAAGAGAAAAGCTAACTTAATTAGCACCAAAAAAAAAAAAAAGGTACAAAGGGCAAAAGAGAGAGGAAAGGGGCAAAAGAACACCTCGAACCTGATTACATTAAGCAGCAACTACTAAGGGTAAGGGGAGGCACCCAAAAAAAAAGGAAAAGAAAGAGAGAGAAGTGGAAGAAGAATAAAATACTCTCGCAGTCAGCATAACGAATGACAAGAGTATGGGCAACTGATGATGAGAGGAATTAACTCTCACAAAACAGGCTCACCATGGCAAGCCAAAACCCAAGAAGCTTAAAAGATATCAACCCAATTAAGTAGCAAGTAAGTAACCCAAGCTACCAGAATGAACCGATCTACCTAAGCAGTTAGCCTGGATTGGCATGTTCGCTTGAGTTGGCCAATCCACCTAAAGTTGGCCAATCCACCTGAATGCCAGGTAGCCTAAGTTGGCTCGTTTTCCTAAATTCCAATCTATCGGAATTTCAAGCCGCCTTAGTTGGCCTGCCTACCTAAACCAGCTTGCCAGAGTTGGTCGGTCAGGTAAGATAAAGAAACACAAAATTAAAGTCCTAGATAAGCAAGACAAACTATTACACCTCCTAAAAAAAATTAATTGCATATAATTATTATACTCTTTTTGTACCCCATTAAGGGCCCCATGTACATTGTTTAAGGGGGGAACCTCCTGTAACCACTGATACATAATTGACTCTTGAGTTAGATCCCCTCCCTAGACGTATACTGTATCGATGAAATTGGTTTGCCAACTTTATATGTGTGGTGTATGCTTAGATATTTTTCCATTTTTATGCCTCTTCTATGTTTCCTGTATCATATGAATTTTTTGGGTGCCTTCAGGGCCTTGACGGTGGCCTCAAAGGTCCATCAAGATCCATTTTCTTCCTTATAAATGAATCCAATCTCTAACCCTAGTAGGAAACACAATAGTTCTTCACTCATTCCCAACCGCCTTCTCTCATTCATGTATTTGGAGATAACGTAATTTTCAAGTGTGGGGAGAGACGCAAACAAATTGTAGAACTGTTGGTGAATACATCCTTTGTTTAAAGGGAAAGTTTAGGGTTTGATGGCGCTCAAAGACTGCTATCGAGGCCCCAAAGGCTACCAAAAAAATTATGTAATGCAAGAAGCATAAAAGAAGCATGTAAATAGAAAAGTATCTAAGCATCTACCAGACATAAGAAGTTGGTGATCCAGTTCCACCAGTATGGTGTACGTGTGGGAAAGGGATCTAACCCTCAAGGTCTTAATGCATACAAGAGGTTCCCCCCTTTTATAGGATCTAAAGGGTATAATAATTATATGTAATTACTCATTTTTGGGAAAGTCTAACGATTTTACTCACTCCTCGATGACCATTATTTTGCATCTGTATTGATGTGGAAATCGTCGTAGTTTAGGAAAGGGCGTCGTATTATAGCGACGAAAATCGAATCGACATTTAAATTTGTAAAGCTTGAAAAATAGTGAGTTTTGAGGTCGTCCGCAAGGAGCAAAATTGGAATTCAATTCACTAATCAATCATAAATGATGAGCACAACAATCAAGCCACAAGAATGATATGCAATGAATGATCAATCAAAATAAAAATCCAAATTGTATCTCAAGAGTCAAATAACAAAAAGATAATATAGAGCTCAAAAAGTGATGATTCAAACCACCAATTAATCATTTACACTAGGCTCAATTCCACTCAAATCCTCAATTTAGCACTTAGCCTCTCAACTCAGAGCCAAATCTCAAAGTCATCGCAGACGTCTCGATAAAATGTTTAATTCAAGCCCAACAGACGATCTTAAACGATTAACTCTAAAGCACCTCAAATTCGCCTAAGTCCTTGGGCACAGATCCCAAGAGCAAACCCCCCCATTGGAAGAGCGATCTTCATTTTCGATAAAAATTTTAACATAAAATGTCGCGTCGATGTATTTTGTTGTATGGTAGAAAATCACTTTTCAAAAATATTTATTATTCAAAATTTAACCACGAGAATAGTTAGTTCTTCTCCACATGGAGGAATTAGCCTATCGAATCATGTAATGGTACCTAAACCAATCGGGAATCACAATCGATACAGATTTGAATCTTTGCATTTCATTTTCATCATCAAAAAGCATTCCATGTAATTACTTAAAACTATAAGGAGCTCATATGCAAAATCACGTTAATAAAATAATGTAGTAAATAAGTGAATAGTGACCCGCAATGGCATTTATCGTAATTATTATTGCGAGAGGAAACAGGGGATTCTTCTCTCTTGCTCGCATGTGAAGAAGAGCGACTGGCTGTCGTCCAACGTGCGGTGGAGGTGCACCGGAGGACGGGTGTCATAACAGTGGTGACACACCGGCGAGTGGTGGCCAGAGGTCACCGATCGGACAAGAAGAGGCTGGCAGCGGCGATTTTGTGCAGGTTGACAAGGGAGCGCCTAGTTGGTCTGGCGACAGCGAGGGCTGCACGATAGAGCATGAAGGTGGTGTTGGTGAGGTTAGCGTCGAGATTGGCGATTGGAGGAGGCTCGGAGGAGTCGTTGCGTGCGGTAGAGCTTTGGGTTCTTTGGTGGGATAGGGGATGGCGGTGAGGAAGAAGATGAAGAAAACGAAGGGGAAGAAGAGATGAGGAGGTATTGGTTGTTTCTAGTGGAGGTGTCTTGTTACGACCCAGTTCTCGAATCCCTACAGGATCCGAGACCGGCTCGACTCGACTAATCCCAAGACCCAGTCGTCTAACAAGAAATAACAAAAAAAAAAGGAAAGTAAACCGCATTCACTATGCTAAGTAACTAACAGTAAAGGAAGTAAAAGCTGCTAACAGTACATATCACCACCACAACAGTAAAGTAGGACAAAGTACAAAAAACAGAAACGGTAACAACAGTCTAAACTCACTAGCAAAAGGAAGTACAACTACAGTAAGAACCTACTGTTGGGCTCGACTGGGCCTAGCACCCTCTGCAGTCAGTAACTCGGGCTGCTGAACTCCTGGATCTGAAAAGGGTTATGAGCAAAATGGAGTCAGCGAACGCTGAGTGGAGTGGTAACCAACTAACTAAAGCAGTAAAGGCTAATAGGTAAATTTCTCTTTTCCAATTATTTTATTTACTAGTCATTTCTTTTCACCCATTGGTTTACTTTCAGATTTCTTTCTTGATCTCGCATGTTCCTCATGGGAACGATCTTGATTGCAATCCTTTCCGAAGAGTAGAAGGCACACGTGATGCTCTCCTAGCCAGGAGAGTCCCCCTTGGTGATCCTACACCCAGTCAACCACCCCGAGGTCACGGACATACGTAGCAGTGATTACGGCACGCGCGATAAGCGCACGGGTAGCTATCCCACACTGGCACGCGGTCAGTCGTTTCCGCTAGAGGGTACGCACAAAGTACAGCACGGAATAGTATAGGGCCTAGCCCTCTCAGTAACAGGGGTCTCGCCCTTAAGAACCAAATAGGGGTCTCGCCCCTCCACAGTCAACGCACCCTCGTCTGACTACCCCAGTTTGCCTAGTGGGCCTAACAAGTCTGTGTAGGGTGGCTAGCTGAACCTTGGGCCCCGTGGGGTGGCTAGCTCTCTCCTTACACTAGTAGCTCTCCCGGGTACATTATATGTGAGGGCCAACTGAAGTCGGTGTAAAGTGGCCAATCCTAACCCCGGGTCCCAACCCAAGGGCGGCTAGCTCCGCTCTACATTAAATAGGGGACAGTCGCTCTCCTTGGTACCACGTACTCAAGGGCAAGCACACTTCCCACTTACATTTCCAGATCCCTTCCATTCATCCACAGGAGCTTTACTCCTAATTCCCCGTAGGGTTCATGCTTATATTCACCATGTTGTTCCATATCAGATTTCATCATTCACATTTCCATTCTCGTATTATACGCATACAGCTAGTATTTCCGCAATTTAACATATACAACAAGTAATGTCACAAGTAACTATTTAACTAGCGCAGGCATTTCATATTCCACAGGCAGCTCATATTTATTAACAGGCAGTTGTGTATAATTCTATTCATTCATTTATGACTGCAACCTCAAACACGCATACAAATAGTGCAAGTATTTCTCGTCCTAGAATTTATGCCACATCCTAGGTTTCTAATTATCCAATTTCACATATCTATTCATGTTTTATAATTAAAACAGGGGGAAACCACTCTACCAGATAATCCGGGAGTACTGGGGGCTCGAACGGTAGACTCACGTGCCTCTGCAAGCCTCGAACACCCAACTGATCGAAGTCCTATACCGAGGAACATACCACAATGGAACGTTCAGAACAGTATATAAGGCTTTCTAACATATAAAGGAACTCACAAGGAAACCACAGATATCTTGCTTACGTAAAACAGACCTCAAACTAATCCTAAACTGGTAAAAAACAGAACTGCAGACCCAAATCAGACGTCTGGCACAAGGTTCAGACGTCTTAAAAGTCACCAGGGCCTCACCTTAAGTTTCTACGTCGACTTCAGACGTCCAGAACCCCCACTTGACCGTTTGAACTCAGCTCCAGATGTATGACCTCTCCTCCAGTCGTTTGGGAGTGCTTCCGGTCATCTGGTAAGCTGTCCAGACGTTCGAAATGCATGGGAGGACGTGCCCCATGCTTCCCAAAGCTGTCCCTGTGCATGACAGACCAAATCTTCTACTTTTAGCCACACAGTTTGGCTTTACGGTGCGGCCTGCATGGCCGTAACCGCAAGAGGAACGTACCTTCGCGAAACCTTGCTTTCAGACGTCCAACCTGTGTTTGGTTGGCCCTCCAGACGTCTGATTCTGGGAAAAACCCAGAACCAGAGTGACCTCCTGCTCCCCTAGCTGCGCACAGTCGCGGCTCCTCGTTTGCAGCTCCGGCTGCAGCAGGGTGTCAGGGATGACTCCCCCGATGCACTCCTCCTCCCACACGCGCCGCTCCGGCCATGCGTCCTCTGGTGAGCTCCCATAAACTCGCGAGCTCAAGCTCCTTCTCTCTTCACGCTGCCTTTCCTCCTCCCTCCTCGCTCTCGTGCCCTCTCTCTCACTCGTCCCTCTCGCTGCAATGGAGAGGAAGGAAGGAAGGTGGTGGTGATGGAGTGGAGAAGAGAGGAAGGGGGAGAGGGGTCTTATATAGGGGAGAAGCTAGGGTTAGGTGGAGGAGAAAAGAAGAGAGAGAGAAGAGAGGAAGGCTATCTACGAGCAGTCAGCGCGCAGACCCGACCCTGCGTACAAAATTTTCAATTTCCAGACGTCTGCAAGGGAGTCCAGACGTCTGACTGACAGTCCAGACGTCTTAAAAGGCTCAGAACAGAACGGGTCTTTACATGTCTTGTAGGGTGCCGTTGGAGGCGTGCAGCGCTAAAGGTGGTTTGCGACGAAGGGAAAAGTCGATGGTAGTGGGTTCTTCTGAGGGAGATGGTGAATAGTGGAGAGGGTGGTGATGGGTGGTTTGCTCTGTGAAGGAGAAGAGGAGGAAGATGAAGAAGAGGCAGATGGGTATTTGGTTGTGAGGATTTGGTGGTGTTTGGCTATAGGATAATGGTGTGCGAATTGTCACCACACACACCACTATAGGGAAAAGCGATGGAGTTTGCTCAGGCCATGGTGCACGCTGGGTTCCATGGTGTACGCTTCGTGCGCAGTGGAGCGGATGGAGGTGATGAAGATACCCTGGAGAAGATGATCTTCCTCTCTTTTAAAAAATAAGGCTCGCCTGTTTGTTTCTTCCGTCGAAAGCTTCTCCAACCACTCACGATCTTCGCGAGTGGTTGGAACAGATGGATAAGCACTGGCGGTTCCCATCAGACGTCTGACGTTAACTCCGGACATCTTAAAATATGTAGAAACAGGAGCTTGTGATGGCAATTTCCCAGACATCCATACTGATCTCCAGATGTCTTATGGACGCAGAAAAGCACGTCTGAACTCTTTCACCTAGCCTGCATTCATCAAATAAATTATATTATCGTATCATTTGTTATTAAATGTAAAATTAGCGCATAAAATTAAATGCAGGCTAAGGTGAATTGCCATTTAACTCCTACTCAATTAACAATTAAAGACAACTAATAAATAGTACTTTGGCCAAATAATGGTCCACAAAAGTGGACTTATCACCCACTCTCTCAGAAATTTCTCCTCTCTCTCTCTCTTCATAATCAAACCCTAGTCAGATCCGCATCGGGGACCAGACCCGCGAGGTATGAGCAGGGCTGAGGAGTGCGTGAGTGGTGCGTGGGGGACTCGACCCCTCGTGGTCTTCGACAACTAGGCAATGAGCTTAAAGTGTTAAATATGCATTTCAGATTTAACACCCACCGATTTAGGACTATCAAGCCACCCTCTTCTTCTTTGCCTTCACGCTTCCTCACCGCAAGCTGCTTCTGCTTGATTGGTGTTGCTCCTGTGTGACTTTTGTCAAATTGACGGCCTAGGTAACTCCAGGGCCCTATTCCGCAATGATTGAAGGTGAGAGCTTGATGCATTGGTCATCGGAGATGGTTTGTCGACCATGGAGATGACACCGGTGACGTGGAGAACCTGTCACAAGGAATACGGGCTTTGAGCCCCAATTAGAAAGCTCATGACAGTCGCTGTGAAGCGAGGAACATAGTGGTTGTGGTTGTGAGTTGTTTTAAGGTGTGTGGATGTCAGTTGATGCCGGAGACAAAGGTGGTTTGGTAGGTCATCTGATGGGGGTGTGGAGTGGATGAAATGCCCAATAAACTTGGGGCTTTTGGTCGTGGAGTCAAGCTGGAGGTTGTGGAGGTGTTGGCTAGCTGTTTGGTGGCGTGGAATGCCGGTGCGAGCTCGCCGAAGCTCATGCCAAAGGCGGAGAAGACGAGAGGGGAGATAGGTGATTGAGGGTCTAAAACTAGGTCTAAGGCCCCTAAACCTAAGCTAAAGAATAAGGGGAGGAAGAGGCCTAAGTTTATTGACAAATAGGAGTAGGTTTCGTGCCTGCATGGCTTGCCAGACACAAAGGGGACGAATTCCTCTAGTGAAGAACGGCGACGACGATGTTGTTGGAAGCCTCTCCTTTGGCATGTGAGAAGAGGAAGAGAGAGAGAAAGATAATGGGTTATTTAATTTGGTCGTTGGACGGTCGAAGGAAGGATATCAAGTAGAGCCGCCAGAGTCGAGGTCGGAGGTGGCTGGAGATGGAGACGAAGAGTGGATTTTAGCCCGGAACCTGACTCATTTGGATGTAGAAACATAGGTGAGCTTATATAGTACTCAATTAGGACTCTAATTCCTAAAATGCATTCACTTCGATTAGGATTTTGGAAACAAGAAATCCTACAATTTCTTCGAGTTCGCCTAGGCTCCTTACTCCAAATCAGGATTTGAAATGTGTTCTAATTGATTTCTCACGATTTGAACACTAATCCGAGTCAAAGATGATTGTTCTTGGGTTTGACCCTCCATAAGAGTTGTAGGCGGCAGGGACCTTCCTATGAAGAAGATGATAAAGGTAGGGGGTCTTGCTAAGAAAAATGTAAAAGTTGAGGATTTGATTAAAAAGATCAGAGATCTGGGACTGAATTGCAAGCTAAGTCAATATGAACTATGATTAAGCTCAAATTTTGGTGTTAATCTAATTTTGACCCAAGAAATCTAATGGTAAACTTAGATTTGATTTTCATGTTTGACTAGGTAAATTGCACAGAAGCCCAAATCTGATGCAAATTCCTGTCTGAATCTCTATTTTTAGTCAAAATGGGTTCAGATGGTCAAACCAAAGGTACCGAACCTCTTAAAATATTTTTCAATGATTTTTAGAAGGTTTATATTGAATTTATCTCAACCAGAACCCTTTTAATTTAAGTGAGGCTGGTAATTAGGATTTTTAGTGATATTTTAATCCTCGAAATGTGTGAAACCCTTATTCAGTTGATGTGAGCCCATTTCTTAGATATTCAAGTTCATATGACCTTGAATTAACCCATGATAAACCACTTTGTTAATATGCATTAATGATGAGATGATAAAATAACAGAATCAACCATATTTTTCTGTTTTCTTCTTAATTTAGTTCAGTGCAGAATTGCGATTCTCAAACGATCATATAAGAGAATTTATCACTTAGATTTGGCTAATTTCAGTTAGTTATGACGAATAATGGCATTACCATCAATCTCTTCATATTCCTGGGCAGATCGGCCAACTCTTAACCAACTTAAATGAACTAACTAGTGTTGGTGCTAGAGCACCACGATCATTTGTTTTGATGATAACAAAACACGTGTTATTTAACATTTGCAATTTGAGTCCTAGATTTCAGGTCAATTGCAAATGAAGACGTGTTTAGACGGAACTCGAGCTCGCATCCAGGACGGATTGGAGGAGCTTGACGGAAAATAGAGGAGGTTCGCGTGGAGCGAAAGATTGGAGATGGAAGACAAGAAGAATAGGATAGATTCTTTTTTATCCTTTCATGTATCTCTTGTATTTATTTTCTTGCTCTTTATTTTCCTTAGACATTATGTTAAAGAGCCTCAAAGAACCCTAACAGTAGTCCTAGGAACACCTGCACAACCCTAGGATACGTAGGTTTTCTGTAGAACACTTAGAAAACCAATATAGGGTTAAAACTGACTTTCCAGACGTCTAATTCACGAATCAGACGTCTGATAAAGGATTTTAAGACGTCTGACTGTTGTTTCAGACGTCTGATAACTGTTAGGCTGGACATAGTTAGTTCTGTCTGATGAATTCAGACGTCCAGACCTTATACCAGACGTCTTAGGAGACGCCTGATGACTTTGCCAGACGTCCAGTTAGTGGACCGTTGGCTGGCTTAGAAGACACTCAAGAATATGACCGTTAGAGCCTTATCAGACGTCCATAGGACTTCACAGACGTCTGATAAATGACCGTTTTACCTCGGCTGACCCAAAATCTCTTCTCAGAGATTTTCTAGCCGTTGCAACGTTTGGAAATCAATTCCCACGGTAAAAGTAGGTTTCCAGACGTCCAGACTTAGTGCCAGACGTCCTCTATGTCGTCTGATGGACTTGTACAAAAACCCTGTTTAGATCTGATTCAAGTCAGGGAGAAACCCGCATAGAATCAGACGTCTGACCTTGGAATCAGACGTCTTAAAGTGGCCTTCCAGACGTCTGATGCTAGAGTTAGACGTCTGATAACCCTGTGAAGTGTAATCATTGTCCTGATTTCGGCCTGATTCTCTTGGGCTTTGCACCCAACGGCTATGGAAGCTTTTCCAAGCCTTTCAAAGCCTTCCTAAGGCCTCTATAAATAGAGGGGAACCTTTGTAACACAAAAACACCTAGAGAGACATATACACACTAAGACAAACACTTTGCAATACACTAAGATCAAGTATTTCCACTCTCTTGTGTCCAAGAAGCACTTGCTCTCCAAGCTCAAGCTCTACATCTTGAGAGCATCAAACAGTTTGCGCGCCCGCTCTCCCGCCGTAGATAACGAGAGCGACGTAGCGCCATCGCGTGGCACACGCACCGCGTCATCGTCGACGCACTCCTTGCAAAGGGGAGTTTCCTATTTCCTATAGAAGCTAGGTTCAATTTTGTTGGCTCTATAGGACTGTTGTTTATTTTTGTATTTTGGTTGGGTATTCGCTTTGCGAATTCCCGTCTCCTTCGTGGGACAAAATCCTTCTCGTGGAGAGAAGGGGTTGAGGAACGCTACCCTCGTACTTGTAGCGTGGTTGTATTGAGGTTGAATCACCCTCGTTCAAAGTGATTCGGTTAGTGGATTTGATCAACTTGGTTGATCGGAAAATCCTAACTCGAGAGGGTTAGGTGGTGGTTTTTACCCGGTTTGGGTTTCCACCTAAAAATCTTTGTGCACATTTTGTGATTGCTTATTTTGTGAGATTGCTTTATATATTTTCAATTCCGCATTTTTTTTACGTCACCCCTCCTAGAAGGGAACCTTCAACTAGCTTGGGCGGACTAGCCACTCTGAGTGAACTAGCTAACTTTGACAGCTTAGGTGGACTGGCTAGTTCAAGTGGATAGCATAGTTTAGGTGGGCAAGCTGGTTCTAGCGAATAGCTTAATTCAAACGAGATAGCTAGTTCTAGCGGATAATTCAATTTATGCAGATTGGTTGGTTTTGGCTACTTAGGCTGCTAACTTGCCACTCGATGGGGATGCTCTCTTTTGAACTAACCTCTTGAGCTTAGGCTTTCTGTAGTGAGCTTGTAGGCAAGGTGACCTTATTTTGTGAGGATTAATTTCTTCCCTCATTAGTTGTCCCCACTCTCGTAGTCTAGCTGTGTCAACTACAAGAGTAAAAATTTCTCTCTATTTTTTATTTTTTTTGTGACCCCAACCCCCCTGCCACTTGTACCCAGCCCTTGAAGATTCAAGTAGGTGGGTACTTAGAAGCCAGGTCATATTGCAATTTATGCACTTGCCGAAAAGAAGAGTTTCTCATTTGTTGGGTTGCACATTGTGTGTGCTTACTGGAATTGTCATATGTCAATAGTCCCACTTACACTCTCTGTCGATGCTTAGGAAAGAGTTATTTGCAGCGATTAGACTACTTTCACTCTCGACAAGTGCTTGTGGGGGAGCTACGCCTCTAGTTTGTTTAGACTTGGTGGCTTAGACCATTTAGGTTTTAGCAGAAGCGTTGTGCACTGGTTGGAATAGCTGTATGGCTATCTAGTCGTAGGGTCTCCAACAATGGAAGTATTGGGTCTTGTATCTCCCCAAGTAGGCCTTGAAGGTCTCCCCTTTCTTTTGGTAGATTTCTACCAACTTATCAGGGTTGTCTTGAGTTCAGTGTTAGCTGGAGAACTACAGGTAGAACTTCTCATCCAACTCATGGAAAGACTCAATTTGTCCACCTAGTAGGTCACTGAACCATTCATGGGCGCTACAGGTGAGGAGGGATGGGAAGACCCAACACATGATGGCATCAAGGCAACCATGGATTAGCGTGTGTTGCCAACAACTTCCTACGATTATGCTCAAGTCGGTGGTCTTGTCAAGTTGGGAGAGCTTGGGGTGTTTGAAGTATTGCGAGAGGGGTGTGCTTAGGACTTCCTCAGTGAACGGGAATGCCATGATGAAGGGCTTTCAATGTATCCCCCTCATGGCCGAGGTGACTTGCTGGACAATCTTAGAGACTGGGCTGTCAGGGAAAGGGTAGGTGAGGGACAAAAAAGAGTTTACCTTGGACACCCTTAATGATTCATTGGTTCTCCGTGGGGTTTGTTATTGAATCTGCTGGTGCATCTACTCTAGCTAGTGCTGGAGGTGGGCATTTTTCGCCTCAACTTAGCAGACACATTCCTTGCTCCTCCTCTCGAGGTGGCATCTTCCGTCCACTGGGTTATGCAAATCCTTGTGAATTGCCTCTCTTCAAGCATGGGCTTCTTGGATCTCTTCCACTAAATGGCGAGATTCCTCTGCAAAGGCGCAGAGCCTCACCCAAGCTTTCCCTTTGCCTAGTGAAGAGGATTGAGTTCATCTTGGCTAGGGGTTTCGAGCTTACAACCCACCTCTTCCTTTTCTACCCAATAGACCAAGGGATCATATCTCTTAGCGGAGGAGGATTCGACTAGCTACAAGAAGGGCTCCTACGGGCCTTGGGGAAGGGTGCCTTTGGAGCCAACTGTCATAGTTATTAAGTCGGTGGGATGGTTTCCTACTTTCCCACAGATGGCACCAACTGATTGAGCCTCCAAGGAACTCAATGGGGAAAGGGAGATCAGGGAAGTGAAGGAGGATCACAACACGCAAACAATGACATGTTGGTTACCCAATTTCATCTCCACGACATACGTCTAAGGAGGGGATGGTGCCCTCAAGTTCACTATAGCAAAATTTACAATTGGAGAAGGGGACAAAACAAATAGATGCCCCCTTTTGGATTATGCCCTTCCTTATATAGAGATTGGAGGACATCATCATTAGTTCCTTGAAGAGTAGAATAGGTCACCTCAGGTTTAGTCATACTATCTCGTCAATGATAGTGTCGCCTCGTTCCTAGTGTTGTCATTTCGGATCCACCTCAATTCCCATGCAGTTGCATTGCTGAGGGGTGACGACCTCTAGGTCTCTCTCCTCTGGCAACCATCACCCTAACAACGGGTTGGAGTGGGTGTCTTCTTTTAGATGGGGCATTTTAAGTGTTCAACTTAACTATTTTTCTAGTTATTAACTCTCTCATCACGTGACGAAACCTTGTAGAGTGCATTTGAGCATAGCAACGCACCTCAGCCATGTCAAGTTGGCAAAGCTTGAGTAGAGAATTGAACTTTGACAAGGAACGATTGGCTCCGCATGGTTCCTAGTAGGCAGTTGACGTATGATAGTGAGATTTTTCATGTAATAAAAATGTAAGTGTTCGTTGCAACCGCAAAAACACATGTATCAATTAATTTTTTAAAAACTCAAGTGAATTTGAGGTCATTTGCAAGTAGACAAGACAATGGCACAATATCACTTTTATTTTATTTTTACAATTTTTATCCTTTTCTTGACTTTTTTTTCTAAATAAAAACGAGAACAATCACCAAATACAACATATCAAGTGATAAAAGTTATACTTTATTCCACATGCAAATCCATTACATCAAATCAAATAAAAATACGTAAAATAAGATTATAAAAGAATAATAGAATGATAAAATAGAGAGAAAGAGAGAGGAGAGATGGGAAGCTTCTCCTGGACGTGGTCGGCGGCGGTGTTGCCGTAGTTGGGGAAGACGTCGGAGGAGGAGGACATCGGAGGGGGAGAGGAGGTCGCCAGGGTAGAGGGTGAAGTCATCGTCGTGGAGGGTGACCGGCGAGCGATGGGGAAGAAGAGGTCGTCGAAGTTGGAGGAGAGGTGGCCGGAGTCGTGGCAGTCGAGAGAGGATGGAGAGGAGGAGCCGAGGAAGACGGAGTTGCACCGACGAGGTGGCCGGCGGCTGTTTGACGTGGAGGAGGAGGAAGGTGAAGAGGAAGAAGAAGGAGGGGTAGGCCGTGAGGTGGAGAAGATGAGGAGAAGAGGGGCGTTGACGAAGGGAGTTGGAAAGGAAGAGCCATCGTTGAAGGTGGTTGGCCTGAGGAGAAAGGAGACGCCGGAGGAGGAGGAGCGAGGTTGGGAGGAGGAAAGGATGCCTGCTGTCGGAGCGTGTGTTGGTGGGAATTAAATAGGTGAGGGGAGGAGATGTGTTGCACAGGGTGGTCGTTGGCGCATGTTAGCGCGAGGAATTGAAGAGGGGTCGCGAGGATCGTGCATGGCAAAAGTCGCGTAATGCAGCTATGCATGGACGGCGCTTACGTGAGGGCATGATGTGTCAACGTTTGATATGGTAGAATATCATAAAATGGGAACCGTGCCTTTTTCATCCCATTACAGCCTCTATTTTATACTATAGGGGTGACAAATTGCTTAGCGTCACCTTTCAGCAGAGGGTGGTGACCACAGCAATATTATGAGATATCCTCACCACCTCAATAACCGACCATTGTACCATACCAGCAGAATATGCCATATCAGCCATATTGGTTACTGATGCTCTAACACCCCACTTCAAATTGAGGCCAAGTGAGAAGCCTCGATTTGTCCCGAAGTAACGTAAAACGATCCTTGGGTAGGGCCTTGGTCATTATATCAGCAAGTTGTGCCTTTGAGTGAACAAAAACAACTTGTACATCTTTCCTTGTAACTTTGTCTCGAACGAAATTAAAATCAATTTTAATGTGCTTAGTCCGTGCGTGGAACACGGGATTAGCCGTCAAATATATAGCTCCAATGTTGTCACACAATAGGGTAGGAGGAGTCAAATATATAGCTCCAATGTTGTCACACGATAAGGTAGGAGTGGCTAAGACCAAACCAATTTCATGACATAGTGACCGTAGCCATGTAACTTCAGAAGTTGTATTGGCAACTGAGCGATACTCAGCTTAATTTTGTGCTGGAATGAGCAATGGTTGGTTGTTTCTTCGAAGACCAGGAGATTAAGGCTGAGCCAAGGAAAATAGTATAGCCGGTGGTAGACTTCCGGTCGTCCAAGTTGCTTGCCCCAGTCGGGATCTGAACAGGCATAGAGGGAGCTGTTATTTTTGTAAGGATAAAATAGACTGAGTGATTGAGAACCTCGTAGGTAGCGCAATATTCATTTCAGCATCTCATAGTGCTTGCCAGCAAGGACATGCATCACTTGAGACAGCTTATTCACTGCAAATGTGATGTCAGGTCTTGTGAATAACAAGTATTGAAGACAGCCAAGAAGCTGTTGAAATAGAAGAGGCTCAGCCAAGGGGGTTCCCTAATGCTCGGAGAATTGCATGGCTACCGTGGAACACATTGGAGTGCTAGCCGGTTTTGCAATGGCCATATTTGATTGCTGAAGCAGATCCTGAATGTAGCGTTGCTGAGAGAGATAGAAACCAGCAGAAGTGTGAGGAATTCCTATTCCCAGAAAATAGGATGGGAAGCCCAAGTCTCTGATAGGAAATGCATCCTTTAATCTTTGAAGAAACGAAGCTAACATGGTAGAAGAGGAGGCTACCACAAGTATATCGTCCACATAGACTAGAACATAGAGCTTGTCATTTTGATTTTGTACCATGAATAAAGAGGTGTCGATCTTAGAACCATGAAAGCCCATATCAAGTAGAAAAAAACTCAATTTCTTAAGCCATGCTCTGGGAGCTTGCTCTAGCCCGTAGTTGACAAACATGATCAGGATAATCCCGATGATGAAATCCTTGTCGCTGTTCCATATGCACTACTTCATTTAAATCACCATGCACAAAAGCATTGTGTATATCTAATTGATGAAGAATCCATTTCTTAAAAGTAGCAAGAGCAAGAACTAGTCGTAGTGGTTTTGATTATCGGACTAAACGTGTCAAAATAGTCCAGCCCCTCCTGTTGTGTATATCCTTTGGCTACCCATCTTGCTTTAAAATGGTCAATGGAGCCATTAGGTAGACGTTTGATCCCGTAAATCCATTTACAACCAACAACATTGGTAGTGGAAGGTCTAGGAACTAAGACCCAAGTATTGTTTTTAAGCAAAGCACTAAATTCTTCTGACATAGCTTGCAACCAAGCACTGTTCTTCTTTGCTTGCGAATAACATGTGGGTTCCATATCACTAGGAATGATATTATGTGCTGGGGACATAGAAGAGCTGCCAACAGAATATACCATCTTTTTAAAAATGCCATGTTGAGAGCGAGTGACCATAGAGTGTTTCGTTGGAGGAGGGGCGGGCTTACTAAGGGCGGGCTTAGTAATAACAGTAGCAGGGGCCAGTGAATGAGTGTCATCGGGAGGAGTATCAGACTGTTGAAGGTGCTCATTAATAGGCGTAGAGATCACCCGAGAGTGATTATTTTCAGGCATGGTAGCAGTAACCGACTGACCTGGAACAAAGGAGCAAGTATTAATTTGGAAAACTAACGGGAACAGAAATAATATTTTCTGAATTTGGCTTGGACGGTACTGGAGCTGCCGGCTGTTTCAAAGTGAATGGAAACATGGACTCATCAAATAAAACGTGTCTGGGAAGAGTTAATTTGTTAGTTCTCTTATCCAGACAGTAATAGGCCTTATGGAATGGACTGTATCCCAGAAATGTATGGAGTGTGGAGGTCGGTTGTAATTTGTGATTCTCATATGGTATGAGCGAAGGGTAACAAGCACACCCAAATACTCTGAAAAAGGAATAATCAGGGGCCTTGGAAAATAGCTTTGCATATGGTGAATCCCAAGCAAGGACTGCTGTGGGTAAGGCATTAGTAATTTGGGCTGCAGCAAAGAAGGCAAGAAACCAGTAACGCATAGGAACTCAAGCATAATGTAATAGAGTTCTTGCCATCTCAACTAAAGGTCGATTTTTTCTCTCCACCAAACCATTCTGCTTAGGTGTATAACGAGCAGAAATCCTATCTTGTATGCCATTATCAAGAAGCCATTTGTGAATCTTCTGATATTCTCCCCTCCAGTCTAAGTGAAGCGCCTTTATGGAACAATTGAATTGATTCTTAACGTAAGCCATGTATATCTGGTGAAATCATCAATAAATGTGACCACAGACTTGACTCTATTGTAGGCAAGAACAGGGGAAGTCCAAACATCTGAGTGAATAACATCAAAGGGAATTGATGCTTTATTTTCAATAGAAGGAAGAGACAATTTGCATACTTTGCCTTGCATACAACCAGATGAGGGGGAGAAAAATTACCCCACGAATCGGGCCACACGGAGGTTCCGGTTGCCCGACGAATAGTGGAAACCCAATACCTCAGGATGAATCCGTTTATCTGGGTCTGTGTACTTGGCAGAATGGCAGGTCACTCTAAATCTGGGTGACAACCAACCGACAGGCTGGTCACCGCAATCAAAAAGGAATCATACGAAATAAGACACCGATTTATGATCACATGTTGATTACTACGTGACATGCTATTGATAGCAGAATCCCGAGATTGTGGGAGTAAAAAAAAACGTCAGCAACTAAAGGATGTCCACCCTATAAATATTGGAGGTGGACTACTTTTATGTGTTACGTGATAGGTCTACATTAGTGGGTTAAACTTAAGTCTAAGTGTATTATTATTGAGTTGGAAATAGATTTCGAAGCACCCGTTACAAAAGAATATTAGTTAAACTCAAAAATTATTATTCCTATATTTCTCAATTGATGTGCTTCATTTGAATTCGTTTTAAACATACATTCATGTAGTGATTTATTAATGTTTGTTCTCTTACAGTTATTAATTGGGGATGAAGAATTAGAATATTACAAACACCACCAAAAGGAAAAAAAAAAATCACGAGAGATTCACTGTCTTTTTCTCTAATTCTCCCTCTCTTTCCTATTTTTTCACCCCCGCTTATCTCCTTTCCTGCTCTCTTTTCAGTTGGGGGAACATGCACCAACTGAAGATCCACTCAATCTCTCTCCTCGATAATTTCTCTCGCTTATTCTCCCATTCTCTCTCCTTATAAAGGCCCATCGCTAAGACATCCATGAACAACACCCCCCCCCACCCCCCCGCTCCATGTTCATCTCCTCCCTACGCATCAACCTACCGCGAGCCTACCTTCCACCTCCCTATTCTCCATCCGTGACCGCGTCTTTCCGCCACCGCTAGCAACATCCTTACCACGAGCCTCCGACCTCGCAACCGTCACCACGACCACACCTGCTCCTCCTCGGCTTCCTTCCCGCGAGCTCTCGTACGCCGACCTCCGACCGTGACAAGCCACACGGTGACAGCGTGTGACTTGCACTGTGACCATCACTGCGAGCCTCATTCACCTTGACGTCCATCACCGTGCTCCACCTTCTTCCTCGACTGCGACAGTGCCTCACCACTCGTCGACCCTCCTCAACTACAGTCACTGCATCCACTCGCCACCGTGCGCCCCCTTCTCCACCACCTCGCGACCTCCACGATAGCGCCATCTCCTCGCAACCGCGACCTCGACGACATCCTCCTACAATGACCACCCCCATGCACCACCGCTGCTCCTTCTTCGCCTCCATCGCGTACACAAACATCGCCAACAGGGAGCACGCGCCCTCGTTTCCACCACCGTGATCGCCGGCCTCACCTCGCTTGTAGAGCAGGGACCACAACCTCCGTGCACCGACCACAACAGCCTGCACTCCTCCTATGCGACGACCGTGCGACTCTTTCCTGTGACCGTCCTCGTCTTCTTCGTCTCCACCATCGAAGAATCCAATGACCGGCGAGTCCCCCTCCGAGCAACAACCACCACCGGCCTCCGTTCTTGACGCCGTCGACTCCATCGGCCTCGCCTCGACATCACGCACCTAACCACACCTCCAGCTGCAACAACCGCAACCCTCGCACACACATGGACAGACCCACCGTCGGCGAGCTTTCCTCACCATTCAACGAACTCCAACCACCTCCGTTGATGCCGTCACCGCCCTCGGAGTCCTTTCCGCGTCCTCGACCTCCATGGAGCTCCGTGCCTCCATCGACGTTGTGCTCTTCTCGTGCGTACAAGGGTAGTAGAATCCCCTATTTTACTATATGAGAGCTCATATTAAAAATAACATGCCTGTGCCATTGCCACTTCTCATTTTTGAGATTAAATATTTGATATATAGAGTCATTTGCTTGCATGTTTCTCTCTTTCTCTTTATTTCATATAAGTGATTATTTAAGTCATCCTCTCTCTCATTTGATGCTACAAAATATTTACGAAATTATTTTGTATCTTATTAGCCTCGCACAAAGTATCTAAATAATGTAATGAAATAGTTGTGGGTTTATTAGTATGTTTCTCTTTAAGGATATAACATCCTAACTTCTTAGTTAGTTTTCACTAATAAATATTTTTGTTTGAAATTTTTCCACCACGTGAATTACGACAACATATTTTTCTGACATATCTTATTCAAGCAAAATTTTCTCGATCAAATGATGTCGTTGTTGGGGAGGCAAAAGATGCAATTAATTTACACGATTATCTTCCTAATTCATTCTAAGGTACGCATTTATCTGACTATTCTACATTTTTCTGTGTGAGGAATGTGACGAGTTTAGACGACAGGCGCAGCTGAGCCACAACGTCAACCTTGAGCGACGCCCACATGCAGAGAGGACACGAAGAGGAGGAGACTTGGATCCCGCTTTCATAGGGGATTCTCCTTCGTCACTGATTTAATTACATTTCAGTCTTCTCACCCTTGTAGCATCGGAGTTGATTTTCAGGGGTCTGTCCCCACTTTCTTTAGTGACAAGGGCAATTTATCAGTGGTGTGAACAGTTCGGTTTCTGCATGCTTTTTTCTAAAAGAAAAAATAATATATATCAAGCTACCTGCTTAAGAGTTGCACACCCTTAGGTGCATGCATTTAGGGGTGCTTGAGCAGCACATTAGATCTACTTCTTTGAATTGCCCACATTGTCTACACAGAGATTGTTGGAATTAGGTATACTTTTCTATCTTTATATCTAGCTCCTATTCACACATTGCATTTAGACTAAAATTCAAGACCACTAAACTAATTGTATTTACCTAATACAAGGGACACCTAATTGAAATTGGGACTGTTAATCCGATTCGACCTTAAAATCAAAATCACATTTGATATGATCAAAGGGACTAACATGCGACCCTTTACAAAAAAAAATAAATAAATTCATTTGCGATGTGATGTGCACTTTTGGAACTGAGCATGCACTATAGGTACCGCATTAGGTCTCGATTCCTTAAGGCGATAGGCATCGATCTTCTTATCGGTGCAGACCCTCCTATTTCACTTTTTGGTGGTAGAATTATCCTATGACCAAGTGTTTTACACTCCAAGGAGGGGGACACCACATTCGAATCGCATGCATCAAAGAAAGGGTTCACCCTACTTGCATCCTTTAGTTTTGTCCTTGGAGTAACTGATGATAACGTTATCATCATCCATATCTAGCTTTAATTAGTCATAATCAACAGATAAATGCTCCTACATAACTGCCAGAAGATCGTAATTCACTGCAAATCCATTCTAAGAGATAAACATGAAAACATGGGTAAAACTACAGTTTTAATAGGATATCCTAAATGCAGAATAATCATGGGGTTTCCCAGGGGTTAATTAAAGGTCAAATGGTCATTAATGTCTAATGAGTGGGTTCATGCAAATAGAAATGAGTTTTTCATGCGTTTCGAGAATTAAATGACATCTAAAATCCTGAAAACATACTCTCTTAATTCACTGAGGTTCCGATCAAGATAAAATTCACCTAAATCTTCTAAAAATCATAGAAAAATATTTTATAAGGTTTGATATGCTTGCATTAACCATCTGAACCCGATTTGACCTAAAACAGAGTCTCAGACAGGTAATTACCCTAATTTGAGTTTTTACGCAATTTACTTAGTCAAACTTGATCAAAATTAAAATCCAACTTAACCATCAGATTCCTTGGGTCCAAATTAGGTTTGTACCAAAATTTGGCCCCTATCAGAGATCATCTTGACTAAGTTTGCAATTTGGTCAAGTTTGACTCTTTTCTCTCACACTTATGCTCTTAACTTTCAAAATATTTGCATAAAGCCCCCCAACTTTGTCATCATCTTCACACAAAAGCCCCTGCTGCCATTATGGTCAAAGCCAACCTCCAAGAAACATTGACTAACCTAAATCCTACTCTAATGGCAATTAAATCCCACCAAAATTGGTGGGATTGATGTTCACACGAAGGCGAACAATCTGGGATCAATTTGGAGTCCCAACTTGCACGAGAATCATGGGTTCATTTCCTTCAAGACTAAGCCATGGAAGCTCTCTTTCCTGATCCAAAGCTTCCCCTAAAGCTCTATAAAGCGCCGACGTGCACAACCTTCTCTCCTTAACTTGTTTTTGGCCAAAGAATCTCCTTCTTCCCTCCTCTCCAGTTGAATTTTCCACGAGCTCTGAAGACCTCCTTCGACCTCCTTCCTCGTCTGCTCAGTGAGAGGATTTCTCTCCCTCACCTTCATCCGCGTGTGGCAATACCCACGACCACCGCCTATCTCCCCTCGTCGTCGCCACCCCTATCACCGGAGGTTTCTTCTTCCTCATGTCCTGCGTACCACTGGCATGGGAAAATCCCCCCTTTTATCCATTAGTTTAGGGTTAGTTAGGTCCCTTCTAGTCTCTAGTTGGTTTCCCATATCCAAAAACAAAAAACAAACCCCTTGACTGAACACACGCCACTTTCGTTCTCACCTCCGGCCACATCTCCAGCAAGGTCTTCCGCATGCTTCGCCACTCCAAACACCTTGCCACCTACTCCACAACCTCCACCACATCACCACGACCAAAACCCCTCTCTTATCTCGTTGTTCCATCCACCCAAACTCCCCACCAAACAACCCCACATTCGCCGACCTTCTTTGCATCCGCTACACCCATACGTGCTCTCGCTACATGCCACCTCCACCAACACCTTCGCTGCACCATTGCGATGTTCCTGAACATTTTAACTAGAGCTTTTAACCCGTATTCTTCATTTCAGGTCACCACCAGAGCTCCACCACCAGGCATTGTCTCCGATGTCGCTCTTCACGTTTTAAGCCTCGCGAGCTCTAGACGCAACTTCCAGGCTGTGCGGATACACCCCAGGCACCACTCCAAGTCGTCAATTGAGGACTCCATCAGCAGCAGCCACCCAATTAAGCGAAATCACAGCTGCAATCGTGCATGAAGAAGAGCCTATGGGATTAGTCCAACATCTTTAGTGGAAGAGCATCTGCCTACGCATATATTGATTTTGTGATACGGCCTTAGTGCCTCAAGACACATGGGGTGAGGTCCCTCTTACCCACGCACACCCGACTCGCTTAACCTAAGCCTTCACTTCTCGGCTGCTATTCACGCCTGCAACACTGGACCTGGGTACGCGATCTAATTACCCGATTACCCAGCCATCTAAGAGAAAGAGGAGAGGAGGAAAGAAAGAGAGAGAGAGCAGGGGAGGGGTGGGTTTTGCTTCAAAGAAGAAAGCCTGACACTTAGTCGCTGTAAGCAAAAGGAAAAGAAGGAGAAGGTTGTTGTGAAGGCAGAAGAGGAAGGAGAGAAGAAGAGACTCTGAGAAGAGCCAAGGCAAAAGAGGAAAAGAAGTTGAAGGAGAAGACCAGAAAGGAAGAGAAGAGAATAGCCAAAGAGAAGAGAAAAGAAGAGAGCTATGCCTAAAGAAGAAGAAGAAAGAAGAACACACTATAGTAGGTGACAGTTAAGTCGTCTGATACACCTGCCAGACGTCTGATTTGGGTTTAATGCTGGTACTATTGGAACATTTAAGTGCCTAAGTTGCACGGTTGAAACCACTATAGTATTATTTGAGTAATTAATATATATGCTTAGACTAATAATTGGTTATCTAAATCACCATTATTTTATCTTAGTTATCTTTTTAGTTTTAAAATACATTGAGCTTCATTGAATACTTAATGTGACAGATTGATATTCATTGAAATATCTTTATTGTGCTTTATTTATTGTGCTCATTTATATTTTAATTAAGATTAGCCTGTGAATTCCTACTTGCTCCCTGTGTTCGACCTTAGACTTCATTTCTAGATCTTCGAGTTTATAAATTTTCGAGTGGCATTTGGCTAATCAATTCCCCGAGTTAGTTCCTAAGGGTTTCGTCCACTTCCTAGGAACAAACCTTTTAGAAGCACCTACAATCCTGAAAGGGGAAACCATCCCAATTTCTCGTGGAAACAAGGTGATATATCCAACTCGGGGAATTCAAGAACCCAACCCACCCGACCCTTTCAAGCACAACAATTCCGGCCTCCTCCTCAACCCAACAATTCTGAGATGGATGACCTCAAAGCTATGATGAAGGCCATGTAAGAAAGCCAGAGTATGATCATTCAATCTCAGAATACAACATCTTAACTTCGTGGTTAGTTTTCACTAATAAATATCTTTGTTCGGGATTTTTCCACCATGATAATTACAACGACATATTTTTCTGACATATCTAATTCAAGCAAAATTTTCTCGATCATTACACAACCAGAGAGAGAGAAATACATAGAGTTTGTACCATTCAACTACTAGTGAAAATTAAGAGTATCATCCTCCCCCCAAACGTACACCTTTCTTTTGTGGAACTAGGTCATCAAATCTCGTGCGTATATTATTGAGTTGAGGTACCCATTCTAAGGGCCTCGATCAATTAGCGTCGTCTGTGGGAAACGTGCAGTGCTACGTTTCTCAACTTCATCACTCCTACTATGGCTCCTTCTACATGTCACTCTTCTCGCGTTAATCAGGGGAAGCCTGGCCTTGCGGAATCTAGTGTTACTGTGGTAAGGAAATGCCGGCAGCCATTCGGGCTAAGCAAGGGCGAGGAGGTGTGGCCACTGAGTCTGCCTCACGAGCCTCCCCGTCAGGGGGGACCTCCAAAGGACACTCTCCTCGATATGCAAGCATAGGAGGATGAGTACGAAGCTAAGCTAACTGCCCTAAGGGTTGAGCAGCAGTTGGTGGCGGAGCAATTGCAGGAGATCCGGCTGATGAAGGATCGGGCGGAATTTCGACAAGAAAAGCCCTAGAGTTGCAGCCGCATCGATGACCAGCTAAAGTGGCTTCATGTGGTGGAAGTGGAAAATGGCCGCCTACACGAATAGCTCAAAAAGACGAAGCGCAAGTTTAGTAGCCAGAAGGGTGAGGTCCTTCCTGGCTCGCTGAAGGCTCCCCTCCGACCTCCACGGGTGTCAAACGAGCAGTTGGGAGCTCATTCTTTAGTTTCCAGCGACGGAAGCTTGATCCTCGAGATCGTCTGCCAAGTCACCTGGGCCATGAGAGCCATGAGGTTTCAGCATACATGACCACTGAATAGGAAATTTCGCTTGGAAGATGATGTGTCAGAAAAATACGTCATCGCAGTAATGTAAATTATGGTGGAAAAATCCTAAATAAAAATATATATCAGTGAAAACTAACCACGATGGATTTAGGGAGGAACATGCCAATACGATCATAGACATGTAAAATCATGCTTGTAGAAATATTCGTCAAATCAATCAATGGATATGCTGCTCTGAATGTAAATCCCCTATTTATAGAGAAGTCAAGGGCACTTTATGCAAATTTTACATAATAAATCAAAGCTCCAAATATGTGAATAGTGCATGTGCAATTGCACCCCATGTAATTTTTACTTGCATGGCTATTACAGTGTAAATCAGAGTTGCAATTTGTTGTAATCAAAAGTGATAAGCATGAGTTGAACAATTACAAGAAAGCGTAAGTGTGATGATGCAATTTCACCTCAATAAAATAAAAATAAAAAATTTGAGGAGGTGAAAATGGTATGAAAAGGAATTAGAAATTCACCCAATCACCGTAGCAAAATAGGGTATTTCGTTCCCCTTGTGTGTGTGAGGAGGAGGCACAGCTGGAAGTAAGGTTCAAAATGCCGATTGCGACATCATGCGGATGAAATTGTAAGTGTGCATTTCGTGGGTATGTCAAAGGCATGCTGTGAAAATGCCCATTTATTGATGGCAGATTTCGACAATTTCGATGGCCCGGAAAAATGCCATTTTGGAGGAATGTCGAGAGCATGCTGACAAAAATGACAGAAGTGATCAAAATGATATCAATTGCAAAAAAATCAAATGTTGGCATTTTAAGAACATGTTGAAGGCCATATACAACTAAATAGGGACAAGTTGAAGCCCGAAATGTGTGTATGTAAAAATGACATATTGAAGCCCGAACTCGTGTGTGTGTGTGACTTGTTAAGAACATGTTGAAGGCCATATATAGCTAAATAAGGATATGTTAAAGCCCGAAATGTGTGTATGTGACCTCACACGGTCACTTGAAGGACATATATCGGTAAAAAATGACACATAAAAATGTTGAAGGCCATATACAACAAAATAAGGACATGTTGAAGCTCGAAATGTGTGCATCACACGGTCACTTGAAGGACGTGTGTGTGTGTCCAGACCGGCGACATGCCGCCAAAATTATTGGTATTTTGCCGACATGCCTACAGATCGATACCTTTACCGTATCGGCACGCCCTCCTCCCGAAAACCCCCTTGTCAACAGCATGCCACCGTTGGCATTTAAATCACTGGCTGGAGGTGGGAAGCTCGATGGAAGTTGACCAAGATGAGACCTTTTCATTGATGGTGGAGGTGTCGACAGAAGCGACCAGACGACGAGGAAGAGGCCGCCAGCGGTGGGTTCTTCTGGCCGTATGCATGGGCCGTCGTCGACGACTCTGGTGGTGTGACGGAGATCGTGGCGTTGAGGCAAGCGCAGGGGAGTCAACAGTATGAGGCTTTGTGGCCAATGTTGACAGCTGAAATTATCAGTATTTCGCCGGCACGCCTGCAAATCGATACCTTAACCGTACTGACATGCGCTCCTCCCGAAAACCCCCTTGCCAACGGCATGCCACTGTCGGCATTTATATCACTGGCTGGAAGCGGGAAGCACGATGGAGGTTGACCACGACGAGAGCTTTTCGTTGATGGTGGAGGTGTCGACGGAGGTGATCAGAGGCAATCGGATGATGAGGAAGAGGTCGCCGGAGGTGGGTTCTTTCAGCCGTGTGTGTGGGCTATCGTCAGCGACTCTGGTGGCATGACGGAGATTGTGGCGTTGAGGCAAGCAAGGGGAGTCGATCGTATGAAGCTTCGTGGCTAGAGTTGACAGCTGCAAGTGGAGGAGGTCAGCGAGTGTTGGGTTCTTCTCTGATGGCGTAGAAGATGCCAGCTGCACGCAAGGCTGTAGGCATGTGAGGGTGGGGCAGCGACCGACTGTAGGTACCGGTGGGCGTGCGCACGACCTGTTGTGCACAAGGATATCAACATCGATGGCATGGGCATTGGATGCACGGCGGTGGCACCAATGGGTGCGGCGGTGGATGGCCGTGCTGGAGGCTTGGGCACGCGCGCGAGGTAGTGCACACGGGTGGTGTTGCACGCGGGCGGTGCAGCGGTCAAGGGCTGCGTGCGGGCGGTGGTTAGAGGCCGTGTGTAGGGAGGCAAGAACTTGGTCACAGTAGATGCGAGACACGATGGCAAATCGAAGATGCAGTAGTGGACGCGGTGGTGGCGTAGAGGTCATCATGGTGAAGGTTGTCGACGACGAGTTGTCGCAGGTTGCAGATGTTGGTGCTGTCACCACCTATCACAGCGATAGGAATGTTGTGGGCAAGACGCGGTGGTGGTCATGGCTGTGGTTGTGGAACTCGTGGTGGAGACCGGTCTGTGCTTGGAGAGAAGGTTCTTCTCCTCAGTGGTGGAAGTTGGTGACCCCTTGAGGCTGTCCATGTGCCTATTATCTAAAGAATAAAAGAATGAGAGAGAGAATATCAGGGAGAGAGAGCGGAAGAACAAGGAAGGAAATTAGAGAAGAGGTCGTGGCATTGATTGGATTTTGTCAAATATATGAGACCACTCATCTTCTTCTTTAAATAAACTTGTTAAGAATTATCAAAAGGAAACAAGCTTCAAAATACAATATATGCTAATTTTCTTGGGAAATTAAACGTCACAATGACAATCTAATTGATATGATGCCCATAAAATTGGACACCCAAAATTAATCCTCCATCAAAAATAATTAATCAATTAACGTAAATGAAATGCAGAAAATCAAAGGCTTAATCAATTTGATTAACATGATGCATGCTCTAAATTAAATTCCTATCCCAATAATAATGCACTTAGGCACTAAAGTAGACCTATCAAGTACCTGCATGCCTAAGTTTTGCTAGTCCCAAGCAAAATCATATGGAACAGACCAAGTCTCTAGGCTAGATTTTATCGTCATGACTCCTTATCGTGCCGCACTTTTAGAGACTAGATTGAAATTCCAACTATAGGCCTAAAGGTACTCAAGTATTAGCCAAGATACGGACCTGATCAGCCTCAGCCTTATGTCTGCCACGAAGGTTTCTGAGGCCAGCAAAAACTGCCCAGAGGTTCGTTGACCCCAACAGTTAAAGCATCCGTGTGTATGTGCAGTAAGTCTAGGTTCAGTTTACCAATGCATTTTTTATGAGAGAGGGAGAGATTTATTTTGTGAGTTTTCTCTCTTTTCTTTTTAAATTCCCCTAACTCCAACATCGGATTAACTCTAAACATGATCTGCATCGGATTCCTTGTCCCCACCATCAATCCTCGCAAGGTCCCTAAGAATCGATGCTTTGAAACAGCACTGCTCATGGCAAACCCCCAGAACACTGGGTTTCGACACTTTGGGATAGTGCCACCCATGGAATTTTGTATCTAAATTCAGACCCTAGCAAAAGACATTTCGGGATAATGCCACCTATGGCACCTGAACCATCACAAGGTGCTTTCGTGCCCTCAGTAGGATATTTAGATATCCTAGGAGACAAGCACCGAGTAGACTGTATGTTATAATGCATCTTCAAGGGGAGTATTTTTCATTCCTCCTCTCCATGTTGGGAACTCGTCCAATCAACTTGTGCCTTTGTGCTGCTCCTAAGTCAAATTTTCATGAAAGCATTAACACTTTTTTGCATTATTCTTTATTACATGTACTAAACCAGACTAGTGTGATTTTTGAGTGCCTAAGTTACCAAGTCCCTCAAACCAAAGGGTAGGCAACGGGGCCGAATAATCCTTAAGCCTTAGACTTAATACATCAGCCTCGTAACTTCCTCAACCTCCTAAGGAATAGTCCAAATCTTAACAAATATGCGAGTGTTAAGCGCTAAAAGAGACCTAGGAATTGAAGGCGTTGTGCGGCATCGTGGATGTCATTCTTCTATTCAAGATATGTGTTATCTATAAATTACGGTTTCGATTGTTGTTATTAAAGCATCTTCGTTTCTAGGTGGTAGTCATTTTTGCGAGTAATGTCGATCTGGGTTTGGGTTTCCGATGTTTGGTTTGGTGAGTAGAGTTTTTTTTAGTTGGTTTGTACACTTTGCAATGGTTAGTTTTTCTTCGATTGTGATATGCACTTAGGGTTTGTGAGGAGTTTTCTTCCCTAATTTCTATGTGGTTGGATTATATTTCTCACTTATCGGGACCCCGGAGATTCAGGCCATCCGACTCAAGGATCACAGTGGTTGAACCTCCTTTGTGAATGAAGGGTCCGACCTCGGGATTTAAGCAATCGCACGAGGGGTGAGAGGGTTTGGTGACTCAGTTCCACCGCAAGGGGTTAACGTCTTGGGGGAGGATGATGCCCCCAACTATGCACTAGAACTCGTTAGATTACATGGTTTACAATGTCTCTTTTTCTCTCTAGTTTCTTAGGAGAGGTCCTCGAGGGCGTCTCATAGTGCTGGGATTGGCCCTTTCGCGGGATATTCTGACCAAATACATGGCTAACAGGGTACATATCTTGTCAGATTATTAATTGTGGCAGACATGTCAACATTTAATGGGGCATGGCTGGGCTGTACTAGTCTAGCCGTCCCTTCTAGTGGATAGGGTCCTTTGTGTTCGTTTGTATTTGGGCCTTCCTGGGTGTAGGCGGTTGGACTCCTGGACTTATCTGCGTACAAGACTCTAGTTGGTTGTCGGTGGGTTGGGCCCACCTGTATTTAAACTTTTCTGGGTCGGATCCTTCTTTTCGAGCCTTTCCCAGAGTTTTGAGTTCGAGCGCATTTTTGGCCCCTCATCATATGCCCTTTACTCTCGAGCTAGCGAATGCTTGTCGAGAGAGTAATGTTTAAAGAAAAATCTCCACGATAGGTAATGTCCACAAATGTTGCCCTAGTTCTTTATTTAAGTGGGGGAGCATTTGTCATATAGTAGGCTTTTAAGCGTGAATGCCTATGGTTATACCGACCATAAGCGATGGTAATGAGGGACATGGGCCTGTTATATGACCAACCCTAAGAGGCAGCTTATGGCGCGTCCGCCTGCTTTATTACCAACCTTAAGAAGAGGCATGAGGCGCGTCTGCCTGCTTTATTACAAGCCTTAAGAGGCATCATGAGGCACGTGTGCCCGTTCCACTTCCGGGAGTAATGTCCAATTACATCGGGATTGGTATTCCACCTTGTGATTTGAGCAGATCAGCACTAATTGCCTTTATGATGAGGCAAAGGCCACAGGTATCGTGCCTGTCATTGATGGGACTACCCTGTCTGCAGCGGTGGATATGTGCATAGAGGGTGTTAAATGTCTGTAATGATGATCGAGGTTTTCTTCGCACTTGACGGTATATTGGAAATTTGCGTCAGATATGGTAGGATTTGATTTTTCAAAAATTACACCCCGCAAGGGAGGAACCGCCCTCCATGGGAGTTATATATTGGGGTGGTGGGTCATGGTTAATGGCCCACCTGCCTTGAAGAGCACCGTGCGGGGAGATTTTACTCTTGGCAAATTGCCATGAGGAGATGTTGATGAACACACATAAATTCAAGATAAATTGCTTATTTTTTATAGTTCCTAGGCTTAGCATTGTAAATCATGTTATAAATATTGCATAACAGCCATTGCATGGCATTTAGGATAGTTGTATATTCTGTATATTAATTCCCTCATTTTATATGGCCAAGGGGGCAATGCGACATCGATATGGGTTTCGAATGGAAAATCCAACCGTATGGATGGATCCGGAGTGTCGATCGCAGTTTGACAACGCGAGAATCATCTCGATCTGAGCACCGTAGCACCCTCTACAAGAAGAAGAAGATGGACGGTCCAGATGCACCACGTAGCGCCATCGAGGCCATCCAACACTGGCCAGCAGCACCGCACAACTCCTTCATCCGCGCCCTTCAATCCTAGCCGTTGGATCTTGCTGGTGCACACGACAAAAGGGAAGGTTTGCCGCAATGGTTGGAGCGCTGGTTTGCAAAGGGGGGGCGCGGGTTCGAACCCCCGCAACCCCTCCATTTCGCAACTGGGTGGGCACATGGAGAGGCAGCGCCAGCGCAAGGTAGCGCATGTGCGAACGCGCACGACAGTGCATGGCAAGCGCGTACGCCAGCACATAGCAAGCGCACACACAGCAAGGTGCTCGCATGATTAGCGGGGCAGCGCGGTGCGGGAGCAAGGGCGGTTGGCGCCAGCTTTCAGCGACAATTGGGTTGACATATAACGACACCTACAGCTGTCGCTATTTCATTGCAAGCCAGCAGAGCCAGCTATGGGCGTGGGTGGAGGTGAGCTGTCTACAGCAACGTTTCCATCGACGGTCTGGAGGTCGCTAAAGGTCCTTTATTCAATTTTAGCCTCTTCTCCTCCACTATAAAAGGACCTACACCCCTTCCCTTCCAAGCCATCTCTACCTACTCTACTCCCACCTTCTCCCAAGCTCTAGCAAGCCTACCAACTCTCCATTAGAGCTTGTTCTCAAGCTCCCAAGGTGCCTATTAGTGTAGTGAACCTCTACCCCATCAAATACTCCTCCAACTTCCCATATCCCTTCATAGGTCACCTTGGAGCCATCCTCCCACCTCCATTCAGATAGCAAATCACCTCCATCTTCTCACCTCCATTCCGGAGCCACGCCAAAGTTTTCCTCAACACGACGCCCTCCTGCATCTCACCTCCGTCGTCTCGCTCCTCACCTCCTTCGTCTGAGCTTCCGCCAAGCGTCGTCATCTCGCTGAACAGCCGATTCGGGAGATTTCCTCTCTCCCCCCTCCTTTTTATGCTTTCATAGTTTATGGTAATTGACCTTTGAAGTAATATATATCAGATTTGCTCCACATCTCTATCTTGTGATACGTTTGCTTGTTCTCTTTTATTTCAAAAATACAAAAAAACAAAACAAAACCCCAAATACCAAAAAGAAATGAAACAAAGCACGATTTTCACGTAAAGTAAACGTCGCCTCCCTGTGTTCGACCCGAGACTCCCTTGGAGTTTCGTATAAACTTTATCTGATCGACGTGTTTTGCAACTACGACGCCGGGTTACTTGTAACCCCGATTTCTAACACGCGAAACATGCCCGACCATTTTGGCACCGTTGCCGGGGAGGCAACGGAATTTACTTTATTGTATATTGTGCTTCTTTGCATTTACATAGCACTAACCCTACTTGGCTTTGATCTAATGTCTTGCAGGTACCCTAGCATGGAGATCCAAGTGCGGTAGATCGGAGTAAAGTGCGGGTAGAGTACTCTGTAAGTGTCCCCCACTTCCCCCCCACTAGTTCATTTCGCCACAATCATATCCAAGATCTAATCTACTTAAGTGTTTGCATAAATCCTAGGATAGACTTTGTTTGTCTTGTTTGCCACCTTCACCCGTCTCACCCACATCTTATAAAAAAAAAAACAAAAAGATATTTTCTCTGCGACGAATCAATTTACACACTCTATACACCCATATTTGAGGCACATAATCGGATTTGATTTTCATCTACTCAACCGAGCTTCCAACCTGTGGACCCGGTACATGAATTCAACACATAAACAAGTAGAAATCATATTAAGTTAACCACCTTTTTGTGTGCCTTAATCGGTGGTGCATTTGAGCCAATTGAGTGAATTGTTTGGGTCGCACCACCTAATCTAAAGGAGGTTCATTTTCTAGCTGCCACATAGGGTTCAATAATTAGGTCAAGCCAGGCACTCCATATTTTTCTTGATTTCTAAAGGAAAATACTTGAACACGTGCTTTCAACAACAAACTTGGTTTGCCTCACAAAACTTGGTTGAAAACACCTAATATTTGAATCCTAAAAGCTACTAAGCAAGATTCGAATATTAAAACTCACCTCATCATTAATAATCTTGCTTGAAAACCTCTTGGTTGTGCACATTCACACGTTCTCAAACAAATCATTAAGGGCACAGCCCATTAAGGGCCCTTCACATTCCAGAGCACCAATTTCCCAAGCCTAACTAAAATCAATTAGACGTTGGCCCTAAGGATTCATTCGCTCATCAGGATCCAGATTGAGATTTTTCACTATTAACCTTCTTATACTAGTTAATATGATGCCTAGCTAGGGGAGTAGCGTCAAACGACTGCGGCTGGGGAGTACACTAGGAACTGGAGGCGCAAGCCAAAGGAAGAACCTTCTCCCTAGTCCCTCCTTCTAACTGGTTGGATTACCTGGACATAAGTAGAGTAAATCGTCTATAATCTTAGGATGGATTCTGAGAGTCAGTAGAACTTAGGCTACCCCATCTAAGGACAGGCTTGCATTATTGTGCTGCAGTGTTCCCTCTTTTCCCCGTCCTTCCGACTTCCTTCCAGTGTATGCTTGGGAGGTCATTGAACCCTAGATTGGAAGTGCCTTTAGACCATTCTAGGAGGTATAGGTTGAGCTATAGCCAAGCAGATCCCATGGCTGATCGACAACTACCTCCCCCAACTCCGAACCAGCAGGAGCTGATTCAAAGGTAGTTAGAAGCATTGCAGCAGATGCAGCAATGGTTCCAACGCATGCATGGTCAGGGCGCTCAGCCCTTGAAGGATTTTTACGATCCTTCGAACTATGGGGAACATCCCAGCGTCATGATTCCCGCCAGAGACATTGAAATCAAGCCCCAAGTCTTAAGTTTGATTAAGGATTTCCATGGGCTTGGCTCGGAGGACCCATTCCAGCACCTAGAAGATCTGACCATGTTGGTTCAGGCCACCAGAGCAAGGAATGTGAACAAAGAGCAAATGAACATGAGGCTTTTCCCCCACTCTCTCAGGGATAAGGCCACACATTAGTACCAGACTATAGGAAGGCCGATTGAAACTTGGGCTGCTCTTAAGTTGACTTTTTTGAAGAAATTCTTCCCTATCGGAAGGACCAATGCCTTGCGATGGGCGATTACCACTTTCGCACAGCGGCCGAGGGAACTGTTTCATGGTGCCTGGGAGCGATTCCAAGAACTTTTGAGGAAGTGTCCACACCACGAGATGCCGAAATGGCAACTCGTGTAGATTTTTTATCACGGGTTGGTTGAGCAACTCCATAATCACATGGACGCCTCCTGCGGAGGCAATTTCCTCAACAGGGATGCAGATAACGCATACAACCTGTTTGAGGAAATGGGCGAGAACTTAATTCATCATGCCTCCATGGATGCATTCAACCGGTCCCAACAACCTAGGTCAAGTGCTAATGAGATCCAGGATTCTCATTCATTTGACATGGAATTAATTTGTAATAAACTGGATAAAATGGACTTGGTTGCTAGGAAAATGGAAGAATGGATGTCTGGGAATTCAGGAAACACTTCTTTACCCACTCAATCCCAGAATTCGAGATTCCCTTCCTCACGAGCTCCCATGGGGTGGGAAATCGTGAACCAAGTCAATTCGGCTCAACCTGTTAGCTAGGATCTCTCATAACCATATGGGTTCCAAACTGGGGCCTGTGATCCTAGTTTCTCTGATCCTTCCTTCTCTTTATCCACGTTTTATGTGGATGCATATGCAATGCAGGAGAATGTTAGGTCCAACCCGCATTCCAACACTTTTCACTCGGGATAGAGGAACAACCCTAACTACTCTTGGAAAAATTAGGGGCAACAGACCCAACCTTGGCCTAGCAACTATGCATCTCAAAAACCCATGGGTCAGGTGATTGCACAACAATCGTAGGTCTTAATTGGCCTAGATTAAGCTAGGACTTAGCATAAGTTAGGGTTATTCATGCATGCATACGCATTATCTGCATCTTTACTGCTTTCCTTTAGCTATGTATAAAATAATGTTATAATGTGCTGATTAAGTGCATTATGTCGATTGCAGGGAACAAGCTGATCAAGAGCTGGATCTGAAGCTGGATCAGGAATAACAGGAGTTGTAGGAGAGCTGGAGCAGAAGGCCTAGTTTAGATGTAGGAATGATAATGTAAGGGAGTTAAAAGTTTGTTATTCTATTAAGTAGGAATAAAGCAGTAAAATGTGAAGAGCTTAGGTCCATCCTAGCCCTAGGATAACCTAGAGACTTTCCCAAGCCTTAGCCACCCTTAGATTAGGTCACAACACCCTCAGAAGCCCTAAAACCCTAGTTCCAACCCTTCTCTGGACATCCAGATAAGTTTCAAGATGTCCAGGACCCTTAGCCAACTCCCGCACACTTCAAACCCACTTCTGCAATGTTATTGGACGTCCAGACACTTTGTCAGACGTCCAATTTCTGCAGAATACCCAAAACAGAACCCGAAATCCTTCCTAACTCTGATTGGACGTCCAAACAACAAGTCTGAACTTCTGATTTTTGAGTATACGACGTCTGATTCTAGTATTAGATGTTTGATACTGCTCTCCAATTCCTGTTTTGAGATTTAAGCCTTGATCTTGGATCTCTAGGTCCCTAAACCCAATTCCAACCCCATAGGAACCTAAATTAAGGTGCCCTAACCCTAGTACATCACCTCTAAACCTCCCTAAGGACCTAATTAGGTCCTCACTAAATCTAATTGACTTGGATCTTAGTCAATTCCATCATCCTATTCAATTGGACTCATTGTGTCCAATTGAACCATGATCTCAGCACACACTGTCCAATTGGACTCAGTGAGAGTCCAATTGACCGAGACCTGACTTAATTGGGTTGTTTTACTCTTAATTAAGTTTCCACACACCCAATTAAACTTGTATTAAGTTTAATTGCACTTTACCTTAGTGAATTAGGGTTTATAACCCTAATTTAAGACCTACCTTGACCTAAACCTACTAGAACCCAACCTAATCAACCTAGCCACCTAAGTTTCGACCCACACACACCCCTACACACCATCCACATGAAAATATCCAGCCTAGAGTTCTCTAGAACTCTCTACCATGTGTGGTAACCTTGGTTGCCAAAAATAGCAACCAAGAGCCATTCAATTTTTAGATCCACATTTGGTGGATCTAAAAACCACCATCCACCCTCTCTCTCTCACTCTCCCATGAGCTCCCACCATAGGCCTCTCTAGAGAATTTCATAATTCTCTAGAGAGCTTCCCTTAGGTCTATAAAAAGACCCCTTGGGTGGCCATTTGCACCCATTCACTTTCTTAGCATCCATTCCACTTAGGCTAGCCACTTCCACCTCCACTCCACCTCGACGAATTGAGCACCACCATGGAGGCCACCATCTCCACGCCAGGAAGCTGGATCAGCTCCCCAACCTCTCTCCAAGGGCTAGCCTAAGTTCCATTGGCCGCCCCTCCTTCTCTCAACCGCTCAAAGGCCTTCGGGGACCACACCTGAATGCCCTTCCATTCTGCTAGATTTAGATTATGCTCTTCATATATTTACTGCTTAGTAGTGTAGTCTTATTTCTCCCCCAATGATGCATGCCAAATCCCCCCATCGATTCTTATATGTGATCATTTTCTGGTAGCTAGATTTAATTTTCAAGCATTTATGTACAAGCTTCCCTCTACGTTTTATGTTGCAAACGACTCTCCCGCAGAATGAATGATAAATGCTTATATATATATATATGTCTCTATATGTTTGAAATCACCATGAGCTAAATAATTATCATTCTTTTTGTATGATTCAAGTTGCCTGTTTTCGATTCCTAATATTCTTGCAACTAAGCATGTCATACCTAAATACGTACTAATCACGAACTGGCACATAATTCTAAACAAAGTAGAGTAAGATCGATTTCAAAAGTAAAAGCAACGCCTCCTAGAGACGAACGTGTTGGTGCTAGAGCATCACGATCATTTGTTTTGATGATAACAAAACACGTGTTATTTAACATTTGCAATTTGAGTCCTAGATTTCAGGTCAATTGCAAATGTGGACGTGTTTAGACGGAGTTCGAGCTCGCATCCAGGACGGATTGGAGGAGCTTGACGGAAAACAAAGGAGGTTCGCATGGAGCGAAAGATTGAAGATGGAAGGAAATGAAGAATAGGATAGATTCTTTCTTTTGTACTTGTTGTATTTTTTCGTTTCTTTTGTTGCTCTTTATTTTTCCTTAGAAAATTATGTTAAAGAGCCTCAAAGAACCCTAACAGTAGTCCTAGGAACACCGGCACAACCCTAGGATAGTTAGGTTTTCTGTAGAATACTTAGAAAACCAATATAGGGTTCAAACAGCACTTCCAGACGTCTAATTCCCAAATCAGACGTCTGATAAAGCATTTTAAGACGTCTGACTGTTGTTTCAGACGTCTGATAACTGTTAGGCTGGACGTAGTTAGTTCTGTCTGATGAAATCAGACATCCAGACCTTAGACCAGACGTCTTAGGAGACGTCTGATGACTTTGCCAGACGTCCAATTAGTGGACCGTTGGCTGGCTTAGAAAACACTCAAGATTATGACCGTTAGAGCCTTATCAGACGTCCATAGGACTTTCCAGACGTCTGATAAATGACCGTTTTGCCTCGGCTGACCCAAAATCTCTTCTCAGAGATTTTCTAGCCGTTGCAACGTTTGGAAATCAATTCCCACAGTAAAAGTAGGTTTCCAGACGTCCAGACATAGTACCAGACGTCCTGTATGTCGTCTGATGGACTTGCCCAAAAACCCTGTTTAGATCTGATTCAAGTCAGGGAGAAACCCGCATAGAATCAGACGTCTGACCTTGGAATCTGACGTCTTAAAGTGGCCTTCCAGACGTCTGATGCCAGAGTTAGACGTCTGATAACCCTGTCAAATGTAATCATTGTCCTGATTTCGGCCGGATTCTCTTGGGCTTTGCACCCAACGGCTATAGAACCTTTCTTAAGCCTTCCAAAGCCTTCCTAAGGCCTCTATAAATAGAGGGGAGCCTTTGCAACACAAAAACACACAAGATATACACTTAGAAAAACACAAGACACACCTAAGCAACATACTTTCCACACTTTTGTGTCTCTCTTGCTCTCCAAGCTCAAGCTCCATCATCTTGAGAGCTAAATTCAGTTTGCGCGCCCGCTCTCCCGCTGTTGTTCACGAGAGCTACGTAGCGCCATCGCGTGGCACACGCACCGCGTCATCGTCGACGCACTCCTTGCAAAGGGGAGTTTCCTATTTCCTATAGAAGCTAGGCTTAATTATTTTGTTGGCTCTATAGGACTATTGCTTATTTTATCTTTGTTATTTGGTTGGGTATTCGCTTTGCGAATTCCCGTCTCCTTCGTAGGACAAAATCCTTCTCGTGGAGAGAAGGGGTTGAGGAACGCTACCCTCGTACTTGTAGCGTGGTTGTACTGAGGTTGAATCACCCTCGTTTCAAAGTGATTCGGTTAGTGGATTTGATCAACTAGGTTAATCGGAAAATCCTAACTCGAGAGGGTTAGGTGGTGGTTTTCACCCGGTTTGGGTTTCCACCTAAAAATTCCTGTGTACATTTTATGATTGCTTATTTTTGTGAGATTCCTTTATATATTTGATTTCCGCATTATTACGTCACCCCTCCAAGTAGGGAAGAACTTTCTATGTCTTTATATGTTTGAAATCACCATGAGCTAAATAATTATCATTCTTTTTTTATGATTCAAGTTGCCTGTTTTCGATTCCTAATATTCTTGCAACTAAGCATGTCATACCTAAATACGTACTAATCACGAACTGGCACGTAATTCTAAACAAAGTAGAGTAAGATCGATTTCAAAAGTAAAAGCAACGCCTCCTAGAGACGAACGACTAGGACTCAAGTCTCGTTATCTTTAGAAATCAATTTTTAACAAACGTTTTTGCGCGACTATTCTATGATTTCCGACGACTTTCAAATGCGCGAAAATGGCTTTTTGTCAAATGGCGTCGTTGCCGGGAAGGCAACGCCATTTTTCTTGATTTCGTTCTTGTAATCTATCACTGACAAATTTGCCTCTACTTTGTTTCTGATGTGCAGGACAACACGAAACGAAAATGGGATCTGCGCACATATCGAGCGCAGCGAAGAAAAATCAGGTGCACATCACCTATCTTAGATTAGGTTTCTCTTTCTGAATCTTAAGAGTAGATTTACTTGCTACAATTTCTTTTCAAGAATTCTTTGTGAAAAAAAAAAAGATTCTTCTCATTTTCATGAAAAAGAGAAAAAAAATCAAAAAGAAAAATTTTGAAGAAAAATCTAGATTAGGTTTCCTTTTGAATCTAGGTTACTTGAAAAATATATATATATATATATATACATATTTTTTTTTCTATGAATCTTTTTGAAAAATATTTTTTGAAAAAAAAAATGTGCAAAAGTTTTGAAAAAAAAATATATTTTTTTCTGGTGGAAAGCCTAGATTTGAATTCAAACCTCTTTAAAAGGCTTTTCCACCATCTTCTGATTTTCGGACAGATTTCAAACCTAACTTAAAAATTCGATTCCCAAAAATTTGTTAGCGAAAAATTTGGAAATTTGGGTTAAACCTTCATTTTCAAACCATCTTTCAATTTCCATCGTTACTTTGAAAAAATTCCAAGTATAAAATTTTTAAAAATTCACGAAGTGCGCAGGGGTCAGAATTACCCAGATTCAAAATTTTTCAAATTTCAAAAAGCAATTCCGAGCATTTTGAAAATTTGTTTTGACTATAAGTGGCGGGGTTTGAAAGCTGATCTCATTGGCTTTATTTTTCATATTTTTCCTTAATTTTTGAAGATCATTTGATACTGTTTCAAAGTGAAAAATCAACCATGGGTCAAAATTCCAGATCTGACCCCTTGATATTCAAAGTTGCCTAAAAATTCGGTTGAAACAGTAAAAATTCAAAAAAAATATTCTCTGAAAAACTGATTGAGAAAGGAATCTGCTTGCAAAATTTCAAATTAATTTGATTCAATTATTAGTATAAAATCAACATTAATTTTGTGGTCTGCTAAAACAGAGAAAAACCCTAGAAGTGTGTGCAACTTAGGTTGAACCTTTTGGGTCACAACTTGAGACCACACATTGGGCTAACTTAGACTTAGTCAAGCCTAGTTAACCGGTGAACTTGGTCACCTTGTGGGCCACTCACCACAAACCCACTGAAGAAAATGGGTTAAAATTCTGCAAGGTGACCGTCATTATTTAAGATGGCCGCAAACCTTGTGGTGGGCACTTTTCCTGGAAAAAGATTGCTGCAAAAATTTTGCAATGCGGATTCTATTGGCCGTCAATATTTAAGGATGCCCAAGAATTCTCTAAGTCATGCTCCCGATGCCAGACACTCGGAACATGGCTAAGAGAGATATGATGTCCCTGAACCCAATTCTTTCTGTCGAAATTTTTAACATTTGGGGCATCGATTTTATGGGACCCTTCCCTCTTTCATTTGGACACCAATATATTCTGGTCACTGTTGATTACGTGTCCAAGTGGATTGAGGCAATTCCCACTCGAACTAATGACCACAAGGTGGTCATCAGTTTTGTGAAGAGAAATTTCTTCGGTCGGTTTGGGGTTCCTAGGGCAATTATCAGTGATGGTGGCACACATTTCACTCATTCCCAGTTTCGGAATTTAATGGGGAAATACAGGGTGAGCCATCGGATTTCCACACCTTACCACCTTCAGACGAATGGACAGGCCGAGGTCTCCAATCTGGAGATCAAGAACATTTTGTCGAAAACCGTTAGGCCAGATAGGATGGACTGGACCCAAAAGCTAGATGATGCCCTTTGGGCTTACCGTACGGCGTACGAAATGCCTATCGGTATGTCACCGTTCCGTCTGGTGTTTGGGAAGGTGTGTTACTTACCTGTAGAACTTGAACACCGGGCATTTTAGGCCATCAGGAAATGTAATGTGGACCTTGAGTTCGCCGGGAAAACCAGGGAACTCCAACTATCTGAGTTGGAGGAGCTTCGAAATGATGCTTATGAAAATGCCAGAATCTATAAGGCAAGGACCAAAGCTCTCCATGACAAGATGATTTCACGTAAGAGCTTTGAGCCGAACCAAAAGGTCTGGCTTTTCGATTCTCGATTGAAGCTTGTCCCCAGTAAACTCAGGTCTAAGTGGGGCGGCCCGTTCATTATTGAGCGGATTTTCCTTAATGGTGCCGTCGAAATCTCTGAACCAAAGACAGGCAATATTTTCAGGGTCAATGGACAACGTCTCAAACCCTTTGTTGACCATGTGCTCCCTGAACCCATCTCGGACAAGGTTGCTCTTACCTTGCCATACCACCGTGGGTTGATCATCGCCCAGCTGAAGGCACTAAACTCAACACATATAAAGACTGTTCCAAGCTGACCAGAGCCTCATGGAAACCAGGTGCTATTCTTCCACTTCTACTCTCCTACATGCTTTCATTTTTTTCACAATGCGGACATTGTAATAGCTAGGCTTGGGGGGGTGGACATATTTTATAACCATTTTGTCAGCTGTAATAGTGATTTCCTGTTATTTGATTCTTGTTAAAAAATAATATTAATAATAAATAAATAATAAAAAAATGAAAATTTGAAAAGATAAAAAAAATTAGAATTAGGAGATGAGAACTTAGGCATTACGAGTTGTAAACATTAGGAATTGATTCTTTAAGACCTGAATACTTAGACTCTTCAGGTCTTCGAGTTTAATTAACCCGGGTGTCCACTCGAATGTGGATTTTGTCTCGAGTCCTCACCAATTAAAATTTATTTTAATTTGGTAAATAATTTGGGATGATAAGTATGCGACTTATCAACCCGCCCTCTGATTTGGGGGGACTTTAAGCTTAGGCATCTACACACATTTTTTTTGCACTGATTCACTTTCCGGCGATTTTTTCGGAAATTGGGTAGCTAATGGACCGACTTGGGTGATATGGCTGGCATGTTGTCGATGGTAACATCTCATCGGCCGGTTGTCAAGAGCCTAGCCACAAGATCGTTTTCATTGTATTGCCTTTAGGTAAATCTTAGATTAGGAAAGCCACCTACTTAAGAAAAAAAAAGAGAAAGGTGAAAATCAAAAAAATAAAAAAAAATAAAACCACACTTCACCGCACGAGTATGGCTAGCAAGTTGGCGGTGGTAACAGCTCATCGGCCGATTGTCCAAAACCCAGCTCACAAAAAAAAAAGCATAATAATTCCCAAAACACCTAGTGAAGAAGCGGGGAAGTAGAATAAACAGGGGAGATATATACTGGGTTCACCCTTGTGTTGACCCAATATAAAAGAAAGTAGGGAGAAAGCTACCGATCGTAAAGATAAATCTTTAGGTAAGGTCACCTAGGGTCGTAGAAATTCGAAGTCCATTTTAACGGCCGTCTAGTGAGTCTTTCACTATTTTTCACAAAATGCTTAGCACTTAAAGTCCTTTTCGAATCGTGGGCGGATCGGGTAGCCGTAAAAAGTTATCCCGTAACTCTCAAACCCCAAAAATACAAAAAAAATTAGAAAAGAAGAAGAAAAATTATCTTCTCAAATAAGGCAAGGGATTGGATGGTCTGCATTATGGCAGGCACCCAGGCACTGTTGAGTTTTTGTTATTAGGTCTTGGGGTTGAGATTTTCTAAATTAATCAATGAATTTTGCCTAATTACTCGAACCTTGATTCTACTTTTATACATAGCATTTAGGTTAATTTTGCCAGGGACTTGCAAAAAGTAAGCATGGTGGTATGATGAACACACATAAATTCATGATAAATTGCTTATTTTTTATAGTTCCTTAGCTTAGCATTGCATATCATGTTATAAATATTGCATAACATCCATTGCATGGCATTTAGGATAGTTGTATATTTTGTATATTAATTGCTTCATTTTATATGGCCAAGGGGGCAATGCAATATCCATACGGGTTTCAAATGAAAAATCCAACCGTACAGATGGATCAGGAGCAACGATCGCAGTTCGACAACGCGGGAATCATCTCGATCTGAGCACCATAGCACCCTCTACAAGAAGAAGAAGATGGACGGCCCAGATGTCACCACGTGGTGCCATCCTAGCCGCCCAACACCGGCCAGCATCACCACCCAACTCCTTCATCCGCACCCTTCAATCCTAGCTGTTGGATCAAGATCCAACGACTGGGAAGCGGTTGCACCAAGATGCTCCACACGACACAAGGGAAGGTTTGCCGCAATGGTTGGAGCGCTGGTTTGCAAAGGGGGGGCGTGGGTCCAAACCCCCACAGCCCCTCCAATTTGAAATTGGTCGGGCGCATGGAGCGGCAGAGCCAACGCAACGCAGCGCGCGTGCACGCGCACGACAGCGGATGGCAAGCCAGCAGAGCTAGCTATGGGCGTGGGTGGGGGTGAGCTGTCTACAGCAACATTTCCAGCGACGGTCTAAAGGTCGCTAAAGGTCCTTTAATCCATTTTTAGCCTCTTCTCCTCCATTATCAAAGGACCTACACCCCTTCCCTTTCAAGCCATCTCTACGTACTCTACTCCCACCTATTCCCAAGCTCTAGCAAGCCTACCAACGCTCCATTAGAGCTTGTTCTCAAGCTCCCAAGGTGCCTATTAGTGTAGCGAACCTCTGCCCCACCAAATACTCCTCCAACTTCCAATCTCCCTTCATATGTCACCTTGGAGCTGTCCTCCCACCTCCATTCCGGTAGCAGATAACCTCCGTCTTCTCACCTCCATTCCGGAGCCACACCGAAGCTTTCCTCAGCACGACGTCCTCCTGCATCTCACCTCCGTTGTCCCGCTCCTCACCTCCTTCGTCCGAGCTTCCGCCAGGCACCGTCGTCTTGTCGAATAGCCGATTTGGGAGATCTCCTCTCACCCCCCTCTCTTTTTATTCTTTCATAGTTTATTGTAATTGACATTGGAAGTAATATATATCAGATTTGTTCCACATCTCTATCTTGTGATACGTTTGCTTGTTCTCTTTTATTTCAAAAATACAAAAAAAAGATAACAAAACCCCAAAATACCAAAAAGAAAAGAAATGAAGCGCGATTTTCACGTAAAGTAAATGTCGCCTCCCTGTGTTCGACCCGGGACTCCCTTGGAGTTTCGGTATAAATTTTATCTGATCGACGTATTTTGCAACTATGATGACGAGTTACTTGTAACCTCGATTTCTAACACGCGAAACATGCCTGACCAGATGTCCTTCGTCAAAGCATTACTATGTCGAGGTCTCTTAAAGGAATTCCTATCATGTCGAGTTTCGTGATTAAGGGTAAGTCAGTTGCTTCTTCTTTCGGAGTCTTTGCCAAGACTAGGGCTTTATATAGTTTTTTGTCGGACTTCCGTAGTTGGTCTACGATTTTGTCTTTCTTGGAGGAATATGGACTCGGGGAAGTACGGTTTCACATTTATCGGTCCGAAACCCATTTGTGCTCAGTCGGGACGAAGGACATGTTTATCATCTGTAGATTTGCCATAGTGCGTGGTCTATGGGTGCCTTCGAACCTTTTTTTTGTCTTCCTTCCTTGCCATTTACAACCTCGCCCCTTCTCAGCTCAAGCTTAATTACTGGCTGGTTTTAAATGCTTTTACCGCCATCTGCCTTCATTTGGGGATTGCCCTCTACCTTATTTTATTACTCCTGCTTTTTGGGCTGATGCCCCTAAAGAAAAAGAAGGGCAAGCCCCTATCAGACACTTACACTCTATACAGCCGGTAGACTGTGTCTCGAATAGTGCATCTCCTTAATAGTTTGAAGGGGCAAGATTGCCATTTCTTTTTCCTTTTTATTATCGAAGAGCTCGGAGTCCCTTACACTTGGCGAAATCTGCTTGAGAGGGACCAACCATCCTGATTCGAGGAGCTTGACCAGTCTACTCGGGTGGATGCGGAAAAAATAATTAAGTTTGGTCTGATTTCTCAATTAGACCTCAAGTGAAAGTACGTCCAAGAGGCATTGTCATGAGTGGCGGGCTCATTGCCTATGCCATGTAAATGGAGTGGGTAAATAACTTTCGTGTTAAACAATGTACCCACCAATTTTCTGTTAATCTGAAATTTTGGTTGTTGTAGCTGCAGCTTTTGTGCAGTTTCTCGGCCGGTTGCACTTAAGCATTGAGGTGGTAACTTAGCTTGCCATGGGTCATGGTAGGGTGAGGAGGGGCCCACAGAGCTGGGGGAGGGGAGTCAGCCGTTTATCGGAAGGGGTAGAAGCAGAAGGATTTGGAGGCCCTTAACGATGTCGTGGAGGAGTCAGTGGTTCCCTTGAGGCAGGTAAAAAGGGTCCTCGCGTAGGGCTTCTGCGGGAGGAGTCGGCTCCTCTCCGCGGAGCCCTGATGAGGTTGAGGTGGAAAGTGTGCCCTTCGCCCCCGTGGAGCCGTCTGGGCCGCCTAAGGTGATTACCCTCAACGACTCTCCTCCGAAGGCGCCTTTGGAAGTGCCTGGTACAGGAGGTACTTCCGGACTTTTAGTTTCATCGACTTCGATGGGAGCATTCGTCCTGTTGGCGCAAAAGGCAGCTACTGCTAGCAGTGTTTCTGGTCAGCCATACTACTGGCGAAGCTCTATAGGTAACCAGGTTTTAGTGGATCCCCTTGGTTGGGGGGGCTCAGGGATAATCAATCAGACTGTCAAGTCCATTGCTGGATCCGTACTGGAGGGCGTCCCTAGTGTGCTCACACTCGTGCGTGTGGTGCCTGTGCAGCTGGGGGCGCCAAGCAGTGCCCCTAAGTTGGAACAACAGGTGCTAAGGCACCTAAATGACGCTGTATTCTGGGCCACCTCTGGGCCTTGGGGCACGAATTTTAACCACGTTTTTTTTCTACTGCATGCGCGTGGTAAGCTTGTGGGGCCTGTCTTTCGTTGATTAACTTTTTCCTGGCTAGTGCTGTTTGTATTCTAACGCATTCGTGGTTTACTAGCAAATATGCTTGAGTCGTCCTTTATTTCAAGCGAAGATGCTCCTCCGGGCCTCCTTAGCCTGACCGATCATGCTGATGCAGTGGACCTGGCCACCCAGTGGGTTGTCGCAGCCAAGGCGGAGCATCAGCAATTGCTCCACCAAGTGGCGGAGGTTGTTACTGCCCAAGAGAAGGCAGAGAAGGCAATAGAGGGGGCCGAGCGGAAGCTCCACTTCCTTCAACAGGTGGCCAACGATGTGGGTCAGTTGGTGGGGGAGCTGAAGAAGGCCCGTTCAACTTTGCGAGGTGCATCTTGTGCTAGGTAGGAGCCAGAGGAGTGGCTCATGAGGGTGCATAGTGCCCATCTGGAGGCTTTTGGGGACTTGTTTGAGTGTCTCTTAGCTGCTTGTACCAGCATCCTTTGAAGGAGGAGGTGCAAGTGCTTAGAGCTGAGCACTCCTCGTCGATGGAAGGGTATGAGAGGGCTCTTGAGGAAGAGCGCGTCGACCTGAGCGCCTCTATTGATAGGCTTGCTTCTACGGAAGCAAGTCTAGAGAAAGGGAAGGAGACTACAAAGGACCTAAGGGTCGTGGTGGAGAGGACCAACAAGGCCCAACAGCTCGTGGTGGAGAGGGGCTAGTGGGTGGCGGAATTGGAGGAGGCAGAGGAGCCAGAGTTGGATGCAGATGTGGTGATGGCGTTTTACGTCATGCATTCGTCCATGGGTGCAATCCAGGAGGAGGTTTCGAAGGAGATCGGGAAGCAAATGCTAGCTACTCTACAAGCCCTTATTAAGGGGAAGAATGCCTCTACTGAAGAGTTATGCGACTGGTCTATCGGCTAGTTGATGTCAGAATACAACCATCTGAAAGTGGTCAATCTTATTACTGACGATAAGCTCGTGAAGCCGACTACGTATTAGTTGGCAAACGAGGTAGCCTAGCCAGTTACTAAGGAGGTAGCCTAGCTGGAGGTCGCCGATCCGTCGATAGGGGTTATCATCCCCCTCCATCTTTCGCCTATGGGCGGTGAGGATAAGTTTGAGACGTGGGTGTAAAGTGTTGGTGCTAGAGCACCACGATCATTTGTTTTGATGATAACAAAACACGTGTTATTTAACATTTGCAATTTGAGTCCTAGATTTCAGGTCAATTGCAAATGTGGACGTGCTTAAACGGAGTTCGAGCTCGCATCCAGGATGGATTGGAGGAGCTTGATGGAAAATAGAGGAGGTTCGCATGGAGCGACAGATTGAAGATAGAAGACAAGAAGAATAGGATAGATTCTTTTTAATCCTTTCTTGTATCTCTTGTCTTTATTTTCTTGCTCTTTTTATTTTTCTTAGAATATTATGTTAAAGAGCCTCAAAGTACCCTAACAGTAGTCCTAGGAACACCTGCACAACCCTAGGATACTAAGGTTTTCTGTAGAATACATAGAAAACCAATATAGGGTTCAAACAGCACTTCCAGACGTCTAATTCCCAAATCAGACGTCTGATAATGTATTTTAAGACGTCTGACTGTTGTTTCAGACGACTGATAACTGTTAGGCTGGGCATAGTTAGTTCTGTCTGATGAAATCAGACGTCCAGACCTTAGACCAGACGTCTTAGGAGACGTCTGATGACTTTGCCAGACGTCCAATTAGTGGACCGTTGGCTGGCTTAGCGAACAGTCAAGAATGTGACCGTTAGAGCCATATCAGACGTCCTTAGGCCTTTCCAGACGTCTGATAATTGACCGTTTTGCCTCGGCTGACCCAAAATCTCTTCTCAGAGATTTTCTAGCCGTTGCAATGTTTGGAAAATCCATTCCCACAGTAAAAGTAGGTTTCCAGACGTCCAGATATAGTGCCAGACGTCCTGTATGTCGTCTGATGGGCTTGCGCAAAAACTCTGTTTAGATCTGATTCAAGTCAGGAGTATGATGAGAACCTCATCATGAGCCATAACTAGCTCATTTTGACCTAATACAAAGGATAAAAGCTCCTACATAACTCAAGGAAAGGCTTAACTCAGAGGGATTCTGAGTTCGCAAAGAAAATAGAAACTAAGGGGTAAAAATGCAATTTCACCAATCCAATCTAAAAACAGGATAACTCAGGGTCCAAAAATAGGTCAAAGCAACCTAATAAGAATAAAAGTGGGATGAGATGATCTGATAAGGGCTACAGCAATTCCAAGGAACTAAATGATAATCTGTAACCTTAAAACAAATCCACTTCAATTCGCGAGGTTCGAGGCAAATTAAAAATAGAATAAACCCTCTAAAATTCATATAAAAATAATCTCTAGGGTTTATAACCTTCAATTTGGCCTTAGGAACCCATTTTGGCCCTAGCTGTAGGGTTGCCCTCCCTCGCTCTTCCCGCGCCACGCCGCACCCAGCTGGCGCCTCTCCGGCCCTCTCCTCGCCGCCGCCCCTTCCCCTGGGCATCTTCTTCTCCGGCGACAGTCGATACGACTGCCGCCTTGCTCCAGCCCCTTTCGTCTCCGTAGCTAGGTCAGAACTTCTCCCCATCTCCCCCTCTTTCTTTTCCTCACTGTCTTTTATTTGATTAAACCCTCGACCGCTCCTGTCCACCGTCACCCCCTTCGTCTCCAGCCAAACTCCGGCGAGACGCCCCCATCGCTCCACAGCCCCATACGCCTCGCCGACCCTCACAGAACCTCCGCCTCACCCTGATCAACCTCTGCCCTTCCACTTCCCGCCACTCGCCCTCTGCAGACCCCCCGAACAAACCCACTTCTCCGCCCGCAGTTTGACCTAGAGCGACCCTCACGCTCCGCCCTACCGCCTGCCAGACCCCCCACCACCTTCGCCGTGCCACGGCGAAGGTTCTCCGCGTATCTGATTAGGTCGAGAGGCCGTTCCTCTGTGGACAGGTATCTCGACCGCCGTCGCCATTGCTGCGTGGAAGGAGCACCTTCAACCTGCAGCTCCAGGTGCGATTCACCCAGGTCGACTCCCAGGCTGCGCGGGGCACCTCCACGAAGCGTCCCAGGCTTGCAGCAGGGGCAAAGGCCTCGCGTGCAACCGCGAACTCCTGCAGCGTCTTCAGCTGCGGGCGTCCAATTGGGGTGGGACATTTAGTCCCACCTCGGAACGTTTCAGAGGAGCGCGCCCGCATAAAGGCAAAAAGTGCCTTAGGTTCGTTGCCTCCTGAGCACGGGGTGAGGTCCCACTCAATTACCCGCTCGACCCGGCCTCGTCCGCGACCACGCCCCGCGGACCTGGCCTGACCTGACTAAGCCCGACCTGCACTCCTCGCCCACCACGCACGCCGGTGGGCCTGGACCCGGACACGACCCGTACCCGAATACCCGGCAGCTCTGGGAGAGCTTTCCTAAGAGCGGCTTCCGTGAGAGAGAAACGCGGGGGAGAGGGTAGAATTAGGTTTTGCCCCTCTGATCAAGCTGTGCAAGTGTGCAGGCAGAGAAGAAGAAGAAAGACGGCCGCTGAACAGAGAAGGAGAAGAAGACTAAAGGAAGAAGAGCAGCCAGGGCTGCCCGAAGCAAAGGACTGCGGAAGAAGAGGAAGAAGAACTGAAGCAACACTATAGCATCCGCGGGTTAAGTCGTCTGATTGGAAAATCAGACGACGTCCTGAAGACAGGTGAAGAAAGAAGAAAAGAAGAGAGACGGAGCAGCCAAGCAGAAGAAGAAGAGAAGCAAGAAGAAAAGAAGAAGAAGAGCACGGAAGGGAGATTTGAAGCAAGAAAAGAAGAACAGGAAGAACAAAAGCTAAAGAGAAGACAAAGAGAAAGAAAAAAGAAAAGAAGAAGAAGCCAAACCTTCATCTCTCTCTCTCTTTATTTTTGTAATAGAACATGTATATCTCTAGAATACAACTTGCTCCCTGAGTTTGACCTCGGGAACTCTTTATTTTCCGAGTAAAAAAATTATATATTAGAAAATGATGGCAATAACTATCTGTACTACAACGACTTAAGAAAAGCTAGTTGCTGCCACCGTTTCGCCAGTTGGCGCCGTTGCCGGGGAGCAACGGCTATTCTAGAGATAATCAAATTCCTGTTTTTACATTGCTAACAATCTCTCCTTTGTTGTGCAGATACAAGAAAATTAAGAAGACAAGCAACCGCACGACAACCACTCCGAGGACAGGTAATTTTTCTTCCTCTCGCTATTAACCCCTAAACTCTAAAGAGGAAGAAAAGAAAAGAACAAGCAATATAGAGCTAACCTGTCTTCTATACTCAGTAAACCATCAAAAGTTGCATGTTTTCAACCCATTATTACTGCACACTATTAAGGGTATTTAAGGGCTAACACATTCTTGCTTGAGCCCTACTTACCCAACAAAGAGCTAACTGGATCAAGTAGAGCCAACCTAGGATCCAACACTAGGGATTTAGAGACACACTCCTTAAGCAAGAATTGAGAAAACCAAATGAAGTGTGCCCAAGCCCTTGTCCGAAAATACCTATTCAAAGAAAACCTAAAACAATTGGCTCTCTAAACACTTGAACCCTAAAAAACAAGACCCAAAAACTCTCAAAGGAAACAAGAGGTAAAGTTGCCCCCTTGGGTCAACCAACCTTAAATTAGGTCACTCTTTGCACTCAAAGAACTAAAGTTCAAGTGTAACTTTAAGCACCCTAATCTTAACCTAAAATTGGTAGACTTAAGAGGTCAAGATCCCCATTCTGGTCTACGTGGAACCGCAGTGACAAGAGAGGTCGGGTGGGGGAAACCCTGTAACCCGTGGGGACGCTCTACCGTGTAGGGGTCTTTGCGGGACTCTCCCTCTCTGGCTGCCCAGGTAATTCTCAGGTGGACGATCTTTCTGATCAAGGGGTCCATCTGCCCCGCACCTCTATAGTCACCCAACACATTTTTGGGTGTCTTGATTGGGTCCAGCATCTTCTAAACTCATCTCTTCCAACAGTGCATGTACGGTAGGAGGTCCTTAAGACCACCCTTAAGACCTCCTTTAGAAATTCACTCTCGTCAAGGCCAAGCCTCGACACCCGTGTTTGTGCAGCAACCCCCTCACATTATTCTCTCTTCTGATTCAGAACCAAGTTCTTCTTCTTCCCCCATCATGGCTCAGCCAGTTGAGGAAGAAAACAATCTGGAGCACCAGCTCCAGCGACTCAATGACCTCTTCCAAAACTTCGTGCACCCACCACAGCGTCCTATGATGCGGGACCACTACAATCCTGCTGCGGTGGCTATTGAGCCTCGAGTCAGAATCCCGACTGGAGGACCTGATTCCGAATTGAAGCCCAACATGATTCATGCTATACCTAAATTCCATGGGCTTAATTCCGAAGATCCCTTCCAGCACATCAAACAGCTAAAGCATCTGGCCCAAACTTTTGGGTCAGATGCGCAAAATCGGGATATTATTCTCGTGAAGATGTTCTCCTTTTCTCTTATGGACAAGGCCGCCCATTGGTATCAAACTCAGACCCGACCGATCAACACTTGGGAAGAACTTCAATCCGAGTTTTTGAAGAAGTTTTTCCCGTTGGTCGGACCAACGCCTTGCTCCATCAGATTACGCACTTCACTCAACAATTAGGAGAATCTCTCCATGAGGCATGGGATCGTTTCTAGGATCTCATGAGAAAGTGCCCCCATCACGGAGTTCCTAAATGGGAACAAGTCCAGTCTTTTTACCAGGGACTCCGTGAGGACATCCGTCTTTTCGTCATTGCAACCTGCGGAGGAAATATCATGGGTCAACATGAAGACACCGTGTGGGAGATTCTCGAAAACATGTGCGAGAACTCCATCAACAATGACTCCATGGGATTATTCGACAGGACGAATACCCACGCATCGACGAATCTTAGGGGAGCACATGAGACGCAGGGCCTGTCCGCATCAGTCGACCTAGAATTAATGGCCAGTCGATTGGACAAGGTCTCAATTATCGAAAAGAAGGTGGACGAGCTAACTCAGCATTTGTAGCGAGCCACCTCTGCGCATAACCCTTTCCCACAGCCTCCTTCCACAAGGGAAACTGTGCAAAACATTCTCCATCGACCTTCTCCTTGGATGGACCCATCATCCGAATCTTTGCCTGGTGGTCCTTCCGATTCCTTCTACACCTACCAGGGGAATTCCATTCCCTCTTTCTCTGACTCTCTGGAGGTTCCTCAGACCTGCGAGGACCTCCACGCTATCCAGAACGACCCATTCTCCAACACCTATAACCCTGGATGGCGAAACCATCCTAACTTTCAGTGGGCGGGAAATTCCCAAACCCAAGGATCATCCTTCCAACCCCGCATACAACCTCCTCGTCCTTACCAGCCGCCTCAGCCTCGGCCCAACCCTACTTACCCATCTGGGCCAAATCAGGATCAAATGTCCCTTATCCTTCAGACCCTGGCTGACATTCAAAGAACGAATGCGGCTATTCAAAAACAACACAAGGACGAACTCACAGAGGTCCGTAACCAATTGACCCAGTTGGCAAACTCTCGCCAGCCAGGTACTCTTCCCTCCCAACCTCTGCCTAATCCTAATAACGTGCCAACCCAGCGGCGCGTTATGAACCCAAACCCGGGCCATGCCCATATGATTTATCAGGCCCCCTCTGTTCCTTCATCTGACAGGATAGAGGCCTCCACTTCTTTTGCAGGTTACCAGCAGCAAGCTATCTTACCCAATCCCAACCAAAACCAGGCAGGACTTAATTCCGTAACGACCCGTAGTGGTAAGGAAACCCAAGACCCACCTCATCCGAACCACTCCAAGCCGGGTATTGATCCCAAGCCTAGGACATTAATCCAGGACGTCCCCACCCCTGTCCCGGATCCACAACCTGGACCTATCCTAGAAGAACCACCTAAGGTCCCGTTTCCCGAGGCCTTGACCAAGGGAAAGAAGACTACCAAACCCGTGGCCCCTGAGGAGGACCTGGTCAAGCTCTTTGAACAGGTCCACATAAACATCCCCTTGATGGATGCAATCCACCACGTACCAGCTTACGCACGATTTCTAAAGAATATATGTACACCCCAGCGTAAGCCGCGAACCAAGGGAGGGAGCCCAATTGTTCTGTCAGAGCAAGCCAGCTCTGTAATCCTCAGTAGACTCCCACCCAAGGCAAAAGATCCTGGTACTCCCCTGATTTCCTGCAAGATAGGTGGTACCCAATTTGACAGAGCATTGCTAAACTTGGGTGCATCCATAAACCTGATACCCACATCCTTACTCGACCATCTAGAAGAATCTGAGCTAAAACCAACTGAGGTGACATTACAATTAGCAGATCGATCTATAAAGTCACCAAAAGGGATTCTCGTGGATGTTATCGTAAGAGTGCGGGATTTCTATTTCCCAGTGGACTTTATAGTCTTAGATATGGACGCACCTGAGAACCCTAGGGATACACCAATCATTCTAGGGAGACCTTTCTTGGCTACTGCTAGAGCCAACATCAGCTGTGAGGAGGGCCAAATAGAGCTTAAGTTTGGAAATCAAACCCTAAAAATTGATATATTTAAGGCCCAACAAGGAATTAATGGTGGTGTCATCGAACAAATTTGTGACGTCAGGACTTTGGTTGATGAATGACACTTCCAGAATGACTCGATTATGCCTCATCAACCACAGAAGGATCTTGACCGGCAAACAGAGGAGTCGAATCCAGACATACACAACCCAGTAACTCCCACCCTTGAACCTCACATCTACATTGAACCACCCGCTGCTGCTGAAAACCCTATCCTCGAGTTAAAGCCTCTTCCTGCTCACTTGAAATACATCTTTTTGGGTTCTGATCAGACCCTTCCTGTGATTATCAATTCCAACCTCAATCCCGAACAGGAATCCTGTCTGATTACTGTTCTCCAGCAACATCGCAGAGCCATCGGGTGGACTCTCGATGATTTGACTGGAATAAGTCCCTCCTATTGTACTCATCAAATCTATTCAGAAGAGGGCACACGACCTTCTCGTGAAATGCAGAGACGCTTAAACCCCAATCTGCAGGAGCTCGTGAAAAAGGAGATCATCAAGTGGTTAGATGCCGGAATTATCTACCCGATCTCCGATAGTCGTTAGGTGAGCCCAATTCAGGTCGTGCCCAAGAAGGCAGGACTCACCACTATAACGACTAAGACCGGAGAAATCATTCCTACCCAACTAGCCAACTCGTGGAGAGTCTGTATAGATTACCGCCGACTCAATTCCTCCACGAAGAAGGATCATTTCCCACTGCCCTTCATTGATCAAATTCTCGAAAAACTTGCGGGAAATAGGTTCTTCTACTTTCTTGACGGGTACTCCGGTTATAACCAGGTGGCAATCCATCCTGAGGACCAAGAAAAGACCACGTTCACCTGCCCCTTCGGAACATACGCTTTCCGAAGGATGCCTTTCGGTCTTTGCAATGCACCCGCTACTTTTCAGCGATGCATGCTTGCCATATTCTCAGATATGGTAGGTGATTATCTGGAAGTCTTCATGGATGACTTTTCAGTTTTCGGAGCATCATTCGACGATAGCCTCCAACACTTGGTCCAGATACTCAGGCGGTGCATCGATGTGAATTTGGTTCTTTCCTGGGAAAAGAGCCATTTCATGGTGCCTGAGGGAATTGTCCTGGGACACTCAATTTCGGAAAAAGGCATCCAGGTAGATCGAGCTAAGGTTGATCTGATTTCTCACCTTCCTATGCCTCGCTCGATCAAGGACATCCGATCTTTTTTGGGGCATGTCGGTTTTTATCGACGATTTATTCCTGATTTCTCAAAAATCGCACGCCCCTTGACTTCTCTTCTCTCCAAGGATGTACCTTTCGAAATTTCCAAGGAATGCACTCAAGCAATTGAGATCCTGTGTGACCGAGTCACCCAGGCCCCGATCCTACAGTCCCCTGATTGGTCGCAACCCTTTGAGATCATGTGCAATGCATCCGACTTCACTGTAGGAGCAGTTTTGGGGCAGAAAATTGACGGGAAACCTGTGGTCATTTACTACGCCAGCAAAACACTCGATGAGGCTCAGCGTAACTATACGGTTACTGAGAAAGAGCTGCTAGCTGTAGTATTTGCCCTAGAAAAATTCAGATCGTACCTTCTGGGTTCCCGTGTCATCATATACTCGGATCACACAGCTGTGAGGTATCTCCTTGCAAAGAAGGACGCGAACCTCGATTAATCCGATGGATCTTGCTGTTGCAAGAATTTGACCTTGAGATTCGCGACAAAGCGGGAAAGCAAAATGTGGTAGCTGATCACTTGTCCCGTCTTCCTTCTGAATTAATTGACCCTTCCGGACCCATCACTGAGCATTTTCCCGATGAGCACCTGCTGACTATCAGTACTAGCCTTCCATGGTTTGCTAATATAGTAAATTACTTGGCATCTCATCAGATCCCGTCCGATTGGCCGAAGGCCAAAAAGGACAAATTACGCTCCGATGCCAAGTATTACATTTGGGAAGACCCGTGCCACTTCCGCATAGGTGCTGATCAGATCATTCGGAGATGTGTCCCGGAAGAAGAAATCAGCAATGTCCTCTCTTTCTACCATGACCAGGCATGCGGTGGCCATTTCGCCGGGAATAAAACCGCATCAAAAGTCCTCCAGTGCGGCTTTTACTGGCCCACACTGTTCAAAGACGCGTATAGTCATTGCAAGGCATGCAGTCGTTGCCAGACTTTGGGCAACATGAGCCATCGCGACATGATGCCTATGCAACCGATTCTAGTATGCGAAATCTTTGATGTTTGGGGGATTGATTTTATGGGCCCCTTTCCTGTTTCGGATGGTTTCGAATACATTCTGTTGGCTGTGGACTACGTGTCCAAATGGATCGAAGCCATACTGACCCGAACCTATGATTACAAAGTCGTTCTCAAATTCATTCATCAAAACATTTTCTCAAGATTCGGGATTCCTCGTGCAATAATCTCTGATGGGTGGACCCATTTCACAAATGCTCAGTTTAGGTCACTGATGACCAAATACGGGGTGTCTCACCGAATCTCTACTCCTTATCACCCCCAAACTAATGGTCTAACTGAGCTGTCTAATCGGGAGATTAAGAAAATCCTGCAAGTCACTGTTCGGCCTGACAGGAAGGACTGGTCGTCCCGACTTCCGGAAGCATTGTGGGCCTATAGGACCGCCCACAAAACCCAATTAGGCATGTCTCCCTTTAGACTGGTGTACGGAAAGGCGTGTCACCTTCCCGTCGAACTAGAGCATAAAGCCTATTTGGCAGTACGGAACTGTAATCTAGATCTTTCCAAGGCTGGAACCCACAGAAAACTCCAAATCAGCGAGATCGATGAATTACGCTTAGACGCATATGAGAACTCGCGAATCTACAAGGAGCGGGTTAAAGCCTTCCATGACAAGCATATCTCAAGAAAGATCTTTCATCCTGGTCAAAAGGTCCTACTCTTTGATGCCCGACTAAAACTCTTCCCAGGAAAACTGAGATCCAAGTGGGTCGGACCATATTTGGTCCGACAGGTTTTTGGAAATGGAGCAATCGAAATCAGTCTACTCAGCCACGATTCTGAACCTTTCATTGTGAACGGTCAGAGACTCAAGCCGTTCATTGATGTGACTTCTACTGATTTGGCTGAAGCATCTTATATCCTCCATTCCCCTTGAGCTTGTTGCGCCCAACCGATGGCGTAAAACTCAGCGCTTAACGGGAGGCAACCCGTCATTTTCCCAAAAAATCCAAAACCTTTTTCTGACACCTTTTTGCACTTAAGGTTCACCCTCGTAGACAGCCGACCCCACCTCAGATGCTTGCATCTGGGATTAGAAATCGTCCGCAAAATTCAACCCGGCCCATTCACTCATCCAAATTTCTGTCTTAAGGAATGAACTAAGTTAAATAAAAACCCCCTAGGTTACAATGAGGACATTGCAAATCTTAGGCATGGGGGGGTATGAAAGTGCAAAACTTGTAAGTAAGGGTTTCAAACAAAAAATTCACATATGCCAAAAACACCATAAAAATTAAAAATTTTCGAAAAAGAATAAGAGGAAAAGAGGAGAAGGAAATTTTGTGAAGGAGAAGGAGAAAAGAAACAAAATGAAAAAGGGGCACAAAATTATGAGAAAAGGTGATAGTCATTAGTAAGGAACTAAGGAATTAACTTAAGTTCTAGACCTCATTCAAGAAAATAACTGAAAAGTGCATAATGAGATTAGTAAGAACGCAAACCTTAGGCATTCTTGAATAGACTCTTAGTACCCATTAAGATCTGGATACTCCTCAAGAGGTTGAGGAAAATGAAAAGCTGAAGTATTAGGTCTAAGGCTTAGGGAGTATTTGGCCTCATTAACTAATTTTTGGTTTACGGGACTCAGTAACCTAAGCAGCCTAACCTCACACACAGCCTGGTTCAGTAAGCGTAAAAATCAAAATCACGCAGAAGCGTCGCAAAATTCTGAAAAGAACACCTAGAGTAGGAGTGGCCGATCAACACAAGTTGATTTGGACGAGTTCCCAGCGCGGAGAGGCGGGAAATCCCCTCAAAGATGCGTAACAAAGTATCATCTCCTCGGTGCTTGTCTCTTAGGATATTCACATATCCTACTGGGGGCATGTAAGCACTCTGCTGGTTCAGATTCCATGGATGGCATTATCTCGAAGTGTTAATTGCCAGGGTCTGGATTCGGCCACGGAACACCATGGATGGGATTATCTCAAAATCTCAATAGCCAGGGTTCCGCGGGTTGCCATGGGCGGTGCTATCTCGAAGCATCGATCGCCAGGAACCCTTGAGGATTGATGATGGGAGCAATGAATCTGATACAGACCGTGTTGAAAAGCCAATCCTAAGCTAGAATTAAAAAGAAAAAGAGAGAAAACTCTCCAAACAGAAAAATTTTCTATCTCTCTCTCTTACAAAACGCACTGCGAACTGAGCCAGGGCTAAAATCATTTCAAGCACGGGTGCTTTAACCACAAAGTCCAATGAACCTTAGGTTAGTTCTTATGGGCCTTAAAAACCTTTGCTAAGGACTAAGGCTAAGGCTAGACAGATTTGGATCTTGATTGGTACTAGAGTACCTTTTAGGCCTATGGTCAGCATTCTAACCTAATCTAAGCTCAAATGAAAAAGCACTTATCTGAAGCTATTAAGAACTTCATGGTCTAGAACAAGGGTTGAAACCTTAAGTTTTTTTGCTAAGGGACTAACAAAAGCTAGGTATGGGGGTATGATGAGAACCTCATCATGAGCCATAACTAGCTCAATTTGACCTAATACAAAGGATAAAAGCTCCTACATAACTCAAGGAAAGGCTTAACTCAGAGGGATTCTGAGTTCGCAAAGAAAATAGAAACTAAGGGGTAAAAATGCACTTTCACCAATCCAATCTAAAAACAGGGTAACTCAGGGTTCAAACATAGATCAAAGCAACCTAATAAGAATAAAAGTGGGATGAGATGATCTGATAAGGGCTACAGCAATTCCAAGGAACTAAATGATAATCTGTAACCTTAAAACAAACCCACTTCAATTTGCGAGATTCGAGGTAAAGTAAAAATAGAATAAACCCTCTAAAATTCATAGAAAAATAATCTCTAGGGTTTAGAACCTTCAATTTGGCCTTAGGAACCCATTTTGACCTACATTGAGAACCATGCCCAATTAACAACTTAATTTGGATTTTTGCGTAAATTGACCGGTCAAACAAGGTTTAATCTGGAAATAAAATTCACCATCATAATCCTTAGGTCCCAATTAGTCATGTATAAAAACTTGAGCCTAAGAGGAAACCTTCTTGACCAACTTTACACTTTGATCCTCATTTATTTACTTTTTGGACCCTCAACTTTTGAACCCTCACATTTCTGCCCCTAACTCTCCTTCGTTCTTTGCATCCAGGTCCCTCCTGCCAAAACCTGACCAGCACCATGCTCCGGCGACCTTGTGCGGAGCATGGCGCCGCGCATGGTAAGGGGGAGGGTCTGGCAAGACAACCGGGGGTGCCCTGCGTCGTCAGCCGTCGCAGGAACACCCCCCTGGTCGCTGCAACCCACCATACCGGCCGTGCGAATGCACGGACGGTATGTGTCTCCATCTCCGGCGTCCTCCGACGAGGGAGACACGTCGTCTCCCTCCGCCCTCCTCTCTGATTCCGCCCCTATAAATACCCCCGTCGCTCCGCCGTTTTCAGCAGCTCGGTCCTGACGGAGAAAGACCCCCACTTCCTCTCTTCCCACTCCGACAGGAAGCCCTCCAGCTCCGACGGCCTCCCCTCTTCCTCCTCGTCGCTCTGCCGCACTACCAGCTGCAGGGTTGCCCTCCCTCGCTCTTCCCGCGCCACGCCGCACCCAGCTGGCGCCTCTCCGGCCCTCTCCTCGCCGCCGCCCCTTCCCCTGGGCATCTTCTTCTTCGACGACAGTCGATATGACTGCCGCATTGCTCCAGCCCCTTTCGTCTCCGTAGCTAGGTCAGAACTTCTCCCCATCTCCCCCTCTTTCTTTTCCTCACTGTCTTTTATTTGATTAAACCCTCGACCGCTCCTGTCCACCGTCACCCCCTTCGTCTCCGGCCAAACTCCGGCGAGACGCCCCCATCGCTCCACAGCCCCATACGCATCGCCGACCCTCACAGAACCTCCGCCTCCTCACCCTGATCAACCTCCGCCCTTCCACTTCCCGCCACTCGCCCTCTGCAGACCCCCCGAACAAACCCAGTTCTCCACCCGCAGTTTGACCTAGAGCGACCCTCACGCTCCGCCCCGCCGCCTGCCAGACCCCCCACCACCTTCGCCGTGCCACGGCGAAGGTTCTCCGCGTATCTGATTAGGCCGAGAGGCCGTTCCTCTGTGGACAGGTATCTCGACCGCCGTCGCCATTGCTGCGTGGAAGGAGCACCTTCAACCTGCAGCTCCAGGTGCGATTCGCCCAGGTCGACTCCCAGGCTGCGCGGGGCACCTCCGCGAAGCGTCCCAGGCTTGCAGCAGGGGCAAAGGCCTCGCGTGCAACCGCGAACTCCTGCAGCGTCTTCAGCTGCGGGCGTCCAATTGGGGTGGGACATTTAGTCCCACCTCGGAACGTTTCAGAGGAGCGCGCCCGCATAAAGGCAAAAAGTGCCTTAGGTTCGTTGCCTCCTGAGCACGGGGTGAGGTCCCTCTCACTTACCCGCTCGACCCGGCCTCGTCTGCGACCACGCCCCGCGGACCTGGCCCGACCCGACTAAGCCCGACCTGCACTCCTCGCCCACCACGCACGCCGGTGGGCCTGGACCCGGGCACGACCCGTACCCGAATACCCGGCAGCTCTAGGAGAGCTTTCCTAAGAGCGGCTTCCGTGAGAGAGAAACGCGGGGGAGAGAGTAGAATTAGGTTTTGCCCCTCTGATCAAGCGTGCAAGTGTGCAGGCAGAGAAGAAGAAAGACGGCCGCTGAACAGAGAAGGAGAAGAAGACTGAAGGAAGAAGAGCAGCCAGGGCTGCCCGAAGCAAAGGACTGCGAAACAAGAGGAAGAAGAACTGAAGCAACACTGTAGCATCCGCGGGTTAAGTCGTCTGATTGGAGAATCAGACGGCGCCCTAAAGATAGGTGAAGAAAGAAGAAAAGAAGAGAGACGGAGCAGCCAAGCAGAAGAAGAAGAGAAGCAAGAAGAAAAGAAGAAGAGCACGGAAGGGAGATCTGAAGCAAGAAAAGAAGAACAGGAAGAACAAAAGCTAAAGAGAAGACAAAGAGAAAGAACGAAGAAAAGAAGAAGAAGCCAAACCTTCATCTCTCTCTCTCTCTTTATTTTTGTAATAGAACATGTATATCTCTAGAATACAACTTGCTCCCTGAGTTCGTGATGTAAACACATTTACACTACTTAAAATGTCTATTTATGCATGTTCTTAAGCATAGGATTGCATTTCATGATATAAATATTGCATTACATGCATCATCTTGCATTTAGAGTAGTTTGAATAAAATGGAGGTTAATTGTCTCCTTTTATGTGCTTGGACAGGGCAAATATTTTATCGGGGCCTCGGATCAAAGATCCAACCGTATGGATGTGATCAGGGCGACGATTGGAGTTCAACGACTCCAGGATCGCCCTAATCAGGCATCTGTAGCATCAGATAGAGACCGGGGAACCCTAGAAGATCAAGGGACAGGATGGTGTAAATCCGCACTTCAGATGGCAAATCCGATCACACGGATGAATTCGGATCGACGATCGCAGCCCAACGACACAAAAATCGAGTCAATCCGACATCCGTGGCACCATCTACAACTTCCAGAAGATGGACGGCCAAGATGGCGCCACGTGGCACCATCCTGGCCTCCCAAACGGCCGTCTACACTCTATGAAGACCGCGCACCCATCCCCTCTCCGCCGTTGGATCTCAATCCAACGGCTGTGGACGCATCGTTTTAAAAGCATCTGCGCGACCATTTGGGCGAGGCAGCGCAGCGGTCCAGCGCCTTATCGCGAGGCGCTGGCGCGCGTTCGAGCCTCGCCAAGCAATTTCTGAGGCGAGCGGGTGCGCTCCAATTGACCGCACGATCGCGATCCAACGGCCGCACGCGCCTGATAACGCCGACGCGCAATTGGACGCTCTGGTGAACGCGCGATCGTACGCGCAGGCGGACGGGCGGCAGAGGTGAAGGCGCGATTTTAAGCCGTCCGATCTCGCGATCGGACGGCTGAAAATCAAGCGACGTGCGTAGGCGTTACGCGCGGGCAGCCGAGCGGGCGCGCGTGGGCGCGGAGGCTACGCCCACGTTGAGGGCTTTAGCGACGGTTTTATCCGTCACTAAAGACCCCTTATTTATTATTTTGAAGATGTAATGTCCATTTTGCCCACACTCCTTGCAACTATAAAAGGAGACCCCCTCCATACGAAATTTTCATCCCTTCCTTCTGCTCTCTACCTCTCCAAAGCTCAAGAGAAGCTTGTCCCACACCCGGGATGCTTCTCGCGAGATAAAGTCCAAATTTTCGTCCCCCTTCGGAAGTGGATCCCGCGACGACGACGGCGTGCTGCTCCGTTCCCGTTCTTCTGCTTCGTCCTCCTTCGTCCCGCTTCGTCCTCCTTCATCCAGGCGTCGTCCCGTTCGGCTCGTCCTCCAAGCGACCGTCGAGGAGGATTCTCTCTCCCTATTCTTTTTACTGCTTTCTAGTATAGATTTACTGCTTTCTAGAGTAGTCTATTCGTCCTCCGAGCGATCGTCGAGGAGGACATTTCTTCCTCCATTCTTTTAATGCTTTCTAGAGTAATTGTTTTATGTTTTCTAGTTGTAACGAACGAACTCTTTTATGATAAATTCCTTGTCTATTCTACATCTCATTTTGATTTCCATGTGTAGTATTCTTTCTCTCTCTCTTACTCCCTCTCTCTCTTTTATTTGTTGTAGATACTTAGATAGTTTAAATTGAATTTCTTCGTGACAAAATAAAAATAAACGCGAAGTTTTTAAATCAAACGTTCGCCTCCCTGTGTTCGACCCGGAATTCCTTTTTCGGTATAAATTTTATTTGTTGAACTCGAATCCTTCGCTTTCGAACTACAACGACGGGTTTTCCAAAACCAAACACGTTAGCGTAGGTTCGTAAATCGTTCAACAGTTCGACCTCGGGAACTCTTTATTTTCCGAGTAAAAAAATTATATATTAGCAAATGATGGCATTAACTATCTGTACTACAACGACTTAAGAAAAGCTAGTTGCTGCCACCGTTTCGCCACCCACATAGAATCAAACGTCTGACCTTGGAATCAGACGTCTTAAAGTGGCCTTACAGACGTCTGATGCCAGAGTTAGACGTCTGATAATCCTGTCAAATGTAATCATTGTCCTGATTTCGGCCTGATTCTCCTGGGCTTTGCACCCAACGGCTATGGAAGCTTTTCTAAGCCTTCCAAAGCCTTCCTAAGGCCTCTATAAATAGAGGGGAGCCTTTACACACTTGGATACACTTAGCTACACACTTTCACACTCTTTTGTGCCCAGAAAAGATCTTGCTCTCCAACCTTAAGCTCCATTCCCTTGAGAGCATCAAACCTTCGCGCACCCGCTCTCCCGCCGTTGTTCACGAGAGCGACATTGCACCGTTGCGTGGCTCACGCACCCGCGTCATCATCGACGCACTCCTTGCAAAGGGGAGTTTCCTATTTCCTATAGAAGCTAGGTTTAAATTCCTTTGTTGGCTCTATAGGACTACTTGTTTTATTTTATCTTTGTCTTTTGGTTGAGTATTCGCTTTGCGAATTCCCGTCTCCTTCGTGGGACAAAATCCTTCTCGTGGAGAGAAGGGGTTGAGAAACGTTACCCTCGTACTTGTACCGTGGTTGTACTGAGGTTGAATCACCCTCGTTTTAAGGTGATTCGGTTAGTGGATTTGATCAACTAGGTTGATCAGAAAATCCTAACTCGAGAGGGTTAGGTGGTGGTTTTTCACCCGGTTTGGGTTTCCACCTAAAAATTCTTTGTGTACTTTGTGTGTTTATTTATTCTGTGATATTGTTTATTTCCGCATTTTATTACGTCACCCCTCCTAGTAGGGAACTTTCAATTGGTATCAGAGCAGGTTCTTGCAAGATCGGAGTAACGCCCGGCAAGAAGATCATGGAGGGATGCTGTTCCACAAGCAGGATTTCCGAGGGGCAGTCCACAACCCGTCCGCCGTTCTTCGACGGGAGCAACTACCCCTACTGGAAGTTGCGGATGAAGACCTGGCTTCAAGCCACCGACTTCATGATCTGGGCCAGATGCGAGACGCCATTTGAGATCCCAGAAAAACCCGTGGGAGGCTACTCGCCGCTACATATTCGAGAGCTTTCACTCAACGCAAAGGCAATGAATGCCCTGTATTGCGCGTTGAGTCCGAAAGAGTTCGAGAAAATCCAAGAGTGCACTACCGCCCACGAGATATGGAGGAAGGTAGAAGACACTCATGAAGAGATGAGCTCGGAGGAAAAAGAAGAAGAAAAAGAAGAAGAAACCGCTTGCTTTGGTTTCATGGCCAAAGGAACCAACAGCGACAGCGAAAGTGGAAGCGACGACAGCGACAACGAGGTAAATTTCGATTTACAAGAAGCTTTTAATGAACTATTTGAGATTAGTAAATCACTTAAAATAGAAAACAAAAGCATGAAAAAGAATCTTAGCTTTCTTAAAAATGAAAATGATAGGTTAGAAAAACAACTTAAGGACATAGAAGCTAGTCCTGAAAATGATAACCTATTTTTAAAAAATCATAACCTCATCAATGAAAATAATAAATTGATTGAGGAAAATGATAGTCTAAAGTTAGAAATCTATGATTTAAAGACAAAGATGCAAACTATAGAAAAAGAAATTACATGTCTTAGGGAAAATTCTAACAAATTAATCAACAAAGTAGACAAGTTTTATAGCCCTAAAATTGAGAAAGGATCTCCATCAAGGAGACCCGCTAACAAATTCGGATCCAAGCCCACTTGGATACTGAAAAAAAGAATTAGAATCTTGTTTTGTAGGGTTCAGGGATAATTACAACATAAAGGACTGGACCTACAAGCTCAAGTCTGGTCAACTCGAGTTGGGAGAACCAAGGAGTAGACCAAGGAGGAGAACAAGAAGACCGACGAGACGGCGAACAAACGACGGACCCGCCGCACGTCGACCACCAGATTGGAGACCGACGCCGATGCCCGGGCCTCCAAGCTACGGATGGGAGCCCCATCCGATGTGGCATCCACCACCACCATTCGGGCCATTTTATTGGCCATGGTAGGTGAGGTAAAACCCTTTACCCTATCTTTTTATCAGTAGCATTTAGATGGGGGGAGTTAAAATTTATGAGCTAATTGTCAATTTTTAAGGGGGAGATATAAGGTAGCTAAATTTCATTTAGTAAGGGGGAGAAAAATAATAGCTATCTTGTTGTTACAAAAAGGGGGAGAACATCACCTTTGTTAAAATAAATTCATAGAAGAGCATGTCTTAAGGGGGAGTTATAGGAAATTTAAAATCAATTAAACCTTTTTGATAATGTCAAAAAGGGGGAAGATTTTTTGCATTATTATCTATGGTTTTGTTATCATCAAAAAGGGGGAGATTGTTGGTGTTAGAGCATCACGATCATTTGTTTTGATGATAACAAAACACGTGTTATTTAACATTTGCAATTTGAGTCCTAGATTTCAGGTCAATTGCAAATGTAGACGTGCTTAAACGGAGTTCGAGCTCGCATCCAGGATGGATTGGAGGAGCTTGACGGAAAACAGAAGAGGTTCGTATGGAGCAACAGATTGAAGATAGAAGACAAGAAGAATATGATAGATTCTTTTTAATGCTTTCTTGTATCTCTTGTCTTTATTTTCTTACTCTTTTTATTTTTCTTAGAATATTATGTTAAAGAGCCTCAAAGTACCCTAACAGTAGTCCTAGGAACACCCGCACAACCCTAGGATACTTAGGTTTTCTATAGAGAACTTAGAAAACCAATATAGGGTTCAAACAGCACTTCCAGACGTCTAATTCCCAAATCAGACGTCTGATAAAGTATTTTAAGACGTCTGACTGTTGTTTCAGACATCTGATATCTGTTAGGCTGGGATAGCTAGTTCTGTCTGATGAAATCAGACGTCTAGACATTATACCAGACGTCTTAGGAGACGTCTGATGGACTTGCCAGACGTCCAGATAGTGGACCGCTGGCTAGCTTAGCAGGCACTCAAGATTATGACCGTTAGAGCCTTATCAGACGTCCTTAAGCCTTTCCAGACGTCTGATAAATGACCGTTTTGCCTCGGCTGACCCAAAATCTCTTCTCAGAGATTTTCTAGCCGTTGCAACGTTTGGAAATCAATTCCCACAGTAGAAGTTGGTTTTCAGACGTCCAGACATAGTTCCAGACGTCCTGTATGTCGTCTGATGGACTTGTGCAAAAACCCTGTTTAGATCTGATCCAAGTCAGGGAGAGACCTGCCCAAAATCAGACGTCTGACCTTGGAATCAGACGTCTTAAAGTGGCCTTCCAGACGTCTGATGCCATAGTTAGACGTCTGATAACCCTGTCAAATGTAATCATTGTCCTGATTTCGGCCTGATTCTCTTAGACTTTGTTCCCAACGGCTATAGAACCTTTCCTAAGCCTTCCAAAGCCTTCCTAAGGCCTCTATAAATAGAGGGGAACCTTTGAAACACATATACACACTTGGATACACTTAGCTACACACTTTCACACTCTTTTGTGTCCAGAAAAGATCTTGCTCTCCAAGCCTAAGCTCCATTCCCTTGAGAGCATCAAACCTTCGCGCACCCGCTCTCCCGCCGTTGTTCACGAGAGCGACATTGCGCCGTTGCGTGGCTGACGCACCCGCGTCATCGTCGACGCACTCCTTGCAAAGGGGAGTTTCCTAATTCCTATAGAAGCTTAGGTTTATTACTTTGTTGGCTCTATAGGTTTGTTGTTTATTTTATCTTTGTCTTTTGGTTGGGTATTCGCTTTGCGAATTCCCGTCTCCTTCGTGGGACAAAATCCTTCTCGTGGAGAGAAGGGGTTGAGGAACGCTACCCTCGTACTTGTAGCGTGGTTGTACTGAGGTTGAATCACCCTCGTTTTAAAGTGATTCGGTTAGTGGATTTGATCAACTAGGTTGATCGGAAAATCCTAACTCGAGAGGGTTAGGTGGTGGTTTTCACCCGGTTTGGGTTTCCACCTAAAATTACTTGTGTACTTGTGCGATTAATTTCTTGAGATTGTTTATTTTATTTCCGCAATTATTACGTCACCCCCTCCTTTGAAGGGAAATTACATTCTTTATCAGACGTCTGATTTGGGAATTAGACGTCTGGAAGTGCTGTTTGAACCCTATATTGGTTTTCTAAGTTCTCTAAAGAAAACCTAAGTATTCTAGGGATGTGCGGGTGTTCCTAGGACTACTGTTAGGGTACTTTGAGGCTCTTTAACATAATATTCTAAGAAAAATAAAAAGAGCAAGAAAATAAAGACAAGAGATACAAGAAAGCATTAAAAAGAATCTATCCTATTCTTCTTGTCTTCTATCTTCAATCTGTCGCTCCATGCGAACCTCCTCTGTTTTCCGTCAAGCTCCTCCAATCCGTCCTGGATGCGAGCTCGAACTCCGTTTAAGCACGTCTACATTTGCAATTGACCTGAAATCTAGGACTCAAATTGCAAATGTTAAATAACACATGTTTTGTTATCATCAAAACAAATGGTCGTGGTGCTCTAGCACCAACATAAAGCCCCTGAGCCTTCCATCAGTATTACTGTTGTCTTGTTTTCTTTTTAACAAAAAGAGATGTAATGGGCAAACCTCCTTTTTCAAATGAAGAAATTCTCTTTTTTCTTGGTCATCGACATTCATACATGGTACATTCGTATGTTGCTTGCTTGCCAAGTGCAGGGGATGTTTTTACCGCCTAGGGTTTGGAATTTATAGAAGTCTCCTGAACTGTCTTTACGAATCTTGTAAGGCCCTTCCCATGATGGGTCTAGCTTTCCGCCTGACTGGCTTAACATGGAGACCTCGCACTTGCGTAGGACATGGTCTCCTTTGAACAATGTCCGTTTACAAATGCGCTTGTTGTAGGAGGTGGTTGTGGCTTCTTTATATTCGAGTGCTGTCTCTGATGCCTTATCCCTCAGCTCGTCCAAGAGGTCTAAAGATAGGCGTATTTGATCATCATTGGTGGTCGGGTCATAAAGTTGTGTTTTGTAGGTGAGGAGGACTGTTTCAGTAAGCAACTGAGCTTCCATGCAGTATACTTGGCTGAATGATGTATGGCTTGTGGAAGTCCTTTGACAAGTCCTGTATACCCAAAGAATGACCGTAAGCTCGTCCTCCCATCTCCCTTTGGCTGAATCCAGATAGCGTTTAAGCATTGAGATGACGGTGCAGTTGGTTACTTCAGCTTACCCGTTCGCCTAGGGATGACCTACAGATGTGAAGCACAAATGGATGTCCTAGGTGAACTGGGTTGCATTGTTCGTGACAATGTAGTGGGGTATCTCGTATCGAGCTATAATGCTCTTACAGACAAAGGATATGACCTTATCGGCCGTTGAGCTGGCCATGGCCTCATCTTCGACCCACTTGGAAAAGTAATCGATGGTCACCAGAGTAAACTGCTTCTGGGCCGAGGCTGGCAGGAAGGGGCCAACGAAGTCCGTGCTCCATTTTGCAAAGAGGAAGGGAGATGTTACGGGTACTAACTTTCGAGGCAGCAAGTGGTGCAGGGTAGCGAACCTCTAGCACTTGTCACAGTTGCGCACGAATTCTTTGCAGTGTTGCTTCATTTGAGGCCAGAAGTAGCTCGCCTGGAATAGTCGGCCTAGGAGTGCCTTGTGTCCTTCATGGTTCCTGCATACACCTCCGTGGGCTTCTTGGAGGGCTTGAGCCGCCTCTCCTTGAGTTAGGCAATGTAAGAGGGGGGTGGAATACCCCCACTTGTACAGCTGCCCTTTTATCAAAGTGTACCTCGAGGCTTTGAGGCGAAAGGCTCTAGGCCGAGGCTCCCTCGGGGGTAGCTCGCCAGAGTTCAATTAAGTAACAATAGGCATCATCCAAGAGATGGACTACTCTATCACAAACATTTTGGGAGAGAGGACAGTTGGGTCTCTCAGAGTTTGAAGGCAAATGTCCTCTTCTTGTCCCTGAAGGATGGCGGCAGTGAGTTTGGCCAACGCGTCTACTAGGGGGTTGTCTGTTCGAGGCACCCACTTGATCGAGACAGTCTTAAAATCCACCAGCTCTTCCTTGACCTTGTTGGCATACGAGATCATGTTCGGATCCCTATCTTCGTACTTGCCATTTATTTGGTTGGCGACTAGCTAGGAGCCCGTGTAAACCTCAAGCGAGGTGATTCCCATTGATTTTGCTACCCAGATGCCTGCCATCATGGCCTTGTACTCCGCTTGGTGTTGCGAAATTTGACGTGATTTGTAAAACTGGGTTTTTAAGTCGTTGTAACAAGGCAAATCGCAAACACTTTTAAAATTTATATTCCTAAATAGTGGGGTATCTAGGGTCATCCAAGGAGGCAATATGCTTGCAAATCAAATCCCTTGCTTGGAAAATAAATCTCGACTTTCTTTTTGGTCTTTTCAATATGTCATTTTTATGTTTTTGAAATTAAGGCAACATGCGAAGTTGTTGGCGGGAAAAGATTACTACACCTACTATGCTAATCTACGTGACAAAAAATATCCTCTTTCTAAGCTCAACCTAGGCACGTGGAGGCTTAGGTTAATTAGAAAGGAGGAGTGAAACTACACTAAAGATAAGGCAAGGTGATGCAATAAAAAGAGTGCAACAAGAAATCAAGGCAGCTTCTTTTTTTTATATATTAAAGGAAATTGTCTACTGGTAGATGAATGCTTCTACAAAAAATTGAAAAAAAAATTAATGACAAATCCTTTAGATGATGATGGTGATGAAGAGGATGAAGCTCTTCTTGCTCCAAGCCTGGTAGCTCCCGGGATTGAAAAGAAGGTCTTCAGCTCCTTCCTTCTATAGCTCTGCCAAGATGATGTCCTCTAAGGAAAACCCTTAAGGGGCATGCCCTATGCTTCTCTCCAAGGGTGGACATCCACCCTAAGTCCTCCTTTGCCTGGCCGTCCTCCTTGAAGTAGAAGATTCCTCCTCCTTGGCGTGGCACAAGAAAGAAGAGAGTGGGGAGAAGAAGGCACCAAGGGGGCGGGTGATATGTCCCCTTAATCTCCTTCTCTACTCCTTCTTCTTGGCCATAGATGTAGGTAGGTCTAAGGTGGAATAAAACACTAATGGAGGATAATGAAAATGGTATAGGTAATGGGTTTTTATAGAGCTGGATGGGGTTGGTTGGTGTGGCCTTTAATGGAGGGCTAGGATAGGCTTTTGGGTGGTGGTTAGAGATCTAGGGCTAGGAATAAATGGTGCCAACCCAAGGGTCATCAAGGGGTGGTAGTTATGGTGGTGTTGGTGGCTTTTGGTGGTGGAGAGACATGACCATTTTGGTGCCAACCTAGGGTCTTCTAGAAGGGGGGTTAGGTGGATGGTGGAGATGGATTTAAGGGGAGATATGTGGTGGAGATGAAGGGGATTTTGGAGGGAAAAAGTGGTGCCAAAATGGAGGTGGTTATGGTGGTTTTTGGTGCCAAAATGGTGGAGTCTTTTGGTGGTGGAGTGGGGTGGAAGGGTGCCTATGGTTGGCGCCAAGAGTAGGGTTGACTAGGTTGCTAACGTGGACTTAGGGTTAAGGTTAATTGGTGGAGCTAGTTAGGTGGGATTTTAAGGTGGTAAATGTCAAGGGAGCTGGAGCCTAGCTAAGCTGAGCTTGCTTAGCTAGTAGTGGAGTAGAGGAGTAGGCAATGGGAGCTATAGTTTGAGGAGAGGAGTTGGATATGAAGAGTCCAGAGCTGAACTGGAGCTGGTAGCTGCTGAAGAGGCTAGCATGGGGCTACTCTAGCTGGCTTAGCTTGCTAGTTCTTTGCTAGCTACTAAGCCAAGCTAAAGTGAGCTGGCTTCTGCTGAATTGAACTGAGGTGAGCTGGGTCTGGTGCTCCCAAGGAGGATTGAGCTAGTTGAGGCAGCTAAGGTAGCTTAGCTCAACTAAGTTGAACTAAGCTGAGTCCCCGAGAGCTGGACTTGAGCTTCTTGAGCTGGAATGAATTCATTTTCAGCTGGCTAGAGTTTAGTGGAGCTGGATGTAGCTGGACCTGAGCTAGGGTGAACTCTAGTCAACTCAACTGAGCTAGCTAGAGCTCCCTGTGGACTAATGGGAGCTGAGATGAGCTAGACTCAGCTAAGTTGAGCTGGATCAGAGCTGACCTGAGCTAGGGTGAGCTAAGATGAGCTCTCTTGAGCTGCCATTTAGTTGAGATGAGCTGAATGGAGCTAGGATGAGCTAATCTTAGTTCAGGTGAGCGGAATTCCAGCTATGGTGAGCTGGATCAAGCTATGTTCCAGTTGGTGAGAGCTTCTCTTTCACCAGTTGCCTTCCTGAGTGCTAGGGTGCTAGGGATCAGGCAATTTGTATATCCCTAACACATAAAAACACATTAAAAAGATAATAAAAAGTGCAATGCATTCCTAACCTAATTAATGCCTAAATGCAGCCCAAAAATCTATTTGTGGAGTAAAATCCTAAGAGCTAGGTTTGTTTTAAAGCATAAGAATGATGATAAACTGGTGTTTATCACCTGGTTATTGGACACAAGGAAGACCAATTTTATGGCATACTTATGGGTGACACCATCTAAGGCGGTTAGAGATATCCCGACCCTAGACCCAGCTGTCATAGACGAGCTGTAAACATATAGCCACCTAGGGAGTGTGAGGGAGGCATCGGGATATAAGAATTCGGTCATGAAATCTACCAAGACTTGTGCTTTGAATGCTTTCCTTGGATGATATTTTACGTCAAATTTAGCCAACTCCATTGCCCATTCGATCTATTATGCAGACCTTGTGGGCTTGTGTAGCATTCGACGGAGGTGGTAGTTTGGCAGGACCATTATCGTGTCGGCTTGGAAGTATGGGTGTAGCTTCAGGCTGCGCTGACGAGAGCTAGCCCCAATTTTTCAATGACCGTGTACTTAGCTTCCGCGCCTTGATAGGTCTTGCTGACGAAGTACACGGGTTGCTGAATTCCTCCCCGGTCGTCGATTAAGACAGCACTGACGGTGGATACAGAGGCGGCTAAATATAGAGAAAGAACTTCCCCGGGCAAGGGGTCATTAGAACGGGCGAGCTTCGAAGTGCTTCCTTGACATCCTTTTAAGCCTTTTGGCAGGGAGGAGTCCGGTGGCTGACGTTATAGCCATTGCCCTTCTTTATGCACTCGAAGATGGAAAGACATTTGTTGGAGGATTGAGACAAGAATCATCCTAATTGGGCAATCTTGCCGACCAACGACTATAGCCCTTTCAGCGTGCTTGGCAGTTCTAGGTCTTCAATCGCCTGGATCTTGTTCGGGTAGGGTTCGATTCCCTAGTTAGAGACTACGAACCCTAGAAACTTACTGACTAAGACTCAAAAGGTACACTTGTCGGGGTTCAAATGAAAGTGGGTGTTCCTTAGAATTTGGAGCACCTCTGCCAAGTACTCTAGGTATTGTGGGAAATTTGACCCCTTGACATGCATATCATCAATATACACTTCATATTATTTTTCTATTATTTTTGCGAAAACCATATTTACAAGGCATTGGTAAGTTGCCCCAACGGTTTTCAAGCCGAAGGGCATAACTTTATGTTGAAATAGGCCCCCATTAGTAGTGAAGGAGGTGTGAAGCCTGTCCACTAGGGCAAGGCTGATTTGGTTGGACCCATTCTAGGCATCCAGGAGGGACATGTGGGATTGTCCACTACAGGAGTCCACCAGATAATCTACCCTTGGTAGGGGAAGCTCGTCCTTCGGGCAGGCTTCATTCAGGTTGGTGAAGTCAACGCACATGTGTCGTTGACCGTTGGCCTTCTTCACCATTACGATGTTCGAGAGCCATGCCGGGTATAGGGATTCTTCGATGAATCCTGCTACCATTGTTTGGTCGACTTACGCCTACGCACCTAGTTATCTGCGTGGGTGCCCGCTTGGATACTCACTTGATGTTGAATCAAGGACAGGTCTACCTTTGGCAGATCATTGGCTGACCAAGAGAACACGTCCACGTTGGCCCAGAGCAGGAGTAGCAACTTCTGTACCACAAAGGGCGAAAGGTCCACTTCGACCTGGACGAGCCTAGCAACATCGTTGGGATACATTTGTATAGCCATTGCTGAAGGGCATGGCTGTAGGCTCGAAGTCGTCGGCTGATCAATTGGGATTGCCACATGCTGGATTGCCTGGACATGGTCTCTTTTCATTCCCCCTTTTTCGTGACTTAGGGGGCTTTGGCTCCAGGGAGCGCTCCAACTCGATTCTGAGGAGCTTGCGCCCGGCTGACTAATCCCCTTGCACTATTCCCACTCCGAGTGGAGGCTAGAAAAGCATAAATTGGAAGTATGATGAGGGGATCAACCGAAAGGCATGGGTGGCGGGCCTGCCAAGGATGTCGTCGAACGCTGTCGTCAACTTGGCCACTATGAACATGGCTGTCTGGTTGAGGTGCATGTCCCCATCACAGATGGACAAGGGGAGGCAATGTTCGAGTGCTAAATCGATGTTTTATGATTGTCGCGTTTCGGTATAGCCAAAATATCACTCAAACAAATAATTTTATTATTTGAAAAAGTTCTGAGGTCGAACACAGGGAGCAATATGGAATTTAGTTCTCACAAATTGTAATTTAAGAAAAGAAAGGTATGAAATTGTAAATAAAAAATTGCTTCAGAATAAAGTAGCACTAGTATCAGGTGTCAGAATGCAAAAATAATGGAGTAAAATGGTGATTTAGATCACCAGATACTCCTTACAATGATAGCTAATGAACCCAATGTATATATGAAATAAAATGTAACCAAACCAATTGACTGATTAGTAAATCAGATGGCTTAAACTGCTTAAGCCTCTCTCTTCTTCTTCTTATTTTCTCTTCCTCTTCTCTGTCATTCTCCTTCTGCCCTTGTTCTCCTCTTCTTTCCTTCTCTGCAACCCTTCTTCTTCTACCTTCAGCCCTTCTTTCTCTGGCTTTCTTCACACAATAGCAGGGGAGAAGCCTTTTGAATTCGGCTAAGTGTTAACTGGGTCTCACCACGAGCAAAACCCTCCCCCTACCCGCGCAGACTCCCCTTCTCTCTTTCTCTCTTTAGGATCTGCTCTCCTAGAGCCACAGTGTAATCGGGTTATCGAACCTAGCGTACCCAGGTCCAGGCTATTACGAAAGTGGGCGTCAGACGTGGTTTAAGACGTCTGGGAATTGGCTCAGACGTCTGGAACCCTTCCCAGACGTCTGGTATTAAATTTTTTCGGCGTACGGGTTCACATCTGCACGCGTCCGCTCGCAGATTGAATCCGCCGCCTACGGTCTTCGCTTTTCTCTCCCTCCCTGCAGACGACGCCGTTTCTTTCTCTCTCTCCCCGCGCGGCCTTTAAATACCATCACCCTCTCCCTCACCCTCACTACATCGCATTCCACTTCTCCTTCTCCCTGCCAGCGAGAGCGCGAGCGAGCGAGTGAACGACTGCGGCAACAGCAACCGCGGCGAGCGTGCGGGAAGGAGTGTTGCGAGAGGAAGGAAGAAGCTCGACCGCGAGGGTGCGAGCTTGCCGCGGCAGCTAGAGCCGGCCGACGGGGGAGCAACGGGCGTGGGGTGTCGCGGAGGGGCTGCTGCAGCTCGGGCAGCAGGCAGACACGGCGCGGCGCGGCCGTGCGTAGCGGGCGGAGAGCGAACCGGGTCCTAATTCTGGGAAAATTTCCTAGAATCAGACGTCTGGACTTACGTCCAGACGATGCCGAAGACGTCTGGAGGACGGTCCAGACGTCTGAGAGGTACAATAATTTCCTATCTTCTCCTTTTTACGCGTGTACGGCCATGCAGCCGTCCGCCGCGTCCTTCTACGCCTCTTCGTGATGAGAGTGGGTGCGTGTGTGCGCAAGTGTTGTTCGGGAGGGATCGAGGGCTCGCCATTCCACACGGATCAGACGTCTGGCCACAGTACCAGACGACGGGGAGGACCTCCAGACGTTCGGGGTGACAATCGGACATCTAGAAACTAAGGCCAGACGATCTAGCGGGCTTCTGGACGTCTGAAAGACTGCGTAGATCGAGGTACGACATGATCAACCTTTTAAGACATCTGGAAGAGGTTCCAGACATCTGATTTTGGACAGATTCGTCGTTTTTGACCTGTTTCGGGCCCGTTCGAAGTCTATTTTCCACGTTTCGAGTTGCGTTCTTTCCAGATTTATTTTCTCTACCTGTTTACAGTAATTGTTTGCTGAACTCCTTGTGTTGATCCTTGTGTTAAGATCCCATTCCATTGCGGCTCTGGGGGTTGCGGAGGCGCGCGGGATTGCCGACCACGCCACAGTACTCCCGATTTCGCAGGTAGAGTGGCCCTTTAATTTTTTTAACAAAAGTTGCACAATTATAAAACAATTAATAGAGTCTAGGGCATTGCATGAACCCTAGGACTGAGAAATTAGATTGAATGATGGATCCTAGGGTATTGCATGAATCCTAAGACTGAAAAACTAGATTGAATGATAGATCCTAGGGTACGACATGAATCCAAAGACTGGAAAACTAGTTGAATGTACAAACATTGTAGTCTTGGAAAAGTAGAAAGGAAATGATAACTGCCTGTAAATTGGTTAACCGCTGCCTGTTATGAATGAATAAATATGATTGAGAACATGGGTTGTATGAAGGTAAAGCTGGAACGATAAAACCTAAATTGGCTGAGTTAAAAGAGCATGAACCCTATGGGGAATTAGGAGTAGAACTCCTGGAAAGGAAATGGAATAGAATTGGGGAAGTGAGCTGGCCCTTGAGTACGGAGTACCAAGGAGAGCGACTGTCCCCCTGTTTAGTGCAAAGTGGAGCTAGCCGCCCCAGGGACCTGGGGTTAGGTCTGGCCACTTTGTACCAACTTTTGGCCCACGTGTACACAGTATCGAGGAGAGCTACTAGTGTAGGGATAGTACTAGCTACCCCACGGGCCCCGGGGTTCTGCTAGCTCACCTACACCGACTTGCTAGGCCCACTGGGCAAACCAGGGTAGTCAGGCGAGGGTGCGCGGACTGTGGAGGGGCAAGACCCCTGTTTGGTTACTGTAGAGGGGCTGGACCCCTGTTACTGAGAGGGCTCTGCCCTATACTGGTTCCGTGCTGTGCTTTGGGTGCACCCGTTAACGGAAACGACTAACCGCGTGCCAGTGCGGGATAGCTACCCGTGCGTTTATCGCGCGTGCTGTAGTCACCGTTACGTCTGTCAGTGACCTTGGGGTGGTTGACTGAGGGTAGGACCACCACGGGGGACTCTCCCGGCTAGGAGAGCACCACGTGTTACTTCTACTTTTCGGGAAAAGACTGCAATCAAGATCGTTCCTACGAGGAACATTCAAGATCAAGAGAAGGATCTGAGAAATAACCAACAGTAAATAATTGGAAAATATAAGGAAAGAAAGTGAAAATATAACAGCTACTGTACACTCTACTGCTTCTTTTAGCTTTTAGTTGCCACTCTACTCAGCGTTTCGCTGACGTGTCACCCTTGTTGCCTTTTCAGGACCAGGTGTTAAGCAGCCAGTGTCAGCGGCTGCAGAGGGCGCTGGGCCTAGTAGGGTCCAGTAGGGTTACCTGTAGTGCCTACTGTACTTTTCTTTCTGCTGTAGTGAGTAATTTTCTGTTACTCCATATACTCTCTTTCATGTAAGCTACATGTTATGTACATGTTTATTTCTCTACTGTTGTGGTGGTGTATACTATAGTACTTCCTTTTCTTACTGCTGTATTTTGTTACTGCTAGTTATATACACGGTGAATGTGGTTTATTTTACTGCTCTTTTGGTTACTTTCTCGTTGGACGACTAGGTCTTGGGATTAGTCGACTCGGTCCGATTCTCGTGTCTCGTAGGGATTCGGGAATCGGATCGTTACACAGGCTCACCGGTAGTGGGTGATGAGCGAGGAGTGAGGGTTAGGCAGGTTAACGGGTCAGGCCAGGTCCACGGCCAGCGGTCATGAACGAGGCGATGCGTGGGTGAGAGGGACTTGGCCTTGTGTTTGGAGGCAGTAAACCATATTGACAAATTCAATTTATCTGTATGCTCCGCTTCAGTGGCTTCCGATGTGGAACTATCTGCACCCACTTTGCTCTCGCACGCTGCTGCTGCTGCTTCCTTCGCCCAATTCGTGCGTAAGGAGCAGTTAATGTCTCCAATTGACCGCACGAGTATGTTCCTGGGCCAGCTCCACTCTGTCTGGAGTCGAGGACCTGGAGCTGCAGGTCTGGATGGAGCTTCAAGCAAGCTCGAGGCGTGCTGCATCAATGGCGGAGGGGGAGAGTGCCTGGAATCAACAATAAGGCCTTTCGGCCATGTTAGAAGGTTCAGGAGGGATCGTCGGACCACGGCGAGTGCGACGCTGGTAGTTGTGAGGCATGGCAAGGTCCATGCGTGCGTGGCGGAATCAGACTGTGTGCGTGAGAGTGGGTGTGTTCACGAGTGAGTTTGGATTAGCGATAAGTGGAATTAGGTTAGGGCTTTTGTTCTTGGAGTGATGGCGGAGCTTATGAGGGTGGTAGTGGTGGGATTCGTGTAGTGGCGCGGCGGATAGGCGTTGTCGGAGCTTCGCCGAAGTGGAGGAAGGTGACGGTGTTGAGGGCGGATTTGTGGGTGTGCGTGCGTTGTGAGATTGGGGAAAGAAAGCATACTAAGAGGGAGAGATATATAGGAACCTAGGGTCGTGGTAGAGAGACGAAGGGCGCCGGTGTTGGTTGACCAGAGCTGGAAAAGGAGGATGGTGCGGCGAGGCGGCAACGTCAACAGAGGGAGAGGCACGACCTCTTGTTGGCAGGAGAGGTTCACGAAGACTAGTGGAGGAGTGTCGGCTGACCAATTTAATGGTTGGACGGCTGGAGGAGGAGGGCGGAGAGGGGTCGCCGGAGCTAATTCTGATGGTGGCCAGAGATGGAGAAGAAAATGGTTTCTCTGGCCAAAAACTAGCTGAAAAGCACGGCTGTGCCCTTGGGTTTCTTTTGTAGGGCTCAGGAAGGATCTTAAGCTTGGAAGCCAAGCTTCCAAGCTTGGAAATGACACTAGAGCAGGAAACCCATTTGTTCCACGAGTTTCCATTAGGATTTGGGCAAGAATTGTGGCCCAAGATGTTGTTCAAAAGGAAGGGAATTCTTTGACAAACTTCCCTTTCAATTTTGAGAGGGATTCGTCAAGGAATCAGGAGTTCTTGCGATTTTTAGGTCGCCGGTACTTGTAGGAATAAGAGTAATGGCGGAAGAAACCTAGTTGTGAAGATGATAACAAAGTTGGGTGTCAATTTATAACGATTTTGAAAGTTAAGAGCATAAATGTATTCAGACAGGACCAATTTGGAAACTAGGTCAAGACAATTTCACCGTAGGTCCAAATTTCGGAACAAACCTAATTTGGACCTAAGGAATCCAATGGTGACTTTGGATTTTGGTTTTTATTACATTTGACTGGGTAATTTATGCAAAAATCCAAATTATGGTAAATGTCTGTCTAAGACTCTATTTTGGGCCAAAACGGGTTCTGATGATCAATTTCAAGGTTTCAAACCCAAGAGAATATTTTTCTATGAATTTTAGAGGGTTTAGGTGAATTTTATCCTCACCAAAACCTCATTTAATTAAGCAGGCCTGTTTTTAGGGTTTAAAAAGTCATTTAATTCTCAAAACGTGTGCAAACCCTTTTCTGCTTGTTCAGAAACGACCCACCACCCCTTTGGTCATTTGAGACGTCTGGGATGTTGATTGCACCGCAAAAATGCACCTACAATTATGCCATCTTGTGTTATTTCCTAGCATTTCCATTGCATATTAGGTATCCATAGTTGCATTTGTAAAAATTGACACATGCATGCATTTATTTGAGAGGGGAGGAAAGTGAATAATTGGCTATGTAAATAACATCTTCTTCAAGAGCTGCCTCGCAATTTCACCATCTTTATTTTTATTTTGCTTTAAACTTCTTCTTCCCTATGTGGCTGCAGGGCATGGCTTGCTCTTCTTCACGCCATTCTTTGCCAATGCTTGCCCTGCCAGCTGCATGGCTGGGCATGCACACCTAGGGCATGGCCGTGCATGCCTCCTTCTGCTTTAAAAAGCCCTCCTTGATTCGTTGCGCAGGTAGCCTGGCACATAGAGACACGGCAGCCACCTTCGTCGGGCCATCTTCCTCCCTCTCTCCCCACCATACACAGCACCCCTTCCCACTGAAGAGATATGCTGCGGGCAGTAGCAGGCTCACAATGGTCCTACGCCCACCACTGTGACTCCCACCACCGCCCAACTCATCCAAGAGTAGGTGGGCGTGGTGGATTCCACTCTTTGTTTCCATCGCTCAGCCCTTCACGTCATTGCCGCAGCTCCAAGCTTCAGAGCTCAGCAGCAGCAGCAGCACGGCACCAGCAGCCTCCACGCAGCGCGCAAGCCAACAGCCAGCGCAGGCTCCTTCCGTGCGCGCAGGCTCGCTCCAGCGCGCCCGCGCACGCAGAACCGGCAGCAACCGGTTGTCCAAGCCGCGTGGGCACTGTAACTACAATGCGGTGACCGGAAAGTTTCCCACTTATCCGGTCACCACGTGCTCTCTCTCCGCGCCGCAACCGCCTCCAACCCATCGCCGCGTCCACGCCGGCGCCTGCTCCAGCGCCCGCGCTCGCGTCTGCACCCGCTTCCGCTCCAGCGCCTGCACCCGTCTGCCCCACTCCTGCTCCAGCCAGCAGCGCGCTATGTTGCACTCCCTCACGCCTACTCCCTCTAGCGCGCGCGCTCACCCTTGCGCGCCTGCGCCTGCGTGTGCACCCGCGCATCAGACGAAGCCAACAACCCCATCAGACACCTTAACCTACCCGCTCCTCACTCATACACACACCACACTCGTACACACACACACTTGTACACTCACACCCACTTGTACACACCTATACATATATATACATATATATATTATTACCTAAACAACTAAATATAAATATATATAGATATATATATTCATATATACACATATATTTATACATATATACATATATATCTATAGATATAAATACACACACGCGCAAGAACACACACACACACACATATATATCTATATACAAATATTACAATATATATATATACATATATATCTAGTTATAAATATATATATATACTTATATATATTTACATATCTACATATCTATATACAAATATATATATATATATAACTACCTATACATCTATATAATATATATATTTACATTCATATCCCCTACCACGCGTTATATCGCGGGAATATCTGCACCAGCTGCTGGTATTCCACGATGCCCTCGTAGAGAAAGCGCCTCCGCGCACACTTCCACACATTCATCCTACACTCCATGCGGCACTTCGTCCTGTTGGTTGCATCTTCCTAGACATCGACCAATACGACACCGTGCTACACACCATTTCCACCTCCACCTCCACCCCTATATAAATATTATATACATATATATATATATATATATATATATATCTGTATATATATAGACTATATTTATTTCTTTACAAGCAGCCTCTATTTCTCTTTTGTTTCCTGCTATTAAAAAGATAAAAAAAAATAGTAAAAGAGAAAAGATAATCCTTATCTTGCAGGTACTCGGTCTTGCGAATAGCAAGACCAGTTTTTTGGAACCCTAAATTGACTCAAAGCCAAGAGCAATTTGGCTTAAAGCAAAGGACCTGATTTTGAGGGTGTACCTCAAGGATAAAATTATCAGCAAAAAAATCTTAAATAGAAAAGGACCAAAAACATAATAAACGCACGGAAAAGATTTGTTGTAGGAAAGGCGTAGAAACTTATTCACCTCTAATTCCCGCCTCCCTGAGTTCGACCCTGGGCCTAAAAGTAACCAAAATAAAATTAAGAAGGCCAAGTTAAAAATTTTGTAAAAAGATGGTTAGGCTGCATTTAGGTTATCCACTATACTCACTTCAACGATAATTCCATCATATTAACACAACCTATCCGGGTCCCCACCATACTTTTTCTGGCGCCGTTGCCAGGGAGGTACGCATTCTGGTAAGTTTCTACTCTATTCCTTTAGTTTTTTCTTCTCGCACCCTTCTCTTCATGGGTGTTTTTGTTTGCTGGTGTGCAGGTGAACCAGTTGCAAGGAGGAGGCAAGCAGAGGAAGACAGAGACGTGGCAGATCTAAGGTGGGAATGAGAGCGTGAAGCCGCCGACACCACATTGGAGCTTCGCCCACATTGCTGAACAGGGAAGTCTCTCTCTCTTAGCAACTTTGGTCAACTAGTTACCTTAATAATAAAAAAAAAGACTTCTTGGGATCTCCTGGGGCAAGTGGATCAAAAATCACTTGCTTGATTGTTTTCTATCACTCCCACCGCCTCGGGATTTCCTGCCAAACTTCGCATAGCGAAGATCCAAGAATCTTGATTCTTGAATCTTTCGCCGTATGAAATATTCTTTGAGGCAAAAATAAATAGATTGATTGCCATCCCATTTTGCCTCATTTATATGCAATTCGGGATCACATTTTTGGTGGGGAGACTTGGAATTGAATTGATTCCAACCCCACCACGACCTTTCACGTGCCTAAGATTTGATCCCGAATATTTCAACCCCAACACTTTGATTTTCTTTACATTACCTTGTGGTTGGGCCTTGTGTGTGGAACATTATTCTGGTGATTGGGAGCACTTGAATTAAAGAGCTTTGGCTCCCTTTCACATTAACCTAAAATTGACTCGTTCATCCACACATAGAAATTTCCACCTAGGGAAGCCCATTGCATTTTTAGCATGCATTAACTAACGCATATTAAAGAAGGATTTGTTAGGCATAGAAAAACTTGTATTTTCTCAAAACCCAGAGATTGATTGAATTGGTAATTCAACGAAATCCTAAAATCCATACTATTTAAGGCGGAAACTCTAAAAACCATTCACCAGTTAAAACCTCAATTCGGGGAGATTTCCCTGTTGCATGCTTAGTTTACACACTTTTTAAAATCAACGCACTTGGGCATTACCCGTAAACAATGCCCTTCACATTCCAGAAACACCTGATGCTAAGCCTCTAATTAAAACTGGTAGCAACTTGACCCTTATTAAGGATTGGAGGTTTAACTACCTGCATGTAGCGCCTACGTGCTGGTACAGGTTCCCTAGTGTTATCGGGTGTCTAAGATTGGGGCAAACGGCCTTTCAATCTGGCCCTGTGGTTCCACGGTGCTTGCATTTGGTTCCGTAGGTTGTGATAATAGATAACTTAGATCTTTAGGTCTAGGGGCACACTGTAGAGGTTAGGGCTTTGATTGTCTTGATTTGCCTTCAATTCTCATCTTTTGCGGCGTCATTTCTCTCATCTCTTTTTCCCTTCATATCCCCCCAATTCTTCCTGTGGTAGTGCATGTTTGGGAGGAGGTCACAAAACCCTGAATTGTTTGAATTGTCTAATAGTTTTAGGAAAGAAGCCGAATAGTCATCCTCCTCCACAAACATGGCTGCACGCCCACCTCCAAATCTCGAGGGAGGAAACCACCCTCAAAATCCACCAGGTGGTGGAGCCATGGATCGCATAACCCGCCTCCAAGCCCAAATGGAAATGTATAATGAGCAAATTGAAGCCATTAGGGAAACCTTGGAGGGAATGCAGAACCCTCCCGAACGGGAGGAGCCTAGGTCTGTTAGCTACTATCAGAATCCCGCTGCTACAGAGACCATAGGAAAAATTCGGGTCCCCATGGGCGAGGACGACTTTGAAATGAAACCCAATATAATTGGCCTAATTAATTTCCACTTCCATGGTCTTGCAAGTGAAGATCCATTTCTCCATTTGGAAGACCTAACCCGATTGGCTGAAACTGTTAAACCGAGAAACATCGGGTTACCAATAGTCCTCATGCAAATGTTCCCATTTTCATTACGGGATAAAGCATTACAATGGTTACGCACCCTTGGGAGAACCATCCATTCTTGGGAAGAGATGCAAATAGCATTTCTCAAGAAATTCTTCCCAATCGGGCGAACCAATGCGCTTCGCCGTGCTACAACTTCCTTTACGCAACAAAACGGCGAACAGTTTCATGAGGCTTGGGAGAGGTATAATGACCTCCTCCGGAAGTGTCCGCACCACAGTCTGCCTAAGTGGCATATAGCCCAGATTTTCTATTATGGGCTTAATAAGACTTTGAAGCAGATTGCAGATGCTTCCTATGGAGGGAATTTCATGAATAAAGACGAGAATGGAGCATTCGAATTATTTGAAAATATAAGCAAAAACTCAACGAATAATGCCTCCATTGTCACCTTTAATCGTACCAGCCTGCCCCGTAATGTTTACGGAGTTGACACAGGACCCTCCCATTCATCCATTGATCTTAATCTTATCGCACAAAAATTGGATGAAGTCTCTGTCGTGCATAAGAAGCTAGACGAGCTTCTGGCCAATCCCGCCCGTTCTATGGCAAACAACCCTACCTTACCACTTCGTCACAATCCCAATTATTCCAACACCAGGCTTATCCCTAGAAAGCCCATAAGATCTTCCTTACCGAGCGTCGCGCCGAGCGATTCAGTAAGTCATGTGGATCTGGGTTCTGCAAGCCAGTATTTTGACACGGAAGACTAAGCCTCTGTGTGCTCGGATGCATATTTACATGTGAACTCGTCTTCTGGCTTAGAAGACGCTTGCGCCCTGGGGAACAACCCGTTCACTGCTACTTATAACCCAGCGTGGCGAAATCATCCGAACTTCGCATGGTCCAGCAACCCACAGCACCAAAACCCCGCGGGTGGGCCAATGCGACTGTCCGCACCCGTCATCCCAAGGGCCCAATCTAATCTTGTGGCGAATCCACCATCGAGTCCTTACATACCGCAAACAGAACACGCATCAAGTCCCCTTGAGAAATTGATGCGAATGATGACGGAAATGTCGAAGTGCCATGAAGAGAACATGACCTCTCTTCAGCATCAATTAGCGCAGTAGAATGCTGAGATTAGTCAACTACGCATGGCGACTCGATCTCAGGGCACTCTTCCAGCCCAACCTGTTCCCAACCCACTAAATTTCGCACCCCGTGGTCCTCGACCACAGGTACGACCTTCTCAGGGGCAGGTTCATCATATTCTGCAGGCTCCGAGCATTCCACCGGGATTTCAGGCTAATCCCGCTGCAGCACCTCACTCTTATGTCCCTATTGTGAACCCTCCTCCGCCTTATGATCCCACTAGACCTGCTTCGTCCAATGCAATTACTACGATGAGTTGTAAGCAAACCGTTGATCCGCCTCGACCTGATCCTGTCCCATCTTCTTCATCGCCCTCTCATTCGAAATGCGCACCGCATTTGCGAGAGGACAATACACCCAAACTGGTGCCAGAATCAGTCCCATTCCCTGATGCTCTACTGAAGGAGCCAAAAGGCAAGAAAAGGATATGCAGGCCTTTGATAACTTGCGTAATTTATTCAAGGATGTTGAAATCAAGGTACCCCTGCTAGAGGCTATCGACCACATACCTACTGTCGCCCGATTTTTGAAAGACTACACAACACCCAGGCGACAGTTAAAGAAAACGAAGAATGCGGTGGTTCTCTCGCCTCATGCGAGTTGTGCTATACTGTCAAATCTACCACCGAAGCAGAAAGATCCGGGCACACCGCTTATTCCCTGTAGCATCCAAGGCTGCAACTTTAACTGTGCCCTGCTTGATCTAAGATCTTCCATCAATCTTATACCAACCATCATGCTAGAATAAATTTACCTTAGGAAATCTGAAACCCACCCCTGTCACGTTACAGTTGGCAGATCGTTCTGTCAAAATTCCAAAAGGTGTGGTGGAAGACGTGGTGGTTAGGGTCAACAGTCTCTGTTTTCCTGTTGACTTTCTTGTTTTGGATATGGAAGTTCCTAGCTCACTTTCTGATTGTCCAATCATCCTTGGCCGACCTTTCTTGGCCACAACCCACGCCCATATCGACTGCGAGTCGGGTTGTATTGAGATTGCCATTGGATCTGAGAAGTTCAAGATGAACATCTTCAAGGCAGCCAACAACTTTGATCGCGATTACATCGAGGATGACACGTCTGAGGAGGACATGGCCGTCAGCGCATGTAGCGGACTAATTGGGACCTATTCTGACTGCTGCGGATTGCCTTTAAACACTGACGATTGCAGGACTGACACATATTGTGACGTTCTCCCATCCCTCCCTATTCTTGTACCTTCTCCTGACCAGACTTCTGATGAGGTTTTCTCCGCTTCCCATACCTCGTGGTCTGAGTCATATTCGGGCTACTCACCGCCGGTCTTGAAGATCGAATTGCCCTTTCTTTCCCGCTAAATCAGGCGGAACTGCAACCCCACACTGGGACCTTGAGCCCACATACTGCTCACTGGGGCTATCCCTTTTTGGATCCATCTATCCAAGATGCCCCTCTTCTTGGCCAATCAGAGGGCCAACTTCTTCCTCCTGAATTGTTTTCTTCTGATCAATTTAGGACACTCTCGTCCCAAGAAATGCCAGATCTTTCACCATCCACTCCCGAGCTGAAAGAGCTGCCTGATACGCTTAAGTATGTTTTCTTGGGACCGAATGAAACGCTCCCCGTAATCATCAGTTCATAATTGACCAGGGAGCAAGAGTGCAAACTAACAAAGGTCCTTATGGAACACACGGCAGCCATTGGATGGTCTTTATCAGGCTTAGCTGGCATTAGCCCCTCCTACTGCACTCACCGTATATATACGGAGGAGGAGGCTCGACCTTCCCGCGAGATGCAGCGACGTCTCAACCCCAACATGAGGGAGGTCGTTAAGAAGGAAATTATTAAGTGGTTAGATGCGGATATAATCTACCCGATCATCGATAGCCCCTGGGTGAGTCCAATTCACGTCATGCCTAAAAAGGCGGGACTCATTATCCGTGTCAATGACAGGGGTGAATCCATCCCTACACGCACTCCTACATCTTGGAGAGTGTGTGTAGATTATAGGAAGCTGAATGCTACAACTAAGAAAGATCACTTTCCGCTACCTTTCACTGACCAAATCCTGGAGCGGTTAGCGGGAAATAAATTTTTCTGTTTCCTGGATGGATTCTCAGGATATAACCAAGTGGCAATTGACCCCCGGGACCAAGAGAAAACCACCTTTACCTGCCCCTTCGGCACCTTCGCATTTAGAAGGATGATGTTCGGACTTTGTAACGCGCCAGCAACTTTCCAGAGATGTATGCTGGCAATATTCCATGACATGGTGGGTGACTTTCTCGAGGTTTTGCTGGATGACTTTTCGATCTTTGGACCCCCTTTTGATGATTGTCTTGCCAACCTGACCTGTATCCTTAGGAGATGTATTGATGTGAACCTCATGCTTTCCTAGGAAAAGAGTCATTTTATGATACACGAGGGAATTGTTCTCGGGCATATCATCTTCGATAGGGGTATCGAGGTTGACAGAGCTAAGCTGGATGTAATTGCTGGTTTACCTGTTCCTATCTCTGTCAAACAAATCCGCTCCTTCCTGGGACACGTCAGTTTCTATAGGAGATTCATCAAAGACTTCTCCAAGATTTCTCAACCTTTAACTCATCTCCTATCAACCTATGTACCCTTTGATATGGGCCCAGACTGCATACGAGCATTCATGTAGCTGCGTGATGCTGTCACCAAGGCCCCTATTCTCCAGCCACCTGATTGGTCCCTTGACTTTGAACTCATGTGTGGCGCTTTCGACCTTGCAGTCGGAGCCATCCTGGGACAAAGACGCGATAGACACCCCTTCGTGGTATACCTCACCAGTAAGACGTTAGATGAGGCACAGCGTAATTATACTACCACTGAAAAAGAACTACTGGCGGTCATCTTTGGGCTGGAGAAATTCCGCTTTTACCTTCTGGGCTCACATCTTTTGTTTTCACTGATCACGCGGCCATTCGCCATCTCATGCAAAAGAAGGATGCCAAGCCTAGACTGATTCATTGGATCCTTTTGCTCCAAGAATTTGACATTGAGATCCGCGATAAGGCTGGAGCCCAGAATGTTGTTGCTGATAATCTCTCGAGACTGGACCCTGACCACATTGCACTTACCCTGCCGATCAATGAGATTTTTCCCGATGAGCACATATTGGCAATTAATGTGGCAACTGGACCTTGGTATGCCGACATTGCCAATTACCTTGCTTCTGGTTCCCTTCCACGTGGCTGGCCTAAAAACCAGTGCGAGCGCCTCATGGCAGAAGCGAAGTATTATTTCTGGGATAATCCACTTCTTTTTCAAATAGGTGTTGATCAAATCATCCGTCGCTGTATTCCTGACAGTGAATTCCCTAGTGTGTTATCCTTCTGCCACAATCAGGCCCGCGGAGGCCATTTCTCTGGGAGGAAAACTGCAACCAAGGTGTTGCAGTGTGGTTTCTTTTGGCCCTCCCTTCACCAGGATGCACACAATTATGCCTAACATTGCACTAGGTGCCAGTCATTAGGGTCAATGTCACGTCGTGACATGATGCCCTTGCAACCCATCCTAGCTGTGAAAATCTTCGACATTTGGGGAATTGATTTCTTGGGTCCCTTTCCTCCTTCCAACGGCTTCAAATATATCCTCGTGGCTGTTAATTATGTTTCGAAATGGATCGAGGCTATTCCCACGCGCCATGCTGACCAAGTCGTATCCACTCGATTCTTCAAAGACCACATTTTTGCGTGCTTTGGGATCCCTCAAGCAGTTATCTCGGATGGAGGAAGCCACTTTACCCATGCTTCTTTTCGGGCACTTCTGAGGAAATATGGAGTCCACCATCGTATCGCATCTCCATATCATCCTCAGATGAATGGCCAGGCAGAGGTGTCGAACCGACAAATCAAGCAAATTCTCCAGAAAACGATGCGACCTGACCGTAAGGATTGGTCCAACAAGCTGATTGATGCACTTTAGGCGTATCGGACCGCCTTCAAGGCTCCCCTAGGTATGTCTCCTTATAGAATCATTTACAAGAAGCCTTGTCACTTGCCCGTGGAGTTGGAGCACCGCGCTTATTGGGCGGTTCGCCAATGTAACCTCGACCCAGACCTGTGTGGTCGAGAAAGGAAACTCCAACTCCAAGTGCTGGAAGAGCTCCGTCGTGAAGCCTATGATTCTGCCTTAACTTTCAAATAACGTACTAAGGCTTTTCACGACAACCGTATTCGGCGGAAGGAATTTGAGCCATCTCAGCAAGTTTGGCTCTACAACGCCCGGCTCAAATTCTTTCAGGGAAATTGAAGTCCAAATGGACTGGTCCTTTCCTAGTCTTGAGACCATTTCCCAACGGGGTCGTTGAAATTGAAGATCCCAAATCTGGGCATAAATTTATGGTCAATGGGTAGCGTTTGAAACCTTATATTACTCATGAACCTACCCACGTTGGAGAAACTGTTGCACTACTGGAGGGTAACTAATGTCGTGCCTCATTTTGAGTCCAGCTGGGGATATTAAATTTAGCGCTCGTTGGGAGGCACCCCAACAACACTCGGCCACTGCCACGTACACTTCACTTCGCACCTTTTCACTTCACCCCCCACCATCCACCCACACTACCACCCTACTGTATACCCTGCACCTCAACTCTCGTTACTCGATCTTTGGACCTTCCTCTACCCTACCCTGCATGCATATGAGGACATAGCATCGTTTGGCATGGGGGGGTGGATAAGCATCTATAGAATCTGGGTATTATATGGTATCATGCAGCTTCCATCCATCTATAGATATGTACATAAAAAAAAAAAGTGTTTAGTGATTATCTGAAGGCTGAAATAAAAAAATATAATAAGTGTTTATGGATATTCAACCACTATTTTGAAGACTTTCCAGGCCACAGAAGCTTGATTCGCTCAGGCTCGGCTTAATTCACTTGAGCATTGACAAGATAGATCAGAATCTCTCCTAATTAAGGACGTATTCTTGTAACTGAGACGTCAGTACAGGATCCATTGGTTTGCTTCTACTCAAGAGCCTAAGTAATCTTGGTTCACACTACACATATCAAGAAAGACCAGGTGAATATAAGATCCAACCCTAGTGTTAATTAGGGATGATGGAGTCCTTACCTGTGCGCGCAGGTAGACTTTTTATCACAGGCTTTAGTCTTGTGTTTAGGAAAGACTCTTTCCACCAAAAAGGAACTCTCCCACCAAAAGAAAAGTGTGCTCCTCCAAATAAAATCAATATATCTCGCAAATGTCTGTAAATTCGTCTCCCTCAAAAAATGTTTCAGGGTAAAGTTACAAATACCCTATTTCTACCATATATTCTTTGAGCCACAAAAGAAAAAAAAAATGAGGGTTGAGTTTTCTATCATCCTTTTAAGGGTCAATCAGAAGACACGAGATGAAACTGGAACCGACTTGCACTTAAAAATTCGTGGAACCCTGGGCTTGAGTCTTAATATTCATCTGGTCAGTCTTAATCCTTCGCTATGCACAAGCCATAATCTCTTGAGCTATCGAGTACGGCAAAAACCTCCTGAGTCCTGGAAATCGTTCTTAAGGTTTAAATATCAAGAGTCCAGGATAGTCGAGAGATGGTCTATGTCACGTAAGACTTAAAGTACTGGTAGTCTTCCCTGCACTAGGTTCTCACAATATCCAACAAATAAACACACCTATGTCGCCTCAGAAGAAAATCTTCAGCTTAAGATCATTTCTAAATACGATACAAAAATGTTTTGCTAGGGACTAGCAAAAGATAGGCAAGGGGGTATGATTGCATAGCAAAAATACACCTATAATTATGCCATCTTGTGCTATTTCCTAGCATTGCCGTTGCATATTAGGTATCCATAGTTGCATTTGTAAAAATTGACGCATGCATGCATTTATTTGAGAGGGGAGGAAAGTGAATAATTGGCCATGTAAATAACATCTTCTTCAAGAGCTGCCTCGCAATTTCACCATCTTTATTTTTATTTTGCTTTAAACTTCTTCCCCATGCGGCTGCAGGGCATGGCTTGCTCTTCTTCGCGCCATTCTCTGCTAATGCATGCCCTGCCAGCTGCATGGCTGGGCATGCACACCCAGGGCATGGTCGGGCATGCCTCCTTCTCCTTTAAAAAGCCCTCCTTGATTCGTTGCGCAGGTAGCCTGGCACACAGAGACACGGCAACCACCTTCGTCAGGCCATCTTCCTCCCTCTCTCCCCTCCATACGCAGCACCTCTTCCTAAAGAAGAGATACGCTGCGGGCAGGAGCAGGCTCACAATGGTCCTACGCCCACCACTGTGAGTCCTACCACCGCCCAGCTCATCCAAGAGCAGGTGGGCGTGGTGTATTCCACTCTCTGTTTCCATCGCTCAGCCGTCACACCATTGCCGCAGCTCCAAGCTTCAGAGATCAACAGCAACCTCCATGCAGCGCGCAAGCCAATAGCCGACGCAGGCTCCTTCCATGCGCGCAGGCTCGCTCCAGCGTGGAAGCACACGCAGAACCGGCCACAACCGGTTGTCTAAGCCGCGCGAGCACTGTAATTACTAATCACACGTTTCTGTACGGCACTGTAGCTACAGTGCAGTGACCGGAAAGTTTCTCACTTATCCGGTCACCGCGCGCTCTCTCTCTCACGCCGCAACCGCCTCCTGCCCGTCGCCGCGTCCACGCCCGCGCCTGCTCCAGCGCCCGCGCCCGCGTCTACACCCGCTTCCGCTCCAGCGTCTGCACCCGTCTACCCCACTCCTGCTCCAACCCGCAGCGCGCTACGTTGCGCTCCCTCACGCCTATTCCCTCCAGCGCGTGCGCACCCATGCGCGCCTGCTCTTACGCGCGCCTGCGCGTGCACCCGCGCATCAGACGACGCCAACTGCCCCATCAGACACCTTAACCTGCCTGCTCCTCACTCATACACACACCACACTCGTACACACACACACTTGTACACTAACGCCCACTTGTACACACCTATACATATATATATATATATATATATATATATATATATATTATTACCTATACAACTAAATATAAATATATATACATATATACATACATATATACATATATATCTATAGATATAAATACATATATATAACTGCCTATACATCTATATAATTACAACCCTATCAATACATATATATAAATATATATTTACATATATACATATATATATATTTACATTCATATCCCCTACCATGCGTTATATCGCGGGAATATTTGCGCCAGTTGCTGATATTCCCCAATACTCGCGTAGAGGAAGCGCCTCCGCACACACTTCCACACATTCATCCTACACTCCACGCGGCACTTCATCCTGTTGGTTGCGTCTTCCTAGACGTCGACCAACTCGACATCGTGCAACATGTCATTTCCACCTCCACCCCCAACCCTATATAGATATTATATATATATATATATATATCTGTATATAAATAGACTATATTTATTTCTTTACAAGCAACCTTTATTTCTCTTTTTTTTCCTGCTATTAAAAACATAAAAAAAATAGTAAAAGAGAAAAGATAATCCTTGTCTTGCAGGTACTCCGCCTTGCAAATAGCAAGACCAATTTTTTGGAACCCTAAATTGACTCATAGCCAAGAACAATTTGGCTCAAAGCCAAGGACCTGATTTTGAGGGTGTACCTCAAGGATAAAATTATCAGCAAAAAAATCTTAAATAGAAAAGAACCAAAAACATAATAAACGCGCGGAAGAGATTCATTGTACGAAAGGCGTAGAAACTTATTCACCTCTAATTCCTGCCTCCCTGAGTTCGACCCTAGGCCTAAAATCGACCAAGATAAAATTAAATAGGCCAGGTTAAAAATTTCGTAAAAAGATGGTTAAGCTGGATTTAGGTTAACTACTATACTCACATCAACGATAATTTCATCATATTAACACAACCTATTCGGGTCCCCACCAGATGTTCACCAGGTGTCTGTTCAGACGTCTGGGATGTTCACCAGATGTTTGGAAATGCTTTTAGCGTGCAGCGTATGAGTGCCATACTTCCTCCCTCACAGTGCCTCAACACTCCTTCTCCTACGACGCCACTCTGCGCCATGCTCGCCTCTCCTTTCCCCTCACCTCCTCTCCCGTTATATACCTCTCCCCCCTCCTCTTCGTTTCCACCCCATAGCCGAGAGCAAGTGAGAGCGGAGTAAGAGTGGAGCACCCGAGCGAGAGGAAGTGTGAGAGCGGAGGGCGCAGCACTGTTCTGCTGCAGCACCTGCAGGCAAGGGGAGCCACAGCAGTTCCGCGGAAGTCATTTTTCTGCGGAATCAGACGGCCGGAGAGACACCCAGACGTCTCATCGGATGTCTGAAGGTAGGGTAAGACATCTGGTAGAGATCTACTTTCCGTACTTTTCCTCTCTGACAAGTCCTGACAGCGTACGTGTATGTGTCAGAGGGTGGGAGCGTAGCCGAGGCAGTTTCAGATGTCCGGGAGCACCCCCAGACGTCTGACGAAGTCCTTGGACGTCGGCTTTGTGTTCCAGACATCTGATATCGGAACACCAAGAGAGGTATCCCTGAGAACTGTTTTAAGACGTCTGGGACCTTTCCCAGACATCTGATTTCCGTCTGATAGCGTGTTTTGGGCCGTGTAAGGCCCTATTACTGTCGCTTTTTCGCAAACGAACCGTCTCTATTTTCCATATGAGTTTCTCTCTATAATGATACCTCATTTATATCTTTCTGAATCTTTTGGCCCATCAATCCATGGTATATGTCTCCAATCCGTCGGGTGTACGGGACCTGTGGAGATGTCGGGAGCCACTGTACGAGCCCCCATTCCACCAGGTTACCCAAGTAGAGTAGTTACAACCTTAATCTCTAATTTAATACATGAGAGTAAGTAATCCTAGGACTTGAGATGAACCCTAGGAAAGAATAAACGTATATTCGAGAATAAATTCTTGAGCCCTAGGTCTTGGCATGAACACTAGGGTTAGAAGAAACTGCATGTGAATGATTGAGTAATCAAGAACTGCCTGTTTTTAGCTAAAATGTACCCCTACTACATGTGAATGATTGAGTAATCAAAAATTGCCTGTTTTTAGCCAAAATGGACCCCTACTGTAATAAAATGGAAATTGAACTGCTCTCCCTAACATTCCAACCCGGATGTTATAAAGAAATTCTCGTACTAACCCCACGGGGAATGTAAACTTGAACACTATACCTCGAAGAACCAAATGGTTCTGGGAAATTGCTGCCTATGGACAGCTGTTAAAGGAGGTAAGCTGACCTTCGTGTACATGGTACCAAAGAGAGCAACTATCCCTTGTAATGTAGAGGGAAGCTTGCCGCCCATGGGTTGGGACCCGAGGTGGGTTTGGCTACTCTACGACGACTCTTACTGGCCCTCGTGTATGTGGTACCGAGGTGAGCGACCTAGTGTAGGGGGAGCTATCCGCCTCAGGGGGCCTGGGGCTAGGTATGGCCACCCTACACCGACTCTCGTCAACCCGTTGGGTAAACCGGGGTAGTCGGACGAGGGTACGCGAACTAAGGAGGGGCAAGACCCTTGTGGGGCAAGACCCCTATTCTGTTCTGAGAGGGCAAGGCCTTACACTGTTCCGCATTGTACGTTGAGGCATACCCGTTAGCGGAAATGACTGACCGCGTTCCAGTGTGGGGTAGCTACCCGCGCACTTATCACGTGTGCCGTAGTCACCGCTACGTCACGACCGTGACCTCGAGGTAGTAGACCGAGTATTGGACTACCACGGTGGGACTCCCCCGGTCAGGAGAGTGCCACGTGGGCATCCTATATCACAGGAAGCCGCAAGCAAAATGGTTTTTATAGGGAACCAGAAGATTAATTAACAAATCCTAATTAGAGATCTCTACGCACCCCCATGTATAATATAATTAGAAAATGGAAAACTTTATGTTAATGAATGTTATTTCTTAACCACCACTCTACTCAGCTTTAGCTATCTCTAGTCAAATATATTCTGTACAGGTCAGGGATTTGAGCAGCCCGAGCCACCGGCTGCTGAGGACGCTGGGCCTAGTCGAGCCTAGCTTTAGTTCTACTGCCTGATAGTGAGTTTTATAGTTTGTATTCTGTTACATGTACTCTTTGATGTGATGGCTGTAATATCACTGTTCTCTTCCCACCTGTTGAAACTTTCTTTTTGCTTAGTTACTATACTTGTGTGATTGTGGTTTGTTGAATGTTACTTGGTTATTTCTTGTTGGACGACTAGACCTTGGGATAAACCGAAGCGAGCCGGTCTCAGATCCTGTAGGGAATTGGGACTGAGTCGTGACATGTTCTGACCCACTTGCTATTCCTTTAAGACCATTTGACCCTCATTCAACTCCTGAGAAAACCCGTGGGTGTACTGTGTTCCAATTTTGATGGTAAAACTGCAGTTTTAACCCTATTTTCTTATCTTTCTCTCACAATGGATTTGTAGTGACTTATGGCTCTCTGACAATTATGTAGGAGCATTTACTTAATTGGATAAAAATGAGCTAGTTATGGCTCATGATGGTGTTCCCATCATATCCCCATGCCTAGCTTTTGCTAGTCCCTTAGCAAAATTTCATGTATTAACTTTGATTCTGGACCATATGACTTTTGATGCTTAAAACTTTGATGTGTGCTTTCTTTTGTAGATTAGGTTGGAATGTCGATAGTAGGCCTAGACGTACTCAAGTACCAACCAAGATTCGGACTTGACAAGCACTAGCCTCAGTTCGCCCTGAAGGTTTCTACGACCCACAAGAACTAACCTAAGGTTTGTTGAACTCCGCGGTTAAAGCACCCATGCTTGTAATATGTTTTAACCCAGGTTCAGTTTACAGTGCGATTTTGTGTGAGAGAGACTGATGAGAACCTCGTCATAAACCCTAAACTAGCACCATCTAACCCATATTTGCAAGAAAAAGCTCCGACATAACTATAGAAAGGCTTGACTCAGAGAGATTCTGAGTTTGTGAAGAAAACAGGAACTAAGGGGTAAAAGTGCAATTTCACCAACAAAATCTGAAAATAGGGTCACTCAGGGTCCAAACATGGGTCAAACTAACCTAATAAGAAGAAAAGTGGGATGAGTTGATCAAATAAGGGCTACGGCAACTCCAAGGAATTAAATGACATCCTGTAACCCTAAAAACAAACCCACTTTAATTTACGAGGTTCGAGGCAAATAAAAAATTGACTAAATCCTCCAAAATTCATATAAAAATAATCTCTAGGGTTTGGAACCTTCAATTTGGCCTTAGGAACCCATTTCGACCTACATTGAGAACCATGCCCAATTAATGACTTAATTTGGATTTTTATGCAAATTGACCAGGAAAACAATGTCTGATCTAGAAATAAAATTCACCATTAGAATCCTTAGATCCTAGTTAGTCATGTATAAAAATTTAAGCCTAAGGAAAGACCTTCTTGACCGACTTTACATTTTGGTCCTCATCCATTACTTTTTTGACCCTCAACTTTTGAAATCCTTGCATTTTGATCCCTAAGACTTCTTCGTTCTTTGCATTTGGGTCCTCCCTGCAAAACCCTGAGCAGCGCCATGCTCCGGCGACTTTGCGCGAAGCATGGCGCCGCGCAGGGTGAGGGAGACCCTCTGCCAAGACAACCGAGGGTTCCCTGCGACGTCTGTTGTCGCATGGACACCCCCATGGTCTCTGCCGATGCCCATACCTCCCGTGCGAACGCACAGAAGGGATGGGTCGCCATCTCCGACCGTCCTCCGGTGAGGGAGGCACGTCGCCTCCCTCCGCCCTCCTCTCTGATTTCACCTCTATAAAAGCCGCCACCGTCTGCCGCACTCAATAGCTCGGTTCTGACGGAGAAACACCCCCCTCCTTCCTCTCTTCCCACTCCGGCAGAAGCCCTCTAGCTCCGGCGGTTCTCCCTCCTCCACCTCGTCGCTCTGCCGCAATACTAGCAGCAGAGCCGCCTTCACCCTCTCTTCCCGCGTCGCGCCGTACCCATCGCGCGCTCTCCCGCTCTCTCCTCGCCGCCGCCCCCTCTCTCTGGGAACCTTCTTCTCCAGTGACAGTCGATACGACTGCCGCCCTGCTTCGTTCCCCCCTCGTCCCTCCAAGTAGGCGCAGTTCTTTCCTTTCCTCCCCTCTTTCTTTTCCCTGCTTCAATTTGCTCAACCACCCTTCGACCGCGCCTGATCGCCCTCACCTTCTCCATCTCCGGCCAACCTCCAGCGACTCGCTCCCATCATTCCACCACTCCACACGACTCGCGACTGACCCAAAACCTCTACCTCTTCACGCTGAACCACTTCCGCCCCTTCATTCCCTGCCATACGCTACCTAGAGACCCCACGAACAAACCCATTCTCCCAGCCACAGTCCAACCTAGGGTTGCCCCTGCACGCCGCCCCACGCCTCGCCTCCACCCGCACGAGCTTCGCCGCACTCTGGCGAAGCTCCCTGCACCTTCTGACTATGCCGAGAGGCCCTATTTCTGTGAACAGGTTCCCTGTCCTCCGCCGCCATTGCTGGGCAGGTGGAGCTTCCTCCGCCTGCAGCTGCAGGGTCGCCTCGCCCAGGCTTGACTCTCCAGGACGCGCACTTCGTCCCCACGCACCTGTCCAGGCCTGTAGCTGGGGTGAACGCCTCGCAGCAGCCGCGACTGCTTGCAGCTTCCTCAGCTGCAGGAGCCAAATTGGGGTGGGACATTTAGTCCCACCTCGGTAGATTCTGAAGCCGCGCACCTGCATAAATTGTAAAAGTGTTGTAGGCCTATCGCCTCAGCACACGGGGTGAGGTCCCTCTCACCCTCTTACCCGGCCTCGTCCGCGACCACCCCCCGCAGACCTGGCCCGACCCGTTTACCCGACCTGCACTCCTCGCCCACCACCGCACGCCGGTGGGCCTGGACCCGTGCGTGACCCGTACCCGAATACCCGGCAGCTCTGGGAGAGTTATCCTACGAGCGAAATCTGAGAGAGAGAGAGACGCGAGGGAGGGTAGGATTAGGTTTTGCCCTGTGACCAAGCTGTGAGCGTGCAGACCGAGGCAGAGAAGAAGAAGAAGAGAGCAGAAGGAAGAAACAGCCAACGCTGTGGCTGCTTGAAGCAAGAAGAAGAAGAAGAAGAAAGAAAGAAGAAAGGAGGACGCACTGTAGCAGAGGCTACTTAAGTCGTCTGATTGAAAAATCAAACGATGCTCTGAAGAAAAAGAAAAGAAGAAGGAAAGAAGAGCAGGCACTGCAAAGAAGAAAGAAAGAAAAAGAACAGAAGGAAGGAGACAAAGAGCTGCAGGAGAAAGAAGAGAGAAGCAGAACACGAAGAGAAAGAAGAAAAGCTTGGAAGCAAAAGAAAGAAGGCTGAAGAACTGAAGAGAAGAAAAAGAAGAGGACAAAGACAAGAGAAAGATGAGAAGAAGAAAAAGCTAACAAGACAAATCTCTATCTCTCTCTCTCATTTTTGTAATAGAAGCATTGTACTTCTAGAATACAATTTTGCTCCCCGAGTTCGACCTCGGGAAAACTTTTATTTCCGAGTAACAAATTGTATTAAACTGGTAACCGCTTCTCTATACTATACTACGACGAAATATTAGAACTACAGATGAGAGGCCAGCCAGTTTTTGGCGCCGTTGCCGGGGAGCAACGGCTATTCTAGAAGTTCTAAAAGTTCTATTCATAAGTGTCTAATAAACTCTATCTCTCTCTTTGGTGCAGGTATAGGAAGAAGAAAGACGCAGCCGCACCACAGCCACTCCAAGGACAGGTAACTTCCTATTAAACCCTAAAATTTGAAAGAGGAAAAACAAAGAAAAACTAGGTATAACCTGTCTTTCATACATAATAATAGCTGCATGTTCTCAGAACCACTATTCCTGCACAAAATTTTAAAGGTAGTTAAGGGCTAACACCTCCTTGCCTGAGCCTTAATTACCCAAACAAGGAGTTAAATGGACCAAGTAGAGCCAACATAAGGTCAAACATTAGGATTTCATAGACACACCCCTTAATGAAGAATTGAGAAAATCCAAAAGAGGTGTGCCCAAGCCATTGATTGAAAATAATTAATAAGAAAAATCCTAAACAATTGGCTCTCTCTAAACACTTGAATCCTAAAAAAAACAAGGCCTAAATTCTCAAGGAAACCACTGGGTGAAGTTGACCCCTAGGGTCAACCAACCTTCAAATTAGGCCACCTTGTTCACAAAAACACCTAAGAGTTCAAGTGAAACCTTAAGCACCTTGATCTTAAAATAAAAAAGGTAGACTTAAGAGGTCAAGATCCCTATTCTGGTCTACCTGGAACCACAGTGACAAGAGAGGTCGAGTGGGGGAAACCCTGTAACCAGTGGGGACGCTCTACCGTGTAGGGGTCTTCGCAGGACTCACCCTCTCTGGCTGCCCAAGTAATTCTCAGGTGGACGATCTTTCTGATCAAGGGGTCCATCTGCCCCGCACCTCTATAGTCACCCAACACATTTTTTGGGTGTCTTGATTGGGTCCAGCACCTTCTAAACTCCTCTATTCCAACAGTGCATGAACGATAGGAGATCCTTAAGACCACCCTTAAGATCTCCTTTAGGAATTCACTCTCGTCAAGGCCAAGCCTCGACGCCTATGTTTGAACAGCAACCCTACCCCATCATTCTCTCATCTGATTCTGAATCAAGCTCTTCTTCTTCCCCCATCATGGCTCAGCCAGTTGAGGAAGAAAACAATCTGGAGCACTAGCTCCAGCAACTCAATGACCTCTTCCAAAACTTTGTGCACCCACCGCAGCGTCCTATGATGCGAGACCATTATAGTCCTACTGCGGTGGCCATCGAGCCTCGAGTCAGAATCCTGACTAGAGGACCTGATTCCGAATTAAAGCCCAACATGATTCATGCAATACCTAAATTCCATGGGCTTAATTATGAAGATCCCTTCCAGCAAATCAAGCAACTAAAGCGTCTGGCCCAAACTTTTGGGTCAGATGCACAAAATCGGGATATTCTTCTCATGAAGATGTTCTCCTTTTCTCTTATGGACAAGGCCGCTCATTGGTATCAGACTCAGACCCGGCCGATCGACACTTAGGAAGAACTTCAGCCCGAGTTTTTGAAAAAGTTCTTCCCCATTGGTCGGACCAACGCCTTGCGCCATCAGATTACACACTTCACTCAACAAACAGGGGAACCTCTCCATGAGGCATGGGATCGTTTTCAGGATCTCATGAGAAAGTGCCCCCATCACGGAGTTCCTAAATGGGAACAGGTCCAATCTTTTTACCAGGGACTCCGTGAGGACATCCGTCTTTTCGTCAATGCAACCTGTCGAGGAAATATCATGGGTCAACATGAGGACACCGTGTAGGAGATTCTCTAAAACATGTGCGAGAACTCCATCAACAATGACTCCATGGGATTATTCGATAGGACGAATACCCGCACATCTACGAATCTTAGGGGAGCACATGAGATGCAGGGCCTGTCCGCATCAATCGACTTGGAATTAATGGCCAGTCGATTGGACAAGGTCTCGATTATTGAAAAGAAGGTGGATGAGCTGACTCAGCACCTGCAGCGGGCCACCTCTGCGCATAATCCCTTTGCATAGCCTCCTTCCACAAGGGAAACTGTGCAAAACATTCTCCATCGATCTTCTCCTAGGATGGATCCATATCCACCTTCTAATTCTCTAACCAGAGGTCCATCCGATACTCTCTACACCAGCCCGGGGAATTCCATTCCCTCATTCTCTAACTCTCTGGAGGTTCCTCAGACCTGCGAGGACCTCAACGCCATCCAGAATGACCCGTTCTCCAACACCTATAACCCTGGATGGCGAAACCATCCCTATTTTCAGTGGACGGGAAATTCTCAAACCCAAAGACCACCCTTTCAGCCCCGCCCACAACCCCATCGTCCTTATCAGCCGACTCAGCCTCGGCCCAACCCTACTTATCCACCAAATCAGGATCAAATGTCCCTTATCCTTCAGACCCTGGCTGACATTCAAAGAACAAATGCGGCTATTCAAAAGCAACACAAGGACAAACTTACAGAGGTCCGAAACTAATTGGCCCAATTGGCAAACTCTCGCCAGCCAGGCACTCTTCCTTCCCAACCTCTTCCTAACCCAAATAACGTGCCAACCCAGCGGCGCGTTATGAACCCAAACCCGGGCCATGCCCATATGATTTACCAGGCCCCCTCTGTTCCCTCACCCGACGAGATAGAGGCCTCCACTTCTTTTGCAGGTTACCAGCAACAACCTATCTTACCCAATACCAACCAAAACTAGGCAGGACTTAATTCCGAAACAACCCGTAGTGGTAAGGAATCCCAAGACCCACCTCATCCAAACCACTCCAAGCCTGGTAGTGATCCCAAGCCTAGGACAGTAATCTAAGATGTTCCTACCCCAATCCCAGATCCAAGACCTGGACCTACCCTAGAAGAACCAACCAAGATCCCGTTTCCCGAGGCCTTGACCAAGGGAAAGAAGACCACCAAGCCCGTGCCACCTGAGGAGGACCTGGTCAAGCTCTTTGAGTAGGTCCACATAAACATCCCCTTGATGGATGCAATCCGCCACGTACCGGCTTACGCACGATTCTTAAAGAATGTGTGTACACCCCAGCATAAGCCGCGAACCAAGAGTGGGAGTCCAATTGTTCTGTCAGAGCAAGCCAGCTCTGTTATCCTAAGTAGACTCCCACCCAAGGCAAAAGATCCTGGTAGTCCCCTGATTTCCTGCAAGATAGGTGATGCCCAATTTGATAGAGCTTTGCTAGACTTGGGTGCATCCATAAATCTGATACCCACATCCTTACTTGACCATCTAGAAGAATCTGGGCTAAAACCAACCGAGGTGACATTACAATTAGCAGATCGATCTATAAAGTCACCAAAAGGGATTCTCGAGGATGTTATTGTAAGTGTGCAGGATTTCTATTTCCCTGTGGACTTCATAGTCTTGGATATGGACGCGCCTGAGAACCCTAGGGATACACCAATCATTTTAGGGAGACCTTTCTTGGCTACTGCTAGAGCCAACATTAGCTGTGAGGAGGGCCAAATAGAGCTCAAATTTGGGAATCAAACCTTGAAAATTTATATATTTAAGGCCCAACAAGGAATCAATTGTGGTGTCATCGAATAGATTTGTGACATTAGGGCTTTGGCTGATGAAACACACTTTCAGAATGACCTGATTATACCTCATCAACCACAGAAAGCTCTTGACCCGCAAACAGAGGAGTCGAATTCAGATGTAAACAACCCAGTAACTCCTACCCTTGAACCTCACGTCTATACTGAACCACCCACCACTGCTGATAACCCTATCCTTGAGTTGAAGCCCCTTCCTGCTCACTTAAAATACATCTTTCTAGGTTCTAATCAGACCCTCCCTGTGATTATCAATTCCAACCTCAATCCCGAACAGGAATCCCGTCTGATTACTATCCTCCAGCAACATCGCAGAGCCATCGGGTGGACTCTCGATGATTTAACTGGAATAAGTCCCTCTTATTGTACTCATCATATCTATTCAGAAGAGGGCGCACGACCTTCTCGTGAGATGCAGAGACGTTTGAACCCTACTCTGCAAGAGGTCATGAAGAAGGTGATCATCAAGTGGTTAGATACCAGAATCATCTACCCGATCTCCGATAGTCGTTGGGTGAGCCCGATTCAGGTTGTGCCTAAGAAGGTAGGACTCACCACTATAACAACCGAGACCGGAGAAATCATTCCTACCCGATTAGCCAACGTGTGGAGAGTCTGTATAGATTTCCGCCGACTCAATTCCTCCATGAAGAAGGATCATTTCCCACTACCTTTCATTGATCAAATTCTTGAGAAACTAGCGGGAAATAGGTTCTTCTGCTTTCTTGACGGGTACTCCGGTTATAACTAGGTGGCAATCCATCCTGAGGACCAAGAAAAGACCACGTTCACCTGCCCCTTCGGAATATACGCTTTCCGAAGGATGCATTTCGGTCTTTGCAATGCACCCGCTACCTTTCAGCGATGCATGCTTGCCATATTCTCAGATATGATGGGTGATTATCTGGAAGTCTTCATGGATGACTTTTCAGTCTTTGGAGAATCTTTTGACGATTGCCACCAACACTTGGTCCAAATATTCAGGCGGTGCATCGAGGTGAATTTGGTTCTTTCTTGGGAAAAGAGCCATTTCATGGTGCCTGAGGGAATTGTCCTGGGACACTTAATTTCAGAAAAAGGCATCCAAGTGGATCGAGCTAAGGTTGATCTGATCTCTCGCCTTCCCATGCCTAGCTCGATCAGGGACATCCGTTCTTTTCTGGGGCACGTCGGTTTTTACCATCGTTTCATTCCAGATTTCTCAAAAATCGTGCGCCCCTTGACTTCTCATCTCTCTAAGGATGTACCCTTTGAAATCTCCAAGGAATGCACACTAGCCTTTGAAAACCTGCATGACCGAGTCACCCAGGCACCTATCCTACAATCCCCTGACTGGTCTCAACCCTTTGAGATCATGTGCGATGCATCTGATTTCGCTATAGGAGCGGTCCTGGGGCAGAAAGTTGACGGGAAACCAGTGATCATTTACTACGCTAGCAAGACACTTGACGAGGCTCAGTGTAACTATATGGTTACGGAGAAAGAGCTGCTAGCCGTAGTATTTGCCCTTGAAAAGTTTCGATCATATCTCCTGGGTTCCCATGTCGTCATCTACTCGGATCACACAGCTATAAGGCATCTCCTTGCGAAGAAGGACGCGAAGCCTCGACTAATTCGTTGGATCTTGCTATTGCAAGAGTTCGATCTTGAGATTCGCGACAAGGCGGGGAGGCAGAATGTGGTAGCCGACCATCTGTCCCGTCTTCCTTCGGAGATTATCAACCCTTCCGGACCCATCACGAAACACTTTCTTGATGAGCACCGGCTTGCTGTTGGTACTAGGCTTCCATGGTTTGCTGATATAGTAAACTACTTGGCATCTCATCAGACCCCGTCTGATTGGCCGAAGGCCAAGAAAGACAAATTGCGTTCTGATACCAAGTATTACATCTGGGAAGATCTGTACCTTTTCCGCATAGGTGCTGATCAAATCATCCGGAGATGTGTCTCGGAGGAGGAATTCAACAATATCCTCTCTTTCTGCCATGACCAAGCATGCAGTGGCCATTTCTCTAGGCATAAAACCGCATCAAAAGTCCTCCAGTGTGGCTTTTACTGGCCTACACTATTCAAAGACGCATACAGTCACTGCAAGGCATGCAGTCGTTGCCAGACCTTGGGCAACATGAGCCGTCGTGACATGATGCCTTTGCAGCCAATTCTCGTATGCGAAATCTTTGATGTTTAGGGGATTGATTTTATGGGCCCCTTTCCTATTTTGGATGGTTTCGAGTATATTTTGCTTGCTGTGGACTACGTGTCCAAATGGATTGAAGCCATACCGACCAGAACCTGTGATCACAAAATTGTTCTCAAATTCATTCATCAAAACATTTTCTCAAGGTTCGGAATTCCCCGTGCTATAATCTCTGATGGAGGGACCCACTTTACAAACGCTCAGTTTAGGTCACTGATGACCAAATATGGGGTGTCTCACCAAATCTCTACTCCTTACCACCCCCAAACTAATGGTCTAGCTGAGCTGTCAAATCGGGAGATCAAGAAGATCCTGCAGATCACTGTTCGGCCTAACAGGAAGGACTGGTCGTCCCGACTTCCGGAAGCATTGTGGGCCTATAGGACCGCCCACAAAACCCAATTAGGCATGTCTCCCTTTAGACTGGTGTACGGAAAGGCATGTCACCTTCCCGTAGAACTTGAGCATAAAGCCTATTGGGCAGTACAGAACTGTAATCTAGATCTTTCGAAGGCTGGCACCCACAGAAAACTTCAAATCAGCGAGATCGATGAATTACGCCTAGACGCATATGAGAACTCGCGAATCTACAAGGGGTGGGTTAAAGCCTTCCATGACAAGCATATCTCGAGAAAGATCTTTCATCCTGGTCAGAAGGTCCTACTCTTTGATGCTCGACTTAAACTTTTCCCGAGAAAGCTGCGATCCAAGTGGGTCGGACCATATTTAGTCCCACAGGTTTTTGGAAATCTAGCTATTGAAATCAGTCCGCTCAGCCACGATTCCGAACCTTTCATCGGGAACGGTCAGAGACTCAAGCCATTCATTGATGTGACTTCTGCTGATTTGGCTGAATCATCTCTTATCCTCCATTCAACTTGAGCTTATTGCGCCCAGCCGATGGCGTAAAACTTAGCGCTTAACGGGAGGCAGCCCGTCATTTTCTGAAAATCTAAAACCCTTTTCACACTTTTGTGCACTTAAAGTTCACCCTTATAGACAGCCGACCCCACCTCAGATGCTTGCATCTGAGATTAGAAATCGTCCGCAGAATTCATCCCGACCCATTCACTCATTAAAACATCTATCTTATGAAATGAACTAAGTAAATAAAAACCCCCTAAGTCACAATGACGACATTGCAAACCTTAGGCATGGGGGGGTATAAAAGTGTAAAACTTGTAAAAAAAAAGGTTTTAAAACAAAAATTCATATATGCCAAAAACACCATAAAAATTGAAAATTTTCTCAAAAAAAAGAATAAGAGGAGAAAGGAAATTTTGTGGGAGAAGGGAAAAGAAACAAAAGGAGCATAAATTGAAGAAAAGAGTGATAGTCATTAGTAAGAAACTAAGGAATTGACCTAAGTTCTAGACCTTATTCAAGAAAAGAAATGAAAAGTGCATGATGAGATTAGTAAGAACACAAACTTTAAGCATTCTTGGATAGACTCTTAGTACCCATTAAGATCTAGACATTCCTCAAGAGGCTGAGGAAAATGAAAAGCCTAAGTATTAGGTCCAAGGCTTAGGGAGTATTTGACCTCATTAACTAACTTATGATTTACGGGACTCAATAACTTAAGCACCCCAACCTCACGCACAGCCTGGTTCAGTAAGCATAAAAATCAAAATCACGCAGAAGCGTCACAAAATTCTGAAAAACACACCTAGAATAGGAGCGGCCGATCAACACAAGTTGATTTGGACAAGTTCCCAGCACGGAGGCGGGAAATCCCCTCGAAGATGCGTAACAAAATATCATCTCCTTGGTGCTTGTCCCTTACGATATTTACATATCCTACTGGGTGCATGTAAGCACTCTGCTGGTTCAGATTCCATGGATGGCATTATCACGAAGTGTCAATTGCCATGGTCTGAATTTGGCCACGGAATACCATGGATGGGATTATCTCGAAATCTCAACAGCCAGGATTCCGGGAGTTGCCATGGGCGGTGCTATCTCGAAGCATCGATTGCCAGGAACCCTTGAGGATTGATGATGGGAGCAAGGAATCTGATACAGGCCGTGTTGCAAAGCCAATCTTAGGCTAGAACTAAAAAGAAAAAGAGAGAGAAAACTCTCCAAACAGAAAAACTTTCTACCTCTCTCTCTTACAAAATGTACTGCGAACTGAACCAGGGCTAAAATCATTTCAAGCACGGGGTGCTTTAACCACGAAGTCCAATAGACCTTAGATTAGTTCTTGTGGGCCATAAAAACCTTTGCCAAAGACTGAGGCTAGGGCTAGACAGATCTGGATCTTGGTTGGTACTAGAGTACCTTTTAAGCCTATGGTCAGCATTCTAACCTAATCTAAGTTCAAATGAAAAAGCACTTATCTGAAGTTGTTAAAAACATCATGGTCTAGAACAAAGGTAAAAACCTTAGGTTTTTGCTAAGGGACTAGCAAAAATTAGGCATGGGGTTATGATGAGAACCTCATCATAAACCCTAAACTAGCACCATCTAACCTAGATTTGCAAGAAAAAGCTCCTACATAACTATAGAAAGGCTTGACTCAGAGAGATTCTAAGTTTGTGAAGAAAACAGGAACTAAGGGGTAAAAATGTAATTTCACCAACTCCATCTGAAAATAGGGTAACTCAGGGTCCAAACATAGGCCAAACTAACCTAATAAGAAGAAAAGTGGGATGAGTTGATCCAATAAGGGCTACGGCAACTCCAAGGAATTAAATGACATCCTGTAACCCTAAAAATAAACCCACTTCAATTCACGAGGTTCGAGGCAAATAAAAAATTGACTAAATCCTCTAAAATTCATAGAAAAATAATCTCTAGGGTTTGGAACCTTCAATTTAGCCTTAGGAACCCATTTCGACCTACATTGAGAACCATGCCCAATTAATGACTTAATTTGGGTTTTTACGCAAATTGATCAGGCAAACAAGGTCCGATTGAGAAATAAAATTCACCATTATAATCCTTAGATCCTATTTAGTCATGTATAAAAACTTTAGCCTAAGGAAAGACCTTCTTGACCGACTTTACATTTTGGTCCTCATCCGTTACTTTTTTGACCCTCAACTTTTGAAATCCTCGCATTTTGGCCCCTAAGTCTTCTTCCTTCTTTGCATTTTGGTCCTCCCTGCAAAACCCTGAGCAGCGCCATGCTCCGGCGACTTTGCGCGGAGCATGGCACCTCACAGGGTGAGGGAAACCCTCTGCCAAGACAACCGGGAGTTCCCTACAACGTCTGCTGTCTCCATCTCCGACCATCCTCACCTTCTCCATCTCCGGCCAACCTCCGGCGACTCGCTCCCATCATTCCACCGCTCCACACGACTCGCCGACCGACCCAAAACCCCCGCCTCTTCACGCTGAACCACTTCCGCCCCTTCATTCCCTACCATACGCTACCTAAAGACCCCCCGAACAAACCCATTCTCCCAGCCACAGTCCGACCTAGGGTTGCCCCTGCACGCCACCCCACGCCTCGCCTCCACCCGCACGAGCTTCGCCGCACTCTGGCGAAGCTCCCTGCACCTTCTGACTAGGCCGAGAGGCCGTATTTCTATGAACAGGTTCCTCGTCCTCCGCCTGCAGCTGCAAGGTCGCCTCGCCCAGGCTTGACTCTCCAGGACGCGCACTTCGCCCCCACGCACCTGTCCAGGACTGTAGCTGGGGTGAACGCCTCGCAGCTGCAGGCACTAAATTGGGGTGGGACATGTAGTCCCACCTCGGTAGATTCTGAAGTCGCTCACTTGCATAAATTGTAAAAGTGTTGTAGGCCTATCGCCTCAGCACACGGGGTGAGGTCCCTCTCACCCGCTTACCTGGCCTCATCTGCGACCACCCCCCGCGGACCTGGCCCGACCCGTTTACCCGACCTGCACTCCTCGCCCACCACAGCACGCCGGTGGGCCTGGACCCGAGCGCGACCCGTACCCGAATACCCGGCGGCTCTGGGAGAGTTATCCTACGAGCGAAATCTGAGAGAGAGAGAGACGCGAGGGAGGGTAGGATTAGGTTTTGCCCTGTGACCAAGCTGTGAGCGTGCAGGCCGAGGCAGAGAAGAAGAAGAAGAGAGCAGAAGGAAGAAACAGCCAACGCTGTGGCTGCTTGAAGCAAGAAGAAGAAGAAGAAGAAAGAAAGAAGAAAGGAGGACGCACTGTAGCAGAGGCTACTTAAGTCGTCTGATTGAAAAATCAGACGACGCTCTGAAGAAAAAAAAAAGAAGGAAAGAAGAGCAGGCACTACAAAGAAGAAAGAAAGAAAAAGAATAGAAGGAAGGAGACAAAGAGTTGAAGGAGAAAGAAGAGAGAAGCAGAACACGAAGAGAAAGAAGAAAAGCTTGGAAGCAAAAGAAAGAAGACTGAGGAACTGAAGAGAAGAAAGAGAAGAGGACAAAGACAACAGAAACAAGAGAAGAAGTAAAAGCCAACAAGATAAATCTCTATCTTTCTCTCTCTCTCTCTCTCTCATTTTTGTAACAGAAACATTGTACTTCTAGAATACAGTTTGCTCCCTGAGTTCGACCTCGGGAAAACTTTTATTTCCAAGTAACAAATTGTATTAAACTGGTAACCGCTTCTCTATACTATACTACGACGAAATATTAGAACTACAGACGAGAGGCCAGCCAATTTTTGGAGACAGAAAAACTTTTCTTTATTTTTGGAGAGTTTTCTCTCTCTTTTCTTTTTATTTCTAGCTTCAGATTAACCTTTCAACACGGTCTGTATCGGATTCCTAGTTCCCATCATGAATCCTCACAGGGTCCATGGCAATCGATGCTTCGAGATAGCACCGTCCATGGCAACCCCAAAACCCTGGCTTTCAAGATTTCGAGATAATCCCGCCCATGGTGTTCTATAGCTAAATCCAGACCCTGACAATTGATATTTTGAGATAATGCCGCCCATGGCATCTGAACCAGCACAAGGTATTTACATGCCCCCGGTTAGATATTTAGATATCCTAGGAGACAAGCACCGAGGAGACGATATGTTATTACGCATCTTCGAGGGGAATTTCCCGCCTCTCCGCGTCGGGAACTTGTCCAAATCAATTTGTGTTGATCAGTCGCTCCTAATCTAAGTAACTTTTCTTTTTCAGAACAGATTTAACGCATTTGCATGATTTTGATACTTAGACGCACTAAACAAGACTGTGTGCGGATTGGGGTGCTTAGGTTACCGAGTCTTGCAAACCAGAGGTTAGTTAACGAAGCCGAATAATCCCTAAGCTTTAGACCTAATACTTAAGCCTTGCATTTTCCTCAACCTCCTGAGGGTTATCCAGATCTTAGCGAGTACTTGAATTTTTAAGCCTAGGTTTGCAGCCCAAGAGGCCTAAGATCAGCGTTCATACTAATCTCTTTTTTTTTCTTTAGTACTTTTTATCTTTCATTTTCTTTCTTTTGATTTGATCTAGAACTAAGTCAATTCCTTAATATTTTACTAATGACTATCGCTTTTTCTTTTCAAGTTGTGCTCCTTTTTGACATTTTTATCTCCTCCCTCAAAAATGATATACCATCAAAATTTCCTCCCTTCTATTTTTATTCTTTTTCAAAAAAAAATTATTTATTTATTTATTTATTTTTGGGGTTTTTTTTATTTTTTTTTCTTTGGAATATGTGATTTTTTTATAAAACCCTTTCTTGTGAAGTGATTTTCATGACGTTTTACACTTTAATACCCTCTCATGCCTATGATTTGCAATGTCCTCATTGTAGATTAGGTAGGTTCGAGTTTAGCTTAGATCATCGATTAGAACAAGTGTTAGGTTTGTGAATGGGTCGGGGTGATTGTTGCAAACGATTTCAAGCTCAAGTATGGGTACCAGATGTGGAGTCGGCTGTTCTAATGGATGAACCCTAAAGTACAATATGAGTCTAGCATAAGATGTGTCAGGAAGGGTTTCAGGTTTTTCAAAAAGACGAGTTGCATCCCGTTAAACACTGAGTTTAACGCCATCAGCCGAGCATAATGAGCTCAAGGAGAATGGAGGGTAAAAGATACCTCAGCCAAGTTTATATCGGTGAGTTCAATGAACGGTTTAAGTCTCTGACCGTTCATGACAAAAGGTTCTGAATCATGGCTAAGTTGACTGATTTCGACAGCTCCATTTCCAAAGATTCGTTGGACAAGGTATGGTCCAATCCATTTTGATCTGAGTTTTCCTGGGAATAATTTGAGTTTGGCGTCAACGAGTAGGACTTTTTGATCAGGGAAAAAGATCTTTCTAAAGATGTGTTTGTCGTGAAAGGCCTTAACCCGCACTTTGTAAATTCGTGAGTTCTCCTACGCGTCATGGCATGGTTCATCGATCTCGCTTATTTGAAGCTTTCTATGGGTTCCTACCTTAGAAAGATCAAGATTGCAGTTCCGTACTGCCCAATAGGCTTTGTGCTCCAATTCAACGGGGAGGTGACACGCCTTCCGATACACTAATCTGAAGGGAGACATGCTTAATTGGGTGTTGTGGGTGACCCTATAGGCCCACAAGGCTTCCAGAAGGCGAGTAGACTAATCTTTTCGATCAGGCTGAACAGTGACCTGAAGGATCTTCTTAATCTCTCGATTTGACAGTTCGCCAGTCCATTAGTCTGGGGGTGGTAAGGAGTCGAGATACGATGTGATACCCCTTACTTTTTCATCAGGGAGACTGGAAGTGCACATTGGTAAAATGAGACCTACCATCGCTGATGATGGCTTTAGGAACCCCAAATCTGGTAAAGATGTTCTCCTAGATAAATCAAAGGATAACTTTATGATCACTCATTCTCGTGGGGACGGCTTCGACCCATTTAGAGACAATCAATAGCGATAGAATGTATTCGAAGCCGTTAGATCCTGGAAAGGGTCCCATGAAATCAATTCCCCATATATCAAAGATTTCGCACACAATAATTGGGTTCAAGGGCACATATCCCGCGGGCCCATGTTGCCAAGGGTCTGACAACGAGCACATGCCCTATAATACGTTTGTGCGTCTTTGAACAAAGTGGGCCAAACGGATTCACACTGGTGAATTTTCGCTGCGGTTTACGCCTAGAAAAATGGCCATCGCAAGCCTGGTCTTGACAGAATGACATTACGTCATTGACCTCGTTGTCAGGAATGCATCTCCGGATCACCAGATCATTGCCGATGTGAAAAAAGTATGGTTCCTCCCAAATATAGTACTTGGCCTCGGTAATCAATTTATCCCGCTTGGAAGTCAGCCAATCTAGCGGAACTTTCCCCGTAACCAAGTAGTTTACAATATTAGCAAACCAAGGGAGATTGTGAATGGATAGCAGGTGCTCGTCCAGAAAATGCTTAGTGATTGGACCCGACGAGTTGATGATGGAAGAAGGAAGGCGGGACAAATGGTCAGCTACCACGTTCTGTTTTCCCGCTTTGTTGCGAATATCAATATCAAATTCTTGCAACAGCAAGATCCAGCGGATTAGTCGAGGTTCCTCATCCTTCTTCGTTAAGAGGTGCCTCACTACAGTGTGATCTGAGTATATGATAACCCAGGAACCCAAAAGATATGATCTGAATTTTTCCAGGGCAAATACTACGGCTAGCAGCTCTTTCTCAATAACTGTATAGTTACGCTGAGCCTCGTCAAGTGTCTTGATGGTGTAGTAGATGACCACGGGTTTCCCGTCAATTTTTTGCCCAAGTACCGCCCTTACAGCATAATCAGATGCATCGCACATGATCTCAAAGGGTTGAGACCAATTAGGGGACTGTAGGATAGGTGCTTAGGTATCTCGATTACGTAGGATCTCAAATGCCTGAGCACACTCCTTGGAGACTTCAAAGGGGACATCCTTAGATAGAAGATTAGTCAGAGGGCACGCGATTTTTGAGAAATCGGGAATGAATCGACGGTAAAAATCGACGTGTCCTAGGAAGGATTGGATGTCTTTGACCGAGCTAGGCATAGGGAGTTTGGAAATCAAATTCACCTTTGCTCGATCAGCCTGGATGTCTTTTTCCGAGATGAGATGTCATAGGACAATTCCCTCAGGTACCATGAAGTGGCTCTTTTCCCAGGAAAGAACAAAGTTCACGTCGGTGCACCGCTTGAGGATCTGGACCAAGTGCAAGAGGCAATCGTCAAATGATTCACCAAATACCAAGAAGTCATCCATGAAGACTTCGAGGTATTCACCTACCATATCCGAGAATATGGCAAGCATGCACCGCTGAAAAGTAGCGGGTGCATTGCAGAGACCGCATGGCATCCTTCGGAATGCGTATGTTCCAAAGGGGCAGGTAAAGGTGGTCTTCTCTTGATCCTCGGGATGGATTGCAGCCTGATTGTAACCGGAGTACCTGTCCAAAAAGCAGAAGAATCGATTTCCCGCTAGTTTCTCAAGAATCTGATTAATGAACGGTAGTGGAAAATGATCCTTCTTCGTGGAGGAATTGAGTCTTCTGTGATCAATGCAGACTCTCCACGAGTTTGCTATACAGGTTAGTATGGTTTCTCCGGTTTCAGTCGTGATGACAGTGAGCCCTACCTTTTTAGGCACAACTTGGATTGGGCTCACCCACCGACTGTCGGAGATTGGGTAGATGATCCATGCGTCTAACCACATGATAATCTCCTTTTTCACAACATCCTAGGCAAGAAGTCATCGATGTCGTACGAAAACCTCTGAGTCAGGAGTTCTAACTTGAGGTATTGGATAGTGATGGTATCGTGAGGCTGCTTGCACTTGAAGTACTTAGCCTTAAATCGATCTAGGTACTACCAGAAAGATTCATTCTTTCACTGTCGAACATCCTACAGCCTTTCGAGGTTATCTCTAACCCTCTGCGGCTCGGTGAACGATTGATTTTCACTTTGAAATAATTTTCGCACACAAAAAAAAGATTATCGAAGTAGAAACTGAGCGATGGAAAATTATCGTTAACAATTAAATTAAACCACTCACAGGAGAGCAAGTTGTGTCCACATGGAGAAATGACCAATAAATCCACCAATATTTTCAATGCATCATTCGAGTATATTGTACGAGGCTAATATTACATAAAATAGATTCATAAATATTTTGTAGCATCAAATGAGAGAGAGAATAACTTGAACGATAACTGATGTGAAATAGAGAGAAAGAGAAGGGCACATATGCATGTCTCTCAATATATCAAATATTAAAAATAAAAATGGGAGTGTGGCAATGGCATGGGAATGTAAAAAGTAATTGAACCCCCACTGTAGTAAAACAGGGGAAGGTCTTCCCCGTACTCTTGCGAGGAAGAGAGGCTCTCACCGGCGCTGAGGAGTTCGGTGGAGGATGGCCAAAGCGAGGGCTTCGCGATGATTGTAGTCACATGGCAAGAGTCGGTCGAAGATGGTCGGACAATGAGGGCATCGCCAGCATCGATGGGGCAGAGGAGGGACGTGGTGGCAGTTGGCCCTGGGAGGTGGGTCTGCTGCAGTCGGCGTCGAGGAGAGAGGTGAACGAGAGCGAGTGGGGGCACTGTTCGTAGAGCCTAAGAGGGAGAGGGCTGGCGTGTAAGGGTGCCTGCTATGCGTGGACGTGGGATAGCTAGAGAGGGAGAGGAGCTTTGCGTCCATGGAGAGCGAAGCTCGAGAACGATGGTCCGTGGCGAACACGATCACGAAGGCACGACTATCGTGGTGGCACAATGGGAGGTTGCAGTTGAGTGAGAGACGCGGAGGATAGGAAGCACTATGGTCGTGAGGTGAATATGGTCATGGGTGGTGTCGAGGTGAGGTCTCACGGTGATGAGGGGAGAGGAGTGTGGTGGCGGTGTCGTGGACGTCAGAGCTATCACCTCCGACCATGGTGGTGGCTGTCGGTGGAAGGTCGAGGTCGCGGAGAGGTTGTGCGGTGTCGAGTATGGACGAGACACGGTGTTGGATGGGTGTCGAGCATGGGCGTGAACGTGGTTGGTGATGAAGGAGTAGGCTCGTGGTCGTGGACATGGTCGAGGATGGAGGCTTGTGGTCGTGGAGGGGTACCTCTTCTCGACGTCTGGTGGAGGGGTTGGACGGCTTATGTCCTTCCCCTCCTGTCATGTGTGGAGGGAGAGAGTTGTGATTGTGGGTCTCTGTTGGGTATGTGGGGATGGAGATGGAGGTGGAGGCCATCCTTGTCGTGTTAATGAAAGAATGAGAGAGAGAATATTGGGGAGAGAGAGGGGGGAAGAATAAGGAAGGAAATTAAAGAAGAGGTCGTGGCATTGATCGTATTTTGTCAAATATATGAGACCACTCATTTCCTTCTTTAAATAAATTTATAAAGAATTATTAAAAGAAAACAAGCTTTAAAAGACAATCTATGCTGATTTTCTTGGGAAATTAAATGTCATCATGGTAATTGATATGATGCCATTAAAATTAGACTCCCAAAATTAATATTGCATCAAAAATAATTAATCATTTAACGTAAATGAGATCCATAAAATCAAAGGCTTAATCAATTTGATCAACATAATGCATGCTCTAAATTAAATTCATATCTCAATAATAATGCACTTAGGCACAAAATTAGTCCACTAAAGTGAATCTATCACCGAGCAAAATATTGGTAGAACTTGTCTATCAATTCCTGGAAGCATGTAATCTGCCTAGCCGGCAATTCGTTGAACCACTCATAAGCCATGCTGAATAGATAGGACGGGAATACCCTACAGAGTATTCTGCCAGGGTAGCTGTGTACCGACATCATTTGGCGGTAGCTCCCAATGAAGTTGTTTGAGTCCGCCATTCCGTCATACAAGGACATGACAAGCTACTTGAATCTCTCAGGCAGGAAGGCCGTCATCACCTCCTCAGTGAAGGGGTAGGTGGTGACGTAGGCCTAAGGGTGTATGCCCCGCATGGCCCTAGTAACCTGGCGAACGATCTCAGAGATCGATCCCCCACTACCAGTCGTGCGGGGTTGAGCCCCCGAGATTTCTTCCGAGGATGGTGGGGGAGGAGCTTTTGGTGGGTCAAGAGGAGCTTCCCCTTCCTGGTTATTAAGCTCATGCTTTAGCTTCTCGAGCAGTTTGTGCAGACGAGCGTTCTCGTCCTCCACCATGCAACGCCACCTTTGTTACTCGTCTTCGAGTCTTGGCTGGCGGGCTTCCCCCTGCGTGGGTTTGCCGAACTCCCGGATTTGTCTGATTTCGAGGAGTTTCTCTATGACTAAAATCTCTTCAGCCCTGAGAATCACCAACCTAGCCCGAAACTGCTCCTCCCTCACCTGGAACTCCGAGAGGAGATCATGCTCAAGGTCCTCCGGTGGTTGATCGGGGATTCCCTGCTTCTCCTTGCTTGGCTCGACTGACGGGGGGGGTGGTCTATTGGACATTGACACGCTAGACTCGGCCTGAGCCAATGCTTTCTTGGGGTCAGCGTAGGAGGAGTTGTGAGTCATGGGAGCCATCAAGAGGACTTCAAAAGCGAGGAAATGTTATCAATTGATAATCGTTTCCCATAGATGGCGCCAATTGATTGGGACCCTAGAGATTCGGGGTATCTGACTCAAGGATCACTATGGTAGGACCTCCTACGTGAATGGAGGGTCTGACCTTCGGATTTAAGCAATCACACGAGAGGCAAAAGGGTTTGGTGACCTAGTTCCACCGCAAGGGGTGCACGTATGGGGGGATGATGATGCTCCCAACAATGCACTAGAACTCGTTAGATTACAAGGTTTACAATCTCTCTCTTTTTCTCTCTAGTTGCTTAGGAGAGGTCCTCGAGAGCCTCTCTCCGCTATTTACAATACTGGGATTGGGCCTTTTGCGAGATCTTCTGACTAGATATGTCGCCTGATAGGGTACGTATCTTGTCAGATTATTAATTGCGGCAAACATGTCAACATTTAATAAGGCATGGCCATGCTGTACTATTCTGGTCATCCCTTCTAACGGATAGGATCCTTTGCGTCTGCTTGTATCTGGGCCTTCGCAGGTGTAGGTGGGTTGGACTCCTGGACCTATCTGCGTACAAGACTTTTCTTGGATGTAGGCGGGTTGGGCCCGCTTGTACCCAAGCTTTTCTAGGCTGAATCCTTCTTTTCGATCCTTTCATAGAGTTTCATGTTCAAGGGCATTTTTTGCCCCTCATCACTTACATTTGATTATTTGTCTGGAAGGTATGCCTTCCACACCTTACATTTGTTCCATTCCATTGCAAATTAGATTTTCATAATCATAATACAATGAAAGTAAGATGTTCGTACTTCATTCTTGGGGATGAAATTTATCAAGATCAAAGGATAACTAATCAAATCACTGTCATGGATTCAAACTGCAAGCTTGAAGCACCTTCTCATTCTTGCTTTTCTCTTATTTTCAAATCTACCCAGATGCTTGTGAGTCTGACTATCCTTCATCAATACGCACACTTTAGATAAGTTCCTTACTACTCCCTCCTACTTATCTTTTATGCTTCAATTGAATCACACAATTTCCTACACGTATTCCTTCCGGTTGCTGCCTCTTTTTTTTTTGACAAGCTAATTTATACCCAGATGCTGGTTCTAAAGTATATCCCCAAATTTATATGTAGATTATCTTCATTCTTAGCACAATGAAATTTGGGATTGTGTTTACTTTTGCTTTCAATATTACTTCGATTTCTATTGTCTTCATTGTCAGTTTGAGATATGTGGTCTATTCATAATGATTTGATAGCAATGATAGCTTCCCCATCTGCTAATTTGAGCTTACTCTCAGATCTGGGTGGTTTTGATCTATAGAGATTGCTTCCATTGAAGATCCCACAGGTTTATATCAGATCATGGACTGAGGTTATAAAGTAATGGGTTATGATTTTCAAAGTGTTTGAAATTTTCATGTCCACATTTCCAATGTCCAAACTTTAACTTCCATTCTTATGCACCTTCAATTTTGGGATTCTATTCCTTTACACATGCTATGTTGTTTGCATTTGTTGCTATCTGGAAATTCAGATTATAAAGAATGGTCTATTTCTTTTTGGCTTTGCTGAAAGCTCTCGCATGGTTCTAATCTAGCCATAGTTTCTATCAAGAATTGGTGCGGAAGCGGAGCATGGAGACTCCCATACGTAGGAAAAACAGCTCGTCAAGGTGGTTGTCAACTCTCAGAGAGGGAGAGAAGTGCCTTGTGGCTATTGCAGAGACCAGTCGGTCCTGATATGGACTGGTCTAGATGTTGTGGGCCGGTTGCTGGGTGCAGCTTGTCCTGTAGAGGTTGGGAAACGGTCCTGTAGGACCTGAGAAGCTGCTGGCATAATGTGCAGGCCTAGTTGTAGGCTGGTCTGCTATGTGCAAATCGGTCTACAGTGCTGAAGTGGCCGATCCAACAGAGGTGGTGAACCGATGGCCTTGATGGCTGACCGGCCTTACTGCAACACGCATAGGAGTAGGGGAACTCCCCCTAGTAGTTGGTCTTGAAGAATAGAGTGGAGGGAGCTTGTTGGTGGAAGAATTTTCTTATTGCTCAAATCTGAAATCGTAGGAAAAGACTCTCTTTAAATAAAGAGTACATATTCCTACTTCTAAAAATAGGCTTACTTACCAACTAATAAAATCTAATCAAATCTTCTAGATTTGGTAAAACAAAATCTTACAATATCTCTTAAAATAAATAAACCAATAAGGCTTACTTGTCAACTAAGGAAAAATAACTCTTACTTGACTTCTTAGACTCCAAAATCGATGGCCCTATTGGCCTTTGGATTGCTACTATGTGGCATGTGCCACATGGCCAGATAGCTACCACATGGCATGTGCCACGTGGCACTTTCACATAATCCAAATAGTTTCATATATGCAAAGTTTTAATGATGTACATTGTCTTCATTGAAGGAGGCAAATCTTTACATTAGATCACAAATAGGCGATGCAAAGTAATGAGATGTAAATATCAAACGATTCAATCACAAAAAGTTAGGCTGTATAACATCTTCAATATTATCCACCATTTGTATTTGTTTTCACATGTAAGGCATCTTATGTTGATTGACAGAATGCTATTCTCAACTTCCACTCATATCTAGAAAGATTTCATTATGGAAATTTTCCCTTTCAATATGGATAACCTTTATGTAGCAGATGTTGGGAGACATTATTCTACTATACTCGAAAATTCAATTATGCCTCTTACACAAGCGATTGTATGTCATGTAACTTTTATATATCAAAACCTTCTATAAGTCTTTCAATTTTTTATCTTCCTATTCAAGTGATTGTATTCAATTACGCAAGTGTTATCTTCATGTACAACATTCTCCCCAACTTTAAGCATTAATAAATTTATAAGTTTGAAATTCACCTCTTAAGTTTAGTATTGTGTTTGTATTCGATTGACCAACTGGATCACAATTCCTCTCACATTCAACGTTACTACAATTTCAATTCTCATATCAAATTTCTGACATTCATACTTCACAAGTTTGATTCATAATTATTAACTTTCAACTTATACCAATTCGGTGTTCACTACTGACTGTTGTATAATTTACATTTTCCACCTCATCTATCATTAATATAATATTTCATTGCTATTTACGCCTAATTTGGACAACATATGTGGTGCTTAGGTTCTATTCCATTAACTTCAACCTTCACATGAATTCCAAATATTTTTTCCTAATCAACTTTCCTTCATGCATTTATTACCATGAAAATAGTTTCATAAAAATTCACTACTATGGTATTGAGCATACACTACGTAAGTTTAATATTTAACCTAAAAATACACATACAATTAAGCAAAGAAAAATACCTATTACATATATTTATAACACCTATCAAAAATTTAACAATAACAATAATATAGTAAAAATTACAAAGAGTAAATTTATCCATTCTCACTCTTTCAACTACCTATAACTTTCAAAATCACTACTTACTCGACCAACTTAATCCACCAACCAAACACTAAAGAGGGGTAACTCAATTTTATTCCTCAACTTATTCCACTAACAAATCAAACACTAAAACCTACTTAACTCACCATTTTATTCAACTCCTTTCTATTCTACTAACTTATTCCACTAAGTAAACGGCACCTAAGTCTAGTGCTCAAGTGCTTAGTTGAATACTTAACTACTTATTCACACATCTATATCTATATATCATCTAAAAGAAGGTGTGAGAATGCATCTTCTACCACATCAAAGGCCATCAATGTCAAATACCCTATTCTTTCGCATTTTCTATTTTCAATGTCAACGTACAACAACCTACCTTTTTTAACTTTTTTTGGATATTTTAATTTTAATATTAGTACTTTATATTTTTCATTGCTCGTAACATGCAAACCTAACATTCTTTAACATTTTCAAATATTTTGTAAGTTTACATTTAGATTTTCATCAATCAACACTACCTTCTTTTGGAAGAATTTTCTAAGTAAATAATCTTTGTTGGTAATTCTTTTTATGATGATAAAAATTATTTTTTTTATGAGATTGATTAATAGTCTACTATCTAGTAAATGCTCATATATATCATCTAATAGAAAGTGCTTCTATCACGTCACACCAGCAAGCCTCCTCTATTCCAAATCCATGCATACCTTCACCACCCAAACACAAATCCAAACCCCTTTCCTCTCATCTCCTCTCTGCTCCAAATGTCCATGAAGCCCTCCGCGTCCCTCCCCTCCCTACCTCCTCCGCCAACGACCTGAGCAACCTAGGACAAGCATCGTCGCTGTTGTTCTAATTGCCAACCCACGTAGACCTATTTCCCATCCCCACCCCACCAATATTTCTTCTATCCCACCTCTTGAGCAGGGAAATATACATGAGATATCAATTCATGGAACCTTCCCAAGGAATCGGAAGGGGTGATCTCAATTGAACAAGGAAATCGGAGAATAGAACAAGATCATTACCACAGAGAGAATCGCATCGATATCGACAAGAGTGGTGGGTGACCTTTTTTTCCATTTTTATTTAAGTCAATGCACTTTGGATACATGTTCAACCCTATAAATCTTTTATGATCTATTTGATATAACTATAACTAGCAACTTCTCACCTCTTATCCATCACTTTCACTAATTATACCATCAACTATTTACACTCTCATTTCTATTAACAATATGTAAGGATCACTATCTTCCTCATCCATATTATATCCTTTCCACAACTTAAACTTTTAAATAATAAAAATATAAGAAACTTTACCTAAGATAACTTTGTTGAACTTAAACTTAAATTACATCAATAAGTTTAAATTACATCGATAGAGTCAATATATAAGCTACATATATTAAGTCGTTCCAAGTTATTTTTTAAACATAAAAAAAAAGGTTAATCCATAAAATTTAAGATGAGATTTTTTTATTAAAGAAAAGACTTATTTTGAATACAAATAAATATCAAAATATAGTTTAAAAGTTATACATTTAAAATTTTATTAAAATATTAAATTACTTGGAGTATTTTTTTGATATAAATAAATTAATATCAATTATATTTAAATTTAAAAAAAAATACCGTACATCTACATCTTTTCGCTGATTTAATTAACTTGTATCCAATACAAAAGGACTCCCTTTTTTTTTTCTTTGTATTTCTACGTGGGTATCAAAACGTGGCCTCTGGCAGTGGTATAAACGCCTTGGTGCCATCTTTTCCTCGAGCAACCAACGTTGATCCTCGACCTTCACTCAAGTAAAACAATATTAATTTTCAGCCCATACTTTGTTGCAGAGTATAAAATGTAAGAAAAAAAATCGGTTACGTAAATAATATGCATAATATTTATTTGATGGTTTTTTATGTTATAGGTAAGATGTTCCTATTAAATAAATTAATATATTTGAATTTTTTCATCAAAAAAAATATTGGTTGAGAAACAAAATACATCAGTTGAAATAAATAAATATCTCTACTTAACAAAATATATCGATGTATTTTAATTTTCAATTGATACATTTTCACTTTCTATCAGAATATATCGATTTAAAATAAAAATACATCGATGTGTTTTAATTTTCTACTTAAACATACCGATCAAAAAGTAAATAAATATCCCAACTAAAAAATACATCGATGAAATCAAAACACGTCGTACGTTGTAAAATGTATCATTCGATATATTTTAATTTGAAATGATGCCTTAGATTAGATTTACAAAAACTAATTTTATATATATATATTATTTTATATTCTCGTAAAAATATATTAAACATTAGTTTTTAATAAAAAATAAAAATAAAAAAAGTCGATAATGAAGATAAAATTTGAAACAGATGTATATGATAAACAACATATATCAAAAATAAAACAAAAAAAGAAAGAGGTGAGAGAGAGGGAGTGAGCAGCAGAGGAGGGGGGCGAGCACGTTCGTTGTAACAACAAAATTGACAAAAGAAAAAAAACGAAAAAGCCAAATAATAACTACAGTAATAAAGTCCTGGCTTTCATTTTGAGAAAAAAAATTTTTTAAGGTAAATTTTTCATGGAAAGAAAGAATTCAATACAAGAGATACACCACAAAGTGAAAGGGAGAGACATGGAAACTTCGTCCACGGAAAGGGAAATACTCTCATTGGAATGGGGAATTTAAAAATAAAAAATGAGACAAGAAACAAAGGTGAAAGAAAAAGAAAGTATCCAAAGATCGGGAATCGGATGACCCCCCGAAAGAGAACGATCTCACGTTCATAGGTATGGCAAAGCACTAATAAGACGAATATTGAAGAAACATGTCAACGAGATCAAATAAATCGACTAAAAGGTCGAAATCGAACTCAGCTGCAAAAACACGAGGTCACACGTGGTCCCCGACAAAATTTAACTACACTAAAAGAAAGAAAAAGGAAACCTAATCTCTCCCTAAACACGATAGCACCCTAGCACCTACAAACCACTGAAGCCGTAGTCGTAGGCACAAAGGCGACAGCCGCAAACCTAGCAGCAATAACTGATACACCGTGGCTGTCAACACCAGTCGGCTACCCATCCATCCATAATGACCCAACGTCGGCCGACAGCCCCTCATCCACGGCAAGTCACAGCAAAATGCGGCCATCGTGACCACACCCCTTGCCGCACTGACGCACCAGGAGCAACCAACGACCACGAGCTCTGATCTTCGCCACAAATCGTCGCAAGATGCTGCCACCTCTGCCCCGACCACCATACTTTAAACAATCACTACAGACCACCTTCGGCCATGCATGTCGACACCTAGGCTCATACCTTGGAGAGAAAAGTTGGATGGGAAGAGAGTGATATTTCAAAGGTTGGAGGGGCTCCGGTTAGCCTCATACGACCAATCGAAGCCTAGCAACGTTCTTTGTTGAGGTGTAGCATAGGGGGAGCGGGTGGGAGGGAGAGTTGTGCACCTTGGAGTTGAGTTTCTTTGTAAAGGCATGGCCAATTATATATATAAAGATACGGTATGTATAAGAAAAATAATTGAATGGCACCAAGATGGGATACGCGAAGGACATCGGCTACATTTTTTTATGATACATTGACCATGAATGCATGCATTGTATATGTGATCCGATTCAATCGTTGCGGTCATTCGATAGGAAGGAAATCCACGTAATATCATAAGATAATATACGTAGAGCAGTAGTTGTTAAAGCAATAAGCAATATGCAGATATCGTGGGGAACCATCTGACGTAGTAGAAAAATAAGGAAACATTTGGAATATTTCTCTCTCAATCAACGAAACAGCTGATATAAAGTGGTTGCTTTCATAGAAACCAAACGATCCCTGCGAAGAGGAGGTTGTAGCCCATACATGGGAGAGCTTAACTTTTCGTTAATGTTTTCCATAGACATGTCATTTGGAGGCTGCCGTTGAGACTAGGTTCAAAGGCTACCAAAAATATTATATAATTAGTGGAATGTAAAACAAGCGTATAAGTAGAAAAATATTCAAGCGTCCATGAGACATAGAATGTTAGTGACCTAGTTTCACTAAACTAGTCACTTTAGGCGAACAAATCAATTTAGGTAGATTGGTTGGATCTAGCTGATAGGTCAGTTCAAGTGGACTAGCTGGTTTTGGTAGGTAGCTTACCTCAGGTGGGCTAGCCAATTCTAGCGAACAACTCAATTCAGGTAGATTGGCTAGCTTTGGCAACTTAGATTGCTTACTTGCCACTCCATGGGATTACTCTCTTTTGAGCCTCTTGAGCTTGTTATAGTGAGCTTGTGGGTAGATCTGTTTTGTGAGGGTTAATTTCTTCCCTCATCAAGGTGCAAATCCAACTAGTGGAAAGTGGGACGAGAAACCCCTACCTGCATGCAAGAGTCCCCCTTATGTTGGTGTAGTATCCTCTACCAATAAGTGGTAAGTTTAAGTTTGATCTTGTGGATGTAATTGACCTTTGGCCCTAAAATATGTACATGGGGTGGTAAATTTATATTTTATATGTTTTATGCCTTTTTTCACTAGTTTTAAGATGGATTAGGTGTGAATGTACACCATAGTTACGTTTATTATTTCATGAAAACTCGTCTTCTTTTATGTTATTGCACATAGGATGAAGAAACTAAAGCATTGAAGAAGATTTGGAGAAGAAAATTAAAAAGAGTCTACAAGTTCAAGAAATTTTTCCTAAAGGAGAAGAATATTTATTTTTGGCTCAAGTGCAAAGAAGCTGAGTTCTCCTTCATATTCAATTTAAAGTGCATTAAGTCCAAGAGAAAGGCCCATGGTACCACCTAATCCCACACAAGTAAGGGTAGATATGGATTGGATGTGTCTAGGTTGGGGCCTAACCAACAACCTCGCCTAGTCCCAATACATTGGAATTTTCCAAACCAACTTATTCAACAACCTAAATTGACCCAACTAATTGATAAGCAGGTTAGGTTGGATTTGTTTGAGTCATTGGCTATTCACATTTGAGTCCTTTGTTACATATTTTCTTATTTATTTCAACATCTCTACTCATAGATGCATCTATCCAAATTCTAACAACTCAAGTAAAATAACTTATATAAGTATGCATATGATCCTTAGAACTAAGTTTTATGATTTAATAAACTCTTTCGACTGTAGATCACTACTTTTGCTTAAAAAAGAAGAAGAAGCATACTGAAATATTCACAATGATTCATGTTTATAAAAGGAATAGTGGAATTAAACAAATTTACTAGTACACATACAACTCACTTTCCAACCACGCTGATGTTGTTTTTGATGTTAGGGTGCTTAGCACCCATGATGTTCTTCATAAAGAATCTTCTTTCTCACTCTTTACATCCTCCCATGAGCTTTCTTACAAAATAGTACCATATATGCATTCCATCTCCTCGGTTGGATAGACAACGTGCATCAATGTCGTAGTATTCTTTGTTGAGAACATTGGTGTTGCAACAAAGGTGCTATATATAACATCAACCATGTAGCATCTATCCTATAATTCTACAGTAGTCATAGCACTTTAGCATCACAAGCATGCTACCATGCTGTAAACATGCATGTTGTAGTGCTAGATAATGAAGAGTTCAAGCAATAGATAGAGGAAGGGATCATACCCAAAACAAAGAGGAAAAAGAAGAGGGAATTAGTGATGGTAACCACATTGACATAGGATTATAGCTCAAATATCGTATAAAACAATAGAGGGGGATACCCTATTATGAAATCCTATACTCACTTGCATGATGAAGCTCTATGGAAAAATTTCATAAGCATAGAACATATTAAGGAAACTAAGAGAGGAAATACATGACAGTAAAACTATCAAACGAGTTCAATCAAATTTAATTAAAGGTGGTCTCCTACATCTATATCTAATTGCTAGATGGTGATGTTTAAGAGTATAACTTTGTAAGAAAGTTTTTAAGGTGAATTTCCATAACCCTTTTCAATGTGACAAATTCCTTATCTTTACTCTTGTGTCTCTCACTTAATGGTTGCACAATAGAACCTTACAATTTCTCAAGTTTCTTATTCGTTGAGGATTAATGTATTGAAATCTCGATTTGTATCCTACTGAAGTAAACAATCCAAAATGCACATGATTTCGCATTTATTTGTCAGAGCACATCAAACCTCAACTTTTTCTCTATTTTTGATCCTTCTATATCCCTAGTTATTCTAAGTAACCCAATTACAATGAAAATATCTCATGTTAATTCAAAGTACCGAAAAATTAAATAAAAGATTTCCAACTAGCCTGATTATGTCGTGACAGTCAAATTACATACAATGAGACTATAAAAAGAAAGAGAAAGCGGGAAGTTGGCGATGGGAGTTAGCAATTCATTCTGGCATTCATGCATCCTCCTCACCTTTGTACCTGCTTTTCAGCCCGCATTGATGGCAACATCGATATTAGCACACTTGTCATGTCAATTCTATAACACTGTGCTATTGATCGTATAACATCAATGCTACGTAACATCAATCCTACAACCATATTATGTCATCATGCATCACCTCACCATCCTCGTACTCTATTATCTACGCCTCCTCCGTGTGTTAATGTATGAGGAGATTGACTCGCTAGAAGCTGCCACGGCACCTGCCCCCTTCTGCAAGTCTCCTTCCGTGAGCGAAGCCCTAGCATCGCCTAGGCCTTGGCCAGCCTCCCCCTTACCGATCGGGGCACCCCCCACCCCCACCTTCAACTTCCTCTCCCTCCAAGATCCTTCACTTTCTGCCTCACCGTTGTCGATTTGTTCACTCTAGCTCACCCTCGACCCTTGTGAGTTTCCAAGGCTGCCAAGCTTTGTCCATCATCTCATGCTATGTCACCTCACCTGTCGAAGAGGCGATTCCTAGTGGTTGTTGGGGGTAGTTATTGCCTGCCGCAGTGTCGCACATGATGGTGGTGGTAAAGCTCGTTGCGGTGAGGATGGGAGTGGTGGTTGTGATGCGAGTTCCTCTGCCTAGTGAAGTCAAGCATTGGTTGACATAGGGAGCGACAACTTTCTTTTTGCTACTTTAGAACCACACGTGATCCCGTATCTACTACAACCGAGATTTCTCGATTCTTGTTGGGTGACAATCTGTATCAATTTCTTGTTAGCATGGATTAAGTCAATCACCAAGATTCCTTCTACGAACGTAAAGTTGTTACTCCTTCAAGTTTGGAGGAGCATGACTGGATCTCCTACTTGAGATGAATTCTTTATTTTTTCTTATATTTTCTATTTCTTATTTTACTTTTTTATATTTTGTCTTTATCCATTTTGATGAAATTCTCTTGTTATTAAAAGAAGCAACCTTCCCATTTTCGCAAGGGCTTTTCGAATTTCCCTTTCCCTCTTTCCCTTTATTAGGTGACATTCCTTTTATCGGATTATGCTTATTTACAGGAAAACAAAAAAAAAAAAAAAGACGAAGAGAAATAGGTGAGTGTGTAGGTAAATTATTCTATAGTTATTCAAAAAATAGCAAGGATTTTAAACATTTGAGCCAATCGTAACCAGGGTCCATTCACGATAAGCTATTCGACTGCCCCCGAATTGCTTCCCTTGTAAGATAATTCCAAGGCAAAGAACAAGGAATATCCATGTGACAAAATGTCCGACGATGTGGAAGGCAAAGGGAAAATCTGATTGTAAAATAAATTTGATGGCTATATCGAATCAATCAGCACAACACCACAAATCTCCACATGAAGTATTTGGATAGATAAATTATATAGAAAAACAGGAAACTTCATATGAAGATGCTCTGTGATGGAAATGAGGAAATGTCCCCTGCTCATAACGTTGACACTAACAGCATCAATAACAACAGCATCCTATCAAAACTAACTTATTTGCAGTTACAGATGCCCGTCATATAAATGAGTAATGGCTCTTGTTCTAAAGATGCATGAAAATGAACAAAACTAACAGAAGGCTGACAACACGTATATGTGATAAATATGACCTTGCAGCGCATGCAAACGAGGGCCATTCTGAAAAGAGGATGTTATCTGCGACTAAATCTCCAAATAATCGAACATGTATACTTATTTATTAGGGTTTTATCAAGATGTTGTTGGGGATTGGGGCTGAACCGTAAATGTCCCATCTCAAATTTAGGATGAACTCAATGATTATGACTGAATCTCACATTCAATAAATACCAATACTGACAATCTACAAGTCCTGATCTCATACCCTAATAGTAATGATACTTATCTCAAGTACCAATACTTATAGCTCTTTATTTGAGATATATGTTCACTCATCTTACTTTTCCCGTAGACAAGATATACTAGTACTATTGATTAGTATCGATGCTAGAATGATACTAGTATCTCTCTAGGATATTAATGATCTCAACTAGTACTGGTATTTATGATAAGTATCGATACATGTTGAATGTTGATTTGAATCCTTAAAATCAAAGTACAATTCAGTACTCATTATGTACCGATACCGATAATTGATACTGATACATGTAAGATACAAGGCAGAGTACCTAAATAGAGACCTCTACCTATAGACAACATATACCAATACTAAAATATCAGTGTTGGTACTTATGACATATAAATTTCAATTATACCAAACTTGTATCATATGAGTATCGATACCAATGACAAGTATCGATATTTATAAGTCACAGTTTTAATGCTTAAGATTTAATACTGAATCTATAATTTGTTAATATCGAGACTCATAAACTATAATTTCTATTTCTGAGTCCAAATAATAAAATTGTAACATACATATATCGGCACTTGTAGCGGTTATTAGAAAATTTCTAGGTTATCAGAATGTGTGTAACATGATGTCTAGCCAGAGTTTATGCACAATCCTAAGATTTACTAATAAATTTATCAGAAGAGAGTAGCTAAATATGAACGACAAAAGAGATAAATGCACATAAGCAAACACAAATGACTTACTCCTGCATATATAAAAAACAAAATAGGTTTACCCAAATTCACCGTGATGATCGGGGCTGTAGAAATGCTTTTCCAAGAGGTCCCTCCTGTTATCGACTGAATCAAGATCTCCAAGAAGAGAACTGTCTTCTCTGTTGTTCTATCTCTTGCACACACACTCTTAAGGTTACGATGGGGAGAGGGCTCTTGGAGACCATAACCATTGACCCTAATCAATAATTAATAACCTCAATTGCTGTCGGTGATTTGCATTTCCGCCTATTAAGAAAATGCAAATCACAAAATGATCTTTGTACATTTCCTTTAAATACCACACTTCCTTTGTGCATTTCATGCCCATGCAATGAGAATAACCTTAGCTGATCACTTTATTTAAATGGACATATGTTGGATTATATTCACATACATATATACTTACTAGTCATTATGTTGGATTATATTCACATACATATATACTTACTAGTCATTATACACAAGTTCATCTACGTAGTTGCCACATAAACTCACTAGAGCACAGACGCATCAGCAAAGTGGACAAGGCATGCGCCACATGTTGGAGCAAGGTCATGCACTCATGTGGACAAGTAGCTTCCCATCCAGGAGCTGAAGCGCGACCAAGCCAACTTCACAGCATCCATGTCCTCATCAAGAAGGCCCATGTCCTTCCTCCTCTTGCCACCCTCAGAGGAGGTGTTCATGAAAGCATGGGAGCATCCTGGATACATGTGCACCTCGAATGGAACTCCAGAGGCCTTAAGTTTTTCTTCTAATGATTTTGCAGCCTGAATTGAATACAAGAGCAGTATTGTGAGTCCTTGCACATAGGACAATTTGTATGTTTACTGCTAACTACTCTGTCAGGGGCGTTATAGTAAAGAATTACAAATACAACTAAAGCAAATAGAATTTCTCTTTGAAAAGAAAGCTAATGGAATTTCAGATAATAAGAAAATTTGGTTGCATGCTTACAGAGATGGAAATGTGTATTAAATCAATGCTAATCCAAGAGGGGAGTAAGTATGCAATACGCTATAGGAAAGAAAGCACAAAGAATAAATGTTCAAACATTTACATTACAAAATGAAAGAAAGGTGCCCCTTTTGCTTCTCATCACATGTTTCGAAAAGAACATAAAGCAGACTTTGCCTTCGTAGCGGAGGTTTAATATTCAAACCACATAAGAACGGGCACGGTTTGACATGGCTTGAGTGCCGTATGCTTCAGTTGGTTCAAAGGTAGTCACATATGGGTCTGAAACAAATACAATTGAAATCTGCATATTATTTCTAGGGATAATTGCATATATGCCCGCGCAATCTTTGTCAAAGACATCTATAGCCCTGTATAATCCAAATTTACATGTATACCCCTGAAAATAGACATTTGCCTTTTTCATATACCCTTACGGATTATGTGGAATAAATAATAAAGCTTCTTTTGTATTTATACCCTTTTTTTCTCTTCCCTTTCACTAAAAACCCCTTCACCATTCCTCTCTTCCTTTCCTTCCCTTTACCTCTCCACCCTCAATCCCCCCCTCTAATGACCTCCCTTCCCTTCCTTCCTCCTCTACCTCTCCCCTTCACGAACAATGGTGTCGATGTCAGTGGACTGCACCTCTCCCCCAAGGTTTAAGAAGTCGATATGCAGTATTCGGTCAGATGGGTCATCGCATAGAGAGTATACGGTATGCGGATGAGTATGCGATTTTATATTTTTCTATTTAAAAAATATAAAATAATTAGTCATGTTACTAAAATTAAAACTAATCAACCATTATTCAATTAAATCAGTCCATGGCCACGGTTTGTTTAAACCTAATTAAAACAAGTCTTTAAATCAAAGCATGCTCATTATCTTTCTAACAAATAATACCTAAACAATAAACATCAACCATGCCTAATATCAGACCTAAACTACATAGCAAGCCAGCATCGATCACACCTAATCAAACCGTGAAAATGCAACTTCTCTGGGACCAACTAGCCAGTGTTGATCCTTCATGGAACTACAAGAAAGATGCCACCAAATTTTATGCCCATTGTGACCAGCTCAAGCTCATTCAATTTCTTATAGCATTGACGACTCATCTATTCCAAGTGCCCTACAAGAAATTCATGCTACTTCTCCTCACTATAACCCATCATGTACTGGCATGAGTAATACTCCCACTCTTATGCCTCAAATGTCTTCCTCCCATTGGTCATTCAACTAGAGTCAGAAATCCTTCTTCCTACCTCCAAACTTATGATTGTTTCCCATTACATACATCACCTTACTATGTCCCACACTGCCATAAAGATGTTACTTCCAGCCCACAATGGCAGTATGCGATGAAGGATGAATTACTTGCTGCGGAGAAATCATATATCCAGGAAATCGTTCATCTTCCTCCCAACAAATCTCCCTTAGGATGAAAATGGATTTATAAGATAGAAACCAAATCCAATGACAATATTGAACACTACAAAATCCACCTCGTAGCAAAAGACCTCGCTCAAGAAAACAATATTGATTATGAAGAAACTATTGCCTTGTACTCTCAAGCAGCACCTTGAGAGCCGAGCAGTACTAAAAACAGAGATCAACCCTCTTAATGAAGATGGGTCATCTTATGATAAATCTGAAATATTTTGTTGGAGTTCCTCTCGTGGGAATAAGTGTCCTTGAGACTATCCTACATCTCCCTCACATGCTTGTAATGCATGATCTCATCCTCGATCCTAGGGATGATAGAGTTCATAATCCAAGCATAAATCATGCGCTGTCTTTCTTCCATGTGGTATTCTTGCCACTCTTCTTTGCCAGCTCTAGTTGAAGCAAGATATACTTCTTGTTGTGACCCTCCACGATCATAAGGGAGGTTTGTGACATCGAACATAGTTGGTCTCATCCAACTTTATCATGGAATCGAAAAATAGACTTTTATAGGTTCCCATCTCAATAGCTTGCTTGATGTCACCTTTGATTGATCTTCAGAAGTCATCATTGCTTCAATTTGAACCCAAAACAAATCAAAAAATCATGTATCAAGGTCTAGTGCTTCACAACATGTAGATCAACTAGAGAAATCCAAGAACGAGGCATACAACCCTCATTTACATAGTCTAAACCACCCACCGAAGGGCTAGTTTAGCCTGATGGTGTTGCTAGGAGGCTCTTCAACATTGGGTGACAATGGTGAGGGGATTTTCGGCACAAGGCGAAGTCCAGCTTTGTGGTGGCATGAGCTATTTGAAGCCAGTAGAGTTGCATCCACACGCTTTAAGGGTGGTGGCAGTCAGGAAGGCCTCATGCAGGTCGATGGAGGCTCCCCTATGCCCAGCTGTGATCGGGCAATGAGGAATAGGGAGCTAGGGTTCCAGGTTGCCAAAGCCCCCAAATAATAGGTGGTTGTAAGACTAACGAGATCCAACCAAAACCAGGTCACTAAAGCTCATAGCCGATCACTAGAGGCTTGTGGCCGATCGTCAAAGGGTTGCTCTGCCAAGTGCAAGGTCAACTACAGAGTTGTAAAAGTCAGTAGTCGATATTGAATTAGTCAGGTCACTATTGAGTATATGGTATGTAGGGGAGAAATCGGGGTGTACTCAATCGGATATATATATATATATATATATATATATATATATATATATATATATATATATATATCAACTAGTAAAATATACCATTACATAAAAGCGAACCATTTTCAAATTCAAGATTATGAAAATTTAAGAATTAACTATAAAAAATTATGGAAACTTTAACTTCTTAAATATAAAACAAAACAAAACAACCATTTAATGATCGACAAAAACCACCAAACAACTTCTTAAACAAATTAACAAAAACAAAACAAAACAACCATTTAAACAACCAAAGTAAATTTTAAAGTGATTACATGTAATGATTCAAATAACAATTGTCTAAATTTTAAAGTGAAAGGAGAGGTAGGAAATCTAATCAAAATGCTAAAGCAGTTGAGCAAGAGAGTATCAACAACAGCAAGCTCGGCCAATAGCAACAATAGCAACAATAGGGTTGGTTGATTAGCACTTTATGGAGACATCGTGCGCATAGGCAGCTACTTCGTTGAGTGGTCAAGCTTGCCGACTATGTGCCCAAGAATGGATTGTTCAATTGGTTAGGGATCTAACTAGGCGGAGTCCATCAACTATTCGGTCGACTCGACCAATTTTTGCAATAGAGGCCGAAGACAATGTTGGTGGTGGCCCTCCAATGAACCTTGTACTTAGAATTAGCATTTTCACCTTGTTTTTTTGTGTAGAAGAAAAAAGAGGTATGAGAATCAAGGTGTAGAATATCGACCTATGATCACTACTCTGATACTAAGTTAGAGAAAATAAAACGTCTTATTTCATACCAAGGCACTAATACTCATTATATAGAGGATTAGGGAAAAACTACATGCATACACTTACATAAGAAGTAAAATGATAGAAAACAAAATAGAAGAAAATTAAACTCATATCTTAAAATCCTCCAAACAAGTAGTTGGAATATACTCATGCATTATTACTGGGATGATTAAAGTATTTTCTATCCAACCTAAACATAGCTTTTACACTATCTTGAGTTTAAGGGGGAGTCTTCACCATTAATGGCCATCATGGCTGCCGTTTAAAGGGTTTCCCTCTATGTTATTAACATTTAGTTCAGGAGTAAAAACAACTTTGGCCTCGATAAGATTGACTTTGATGGTAAGGTTTGTGGCATACTTGCCCTATGTTAAGGGTTTCCCTCCATGTTATTAACATTTAGTTCAGGAGTAAAAACAACTTTGGCCTCGATAAGATTGACTTTGATGGTAAGGTTTGTGGCATACTTGCCCTATGTTAAAGTGAACCCTTCATAATGATAAGTGACATCAAAACCTAAGAACTAGTGAAGTTTGCCAAGATCTTTCATTTCAAAGTTCATTTATCAAGGTATTGCTTTAACTAAGCAATCCCTAGATGATCATCTTCAGTAATGATAGTGTCATCTACATAAGATGCGGAGAAGATCCTCACTACTATGAACGAATAAGGCTAAGTCATTTGTTCTTTATAGGGTATATTGTAGGATAAGGGAGATTTATCCCACACACATAGTTCCCCATGCAATTTGATTTGACTGCTCGTGTTGACCATGTTCATTACACTCACCTCCATGCGATCGTAACTTGTGCTATCCTTGTATGCATCGTACCCCACTAGAAGCACGATTTCATCACTATTCGTCGTATTATTCATCTTACCATGACACATGAGCTATCACACCTATTTACCCCACATCCAAACAAAGCATAAAGCCTAAGAGAATTCAATTTCAAGAATTACAGAGCTAAACTTTGCAAACTAAGCGGGAAAGCTTGTCTAAGACCATAGAGTGCTTGTTTAAGTTTGCAAACTTTATTTTTAGGACAAGGATTACCTAGAGGACACATGTACACATCTTTTTTGAGTTCACCATTTAAGAAGGTGCTTTTGTCATCCATTTGGAAGAGGGTCTAACAATGGAACGTGGCAATAGAAAGCAAAGAACATATATAAGTAAGGTGAGCACTGGGGACAAAAGTTTCTTCATGATTAATGTCGTATTCTTAAGTGAAGCCTTTTACTACAAGATGTGCTTTATAAGGTACAATAGTGCCATCGGATTTGATTTTTATCTTATAGATTCATTTGCATTCCCTGAGACATTTCTTGGGAGGAAGACCAACAATTTTCTAGGTATCCAATTCCTCCATGGCATGTAACTCATCCTCCCTAGCCTGTTGTTGTGATCTAGAAGTAACATCTTGGTATGAGTGTGAAACACAGTAAGATGATGTGGATGCTAGGCAATACTCGTAAGTTTGATCTTTTCAGAAAATATAATGGTAAGTTTGATGATAGAAAGGGGGAAACTTTACTCTAGTTAAGCAACGAATAGGAGGGGAGACTTTTGAGGCATTAGGAGTGAGAGTGTTATTGTTGAGACTCCTATTTATTTCTAGTTATTTTATCACTCTTGGTGTATTTTGCTATTTTTATTTTGATTTGGAGATGCATTGTTATTTACCTAAACCTCTGTCTCTATAAAAAGGTACTGGATCCTTTACTAAAAAATTAGATTGATGATTTCTTCCCTCTTGAGATCAAAGCAGCGGTCCTAGATCGGTGCCCTTGATACTCCATTGAAATAGGCCTCCAACACTCACCACTACCAAAACCCTAACCCTAACCACCAGCAAGGGGTCTCCACTGGTGGCTACTGACATCACCACCTCCTCCCTGCCTCGCCAAAGCCTCAGGCAATGCAAGGAGGGCGCAATAGGGAGGCTGCGCGACCGTTGGGGCTGTTGTGACATTGGTGCTCTACCTGAGTACCGTCGCAGTGACCACCAGGGGGTGAGCAAGGGGCAGCGACACCTCTTAGGCCATTGTAGGGCCAGTGCCTCGCCTAAGCACCGCCACAATAGCCACCAAAGGTCGTGGCAAGGGGCAGCGACACTACTAGGGTTGCTGCGTTGCCGACAACAGGACACCTGAGGCTGCAACGAACTGCGACGACGCCTCTAGGCTGGTGCTTCGCTGGAGCACCTCCACAGCAACCGCCGGAGGGCTGACAGGGGACGACGATGCATCTTATGTTAATTTCAGGGGGCCTGGTGCCATTCTAGAGTTCATGATCTGAAAACTCAATTTTAGGTCATGATTTGGTGATTTCAGATTTGATTTTGCATCTAGATTGATTCCTTGGTGATTTTGCATATAAGTTGACGAGTTCTAGCTCTTAGTAACCCACTTCATTCCTACTACATGTAATGCCAATCTCAGGAGAAGCAGAGATGGCATTGAATACCGCTACTGTGACAGATATGGTTGAGTATGCAAGCGTGATGCTATAGGAGCAAGACAAGAGTCACCATAGCACAAGATGGTTAATTGATTCTAATGCTTCACAGCATCTTTGTAGGGATCAGGGCTATTTTCGATCACTCAATTCTGTTGCACCAAGGAGGACGGTATAGGTTGCTGATGGCAGGCACACCCCTATTATTGGCCAGGGGGAAGCATATGTGAACCCAACGTTGTAACTGCCGAGAGTACTACATGTATCGGAGTTTCCCATGAGTCTGTTGTTCATGAACAAGATCACGAAGGATCTTCATTGTAGAGTTATTTTTGATAAGGTTGGATGTATTGTGTAGGATAAGTTTACCAGGAAAACCGTCACCAAAGGTACAAAGGAGAATGGTTTTTATCACCTTAGCTAAGAGCCATTAGCAAGAGCTAGCAAGTATGATGGTGGGAGTGCCTTGCAGTGACACATTCGTTTAGGTAACCTATCTTTGGCTCGTCTTAGAAGGGTGATTTGACATATTTCACCTGCTACCACTAGGTGTGATGCTTACCAATTAGGTAAGCATCATCGATCTTCTTTTCCTGCCAGTACTTTTCTTGGGTTAGTGGCTGCTTTTGAGTTATTTCATATGGATGTCTGGGGACTGAGTAGAGTTCTAGACTGGTTGGGACATCGTTATTAGCTTCTTGTTGATGATTTCACCAGAGTATCCTGGGTGTTTCTTCTGAAGAGCAAGGGAGATGTTGGAGGTGTTATAGAGACGCTTTTCTTGGAGATCAAGACTCAGTATTATGCCACAGTGAAGATTGTACGAATAGATAATGCCCTCAAGTTCTGCACTGCTAGACTTGCAGAATTCTACAGGACTCGTGGAATTATCCACCAGACCACTTGTCCCCATACCTCACAGCATAATGGGGTTGTAGAGCGAAAGCACAGACACCTATTAAAGGTTGGCCGCACTCTTCTTATCTACCACAGTGTTCCACAAAGACACCAGGGGGATACTGTTTGCCGAGTTCAATCCGTAACGAGCAGATGCCGATTCTTCTGTTACATCCAGAAGGTGTGCTTTTTCACGCGTCTCCTAGGAGTTCTAGGTGTATTGCTTTTGTTCATGTGCCATCACCAGGTCGTGACAAGCTTGCTCCTAGTGCTGTTAAATGCGTCTTCTTAGGGTACTCTAGGAGTTAGAAGGGGTACCAATGTTATGATCCCATCCACCATAGGCATTATGTCAATGCTGATGTGACTTTTCATGAGACGACACCATATTTTTCAATTGCTGGATAAACGAGTGTTCATGATGATGCAACTCCCATGCTTATCCCTCTTGCTCTACTTAAGGTGATTCCGATCTCCACACCTCAACCGACTTCTTCGGGCTCCACTACGGCCTTGGATGACTACTAAAGATTACATGGTCCGCTACGCATGTATAGTAGACCTCATGCAACACTATAAAGGCCATTGCCCACACCAGTGATTAACACTCCACAAGCCGTTGAGATGGGTTTTGATGACAGTGACAGTCCAGTTCGACCTGATCCCCCTGACAATGCAAATCACAATAGTGAGGTTCCTTCTACAAAGACTCAATCAGAGATACAAAATGATTCTGACCTTCCTATTACACAGCTCAAGGAGTCTCTTACACAGCAATTTGTTATGAAGAATCAGGGCCATCTTAGATAGTTTTTGGGGATCGAGGTCGCTAGGAGTAGAGATGAGATTGTTCTTTCTCAATGTAAGTATGCGTAGGATGTTCTTCAGAAGACAGGCATGCTGGGGTCCAAGTCAGCCACTATTCCTATGGACCCCAAGGCACATCTTCATGATGAGGAGGTAGAGGCAGCCGATAGCAAAACATATAGATAGCTTGTAGGCAAGCTATTATACTTGATTATTACTAGACCTGATATTGCCTTGGCAGTAGGCAAACTTAGCCGGTTTATGGAGAGGCCGATGAGGCTGCATTGGCAAACAGCTATGCAGGTGCTAAGATATTTGAAAAAAGTACTAAATCGTGGTATTCTCCTTGAGAGAGGCTCTCCTATGACAGTTGTAGGATATTCCGACGCTGACTATGCAAGATGTGTGCTTGACAAGAAATCCACCACCGATTTCTATACCTTTATGACTGGTAATCTGGTTACCTGGAGAAGCAAGAAACATGGGATAGTTTCTCGCTCCAGTGCAAAGTCAGAGTATAGGGCAATGGCCCAGACTGCTGCAGAGATGGTCTGGATACGGTCTCTATTGCATGATCTGCATGTCCAGATTGAGTAACCTATGGAGATGCGATACGACAATTGGGTGACTACATATATAGCCAACAACCCGATATTCCATGAGTGCACCAAACACATTGAGGTTGATTGCCGCTACACTAAAGATCTCATACAACGTGAGTTGTGTACCACTTATGTTGCATCTGAGGATCAAACTGCTAATGTGTTCACGAAGCCCCTACCTCGATCGACGTTTGACTATTGTTGTTTCAAGCTTAGCATGATTGACATCCATGCGCCAGCTTGAGGGGAAGTGTTAAGACTCTTATTTATCTCTAGTTGTTTTACCACTTTTGTTATATTTTGTTATTTTTATTTTGATCATGAAATGCACTGTTATTTACTCAAACCTCTATTTCTATAAAGGGACATTGGGTCTTTTTCTAAGAAATTAAATTTGCTCATATCTTCCCTCTGTTACGTGTGTTGATATATGGATTATAGTTAAGTGAAATAGCATCAATTTCTTGCAGGGTACTTGGAATAAATGAGTCATTAGCAACAGAAGGGCAGTTGTGGTTGTTGCTTATACAATGGTCACATTCTCATCAGAAAACAGGTCGTCAATAGGTTGTAAGGTGGTTTGATGTGAAGTGTTTCAATTAAAGCATGATAGGGTATAATATTGCTTTGTCCTAAAAGACAACATGGCACGAAACATGATATGTTGGGATATAGGACCCAAACAACAATAACCTTTTGATTAACTCCATAGCCAACAAATCAGCATAACCTTGAGTGCACCTCATGTCTGTTTTGCTTATGTTTTTGGAGGATGACAAAACAAGCGCTGCCAAAGACATGCAGATTTTCATAGTATAGTGGGATCCCAAAGAGACATTTAAACGGCAGAAGATTTCCTAGGGAACTTGAGGGCAGATGACTCAACGTGTAGTCAACGTTAAGAACCTCTTCACAGTAAAGGTTTGTTGGACATTTTGAGGAGGTGAGTTCTACACTGAATTGAGTCTAACATGTAGCAGTGCCTCCTCTTGGTGTGTCCATTTTGTTGAGAGTACCAGGCTAAGATGTTTCATTAATGGTGCCTAGAACTTTTAGGAACTATTGCAACTTGGAGCCGAGGTATTCAATGACATTGCTGGAGCAAAGAGTTTGAATGAAGGACAGGGATTGTACTTTGATCATATTTGCAAAGTCAATATAGATTTGAGGAAGTTTAAATCTTCTAAAAGGAGAAAGATCCAAGAATAGCAAGAGAAATCATCCAAACATCAGACATGATAATGGAAGCCACTCATGGATTGCGTGAAATTAAGGCCTCAAATATCTAAATGCATTAGAGAGAGTGGCTTAAATGCTATATAATGATCCTTTATTGAAAAATTGAAAGAAAGTCCTGGTTGTTTAACAGTTTGACAAGCAATAAACCAATCTGTAGGAAGATGGAGGGAATTGAGCCAATAGGTTCGTCCTTCTTCATGGTTGGTCCCAATAACTTGTCAAGTCTAAGGATTTTGTACTTAACAGCCCAGAGAAGTAATGGCAATGGAAAGATCCATGTCACAGAATTATCCAACAAAAATTAGATTATAAGTTAGTGACATGGTATGAACTTGGGAGATCCAGATTCTGTGTATTAATGTGCCATTAGTAATGTTTATTGTAAGACCATTGTATAGAGGAGCAACAGTTTTGAAAACATTAAGATCTCCAATCATGTTCCTTTCAAAACAGAAAGGGGCCTCCAATCATGTGACTGCAACCAGCAAAATCTAATAACCAAGATGATGCACCTTCAGTTGTGGCTAAGGTAGTCGAGGTGCTTGAAGAGTTTGATATGATATATTTGAATATCCTCTAGAGATCGGTAATGGAGAAAGTTAGGGAGTCCGATGTTTTGCTGATTAGTGGCAGCAGCATGATAAGGAATGTGATTTTTATGGACTTGTATCGATCAGAGTAAGGAGGTTTGGTTGGACAATGTTCAAGGAGATGCCCTTTCTGTTGACAACACCGACACTCGATGACAGACTGTCTAGGACAAGGGAAGGAGAGGTGTCCCTCTTTGTGACAAGAATACAATATTTAGAGATATGATGTCTTTGGTTGGACAATGTCCAAGGAGATGCCCTTTTTGTTGACAACATCGACCCTCAATGACAGACTGTCTAGGACAAGGGAAGGAGAGGTGTCCCTCTTTGTGACAATAATACAATATTTAGAGATATGATGTCCACTTTTCTGAAAGCTGAGATAGAATTTGATATGTAATTGGAGGATGTTGTTAAGGCAAAGGTCAAAGAAGGTGATTTTAGTAGGCCAAGCCAAGTTTCTCCTGCTAGCAATTTGGAAATGGCCTCTTTCTTGCAGTCCCATGAAGGATCAATGCTAGTTAGTTGGTCCCATACAAGTTGCATTTTGGCCAAATAGTCATTAATCGATGGCCCAATTTCTTGTTTGAGATTGTGTAAAGACTTATGGTTGATATTGTTGGGCTAAGTTAATGTTATCGTAGCACTGTTGTAGAAAATCCCAAACTTCTTTAGTTATTTCGTAAAAGACCAAACTATCTGTTGATCACAGACTCAAAGGTATAAGGAAACCAAGAAATTGGTGACTTTTGTTCTCACAATATTCTAGAGTAGGGTGGAACATTAGGTCAAGCTAACCTAAGCCCAACCTGTAACTCGACCTCAAACGACTCGAGCCCAAAAATTTTTCTGGGTCAATCCCGGGCCTAGACGGTTTGAGACTTATTTTCTTTGTGCATGTCTCTAATGTTTTTTCCTTGCTTCTTGCCTAAGTTGGACCTTGTTATTTTCCTAGACACTCTTGTTTAAGAGCCTAGGGTTTTGTGCTTTGAATATAAAATACAACTCTCTCTACATGATATTAAACCAGTGATCCTGGGTCGACGTGTGATGCCTTCTCAATTCCCATCTCCTTTCTTTCTCCATCTAGACAGATTTCTTTGAGATCTGTGCCCTTGGAACACCCTCATTCTTTGTGCACGAGTTTCATCTCTCTTCCATGAGCCCAGCGATGTCAATCTTCACCACCAGTAGTAGCTCTAATCGCCACCAACTCCTCACAGGGGCGTCATCAGTTCATCGCTAGCCGGATGCATCCCGCCGGCCACACATTCACTGTCGCCAACAATTTCAAGCTGCAACGCTGCCCCCTGAAGTTGTAGATCGAATAAGGTGTTGGAGCCCTTTTTTTCTTGACGTGGACATTTAAGGGTTCCCTCAAATCCCTTGAAGCTATTCTCATCAAGCTGTGGCCAAACCATGGACTAACACATCACCAGAGCACTGCCGGAGGTTGGCCAAGTTGCTGGAATTGCTAGTAGAGTCCCTGACAGTCAATTGAAGGTGATGTTGAGACCTAGGATGGTCTAAGAAGCTATCCACCATTGTGTTGAAGGGTGATCAAGGCTCCAATAGAGAAGTATAGTTTCTGAAGTTGTTGAATCCTCCACACATGGAAAGGGAGGACAAGGGGATTTCAAAAACCCCTTCTTTGACACAATCGTCAAGTTTGACGAGTTAAACTATGCCATATTGGCCCAGTTGATCTTCAATGTGGTTAAGGGTCACAATAAGGAGTACATACTTAAGAAATCAGAGCCTATCGAGAAGATTGGAAGGCATGCCACGTGAAAGAAAGACAACACCATGGCTAGGCCATGGATCATGAACACCACAGTTCAAACTTTAGCGCATAGCAACAAAGATCATGTATTACAAAACTACTAGAGAGATGTAGGATATCCTTCGCCACATTTACTCTCAAGTCGAAGTTGCGACGAGGATATTGTAGCTTCATTATGAGATTGTTCACAAGGCAATGGGCAACCTTTGGCCAGTACTACTTCAATCTCAAGTCTACATTCGAGTGGTTGAATGCATATACTCCTTTGTGCTCATGCGAGTTACAAAAGCTCAACAAAGCTCAGACCATGGTAGGCCACTTTCTTGCCAGTTTGAACCCTTCTTATGAAGTTGTACGATCACAGATGCTGACATGACCTGAGATTCCTACCATTGAAGAGGTCTATAACAAGTTGAGCAGGTTGGATATCTCTTTTTCACCTATTAGGCAGGTGGAACATACCTCTGCATGGTTGTACCCCCTAACAAGGGACGAGGAGGTGGTCAGTCTACCTGCGGGTGTGGACGCAAGCATAATACCTAGGGGCACACCAGATCTCAGTGCACTTACTATGGCAGACCTGGGCATGTGGAGGAGTCATGTTGGGACAGGCATGGAAAGCTAGCTAGTGTTTACAAGGCCCAGATGGTTACCAAATGGTACACTCAAACTTATGGGATTGACTACTTTGACACTTTTTCTCCAATGACCTACCTACCATGAGAATTCTCATCTCCATTGGTTGTTCATTTGGATTTGGGCCTTCATCAACTTGACTTCAAGAACGCCACTCTATGGCGATCTTGATGAAGTTGGGAAAAATGTGCAAAATCATTTTACTCTCAAACGCTACCTCTCTTTATATCAAGAGAAAGGTGGGACAAATACAACTCTAAGAAAGAAAGAGTACTAAAATACTCTTACATAGAAAATCAAGTATATATAGACCAAGGGGTATAACACTCCCCTTCAAACTAGAGCATAGATGTCAATCATGCTTAACTTGGAGCAATAGACATCAAAGCTAGATCTAACAAGAGGTTTGGTAAATATCTCTGTTGTCTTGTCATCAGAAGATACTGGAGTTGTGTAGAGCAGTCCTCTCTGGATAATATCTATACTATAATGACAGTCAACTTCCATGAAACATGAGATTGTTGGCTATATAGGTAGCTGCTCGATTATCGCATCTCATCTCCATAACCCCACCTATCTCAATACGTAAGTCAATCAGGAGAGACCGAATCCACATCATTTCAACTGCAGTTTGGGCCATCTCCATGTACGTTGACTCTGCGCAAGACCTGGAGACTGCCACTTGCTTCTTGCTCTTCCATATTACAAGATTGCCAACTACATAAGTGCAAAAACCTGTAGTAGATTTCTGGTCAAGGGGACATCCTACATAACCTCCATCTGAATAGTCCATTATAATCATGGATGTCCCTTTGGTGAATAAAAGGCCCTGCCCAGGGGCCTTCTTGAGATATCTAAGGACCATCATCGCTACATCCCAGTGCTATCTAGTAAGCTTAGCCATAAACTGATTCAGTTTGCCAACTGCAACAGATATGCCTGGTTTAGTAATAGTGATGTATAAAAGCTTCCCCACAAGTTGCTTGTATGACCTGCTATCAACTACCTCAGCCTCAGTGTCATAAAGATGTGCCTTAGGATCCATGGGTATATTTGTTGGCTTGGCTCCCAGCATACCAACCTCCTACAATAAATCAAGAAAATACTTGCTCTGGGACAAAACAATGCCACTTTTGTTGCGAGCCACCTCTATCCCAAGGAAGTATCTCGGTGGATCCCGATCCTTCATCACAAACCACTCAGCCAGGCATCTCTTGATCTTAGCTATCCTCTCATAATCATCTCCTGTAACAATCAAGTCATCCACATAAACCAAAAAAATAGTAATACTACCACCTGTCTTCCTGAAAAACAGAGAGTGATCTACAGACGACCTCTGAAACCCAACTCAGCCACCTGGGATAACTTCTGGAACCAAGCACGAGGACTCTGCTTGAGGCCATAAATGGCCTTTTGCAATCTGCATACATACTTCCCCTAAACCTCATAACAGGGAGGTTGTTGCATGTTACCTGCAAATCTCCATAGAGAAAGGCATTCTTCGCATCATGCTGGTGAAAATGCCAATCCCGCTGAGCTGCCACTGAAATCAGAATCCTCACTGTAGATAATCAAGCCACCGGTGAAAGTGTCAAAGAAGTTTATCCTATATGTTTGGGTGAACCCTTTGGCAACAAGTCAGGCTGTATAGCGTGCAACTGACCCATCTGGATTGTACTTGACTACAGACACCCATCTGCAGCCAACCACTATAGCACCATCTAGTAAAGGTGTAAGCTCTCAAGTACCACGTGAGGTAAGAGCAACCATCTCATCCTCCACGACCTGGTGCCATTTTGGATCAAGTATGGCTTGCCGGTAAATGGCAGGGCTAGATATGGCAGAAAGGGCACGGCAGAAAGTCCCAAAAGCTAACCCAAGTCCATCAGTAGCTAGACTATCTGCAACACGGTACTTAGATCACAGGTGCGGGGTACCTTCCTAATGGCAATAAGAAGGTCAAGATCATCTGCCTGATCCTCTTGTATTGACCCTAGGGCAGGAACGTCCATATCTGGATCTTTAGCATCACCACTAGATCCTGTGCCATCGATACGCAAACTATTCGTGGTCACCTAGACTGGAGAGGGTGATGTCTGTGTAGTTGGCATCTGGAAAGTAGTATGGGGGCATCTGTAGGTAACAGTTGGTGCAGAAAACCTCATCGGTCCAGTCGTACTGATCAAAGGAGAATAAACAGGTATCTCCTTTAAGGAAACATGAGATATAGGCATGGGGGCCTCTGTAACCTCAGGAGATAAACTTCGGGCAACTGTAGAAAAGTATGGAATGGACTCATGAAAGGTAACATCAACACTCACATAATGCTTATCAGTAATGGGATCCAAGCATCTATATTCTTTTTGAGTCCGTGAATATCCCAAGAACACACACTTAATTGCCTAAGGTGCAAGCTTATCTCAACCTAGAGAGAATAGGTGAACAAAAGCAATACAACCAAAGACACATGGTGCCAGGTGAAAAAGCTCTCACTCAGGATACAATATGTGCCAAAGAATCTACTCATAAAGAACTAAACTGGGCATTCTGTTGGTTAAATAACATGCTGTGAGTACTGCATCACCACAATATAACAGAGGCACATTATAATGAATCAATAAAGTGTAGGCCACATCCAAAAGATGTCGATGTTTACTCTCAGTCACCCCATTCTGCCGAGAGGTATGAGCAAAAGTAGTCTGGTGCACTATCCCATGTGACCTGTAAAATGCAAACAGCCTTGTGGTACATAACTCAAGTGCATTATCAAATCTAACTATTGAAATAACAGCTGAATATTGAATCTTAATCTCCACCATGAAATGCTCAATGACAGAACCAACACCTGACTCGTTCTTTAGCAAGAATACCCATGATAGGCAGGAAAAGTCATCCACAACTATTAAATAATAACGGTGACCCTGCCTATCTGGTATCCGACTCGACCCTCACACATCCATGTACAGTAACCCAAATAAGGTCGTAGACCCAAAACGGATACTCACCAAGTATGACGTATAATGGTGCTTGCCCATCTAGCACGCGTCACAGCATATTCGAGTCACAAGAGAGAGATGTGGAATGACCTATCGAAGCTTGTCAAGGGGAAGATGTCCAAGTCAAAGATGCCACTAAAATGCACTCTCAACGGCAAACGATACTTCTCGACATGTAGAGACAAGTGGAGTCTGAATCAGATTATAAACTCCACCCTCTACATTTCCACTACAGATCGTCTTCCCTGTCAATTTGTCTTGAATGATGCATCCCACATCATCAAAGATCGTACGACAATTAAGCTCCTTAGTAATCTTACTAACTGAGAGTAAACTCATAAGAAAGTCCGGCATATAAGAAACATCAGCTAACCTCAAAATAGGAGTTACCGGTACCTCCCCCTGACCTGTTATCCTGGAGTGCCTGCCATTTGCAACTTGCATTGTCCTACCTGCAAGTATAGATCGGAGATAGGTAAAATGATCCCAATCTCCACTGAGATGTTGTGAAGCCACTGAATCAATAAACCACTCTGCACTAGCCCGATTTCTGTCATGTACAATAGAGCCCAACTCGATGGTTCCCTAAATCCCATCACGATGGCTAAGACCTTGTAGTAGTCTTTCATACTCACTTCGAGCAATGGTCACTAGATCATCTGCCGACCTCTATGTAGTAGACATGCTTAGACCAATATCAAAGGAAGCCATAGTAATATCATAAAACCACATATTCACCAAGAAAGAAACCTCTAAAGTACTAAATCAAAGGTAGATCATCCCAATCCAATGGCCAAGAAAAGTCAAAAAAAAAAAAAAACAGATCATAGTCTGAGGAAGATCACCCAAATCAAGCTGCCAATGGAGGATGAAACCGACGGCACCACCTGCAATGACCTACAGCAATGAACTACAGATCTGGGTGCACCACTGGCAGATCTGCAATAACCTGGGCGCACCACCTGCAGATTAGCCCACCGGCAGATCGACGGCGCTAGGCAGATCTGGGTAGGGCAACGCTAGGCAGCCCCCCGGCGATGCTGCTGGGCCCACCGACGGTGCTACTGGGCTCACCGGCGGCGCTGGTGAGGCCTAGGCCCCCTTTCCTCGTGCTGCTGCAAACGGGGGTTGATGTTCCTATTGTTGGTGCTGCCGCTGCTGGCAAGAGAGATCACCGACAGCGATGAAGAGGAAGAGAAGAGAAGGATTTCGTGGATAGGTTGGAGGCCTACTTAGGTAGGGTACCTAGGGCATCGGGCTAAGACCGCTGCTCTGATACCATGTTGGGAAAAATGAGCAAATCATTTTATTCTCAAACCGTACCTCTCTTTATATCAAGAGAGAGGTAGGACAATTACAACTCCATGAAAGAAAGAGTACTAAAATACTCTTACATAGAAAATAAAGTATATATAGACCAAGGGGTATAACAAAGTACACATGCAACAACAGTTAGAACAAATGAATTTGACAGTTTATTCCATAACCCTACCTCTTAATATATAGAGGTGGAAAATTACAAGAGTACTTGTGGAAAAAGAAAATAATACAACTAAGGAAATAATAAAATATCAAGAGACCGTAAGGGCCAACACTCCCTCTCAAGATAGAGCATAGATGTTAATCATGCTTAACTTAGAATAGTAGTTATCAAATAGAAATCGTGGCAACGCATTGGTGAATGTCTGTTGTTTGGTCCTCAAAAGAAACATCTGATGTGCGAATAAGGCCTCTCTGGATCAAGTTACGGGTGTAGTGACAATCTACCTCCATGTGCTTGGTCCTCTCATGAAACATGAGATTGTTGACAATATAGCTAGATGTCTTATTGTCACATCTCATCTCCATAGGAGTATCAATGATCACGTGCCGATCTGCCACGAGGGACTACAACCATATCATCTTTACAGTTGTATGTGCCCTTGCCCTGTACTCGGATTTTGCACTAGATTTCAAAACAATGGCCTACTTCTTACTTTACCAGGTCACCAAGTTTCGAGCAACATAAGTACAAGAACCAATAGTAGATTTCCTATCTGCCAGAGACCCTACATAATCAGCGTCAAAGTAGGCCACAACACTCATGGAAGTCCCCCTCGTGAACAGGACCTCATTCCCTAGTGCCTTCTTCAAGTATCTCATTACCATTATCACAACATTCCAATGCTGCCTAGTAGGTCTATCTATAAACTGGCTCAATTTCCCACTGCGAGGGAAATATCAGATCTCATAATTGTCAGGTACAACAGCTTGCCCACTAGCCTCTTGTACTGGCAATTGTCAACTACCTCTGCCCCCTCATCATATAGACATGCCTTAAGATCTCTAGGAATATTCACTAGCTTCACCCCTAGCATGCCAATTTCTTGCGGCAAATCTAGTGCATATTTTTTTTGGAAAAACACAACACCCTTTCTGCTCCGAGCAACCTTAATCTTAGGAAAGTATCTAAGTGGTCCAAGATCCTTCATAACAAAGTTCCTTGCAAGACATTCCTTCACCTCAATGATGCCAAGCCTATCATCCCCTATGAGAATAATATCAATGTAAGCAAGAAGTGCCACCGCACCATTTGCAGTTTTCCTAACAAATAATGAGTGATCTAATGATGACCTATAGAAGCCAAGTGTCTCAACAACATCAGAAAGTTTCAGGCCTTGGAGCCCTGTTTCAAATCATAAATAGTCGTACACAGTCGACAGACCCTAGAACACCATCCTAAACCTCATAACTAGGTGGTTGTTGCATATACACCTCCTCTTGTAAATCCCCATATAGAAATGCATTTTTCACATCCACTTGATAAAGAGGCTACCGCCACACTACAACAGATATAAGTATTCGCACTATAAGAAGCCGCGTGATTGGGGAGAAAGTGTCAAAGAAGTTCACACCATAGGTTTGCATAAACCCTTTAGCCACAAGATGAGCCTTATATCTCGCGACCGTTCCGTCCGGATGATACTTGATGGTAGTTGAAAACTATAGCAAGCGGAAGCATAAATCAAGGCAATAAAATAATAATGGAACGCTTAGGTTTACGTGAAAACCCCATTCACGAGGAGCAGGGAGAAAACCACGGGATAAGCACCCTATGGGCATGCTTTCTATGTATTTCTTTTCAAAGGAAAATAAGAGTATACGCCTATTTATAGGCCATCACATACAATGGAAAGTCCACATCTTCCAATTTAACACTAAACCAACACACAATCCTATCAACACTCATCAACTTGGAGCATGAAATGCTCAACTTGTAATACAAATGCACTCTACACAGCAGAACTAACAACACTTTGGACTGGTTCTTGCTTGCAAGCAGGAACATAGGCTAGAGTTGCTGGACGAGCTGTAGCTAGCTCTGAAGATCTGATGCTGGTGGCTCCCCATTCAGTATCCCTAAAATTAGGTCTTTCTCTGAAGACCTCAAAGGTGGATCTCCCTCTCTAGAGTCCACGAAACTGGATCTCCCACATAGAAACATGAAATGATTCCTTCCTCTAAGGACCTCGAAACTCTGGTTCTCCCAGAGTTGTGTTTTTCATGCGGAGTCCATGAACAAAAGGAACTCCCAAATGGGGGTAACTACAATAAGCTCCCACACTCCCCCTTTCTCCCATACTAGTATAAGAGAAAAATAATAACGACGAGAAGAAAATAAAACAATGAAAATTAGAGAAGACTTCACATCTTCTCTCAAACATAAACTTCATCATCATTTTTTTTCTTTTTGAAATTTTCCTTTACTCTTTTTTTTTCATTTCCCTTTTTTTTCTTTTTCACTTGTTCCTTTTTTTTCTTTCCTCTTTTTCTTTTCTTTTCCCTTATTCCCTTTTTTTTTTCTCCTCCCCTTTTTACCTTCTTTTATTTAGACCTGTCACCCTTAGGGTTCGAGAGAACCCAACCAAGGGATACAGTAACTACTCCTGCTGTTGCATGCCACCGCATGGTGCCTTCTATCGTCGACAACCTTTGTCACTGCCTCATCCTCTTGTGCAGAGCACCGCGCCGCCCCCGCGCCCTCGTCACCAGCGTCACGCCTCGCCTTGCCTCCTTATTGCGCAGCCACTGCAAGTAGGGTTCGATCGTGGTCAAGCCACCGTTGCCGCTAGGGTTCGATGGCAATCATGGCCGCCACGGTTGCCACTGTAGCAACTAACACCACCGCATGCGGCCACGTCCGGCGTTCACCCCATGCAGCGACCACGTCCGGCGTTCACCCCATGCAGCGACCACGAACCTCCGCTTTCTCTTCACCAGAGCAATCACCTTCCTCTTTCACAACAGCCTCAAGGATCTCCACGGGAGCAATCACAACGCTTGGGTTTACGTGAAAACCTTACTCACAAGGAGCAAGGAGAAAACCACGGGAGAAGCACCCTATGGGTGTGTTTTCTCTGTATTTCTTCTCAAAGGAAAATGGGAGGAGTATCGCCTATTTATAGACCATCACACACAATGGAAAGTTCACATCTTCCAATATGACACTAAACCAACACACAATCCTATCAACAATGGGGAAGACCCACCTGCACCCCACAACATATGCACCTAGTTATAGATCATCCAACTCCCATGTCCCTCATGAGCGAAGTGCAGTCATCTCATCTTCCATGATCAGACATCATTGTGGATCAAGCATAGCCTGTTAGTGAGTTGTGGGAACCTGCGTAGTGGACAAGGCCTAACTAAACATGGTACATGCTCCTCCAAGAAAGGTTGTGGACACAACATTGAAAATGAGACGGGGCCTTACAAACTCTAGGTGACAATCTCTGTAGGGCCTTACGAACTGCAATCGGAAGATCCAAATCACCTGAAATGGGATCATCTCCATTGATCTCCACGATTGCTTAAAATGTGGAGGAACAACAATATTGCCTTGTAACTATCCTATATCATCACTAGACAAAACCTCATCAGTCTGTAACGTGTAGTCACCTGAGGTGGCAGAAGTGCTGGCACAGAAAAGGGAGAGGGTTGATGCCTGTAAGTGACGGGAAGCAGGTATCTGACGGGGGCTTATGAAATCTTTAAGCTCAAATGTTGGTAGGATAGGATCAGTAATGGAGATTGCCTCCAGGGGGGAGGAATAGGCATTGGTACCTTTACAACCTCAAGAGAAAGATTTCTCCATGCAATTGAGAAATATGGGATAAACTTGTGGAAGGTGACATTTGCACTAACATAATGGTGTTTCCTAATTGGATCATAACATATGTACCCCTTCTATGTTCTCCAATATCCAAGAAAGATACACTTGACAGCACAAGGAGAAAGCTTCTCTGTTGGGTCTATGGATATGCACAAATGCAACACAGCTAAAGACTCTGGGTAACACTCCAAATAGATCACTGTCTGGAAACAAGATAGAATAAAGAACTTATTCATCAAGAATTGTAGATAGCATACAGTTAACGTGATAGCATGCAGTCTACACTGTAGATGGTCTCCAGGCTTCAAAGTTTAGGGGGAGTGTACCAAAGTATGCAGACTTCATAAGGTCATCTATGGCCTGAAACAGAGCCCAAGGACATGATTCCAAAAGCTATCTGAAGTTGTAGGGAGGTTTCGCTTCAAAAAGTCTGCAGCAGATCATTCTTTGTTTATTTGCATGACAGCACACGAAAGGATTGTGATGATAATCTATGTCGATGACATTATATTGACCGAAGGTGACATGGATGGGATTGTTACCACCAAGGAGTTTCTATAATACCATTTTTTCACCAAGGATTTGACTCCACTCAAGTACTTCCTTGGCATTGAGGTCACTTGGAATACCAAAGGAGTAGCCATGTCTCAAAGGAAGTATGTCTTGGATCTTCTCTAGGAAACTAGCAAGTCTGGGGTGAAGCCAGCATCTATCTCTATGGATCCAAATGTGCACCTCTACAAGAGTGTTGAGTTGATTGATGCAAGACCTTTTAGAGCATTGGTGGGTAAGCATTGTCTAAAATAAGACAATTTATGGAAAAACTACTATTATGATATTAAGATATCTAAAGTCTGCCCCTAGCAAGGGTCTTTTCTCCAAGATGGGTAGCACTAGAGTTACGGCATATACTGATGCAGATTTTGTTGAGTGTCCTAAGGATAGGAAATTTACTTCTAAATTTTATACTTTTGTGTATGGGGACTTGGTTACCTAGCAAAGCAAGAAGTAGACCATGGTAGCTAGGTCTAATGCAGAATTTAAGTACCGTGCCATAGCACAAGCTGCTGTAGAGCTGATGTGGATTAGGTCTGTGCTCATGGATCTTCAGGTCACTCGAAATAAAGTGTGACAAGGAGGCTGCCACATCCATTGCCAACAACCCAATTTTCCTTGAGAGAACGAAATAAGTTGAAAGACATAAATCAATGGAAGCGAACAATATCAAAGCATATAAGCATCACAAAACATTTGGATTTACGTGGAAACCCCACTCACGAAGAGTGGGGAGAAAACCACGAGAAAAGACCCTAATAGGGCTCTGCTTTGTATTTCTTCTTCTCAAATGAATAGGTAGGGGGTACATGCCTATTTATAGGCTACCACTCACACACAAAATCCACATCTTCCAATGTGGCACTAAACCCACAATTCAACTCTCTCAACCCTCCCCCTCGAGTTGGAGCATGGAATGCTCAGCTTGTAACACAAACTCCACTCTACACAGCATAACAAACAACACTCTGGACCAGTTCTTGCTTGTAGCCGAGAACATGGGCTGGAGTTGCTAGACGAACTGTAGCTGGTTCTGAAGATCTGTTGTTAGTGGCTCCTCGTTCAGTATCCCTGAACTTAACCCTTTCTCTGAAAACCTCGAAGGTGGATCTCTCTCTCTGGAGTCCACGAAACTGGTTCTGCAACATAGAAACCTGAAATGAGTCATTCCTTTGAGGACCTCGAAACTCTAGACCTTCCAGAGTTGGGTTTCTCATGTGGAGTCCATGAACAAAAAGGACTCCCAAACGGGGGTGACTACAACAAGCTCCCACACTCCCCTTTTCTCCCATACTCGTATGGGAGAAAAATAATGACGAAAAGAAAATAAAACAATAAAAGCTAAAAAAGACTTCTCCACATCTTCTCTCAAACATAAACTTCATCTTTTTTTTTTTTTGAAATTATCGTTTACTCCATTTTTCTCATTTTTCCCTTTTTTTTCTTTTTCACTTTTTCCTTTTCTTTTCCTTTCCTCATTTTCTTTTCTTTTCTTTTTATTTCTCCTCCCTTTTTACCTTCTTTTATTTAAACCAGTCACCCTTAGGGTTCAGGAGAACCCAACAAAGGAATACGGCCACCACTCCTCTTGTTGCTGCGTGCCACCACGCGGCGCCTTCCATCGTCAACAGCCTTCGTCGCTGCCTCCACGTCCTCCTACGCAGCGCAGCGCACCGCCCCTGCGCCCTTGTCGCCAGCGCTGCGCCTCCTCATCACGCAGCCACCACTGATAGGGTTCGATCATGGTCGAGCCATCGTCGCCACTAAGGTACGGTTGCGATCGTGGCCACCGCGGCTGCCACCGCAGCAACTGACACCACTGCATGCGCCCATGCCTGACTTTCACCCCATGCAACGACCACGAACCTCTGCCTTCTCTTTGCCAGAGCAACCACCTTCCTCTTTCACGACGGCTTTAAGGATCTCCCCGCCATCCTTGTGTTGAACATATTTTACGAAGCTACGCTAACGTGTTTGGTTTTGGAAAACCCGTCGTAGTTCGAAAGCGAAGGATTCGTGTTCAACAAATAAAATTTATACCGAAATAAGAATTCCGGGTCGAACACAGGGAGGCGAACGTTTAATTTAAAAACTTCGCGTTTCGTTTTTTTATTTTGTCACGAAGAAATTCAATTTAAACTATCTAAGTATCTACAACAAATAAAAGAGAGAGAGGGAGTAAGAGAGAGAGAAAGAATACTATACATAGAAATCAAAATGAGATGTAGAATAGACAAGGAATTTATCATAAAAGAGTTCGTTCCTTACAACTAGAAAACATAAAACAATTACTCTAGAAAGCATTAAAAGAATGGAGGGAGAAATGTCCTCCTCGACGATCGCTCGGAGGACGAATAGACTACTCTAGAAAGCAGTAAATCTATACTAGAAAGCAGTAAAAAGAATAGGGAGAGAGAATCCTCCTCGACGGTCGCTTGGAGGACGAGCCGGACGGGACGACGCCTGGACGAAGGAGAACGAAGCGGGACGAAGGAGGACGAAGCAGAAGAACGGGAACGAAGCAGTACGCCGTCGTCGTCGCGGGATCCACTTCCGAAGGGGGACGAAAATTTGGACTTTATTTCGCGAGAAGCATCCCGGGTGTGGGACAAGCTTCTCTTGAGCTTTGGAGAGGTAGAGAGGAGAAGGGATGAAAATTTCGTATGGAGGGGGTCTCCTTTTATAGTTGCAAGGAGTGTAAGCAAAATGGACATTACATCTTCAAAATAATAAATAAGGGGTCTTTAGTGACGGATAAAACCGTCGCTAAAGCCCCGCCGTTGCCATCGCCGCCGCGCCCACGCGCGCCCGCTCGGCTGGCCTGCGCGCGTAACGCATACGCACGTCCGCGTCGTCTCAGCCGTCCGATCGCGAGATCGGACGGCTTAGATCGCGTCCGCGCCCGCTGCGTAGCGCGCCCGCCCGCGTGCGATCGAGCGTCCACCAGAGCGTCCAATTGCGCGTCAGCGCTATCGGGCGCGCGCGGCCGTTGGATCTTCATTCGACGCTCGTGCGCGCCCGCTCGCCCGCGCCTTCGACCCCCTCACCGCGGCTCGAACCCGCGACCTCCGCTTCGCCCGCAGCTGCGTCGCCGCTGCGCTACGCGGGCGAAATGGTCGCGCGGACGTTTTTAAACGCGAGCGACCGCAGCCGTTGGATCGAGATCCAACGGCGGAGAGGAGACGGTGTGCGGTCTTCACAGGACTCCTGCGGCCGATTGGGCGGCTGGGATGGCGCCACGTGGCGCTATCTTGGCCGTCCATCTTCTGGAAGTTGTAGATGGTGCCACGGATGTCGGATTGACTCGATTTTTGTGTCGTTCGGCTGCGATCGTCGATCCGAATTCATCCGTGTGGTCGGATTTTCCATCTGAAGTGCGGATTTACACCATCCTGGCCCTTGATCTTCTAGGGTTCCCCGGTCTCTATCTGATGCTACGGATGCCTGATTAGGGCGATCTTGGAGTCGTTGAACTCCAATCGTCGCCCTGATCATATCCATACGGTTGGATCTTTGATCCGAGGCCCCGATAAAATATTTGCCCTATCCAAGCACATAAAAAGAGACAATTAACCTCCATTTTATTCAAACTACTCTAAATGCAAGATGATGCATGTAATGCAATACTTATATCATGAAATGCAATCCTATGCTTAAGAACATGCATAAATAGACATTTTAAGTAGTGTAAATGTGTTTACATCACCTTGCGTTTGCAGCGACCTCCGTAGGGGTCCACAAGACCCCTCCCTACCTTCTGCCTATCATGGTAGTCACACCTCCGCCATCGTTAAAGCCTGAACCAGTGCATCTGGCCCTGCACGTCTCCTCTGCGACCTCCAGTGCATTGCTGCTCTGCCTTTGCAACAGAAACAATGCTACTACGCCACCCTTCTCCACCAGGAGAGGTGAATAGAACTCTTAAAAATAAAATGATAAAACATGATAACAAGATAACCCAAAGAACGAACATGCTCTAATACCAAGTTGAATAACATAAATCAATAGAAGCGAACAATATCAAAGCATATAAGCATCACCAAACACTTGATTTATGTGGAAACCCTACTCACGAAGAGAAGGGAAAAAATTACGGGAGAAGGCCCCAATAGGGCTCTAATTTGTATTTCTTCTCATATAAATAGGTGGGAGGTGCATGCCTATTTATAGGCCACCACTCACACACAAAGTCCACATCTTCCAATGTAACACTAAACCCACAACTCAACTCTCTCAACAAAATATGTCGAGGTTGATTGCAATTATACCAGACATGATTCAGAGATGCTACATTGACACGTCTCATGTTTCTTCAGATGAACAAGCTGCAAACATATTTACAAAGGCACTTCCTCGATCTTCATTCGAAAGATATTGTTCCAAGCTAAGCATAATTGACGAATATGCTTTAACTTGAGGGGGAGTGTTCGAAACTTATTTTCTTTGTGCATGTCTCTGATGTTTGTTCCTTGCTTCTTGCCCAAGTTGGGCCTACTTGTTATTTTCCCAGGCACTCTTAATAAGAGCCTACAAATGATCTTATTTCACCAGAGAAAACCCTACACCTCTTTATAAAAAGAGAGGTGTTAAGTAAATTGCAACATAAGTCAAGGATGCAAAAAACAAATAAGAAAACAAACCAAAAATATAAAGGAAAAGATAACTAAAGTGCTACACCAACACTCCTCAAATTGGAGCATATATATCAATGGTACTCAGCTTGAAATAGCAATGCGGATTTAGGAAAAGGCTTCGTAAATATATCCGCATTCTAATCTTTAGAAGCAACTGAAGTAGTGTAGATAATCCATGTTGTATTAGGTCTTTGGTGTAATGACAATCAAGCTCAACATGCTTCGTGCGTTCATGGAACATTGGGTTGTTTGCAATGTAAGTAGCAGCGCAACTATCACACCTCATCTCCATCGATCCCTCCACCTGGACATGTAAATCCTATAACACTAATTTAACCCAGACCATCTCTATAGCTGTCTATGCCATAGCATGGTACTCTAATTATGCACTTGACCTAGACACTATGTTGTTTCTTGCTCTTCCAAGTCACAAGATTACCTGCCACATAAGTACAAAAATCAGTTGTCGACTTTCTGTCTGTCATGCAACCTGCATAGTTGGCATTAGAATAGCTAACAATACTCATAGAGGTGCCCTTACAAAACAAAATACCTCTGCCAAGTGCTTTCTTCACATATCTAAGCACCCGCATGGCAATATCCCAATGCTACTTGGTTGGTTTGTCCATGAACTGAGTGTTTCCACTGCAAAGAGGTCAGGACATGTAATAGTAAAATATAATAGCTTACCAACAAATTTCCTATAAGATCTGCTGTCTATAAGTGGAGTCTGTATCATAGAGATATCCTTTGGGATCCATTAGTATATTAATAGGCTTAGCCCCGGCATCCATGTCTCCTGCAACACATAAAAAGCATAATTGCGCTAAGGACAATACATTCTTTGCTGTGTGCCACCTCAATGCCTAGGAAATATCTGAGTTCATGCAAATCCTTCAGCACAAAGGCTTCAACCAACGTCTTCTTCACCTTAGCTATCCCAGCAGTGTCATCCCCAGTAAAAATGAGATCATCGACATAGACAAGGAGTGCTACAACTCCTGTGCTCTTCTTAACAGAGAGCAAATGATTAGCAGAGGACCTCACATGCCCCATGGTCTGTACCTCCTCTGACAATCTCTAAAACCAAGCCCCCGGGCTCTGCTTCAGGCCATAAATGGCCTTCTTCAGTCTACATACACACTCCCCCTAGGTCTCAAACCCTACAGGCTATTGCATGTAGACCTCTTCCTAAAGATCTCTATATAGAAATGCATTCTTCACATTTAGCTGATGAAGAGACCAGTCATAGTGAGCAGTAATTGATAGCAGAATGCAAATAGTAGGAAATTGGGCTACAGGAGAGAAGGTATCAAAGAAATCTACCCCATATGTTTAGGTAAATCCCTTTGCTATCAATCTCGTCTTGTAGCGAGATATAATGCCATATGGGTTCTACCTGAGAGCAAAGACCCAACGGCATCCCATTATTTTGGCGTGGTTGGGTAGAGTAAGTTCCGACGTCCCTCTAGAGTGCAAAGCAACCATCTCATCCTCCATGACCTAACACCACTTCGAGTCTAGCATGGCTTGCTAATAGAAAGTAGGAATATGTGTCACAGAAGGAGCAGTAGTGAACATAGCAAAAAATCTCCCAAGGTTAGTAGTAGACACTGCTCCAACAGTGTGGTAGTGGACACAACTGTGAAGGGCCTTCCGAACAACAATCGGAAGGTCAAGATCCTTCTCTACAAACTCAGTAGCAATTGGAGGTGTAACCTATTGCTCAGCAGAAAGAGTAAAATCATCAAAGGTACCTGCACAATCACCACTACGACAACTCATATCAGTATCAACACATACCTAACCAGGGGAGGAGACAAGTGGTTAAGGTAGTGGGGGGTGTGTTTTTGACGTCATGTATGTTGTCTGTATGTAATAGGTAACCTATATACATGAATAGTCTCTATCTCCTGCCTAGTAGTGGTATCCTAACTGTGAGTAATAGAAATCTACTCCAAAGAAACTAGTGGTACAGGCATAGGAACTAAGTCTCCCTCAACCAACAACTGATGACCATTTGTAAAGAAGTATGGAATAGGCTCATGAAAACTGACATCTGCAGTCACATAATGCTTCTTGCCTTGTGGGTCATAACATCTGCATCCTTTCTAGGTACTACTGTATCCCATAAAGACACACTTCACTGCCTTTGAAGCAAGCTTATCTCTACCAGATCCTAAAACATGAACAAAGGATACACAGCCAAAAACACAAAGTGGCACAGTAACCAATTCCTTCTCTGGGTGAAGTACCTGCCATGGAATCTGTTCCTGAATAGCTGAGTTGGGCAATCTGTTAATCAAATAACATGCAGTTGACACTACATCTTCCCGGTAGACTTGTAGCACATTATGCTAAATAAGTAATGTTCTAGCCACATCTAACACATAATGGTATTTCCTCTCAACTACCACATTCTGCTGTGAAGTATGGGGGTATGATGTCTGGTGAACAATCCCAAGAGATCTATAAAAAGATGTTGACTTGGCTGTGCAGAACTCTAAGGCATTGTCAGAATGTACAATCTTCACAATAGTAGAGAATTGAGTATTTATTTGCAAAATAAATGTCTTAATCACAAACCTAACATCTGATTTATTCTTTAGCAAAAATAACCATGACATCCTAGAAAAATCATCCACAATAAGCAAAAAGAATCAATGACCTAATCTATTTGACACACTACTAAGACCCCATACATCCATATGCAATAAATCAAAAATAGCAGCAGAACTCTGGGAAGAGCTAGACCGAAAACTGGCTCTATGATGCTTTCCCAGCTGACACGCATCACATAAGATCTCAATAATGGGCTAAATGTGATAGATAACACGTTACAGCCTATCCGTAAAGGGTGCCCAAGACGACGATGTCACTAAAGAACTATACCAGCACTAAAAGTGACCTCGCCCTGACACAGCAGTGGAAAGAGTCTAGATCAGGTGATACACACCCCCCTCCTCATGTCCGCCACCAATCATCCTGCCCGTAAGTTTATCCTGAAAGATACAGCCCAATTCATCAAAAATGGCACGACAATGTAAATCTTTTGTGATTCTGTTTGCTGACAAAAAACTAATCGAAAAATCAGGAACATAAAGAACATTAGATAGTATCAGTGAAGGAGTCATTGCCACATTCCTCTACCATCCACTCGGCAACGTCTATCATTTGCCACCCGAACAGATCTACTAAGAGGAACAGTCTGAACATGTCTAAAGCATATCTGATCACCACTGAAATGCTGGGAAGCTCCTGAGTCTTCTAATCATAAAGTGCCACCAGAAATACCACTACCAAGTAGAATTAAAAACTATACCTGAGGAGGCCAATGCAGCAGTATCAGTAGTAGCAGTAGTCTCCTCGGTAAACTGGGCGAGATGCTGGACAATAGCATCATAGTCAGCACGTGACATCGTGTCGCTCACCTCCTCAGAAATAATAGCTTGGTTGGCCATGGGAGGTTTACCATGCTTTGACCAGCAGGTAGCCTCCAAATGTCCAACCTTGCCACAATGTAAGCATATGGTGCAGGGTCTGCTAGTCATGCCCCGACCACCACGTCCTCTTCCCCTAGTAGATGGACAGCCACGTGCACCACATTCTCCAGTAGCCACTAAGGCAGAAGTCTGTCCAACATCTGACAGGGATGGTTTAACAACCACTCAACTATATGCTTCCTTAAGAGATGAAAGCTCAACAAGGGTCAGGATCTGGGACCTAGCAGCCTGATAATATGGTCCAAGTCCATCCAAGAACTAAAGGATTGCATACTCCTTCCTGTGCGCCCTTTGAGTGGGACAAGTGCAGACAGGTCGGCAAGCATTACACTTCTCTAAGAGCCCCTTCAAAGTAGCATAGTACTGAGACAGTGGCTGACCCTCCTACTTTAGACCATCAATAGCATGATGGATCTCAAACACTTTGCTAGAATTCTTCTCGTGAGAATACATGTCATGCAAAGAATCCCACATCTCCTTGGCCATCTTGTAGTGCATGATACCATCTCCAATTTAAGGCTTCATTAAATTCATGATCCAAGTACGGACCATGGCATTGTCTTTCTTCCACGTGGCATTTTTCTTTGTCATCTCTTATGGCTCCAACTCCATCATAATGTGTTCCTTATCATGTCCCTCTACAATCATGAGGAACGTCTGAGACCATCTGGCATAGTTGGTCTCATTCAACTTGACGATAAGAATAAAGAAGGGAGTTTTGTAACCCCCGACGTCCGTAGCGGTAACCGATGACACCTCTGAAGAACTTGCAGAGGCCATCATGCCTTAGGTTTGCTATAAGATGCCACGAACACGATCTGAAAACCAATATTCAGATCTAAAAATTTTGAAATCAAAAAGAAAGTTACCTCTTGATCATGAAATCTAAAATCAAGAGATCTTAGATATCATCACAAAAGTCACAAGCACCCCTTAGATCAAGACTTAACGCATGTTAAGACATGGGGAAACCCTAACAGCGCTCTTAAGAGGTGCTCCTCTCCCTTGCCGATAAGAACTACCGACCACCATCACCCGTAAACGATGGTGCTAGCAATCTAATCAACCACCAACAACAGTGGGTGGCAACAATAGGGGCAGGAACCGACAGTGGGCAAAGGTGGGCAACGCCCTGCTGGGGTGGACGTCGCCCTACTCGAGGCAACACCACACGGCTGGGGTTGGTTACTGCCCTATTAAAAGGGCAACGAACCTACTGGAGGGCGCCAACCCTACTAGGGGGGAGGGGAGGGCGGCGACCCTACAGGAAGAGCGATGACAGCCTGTGGGGGGGCTGGCTGGGAGAGATGACGATTAGGGTTAGGGTAGAGGGGATTGGAGGCTAATGCAGGTAGAATACTAGAGCATCGATCTAGGATCGCCGCTCTGATACCAAGTCAAAGAAAACAAATGATCTTATTTCACCAGAGAAACCCCACACCTCTTTATATAAAGAGAGGTGTTGGGTAAATTGCAACATAAGTCCAGGAGGGAAAAAACAAATAAGAAAACAATCCAAAAATATAAAAGAAAAGATAACTAGAGTGCTATACCAACAATTATATGTAACAGTGACAACCAAGAATTGCTCTTGCTACAAGAAAAATAAGCCAGTTTATGGAAAAACTTTACAAGATACATTGGGAAGCAACTATTATGATATTGAGATATCTAAAGTCCACCCCTGGCAAGGATCTCTTTTTCTCCCAGATAGGCAGCCCTGGCATCATGGCATATACTGATGCAGATTATGTTGGGTGTCCTAAGGATAGGAAATTTACTTTCGGATTTTATGCTTTTGTGTATAGGGACTTGGTTACCTAGCAAAGCAAGAAGCAGACCATGGTAGCTAGGTATAGTGTAGAATCCGAGTACCATGCCACAGCACAAGCTACTGCAAAGCTGATGTGGGTTAGGTCCGTGCTCATAGATCTTCAGGTCACTATTGTTGGTTCTATATAAATAAAGTGTGACAAGAAGCCTGCCACATCCATTGCCAACATAGTTTTCTATGAGAGAACAAAATATGTTGAGGTTAATTGCCATTATACCAAAGACATGATTCAGAGAGGCTACAGTCACACATCTCATGTTTCTTCAGATGAGCAGGCTGCAAACATATTTACGAAGGTGCTTCCTCGATCTTCATATGAAAGATACTATTCCAAACTGAGCATGATTGACAAATATGCTCCAACTTGAGGGGGAATGTATGAGACTTATTTTCTTTGTGCATGTCTTTAATGTTTTTTCCTTGCTTCTTGCCTAAGTTGGGCCTTCTTGTTATTTTCCCAAGCACTCCTATATAGGAGCCTAGGGTTTTATGCGTTGAATATAAAATCCAACTCTTTCTCGACATAGACTTTAAGGCCCATTTAGTTTTGGGCTAAGCCTAGCCAACGCCCGCTAAAACCCATATTAAACCTGATGATTTAAAGACAAATATACTCATGCATGCAATATACATGCATGCATACAAATATGTAACTACAAATATATACATATACATATTTCAAATAAATACATACATATAATATATATAATTGTAATTAATGGGAAAAAAGTCTAAAAGCTATATATGTGTGCATCTATCACTACCAAAGTTAATGTAATGGCTTACTTGGATATTAAGACATTAATAATACTCACAAGAAAGTGGTAATTTTCTTATTTTCTTATAAAGAGGTAATGTATTCAACTTCTATTGAGATGTATGGTCATCATCCATTATTATAAAAATCACTTAACCTATGAAAGAAATTGTCCACATCAATGAATGAACCCAGCCTCGCTTGAACCCAAGCTTGGAATAATGGGCTTTGGGTCAGAGTTAGGCCTTGATTGGTGAAAATTTATGGGCCTTCAGCCCCACCTACGACCCAAGAAAAAAAAATTCGAACCTTAATAAGTTCAAGCTAGGCTAGGTCAAGTTGGGCTCAATGCTCCACATTACTTTAGACGCTCTGCATATTTTTCATCCATCTCATTAGGAGATTTGTTGGGGAAAGTGATATCTCCAATTATATATCTGCAAAGTTTCGTGACTTTAGAAAACTCCACATAATGCGGGCCCGCATTCTATGGTTGCCACCTGCTGAACAAAATAAATCAATGGAAGCGTAAAAATGTCAAGCATAAACAATCAAGAATAATTGGATTTACGTGAAAACTCAACTTACAAAGAACGGGGAGAAAACCACGAGAGAAGGCCCCGACAAAGTTGATGTTTCTATTTTTCTCAAGAAACAAATGACGGTACAATAAACTATTTATAGGCTCCTACACACAACACTTCTCTTCACACCATTATGGGGTACTAACTGTACCACTCCAATAAACACATCTCGCAACACTCCCCCTCAAGCTGGAGCATGGAATACTCAGCTTGCACAAAAAATATTCCTACCCTACAAGACAAGAAAAAACACAACACAAAAATGATGTTGCTGGGTCATGGCTTCTTCATGCCTCTTGTGTCGCGAACTTCTTTGCATCCAATGCTGCTGGGCCATGGCTACCTTGAGTCGCCAGCTTCATTGCATCTTCATCTTGCTTGTAGACGGGTGTAGGTAGGAGTTCGGAGATGAGTGCAAACAATTGATCTGGTACTGGGGGAAAAATAGGCTCTCAAACTCTCCATTTCTCCCATACAAGTATGGGAGAAGAAAATAGACAGAGAAAAAATAGAATAGCAAGAAGAGCTTCTCCCCATCTTCTCTTTAATTTCATTATTATCATTTTTTCCTTTTTTTTCGATATATATTTTTTTCTTACATTTTTTTTGTTTCCTTTTTTTTGTTCTTTCTACTAACCACTTTTACCGCATAAGTCCACCGAGAGAGGTGTGGAAATCCCCACTCCCCTCCCCCCCCCCCCCCCCCCCCCCCCCCCCACTTTTGTTTTTTTTTTAACCTAACAAGAAAATAATAGAGGGCATAAAAGGCAACATCTTACGAGATCCTCGATGTCTGCTGCTCACGCATTTCTCGCCGCCATCATCATGAGATCAACACCACAATCTCCACTAGGGATCGCTCCTCGAGCACATCACCCGAGATCCTTGCCAAGTCCTCGCCATAACCGCTTCTTCCTCGCTGTGGATGGTCAACTTCATCGTTGGCGTTGTTGCAGCGATCTTGTACGAGATCGACTCCACCTTCATCGGCATCTTCGTTGCCATTGGATCTCTGTCGAGATCACCATCACCATTGCCGCCATCGTCAGCACCTTCTTCGTTGTTAGCGCCTTCTCATGCGCAAAGCACCATCGCTGCCCAGCAGCACCGCCACGTGGCTACAGGGCTTGATGCCCAATAACATCACCCTAGCAATGGCTGAGGGCCCAGCGTCTCCCCAACGGCAATTGATGCGGAATGTCGCTAGCCTCTTTCAACCACAGGACAGCACTATCATCTTCTTCATCGATCTCGCAATCCTCTTCGACTTCGATCACGCACCATCGCACCTCTACAGAGATGAGGAAGCCCTTGCGAAGAGGGACACCTCTTCGTGCACCTTCTATGGCAGCACCTACTGCTGCATTGCTCCTTAACAAACATGAGAATACTCCAAGAACAAAATGATAAACAGGATAATCTAAAGAACGAAAAATAACCCAAGAATCGACTTGCTCCGATGCCATGTTGAATAAAATAAATCAATGGAAGCATAAAAGTATCAAGCATAAACAATCAAGAACAATTAGATTTATGTGGAAACCCAACTAACGAAGAGCGGGGAGAAAATCATGGGAGGCCCAAATTGGGTTGATGTTTCTATTTTTCTCAAAAAACAAATGGGGATACAATAGCCTACTTATAGGCTCCCACACATAACACTTCTCTTCACTCCACTATGTGGTACCAACTGTACCACTCCAATAAATACATCTCTCAACAGCACCATTAAACACGACAGCAATAGGTTGGAAGATGTTCCATTTCTTCGCAAGGGGAAGGTTGTGCTTGTTTGAGGGGAGTTCCTCCCCTTTCTCTTGCTTTATTTATTTATTTATTTATTCCTTTCTCCTCCTCCTCCTCCTCCTCCCTCCCTCCCTCTCTCATTACAAAATAAGGAAAAAAGAATCAAGAAAGAAAGGAAATTGCAGAGATGTTGCTGTTGTAGATGGCCAACGGTGCACCGAACTAAGGATCTCAGTTTGCCTGATTTTTCTCCATGCATGTGACTTGGAAATTTTGCAACGCAATAAACACTTCAATTAAACTTACCAGGCAGTAAAATGGTATTGGTGAGTATCCTTTATAGGCAAATGATGTTCTAGGAAAACCCCGGAATGTGTATTATGATTGCCTGCTAATTAGTAATTGCATACTAAAACTAGCACATTGGCCAGGTCTTACTTACTCAGCCGTATAAGCTGATATGTGAAAAATGCTTCATTTTATCTAGGTAAGTCCCTTATCGGTTTTGCCATAATCGGTATCCTTAGGGAAACGAAAAAAAGATAAAACATACTCTTTGCAGTTTGATTTGAAAAGAAGAGACGAATGGGAGATGCCAAATTCAAGAATGTAAATTCCTAAACTTGTAAAGGACATTTATTTTCCCTCACAGTATGGTTTGAATGTACAAATGTTCTGATCCATCTTCAGAAGGAAAGGCTTGGTCTTGGCAGATGAACTTCTTCGTGCACCATGAGCTCACAGTTTACAAGCTAATAGAACTTGGAAGATTATGACTCAAGCACTCTGTTTCACCCAAATTTCTGCTATTTCCCACAATTAGACGAGGTTGAAGAAGACCAGGATTCCGGCAATATTCTTCACACAAGTTTGCCATTGTTTGCATACCAACAACATTTGGGTTTTGTGCTGCTTTATCCGTAAGATTCAACTAGCAGAAAATATGGCCTCATTCATATGTTATATTTCTCACAGCAAAGTGCAAAGTCACTTCAGTTATCCCAGAGCATAATTCTTAAGAGCCCTATCCTGGGGTAGTCTCCACAATTTTGTCTACTCCCCATAGCAAATATCTAGCAAACTGACAGAAAATGAAAATGCATCCAGATGTACTAATAGAAGGGGGATCATATACAAACTAATCCTGAACCAATCCAGAAGCTGTTTAAGAAAGTCCACCTGATGTAATAAAAATGTTACCAAATAATGATAAACTCACAACTTGCTTAGCAACGCCATCCTTTCTGACATGCTTTTTCTTTTAAGAATTCAACATGACTGTTGAAAATAAAGCATCAATTCCACATAGGAAGTGGATATAAACCAATGAATAGAGATGATAAAATTCAATATGTTCACGGAGCTCATAAACAGTATCATGTAATTTTTGTAACAGGTTTATACCAACATGCGTTAAAAGGAAAAACATGCATATCCAGAATATAAAACCAAACATTATAATTTGCAGAGGTAAGATATCATGCACATATATTAAATGGAAAAATCCTAAATTAAATAGGAACATAAACACATGCAATAGCACAAATAAACAAAATAAAAGAGAATGGGGTTAGAAATTGTTACGGTTGAAGCGTCCACCAGAATTTTCCTTCGAGAAGTATTCCCACAATATCGGTGCATAGGGTCCGACAATCTCCTCCTAGGCCATGACAATCCACGCCTACGGATAGAGCACTCTGATCATAGGCTTCCTCGAAAACCACCTTAGAGATCGATCAATGTTCTCATCTTGCGCAATAGCCAAAGCATGCGAAGAATAGTTGGGGAGAGAAGCAAAATGACGACTAGGGTTGTGTAAGTCTCATTCTTGGAAAAGATGGACTTATAGACGAGGAAAGGGCAAAATCTGAGAGTCAGTTTCACATAATGGATGCGTTTGTCCAATTTAGAAGCTCATGAATCATGCAAATAAATGCATAAAATAACTATGTACTCAGAGAAATAATACCTTGCACACACCTGCACCCAGCCCTGCAAGGCAAGGTGCGCACCTATGTTTTTCATCAATTCCACCAAGTGAAATTTGAATACATACTTTCCTCCCACCCATTGCCCATGGGTTTGGGTATCCACATCCTTAATGTCCCACTCCAACTTTTTGTCATTCCACTATGTGGGACTATGTGAAGTTGCAACATTGAACTCCCACATTCCTTCAACCAAAATCAAATTGGTTTTCCCCATTACAAATCCCATATAACCGTGGGTGGTTATTGTGAGGAGAATCACCCTTCTCCTTTTCAAAAAAAAAAATCCCATATGGCTACATTGAATTCAACAATGACTTCACGAATTAGTTCCATAAAAGTTGGGAAAACTAAAAAATCAAAAAAGTAATTAATTCATAGTTTAATTAATTAATCAAAAAACTAATTAATTAACGACTTCTTAATTAATTCTAATGCAGCCATCTCTTCCTCCATGACCCATCACCACTTTGGATCACATAGTGCCTCCTGATGGGTGGTGGGTGTCCAAACTGAAGAGAGAGCCATAGCAAATTGTCAATACTAAGGAGTAAGCTCGCCATAGACATGTACTTAAGCACATCGTTGTAAATGCCGTCGGCATGCCCTCGGCAAGGCCATTTTCGAGCAGGGGCCGTGCCGACACGGATAAAGTGTCGATTTACAGGGATATCGTCGGCATGCCGACAAAATAGATGCCCATGCCGAGGTTGCTACTGGTTTTGTTGACTACTTATATTATTTTTGTCAGTATGCATCGGCATGCCCACGGCGTGCCCTTGGCATGCTCATCAGCATGCCCATCGAAAAATGGGCATTTCCATGACGTGCCCTCAGCATACTAATGAAATGAACACTTAGAATTTGATCGGCACGACATCGAAATCGGTATTTCGAACCTTGCTTAAGCATTGGATGGAAAGTACAGATCTAGTGCATTTCCACAAGGCTATTGGCAAGTCAAATTTGGCTTCCCCCAAGGCATCTATCTCACTAGGCTCAGGCTCAGAGTCTTCGATTACTACAACTTCAAGTTGTTGGGGGATATCAGAACTTACTTAAGCAATAGGAATGTGGGTCTCTACATTAGTAGTTGCCGAATTCTCCTTAGGAGTAGGTGGAACTGATTTTGGATGAATCGTTGGAGGGGATGGTTCTTCGCCCTAAGTCAAACAACGAATATAGATCCTCTCAACAAACTGTCAAGGTGACTACTCGAGGGAGGTGGACCCTCTGGTGATTGCCTCTAGGACACATTTGATGGTATAGGAAAAGGAATGGCACCTCCACCTTCAGGTGCAGGTGTGCTAATTTGAGAGCCAGACGTAGAATACTACGAAACTGACTCATGGAACATGAAATCCGCACTAACATGCTAGCGACTGCACACAGGGTCATAACACTGGCATACCTTCTTGGTCTTGAAATATCCTACGAAGATGCACTTGACTACGTGCGGAGCAAGCTTGTCTCTGTTGGGACCATGAAGATGCACAAAGGCTACACAACCGAACACCTTGGGTGATACCCCCAAATACTTTATGATTAGAAAATAATATGAAATAAGGAACCTGCTCGTCAAGAATTGTAGACGACATCCGATTAATAAGATAACATGCAGTTAACACTACATCTCCCCAATATGAAGTTGGTACACTATTCTGTATCAGGAGGGTCCTCGCAACATCTAAAATATGTCAGTGTTTCCTCTTTGCCACACCATTCTGCTGTAAGGTGTAAGGACAACTTATTTGGTGGATGATTCCCCACTCTCAATAAAAGGCATCAAAGGAGTTAGTGCAAAACTCCAGGGCATTGTCTGAGTGAATGATTTTTACGTTTTCCCTAAACTAATTTTTGATCTCCACAGGGAAGACCTTGACATGTCACCAGCTTCGGATTTGGATTTCAAGAGGAATGTCCATGTGAGGCGAGAGAAATCATCTACTGCCACCACATAGAATCTATGTCCCATCGGATCAGGAGCTCAGCTATGTCCCAAATGTCTAGGTGAAATAACAACATAGCTTTAAAGCTCCAATGTTGCCTCCTTCGGAACGTACTCCTGCGATGTTTTCTAAGTTGACATGCTTCACATTAAAATGTGGCGGTTGGTGGAATTTGCGATAATATCCTCCAAAGTTTGTGCAACGGAAGATGACCAAACCTAAGGTGTCACAGGTAATTAAAAGCCCTTCCTAATGGAAGAGAAATATGGCCAGCATAAGGTGACTATAGAAGATGATAAACACCTCCATCTTCACATCCACAACTAATAATGCATCTTGGTGGAATTTGTGGTAACATCCTCCAAAGTTTGTGCAAAGGAAGATGACCAAACCTAAGGTGCCACAGGTAATTAGAAGCCCCTCTTGATGAAAGAGAAATATGGCCAGCATAGTTTCTGTAGAAGACGATAAACACCTCCATCGTCACGTCCACAACTAATAATGCATCCTGTCAAAACATCCCGGAATGTCAAGGAAATTGCATCGAACACCACCCTACAATTCAACTTCTTCATGATCTGACTGACGGAGAATAAGCTCAAGGGAAATTTTGGGGCTAGAAGAATGCTCTCCAACTTTATGGAAGGAGCCACATGTACCTCCCCCTGACCCGCAATGGGGGAATGTCACCCATCAACTACTAGTATAGTTCTACCTAATGAGACCAGCTTGAGAGTAGAAAATTATCTTGTATCACCACATATATGTCGGCATGCACCTAAGTTGACAAGCCATCCAACTTCCTATGTCTGGGATTGGCAAGCAATTCCTACCTAAGATGCCTCATGGTGTCCAATTTTTCATATCAGTGCCCCATACTCACTCATAGGAATGGTCACCATATCTTGTACCAATCCTAGTACTAAACCCTCCATTGCAGCTTCGCACTTCTCTAACTATAATTTAATGTGGATGCACTCTTGTTCACATCCCTCAATTCTGTGAGGAACTGATCATGACTATGACTCATAACTAGACCCTTCTAGCTTCACGCTCGGGTCAAATAGGGATTTTTGACATTCCCCTCTATATCCATCTTCCAAATCGGGTGAATGAATTGTCACGCATGCCATCTCACATAAATTAGAGTCCATAACTACCAATCAATGAACACAAAACACATTATCCGTAGCTAAAACTCATCGAAGAAATAACCTCAATGGAACATCTTCCAAAATCAGATCTTAATCGGGTCAAACCTTCCAAAATGGGGCTCCACAAACTTCCAAATAGGGCAAAACCTTGGTAGATCACCTCCTTCTATTCAAAACCAACACTCGTGGCCCTAAAATTGCCCTCCGAAGATCAATCAATCACCAAAGTTAAGGCAAGAAGAGAGGTTGAACACAACCCTAGAGTGCCTTGCGAGGAGAAGAGGCCCTTGATAGGCCTTTATTCGTAGCAGCAAGGAAAAGCAATGCTACAGTGCCTAAAAGAAGAAAAGCACCACCGGCGACGCTGCAATCGGTGACCAATGGCCAGCTGCAATCCTATCAATCACTAGTAGTCCGGTGACGCCCCCGTCAATGGTGTAAGGGTGGTGACTGATAGTTGGGCTTCTCCCTTGAGTTCTAGGGTTTGGTTGTTAAACCCAAGAACGAGGAAATTCACGCACTTCAATGCTAGAGATTCTAATTGGTGGAGAAAAATAGATTATGAGAATCAAAAGGGTATAGAGCTTTGGCCTAGGACCATCATTCTGATACCATGTTGAGAAAAATAAAACGTTTCACTAAACTATGAAACCCTAGGCCTCTATTTATAGAAAAGAGGCAAAGAAAAAACTGTAAACAAACCTCCCAATAAAACAAAATAGAGCAAGCAAGTCATAGAGAATAGAAAGTAGAAAAGCAAGACAGATAAGACTCTCAACACCTTTTAATAAGTCAAATAATGCCACAATGTAACCAAGGTGCAGTTATCCACCTTGATGGTACTGATTTTTGTGAAGCTTTGAAGAAATATCCATTAATGCATGGCATCTGATAGGAAAACGAAATAATGAAATAGTAATTTGACCATGGACCTATAAAAACATTTCTTTTTCCACTTCTTCCTCTTAAGGTCATCTTAGGTAGATGCTAAACCATATGCACATTAAGATGTAACCTCACCATGAATAGCAACGTGTATCATACATAAATACCACATTTAAAAAAAAAGAGATAGCATGCATACTGTGATATCAGAGAAGCCAACAAAACTATCTTGCTCTCCAAAATGAGCCTGGATAGGTGCCTTAGCTTGGGACGGGTTAGCTAGCTCGGATCCAGGAACTCCGTAAAAAGCAACAACAGCATCAACCTCAGGAAGTAGAACACCACTTGCGATGGAAAGAGCACCTCCCATGCAAGCTCCAGTTGTACCTACCTATTCTCATAACAAACGGATTCAATTCCAATAATGTAAAATATTTGAAATCATTGAGCGAAGATAATAAGAACAACTGCGTGAAGATGGTTCCATCCAAAAAACTTAATTGAAATTTGTGTGAACAATGGCAATATAACCTTCAACTTCTATCATGTTAATAATGCCTCCAAGGTTAATGTCAATAATGACAATGCCAAAGGAAATAACTTAGAAGATTCATCCTCAATCATTATTTTTCATTCTCTAACTATAATAACTTTCCAAGTATAAGTAACTGTTTTATCATATTGTTCACTATAATGGTATGTTTAAATTATCAAAACACACTAGTATAGCTAATGACATGCAGCTTTTAAGATGACAAGAAGTACATGTTTTGGTGATACCCTTGTTTTGATATAACAAAATTATGTTTTACTGAGGATGTTCGAACTCAGGAGAAGTTTCTGAAGACTATAACTGTCTCTTTTTACTTTTATTGAGTCTAGAATTTTTTGAAGAACCTGAATAAAATCAACCAAATCGCTTTTGAACCTCAATAGATTACAAACCTAGGCTAAACCCTAAGTTTTTAGTACCGTCGATCGACCAACTATTTAACTTAATTGATCAAACCCTTTTGATCGAATCCTATAATTTTAATCAATCAAAAGCCTCTAATGGCCATATCCTGAATTTGCATTCTAAGCCGATCAATTTCCTAATTTAATTGATTAACATGGAATCGATCAAAACTTTATTTTAATCGACCAAAGTAATCATTATAAACTTTCTAAATCATGTCGAAAAACACCTATAAATAGGATCCCTCAACCCCTAACTCAAAACACGCCTCAAAGAGCTTTCAAAAAGCAAAACTCTCATTCTCTCTAATGTTTTCGCACCTCTGTGCCTGCGATCATTGCTTTCTAAAGCACATTTTGCAAACTCAAAAATCTCGATTTGCATTTTTTCTTGAGGTTCCATAGAAATTATTGTTATATTTTATATTCCTGTTGTCTCTAATTTGGGACCCAAGTTGTTTTGGGAGTTATGTTGTTTCTTCTCTTGATCAGGCGTAAAAAATAAGTTTTGTAAAGGGGTTATGCCACCCTCGTTGAAGTGGTGCATTAGTGGATTTGACTAACGTCGACTAATCGTGAAATCCTAAGCTGAAAGGCTTAGGTAATACTTTTTACCGAGAAGGGTTTCCACTTTAAAATACAGGTGTGATCTTTCTGGTTTCGTATATATTTATTTCGATCTATGGTGAATGTTCTTTAAATTATATACTTTTATTTAAGTACACAATTCACCTCCCTCTAGTGTAGACATTAGATCCTATAGGCTCCGCGTGCACTCACTGTTTCAACTTTCAATGTAGATTTCCTCCCACCAAGTTTTCTCAAACTAACTAAAAATGGCATTGCATGGCAACCTTACTTGTAGAAAATAAGGCAAAAACCATCTTTACCCAAGTACAACATAAGATCGAGCAATTATTGCATGTGCATATCACCTTTTTTGAACCATTTGCCTTCAGCCAGTTGACAGAAGCCTTGATGTCCTTTACTGCACCTTGCCAGTCAAGATTATCCATCAAGTGCTTCGCTTCAGCAACATCCAGACCAACCTTTCCTCGATATAGACTGGAAGAAAGACGTTGACGTTACAACGGCAGAGCATTCATAAACCCAAAGTGAACTAAGGCAGACATCAAGGGAGTCTAGCCATTGCAAAATCACTCATCTTCTAATATAAGTTCGGTTATTTTTGAAAATTTTTTGGACTTGTTAACCATATGTTGAAATCCCCTATTTAGCTAACCATGAAACCTTAATTGTCCTTGCAGGAAAAAAGACTTTTTTACAGAACTTTCAAATATTTCTCCCCTGAAGTGTTGGGCCGAGAAAGCAAACCCCAACAACTCATTCAGCAACCATTTGGTTAGTTTTGCGACCCTATAAGAACTCAGACAACATATCCGGAAATAAAATTTATATTTTTAAGTAAATAAAGTACCATATCGATTTTGCGAAGTCCGTAAAGTTATTGAACTCTTCGTATTCAGGTTGCTAGCTAACAAACTAACTTGGTTTGGAGCCAGTTTGAGCGTAAGAACTAATTTCTCGAAGTTTCTAGAAAACATATAGTACTTTTATGGGGTCACGAAAGTGGGAGTAAGGATGAAATACGTTAGGCGGATCAAAAAAAAGGTATAAGATAAATGGTATCCATTTGCCGGAAGGCTTCAACGCCGTCGGCTAGAAGACCAAAAGCATCATATTTTTTGAGGGTTTTTCTCCGAACACCAATACTAATAACAGTAAGGTCTTACTCGGGGATGAGGACTTTGTAGCCGGAATCCAAGTTGGAGATGTGGAACGCGTGGTTCTTGACCTCGAAGTCCACTCCCCACCACTCCTGCAGGACCACAATCCCCGGAGCGTCGTCCCTCCCGGCAACATACGCATCGAACACCTGCGTGAAGGGTTCGATCGATCGTCGTTAGGAACTCGAAAGACCCATCATCCGCAGTGGGACAGGGTGATTGACAGATCGAGAAGGGAGGGCTTACGGTGTCGTCCCGCTGGATCTGGACCTTCTGGAAGCGGGGATCGGGTGTGGCTGTTGCGGCCATTGGGGAGGGGAGATGGGACGGGAACTGGTGACTGTGCGATTACACTCGCGATGCCACTTCACGAAAACAGAAGTTTGCGTACCATGCAGGTGCCCTTCGAGCACATTCTACCCTCAACTATCAGGACATGGGGTTGTCAGATAAAAAAAAGCCTGAAATATTTAACTGGATTCATATGTCATTCTGACCCATTCGAAGATAAATGAGTGGAGTCAGATCTAATATTCAATTAATAAGTAAGTTGGATTTAAGTGTGCTCACCTAGAAACGTGTAAATATGTTAGCTATATTAACTTATTTATGACGTGTGCATTCAAATAAAACTCAATTATGAAGTATAGATTCATTTAGAACTCAGATAAGATCAATGGATTGGATTAAGGCTTATGGACCCAATTGACCCATGGACTCATTTGCTTAAATGGGTCAAGTTGAATTCACATGTAGATAAATGAGTCGAATCATGGGTCTATGACTTATACTCCGTTTATTAAACAACTCTACTCATACTTTGACCTGTAACAATCTGACCCCTAAGGGCCAAGTCGAAAATTTCAACCTAAAATTGAATCGTAAATTCGTTGACCAATAATAAGCATACACCCAACACGACCAAGCAATAATAGAGCGGAATAAAAACCATAACAGTCTATTTCAACATTTAAGAGTACGAAACAGAATAAACTAAAGTCTCAAAGTAAAGATACAATATGAAATTTGGAATAACACTCGCATAATGTGGAAACACGTCGCTAGACCACAAAAGTTTGTATAATAAATATATGTATATATATGATGGCCAGTGAGGGACCGGTGATAGCGCAATTCCACTTCACGTAAATAGAAGTTGATAAGAATGACCAATGAGAGGACTGTGATTCCACTTCACTAAATTAGAAGTTTGTGGACCATGCATGTACCTCTCATGAAAAATTAGGGGGCCCATTCTACTCTCAAATATTAGGGCATAAGGTTGTCAAAAAAGACTCGAAATGTTTAACTTGATTTGTACATGATCCAATTGATGGACCCGAACCCAACTTGGACCCGTTTGAAGATAAATGGGTCAAGCTGAGTCCAATCCAATTAGTAAGTAAGTCGAATCCAATTGCATTCACTTTGACATGTGTAGATATGTGATCGTTCAATTCTCAACACAATTAATCAAGGTTATTAGGCTTAATTAATCGCACAAAGAAGAGACTTAAGTTAACTTGATTTGTTAAATTGTTGTCGTTAATTATAATATAGAGTCAAGCCAACCTACATTTTAGATTTAAATTCATTTAACTTATTGAGTTCAGGTCGTTCACTAGGAGACATGTAAGTTAATCTATTCACCATTTTTATTAATAATTAAGTAATAACTTTATTAATTACAATATATGTTAAGCTCATGAACAATTGCATATAAAAATTAAACTTTAAACATGACAATTATTCCATTAATGAAAGAAATGTATATGAATGATTATACATTGAATAGCAAAAAATACATTTACATCAAGTGTTTACAAAATAAGGCATAAAAAGAATGATTATTCACTAATTATAATTACCTTTACATTAAGCTCACTCCAACACTTAGTATTTTGTTTAACTTCTCAACCTTCTTTTCTCTTTAGCTTTCAGACATCTCTTTAATCTTTTAGTCATCTTATCTTTAACTCTCAACACTTAACCATATTTTAGCTTTACAAACCTCTCTTCACTTAACCAAAAATATTAGTTTAATGGGCAAGCCCGATCCGTTCGTAGGATCAACGGCCCACCGCTAGGTACGATCAACCACTACCAGAGACCAAGCCCCAGTTAGTTTTAGGTTTAATTTTGTGTATTTTGGCCCAAATAGGCTCGCATAAGTTCACATGCCCACCCGGGCCTACACACAGCTGCACGTGCGCACACGCACGCACACACACACACCCGAATGCTCATTAGTTGCGCTGAGCACTGACGACCAAACTGCTTCAGTGCGTGATTACTTAAGTAGGTGCGTGCTGCTCTTTCAGTCCACGAGGTGGGGCTAACAAAGCTCTTCCTTCTTCATAAACTCGTCATCAGCTGGCCAAATTCGGACAAGGATTTCGACCGACTCAAGTCACCTTTCAAGGTGAAACAAAGCTCAATTGAGAGCTTAAGAACTCAGCTTTTCAATTTTACCATCAATTTAATGGTTGGATCATGAATGATCCATAGATTCAGGTATTGAATATAACATTGTTCACCAAGTGTCATACATGCTTCGGAGAAGAAATTCCAGGTCAAAGGACCTGCAAATGAATATAACCCTTTCAATTGAAAGTCCTGGAATGCTTAGAATAGCATTCTGTGAGGAATGAGAGAGGTGTTGAGTTGAGAAGGAGCTTTAGAAGCTCCTGAAGCTTCTTAACTTTAAACTTGATGTATAGTTCAAAGTTCATGATCTAATCTATCCAATCGATAGATTAAAGTGTGTAAAATGCATCAGAATCATTTTAGAGGATGAAAGGTGACAAATCTGGGTGAGATTTATGTTTGAAACTCGTCAAGAACTCGAAGAATAGAGTTGGATTTCATTTGGAACCCAAAACACACAGTATTGATAATCTACATGGAAACTCAATAAACTCATCCAACTCTTCTCTAAATGATTTGAAATCATGAAACGAACTTAATTCCACCTTTAATTCAGAGATTCAGACCTTAAAAGCTCAAGAATAGCTCTAGGTTGACCTACGGACACAAAAGTTGACTTTGAAGATTTAAGCAATTCCGATTAAATCAAACACCTATCTAGACTCAATTTGACATAAGGAATCTATTGCACACCTTAAAATCATGTTTTGAAGGCTTTAGAATTAACTCCAAGCTCATCGCCGGAGTATGGAAGTGAGTTTGCTCGTCGTAACAAACTAGGGTTTGTTAAACCTAACAAACAATCCTAATAGACTCTAAAGAACCTCCTCTTGCTTCTCGACCTAAATTCTCACTCTAATCATCAAGCATAATGCTTCTCCAACTTCGTCGGAGTTGAAGAAGACGACCATCAACCTAAAGGAATTCACATCGAATCACAAGTCTAATAGGTTAGATCAGATCTTTTTATTGAAATAAAACTATCTAGAGCTTTTCACAACCATTCGAAGGATGAGGTGTTGGTTTTGACTCGTCGAAGCTTCAGTTAGTGACAATTTAACAGGCTAGAACTAAAATCTCAATGAAACTTAACAAGAAGGACATCAAACGATTCCTGAGGTTGCAAAGAACCTCATAATCATATCAATTAGGGCAATTACTGATCATACACAAGATTACACAAGGAATGCATAGAATGAACATATGGAGTTCGTATGAATTCAATATGTTGTTTCCCATTCAATTACATGAGGGAAAATGCTTATTATAGTGAGGCGAAGGTGAATGTGTGACTAATTAGGTGATTAAACCCTTCTTAACTTGCCATTAATAGTGGGTTAAGAAGTGAAGGTGAATTTAGGTGTTTTACATAAAAGCGATTATAGATGAAATTAATGAGTGGAAAATGGCTCTAATGTGGTGAAAGGTGATGAAGGGCCTTGATTGAGTGTGAGATAGATCTGAGACCTCTGTCATAGACAGCGGAGGTCCTCAGTTGTGTGTGAGATGAATTATACTGTATAGGTGATTAATCGATCAAGAAAGAAAGTTGAATGGATTCATGAGATGATCAAGAAGGTGAACACGCGATCCATAAGGTGAATGAAGGTCTGCTGAGCCGAAATTGGCTCACCGGAGTTGAGGAAGATGAAGTGAATTCTATGAGCTACACTAAGCTATCTAACTACCTAACTAGCTATATCTAAACTACATTGAAATCTAAGCTATTCTACGATTACCTGGACGAATTGGAGTAGAGGATCTCCGTCGAAGGCTCATAACTAAGGAGGAAATCAAAGGTGTTGGGGAAGAACTCTGGTGAGGATCGAAACAATGTATAGAGAGAAGTTGAGGCGATTAGAAGCTCTGCCACAGCTCTTAAGATGAAGAGCAGGTGAGAGGCGACGAGCTCCTCTGGTGGAAGTGCTTTTAAGGCGAGGAATAGGTCATCGGACTTTGGAAGAATAGCCTATCGTCGATTCAGTGTGGGGAAGAGAGCTAGGGAACCAAACATGCAAGTCGGAGGTAGTGTGTGGTATTTATAGGTGAGATCAAAGATCAAGGGGGTTGTATTTGGATAGGAAAAAGGCTAGGTTCAACATAACCACCGGCATCGATAAGGTTAATCACCTATGTTAATTAGGATTTGAGAGGCATCTGAACCGGTAGATGAGAAGAGAGAGGTGAGCGGAACTTGGATTCAAGCTTTAGAGGCAGTACGACGCTAGATGGGCGGTGATCAGATGATGTGGTTACCGAAGCTCGTGGGCCATCCAAGGTTGAAGAAGAGGAAGAAGAAGAGATGTATACAGGGATTGATTCGTAAATAAGGAAGGATCGGAATGAAAGGAAAAGGACTCGATCGATATAAAAAGTAAGGGCATAAATGAAAATAATGGTTTTGAAGGCTTATTTTAATTTATTTCTTTTTCAAATTTTTATATGATTATAAATAATATATTTATGTCTTGAAATTACATTTTTGCTCTTTTTAGCTATATTTATTTAATTGATTAAGTTAACTAGTTAATTAACTACTTAGCTCCTTAATTCATTTAAGTTAAATTAAATAATTCATATATAGTTACTTGGTATTATTTTGAGTCCTACTATTAATTAAACTTATGTTAAGATTAATTAAGCCTTAATTATATTATTTTAGCTTATTTTACTGGTCCTTACTATTTTATCCTTAATTTATAATTAACCCTGTATTTATGATATTCTTAGGTAATTAGCTAGGAAAAATAGCTAATTAGTGTTAATTAGGAGCCATGATGAGTCTCTCATCAAGTTGAATCTATTAACTTGTTTAAGACCTATGCACCCAAATAGGACCCAATTAGGAACCATGGACTCGTTTAGAACTCAGATAATACCCATGGACTCGATTAAGACTTATGGACCCAGTCCCATTTGCCTAAATGGGTTGTGTCAAGTTCACATGTAGATAAATGAGTCTAATCATGGGTACATGACTTTGGATTAGTTTATTAAACAAGTTCACCCAAACCTAACCCCTACGGGCCAAGTCAAGAATTTCAAGCTAAAATCGAATTGTGAATTCGTTGACTAATAATAAGTGTGCGCCCAATGTAACCAAGTAATAATAAAAGCGGAATAAAAACCATGACGGTCTACTTCATCATTTAAGAGCATTAAATAGAATAAAGTCTCAAAGTAAAGATACGGAATTGATGGGCCTCAGAGGTCACCGTCGAGGCCGCCGAGGGCCATCAAAGAATTTATCCATGCAGGAAATGTAATGTAGTCATGAGAAAATAGAAATATACAAGCAACCACACGAACACAGGGAATTGTTGACTCAGTTCCACCCTTGATGAGTGTATGTCCGGGGAAGGGATCTAATCTAGTAGGTCTGCTAGGTGAGCTCATAAGGTTGCACCCTTGGACTTGGTGAACATTGGGTTCACTACTCAGGTTAGAGATCCAAGGTAATGCAATAGCTAGACTCTACCAAAGATCTACCTTGGGACTTGAAGAGTTCCTAGGTATAGTGGTGAGCCACAGGCTGGCATTGAGATGAAGGTACTTGGATGTACCTGAATCTGACTCAATGCGGTGGTACTTAGAGCAAGAGGCTCACTAGGCGCCCGTGTGTGCGAAGGTCGCTGAGGTATTATGATGGGTTGGTTGAGATCTCGTCCGATGATGGACTAATAGGGCACCCCCAGAGACTACGCTCCTAGCAAGAACATTGGTGTGACCTGACAATTCTAGCCAACCGTGCGATGCGATCTGGAATGATCTATGACTAGGCCTGACTGGACACGAATGGAAGTTGCTCTTCGCTGTTGCGAGGCATTAACTTGGGTAGCTCTTAAGAGGCTCGACTCTCATGGCTGAGGTCAGTAATGTTCTTGATACGTCGAGAATGGGTACGACTGCTTCGAGGATCACACGACCTACAAGTCTCTCCCCTAATCAAGGAGAGATTATTAGGCCAAGATCTAAGGAAAGGATACATCTGAATCTCCTCTAGTAGAAAGGGATGGTTTATCAAATCTGACTCTTGAGGCAAGTGAGAGAAAATCATGTGATAAACATGGTAAAATGGGAAATTTGGTTGGTAATTGGCCTGTAGCGTAGAAACCCATATATTACCTTTACCTTTACATGTAGTCTTATCGTTACTAAGCTGTTTGGTTCATCTTTATATTTGTGACCCAATTTCAAGGCCTGATGCCGTGGAGAGGCACACTACAAATGAGCAAAACGGCGTGAGCCTTTTTAGAAGTGGCGAGGTGAAATTTTTATCTGGCCTTGTGGAGTGTGAGGGCCAGGATGGGGGAACCCTAGGCCTTGGTCCAGCCTTAGGGGCTCACCACTGAGAAGTGGTGGGAAGCCCTACTTACACTAATGACTGTGGCTTGCCTCATACACTAGATACATGCAAGGCAGGATACACGCATAGCTAGTGAGCACCTGCAACTCATTGGTTTTGTTATCTTTGTGGGTATTTGATGGGAAGTTATGAATATGATCCTTTTGTACAGCTTTATATATGTCCATTTTTTTTATTAAAAGAAAATGACATATATATGTCTACGTATAGATGAATTGCGGGCATTTGTATGTTTTGATGGTAGTGGATGACATACGGTAGATGATGTGGCTTTTAATGTAAAGTAGGAATGATAGTGATACTATGGTAGAAATGTGTATATGTTGTTGATGCCTCAATTTTAGTTTTTCAACAGTTTTCATGTTTTCAACATTTGTCGCAATAGGGAGTACCCGCTTGTTTTCTTGCTTTCCGATTTTGCTTCATTGTTGTTGGTGGGGTGTGATCACCTTAAATTATTGTAGTATGCATGCACAGGTCCCTATTACAGGTATATGTATTGGGAAAAAGTCCACTTAAAAGGGGAAATTGGATCGAATTTTTGGTAGATTTCGACCCTTATGAATAATAATTACGTTCCCTATATGTACCTAATAAATTAAAAACTACATCTTAAGCTCTAACCACCTGGTAACTGGGACCAATTCCACCCGCACACTCGGTAGTCCATTCCCAACTGGTTGGGAGGACTAATGGCGCGTGACAAGGTGTGCGTGAGGAGAGGGAGCACTGGAGTGGAGGAGAGAGCGCATTACGAGCTTGTTTGTTTCGCCATCTTCCAACATCCAGTAGTGGTTGCGGTTTTTGGTTGCTACAAATGCCATTTGTTTTGGCATTGAGGAGGGTGCCTTATTGAAATGTCACATTTCAAAGTCGCTAGAAATATCCAAATTGTAGCCATGGATTTTTCTCTTGGTGAGATTAGACACTCAACAAAAGTAATGAGTTTAACCCTAAATCAACAGGTTGGGGAGGATAAGAGTAGCAAGAAACAAAAAAAGAAAAAGGTATTTCAAATGGCTCTAACTCCATATTCTTTGGGCCACCATTATTAAGGAGCTTGAAGGTTTGGAGCTTTTGCAGCGGGAGAAGGAAGAAGGTGGGGATGAGAACGAGAGTTTGCTTTTCCCATAACTTTTTATCTTGCAAATAAATACATAGTCTTTTATCTCCTTGTGATGTTATTTAAAAAACTATACCTAGTACATTGGTTTTTGAGGGAAAGTTTGTCTTTATTTTAAGCATACCGTTGATGTGTTGGCATTGTTTTTTAAAATATCTCTTGCATGTGAACCTTGGTAATTTATTCAATCAATATAAAAAGTCTATTTTCTACTTACCATAGATACATGTTGCACATATGATGCATGTTACATGTAATTAAGCCCCTCATCTTGAATAAAGGAAAAAACCTAAGCCCCTAATTTTTCGTAACGTAGAAAAATTGGTATGCAGAGAAAATAGTACGCTAAGACTTATATAGATAAGTTTCACGACCATTTAGGAAGGTAAATAGTACAGGTGATTAATATGATATAATTTCTAATTAATCTTTGTTATTTATTTAAATTATGCAAGCTTTAAACTTATAATTAAAATAATATCATTTCTAGGTTATCCTTTTATTATTATTATTTTAAGATTAAGTCTATGTTGATTTAAGATGCCTTTCATTACATTAAAAATTTAAAATTAAATTATAAGTGCAAAAAATATTATTATACAAATGATAAATATTAGCGTTATTCAAACTCGCTATCATATCATCGGTATTTTAGTTACCACGAGAACATTCATCCTTACTCTTTTTTTAATTTTTAATTAATTTCTTCCTTTCTCTCCTCTTTCCTTGTTCCTTCTTATCGCTTTGCATGAGCTTCTCTTTCAATTTCTATATTTCTGACTATCTGCCTGGTCTCGTATTCTTTCATTTAAGATTAATATTGGATATTTAAAAATATAAAATAAAAATCCCAAATATGCTCGAAAAAAAATGAAAAATAGGTGAAGAATTTATATAAAAATGTGATATGATTAGGACTCAACCATGAGATCAAAATATTACACTCAAATAAGAAAAGTATGAGGTTTGGTAATCCAATTTGTCGTGAAATTTACATTTGAAGAGGAGATCGATACTAAAAGTTTGCTATGTGTAATTAATCGTAGAAAGAATATCGAATAAAATTCCCATTATCCTTTTTATACAATGTAATATTCTGAATCCAATTAGGATTTAATCCCTTGAGTTAGGTAACAATTGTCATAATTGATGGAACATTCTCATAATAGACTTTCTTATTAATTATTAGGGATGAACATTGGGTTGGGCCTTTGCAAGTTAACTTAACCCGACTCAGGTTTATTTAATAAATGGATTAAAAAGGTAACCTATGACCCAACCTAAAATAAAATTTCTTGACCCAAGTCTAGCCCAACCCAAAAGAAATGGGCTTGGGCCGGGTCAGGCCGATCCATATATTCATGATCTTATTATTTATTTTATTTATGCTTACAAAATAATATGTAAGTACGAGTTTTACATCAATAATTATTTTAAAAGTATAGATAGTAATATGATTTTGTACAAGTAAGACAAAATTACTTGTAAAGAAGAATTACCATTTTCAATTATGTAAATGATAGGGTTATTATATTTTCCTTTTGTGTAGATTAGAAGATCTTTACGTCCTCATAAGTACATGTGTAACCAAAATGACCCAGCTACTTGCATTACAAGTATTTTGGTTGAATATTCTACATATATAGCAATGAGAAGCTAACTAAATGTAATCAAGTAGAGGGAAATCACAGTAAAAACTAAAAGTACTTATCTTAAGTGTTTATATTTAGTTCAAAATTACACTTTTCTATAGTAAGAAGTTAATATTTCATATCTAGTTCAAACAAGATTGTAGGATTGCATTACACAACTAACAGTTGCAGGAGGCATAAGTGTTGAGGTTTTGTTGGTGAAAAATAGTAAAAGTAGTCCATGTTTATTTAGTGTTTAACGTATCAAAAAATATATAGTAAGAGTAGTCTATGTTTATTTAGTGTTTAATGTATCATATATATATAATATATATTTTGATAAACAATATAAATATATATACATATATGATAATATATATATTGATGTAATGGTACCAATAGGTAAGGCCTTTGATCAAGCCCAAAAATGGGTCACATGGGCTGAGCTAGGTTTGGGTCACCTCAGCCCAAGACTTAGCTGTAACATCCCAAAATCAAAGCTTTGAGTCATTTCAAGGTAGTTCGGGTTAGTTCGAATTCGAACACCTAGTTAGGGTTTGGTGCTGGTGTCAGAACCCCCTTAATTTACCAAAATTGTGTATTTCGAGTCAAAACTTAGTTAAAATTTATCAAAAGGGTGTCATATGTGGTATCATTGGATTCCTCTCATTGCAAACTTTCCAACGACGCTTGTTTCGCTCGATTCCGAGTTGTATAGCTCAAGTTATGGACAAAAGAAGTCACCAGAGACCTAAATGTAAGGTGAACCAACCCTAAGGGCAAATTGGGTATTTCACCCAACTAAAACTATTCTAAACCACCCCTAAGACCTATTTAAGGATCCTTTGGGTCCTTGGGTCGTCATTAGCCTCAACTCTCTCAAATCAAGAGAGAAACGGAGAAGGAAAACTTTAGTTTTTCTTCAAAAATCAAAAATTTATTCACAGGGACTCGGTTGTGATTTTGCAAAACCTAGGGTTCCCACCGCAAAAGTTACGGTGGCGATGGCTGCGCGCGCGAGCGACGCGTGGTGACGACGGCGTGTGAGCAGGCGACATGTGGCGCAGGAGAGCGCGTGACTTCATGTGGGCGCACACAGAATCGCAATGCGTGGCAATCGAGCAGTTGCAAGCAAGCGCGTGCGATGATCCACGGAGCCCTGCATTCACGAATCACAGTGCGACGCGTGGCGCTTGCCACTGGGAGTGCGCAGGCACGTTGACCAAGGTGTGCATGGGCATTCTGACCTGACTTTGGATCCCCTCGCGTTGTTTCATCTAGTTCTAGGCCTTCCCGACCTTGGATTTCGACAAATAAGGTACCATTGGAATTGTATCGACGTGTACTACGCGTTGGTATGATTTATTTTCACTTTTGAGTACATTCTACTTACTAAAAAATTAGAAACGTAATTAGATGTCTCTAACCCTGTCGTGGGTCTGATTAAACCAGGTTCTCTTCCCGGTGCGTGCACGAACCCTGAGGTGGGCGTAGGACTGTTCCCAGGCCTAGTACGCACATCTTGGAGTCACCGTGACCCTCTGGTGGCATTAGGTATAGTATTCTACCCTTCTTTCAATTTAGTCGATTTTTCGAGTACTTGTGGACCTGTCATGAACAATCTTTTCCGTATACCACCTCGGTCGACGTGTGTTCTCCTTTTTGTTGAGTTTGGAACTCCTCCAGTATTTTCTCTTATTTATGGGCACTTAAATGAGAAATAACATATTTTATGTAAGTAATGTAGATTAATGATCATATGTACTATTGTTATCGTATGTATGAAACGAACCCCGTTTCCTGTAAAATGAGTTATGTTATTTTTAGTAACTTCTAAATAATATGAGATTGAAGCTACTTGTAAAAGGATAAGTTAAAAGATAATGTGAATAATTATAAAGCTTGTAATTAGTAATATGAAATTACTAAATATTTTCTGAATTAACAAAATATGAGATACAGTTATCTATAAATTGATTATATAATGCGACAGATATGTTGGGAAAATAAAAGGATTAGAAATTGATTTTAGCCCTGCTACTTGTCGAGATTTCGGCCGTAGCTTTCGGTCTTTTCAAACCAGGTTCAAGGGCTGGTTGAGGGAGTTGTTGTCCTCCCTAGGACTCTTTGGTTAGGTTTAGCGGCCAACTAGGATAGCAGATTCGCAGGGTTCGAGGTTTGGAACAGTTCTTTTGGCCGGTGGGTGGGACATTGGCTGTCTATAGTTTAGCGTACACAGGCTTGTATGTGTTCATGCTACACAACATAATCGTCACCCCTTTTTGCGATAACCCCAGGGTGATGGAGTGTGGCAACTCGATGGATATAAGCAACCCTCTTTGCCAGGAGGGTGGCTTATATCGATCTTGCACCACAGGAAGTTACACGAAATCGTCTCATCCTGAGACATTGATTAACAATTTGAGAACAATAAGAATATGGGCAAATTGCATAAAAAGGACTGCATATAAAATAGATTGTAAATGGATAAACTATCAAGATAGTGCCTTTATAATGTACTTGAGTTACTTGTTTAGATGTACTACTCTACTCCGTTTCACAGACGTTGCCTCGGGTCCCGTACTCAGGTGTTGCTGAGTAGTCGGGTGCCACGGCTGTAGTTGGTTTGACCTCTACGAAACCAGGCCCTACTTAAGGAAACAGTCTATACTGAGCTAGTGGCTCATAAGAGTAGTTCTTTCTACTGTTAGATTTTTAATTTCTATCTTTTTGGTAGATGTACGAGACTTTCATTTATTTCTGCTATAGGTAAACCTTGCTTTTACGGTCAACACTTTTGTTTATTTTCATTTAATGCTTTATGAATGAATGTTGGCTATTGATGTTTTATGACTATGTTGGGTGACTGCGATTTTGTGGGTTTTCGTGCTATCTATTAGCACTAGGCGACTCCGGTCTCATCGGTTGGTGGGACTCAGGTCGTTACAGATGGTATCAGGGCAAGGTCACCTCATTTAATCATAGAACGGTTCGAAAGAGCCATGCAGACGTTTGAAATGCATTGAATGATAGGTAACTCATTTTCTGATCAACGAGAAACCTGATTCACATGAGTTTTGCATATCCTGGACAATTTTGTGGACCTGTGATTGCTGACAATTGGTTCTTCACCGTGCAGAGAGCGATGGCTCCACGTAGGTCCAAGCAAGCTAGTGCTACTAGCCAGGCAGATGAAGATCGCCAGGTGGATCCCCCTCAGCAGGCTTAGGATCTGGCCACCCAGTTGCAGGTCTTTACGGAGAATTTCTTCAGGATGTGAGAGCAAAGGCTACCTCTCGCATCTCAGGCAGGAGGAGGGGGCAGTGGGGATCAAAAGCAACCCTTGGTCCTGAGTGTGCATGTTCCTCTACAGGAGGAGAGTAGTGAGAACCATGGGCTCGCCCATTGAAGGACGAACCGGTGGATCCTCTACATCAGTATCGGCAGATCTTCCCCAAGTTCAGGAAGCTGAAACCCGCAACCTTCAAGGGGATGGGGATCTTACACTGGTAGAGAACTGGATACAGCAGATCGAGAAAGCCTTCGACACAATCTGCCCATCGGAGGACTGCAGAGTACCCTTCGCGGCATACCAGCTGACCAGTGCAGCGTGAAATGACCCTTTCCCAGGGTCGTTTGGCGTTTCCAGATTTTGTAGGGTTTTTTATGCAATACTAAACCCCTTAGGTTTTGTTTTGGGGGTTTTGAGGGGGGGATAAAAAATTGCAAGGGCATCCCCATAATTTTTCCCCAACACCACTCCACCGTACGCACACCACACCTCTCCCCCCTTCCTGCGGCAACCTCACCACCTCACCCCTACGCCGCTCCATCCCCACGATGCCATCTCCCCTCACTCCCCTCCATGCTGCTCCCCATCCTCCCCACCTCCTTATATACCCCCCCTCCTCCATTCTCCCCACACCACAGCCGAGAGGGGGAGGAAAAGGAGAGTGGGAGCAGCAGCAGGAGGATCCAGAGGGGCGGAGATGCTGCAGGAGCCTGCAGCTGAGTGAGAGGAGAGGGAGAGCTACGGAGAGAAAAATGGTCGAAAACGGTTCTGTGGAATCATTTTTTCGCAAATTAGACGTTTGGAGTGACCTCTAGACGTCGGGTCGGACGTCCGAAGGTAAATCCCAGATGTCTAATAGTGCATATTTTGTTTATTTTTCTTGCCAAATTCTGACCATGCGCGTACGTGTGTCAGAGGGTGGGGAAGCGCTCTGGTGCGAGGACCGGGGCAATTTCAGACATTCGGAAGTGCCTCCAGACGTTTGAAGCCACCCTCAGATGTCTGCATGGAGTTCCAGATGTCCAGAGAAAGGCACCCTGAGTAAGGTATGCCTACGAGTTCGTTTAAGACGTCTGGTACTTTTCCCAGATGTCTGATTTTGGCCAAGATTGGTGTTTTTGGGCAGGTTCAGCACCCAAACGGTGTCGATTTTCCGTAAACGAAATGTCATTGGTTTCCGTTCGAGTTTCTCTACGTAATGATACATTGTCCTTGTCATTCTGAGCTCATTTTGACATATGGGTCAATGTGATAGGTCATTCGTTCATGTTGTGCACGAAACTCGTGGGGATTGCAAGCTCCGTCGACTATGCCCCCACATCTCCCAGTTATCCTGGTAGAGTGGTTCTCACCCAAATCTCGGAATTAATAAATTTTATGTGTAGAATTAAATTGAACCTAGGATGTGAGATGAACCCTAAGAAGAGATAAATGCACGCTGCCATACAATACAGTCGATCGAACCCTAGGTTGTGACATGAACACTAGGGCTGGAAGAAATGCATGAGTAATTAATAAATGATTGGGTCCCCATGATGAAATCATGAGCTGCTTGAAATGAAATATGTCATGAATAGAAATACATACTTGTACTAAGTAATTGATGATGGAATTTGAGTTTCCTGTTCTACATACAACGATCGGATATGAAAATAAGGTCCATGTATGAACCCTAACGGGAAGTTGGAAAGGAACTAGGAATACGGTAGTACAGAAAACCTACGAGTTTTGGAACATGTCGCCTACGGGCGACTATTCAGACTTGGTTAAGGGAAGTGAGCTGGTCCTCGTGTATGTGGTACCGAGGAGAGCAACTATCCTTTTTGAGTAAAGGGGAGCTTGCCGCCCCTTGGGTTGAGACCTGGGGTGGGTTTGGCCACTCTACGCCGACTCTTGCTTGGCCTCGCGTATGTAGTATCGAGGTGAGCTACTTAGAATAGAGGGGAGCTTGTCTCCCCTTGGGTTGAGACCTGGGGTTGGTTTGGCTACTCTACGCCGACTCCTACTTGGCCTCGTGTACGTAGTACCAAGGTGAGCTACTTAGAGTAGAGGGGAGCTTGCTGCCCATTGGGTTGAGGCTCAGGGTGGGTTTGGCCACTCTACGTCGACTCCTGGTCGGCCTCGCGTACGTGGTACCGAGGTGGGCTACTTAGTGTAGGGAGAGAGCTAGCCGCCCCATGGGGCCCGGGGTTAGGACTAGCCACCCTACATCGACTCTTGTTAGCCCGCTGGGTAAACTAGGATAGTCGGATGAGGGTACGTGCACTGTGAGGGCGAGACCCTTGTTTCTGAGGGGCAAGACCTCGGTTCTGAGAGGGCAAGGTCCTATGTTGTTCCGTGCTCTACGTTTGGGTGTACCCGTTAGCGGAAATGACTGATCGCATGCCAGTGCAGGGTAGCTACCCGTGTGTTTATCCCACATGTCGTAGTCACCGCTACATCGCGACCGTGACCTCAGGGTAGTAGATCAAGTGCAGGACTACTGCGGGGGACTCTTCCGGCCATAAGAGTGCCACATGTACATCCTGCATTACGGGAAAAACTGCAAGCAAGATTGTTCCCTTAGGGAATAAGAAGATTGACAAATATTATGGAACCTGATTAAAATACTAAGATCAGAAAAATAATAATTGGGAACAGATGATAATAAATGAATTGTTAAATGCATGTTAGCTACATGTTTAAATTATATGATTTAACCACCACTCTACTCAGCGTTAGCTAACCACAAAATTTTATAGCCCTGTTTAGGTCAAGGATTTGAGCATCCAGAGCCACCAGCTGCTGAGGACACTAGGCCCAATCTTGCCCAGCTGTAGTTTATTGTCGTTTCTTTTACGGAGTTTTTGTTAGTAGTAAGTACCTGTAGCTCATAGTTGTATTCAGTTGTATTTTCTACAAGTACCAGTTGTGATGGCTATGTTCTATACTTGTACTTTCCACTGTATACTATGAGATACTAGTGGTTTGCTGTTTTCCTTCCTTTATTTTCAGTCATATATTTTTCTGATTGGTTACATTACTCGTGTGGTCGTGGAATGATTATGGCATTTGGTTCTTTCTTGTTGGACGACTGGGTCTTGGGGTTCGTCGAGATGAGCTATTCTCGGGTCCTATAGGGAATCGGGAGCGGGTCACGACACAGCGCATTGCTGGTGGGTGTCTGCTCGCGAGCAAGGGGCACCTGGGTAGTGTCCTGGGGTCACTTCCTTGAACTCTTTAGTGACCAATATTACCCCAGGGTCTGAAAGGACCAGAGGATGCTCTAATTCCACAACCTGAAGTAGGGTTCGATGATGGTTAGCGAGTATCAGACTCGTTTCATCGAGTTCTCACGCTTTGAGATGACTGCAGCAGCTTCGGAGGCAGACACACGCTAAGTTCGTTCAGGGACTCTATCCGAAGATACGGAAGTATGTCAACCCACTTCCATTGGACACCTTCGCCTAGGTAGTGGACACGGCTTTGAAGTATGAGCAAGGCGATGTTGAGACCCGCAGGAGTTTTGGCGGAGGACGAGGGCAGAGGTTAGAATTTCAGGGCCGATTTCAGAAGAGAAGGGACCAGAGGTACCAGCCGTACAGAGCACCACCACCTGTACCCCCGGCCCCTTCACAGCAGGCACCAACTACGGCTTTGGGGTACACTCAGTCCCACCGTGCTGTGCCGACTCAAATGTAAGGCACCATGAGGCAAACACGGTCAACATAGGAGATGAGATCTTGGTACAAGTGTGGCCAGCTGGGCCACCTTAAAAAGGATTGCCCAACCAAGATGGTGACTTGAGGTGGCTAGATGGGGGAGCAGCTTAGACATATCAGACCCGTGGTGGGGATTCCCAACGTTCCCATGGAGGTGGGAATGCTCCTAGCTAGAGACCTACTCAGAGCGTGGTCGATTCCTTTGCACCCCCACCCGTAGGATGAGTACATGCACTATCTCTGAGGGATGCATAGGCTTCACCATCCATGGTGGCAGGTATGGTGACTATTAACCAGCATTTAGTATTTACCTTATTTAACTCCGACGCTTCGCATTCATTTATATCACCTGAGTTTTCTACGAAACTAAAGAAATGACCAGTGCTACTAGATGAACCATTAGTCATTAGGGGTCTAGTAGGGCAGCTATAGGTAGCTGAGTCGGTATTCAGAGGTTGTGAGGTAGACATCAGGGGTTATATTCTGTTAGCCGATCTGATGACGATTGAGATGGAGGATTTCAATGTCATTTTGGGCATGGATTGGTTGTCAGGATACCATGTGTCGGTAGACTATTTTGAGAAGAAGGTTGTTTTCTCGATTCCTGGAGCACCTCGGTTGGAGTATCATGGCAGATCTGAGAGCAGACTGATTAGGTGTATCTCAACCTTACAGGCTGCCAAGCTACTGAAGGGAGGGTGTAGTGGATACCTTGCCTATGTATCTGCAACCCTTGGGGAGAAACCAGAGATGAGGAGTCTGGTGAACGCGATTTCGTATGCGAAAAGATTTGAGTTGGAAACCTGTCGTCGTAGTGCATAGAAATTCGCTAATTAGATAAAATTTATACCGAAACTCGAAAGTGAGTCCTGAGTCGAACATGGGGAGGTGAACGTTTGGTTTTGAGAAATTTGTGTTTCGCTTTTATTTGTTTTTATTGTTTTCTTATCTTTTGTTTTTTTTTTTAATTTTTTGAATTTTTATAAGATAGGAGATTAGGTTGACAACATAATCATCTAGCTAATCTACTTGCAAAGTAAGAGAGAGAGAGAGAGAATATCAGTATTTAGCTAAACAATGTTTGTTACAAATATGAAAACGGAAAGCTACACTAGAAAGCAGTAAAAGATAAAGTGGGTTAAGAAGAGCCCCCTCGACGGTCGCTTGGAGGACGACTCGCTTTAACGTCACCTGGATGAAGGTGGAGGGAAGCTGGAGGAAGAAGAACGACGGCGGAGGAAGGAGGACGGGGTAGGACGGCATCGCGGCGAGATCTTCTTCCGAAAGGCGATGAGAGGACGACCACAGGATGCTCCATGAATGTGCGTGAGAGGCAATAAAATATTTTGATTTTCTACTCCAAAGGAGCATCCTAGGCTTGGTACAAGATCTCTTTAGAGCCTTGGAGGTGGTGAGGGAAAGAAAGAGATGAAGAATGAGAGGGGTAGGGATCCTTTTATAGTGGAGGAAATGATCCATTAAGTACATAGGACAATTAGTGATAGCCATAAACGTTGCTGAAGCTCTAGCTTACGGGCCCCATGCGCGACGCTCTCACGCGCGCTACGCGCTCCACACGCACCCATTGCTGCGCACCTCCTTGCGCTCGCTGCTTCGCGCGCCTGTGCGTTGCTCGCGAGTGGAGGTGCGTATGCACCCATAGGTGGCTTGCATAGCGTCACATGGTGCGATTTGGGCCGTCTATCTTCTTTCCCGTGTAGGGGCCGCTACAGAAGTCAGATTGAGTCGATTTTCGCACCATTGGGCTATGATCGTCGACCCGAATCCATCCATACGGGCGGATTTGAAACTCTGAATTGCATCACTTACTCCCTTGACTCTGACTTGACTCTCACTCTTTGGACCTTACACAAGATACCTTAATTGACTCACTAAATTTAGAACCTCAACACTCTTTGGACTTTGACCTGACTCTCACTGAGACACCAGCTTTAGAGACTGAGGACTTGCCTCTTATTCCCTTAGTGTCTCTAGGATCTCCTGAAATCTCCACACCTGCTCCTTCACCTGATCCTATACCTGTTGAGCTCAAACCACTCCTTGATTCTCTTAAGTATGTTTTCTTAGAACCTGATCAGAGTTATCTTGTGATTGTCAACTCTTTCTTATCATCTAATCAAGAATCACGACTTTTATCTGTCCTGAGAGCACATAGACAGGCTATAGGATGGAGCCTCTCTGACCTGACTGGCATTAGTCCTTCTTACTACACACATAGGATTTTCACTGAAGAAGGATCTAGACCTACTAGGCAGCCCCAGCGTAGATTGAACCCTACACTTCAAGAGGTGGTGAAAAATGAGATGATTAAGTGGTTAGACAATGGAATTATCTTCCTTATTTCTGACAGTCAATGGGTAAGTCCTGTTCAGGTTGTGCCTAAGAAGGCTGGACTTATTGTCATAACCACTGATTCTGGAGAAGTCATCCCTACACTGATTGCTAGTTCGTGGTGAGTATGTATTGACTACTGAAAATTCAACCAAGCCACAAAGAAAGATCATTTCCCTTTGTCCTTCATTGATTAGATACTGGAAAGACTGGCGGGAAGTAGATTTTTTTGCTTTTTGGATGGCTATTCAGGATATAATCAGGTGGCGATTCACCCCGATGATAAAAAAAAAATGACGCTTACCTTCCCCTATAGAACCTTTGCATTTCGTAGGATGCCATTTGGATTGTGCAACGCACCTGCTACATTTCTGCGGTGTATGTTTGCAATCTTCTTCGATTTGGTAGGTGATTGCTTAGAAGTCTTTATGGATGACTTCTCAATCTTCGGGAGCACATTTGATGCATGTTTAGACCACTTGACTAAGGTCCCGCAAAGATGCATAAATGTGAATCTGGTACTTTCCTGAGAGAAATCACATTTTATGGTACCAGAAGGACTAGTTCTAGGTCACCTTATCTCTGAGAGAGGAATAAAGGTTGACCGTGCGAAGGTAAAATTGATTTCTGAACTACCACTACCTCCATCAGTTAAACAGATTAGATCTTTTTTCGGGCATGTTGGTTTTTATCACCGCTTCATAGCAGATTTCTCGAAAATAGCCCGACCTCTCACCAATCTCCTCTCTAAGGACGTAGACTTCCATATCTTTGACGATTGTGTTCATGCCTATACGACACTTCATGATCTGGTCACCAAGGCACCAATATTGCAACCCCCAGGTTGGTCTTACCCTTTTGAGATCATGTGTGATGCCTCTGATTATGCAGTAGGGGCAGTCCTTGGTCAAAAACTAGATAGGAAACCCACAGTCATCTATTACACTAGCAAGACCTTGGATGAAGCTCAGAGGAATTACACCGTCACAGAAAAGGAATTGCTAGCTGTAATTTCCTACTCGGAGGGGGTGAGATCAGCGTGACGTAAAAAATGCGGAATACAAACAATCACACAAAGTACACCAGGATTTTTAGGTGGAAACCCAAACCGGGTGAAAACCACCACCTAACCCTTTCGAGTTAGGATTTTCCAATCAACCAAGATGATCAAAATCTACTAAACGAATCACTTTAAACGAGGGTGATTCAACCTCAAATACAACCACGCTACAAGTACGAGGGTAGCGTTCCTCAACCCCTTCTCTTCACGAGAAGGATTTTGTCCCACGAAGGAGACGGGAATTCGCAAAGCGAATACCCAACCAAATAACAAAGATAAAAGAACAATAATCCTATAGAGCCAACAAAGTAATTTTAAACCTAACTTCTATAGAATTAGGAAACTCCCCTTTGAAAGGGGTGCGTCGGCGACGCGGATGCGTGAACAACAGACGGTGCTACGTCGCTCTCGTGAACTACGGCGGGAGAGCGGGTGCGCAAAGCTTGATGCTCTCAAGATGAAGAATTAGAGTTTGGAGAGCAAGAGAGTCTTTTTGGACACAAAAGAGTGTGAAAGTGTGTAGCTAGGTGTGTGTTGGTGTCTCTTGGTGTGTGTTGGTGTGTAAAGGCTCCCCTCTATTTATAGAGGCCTTAGGAAGGCTTTGGATGGCTTAGGAAAGGCTCAATAGCCGTTGGCTGCAAAGCCTAAGTGAATCAGCCCGAAATCAGGAACAATCATTGCACTGACAGGCTTATCAGACGTCTAATTCTGGCATCAGACATCTGGAAGACCACTTTAAGACGTCTGATTTCAGGGTCAGACGTCTGATTTCGTGCGGGTTCCTTCCTGACTTGAATCAGATCTAAACAGGGTTCTTGTGTAAGTCCATCAGACGACATACAGGACGTCTGGCACTATGTCTGGACGTCTGGAAACCTATTTTTTTGTGGGAATAGATTTGCAACGGCTAGAGAATCTTTGAGAAGAGATTTTCGGGTCAGTCGAGGCAAAACGGTCAATTATCAGACGTCTGGAAGGGCTTAAAGACGTCTGATATGGCTCTAACGGTCATATCCTTGAGTGTATTCTAAGAGAGCCAACGGTCCACTAATTGGACATCTGGCAAAGTCATCAGACGTCTCCTAAGATGTCTAGTCTAAGGTCTGGACGTCTGATTTCATCAGACAGAACTACCTTGTCCAGCCTAAATGTTATCAGACGTCTGAATCAACAGTCAGACGTCTTAAAGCACTTTATCAGACGTTTGATTTGGGAATTAGACATCTGGAAACTCTGTTTGAACCCTACATTGGGTTTCTAAGTTCTTTACGGAAAACCTAAGTATCCTAGGGTTGTGCCGGTGTTCCTCGGACTACCGTTAGGGTACTTTGAGCCTCTTTAACATAATTTTCTAAGGAAATAAAGAGCAAGAAAATAAAGACAAAAATACATGAAAGGAATAAAATGGAATTCTATACTATTCTTCTTGTCCTTCCATCTTCAATCTATCGCTCCTCGCGAATCCCCTCTGTTCTCCATCAAGCTCCTCCAATCCGTCCTGGATGCGAGCTCGAATTCCGTCTAATCACGTCTACATTTGCAATTGACCTGAAATCTAAGACTTCAAGTGCAAATGTTAAATAACACGTGTTTTGTTATCATCAAAACAAATGATCGTGATGCTCTAGCACCAACAGTATTTGCACTGGAAAAATTCAGACCCCACATTATAGTCTACATTGACCACACTGCAGCTTGACATCTTCTCGCCAAGAAGGACGTGAAATCACGTTTGATTAGATGGATCCTGCTTTTGCAGGAATTTGATTTAGAGATTCGTGACAAGGCCGGGAAGCAGAATGTGGTAACTGACCACTTATCCCACCTTCCTTCTGAAGCGATTTCTCCTTCACTTCCTATTTTTGACCACTTCCCTGGCGAGCATTTGCTGGTCATCCATTCTGATCTTCCCTGGTATGCTGACATTGTCAACTACCTGGCTTTTGGAATCATTCCCTCTGATTGTGTCCGACATCAAAAAGACAGACTTAGATCCGAGGCCAAGAACTATTACTGGGAAGAACCATGGCTTTTCAAGCACTGCAAAGACCAAATTCTTAGGAAGTGTGTCCCTGATAAGGAGATAGAGGGCATTCTGTCATTCTGCCATGACCAGGCATGTGGCGGTCATTTCTCTAGCAAAAATACTGCTGCAAAGATTTTGTAGAGTGATTTTTATTGGCCCACGATCTTCAGAGATGCACACAAATATAGTAGGGCATGTTCACGCTGTCAATCTCTCGGCAGTATTGGCTGCTGAGATATGATGCCCTTGAATTCGATTGTAGTGTGCGAAATCTTTGACATTTGGGGCATAGACTTCATGGGACCTTTTCCAAAATCTTATGGCTTCGAGTATATCTTATTAGCAGTTGAGTTTGTTTCCAAATGGATTGAAGCCATCCCCTCAAGGACTAACGATCATAGAGTTGTGACACAATTTGTTCAAGATTTTATCTTCTCTAGATTTGGGGTACCAAAAGCCATCATTAGTGATGGAGGGTCTCACTTTAGAAACACACATTTTCTGTCCCTACTTCAAAAGTACAGAGTGTCACATAGGATTGCTACACCATATCACCCTTAAACCAATGGACTAGCTGAATTGTCTAACCAGGAGATTAAGAAGATTTTACAGACTATCGTTCGACCAGAGAGAAAAGATTGGTCTTCCCGCCTTTTGATGCGTTGTGGGCATATAGGACAGCTCACAAAGCCCCTTTAGGCATGTCTTCTTTTAGACTTGTGTTGGGAAACACTGTCATTTTCCCGTAGAACTTGAGCACAAAGCCTGTTGGGCCATCAGAAAGTGTAATTTAGACCTAGAGAAGGCTAGCGATCATAGAAAATTACAAATTTCCGAGCTAGATGAGTTAAGGAATGAATCTTATGAGAGCTCGAGGATTTATAAGGACAACTTAAGGCCTTCCATGACCGTCACATTCATAGGAAATCATTTCACCCTTGTCAAAAAGTCTTTTTTTTCGACTCTAGGCTTAAACTCTTCCAGGGAAACAAAGATCCAAATGGACTGGACCTTTCAAAATGTTGAGAATCTTTGATAATGGAGCCGTTGAGATCACTGAGATTGACAAATCTGAACCTTTCATTGTCAATGGACAAAAACTAAAACCTTTTATTGAGTCGCATGATCTCAGACTTGTCAATTCTACCATTTTACTCCTACATTTTGAATTACTGACTGGGTTTACACCTAGCTGAAGGCGTTAAACTTGGCACAAACCTATCCTTGTATATAGCTGCTTTACCCTTTCTTGTTTTCACCTTTCTTCCATTAGGTGTCTACCTTTGCATTTTTAGCATACATGCATTGTCACATATGTCATGCATTTCACTTCCGAGTACGACTTTCCACTCTGATCTTGTATCAGACTTGAAATCATCCGCATAGAGATTTCTATCTCCTCATTCCGACTTCCTTCTGTCACCCAGTCTAGGATAGTGAAAAGCAGAGCATGCATTTGCATTCACCCTATTCATTCAATGAGGACATTTCATCATTTAAGCATGGGGGGGTGTAAATGGTGAACCATTCAACTGAAATGCAATTGTAGACACACCTATAGTATAGTATTATCTAAAAATTAAAAAAAATTGAAAAATTCTACAAAATTTTGAAAAAAAAATTACAAAGCCAAAAATTCAAAAAAATGACAAAACACAAAAACTCAAAAATACAATAAGGGACATGCACTTTATTGTTAAGGGAGAAATCCAAAGAAATTTCTAAGGAGAAAAGAATTTGAAAGAAATATAAGTGTTTAACTATGATCTTCTAGCTGAAAACAAAAATAGAATAAGTGTTTTGGACATTCAACCTTTGCTGGTTTGACTTTCCGGGCCACTATAGATTGACTTGTTTAAGCTTTGGCTTAATACACTTTGAGCTTTTACAAGATAGGCCACAATCTCTCCTAACTTTAAGACGTATTCTTGTACCTGAGTCACCAGTACAGGATTTGCTGGTTTACTTTGACTTATGAGTTTAAGTAACCTTGGTTTACACTACACAGTGTCGGGAAAGACCTTGTGAATTTGAAATTCAACCCTAGTATTCATTAGGGAAGGTGGAGTCCTTACCTGTGTGTGCAGGTAGACTCTTTGTCCTAGTCTTTAGTCTTGTGTCTAGGAGAAGCTCTTTCCACAAAAGAACTCATCCATCAAATAAGGTGTGCTCTACCAAATAAAGTTGTCGGAGACATACTGACAGAAAGAAAAAAGGGGGGGGGGAGGAGAAAAAGAAGAAAAAGAAAAAAGAAAAGTTCAAAAAGAAAGTTCTTTAGAATAAGTCAAGTATGTTTTCCAAGTTCTATAAATACAAAAAAAAAATTCCACAAAAAATGTTTTCAAGGTTTAGTACAAATACCCTGTTCCACCAAATATTTTTTGAGCCACAAATGCAATAAGAGTGGGCTTTAGTAATCCTCTTTTATTGAGAGTCAATTCGAAAATACGAGTTGAAGCTAAGACCAACCTGGACTTAAAAAGAAGTGAAACCTCGGGAGTGAGTTTTAGAATTCACCTGGTTAGTCCTGACTTTTCACAAAGCACAGCCATAACCTCTTAGCATTCTGAGTCTCTGTAAAACCTCTTGAGTCCTAGAATTCGACTTAAGGTTTAAATATCAAGAGTCATTGTTAGTCGAGAGATGGTCTATGTCATATAAGACTTGAGTTTTGGTTAGTCTTCCTCAGTAAAAAGGTTTTCACAATGTCTAAACATAAACATAGTTGGTTTTTCCGAAAATTCTTTCAGCTTAAAAATCATCTTCAAACACTTAAACCTTTGAGAAAAATGAAAAGAAGAAAAGATATCTCATCACACTTACCTCGCTGATACTTAAATTGCTTTGCACTTTAATGAATTGTTTACTAAGGGACTAGCAAAACGTAAGCATGGGGGTATGATGAGTGGCTACTCATCATAGCTAAAAAGCTAAAGTTGAGCTAGAAACTGGGTTAAACAATGTCGAATTAACACATAAAAAGGGCTAAGTGTGGGATTCAAAGAAAAATACCTAAAACATTAATTCTATGTTAAGATTGCATAATTAGGTTATAAAATAAGATATTCTTGAGAAAAAGGTCAAATGGTGATCCATGTGTTAATTGAACACACAAATAAGTTTAAAAGTTTAAATCAAAAGTATACTTAACTTCTCAAAAGTTCAATTAAGCACATATAAAAACTTGAAGGCATTTGGACATCATGAAGGCCTTGAAACTTAGAATTTATATTTAGGTCCTTTATGTATTACATTTCCTTTATTAGAAAACTTCTCCGGAGCTATTTGTAACCCATAGGGACCTCTTTGAAAGCCCTTAAGGACCACTCTGTAACTATTTTCTACCACTTGCAGGCTCATGTGCAAATTTTCTACCCCTTCGATGAAGGGCTCACCCTTCAATTTACCCAATAGAAACCCGACACCTACTGCTTCTCGCACGTGCACTATTCATGTGATGAACACGTGCCATCTCGACTGTCCGTTCTTTCCTTGATCTTGATCTACGACTTGTTTTGATTCGAAGCTTTGCGCGAATCAGCGTGTGTGCTCACCCCAACCCCTAGATCCCATCCTACGGTTAGATTTCATCTTGGCAGTTGTGCACACTCTCTCCTTCCATCCCCGCCGCCGGTGCCCTCGTCGAATAATGTCACTCGCACGGTGCCTAGAATCACTACAATCACTAAAGCACCTCAATGGTCGCGCACGCAAAGGATCACCTCATCTCCTACTTCCTTGAGAGTGATCCTTTCTTCCCCTCCAGTTCCCCTAATTTGTTCAAACGCTGCACTTGTGACAGAGGTGTAGTTTTTCACCTCCTTTTCCTCCTCGTTGCTAAGGATGACGTACACCTGAGGACGATTTAGAAGCTTTACTAGCAAGCTTTTCATTCGCTGGAGCTCCCCCTCCCTTCTTCCTCTCCATCCTCTGGGTGGTGACCTACAGGTCCCATTCGTCCAATTAGAGTAGTTTTACTGCTTTGTAGTTTAGCTGTAGCTTTAGTTAGGTAGATTAGAGTAGAATTAGAGTTGGAATTAGTGATTGATCTGATGTTCTGTTAGTTTAGCATTAGGAGTAGATATAGAATTAGAATCCCCCGTCACCTCCTCTAATCATTCCAGATCAGAGGGGACGTTTTCATACAGTTATCACTGACCATTTTTCTCCCTCTTCATGTTTTCCATATCACTTCTGATTCCCGCGATTTGTTTCTCGCAATCTGCCCATTCATTAGATCTAATTTTAGATCTGATTGGTTTCCAATCTCAGATCTGAAATTAGCATCGAAAATCATATTAGGGGCTTCCCATTCATCCCATTTTGTTCACAAAAGCCCCTGATCTGAACTTAAAATGAAACTGGTTTGCCTGATTTTCTATGAATTCAAATTTGAAGGTTTTTTATTCATTTGCTTTGAATGGCTTTGATCGAGCGAACTGGGATACCTTTGATTGGATTCACTATTTGGCTAGGAATCTGAGGTGATTCTAAAGTCAGAATTCACCTCAGATGAGCCATAATCTGATCTGAATTTACATGAGGAATTGAATGTCTTCAATGCATTATGGAGCCAATGAAAGTCAACTTTGTTGATTTGAGAATCTATCTTGCATCTTTCAGTTGATTTTGAAGAGCAAGCTGATTTTTTTTAGCCTAAGGAATTCTCCATATTCCTTAAGGTTTTAGAATTCTGGGATTTGAGTGTATGATTTAAATTGACTGATTTAATTCTTTCTACATGCTGTCTATAGCATTAGAAAGAGTTAGATCAGCTTCTCTATTAACTTTGATTTGATAAGATGCTACTGACAAGGGATCTTGGTCTTGGTTTGTATTCCTGAGTGGTTTTTATATGAATTGAAACCCTTGTCAGATTGTGTTGAGGGAATTTCTAATTTCTATTTTTGTGTGCAAATCCCAGACTTATAGTAATTTGCTGCAATTGCAACTACATTTCCCTTAAAACCCAGCTAAGTAATTCCTGAAATGGTCACTTAAAATTCCTGACCAGGTTGTCTATAATCTAATCTGGAATTTGATTGGCTGATTCAAGCTATTAGGTAGCTGGATTTAGGTTCTAAGTTCTCCCTGTTGCAGACTTGATTTCATTCCAGGTGGATTAACTGCAGCAGCAGTTAAGCCGTCTGGAATTCAATTTGGCCTGCTGCAGTTGTTGGTGTTCAGCAGCCACTGCTGTTGTCTGTAGCAGTATTGCTGGATGTGCAGTTTGTTGAGATTTCAGCAGCTGCCTTGTTGTTATTCCTGCTGCTTGGTGTCTTGCTGTTGCAGCAGATTTTGTCTAAAGAAACCTCTGGACAGTAGGTTAGGTTTTATTGTTAGATAGCTGACTTGTGCTTAATGGAGTGTAGGAATTTTGTACAAGCTTTCATGTAAACTTAATGAATTTTTAAGCTCATTTGAATGCTTGTAATCTTGATTTAAATTCTTTTGTCAGCTAGTATCAATACCTAACTATCCATAAACACAATTAACTTTAAATCCAAGTTGATTTACATGCTAAATTGCTTGTATCTTGTCCAGATATTGTATTGAGTCAGTTGAGGCAGTTTACTACCTTTCAACTTTCTAGAGTTCCATTCTAAGCCCTTAACATACCTTTGGAAACCCTTAAAAGGCTTAGGATGAGTGAAATTTGTAATTCAACAAAAACTAGATAAAAAACCTAAAAAAAATATAATAAACCTATCTGATTGAAGATTAGGTATTTCCTTAAGTATACATCAAGTTTCATGGTAATCCGAACCCCCAGCTTAGTAAAACATACCAGCCGACGGTTCTGTATACCATGGAATTTAATAAAAGAAAATGTACATGAAAAGACCAAAAACATCTCGTTCTTCTCATCCATTTCTTTCCATCTCTTCTCCCACTTCCATAAAAAATATAGAACCTATAAAAAGCTGAAAAAACTTAAAAACTCCTAAAAATCATTTGTATACTATGTATATAAGTGTATATATAAGTTATATTGTAAAGCTTATTTATCTATAATGTAAATTATACATATTTATAATATAAATAACTTATGTATATATTGTAGTATATAAATTAAGTATTTAAGCTAGATTGTACTGTATATAACTAAATTATATAACTACATATTAAGTAAACTAATTTATATGTACTAAATAGCTATGTAAATTAATATCCTCTATAAATAACCATATTAAGTTATAATACTGTATATACATATTTATATGTAGATAATAAACATAGTAAACCCTGTATCTCAATTTACTTATATATATAGAATAAATAATTAATTTATTAAGTTAATAGTTAAATTATTATATTAAATCAAAATAAATTAGGACTTTAAGTTAAAACTAAGTTAACTGATACTATATAGTTATACTACTATATTTTAAGTAAATCTACCTAATTTAAGTATATTTATAATGTTTATACTATTTAAACTTAAATTACAAATAAAATAGTCTAAAATTATGCTATTTAAATGTAAATAAATTAGAAATAAAGCTTGTAAAATACAATAAAAGTATCTATTAAATACGTTAATGTGTATACTAATTCAATATAAGGTCAATTAGACTAATTAATAACTAATTTATGCATAATTAAGGAATAAAACCTAAAATTAGCTATGTATAAAATGTATACTTTACAAAATTTATTTATATAGTAAACATAATTAAAAACTCTAAATTAATTGTACAATTGTAAAGTACTATGTAAATACTTTATTATCCTATAATTTAATTTTATTTTATAATAAATTATGGCCCTCGAATTAAGGGCCAAAGACCTTAAATCAGCACAGCAGCGGCTGAATTTCATCGCAGATGCGGCGCTCAAATAACGCTACATCGTGAATTGAAAAGCGCTCGTAGCACTATAAATTGAATAAGTTACATAGGCAATTCAGTCGCCAAGCACTCGGCGTATAACAACCGAACATACCCTTACCTCTTATCTGATATTGAGCATGCATTGTGATGGTTTGTTATGAGTATGCGGTGTGGGCCGTGGGCTCGACACTGTGCGAGGGCTTGATTAAGCTCAGTAATGAGTTGAAAACGTGATTAATCGGCCTAATTAAGAAACTAGGGGATACCTAGAAGAGGTCTGGTCCCACCCACCTCGGGTGCTGTGTATCCCTCGAATGGTGTGCTCACCAATTAAACAAAATATTGCTAAGTAAAAGGGCCCTAATGACTGAACTCAGAGGAGAAGTAGGCTGAAGGGAAAATGAATGAGAAACGGCTAAGTCTAAAAGAAGATGAAACACAGAAGAGGCTAAGCTAAGAAGGAACAAAGAGAAGTATATATGTATAATGTATATTTGTATATATGTATGATATATGTAAATAATATGTATAATGTAAATAATAAGTTGTATAGATTGTATAAAGTAAATAATAAGCATACGTATAAGCAGTATAGCTATATAAATGTATATAAGTAACTTCATATTTTTACTGACAAAATAAAACATCACTAAAGGTAAAATAAATGTTGCTATAGACTCTAGTTTTTGCTTTAGATTTTTTATATAGTTTTTCTAGGGTTTAGCAACATTTGTATTTGTCGCTGTAGCTTTATATATGTTACTATATATGTTAGTATGTTAAGTTAAGTAAGTTTAGTATGTACTATTACTTAATATTGTATAGAGATCTAAGTATTAATAATATAAGTTATAAATAGATAGTATAGAGTATATTATGTAGTGTTTGATGCTTTATTGTAATTAGGTTTTTGCAAGCATTTTAATTGATTTTTTTGTACATAATTAAACCATTAATCCATTCATTATTGATTCATTGATTCATTCTTTCTTTATTGTACATAAAACTAATCTTTTTGGAATTAAAGAATAATATTGGACTTAGAGAGTGATGTATATCAATAACTGTCTCCTAGTGAATGACTTGGAGTAAACCAACAAAAATTATGTAAATTAAATAAAAATCGATGCGATAATTGTTTGTATTTGTGACATATACTACAACAACGACGATTTTTTGATACAAACCGTGGTCGATCGTTCACTTCATTATTTTTAGCGTCGTTGCCGATGATCAAAACCCGACAACAGCGTTTGTTTATGAAGCTATTGACTAATTAACACATGTCGCAAAAGATTCTTATTACTTCCCTAATCTGAGATTTACCTAAAAGAAGTAGAATGAGTATGGTCATGTAGCTGGCCTCTAGACAACCGGCCATTGGGCAGTTACCCACGACAAATTGCCAGCCATATTATCCTAGAATGTTCATTAGCAACCAAATTTCTATAAAAATCGTTGAAAAGTGAGTTCAAGAAAATAGTGTGTAGATGCTTAGACTTAAGGTCCCCTTAAACCAACGGGTGGGTTGATAAGTCGCATACTTATCACCCTAATTTATTGACCAAGTTAGAATAAAATTACTTGGTGAGGACTCGAGACTAAATCCACATTTTAGTGGACAACCGGGCTGATTAAGCCCAAAGACTTGAAGATTCTAGGTGTTTAGGTCCTAAGGTATCGATTTCTAAAGTTAACTCTTAATGCCTAAGTTCTCTTCACCTAATTTTAATTCTTTTTTTGTCTTTTTGAATTTGATTTTTTAAAAAAGAAAATAAAAGAAATTCCACGGACGGAGCTAATGAAATAATTTCAGAATTAAGTATCCACCCCCCATGACTAAATGATACAATATCCTCATTGTAAAAATGAAGACATGAAAAGGGTAGAGTAAATAGAATATCACCTGAATTTCGTGAAAATCCATTCAGCTTCGCAGAGAGAAGGAAGTATACACACGTGCTAAGTTTATTGCATTTAGCTAGGCATAATTTACAAACAAAGAGAAGGTTAAGAATTCATAAGTGTGGATTAGAATCAGAATAAAATATTGATCCTTAAACCCATCAGAAGAAGATGTCCACAGATGTGAACCAAGTTGTGGTGCAGACCCATGCCCCAGGGTCGAGTGGTTCTAAGGTTTTGGATGAAAATTACCTAGAACCTAAGATTATTGTGTTTGCGTGGTTGGGCCTGTGGTTTTGTGGTGTGCAACCCAAGACTAAAGTGGCGGATAATGGGTAGATCTGATACATTAAATTCAGGTGTCCACTTAGAGTTCAGCTCAGAAAGATAGTCAATTGTTATGTACTTGGGTTGCACATCCTCAATGTCAAAATTATCATAAGGGTCTTAGTAGAGGTAGGTGGTTTCAGGTCAACAGGAACCCTTAAATCCAAAATTTTATTTCCTTCAGAATTAGCCTCCCAGATTTTAACTTCCAAATTCCTATCCTCCAAGTTCAAATATTCAGTTTCTGAGACCTCTCAAGATCATTGCACGCCCCATCTAAAATATCTAAGTCCAACAATTGTGGTTGAATCAGGATTGAGTTGGGTACAATAATTTCCAAATCAAAATCATAATCAATCCCTTAGAGGTGTGGTTATTAATTAAATCTTCTAGTAAATCAGGATTCAGATCCTCCAAGTTAGCCCCAATAGGGTCACATTCTTCAATGATCAGGCTATCCAATAGTTCAACAGATTCCTCAGGCCCGTTTGTCTCACTAAAACCATTATCTTTGAGCTCAAGTGAGACCTCGCTTATAGATTCTTCACCCTCACAATCAAAAAATTCTTGATCCTCATTTATATTTGTCTCAAAATCATATGTTGTTCCTTGGTTTATAAGGACATATTTTTCCTTGCTCCCTGGCTCAGGGATCTCAGGTGAGAAAATCGATTTATCCTTAATGGATTGCTTTAGACTAGCCTGGTCATCCCTGGTCTCAGACAATGTGTCCCCCCCGACAAGTGCCAAAGTGGGTTCTAACAATGGCTCTTCTGAAGGGGGTTCATCATGGGAATCATCCCAAGATTGGAGTAAGGCAACCACAGATTTCATCCTCAATCTTGACAACTACCCAAGTAAAAACTCACTCGGGCCCTTATCCTTAACAGCCTAAAGACAAGCCAATAAAGAACTATTAAGTTCATCAATCATTTTGATCATAGGCTTTAATGCTTCAGTGTATGGTGTTGGCTAAGCTTCTAAAGATTGTATGGTGTTCCTCAAGTTAGCCAACACCCTATCTTGGACCTGGTTCACCTGAACTGAATGGTTCGGTTCAGGGTTGGGTGGGTTTGGGTTAAAACGAGGGTAGTCAAGAAATTGATGTCTTCCCTGATAATAGGTTGTTTTGGGTTGTTCAAAGAATGGTGTTGACCTATGTTCAGCATAATCCCGGGGAGGGTAAGAGTTATAATCATCATATCTTTCTTGATTGTAGATCGAGTTAAGTTGATCATCAATGGGTGGAGATTTATAATCAGTATAGGCATGAGAAGGATAATAATCAGAGTCTTGTTCTCTAGGGTTAGGCCCTGGACACTGAGGTCTGAAATCATATCCCGAATCAAAGTTATCCTGACTAGGAGATAGGGAATCATAAGTCGAGTCGAGATAGTAATCATCTTGAGGAAAAGTGTTGGTAGGAGGGTAGGATTGGAAATGTGTGTAGGATGTGGAAGCATACATGGTGAAGTTGGAGGGAAAATAGAACAGAGAAAGGTGCCCTACAATACAATAAATCAAGCTTGTCCTTAAATTGTGTAGCTTAAGGACCTATGCTTCAGAAATGAACTCTGACCACACAACGAATTTGGTGTTGTCCTTACTCCCGAAGGTGGTGAAGTTGGGTCAGTGAAGGAGGGGGAGCGTGTCCTGAAGGTCACTAATTATGCCAAACCTCTACTTGCTTGAGTCGTTTGACAATCGTGTCCCCCAACTTAGCACCTTTTGAATTAAGCAGACGTCACTAATTCGAAATGCGTTCAGGAGAACACCCTGAAACAGACTCAATGAATGCCAAGGCCAACATTTACTCAATTTTAATTAAGACTTGGGATGATTGTGCTCTTGGAATGTGATGGGCCTTCTAAATGGGTTGTGCCCTTAAAAATCAATTAGTATGTGTGAGTGCATAACCAATGATTTTCAAACAAGGTTTTGATGATGTGTCTTTTAGGATTTAACCTTGTTTAGTAGCTTTTAGGGGTTAATCCTTAGGTTGATTCAATCAAGGTTCAGTAGAACACTCCAAGTTTTGAAAACGCGGGTGTAGATATATTCCTTTAAAAATCAGAAATAATGTGAGTGCCTGGTTCAGCCCTAAAAGTCAATCCTAAATGGCAAGATACTGATGAGAACACTATCATGAGCCATAGCTAACTCAATTTGGTCTGATAAAGTCAATAAAAGCTCTTACAAAACCTTTAGAGGGTCCTGAGTGCTTAATGATGAGAACCTCATCATGAATCCTAACTAGCACATTTTGACCTAAATAAGTATACAAAAGCTCCTACAAAACCTAAGGGAAAGTCAAAATCAAAGAACTATAAATTTGAGTATAAAGCAACTCACAAGGGGTAAAACTGTAATTTTACCAATGCAGTACACAAACGGGATGTCTAAGGGTCTAAACACAGGTCAAATGGGCTTAATAAGAGAGAAAGTGGGATGAGTTGATCAAAAAAGGGTTATAGCGACATCTAGGAATTAAATAACATTCTATAACCCTAAAACAAACCTGCTTTAATTCACGAAGTTTCAGGCAAGGTAAAAATCAATTGAACCCTCTAAAATTCATGAAAAAATATCCCCTATGGTTTAGAATCTTCAATTTGGCTATTAGAACCTATCTTGACCTAGATTGAGAACCATACCCAAATTTTGACCTAATTTGGGTTTTTATGCAAATTGATCAGTCAAACGTGGTCAAACCTAAAATCCAACTTCACCATTGGATCCCTTAGGTCCAAATTAGGGTTACATCAAAATTTGGACCTAAGGAAAGTTTGCCTTAACCTACTTTTCAAATTGGTCATCAAGAATTACTTTTTGACCCTTAACTTTTTGAACCCTTGCACTTAGCCCCTCAACTTTCCCTTCGTTCTTTGCAAGCCGGTCCCTCTGCCACCTGCAGCAGCTGCCCATGCCTCCGGCAACTTTGCACGGAGGATGACGCTGCGCAGGGTATGGGGACCGGCCCCAAAAACAAGAGGGGTGTCCCCTCCATTGTCTTCTTCCGCATGGACCCCCTCCCATGCCCTGCCGACTCCCATACCTCTCGTGCGAACATGCGAGAGGCATGGGTCTCTTTTCCGGCCATTCTCCGGCGGCCTACAAACGCTTCCTCCTCGAGTTCTCCTCCTCTCCAGCACCAATTTAAGGAGCAGCAGGGGCTACCATTTGGGACAGACTAAATTTGGACGGAGATTTCTCTCAAAATTCTTCTGTTCTCCTCTGGCTAGGTGACCATCAAGCTCCGGCGGCTCTTCCTCCTCCTTCTAGTCGCTCTGCCACAATACCAGTGGCAGAGTTGTCTTCAACTCCTTCCTTCACGTCGCGCAACACCCTCACGCGCGCCCCCAGCGCCGTCGTCGTCGCCACTCTCCCTCCACTGGTGCCTTCTTCTCCGGCAACAACCGGTATTGCCTGCCGCCCTCTCTCCCCTTTCGTCCACTCAATTAGGTTAGAACTACTCGTCTCTTTCCCCTCTTCAATTCCCCTCAACCTATTTCACAAAACGCCCTTCGACAGCCACGGTCCACAGCCATCTTCCCCATCTCCGGCCACCCTCCGGCGAGACGCATCTGCCACTCCGCAACCCCACACGTCTCGCCACCCACCTCACAACCTTCATTACACTCCACTGAACATCCTCCACTCGTCCACAGACCGCCTACACCACCACAACCGCCCCTCGTCCTAACCCATCCATCCGGCCACAGAGCGACCTAGGTACGCACGCTTAGGCCGCCCCACGGCCTGCCACCTACCGCCTCACCTTTGCCGTGACACGGCGAAGGTCCCCCTGTGGTCTGATAGAGATGCAAGTTTCTTTTTGTGTCGTGAAGGGTTTGAGCTCCAGCCGCCATTAGTGATGGCTTGAGGAGGTTGAAAGCTCGCTCCAGGCTGAAGTGCTGTAGGGTTCCAGGTCCGGCAGGTTTGGGGAAGTCTCACACATCCAGCTGTCCAAGCAATTGGTGCTGCGAGGCCTGCATCCGCTGCAATTGGATGGAAGATCTCCTGCGGGCGTGCGAGCAACAGCGGGTGGAACATTAGTCCCACCTCGTGAACCTGTGAGTGAGGTATGCGAAATAAATTGAATTAGTGATATTAGCTGTTCGCCTCCAATTCATTGGGGTGAGGTCCCTCCTCACCAATGTACGCCTCGTCTGTGAACTAGCCCGCGGACCTGGTAACCCGACCCGATTATCCTCCTGTGCACTCCTTGTGCACCACACCCACGCCGGTGCGCCTGGACTCGGGCGCTTGACCCGACCCGATAACCTAGCTCTTGAAGAGCGTACCGAAGAGAGATTCAGAGAGAGAGATGCACGGGGAGGGTAGGGGAATAGGTTTTGTTGCATGGTGCTTGTGCATGAAGAGGATGCTAAGGAGGAAGCAGCAAGAGAAGGAAGTAAGGACTTAGCTGCTGCAAGTGAAGAAGAAGGACAACCTGTAGCAGAGGTGCGGCAGACCAAGAGAAAGAAGAAGAGAGAGATCAAGGGGCAGACAAAGAGGAGAATCAAGAAGAGAAGGCAAGGTAGAAGCTGAAGAGGAGAGAAGCCAAATGAAGAAGGAGAAGGCACAGTGTAAGAAGAAGAAGAAGGAAGCCGAATAGAGAAGAGAAGAAAAAGAAGCCAAGAGGAGAAGCTGCGAGTCACTATAACAAAGGGGCAGATAAGGCACCTAATTCAAACAATCAGACGTCCGAAAAAGAAAAGGTAGATAAAGAAGAGAAGGAAGAGAGAAGAGGAAAGGAAAGAAAGAAAAGAAGAAAATGATTTTTTTTTGTTCACTCTTTCTCTTTAATTTTTGTAAAATAGTATTAGTTAATTGTGATTTTGTATGCTTCTAGAATCAAAGTTTGCGCCCTGAGTTCGACCTCGGAATATTTTAAATTTCGAGTTATAAATTCTTATTTGTTTTCACGGAGAGTTCATCTATATTACAACGAGATATCTGTTAAAACACGGTCTAGCCGCGTAAGCACTTAATATTCTATTTTGAGAAGAAAAAATGAAAACATGGTTATTTCTGCGATTTTACCATCTTATCACAAATACATAATAACCATGGGATGTGCCAGGGATTTATTAAAGGTCATATGGTCATTAATGTCTAATAAGTGGGTCCATGCAGAAAAAATGATTTTTCACGAATTTCGAGAATTAATGGATATATGAAATCCTAAAAATAGACCTGCTTAATTATCTGAGATTCTGGTTAGGATAAAATTTACCTAAACCCTCTAAAAATCATAGAAAAATATTCTCTACGATTTTTCATCCTTGATTTGATCATTAGAACCCAATTTGACCTAAAATAGAGTCTTAGATAGACAGTTACCTTAATTTAGGTTTATGTGAAATTTACCCAATCAAACTTGGTCAAAACCTAAATCCAACTTCACCATCAGATTCCTTGGGTCCAAATTAGGTTTTTACCAAACTTTGGGCCTAATCAAAGATCACCTTGACCTAGTTTGCTTTCTAGTCCAGACAAACTCTTTTTATCACACAATGGCCGTTAACTTTTTGAATTCTTTACAAACAGGTTCCTAACTTTTTCATCATCTTCACATTTAGGTCCCTGCCACTATTGGTATGAATACACCAACCTCCGTTGAGATTCGAGCGAGGATTTCTCGCTCGATTCTCAATCAAACTCTCCGAAAATTAAACAGGAGATTCCTTGAGGAATTCCCTTCCAATTAAACCCAGCCATGAATCTTGATTCATTCCCAAGCTTCCATGCGAACGCATGGAAGATGTGGCTATCAAGTTTGCACAAGCTTTTCGAACTTTGCAAGCTTGTTTCTAAGCTTAGAGCTCCTCTTTTTAGGCCTATAAAAGGATCTTCTTCTAGAAGGTGGTGAGAGGATGGCCATGGGATACTCCACGAATGAGGGTGAGTGGCGAGAAAATATTTTGGCTTTCTACTCTAGAGGAGCATCCCAGGCTTGGGACAAGCTCTCTTTGGAGCCTTGAAGGCGGTGAGGGAAAGAAAGGAAGAGATGAAGAAGAATGGGAGGGGTAGGGGTCCTTTTATAGTGGAGGAAAGGATCCATTTCGTACATAAGACATTTAGTGACATCCACAAACATAGCTGAAGATCCGCCGAAAGCGTCGCTAAAGCTCTAGCTCACGTGCCCTATGCGTGGCGCTCGCGTGTGCGCTCCACGCGCTGGTGTTGCATACGTCCGCTGGCGTTTGCTGCCTTCGCACGTGCTTGTTCCTGTGCACTTCCACGCGCTGCACTGCGGCGCATGTCCATATGCTGCGTGCTGCGTTATTGCACGCGTCCATGCGCTGCATGCGTACGATGGTGTGTGTGAGCCCATGGGCGGCCTAGATAGTGCCATGTGACACAATCTGAGCCATCTATCTTCTTTCCTTTGTAGGGGCTGCTATAGAAGTCAGATTGAGTCGATTTTTGTGTTGTTGGGCTACGATCGTCAACCCGAATCCATCCATGCAATCGAATTTGTCATTTGAAGCTTCGAATTGTCTCACTTAGTCCCTTGGCCGTTGATATTCCTCAGACTGCATAAGGTGCTTCGGGACTCCGATTAAGACGATTTCAGAGGCATTGGACTTCGATCGTCATCTTGATTAGATTCGTACTGTCGGATCATCAATCCGAGGCTCTGAATTAAATGTCCTCTCCTGGCCATAAAAGGACGTAAATAACCTAATATTTATACAGACTACTCTAAATGTAGAATGATGCATGCTATGTAATAGTTATAACATGGAATGCATGTCTAAGCTTAGGAACATGTATAAATAGTCATCTTATCCTAAATAAATGTGTCTACATCAGGGTCGACCTCTCATACGGGAGTATGCCGATGTGTTCCCCGAGGATCTCTCGGGACTTCCACCTGAGCGAGGGAGTTTGAGATCTCTCTCATTTCGGGGACTAATCCTATATCAATTACCCCATATCGGATGGCACCTGCGGAGTTGAAGGTGTTAACGACGCAGCTTCAGGAACTCCTGGAAAAGGGATTCATTCGGCCTAGTGCCTCACCCTAGGGGAATCTAGTGTTGTTCGTGAAGAAGGATGGTACCTTACATCTCTACATCGACTACAGGCAGCTGAATAAGGTAACCATCAACAACAGATATCCCCTTCCGCAGATCGATGACTTGTTCGACCAGCTTCGTGGGGCCACGATCTTCTCCAAGATCGATTTGTGTTCAGGCTACCGCCATCTTAGAATAAGAGAAGGGGACGTATCAAAGACTGCCTTTCGGACTCGTTATGGTCATTACGAGTTCTTGGTGAGAGCGTTCGGACTGACGAACGCCCTACCGCATTTATGGACTTGATGAATCGGATTTTCAGGCCTTATCTTGACGACTTCGTTATGGTATTCATCGATGATGTCCTCATCTATTCCCGCGATGAGGCGTAGCATTAACAGCATTTTCGGGTGGTCTTTGAGACACTGAGGGAGCATCGGTTAATTATATGACAAATTCAACAAGTGTGAGTTCTGGTTGCACCAGGTGAAGTTTCTGGGACATGTGGTGTCAGGTGCAAGGATTTCGGTAAATCCCTCCAAAGTTGATGCAATACTGAGGTGGGAGAAACCCAAGACAGTGACAGACTTTGTAGCTTCCTGGGTCTTGCAAGGTATTATAGGCGGTTCATCCAAGGCTTCTCACAGATTGCCCTTTAATGAGGAAGGATACTACGGGAAGTGTGAGACCTAGTTAACGAGGAAGGATACTCCTTTTGTTTAGATCGGTGAGTGTGAGACCAGTTTCCTGACGCTCAAGGAGTGGTTGGCTTCAGCACCTGTGCTTACCATTCTGGACAGCGGTGGCGGATTTATTGTATACACAGATGTGTTGGTTCCTACGGGAGGGGGCAAGATTTGCGAGATATAATATAAAATGCGGAATTATAATAAAACAATCTCACAAATAGACAAATACACAAATTACACATGATTTATAGGTGGAAACCCAAATAGGGTGAAAACCACCACTTAACTTCTCGAGTTAGGATTTTTTGATAGACTGAGTCGAGCAAAATTCACTAACGAACTATTTTAACACGAGTAGTTTAACCTCAATACAACCACGCTAGAAGTACGAGGGTAACGTTCCTCAAATCCCTCCTCTTTACAAGAAGGTTTTTGTCTCACAAAAGAGATGGGAATTCGCAAGGAGAATACCCAACACCATAACAAAGAAATATTACAAAACAAAACCTATAGAGCCCCAAATATAAACCTAGCCACTATTGGTAAGGAAACTTTCCTTTGCTGGAAGTGTGTCGATTTGATGACATGGATGCGTGAACCACACGTAGGCATTGTGTCGCTCTCGTAATCGCGAAGTGAGAGCAGGTGCACAGTTGGACAAAGCTCTCAAGTGTGGAATGAATGCTTGGAGAGCTAGAGCTTCTTCTCAAGATCAAATGACACAATATGATGTGGAAATATGTTGCTTGGTGTATCTCTACAAGGCATGGGGGCTCTCCTATTTATAGATGACTTAGGAAGGCCTAGGAAAGTTTTGAAAGCCTTAGGTAGCCATTGGGGATCATCCCAAGGCAAATCAAGCTGCAATTAGAATCATTAATGATTCTGATAGGGTCGTCAGATGTCTAGGAGAAAGATCAGATGCCTGGAAGTCACTCTTAAGATGTCTGGGAACTAAGTCAGACATCTAATTATAGACGGGTTCCCTTACTAACTTTCATTAGACCTAAACAGGGTTCTAGTGTAAATCAATCAGACGATGTACAAGACATCTGGCACTAGGTCTGGACGTATGGAAACCTATTTTACTGCGGGAATGGATTTCCCAAGGTCCAAACGACTATATTAGTTTAGGAAAGCGATTTGGGTCAGTCGAGGCAAAATGGCTACATGTCGGACGTCTGGAGTCCTTTAAGGACGTCTGGAGTCCTTTAAGGACGTCTGATAGAAGATCAAAGGTCAAAACCTCAACGACAATATTCTAAGCCAACATTCCTCTAATTGGACGTCTGACCAAGTTATCAGACATCTTCTAAGACGTCTGGACTAAGGGACAATCCTCTGATTTCAACAGGCGGAAGGTTCTAAGACCAGTCCTAAAAGTTAGGATGTCTGTTCAACATTCAGACGTCTGAATTTCAGATTGGACATCTGATCAGGCTGTCTGAAGCCTATCTTGGTTTTCTAAGTTCTCTAAGAATTGTCTAAGTGTCATAGCGCTGTGCAAGTGTTCCTAGGACTATAGTTAGGTAACTTTGAGGCTCTTTAACAAATATTCTAGGACAGAAATAAAGAGCGACAAAAGAAACAAAAATAAAGTACAACGAACAAGAACGGAAATCTATCCTATTCTTCATCTCCTTCCTTCTTCAAACTTTCGCTACTCGCGAAGCTCCTTTACCTCCAATGAGCTCCTCCAATCCACCATGGACGCGATCTTTAAGGTCCTTCACACTTGAATCCATTTGCAAATAACATGAAGTCTTAGACTTCAAATGCACATGTTAAATACAAGTGTTTTGTTATCATCAAAATTGACGATCGTGGTACCGTTGCACCAACAAGATGCTTCCCTCCAGAGATTGAGCTGTGTCCTGATGTAGCGTGGGCATGTGGTTGCCTATGCCTCGAAACAGCTAAAGCCTCATGAGAATTACTATCTGACACATGACTTGGAGCTAGCAGCCATAGTCTTTGCCCTGAAGATTTGGCGCCACTACTTGTACAAGAAGACCTTTGAAATCCACACAGACCACAAAAGCCTGAAGTATCTTTTCGATGAGAAGGAATTGAACCTGAGATGGAGACATTGGATGGAGCTTCTCAAGGACTACGACTATTCGATAGTCTATCACCCCGGGAAGTGGAATGACGTGGCAGACGCCCTCAGAAGGAAGTCCCCAGACAGATTGGCAGTTCTTCAGGCACGGAGATGGACTAGTATGATTGAGGTAGCCCATTAGAAGCCTTTGCAGGTGAGAGTACATTTGGGGGAGTTGATGGTGATGCGGTGCACTCACCTCGATCTGATCTCCTTCATAATTGACCAGCAGATGGACGACACTGAATTACAAATTCTCCGAGATCAGATGCTTGCAGGAGACCCTGGTGAGTTCACCTTTGAGAATGGAGTGCTCAAACTCCATGGTAGATTATGTGTTCCTAGGGATGAAGCACTTCATAAGGAGCTATTGTCCAAGGCTCATTGCAGTAGGCTCACCATCCATCCCGGGAACACTAAGATGTACTATTACCTGAAGTGGAACTTTTGGTGGCGTGGTATGAAGAAGGACGTAGGCGAATTTGTGAAATTGTACCTGGTGTGTCAGTAGGTGAAGGCTAAGCATTAGAGACCAGGTGGTCAATTACAACCTCTTCTCATCCCCGAGTGGAAATGGGAGAGTATATCCATGGACTTTGTGACTGGATTACCATTGACTCAGAGGAGACACGACGTTGTCTAGGTAATTGTGGATCGTTTGACAAAGTCAACTCGATTTCCGCCGATCAAGGTGAATTATGGTCCTTTGCAGCTAGCAGAGTTATATGTACGAGAGATTGTAAGATCGTATGGTGTGCCCAAGGAGATCATTTTATATAGAGATGCAGGCTTCACTTCCCAGTTCTGGGGAAGTTTTCAGCAGGCATTGGGGACACAGTTGAACCTGAGCACATCTTACCACCCGTAGAGTGATGGAAAGATCGAGAGGACCATCCAGACATTGGAGGACTTGTTGAGGTCCTGTGTACTAGAGTGGAGAGGCTCTTGGGAGGAGCATCTACCCCTGGTGAAGTTCACCTACAATAACAGCTATCACGCTAGTATCAACATGGCTTTTTATGCGGCATTGTATGGTCAGAAGTGCAACTCTCCGCTTGCTTGGGATGAGGTGGGTGTGAAGTGGGAGGTAGGTCCTAGAATGATTAGGCAGAGTAAGGAGGTCATCGAGCAGATTCAGAAGAGACTCCTTACTGCGCAGTGCTGGCAAAAGAGCTATGCAGACTGTCGACGGTGAGATGTGCAGATTGAGGTTGGTGACTCGGTGTTCCTCGGAGTATCCCCAATGAAGGGGATTCAGAGATTTGGAGTGAAGGGCAAGTTGGCTTCGCGGTTCGTAGGCCCGTTTGAGATATTAGAGAGGGTCGGACTGGTAGCATACAGACTCGCTTTGCCACCTCAGCTAGCCAGCATCCACGACATCTTCCTTATCTCAAGTCTGTGGAAGTACGTGTCAGATCCAGACCATATTCTCATCTACGAGAATGTAGGGATAGAGGAGGACTTGACTTATCAGGAGCAGCTGGTGCATATACTGGATCGTATCATTCGGAGGTTGCGGAAGAAGGAGATCCCTCGAGTAAAGGTTCTTTGGAGGAGCCAGAAGTATGAGGAGGCGACTTGGGAACTAGAGGCAGAAATGATGGATAAGTAGCTAGTGCTATTCATGGTGTGTCCTTGACTCCCTGGGTTGTTTCTCTTTAAGGTTGTTATTTCCTCTTAAGGTTGTTATACACCTAGTCAATTTTCTCTTTTACCTCCACGTTTGCTCGAGTTTTAGGGACGAAGCTCCCTTTAAGATTGTTATATTTGTAACGCTCCAAAATCTAGGGTTCGAGTCATTTCAAATTGGTTTGGGTCAGTTCAAATTCGAACACCCAGTTAGGGTTTGGTGCTGGTGTCAGAACCCCCTTAATTTGCCAAAATCATGTATTTCGAGTCAAACCCTAATTAAAATTTTTCAAAGGGGTGTCATATGTGATCTCATTGGATTCCTCTCATTGCAAGCTTTCCAACGACGCTTGTTTCGCACGATTTCGAGTTGTAAAGCTCAAGTTATGGCCAAAAGAAGTCGCCGGGGACCTAAATGTAAGATGAACCCAACCCTAAGGGCAATTTGGGTATTTCACCCAACTAAACCTATTCTAAATTACCCCTAAGACCTATTCAAGGACCCCTTGGTTCCCTTGGGCTAACATTAGCCTCCAACTCTCTCAAAGTAAGAGAGAAAAGAAGAAAAGCCTTAGTTTTTCTCCAAAAATAAAAAATTTATTCGCAAGGATCCAGTTGCGATTCTGCAAAACCCGAGGTTCTCACTGCAAAAGTCATGACGGTGGTTGTGGCAAGCAACGAGCTCGTGATGTGTGGAAATAGTGGCCTGCGAGCGGGCGACGTGTGGCGCAGGAGAGCAGGCGAGTTTGCGCGGGCCTGCCCACATTCGCGAGTGGGGGCACACTAGATCGTGATACGTGGCGATTGAGTGGCTACAGGCAGGCGCGCGTGGTGATCCGTGGAGCTTTGCATGTGCGGATCACAGCGTGACGCGTGGCATGTGTGGCTGGGCATTCATGGGCACTTCGACTAGGTCATGCATGGGTGTTTTGACCTGACTTTGGACCCCCTCGTGCTGTTTCATCTGGTTCGAGGCCTTCCTGACCTTGGATTTCGACAAATAAGGTATCGTTGGAATCGTATCGACGCATACTACGTGTTGGTATAATTTATTTTCACTTTTGACTATGTTATACTTATTGAAAAATTAGAAACATAGTTAGGTGTCTTTGACCCCATCGTGGGTCCGATTGAACCAGGTGATGAGAAGCTCATCATGATCTCTAATTACTCCTAATTAACTAGTCTTCATAGTTAATTAGTTAGAAATATGTAAATATATGGGTTAATTATTAAATAATGGATAAATAGTAAAGGACCTTAAAATAAGTTAAAAATGCTATATTATCATTCAATTAGTATCATTAATAATTTAATTAATAATTGGACTCGAAATATTATTAATAATTTATCTAATTAATGTGTTAACTAGCTTAAGTACAATTTATACCTAAGTATATAATAACTTAGGTAACGTTACTTAATTAAATAAATTAATCTAAAAAGGTCAAAAATGTAAATTCAAGGTCTAGATATAATAATTATCTTATTTATAATTATATATAAAAAGTTGAAAAAGATTTAAATTAAAATAAACCTTGAAAACCTTGGTTTACATTTTAGTCCTTATGTTTTATTTCAATTAGGTCCTTATTCTTCATTTAGGTCCTCAACTTTCACTACGAACAAGTCCCTGAAACTTCTTCTTCTTTCCTTCTTCAGCCTTCTGGACAGCTGACGACAGGAGGTGCGTCCACCGTCTGATCACCACATATCTGACGTCATTCTTTCCTCTCCAAGCTCCTAGAGCTTGTGCTCATGATCTCCTTTTCATCCACCGGTCTGGATGAAGCTATAATCCTATTTTAGGGTTGGAGATAACCTCACCGGCGTCAGAGAAGACACCGGTGGTTACTCCACTCCTAGCCTCTTCTCTGTCCAGATTCAACCTCAGTCTTAGCCGCCGCCACTTATAAATACCCCTCCACACCCTCGATTTTCACTAAGTTAGCTCCCTTCCCTCTTCTTCACTGAGCTAACTTCGATAGGCTATTCTCTCCAAACTCCGACGATTTTTCTCTACTTCATCCGTCTTCCTCCATCCATCTTCGATTGCTCTAGACCTCCGTCGAAGTTAGCCCAACCTTCTGACACAAGTGCTGACTAGGAGCTGCTCTGCTTCACCTCACAACTGCCCGCCGGAGATCTTTCAACAACCCTCTGATTTCCTCCTCCGTCACGAGCCATCGACGGAGATCTCCTATTCCCTTCGTCCAGGTAACAGTAGATTAGGTAGATAGATTAGTTAGGATAGTCAGGTAGATTAGGTAGTGTAATGTTAGATTTCACACTCATCTTCCTGAACTCCGACGAGCTCCTTGAGCTTGTCAGGAGCAATTATTTTATCTTTTTAAGTCACCGTTAACCTTCTTTAACCTCTCATGAACATTTCTATTATCTTTAATCACTAAATAGATCATTTAATCTCCTAAACCACCTCCACCTCCACCAACTACTCCTATTGTCCATGGCAGTAGTAGTTGAGCTATTTCCACCTCCATTGGGGTCCTCTACCATCTATCCATCACTCAAGGACCCTAATCCTCACTCTAATTTAAGTAATTACCCCCTATAACTTAAACACCCAATTTTAATTAAGCTCCTGAGCTCACTGTCAATGGCGGCTCAGGAGAAGTTCAAATCAATAATTATTCTCCTATATACTGTCGCAAATATCTTTTGACTTGTTTCCTCCACTCAATTGAGTGAGAAAACAAGTCCTGGGCTTAATCGAACTTAGATCTTGTGCAAAATGAATTCACTATTTAATCTTCACTTTAATGGATAAATGACGAAATTAATTTGTTCTTGAGGTTCCTTGTGACCTCAGGAAGCTTTTTAAATCATCAATGGCATAATTTCACGATATCTGTACACATTTACCTTTTTCTGGACACACCGGAGCTCTGGCAAGCTCCAGCGAGTCAAAACAAGCTCTTCAGCCTATAGAACTTAGTGTGAAGCTCCAGAACTTTGATTTGAAGTCCACTGATCATGCTGAGGTAGTTTCTTTGAGTTTTAGTGTTTGGAGTTTCTGTTAGATCTTCATCTTCTCCAACTCCGACAGAGTTGGAGATGTCTGATAGTTAGGTTTAAGTCTTATTCAAAAGGTCTGGAAGCTTCAGTGTTGTGCCTTGAGACCATTTCCATGATTAAATCACTGTGATAAGCTTTGAGTTATTCTGACGAACAGACTCCTCTTCAAGCTTAGGCGATAGGCCTGGAATCCTAGGAATCTTAATTAAAACAGCATTTTAAGGGTCTGAATCCATTCCTGTGGTTAAAAGAAGCTAAGGCTTTAATTTCATCTGAAATTGTTAAATTCAGAAAGTCAAAATTCAAGGCTCATGGTCAACCTAAAGTCTGATTTATGGAATTTGGATTCAAACAGACAAATTGAAGAGTTTATTGCTGAGATGTTTGTAAATGATTCAAATGATATTTGGATGAGTTTTGATGGAATTTATGGCGGAAATTGAATTCTATTCGGTTTGAGTTATTTTTGAACCCAGACTGATGACAGTGAATTCTTAATGAGATTTAATGGGACATTTTTCCCACATGGATTCTTAACAACCTCTAGAGGTTGTTTGAATTGATTAATTAGGTCTGTAGCTGTCTGTTAGGACCTTTCAGAGTTTGAATCATAGTTCTCAAGCTCCCTGAGAAGCTTTTAGCTTCTGCACCTTTCCTGAAGCTCCTGAGAGTTAATACCTCCATCAATAGCCATGGAATCATCCCTTGAACCTATTCAACACTTCATCTGGAAGTCAAAGTCCAGTCTGTGGACTTTAAAGCTGAAAATTCACTCTGCAGGCCAAAATAGACATAGTAAATCCAGGACCCTAGCCCTTCAAATCGAAGAACTTAACCTCCCCTGAGTATCAAATTGACACTCCAATCATGTTGAACAACCTAAGAGCTTTCCAGCAAGCTTTTATTTGCTTGGAACGGAGCTCTGAGCTGGTTGGAATCAACTTTTGAAGTTCAAACTGGGAGGGGGAAGCTTAGTCCCACCTCGGTAGAACCAGAGCGGCCGCATGAGTATAAAACTTATTTGTGTTTAAGGCATATCAGTCGACAGCGCACGGTGCAAGGAAATGAAATGAGCATTGGGTGTGTGTGTGGGCACGTGCGATGCGCATGCCCAGGTGTGTGTGCATCTGTGGGCGTGCGAGTGTGCGGGCCCGTAAGGGCGTGTGCATGGGCCTGGGAGGCCGTGAGCCGGATGGGCTCGAGACTATGTGAACCGGAAATAAATCGAAACTAAAAAAAACCAGGCTTGGACCTAGTAGGGTCTGATCCTACCCCGAGAGGGGTGCTATGTATCCTCGACCGATCCAAGTCGCCAATAAAAAAACCTAATTTTTGGTTCAAAGAGTTAGACCGGTTCGGTTTAGAAAGAAAGGTCTACAAGGGCTCAGAGAGAAAGGATGCTAAGGCTCAGAAGTGCTAAGGAGAAGAAGCAAAGGAAAGTACGAGAAGGATAAGAAAGAGAGAGCTCGTAGAGAGAAAGGAAGGCTGAACAGGCAAGGGCTAAAGAGAAAAGACAGAGAAGAAAGAAAAGAAAGAGAAAATGATTGAGAAGCAGATTAAGAAAGAAGTAAAAGAAGAAGAGAAAGAAAGACGCTGAAGACAAAGAAGAGAAAGAAATGGTTTAATTTCTTGCATATTATTCATTCCTTTTAAGCTTAATGTTGTAATAAGGCATATTTCCATTAGTAATGCTTTTTATTGCCTTAATCTCTTGAAATAAAAAGAAATAAACATGTTTACTTTTTGTTAAAGAAGATCATTTGTGTAAATGTGTTTTCTTATGGAATTTTACATATTCTTTTAATTTGAAATCATTAAGCAAAATTCATGTTCTTAAAATAAATCTAATTATACTTTCCATAAGTAGCTTAGGCTTAATGGTGAATTCTAATTAAGATTATACCTCCCAGCGAACGACCTGGACTCAACCAGTTAAAAGAAAAAAAATCTAAAATGTTAGGTTAACTTGACCATATACTACTTAATCGACACAAATTCAAGTTGACCTAAGTTACTTTGTTCTACACATAATTAATCATAATTAACTTAATTAACTTTGTTGAGAAAGATAATAAACACCAAGTTCTCTTCCCGATGCGTGCGCGAACCCTGAAGTGGGCATGGGACTATTCCCAGGCCTAGTGCACATGGTTCGGAGTCACCGTGACCCTCTGATGGCATTAGGTAGGGTAGTCTACCCTTCTTTTAATTCAACCAAATTTTCAAGTACTTGTGGACTCGTCATGAACAATCTTTTCCATACACCTCAATCGGCGTGTGTTCTCCTTTTTGTTGAATTTGGAACTCCTCCAGTATTTTCTCTGATTTATGGGCACTTAAATGAGAAATAACATGTTTTATGGAAATAATGTAGATTAATGACCACATGTACCCTTGTTATCGCATGTATGAAACGAACCCTGTTTCCCGTAAAACGAGTTCTATTATTTTCAGTAACTTCTAAATAACATGAGATTGAAGCTACTTGTAAAAGAATAAGTTAAAAGATAAGGTGAATAATTACAACGTTTGGAATTAGTAATATGAAATTACTAAGGATTTTCTAAATTAACGAAATATGAGATACAATTATCTTGAAATTGATCATATAATACGTCAGATATGTCGGGAAAATAAAAGGATTGGATAACTAGTTTCAGTCGTGCTACTTGCTGGGATTTTGACCATAGCTTTAGGTCTTTTCAGTCTAGGTTTTGGGGCTGGTTTAAGGAGTTACTGGCCTCCTTACGACTCTTTGGTTAGGCCTAGCGGCCAATTGGGATAGCGAGTTTGCAAGGCTCGAGGTTTGGAGTAGTTCTTTCAGTCGGTGGGTGGGACATTGACTGTTTGTAGTTCAGCGTGCACGACACTTGTACGTGTTCACGTTACACAATGTAGCTGCCTCCCCTTTTCGCGATGACCCCAGGGTGACGGAGCGTGGCGACTCGATGGATATAAGTAGTCCTCTCGGCCAAGAGGGTTGCTAATGCTGGTTGCTGCCTTGTTTCGTCGTGATTGTTATTTATGGTTTACAATCGTTGCAGTATATGACAAAACAGCTACCAGATTACTACAGAAATTTTTTTACTTGGAATAATAAGCTTTCCCGAGGTCGAACTCAGGGAGCAACTAGAATTCTAGAAGTATAAATATTCATAATTTTGTTACAAAAATAATAAGAGAGAGAGAAAGTTTTGTTGGCTTCTTCTTCTTCTCTCTTCTTTTTCTCTCTTTTCTTCTTCTTGGCCGTTCCTCTTCTTCTTCTTCTTTCTTCCTGCTCTCTTCTTTAGCCTACAGCTGTGGTGACCTTCTCTTTCTTTCTCTTTTCTTCTTTTCTTCCTGCCTTCTTCTTTCTTCTTTACTTGCGGCTGTGCCCTCTTCTTTTCTTCTTCTTCTTCTCCGCTTCCTTCTTTTGTTCTTCTTTTTCTTTCTTTCCTTGCTTGCGGCTGTGTCGATCTTCTCTTTCTTTCTCCTTTTTTTTTCTTTCTTTTCTCTGCTTCTGCTCCTTTTCTTTTCCTCTTCTCTCTGCTCTGGCCGCTGCCCTTCCGTCGTCTGATTTGATGCTCAGACGACTTAACTGTGGGTTTGCTACCGTGCAGCTTCTTCTCTTCTTCTTCAACTCCTCTCCTTCCTTTCTTCTTTAGCTGCTCAGTGCGGCTAAGGCTTCGGCCGCTCCTACCCTCTTCTTCTTTCTTATCTTGCTTCTTCTTCTTCTTCTTTCTTTCTTTCTTTCCTACGTGCACACACAGTGGTCAGTGCAAAACCTACCCCTACCCCTTCCCCGCATCTCTCTCTTTCTCAGAATCTCTCTTAGCAATGCTCTCCCAGAGTCGAGTAATCGGGTTCGGGTAGCGTGCCCGGGACCAGGCCCAAAGGTGTGCGGTGGTGGGCGAGGAGTGCTTGGTTAGGTAGCGGATTCGTCCCAGACCCGCGGGGCGTGAGCGCGGGCGAAAGCGAGCAAGTGCGTGGCGCGCTACGTGCCGGTGAGAGGGAATTGACCCTTGTGTATTGAAGGCAACCAGCCCGATACACTTTTTCAATATAAGTGTGGGCACGCAGCCGCACACTTACGAGGTGGGACTAAAGTCCCACCTCCATTTCTCGCACCCGCAGCCGAGGAAGCTGCTGCCAATTGGGGCAGATGAGAGGCTTGCAACCCAATTGCAGGCTGGGCGTGTTTGCAGACGCAATCCGCGCTGCCTGGGATGCACGCCTGGGCTGGAGAAAGCCTGGAGTTGCGAGCGAAGGAGCTGCAGCAGCTTAGCAATGGCGGCGAGGGGCTGCTGACCTAAAAATACAATGACGGCCTCTCGGCCACATCAGAAAACGTAGGAAGCTTTGCTGTAGTGCGGCGAAGATGGTGCGGGGGTCGATGAGGTGCGAGAGTGCTTGTGGAGGTAGACCTAGGTCAGACTGTGTGTGTGAATATGGGTTTGTTCGGGGAGTGGTTGGGTGGTGTATGGCAGTGAATGGAGAGGGGGGAACGGTTGGGTGGAGTGACAAGGAGCTTCTGGGGTAGTCGGCGAGGGGTGAGGTGGTCTGTGGAAGTGGGATGGCCTCGCCGGAGAAGGCGACCGGAGATGGGGAAGATGGAGTTGGACAGTGGCGGTCGGGTGGTTGAAATGGCAAATTAGAAGGGGGAAAATACAAGGGAGAGAGAGAGGAAACTTTGTACCTATTTACTCGACGAAGGGGGAGAGAGCAGCGCCCGACTCGTGCCTGCCGGAGCTGAGGAAGAAGATGCCCACAAGGAGGGTATCGGCGACGAGGAGGCAGTCGGAGGGCACCAGCTGGTACGGCCTGGCGCAGACGATAGGGTAGAGTAAACTCTGCTGCAGGTAGGGCAGCAGAGCGACGAGGAGGAGGAGGAGAAGATCGTTGGAAGCTCGGGCTCTCTGACCGAAGGGGGAAGAGATGAAAAGGGGGGGTATTTCTCCGCCAGAGGAAGCTTAAAGGAGTCGGCAGACCTTGCCGCTCCCTATAAAGGCCTTGGCGCGGAGAGGGGACCGAGGTGGTGACGTGCCAGCCTCGCTGGAGAGTGGCCGGAGAGGATACCCATGCCTTTCGTGTGTTCACATGAGAGGCATGGTTTATGGCAGAGGGCAGGAGAGGGTCCCTGCGACAGAGGACGTCGCAGGGAACCCCCCGTCTGTTCTAGAGGACGGCCACCCTGCCCTGCACAGTGCCATCCTCCATGCAAGGTCGCCGGAGGCATGGCGTTGTGCAGAAGTGGCAGGGAGGACCGTTCTGCAAAGAACAACGAGAGGTTGGCGGTCTAAATGCAAGGGTTTCAAAAGATAAGGGTCAAAAAGTAAATTAAGAGGACCAATTTGTAAAGTTGGTAAAGATGGTCTTTTCTTAGGCCCATGTTTTTATACTATACTAATTTGAACCTAAGAATTTTAATGGTGAATTTTGATTTTAGGTTGGACCATGTTTGACCGATAAATTTACGTAAAAACCTAAATTAAATCATTAATTGGACATGGTTCTCATTTTAGGTCGAAATAGGTTTCAAAGGCTAAATTGAAGGTTCTAAACTCTATGGGATATTTTTATATGAATTTTAGCAGGCTTAGTTGATTTTTATCCTACCTCAAACCTCATGAATTAATGTGGGTTTGTTTTAGTGTTACAGAATGTCATTTAATTCATAGAAGTTGCTATAACCCTTTTTAGATCAGATCATCCCACTTCCCTTCTTATTAAGCTTGTTTGACCTATGTTTGGACCCTTAATTACTCTATTTGCATATTGCATTGGTGAAATTACAGTTTTACCCCTGATGATTTGTTTTATCCTTTAACTCAGAATTCTTTGAGTTGAGCCTCTCTTTGGGTTTTGTAGGAGCTTTTTTCACATATATTTGGATTAGATTGTGCTAGTTAAGGTTCATGACGAGGTTCTCATCATACCCCCATTCCTAGCTTTTGCTAGTCCTTTAGCAAAATTTTAAGGTTTCAACCCTTGTTCGAGACCATGAAGTTCTTAATGAGTTCAGATAAGTGCTTTTTCTTTTGAAACCTAGATTAGGTCAGAATGCCAACCATAGGCCTGAAAGGTACTTAAGTACCAACCAAGATCCAGATCTGTATAGCCTCAGCCTTAGTCCTTAGTAAAGGTTTTTAAGGCCTACAAGAACTAACCTAAGGTTTATTGGACTTTGTGGTTAAAGCACCCGTGCTTGAGATAATTTTAGCCCTGGCTCAATTCGCAGTGCATTTTGTAAGAAAGAGAGGTAGAAGATTTATATGTTGGAGAGTTTTCTCTCTCTTTTCCTTTTTAATTCTAGCTTAGGATTGACTTCTCAACACGGTCTGTATCAGATTCCTTGTTCCCATCATCAATCCTTAAGGGTTCTTGGCAATCGATGCTTCGGGATAGCACCGCCCATGGTAACCCCCAGAACCCTGGCTGTTGAGATTTCAAGATAATCCCATCTATGGTGTTTCGTGGCCGAATTCAGACCCTGGCAATTGACATTTCGTGATAATGCCATTCATGGAATTTGAACTAGCAGAGTGCTTACATGCCCCCAGTAGGATATGTAAATATCGTAAGAGACAAGCACCGAGGAGATGATATTTTGTTACGCATCTTCGAGGGGAATTTCCCACCTCTCCGCGTTGGGAACTCGTCCAAATCAACTTGTGTTAATCGGCCGCTCCTACTCTAGGTGTCATTTTCAGAACTTTTGCAACGCTTCTGCGTGATTTTGATTTTCATGCTTATTGAACCAGGCTGTGTGTGAAGTTAGGGTGCTTAGGTTACTGAGTCCCGTAAACCAAAAGTTAGTTAACGAGGCCAAATACTCCCTAAGCCTTGGACCTAATACTTAAGCTTTTCATTTTCCTTAACCTCTTGAGGAATGTCTAGATCTTAGTGGGTACTAAGAGTATATCCAAGAATGCCTAAGGTTCTCGTTCTTACTAATCTCACTATGCACTTTCCATTTCTTTTCCTGAATGAGGTTTAGAACTTAGGTTAATTCCTTAATTTCTTACTAATGACTATCACTTTTCTTTCATTTTATGCTTCTTCTTTTCATGTTGTTCCTTTTTCTCCTCCTCCTTTGTTGAGTTCACAAAATTTCTTTCCTCCTCTCATTTTATTATTCTTTTTCAATTTTTTTTAAATTTTTTTGGTGTTTTTGGCATATGTGAAATTTTTTTGTTTAAAACATTTTCTTACAAGATTTGCACTTTCATACCCCCCATGCCTAAGATTTGCAATGTCCTCATTGTAACTTAGGAGGATTTTTATTCAACTTAGTTCATACATTAGGACAGATGTTTTGATGAGTGAATGGGTCAGGGTGACAGTTGCGGACGATTTCTAATCTCAGATGCAAGCACCTAAGGTGGAGTCGGCTGTCCTAAAGGGTGAACCTTAAGTGCGAAAAGGTGTCAGAAAAGGTTTCAGGTTTTTTCAAAGAAAATGACGAGCTGCCTCCCATTGAGCGCTGAGTTTTATGCCATCGGCTGGGCGCAATATGCTCAGGGAAAATGGAGGATAATTGATGATTCAGCCAAATCAGTAGAGGTTACATCAATGAACGGTTTGAGTCTCTGACCGTTCACGATGAAAGGTTCGGAATCATAGCTGAGCGGACTGATTTCGATGGCTCCATTTCCAAAAACCTGTCGGACAAGGTATGGTCCGACCCACTTGGATCGCAGTTTCCCAAGGAAAAGTTTGAGTCGGGCATCAAAGAGTAGGACCTTCTGACCAGGATGAAAGATCTTTCTAGAGATGTGTTTGTCATGGAAGGCTTTAACCCGCTCCTTGTAGATTCGCGAGTTCTCGTACGCATTAAGGCGTAACTCATCGATTTCGCTTATCTGAAGCTTTCTGTGGGTTCCAGCCTTAGAAAAATCTAAATTACAGCTCCGTACTGCCCAATAGGCTTTATGCTCTAGTTCGACGGGAAGGTGACACGCCTTCCCATACACTAGTCTAAAAGGAGACATGCCTAATTGGATTTTGTGGGCGATCCTATAAGCCCACAAATCTTTCGGAAGTCGGGATGACCAGTTCTTTCTGTCAGGCCGAACAGTGACCTGCAGGATTTTCTTGATCTCCCGATTTGATAGCTCAGCTAGATCATTAGTCTGGGGGTGATAAGGAGTGGAGATTCGGTGAGACACCCTGTATTTGGTCATCAGTGACCTGAACTGAGCATTCGTGAAATGGGTCCCCCTGTCAGAGATGATAGCACGAGGAATCCCGAACCGTGAGAAGATATTGTGATGAATGAATTTGAGAATGATTTTATGATCATAGGTTCGGGTCGGTATGGCTTCGATCCATTTAGACACGTAGCCCACAGCTAGCAGAATGTATTCGAAACCATCCGAAACAAGAAAGGGGCCCATAAAATCAATCCCCCAAATATCAAAGATTTTGCATACGAGAATCGGCTGCAAAGACATCATGTCGCGATGGCTCATGTTGCCTAAAGTTTGGCAACGACTATATGCCTTGCAGTGATTGTATTCGTCCTTGAACAGAGTGGGCCAATAAAAGCCACACTGGAGGATTTTCGATGCGGTTTTGTGCCCAGAGAAATGGCCACCGCATGCTTGGTCATGGCAGAAGGAGAGAATATCATTGATTTCACCTTTTGGGACACATCTCCGGATGATTTGGTCGGCACCTATGCGGAAGAGGTACGGATCTTCCCAAATGTAGTACTTGGCATCAGAGTGCAATTTGTCTTTCTTGACCTTCGGCCAATCAGATGGGATCTGATGAGATGCCAGGTAGTTTACTATATTAGCAAACCATGGAAGTCTAGTACCAATAGTCAGGAGGTGCTCATCAGGGAAATGCTCCGTGATGGGTCCAGAAGGGTTGATGATCTCAGAAGGAAGGCGAGACAAATGGTTAGCTACCACATTTTGTCTTCCCGCCTTATCACGAATCTCGAGGTCGAATTCTTGCAACAGCAAGATCCATCGGATTAGTCGGGGCTTCACGTCCTTCTTGGCAAGGAGATGCCTCATAGCCATGTGATCCGAGTAGATGATGACGTGGGAACCCAGGAGATAAGATCAAAATTTTTCAAGGGCAAATACTACAGCTAGCAGCTCTTTCTCCGTAACTGTGTAGTTACGCTGAGCCTCGTCAAGTGTCTTGCTAGCGTAGTAGATGACCACGGGTTTCCCGTCAACTTTCTGCCTTAGAACCTCTCCTATCGCGAAATCAGATACATCGCACATGATCTCAAAGGGTTGAGACCAATCAGGGGATTGTAGGATCGGGGCCTGGGTGACTCGGTCACGGAGGTTTTCAAAGGCTTGAGTGCATTCCTTGGAGATCTCAAAGGGGACATCCTTAGAGAGAAGAGTAGTCAGGGGGCGTGCGATTTTCGAAAAATTAGGAATGAAACGACGGTAAAAATTGACGTGCCCCAGAATAGAACGGATGTCCCTGATCGAGCTAGGCATAAAAAGACGAGAAATTAGATCAACCTTGGCTCGATCCACTTGGATGCCCTTCTCAGAAATCAGATGTCCTAGGACAATCCCCTCAGGCACCATAAAATGGCTCTTTTCCCAGGAAAGAACCAAATTAACGTCGATGCAACGCCTGAGTATATGAACCAAGTGTTGGAGGCAATCATCAAATGATGCCCCGAAAACTGAGAAGTCATCCATGAAGACTTCCAGATAATTACCTACCATATCAGAGAATATGACAAGCATGCACCGCTGAAAAGTCGCGGATGAATTGCAGAGACCGAAAGGCATCCTTCGGAATGCATACATTCCGTAGGGGCAGGTGAACGTGGTCTTTTCTTGGTCCTCAGGATGAATAGTCACTTGGTTATAACCGGAGTACCCATAAAGAAAGTAGAAGAATCGATTTCCCGCTAATTTTTCGAGAATCTGATCAATGAAAGGTAGTGGGAAATGATCCTTCTTCGTGGAGGAATTGAGTCATCGGTAATCTATACAGACTCTCCACGAGTTGACTAATCTGGTAGGTATGACTTCTCTGGTTTCAGTCGTAATGGTGGTGAGCCCTGCCTTTTTAGGCACAACCTGAATTGGGCTCACCCAACGACTGTCGGAGATCGGGTAGATGATCCCTGCATCTAACCACTTGATGATCTCCTTTTTCACGACCTCCTGTAGATTAGGGTTTAAACGTCTCTGCAATTCATGGGAAGGTCGTGCACCCTCTTCTGAATAAATATGGTGTGTACAATAAGAGGGACTTATTCCAGTCAAGTCATCGAGAGTCCATCCAATGGCTCTGCGATGTTGCTGGAGAACAGCAATCAGACGGGATTCTTGATCAGGAGTGAGCTTGGAATTTATAATCACAGGAAAAGTCTGATTAGAACCCAAAAAGATGTATTTCAAGTGATCGGGAAGGGGTTTTAATTCAAGGATGGGGTTATCAGCAGCAACGAGTGGTTCGGGGTAAGTGTGAGGTTCAAGGATAGGAGTCATGGGTTTGTCTAAATCAGGGTTTGACTCCTCTAATTGCGGTTCAAGATCTTTATGTGGTTGATGGGGCATAATCAGGTTATTCTCAAAATGTGTTTCATCAACCAAAGCCCTAATATCACATATTTGTTCGATGACACCGCAATTGATTCCTTGTTGGGCCTTGGAGATGTCAATTTTTAGGGTTTGATTTCCAAATTTCAGCTCTATTTGGCCCTCCTCACAACTGATGTTGGCTCTAGCAGTAGCTAGGAAAGGTCTCCCTAGAATGATCGGTGTATCCCTAGGGTTTTCAGGTGCGTCCATGTCTAAAACTATAAAGTCTACAGGAAAATAGAAATCCTGCACTCTTACAATGACATCCTCAAGAATCCCTTTAGGTGACTTTATAGATCGATCTGCTAACTGTAGTGTCACCTCAGTTGGTTTTATGTCAGATTCTTCTAAGTGTTTTAGTAAGGATGTGGGTATTAGATTTATGGAAGCACCCAAGTCTTGCAATGTTCTGTCGAATTGGGTTTCACCTATTTTGCAGGAAATCAGGGGAGTACCTGGGTCTTTTTCCTTGGGTGGGAATCTGCTCAGGATTATAGAGCTGGCTTGCTCTGACAGTACAATTGGACTCCCACTCTTGGTTCGCGGCTTACGCTGAGGTGTACACACATTCTTTAAGAATCGTGCGTAAGCCGGTACGTGGTGAATCGCATCCATCAAGGGGATGTTTATTTGGACCTACTCAAAGAGCTTGACCAGGTCCTCCTCTGGTGCCACGGGCTTGGTTGTCTTCTTTCCCTTGGTCAAGGCCTCGGGAAATGGAACCTTAGTTGGTTCTTCTAGGATAGGTCCAGGTCTTTGATCTGGGACAGGGATAGGAATGTCCTGGATTACTGTCCTAGGGTTTGGATCACTACCAGCCTTGGAGTGGTCTGGATAAGGTGGATTTAGGTCTCCTTACCACTATAGGTGGTTACAGAATTCAATCCTGCCTAGTTTTGGTTAGGGTTTGATAGGATGGGTTGCTGTTGATAACTTGCATAAGAGGTGGAAGCCTCCATCCCATCAGGTGAAGGAACAGAGGGGGCCTGATCAATCATGTGTGCTTAGCCCTGGTTTAGGTTCATAACGCGCCGCTGGGTTGGCACGTTATTAGGGTTAGCAAGAGGTTGGGAAGGAAGTGTGCCTGGTTGGCGAGAATTTGCCAACTGGGCCAGTTGATTTCGAACCTCTGTAGGTTCGTCCTTATGTTGTTTTTGAATAGCCGCATTCGTTCTCTGAATGTCAGCCAGAGTCTGAAGGATGAGGGACATTTAGTCTTGGTTTGGCCCTAATGGATAAGTAGGGTTTGGCCGAGGCTGAGGCGGCTGGTAAGGACGAGGTGGTTGTGGACGGGGCTGAAAGGGTGGTCATTGAGTTTGGGAATTTCCCACCCACTGGAAGTTGGGATGGCTTCGCCATCCAGGATTGTAGGTATTGGAAAATGGATCATTCTGGTTGGCGTTGAGGTCTTCGTAGGTCCGAGGAACCTCTAAAGAGTCAGAGAATGGGGAAGTGGAAATCCCCCCGGCTTGTATAGAAAGGATCGAAGGATCCTCCGATCCGAGAATCAGATGGGGGTGGATATGGATGCATCCCAGGAGAAGGTCGGTGGAGAATGTTTTGCATAGTCTCCCGTGTGGACGGAGGCTGTGCAAAAGAATTATGCGCAAAGATGGCTCGCTGCAAGTGCTGAGTCAGCTCGTCCACCTTCTTCTCAATGATAGAGACCTTGTCCAATTGACTGGCCATCAATTCCAGGTCGACTGATTCGGACAGGCCCTGCGTCTCTTGTGCTCCCCTAAGGTTCGTTGATGCGTGGGTATTCATCCTGTCGAATAATCACATGGAGTCATTATTGATGGAGTTCTCGCACATATTTTCGAGAATATCCCACACGGTGTCCTCATGCTGACCCATGATATTCCCTCCGCAAGTTGCATTGACGAAAAGCCTAATATCTTCACGGAGTTCCTGGTAAAAAGACTGGACTTGTTCCCATTTAGGAACTCCGTGATGGGGGTACTTTCTCATGAGATCTTGAAAGCGATCCCATGTCTCATGAAGAGGTTCTCCCGATTGTTGCGTGAAGTGGGTAATCTGATGGCGCAAGGCATTGGTCCGACCAACGGGAAAGAACTTCTTCAAAAACTCGAACTGAAGTTCCTCCTAATTGTTGATTGGCCTGGTCTGTGTTTGGTACCAATGAGCGGCCTTTCCCATAAGGGAGAAGGAGAGCATCTTCATGAGGTGAATATCCCAATTTTGTGCATCTGACCCAAAAGTCTGGGCCAGATGCTTTAGCTTTTTTATGTGCTGGAAGGGGTCTTCAGAATTAAGCCCATGAAAGTTAGGTATGGCATGAATCATATTGGACTTTAATTCAGAATCAGGTCCTCCAGTCGGGATTCTAACTCGAGGCTCAATAGCTACCGCAGCAGGATTATAATGGTCCCGCATCATAGGATGCTGCGGTGGGTGCATGAAGTTCTGAAAGAGGTCATTGAGTCGCTAGAGCTGGTGCTCCAGATTGTTCTCTTCCTCAACTGGCTGAGCCATTGTGGAAGAAGGTGAGTTGGGTTCTCTTCCTCCTGATTAATCCAATGACATGCTTAGATCGAGCCTTGGATACTTAAAGTGAGTGTAAACTTGTGCATGACATATTTAGGGATCCCCAATGCATAGACAACCTCAAGTTTGAAATTTGACTACTGTGTCATATTTCTCGTCTTGGAACAAAATGCTCATAGTTAAGAAAAATAGAAAAAGAGAAAAAATACACCCTGAATCTTAATAAGAGATGCAACCTCCCTCCTGCATTTCCTCCATCCTCTATGTATATATGCACCCATGTACGACCATCTTCCCATCAACAAATGAATCACCATCTCCACCTTGCTCTCTTTCCTTCCCTTCCTCCTGTTTATGCATGAGAGAGAGAGGGGAACGAGTGAAGAGAGAGAGAACACAACAGTGCGACCGGTGGGAGAGCACCAACGTTAGCACGTAGCAATGAAGTGTGGTGAGCAAAGGCATTGCTAAGGATGGACACATGAGTTGAAGGCGTGTCTGTAGTTGGCGGTGGCGAATGTCAATAAGGCTTGAAGGACAATCTCCTTTCCTTTCCCTCTCTATGTGTGCATGTTGGAATGAATAGAGAGAGCCAAAGAGAGTGAGAGAACCTCGTTGGCTGAGCGGGAGAAGGAGAAAAGAAGAGGCCATGGGAGAGAACAAGACAGAGGAAAATGGGGGTGGCACAAGGACTGAGTCAAAAAATTTATCAAGGGGCAAGTAAGCTGATGGTGTAAAGAAATCTTACTTAAAATAAATAAATAATAAATAAAGGTTCTAATTTATTTAAATAAATTAAAAAAATGTTGATAACTTTTATTCAAATGAAAATTAATATCATTATTTAAATTATCTAATAAAAAGTATTATATAAATTAAGGGATAAATTTAGCTAGCAGTAAAATCACTTGTTAATGATAGGTAATGCTTTTCATGCATAGCTTTGGATCGCATTGTCATTTGAATTTCAGTATGTCATTGTCATTTGAAGATACTCTTTTATGATGAAATCATAAACGCTTTATCTTTCTTCTAAAAGATATCATTGTTCACAAAAATAGCAACAAGAAAGATGTAATATGTGAACCTAGAAGTATTATGGGAAATGTCTTGTAATTTATTATTGAATTAAAATAAACAAAAGAAGTATTGTATATGATTAAGACATAGTACAGAAACACGTGTTGCAATGCATTTTGCAACAATCGATCAAGAATCAATTGGCTAAAAATTAGAACCAACTGGTTGAAAATCAAGTAGACAAAAAAAAAGTTTTCAATTGGTTGAAAATCAAAATATACCTGTATTGAACTGTCACACTTCTAGTCTTTTAAGACGTCTGGAGTCTCAGTCAGACGTCTGTCCAGACGTTTGGACCATTTCCCGGATGTTTGAAAATAAAATTTTTGTACGCACACTGCGCTCTACGCACGGCCGGCGCGCAGAACGCTCTTCTCCTCTCTCTCCCTTCCTTTTCTTCCCCAAACCCTAAGCCCCCCACGCCGCCTATATAAGCCCCCTCCCATCTCCTCTCCACTCCACACACCAGCCACCACCACCACCTTCAGAGCTGTGCGGAGTCGCGAGAGGAGGCGAGCAAGGGAGAGCGTGAGGGAGAAGGAGGAGAGCGCGGGAGTAGGAGGAGGAGGCCGAGGTCGGAGGAGCTTCGGTGGAAGCTCGGCGGAGCTCGTGCGGCCACCGTGGGTGCGTGCGGGAGAGAGCTTGGAGAGGCGACCTCCCAACACTTTGTAGCGGTTAGAGTTGGTGCAGCGCGAGGCGGAGCGGGCGGAGTGCGTTGGAAGGAGTTCCTGATATTGGAAGTTTTCCAGTATCAGACATTTGGAGTGGAGTCCAGATGGCTGATGGGGTACCTGGACGTTTGGAGCTAAGGCCAGACATCTGAAAGCTCATTTATTGCCAGGTACGTATCCCCTTGCGCCATGCATATCACAGCGCCGGCTATATGTCTGCTGACTGCGCCTACGTTGTCGTGCGCAGGTGTAGCCTTGGGAAGGAGCGCAGATGCCTGCACTTTTGGATGTTTGATTGCGTCACTAGATGTCCGAAGGTGCGTCCAGACGACTGGAGCCTTCACCCGACGTCTGGAACTGCCTTCAGACGATTGCAGAGAAGGTCTGTATGTCTGAGGATACCGCAGGGACTTGAGGTAAAGATCTGGCACCTTTTAAGACGTTTGGGGTTTTTTCCCAGACGTCTGACTTTGAACAGTAGGCACGTTTTTGACCCGTTTGGGGTCTGATCGGGGTCCGTTTTACACAAACGAAATACCTGTACTTTTCTCGCGAGTTCCTCTACGTACTAGAGTCCTTTGTACATTATTCTGAACTCTCCTTTTGTGATGTATTCCCTGGTATAGGGTTTCAGCCTGCTGCGTGTCTAGGGCTCGCAGAGACGCATGGGTCTACGGTTCAAGCCCCCATTACTCCCGTGTTGCTTGGTAGAGTGGTTTTAGTCTGCTGCTAATATTTAAATAAGAATGTACTTGTGGAAATAGCCAAATAGAACCCTAGGATGTGGCATGAACCCTAGGATAAGGAAATGAATGAACCGTTTGTGCTGTATAATGTATTTGCATGCATGTTTGAGAGAAACTATTAACAATTGCCCGTATTATAATTATGAGCTGCCTGTTAGAATATGAGCTGCCTGTAATTAATGAACAGTTACATATGAAATCACTAGTTGCATGTATCGAATTATGAAAACATGAGCTGCTTGTATATGCATGAGAGATAAATTGTGAATAGTGAAATTGGGATTGGAATAAATGAGGTGAAGATGAGTATGAACCCTACGGAGAATTAGGAGTAGAACTCCTGTGGTTAGACGAAAATTTGGAATGTAGACGGGAAGTGTACTGGCCCTTGAATATGTGGTACTAATGAGAGCAACTATCCCTTTTTGTATAGAGCAGAGCTAGCCTCCCTTGGGTTGAGACTTGGGTTTAGGATGGCCACTCTACACCGACTCCTGTTGGCCCTCGTGTCAATGCTAAGGCAAGTTACTAGTGTAGGGAGGGAGCTAGCCACCCCACGGGGCCCAGGGTTCAGCTAGCCACCCTACATTGACTTGTTAGGCCCTCTGGGCAAATCGGGGTAGTTAGACGAGGGTACGCGGACTAGAGGTGCGAGACCCCTGTTCTGAGAGGGCAAGGCTCTATACTGTTCCGTGCTGTACTTTGGGCGTACCCGCTAGCGGAAACGACTGACTGCGTGCCAGTGCAAGGTAGCTACCCATGCACTTATCACGCGTGCTGTAGTCACCACTACGTCTTGATAGTGACTTCGGGGTGGTTGACTGGGTGTAGGACTACCACGGGAGACTCTCCCGGCCAGGAGAGCACCATGTGTACCTTTTACTCTATGGAAAAGACTGCAATCAAGATCGTTCCTATGAGGAACATGCAAGATTAAGAATATCTGGATGCTTGAGAGAAATGGATGAAACGGATATATATATATATATATATATATATATATATATATATATAACAGACAAATAGAAATGAGAATTAAACTATTATTTTTACTGTATTTAGATAATATAGATACCATTCTACTTAGCGTTTGCTGACTCTGTCTTTTCATAATACTGTTGATGTAAACACATTTACACTACTTAAAATGTCTATTTATGCATGTTCTTAAGCATAGGATTGCATTTCATAATATAAATATTGCATAACATGCATCATCTTGCATTTAGAGTAGTTTGAATAAAATGGAGGTTAATTGTCTCCTTTTATGTGCTTGGACAGGGCAAACATTTAATCGAGGCCTCGGATCAAAGATCCAACCATATGGATGTGATCAGGGCGACGATTGGAGTTTAACGACTCCAAGATCGCCCTAATCAGGCATCTGTAGCATCAGATAGAGACCGGGGAACCCTAGAAGATCAAGGGCCAGGATGGTGTAAATCCGCACTTCAGATGGCAAATCCGATCACACGGATGAATTCGGATCGACGATCGCAGCCCAACGACACAAAAATCGAGTCAATCCGACATCCGTGGCACCATCTACAACTTCCAGAAGATGGACGGCCAAGATGGCGCCACGTGGCACCATCCCAGCCGCCTACACTCTATGAAGACCGCGCACCCATCCCCTCTCCGCCGTTGGATCTCAATCCAACAGCTGTGGACGCATCGTTTTAAAAGCATCCGCGCGACCATTTGGGCGAGGCAGTTCTGTTATCCTGCACTACCTCCCTCAGAAAAAGAGAGATCCTGGTGCTCCTTTGATTTCTTGCGTTATCGGAGATTACACATTTGATAGAGCACTTTTGGATCTCGGTGCATCCATCAACCTAATTCCGACTTCTCTTTACGAGAAGTTTGGGTTAGGCGAACTTCGGCCAACTTCAGTAACGCTACAGTTAGCGGATCGTTCGGTCACAAACCCGCGAGGCGTTATTGAAGATGTTATAGTTAAGGTCAAGGATTTCTATTTTCCTGTAGATTTCCTTGTCCTTGACATGGATGTACCAGATAATCTGAGGAACACGCCCATCATTCTGGGGCGTCCGTTCCTGGCTACCGGAAAGGCCAACATTAATTGTGAAAGCGGTAGCATGGAAATCGCCTTTGGGGACCAACGTATGAAATTAGATATTTTTAAGGCGATCAATAAATTTGAGTATTGTGGAGTTATTGAGGAACTTGATGAGGATAATGTTAATATTGAAACTTGTTTGACAGTTTCTTTAATTGAAAGTTCCTCTTTGGTTGATGAATTTGACCCGCAACCCTCTGACTTAACATCTTCGGAAGAGGTTACTGATTTTGTCCACTCACAACCTCTCCCTCTTGTTGAATCTTCAGCGTCTACCCGACCATCAATCATCACCCCACCCCAGCTCGAATTGAAACCATTGCCCGAGAATTTGAAATATCAATTTTTAGGACCTCAGAATACGCTCCCTGTGATTATCAGTGCTAAATTGACAAAGGAGCAAGAGATTAAATTGATTAAGGTCCTAAAGGAACATAAGGAGGCAATTGGTTGGACCATTCATGACCTTAGGGGGATCGAGCCATCTTACTGTAATCATAGAATATTCTTGGAAGATGGATCCCGCCCTTCTCGCCAGATGCAGAGGAGATTGAATCCAAATATGCGAGAAGTGGTCAAAAAGGAAATCATCAAGTGGCTCGATGCAGGAATTATTTATCCAATCTCTGACAGTCCCTGGGTAAGTCCCGTTCAGATTGTTCCAAAGAAAGCCGGGATTACTGTTGTGACTAATGAGAAAGGAGAATCTGTCACAACTCGTTCAGCTTCTTCTTGGAGAGTTTGTATTGATTACAGGAAGCTGAACACTGCCACTAAAAAGGATCATTTTCCCCTGCCCTTCATTGATCAAATCCTGGAAAAATTAGCCGGGCAGAAGTACTTCTGTTTTCTTGATGGCTACTCGGGATACAACCAAGTTCCTATCCATCCCGAGGATCAGGAAAAAACTACTTTCACCTGTCCCTACTGAACCTTTGCTTTTCGTAGGATGCCTTTCGGGTTATGCAATGCACCTGCGACTTTTCAAAGGTGTATGCTAGCCATATTTTCCGACATGGTGGGAGAGTTTATGGAATTCTTCATGGATGATTTCTCCATTTTCGGAGAATCATTTGACTCTTGTTTGGTTAATTTGGAAATGATTCTTAAGCGATGTATCAAGACACGATTGGTCCTTAGCTGGGAAAAGAGTCATTTCATGACCCAAGAGGGCATCGTTTTGGGTCATGTAATCTCTGAACGGGGAATTGAAGTGGACAAAGCTAAGGTTGATGCTATCGCTAAACTTCCTCCTCCCACATCAGTTAAACAAATCAGATCATTTCTTGGCCATGTGGGATTTTATCGAAGATTCATCAAGGACTTCTCGAAGGTTGCCCGCCCTTTGAGCAATCTTCTTGCCAAAGAAACGCCGTTTGTTTTTGACGAATCATGTCAAAAGGCATTTGATTTCCTAAAAACGGCAGTCACCTGTGCTCCAATTTTGCAACCACCTATTTGGACAACCCCATTTGAGATCATGACCGATGCTTCTGATTACGCGGTCGGGGCTGTCCTGGGTCAGAAAATTGACCGAAAGCCCTTTGTCATTTACTACGCTAGTAAAACTTTGGATGAAGCCCAGAGGAATTACACTGTTACTGAAAATGAATTACTAGCTGTAGTATTTGCGTTGGAAAAATTCAAGGCTTATCTCTTGGGGTCTCATGTTATTGTTTATACCGACCACTCGGCCTTGAGACATCTCTTGGCTAAAAAGGATGCTAAACCCCGGCTTATTCGTTGGATTCTTCTTCTTCAAGAATTTGATCTTGAAATCAAGGATAAAATCGGGGTACAAAATGTGGTGGCGGATCATTTGTCGAGACTCCTAGGTGATTCTTCTTGTCCGGACATTCCGATTGCTGACACTTTTCCGGACGAAACCATTCTTACAGTTTTAGGTGTCCACACACCATGGTTTGCTGACATTGTTAACTATTTGGCCGTTGGTCAAATCCCCCAGGATTGGACCAAGCAACAACATGATAGACTCAAATATGAGGCCAAATACTACTTTTGGGAGGACCCTGAACTGTATCGCATCGGCTCTGATCAGATTATTCGCCGATGCATACCGGAGAATGAATTCAACAGTATACTTGAGTTCTGCCATGCATCTGGGTGTGGTGGACATTTCTCCGGGAAAAAGACGGCTGCAAAAATTTTGCAATCTGGCTTCTATTGGCCGTCTTTATTCAAGGATGCCCAGGATTTCTCACGGTCATGCCCTCGATGCCAGGCACTCGGGAGCATAACTAAGAGAGACATGATGCCCTTAAACCCTATTCTTCCTGTCGAAATTTTCGATGTTTGGGGCATTGATTTCATGGGACCCTTTATCCCTTCATTTGGACATCAGTACATTCTTGTCGCTGTTGATTATGTGTCTAAATGGATTGAGGCAATTCCCACCCGAACCAATGACCACAAGGTGGTCATCAACTTTGTCAAGAAAAATATCTTCAGTAGATTTGGGATTCCGAGGGCTATCATCAGTGATGGTGGCACTCATTTTACTAATGCCCAATTCTGGAGTTTATTGGCCAAATACGGGGTTAATCATCGAATTTCCACACCTTACCATCCCCAAACGAATGGACAAGCCGAGATCTCTAATCGAGAGATCAAGAACATTCTGCAAAAAACGGTTAGGCCCGATCGCAAGGATTGGACTCAAAAGCTTGAGGACGCTCTTTGGGCCTACCGTACGGCATATAAAACACCTATCGGCATGTCTCCATTCCGTCTGGTGTATGGAAAGGCGTGTCATCTACCCGTAGAGATTGAACACAGGGCATTCTGGGCAATCAAACAATGCAATCTAGATCTAAATCTAGCTGGGAAGACCAGGAAACTCCAACTATCTGAGTTGGAGGAGCTTAGAAATGATGCTTATGAGAATGCCAAGATCTACAAGGCTCGGACCAAAGCTCTACATGATCAAATGATTTCCCGCAAGAGCTTTGAGCCAAACCAGAAGGTCTGGTTATTCGATTATAAACTTAAGCTCTTTCCTGGTAAACTTAGATCTAAATGGAGTGGCCCATTCATAATTGATCAGATTTTTCTAAATGGTGCCGTTCAGATTTCTGACCCAAAGACGGGTAACACCTTTAAAGTCAACGGTCAACGTCTGAAGCCTGTTGTTGACCGTAATCTTCCAGAACCCGTTTCAGACTCTGTTGCTCTAGCCATTCTGTGACTTCTTTGGCTGGACTTCGCCTAGCTGACGGCATTAAACTCAGCAGTTGTACATATAACACAAGGCTGATACGAGCTTCATATCCAGGTGACATCTTTCATATTCTACCCTTTCTTTCATGTCTCTTTTTCAATGAGGACATTGCATCAGCTAGGCATGGGGGGGTGGATTCATTTTTGAATTAGTTGGTCAGCTTTGTGAAATCCATATAAATTGCTCTCTTTCTTAAAAAAAAAAAAAAAGAAAAAAGAAAATTGGGAAGGATTAGTTGGACATTAGGACTTTTCAATCCTAAGAAATTTTACATTAGGATCTGAACACAAAGACCCCTCAGGTCTTTGGACTTAATTAGCCTGTGTATCTACTAAAATGTGGATTTGTCTTTGAGTTCTCGCCATCTTAATTCTATTATAATTGGAATAAATAGGTTTGGGTGATAAGTACACGACTTGTCAACCCACCCTCTGATTTAAGGGAATTTGAGTTTTAAGCATCTACACACTTTCTTTGCACTGACTCGTTGCTCGGCGATTTTAATGGAAATTGGGTAGCTAATGAACCTTCTAGGGTGATATGGCTGGCAAGTTATCGTGGGTAACAGCCCATAGGTAGGTTGTCCAGAGCCCAGTCACTGGACCTTTCTCTTTGCTGCCTTTAGGTAAATCTTAGACCAGGGAAGCCACCTACTTAAAAAAAAGGGAAAAGAAAAAAAAAAATCAAAAAGGAGAAAAGAACAAAAAGAAATAAGCCACACTTCGCCGCACGAGTATGGCTGGCAAGTTGTCGGTGGTAACAGCTCATCGACCGGTTGTCCAGAACCTAGCTCAGAAAATGCACTAAAAATTCCCAAAACACTTAGGAAGAAGCGGAGAAGTAGAATAAACTGGGGAGATATACACTGGATTCACCCTTGTGTTGACCCCGTTAAAAAGAAAAAAAAAAGTAGGGAGAAAGCTACCGGTTGTAAAGATACACCTTTAGGCAGAATTCTTTTTGAGGTCACCTAGAGGCGTAGAAATCCGAAGTCCGTTCTAATTGCCGGTCAACGAGTCTATCACAATCACAATAAGATGCTTAAAACTTAGGGTTCTCATCAAATCTTGGGTGAGTTGAATGGCCGTAGAAAGCCACTCTTAAACCCTAAAATTTGAAAATCCAAAAAAAAAAAAAAAAAAAAGAAGTGAGTAAAAACATAAAAAGAAATTTTTCTTTGAATAAGGCGAGGCTTGAGGCGGTCTGCATTTTGGCTGATACCCAGGCACTGTTGTGTCTTTGAAAGTTCAGTTCTTAAGTAGACAATTTCTTCATGATTGAAAATAACTCAGGTCCAAATAATCTAACCTAATTCTTTTATAAATAGCATATAGTTTTTGCTAGGGACTAGCAAAAGATAGGCATGGGGGTATGATGTAAACACATTTACACTACTTAAAATGTCTATTTATGCATGTTCTTAAGCATAGGATTGCATTTCATAATATAAATATTGCATAACATGCATCATCTTGCACTTAGAGTAGTTTGAATAAAATGGAGGTTAATTGTCTCCTTTTATGTGCTTGGACAGGGCAAACATTTAATCGGAGCCTCGGATCAAAGATCCAACCATATGGATGTGATCAGGGCGACGATTGGATTTCAACGACTCCAAGATCGCCCTAATCAGGCATCTGTAGCATCAGATAGAGACCGGGGAACCCTAGAAGATCAAGGGCCAGGATGGTGTAAATCCGCACTTCAGATGGCAAATCCGATCACACGGATGAATTCGGATCGACGATCGTAGCCCAACGACACAAAAATCGAGTCAATCCGACATCCGTGGCACCATCTACAACTTCCAGAAGATGGACGGCCAAGATGGCGCCACGTGGCACCATCCCGGCCGCCTACACTCTATGAAGACCGCGCACCCATCCCCTCTCCGCCGTTGGATCTCAATCCAACGGCTGTGGACGCATCGTTTTAAAAGCATCCGCGCGACCATTTGGGCGAGGCAGCGCAGCGGTCCAGCGCCTTATCGCGAGGCGCTGGCGCACGTTCGAGCCTCGCCAAGCAATTTCTGAGGCGAGCGGGCGCGATCCAATTGACCGCACGATCGCGATCCAACGGCCGCACGCGCCCGATAGCGCCGACGCGCAATTGGATGCTCTGGTGAACGCGCGATCGTACGCGCAGGCGGGCGGGCGGCAGCGGTGAAGGCGCGATTTTAAGCCGTCCGATCTCGCGATCGGACGGCTGAAAATCAAGCGACGTGCGTAGGCGTTACGCGGGGGCAGCCGAGCGGGCGTGCGTGGGCGCGGAGGCTACGCCCACGTTGAGGGCTTTAGCGACGGTTTTATCCGTCACTAAAGACCCCTTATTTATTATTTTGAAGATGTAATGTCCATTTTGCCCCCACTCCTTGCAACTATAAAAGGAGACCCCCTCCATACGAAATTTTCATCCCTTCCTTCTCCTCTCTACCTCTCCAAAGCTCAAGAGAAGCTTGTCCCACACCCGGGATGCTTCTTGCGAGATAAAGTCCAAATTTTCGTCCCCCTTCGGAAGTGGATCCCGCGACGACGACGGCGTGCTGCTCCGTTCCCGCTCTTCTGCTTCGTCCTCCCTCGTCCTTCTCCGTTCTCGTTCGTCCAGACGTCGTCTCGTTCGGCTCATCCTCCAAGCGACCGTCAAGGAGGATAACTTCTCTCTCCCATTCTTATTTACAACTTTTCTAGTGTAGAATTTTCCTGCTTTATAGTGTAATTGATTTCCCGCTTTCTAGTGTAACTTTCATTTCGTTTGCTTGTATAAACAATTGAAATATTAAATGCATGTTCTCTTTCTCTCTCTCTTTCTCTCTCTCTCTCAGTTTGATAGCTCCATTGTAATTATTTCGCCTTGTTTATCAAAAATCCTAAAAAAAATATAATTGCGAATATAGATCAACGTAGCCTCCCTGAGTTCGACCCGGAATTCTTATTTCGGTATAAATTTTATTTGTTGAACTCGAATCCTTCGCTTTCGAACTACAACGACGGGTTTTCCAAAACCAAACACGTTAGCGTAGGTTCGTAAATCGTTCAACAACTGTTCAGGACCAGGAGTTGAGTAGCCCGAGCTTCCGGCTGCGGAGGGTACTGGACCCAGTCGAGCGCAGCCGTAGTTTTTCAGCACTTTCTTTTCGTTCATTTACTGTTGTAGTAAGTATTGAACCTTTAGTTACTGTTTGTCTCTACTGTTTAATTCCGCTTTCCGTTGTTTTTGTTGTTGTGGTGATATGTACTGAAACAATAGATTTACTTTGCTTTACTACTTTATACGTTTCTTATACTTAGTTATATTGCATATGTGAATGTGGTTTACTTTCCTACTTTTGGTTATTTCTTGTTAGACGACTGTGTCTTAGGATTAGTCGAGGCGAGCTAGTCTCAGGTCTTGTAAGGATTCGGGAATCGGGCCGTAACAATATTAGTTGAAAATTAAAACACATCAGTTAAAAATGAAAATACATCGGTGTGTTTTACCTTTTTATCGGTGGAAAATGATTTTTCACTTGGAACGTGATTTTTCACTTGTGGGAAGTGATTTTTCACTTGGAATGTGATTTTTCATCGGTAAAAAGTGATTTCCACATGTGGAAAATTAAAATATACCGATTGAAGCAATCACTCTCATCCATGCATTGTAATGTGTATTTGTTTACTTTTCCTCGTATGATTATTATATATATGTATAAAAAAGATTATGGATCGATGAGTTTTGTATATTTTTTTATTAAAAAAATATTAAAGATAACTATTTTCCTTAAACGAAGTTAATAGTAGAACCTAACATATGAATAACCAACTTACGATAAAGACATGTAAAAATCGAAGAGGGCTCAGCCCCGTCCAAAGCACGATTTGACTCCGCCCGTGAGGCGGCGGGCACGAGACCATGTTGGTCACATGGGCGAGGTGCGGTATAGCGGGGCCTTGGCGGTGGCTGGTTACATATGCACGGGGAGTGTCAGGGTGGCTGCGGGGTGCAAAGCGTGCAACTGGTGAGCTATAGATTTCTGCCATCTGCAAACTACGTTTTGGTGCACAGACATAATCACACATTTTATTCTAAACAGAAAATGCATAGATCTATTTAAACGAGCAGACAGGATTGAGTTTAGCTACATACACATGGATGCATTTCAAGATGTTAGCCTTGTTACCTATATATATATATATATTACCTGGTTATCTATAAGCAGATAATGGACGTCGACATTCAAATTTGAATATTTGCCTGATGTAAATTTTTGAGATTTTTAAGCACGCCTGTAATATTTGTTAAGTATATATATATATATATATATATATATATATATATATATATATATATATATGCTTTCATGAAGTTTATATGTACTTTTAGATATTTATAATTTTACGTTATTTATCACATATACTATTCCATTAACAATTAACGGTATAATGCTCCAACAATAATAGAGATGTAACTATACGCTAAAGTTACCTTTAAAAGAAAAAGGAAAAAATTCCCCCACCTCTTCCACTGTCTTCCTTTCCCAACCCATCCTCCACCCTTCTCCTACCCCGCAGGCACCATCTTGGACCCCACCACCTCCTCCACCTTCCTCCTCCCTTGCAATCACCACCCCTATCCCCACCACCTCCTCCACCCCCTTCCTCCTTTGACCTTGATCCCCTTAGGTTCTGTAACGAGCGCGTGCCCCAGACGTCGGACCAGACGTCTGGGATCACATCCAGACGTCTGACCAGACGTCCGGGATCGTTTACAGACGTCTGGAGAACAGTTATGTTCGCACGGGAGATTCGTCTGCGCGCCTGTGCGTGCAGACCTGCGATTCCTCTCTCTCTCTCTGCGGCTGCAGGCGCGCTGCGACCACCTTCTCTCTTCTCGCGCGGCCTTAAAAGGGCGCGCCTCCCCTCCCCTCTCCACCGTCTCCTCCTTCTTCTCCTTCCTGTGCGCGAGAGCGAGCGGACGCGAGGGCGGCAGCGGCAGCGGTAGCCGCAGTGAGCGCGGAGGAGGTGCGGCGTGCGAGGGCGGGGCTCTGCCGTGAGGGCGAGCTCGCCGGAGCGGCTTGGCCGGCCGGCGGAGGACGCAGGGAGCGCGGAGCGACGCGGAGAGGGACCTGCTGCGGGCTGAGCAGCAAACGCGCGAGGTGCGACGCGGGCGGCGTCGCGAGCGGAGGCTGAGCAGGGTTCTGATTCTGGAAAAATTTCTAGAATCAGACGTCTGGGTTGATAGCCAGACGGCAAGGTCGACGTCTGTAAGATCATACAGACGTCTGAAAGGTGAGTTTCCGCTTTCTTCTTCCTTCTTGTCGACTGACCGTACTGAGGGAGGGGGGTTGGCTGTGCGCAGGTTCGCTGATTCGCCATCCTTTGCGAATCAGATGTCTGGAAGTTGTACCAGACGGCGGGAGTGATCTACAGACGTCCGTGTGGACCATCGGACGTCTGGGGTATAGGACAGACGTCCCCGCAGACTTCTGGACGTCCGGGGAACCAAGCTGAACAGGTAATTCTCTGATCCACCGTTTAAGACGTCTGGAAGGAGTTCCAGACGTCTGATTTTGCACAGTATTGTCTTTCTCGACCCGTTTAGGGCCCGTTTGGGCTCCGTTTTCCGCGATTCGAGTTGCGTTCGTTTCAGAATTAATTCCTCTACCCGCCTACAGTAGCTATACACTGTTCTGAGACACTCCTTGTGTCTGATCCTTGTGATAGGACCTCGTTCGGTTGCAGTCTTGAGAGTCGCGGAGGCACGCGGGATTCCCGATCACGCCCCCACTACTCCCGTTGTACCTGGTAGAGTGGCTTTAAGTATTAATAAAATCTGTTAAAGTATGGAACCATAACTAGAACTTAGGGCATTGCATGAATCCTAGGAATGAGAAATATATGGAATGATAGCTCCTAGGTGTTGCATGAATCCTAGGGCCGGAAAACTAGATTGTATGATAGATCCTAGGATATGGCATGAATCCTAGGGTGGAAAAACTAGTGGAATGTATATTACTGCAGTCTTGGAAAATTGGAAAGGAATATATAAAGCTGCCTGTAAATTTAATTAACAGCTGCCTGTTATGAATAAAGAAACATGTTTGAGATCATGGATTTTGAGAATGTGAATCTGGAAAGTGAAACATATGATGTTCTGAGATAAAGAGCTGGAACCCTACGGGGAATTAGGAGTGGAACTCCTGGGAAGAAAAAGGAATGGAACTAAGATGTAGTTTGTACTGTCTCTTGGGTACGCAGTACCAAGGGAAGTACCTGTACCTGTTTAGTGCAGAGTGGGGCCAGCCGCCCCAGGGACCCGGGGTTAGGATTGGCCGCTCTGTACCGACTTGTTGGCCCTCGTGTACGTAGTACCGAGGAGAGCTACTAGTGTTAGGAGAGTACTAGCTACCCCACGGGTCCCGGGGTTCTGCTAGCCTCCTTCACCGACTTGTTAGGCCCATTAGGGCAAACCAGGGTAGTCAGGCGAGGGTGCGTGGACTGTGGAGGGGCAAGGCCCCGGTTTGGTTACTGTGGATGGGTTGGACCCCTGTTACTGAGAGGGCTCTGCCCTGGTTCCGTGCTGTGCTTTGGGCGCACCCGTTAACGGAAACGACTGACCGCGTGCCAGTGCGGGCTAGCTACCTGTGCGTTTATCGCGCGTGCCGTAGTCACCGTTACGTCTGTCAGTGACCTTGGGGTGGTTGACTGAGGGTAGGATCACCACGGGGGACTCTCCCGGCCAGGAGAGCACCACGTGCTACTTCTACTTTTGGAAGAGACTGCAATCAAGATCGTTCCCACGAGGACATTCGAGATCAAGTAAAGGATCTGAGAAATAAATGAAATAGTGAGAAAAATTGAAAGATGTGAATAAAGGAAGTAATAGAACATAACAGCTACTGTACACTCTACTGTTGCTTTTAGTTAGTTTGCCACTCTACTTAGCGTTTTGCTGACGTGTTACACTCGTTACCTTTTTCAGGACCAGGTGTTGTGCAGCCAGGGTCGGCGGCTGCAGAGGACGCTGGGCCGAGTAGGGTCCAGTAGAGTTACCACAGCTTTTGTACCCCTTTTGTTTCTGTTCTAGTGAGTAGTTTTTGTTTCCGCTGTACCTTCTTTACCTGCAGTTTTTGTTATATGATAAATGCTGTTTTACTGTTGTGGTGGTACCTACTGTAGTAGTTTCTTTCCTTACTGCTGTACTTTCTTACTGTTAGTTATATTCATGCTGAATGTGGTTTATTTTACTGTCTTTTGGTTACTTCCTCGTTGGACGACTAGGTCTTGGGATTAGTTGAGTCGGTCCGGTTCTCGTGTCTCGTAGGGACTCGGGAACCGGGTTGTTACAGGTTCAACAGGGGATCTTAGCCAAGTGTGTAGTGGGAAGAGCACGATGAACAAAGAGATCGCAGGTCCCACATCTCCTTCGCAGCTCCATAGCTCCTCTAGAGCGACGTAGGTCCCACATTTTCTCTGCAGGAGGAGATCTCGATGGAGGAGAAAAGGCCAAGGGATCTCGACATGTGCAGCATAGCGATTGGGATCAAGAAGGTTGCAAAAGTGGGCAATTGGGAGGAAGAGGAGAGAGAGAGAGAGGGAGAGGGGGGGTTGGGAGGAGGAGGAAGGAGGGGAGGAGGAGCAAGAAGAAAAAAGAGGGGAAAAAAGAAAAATATGATGGGGGTAGGAATGTAAATTTTAAAATTAACATTGTTAAACTTAACGGGATATTCCATCTCAACTGATGGTTTCCTGACAATCACTTGACCTGAGATTTAGTTTGGTAGAAGTTTAAAGTTTAAAACTGGATAAAGTTTAAGAAGTCTTAAGGAGAGATAAGTGGTTGTATAAGAGGAGGGTTAGTAGGTGTGGATGTGATAGTTGAGTAAATATGTTATTATTGATTTTTTTTGTATTTGTATTGGGAGTGGATTAGTAGGATAGATGTGATAGGTGGATGTGATGGGTAAGAGTCACTTAGTGGGGGTAAATATGATTGGTGAAAGATAGATGTGATGGATGATGGTAGATATGATAGGTTAGGAATAAAACTTTTTCACTATTCATTTACTGTAGCTTTAAGCTTTGACACATAAGATAAAGCCTCCCTTTAAACCTCTACCAAATGGAGCTTGAGGATATAACCTGTAATGGTGAAAAACTTTATGAGGGCAAATATTATAGAGACACGAATGTACAAATTACTAAATTCTAATGCCAAATGTCCACTTTGCATTTCATCCTGATCAATGCCCTACCGTCACATAGCCTTGATTATGATCATAGATTTCATATGCTTGATGCATGGACTTGCATATCTTGTGAGTTATAATATTCCTCTACAACATCAAATTTCTTTTTGAGTTATCCATAACAACTACTTACACACATAAATCACCCAAGTAGATTCAAGGATATACGTATTTTCCTTCTTTTTTGTTTAGTACCTCAAACCCTTTCCTTTTTTTGATTTAATACCTCAAACCCCAAAGTAATGAAGAAGGCAAAGGAGCACAAAAAGTTGCAGCAAGTCAACAATAATGATGTTTTGGATCGATCGAATTGGTACAAAAGTTGTAACTTGGGAAAAGCATAGAAAACACAATTGATTTGAATCATCCAGTGACCCACCAATTGTAGGAATAGGACCTTTGGCAAGCAATAAGCACTTAAATAATACAATTTGAGTGTACCATCTTGTTTTTCATTTCGAGAAAAAGGTCTAGAGAGAAAGGAAAACAACAAAGAGATCTAAATTAGACCTAAACAGGAATGACGTAAAAAGTCTCTTTCAAAAACTATCAGGAAGGGCGTCACGACGATATACAATAAGAATGACAAAAAACTTGTGATTGGTGTGGAGGGGAAGATCTGTTTATGAAATAGAAAAAGAAAGAGTTCTCATTTCCCGCACCTTCCTTCCTCGTGTCAAAATGTGATTCAACCCGCCTCCTCACTCACTGAATTAGGGTTCAACCTAGGAGTAAGATATGCATTGGGGCAAGAGTGATCGATATTGGGGTTAGAGTCATCTCATATAAGCTCAATAGCACATTCACTCATGCTTTAGCTTATATATGCATATATGACTTGTTAAGACCGTGACATCAAAACACTTTAAGACGTCTGGGAGTTGGTCCAGACGTCTGGTTAGACGTCTGGACGCCTTCCCAGACGTCTGGAAATAAATTTTTGCGTGCGTACGATCGCGAGTCTGTGCGCATGCCGCGCGCAGACTGAAACCCGCCGACCTGCAACGCCTTTTTCCCCCTCCCCGTGCCTACTTATATCCTCCTCTCCCCTCTCCCTCGTTCACCACCCCACCGTTTTCTCCTTCCTCCAGTGGGAGCGTGAGAGAGAGAGTGAGAGTCGGCCGCCGCTGCTGCCGGGTGCGGTGGCGAAGAGGAGAGGTGCTGTGAGAAGGAAGAGGAGAGAGAGCACACGTGCCGTGAAGGAGAGAGCTCGCCGGAGCAGCTTGAGGTCGGCCGGTGGGCGCACGGAGGAGCGTGGTGGTGGGGAGGTTCCCCCGGTGCTGCTGCAGCTCAGGTAGCAGGCGGAGGAGGGCGGCACGGCCGCGTGCAGTATGGGAAATGTTGGAAACACGTGTTATATGCGAACAAAACTGAAATGATGAAACCTAGTATGGCTTGACCTGAGAAACATGAGCATGAACCCTACGAGGAATTAGAAGTAGAACACCTGAAAATAAATGGAATGGAACTGGAAAAGTGAATGGGAAAGTTTGTTGTCTCTTGGGTACGTAGTACCAAGGAAAACACATGTTACCTCTTAGTGCAGAGGGGAGCCAGCTGCCCCAGGGACCCAGGGTTAGGTCTGGCCACTTTGTATTGACTTTTGGCCCTCGCGTACACCGTACCGGGGAGAGATACTAGTATAGGGAGGGAGCTAGCCACCCCACGGACCCTGGGGTTCAGCTAGCCGTCCTACACCGACTTGTTAGGCCCACTGGGCAAACCAGGGTAGTCAGGCGAGGGTGCGCGGACTGTGGAGGGGCAAGACTCCTGTTTGGTTACTGTGGAGGGGCTAGACCCCTCTTATAGAGAGGGCTCTGCCCTATACTGGTTTCTTGCTGTGCTTTGGGCGCACCCGTTAACGGAAATGACTGACCGCGTGCCAGTGTGGGGTAGCTACCCGTGCGTTTATCGCGTGTGCCGTAGTCACCGTTACGCCTGTCAGCGACCTTGGGGTGGTTGACTGAGGGTAGGACCACCACGGGGGACTTTCCCGGCCAGGAGAGCACCACGTGTTACTTCTACTTTTCGGAAAAGACTACAATCAAGATCGTTCCCACGAGGAACATCCGAGATCAAGAGAAAGAGCTGAGAAATAAATCAAGAAAGAATAAATAGAGAAATAAAGAAAGAAATTGAAAACAATGGCTACTTGTCCACCTTTACTGTTTTTCTTAGTTAGCTGGTTGCCACTCTACTCAGCATTTCGCTGACGTGTCATTTTTGTCACCTTTTTCAGGACCAGGTGTTGAGCAGCCAGAGCCTACAGCTACGGAGGGTGCTGGGCCTAGTAGAGTCCAGTAGTTGTACTTTGGTTGTACCCGTTTTTCTGTAGTAGTGAGTACTTCTGTTACACCTTGTACTCTTTTAATGTAAACTTCATATTACTGTACCTGCTTTTAACTCTCTACTATTGTGGTGGTATGTACTGTAGTAGTTCTTTTCTTTACTGCTGTACTTTTGTTACTGTTAGTTACTTGCATGGTGAATGTGGTTTATTTTACTGCTTTTTGGTTACTTTCTCGTTGGACGACTAGGTCTTGGGATCAGTCGAGTCGGTCCGATTCTCGTGTCCTGTAGGGATCAGGTTGTGAGGTCAGTGTTGGGGGACACAACCTTCCCGCTAACCTGATTATGATACAGATGGAAGACTTTGGCGTAATTCTGGGGATGGACTGGTTTTTCGCTTACCATGCCTTGGTGGATTGCTTTGAGAGGAAGATCATCTTCTCCATACTGGAGTTGCCTTCTTTCGAGTTCCATGGGCAGCCAGTGGATGGAGGCTTCAGGTGCATTTTTGCACCTCGGGCGGTGAGACTTTTGGGCCAGGGGTGTGAGGGCTTCCTAGCTTGTGTGGTGATGAAGCCCAGCCCTGTGGCAGGCTTCCAGAGTATCCCGGTGGTCAAAGAGTACCCTGATGTGTTCCCATATGAGTTGCCAGGACTACCTCCCGAGCGTGAGATCGAGTTTGAGATCTCACTGGTATCGGGGACCAGCCCCATTTCTACTGCACCGTACAGGATGGCACCACTTGAGCTGCGAGAGCTCAAGTCTCAGTTGCAGGACCTTTTGGAGAAGGGCTTTGTGAGGCCCAGTGCGTCTTCGTTGGGAGCCCCGGTATTGTTCGTAAAGAAGGATGGTACTCTAAGCCTTTGTGTGGACTACTGACAATTGAATAGAGTTACCATCAAGAATAGGTATCTGCTACCAAGGATTGATGACTTGTTTGACCAGCTGCGAGGTGCCACGATATTCTCCAAGATAGACTTGAGGTCTGGATACCACCAGTTAAGGATCAAGGAGGTAGACGTCTCCAAGACAGCTTTCCGTACCCGGTACGGACACTACGAGTTTTTGGTCATGCTGTTTGGGCTGACCAATGCTCTCGCTGCATTTATGGACTTGATGAACCGGGTGTTCAAATAGTACTTGGACCAGTTCGTGGTGGTATTCATTGATGATGTGCTCATCTATTCTCGAGATCAGGCGCAGCACGGACAACACTTGTGGATGGTTTTGGACACACTAAGTCGACGTAGGTTGTACGCCAAATACAGCAAGTGCGAGTTCTGGTTGAGGGAGGTGACCTTCTTGGGTCATGTGATCTCCGGGGATGGCTTGGAGATGGACCCAGCCAAGGTTGAGGCAGTGCTCAGGTGGGAGAGACCGGGTACTGTTATTGAGATCCACAGTTTCTTGGGACTGGGATGCTACAACAGGCGGTTTATCAGGGGTTTCTCACAGATTGCACGTCCTATGACACAACTGACCCAGAAGGACATGCCCTTTACTTGGACAGACGCTTGTGAGGTGTGTTTTCAGGAGCTGAAGGAGAGGCTGACTTCAGCTCCTGTGCTCACCATCCCAGACAGTAGTGGCGGGTTCGTTGTGTACACGGATGCCTCTTTGCAGGGGTTAGGGGGTGTGCTCATACAGAGGGGTCACGTTGTCGCTTACGCTTCGCGGCAACTAAAGCCCCATGAACATAGCTACCCTACCCACGACCTGGAGCTGGTAGCTGTCGTCTTCGCACTGAAGACTTGGAGGCACTACTTGTACGGTGAGACCTTTGAGATTTTCACGGATCATAAGAGCCTCAGATACTTATTTGATCAAAAGGAGCTCAACATGAGACAGAGACGTTGGTTGGAGCGCCTGAAGGATTATGACTGCAGCATTTCCTACCACCCAGGAAAGGCCAACGTGGTGGCTGACACCATGAGCCGGAAGGCGCTCGCCCACTTGGCCAGTTTATAGGCACAGAGTTGGAGCCTCATGAAGGAGGTGGGCAGTTGGCGACCCTTAGAGCTACAGGGGCACTGTGGGGCAGTGATTGTGACACGACAGACGAGGCCAGAACTGATAGACCGCATCATCACAGAACAAATGGCCGACCCGTACTTGCAGTCATTGCATGACAGGGTATTGTCAGGAGACCCTGGGGACTTCTCTTTTACAGACTAGGTACTGCGCATGAGGGGATGTTTGTGCGTTCCCAGGGACGAGGAGCTTTTGAGAGAGCTCCTGACAGAGGCACACGGTTCCAGGTTCACCATACATCCCGGAAACACAAAGATGTACTGATGAGAACCTCATCATGAGCCATAACTAGCTCATTTTAACCCAATACAAAGGATAAAAGCTCCTACATATCTCAAGGAAAAGCTTAACTCAGAGAATTCTGAGTTTGAGAAGAAAACAAGTCATAAGGGGTAAAAGTGCAATTTTACCAGTATAATCTGCATACAGGGTAATTCAGGGCCCAAACACAGGTCAAAACAGCTTAATAAGAATAAAAGTGGGATGAGATGATCTAGCAAGGGCTACAGCACTTCCAAGGAACCAAATGATAATCTGTAACCCTAAAACAACCCACTTCAATTCACAAGGTTCGAGGCAAAGTAAAAATAGAATAAACCCTCTAAAATTCATATAAAAATAATCTCTAGGGTTTAGAACCTTCAATTTGGCCTTTAGAACCCATTTTGGCCTACATTGAGAACCATGCCCAATTAATAACTTAATTTGGGTCTTTACGCAAATTGACCGGTCAAACAAGGTTTAATATGAAAATGAAATTTACCATCAGATTCCTTAGGTTCTAATTAGTCATGTATAAAAACTTGAGCCTAAGAAGAAACCTCCTTGACCGACTTTACACTTTGGTCCTCATATATTTACTCTTTAGCCCTCAACTTTTGAACCCTCGCATTTAGGCCCCTAACTCTCCTTCGTTCTTTGCAAACAGGTCCCTCCTGCAAAACCCTGCCAGCACCATTCTCCGGCGACCTTGCGCGGAGCATGGCGCCGCGCAGGGTAAGGTGGAGGACCTGGCATGTGTACCGGGGGTGCCCTGCGTCGTCAGCCGTCGCAGGAGCACCCCCATGGTCATTGCAGCCCCCCATACCGGCCGTGCGAACGCACGGACGGTATGGGTTCGAATTCCGACCATTCTCCGGCGAGGGAGACACGTCGTCTCCCTCCGCCTTCCTCCCTGCTTCAACCCTATAAATACCCCTCGCCGCTCCACCGACGAAGGCAGCCTGGATCTGACGGAGAAAACCCCTAGCTTTCTTCTCTTCTTTCTCCGGCAGACGCTCACCAGCTCCGGCGACTTCCTCCCCCTCCACCTCTTCGCTCTGCCGCACTACCAGCAGCAGAGACTTCCTCCCCTGCTCTTCCCGCGCCACGCCGCACCCAGCTGGCGCCTCTCCAGCCCTCTGCTCGCCGCCGCCCCTCTCTCTGAGCAACATCTTCTCCGACGACAGTCGATACGACTGTCGCCCTGTTCCTCCCCCTTCGTCCCTGCAGTTAAGTTAGACTTACTCCCCTTCTCCTCCTCTTTCTTTCCCCGCTTTCGATTTAGTCAATTAAGCCCTCTACCGATCCTGTTCACCCTCATCCTCTCCGCCTCCGACCACCCTCCGGCGAGCCGCTCCCATCACCTCAGCGACCCACACGGCTCGCCGACCACCGCAGAACCTCCGCCTCCTCACCCTGATCCTCTTCCGCCCCTCCACTTCCCACCAAACACCCTCTGCAGACCCACCGAACACACCCACTCCCTCGCTCACAGTTCGACCTAGGACGACCCGATAGCTCCATCTCGCCCCCTGCAGACCTCCTGACCACCTTCGCCGTGCCACGGCGAAGGTCCCCCGCCTGTCTGATTTGGCCGAGAGGCCGTGCTATTGATGTCAGGTTCCAGGCCTTGACCGCCATTGGCGAGGAAGCTCGAAGCTTGCTCGAGGTTGCTCCGAGCCTAGATATCCCAGGTTGAAGAGCCACGGCCAGCGCGGAAGAGTCTTGCGCACACACCCCGGCCCTCAATTGGAGTTGCGCGCCTCAACAGCTGTTGCAATTGGAAGCGCCATCCCTGCTGCAGGCGTGAGAGAAACGGGTGCGCGGATAGTCCCACCTCGGGAGTTTCTGAAGCCACACACCCACATAAATTGCAAAAGTGCCACCATCTGTTTGCCTCAGTTACCACGGGGTGAGGTCCCTCTCACCCGACCCGACCCGACTCGGCTTCGTCCGTGACCACGCTCCGCGGACCTGGCCCGACCCGATTAGACTGACCTGCACTCCTCGCCCACCACGCACGCCGGTGGGCCTGGACCCGGGCCTGACCCGAACCCGATTACCCGGTAGCGCTCTGGGAGAGCTTCCGAAGAGTGATTTCAGAGAGAGAGATATGCGGGGGAGGGGGGTAGAGTAGGTTTTTGCCTCTTGACGAATGAACTCTGAAGTGTGCAGGCCAAAGAAGAGAAGCAGACCCGCTGAAGAAGAAGGAGCTGCTGCACTGTAGCGAAGGCATTGTTAAGTCGTCTCAGCACCGGGGCAGACGACGGAAGGTCAGCAGCCAAAGAAGAAGAAGACCCGCTGAAGAAGAAGGAAGAGCAACGGCCATCGCGAAAGAAGAAAAAGAGAGGTCAAGGCAGGTGAAGACAAAGAAGAAGAAGGAATGAAGAGAAGCAAGAAGCAAGAAAAGAAGAAGACGATCTGACGAAAAAGAAAGAAAGGAAACAAGGAAGAACAGAAGAAGAAGAGCACGAGGGGAAAATCTGAAGAAAGCAGAAGAAGAAGAAGAACAGGAAGAACCAAAGACAAAGAGGAAGAAAGAAGAAAAGAAGAAGAAGCCAAATTTTCATCTCTCTTTCTCTCTATTTTTGTAATAGAACTTGTATATCTCTAGAATACAACTTGCTCCCTGAGTTCGACCTCGGGAACTCTTTTATTTTTCCGAGTAAAAAAAATTTTATATGAAACGTTGGTAACAACCGGCTTTACTACAACGATATAACACAACCCGGTCAAAACCATACGCTTATCATTTTGGCGCCGTTGCCGGGGAGCAACGGCTATTCTAGAGGTAAACATTCCTGTATCTTTTAATTTCTGATAATCTCCTCTCTTTTGTGCAGCTACAGGAACTCAAGAAGACAAGCAACCACACGACAACCACTCCGAAGACAGGTAAATCTTTTCTCTCACTATTAACCCCTACACTCTAAAGAGAAAGAAAAGAAAAGAACAAAGCAATATAGGGCTAACCTGTCTTCCATACTTAGTAACCATAAAAAGTTGCATGTTTTCAACTCATCATTCCTGCACACTAAGGGTATTTAAGGGCTAACACATTCTTGCTTGAGCCCTAATTGCCCAACAAAGAGTTAAATGGACCAAGTAGAGCCAACATAAGGTCAAACATTAGGATTTCAGTAGAGACACACCCCTTAATCAAGAATTGAGGAAATCCTAAAGAGGTGTGCCCAAGCCATTGATTGAAAATAATTAACAAGAAAAATCCTAAACAATTGGCTCTCTCTAAACACTTGAACCCTAAAAGACAGGACCTAAAAGCTCTTAAAGAAAACAATAGGTAAAGTTGACCCCTTGGGTTAACCAACCTTAAATTAGGTCACTCTTTGCACTTAAAAAGACTAAAGTTCAAGTGAAACCTTAAGCACCCTGATCTTAAAATTGGTAGACTTAAGAGGTCAAGATCCCCATTCTGGTCTACCTGGAACCGCAGTGACAAGAGAGGTCGGGTGGGGGAAACCCTGTAACCCGTGGGGACGCTCTACCGTGTAGGGGTCCTCGCGGGACTCTCCCTCTCTGGCTGCCCAGGTAATTCTCAGGTGGACGATCTTTCTGATCAAGGGGTCCATCTGCCCCGCACCTCTATAGTCACCCAACACATTTTTGGGTGTCTTGATTGGGTCCATCACCTTCTAAACTTACCTCTCCCAACTGTGCATGTACGGAAGGAGGTCTCTAAGACCACCCTTAAGACCTCCTTTAGAAATTCACTCTCGTCAAGGCCAAGCCTCGACGCCCGTGTTTGTGCAGCAACACCCTCACATTATTCTCTCTTCTGATTCAGAACCAAGTTCTTCTTCTTCCCCCATCATGGCTCAGCCAGTTGAGGAAGAAAATAATCTGGAACACCAGCTCCAGCGACTCAATGACCTCTTCCAAAACTTCGTGCACCCACCGCAGCGTCCTATGATGCGGGACCACTACAATCCTGCTGCGGTGGCCATTGAGCCTCGAGTTAGAATCCCGATTGGAGGACCTGATTCCGAACTAAAGCCCAACATGATTCACGCTATACCTAAATTCCATGGGCTTAATTCTGAAGATCCCTTCCAGCACATCAAACAGCTTAAGCATCTGGCCCACACTTTTGGATCAGATGCGCAAAATCGGGATATTCTTCTCATGAAGATGTTCTCCTTTTCTCTTATGGACAAGGCCGCCCATTGGTATCAAACTCAGACCCGGCCGATCAACACTTGGGAAGAACTTCAATCCGAGTTTTTGAAAAAATTCTTTCCCGTTGGTCGGACCAACGCCTTGCGCCATCAGATTACACACTTCACTCAACAATCAGGAGAACCTCTCCATGAGGCATGGGATCGTTTTCAGGATCTCATGAGGAAGTGCCCCCATCACGGAGTTCCTAAATGGGAACAAGTCCAATCTTTTTACCAGGGACTCCGTGAGGACATCCGCCTTTTCGTCAATGCAACCTGCGGAGGAAACATCATGGGTCAACATGAAGACACCGTATGGGAGATTCTCGAAAACATGTGCGAGAACTCCATCAACAATGACTCCATGGGATTATTCGACAGGACGAATACCCGCGCTGCGACGAATCTTAAGGGAGCACATGAGACGCAGGGCCTGTCCGCATCAGTCGACCTGGAATTAATGGCCAGTCGATTGGACAAGGTCTCAATTATTGAAAAGAAGGTGGATGAGCTGACTCAGCACTTGCAGCGAGCCACCTCTGCGCGTAACTCCTTTGCACAACCTCTTTCCACACAGGAGACTGTGCAAAACATCCTACACCGATCCTCCCCTGGGATGGATCCATATCCATCCCCATCTGATTCTTGGACTGGAAGATCATCCGATCCTTTCTTCACCAGCCGGGGGAACTCCATTCCCCCTTTCCCTGATTCTCAGGAGGTTCCTCAGACCTGCGAGGACCTCAACGCCATCCAGAACGACCCATTCTCCAACACTTACAACCCTGGATGGCGAAACCATCCAAATTTTCAGTGGGCGGGAAATTCTCAAACCCAAAGACCACCTTTTCAGTCCCGCCCACAGCCCTCTCATCACTACCAGCCGCCTCAGCCTCGGCCCAACCCTACTTATCCATCAGGGCCAAATCAAGATCAAATGTCCTTAATCCTTCAGACTCTGGCTGACATTCAAAAATCGAATGCGGCCATTCAAAAACAGCACAAGGACGAGCTTACTGAAGTTAAAACTCAGCTGGCCCAGTTGGCAAATTCTCGCCAGCCAGGCACACTCCCTTCCCAACCCCTTCCTAACCCAAATAACGTGCCAACCCAGAAGCGCGTTATGAATCCAAATTTAGGCCACGCTCAATGGATTTATCAGGCCCCTACTGCCCCATCTCCAGACGAGATGGAAGCCTCTACTTCTCGTACGGGATTTCAGCAGCAGCCACCCCTCCTACCAAATCCAAACCAAAATCAGGCCGGATTAAATGCTGTAACAACACGTAGTGGTAAGACAACTCAGGACCCGCGTTATCCAAACCACTCCCAGCCTGATAATCATGACCCTAGGATAGTTATCCAAGGTACCGCTGTTCCAGACCCACAACCAGGACCTATCCTAGAGGAACCAACCAAGATCCCGTTTCCCGAGGCCCTGACCAAGGGAAAGAAGACCACCAAACCCGTGGCCCCTGAGGAGGACCTGGTCAAGCTCTTTGAGCAGGTCCACATAAACATCCCCTTGATGGATGCAATCCACCACGTACCAGCTTACGCACGATTTCTAAAGAATATATGTACACCCCAGCGTAAGCCGCGAACCAAGGGAGGGAGCCCAATTGTTCTGTCAGAGCAAGCCAGCTCTGTAATCCTTAGTAGACTCCCACCCAAGGCAAAAGATCCTGGAACTCCCCTGATCTCCTGTAAGATAGGTGGTACCCAATTTGACAGAGCATTGTTAGACTTAGGTGCATCTATAAATCTGATACCCACATCCTTACTTGACCATCTGGAAGAATCTGAGCTGAAACCAACTGAGGTGACATTACAATTAGCAGATCGATCTATAAAGTCACCAAAAGGGATTCTCGAGGATGTTATCGTGAGAGTGCGGGATTTCTATTTTCCAGTGGACTTTATAGTCTTAGACATGGATGCACCTGAGAACCCTAGGGATACACCAATCATTCTAGGGAGACCTTTCTTGGCTACTGCTAGAGCCAACATCAGCTGTGAGGAGGGCCAAATAGAGCTTAAGTTTGGAGATCAAACACTGAAAATTGATATATTTAAGGCCCAACAAGGAATTAATTGCGGCGTCATCGAGCAAATTTGTGACATCAAGACTTTGGTTGATGAATCACACCTCCAGAATGACTTGAGTATTCCTCATCAACCACAGAAGGATCTTGACCCGCAAATAGAGGAGTCAAATCCAGATGTGAACAACCCAATAACTCCCACCCTTGAACCTCACATCTATACTGAACCACCCGCTGCTGCTGAAAACCCCATCCTCGAACTGAAACCCCTTCCTGCTCATTTAAAATACATCTTTTTGGGTTCTAATCAGACCCTTCCTGTGATCATCAATTCCAACCTTAGTCCTGAACAGGAATCCCGTCTGATTGTTGTCCTCCAGCAACATCGCAGAGCCATCGGATGGACCCTCGATGATTTGACTGGAATAAGTCCCTCTTATTGTACTCATCATATCTATTCAGAAGAGGGCACACGACCTTCTCGTGAAATGCAGAGACGCTTAAATCCCAATCTGCAGGAGGTCGTGAAAAAGGAGATCATCAAGTGGTTAGATGCCGGGATCATCTACCCGATCTCCGATAGTCGTTGGGTGAGCCCGATTCAGGTCGTGCCTAAGAAGGCAGGACTCACCACTATAACGACTGAGACCGGAGAAGTCATTCCTACCCGATTAGCCAACTCGTGGAGAGTCTGTATAGATTACCGTCGACTCAATTCCTCCACGAAGAAGGATCATTTCCCACTACCCTTCATTGATCAAATTCTCGAAAAATTAGCGGGAAATAGGTTCTTCTGCTTCCTTGACGGGTACTCCGGTTATAACCAGGTGGCAATCCATCCTGAGGACCAAGAAAAGACCACGTTCACCTGCCCCTTCGGAACTTACGCTTTCCGAAGGATGCCTTTTGGTCTTTGCAATGCACCCGCTACTTTTCAGCGATGCATGCTTGCCATATTCTCAGATATGGTAGGTGATTATCTGGAAGTCTTCATGGATGACTTTTCAGTTTTCGGAGCATCATTCGACGATTGCCTCCAACACTTGGTCCAGATACTCAGGCGGTGCATCGACGTGAATTTGGTTCTTTCCTGGGAAAAGAGCCATTTCATGGTGCCTGAGGGAATTGTCCTGGGACACTCAATTTCGGAGAAAGGTATCCAAGTGGATCGAGCTAAGGTTAATCTGATTTCTCGCCTTCCTATGCCTAGCTCGATCAGGGACATCCGATCCTTTTTAGGGCATGTCGGTTTTTATCGACGATTTATCCCTGATTTTTCAAAAATCGCACGCCCCCTGACCACTCTTCTCTCCAAGGATGTTCCCTTCGAAATCTCCAAGGAATGCACTCAAGCATTTGAAATCCTGCGTGACCGAGTCACCCAAGCCCCGATCCTACAGTCCCCTGATTGGTCTCAACCCTTTGAGATCATGTGTGATGCATCCGACTTCGCTGTAGGAGCGGTTTTGGGGCAGAAAAATGACAAGAAACCTGTGGTCATTTACTACGCCAGCAAAACACTCGATGAGGCTCAGCGTAACTATACAGTTACTGAGAAAGAGCTGCTAGCTGTAGTATTTGCCCTAGAGAAATTCAGATCATACCTTCTGGGTTCCCATGTCATCATATACTCGGATCACACGGCTGTGAGGCATCTCCTTGCAAAGAAGGACGCGAAACCTCGATTGATCCGATGGATCTTGCTGTTGCAAGAATTTGACCTCGAGATTCGCGATAAAGCGGGAAAACAAAACGTGGTAGCTGATCACTTGTCCCGTCTTCCTTCTGAAATGATAGACCCTTCCGGACCCATCACTGAGCATTTTCCCGATGAGCACCTGCTGACTATTGGTACTAGCCTTCCATGGTTTGCTAATATTGTAAATTACTTGGCATCTCATCAGACCCCGTCCGATTGGCCGAAGGCCAAGAAAGACAAATTACGCTCCGATGCTAAGTATTACATTTGGGAAGACCCGTACCTCTTCCGCATAGGTGCCGATCAGATCATCCGGAGATGTATCCCGGAAGGGGAAGTCAACAATATCCTCTCTTTCTGCCATGACCAGGCATGCGGTGGCCATTTTGCCGGGCATAAAACCGCATCAAAAGTCCTCCAGTGCGGCTTTTACTGGCCCACACTGTTCAAAGACGCATACAGTCATTGCAAGGCATGCAGTCGTTGCCAGACTTTGGGCAACATGAGCCATCGCGACATGATGCCTATGCAACCGATTCTAGTATGCGAAATCTTTGATGTTTGGGGGATTGATTTTATGGGCCCCTTTCCTGTTTCGGATGGTTTCGAATACATTCTGTTGGCTGTGGACTACGTGTCCAAATGGATCGAAGCCATACCGACCCGAACCTGTGATCACAAAATCGTTCTCAAATTCATTCATCAACACATTTTCTCAAGGTTCGGGATTCCTCGTGCAATAATCTCTGATGGGGGGACCCATTTCACAAATGCTCAGTTTAGGTCACTGATGACCAAATACGGGGTGTCTCACCGAATCTCTACTCCTTACCACCCCCAAACTAATGGTCTAGCTGAGCTGTCGAATCGGGAGATCAAGAAAATCCTACAGGTCACTGTTCGACCTGACAGGAAGGACTGGTCGTCCCGACTTCCGGAAGCATTGTGGGCCTATAGGACCGCCCACAAGACCCAATTGGGCATGTCTCCCTTTAGATTGGTGTACGGAAAGGCATGCCACCTTCCCGTCGAACTGGAGCATAAAGCCTATTGGGCAGTACGGAACTGTAATCTAGATCTTTCCAAGGCTGGGACCCACAGAAAACTCCAAATCAGCGAGATCGATGAATTGCGCATAGACGCGTACGAGAACTCGCAAATCTACAAGGAGCGGGTTAAAGCCTTCCACGACAAACACATCTCAAGAAAGATCTTCCATCCTGGTCAAAAGGTCCTACTCTTTGATGCCCGACTCAAACTCTTCCCAGGAAAACTGAGATCTAAGTGGGTCGGACCATATTTGGTCCGACAGGTTTTTGGAAATGGAGCAATCGAAATCAGTCCACTCAGCCACGATTCTGAACCTTTCATCGTGAATGGTCAAAGACTCAAGCCGTTCATTGATGTAACTTCTACTGATTTGGCTGAGGCATCTTATATCCTCCGTTCCCCTTGAGCTTATTGCGCCCAGCCGATGGCGTAAAACTCAGCGCTTAACGTGAGGCAGCCCGTCATTCTCTTTGAAAACCTGAAACTTGTTCTGACACCTTTCAGCACTCGAAGTTCACCCTTATAGACAGCCGACCCCAACTCAGATGTTCGCATCTGAAATTTGAAATCGTCCGCAAAAATTCAACCCGACCCATCCACTCACCCAAATTTCTGTCTTAAGGAATGAACTAAGACCCCCTAGGTTACAATGAGGACATTGCAAATCTTAGGCATGGGGGGGTAGGAAAGTGCAAAAACTTGTAAGAAAAGGTTTCAAACAAAAAAATTCACATATGCCAAAAATACCATAAAAATTAAAAAAATTTTCGAAAAAGAATAAGAGGAAAAGAGGAGAAGGAAAATTTTGTGAAGGAGAGAAGAAACAAAATGAAAAAGGAGCACAAAATTATAAGAAAAGAGTGATAGTCATTAGTAAGAAACTAAGGAATTAACCTAAGTTCTAGACCTCATTCAAGAAAAATAACTGAAAAGTGCACAATGAGATTAGTAAGAATGCAAACCTTAGGCATTCTTGAATAGACTCTTGGTACCCATTAAGATCTGGACACTCCTCAAGAGGTTGAGGAAAATGAAAAGCTGAAGTATTAGGTCTAAGGCTTAGGGAGTATTCGGCCTCGTTAACTAATTTTTGGTTTACGGGACTCAGTAACCTAAGCACCCTAATCTCACACACAGCCTGGTTCAGTAAGCGTAAAAATCAGAATCACGCAGAAGCGTCGCAAAAATCTGAAAAGAACACCTAGAATAGGAATGGCCGATCAACACAAGTTGATTTGGACGAGTTCCCAGCGCGGAGAGGCGGGAAATCCCCTCGAAGATGCGTAACAAAATATCATCTCCTCGGTGCTTGTCTCTTAGGATATTTACATATCCTACGGGGGGCATGTAAGCACTCTGCTGGTTCAGATTCCATGGATGGCATTATCTCGAAATGTCAATTGCCAGGGTCTGGATTCGGCCACGGAATACCATGGATGGGATTATCTCGAAATCTCAATAGCCAGGGTTCCGGGGGTTGCCATGGGCGGTGCTATCTCGAAGCATCGATCGCCAGGAACCCTTGAGGATTGATGATGGGAGCAAGGAATCTGATACAGACCGTGTTGAAAAGCCAATCCTAGACTAGAACTAAAAAGAAAAAGAGAGAGAAAACTCTCCAAACAGAAAAAACTTTCTATCTCTCTCTTACAAAACGCACTGCGAACTGAGCCAGGGCTAAAATCATTTCAAGCACGGGTGCTTTAACCACGAAGTCCAATAAACCTTAGGTTAGTTCTTGTGGGCCTTAAAAACCTTTGCTAAAAGACTGAGGCTAAGGCTAGACAGATTTGGATCTTGATTAGTACTAGAGTATCTTTTAGGCCTATGGTCAGCATTCTAACCTAATCTATGCTCAAATAAAAAGGCACTTATCTAAAACCATTGAAAACTTCATGGTCTAGAACAAGGGTTGAAACCTTAAGTTTTTTTTGCTAAGGGACTAGCAAAAGCTAGGCATGGGGGTATGATGAGAACCTCATCATGAGCCATAACTAGCTCATTTTAACCCAATACAAAGGATAAAAGCTCCTACATATCTCAAGGAAAAGCTTAACTCAGAGAATTCTGAGTTTGAGAAGAAAACAAGTCATAAGGGGTAAAAGTGCAATTTTACCAGTATAATCTGCATACAGGGTAATTCAGGGCCCAAACACAGGTCAAAACAGCTTAATAAGAATAAAAGTGGGATGAGATGATCTAGCAAGGGCTACAGCACTTCCAAGGAACCAAATGATAATCTGTAACCCTAAAACAACCCACTTCAATTCACAAGGTTCGAGGCAAAGTAAAAATAGAATAAACCCTCTAAAATTCATATAAAAATAATCTCTAGGGTTTAGAACCTTCAATTTGGCCTTTAGAACCCATTTTGGCCTACATTGAGAACCATGCCCAATTAATAACTTAATTTGGGTCTTTACGCAAATTGACCGGTCAAACAAGGTTTAATATGAAAATGAAATTTACCATCAGATTCCTTAGGTTCTAATTAGTCATGTATAAAAACTTGAGCCTAAGAAGAAACCTCCTTGACCGACTTTACACTTTGGTCCTCATATATTTACTCTTTAGCCCTCAACTTTTGAACCCTCGCATTTAGGCCCCTAACTCTCCTTCGTTCTTTGCAAACAGGTCCCTCCTGCAAAACCCTGCCAGCACCATTCTCCGGCGACCTTGCGCGGAGCATGGCGCCGCGCAGGGTAAGGTGGAGGACCTGGCATGTGTACCGGGGGTGCCCTGCGTCGTCAGCCGTCGCAGGAGCACCCCCATGGTCATTGTAGCCCCCCATACCGGCCGTGCGAACGCACGGACGGTATGGGTTCGAATTCCGACCATTCTCCGGCGAGGGAGACACGTCGTCTCCCTCCGCCTTCCTCCCTGCTTCAACCCTATAAATACCCCTCGCCGCTCCACCGACGAAGGCAGCCTGGATCTGACGGAGAAAACCCCCAGCTTTCTTCTCTTCTTTCTCCGGCAGACGCTCACCAGCTCCGGCGACTTCCTCCCCCTCCACCTCTTCGCTCTGCCGCACTACCAGCAGCAGAGACTTCCTCCCCTGCTCTTCCCGCGCCACGCCGCACCCAGCTGGCGCCTCTCCAGCCCTCTGCTCGCCGCCGCCCCTCTCTCTGAGCAACATCTTCTCCGGCGACAGTCGATACGACTGTCGCCCTGTTCCTCCCCCTTCGTCCCTGCAGTTAAGTTAGACTTACTCCCCTTCTCCTCCTCTTTCTTTCCCCGCTTTCGATTTAGTCAATTAAGCCCTCTACCGACCCTGTTCACCCTCATCCTCTCCGCCTCCGACCACCCTCCGGCGAGCCGCTCCCATCACCTCAGCGACCCACACGGCTCGCCGACCACCGCAGAACCTCCGCCTCCTCACCCTGATCCTCTTCCGCCCCTCCACTTCCCACCAAACACCCTCTGCAGACCCACCGAACACACCCACTCCCTCGCTCACAGTTCGACCTAGGACGACCCGATAGCTCCATCTCGCCCCCTGCAGACCTCCTGACCACCTTCGCCGTGCCACGGCGAAGGTCCCCCGCCTGTCTGATTTGGCCGAGAGGCCGTGCTATTGATGTCAGGTTCCAGGCCTTGACCGCCATTGGCGAGGAAGCTCGAAGCTTGCTCGAGGTTGCTCCGAGCCTAGATATCCCAGGTTGAAGAGCCACGGCCAGCGCGGAAGAGTCTTGCGCACACACCCCGGCCCTCAATTGGAGTTGCGCGCCTCAACAGCTGTTGCAATTGGAAGCGCCATCCCTGCTGCAGGCGTGAGAGAAACGGGTGCGCGGATAGTCCCACCTCGGGAGTTTCTGAAGCCACACACCCACATAAATTGCAAAAGTGCCACCATCTGTTTGCCTCAGTTACCACGGGGTGAGGTCCCTCTCACCCGACCCGACCCGACTCGGCTTCGTCCGTGACCACGCTCCGCGGACCTGGCCCGACCCGATTAGACTGACCTGCACTCCTCGCCCACCACGCACGCCGGTGGGCCTGGACCCGGGCCTGACCCGAACCCGATTACCCGGTAGCGCTCTGGGAGAGCTTCCGAAGAGTGATTTCAGAGAGAGAGATATGCGGGGGAGGGGGGTAGAGTAGGTTTTTGCCTCTTGACGAATGAACTCTGAAGTGTGCAGGCCAAAGAAGAGAAGCAGACCCGCTGAAGAAGAAGGAGCTGCTGCACTGTAGCGAAGGCATTGTTAAGTCGTCTCAGCACCGGGGCAGACGACGGAAGGTCAGCAGCCAAAGAAGAAGAAGACCCGCTGAAGAAGAAGGAAGAGCAACGGCCATCGCGAAAGAAGAAAAAGAGAGGTCAAGGCAGGTGAAGACAAAGAAGAAGAAGGAATGAAGAGAAGCAAGAAGCAAGAAAAGAAGAAGACGATCTGACGAAAAAGAAAGAAAGGAAACAAGGAAGAACAGAAGAAGAAGAGCACGAGGGGAAAATCTGAAGAAAGCAGAAGAAGAAGAAGAACAGGAAGAACCAAAGACAAAGAGGAAGAAAGAAGAAAAGAAGAAGAAGCCAAATTTTCATCTCTCTTTCTCTCTCTTTATTTTTGTAATAGAACTTGTATATCTCTAGAATACAACTTGCTCCCTGAGTTCGACCTCGGGAACTCTTTTATTTTTCCGAGTAAAAAAAATTTTATATGAAACGTTGGTAACAACCGGCTTTACTACAACGATATAACACAACCCGGTCAAACCCACGCTATCATGTACCATGATTTGAGACGCGACTTTTGGTGGAGGGGAATGAAGCGGGATGTAGGTGAATTCGTATAGCAGTGTTTAGTGTGCCAGCAGGTGAAGGCCGAGCATCAGAAGCCTGCAGGGCCGTTGCAGCCACTTCCAGTGCTAGAGTGGAAGTGGGAGAGTATCACCATGGACTTAGTGGTGGGCTTGCCCGTTACCAGCGAGGACACGGCACAGTCTGGGTGATCATTGATAGATTGACGAAGACGGCACGTTTCTTGCCAATCCGAGTCACCTTGGGACCAGCACAGTTGGAAGAGAGGTATATCCGCGATATGGTACGTCTACATGGAGTTCATTGGGAGATCATATCCGACTGGGATACCCATTTTACGTCTCAGTTTTGGGCTGAGTTTCAGCAGGCCCTGGGGACGCGATTGAGGTTCGTACAGCATACCACCCCTAGACGAACGGATAATCTGAGCGCACGATACAGACACTTGAGGACCTTTTGCGTGCTTGTGCACTGGATTGGAGGGGCTCTTGGGAAGAGCACTTGCTCCTGGCGGTGTTTGCATGTAATAACAGTTATCACTCGAGCATCGGCATGGCACCCTACGAGGCTCTGTACGGATGGAGGTGTACGGTACCCTTGAGTTGGGTTGAGGTGGGGACCAAGTGGGAGGTTGGCCCCAGGATGATTCGGCAGAGTCAGAAGGTGATCGAGCAGATTCACAGGCGACTCCGCACTGTCAGGAGCAGATAGAAGAGCTCTGCAGATCGGAAACGCAGAGAGGTGTAGTTTGAGTTTGTTATGTTGTTAAGACCGTGACATCAAAACACTTTAAGACATCTGGGAGTTGGTCCAAACATCTGGTCAGACGTCTGGAAATAAATTTTTGTGTGCGTACGATCGTGAGTCTGCGTGAGTGCCGCGCGCAGACTGAAACCCGCCAACCTGCAGTGCCTTTTTCCCCCTCCCCGTGCCTACTTATATCCTCCTCTCCCCTCTCCCTCATTCACCACCCCACGGTCTTCTCCTTCCTCCAGTGCGAGCGCGAGAGCGAGAGTGAGAGCGGGCCACCGCTACTGCCGGGTGCGGTGGCGGAGAGGAGAGGTGCTGCGAGAAGGAAGAGGAGAGAGAGCATGCGTGCCGTGAGGGAGAGCTCGCCGGAGCAGCTCGAGGCCAGCCAGTGGGCGCGCGGAGGAGCGTGGTGCTGGGGAGGTTCCCCTGGTGCTGCTGCAACTCAGGCAGCAGGCGGATGAGCGTGGCGCGGCAGCGCGCAGCGGGGATAAGACGAGGAGGTTCTTATTCTGGAAATTTTTCCCAGAATCAGACGTCTAGACCTACATCCAGACGACATGGGCGACGTCTGGTGGAAGCTCCAGACGACTGAGAGGTACGTATTTCTTCTATACGTCCTTTTGCGGATACGACCATGCAGGCCGTTCCGCTGAGGTTCTGAGACGTGTCGTGCTGAGGAGGTTTTCATCGTGCGTGCAGGTTTCGTTTCGAGAAGGCGCAGGAACACGCCCTCCCACGCAGTTCAGACGTCTGGGCAAGGCACTAGACGGTGAAGAGCATCTCCAGACGTCTGGAGAGGTGGTCGGACGTCTGGAACTGGGTCCAGACGGTTCAGCACGATCCTTGGATGTCTAAGGAGCAGCGCAGAGTGAGGTATGACCTAGACCACTTTTTAAGACGTTTGGAAGGTGTTCTAGATGTTTGATTTGAGTCAGAGTTGTCATTTTTGACCCGTTTAGGATCCGTTCAATGTCTGATTTCCGCGTTTAAGATTCCATTTTTCTCAGAATTAGTTTCTTTACTTGTTTAAAATACTTGTATCCTGTTCTGAGTGGTTCCTTGTGATTGATCCTTGAGTTAGGACATCGTTCTGTTGCAGCTTTGGGGGTTGCGGAGGCACGTGGACCTCCCGATCACGCCCCCATCATTCCCGATTTTGCGGGTAGAGTGGCTCCCCTTAGTTACTTACAAACATTAATGCATCTCGGAAATAAATGATAGATCTTAGGGTATGTCATGAATCCTAGGACCTGAAAACTAGATTGAATGATAGATCCTAGGGTGTGGCATGAATCCTGAAACCTGGAAACTAGATTGAATGATAGATCCTAGGGTGTGGCATGAATCCTAGGAACAGAAACACTGAAACAAATGTCTTGAATGCCTGAATTGAAGTCTTGGATAAGAAGATAGAATAATGACAATTGCCTGTAATTGGATAACAGCTGCCTGTGAAATGTAGAGTACTGTTGTTAGTAACTGCTACATGTAATTCCTATTGTTTGGAAACTAAATTTGAGTTGCTTGTATATATAAATTGGGAAAGAAAGATTAAATGTTGGAAACACGTGTTGTATGCGAACAAAACTGAAATGATGAAACCTAGTATGGCTTGGCCTGAGAAGCATGGGCATGAACCCTATGGGGAATTAGGGGTAGAACTCCTGGAAATAAATGGAATGGAACTGGAAAAGTGAATGGGAAAGTTTGTTGTCTCTTGGGTATGTAGTACCAAGGAAAGAACATGTTACCTCTTAGTGCAGAGGGGAGCCAGCCGTCACAGGGACCCGGGGTTAGGTCTGGCCACTTTGTACCGACTTTTGGCCCTCGTGTACACCGTACCGAGGAGAGCTACTAGTGTAGGGAGGGAGCTAGCCACCCCACGGGTTCCGGGGTTTAGCTAGCCGTCCTACACCGACTTGTTAGGCCCACTGGACAAACCAGGATAATCAGGCAAGGGTGCGCGGACTGTGGAGGGGCAAGACTCCTGTTTGGTTACTATGGAGGGGCAAGACCTCTATTTGGTTACTATGGAGGGGCTAGACCCCTATTACTGAGAGGGTTCTGCCCTATACTGGTTCCGTGCTGTGCTTTGGGCGCACCCGTTAACGGGAACAACTGATCGCGTGCCAGTGCGGGGTAGCTACCCATGCATTTATCGTACGTGCCGTAGTCACTGTTACGCCTGTCAGCGACCTTGGGGTAGTTGACTGAGGGTAGGACCACCATGGGGGACTCTCCCAACCAGGAGAGCATCACGTGTTACTTCTACTTTTCAGAAAAGATTGTAATCAAGATCGTTCCCACGAGGAACATCCAAGATCAAGAGAAAGAGCTGAGAAATAAATCAAGAGAGAGTAAATAGAGAAATAAAGAAAGAAATTAAAAACAATAGCAACTTGTCCACCTTTACTATTTTTCTTAGCTAGCTGGTTGCCACTCTATTCAACGTTTCGCTGACGTGTCATTTTTGTCACCTTTTTCAGGACCAGGTGTTGAGCAGCCAGAGCCTACGGCTGCGGAGGGTGCTGGGCTTAGTAGAGCCCAGTAGTTGTACTTTGGTTGTACCCGTTTTTCTGTAGTAGTGAGTATTTCTGTTATAACTTGTACTCTTTTATTGTAAACTTCATATTACTGTACCTGCTTTTAACTCTCTACTGTTGTGGTGGTATGTACTGTAGTAGTTCTTTTCTTTACTGCTATACTTTTGTTACTGTTAATTACTTGCATGGTGAATGTGGTTTATTTTACTGCTTTTTGGTTACTTTCTCGTTGGATGACTAGGTCTTGGGTTCAGTCGAGTCGGTCTGATTCTCGTGCCCTATAGGGATTCGGGAACCGGGTCGTAACATGACTCCTAGCCCATCGTGCATGAATTCATGTTAGGTATAAGATACACATATCTCACTCCCAGCTAAATCCAGTCAGCCGGAATGAATGCATGATACATCTATGTAAGATGACCCCAACCCCAACGCATATATGACTTTGCCAGGTTCAGCTCTATATACGCATATATTGGTCCTGCCAGAAAGGTTGAACCAGAACTGGGAAGAGATTGTCTGGCTTATTCAGTTCACTTCCCATCTCCTTCCCTCATGGAGCTTGAAGTATTCCAACTCTGACGTTGAACTTCGTACCTACTGATGAGAACCTCATCACAAACCCTAAACTAGCACCATTTAACCCTAATATGCAAGAAAAAGCTCCTACATAACCCTAGAAAGGCTTGGCTCAGAGAGATTCTGAGTTCGTAAAGAAAACAGAAACTAAAGGGTAAAAATGCAATTTCACCAATCCAATCTGAAAACAGGGTAACTCAGGATCCAAACATAGGTCAAAGTAACCTAATAAGAAGAAAAGTGGGATGAGATGATTCACTAAGGGCTACAGCAACTCCAAGGAATTAAATGACATCCTGTAACCCTAAAAACAAACCCACTTAAAAACACGAGGTTCGAGGCAGATAAAAAATCAACTAAACCCTGTAAAATTCATAGAAAAATAATCTCTAGGGTTTAGAACCTTCAATTTGGCCTTAGGAACCCATTTTGACCTACATTGAGAACCATGCCCAATTAACAACTTAATTTGGGTTTTTGCGTAAATTGACCGATCAAACAAGGTTTAATCTGGAAATCAAATTCACCATCATAATCCTTAGGTCCCAATTAGTCATGTATAAAAACTTGAGCCTAAGAGGAAACCCTCTTGACCAACTTTACACTTTGGTCCTCATTTATTTACTTTTTGGCCCTCAACTTTTGAACCCTCACATTTATACCCCTAACTCTCCTTCGTTCTTTGCATTCAGGTCCCTCCTGCCAAAACCTGCACGGCACCATACTCCGGCGACCTTACGCGGAGTATGGCGCCGCGCAGGGTGAGGGAGGGACTCTGGCAAGTCAATGGGAGGTGCCCTGCGTCGTCAGCCACTACAGGGACACCCCCTGTGCACTGTACCCACCCATACCGGCCGTGCGAACGCACGGACGGTATGGGTATGTTCTCTCCGGCGTCCTCCGGCGAGGGAGACATGTCGTCTCCCTCTGCCCTCCTCTCTGTTCGGCCCCTATAAATATCCCCCGTCGCTCCGCCGTTCTTCTTAGCTCGGTCCTAACGGAGAAAGACCCCCACTTCCTCTCTTCCCACTCCGACAGGCGCCCCCCTTGCTCCGGCGGCCTCTCCTCTTCCTCCTCGTCGCTCTGCCGCACTACCAGCTGCAGGGTTGCCCTCCCTCGCTCTTCCTGCGCCACGCCGCACCCAGCTGGCGCCTCTCCGGCCCTCTCCTCGCCGCTGCCCCTTCCCCTGGGCATCTTCTTCTCCGGCGACAGTCGATACGACTGCCGCCTTGCTCCAGCCCCTTTCGTCTCCGTAGCTAGGTCAGAACTTCTCCCCATCTCCCCCTCTTTCTTTTCCTCACTGTCTTTTATTTGATTAAACGCTCGACCGCTCCTGTCCACCGTCACCCCCTTCGTCTCCGGCCAAACTCCGGCGAGATGCCCCCATCGCTCCACAGCCCCATACGCCTCGCCGACCCTCACAGAACCTCCGCCTCCTCACCCTGATCAACCTCCGCCCTTCCACTTCCCGCCACTCGCCCTCTGCAGACCCCCGGAACAAACCCACTTCTCCGCCCGCAGTTTGACCTAGGGCGACCCTCACGCTCCGCCCCGCTGCCTGCCAGACCCCCCACCACCTTCGCCGTGCCACGGCGAAGGTTCTCCGCGTATCTGATTAGGCCGAGAGGCCGTTCCTCTGTGGACAGGTATCTCGACCGCCGTCGCCATTGCTGTGTGGAAGGAGCACCTTCAACCTGCAGCTCCAGGTGCGCTTCGCCCAGGTCCGACTCCCAGGCTGCGTGGGGCATCTCCGCGAAGAGTCCCAGGCTCGCAGCTGGGGCGAAGGCCTCGCGTGAAGCCGCGATTGCCCGCTGGTTCCTCCGCTGCGGGCGCCCAATTGGGGTGGGACATTTAGTCCCACCTCGAAACTTTGCAGAGGCGCGCAGGCGCTTAAAGGCAAAAAGTGCCTTAAGCTGTTCGCCTCAGTTCACGGGGTGAGGTCCCTCTCACCCGCCCGACTACCCGGCCTTGTCCGCGCTCACGTCCCGCGAACCTGGCTCGACCCGATTAGCCCGACCTGCACTCCTCGCTCACCACCGCACGCCGGTGGGCCTGAACCCGGGCGCGACCCGCGTACCCGATTACCCGGATGCTCTGGGAGAGCCTTCCTAAGAGCAAATTCAGAGAGAGAGAGACGCGGGGGGGAGATAGAGTAGGTTTTGCCCTCTGATGTTGAACTCTTGAGCGTGCAGGCACATGTGAAAAAGAAGAAGAAGGACTGCGGAAGAAGAAGAAGAACTGAGGAGACACTGTAGCATCCGCGGGTTAAGTCGTCTGATTGGAAAATCAGACGACGTCCTGAAGACAGGTGAAGACAAAGAAGAAGAAGAAAAGAAGAGAGGCGGAGCAGCTAAGCAGAAGAAGAAGAAGGACCACAGAAGAAGAAGAGAAGAAAGAAGAAGATCTGAAATAAGGAAAGAAGAAGAAGAAGAACAGTAAGAACAAAAGCTAAAGAGGAGAAGACAAAGAGAAAGAAAGAAGAAAAGAAGAAGAACTCAAACTTTCATCTCTATCCCTCTCTCTCTCTCTCTTTATTTTTGTAATAGAACATGTATATCTCTAGAATACGACTTGCTCCCTGAGTTCGATCTCGGGAGAACTTTATTTTCCGAGTAATAAATATTAGTGAATGATGGCAATAACTAACTGTACTACAACGCTATAACAAAATCTAGTTATCGCCACGTCACCTACCACTCACTTGCTTCATGGATTGGATATTCTTACTGCTAAGTGAAGTAGGTAAACTTCACACAATTCACAACTTCCAATTCCAACTCCACTCCAAGGAGGCTTTAGTGACTACCATGAAAGACCTTCTTCCCTGGGAAACCAATCTTTCACAAAAGACCCTCCCTCGCTTCCTTGCTCCGACTCCCTCCAATGCATCCCTAAAGTCAAGTCAAGCCAGTCAGGCACTTTTCGTCAACCTTGGAAATATGCTAAGTCGAGCCCCTACTAATTGTAGTGATTATGATCGGAAGTGGTCAAGTAAGCGGAATCAAGATTGGAATCATTGGATTGACTTTCCTTGAGTTCAAGAGTTTGGTCACTTCACTAACTAGAATCCACTTCCTCTGACCTAATCACTATTCCATAGCCTACCCACCTGGGGAAGTCACCTTGGTTCGTGGGGGAGCAAATCACTATTCATCCCAAGCGAGGTCTTCTTGGATAGTCGACTCATCCATGACTTGAAGCTCCTTGAAAACAAGCTGAGAAAGAGGGCTTTGTTTTTCCTTTGGGGAATGATCCACTGTATTCTAGATCCACTTTGAACCTTTGACCCTCCTTGCCTTCTCCGCAGGCTAGGTCCTCCCCCTTCCTGGTTAGTTAGTTCACTTTCACAACCCACAACCATTTAACCCTAGTATATTTCCCAATCTGAGCACACTTGATTGACGACTGGTCAAGATAAGTATGAAGATGAGGTCAGTAGTTGGGATCAACTCATTCTCTGACTCCAGGTGATGAACCCAGCTTGTTCTTATGGTAATTTAGCTGGCACAAAGGCCCTAGTTAACCTCATTTCCTAGGCTTTCATCGTCTAGGTAGGCTCAACCTTGTGAAGCCGCTTCTGTAGTTAGTAGGATTAGCCACAAGCATGAGGCGGGGTGTAAGCATGAGATTTCCCTTCTTCCGTGATATATTCGACGAGAAGAATTCTTTTCTAAATCACTTTGACAGACAGGACCCGATACGAAGTGAGGTGCTGAAGTGGCGAGATGGAATTCATTTTCCAAGTAAATAGTGGGTAGGGTGAGCTTAGGAGGGGGTTGGATGGTTGTTAAAGCAGACAAGTTGATCGAGCGAGTTGGGTATTCATCAGGTTGACATCAAACATGTGCATTTCTTCATGCTTCTTAGGAGGATCCTTCCCCCTCCCTCTCTAGATGGTATAAGGAGTCGGAGCGAGCCTCAAAGCGAACATCCCAACCAACATGCAAAGGGGCCGTTATGTGCCTTAAATGGCAGCTGATGTAAATATCTCGGTATCCGAAGGGTGTCGACCCTCAAGCCGCATTCCTCGGGTGGCGCTGGCAAAACCCCGCGTGGCTGGAGGTTCCTGCACTCAACACAACTCCTCAGAACTCCCCACGTGCTCCGAAACGCCGCAAACCAAATCCCAATGGGCCACTCCCGAAATCCATGCCAATCCCAAACCCAACGCATCTCCCTTTTTCCATCCTTCCCCTAAGTTTCCAACTCCTCATCACCATCCCATCCACTTTCCTCATAACCCAAACCTCATAACAAAGCTCCGGCCACCGCGGCCACGAGAACCCAACAATCACAATGGAGGTCGTGAGGGGCCCCTTGCTAGGCAGAGGCACCTTCACCACCGTCAACCTCGCTTTCTTTCCCTCCCAGCGGGGGAAGGTCATCGCCGTCAAAACCTCACCTCTCCACAACTCCCACTCCCTCCGGTGGGTGCAGTCGGTCCTCTCCCAATTCGGCCACTGCCCCCACATTGTCCGGTGCTTCGGCGGGGGCGCCGCGAGGGAGGATGGCGTCGACAACTACAACCTCCTCCTCGAGTACGTCCCCGGCGGGAGCCTCGCAGACGTCGTCGCGAGGCGGTACCTCCGGTCGATCCTCGCCGGGGTGAGGAAAGTGCACTCGAGCGGGTTCGTGCATTGCGATCTGAAGCCGAGGAACATCCTCGTAGTCGGCGGGTTCAGCGTGAAGACAGCCGACATTGGTCTAGCAAGATGGAAGAGTGACGGGAAAGATAGTCGCGGCGGTGGGCCGCGTCAACGTTCGGTCACGGGTACGCCCATGTACGTTGCACCGGAGTCTATAGTTGGAAACGAATACGAGGCGCCGACGGATATATGGGCGGTGGGGTGCGTGGCGGTGGAGATGATGACCGGGAAGCCAACGTGAGATTACCTAATTGGTGGGGATGCAGCTTGGGTGGAGGCGCTGTTGCTACGGGTTGGGTGCGGAGGGGAGTTCCCACGTGTTCCTGAGGGGTTGTCGGAGGAAGGGAAGGGCTTCCTGGGGAGGTGCTTCGAGAGGGATCCGAGGCGGAGGTGGACGGCGGAGATGCTCTTGGAGCATCCTTTCCTGGGAGAGGCGGTGGATGTCGATTAATTGGAATTCTCCCAGGGCCGTGCTTGATTTCCATGGGTGGGTACATGAGGAACGGCGGTTTCCGACGATGGAATCGTCGATTACATCGAAGAGAATTGGGGAGGGGGCGGCGTCAAGGATGAGGGAGCTCGCCACCGGGGCGGAGGGGGAGTGCTGGGAGCCGTCGGAGGAAGGTGGATGGATGTTGGTAGGGGGGTGGAATGCTCCGATTATTCTGTGCGGGTGGATGGGTGCACTGGAGGAGAAGGAAATCAGAGGGAGCTCACATGCTCGAGTCCACGAGATAGTTTAAACTCAGGAATCGTCCACAGCGAGTCAATGCTGCGACCATGAAGAAATGGAAACTGTTGAGAGTTTAGTTCTCATACGTGAAAGTTTTGTGGTTGGGCACTCTTTGCCATACTCATAACTTCAGAAGATATCATGCACGAGTCATCTCCGCCGTCAGATGCCCCATCGTCGGATCCATTTTTTGTAAAGGGGGTGTACGCTTTTTTTTGGGGGGTTGTACATCAAGCATTCTTCGTTGTCAGTCTGCACAAATTTCTGGGTTCTGGCAGGTGAACCATTTGTACAGATATTATTTTTAACCAATGGGGTGATGTCATGCTTTGTGAACCCTTTGGTGGCTTTGTAGAGTTGAGGTGAATGCTAAATGTATATATCTCTTTTCAATTGTCGGCTTTTGTTTAATTATTATTTATTTATTACAATGGACTGGTGGTTAACTGGATGTCTAGTTTTCTAAGAGGAAAATATGCTAGCGATGGATGCAGTTGCATTATAAATCCATTTGTGGAAGGGAAATCAACAAGCACCTATAGATAGGGGGAGATGAAGCACTTCACTATCTTAAAAGAGACAATTTACAACTGTTATTTAACAACGATTATCAAACCATCACCAATCATTTGTTTTAGGGACGGTAATAGTTATTATAAAAAGTCTCCTCCCTCCTCCCCTCAACCAAATATAACGTGGGGTAAGATTTAGTGACGATCTCTGAAAAAATTATTACTAATGAACATTGAGGAGGGTGGTCTTCTTTCGCATCATAGGTGAAATAATTGGCGATCAGTGATAATTTTTTTAATAGTTATCGCCAATGAACATTGGAGAGGGCATGCTTTTTACACGTCATAGGTGAAATAATTGACGATCGGCGATGGTTATTGATCGTCCACCATAAGGAAGCACCCGTTTAAAATTTGATGCAAACAATTGGAGACGATTTAAAAAAAAAATCATCGCTAAGCGTGCCCAATAATCCCTTGAGCAATGATTTTTAGACAAACCGATGCTAAAGGTGAAGATATTTTGGCGTGGCAATCAGCCTTCTTCACTTCTCCCTCTCTTCTCCTCTGCGTAATCTCCTTTGCTTGCTCCATAGCTTACTGCAACTCTCTACCCCCTCGAGCTCCTTCGTGCCCTCGAGCTCCTCGTCTCCTTCGATTGAAGAGTGCCGCCACCGACCTCCTGCAATCAAGGTGGAGCCTGCTCCTCTTCCTCTCTCTCGTGCGTCGTTGCCGCCCATGCTCGCCACCTGCACCCCCCCTCGCGCTCACCTCGCATACATTGCCCCCATGCGTCGCTGCCGCTGCTGCTGCCCCCACCTGTCCCAACTTGCGCCATTGCCCCCCTCTTAAACCGCCCAACCCCCTTCCCTCCAAGCTCTCATACACCCTACCCCTCCTTTTTTTTATTTAGATTTATGTTTTATTAATTAATTTAAATTTATGTGTAATGAAATTAATGGTAGTGCATGAAATTAATTGTGTTTTATTAATATAGTTGTTTGTACATAAAAAGTAATATTTGTTAATTTTATTAGATGTTAATGCATGTAAATTGATGTTTAATGATTGTGTTGCTATGAAAATTAGTTGACATGAAATTTATTAAATTTTGTATGTAAGATATTTATTTTTTTATGAAATTTGCATGTAATTAATTAAAATTTATTATTTGTTACAAATGATTATATGTAATTATGTTCTTCTTAAATTTACATTTGCCCTATTAGATTATGTTATTTCTATTATTTAATTTGAATGTGGGGGTGTGCTCACGATTTAAATATGTTAATGTTGAATTTATTGTTTTATATGTGGGATGTGCCAACATATTATGAATGATTTATTCTATTTTTGCAGAAAATGTGAATATCTAATATTATAGGGGAAACTTTATCGACAATTTTTCGGTAGAGTTATATTGTTTTGGTTTTCGGTTTAGGTTTTTTAAGGTTATAGGTTTTGGATTTAGGTTTTAAAGTTTTGCTTGTAGAATTAATGGTTTTCTATTTTGGTTTTAGGGTATTAGATTTGAAGTTAACGCTTTAGGGCATTGAGTTAAGATTTTTTGATTTAAGATTTAGGGTTTAGAATTTAGGGCTTCTAATTTAGGTTGTTGGGTTTAGGGTTTTGTGTTTAGTGTTTAGGGTATCGGATTTAGGATTTTGAGTTTAGAGTTTAGGGTCTTGATTCCTAATTTAGGTTTTAAATTTAGGATTTAGTGTTTAGGGTTTAGGTTTAAAATTTACATATTAGTGTTTAGCATTTAAGGGCTATGGTTTAGGGTTTTTTTTATGAAGTTTGGTTACAAAAATTTAATTGAAAACTGAAATTCAATTTAAATTTGGGTTTAGGTTTAGGAGTTAGGGTTTTCGAATTAGGTTTTTCAGGTTTACGACTTTTGATTTAGGTTTTCAATTTTAGGCTTCAGGTTTAGTTTGGCTTTGCCTTTTGGATTTTGAGGTTAGGGTTTAATGTTTAGGGTTTAGGTTTTTTGTGGATAAAATTTACATCTAACAATTTAATTTAAAAATTAAATGTTTGATTGTCAGCACTTAGTCACAAATTTAGAAAAACTTCATAACAAAAAATAAGAATTCTAACTCTAGGTAAAATGTTGTAGGAGGGATATAATCATGTCAAAATACTAGCCTGTCGACACTTATGATCATGTTATACAGACAATGCATAGTGGGTGTATACTTCACTTATATGTATGATATAGTGTCTTTATAACATGTCATAAGTGTCGTCGTCCTTAGTTTAGGGAATTTTTGAGCTAAAAGGGGTCATTGAAGATTTGATCACAACTTAGTGTTACTTGTTATATGTAATTAGTGCATAGAGAAATTTTAGATGCATTTTCTCGCTCTTTTCTAGTATACCAACTATTTTTAGCTTTGTTCAGGAAGTATCTTTTAGCGGGAGCTATTGGGAACGTAGTTAAGGTTAGTCTTGGAGGTAAATTGGAGAAGTGTAGGGAGATGTTGCTGAAATTTCTTTACACATTATTTGCATGTAATAAGTAACGTTGTGATCAAATCTTTGGGGATGGGCTATCAAATGAAAATCTTCTTTAAAATACAAATACCTTCCGTATATTCGCTCCTAACTTGTAAGTTATTTGCAATAAAATTTTAGGTTATCATGGACAAATCTTGGATTGAATTAAGGAATTTGGATTACACTAAATATAAGAGTGGAGTGATTTCATTCATGGATTGGTCTTTCCATGAAGATAGAAAACAATATAGACATGAAGAATTTTTGGCGAAAATATTCTGTCTATGTAGGAAGTGTTTAATAGATTTGTCCAAGATAAGAACACAATTCTAGAGCATATGATCTATAATAGTTGGTGGCAGCATTACACGAAATGGACTACACATGAAATGGAATCAGCACAGGATAACACACGAAATATTGTGGAAGTGGATGAGTTTGATGATGAGAAAGACGATGATAATTAAATCGATGAGATGTAGCATGAAATGAGAGAGGTTGATCCTGATATTACAAATAATGTGAAGCACTCAATGGCTGTAAACAGTTTTATGATGCATTGAAAGCAGTTGAGGAGCCTATCGCACTTAGAATAAGTTCCATGTCATGGTTGTCATTCCTGTTGAAATTATTTCAGATGAAATTTATGAATAGAGCTACGCCAAAATTGATGTTGGAGGTGTTTTAGTTTATACAGAAGTTGTTAAATAACTCTAGCGGTGTGCCAGAGTCATGGTATGAAGCCAATAAACAAATCGAGTACTTGGTATGAATCGTGAGAAGATTCACGCATGTCCCAATGACTGTGTTATATAGAAATGAGTATGCTAGCTTGACTTCCTACCCAGGATGTTGAAAGGAAAGATATAAAGGAGAGAGAAAATAAGCTAGAAAGGTTCTTCGCTACTTTCTGTTAATTTCAAGGTTGCAATGGCTATTTTCTTCTAGTAGGACTGCAACATGGATGAGATGGCATCACAAAAACAAGTTAGAAGATGTCCTTATTCGCCATCCAACTGATTTAGATGCGTAGAAAATTTTCGTTAGCAAACATTTATCTTTTGCAGAGGATTCACGTAATGTTAGATTGAGACTTACAAGCGATGGATTTAATCCATTTAAGAACATGTACCCGTCGTACTCTATTTGGCAGTTGTGATGGTTACTTAGAACTTACGTCCCTTGCTATGCATGCGATCCTTATTTATGATGTTGACCATCTTAATCCCAGGTCCCAAGCAACTAGAAAATGCAATTGATGTCTACTTACAACTGTTAGTAGATAAATTGAAACAACTGTGGCATGATGTTCAGACGTTTGATGTAAAGGAGAAAGAATTCTTTCAGATGTACATAGCTTTGTTCTGGACCATTAATGACTTCTCTGCATATGCGAACCTTTCTGGATGGAGTACAAAAGGGAAGTTTGCCTGCTCAATATGTATGGAAGTTACACATCATTTGCGTCTGCTTGAAAGTAATAAATTTGCATATTTAAAGCACCGTAGATTTCTTCCCATTGAGCACAGATGGCAGGGTGCACAATTTAAGGATAGATTTGACGGTACAACTTGTTGGTATTCCAGTAGGCATCCGAGAAATAAGTTGTGAACAAATTCCATTCGACTGTCAGGGTCTTAAGTAATTACAAAATTACAAAAGCTTGTAAACGTACGACTTAGTCGCCCCTTCGGGAAAGATCTGACAGCATTAAAGGACTCTGGTTTTAAGAAAAAAAGCATTTTTTTCATGGAGCTTCCGTATTGGAAAGATTTTACAATATGTCACAACCTTGATGTCATGCATTTTGAGAAAAATGTCATGGATAACATCTTAGAAGTGCTGCATTTAACAGATAATCCCAAAGGCATGTTAAGATTGAGAAATGATATGAAGAAATTGGATATCAGTCCTAAGCTACATGTCACCGAGGGAGAAGAAATGCCACCAGCGATGTACAATCTACAACAAGACCAGAGGGATAAGATACTCTTTTTTGAAAGGAATTTGGGTCCTAAACAGGTTTTTTTCATAGTTGAATGAAGTTAAGATCGGTGGATTGAAAAGTCACGATTCACATGCTTACATGCAAATTTTATTTTCTTTAGCTATTCGTAAAGTGTTGCCAAATCCAGTGGTTGATTCATTCATGGAGATGAGCTAATTTTTTAAAGTCGTTTGCTCAAAGACTTTGAACTGTGGAAGTCTAGACTATTGGAATAATCAAATTGTAATTACACTTTGCAAAATGGAACAAATTTTTCCCTCGGCTGTCTTTGACGTCATGGTGAATCTAACGCTACATCTTGCAAATGAAGCAAGAGTTGGTAGACCTATATAGTATAGATGGATGTATCCAATTAAACAATTTTTGAAGATGCTAAAATATTACGTGTTAAATAAAGCTAAGATAGAGGGGTCAATCATCGAGGGTTACCTTTCAAAAGAATGCATAAACTTTTGTGTTATTTACATGGATAGTGTCGACAACAGATTCAATCGACTAGAGAGAAATTTTGATGGGGGATACAACGAAATGAATGATGATTCTTTAACAATTTTTGACTTGAAGGGAAGGTTGATTCTGCACACAGAATACATAATGATTGATTTAATGGATCCACAATTAGCTCACTTATATATCTTGAAACATATTCCCGATGTCAATCCTTTTTTCGATGAATTTAAACAATCTTTACCTCATGCCATTTAGGAACTGCAATTCCTTAATTGGTTTAAGCAGCATGTGTATTAGATGAAAGAGAACATTAACCCACATTGGATGGATGACTTCGATGTAATATGTGAGACTCCGTTGAGTTATGGATATTATCATTCCAGGTACATAATTAATGAATTTAAGTTTAGAATAAAGTCAATTGATGATGCGGAGACATCACAACAAACTGGAGTTCTTGTTAGTTGTGATATTGAAACGGGTTGTGATGGCTATTACTGGCAAATCATTGAAATTGTTGAAATGAGTTTCAGATATAACCACAGGGTGATTTTATTTGAGTGTGATTGGTTTGATATTTTCAAGGAAGGGATTGGTTTCAAAAAAGATAGTAAACATGGTTTTATCAGTTTAAATAAGAACTGTTGAATTCTTTAAACAATTGAATCATTCACACTAGCCTACCAAGTATCACAAATTTTTTATTTGCCTGATAATAGTAGGAATGGGTGGATCATACTAGTAAAAACCGTGTCTCGTGATTTCTTTGATGGAAAAAAAGATAACGAAAATTCTGTTACATCTGAAGCATATTAAGAATTTCTAGGGCAAGCAGAAATAGGTCTCAGTACAATAGATATTGATGTTTAAGGTATAAGAACATTTATTTCCTAATGAGCCTAACATCATTTAGTTACTTTCTTAAAGGTAATTGTTTATATTTTTCTCCTTTATCATGTATGTTTTCCAATATATGTTTACTTAATTATATTATTATTTATATGTGCAGATGAGCCTACCGATCACAAAAACCATTTGCATGTTATTCCAAATAATCTGTGTTGCATAAAAACGATGATTTTAATTATGTTGTTGTTGTAGTATAATGTCATAATGCAAATAGATGTGTCATTTTATTTATTTACATAATTTTTACTGGTTTATTTTAGGTCATTCACTGGGAGCCAATTTTTGATATACATCACTCTCTATGTTCCAAAAATGCTCTTTTATTCTAAAAATGTCAATTATATATACGAAATGAATTAATGAATCAAATAATGAATGAATGAGCTAATTATGTACAAAAAGAATCAATTAATGTTAATTGAAATGCCTTAAACATATTTATAACTCAACAGGCATCAAACACTAAGTAAAACTACTCTGTGTTAGTTATATACAATTATCCTAAATAATACATAAGTATAGGTACAAAAATAACTATTAATATCTATTAAACTAGGATATACTAGCTTCTACTAACATATTATATAATTTATAGTGATAGATATAAACGTTACTAAAGGCTTAAAACTATATACATACCAAAAGACTCAAACATACGTATACTACTTATATGTACATTTTCATACTATTTATATATATACATATATAGATATATTATTTACATATATACTCTATACATATATATTATAATACATATATACGTACACACACAATACTTATATACATACACATCACTTAACACTCACAGCTCACTGCACAACACTTAACATGCACAACACAAGTCTAACACCTAGCCATTTTTAGGGCCTCAACGCTTAGCTCTCACACTTAACCTTCACTTAACAAAAATTTTTGATTTTTTATTGGTGAACTGGGTTTTTCGTGAGAGACACAACACCCATAGGGGTGGGACCAGACCACGACTAGACCTAGTTCTAATTTTATTATTCTACATTTTTGTATAGTTTCGACCTTGACCTATAGTAGGCCCACTAGGCTTGTTATTGCGCATACCGGGCTCTTAGCCCACCAAATGCTCTATATATACTCAATATGCTCAAAGGTATCAGAGGGGTATATGGTATATAGGTGCGCTCGACACATGTCGACTAGAGGAGCAGTGGAGGCGATTCCTTTTATGTGGCTGCGGTGGGTCGTTGCCATACGATGTGGTGCTATCTTTAGCGCTGAATTAAGCGCTGTGCGATATTTGAATTGGCTAACATTGGACCTCGATTTGAGTGCCCTGGCATCCATTTTCAAATTAAATTATGTAATTGGAAAGCCCTTACATAGGGTTACTTAATTATGTAGTTAATTTAGAATAATAACTTAAGTAGTTATATTTAAAATTTGCCTAAAGTTGCCGCTTTATACACATTAATTTTGAGTTTAATTTTTAATTAAAGTGTAAATTAATAAATTAATGGCCTAATTGGTATTATACATAGTAAGGTATTTAATTTACATTTTTAATTTATTTTAGAACGTTTATTTTAATTCATGTGAATTTATTTATGCATTTTTATTAGATATACATATAATTTAGTTGTAAATATTATTATACAGTATAAAGATATTATAAATAGGCTGAAAATATTTAAAATTAATATATATAAGTGTATAGTATAAGTTATTTCAATAATAAGTTAATTTATTTTATTTTAACTTAATAATTTACTAAATTAACTTAATAACTTAGTTACCTACAATAAATAGATAAATAAATCAATGTACATGTATCATACAGTATATAATACTTATTTAAATACGTATGCACAGTAATAAATATGATTGTATATGTGTTCTTGTTTATTTATAAATACCCTAATAAAAATGTACATATAATTTACTATAAAAAAATAGATAATTATATAGTTAATATATATACAGTATAATACAATATGAATACTTACTTAAATAATTATAATACATGTATGCATTAGTTATGTACAATATAGATATATAAGTTATTATTTACATTTAACAGCCTTAAATTATATTTACAAGTACAAATAGTATATACATGGTATTTTTGTGTAATTTTTTGGTTCTTTCAGGTTTTTAACATGTTTTTATGTTTTATTAGGTGAGAAGGTGAAGTGCGAGAGAAATGAATTCTTTTTGTAATTTTGATTTGGTTTCTTTTATTAAGTTTTTAAGTAGATCGAACCGTTGGCTGGTATGTTTTACTAAGTCATGGGTTCAGAAAACTTTGATACTTTTCAAACACTTAAACAAATACCTGATCTTACTCAAGACATGTTTATTTTATTTTTTTATGAATTTACAATTTAGCACAAATCAGGCTAAAATGATTGTGAAACAATGCAACTCAAGCCATCAAACTCAGATCTAAAGGCTAGAAATAAGACGTAAATATCTAAACATGTCCAGCACACTACAAACAACATGTTTGAACCATTGGGCATGAATTTAACTTTGAATTTCACTAAAATTTCATATTGGATGGTTAGACCCATTTCATGCTGCTGACAACTGATTTAAAACATGGATTACAATCAATTCCAATCAGATTTAGCTCGAATAATAGTGTATGAATTTTTACATATGTTGTTCTATCATTACAATGCATGAATAGTTCACTTAAAGCATTAAATCCACTTCAGATAGACCATTGCTGCTGTTGTCATCTCGAGCATCTGAATTTAGCAGCTATTGCTGCTCAAATGCAGCACATCAATTCTATTGCTCTTGCTGTTGTATCTGCAGCAGAAAATCCATCTACTGCTGCATCAAAATAACTAGCAACCATTGCTACTACATGCTACTGTAATAAACTCAGGCCTAATAGGCATGCTTTAAAATTTCTGAAAGTCATCTTAAGATCTAGGAAATCATATCTAAAGGATACAAATTTTGGACAATCCAAATTCTTCATCAATTTACTTAAAAATAGGGAGTAAAAACCACTAGAAGACTCTCAAAATCCAGATCTCATGTTCCAAAACCTCAATTACTCTAGTTTGATCATTACCTTACATTATAGATAATGTAAGGGTAATAGATTAAACTAAGCATCAAATTCACTTTCAACATGAATCAAATCCTCCCTAACAATCCTTAAAAATTCCTTCAAACCCTGGAAATCATATTGAACTTGTTATCTTTCAAGATCAACATGTTGCCCTGATTTGGGCTTTTATTTTGGATTCACCCAGGTGATCTGATTACCAAACACCATCACTTAGTGTTTAGGACCTCAGGAAATCCTAAAAAAATCAAATGGGTCATTGTTAAACCATATCTCAGTAAATCTGAGATTCCTTGTCTAAACTACTCAAAATGCAACTCAAATTGGGCTTATGCTAATCTAAATGTAAAAATCCACTTGAAATATCTCAGAATCATTGCATACACCCAATTAAGTGAATAAAAACTCAATTTTCTCAACTAAATTCGTTTCAAATCAAATTCACTCCAAATCGCGAGATTGGGCATGAAATCCCAATATGAAAGAATCAAGCAAATCGATGCAATCAAATCAAGATCAAGGGTCCTTGTGAACAAATGAAGTGAATGAGAGGATCCCCATGTAGATTTGAGAGCTATCTAGATCACGAATTCCTAGAATTCTAGATATCGACTTACTCAGGTGAATGAGGTGGATTATGGATTAAAAGTGAGAAAATCAGTAGAATGAGAATCGTGAGGCGATGAGGAAGCTGTATGAATCAAGATGTTTGTGTGAAAACACCTATCCAATCTAAATTGATCGAAGAGGGTGAAATAAGATCTGCTATATTCTACTCCTAACCTAGACTAATCATGAGTGAATTTGCTAACTAATTCTACTCCTAACTGAACTAGAAAGCAGTACATCTACGTAAAAAACAATAAAGCCTAATCTAACAGGAGGAATGAGACCTGTAGATCAACACCCGACGGTTGAAGAGGAAGTGTATGTTCTCTAACAACGGAGGGGTGAGATTTGCGTGATACGAAAAATAACGCAGAAAATTTAATACCAATCACACAAAAAGATGCAAACACAAGTATACAAATATTTTTAGGTGGAAACCCAAACCCGGGTAAAAACCACCACGTAAACCTCTCGGTTTAGTATTTCCCAATAGATCGAGTTCATCAAATCCACTAACGAAATCACTTGAACAAGGGTGACTTAACCTCTTACAGCAACGCTGCTTAGACAAGGGTAGCGTACCTTAAATGCTCCTCTTCACCAGGAGTATTTTGCCTCGTGAAGGAGACGGGAATTCGCAAAGCAAATTCCCAACCAAGAATAGAGGAAAATACAACAGTCCTATAGAGCTTCAAAGTATTAATGTAAATCAACCTAGCTTCTATAGGCAAAAGGACTTCCCTTAGATGGAAGTGGTGCGACGTAAATTTGGCACTGTGACGGTGCTCTCAGGTGAATGTTAGAGGGCTTGGAGAGCAATAGCACTTTCTTCTTTGATTCTAATATCTTCTAAGACATAATATGAATGGAAGAAGTATTCTTAAGGTGTCTGTAACAAAGGATGGGTTCTCCTCGATTAATAGGTAGCTTAGAAACCCTTAGGAAGGCTGTAAAGGCCTTAGGTAGCCGTTCGAACCAAATCCAAGGCAAACTAGGCCGGAAGTAGGGTCATTTATGATTCTGATAAGGTTATCAGACGTCTGGATCTAATATCAGACGTCTGGGTCATTGTCTGATTCTATAATCGGTCGTCTGATCTGGAAGGGGTGGATCAACTAGACGGTGTAGGATCAGAACGGACGTCTAAAAGTTACGTTTAAGACGTCTGGACTTAAGGTCAGACGTTTAATTTAAGACAGGTTTCCTTCCTGTTTTTGTCCAGACCTAAACAGTGTTCTAGGTGTTAGTGGTCAGACGATAGGTCGGTTGTCTAGCACAAAATATGGACATCTGGAAGTAGATTTTACTGCGGGAATTGATTTCTCGAGGCTAAACGGCTATAATCATCTGACAAAAGGTGATTTGGGCCTAACGTCAACTTATTAGACGTCTGGGGATCACTACGAATGTCTGAAAGTGTAAGTAGGTTAAATAAAGTGTTAATCCTCTAAGATTAGCCTGATAAAGCCAATGGCCCTTTAGTTGGACGTCTGGCAAGGTCATTAGATGACTTTTAGGACGTCTGGGCTAAGGGCTGGTCATATGAAATTAACAGACAGAAAGTATTTAGTGTAGCCTAAGTGTTTAAACATCTGATCAAATAGTCAGACGTTTGATTTTCGAATTGGACATCTGATCAGGTTGTCTGAAATCTTTTTTAGTTTTCTATGTTCTCCTATAAACAGCCTAAGTGTGCTAGGTTAAAGTAAGTATTCCTAGGGCTACTGTTAGGTAACTTTGAGGCTCTTTAACAATTATCTAGATAGAAATAAAGAGCAAAAGAAACAACAAATGAAATACATGAATAAAGTATCTATCCTATTCTTCATCTCCTTCCTTCTTCAAGCTTTCGCTTAAAGTGAAGCTTCTTCTCCTCCATCAAGCTCCTCCAATCCACCATAGATGAGAGCTTGAGCTCCTCCTCCATACTTGAGTCCATTTATATTCTCTTGAAACTTATAAACTCAGTGCAAATGTTAAATAACATGTGTTTTGTTATCATCAAAATTAAGGACCGTGGTGCCTTTACACCAACAGAAAGAATAGAGGGAGGATCTCTAGCGAGTGAAGAGCCCACTGGAGAAGCTCCTAGGATGTCCTCAGGCTTACGTCATCCTTAACAACATGGAGAATCAAGAGGGAAGAAGCTCCACTTTTGTCACCAGTGGAATCGAGTGAAATGGCAAGAAGAAGCTGAAGAGGAAGAAGGATCAGCTCGAGAGGTGTAGGAAGGGGTTGATAGCGTCGCGCGAGCTCAGAGGACCTTCTTATGTAGGTGAGCGAGTGATTATGCTGACTGAAGGGGTGAAATTAAGCTACTACATCAATGGTGGATCCAAGATAGAATGATGCATGGGAAGTTTAATATCAAAATTCCACCATTGGATCAGATCTATAGGAGATTGTAATCCTTTGCGCAAATGCACGCGAAGGATGGAGGAGAATTGTTACGACCGAAATTCGGTACCCTACAGAACACGCGATTGGCTCGCCTCGACTTGATCCCAAGACCCAGTCGTCTAACGAGAAATAACCAAAAGTAGAAAATATTCCATAACTACACATGCAATGTAACAGAAAATAAATAAGAGACAGTAAAGGAAACAGAACGAATTGTCACACAATATTATATGCCATCACAACTACAACAGTGGAAAGTGTAACGTGAACAAAAAAAACTAATACATACTAAAGTACTCACTACTACAAAAGGGCTCTGGAACAAAAGGAACAATACTACGGCTGGGCTCGGTGAGGCCCAACACCCTTAGTAGCCAGTGGCGTTGGTTGCTCAACTCCCTGACCTGAACATGGTTATACAATACGTGGTCAGCTAACGTTGAGTAGAGTAGTGGTTAAGCCATTTACATGTAATTAACATAAGACAAGCAACTAATTTACTATTAATTTCCATTTAGCTCAACTAAGTGGTTTTGATTAATTTATTCTACTAGGATTCATACATTTCTTGATCTTGCCTGTTCCTCAAGGGAACAATCTTGATTGCAGTTTTTCCCATGATGTAGGATATACACGTGGTGTTCTCCTAGCCGGGAGAGTCCCCTGTGGTAGTCCAACACCCGGTCTACCACCCCGAGGTCACGGTCGCAACGTAGTGGTGACTACGACAAGCGCGATACGTGCATGCGTAGCTACCTCGCTTTGGCACGCGGTCAATCGTTTCTACTAGTGGGTACGCCCAAATGTACAGTTCAGAACAGAATTGGGCCTTGCCCTCTCAGAAATAGAGTCTCACCCCTCAGAACAGGAGTCTCGCTCCTCAACAGTCTACATACCTTTGCCTGACTATCCCGATTTGCTTAGTGGGCCTAATGAGAGTCGGTATAGGGTAGCTAGTCCTAACCGCAGGCCCCGTGGGGTGGCTAGCTCCCTCCTTATACTAAGTAGCTCACCTCAGTACCACGTACACGAGGGTCAAACAGGAGTTGATGTTGGGTGACTAGTCCTAACCCTAGGTCTCAACCCATGGGGCGACTAGCTTCCCTCTACACTAAGGGGATAGTTGCTCTCCTTGGTACCATGTACACAAGGGCCAGCTCACTTCCCATCTACAAATGAGATTCTTTCCATATACAAAAGTTCTCTTAGTTCTCTGTAGGGTTCATTATCGTATTCATTTCATTTCATTTTTCAACATGCATATCTCGTTATTCACATTCCAATTCTCATTCAAATAACAGACAACTCGTGTTTTAATAACTGAAGAAGCATCGTATCATGTATCTATACACCTGCTAGCAATTAGGGTTTCAACATGTATCTCAAAGTAAACAGTATAGCTTAAGCATTGTTCATTTGTTTCTGCCCTAGGGTTCAAACAAGTTATTCTAGGCATGCATTTTACTTAATTAAAGCTTAATATGAAGGTAAACCACTTTATTGGAATATACGGGTGGAATGGGCGGCTGAATCGTAGATCCGGTCATTTCTGCGGGCCCCGAACACGCTATAGGCCAGAAACCTATATCAATAACTAAATCAATCAAACGAGCTCAGAACAGTATATAATTGACACTAACATGTAGAGAAACTCGAGTGGAAAACAACGGTACTTTGTTTGCGTAAATCCAACTTCATTTGGGCCCTGAACGGGCCAAAAACATGCATACAGACTGGAATCAAACGTCTGGGGCTAGGCCCGGGTGTTTTAAATGATGTCAGTAACTCGCCTTGTGTTCCTGCATTGCTGGCGGACGCCTGGAACTCTTTATAGCCTTCCTGGGGTCTTTCCAGACGTCTATCGGTGCATCCAGACGTATAATCAGATGTCTGTAGAGTCGTCCAGACGTCTTAAAGCCCCTCGAAGAGCGTGGTTACATGCCTTTCCAAGGCATGTACTTGCGCATGCGTTAGTAAGTTTGAAATAGCGATAGCACGGTGTTAACGTACTTTACGTATGCGTATGCATGAGCGTACAGAACTCATACCTCTGCACTTCACGTATTTTAAGATGTTGGGCTTCAACTCCGGACATCCCGTTGTTGCTCCAAATGTATGGTAGATGCTTCAGACGTTTGATACTGGAAAAATCCAGTATGCAGAACTCCTTTGCGGCATTCGTCTTCTCGCGAGCTTCGCCTGCAGAGTCCGCAGTAGCTGCAGGAGGTCGTACCTCCTCTCCTGAGCGCCTGAAATGACCTAGTGTCCTTTTAGTCGGATAAGACATTTGGAGTGTCAACCAAATGTCTGGACATAGGTCCTGACGTCCGAAAGTGGAAAAGATAGAAACTTACCTTTTCTCCGCACGCGTGCGGCGTGTGGACCGTTCTCTCTCCTCTCGACCCTCTCACCCGAAACCTTAATGCTTCTCTTTTTAAACCCACCTTCTCACCACCGTCACCCCCTCACCACCAGCCACTGCCACCTCCAGCCGTTGTCCCTGTGCGGTCGCTGCGAGGGTTAGGAGGGAGAGAGAGAGAGAGAGGGTGAGCGAGGGAGAACGAGAGGGAGTGAGAGGAAGGAAGAACGTGAAGGGAGGACCAAGGCTGGAGGAGCTTCGATAGAGCTCGTGCGGAAGCTCGGGGGAGCTTCGGCGGAAGCCTAGAGGAGCTCGCGTGAGTGGCGACAGGAGGGCTCAAGGAGGCAGCCTCCCTGCCCTCTGCACCTGCTGAGGCTGCTACAACGTGTTGCAGGCGGCACTGCGAGGAAAGTAGTGTCGTGGAGGAGATCCTGATACTGAAAGTATTCCTGTATCAGACGTCTGGAGAGGCATCAAGATGTCCGGAGCTGAAGCCGGACGTCTGAAAGCATATTATAACACGGTGGTACGTGTTTCCTGTACCACTTTCCGCCATGCAGATTGTAGCGCAGTGTGGCTTGGCTGAAAATAGCTTTGCATTTTCGTACGCAGGTGTAGGGCATTGGAAAGGCATGTGGTGCGCCTTTCTAGGCACTTTTGGATGTCTAACCACATCGCTAGACGTTCGATGGCACTTCCAGACAACTGGAAGGAAGGTCAGACGTCTGGAACTCTCCTCAGACAGTTGCAGAGGAGTCTGGACATCTAAGGCAGTTGCAAGAAGTGAGAGGTACAATCTACCATGTTTTTGGCCCGTTCAGGGCCCAAACGGAATCGGATTTCCGCCAACGAAGTACCGTTGTTTTCCACTCGAGTTTCTCTATGTGTTAGTGGAGTACCTACTGTTTTGAGCTCATTTGATGTAAATTCGTTGCTGGTACAGGTTACCAACCGGTGGTGTGTTCTGGGCCTGCGAAGACGATGAGATCTGCGGTGTAGGCCCCCATTCCTCCTGTGATACCTGGTAGAGTTGTTTAATTCATTTGTTAAGATGTAAATAAAGACTATGCTTGCTTAGATTAAATTGATTGAAAGTCTAGGATGTGGATTAAACCCTAGGGTGGAAATGTATGAGACTATTCACTTGAGATGCGTGTTTAAGTAAATTGCTAGCGATGTGTACTAGTCGATTTACGAGTTGCCTTGTCAGATATGAAAACATGAGCTGCCTGCTATGTAATGGAAAAATGGAGAGTTGAATAATATGATCCAGATATCGATAAATGAGATGAATCTGAGCATGAACCCTACGGGGAATTAGGAGTAGAACTCCTATGTTTGAAAGGAATTTGGTATGTAGACGGAAAGTGAGTTGGCCCTTGTGTACACGGTACCAAGGAGAGAAACTATCCCTTTTAGTATAGAGGGGGAGCTAGCCACCCCTTGGGTTGAGACCCCGGGGTAGGACTAGTCACTCTACACCGACTCCTGTTTGGCTCCCACGTACATAGTACTAAGGTGTGCTACTAGTGTAGGGAGGGAGCTAGCCACCCCACGAGGCCCAAGGTTAGGACTAGCCAACCAACACTGACTTTTTTAGGCCCTCTAGGCAAACCAGGGTAGTCGGACAAGGGTACATGGACTGTGCAGGGGCAAGACCCCTGTTTGGTTCTGAGGGGCGAGACCCCTGTTCTGAGAGGGCAAGGCCCTATACTATTTCGTGCCGTACTTTAGGCATACTCGCTAGCGGAAACGACTGACCGCATGCCAGTGAGTGGTAGCTACCCGTGCGCTTATCACGTGTGCCGTAGTCACCGCTACGGTTGATTGGGTGTAGGACTACCGCTGGGGACTCTCCCGGCCATGAGAGCACCACGTGTACCTTCTACTCCACGGAAAAAACTACAATTAAGATCATTCCCACGAGGAACAAGTAAGATCGAGAAATACTTGGATCCTTTGTGAAATAAATGAATCAGAAATACATAGATGAGATAAATAGAAATGAGAATAAAACCTAGTTGCTTGTTTTACTTTACTTACACATAAATAATGCAAACCCCACTCTACTCAGCGTTTGCTGACTCTATCCTTTCGTAACCCTGATTAGGACCAGGAGTTAAGCAACCCGAGTTTCCGGCTGCAGAGGGTGCTGGGCCCAATCGAGCCCAGCCGTTGTCATTTCTTTCTAGCCCTTTAATTTTCTACTGTTGTAGTGAGTAATAGACATTTATTTTTACTGTTCTAGTTACTTTCTGGCTTCCTTTCCGCTGTTGTTGTTGTGATGGCATGTATTACTTTGTTGAGACTTTTAGCTCTATTGTTCCTTTACGTCTCATTTTTCCTTATGCTTAGTTATAATGCATGTGTGAATGTAGTTTATTTCCTGCTTTTGGTTATTTCTTGTTGGACGATTAGGTCTTGGGATTAGTCGAGGCGAGCCGGTCTCGGGTCCTGTAGGGATCCGGGAACCGGGTCGTAACAGCGCCTCTCCTCGCACTTCCGGCTCCTCCCCCGAGCTCCTTCTGTCGCACCTCCTCTCCTACGCTCTCCCTCTCCATCGCCCACGCTCTCCTGCTCCTCCACGTTCTCGCTTTCCCTCTCTCCCGTGCTCGTCCTTCTTGAGCTCCCCTCCTTCCTTCCTACCCAGGGCTGCAAGGGGGATGGGGAAGGAGTGTCGCCGGCAGGGTGGTGGAGGACGAGGGCGGAGGAGGTGGTGGTGATGGTGAGAGTGGTGGAGATGGTGAGGGTTTAAATAAGAGTAGGGTTTGGGTTTGAGGAGGGAAGGGTGGTGTGTGTGTGTGAGCATGTGCGTGGGTGTGTGAGTGGGAAGAGAGAGGGGGAGGGAAAAATTGTGTGAGACCCCCTCGAAGTTCCCTCTTTTCCCGTAAGCCCCACATGCCTAAATCCAAGGGGTTTAGAATGTCACTCACGCCTCTACCTTTCTAAAAAAACTCCGAACGGTCCTTGGAAAGGGCCACCTCAAGAATCAACTGTCAGATCAAATGAATGCACAAGCAATGATAGTTGCTGCTCGTGTTCTTCATGAGGAACAGTGCACTCACGGCTGCAGGTGAGTTGGGATTTTTGCACGGAAGGACTGAAATCAAAACGATAGAATATTTATAGAAGCAACCCTTAAGTGATTGGAATGGTGACTAGAAGGTTCCTTAAACCTATCAACTAGGTCCCTGTAGTTTTCACAAATGCCCTTGCGTGTTTTATGCCTAAGGAAATGTGAATGAATGAGGACCTAAATGTAAAACTCTAAATGCAAGGTCCTAGTGATGTCTAAATGCAACAAAGTTTTTATGATAACTTAATTGAACTTATTAGAAGTTAATTTAATTGTTGATTTGTACTTTTGGTTTCAGAAATGTATTCAATTATACATTTCTGTTGGATCATCAATTTGTTTTTATACATAGAATATCTCATAAAATCGACCTAATTATGCATTTTTAATTCAATTTAATGTTTTAGGTCATTTATGTTAATTCTCATACTTAACCCATTAATTGTGTTAATTAGATAGTGTTTAACCTAGTTTTTAGCCTAATTTGGACATTTTAGCTATGATGAACCACACCTTATCAACCATGGAAGAAGTTTGCTGACCAGGGTAGATAGCCACCTACCCCTGAGGTTAGGGAGGAGGCACAGTCTCAGCCTCCTGTTTCCTAGTCTCCTACCTATACCCAATATTACAAGATTCACTCCCATTATCTCTAGTACTTACCTCCACATATTTTAGCTCAAAGTCATCACCTTTTTAGTAGAGGTAAGGTGCCACTCATTCCTTCCCCATCATCGGGCCCAGATACTGTAAAGACCCGTTCTATTCTGAGCCTTTTAAGACGTTTGGACTGTCAGTCAGACGTCTGGTCAGACGTTTGGACCTCTTTCCAGACATCTGGAAATTGAAAATTTTGTACCCAACGTCGGGTCTGCGCGCTGATTGCGTGCAGACAACTGTTCTCTCTTCTCTTTCTCTCTTCCTTCTCCTCCACCGAACCCTAGCTACCCCCTATATATAACCCCTCTCCCCCCTTCCTCTCTTCCCCACTCCACCACAGCCACTTTCCTTCCTTCCTCTCCATTGCAGCGAGAGGGGAGAGTGCAAGAGAGGGCGCGAGAGCGAGCGACGAGGAAGAGAGGCGACGTGAAGAGAGGAGGAAGAACTTGAGCTCGCGAGCTCGTGGGAGCTCGCCGGAGGACGCATCGTCGGAGTGGTGCGTGCGGGAGGAGGAGCGCGTCGGGGGTGATGTCCTCGACACCTTGCTGCAGCCAAAGCTGTAGACGAGGAGGAGAGGCCGCAGCTGTGCGCGACGAGAGGAGCAGGTCGGTCTAGTTCTGGGATTTTCCTAGAATCAAACGTCTAGTGTGCCGTCCAGACGCCGTGTTGGACGTTTGGTGACAATACCGGACATCTGAAAGCAGGGTATTTGTGAAGGTATGTCATTTTCGCGGCTGCGGCCATACAGGTCGCATCACAGTAGGTTTTGCTTTGCTAAAAATAAGGCATGTTGTGTTGTCGTGTGCAGGAGCAGCTTTGGGAAGGCGCGGGGCACACCCTCCCATGCGTTTCGGACATCTGGACAAGTTACCAGACGATCGGAAGCACTCCTAGACGACTGGAGGGGAGGTCAGACGTCTGGAGTTGGGTCCAGACGGTCAAGTAGGGGTTTAGAGGTCTGAAGTCAACGCAGGAACCTGAGGTGAGACCCTGGTTACTTTTAAGATGTCTAGACCTTGTGCCAGACGTCTGATTTAGGTCTGTAACCCTGTTTTTGACCCGTTTGAGGTTCGTTTTACGCAAACAAGATATCGGTGGTTTCCTTGTAAGTTCCTCTACATGTTAGAAATCCTTATATACTATTCTGAACGTTCCATTGTGGTATGTTCCTTGGTATAGGGCTTCGACTGGTTGCGAGTTTGGGGCTTGCTGAGGCACGTGAGCCTACCGTTCGAGACCCGAGTACTGCCGGATTGTCTGGTAGAGTGGTTTCCCCTTTATTTAATTATAAAACATGAATGCTTATGTGAAATTGGATAACTAGAAACCTAGGATGTGGATGAATCCTAGGACGTGAAGCACTTGCACTATTTGTATGCGTGTTTGAGATTGCAGTCTTAAATGAATGAATAGAAATATGAACATCTGCCTGTTAATAAACAAGAGTTGCCTGTTGATAACACCACGCAAGGGGGTAGTAATTAGGTTGAATATGGCCCATCTTTAGAATAAAAGGCACAACATAAAGTAGAATAGGAGCATTGCAAGCATCAAGTACCAAGATTGCTTATAAACTGTATTAATGGCCATTTGTGTAAAGCATTTGTCAAAGCAGGCCTCAGATGAGCAATCGGACCGCACGGATGGATTCAGGACGACGAACGGAGTCTAACGGACTCAAAATCGGCCAAATCCGACATCCGGAGCTCCCACAATGGGCCCAAGAAATCCTGACCGTTGATCTGGAGATCAACGGCCTAGAACGCGCCACGTCGCCCCGCCCTCGCCGCCCGCACGCCCCCAAGCCAGCCAAGGACTTATCTCGGCCGTTGATCTTCGATCGAACGGCCGAGATCCGCGCGCTCGCCCGCGGTCGCCGCGACAAAGCGTGGGCGTGGCGCAACGGTTAGCGCGCACGCCCGCGTTGCGGCGACGCGCGTTCGATTTGCGCGGAGCGAAAATCATCTGCGGGCGAAGGGCGCGGCAAAATTGAGCCGCGCGATCAGAAGCGAGCGGCTAGGATCGCGCCACGCGGCGCGACGACAGCGCCCCACCTCCCACGCGCGCGCGCACGCCGGGCGTAAACGCGCGCGCGCACGCGCGCCCGAAGCGCGATCCTAGCGCAGGCGCGGGAGGATCTCAGCCGTCCGATCATCAATCGGACGGCTCTCGTTCGACAGCCACGGATCGCGCCTGAAGAGAGAGAGGGGCGGGCGGCTGACCGGCGGCAGAAGGCCTTCACCGACGTATATGGAAGCGGTTTTAGCGACGTTCTGGATGTCGCTAAAGCACATTCTTCTTTTAGGAAGCCCTTAACTCTATTTAAACCCCCTTCTACCACCATTCAAGGCATCCGCTCCCACTTGCAACTACTCCACTCCTCTCCTAGCTAGTCTTAGGCACTCTTGTAATCGCCGGAGACGACGAGCCGCCGACGGAGCCTCCTCCACCGCCGTGGCTGCCTCGTCGCTCTCCACTCTCTCTCTACCTCTCTCTCTCTCTTTTAAGCTTTCATTTACTTTTGTTGAAGCATGTATTTAATATTGTAAACCATGAACTATGAATGCATGTTTAATGAAATTATTTTCCATTTAGTTGCCATTTTAATTTCTGCTTAAAGTGCATGATCAAAACCAAGAGCTTTCTAACCCTAAACTCTCTCTATCTCTCGCTTTTCAAAACCATCTCTTTCGCAAGCAAAACTCCGCCTTTTTCGTGACAACAAGTGGTAAACAAAATCCGATTTCCACGCCTCCCTGAGATCGACACTCGGACTCACCTCCGTTTACTTCTTTTAAAACCGACGTATCAAGTGCAACTATAACGACACCTCTTAACACACACGCACGAAGGCACGTCACCTGTGAAATATGAAATGCCTGTGCTAGTTAGACAGATATCTGTGACATTTCTTATTGTATATGCAAATTGTGGAAATACGAGTTGCATGTGTAAAAGCTGAGAATGGACTGGTGAATGATGGAACCTGGTACGGAATAACATGGGGAGTATAAGCATGAACCCTATGGGGAATTTGGAGTAGAGCTCCTATGGATAAATGGAATGGATCTGGAAATGTGAGTGGGAAGTTTGTTGGCCTTTGAGTATGTAGTACCAAGGAGAGCGACTGTCCCCTATTTAGTGTAGAGCGGAGCTAGCTGCCCTTGGGTTGGGATCGGGGGTTAGGATTTGCCACTCTATACCGACTTCTTTGGCCCTCGTGTACACTGTACCAGGGAGAGATACTAGTGTAGGGAGAGAGCTAGCCACCCCACGGGGCCTAGGGTTCAGCTAGCTACCCTACACCGACTTGTTAGGCCCACTAGGCAAACCATGGTAGTCAGACGAGGGTGCGCGGACTATGGAGGGGCAAGACCCTTGTTTGGTTCTGAGGGGCTAGACCCTTGTTACTGAGAGGGCTAGGCCCTATACTGTTCCGTGCTGTACTTTGGGCATACTCGCTAGCGGAAACGACTGGCCACGTGCCAGTGAAGGGTAGCTACCCGTGCACTTATCGTGCGTGCCGTAGTCACCGCTACGTCTGTCAGTAACCTCGGGGTGGTTGACTGGGTGTAGGATTACCACGGGGGACTCTCCCGGTCAGGAGAGCACCACGTGTGCCTTCTACTCTTGGAAAAGACTACAAACAAGATCGTTCCCACGAGGAACATACCAGATCAAGAAGGAGATCCTAAAAGTAAACCAATGGGTGAAAAGGAATAACTTGTAAAATAAAATAATTGGAAAAGATAAATTACTTGTTAGCTTTTACTGCTTTAGTTAGTTGGTTACCACTCTACTCAGCGTTTGCTGACTCCGTTTACTCATAACCCTTTTCAGGTCCAGGTGTTGAGCAGCCCGAGTCACGGTTGTTGAGGGTGCTGGGCCCAGTTGAGCCCAGTAGTAGTTTTCTTGTTGTTGTACTTCCTTTTTGTTAGTGAGTTCAGACTCTTGTTACCGTTTTGTTTCTATACTTTGTTTCCGCTTTACTGTTGTGGTGGTGATATGTACTGTTAGCAGCTTTTATTTCCTTTACTGCTTGTACTCTTTTACTGTTGCTTACTTAGCATGGTGAATGTGGTTTACTTTCTTGCATTTTTGGTTATTTCTTGTTGGACGACTGGGTCTTGGGATTAGTCGAATCAAGTCAGTCTCGTGTCCTGTAGGGATTTGGGAACAGGGTCGTAACGGATACCCATGATGTTGAGGTGCATCCTCAACATGAGACCCATCCTAAAGAGTCCATAGGGTAGGATGGGGCCGAGGATGAGGAGGTACAACAACCGTTTGATCAGCCAGATACTTATGCTGGCATGTCGTAGGAGCCTGCTGCTCAGGCAGGCACCGGTGTTGGTAAGATTTTAAAGTAATTTTATTTAAAAGCTTACTATGTGAAATGACCTTCTTCAAGGGCCATTTGGATGATTTCCTAAACTTTAGGGGCCTTAACGTAAATTCTACACCCCTACTTCTCACCTTTTTGACCCCACATAAATGACTCTAAGTTTTTAGGATTGTTTCCATAATTTTCCCCAGCCCACGAGCCCTAAAACCCTACCTGCTACGCGTTTAAAACGCCTCCCTCACAACCCCCGTTCCTTCCCTCACACCACCTCGAGCGACGCACCCTACCATTCCCCGCATTTCCAGCAAAGAGTGAGGGAGAACGTGCGGGAGAGAGCAAGGGAGAGGGAGGACAAGCAGGAGAGGGGAGGTTGTAGCGGCGCGTGACGCGAAGCTCAAGGAGTGCGCGGTGTGAGGCGCTGCAGCCGCTGTCGCAATGCATTCGGTGCGTGAGGTAGGGGTGAGTCTTGCATTCGTCGGATGTTCGCAACACCCTGCGGATGGCCAGGGCGCGCTTCAGATGTTCGAGAACGCGTAAGGCTCGAGGTGCAGCCTGCCCGAGGTGCTTGCGGTAGGGACGACCTTGGGGAGTGAGTTGTGTGGGGAATCAACAATCGTGCAAAGGGAGTTCGCATGGGGAAACGAGTGTGCACAATACCCGATGCTTTTTTTGACGTCTGAGGGTGGTAGCAAACGTCCAGGTAAAGTCTCGGATGGTTGGGACTGGCAGCAGACGATGGAGGGGGAGCAGGAACTTTAGCTGGGGTTCTGTGTGCTTTTAAGACGTCTGGAAGTTGCTCTAGAGGTCTGATAGTGGCAGGGGGTGCGCACCTGCTGCAAAAGGCGGGTGGTCTAGCTAGACCAACTCGCCTGGCCCAGTTCAAGCGAATTAATAAGGGTTTTTGGGCCAGTTCAGGGCCTAAACGAGGTCGGAATCGCGCAATCAAGGTATCATTGGAAAGCTCCTGGAATTTCCTACCTTTTAAACTCTTTTCTACACTATTTTGAGATAGTTTTGCGTATTGAAATGCTGGTCAATGTGTTTGATGCCCTGTTTGACCCTTAAATTGGTGTAGGCCCCAAGTCTGCAGTGCGTACAGGACCTGCGGAGGCGTCGGGATCTACCGCTTGTGCCCCCATATCTCCCATACCCCTTGGTAAACTGGTCTCCCTCTACCCTTCTTCTTCGGTTTGATTAAATGAATGCTCAAAATTAGAGATTTTCGTTTGAAACGTAGGTTATGAAACACATGTTTGAAGTTATTTATGCCCCGTTTATTTATAGAATTGATGATTGCCACCGTAATCTTATGGGTTTGGTATTAAGTTAACACTTTAATCTAGGGTTGTTGGTTAAATATGTAGGATATGATAGAGCTTGCTCATTATGGAAGAAACCCTAAGTATGTGAATGATGCATGTTATCTTCAATACATGGATCTTGTTTAATGTAACAAAAATGAGAATGATGCATCTTCATCTTCAATACATGGACATTGTTTGATATAGCATAAACATGAATGATGCTTGTTTCTCTTAATGGATGGAACTACCATTTAATGAGCTTGGCAGCAATAATAGTTAAGACATATTTGAACACTAAGGTGTACTAGAAGAATAATCTACCTGCTATGATACAAAACTTGGGCAATGATGGAATAACTCACCTACAGTGTGGTACGATTGATTATTGGACTCTAGTTTGGGGGCGAGCTGGCCCTCGTGTACGTACGTACCGAGGAGAGCTATTCACCGCTTGTGTAGGGAGAGAGATAGCCTTTCCTTAGGTTGAGACCCAGGGTAGAAATGGTGAAATGACCCTTTTCAAGGATCGTTTGGAGTTTTTATGGAAAGTTTGGGGCGTGAGCATAATTCTAAATCCCTTGGTTTTAGGCGTGTGGGGCTTTCGAGAAAAGAGGGAACTTTGAGGGGGTCACACATAATTTTTCCCTCCCCTTCTCTCTTCCTACTCACACACCCACTCACACACTCACGAATACACACTCACCTCCCTCACCAAAAACCCTAACCCACTCTCCTTATAAAACCCCACCACCCTCTCCATCTCCAGACCACCACCACCACCTCCATCATTGTCGGCGGCCTTCCTCCCCCGTCTCCTTGCAAGTTGCGGGTGGGGAAGGAGGAAAGCTCGAGGCGAAGGAGTAGGAGAGAGGGAGAGAGAGGGCGTGGGAGAGAGGAGAGAGAGAGCTTGGGGGAGCTCGAGCAGGAGAGCTCGCGTGTGGGAGTTTCCCTCATTGCGGTTGCAACAGCGAGGAGCTCAGAGGCTTGAGGACCTCTGAGGAGTTCGGAGGTGCGAGGGGAGGAGCCACGGGAGCCAAGGGAGCTTGGAAGAGCTTGTGCGAGAGGAGACAAGGCCGTAGGAGAAGGTTGCGCAACCTCCTGTAGCTGCTGCAGGCTTTGTGGAGGAAGGTCGCAAGGAGACGAACGCTGCGAAGGTGTTATGCGTATTAGATTTTTTGAGTATCAGACATCTGGAGCATTTACCAGATGTCTCAGGCAGCAACAGGATGTCCGGAGCTGAAGCCGGACGTTTGAAAATACGCGAGGTGCCGAGGTATGAGTTCTGTATGCTCATGGACAAGCGTTCATGAAGTACTTTAAGTGTTAGCTATCATAGTTTTTGAACTATGTTTGCATGCACAGGTACAGGCCTTAGAAAGGCATGTAAGCACGCTCTTCGAGGTGCTTTAGGGCGTCTGAATGTGTCCACAGATGTCTAATAGTCATATCGGACGTCTGGACGAACCGACAGACGTCTAAAAGGACCCTAAGACGACTAAAAAGGGGTTCCAGACATCCACCAGCAACGCAGGAACACAAGTTGAGTTACTGATGTCGTTTAAGACGTCTAGGCCGAGTCTCAGTTTCCCTACGTGTTCCCTACGTGTTGATGTCAATTATATACTGTTCTGAACACGTATGATGTGTTTAGTCACTGGTATAGGGTTCCAGCTTGTAGCGTGTTCGGGGCCTGTGGAAACGACGGGATCTGCGCTTCAGGCCTCCATTCCACCCGTGAATCCCGGTAGAGTGGTTTACCTTCATACTAAGATTTAATTAAATAAAATGCATGCATAGAATAACTTCATTGAACCCTACAATGTGAAATGAACCCTAGGGTAGAAACGAATGAACCATGCATGAGCTACACTGCTTACTTTGAGATGCATGTTAAAACCCTAAGTGCTAGCAAGGGTATAGATACATGATGTCATGCTTTTTTAGTTATTAAAACATGAGCTGCCTGTTATATGAATGAGAATCAGAATGTGAACAACGAGATATGCATGTTGAAAAATGAAATGAAATGGATACGAGCATGAACCCTACGGGGAACTAGGAGAAGAACTTTTGTATACGGAAAGAATCTCATATGTAGACGGCAAGTAAGCTGGCCCTTGTGTATGTGGTACCAAGGAGAGCAACTATCTTGCGTATGCGGTACTAAGGGGAGCCACTATCCCTTTCGTGTGGGAAGAAAGGTGGCACTCGCATACGTGGTACCGAGGAGGGCTACGACCACCTTAGTGTAAGGGGGAGCCAGCTGCCCCACGGAACCCGGGGTTAGGATTGGCCACCCTACACCGACTCTTGTTAGGCCCACTGGGCAAATCGGGATAGTCGAGCGAGGGTACGCGGACTGTGAGGGGTGAGACCCTTGTTCTGTTTTGAGAAGGCGAGGCCCTATTCTATTCCATATTGTACTTTTGGGTGTACCCGCCAGCAGAAAACATTGATCGCGTGCTAGTGTGGGATAGTTACCCGTGTGCTTATTGCGTGTGCCGTAGTCACTGCTACGTCACGACCATGACCTCGGGGTGGTAGACTGGGTGTAGGACTACCATGGGGGACTCTCTCAGCCAAGAGAGTGCTACATGTACATCCTACATCACGGGAAAACTGCAAGTGAGATCGTTCCCTTAGGGAATAAGAAGATTAAGAAAATTTATGGATCCCGATTAGTGCACTCGACCTAGATACACATAAATAAGATAAATGGAAATAGATGATAATACATAACGGACAATTGCATGTTAACTGGTTTCTTGTTTCTTTATGTTAAATTGCATGTAAATGGCTTAACCACCACTCTACTCAACGTTAGCTGACTACGAATTATATAACCTTATTCAGGTCAGGGAATTGAGTAGCCAGCACCTTCGGTTGCAGAGGGAGCTGGACCTAGTTGAGCCCAACCGTAGTTGTTGTCGCTTTCTGTTCTAGAATTTTCTTTCTGTTATAGTAGTGAGTACTTTGATATATGTATTACTATTTCTGTTATGTTTCTGTTCTACTTTCCGACGTTGTAGTTGTGATTGCATATAATATTGTGAGACATTTCGTCATGTTCCCATTACTTTCTCTTAGTTATTTCTGCTTAGTTACATTGCATGCGTTGTTGTGGAATAGTTTTTGCTTTTGGGCTATTTCTCGTTGGACGACTGGGTCTTGGGAACTAATTGAGACGAGCCAGTCTCAGGTTCTATAGGAAGCTAGGATCGGGTCGTAACAAGATGGTGTGATAGCAAGGTCATTCCGGGAAATGAACCAAATGGCTTGAAAGTAACCACTCACGTGCATGTAACTAGGATAGCCATCACAACGTATTGCTTTGATCTTCGCTTCCGAGTCATATTTCTCTATGAAACCTGGTATTGTTGACAGTCCCTATTCTTTCTCTTTTATCTCCTTGTAGGAGATGCCTTGTGGTAGGCGCAGGGGCAGACATGTCGGGCTTGGAACCAGTGCTACCTCGCCTCTCCTCTTGAGTGTCCAGGCCCAGGACCTCGCCCAGTTGATTCGAGAGGTCGTGCGAGAAGAATTTCAGCTTTCGCCGACTCTGCTGCCCCCTCATGTCCCTCCTGAGGCTACGGAGGGGGAGTCACCGTAGCGCCAAGCGAGTCAGGGGAGATCAGGGGAGGCTTGATTGCATCGCAAAAATACACCTGCAATTGTGTCGTCTTGTGCTATTTCCTAGCCTTACCAATGCATATTAGGTCTCCATTGTTGCATTGTAAAAATACACGCATGCATGCATTTAATTGAGAGGGGAGGAGAATAAAATAAGTGGCCTTGCATTTAACATTTTTCCTCAAGTGCATCTTTGCAAAATTCACCATCTTTTTATTTTTTATTTCACTTGATTTTGAAATCTTCCCGCGGCTGCTATGCATGGCCTCACCTTCTCTCCTCGTGCCATGCTCTGCAGCAGGTCCTTCCCTGCGGTAGCCTCTCCCTGCCATGAGCCGTGCATGTGCCATGCACAGCCAGGGCATGGCACAACATGCTCTCCTCTTCTTTAAAAAGAGGGCACGGCTTCTTCTTGTAGCAGCCTGGTCCTCCACGAAAAAAAACCCAGCACTTCTCCTTCCAAGCCACCATCTCCTCCCTCTCCCTCCATACGCCGGCCCTCCTCCTCTGAGGAGACACTCAGCGGACAGGAGCACCTCATGGTGGTGCACAACCACCATCGTGAGTCCACCACCGCCCAGCTCACCATAGAGCCGGTGGGCGTGGTGGCTCTTCCCTGACTTCGTCACTTTCCAGCCACTTCAGCCATTGCCGCAGGCTTCAAGGTCTGAAGCTCAAAGCTTCACACGCAGTAGCAACGGTAAGGCGGCAGCAGCAGCATGCAGCAGCAGCCGCCTAACCCATTCCGCACACGCCTGCAGGCCGCCCTCGCCTCCAGCGCGTGCCTGCAGGAACCATCTCCTCCCTCTTCTTCGCCCTGTCGTGCTCTCTCTTCCTCCCGCAATCCGCCACTGCGTGCCTCTGCAGTGGCCGGCCAAGCTCACCGCTCACGCCAGCAGCCCTCTCCATGCGCTCTGTCACGACGTCCCGCCCGCAAGCCATGAACCGGAGCCACTCCACCGTGCGCGCCGAGCCGTCCGCACTCACAGCACCTACAGCAAGCGGTCGTGCGGCTCGCCTTACCACTGTAGCCACTGTTCACGCGTTTCTGCGGAACACTGTGGCTACAGTGGGGTGACCGGTGAGTTTCTCACTTAACCGTCACCCGATGCACCGCTATCGCCGTTCGTCCGTGAGCGCGTCCTGCCCCGCGTTCTGCCAGCGCCCGCACCCGCCTGTGTCTCCTGCTCTCTTCGCCCACACGCGCCTGTGAGTGGCCGCTCCTGCCATTCGCGCAGCACTGTGAGTTGCGTTCCTCCTCTCCGCGCCCATCGCCCTCCAGTTCGTGTGCCTCTCCGCGCGCATACGCGCTTGCGCGCGAGCTTGAAGCCTCAGACGACGCCCTGAGCGCACGGACGACTTAAACTCACCTCAAGCTGCCCGCTCCCTCTCTCTCTCTCACAACACTCTCTCACTCTCTTCAACGACACTTACACACCTACACTCACACTTTCATACACACACACCTATACACTATTATATACATATATATATACGTATACATATATATAGATATATTGATATATATACATATATGTATATACATATACATATACATAAATACATATATGTATATATTTAAATATATATGTATATATATATATATATAGATCTATACATATATCTATCTATACATATACTTATATATATATTTACATACCTATATATATATATTTATAACCATATATATATATAGATACATTTACATATATACATATATACATATATATATATTTTCACGTTACTTATCATACGTGGTATCGTGGGAATATTTGCACCAGTTGCTGATACTCTCCGATACACGCGTACAAAAAGCGTGTTCGCATTCATCTTCCATCAATCCACCTTACACGCGGCACCTCGTCCTGTTTGTTGCGTCTTTCTAGACGACGACCGACTCGACACTGTGCTACACTCCATCTCCGCCTCCACCCTCACCCCTTTATACATACATAATATATACCTATATATATATATACTATATTTACTTTGTTTCTATTTCGCTTTCCTGCTAGTAAAAAAGATAAAAAAAAATATAAAAGAGAAAAGATAATCTTTGACTTGCAGGTAATCCGTCTTGCGAATAGCATGACCCATTTTGGAACCCTGATTTGGCTCAAAGCCAAGAACCTAATTTTGAGGGTGTGTCTCAAGGACAAAGATTACCAGAAAAAAATCTAAATAGAAAAACACCAAAAAAATACAATAAACGAACGGAAGAGTTTTGTTGTAGAAATGGCGTAGAAACTTGACTTGTAACCCCACTTCCCTGAGTTCGACCCTGGGCCTAAAAGTGACGAAGATAAAATCAAGTAGGCCAGGTTAAAAATTTTGTAAAGAGATGGTTAGGTCCGATTTAGGTTAACCACTATATACACTTCAATGATAAAATCACCAGATTAACAACCTAACCGGGTCCGACACCAAGGCCCTACCAGCTGGAGCACTCACAGGGTCGCCTAGAGAGGAGGCACGTGATGCCTGCAGGCGAGTCGTTCCGCTCTGTGGGGCCACCAGTGGCCTTTGGGGGCCCCAGACAGGGGATAGTTGTCAGCATCAGACCCCCACCTAGTCACCAGTAGGGACAAACTGAGGGAGGAAGCCGTGTCCCTCTCTACTACCAGTGTGGCTAGCCAGGCCACCTGAGGAGGGACTGCCCCTTTAGGACTGGGGCATACCAGATGCTCCCAGCACCGAGTACGAGAGGCCGATCTGGCAGCCGTAGTTAGTAGCTGCGAGGAGTTGACCAGTAGGGACAATCTGCCCCTTTATGTTAAATTGCATGTAAATGGCTTAACCACCACTCTACTCAGCTTTAGCTGACCACAGATTATATAACTTTATTCAGGTCAGGGAGTTGAGCAGCCAGCACCATCGGCTGCAGATTGAGCTGGGCCTAGTCGAGCCCAGCCTTAGCTGTTGTCGCTTTTCTGTTCTAGAATTTTCTTTCTGTTGTAATAGTGAGTACTTTGATATATGTATTATTATTTCCGTTACGTTTCTGTTCTACTTTCCGCTGTTGTAGTTGTGATGGCATGTAATATTGTGAGACATTTCATTCTATTCCCTTTACTTTCTCTTAGTTATTTCTACTTAGTTATATTGCATGCGTGGTTGTGCAATAGTTTCTGCTTTGGGTTATTTCTCGTTGGATGACTGGGTCTTGAGAGCTAGTCGAGACGAGCCAGTTTTGGGTTATGTAGGAAGCTGGAATCGGGTCATAACAAATGGCCTCCTTACATTGATTTCTTTTAGGCCCACGGGGACAACTGGGATAGTCAGGCGGGGGTACGTAGATTGGCAAGGGGCACGACCCTTGTTCTGTTCTATGTTGTACGACTTAGAGCGTACCCGTTAGCGGAAAGGATTGACCGCGTGCTAGTACAGGATAGCTTCTCGTGCATTTATCTCGTGTGCCATAGTCACTGCTACATCGCGACCATGACCCCGGGGTGGTAGACTGAGTGTAGGACAAACGCGGGGTGTTCTCTCGGCTAGGAGAGTACCATGTGCTCGTCCTGTATCACAGGAAAAACTGCAGTAAGATCGTTCCGTTAGGGAACATGTAAACCAAGAGATAATTAGACCCTTTGTTAGAATTTTCAAAATACTAAACTGCTAGTATCTAGAAATAGAAACAAAATATAAAAGTGTGTGAACATTTATAATTACCTGAAATGTTTATTGTTTTTAAATTTAAATGCATTGGTTAATCTTGCACTTGCCACTCTACTCAACTTTTGCTGACAACTGCCACTTATGTTCTGGTCAAGGAGGCGAGCAGCTAGTACCTTCGACTGCAGAGGGTGCTAGGCCTAGTCGAACCCAGCCTTCATGCATTTTCCATTTTCGCTGTGGTTGGATTTTACTACTGTTGTAGTGAATACTCTTGCTTTGAACTATTAGTTACATTTCTGTTCTTCACTTTGGTTGTGATGGGTATGTGGAGAATCTTGCCATTCTCTTGTGATTTTGTTTACAGTCTACTCTTCAGTTTTCTGCTTTCATTTAAGTTCTAACTATGTTACATGTGTGGTTTGCTTGTCTTGGTGATGTTATTTCTCGTTGGACGACTGGGTCTTAGGTCAATCGAGGCGCCCTGACCCCGAGATCTACATGGTGCCGGGTTTGAGTTGTAACACTATGTTTAATCTCTCTTATTTAATCTTTTAAAATATGTTGTTTCATGTTTTTAGCTGGGAAAAACACACAAGGTCCGACATGAAATGTGGACCTCGATAGGCTACCTAAGGGCACTAGGATTATGGTGACCATCACTGTAGTTGGGGAAGCGAAGAACTACCCTAGCTTTACTAGCCGGTTAGCCACGATTGTTAATACAACCATGCCACTTTCCTACTTTGACTTGAGGAGAGTCGCCAAGGTGTTGAAGGCATCTATTATTCGAGAGTTGTAGGTGTAAATGTGAAATTTATTCATTTACATTTATAACAATTATAATCAATTTATATATTATTGAATACAGGGCACTTTTGATTGGGGAGAGAATCCCAATGCGCCCAAGGCTATCCTGCAGCATTTAGGCAGGATACATCGTGGATGGAAAGAGGAGATGAAGAGTACGATATGATACTCTTTCATATTCTCAAGTTATTTAATTATTTATATATAATCAACAATATCTAATAAAAATTTGTAAAATAATTGTGGTTTTTTAACATTAGGTCGTATGAGGAGGCATCAAGAAATATGCTTCCTACGATTGCGGCTACCATTTTGAGGGAGTGTTGCGAGCATTAGAGAGATCCAACGATAGAGGTAAATAAATAGTTTCGAATTTAATTTATAATATCCATTTATAACGAATAGTTACATAATCTTAGTAATAAAATTTATATTTTTTATAGGAGCAAATCAGGAAGAACAAGGCCATTATGTAAGGCAGAGTTTGATTTTTTGGGAGTGATAGTGGAAAAGTGTACAAATAAGTCACCCTTACTGTCACTCTACAGAATCGTACATGAGATTTTCACCTCATAGGACTCCTCGTTCCATTCTTGGAATTGGATCATTTTCCTCGTTCGAGAGTCTCCTCCCTTCCGTCCCGAAGAGTCACTAAGCCCGAGCTCTTGCCCTAACCCATTGCTTAAATCAAATAAGTATTGACTCATTAAAGGACAAATATGTAAGTTTCTTAATTCGGTATTTCAAACTAAATTAAAGAAATTTAGTTTAATTAAAAGAAGATGAAAATATTACTTCATTTTCAAGCGGAGGCACACGAGGGTGTTCAGTTAGATTGAGTGAGAGTCTATGAGTAGACTCATAGTAAAGAAACACTCGATAACCCACGTGCATGGATACATCCGACATACGAGGAAGCACATAAGTAATTGAAAGTTACTTTAATTTCAATTATATAAAAATTAACTGTAAATATATATATTTATAGGGTTATATGATGGAATTGATTTATCCTTCTAAGGTTGTGGACGAGAATTGCAGGACTGTTTGGTGGGCCCCTCTAACACCAGAGGAGGTCTTCAGGATTGTGATGCCTCTAGAGCATGGAGGGTTCGTCCATAGCGGTGGGAGCAGTGCAATGATCTCTTCCTGGTATGGTAGGAAAGGATCCTCCTTATTCGCCCAAGTCGATAGTATACGCACCGAGGTTGAGACTTTACTATGTTAAGATGTGGAGCGGGCGAAGTGGTTGGATAAGGTGATAGCTACAGGCTACCACTTGCAGGATGGAGCGTCAGGAGTTGTTGGAGCGGCACAACAAGTAGTGGAAGGAGGTCTTGTCCTATCTTCGAGGTAGTGGTAGACCTGATCATTCGTCGTTCCACATTTTAAGGCACGGTGACAACAATGATGGTGGTGGTTCTAGGGCTGGTGGTGTAGGTACCCAGCATATTATTTATGTTTTTATATTCTTTCTTTTTTTATTATTGTTCTAATACTTGAAGCTTGTTTATATATATATATATATATAACTTGGTTAGATTCTATAATTCCTTTTGCATGATTGAATGTTTTGAACGACTTATGTTATTTTCGAACATCGCTTATTTATTATGTGTAACTAATTTTAGCACCATTGAAATGAATTACTTTTTTAAAAAGAGAACTAAAACATTATTTTTTGAAAGGAAAAGGGGCTCCGAATTTCTCGCTAGCCTCAGGAGCTCCTCCATGATCAGAGCCACGGCCACTCTCTTGGCGTCGAGTCGGAGTGGCTGGACACACACCCATGGCACATCCACCGTAATAGTGCTATGCGCGTCTGGGCCAGCTGCGGGGATTCGATCCTACGCACCCCGCACAGAGAGTGCTTTACGGAGAATTAAAACATTATTAGTGACGGTTATACATTAAACCGTTATAAATTACTTATGATGACGGTTTTACAACCATCACCATATGACCATTGGGTTGCCATTAATTTCGATGCGAGAAATCCCATATCTTTCCATGATAGTTACTTTAAATTGGTCACGATTTCTACAACCGTCGCCATTAACGGTAGAGGACAATTATAAAAAAATCATCCCTAAAAGGGCGTAATTTTTTGGTGGGTGCTTTGCATTCCAGTCAAGAAAATTGGCGATGGTCGAATTTAGAATCGTTCGTATTTTATTTTAACAACGACCGTAAAATTGTTATCAAAACGTACTTCCCTGTTCGCCCTGTGTACGAAGGAAGCGATAAAGTAATTTAATCGTCGCTAAATTAAAATAGCGATGCGATATATCGCAATAGTATTTGGCGATGGTTCTCTAGCAATTGGTGACAATTTAGAACCGTCGCAAATCGCACCTACTATTGTAGTGCTTGTTAAAGCAAAGTTAGAATCATTAAAATTAATCATATGATACCATAGATTTGTGGCTTACCAGGATCAGTAGCCGAGGCAAAATTGGTTAATTTAAATAGCCACAAGCGTAAGATTGAATCGTCATGGCCAGCACCCTGTCCAAACAAACACGTGCAATATCTTTAGTACCTTAGCCCATGTTGAAGACAAAGAAATTATTAGAGTTACCATTAAACTGCCTTTTATCCTACCTCCATCAACAGACTCTTCGACATATGAACGTGGACGTAAATCGGAACAAGTTTACAGGGGCACTATACCACTAAAATATAAACAAAAAATACTGACAACTATGGCATAGACATTAGATTAGAAAGTTGTGCCCAGAACAAATTGAGGTTTGCATATACGGGAGATTGTATTAAGCTACTAATTAGTTTATAGCAAATTAATCTAGTTGTATTAAAACTCTATTAATCATAGGAATTTTAGTTAAAAATTCTTATGATTTTAGTTAAACTTTATTAATTTAGTTAAAAATTTAATAAGCTTAGCAAGAATGTAAAGTAGATAAAAACTTGGGTAAAAGTCATTCTTCTCAGCAACAAGAATGGCTTTACCAACAAATTTGATGTTATGGAGATGTTCTACAAATTTCCCAAGGTTGTTTAAATCCCAATCAATGATCAATTTTACACTATCAAACTTTCCAACTTCGAAAAGATCCCACTTAGATAAAACCTTGAAAGTGATTTGTTCCTTACCTCAATCCACTTTATCCCTGGAGAGCCCTCTTTGCCCCTATTCAGTGGCCAACCTAAGCAACAGGAGCTACCAAGCCAAAGATGCTTCAATGGTGTTGTACATAGAAAGAGTCAGAAATTTGATAGACAAGTTTGAGAAGATATCCATCTCTAGGTTTCCCTTGCTGGCAGTTGATGAGAGGTTTATCATGGTTTCTAATTACCCCTAATTAACTAGTTTCCCTAGTTAATTAGCTACAAAGATGAATATATAAGAGTTAATTATAGAATAAGGGATAAATTATTAAATGACCTTAAAATAAGTTAAAAATGCTAAATTATAAGTCAATTAATATTATTAATAACTTAATTAACAAAGGGACTCAAAATACCACTAATTAGTTACCTAATTGATATCTTATTTAACTTAAGTATAACTTAAGACCTAAGTCTTTAATAACTTAAGTAAGTTAATTAATAAGTAAATATAAATAAAAGGGTAAAAAATGTGAATACATGGCTTTAATATAATATTTAGCTAAATTATAAATATATATAAAAAGTTAGAAAAGAAAATAATTTAAATTAACCTTAAAAGCCTTTGTTTGCCTTTTGGTCCCTATATTTTATTACAATCGAGTTCTATTCTTTTCACCTAAGTCCTTAACTTTTCTTAGGCCTAGGTCCCTGTGAACACTTTTCTTCTTCTTCTTCATTTCTTTTTCGGCTGCTTGAAAGGCTAACGTTCGGCGGTGATATCACCCTCCGATGACCGCTCATCTGACGCCATCCCGCCCTCGCCAAGCTCCTGGAGTTTGCGCTCACCTTCTTCATTTCATCCGACAGTCTGGATGATCCTTGAATCCTATTTAGGGTTAGAGAGTAACCTCACCGGCGTTGGAGAAAAAGTCGGTGGTTACCTTGAACCTAGACCTTCTAGCATCCAGATTCAGCCACGTTTACAACCACCACAACCTATAAATATCCCTTGACCCCTCCAATTTTAGGGGTTAGCTCCCTACCCTCTTTCCCAACCGCAGCTAACTGATAGGCTATTCTTCCTACTCCGGCGACCATTTATCGTCTCCGTCCTATTCCTTAGATCATCTCCACTCGCTTTCGATCTCCGCCTTTATCCGCTGCGTCCTCTGACGAAGCGCCGACGCCAGACTCCGCTTCCATGCCACGAAACCACCCGTCGGAGCTCTTCCTCCAACCTTCTGATTTCATCCTCCATTAAGAACCTTCGACGGAGACTCCTCACCTCCTTCGTCCAGGTAATAGTATGATTAGGCTTAGGTAAGTGTAGTGTAGCTTAGTTCAGTAGATTAGGTAGTTAGTTAGGTTTAAATGTTCAATTTGTATGCCATCTTCCTCAGCTTCGGCAAGCTCTTTGAGCTCGTCTGGGCCACTCTTTGCCATTTCTACGCATTGATCACCTTCCTTTATCATGATTTCATAACACTGTTTTTCCCTCATTTTTATCAGCTTTAGCGCCTAATTCATCACTACCTTCATCGGTGACCTCCGTTGTCCATGGCGGAGGTTATCGAGTGTGGACCACACCCAATTGGGGCCCTACATCGTCTATACACTACTTAAGGGCCCCGTTCAACTTGTTAATTAAAGAAATAATCATCTATACTATAAACGCTTAATTATGTCTCAACTCTTGAGCTCACTGTCCATGGCGAGCTCAAGAGAGTTAAAACACTTAATTGATTACCTATAGACCATCTCTGAACACTACGGAACACTTCTCCTCACTCAATTGAGTGAGAGGATGTGATTTGAGTTCTTGCGAACTTAGATTACATCTTTTCTGAATTTGATACCTAACTTGTGAGTTGATCTCTAATTGCTTTAATTAATGAGTTCCTGAGGTTCCTTGTGATCTCAGGAACTCTTGAGGGCCTTAACGGTCAAATTCATGAAGATCTGCACTCTGTCAATCAATTTCTGGGCTCACTGGAGCTCCAGCGAGCTCCGACGAGTCATTTTTGAGTTTCAACCCTTGATAGGTCTTAAGGAGCTCCAGAATGCACAACTGAGGTTTATGGATTGTGATTTAGTGATTATTGTGTTGATTTATTGCCTGGAGCTCAATAATGACCTCTATCTTCTCCAACTTCGGCAGAGTTGGAGAGATCTCTCCGCTAGGTTTCAGGCCTGAATTTTAGGTTTAGAAGCAAGAGCAGAGCCTTTATACTTCATCTGTGATCTCTGATTCCTTCGAGAGTCTCTAGTTTGTTCTGTGGAACAAACCTCATTTCGTGTTTAGGCGATGAAGTCTGGGTCCATAACAAACCTGATCAAAACTAGGTTTTGATGGCCTGAATCAAGTTCTGAGGAAAAATAGAACCGATCTAAAGTTTTAATTTGATCTGATTGAGCTTGATTTGGAAAGTCAACTATATGGCTATATTGGTCAAACTCCAAGTCTAAAGTGATGACGGAATGATCATTTCTGTGGTTTAATTGGTTGAAATGTTTTCTGGAATGACTTGGAGAATAATAGAGTTGATTTCATTAAGTTTAATTAAGGAATTTGTGAGATTCATGTTACTGTCAGTATGGGTTCATTTGAACCCATTACTGTGTTTTTTGAGTTTTTGGCAAGAATTGAATGCCAAAACCAGCCAAATCGAATCATAACATCCTGCAGAGATTGTTTGATTTGTTCCAGAGATCTTTCTCTCTCTGTTGAGCCTTTTAGAGTTCTAAATGGAACTCTGAAGCTCCTGTGTGAAGCTTAGAAGATTCTTCATCTTCCTAAAGCTATATAGGACCTCCTATCTTCATTAGGCGCGGAATCAACCTCTAAGGTCAACCAGACCCTCAGCAGAGAGGTGTAAGCCTTCCTGTAGGTCATACGACCTGAAAGTTCCTCTCTGTAGCCACTGATGGCTGCATTGAAGCTTCACCTTCGTCCTTTAAATTGAAGGGCCAGATCTGATCTGAACACCAAATTGGTGTTCCAATCATGTAGAGCATACGAAGGGCTTTCGATCGAGCCTTTGCTCGGTCGAAACCATCAACGGAGTTGGTCGGAATTGCCGGTTGAAGTTTGGCCTGGAGTTGGGAAAGATAGTCCCACCTCAGAAAATCGCGGCTGCACGACATGGTATATTATGATTTTGTGCTTAAGCCTTCTTAGTCATTAGTGCAGGGCGTGAAATGAAACTGAGCTTACGGGCGGGGGTGTGTGCGATGCACGTGCCTGTGTATGTGTGTGTGTGCTGCGCCTGTGGGCATGAGCGTATGGGCTCGTGAGTAGGCGTGTGGGCCTAGGAGGGCGGTTACTGTGCATGAGCTTAAAATGAAGAAAATCCACCAATTAAAGAACTAGGCCGAGCTCAAGTAGGGTCTGGTCCCGCCCATTAGGCGCTGTGTATCCCAGAACAAGCTTGGGCCACCATTAAAAATTAACTTTTACAATTAAAGATAAAATGGGTTAAATGTTGGTGAGAATAGCAAAGTGTGGAACTCGTTAAGCACAGTAAGGAGAAGAGGTTAAGCGAAAGAAATGGCTAAGGGTTCAGAAGAGGAAGAAGAGAAAAAGGATGAGTAAAGGAAGAGAGAGAGAGAGAGCAACGAGGCTGCAGTAAAGAAAAGAAGAAACAAGAGAATGGCTGAAGAAATTAAGAATTGAAAGAAAGAAATGTAAAGAGAGAATCAGACGTCTTGCCATCATTTCAGACTTCCAATTTTTATTTTTATGACGTCTATTGTTAATTTTAGATGTCTGATTTGTAATTCATTGATATATGTTGTTGCTTGAAGTGATGAAATAGATGCATTGTATTCATTTGCTTAGCTATTTCTTGCCTTTATCTTTTGTAAATAGCTACATTTGAAGTAATAAACACATTACTTAGTTTTAATGCTAAATCATATGTGAAAATGTGTTTATTTTTAATAGAATGTTGTATGTGCTAGTTTGATTTATCTCTTGTGCAATTATTCATACAGTTAAAGTATTTTAATTATAATCTGATTGATTAAGTAGTTAGTAATTTATGCTTAGGAATTAATGGTGAATTAAGCTACTATTATGCCTCACAGTGAATGACTTGGACTCAACCAGTTAAAAAGAATTTAAAATCTAAAATGTTAAATTAACTCAACCCTATATTGCACTTACAACATTAATTTGAGTTAACCTAAGTTACTTTCTCATGCAATTAATTAAGCCTAAATAACTTAATTAACTGTGTTGAGGATTTAATCATCCAGTAGTAGAGAAAATAAGAGAGGGACAGTAATGGAGCATACAATCCTTATTCTCTTGTATGTTCGCAAGAGCCCGATATAGAGATATTTATAGACAAGGTTGCAGAGGTTGTTATAGATGAGCCAAAAGGCACCTTACAACTCATCAACGCCATCTTCCAATTTTCAAGATCCATGTGGCAAGGTTGTTATGGCAGGAGGCTAACGCCTCCCCTCAAACTGTAGGCGAATCAAGGATCTGCAGTTTGGTTTGAGTGATCTGAAATTGCAGCCAAGATAGGGGCTTGGTTAATATGTCTACTAGTTGATCTTTGCTTGGAATGAATCATACACAAAGCAGCTCTTTTGAGGCTTGGTCCTAGACAAAGTGAAAATCAATCTCAACGTGTTTTGTCTTGGCATGGAACATAAGATTAGAGGTGAGATAGGTAGCCCTGACATTATCACAATACAATGTTGGTGTGGAAGGAATAGAGATGCCCATTACATTCAGAAGAGACTTCAACCATAGGACTTTTGAAGTTGCATCGGCTATAGCTCGATATTTGATCTCTGTTGAAGAGCAGGACATGCTAGTTTGCTTTTTGGATAACCAGGAGATAGGACTATTGCCTAATAATATAACAAAGCGTGTGGTGGATTTTCTATCATGGGGGTAGCTGGTTCAATCTGAGTTTAAAAAGATAGCAAGGTGAAGCTTGCTCTGACGAGGATATACAAGGTCGTAGGAGATAGTTCCTTTAATATAGCTGATTACCTAGATTTTGAATGTAAAAAAGATTGAGTTTGAAAATCAGTCGTTTTAGTTGTATAAAAATACGCTATCAGATAAATTTACCGAAACTTTGGTGTCCTGGGTCGAACACAAGGAAGCGAACGTTTGATTAAAATCTGCTTTTAGAAATTATTGACACAAAGTAGATTAGCTAGTAAAAATAAATCTACACGAGCTACTCAACATAAAGAATAAATAATAGAAAAGAGAGAGAATAATATAAAGAAAGAAAGAGAGAGTGAACAAATATTTCATAAATCCATGTTCATTACAACTACTTGCAGAATTCAAACTACACTAGAAAGCAGTAAAAAGATAGAGATGAGAAAAATCCTCCTCAACGGTCACTTGGAGGATGTGCTGTGCTGTTGGTGCGTGGAAGACGAAGATGGGATGCTGGAAGAAGGTAGATGGAATCAGAAGATGGGGATGCGACACGGAACGTTGCCAGCATGGGATCCGATTTCTCGAAGGGTGGTGAGAAGACAACCACGGGCGCTCCACGAAGGGGTTGAGAAAATGGACAAAATATCTTTTTTTACTCTAGAGGAGCATCTCAAGTTTAGGGCTAGCTCCTTAGAGCTTTAGAGAGGTGAGAGGAAGAAGAGAATCGATGAAGAATGAGGAGGGTGCAAGGTTCTTTTTATAGGTAAGGGGAAATGGGTAGAAAGGTCTTTTCGAGGGCTATAAATTGAATGCAAGGCTTTTAGTGACGGATATGTGTGTTGCTGAAGTCGCACGTCACTGAAGGCGAACATGCAATCTCAGCCGCTCATCGTCGATCTAAGTGCTCTCATTGAGCCACGTCTCCACCTTATCGCCTTCAACCGTTGAGCAGATCGTCGAATCAAGATTGTTTGATCTTCATCGTGCAACCTAAATCACACAAGGGTCGCTTGAGCTTCATGCATTGAGGGATGTCATGGCCACTTTCCAAGTTGTCCGATCCTCATCGAACGGTCCAGATCACGTGAGAACGACACTTCATAAATCGCACCTCAACTCGTCAAAATGCACATCATCACTCGCGTGAGGATCACTCGCCATCTGAGCCATCACATCACCGATCCATCAATTGTTGGATCGCTCATCAACGGTGGAATTTAATCTACTCCTCTTCGACGTATTAAATCTGCATGGTGAGGCTTGAACGCGCGCCTCACTCTCCGCATAGTGGCTTCAACCACTGCGCTACCCTACGCTCTGTGTCTTGTTTGTGTTTTAAGGGTCACGCGCTAATGACTGTCAGAGAATATGAAGCGATGTGGTAAGATCTTGGCCGTTGGATGGTGATCCAACGACTCAGATCGCTTCTTCATGTGCGCTTTGAAGTTGGGCAAGGGCTATTGGGTTGCTTTGGACGGCTAGGATAGCACCATGTGGTATCATCCTGGCAGTCCAACTTCTTTGGCTTGTAGATGATGTCGGATTGGATCGATTTTCGCATTGTTGGATTACGATTGTTGATCCAAATCCATCCGTTCAATTAGATTTCTCGTTTGAAGTTTGGATTTTTACCACCTTGTCCCTTGGTCTTTAATCTTCCTTGGATTACATCTAATGCTACGAAGGTCCAATCGGGGTAATTTCGGAAGCGTGGACTCTGATTGTCACCCTGATCAGATCCGTATGATTGAATCTTCAATTTGAGGCCTCAAAATGAATTACCTTATCCCCTAGCCACAAAAGGAGTGAATTAATATACAATTTATATAAATTAGTCTAAATGCATGAAGATGCATGTTATGCAATATTATTAAAGCACGATGCTTCTATAACCTTAGGAACATGCATAAATAGGCAAATTAAGGCAATTAGACGTGTACACGTCAATAGCGAAGAAGGCATTTGGGAGCATCAAAATGTACCTTGCATGGAGATTGCATATATTGTGAGAGTTTGCTCACAACATAGGAAATATCAAGGCGTGTGAATATCGCATTTTGCAAACTTACAATAATTTGCCAATAAATAGTTGGCTCAGATATACGACTGTTAGTAGTAGTGATGAGAGACCTAAAATTGTCAGCGAGTGGAGTTTTCATAGCCTTCACTCCATCAAACTGAAACTAAATAAGAAGATTAGCTAAATATTTTCTTTGCAATAGATACAAGCCATTGTTCATGCAATGAAACTAGATGCCAAGAAAATGTGAGGGAAAACCCATGTCCCTGAAAAGGAACTCAATTTTAATAGCTACCAATAATTCAATCATAGGAGCTTTTAATGAACTTATAAGCAAGATATCATCCACGTATGGTAGCATATACATAACATGTTTGTAATGGTGATTGATATATAAAGATGTGTCTGTTTTGGATCCTACAAGCCCAAGAGGTTCCATAAATTGTCTTAGGTGGTGGAACTAGGCCCTGGGGGCTTGTTTAAGTCCATAGAGAGCTTTATGAAGTTTGCAAACATGGTCTGGTAGATCAGGATAAATAAACCCCTACAGTTGGTGCATGTAAACATCCTCAGTGATTAGACCAAGAAGAAAGGCATTGTGAATATCCAGTTGTGAAACGAACCATTACTTTGTAAGAAGTAAGCTGAGTAATAGATGAATAGTAGTTGGTTTAACAATCGGGTTGAATGTTTCATCATAATCAAGGCCAACTACTTGATGATAGCCCTTTGCCACAAGGCGGTCTTAATACTTGTTAATGGAACCATCATGTTTCCTCTTAATCTTATACACCAACTTGTTGCCAAGTATATTTATATGAGGTTGTTTGGGCACCAATGACCACGTGCCATTTTGTTTGAGAGCTAAGAACTCATCTGTCATGGCTGTTGTCCAAGTTTTATTTTTGAAAGCATATGCAAAGGTAGCTCCTATTGATCATAGAGGATATGAAGGAACATTGGAAGAGAATGAGCAGAGGTGTAGATCTTTTTCTTGATAATACTGCTCGTCAATCTTGTGGCCATGGTGTGCATTCGCTGCGGTTGGGTAGGCTGCTTTTTAGATTCAGTAGAGGGGGGGAGGGGGGGGACATTTGTGATAGATGGTGGTATGGGAGAATTATTTTGTGGTTGTATGGTGTTATGACCCAAACCCCACACTCAAGTAAGGATTCGAGTCAGTTCGTCAAATACCCAAGATCTGGTCATCCATCACATACACAGAATAATAATGCATTCACAGCATATCCCATCACAATTATATGAACAACAAAAGAATCGAAACTAAATCATTTTATTAAAGAGAAAGTTCATAGCCATAAGTAGAGATACAACGGAAAAGAACTAAACGTGAACTAAATCTGACTAACAGATTCCAAAGAAAACAAGAACAACTAGAATCGGTACTACCAACTATGGTACTATGCTTGGACCTATACCATCAACTCCTGCAGTTGCAGAGCCTAGTTGCAACTCTCCAGGACCTAAGTACAGAGTCTACATAAAACGTTAGCGAATGCTGAGTTGAGTACCAAAATGATAGAAGGAACAAAGCTAAGCAAGTACAAGAGGAGGAAGAAAAGTGAGTACTATTCTTATTAATTTAATTCATTGCTTGTTTGTTCTTATGTTTGTGCCTTGACATCATTTCAGTTGATTATTAACTCAAATTAGCTCCTCGGAAGGCATGAGATCTTGCTACGATATCTTAGATGGTAGATTGTATATGGCCACGACCTTGGCTGAGGGGATGGCTTATATCTGCTCTTTTGCCTAATTAATCGCCCTAGAGTCCTAGCTAATAGGGTGAAGTGATGATTACGGTCATGTGATAAACATGTGGGAAGCTACCTTGCACTGGCACACACCTAGTCCTTTCCACTACAGGATATGAGAGCAAAATAACCTCTCGTAACAACATGTACCCAACACCCCAGAGTCGAGTCGGGTTAGGCCCGATTTTGATTTTTGGGTTGAGTTTTTGGGTTGGGCCGAAAAAGGCCCGTTAAGGCCCATAAAATCTATTAAGGCATATTTTTTAGATTTTTAAATAAGAACTATCAACCAAATAAAATAGGCTTTAAAATATACCTTATTATTTTCCTAAAAAATGCTAGACTTTGTTATATAACGAAATTACTTACTCGAAATCAGTACACGCATCCCTTAGCTAGTAATTTAAATTTATGTTACATTATTGCAAATATTATACATTCAATGTAGGGATTCAACATAATATTATTCAATATTATTCAACATAATTTGTACCAGACAAAATTACCTTACGATACAAGTTACAAAACATTGTAGGATTGTCTAACAATTAAACCACATCAAAGAAAGTGAGTAGTTCAAAGGATAATTACTTTCACATGAACACTTGTCACTTATGAAATTGCATTAGAAGGGGGGTAAATAGTGCAGGATAAAAAATATGCGGAAATAAAATCCAATTACACAAAATATTCACCATAGGAGATAACAAATTTTTAGGTGGAAACCATAAGAATAAAAACCATCACCTAAGCCTCTTGACTTAGGATTTCTCGGTCATCTGAGTTGACCAAATCCATTAATCGAACTACTTGAATGAGGCTAGTTCAATCTTAATACAACCATGCTACTTTGACCCAAGGGTAGCATATGTTAAACCCTTCTTCTTCATGAAGAGTATTTTGTTTCACGAAGGAGACGGGAATTCACCACACGAATACCCAACTAAAGGAAAATGAAAATACAAGAAAGCCTATAGAGCCACAAAGTGTAATTTAAATTATTCTACTATTGGCAAGGTGACTTGCCTCATGATGGAACTAAGTAGGCGTGATTGCATTGGGATTCAATGCTCTCGATGTGAAGTTTCGAGCTTGGAGGGCAATTGATAGAATTTTCTCTTCTTTATCTTTCACAAAATGTGTGTAATGGTGGAAAGAATTATTTCAATGTGTATCTAAGCCAAGGGGAGGTCCTCCTCTATTATAGAGGCCTTAGGAACCTTCAAGAAGGCTTGGGAGAAGGCTCTTAATCGTTTGAAACAAATCCAAGGCAAATCAGGCTGAAATCAGGGTCTTAATGATTTTGACAGCAGAATCAGACGTCTAATTTTAGGGTAGACGTTTAATGATAAGTTTGGACGTCTGATCTAAATGGTTAGAGTTCTTGATTTTGTTGGACCAAAATAAGATCTAATTTAAATGACTGGAAAGCTTTTTTAGGATGTCTGGGTATAGATTTGGGCATTTAATTTTGTGCGGGTTCATTCCTATTTTGGATCAGATCTAAGTAGGGTTCTAGTGTAAAGTGGTCATACAATGTATTGGACGTTGGGACTAACTATTGGACATCTAATGATGAAGGTCCTCTGCAAGAATTGATTTCCCGAGGGTTAATGGTTGAATTGGGTCTGACAGGCTTGGATTTTGGTCCAACATCTCTTTATCAGACGTCTGGATGGCTCTACGAACGTCTGGTAATAAATGGTAGGCTGTGTTAGCTTAGCTTGTTAAGAAAAGCCAACGGTCATCTTTTAGGACGTCTAGCAAAGAGCTCAGACATCTTATTGGGTGTCTGGACAATAGGCAGGACGTCTAAAGGTAATGGTCGTAGAACATTGTTGCCAACCTAAGTAGTTGGTCCTCTGGACAATGAGTCAGACGACTTAAAAGCCGATATTGTTGGACGTCTGATAAGGCCATCTAGAACCTATTTTGATTTTCTAAATTGGGTTTAGGATTTTCCTAAGGTGTCTTATGATAGTTTAAGTGTTTCTAAGATTAGGGTGTTATACTTTTAGGCTCTTTAGCATATTTCTAAGGAAATTGAAGAACAAAAAAAAAAGTACATTTACAAAAATCATCTGTCCTATTTTTCTAAGTCCTTCATCTTCAAGCTTTAGCTCCTACTTTGTGCTCCTTTATGTTTTTGTCCACCATCGAGCTCCTCCATTCCTCCATGGTCTTGAGCTTGAGCTTTTTCACACTTGTTATCACTTGCAATAATTATGAAATCTTAAACTTAATTGCAAATATTAAATTACAAGTATTTTGTTATACTCAAAATTAACGATCATGATGCCTTTTCACCAGCAACATAAATAGACATTCAGATAAACATTCAAAGTGGCCATGATTGAGTTAAAAAAGGTAGAGCAACAACCACAGGAAACTCCTTCTAACTGGGCAACATTGTAGCATCAGGTGAAATTAAAAAAGATAAAAGTGAAGGTGATGACGGGTAAATCTTGAAGGTTCGTCCCTACCAGGAGGGGTGACGTAAAAATAATTGCGGAAATAAAATATAAAAAGCAATCTCACAAATCAATCGCACAAGTACACAAGAAATTATAGGTGGAAACCCAAACCGGGTAAAAACCACCACCTAACCCTCTCGAGTTAGGATTTTCCGATCAACCTAGTTGATCAAATCCACTAAACGAATCACTTTGAACGAGGGTGATTCAACCTCAGTACAACCACGCTACAAGTACGAGGGTAGCGTTCCTCAACCCCTTCTCTCCACGAGAAGGATTTTGTCCCACGAAGGAGACGGGAATTCGCAAAGCGAATACCCAACCAGAATACAAAGATAAAATAAAATAGCAGTCCTATAGAGCCAACAAAAATTAAACCTAGCTTCTATAGGAAATAGGAAACTCCCTTTTGCAAGGAGTGCGTCGACGATGACGCGGTGCGTGTGCCACGCGATGGCGCTACGTCGCTCTCGTTATCTACGGCGGGAGAGCGGGCGCGCAAACTGTTTGATGCTCTCAAGATGTAGAGCTTGAGCTTGGAGAGCAAGTGCTTCTTGGACACAAGAGAGTGGAAATACTTGATCTTAGTGTATTGCAAAGTGTTTGTCTTAGTGTGTATATGTCTCTCTAGGTGTGTTTGTGTTACAAAGGTTCCCCTCTATTTATAGAGGCCTTAGGAAGGCTTTGGAAGGCTTGGAAAAGCTTCCATAGCCGTTGGGTGCAAAGCCCAAGAGAATCAGGCCGAAATCAGGACAATGATTACACTTCACAGGGTTATCAGACATCTAACTCTGGCATCAGACGTCTGGAAGGCCACTTTAAGACGTCTGATTCCAAGGTCAGACGTCTGATTCTATGCGGGTTTCTCCCTGACTTGAATCAGATCTAAACAGGGTTTTTGTACAAGTCCATCAGACGACATAGAGGACGTCTGGCACTAAGTCTGGACGTCTGGAAACCTACTTTTACCGTGGGAATTGATTTCCAAACGTTGCAACGGCTAGAAAATCTCTGAGAAGAGATTTTGGGTCAGCCGAGGCAAAACAGTCATTTATCAGACGTCTGTGAAGTCCTATGGACGTCTGATAAGGCTCTAACGGTCATATTCTTGAGTGTCTTCTAAGCCAGCCAACGGTCCACTAACTGGACGTCTGGCAAAGTCATCAGATGTCTCCTAAGACGTCTGGTATAAGGTCTGGACGTCTGAATTCATCAGACAGAACTAACTATGTCCAGCCTAACAGTTATCAGACGTCTGAAACAACAGTCAGACGTCTTAAAATCCTTTATCAGACGTCTGATTCGTGAATTAGACGTCTGGAAAGTCAGTTTTAACCCTATATTGGTTTTCTAAGTGTTCTACAGAAAACCTACGTATCCTAGGGTTGTGCAGGTGTTCCTAGGACTACTGTTAGGGTTCTTTGAGGCTCTTTAACATAATGTCTAAGGAAAATAAAGAGCAAGAAAATAAATACAAGAGATACATGAAAGGATAAAAAAGAATCTATCCTATTCTTCTTGTCTTCCATCTCCAATCTTTCGCTCCACGCGAACCTCCTCTATTTTCCGTCAAGCTCCTCCAATCCGTCCTGGATGCGAGCTCGAACTCCGTCTAAACACGTCCTCATTTGCAATTGACCTGAAATCTAGGACTCAAATTGCAAATGTTAAATAACACGTGTTTTGTTATCATCAAAACAAATGATCGTGGTGCTCTAGCACCAACAATCTCCCCCTTTTTGATGATGACAAAACCGTAAATAATAATGCATAAAAATCCTCCCCCTTTTTGACATTATCAAAAAGGTTTGATTGATTTTATATTTCCTATTACTCCCCCTTAAAACATGCTCTTCTATTTATTTTTAACAAAGGTAATGTCCTCCTCCTTTTTATAACAACAAGATAGCTATTATTTTTCTCCCCCTTACTAAAGGAAATTTAGCTAACTTGTATCTTCCCCTTAAAAATTGACAATAAGCTCATCATTTTTAACTCCCCCTATCTAAATGCTTATAAAAAGGATAGGGTTAAGAATTTTACCTCACCTACCATGGCCAATAAAATGGCCCGAATGGTGGTGGTGGATGCCACATCGGATGGGGCTCCCATCCATAGCTTGGAGGCCCGGGCATCGGCGCCGGTCTCCAATCTGGTGGTCGACGTGCGGCGGGTCCGTCATTTGTTCGCCGTCTCGTCGGTCTTCTTGTTCTCCTCCTTGGTCTACTCATTGGTTCTCCCAACTTAAGTTGACCAGCCTTGAGCTTGTAGGTCCAGTCCTTTATGTTGTAGTCATCCCTGAACCCTACAAAACAAGATTCTAATTTTTTCTTCGGTATCCAAGTGAGCTTGGATCCGGATCTGTTAGCGGGTCTCCTTGATGGAGATCCTTTCTCAACCTTAGGGCTATAAAAATTATCAACTTTGTTGATTAATTTGTTAGAATTTTCCCTAAGACATGCAATTTCTTTTTCTATAATATCCATTTTAGTCTTTAAATCAGAAATTTCTAATTTTAGACTAACATTTTCCTCAATCAATTTATTATTTTCATTGATGAGGTTATGATTATCTAATAATAGGTTATCATCCTTAGGACTAGCTTCTATGTCCTTAAGTTGTTTTTCTAACCTATCATTTTCATTTTTAAGAAAACTAAGGTTCTTCTTCATGCTTTTGTTTTCTATTTTTAGTGATTTACTAATCTCGAATAATTCATTAAAAGCTTCTTGTAAATCAAAATTTACCTCGTCGTCGGAGTCGCTTCCGCTTTCACTGTCGCTATTGGCTCCTCTAGCCATGAAACCAAAGCAAGTGGTTTCTTCTTCTTTTTCTTCTTCTTCTTCCTCCGAGCTGGAATCCTCATGAGTGCCTTCCAACCTCCTCCATATCTCGTGGGCGGTGGTGCACTCTTGGATTTTCTCGAACTCTTCCGGACTCAACGCGCAATACAGGGCATTCATTGCCTTTGCGTTGAGTGAGAGCTCTAGAATCTGCACCTGCGAGTAGCCTCCTTGGGGTCGCCTCGGGATCTCGTATGGGGTTTCGCAACATCCCCATACCTCAAATTCAGTGGCTTGGAGCCACGTCTTCATCCTCAGCTTCCAGTAGCTGTAGTTGTTCCCGTCAAAGTAGGGCGGACGGGTTGTGGACTGCCCCTCGGAAATCCTACTTGTGGAACAGCTTCCCTCCATGTTTAGATCCTCGCCGGTTTGTAACGCCGAAAATGCGAGACCTGCTCTGATACCAATTGAAGGTTCGTCCCTACCAGGAGGGGTGACGTAAAAATAATTGCGGAAATAAAATATAAAAAGCAATCTCACAAATCAATCGCACAAGTACACAAGAAATTATAGGTGGAAACCCAAACCGGGTAAAAACCACCACCTAACCCTCTCGAGTTAGGATTTTCCGATCAACCTAGTTGATCAAATCCACTAAACGAATCACTTTGAACGAGGGTGATTCAACCTCAGTACAACCACGCTACAAGTACGAGGGTAGCGTTCCTCAACCCCTTCTCTCCACGAGAAGGATTTTGTCCCACGAAGGAGACGGGAATTCGCAAAGCGAATACCCAACCAGAATACAAAGATAAAATAAAATAGCAGTCCTATAGAGCCAACAAAAATTAAACCTAGCTTCTATAGGAAATAGGAAACTCCCTTTTGCAAGGAGTGCGTCGACGATGACGCGGTGCGTGTGCCACGCGATGGCGCTACGTCGCTCTCGTTATCTACGGCGGGAGAGCGGGCGCGCAAACTGTTTGATGCTCTCAAGATGTAGAGCTTGAGCTTGGAGAGCAAGTGCTTCTTGGACACAAGAGAGTGGAAATACTTGATCTTAGTGTATTGCAAAGTGTTTGTCTTAGTGTGTATATGTCTCTCTAGGTGTGTTTGTGTTACAAAGGTTCCCCTCTATTTATAGAGGCCTTAGGAAGGCTTTGGAAGGCTTGGAAAAGCTTCCATAGCCGTTGGGTGCAAAGCCCAAGAGAATCAGGCCGAAATCAGGACAATGATTACACTTCACAGGGTTATCAGACGTCTAACTCTGGCATCAGACGTCTGGAAGGCCACTTTAAGACGTCTGATTCCAAGGTCAGACGTCTGATTCTATGCGGGTTTCTCCCTGACTTGAATCAGATCTAAACAGGGTTTTTGTACAAGTCCATCAGACGACATAGAGGACGTCTGGCACTAAGTCTGGACGTCTGGAAACCTACTTTTACCGTGGGAATTGATTTCCAAACGTTGCAACGGCTAGAAAATCTCTGAGAAGAGATTTTGGGTCAGCCGAGGCAAAACGGTCATTTATCAGACGTCTGTGAAGTCCTATGGACGTCTGATAAGGCTCTAACGGTCATATTCTTGAGTGTCTTCTAAGCCAGCCAACGGTCCACTAACTGGACGTCTGGCAAAGTCATCAGACGTCTCCTAAGACGTCTGGTATAAGGTCTGGACGTCTGAATTCATCAGACAGAACTAACTATGTCCAGCCTAACAGTTATCAGACGTCTGAAACAACAGTCAGACGTCTTAAAATCCTTTATCAGACGTCTGATTCGTGAATTAGACGTCTGGAAAGTCAGTTTTAACCCTATATTGGTTTTCTAAGTGTTCTACAGAAAACCTACGTATCCTAGGGTTGTGCAGGTGTTCCTAGGACTACTGTTAGGGTTCTTTGAGGCTCTTTAACATAATGTCTAAGGAAAATAAAGAGCAAGAAAATAAATACAAGAGATACATGAAAGGATAAAAAAGAATCTATCCTATTCTTCTTGTCTTCCATCTCCAATCTTTCGCTCCACGCGAACCTCCTCTATTTTCCGTCAAGCTCCTCCAATCCGTCCTGGATGCGAGCTCGAACTTCGTCTAAACACGTCCTCATTTGCAATTGACCTGAAATCTAGGACTCAAATTGCAAATGTTAAATAACACGTGTTTTGTTATCATCAAAACAAATGATCGTGGTGCTCTAGCACCAACAAATCTAGTAAGTTGCAAACTAGATAAACTCAATCTTTCAGGCAAACATTTGTAAGTTGCAACTCAGACATTCTAGGTGTCGTATTCAATGTCCAATCTCCTAAGTAATTTTTTTTCCATCTCCAAGGAAATTCTAATTTAAGTTCAAAATGGGGGAGGAGGAGGTTCCGGTGGAGGGCGGTGGTGGAGTGGAGGATAAGGGGAGGAGGAGGGGGGCGGTGGAGGGAAGGAGGAGGTGGGGGCTGTGTAAGGCTGATGTCGAGGAGTGGGTCGGGGGAGGGGGGGGGATTTGACAGAGAGGAAGAGGGTGGCTAGGAGGAGTATGAGTTGATAGGGAGTAGGGCGGTTGCAAGAAGGAGGGGATGGTAGAGAGGAGTTAGGAGACTAACTTTAGCTGGGGAGAGTTGCACTGGCATGACGCCATCGCTGATGTTGAAGATGACCCACTGAAGAGAGGTCAGTTGGATAGAGGAGAAGAGGGTCTCAGTCTCATGTCTAATTGTTGTGGCCAAAGGGTTCTGTTTGTGGGCAATGTAGTGGGAGGGGGAGTAAGTAATTGAGTGAGATTAAGTGACCGTTGAGATTTCATATTTGTTTTTTTAGTAAAAAAGGGAAAGACAATTGTGGGAGTCGGTGAAATTTATATATAAACGGGTCCAATGGGCTTATTTGGGTATTTTTGGATTCAGCTTGGGTCAGGTCGGGCCTAAACTTAAATTTTTTTAAAAATTAAGTCTTGGACTCGACCCATTTAATATTCGGGCTTAGATCAGGTTGAGTTTTTTTTAGGTCAGATTTATGTCAAGATGAAGTTGGCCCAACCTAATGCTCATCCACTCTAGGTAGAGGTGCGAGGGAAAGATAGAAGGGAAGCAAGGGAGGGGCATGGGGAAGAGCAAGGGGGTGTGGACACGTGACAGGGAAACCTACTTTAGCATGTAAGAATAGAGTATATTATTTTAAAATTAAATTACTAATTTTTGGAATAAATTAATGCTGATATTATCTAACACTAGCAAGGAATTGTGGGGCTGATTCCCCTTTCAAATGTTTTGGTCTATCTCTTTTTTCAAATCTATACCTATATGTACCTTACTTAAAGTTCCCAGGAGCCGTATCCAACTAGCCCATAATTGGGCTGGTCACTGCGTGTGTTGGGATCTTCAAGGAAATTGGTTTCCATTAATTTTTCCTATTATCTTTAAAGCTTAATTTGATAAGGGGATAGGTCATCACAATAGAGGTTAATCTTATTTGATCGTAAAGATATTTTGACTTGAGTTGTTAACCCAAACTTAATTTAGGATAAATTATTTTAAGATTGATATAGGATAAAATTTTTTTGTAAGTTATCTTATATATTTTTACAGATTAATATAGAAATTTTTTAAATAATTACACGTTAACCTATTAAGATAATTTTTATAATTTTCAAAAAAAATAAATAATAATTAAATTATAAAAAATTTATCCCATAAAATATATTCCTTCATTCAAATTAATCGTAAGGCTGCCATGAATGGTGTTTTGCACCTTAAAAAAAACAAAGGTGAGGCGACGGGCATCAATGCCAAAAAGCAAGGAAGTGACGAGATGGATCAATGGGTATTGACGGGAAGTTAGGCGTTCAGGGTATGACCAAATGGAAACATTGGTATTCCATTTAATAAAATGAAACTTAAGAATTAAAAGGAAAAGAAATTATATCCGATTATTTATTCAATATTTCTAAAAACGGAATTAATGTTAATATGGACTTTAAATAAAAGATATTGTCAATTTCATAATATTTTAATTATTTTAAATACATGACATTTATGTGCATAATGATCTAGACAAAAATTTCAAGAAGAGAAGTGTAGAACCTAGAAGCCGCTGCTTGAACAACAGTGGCTATTAGGTGGCATCGTAAGTTGCGGTGGCCAAAACTAGATCGAGTGTTGATGTGAGGCCTTGCAATTAGTGTTAGATAGATCCAAGCTCCCTTTGGTTGATGAAAGGACCTATTCATGAAATGGCTATCTTAGAAGTGAGTAGCAAAGTGGAGCCTGCGTACTATTGAAAGTAAGTGCTTGGACTAAATAGCAATGAGGATCGACGTTATAAATATAACCTAGTAACATTTCAAAAAAGTCTCGTATATCTTACCAAAGTGACGTGGCTTATTTTCTTTCCATACTAAATTTCTTTTTTTAACATTTGGAAAATTGGTGAATTTTGATGGATTGACCTAAAAAATGAGTCATCCCCCCTCCTGCTTGATTTTCAAGAAGAAGTTGGTTCATTTTCTCCGCATGCTAAATCTCTTGTTTATGACATTTGGAAAATTGACAATTTTTAATGGACATTGAACCCTTGGTCGTCCCCCCTATCCTTACTCCCATCCCCTTCTCAAAAATCAATCGGGGGTAAGAGTGGGGGAATGACTCACTTTTTAGATTAGTTTATCAGAAAATCACCAATTTATCAAACTTAGAAAGAAAAAGAAATTAGTGCAGAAAGAAAACAAGCCACTTCACTTTGGTAAGTTATATGAGGAATTTCTGATCGATTCCATGAGAGTGATTTTGCGGTTTAGAATGGTCGAGAGATACTACCTTTTGACTTAAGGCTTGAGCATTATGAATGATTGATTTGAGGCATTTGGCCCTAATGCTAACAAAATGCAAGGAATGGGCCTTGAAGTTGTTAGCTTCTTGCCGAAGTCATGGACGATTGCCGATTAATTTATGTCCTAGGGTTCAATGTATCATTATTTGGTAAGGCATTTATCGTCTTCTAAAGTGGACAAGTTACTCAATTGAGTCATTGAATAAAATTTGTATAACGCTCTTTGCCTAAGGTATTTAATAAGACTGGCTCCAGCCAAACGGTTATATCGTTTTAAGGTTTGCTGCTTTTGAAAATGGAAAGTGATGTAGAAACCTAGAGAAGTCCTACATATATTCACATCTTCCTGACCATATAAAGAGACATGCTCATCTCATTACCAATCGCCAAAAGGGCTTCTTCCTCCTTCGTGTATTATCGCCTCCTCGTCTGATCAACTTCGATCAACTCCATGGTAGCAATGAGACGTGCCATGTCCGCGGGTAAGCTTCCTTCTTAGGATTTTTAGTTTCTTCCTAAAAAAGGAGGTGTTGTCTATATTAGGTTCTAAGCTTCGCTCGTCTAAGCTTCCTATATTCCAAGTAATGTCCTTGATGACATATGTGAGGCACAGTCCTTGATATGTACGTGCAACAAATGTTAGGAATGCCCATCGTCAAATACCTTTTTACCCATTGGAATTGGTATTGTAGGAATAGTCCCAGGCTTTTTTTTTTTCTCAAGAACATAAGTTAGGGACAACCCTTGCAATTAAGTGGACTTTATCAATGATAAAGACTTAATTTATGTTTATTTGCTTTGACTCGTTAGGCCTTTGCTTTTGTATTGCCCAATATTTAATTATATATTGGCGTTTAATCCATGTTTAAATTAACCAATCTCAGTTGGCAGGTGTTGTTCCCCCGTTAGAAAGAGGTTTGTGAACAGGGAGATGGGTTTCGCCACTTACTATTTAACAAACAAAAATAGAGGTTACGGGCTTTGCACAAAACTAAACTCTGAAGTTCTAATCCCCAGTTTGCTACCACGCATCCTTAAACAGGATGATGAATTGTGTCAAAAGTGATAAATATTCTGTAGCCAATTATAATTCCTTTACATTGGATATTACTCCCCATTCGAATTTCCCCACACCATATCAAGTACGAAAATTTTGATTTCGTTTGTTCCAATTAAAATCCGTGCCCATGGGTCACATTCAAAGTACGATCTTAACGTCGATGCCACTCTTTCAGGAGAAGCAAAGAATGTAACCAAAGCTGAAGATTTCTTACCTTTAAAACGTCAGGAAACATTCAGCACATACATAGATCCGTACATACGTGTTCGAAACTTGGATTTATACGCCACTGTCATCAAGCAGATTTCTTACCAAATACTGCTTTTAACGGTAGGACTCGACGCACGTAAGGCTGAATCCAACAATTAATCCTGAACAGAAATGGATGAGGAGCTACAGTAGAGACCTACAAAACAATTCCACGTACTTCTTCTGTTTGTCTACAGGTCTCCATTTCTCTCTCTGTGTGTATATGAATGAGAAAAGGGAGCGTAAAATTTGCCTATGTATAATTTAGGTAAACTTTAGTTGATATCTTTTAATACGGGTAATATTTTAAAATAAAAATATAAGAATTAAGATTATTTTATATAAATATTTTATATATAAAATTTTAAATCAATTGAAACCCTTCCTCCCTGCATCAAAATGAGTTAAATTTCAACAATTTAAATATTATCAAATTTGATCTACTCGATAAAAATGTTAAGATTATCCAATATAAATAAAATTATATACGATTTATACTTTTGTTAAATAATTTTAATCTCAAAACTTTTATTTTAAAATATTAAATATGTATAAAAATATACTTAAATTACACATAACTGCACACTCCCTAACTCTCTATCCTCATATGTTAGAAAAGGAAGTGCGAAGGTGGCCAGCAAATAACTTTTATATATATATATATATATATATATATATATATATATATTAATTATCGATAATTTTAGCAGGAGGGGCAAGCTCGACGCCAAAGAAAGCACGAAGAACAAGGAACTGGTGCGACCTACCAGTTGATTTACTGTTGTCCATCTTGCTGAAGCTGATCACCCCGGGGGACTACGCCCGCTTCCGAGCAGTTTGCAAGACTTGGTGCTCCGCCGCCGCTCTCCTGCCGCCGCCGCTGTCCGTCCCCAACATCTCTGTCATCTCCCTTGCCGACGGTACGTGGAGCCTCCTCTCCTTCCTCGGCGACCGCCTGGGCCTCTCTCCCGTCCGCGACGGCATCTCCTCCCTACTCAATGGACACTGCCTGTGCTTCGGCTCCTCGCACGGCAGGTTAGCCATCTGCGACTCCCAATACGGCTTCCTCATGTTCGACCCTCGAACGGGCGGCGCCACGGCGCTACCCCAGCCGTTCTTCCCCGGGTACATGCAGCTCTCCGAGTCCCCCGAGACCGGCCTCGTCGAGGAGACCTACTACCGCCAGCCCACCAACCTTAACTTCTGCCTACTCCGACACTTCGCACCGACGAACTTCGCGCTCTCGCCCGGCCGCGTGGCCTTCTGCTACAACGCGTGCTCCAAGAGGCTCATGTGCTTCAGGCTGGGGGTCGACGACGCGTGGAACGTGAGCCCCTTCGCGTTACCCCTCCTCTGCAGTGCGCTCCACCACGGGGGCAGGTTCTATTTCCTCGACACCTCCTTCTGCGCCTTCGTGTGCGACGTTGGGGACACCACAACCGTGCACGAGATCCCCACCGTGGGGTCCTCCGTGGACCTCCTCGTCAACGAGGCCGCGGCGCGTGGGCTGGAGGACATCCGGCTGGTGGGGTGCGGCGAGGACGTCTTGATGGTGGTTAGGACCGGCTCGCCGGGCGCGCCCGAGGAGGTGAACCCGCTGATGAGCGTGTTTAGCGTGTTCAGGCTGGAGATGGGCGGCGGGGGAAGGGCGAGGTGGGTGGAGGTGAGGAACATCGGACGGAATGCCTTGTTCCTGGGGCCAGCGGACAACTCGTTCTCTCTCTCGGCCCGCGACTACGGCGGGCTCGAGGGGAACTGCATATACCTGATCGAGTGCGAGACGTGGGCGGCCGCGCGGCATAGCATGCATGACTACGTGGTCTACGACATTGGGGATCAGAGCAGCAAGTTTGTTCACTGCGGGGGAGCGGAGTTCCCAGCTGAAGCGGTGCAGTCCTTCTGGATCCCCCCACCGGCCATTTAAGATTTGACGTGGGTCGATTTACTTCCCATAACCCCGGAAAGGGAGACCTGGAAATAATAATAGACTTTAGTCGTCGTCGTCGTCGTCGTCCTAGTTATTTGCTTGCTTGATGTGGGGAAGTATCTTTCTTTGGTAATATCCGTCGCTAATTATATTCGCGTCTTGCAATTGTGCTCCGCGATATAGTTAGCGATGGTTTATCATGTTTGCTTGGTGTATGTGGAAGGATTTTAGAGTGAATAACTGTTGTATTGTCCTTTTGGAATTTATTTTATGATCGGGAATAACTGTATTTTTTTTCGGTTATCACGATGCATTCGCATGGTTGGAAAGTTTTTATTTTTTATTCATCATCTACTCTATGAAGACTTTTAAATGGTAAGGAGATCAAACCTACATTTGGCAAGCACAAAATAAAGATCAAGGATAACGACCCGTAACCTATTACAAAGAAAAAGCAACATAGGCAAAAACTACAAAAGAGTGACTCAGGCAGTCAAGGAACCACATTAGGAAATTGAATCATATCCAAAAGAAGAATTCCCTGCAAACGTCCAGGCAGCTCTTTAGAATCCATGAAAATGGACCATTGAGAAGCATCTGCTTCAGCGATCTTGGATGCCAAAATATTAGTAGAGGGACAAATGTAAGAAAAGGAAGCGATCCTCTGCTTTAGTCGTTTAAGGGACGTAAATTCCTGATGAGCTTTCCACCCAACGGGTATTTTCCGATTCCACCAGTGATGCAATAATGTTGAATCAGATTCTAACAGAATGTTAGACTCGTGCGAGACGGTAGAGAAAGCATGGAGAGTGGATTCAATTAAAGCTCTGCAAGTATGGTTGGGAAGTTTACTTATGTTATATGGACATGGTATCTCTCATGAGAGGATTGTGACAAATTAAGTTTTTTATACTTGGGATTAACGTGTGTTATCTCCGCGAAGATTGCTGCCTTTGGATGATGCGAACTGTAGAGTGTAAGATCTGCCGCATGCGCCTGAGATGATGCATCCGAGGTACAGATCGATATAGTGGGTGATTATATTTTTGTAGTGACAAGCCCATGCGTATGCATTCGTTCTTGAAATGATTTGTCCAAAGCAAAAGCGTAAAATACCATATGGTTCGTTGACCTATATGCAGTTTCACTTTGCTTTAACATAATTTCCCTCCTCCTTGTTTTAAGCTTGCAAATCCCTTTTGGATTCAAAATCTTTTTGGGGTTAGGCTCCAGTCAGAACTTGGCTTGATTAGTTAACGAGCCGAGCCCAAACTAGGTTCGAGCTCAAGCCCTAGTCAGAATTGGCTTGATTTGTTAACGAGCTGAGTCCAAACTAGTGTCAAGCTCGACAAGTTTATTGAGCCAAGCCTGGGTCGAGCCTAGCTCAATTTTAGTAAGGTTTCAGGCTCGATAAAGAGCTAAAAGTGAGCATATATATAGGGCTACGTATGCTCAAGTGTTGGAAAAATACCCTACCATCCCTTGAGGGGGTCAACTTGTCCAAAGGCAACTTGCTTCGATTGTGCAAGTTAATCCTCAAGTTCTGTAATCCCCTAGAGGAGGATAGGTATTGGTGGGTACTTGGGGGTGATGGTTGGCTCTTGGGTGCGCCAACCATTGCTTTTAATGGCTTGAAAGGCTTCATGAACTTGCATGCATGGATCTTCCGACAATATAATCAAGGTACACACACCTAGGCATGGAACAAGAACAATACAAGCTATAGCTTGGAGAATTTTTTTGGAGAGAAGGGGAAACATTACGAAGAAATACATAGAGATCCAGTTCCGTGAAAGAAAAGGATCATGTAGGAATCTTAATAAGAAATGTTAATTATGGGATGTGGAGAACACCTTTATCGCCGTGCCAAAGATTATCTAAAGTACATCTCTCTCGTCTTCGATTTAGCTCCTAATTACAGCAAGAAATTTTTTCTCTACTTTTAAATGGACACATCCTATGAGGATTTGAGTTAGACAAGGGAACACCCGATAGGAAATACTCTCTCCGTTCTGAGTTCAATCCAATTGCTATGTTCTTATTTCACGACTTGTTAGCTTGGTCAACTACCTAAGATTGAGTAACCATATGGAATCATAGATTTTGATTCAACTAAAATCAAGAGGCCTTATCGAAGCATACCCTAAACCATGATGATTTACCTTGTTATAAGTGGGATTTCTGCAATCAATAATTCTTTACCTTCCAACCTCGAGGGCACATTAAATTTAATCTTTTGATAAAAAATTTTCATCTGTACATGCTCAATAGCATGGTAACCAGCACCCTAAGGCCTATAGTTTGCTTACCAGGGTAATAGGGTCAGTTAACCTTGCTTTGATACTAAGATTGTCCAACCTAGGTTGAGCCCAGTTACCCGAGCTAACCCAAGCATATGACATCTTCGAATTTCACGTTATTTAAAATCCTATTTACATTATAATTAACAACGTGGCATCACCAAAAGACAGTTTCGTAATTCTTAAGATTTATTTCTCCTCTTATAAGAGCTACATTAGCAAAATTTTTGGGAATTTATATTCACCAAATAGTCTCACACCATACAAACGTAATGTCCTTGTTCCACGCAAAAGGTTGCCAACTTACATGCCATATATTCTCCCAACGCCACCGTACAGCAATTTAATTCATTGCTTATGTTGGGCCAAAAACCTACCTATCTCCTCAATTTGTATGAAAAATGCAACGACAAAATACAACAAAGTCCATGCACGAAAAATAGTAAAGTTAGCACCATTTCCAACATCACGCACAACCTACCTAATTCCCTTAATTCTGGCCTTAACACCACTCCCTAAGACCCTTCTATAAGATCCTCCAAACCCCTCCAAGACCCTGCAAGGGTTGCCGACCCCTCTGCCAATGCCCTCACCTGTTACGTTGTCATGAAGCCCAAGAGGTCCCTTCTCCTCTTAGTCCTGATAGCAACCACTTGGGTTCCTCCCTCCACCTCTCGTGGAGGTGAAGAGCACACCGATGTCAATCCACCCATGCTCTCTTCCTCGTGCGAGACGACGCGAAAGATGGTGAACTCCGATTGTCACCGGACGCTGCCGATCTGCGGATACCACCCACAGATCTGCCGCCATGGTTTGAGCTGCTGCCACAAGATCATATGCGTGAATCTGAAACTGGACATCTTCAACTGTGGGAGGTGTGGGCGGAGGTGCAGCTTTGGGCAGCTGTGCTGCAATGGGCGCTGCTCGAATATTTTGCATGATGATAACAACTGTGGGTACTGCAACAACAGGTGCGGGGAAGGGTGCCACTGCAGATTTGGCATGTGCAGCTACGCGTAGCTATTGCTATTAGGTCCATGCTATGTATGGTCAAGGTTTTATCGGGTGGCATCACTTGTGCTTCTCCTTTGCATGATTTGAGTTATGGAGTACACGTGGAAAGAAAGATATCTAAGTCACTTGAATGTTCTGTGATGTCCCGTGCATGATGTACCATGTGAGGGGCAAGTCTTTTTACGTTATATAATCCAAAGTTGAGTCCTTCGGTACGTAACAGAATAAAATCACAGAAGTAGGGAGAATTTTAGTGTTTAGTAGATTTACTTGAGGGATTTTTTTGGTGTAACCGTTTTACAAAAAAAAAAAATTGCTTTCCAAGTTACATATTACCGATGCTTGAATTCTACGTTACACTACAACAAAAGAGACATACAGTAACAATTGACGACGGTAATGAATTAATGTAGCCAAAATCAGATGAATAACGTACATAAATGTCGCTTATGTTGATATTATTTTTATTAAACATCATTAAAAGAAATTCATTTAAAAAAAGATATAGTCATATTCTACCCATTAAATCCTTCCCGTCCCTTTCAAACGTCTTCAAAGATAAACAAAAATCCCACCACCCATTCCTTTTTCCACACCCTGAAGGCCTCAATCCCTTTCTCGAAAAAAAAAACCCTTATGTGGCCTTGCTCTTTCTATTCTTATAAAAATTTCATCTCGCACCTTTGCCACCTTTCTCTCTCGCTTAAATGTTATAGTAAGATAAATAAAGTGACGTTTAAATATCTTCAAAAGATATTTAAGGTAACATCTCCTTATGTATCCTATTGTGATATTTAAACGTTACTAAAGATTTTATAAAAATTTAAGAAAAAGCTAAAGAGATATTTAAATATCTTCAAAATTACTTAATATGATATTTAAACATTATCTTACGTAAGATATGTTGGTATTTAAATGTCTCCTTAGTTATTTTTTGGCCATGTTTTAACGTCGTCGAAAGATATCTAAGATGACATTTGCATATGTTCGGTTACGTGGTGAAACTTTTAAGAGGCATTTAAACGTCACATTAGATGTTATATGCAATGTTTATTTAATGTCAGTAAAAATATTTTATGTGACGTTTAATTTTCGACATCGTTATAGACTACCTAAGACGATGCACCTAAAAGGACATTTATGGTGACATTTCACATCTACAAAATCTTATGACGATGTTTATTTCACTTATGGTGACGTTAAATAAACGTCACTTTAAGTCATTTTTGTTGATTAACAATATATTTGTATGAACTATGATAAACTCAATATTACTTTTGTTACTGTGGATATCAATCAACAAGAATTTCCTACAACGTCTATTCTTAATGTTAATATAGAGTTTGCATTCGTAAAAAAATAGACGATGTCTAAGAGGATTTTTGTTGCGATGAAAATTGGTACAAACTAGTAGCTTCCTTGTATTTGTGAATGTTAAGAAGGAAAGATTCTTTTTTTTTTTAATTCTTACTTGTATTCATGCATCATTAAAGAGTTTTAATTAGCATTATGATTTGAAGGATATAGTGTGCTCATAATTGAGGGACAAAATCTCCAAACATTGCATGTTTAGAGAGATGTTGGGAACAAGAGATGTGTTTTCTTTTTTTCCATGGAGTTTTCATCTTGGTGGTCATGAACAATATGCAACTGATGGCATTGCCATCATTATCTATAATTAACTTAATTTGGCTAAGTTCTAAGGTTAAATTCACCTAATTAACATATTAAAAGGGTATAACTCAATCAAGGCTGAAGAGAGAGGAATTAATAGAAAAATGGGTTAATTCTATAATTTTTACGAACATTTATGAATGCAGAAGAGTTGGAAGGTGAACTTATGTTTATTTAAAAGTCAATTGAGCTTAAATGTCCCAAAAATGGGTTGGTATTGAGTAATTTAGGATTTACATTAAAATGAATGCTTAATTCTAATAAAAAACATTAAATTTTAACCCAACTTCAATTAAAATAGTTTCGATGTAAATAAATATAATATAAACATTCTAAAAATCAATAAAAATACTTTAAAAGGTTTGGCACAGTCAATTTGATGATTGAAACTCGTTTTGACCAAAAACAAAATCATAGATGGGTATTTGGTATAATTAGGGTCTAAATGTAAATTGACCATGAAAACGATGCCAAAATCCAAAATTGAAGTCACCATAAACTTCCTTATATCCAAATTAGGCTACCATAAAAATTTGGGTTCATTTGAATTTCATCTTGGTCATCTTTGCATTTTGCTCAATTCCTAATTTCCTTACAAATGTCTCAACTTTCAATTTCTTTGCAAAAATGCCCTCACCAGCAACAACCACACCTTCCACCTCCACAACCGCTGGCCACGCAACTCTGACGAGCCGTTTTCGCAACTTCCGACCCTCTCCTCTTGCACCAACAAGTTATAAACCTTCCCCGCCTTACGCTATTGTACGTCGTCAAGTTTTGGTGAGCATAGTTTCCCTCCTTCCTCCTCGAGCGCCGCCATTAATGTTGACCTTGGAGCTTCCCAACCTCCCTCCTTCGCTGCTCCTTCGCTGAAATTGGTTGAGGGCTTCGTCTCCCCTCGTCGTTGCCGTTCTCCCCATCAAAAGAGGTGGTTCATCTACCCCCTCGTCGCTCCAATATTCCTCGCCGTCTTCTTCTCCAACTTCGGCGGCCACGCCGGCCTCTTCCCCGTCCTCCTCTCTTCCTCCTAGGTAACTCTTCTTCTCCACCTTTTCTTCTAGATTAGGTTAGGCACCTTAGAACTAGGTTAACTCCCACATCCTCCCCCTCTACTTCTCCACTCACGATGACCACGTTGGCCATGCTCCGACGAACTCGCCACGACACTCCGTCCCCCCTCTCCACTCGCCGTTCACCCTACAGGCTCCGCTTCGATGAGAGGAGCAAAAGCCCCAAGTTAATTTGGGGTTTCGACAACTAGACTTCTCCACCCAACTCCACTCACCACCGCCGGCTTCTTCAACTCCGACCACCCTTTTCCGGCTGGTGGCGTCACTTCATTGGTTTAGTTATTTAGTACAGTTGTTGTGGTATATAACAAAGCGATTACCAGTTTAATACAATTTTTTTACTCGAAATGAGAAGTTTCCCGAGGTCGAACTCAGGGAGCAACTATAATTCTAGAAACATAAATTCACAATATAAGGTTTTACAAAAATTAAGAGATAGAGAGAGAGGGAGCAAAAGTTCTCTTTATTTCTTGGCTTCTTCTTCTTCTCTCTTCCTCTTCTCTTTTCTTCTTCTCTTGCAGTTGATTCTTCTCTTTTTCAATTTGCCTTCTTCTCTCTTCTTTCCTTTGCTGTGGCTGCGGTGATCCTTTCTCTTTTTCCTTTCTTCCTCTCTGATTTTCTTCTTTCCTTCCTTGCGGTTGCAGAGCTTCTGCCTTCTCTCTCTTTCAGCTGTTAAGTCTTCCTTTCTTCTTCCTTTTCTTCTTCTTCTTCTTCTTCTTTTGCTCTGGCCGTTCCTCTTCTTTCTTTCTTTCTTCTTCAGCCTGCCTTCTTTCCTGCTCTGGCTGCTGACCTTCCGTTGTCTGACTCAGTGCTCAAACGACTTAACTATGCGTTTGCTACAGTGCGGCTCCTTTTCTTCTCCTTCAGCTCCTCTCCTTCCTTTCTTCTTCAGCTTGCCTTCTTCTGCTCTGGCTACTGAGTCTTCAACCGCTCCTCTTCTTCTCTTCTTCTTCCTTCACCTGCTTCTTCCTTCTTTTTCCTTCTTCCCTACGCGCATAGACAACTATCAGTGCAAAACCTACCCCTACCCCTTCCCCGCATCTCTCTTTCTCTCTGAATCTCTCTTTAGGAAAGCTCTCCCAGAGCCGGGTAATCGGGTTCCGGTTGCGTGCCCAGGACCAGGCCCACCGGCATGCGGTGGTGGGCGAGGAGTGCTTGGTCGGGTAGTTGGATTCGACCCAGATCCGCTGGGCATGAGCTCGGGCGAGGGCGGGCGAGCACGTGGCGCGCTGTGTGAGGGTGAGGGACCTGATCCCTGTGTATCGAAGGCAAACAACCTAATTCACTTTTTCAATTTAAGTGTGGGCACGAGGCCACACACTTAAAAGTCCAATCTGCGCGCCTGCAGGTGAGAAGACACTACCAATTGGGGCAGCAACGAATGCTCGCGGCCCCAATCACAAACCTGGGCGTGCTCGCAGAATCACCCCGTGCTACCTGGGGCTCACACCTGGGCTAGAGGTGTCCTGGAGCTGCTCGCGAAGGAGCTTCAGCAGCTCGTCAATGGTGGCGAGGAGGCAGAGACCTGAAATCACAAGGACAGCCTCTCGGCCACATCAGATAACGTAGGGAGCTTTGCCAGAGGGTGGCGAAGGCAGTGCGAAGGTCGGTGAGGCGCGGGGGCGCCTGTGGCCGTGTGCCTATGGCAGACTGTGTGCGAAAGTGGGTTTGTTCGGGGGGTGGTCGAGCGGTGAATGGCGGTGAATGGAGTGGGGGAAACGGTTGAGTGGAGTAAGGGGGAGCTTTTGGGCTTGTCGACGAGGGGTGAGGTGGTCTGTGGAGGTGGAGTGACCTTGTCGGAGATGGTGACTGGAGATGGAGCAGATGGGGGTGGAAGTGGCGGTCGGTGGGTTAAAATGGTAAATCAGGAAGGGGAAAATATTAGGGAGAGAGAGAGGAAGATTTCTACCTACTTAGTTGACGAAGAGGGAGAGGGAGGCGTCCGGCTCGTGCCTGCCGGAGCTGGGGACGAAGATGCCAAGGAGGGGGTTATTGACGACAAGGAGGAGATCGGAGGGCGCCAGCTGGTACGGCCTAGCGTGGGACGACGGGGCCGAGTAGGCTCTGCTGCAGGTATGGCAGCAGAGCGACGAGGAGGAGGGAGGATCGTCGGAAGCTCGGACTGCCTGACCGAAGAGGGAAGAGACAAAATCTAGGGTTTCTCTCGGCCAAAACTAGCTTGAAGGAGACGGCAGACCCTTCCGCTCCTTATATAGGCACTGGCGAGGAGAGGAGACCGAGGAGGCGACATGCCAAGCTCGCCGGAGTGTGGTCGGAAATGGACACCCAGGCCTTTCGTACGTTCGCGCAAGAGAGGCATGGTCGGTTGCAGAGGTAAGGGGAGGGTCCTTGCGACAGAGGACGACGCAGGGAACCCCCCGCTTGTTCCTGAGGACGAGCACCCTGCCCTGCGTGGCGTCATCCTCCGCGCAAGGTCGTCGGAGGTATGGTGTTGCGTAGAAATGACAGGGGGGACCGTTCTGTAAAGAATGATGAGAAGATAGGGGGCTAATCGGAAGGGTTTCAAAAGATAAGGGTCAAAAAGTAAATTAAGAGGACAAATTTGTAAAGTCGGTCAAGATGGTTTTTTCTTAGGCCCAAATTTTTATACCAGACTAATTTGAACCTAAGAATTTTAATGGTAAAATTTTATTTTAGTTTGGACCATGTTTGACCGGTCAATTTGCACAAAAACCCAAATTAAGTCATAAATTGGGCATGGTTCTCATTTTAGGTCAAAATAGGTTTTAAAGGCCAAATTGAAGGTTCTAAATCCTAGGGAATATTTTTCCATGAATTTTAGAGGGTTTATTTGATTTGTATCCTGCCTCGAACCTCATGAATTAAAGTGGATTTATTTTAGGGTTACATAATGTCATATTATTCCTAGAAGTTGTTATAACCCTTTTCAGATCAGATCATCTCACTTCCCTCCTTATTAAGCTCATTTGACATGTGTTTGAACCCTTAATTACCCTGTTTGCACACTGCATTGGTGAAATTACAGTTTTACCCCTTATGATTTGTTTTATTCTTTGACTCAGAATTCTCTGAGTTAAGCATCTCTTTAGGTTTTGTAGGAGCATTTTCACACTCATTTGGCTTAAATTGTGCTAGTTAGGGTTCATGATGAGATCCTCATCACCGGCCTTGTCACACCTAATCGTCACCGCCGCCACCTTCAATGAACAACGACGAAGCTCCTTGACTCCTTGGAACCAATCTTTGACGTGATCCTCTCCTTGTCGGAAAACCCACCACCACTGCCTTCGACCACGCTGTCAACCACAAATATCCAACCTCCTCCGAGCTCCAAGCTTCTCAAGAAGCTCGGTTAAATCACAAGGAATATGTTGTAACCCTTGGCAAGTGCTTTCATGACTCATTGAAGTCGCTGAACTTCCATTGATGTTGTAGCCTTCTCCGCTGTTGACCACAGTCCTTACCATCCCCGATCTCAGATCAGTCGCCGTCGTTGAGTCAGCAACCTCCAAGCGATCCTTCTCCACCCAGCAAAAGAGAGATCCAATGGTTAGATCAACATCGTTGGCGAGCCATGCCGGAGCCTGAAAGGAGCTCTAACTTCTGTTTGGAAGATCTGAAGAAGAAGAAGATAGGGACCCATCCGCAAGAAGAAATAAGTTGCAGGGGCTTGATTGAGAGAAAAGAAAGGTTTCCAGGGCCTAACTCGCAAGAACTCAGGAACTGATTTGTAGTATTCAAACTTCCAGTTTAAGAGTTGAGTTTTTAGATGCAAATTTATGCTTAAACATTAGTAATGCCTATTAATTAGTGCTCAGACTTCATTAACATTTGATAACTCTTGATTAAGCATTAGTTAATAATGTTTCTGATTATCATTCGTTGCACTTGAAATCTTCTACCTTTTAGAATCAAGTTTCATAACTTATTCATCTTTAATTCACATTTAACACAAGTTTGCCAAAGTATTTTATGAACAAAGTTAAATAGTGATATTTGCATATTAATTGCTTCCAGAGATGACCTTAGATTTTCTTCTTTAATTCGAGTATTATAAATTTTAAATGTTTGATTCGCCTTAATCAACTATACTGCAACGTAAGATTTTAAAATACGATTGAGGCAAATCCAATACCAACCACCAGAAGATCATGTCTTATTATGCAAGGCTCTCACACTAGCCTCTTATATCCATTTCCAAAGATTGATACTCCCCCTGTTGTAGGAGCATGAGGTTAGAGAATGATATGTAGGAAAGTGAGTAGCCATAGGATGTTGTAGGAAATTGAGTACCCATACAAGCACTCTATTACACGTGCATTTGTTGTGTGTTTTCACAGCTTGGGCATTCATCCCTTAATAACTAGTATTTGAGCAGTATTCTTGTCAAGAATAAAGGTGCATGAATTGAAATGAAGATCATTCATGTTCATAAGACTCAATGATCTAGTGAAGTATGAAAGAACCTGCTATAATTTAAAAGAAATTAAATAGATCTACTCAACTTTCTTGAATTTTCATGAGCACCAGCATCAACAAAGAATCATCTTTTATATGTTGTCATGATCTAAAATAATTTATGAAAAAATTAATTTCAGCTTGGAAGAAGTTAGGATAGTGCTATGTGTATTCAAGCCTTTTATGAATAGTATGAACGTTTGTTATCTGGTTTTGATGCACTTATAGTTCCTAATGTTGTGACAGATAATATTATGGAGAAGACTGATTATATCATCCAACAGATTCTATTATTTGATAGGGATTTTCTTTTCCTAGCAGAGATTAAGCAAGAAAATGGAGAAATTATTTCAACTAGAGTATGCAAATACTATATATCTTCAATAGAAGGAGCAGAAATCTATGCCATAAGACTAGCTGTCTAACTTGCTCTGGACAATCTTAATAGTGAATACTTGATTAAGAGCTAGCGATGCTCTTAACCTTGTTAAAAACATTCTTAAAATGAAACAACCAATTTGGATGACCAGATGAATCATAGAAGAATGTGAGTCTCCCTTAAAGGCCAATGAGTGAATTTCTCTCACTCATGTTTCCGAGTTGTCATTCATAAGGCTCATATTCTAGAGAACCATTGCACCAACTAAGATATGCAAGGATCTTGGAGGTGGCCCTACTTGCCTTGCAATTTATAATTGTATCTTGGAATTAGCTTGCTTGATGTATGGTTGTTTTTGTTTCAATTGAAGGTTTCCTTTTCTGCAAAAGAAAGGGAATTGATCTTATAACCTCTTAGATGCCAGTGGAGGGCTCTATCACTAAGCAAACCCCTTGGTGGTCTTTTAGGTAGAATCTTTTGCAATGGTATGTTACGACTATGAAATAACTTTTGTTCTTATTCTAAGGTAACAAAAGTTACAGGGAAATTTGGCTCATTTATTTTAGGTAGAATTCTTAACCAAACTAGGTCAGATGGTTCATAAATCCAAATTATAAACATCTATAGCATAGTTTTTTTCTTTAAATTTTAACTTCTCAATGTCTAACATATATTGCTTGTGGCTTATTAATGAAGAAGAAATTTTCTTGATTGATGAATAAACAAGGACCTTTAATGAGGTGACTTCACTAAAAATGAGGTAGTATGTCTAATTCATTTTATTTCTTGAAGAAAGCTTGGTGACAATTTGTGACTCACTCCTTGAGAGTGCATAAATAAGTGGCACATGGATCAAACCAAAGTTTACCTCATGGATCAAAGCCTTACAAGCAAAATAAAAAAATAACCCTCAGATTACAATAGCAAATTGTTCAAGCACAAATGCCATCTAACTTGAATACAATGGGCAATAATGATTACAATGCACAAATACGACCTAATTCGTGGATCATATCTCAACCAATCACGAGTAAAAAATCTAACCTAGGAAAATTGGGGTGAATAGGGAATCCAATATAGGGATGAATTAAGATAGTTGGAAATCCTGAACATATGTAATAATCATTGTCAGGCTCACATGTGTCGTAATTCAATATGATACATCCAAGACATGTAGCCATACCCTACAAAATTTTCATCATCCCAAACTAATGTTTAAGCAAGAGCCACCCTTAAATTCCTTTACTCAAGGTGTTAAATTGGAAAGGTGTCTTGAGGATCTCAATTCCTTGACTAGCCATGCTCAACAATTAATAACAATCTATAAAACTTTCCACTTATGTTACGACCGGGTTCCCGAATCCCTACAAGATCCGAGATCGACTTGCCTCGACTAATCCCAAGACCCAGTCGTCCAACAAGAAATAATCGAAAAGCAGAAAAATAAACAGCATTCACTATGTAATGCAACTAACATTAAAAGCATGCAAGTAGTAAAGGAAAGTAAAAGCTGCTAGTCAGTACATACCACCATAACAACAAAAAAATAGAATAAAAGTAATAGTAACAGGAACAGTAAACAAAAGTCTGAAACTCACTGTAGCAGAAAAGAGAGTACAACAAAAGTATGGAACACTACGGCTGGGCTCGACTGGGCCCAGCACCCTCTGCAGCTGGTAGCTTAGGCTGCTCAACTCCTGGACCTGAACAGTGTTATGAGAAAATGGAGTCAGCGAACGCTAAGTAGAGTAGTAACCAAACTATCTAAAGTAGTAAAAATTAGCAAGTACGTTTATCCTTTTCTAGTTATTTATTTTACAGGCAATTTCCCTTCACCCCATTGGTTTACTTTCAAAATTTCTTCCTTGATCTTGCATGTTCCTCATGGGAACGATCTTGATTGCAGTCTTTTCCAAAGAGTAGAAGGTACACGTGGTACTCTCCTGGCTGGGAGAGTCCCCCGTGGTAGTTCTACACTCAGTTAACCACCCTGAGGTCACTGACAGACGTAGCGGTGACTACGGCACGTGCAATAAGCGCACGGGTAGCTACCCCGCACTGACACGCGGTCAATCATTTCCACTAGAGGGTATGCCCAAAGTACAGCACGGAACAGTATAGAGCCTAGCCCTCTCTGAAATAGGGGTCTCGCCCCTCCACAGTCCGTGCACCCTCGTCTGACTACCCCGATTTTCCTAGAGGGCCTAACAAGTCAGTGTAGGGTGGCTAGTTGAACCCCGAGCCCCATGGGGTGGCTAGCTCCCTCCCTACACTAGTAGCATGCCTCGGTACTGTGTATGCGAGGGCTAACAGAAGTCGGTGTAGAGTGGCCAATCATAACCCTAGGTCCCAATCCAAGGGCGGCTAGCTTCGCTCTACACTAAAAAGGGGGCAGTCGCTCTCCCTCGAACCACGTACTCAAGGGCCAGCACACTTCCCATCCACATTCCAGGCTTTTCCATCTACCTACAGGAGCTCTACTCCTAACTCCCCGTAGGGTTCATGCTCATGTTCACCATATTATTTCAATCTAGGTTTTATCATTCACAATTTGGTTCTCGTTTATACACATGTAGCTCGTATTTCCAGAATTTAACACATGAAATAAGTGATATCACAGGTAACTGTTTAATTATCTCAGGCATCTCGTATTCATTAACAGGCAGTTACTAACAATTTAGCTCATTCATTTATAAAACAGTTTCAATTACGCAAACAAGCGGTTTAACCATTTCTCGTCTTAGGGTTCATGCCACATCCTAGGTTTTTAGTTGTTTAATTTTCATAGATGCATTCATATTTTATGAGTAGAACAGGGATGGACCACTCTACTAAACAATCCGGGAGTACTGGGGGCTCGAACTGCAGGCTCACATGCCTCTGCAAGTCCCAGACACGCAACAGGTCGAAGTCCTATACTAAGGAACACACAACGGAAGATTCAGAATAGTGTATCAATACTTCTAATATGTAGAGGAATTCACAAGGAAACCACAGATACTTTGTTTGCGTAAAACGGATCCCGATCGGACCCTGAATGAGTCAAAAATTTGTCTGCAGACCCAAATCAGACGTCTAGAAACAAGTCTAGATGTCTTAAAAGTCACAGAGACTCACCTCAAGCTCCTGCAGTGACCTCAAACGTCCAGCACTCCCCCACGACTGTTTGAACATAGTTCCAGACGTCTGACCAGTCCTCCAATCGCCTAGGAATGCCTTTGCTTGTTTGGTAAGCTGTCCAGACGTCCGAAAGTGTATGGAAATGCATTCCACGCACCTTCCCAAGGCTGCTCCTGCGCATGATAGAGCAGCACCTTCTTTTAGCCCAAACAGATCAAATCTGCGGTGCGGCCTGCGCGCTGGCATGAGAGGAGAGGGAAGTTGGTCTTTTATAGGCTGGGAGGGGGTTAGGGTTCGGCGGGGAAAAAGAAGAAGGAAGGAGAGAGGAGGGTCTGCACGCTGCCTGCGCGCAAAACGCATAGTGCGTACAGATTTTTCAATTTCCAGACGTCTGACTGACACTCCAGACGTCTTAAAAGGCTCAAATCAGAACGGGTCATTACAACTTACTCTTTAGAAACCAATTAGACATTAACATAGAACATAATTTCTATGTATTTTCTAATTATTCAATAAATTTATGTGTGAGAATGGCAAGCTATGCTAATTCCTAACTATTAGCTAATGAAAGTTTATCATCAAGATAGGGATCTTTTTTCATCTTCAAAACCTCATGAGTTTATCAACCTTGATTTTATGTTCCTTCTGATGAATTTGTAATAAGATTTAAGAAGATATTTTCCAGCTTTACTCCATGCATTTTTCCTTCATATCTTGAAAAATGGCTTTTAGGGGTTGAAATTCTATTGTTCTTGTGAAGGAAGAAAAATTCAATTTAATTTTCAATAATTTGGTTTATTGGGGAGGAACTACCAGTTGGATTATCTGGAATTCAAAAGGCATCTTGGTAGTTGCAAGTTGTTATTCTTCCCTTTGTTCCACATTCTCCATGCATCTTGAATGATCGATATTGGATCCATGCTCTTCTTACATTTGTGGTCTAGAATTACGATGTGTATCCAAGTATGCGCTAACCAGTTGACTCCTTTTGATTAATAATTCAAGGAGGAAAATGAGATAGTATGTGTAGTATCCTCCATAATTAAAGTTGAATATCATTGATAACTAAGCATCAAATCATTCATAATGTAGGAGACTAAAAGGAGGTGAGAGGAATTGAATTTGCGTTAATGGGAGCTCGTTGTGTCCTATTGATAATGAGATTTTAGCCTTGTAAGTTTCCAGAGATCGTAAAGTTTATCCAATGGTCTAGGTACGTTTTATTCAATTAAAGGAACACATAGAAGAAAGAATGGAGACAATTAGATATTTGTTTAAGAGAAAAACAAGGTAAGCTACATGAATAATGTTGGGATGAATGGCTCACCCTGTGGCATTGTGGAAGCGTGAAGTTGATTGTTTAAAATTTTGATTTAAGAAATCAGTCAATGCCTAGAAAATCGAATAGCAAGAATCAAAATAAACAATCTATAGATCGGAACCACATGGGAAGAACTAACTTATTTCCATTTCAGGATCCCCACTAGTACTGAGAAATACCTTTTGGGGCGGTGTATTACAGCACCCCACATGTTGTGCCTTCTATTGTAAGTTTCGGCTCAGTGAGACTTCCTTTTTCTCGGTAGGTTAATGAAGCCTTTCGCACAAAAAATACTCAATCTAGTGTGTGTTGTGGATGTTTTGTGATTCTCGGGGCAACCCTTGCCTTGAAACTCCTTTGGAGTTGGCTGCATGAGTCTAGAACTCTTGGTCAACTCAATCTGGTCATCCAGGAGCTCTATAGGACTTCTCCTTCTAAGGCTGGATGTTTAGAAGATGATAATTCTGGATGTCCTGCTGGGCGTGCACTGTAACCTCAGGACTTCTCCTGAGTTTGTTGGATGTCCAGAGTAGAGAGGGAGAAGAAGGAGATGTGGCAACCACAGTGTTGTTCTCCCTTCTCTCTTGGTGGAGGGTTTACTTTTTTTATGACACAAATTGGTTGATTAGGGTTTCTTGCCTTGCCTTTTGGGAGATATACATAAGGAATCCTTATATTCTTAATATGATGGGGATCATTAGATCAAATTCAATGGTTATGATTAAATTCTAATTGAACTTTTCATGATTGGTCCTTAACTAATTTAGCAAATTTGAATTTTAGTACTCAAATGCATTTAATTTCTATCGAAACCCTTTTGAATTAAGACTAGATATATTTGGCCCAATTAAATGATAAATTAAATACTATATAACTCCTTAAATAATATTTAATTTTTCGACAGTTAGGAACCCAATGAAATCATTATTGGTTTCATTACATTAATAATGAAGTATTTAGGATTTAGAATTATAGCACTACGCCTCTCTTAAGTATTCAAAATACTTGTGAATCCTTCATGCTAGAAGATATATATAACTTTGAGGATTAATCCCCCAATCCTCTATCCTTCCTACCATGGGCGACATATATTTATGCTCACCTTATATCATTAGGACGAGAACGAATACCAGCTTCTTTCCTAAAGGATTGCCTTCTTCTCTTTTATGTATGTGTTTGATTAAGACCCACACGACCATGTATGGAATTTTGTATATTTCAATATACGTGGAGTGAGCCCACATCTGTGATCTCTTCGAGAGATTATGTATCTCTTGTGCTTTCATATACACATCTGCTTTTCAATCTTAATACCAAGGTAGGTGCATCAACCATTAGAGGATGTGTATTGTCAATCCTATGTAGAGGATGTGTATTGTCAGACAACAATCTCTTCAGAAAGATTGCTATCTTTTCTCAGACTGGAGATAATTGTTGGATATCATGATGACTCTTGATGACTTATCCAAATTATCGATCCAAACCATTTGGATTTTTAATACTTGTCATCGGTATATCAAACATGACTACAGTACATTCTCCCACTTGTGTTGAGGGATCCAACTATCCACATTGGTTTGTCTATGTGATCTGACAATCAAATCTGAATCTTTGATCAAGTGATTTCACTAAACTTGGCTTGCTAAGGGCATATAATTTCAAATAAATAATGCCTATCATGAATAACCATGAAGTCACTTAGTCGACCATGGTTGCAAGAATCATAAACCACCATTAAGATTTTTGGATTTGCTATCATGATCTAAAATTGACTAATTTGGTTGATTATAATTATCATTCTTTGCATTAACAGCCACCTTTCCCATGGAAATTGGTGCCACTAGCGTCGTAACTCATCCAACATCAAGCCTAGCTATGTTTATACTCGGACCACTTTCTAATTGGCCAAATTTGGAGGTAGAATTTGGGATTTTACGTAATCATATTGAAATTTGTGTTTTATGAGAAGTCACACAACTTTTTGTGCATAATTAGAGGCTAATTATTATTTAATTGGATGCAAGATGAGCTTTGTCGACTAAGGAGGTTGGAGGCATTCTTGTAAATATCTTAGGGCACTTGGAAAGTGAAACTATACTTGTAATAAGGGTTAAGCAATGTGACTTGTAAGTTTAAACAGAAGATCACATGAAACAAGCCTAAGTAAATCGCTATGTATGTTAAACATCTAGATTTTTGTATGCACAAACCTATGCAAATTTGTCAACATAAGTTACAATATATTGGATGTATTTAAAAAAGTATTTCATGATTATATATCATGCGCATGTATTCCATGTATTAGATATGTAGAAAATCACTAGAATAAACACGACAAAGCATCACCACAAGGAAGCCAGAGTTTTTGTGGAAACCCCTCTTATGAGGAGAAGGAAGCGAATCACGAGAGAGTCCTAATGAATAAATTTTCTAATATTCTCCTCCAAGAACAAATGAAGGCAAAATGACCTTTATATAAACTATTACACACTTCACAAATCCCATACTCACTACGTGAGACTAAATAATACAATTAGATCTTTTTAAGATCCAATAATCCAGCAATCCACCAATATATATTTTCCAACAAATTTCGTTACCCTTGATCACATTCCACGCAAATCTTTTTTCCACACGTAGAACAATACAGGGTCTTACATAAACATTGATATCCCATTGACAAATATAGGGTCTTGCATGAACACCAGCTCTTGCCCATGCATGTAGATGCAAGCCTACTTTTTACAACAGGCATTACAGGCTTCTTGTGCTTGCGCCCCACGTCAGATCCTTTACATGGGCCCAAATAGGGCCCTAAACCCTACGGGAGAGGTATAAAATCCAAGCTGGACGAGACCGCAGGGATACGACATCGGAAAACGCATACTAACCGGTCACTATGCAATTTCTCACCAAGTAAGATGGGACGGCGTTACGAGATGAGAGAGCATCGGCCGAGCTGAGCTGGTGGACGTTGTGTGGTATAACGACACGGTTGGAAACGCCAAACCACATCGTCCACCCGCTTCCGGTGGATGTAGATGTGGAGAATGGAACCCGAAATGGGGTGAAGGTGCCTTTTTCCCCTCTCTCAATCGCTCTCTCTCGTCTGTTGCTCCCTTTGCCACGTCCTTCTTCTGTCCGTCGTGAGGGAGCGAAGGAGAAGGGAGAGAGTGGGAGTGACGGCGATGGAAGGGTCGGCGGTGAGAGCCCTCCGATCGGTGACGGCGAGGGTGCATCGTGCGGCGGAGACGGCGGGGAGGCGGGCGGGGGATGTGAGGGTGGTGGCGGTGAGCAAGACGAAGCCCATATCGATGATCCAGCAGCTCTACGACTTCGGCCACCGCTGCTTCGGCGAGAACTATGTCCAGGAGTTCCTCCACAAGGCCCCTCAGGTCACATCAGTCGATTGATCAATCCTTCGGTAGCCATTTTGGGGTAAAAGAATGTTCGTTATGGATTTGGACATGCGTCTGGTATGGACACAGGCTCGGGTATGGGTCCGGATCTTCTGGACGACATACGCGGTGTGATGCGTCGAAAATCAAAAGCTTATAGTGTTAACGAAAAACGATGCGGAGTTAATTACTGCGAAGTTGCCCTCTTTGTTAGGCTGAGTTCTTCGTTTCTGGGGGTGCGCACACTTTGCATGCTATATGGAGTATCCGAGCTCCTTAGGCATTTGAAGATATAGAATGGAGAGAATTCCACTAGCCTTGGCTCCATCTCTATGCCCCAATTTGTGCCACCCAGAACCAAAAGGTGCCGACGCCTACTGTGATGATGCCGACTCCTCTAGTCAACGTGGTGGCACACCTCTACTTAAGAGTTTACTTAATTATAACACAAATTCTTAAAGCGAGTAATTGGTTGAGTAATCCTATGCAGTGCCCTACCAACTAAATACATATGTAGATATATTATTATTTTTTAGGTCAAATAAAATCCCACTCAACCCCCCTCCCCTTACCACTCCCCTAAAATCGTTTATTTTCACCCAAGACTCTTCTTCGACCAAGTAAAAACCTTCCTTCTCCGAAACATATATTGTAATATATTTGATTTAAGCATATATTAATTCTTGGTTTATGTTGCTATGTCGTTGTTAATGAATTTGTAATGGTTTATACCTTGGTTTAATTATTAAATTTGTAATAAATTTGATATTGTTTGTACTTTGTAGCTTATTTTATAACATTGAACTTGAATATGTTTACTTTTATGTAATGATATATTTTACTTCTTGATATGTATGTCTCTGTACATACATACATACATATAATATTTAAATATTTAAAAAATGTCCAACTACTCCCCCACATACCGTATACTCCTTAGTTAGTGGCCTAACCGACGGAATACCGACTACCGACTTTTACAACACTACTTCCATCTACTGGTAGCTGTATCATTGAAAGCTAGCTCAATGGAAGATATTTATAGGGGATAACGAGTAGTTAGAGCCGGAGTCTCACAAACAAATGTGGATCAAATGTCAATGCTAATGAGGATGGCTACCTAATAATATTACTATTAGGCCTAGTTTATTTGGGAGGTTAACCCCTCGAAAGAGGGGTTAACCCCCGTTTACTTGACTACTTAACCCTTAATTGGTTAATCCGGGTTTACTCATTTTAACACGGGTTTGTCTAACACCAGTTTCAATTGGTGTTTGCCAAATCCATGTTAAAATAATACACCACTCGTATCTCTGACGTCCCTCATGTTTTATATACTTAACACTACTATCAAATAAACACCACAAGGGTTAACATCACAACTTAACACCAATTCAAGTAAACACAAATTGGTGTTAACGCCACTCTGTAAGTAAACACAATTACGAGTTAACACTAGTTTCACATTTCTTAACACCACTGTCCTAATCTTCCAAGTAAACTAACCCTTAGAGTTCCATCATTTCTTATGTATCCTTTTGGCTATTTTTATTTTCTTAGTGGACATATCATATAATTTTTCTTTCCCTCCTCTCTGTATAGAGAGGTTAGGGCTTCTTTTCGAGTTATGAGAATCCATTTCCTTTCGCACGGTACCAGAGTAGTGATTTTAGATCGACGTTCCAATATCCCATTAAATTCAACAAAAAAAAACCTCTAGGCGTGCATCGGATCTCAAATTAGAGATCTTGATGTGTGCTTGATTGCAAGACCTCACCTCTAGGCCACTTCCTAATCAATAGCTTCACCGTCCAATCGACATTACTGTCCCATCGCCTCATCACTAGTGGTCTGATGAATGGTGGTTTGACCGATGGTTAGATTGGATCCATCATTGACAGCACAACAGTGGCATGGCCTAACTAGCGATAGCCCTATCGCCGATCTCACTATCGATGCTCGTTCCCGTTGTTTCTCCTTGCTACCATTGCAAGGGTCTTACACCACCGTGTACCTCAATGCCATGTGGCTAACCGTAGTGCGTGAGTAGTCACACGTGCATGTCTACCCACATGTACGCGTGACTTGTGCCGATTATGATTGCTTCTCTTATGCATGGATCTGCGGTTCGAGATGACTAGTCTTGTACTGTTGTTGCTACTACTTGGGATTGTCTCCCATTGCATGTTTGCTTGCTACCTCGTATTTCTTTTTGCAACTGTGGCTCTTTCTATCTATCACTACCTTGGATGGATCCCCTCTTGTTAGTTAGATGATGGTACATCTAGCCCCTACACTGCCTGTATCATTGATGCTTCTGATGTCCATGCACATTTGACGTTTGTTATTCTCGGATAGTGGGTGATAGATTTGGGTGCCTTTCAACATCTTACTAGGGATGTTGCTTCTCTTTGTGAGACTCAACCTTCTAGACTAGTTACTTATGTGAAAGTGGCTAATGGTACTAGTTCTCCTGTGACTACTGTTGAGGACATTTAGTTTTCTTAATGGCTGCACCTATCGACTGTTCACTATGCACCAGAGTTCCCCTTGAGTCTTCTTCTAATCAGCAAGTTATGCAAGGACCCGAAGTACCAGGTTATATTCAACGAATATCACTGCTACTTTTGGGATAAGAAGGTTGGTTGGATTATTGGTGGTGGATATGAGAAGAATGGTCTTTACTATCTTGACCTACCATCTCGCTTTGCTAGAGTTGTCTCCATCTCCACTGATCCGCTGCTTTGGCACCATTATCTTGGTCATCCCTCTTTTGGGAAGATTCATCAGATGTTTCCCGAGTTGGTCGTCTCTACCATATTTGACTATGAGGCTTCTCAACTAGGCAAACACTATCATTCTATCTTCTCCCAATGAGCTAAGTTTGGGAGCACATCACCATTTCATTTGATACACTGTGCTGTCCAGGGATCCTCTTGTGTGAGCAATACAGGAGGCCATGGATACTTTGTTATATTCGTGGATGACTATAGTAGATCCACATAGGTCTTTCTTATGAAAGATCGATTAAGGATCCTTGATATGGTTAGATGCTTCCTTGCTAAGGTGCGGAATGTCTACTCATCTATTTAGATCTTTCGTAGTGACAGTTCATAGAGTTTATGTATAAGGAGCTATAGTCATTTTTCATCACCAATGGCACCCTACTTTAGACATCATGTGCATATACCTCTCAACAAAATGATATTGTTAATAGGAAACTAAGGCACATTCTGGATATTGCACGAGCACTCCTTGTCTTCATGAAGGTGCCAAAGCAGTTCTAGGTGATGCTGTGCTTACTACGACCTATTTGATCAACCGGGTCCCTTCTTCAATTCTACATGGGGAGATCTCTTTTCAGCTATTGCATCCTGATGTTGATCATTTGTTTGCACTGCTACTACTAGTATTTAGTTGCGCTTGTTTTATGCACATCTTTGGATAATAAGACAAGTTCTCCCCATGTGTAGTGAAATGCATTCTGGATATTGCACGAGCACTCCTTGTCTTCATGAAGGTGCCAAAGCAGTTCTAGGTGATGCTGTGCTTACTACGACCTATTTGATCAACCGGGTCCCTTCTTCAATTCTACATGGGGAGATCTCTTTTCAGCTATTGCATCCTGATGTTGATCATTTGTTTGCACTGCTACTACTAGTATTTAGTTGCGCTTGTTTTATGCACATCTTTGGATAATAAGACAAGTTCTCCCCATGTGTAGTGAAATGCATCTTTCTTGGCTATTCGTGCACTGAGAAGGGGTACCGGTGTTATGATCTAAGTAGTCGTCGATACATTGTCACGACAGATGTTATCTTCTTTGAGAAGCTCCCGTTCCTCTTCGAGGAGGGGACCGTCATCGACCTTGTACCACATCAACCACATATGTACCATAGACGAGATAAGTAGTCTTCCCTTTTGTTGCCTACTCTCAGGATACTTCCACTAAGGAGTTGCAGATCGATTGCATTAAGGGAGTTTGTCCGCTCTTGTACGCTACATCTTATTCTCATTATACATCCATTGCACATTTAGATCCTTCTTTATGGTAGTTACCCCAAACCTTGCAAAGTACTATAGTGCCATATCATCACTTCGAGGCTTCTGCAGATTTACAGTGAAAAGTTGCTAGGGACACAGAAATGGAGGCCCTTACAAGTTGTGGCACATGGGAGCTTGTGCAATGTCCCCTTAGGGCAAAGGTTGTTGATTGCAAATGGGTGTACGCTGTGAGTATCTTGCAAATGGTACCATTAACAGGTTCAAGACCAGGCTAATGGTAAACATATTCACATAGATATATGGAGTGGATTATTTTAAGACATTCTCTCCTGTAGCCCGTGTTTCATCTACGTGGATTATCATCTCTGTTGTAGTCAACAGAAATTAGCCCTTCTTCTGGTTTGACATCAAGAACACATTCCACTATGGAAATCTGACTGAGGAAATTTATATGTGACCTCTTGGCTACGAGGTTGCAGGGGAGCACGTATGTAGAGTAAAGAAAGCTATATATGGGCTTAAGTGGAGCCCTTGGGACTGGCTTGATAGATTAAGTGTGGAAGTCATGGGGATTGGTTTCAGGAGATCTGTGTTCGACCATTCTATTTTCATTAAGCAGACTATTGCTGGGATTGTTATCTTAGCTATGTAGATCGATGACATGATCCTAACAGGACATGACAATGCTGGTGTTTAGGAGGCAAAGGCCTTCTTCGAGAAGGTATTTGTCACCGAAGATCTGAGAGCTACGATACTTTCTGTGGATAGAAGCTATTAGACAGGAGCATGGTCTAGCACTTTATCAGTAAAAATACATTCTAGAGATACTTGAGAATGCAGTGCTTCTAGGCATCAAGCCCTTTGGTTTCCTTATTGAGCAAAAAGGCAGACATGTAGAGACTGATGATCCATTGTTTGAGGACATTCACAGATATGGGAGCATTGTCGGAAAATTGCTATATCTTACTGTAGAGAATTTTTAGGGGGGAAATAGTTCTTGTTATTATTAAAAAGAGAGGCCCTAGCCCTCTTTATATAGAGAGAGACAAGGGTAAACATGTAAACTAACCAAGACCTAAAAATAGTAAATCTTAATCAGATACTCCTAATTGATTTATTTCTTAACACTCCCCCGTAAGTTCAGATGCGGGAGATGACAAAGACTTGGATCCTTAAGGTAGTGAAGATTCACTCTCGTCGACGTGGTATCTGCTCTTCATGTTTTCAACCCTTGGTGCCCCTTCTTGTACACCCTCACAGAGCCAGTCAACGCTTGGTTTCTCTTGAGGTGTGTGAGAGTGTTGCCCGAACTTTGATATCTTGAGGTGGCTCCTATCTTCAATTCTTATGTCTTCCACTCAACATATAAGGACCTAAACAAAAAATAAACTTAGAACTTGAGGGGCTACACACAAAGGCTCCAAAGACAAGACACCAAAAACATAAATTTGAAAAATAATTGGACTTAATAAGCAAATAACCCTTTTTTTGGTTTTAAACCCTAAAACAACCAACCGTTCAACCTAAGGAGCAAAGCGCTACTCCTTCAGATTCCATCTTCCTCGTCTTTCTTACATTCTTCTCTGTCGGTTCTCTCTGTTGGGCGTGAGACGGCAGTAGCAACACCAACGCTGCAACAATCATGGAGAAGAGGAGAGAGGAGCTAGCAAGGAGAGGAGCCATCATTGACTCCATCTTTTTTTTTTGTGTTTTCTCTGTAGGTGACGACATTATAACAGGGAGAGCGACGATGCTCCGATAGGTAGGAGGAGGACCAGGCCACCTTGGTCCGGTAGAGCAGCCTCTAAGGAACACAATGGTGCCCTCAAACCCTCGATCGAACAAGGTTCAAGGGTCCAAAACCTTGATCTGGTTCACCACGTTAACCGATGGTATTGGAGCCTTTTTGGCTTATTAGCTAATGACTGCTGGGGGTGGTCGGCATGATGGAGATGAGGCCTGCGACCACCCCTGTGGTGGTTTTTTGTCGGTTGGAGGCCAAAGGCAGCGCCAGCGAGGTCTTCTTTGTTGGCGATGAGAAACCTAGCAGCAACAGTAGCGAAAGGAGAGAAAGAAGAGAAGAGGGACTTGGGAGAGGGGAGAGCCTCTCCAATGGCTCGTTGGAGGCCGACGGCGTCGCTAGAGGGCCTCCCCCTCTAGGTTTTCCCCTTTAGGGTTTCTTCCTTTTTTTTTCTTTTCCACTAGATCAAACATGCTTTGATACCTGTAGAGAATTTTTAGGGGGAAAATAATTCTTGTTATTATTGAAAAGAGAGGCCGTAGCCCTTTTTATATAGATAGAGGCAAGGGCAAACATGTAAACCAACGAAGACCTAAAATAGTAAATCTTAAACAATTATTCCTAATTGATTTATTTCCTAGCACTTACTATTATATGTCCATATATTAGCTTTGCTGGAAGCTGGGCTAATTAATTTATGGACACACCACACTACAGTCATTGGCTTGACATTTGCCTCATTTTGAAGTATTTGAAAGGGACCCTTGGCAAGGGACTCTACTATAAACCTAATGAACATCTTGTTGTTTGATCCTATTTTGATGTAGATTATGTAGGGTCTGTAGGAAGTCCACTACTAATTATGCTATATTCTTGGGAGGCAATCTTGTTTTGTAGCGTAGCAAGATGAAAGTAGTGGTTACTTAATCTAGTGCATAGGTAGAGTTTAGAGCAATGGCTAACATTACCTGTGAGGTGGTGTGAATCAACTCGTTCCTAGCATACCTTGGGATTGAAAGCACTACAGGAGGGGTGATTAGTGCTTAAGGCAGTAAAATAATGCAGATATAGAAGATAAGCAAGCCATAAATATATGCAAAATACATAAGTATAGTGGAAACCTAAGATCAGGTAAAAATCACTACCCAGATCTTCTAATATGGGATTTTGCCCCGAGTCAATCTTGGAAAACTAATCGGTACTTATGGGGTATCAAACCCTTTGTACAAACCTTCTTGATATTCTAATCAAGAGCAATCCCCTCACACTTGAGAGGAAAGGAGTTCACAATCCGAGTCCTCAGATTACAAGTAGGAGACTGGAGAATAAATATTGAAGTAAAAATAGATTTTTAGCTCCTATGGATAGCCCTAAAGAGATATGCAATAATTCTTATGAAATAGCTATTTAGGAGACTAGAATGAACTCCCTTAGTGATTGTGAGAAGATGACAAAGCATGGAGTTGAGGTGGCTGAGCTCCAAGGAAGGTGGACTTTAAGATCAAGAACTCAAGTCACCTCCAATGAACACCAAATGCTTGAAATTGCTGAATGTGAGCTTCAATGTGCTTTAGAGTGAGTATTGGGGTGTTCTCTAACCACCAAAGAGTGGGAAATCCTCTCATATATATAGAGGGGTGTTTGGACTGATTTAGGTGAGCATAAGGCCCCTCTTCAACTACCAAAAAGTTTCTCAATTTGATTTGTCAACGATTAATTAGTTTGGTCAAAAAGTACTTTAACGTTGTAGAAGTTGTCTAACATTAGGTTCACTATATAACATTAGGTACTCAGGCACAAAGTTTGCTGCCTCCTGTTAGCAACTTGTTGGCAGAGAAGGCTCTATCTAACGTTAGGTGAACCTTATCTAACGTTAGATCAACTATCGTTAGGTACAAAGTTTAATGAAAAGTTCGCTAATTCTTGGAGCTCTTGTCTGGCATCCAACTTAATATCTAACATTAGGTATTATATGCGATAGCCTGTAAAAAGGCTTTTAATTGTCCAAAATGAACTATTGGGTTCCCATAGGAATTTAGGGCCATGCACTAACCCAAATAGGCTTAGTTAGACAAAATTTGACATATTTAGTCTATGTGTGGTGCTCTTATGAAAATTGCATGTGAAACCCCTCTATTTATACTAATATGAGATCTGATTGAGGCTCACATTACATTCTAAAGAATATAAAATTACAACTCAATTCCTATAATATAAAGAAACCTATACTTGATGAGCAAGGTCTCTTTCTTGGCTTCGGATTTCGTCAAGAGAGCTTCAATCTGAAAAGCATTTTTGCAATATCTATGCATAAAATACAATTTTAATCTCAAGTACTTGAGATATTTGTTATCATCAAAATCATCATTTATGGATAATGTGGTGTCTAATTACTTATGCACTTATAGGGATGCCAGTGCTGATGCCAATACTCATGTTCTGTGGCAACAAATCTGCCACATATATTGTTTTAAATCCTGTCTTTTATGAGAAGACGGAGCATATCAAGGTCGATTGTCACTTTATTTAGAATGCCGTGATGAAAGGAAAGATTGACACTTTACATGTATCCTCTGAGCTCCAAATTGCTGACATCCTTACAAAGGTATTGATGAAGAAGAGGCATTTGTTTTTGCATGACAAGTTGGGCTTGATGGACATCTATGCTCCAACTTAAGGGGGAGTGTTAGAGTTTCATCATTTTTTATGTTAGTATTTTGGCTATTCTTATTTTCATAGTGGACATGTCATGTAATTTTTTTTGCCCTTCTTCTCTATATAAGAGAGGTTATGGCTTCTATTTGAGTTATGAGAATCCATTTCCTCTCACAATTACAAAGGATACAATCATTGCTAGAAATTATTTATCTATGCGTAGTACTTGAATATGGCATTACCATCCATTACTATTGTTTCATGCAAGGATTTCTGTGGAAAAAGATTTCCTCAAGTTAATATGTCATGTTTCTTACAAGATGCTTTTCATTACTCTTACTTTTACTGGGGGAGAGTTGCATTATCCTTGCACAAGAACAAATACACATAAAATTGTTGAAACTGAGGTAATATGTTATTGAGCCACATGATGACATTTTGGCAGAGGGTAGTGTGAGGTGAGCTAGTTCATTAGTTGAAGAAGATGTTGCCACTATGGATGGCTCAAGCAGTATTGCATAGGAAGATGGACTAGAGCATGACATGCAAAAAAGCATGTTTGGTAGGCATGCTCTGACCTAATCTCCAAGGCACAGTTGAATTCGAGGTTCGAATATGTCCTTAATATAACTAACAATCGGTGTGACCTCATGTTTGGTAGGTTCATGATCGAAGTATTGCAACTCTTGTCTAGTTCTTGAGCAAAAAATGGCAGCCATTTATGTATTTCAAATTTGAAAATTAGTGCTTGCCTCCATTAGGTTTTCATGATATTGTAAGGAATTGGCGTAGAGGATGAAACTATCTTCGTCTTTAGCTATTGGTAGTGGAGTTAAAGAAGTTTAAAGTATCACTTGTAAATTTTGATGCATGGGTGAAGAGCACATGAAAAGCAAGAATGAGGCGATGGATGCACTTTCTAAGATTGATAGTAATGTAAATGGAGGCGGGTGAAACAAATGCAATGTCAACAAGTTATCTTGGAAGAGGATTTGAAAGTGGAGGTTAAATCGAGGCAAAGGTCAAGGCAGATATGGCTAAAAGAAGGGGATGCTAATGCAAAGTTCTTCTATCCGTAGTAAATGAATATCAACAGATAAAAGTTATTGATACTCGAGAAGGAAAATCAGGGGAAGGTAGCATATTTAGCTAACGTTGGTGGATCACTTTAGGAGTTTCATGTGAAGGGAGAATCAACACAAGTGTAGATGGTTGGTAAAAGGAGTGCCGACAATATCAAGAGTGGGCTCATTGGCTAGTTTAACCTTTCTCTTAGGATAAGGTGGAGAGGGCACTGCTAGGTCTCAATGCTAAAGGCTTATTGGGTCTATATGCTTTTATGCTTTTCTTCCTCAAGGTGTTTTGGTTGGATTGGACCAAATGCCATGGGAGGGATGCATTTAGAATCTATTATAGGTCCTTCTCAGTTACTATGTAGTATATCTGGTCTTTGCTATGTTGCTGGCAAATAGGTTGAGGGTGAGAGTAGAATATGTACTTCACTTGGTTGAATCAACATTTACTCTGGGCAAGCACTTGGCTGATAGCATTGCAATTGCATAAAAGATTGACAATTATTAAGGGAAAATAAGGAAGAAGAGATTTGTATAGAAGATGGATTTCTTTAAGACTTACAACACCATAGATTAGCTGTTTTTATGGAGCTTCCTATACAAAAGGGGCTTCTTGGATGCTTGGGTGGCTTGGATGAAAAAAAGTTTGTCACAAGAAACTCTTTCTTAATGCTTTTGAATAGATGGATGGAGGGGGATTCTCAATGTTTGTGAATAGATGGATGAAGGGGGACTAGGTCCAAACATAGAGCAAAATTAGGCAAGGATGCTTATTGGTACCTTTATTCTGTGTTGGTTGGGGACGTCTTGATATGCTATGCTTTAGCTACTTTTGACAGAGATCTTCTTTAGGGTTTTTATCTATCTAGTAGAGAATTTGCATGTATGCTAATATGTTGCTTTTTTTTAGAGGGTTCCACATCTATGGCTGAAGGTGTATTTGTTTTTGTTAAGAAAATGATACAATCTATTTCATTAAGAAACCGTAGGCTTCTATTTATAGAGAAGATGCCAAGGAAAATTGCAAGCATATCCCTCTACTATAGAAAATTGTCAAAACAAGTAATGAGACATATATGGAAAGGATAAAATAATAAGACTCTCAACACTCCTCAAGTTGGAGCATAGGTGTCTCTCATGCTCAGCTTACAACATGTGTCGAAGATGGAGTGAGGAAGCGCCTTGGTGAACATCTTTATTGCCTGATCTTCAGATAACACATGTTGAGTGCAAATGTATCCCTTCTGGATCATATCCCCGGTATAATGACAATTTAGTTACTTCTATGTGCTTGGTTCTCTCATGGACGATCGGATTGTTAGTAATGAATAATGTAGGTCTATTATCGCACCTCATCTCCATAGGGTCAGTTACAAGAATTTGAAGATCCGTAAGTACAGATCGAATCCACATGAGTTTTGTTGTGGCTTGGGCTATAGCTCTGTCTCCGACTTTACACTCGATTTGGCCACTACGGTCTGCTTCTTACTCCATCATGTAACAAAATTTCCTCCAATGAATGTACAGAACCTAATGGTGGACTTTTTGTCCTTCAAACATTTAGTATAGTATGCATCAATATATGCCATCACCCTAAATGAATCACCTCAAGTAAATAGTGATCCTTTCCCTGATGTAGATTTCAGGTATCTAAGAATCATGATTGCTGCATCTTAGTGAACTCTCTTTGGTTTATCCATAAATTGACTTACCTTGCTAATAGCAAAGGCAATGTCAGGTCGTGTGATAGTCACATACAATAGTTTTCCCACAAGGCATCTAAATTGCCTTGCATCCATAAGTGCAGAGTCCTCATATAATTGCACATTCGGGTCCATAGGGATAAAGGTTGGCTTAGCACCAAACATACCCATCTCTTGAAGAAGGTCAAGCACATAGTTTCTCTGGGAAAGACCAACTCCCTTTGCATTGTGAACAACTTCAATGCCAAGAAAGTATCAGAGTGGGCTTAGATCCTTCGTAATAAAGTGTTCCACTAGAAACTCCTTGGTAGTGGTGATGCTTCGAATATCATCTTTAGTTAAGATAATGTCATCCACATAGAATAGCATCACAACTCTCCCCTTTTTGATCCTTCTCACAAACAAGGAATGATCTACCATAGGCATAGACCTCTTGAACCTAATGTGCTTGACAACTTTAGACAATTTTTGAACTCATGCATGTAGGCTCTTCTTGAGACCATAAATGGCCTTATGTAACTTGCAAACCTTAGAACACCCCTCCTCTACCTCGAATCCAGGGGGCTGCTACATATCGACCTCCTCCTAGAGATCCTCATAAAGAAAGGTATTTTTGACATATAACTGATGTACGTGTCAATCGAGATGAGTTGCGATAGAGATGAGAATCTGAACTGTACGGAGTCTTACTACTGTGGAGAAAGTGTCAAAATAGTCAATTCCATAAGTCTGTGTATATCCTTTTGCCACTAATCTCTCCTTGTATCACTCTACGGATCCATCAGGCAAATATTTAACTGTAAAGACCCACTTGCATCCTACTATAGTAGCATTAGATGGTGAATCAATAAGGTTACATGTCCTATGTGAGCAATGCTAAAATCTCATCTTCCATGGCCTTTTGCCACTTTAGATCGTTAAGTGCCTACTGATACATAGCAGGTGCCTACACACTGGATAGAGCCATGACAAACTTCCTATAGTTTGGGGATAAGTTGGCCATGGACACATGCTTAGAAATGCGGTAAATGGTGCATGTCCTGGTCTCCTTCCGTAAGGCAATCGGCATATCAAGATCAACAACCCCTCGGCTATCGACAAACTCATCTACCTCAACCAGCTTCGGTAATGGAGATTCATCCTGAGGTGCTGGAATGCCTTGGATAGTATTTGGTACAACAAAACTAGATGGACTATTAATACCATCGAGAGAAGGGATTACCTCAAGGGTAGATAATGGCTCTGGCACTGAAGGAGGGGGGTCTTGTCTAGGTTGGTGAGAATATACTAGTTTGAGTGTTCTATCCTCTCCAACATTAAGCATCGACCTTTGCTCAGGATCAAGTGTCGGAACAGGTAGGACCAACTCACTCTTAGGGGTAAAAGCAACAATACGACAACTTGTCGAGAAATAATATGGAATAGACTCAAAAAAGGAGACATAGGTACTAATATAGTTGCGTTTGCCAACCAGATCATAGCATCTATATCCCTTTTGGGTCCAAGAATATCCCACAAATATGCATTTGACCGCTCTGGGTGATAACTTGTCCCTATTGGAAGTAGATATATGAACAAAAGGACACACACCCAAACACTTTAGTGGTCACTCAGAAGAGCTCCTTGTTAGGAAATAGAAGAGAGTAAGGATCCTCCTCATCGAGCACACTAGAGGGCATTCGGTTTATCAAATATCATACAGTAAGCACAGCATCTCCCCAATAGAAAAGGGGGACATTGTTCTAGATAAGGAGGGTTCGAGCAATATCCAAAATGTGGCGATGCTTTCTTTCTACAACATCATATTGTTGGAAGTTATATGGGTATAAAATTCGAAAGCATTACCGATTCTAACAATTTTTGCACTAACACTGAATTGATTCTTTATAAAAGGAAGTTTTTTATTACACCGCCAACTTCAGACTTTGACTCCAACAAGAACACTCAAGTCAATCTAGAGAAATCATCAACCACAAGATAAAACCTATGCCCCATACGATCAGTAGCATGACTTGGACCCTAAACATTAAAATGAACTAACTGTAAAAGGGACTCTGCACTATGACACTGTAGACTAGAAAATGAGCTCCTGTGGTGCTTTCCCAATTGATAGGTCTCGCATTGGAAAGTGGCAGTGGGAAGAATTTGTGGTATGACTCGTTGCAGCCTAATCAAAGGGAGATGCCTGAATCTCAAGTGCCAAAGATGACTAAAGGAGCCTCTAGGAGAAACCATAGCTTTGCTCGCACATGGTGACTGAAGAAGCCAATAGACCCCCCTATTCCTTATGGCTACAGCTAATCACCTGTCTTGTCAGTAAAAACAACTGACACAATGTCAAATATGGCTCAACAGTTTAATTCTTTTGTAGTATGATAGACTGAAGATGATTTAAATGAAAGTCTGGGGCATGAAGAACATTTTTATGAGGGGCTGAGAATTTTTTCCATCCGCCACAACTATGGTCCTCCATAATGAGTTAGGTTATAATCTGGCAAACTGTTGAGCCTTCTCGTAGATATGTCGGGAGATGCCAGAATCAACTAGCCAATATGCATTGTCAACCTCAACATGACAGGTAAGACATATATACCTGAAGGCTTGGCGATGGCAGCAATTACTTCAAGTCCTAAAGAGGAGCTTGAAGCAGCAATAATAGGTGTTGATAACCCATGATGAGAGAGCCTTTGGATCATTTCATCGTATTCAGCCTTAGTAATGGGAGTAGACTTTAGACTCATCTCAAATCAAGCAACATCTTGATGTGCATTGATAGGTTTTCCATACTTGGTCCAACAAGTAGCCTCAAAATGACCAAGTTTCCCGTAATGTGAACATTTGGGCTTAGCACGCCCCTAACCTTCTCATCCTCGTCCACGACCACAAGTGAATTGCTTAGCACCTCTACCTCTTCCTTGAGAGGCCACTATCGCCGACGTTTAATCGACGCGTGTGAATGGTGAGAGGGACACAAGTTTGCTCAGGTGGTTATACGCTTCTTCTATAGTGGGTAGCTTTGGCAATGCTAGCATCTGGGATCATGCTACCTTATAGGCGGGGTCCAACCTAGCAAGAAATGTCCCACCATGGTCTATGCCACGTAGAGTTTTTGCGACTTATAGGAGCACATAGGAGCATAGGCATTTAGCCTCTCAAAGGTCGACTTCAGTGCAGAGTAGTACTGAGCTAATGGCTTGTCATCCTACCTCATATGATCATCTCATGGTTGAGCTACAAAATGCGTGTTGCATTTTTGTCCTAGGAGTATTTATGGTGAAGTACTTCTCACATTTCTTTTGTGATCCTGTAATATATAATCTTTGTAGCAATTTGCAATATGATTGTGTTTATGATCTACACCCTGACCATGGTGTTGTCCTTCTATGTGGCATACTTGCCAACTTTTTCGGTGGGCTCTGACTTGAGTATTATATGCTTTTAATCATGACCCTCAACCACATTGAGGATCAATTGCAACCAAAGTGCATAGTTGGACTTGTCGAACTTCGCGATCGGGACAAAAAAGAGGTTCTTGGATTCCCCATGACTCTTATCTCCTTGAGCAAAAGAATCAACCACTTTGGAGGCCATAACACCTACAATCGGAGTCCCACAACCCAAATTAGCGAATAGTCTTAATTATAGAAGCATGAAAATCACCATTTCACAACCATATGAATGAAGAGTGATCACCCGAAGACCCAACTTCTCTTTCCCCTTTCCAAATAGTGTCCAAAAATGGCCTTGACGATGTCGTGGCAGCACTCTGGCAACAGGTCCAGTACTTCGGTGATCGTCAGGTGTTGCGAAAGTCGGAAGGGGGTTGGGGTGACCCCCTTTAAGCCTTAGTTGGGCAGAACAAGTGCCCTAATACCCCCTCTTTCTTCCTATAGCCCAGTGACAGCATTGGTAGGTTGGGACCTACTAGTGGTGCTCCTGTTGGCAGTGGTGGTGGCTTTAGGTCTTTTCCTAAGGTTGGCAACGACAACGGTGGACTTGGGAGAGGTGCTTAAGGCATGATTCCCCAAGCAACCTGGAGAAAGTTTCTTATTTTGATGGGTTTAGGTTCTTGATGCAAGAGAAGACACTTTAATCCTTATTTGATGGAGAAGGTGAAGGTAAGGGGATGAGAGATTAAGATGGTATAGAGCTCTGGTCTAGGATCGCTTTTTTGATATTGTAGAGAGTTGCGTAACGTGATGGAAGCTCCTTGGCGTGGAAGATCACAAATGCAAGTCCTACGCGTGGACTAGTGGCGTAAGAATTGAGAGATAGGAGAGGAGTTGAGAGAGACATAATGAAGATAATTGCATTCAACTCAAATCAAATAACATAAGATACTCTCTATATATACGAGATTATTCCTAATGTTAAATATAAAAAATAGAAAATTAGAACTCAATAATTGGTTAAAAAGAGTAACCAAATAATTCCTAACAACTCTAATTATCTTAATAACTAACATACCAAATTTGACTAATTTGAACCCAAAGCAACCCAACACAAACCCTGAACAAAATCCACTAGGGTCGACGCCCTCTTGACTAGCAGAACTGCCACAAAGACAGTCCACGTGGCCATCTTCTTCATCACACTTCACCTTAAGTTGAGGCCAGGAGGTCGATGACTTGCTCAACTTGTAGTGAGGCTAGAGCCCCCATCATTCTTCATCATCTTTGAGCCAAGAGCTCTCACATGTTGAACTATTAGAAGTCACAGTATAACTTCTTGCGCCCTCCAAAGACATTGCCTTTTAGGCAACCTCAATAGTCATTGTGATGGTCATCGTGGTCTTCTTCTCTTTTTGGAACATGGCTTGAATCTTCTCAAGATCTTTAGGCATAAGAGAGTCTACACGTGAGGTACTAGTAACCCTATGTGGAGGCCTCCCGAATTTGTCCCAACATTTAGCTTGTGGGTGATTGGTGCGTCCGCAGTGTTGACATGGGGGATAGACTTGGCTGGACCCTCGTCCTCATCCTCTCCCATGCTTAGTGGCAACTTCAGTTATAGCAAGTGCAAAGTTGTTGGTCTTCATGGTAGCCTTTACCTTTGGTGCCTCCACCTTCTTAAGATGGCCAAAGATGGTCTCAAGATTCATCTTTCCATCCGATGCAAGTATTTGGTTGCGTGTCGAGTTGTAGTGGGAATGTAACCCTGATAAGAACTTGGCTGCCTACCACCTGGCACATGCCTCCACTAGTTTGTCGCAACAAATGGGCTTGTAGATATCCAACTCCTTAAACAATGCCTTCATCTTTGCTTAGCATTTAATCAAGGGAAGATCTCCTTGACTACCTAGCCATATGCACGTGTAGAGGTCGGTGATGCACACATTACTCAATTTCTGGGAGTACCTCTTCTTTAGGGTTGTCTAGACCTTGAATGCACTCTTCTTATATAATACGTTCGAGGCTATGGCAGGAACAATTGAATTCATGATCCAGTGCATTACAATATAGTTCTCCTTCTCATGCTTCTTTTTCTTAATTCCATCTTTAGTCTTGGATGCTTCTTCGAGTAGAATATTGAGTTTATCTTGACCCCCTACAAAAATATTGAATTCTCAAGCCCACAAGGTAATTTAAAGCACCCTGAAGCTTGATGGTCATTCCTTGAATGACGACCTTGCCTTCTCCAGTCGACAACTGAGCCTCGGTGTTTGCCATCTTCTTTGATTTATGATCCTTCTCATACTTAGATACTTTATGTAAGGTGCTGGATGTGGTAGGAAGAGGGTTTGTCGGGAATCCCCCACTCGATCCTTGGACCTTACGTAAGGTGCCAAGATCTTCCAAGGAATCCATTGAGCGAATTTCCATGCCAGAAAAGAGGGCCATGCACCGTGTGGCCTTGATGTCAATGTAGAGAACTCATGCACAAGAGAAGAATTCTCCTTGTGCATGAACTCTTCTCTTGGGTGTCTTCTCAATTCACGCACGCCTAAGAGCCTAGATTGAAGGCTCTGATATCATATGAATAATTGCGCAACGTGGTGGAGGCTCCTTGGTGTGGAAGATCACACGTGGAAGTCCCGTGCGTGGACTAGTGGCGCAAGAATTAAGAGAGAGGAGAGAGAGAGTTCGGCAAGAGAGAGGAGAGGAGTTGAGAGAGTGATGATGAAGATAGTTACATTCAACTCAAATCAAATAACATAAGATATTCTCTATAGAGTGATTATTCTTAATGCTAAATATAGAAAACAGAAATTAGGACTCAATAATTGGCTAAAAATGGATGATGTGAGGTGTGTCTTCTGTGGTGAGGCGGATGAGGACGTGGAGCACCTTTTCTCCTAGTGCCCATTTGTAGAACAGATTTGGGGGAGAATGGGCATTGGTTGGATAGACGGTGGAGACATGGCCAGTTTCTGGTCATCTTTCCACAGAGGCAATGTCCATGTGGGTGCAAGCTCGTTTCGGTCCAAGAAGGAGAGAGCCAAAGTGTTGGCTGTGTTATGGGGTGTGTGGCTGGGGAGAAATGGTTTGGTGTTTAGGGTTGATAGACCATATGTGGAGAATTTTATTGCATCCATTTCTTCCCATTTCTTCCCTGGTGCCTCTGTGGGGGTCCTCTTTGTAAGCTAAATGGTCTTGTACTAATGCTTTCTTGAAATGAATTCGGGCAGTTATGTCTCGGACAACCACCCTCTTATTTTTCAAAAAAGAAGAAGCTAAAAATAGTAACCAAATAATCTCCTAACAACTCTAATTTTCTTGACAACTAATATACCAAACTCGACTAACTTGGACCCAAAGCAACCTAACACAAACCCTAAACAAAACCCACTAGGGTTGGTGCCCTCTTGATTGACAGAATTGCCACATGGACAGTCCACGTGACCATTGTGCCACGTAGCGAGTCCACGGGGACATTTCTTCGCAAATACCATTTAAGAAAATGATGCAATCTATTCAACTATGAAACCTTAGGCGGCTATTTATAAAGAAGAGGCCAAGGGAAAATTGTGAACATATCCCTCTACTATAACAAAATTGGCAAAAAAAAAAATGAGACATATATGACAAGGTCAAAATAATTAGACTCCATTTTTGTTGGACCTTCTCAGGAACTTGTTTGGATTTGAAGGTTAACAAAGAGAAATCCTCATTTGTTCCTTTTGGGATGGAGTTGGAGAAGGAGGCTTCTGTTTGGAGTCGAGGAATGCCAAAATGCAGGTTGATGATTATGCACTTGCGCTTACTACTATGCATAAGGCCTTTAAAGGTAGTTAATCTCTAGTCAATTAAGGAGAGAATGAAGAAAAGGCAAGGTGGATGGAAGGTGCAATTGCTATCAAAGGGTGGAGATTAGTATTACTAAAGCTAGTTATCGTGATTTTTTATGTCAATTTTCTTTTCACCAATGAAGGTGGAAGCTTTTCTTAGGAAGTTGGCCAAGACTTTTTTCTTGGAAGGTAGATTGATGACATAATGTGGATGGTGTTGGTGGCATAAAAAGTTTGTAAGCCTACCAATGAAGGGGGCTTAGACGTGTTGACCTTTAGATAGATGGATCAATCTTATTAACAAAGAGGGTAGTCAACGTTGCGGATGATGATGAAGGTTTGTTATAGATATTGGGATTTGATGATTGGACAACAAGTGGCATTCTTTCAAATGATCCTCGATTATTTGCTTTGACCATGGACTTGAATGCACTAGTAAGATCTTCGTGATCTTTTTTTGAAAGAAGATCTTCGTGATCTTAAAATTGATCGAACCTAAAAATGGTAGTTGGACATCAACTTCATTGTAAAACCCATAGGTTTTTTACATCCATGCCCATGAAATCTTTTCTAATATCATTTATACCCTGATAAAATCCATTATTGCATCTATACCCTTGTAAACATGCTAACCATTTGGTTATACCCTCAGGTTAAGACCGATAGTTTTTAAGGGAATATGCTTTCCAACAACTATTAAATATAAGCACAAAGTATGAAAATTATATCCGTGAGGATTAAAGAGCCACGTGGCACAGTGGATCACGTGGCACAGTGGGCCACATGGTAGTCCAGTCGATTAATAAGGGGCACTGGCCCTAGTTAGAGTCTTAGGAGTTAAGTTTAGTTTGCTTAGAGTCCAAGTTTTTTTATTTTTAGTAAGTTGATGTCAATTAGTTGAGTAATTAGAGGGATTTGATATTCCTTGATTTTAGAGATTAGGAATGTCTTTCTATATAATGAGAGCCTATGTAATCAATTATTTTTTGAGTTGCAATATTAAAGAAACATCTCTACAACTCCTCTCTCCTCTCTTCTCTCACACCACCGGTTGCACCTCTTTCTCCTCTCCTGTTCTGCATGCAACAACCACAATAGCAGCCACTACTATTGCATTTCTTCTTTGCACATGGAAGAGCCTCCATGCTTCCATAGCGTCCAAAATCTCAACATGGTATTAGAGCCTTCGATCTAGGCTTTTCTTGGAGTTTTTCTACGCACATAGAATGGAGGGAAAAGTCACCCATAAGGTATGTGCGTGAGTTTTCTAATGGACTGTAGCTGATTAGCGAGATTTTGCGTGAGGACAAATCATGGTTTTAAAAACTTGGTCATTGCAGTCACGAAAATCTACTTTTCAAATAAAATTTATAACTGAAATTTAGGTGAGTCTCGTCGAATACAGGGAGGCGAACGTTTGATTTTAGGAAAAATCCACGTTTGCTTTATTTGTTTTTGAAGGTTTTATACTTTTATTTTTTTTTTGGTATTTTTAATAAAACACGAAAACATGCAGAATATTATCTAAGTTAAGCTAACTAATCTACTAAGCAAATAATTAAAGTGAGAGAGAGAGAGTAAATATTATAAATAATTCAAATGTTTATTACTGCTAAGTACGGGAAAATGAATTTATTCTAGAAAAGCGGTAAAAGAGAAGACGTGAGAAATCCTCCTCGTCGGCTGCTTGGAGGATGAGCTGCTTGGACGATGCCTCAGATAAAGGTGGTGAGGAGCTGAAGGAAGGAGAACGGAGTCAAACAAAGGACGGGGCAAGGCAACATCGCAGTGGCGATCCACTTTCGGAACAAGGGTGAGAGGATGGCCACGGGTGCTCCATGAATGGGAGTGAGAAGCAGGACTAAAAATTATTTTTTAGCTCTAGTGGAGCAGCTCGGGCTTAGGACAAGCTCTAGAGAGCCTTCGAGAGGGCTAGAGAGAACAAGGAAGGGATGAGGAAGAAGGGAAGGAGTTATGAGCCTTTTATAGGTGAAAGGGGAGGTGAAATTCGGCCAAAAGAGGCCCCAAGCCTTCAATTTGCGGGGGGAGCATGCACCCCATGCGCATTGCCTACGTGCACGCAGTGCTGCTGTCATTGTGCGAGGGAGCATCTCCACTGTCAGATCTTCATCAGAGGGCTTAGAATTGCCCGCGCCCGCTCTTTAGATCGCGAGCATCGTGCATTGAATCGCACGTTATTGCGCGCGTATCATGCCTCACTCATCTGTAAAGCCATGTAGACGCAACTGTTGCTGCTTGATTGCGATCATGCGGCTGAGATGGCGCGAAGGCGTGCTAGTTGAAGAGGATGGGCTTGATTGAGCGTTGACGTGGTTGATTCTCCACCACTCGATCACGCGCTGAAGAGGGGTTCGATTGAGCGTCGATGTGGTCGATTCTCCACCGCTCGATCATGATCGAGCGCTGGAATTTGCATTCGTGCGTGCCTCATGGATTGGGTTGAGGCACGAGTCAAACTCGCGACCTCTTGCTTGAGGGGTTGCCCCTTCCATCGCTACACTGCAGTTGGTAGCGAGCGATCAAGGCCATTCGTGTGAGATCGGACAACCACAATCGCTTGGTTGATGGTCTCATATGATATGAAGGTGTTGGAAGGGAGGATCAAGGTCGTTGGATTGTGATCCAACGATCGTCCTTCTACAATGGTATGGTAGCTCTGTGGTTGTTGAATGAGGATTCAACGGCCTACAACATTCATTGGGGCGCTTTAGAGGTTGGGGATGTGGTGAGGAACGACAGTGGGCAGCTTAGATGATGCCATGTGCATCATCACAACCATCTATCTTCCTTCCCTTGTAGGTAATGCTACGGATGTCGAATCGGGTCGATTTTCGTGTCGTTAGGCTGCAATCATCGACCCAAACCCATCCATGCGGTTGGATTTTTCGTTTAAGGTCCATATTTGCATCACCCTACCTTTCGGCCTTTGTTCTTCTTCGGACTGCATATGATGTTATAGAGGTTCAATCAGGGCGATTTCGGAGGCGTTGGACTCTGATCGTCATCCTGATCAGATCTGTATGATTAGATCTTCAATCCGAGACCCATAAATGTATCACTGTCTCTCCTGGCCATTAAAAGGAGTAAATTAATATACAATTTATGCAATCTATTCTAAACGTGTGATGATGCATGTTATGTAATATTTATAATGTTGGATGCTTTTATGAGCCTAAGGACACGCATAAATAGGCATTTTATTGTGAATAATTGTGTATCTACCAGTAGCCATGTGCATGTGGCTTCTCTCCTCGACATGGAGTCTTGCTTTCACACGAAAGCAAGGATGAGAGATCACGCACAAGAAGGCCCTATCTTATGAGTGATTCCTACGTGCACCGGAGCCTTGTGTTTCAAGGCATCTTTGTCGACTTGTGAGTTCTCTCAGAACTCCTTGAAGGACCTTGACACCTTACACAAGGCCCAAGGAGACAAGAAGGGAACTTCGGCAGGTGGCTTCCCTTACGCATCCAGCACCTTATGCAGAGCGTACAAGTAGAGGAAGGCTTGTTCTTCGAGGACAAGGATGGATGAAACGCCTGAGTCAAAAGTTGTGGCAAAGAAGAAACTTGAGGAGAAAAGTCAAGATGTGTGCATTCTTTATGGTTGTTATATGGAGTTCTCTAATCTGATTTTTATTCTTTCAAAAGAAGAGGTTTTTTCGGAAAAGGAACTTCAAATATCATTATAGGGTTGCACATCAGTTTATCACTCCAAGAAGTGGACATCGCAGTCCATGCAACAACTTTCGAGGTTGCAAAAAGAAGCAATGACTTCTCAGGTTATGAAAAGACAAGCGGTTGATCCAAGAAGCTCATTTTCTAAAGATCTAAACAAGATGCAGAGGTTTCCAAGTGGGGCTACTGGCACCTCACGCAAGGACTTGCTTACATCTGTCGATCTTGAGAAGACACAAGAAGAAAAGAGAAGACCATTGGTAGCAGTTGTGACTACTATTGAAGTTACCATAGAAGCAACGACTTCGGAGGTCTCAAGAGATTACACCATGGCTTCTATAAATAATAGGTTGGAAAGTTCAGAGCTCGAAGAAGAAGAGTGATGGGACATCCAGCCTCGCCAAGTTAAGGAGCAAGTCATCATCCTCTCAACCTTAAGTTGAGGGGGAGTGTGAGGATTAAAGGGCCATGTGTCACGGTGGGCCATGTGGCTGTGCCACCTGGCAGTTCAGTCGGTTAATAAGGGGGGCTGTCCCTAGTTGGAGTCTTGAGAGTCAAGTTTAGTTTACTTAAAGTCTAAGTTTTCTTATTGTTAGTAAGTTAGGTGTCAATTAGTTGAGTAATTAGAAGAATTCAATATTCCCTGATTTAAGGAGATTTGATTGATTGTGATTGAGTTTATTTCCTATTTTAGAGATTAGGAATGTCTCTCTCTATAAAGAGAGCCTATGTAATCAATTATTCTTTGAGTTGTAATATTAAAGAAATATCTCCACAACTCCTCTCACCTTTCTTCTCTCTCTCACCGTCGGCTGCACCTCTCTCTCCTTTCTCCTCTCTCCTGTTCTATGTGCAACAGCCATAATAGTAGCCACTGCTGCTGTGTTTCTTCTCTCCACATGGAAGAGCCTCCACACTTCCATAGCGCCCAAAATCTGAACAACATCAATACCCCTATATATATATATTGTTAGGTTGCAAATGGCGTAAATCTCATTAGAATAACCCTGAGGCCCTTTATATAGAGAGGCACTGATAGGGAAAGATTACAAGAATGTCCTTATGAAAGAATAACGTAATACAAAATATGGATATATAACTCAACACTCCCCCTCAAGTTGGAGCATAGACATCAAGTATGCTCAGCTTGGAACATAAAAACACAAGACATTTCTTGGGAAGTGTTTTGGTAAAGACGTCTGCAACTTGGTCCTCAGTAGCAATATAAGGTGTGGCAACTTTCCCAGCAGTGATGGCATCTCTGATAAAGTGAGTCTACTTTTATGTGCTTTATCCTCTCATGGAATGCAAGATTATTTGTAATGAAAGTAGATACCTTGTTGTGATAATACATGGGAGTAGGTTCACCCACTAATACCCCAAAATCTTCAAGGATGGTTTGCACCCACAGAAGCTCACTAGTATGGGCCATAGCCCTATACTCAGATTCCACACTGGATCTGGATACAACATTTTGTTTCTTGCTTCTCTATGTAACAAGGTTACCACTTACATAAATACAGTAGCCAATAGTGAACCTTCTATCTTCATGTGACCTAGCATAATCTGCATTCGAATACACCCAGAGCTTAAGATGGCCGTACTTCATTAGAGACAACCCCTTTCTTGGAGCTTGCTTGAAGTATGTAAGCACCTAACAAAAATCGTCCCAGTGAACTTCTCTAGGAGACTACTTAGTCTCCCCAAAGCCAAGCATATATCTAGCCTTGTGACAGTCAAGTATAGTAGCTTTCCTATCACAGCCTAATATCTGGTGACATTCTCAAATAAAGGACTCTTTGAATCTCCAAGAGGCAAGGAGGGATCCATAGTGATGCTGGTAGGTTTGCATCCCAGCATCCCTGTCTCCTTCAGTATGTCAAACACATACTTCCACTGTGATAGCACTAACCCCCCATCAACATATTGCACTTCAATGCTTAGAGAATAATTTATCACTCCCAGATCTTTAGTAACAAACTGAGAATGCAAAAATCTTTTAATGCCTTATATTCAAATTCCATCACTCCTTGTATATCATTCACATAAACAATAATGATAATTGATCTTGTGGCTCTGTGCATGGTGAAGACAGAATGATTTGCAACATATCTAGTAAAGTCAAATTCCTTTGTAGTTTACTAAATCTCTCAAACTTGGCCCTGGGACTTTGTTTAAGGTTATATATTACCTTCTTCAATATGCAAACCTTCAAACACTCCCCTTCAACCACAAAACTAGCTGATTGATGCATATATATCTCTTCTTCTAAATCGCTGTAAAGGAAAGCATTTTTGATATTCAACTGAGAAACAGACTAGCCTTTATTAACTGCCACAGACAATAGTATCCTCACAGAATTTAGTCTAGCTACTGGAGAAAACGTCTCAATGCAATCAATCCCAAAGGTTTGTGTGTAACCTTTGGCAACGAGTCTAACCTTGCATCTATCTACTATGCCATTAGGACGACACTTCAGGCTGTACACCCACCTACACCCCACAAAAGTAGTACTAGGGGGTAGGTCAACTAGTTCCCAAGTTCCTTTAGACTGAAGAGTAGACATTTCCTCATATATGGAAGAGGTCCAGGGAGAATCTTGAAACACCTCAATATGATTTCTGGGAACTTGGCAAATATCAACTGCAAGAGATAATAGCCTTCCTATGACAGATAAACGATCAAGTGACATATAATTGGAAATAGAATATCTTGCACAAGATCGTTGTGGCTTTCTTTGAGCAATAGGAAGATCCACATCAGATACCTTTGGGGGTGTAGGGTATGGACCTCCATCCAAATAACATTAGATAGTGGCAAAGTAGAAGACGGAGAAATGCCACCCAAGCATGTCACAGGGGACAAGGCACCATCTACTACTCTGACATGCACAGGAGTAGTCAATGGTTTAAGAGCCAAAAAAATGGTAACATCTCCAGTAATATGAGATGAAGCACCTAAGTCTGCAAGCAAAGTCGGCATACGAGTCCCTCTGACACTAGCAGCAGTACCTGGCCTTTGGGAAATAGACACCCCCACAGTAGAAGAGGGTTGAGAAGACATCAGCCGATCATATTCTTCCTTGGAAATGGTGACTTGCGGAATGACATGCTCCTCTTGATAGTGATGGCTGTCATTGATGATAGCACCATCATTGGTGTTAATAAGCTTAAATTGACCTAACTACAGTAATAAATGCTCTAAAATATTCATCAAAAGATCATAATTCCGTCTGGAAGGAATTTGGGAAGAAGATAGGAAAATGGGTTAATTCTGCTGTTTTAACATCTAATCACTGCAGATTAACTAAGGGATTAATCAGAGTTTAATCAAAAGGTTAAATGAACTTAAATGTCCAGAAGTGGGCTCAGATCAAATCAGGTTTCATGCATTCTAAGGATTAAATCATTACCTAAAAACCTTAAATATCAGCCTCACTCAAATTGAAAGGATTTTGATAGGGATAAATTCAATCTAAACCTCTTAAAAATCATTGAAAAATATTCTAAGAGGCTTAGTACATTCACTTTGACCATCGGAATCCATTTTGACTAAAAATAGAGATTCAGATGGGAATCTGCCTTGTTTTGGGCTTATGAGTAATTTACCTAGTCAAATGTGGTCAAAATCCAAATCTAAGTTCACTATCAAATTTCATAAGTCCAAATTAGGTTAACCCAAAATTTGGATTCAATCAGAATTAATCTTGAGCTAGTTTGCATTTAAGTCCACAGATCCTTGTTTTCTACACTTGGATCCCTGATTTCTATACTTTTCTCATAAATACACCCCTAGCTTTTCATTTTGTCTTGCAAAGAGGTCCACCGACCATCTTCCTCGCACACTATTTTGGAAATTGTCAAACACCTGCCGACTTCAATTGAGGAGTTATTAATTCCTCAATCAAATCCCTCCAAATTTGGAGAGATTGTCCATAAAGTGATCCTCTTCCCTTTGGACAAGGTCTCGAACCCTATTTTGAAGCAGAAAGCTCCAACGGAGCTCTGATTTCCTAATCGCAAACTTGCCAAATTCGCAAGTTAAACATGCGAATTCATGACATTTCATGGCCAATTCTTCTCCTATATAAGTCGTAGCATGGTCCCACAAATTCCTTAGCCAAGTTTAAGCCAAAAAAAAAAATCATCTCCTCCCTCGGGTTGTCTCCGACTTGTGCTTCGGCGAACTCCACGCTCTCCTGGCCACCCAACCATCAAATTAGGTGCTCCATCCTCTTCCTTGTCTTCCTTTGACTCTAGTACACCTTAGCTAGAGTCTCCTCTCCCCTTCATCATTGTCGTCTCCCCCATCGGAGAGTTCATCATCCTCGGCTCCGGCGAAGCAAGCCACCAAGGATTTCTCCCTCCTTTCGTCCAATAAATTAGGTCCTTCAACTCCCTTCTTCCTCTAGATTAGATCTAGGCCCTTAGAGTTTAGGCTTTAGCTCCCTTTCATCCGTTCTACCCTTCTTCTCCACCTCCAGTGAAGCTCCGACGAGCTCGCCACCGCGCCACACTGCACCAAACACTACGCCACCACCACCAAAACCTTTGCCTTGACTCCACAACCAAAAGCCCTCAATTTATTGAGGTTTTTGGTGCGTATTTCCTTCGGTCGAACAATTCACACCTCTGTCGTCCATCTCATCACCATCCAACCACCCTCGATGCACGAATCACCAAATCACCTCCACCACCGTACTCCATGCATCACGACGAAGGTCTTGAACTTTTTAATTGGGCCGTAAGGCCATCTTTGTGTGTTTTAGGTGTTCACCATCATTGCCTTCATCTCCGCCTCCGACCGACCAGCTCCGGCTGACAATCAACCTTGTCACCATTCCCAATTGCTGCAGAATCATATCACGAAGACTCCTGCACCTCCAATTGAAGGACAATAGCAGTGTGCAACTTCAATTAGGAGAAGCCCTCCTTACACCTGCAACAAAGAAGAGGCTGGATAGAATTGTGCCACATCATAAAGATTTGATTTTGGATTTGATACATAAGGTTTTACGTGCTAAGGCTATTTGCTTTTGATACACAGGGGTCAGGTTCCTACCTATTCACGAGCTTGCGCACATGCCCTTGCTCGTGCGCACGCATGCGGGTCTGGGTTGGCCTGAACTGGGTTTGGTCTAGGTTGAACTGGGTCTGGAAAGAGAGAAAGGAAAGATTGTGAGAGAAAAGGGGTTTTGCGCTAAAAGGAGTTGGGCCTTCACTTAGGCTCTAAGTTAAGTCATCTGCATAGCTTGAGCGATGTCTGATTGAGGCTTTGAGTTGGGAGTTAAGCCTAACTATTGAAAGGCTTATTAGTGGTTTCAAACCACGACATTTTTTTTTGGGCTTTATCTCTCTCATCATATTTGTTGCCGCTGAGTTATATATATATTTTAGCTTGATATACATTAATTCATATCTTTTTGATAGTGCAATAAATTAAGCATTCACTTCATATTTTGTGCAATTTGAATTCATTACTTGATTAGTGTTTGATTTGCGATTTATTGTTCCCTGTAAATAATCTCGGAAACTCACGTCTTTTCAAGCACTTATGAATTTAAATGTTGACTCGATTTTCGTCGACTATACTATGACGCGTATTTTTCTAAAACGACAGAAATTCGCTATCAATACTCATCTCCACCACAAGTAACTTGATTTGCCTAATGGCCCTGGGGAAAATCATGCTTTATCCAGTATCTGTCCACCGTGTGGTTTGTCTTGAGACAATAGTCACAAAACAGGCCACGTCCTCCGCCACGACCACTTGTTCTTACTCCACGTCCTCTCCCCTTCCCTCCTGGGGTTCCCTTGCCACAACTTGTAACTGCCATGGCAGAAGAATCAACGACTGAGACAGGGTCGGAGACCTTAAGTTTGGATAATCAAACATAAATCTGCACAGGTGTAGGGATCCCCTCAAATGTCATAAGCTTATCTTTAACGGACTTGAACTCAGGGCCAAGGCTTGCAAGCAGCTGAACAGAACAAAATGCCTCATGCTACTTTGCAATAACGGTGACATCTATGGAGATCGACCGATAAGTATCTTGCTCATCCCAGAGGTTTTTCATAGAGCCATAGTATTCGGCAAGGGACATAGTTCCCTTCCGAAAGGAATGCAACTCCTTGATTACTCTGTAGAGGCGACTGATATTGCTCTTATGAAAATGAATCTCATGAAAAACCTCCCATATATTCTTTGCAGATGCATATGACATAACCTGCTTCACAATAGGCTCCTTCATGCTGTTCAACATGCAGGTTGTCACCCAATCATTGTCTGCCTCCCAGTCGATAGACTTGACAGCAGATTCATCTTGTGTCAAGATATATTTCTTCCAGTGTGATCCACAAATTGAGAAAAGGAGATAGACCAAGGAAGTTGATGCCATCCAACTTGATAGAGTTCCTTGCATAAAGGAAGGTACGATCGAGGTAGATATCTTCCCCGCCGAGTCGCCAGAAGCATCCTTCGTGTCTTCCATATCAATTGACTTGTGGGAACACCAAGATCAGGGGATTTTAGTAGAAAATCAGACCATATAGAGGTCTGAAGCCTTCACAGATTTGTGAATAGTCGCAAAAATCAGACCATAGGTGACCACCTAAGGCCCCTGTGGCACTGCAGCCTGTGTATACTGCACGTATGCTGCCACCAAAGGGCTCAAGCGACCCTAGAGGCGGCGTTGCTGCTGATGCAGAAGGCCCTTGGCCTCCTGCGGTGGTGCTGTTGCTGGTGGGGAGCGTTGCCGCGGCATTGTTGCTGGTGGGGAGCGTCGTTGGTCTCCTGTGGTGTCGCTGGGAGGTCCTCGGTGCTCCTAACGACGGTGGTGGTCACTGCTACGGGCGATGCCGAGCACCGATGGTGGTTGCGCATGCTGTAGGCGGTGCTGGATGCTGCTACGAGCGATGTTGGGTGCTACGAGCGACTGTGTGGGGGTTGACAGGCCCTCTCCTAGCACTAGGAGGGAGTGTTGCCGACAGATCAGGCCTCGCAGAGGTTTCCTACGGCCTCTGGTGGCTGTTGCGAGCGCCGCCGGTGGCTACAGTAGCCACCAGTGGCGGTAGTAGCCGCTAGTGAGGGAGGAGGAAGATCTAGAGTTTTGGTGGAGGTTTTGAGACTAGGTATTTGGTGGGATGCCCGAACACCGGTCTAGGACCACTGCTTTGATACCATGTTAGGTTGCAAATGATGTAAATCTCATTAGAATAACCCTAGGGCCCTTTATATAGAGAGGCACCCAAAGGGAAAAATTACAGGAATGTTCCTATGAAAGAAGAGTGTAATACAAAATATGGACATATAACTCAACACACACACACACATATTACTCTTCTTTCTTCTTCCTCCTCTCCTCCCCTTCCTCCTCGCCAAAGGCCACAACGGTGGTGGCGATGCCCCTTGATCCATGTCCTCCCCTCGATCCAGGTCTTCAAGACCATCCACGAGAAGGACACCATCTCTTGGACCATTGCCATCTCCACCTCTAACAATGGTTGTTGGGCCAAGCTCGACCTCAAGATCTTCGATAACACCTCCTCCTCTTGCTACAACCCCTTCGTCTTCCCCCCCTGCCCCCTCTCCAAACACCTTCTTTGCCCCCTCATCCTCTGCCCTCCCTTTTTTTATTTTGAAATGGAAAAGGGAGGGTACCTTAAAGGTACTCACCCAGGTATGTTCATTAAAAAGGGAGTGTCAGATTAGAAGTACATCAAGAGGAAACATCCTGAAACACCTCCCTCTTGCTGCAATCATCTCCTTCGCTCCTTCCTCTTCCTCCTGTGACCACCTCCTCGTCCCTTCCTTTGCCCTCTCCTAATGTTGCAACCACCTCCTCCGCCCCCTCCCCTTCCACCTCCTTAACCCTACCCTGTGTCCTCTCTTCTTGCTAATACAACCACCTCCTCCGCCTCCTCATCCTCCTCTACTCCACCACCTCCTCCTGTTAGCCCCCACCCTTCTCCCCCCAACCTCTATGTCTTTATTCCTTTCTTTTAGGGGGTTGTTTTTTTTAGGTGGATAACTATGGCGTATGGTTGAGATGTAACCAAGGTTGTAGAAATTGGCAGTTGATATTCAGTTCGTGAGGCCATCGACTAAAAAGCATACGATATGCGAGTGATTAATTTGGGGATTAATCAATTAAGTATTTTTAAGCATTTAAACATCTAAATATAATTATATATACTATTATACATATTAATACACATATATAAATTAAAAATATACACATATGTATTAGTATTATTTTTTTGACATGCATATTCTCTCAAGGAGACCTAACAGGCCACAGAAAGGGCGATGATGGAGGATTGGGGAGAATTAGAGAGAGGGGCTCAAGTTTAGGGTTTGATTAGGATTCGAATGTAGGGTGAGGGGGATGGAGAAGTCGGATGGGGTTCTTTTTCTCTTCGAGAACTCGCAATGTTCGATTAGATGATTAATTAATTGATTAATCGAATAATTGGTCGATTAATCGGTTTACTTGATTATATGCCTGACCACATACAATTAGTCGGCCGATTAGATCAATTTTTGTAACCTTGGATATAATCATAGTTAATCTAGAAAATCATTACACATTAATGAAAGAGCATTTATGTCAAACAACATAAGTTTATAAGGGTACAGATGTAATAATGGTGGTATAGATGATATTAGAAAAGATTCGAAGACTATGGATGTAAAAAAACCCAAAACTTGTAGGACCAAAGGTTTGTATTATTTGATGGAACTTTTTAGAGTTAAGAAGAAAATTTTGACTTCTTGTCATTGAGTTTGAGTAGACTTATGATTATTTTTCAAGGGATATATTGTGAAGAATTTTAGAGAGAGAGATACACATTTTGTATGTATAGGACAATAGGTTTGTGCAAGGACTCAGATTAAGTTGGCTAACTGCTATAAAATTAACATGATCTATACCAAGGTTCAACTTTAAAGTCTTTTTTCTCCACTTCTGTAATGGATGAGTAGACAAAACTCATCCAAGATGAGGTAGCATGATGCATTCTTTTTGTAGATGACACAAAGTTCATAGATGAGACAAGAACTAGAGTAAGGTCCCTATTTCCGAAGGGCATCCAACTAAGTGGGATGAAGGTTGAATAGAAGAATGCAGAATGAATGCAGGTTAGTTGAAGTGATGAGGAATTTTGGATACTTCATCCAACAAGAAATTCCTCTCTATTGGGTAGTAGTGAAACCTGTCATGTTGTATGATTGTGAATGCTGGGATATCAATGGGAGAAATTTGCAGAAGATATTCGTAATAGAAAAGATGTAAGATGGATGTGGGAGTGAAACTGAAGGATCAGATATGAAATAAGGTTATTAGAAAACTTTTAAAAGAAAAAGGGTTATTGGAGAAAATGAGCGTGGAAGCAACACAGAATAGAATGAGAGACCCATTTGATGTAGTTTGAACATTTAGAATGAAGGCCTTTCAATCTGCCAATCTAAACATGAGAGTTGGTTGTTGAGCTTAAGAAGATGGGTGCAAGAAGATTGAAGAAGTGCTGGATGAGACTGTAAGACATCATCTTAGTCTTTTGGCTTCTAGTTTTGGAATGATCAATAATAGATTTGAATTGTGGCAATGGATCAACATAGCTGACCCCACTTATTGTGGGAAACGACCTGGTTCTTTAGTTGTACTCTTACTCTCTGATGCATTTAAGATGTCTACCATATCAGGGATCTTCCATCCCAATTTTAAAGGGAAATTGAACTTCCATTACTTTGCCTAAGTATATTAACATTGACCTACTTAAGTAACTTTGGATTGAGCTCATCAGCCGTAAAAAGCATATGAATAAGCAAAGAACTTAATAGAATTTATTCTTTTGAAGAAATAGGTGCAACCAACCAATCATAGAAAACAAATAGCTACTAAAATGTTATACTCATGTGTGACCTGTTAATCTAAGTTGACACCCTTTGAGATTACGCTGAGGAAGCAGTACAACCAATATGTTTAGGATTGTCAAACTCTTGTTGGTTTTACCCATCTCTTCTCTATTTTTTTAAAGGTATGAGACTTGTGAAATTAACTTCTTGTGGTGGAGGTTTTAGAGATCATGCTTCTTTTTTGCATGTTTTTATTCCATCAAGTTATGACAACTTTGTTTATTCTATCAACTTATTGCTTCAAAACTAAATCCCATAGCTTAAAACCACAATAAGTTCTTCATGCTGCATTTTTCTTTAATGAATTTCTGTAGTATTTGTTCTCTTCTTAATGTGCTCTTGGTCTTGGTTTTCTTAAACTACTCTGTATGTTATTTTATTGAAAAATTCTCTTTTTTTAAAAAGTGATTGAAAATTCTTTTGATTGATTTTTTTCAGCTTCCTAAAGACATTGAATGGCATTTTATCGGCCACTTGCAGAGCAACAAGGCCAAAGCCCTTCTTGGTAAAATTCAGCTTTATTTTATAGTTTATGATCTTTATCTATAAAATTTTCAAATGAATTAAAGCCAAAAAGAATCTGTTACATTGCTCGTTCATAAGTGATCCTTCCTCAAATACTAAAAATGGAGGGTAGATAGATAATGCTTTCTTTTTTGATGCTGTGGCTACAACCTGCATTCTAGAATCGTGCATATAATTGCCACAAAGTACGGTAAGTCACTTTGTTTGAGAATGGCATGGTTCATGTTATGATCCTTTTGCCGTTTGAGATAACGGGTTCTCATTGGGCATAATTAATTTCTACTTTTCAATACTTGTTTATCGAAGCAAGTCATGCTAACCTTGTAGATTGTTGAAAAAAGAAAAGAAAGTGGGACAATATTTGGCTCACGCAAATCTTTATCCACGTGAATGGGGTCTGAGGAACTTCCAAGTTCCTAATATGTGTGACACAATCATAAACCTTCAACCATAGCAAGCTATCTAGAAAACACACCATTTACATGGAAAACCCGCCACAGTGGGGGAAAAAACCATGGGAGCCTGATACCTAGATATTTCTAGTTTTTTTTCTTCACTAATGAACAAAGTAAGAAGGATAAGTACATTATATAGGCTTATGGGATAAATGGATCTACCCTCAGGATCCATATAATTGGTTCCAGTGTAAATCAACACTTTTATGGAGTTTCTTGGCTTAACAGAGTATTTCTTGATTTATGGGTTGGCTGATTGAAAAGATGCATTAAAACAAGTTCCTTTTTGGTGCTAGTTAATGGAAGGCTAAATAGGGGAGGGATTCAACCATAGAGGGTGAGGCAAGGGTGCCCATGAGCTCCTCTACTCTCTGTGCTAGCTGTTGATGTTCTTGTGTTATGTGTCCTTTTGTTGCTTGTACAAGTGGTTTATCGAAGTGTTGAACTCAAGGGAGACCAGCAACATCATCCTGGTGTTACAGTATATAGATGATACCTTCTCTTTTGTGGAGGGGTCTAAAGATTACATACAAAATATCACCATCCTTCTAAATTTACTTGGTGACTTTTCAAGGCTCTAGGCTAACAGGGAGAAGTCCTTACTTTCTTTTGGATTGGAAGATAATGAAGCCAAAAGGTGCATGTCTGTCCTTTGGGCACAAGGGGGTTTGCTTCCATTATAGCATTTTGTTAGGATTATCTGATTGGCTGTTGCATGTTGCAGATTCCAATGTGGTATTCAAACAATTGCTGAAGAGGTTCGAAGGGTGGAAGTTTTGACTATTATTGAAGGTTGGGGAGGTTGATTCATTTAAGGTTATTGTCATCTATTATTCCTATCTCTTTCATGTCAACATTCTTGCTGTCTAGATTGGATAATTGGATGAGTTCTTTTAGAAAGGCACTAGGCAAATGAGAAGGGGTGTTGCTTTGGTTTCGTGGAAGGACGTCTGTAGGCCCATTCTAAGAGTGCTTTGAGGATCTTGGACTTGAAGGTTAATTAAACAAGCTTTCTTGACAAAGCAGATGGTAAGACTTGACAAAGTAGATGGTAAGAGTGATGGGCACTGTTAGATTCCCTTTTTATATTAGTTCTCTATATGTCTATTTGTTCTTTGTTATGTTTTTATTTTTATTTGGACTCCATGTAATTTTTCCATCCCCACCTATATATAAGAAAGGCAAGGATTTCAATTCTCAATAAGATGTTTCATTTTCTTTAACATGGTATCAAAGTAGCAGTCTTAGGTTAGTGTTTTGTACCCCGTTAATTCCCATCATCTTGCTTTCTTCACCATAAAACTTCACGATCCTCATTCTAAAGGATTTCTCATTATTTGTGCCTCGAATCTCCGTGATTAGGAGTTCCCAGGGTGCGAGTAACTCTACTCTTAAATGTGTAGTGCCTTGATCAAGCACTACTCTTTGTGTGCGACACGTGTGGCCCTCAGTGCAGGAATGTGGCTTAGGTGCATGAGGGCTTGCTGGTCTATGCATCGGTGTTTGTGCACTGGAATGTTTGTCGCCAAGCCATCACTTGCGCAATTGCATGCCATCGCCAACATGCTGTCACTTGCAGTTTGCGAACATTGCTGCTCCTGCTGATCCTATGTATGGTGAAGGCATGAGATTGCGTGCGTGAACCGTAGCATGCACTGTTGATTTGCCTAACACATGCCCCAACACTGCTCATCCTCCACGCGACCTTGCTGTGCAAGCCTGCTTGTTCTCCTGTGAATGCGTACATGATTTGAGCTTCTGTATGCTAATTTCCCTCTACTACACTCCTTCCAAGGGAGTGGTATCTATGCCTAGTTCACCGTGACACATGTACTAAGTGCACTGTGCCCCTCTGCACGCATAGTGCATGCCTATTGTGCACCCTCATCGCACATTCTTCTTGTATTATGCTTGATTCCTGACTGCTACTACATTAGTGTCCCCATGGTTGAGGGGGATTGCTTGACCATTACCTCAAAGGCCAAGATTTCTACCTTTGGTTTAGTGGGCGATGATCAAACTGACTAGTTCCCAAAACTGTCTTGTGGTTAAGGGCCTTCCAAATCTTCATTCGGGGAAAGGCCATTTACGTACCCTAATTGAGAAGGCTCCTGATCTCAAGGACGCATCGAAGCACAAAAAGTGAGAGAAGGATAACTACCTTGTCATGAATTGGTTGACGAATGACATTGACCCAAAGATTGCTGCTAATATGCTCAGTAAGAAGACAACCAAGGAGATTTGAGAAACTCTAAAGAAGAGAGACTTCCTATAGATGAGTAGCTCTCGTCGTGTAGACATTTACAAACGCATATGGAATACCACCAAGGGTGATATGTTGGTTGAGTATTTTACAACTTTGAAGGGACTATTTGAGGAGCTTATTGTCGTTCAGCCTGCTTGCTGTGAGAAGCAAGTCACTGAGCGAGCTGGAAGACATACCAATTCTTGATGGCTTGCACCCCGATACTAGTCTGCTAGAGATCAGATATTATCATCCCGTACTTGATCTGGAGACTGTATATGGTTGGCTCTAGAAGATTGATGCTCATGCACCACCTACCTTTCTTGTTGTTGTATGTAAGACCTTCGCACTTGCTGTCTCTGGAGGAAGAGGTGGGCGTACTAGTGGGCATGGATGCCATTGCGAGGGTGGTCGTGGCCGCCATGAATCACCCTTTAGAGAAGTGTAGGGAGAAGTTTAGCAAGCATGCCTAGGTGAACAAAATATCTACTGTTGCCAAGTCTTTGATGATTGAGATTGATCCGGAGTTGTCTACCCAACCTTTCACCGTTGAAGAGTTTGATTGCTTAAGGAGTTTTCTGAGGATTGAGCCATCCTCATCTACTGTTGCCTAATTCTACCTTTACTAGTACATATGAATGGATGATTAACTCTGGAGCCTCTACTCATCTCATAAGGCTACTAGTTTATCATCCTCCAAGAAATCCACAAATATCATGTTTGTCCAGTTGGCCAATGGAATACAATCTTTAGTTGCTTCCATTGGAAAAGTAGAGTTTACTGCCAAATTATAGCTTAATAATGTCTATTATGCTGTTGAATTTCCTTTCAATTTATTACCTGTTAGCCAGATATGCAACTAGCTTAAGTGTCGTACTATTTTTTATGAGTATCATTGTTATTTTTAGGACATCCAGACGAGGCAGATGATTAGTGGGAGCTTTGAGTGAGGTGGACTATACTACCTTGACTTATCTTCTGTCTTTACTAGTATTGTCTATTTCTGCAGACCCTCTTTTGTGGCACTTCAGGCTAGGTTATCCTTTGGTGTCCAAATTGAAGAATATGTTCCTTAATCTTCCTTTCCTTCTACCACTACCCTAATGTGAAGCCTGCTAACTGGAGAATCATCACCAGAGTTCCTTTCCTCCTCATCCTGAGAGGAAGAGTTAGGGTGTCCTTAATCTTGTTCATTGTGATGTTTGGGGTTTGTGTCTTGTTCAATGTTTAGTCATAGATATTTGTTGTTTTGGTTGACGATTATAGTCATGTCTCTCGGGTCTTTGTTATAAAAGATAGGTCTGAATTATTTTTTATAATAAAGTTTTTTTTGGAAGTGCATAATATTTATTCTACCAAAATAAAAATTTTATAATGCTTGTGAGTTTGTTCAGCATGGTCTTCAGTCTTTTCTTGAGGACGATGGGACCATCCACTAGACCTTCTACCCCCACTCCTCTCAATAGAATGGCATTGCCAATAGGAAGCTCCGTCGTGTTCTTGATATTGCCTAGACTCTTATCTTCATGAAAGTCTTGAAACACTTTTGGGGGATGTCGTTTTCTTGGCCATATGTCTCATTATTCAAGTTCCCTCTTCTATCCTTGGGGGCGAGATTTCCTTCCAATTGCTCCATCCTAACAGGGACCTATTTTCTCTCTCCTTTCGTACATTTGGTTGTGTTTGCTTTGTCCACAACTTTAGTAGTTGTAATAAACTCTCTGTTGTGGCTACTGTGTCTTCCTGGTGTATTCTCGCATTCAGAAGGGGTATAGATATGATCAAATCTCCCGTCATTATCTTTTTAGCAACGATGTCACCTACTTTTGAGAAGTTTCCTTACTTTGATGATAAGGGACGTAATGCTAAGTTTCAATCTCAAGTCTACAAACAGAAGCACCACCAAATATGCTTGTACTTATTCCTGTTCCTTTTCTTATAGTTGATAGCCCACTGAGCGACATGACTCCTACTACATCTACACCAAATGTTCCACATCCCCCACAAGCAGAGAACCAAAGTGGGATGGATGACAAACCTATTGCCATAAGGAAGTTGGTGAATCTTGCACTTTACATCCTTTCTCTTATTATACCTCTACTGTACATTTGGATCCTTCCTTGCAGTAGCTCTCTCATGCCCTGTTTAGTATAGTGGTGCCATGTAGTTGCGATGAGGTTTCTTAGGATCCATGGTGGAAGGCAACCATGGATGCTAAGATGGATGCACTTACTACTCGTGGCACATAGGAACTTGTGCCTTGTCCTTTAGGGACCAAGATTGATGACTGTAAATGGGTGTATACGTTGAAATATTATGCAAATGGTAGCATTGACCGATTCAAGTTTAGATTACCGGTAAGGTCTTCACGCAGACATAGGGCATCGACTACTTTAAGACCTCTTTTGTGGCCAAGGTCAGTTCTATACATGTTATTCTTTCTGTCGCTATTAGCAAGGATTGTCCTTTATTTCAGCTAGATATCAAGAAGGCTTTCCTCCTTGGTGGCTTGAATAAGAAAGTGTATATGCGGTAGTTACGAGGATGAGGGGGAGCACATATGTAGGTTGAAGAAGGTAATACATGGTCTAAAACAAAGTCATCATGTCTGGTTTGACAAATTGAGTACAGAGATGAAGATTGGCTTCAAATGGTATACTTCTAATCACTCTATTTTTATTAGGACTACTACTAGCACGATTGTATTAGCTATATATGTCGATGGCATGGTCTTGACAGGAGATGATACTATAGGATTCCAAGAGGTGAAGACTTTTCTATAGAAGGTCTTTGTTATAGAAGACTTGGGTGAATTGCGATACTTTTTTAGCATAGAGGCAGTCCGAGATGAGGATAGCATGGCTCTCTCTCAAAGGAAGTATATTTTAGTGAAACTTGAGAATGCAGGACTTCTTGACATGAAGTCATTTGCTATTCCTATTGAGTAGAAAGGAAAATTTGGAGTTGTAAAAGACCCTCCTTTTGAGGATATTGATTGATATAGGAGCACTATTTGCAAACTATTAGACTTAACCATAACTCGCCCAAATATCAATTTTGCAATCTGTTGTGATTTTTGAGGAAAAATAAACTTTGTTAATTTGAAAAGAAGCCTTTAGCCCTCTTTTATAGAGAGAGGGCAAGGAAAAAAATGAAAAACACAAATCACTCATTTACTAAAAATAATAGAACCCAGAAATAGTAAGACACCTAAGATAATCCCTAATTTATTTCCTAACACTCCCCTACAAGTTGAGATGCAGGAGACGGCGAAGACTTGGATCCTTTCCTCTTTTCATTGGAAACTTGTATCTCTGAACTCATTATCATCCTTCAAGACATTTTGAACCGAAAAAGACTTTAGTTCTGGTTGAGGGCCGAGAAAGACTTTGGCCTAGTCGGACAAGGCTTCGACTTTTAAAGGTCGGGAAAGACTTCAACCTTGGTCAAGGTTGATGCGGTTCGGTGATGATATTGGTGTGATGCTACACTCCTTCACGTCACAGAAAAGACCTTGTGCATGGAAAGAGGCTTCTTTTCTTCTCACACGTATGGAGAGAATAATGGCCCAGAGCATTATGGCTCAGAAGAGAAAGGTGGCTCCCCTGTACATCAAGCTGGAGGTGGTTCGTCAAAAAGGAGCAACTGGAGAGTACCACTGCACCTCCTCTTCTCCTTCTCCCTTTTTTTTTTTTTTTTTTAGTGGGGCGGCGTCACCAAACTGGAGGAGTCTCTTGGCGGTGCTTCGAAGGTCGATCAGACCACCCTGATGCGGTAGCTTGGGTTCCAAGGAACTCAATGGTGCCCTCGAATCCTTGAATGGGTGTAATTTGGTGGGCCAAACATGCGATTCGGCCCACCCCTATCAAGGATTGTGCTAGACGAGTTGGGCCATCTCGTCGACGCATGGTTGGTCAGAGGGCCCCTGAAGGGGGTTGGTCCAGTAGCAGGGGCCCTAATGAGCCAAACCCTGAAGGTCCTGCGTAGGTGGCGGTGCCAATGGCCAGCTTCGTTCCAGCGTTAGTGGGCAGCAACAATTGTAGGAAAAAAATAGAAGTGTGGAGGAAGAAGAGAGAAGGGAAGAGAGTTAGGGACAGGAGAGAGCTTCTCTGGTGGCTCGTTGGAGATCGACGCTGCTGCCGGAGGGCCTCCCCCCTTTAAATCTTCTTCTAAACCCTAGAGCACCAAGATCAATCGCTTTGATATCAAGTTGAGATTTTTGAGGAAAAAATGAACTTTGTTAATTTGAAAAGAAGCCTTTAGCTTCTTTTATAGAGAGATGGCAAGACAAAAAATGAAAAACACAAATCACTTATTTACTAAAAATAATAGGATCCAAAAATAGTTAGACACCTAATATAATCTCTAATTTATTTCCTAACACAATCAACAGAGCAAGCCAATATATATAGTTCATTGGCATGATATTTATCTTATTTTGAAATATCTAAAGGGATCTCCTGGCAAAGAACTTTACTATGAAAGGAATAGCCACTTAGAGTTATGTTATTTTGATGCAAACTATGTTGGGCCATTTGAAGATAGGAAATCCACTACTAGATATGTTGTATTACTAGGAGATAAACTTGTGTCATGGCGTAGCAAGATGTAAACTATTGTTGCATGTCTTAATGTAGAGGCAGAATACAAAGCAATGACTTATACCACTTGCGAGGTGTTATGGGTCACCTATTTCTTGACTAGTCTTGGGATCATAGTGAAGAGTCTTGCTCCTATGTTCTGCGACAACAAGTCTGCTACCTACATTGCTTCTAACCTTGTCTTCCATGAGTGGACGAAGCACGTTGTGGTTGACTTCCATTTCATACGCAATGCGGTAATGGAAGGTAAGATTGCTATTCCGCATATATCCTCTAAGCTCTAACTTGCAGATATTTTCATGAAGGCTTTATCGAGGAAGCGACATTCGTTTCTATGCGACAAGTTGGGCTTGAAGGATATCCACGCTCCTCCAACTTAAGGGGGAGTGTTAGAGTCCCTTGTTATATTAGTTCTCTATATGTTTATTTGTTTTTTGTTATATTTTATTTTTAGTTGGACTCTTTATATAATTTTTCCATCCCTCTTCTCTATATAAGAGAGGCTAGGGTTTCAGTTTGTAATAAGACATTACATTTTCTCAAACAGGCACGAAAGGCAGATCTATTCTCTTCAACGTTTTCTACTTGTTATGATAGAAAGCTAACTTGGGCAAAGAGAATAATGCTTGTAAGAGGTGCCTCTGATTTCTGGAGAGTCCTTTGCACATTTTGTGTTCGGTGATTCTTTTTTTTTTTTTATCTTTTTAACGCAGCTCTGAAATGGGTCTGCCTTTTGATTTTGCTAGTTGGCCAAGGAGTTCTTCGATAGTGATTCTCGAGAATTTTTCCTTTGGCTTTGGACTCGAAGGCTTTAGTGTAAGATTGTTGGGAACTAGGAGAGGGGATCAAGTAGTTCTTGAATGCCAATTTTGGTTGGACACCTTTCTGATTGGAGGGTAGTGGAATTTTACATTTGTAGGAGGTGCCATCAACTATACAAGCTTGGCTAGAGTACTTCATGGTTGCGCTTGGGAGGATAGATCTTTCTTTGTGTGATCTCACCCATTGTTGGCTTATTTGGAAGGTTTGGAGGCTAAGATTTCAGGCAACTCCATGTAAAGAAAGAGTTATGGCTAAAATTTGTTGCTTGAAGTTTTCATCTTCTTCAGATGCCACTCGCATCTACTACTTGAAGCTTAGGAGGATTTTTAAGCTTTTTTTTTTTTTCTTTCTATTTTGCTAAGTTGGCTTGGGAGCTTAGGTCAAATTGGTGGAAGCCTCAACTTGATGGGTTGTTGGTGGAGTTTGGGGAGGAAGATGGAGCAAGTGGTTCCTTTTGTAGTGCTTTTGGCGATTTGGTTATAACGAAGAGGCTACCATCGAGAAATTTTTTTCGAAGTTCTTGTTGAGAATACTTGTTAGGGAGGGGTTGCTTTTCAAAGGCTTGTGATTGTCCTGTAACTTTCTGTTGAGTTCGTAATGGATACTTATATTAATGCAATGGATCACCAATCTTGAGCATTCCTGAGTTGTTTGACATTTTCCTCTATGGTGAAAATGTCAAACTATTATTCAGACTTAATATGGGACATACATATATCATTAGAATTGATATTCTCATATATATAAGAGATGGGTTGGTAAAGGTCAGAAAATAGGAGGTGCTAGTTGCTTTTCTCCTAACTTGAATGGCGTTTCTATGTTTTTTTGGATTGATATTTGTGACGGTCAGGGATTATATCATGGGTATATTTAAGAAGTTTAAGGCTACTAATTGTGGTTTTGAGCAGCTGAATAGGTTCTTTTGTTGTGCCATAGGAGGCAAGAGTATTGGTGATTTCCAGGCTGAGCATTGCCAAATGTTGCTTATTGGTTGTTGCTAATGTTTTTGCAAGTAGTTTATGGTTAGTTAACAAACATTAACCGGTCCCTTGTAGTTGGGGTTGTTAGAGGGGGAATATTTTAAGAGTCGTTTTTGTCACTTCTAAGATTGTGGCAATTTGTAAGCAGAGAAAGTGCAAGGGTTTTCTTTGGAGAGGTGGATTTTCAATGGCCCATGACTTTGTCCTTGTCCCTTCTTTGGTAGTCTTTAAGGAGAATTGGCTTTTGGATGTTTGGAGTAAATGGATGTAGAGATATGTTTGCATAACCTTTTTCTCTATATTGTTCAATGATCATTCATCTAGTGGGCTGATTCAATCATGGTGGGGGTTGAGATAGGGTTGTCTTCTTGCATCTATGTTTGTTTTGGAGGCAAATATTTTGTTGGTCACTACATTTTAGGTGTGTGATGCTAGTCAAGTTTTTGGTTTTGGGCTTAATCAAAATTGAGGGGCTTTGTTTCAGAGTACGTAGAGCACCATTTTCTTTATGGAAGGGAGTATGTAGGAGTTGGGAATTTGGCAGCATTGGTGAGCTTGTTAGTGATTCTTTTAGGTTTGGAGGTCAATCATGTGAAATCCTTGTTTTATTCAATTTGCCATGCCTAAGGATAAGAGAGAAGCCTTTGGGAGGGAGCTATATATGTTGATGGGGTCATTGCCAATTATATACTTGCAACTTTGCTTGATAGAAGCTCATCTACTAGAGATTGGAATTGTCTAGTGGAGAGGTTAGAGAAGAGGTTAAGTAATTGGAAGCCTAGGCTTTTTTGCTAGAGGTGGAAGGTTGGTTTTATTGAGGTCTATGCTTTCTATGCTTTAAGTTCTCTACTTGTCAATATTCAAGTTGATAAGGACAATGGAGATGAATATTGACAAAAACAAAAGGAGGCTAATATGGAGAGGGAGCTTATATGATAACTCGTTTATCAATCTACGCCTAGTTTATTTGGGGGTTTAACCCTTGTAAACAGGGGTTAACCCCCCATGTTTTGGGGAGAAACATGGGTTTTCCAAAACCTAATTGCTACTGGTGTTAAGTTGAAAGCAATATTAACCCGCTTTCTTTTATTTATCTCCCCCTTAACACCATAGATTAACTAATATTTCAAGTAAACAAAATAAGTGTTGACCCATGGGCTGGTACTGTTGCAAAGTAAACAAAAAGGAAGGTTAACCTCTTTAAAAAAAAAGGAAAATTTAGCACCACTTGACATCTGTAATGCCCTGGGGTCTCAACCCAAGTATGCCACTTGGCTGCTACTTAGTTAACATCATTGAGCCATAGGCCTTAATGGACCTGCCACCAACTAGCTCAAAATGCTTAAACCTACGTTAACTAATAGCATACGTGCATCCTTATATACCACTTGAAAAACTCTTAGGGTTAGTTTGGATGGAGGGATAGATTTTATGGCATAACTTTTTTGCAGATGGGTTATCCTTCGTTTTTGTTTAGAAGTCATAAAGGTTATCCTGATGGGTTAACCTGTGATTGTTTGGAAAGATTTTGAGTTAACCTACGAAAATACATGGGATAACCCATAAAAATAACTTATCCCACATCAACCCTAGAATAACTTATCCTGGGTTAAGTCCTCTTAACCTGGGTCAAAATATCATTCCCACCAAACAAGGTTAACCCTTGTTTTGATGGGTTATCCTCCATACCAAACTAAGCCTTAAGCTTTCCTTGTGGTACTATCTTTTAGGGGCATATTGAGGTTCTTAGACATTAAGGTGCTTACATTTTCCTCCACTTTAAGATGGCAACATCATCGTTGCCACTAGCCTAGATATGCCTCCCCTAGTATTAGTGGTAGCTTTACCTCAAGAGTAGCCCTTCCCAACTAGTCTCCTTATTAGTGGTGGCTTCACCTCTTAGGTAAGCCTTTTCTCCTACTAAAGGGAAGTTATGCTTTGATACCATTCTGTAATGCCCTGAGGTCCTACCCCAGGTGCACCACCTAGTTGCTACCCAATTGACATTATTGAGCCAAAGGCCTCGATAGACTTGCCACCAATTGACTCAAAATGCTTAAGCCTATGTTAGCTAGTAGCTCCATCCTTACATACCACTTGAAACACTCTTAAGTTTCCCATGTGGTACTAACTTTTAGGGGCACATTGAGGTGCTTAGACATTAAGGTGCTTACAGAAAACCTAGGTTTTGTAGCACCTCAAGTAAATTGGTCCTTAGTAGCATGAATGAGGCTTGTAGATTGATCTTGCCAACTTAGTGGCATGAATGAGGTGTGAAGATCAACCTTGAAGCTGGGTTTGGTTGAAAACTTTCAAATGGTCATGGGTGGCTATTAGCTGGATAGCTATCCTTTACCCTTTCGAAAAAAAAAAATGCTTTCAATTGATCTCTACTTTTCAATGGTCAAACTTACCATAAATAGGGACAATGTTTAAAGCACTTATTTAGGTTGAAAATGGTGGTCATCAATTGCCAAGGATGGCTTCTCACTTTTGGAAGGTGCTTTCTTTGGTTATATTCTGCACCATGAATGCCTTCCTTTGGTGTTGGGGTGGACCTTCAAATTTTGGGAGATGGCAGGACCAGTGAAGGTGCTCTTTTGAGATTTTTTTGTTGGCTTTTTAGTTAATGGAGGATAAGGATGTTAAGATTGCTGCATGTTTGGAGTAGCCCAATGGAGATAAGATACAAGCTTTGTTCACCTAGTTTCATTTCTTGCAACCCCTTGATAATTAGACTCCATTGGGACAACAATTGATGGCATTGTAATTTGCCTAGCTGCATTCTTTTAATAAATAAATTATGTACGGTGAGTGTTTTTATTGTTTTGTGTAGTGAATGAGTATGCTTGTAATTCTCTCTTTGATGCCTCTCTATATAAAGGCCTAAGGTCTCTTTGAATAAACTATCTTATTTCGATTCTAACATTGTATCAGAGCAGCAATCTTAGACCGGTGGTCTGATATCCTACCAACCCTAGCCTCTCCTCTCCAAGCATCGCCACCCGTCTCCGATGACCTCTCGGGTACCGCCACTCGTCTTCGACGGTCCCCCTACACCGGCAGCGGGCCCCTATCACCTTTGCGACAGTGATTTAAGGGCCTGAGCACCCTTGCTCAAGCTCCTAACATCGCCACCTAAGGGTTAGTGTTGCCGCCAACCACCTTGGGCCACCGCACCGGTGATTTGAGGGCCTGAGCACTGTGCTTGGGGCCCTAGCACCATCGCCTAGGGGGTTCTTCCCCTTTGTTGGCCTTCCTAATGCCACTCAAGCCTCCCCTCGACTCTGTCGCCACCACCTGATCACCAGTAGCTAGGGGTGTAAACAAGCTGAACTCGAGCGAACCTACATTGTTTAGGTTCGATTCATTTATCTAAGCGAGCATAAACCTTTGTTCAGGTTCAGTTCGTTTATTTTGCGAATCAAACCTAAATCGAACTCGAGTAAACCTATCTTGTTTAGGTTCGATTCATTGAAGGTTTATTTAAGAATTTCACTAATAATCATATGAAATGAATTCTAAGATAAAAGCTATTAATTAATTTGCAAGCGTTACATTCCACTAACAATCATATAAAATGAGATATCATAACTCTTAATTAAAGAAGAATAACGGTCACAAACTTTTCTTTCTCGAAGTGTTATAGTAAGGTTTTAAAAAACAAGAGGTGGTACCGAGGCGGTTTGCCTTCATCAAGGCGAGGCTAAGCCTCGAGGAGATCGAGGCGTAGGCCTCAGGATCTGCATAAAAAACATAGAAAAATGATATGATATATACTTGTTAAGTGCTAATAAGAAAATAATAATGTAAATAGCATACTTTCATATCATTTTTTCTCTATCACAATATTGAAAAAGCGAAACTAAACGAGTGATGACATTTAAATGAAAAGATAAACATCCATATAATATAGAAGATTATAAATCATAACAAAAGCATAATAATTGGACTACAAGATTCAATTAAAAAATATAACATGGTAAGTTGATAACCTACAAAGAAATGAACCTAAAAGACCTAACCTAAACGTAACTACAAACGTGTAAATGATGTAATGTAATGTAATCTACAAGAGATTAGTAATCAAATAAACAACCTAAATAATTTAAATATGAGAAACAAATAAAACTAACAAATTCAAATGACCTAAATAACAAAACCCATCACTAGTCAAACTTAAAAAATAACAAAATCCTTTTAAATACACTTAAAACACCAACAAAAGCTACCTAAATGACCACAAATAAGTGAAATGAAACTGATTTGGGGCCCTACTCATTGCATTGCCCTACCTATGCAGGAATGTCGACCACTTGTGGTGGTGCTGGACTGTAATGCGGTGCTCCTAGATTACCAACGACGTTGCTGGACTGCGCATGACAAATTGAAGCGGCACCTCAGACTTGCCGCACCGCCTTAGCGCCTCGACTAAGTGAGGCGCATGCCTCATGCCTGCAGATTGAGGCCACCAACTCGAGGCTATTTTGGGCCACCTCGCCTCAAGGCTTGTTTTTTTAAACCATGTGTTATAGAGGAGGGGGGTTACTGGAGGAGGTAGCAACAACAATTGGAGGACATGGAAAAGGGAGAGGCAGCTACCTAGAGATAGGGGTGTAAATGAATCAAACCTGAGTGAACCTATGTAGGTTCGGTTCGGTTCGATAACAGTTTTTCAAGGTTCAAACTCAATAAGAAAAAATATTCGGTTCGGTTCGGTTCGATTCGATTCGTTATCGTTATCAAAGGTTCGGTTTGGTTCATTTAGAGTTCATTTAAGGGTTCATTTAAAGGCTTGTTTATGATTGCTTTAAAGTATAATATTTTGTTATAAATGCAAACGTAATAAATCATAATAAAAAAATAAACGAACAGAAAATTAAAAAATATACAAATTAGATCATAAGCATTTCAAGACATGTTTCTCAAAAGAAAAAATATAAGTAACAAAAAATAATTCTATAGTCCACAAAATATAGAAGAGAGGTATCCTTTGAGTTGCCTTGCCATCACATGTTCTAATCTTGAGAGGTGAAGAGTCTCTACTTTGGGGATGGAAATGCGACAATAGCGTGAGTAGTGATAATTGGTTATGGCCCTTGTAGGTCCAGATTTTATATATTATCTAAACGACCCTTAAATTAAGTTTATGTTTGGTTCATTTATTTACGAGCTGAATCTAAATCGAACTTTTGACGAATCGAACATAAACGAATATCGAACCTAAAACTTTTTTGACTGCCCTACCAACAGCACCACCTAAGGCTGTAGGTGGTCGGGTAGTGGTGTTGTGGGTAGCCTGAAGCCCTTGTAGCAGCGTTGTTGCCCTAGATCAATAGCTAGGAGGGTCCTCTCTCCCTTGATCTACTTCTAAAAGCTTTTCTAAAGGAGTTTCTGTTGATTAGAAGGCACCGTTAGGACTGTTCATATGCCCTACCATGTGCAAACAAATATTTTTGTAGTACCAACAGGGTACATGATCTAAAAATCACCTTTATGCAACTTGGATGTAGCTTTTGGAGGCATTTTCAGTCTGAAATCATAGTTTTCAGATCCTAGGATCTGATTTTCAGACCTTGAAGATACTGTTCTTTGTGGATCTTGGCTCTGGACATTAGGCGGGATCAAAAGGAAGTTGTGAGCGACTCGGTGGGGAAGATTTCTACCATGAGCACTCCCCTTCACATGCAAGGAACATCTATCAAGTTGGATGATCCAACTTTCTACTTTGGTTCACTTCTTTTTCCTGGTTTGCCGGATCCTATTGGAAGAAGTATATTTTGACCGATGTTGTGCCTGATATGAAGTCTGCAGATTGGAAGGCAGACAATGACTGAGTGGCTACTTGCCTTTTGAACAATGTGACATAGACCATTGCCAAGCAAGTCATGGCCCATGCTTCAGCCAAGAAGGTGTGGGAGGTACTGCATGAGATACACTCCCATAAAAGCAATATTACAAGGCTGTATAGAGTCGTGGAGGATATCCACAACCTTCGAAAAGGCACCACGGCCTTATCCAAGTATTATGGCACTATGAAAAGTCTTTGGGATGAGCAAGATGTGTATCAGCCTATCTCTACAAATCCATTTGTTATTGCCAAGTAGAAAGAAGCCATTTGTTCAATTCAACTTCTTTCTGGACTTGGCCCTGAGTACAAAGTAGTGAAAGATCAATTCATGACTCTGGATGGGATTCCTTCACCAAAACATATCCATGCTCGTCTCTCTAGGCTTACTACCTCATATTCCATCCCTACCTCTAATGCCTTTGCCATGGCTGCTGTTGGTCGTGGTAGAGCACATTCGGGTGGAAGAGGTGGCAGAGCTTATGGTGGTGGTGGTACACGTGGACGTGGTCGTGGTCGGAATTCCTTCTTCTATGAGTTCTGTTACAAGAATGGACACACTGTGGACTGATGATGGGTCAAGTACAATTATCCATAAGGTATGGATCCACGTGCCCACCAAGTGTCTACTGAAGATAACTTTCAGATACAGGAGGATGATAGCTAGATCACTGTTTCCAGGGTTGATTGAGCGTCGCATAGCTTCTCAAGGATCTACTTTTGCCTCAGTTCAGATGTCTGTAGGTACTTTTGCCATGTCAATTAAATCCTAAGCTCCTGTTTGGCTTGCGGATTCTGATGCCTCCTTCCATATTACTGGTGACACTACCCTTTTTCTTCTCTATGAGACCTTGCTACGCCATTTTAGGTTAAAGTGGCTGATGGGGGTTTGTCACTGGTCATTGGTCTCGGAAATATCTTTATCCCTAGCATTTTGCCTCTCTCAAATGCCATGCATGGTCCTAAATTTACCTCAACTTAATTTCTATTAGCCAAATTACTAGATATTTGAGATGTCGAGCTGTGTTTCATGATCAATATTTCTTCTTGCAGGACCTCCAGACGATGAGGCGGATTGGTGGACTTGAATAGAATGATCTCTACTACCTACGTATCCCACCTCCTTCCAGTGCTGATGCTGTTTGTGCCACTACTGTTGTCCAATGACATTTGAGACTGTCATCCCAGTTTGTTTTGATTCCTACGGGAGGGGGTGAGATTTGCGGGCTATAATATAAAATGCAGAATTAAGATAAAACAATCTCACAATAAGCAATCACACAAGATACACAGGTATTTTGAGGTGGAAACTTAAATTGGAAAAAAACCACCATCTAACCCTTTAGAGTTAGGATTTCCTGATCAACCGGGTCGATCAAAATCCACTAATCGAGTTACTTAAAATGAGGGTGACTCAACCTCAATACTACGCTACTTTGAACCTGAGGGTAGCGTAACTTCAAACCCCTTCTCTTCATGAGAAGGTTTTTGTCTCACGAAGGAGACGGGAATTCGCAAAGCGAATACCCAACTAATTAACAAAGATAAAATACAATACAACCTATAGAGCCCCAAATAAACCTAGCTACTATAGGTAAAGAAACTTCCCTTTGCTGGAAGTGCGTCGACTTGACGACGTGGGTGCGTGAACCACACGGAGGTACTACGTCGCTCTCGTAATCACAGAGTAAGAGCGGATGCACAGCTAGATGAAGCTCTTAGGTGTAGAACAAACGCTTGGAAAGCTAGAGCTTCTTCTACTTCTCTTGGGCATAACAGATGTGGAAATAGTATTACTTGGTGTCTTGGTGTATCTTTACATGGTAAAGGGCCCCTTCTATTTATAAATGGCTTAAGAAGGCCTAGGAAGGCTGTGGAAGCCTTAGGTAGTCGTTGGAGATCATCCCAGGGCAAAATAAGTCGCAATTAGAATCATTAATGATTTTGATAGGGTCATCAGACATCTGGGAAAAGTATCAGACATCTAGAAGACACTCTTAAGACGTCTGGAAACTAAATCAAACATCTAATTCTAGACAGGTTTCCTTACTGACTTGAGTCAGACCTAAACTGGGTTCTTGTGTAATTCAGTCAGACGGCATATCGGATGTCTGACACTTAATTTGAACGTCTGGAAACCTAATTTACTGCGGGAATAGATTTCCCAAGACACAAACGGCTATTAGCCTCAAGAAAAGTGATTTTGGCTCAATCGGGGTCTAACGGTCACTTATCAGACGTCTAAGGTCCTCTACAGACGTCTGATAGAAGCCTAAAGGTCATTTCTCAATGATCATATTGTGAAAGCCAATGTTCCACTAATTAGACGTCTGACCAAGTCATCAGACTTCTGGATTAAGGGTTAGTCATCTGAAATCAACAGACAGAATGCTCTAAGACCAGCCCTAAATGTTTGAACGTTTGATTCAACATTCAGACGTCTTAAAATTCACTATTAGATGTCTGATTATCAGATTAGACATCTGATAAGACTGTCTGAAGCCTATTTAGGTTTTCTAAGTTCTCTATGGAAAACCTAAATGTCCGAGGGTTGTACAAGTGTTCGTAGGACTATAGTGTAGATACTTTGAAGCTCTTTAACATGCATCTAAGAAAGGAAAAATAAAGAAAAACAAAGGAAATAAAAACAAAGTATAAGATGAATGAAAATCTATCATATTCTTCATCTACTTCCTTCTTCAAGCTTTCGCTCCTCGTTAAGCTCATTCTTCTTCGTCAAGCTCCTCCAATTCATCATGGATGTGAGCTCGAACTCCGTCTTTGCATTTGTAATCATTTGCATATTCCTGAAATCTAAGGCTTAAATACAAATGTTAAAACATAAGTGTTTTGTTATCATCAAAATTGATAATTGTAGTGCCCTTGCACTAACAATCTCCCCATTTTTGATGATGACAAAATCATAAATAATAATGTATAACAACCTCCCCTTTTTTGACATTATCAAAAAGGTTTAATTAATTTTAATTCTCCTACAACTCCCCCTTAAGGCATGCTCTTCTAATTTCATCTTTTTCATAAAACAAGATAGCTATGTTATTATCTCCCCCTTTTTAAAGGCAATATAACTATGTTAATTTTAAAACCTCCCCCTATCTAGATGGACACATAATTTCATAAATTTTAACTCCCCCTATCTACATGCTATTGATAAAGGGATAGGGTTAAAGGTTTACCTTACCTACCATGGCCAATAGAATGACCCAAATGGAGGTGGATGTCAAACCGGATGGGGTTCCCATTCGTAGCTTGGAGGTTCGGACATCAATGCCGGTCTCCAATTGGTCGATCGACACGAGACGGCTTGGTTGATTGTTCGTCGTCTTGTCGGTCTTTCTTGTCTTCCTCCTTGGTCTACTTCTTGGTCCTCCCAATTTGAGTTGACCGTTCTTGAGCTTGTATCTTTTATGTTGTAACTTTCTTGAAAACTTACAAAACAAGATTCTACTTGAACTTTCGGTATCCAAGTTAGCTTGGATACGGATTTGTTAGTCTCCTAGAAGGAGATCCTTGCTCAACCTTAGGACTAAGGTTAACTTTATCATTAGAAAAGTTATCTAATTTATTCATCAATTTATTAGATTCTTCCCTAAGACATGCAAGTTCTTTTTTTATAACATACATCTTAGTTTTTAAATCAGAAATTTTTAATTTTAAACTTGTATTCTCCTTAATCAACTCACTATTTTTATTTGTTAGATTATTATTCTCTAACAACAAATTATCATTATTAGAATTAGAACTACTTTCTAGGTCCTTAAGTTTTATCTCTAATCTTTTATTTTCAGTTTTTAGGCAACTAAGATTCTTTTTAATGTTTTTATTTTCTACTTTAAGTGATTTACTACTTTCAAATAACTCATCAAAAACATCTTGTAAATCTGAGTTTACCTCATTGTCGCTGTCGTCGTTGTCGCTTTCTGCGATTGCCATAAAACAAATGCAAGCGGTTTCATTCTTCTTCTTGGGATCTTCCTCTTCCTCCGAGCTCGAGTCGTCCCAAGTTGCTTGGAACACCTTATATTTCTTCTCCTTCTTGAGAAGAGGGCATTCGGGTCTAATGTGCCCCTTGTTGCAATGATAACAATGGTTTGGGCTCTTTTTCCTTCTTTTCTTTCTTCGAGTCTCTACAAAACTTGGAAAATTTTTTAAGTAAAAACTTAAAAGTCCTCGTCATTGGAACTTACCTCGTTATCTGATGCAGCTTTGAAGGTGAGAGACTTCCTCGATTTTTATTCTAGTGTGTCCTGCTTTAACTTCGTCTCGTAGGCCATGAGATTGCCTAGGAGATCTTCCATGTTGAGTTCCTCTACATTGTTCGCCTCCTCGATGGCGGTGACTTGCTCCTATTTCGATCCAAGGGAACGAAGTAGCTTTCCTTGAAGCTCCCTCTTAATGAAGGTCTTACCTAAAGCTTTCAAACCATTAACAATGAGAGTGAACCTAGTGTTTATCTTACTTAAGGTTCCGTTAGTCTTCATAGAAAATGATTCAAATTCTTGTGAAAGTAAATTAATTTTATAAGACTTTACCTTAGAGGTACCCTCGTGTGTTACCTTAAGTGTGTGTCAAATCTCATATGCGGTGGCACATTGTGAGATTCGATTGAACTCCTCCGAGCTGAGTGCGCAATATAACACGTTCATCGTCTCCGCGTTGAGAGACAACTCCTGAATCTGCTGCTGCGAGTAACCTGCAGTGGGTCTCTCCAGGATGTTAAAAGTTGTTTCACACTTAGCCTAGATGGTGAAGTCATTGGCTTAAAGCCATATCTTCATCCTCAGCTTCCAATAGGGGTAGTTGCTTCCGTTGAAGAACAGTGGACAGGTCGTAGACTGCCTCTCAGATATCCTAATCGTGGACATGCTCCCCTCCATTGATCTTTTCGCGGATGTTACTCCTAAAGGCGGAAAGCCTGCTCTGAAACCAACTATTGATTCTTACGGGAGGGGATGAGATTTGCGGGATATAATATAAAATGCGGAATTAAGATAAAACAATCTCACAATAAGCAATCATACAAGATACACAGGTATGTTTTGGTGGAAACTCAAACTGAGTGAAAACTAACACCTAACCCTCTCAAGTTAGAATTTTCCAATCGATCGAGTCGATCAAAATCCACTAACCGAGTCACTTAAAATGAGGGTAACTCAACCTTAATACAACCATGCTACTTTGAACCCAAGGGTAGCGTAACCTCAAACCCCTTCTCTTTATGAGAAGATTTTTGTCTCACGAAGGAGATGAGAATTCGCAAAGTGAATACCCAACTAATTAACAAAGATAAAATACAATACAACCTATAGAGCCTCAAATAAACCTAGCTACTATAGGTAAAGAAACTTCCTTTTGTTGGAAGTGTCGACTTAACGCGGGTGCGTGAACCATGCGGAGGCACTACGTTGTTCTCGTAATCGCGGAGTAAGAGCGGGTGCATAGCTAGATAAAGCTCTCGGGTGTGGAACGAATGCTTGGAAAGCTAGAGCTTTTTCTACTTCTCTTGGACACAAAAGATGTGGAAATAGTATTACTTGGTGTGTCTTGGTTATCTTTACAAGGCAAGGGGTTTCTCTTATTTATAGATGGCTTAGGAAGGCCTAGCAAAGCTGTGAAAGCCGTAGGTAGTCGTTGGGGATTATCCCAAGGCAAAACAAGCAGCAATCAGAATCATTAATGATTTTGACAATGTCATCAGACGTTTGGGAAAAGTATCAGACGTCTGGAAGATACTCTTAAGATGTCTGGAAACTAAATCAGATGTTTAATTTTAGACAGGTTTCCTTACTGACTTGAGTCAGACTTAAACAGGGTTTTTGTGTAATTCAGTCAGACGACATATCGGACATCTGACACTAGATCTGGACGTCTGGAAACCTAATTTACTACGGGAATGGATTTCCCAAGGCACAAACGGCTATTAATATTAAGAAAAGTGATTTTGGCTCAATCAAGGGCTAACGGTCACTTATCAGATGTCTAAGGTCCTCTACGGACATCTAATAGAAGCCTAAAGGTCATTTCTTAATGATCATATTGTGAAAGCCAACGTTCCACTAATTGGATGTCTAGCCAAGTCATCAAACGTCTGCTAAGATGTCTAGACTAAGTATCGGTCGTCTGAAATCAACAGATAGAAGGCTCTAAGACCAACCCTAAATGTTTGGACGTCTGATTCAACATTCAGACGTCTTAATGTTCACTATCAGACATTTGATTATCAGATTAGACGTCTAATAAGGTTGTCTGAAGCCTATTTAGGTTTTCTAAGTTCTCTACAAAAAACTTGTGTCCTAGGGTTGTGCAAGTGTTTGTAGGATTATAGTGTAGATACTTTGAAGCTCTTTTACATGCATCTAAGAAAGGAAAAACAAAGAGCAACAAAGGAAATAAAAACAAAGTACAAGATGAATGGAAATCTATCATATTCTTCATCTCCTTCAAGTTTTCGCTCCTCACTAAGCTCCTCCTCCGTCAAGCTCCTCCAATCCACCATGGATGCGAGCTCAAACTCCGTCTTAACACTTGTAACCATTTGCATTTTTCTGAAATCTAAGGCTCAAATACAAATGTTGAGCAAGCACCATAAGTCTTTTTTTTCACCAAATAATAAAAGAGATGAGTCTGTTTTTACTCTCGTTCATGCTGATGTTTGAGGCCCTTGTAGGGTCAGAAGTGTTAAAGGATTTCAGTATTTTCTTATTCTTGGGGATGATCATACCAGGATGTCCTGAGTTTTTATGTTGAAAGAAAAATTCAATGTCTTTGATATTGTTAAAAATTTTATTGTGGAAATAAAGATTTAGTTTTCTACTGTTAATATTTTTCGAAGTGACGATGGATTGGAGTTTGTGAATGCTAGGACAAATGATTTATTTTAATCCTTTGGTATTATTCATTAGACCACTTGTGTTCATATTTCCCAACAAAATGGGATTGTTGAACGTAAGTTTCAACACTTACTTGATGTGACCCATTCTATTATGTTTCAAATGAATGGTCCATCACATTTTAGGTTGATGCTATTCTTATTGTTATTTATCTGGTGAACCGAGTTTGTTTCTCTGTCCTAAGGGGTAAAACTCTGTATTCTTTGTTGTTTCCTAGGACATTTTTTTTTCTGTTACTCCTGTTGTCCTTGGCTGCATGTATTTTGTCCATTTGCATAAAGTTAAGATTTCTTCTCGCTCTGTGAAGTGCATGTTTTAGGCTACTCCAACACTCAAAAAGGGTACAAATGCTATGAGCTTGTTTCACGGAGATTTTATGTTTATGCCGATGTCTCATTTTTTGAGGAGATTCCATATTACCAAAAATAGGGGAGCAACCTACTGAGCCATCACATGAGGTTTCGCTTCCTATGCCCACTGAGCCACCTATAGCTAGGGCTAGTTAGCCTGATACGGGTCCTTTTCCATATTGTCTTGAGATTCCTGGTACAGATACTTTTCCTAAGCATTTTCAATGTAGGACCCAGGATGTCTCTCAGGTGGATGAACCACTGTCTACCATTTCTGTTCAATCCCCACCAGCTGCTGATGATTTGTTTGAGGATGAGGTACATCTTACTATTAAGGACACTACTATGGACCTTCCTATTGCATAAAGGAAGGCTCCACATTTTTGTGCTAAATATTTTGTGCCTCAATTTATGTCCATTGACAGCTTGTCTACAATTGGGCGCTAGGTTTCCCTAACCATTGACAGTGTGCAGGTACCACGGGATTATCATAAGGCCTTCCTAAATCGATCTTAAACCTTGGCAATGGAGACAGAGATGACAACTTTACAATCTCGTGGCACATGAGACCTTGTTGATCTACCCCAAGTGCTACTAGTGTGGGGTGCAAATGGGTGTTTACCCTCAAATGTTATCCTGATGGTGCTGTGGATCAGTACAAGGCACGCTTGGTGGCTAAATGATATACTCAGACATTCAGGGTTGAGTACTTTGAAACTTTTTCCCAGGTAACTCGTCTTAATTCTATTCGAATACTGCTATCTCTTGCTGTCAACGGACATTGGACTGTCCATCAGCTTGATATCAAAAATGCCTTTCTGTATGGCGATTTGAAGGAGGAAGTCTACATGGAGCAGCCACCTGGCTTCCCTACTTAGGGGGAGTGTCAGAAGGTGTATAGACTGAAGAAAGTTATCTATGGACTCAAACAAAGTTCTAGTGCTTGGTTTGAAAGATTCAACAGGGTGGTTTAGGATTATGGCTTTTCCAGATCTTCTACTGATCATTCTGTCTTTACATTGCATAAAAAGATAGACTCAATCATACTTGTGGTTTATGTGGATAACATACTTTTGACTGACAGTGACAGACAAAGCATAGAGGAAGCGAAGAAGATGCTACAGTCACAGTTTGTTACCAAGGATTTAGGCTCTATCAACTATTTTCTTGGTATTGAGGTGCAACACATTAAAGGACTTGTACTATCCCAGTGCAGGTACGTTCTTGACATGTTGAGAGATATGGGTATGCTAGGGTGTAAACCATCATACGTGCCCATGGATGTGTCCTTACCTATTGTAGATGGTGACAACCCTCTACTGCAAGATGTCACTAGATACTGTGCAGTGATTGGTAAGCTATTGTATCTAACTATTACTCGTCTTGACATTGTCTTTGCAGTTGGAAGGTTGTGCCAATTTATGCAGTTGCCAACAGAAGTCCATTGGGATAGTATTTGCCAGATTCTCAAGTATTTGAAAAGTATGTCTGGGAAAGGACTCTTCTTTAAAGACAATGGGTACTTGGATGTTTGTGGATACTCTGATGCAGACTATGTAGGTGCTCATGAGAATCGAAAATCCACCACAGGATACTGTACATTTGGTGGGGCCAATCTGGTCACATGGAGGAGTAAGAAACAGGTAGTGATATCTATATCTAGTGTTGAATCTGAATACAGGGTCATGTCTTAGACTACTTGTGAGTTCCTTTGGGTACATTTCATTCTAGAAGACTTCGAAGTGTAGGTACTTGATCCTATTCCAATACTCTGTGACAACAAGGCCGTCACCTTTATTGCAAATAATCCTATTTTCCATTAGAGGATCAAGTATATTGAAGTGGATTGTCACTTCATCAAGAGGCCATTTTAGCTAAGAAGATTTTCACCCTACATATGCACGAAAGACCAACTGGCAGATGTCTTTACTAAAGCACTTCCCAAGAAGAGATTACATTATATTTGTTCTAAGTTGAGCATGTTTAATGTTTATACTCAAACTTGAGGAGTATTAAGTTACGTACGGTGGGTGTTTTTATTATTTTGTGTAGTGAAAGAATATACTTGTAATTCTCTTTTTGGTATCTTTGTATATAAAGGCTCGGGATTTCTCCAAATAGTTAAACTATCTTATTTCAGTCCACATAAATAATAAAAAAAAAGCCTAGCTGCAAAAGTGTCAATCAAATAACTCCATCTTGGCTAACATATCCACATGCTCTACCTCCCTATAATTTCTCTATGGATGGCCATCAAACTTTAACTGGGAGGAAATCGTCTTTGCCCTGACTGCGTGTTTAGCCTGGATGTGCCCTCGGCCATACTGATGGTTGCAGTCTCATCCAAGATCACGACCAGAGACAGTATTAATGGAGTTGGCATACAAAGCTTTGGTGTTGCTACTTGAATCCATCAAGTTTAAAGAATCCTTGACCTTTTCAATCAAGGCTATCCCACTGCACAAGAGAGAACTTCAAATTTTCAAAGTTGAACAGGAGGCCTGACGGTAACAATAGTGACAAACATTCAATATTTCTCCCTTAGTCAAGCTAGACAATGTGAAATTTTGTCAATGCCGTTTATAATGCATCCAACGAAGGCAAGTTCATGCATGTCATCTCCACTTTATTGCATAACTCCACAATACTAATTTTTTCTTGTTTGATCTGAGCAAGTTCATACTTCATCCACATGATCTTTGCTTCAACGATCTGACAATATCTGCTCCTCAGGGAATCATATAGCTCCCTATCTGGTTTGCACGTGGACAACCTATAAAACAACCTATTGGTGAGCCCAGTAAGTTGCTAATTTAGTGTGAACCATTCACCATAGTCAGGGTTTATAATAAAATAACTACTTGATTAGTAGCAACTTCTTACTCTTCATAGGTGGTAACCGACTCCTCAAGGTACTTGGGCAGTGAGGAGGTTGTCTCGTCAATATGTCCAGTGAGTTGCTGTTCATGAATGAACAGTGGAATCAAACTCTTCCACAATTGATAGTTCCTGCTTTTCAAGTTCATAGTAGCATTCTAAGTATATTGGGAAAAGAGAGAAAGTTCTAACTTATATTTTCTTAAGCTATCCAAGGTTCAAAAATTCAGCTGCCTAAATGGATTATGCAGTCGAATACTCCTTAATGGCAAGAGGACCACACTTATCCAGGAGACTAGGTTCACTTGTCTCCTTTCCTGGACAAGTGAACCTAAACGGAGTATCCGTTGAATCTTCATGGCAAGAGACAAGTGAGGTATAACACGGCGTAGCTTGTCTAGGGAAGGATGACCTAGTCTTCTGTGTCACTGCAAGGCACTCCTCACAGTACTCGTCTGATAGGCTGCATCAATTGGACTCTGAACTAGTCGATATACACCTCTCTCCTCATGGCCATCACCAATTGTCCTCCCCGTCATGCGATCCTGAAAAGTGCATCCAACAGCATCAAAAATAGCACGACAATTTAACTGCTTAGTAATAGAACTAACAAATAGCAGTTGCATTGTCATGTCTGGCACATAATATACATCATCAAGATGCATAGAGGGTGTAACAGATACCCCTCCCTTACCACAGATAGGGGCATGTCTATCATCTGTCAGCTGTAGGAATGTTCCTATGGTGTCTTCTGTAATCCCTTAAAGCACTGGGAATTTCTAATCAAATGATCAGATACACCTGAATCAATCAACCATGATCCTTTCGTACCTGATGCAGATGCATAGGCTGCAGTGCTGGAAGATTGAGGCATTGAGGCTACTCATGGGTCAACTGTGCTAGCCGCTACACAACTGCATCATAGTCTGCCTCTGTAAGAGATACTGCCTCAGTACTCACACCTGGAGAAGCTGTAATAGAAGCCTGGTTAGCTACGGTAGGACAACCGAGCTTATTCCAACACTTAGCCTTAACATGGCCAAACTTGCCACAGTAAGAACATGTAGGCTTGCCACGACCACCATCAGTTCGGCCTCTCCCTTTGCCATGAAAGAAGCCTCCACGACCTGCATGAGTGCTAACAGCAGCATGAGCTGAAAATGTAGTGGTAACAACTGCATCACAAGTAGGCTGAATCTGCATCATAATCAGCCTCCTGTAAATTTTCTCAGTAGGAGAAAGCTCAGAGAGAGTCAGAATCTGTGAACAAGCTGCTGAATAGTGATCACTCAGCCCTGCAGGGAACATGTGGGCTGCAAACTCCTTCATGTGATCCCTGCATGTAGAAATACACATCGGTCTACACGCATTATATTTCTCTAATAATCCTTTCATAGTGGAGTAATACTGAGACAGACTTATCTTCTCCTACTTGAGATGGCATAAATCATAGTGGATCTGAAAAACTTGAGTTAAATTCAATTCATGTGAATAAGCCGACTTCAAGCCATCCCACATCTCTTTGGTAGAACTGTAGTACATAACTTCATTACCAATCCTTGGAATAACGCTCTTCAAGATCCAGGCTCTCATCATAGCATCATCTCGATTCCAAGTTACGTATTTTCTTGTTTTCTGCTCTGGTGGTGCTTCTAGGAGCACATGCTTCTTATCATAGCCTTCCACAGTGACAAAGAAGATTTAAGACCAACAGGAGTAGTAGGTCTCATCCAATTTTGTAATAGGAGCAAAAAATGGACTCTTATACACCCCGCTTTCTGTACTCTATCCTGAAGACACCTCGGAAGCATCTGATGCAGATATGGTAGCTTTAAACACACACAAATAAGCCCAAAAGTAGATCTGAAATCTTAGATAAAACTCCAACAACTTAGGGAATACACACCCCACAATCCACAGACAAAATATCTAACACTTCACTAGGGAATACACATCCCAAAATAAACATTCACAATGGGGAATACACACTGCAAATCAGATCAAGAGACCAAAGAAGTCATACCAACCATAGGAAGGTTTTTGCTTCAAATCTCTATCTCCACAACACTCAAGAATCTCCCTACAACGTGCTGGTGGCCAACAACCTACTCTCCGGTGACCTAGGCAAAGAGAAGGCAGTGGTGGTGTGCTACTCTGGAACTGCGCCAATGGCCTACAGGGTTGCAGCGGTGGTCTGCCGGAGCTCAGTAGCCCAAGGTGGCACTGCAGCAGCGATTTGCCGGAGAGTAGCATAGCAAGGCAACACTATGGCAAGCGAGGCGATGCTGCGGGAGGCCGCTCAACCCTCGGGGATGGCTGCAAAGCAGCGTTGGTGGCTACAACAGCTCTAGGCAATGCTGCTGCACCTTACCGGTAGTGGCTACAACAGCGTAAGGAGGCGATGCAATGATGGACTACAACAGCGTCGCCTAGGGTTGCTGTAGTCACTGAAGTCCTTATGTCTATATAGAGAGAAGGGAAAAATAACACCATAGGTCCAAAAAGAAAAAAATAAATAGCCCTTCACAATAACACGTAACTTAACACACTCTCTCAAACTGGAGTATATATATTCACCATGCTCAGCTTGTTTCTACACTTCTCAAACTAGGGGCGAGGCAGCTACTTGGTAAAAACATTAGCAGTATGGTCACTAAATGCAAGATACGCAGTACGAAGTAAACCTTGCTGGATCAAACTCCTGGTATAATAACAGTCAACTTCCATATGTTTCGTCCTCTCATGAAACATAGGATTATTAGTAATATATATCGCAGCCTGATTATCACAATGCATCTCCATAGGCTCCTAGATTTCAACATGAAGATCTCTTAGTAGAGATCTGATTCATATCATCTCAGTTGCAGTATGAAACATAGCCCTGTACTCGGACTCAGCACTAGAGCGTGAAACATCACTATTTCTTGCTCCTCCAGGTCACCAAATTTCCAGCAACAAATGTGCAAAAATCAATAGTAGATTGCTTGTCTGCCACATCTCCTGCATAATCTGCATCAGAGTAAACCACTACAGACATAGAGCCCTTCTTGAATAAAATGCCTCTACTTGGACATCCCTTAATGTACCTCAACACTTGCATAACCGCCTGCCAGTGAATATCAGTGGGCTTGTCTAGGAATTGACTTAGCTTACCTACTACAAGGCTGATGTCTGGCCTGGTGATGGTTAAATACAATAACTTCCCAACTAGCTGTCGATAGACCTTCTTGTCCTTTAGCTTCATTGTATCTTCAAATAAGTGAGCTTTAGGATCCATAGGTATGTTGGCTTCCTTGGATCTTAGCATGCCTATCTCCTGAAGAATATCAAGCGCATACTTCCTCTGAGACATCACTATATCTTGCTTGCTTGTGGCGATCTCAATACCCAGAAAATATCTCAACTTCTCAAGATCTTTCATGACAAACTGGTTAGCCAAATACTCATTGAATAATTCCATCTGCATCATTGCTCGTAAGGATAAGGTCATCAACATATACCAATAAAGCCACTGTACCAGTACTGGTCTTCCTAACAAACAAAGAATGATCAAAAGAAGATTTTTGCATCCCAATCATAGAGTGCCTTAGACAAACGCTGAAACTAGGCTCGAGGGCTCTGCTTAAGGCCATAAATAACCTTACGAAGTTTGCACACACACTCCCCCTAAACCTCAAAATCAGGTGGCTACTGCATATGTATCTCCTCCAAATCTCCATATAGAAAGGCATTTTTCACATCCAGCTAGTGAAGATGCCATCCATAATGAGCTGCAACAGAGATAAGAATACGGACCGTGGAGAGTCGTGCCACAGGAGAAAGTGTCAAAGAAATCCATCCCATAGGTCTAGGTGAATCATTTGGCTACAAGGTGAGCCTTATATCGAAAAATAGACTCATCAGGATTGTATTTCAAGGCAAAGACCCATCTGGCACCAAGTGCTCACCAAAAGGTAAGGTGGACAACTCCCATGTACCTCTATCAGTAAGTGCAGACATCTCTTTCATAGTCGCCTTCCAATGTGGATGTAGGACAGCCTGCTGGTAGGAATTAGGTATCTTCGTATTAGAGACTGCAGCTGTAAAAGCATGAAACTTTGACCCAAGAGAACCTATAGAAATAACACTGCTAGCAATACGATACTGTGCACAGGATCTCGGAACCTTCCTGATAGCAATGGTAATGTCCTCATCTGTGGGCAAAGAAAGGGACCCTGAAGACACATGAGTAGAAGAATCATCAGTATCCCTAATACATACCTGAGCGGACGAGGACGGTAGTGGCTCAGTAGGGACTGAAGAAGAGTGGGGGTGTGTCATTTCTCTGTAAGTAATTGGCAGTTGATATATAGCATCCTCAAATGTCTTCTCATTAGGTGGTACAGGTCTGAAAGTGTCCACAGTATGATTGGTAGTAGATACACCACTATTATGAGAGAAATCCTCCAAGGCTATAGAAGGTATAGGCATAAGAGCAACCACTTCTATCTCTCTCAACTAATAACCTAAGGCAGGAAAATAAGGGATAGACTCGTGAAAAGTCACATCTGCACTCACATAATATTTCTGGTGTATGGGATCAAAACACCTGTTTCTCTTCTGCGTGAGTGAGTATCCCAAAAATACATACTTTAACCGCCCTTGATGCTAATTTGTCACGACCAGGCCCAAGGAGATGTACAAATGCCACACACCTAAAGGTCTTTAGTGTTACAAGAAATAAGTCAGCATTAGGATATAAGATACTCCATGGAATCTGCTCATGTAACACAGAAGAAGGGAGCCTGTTAATGAGATAACAGGCATTAAGAACTTCATCTCCCTAGTAACTACGCAGAACACTGTTTTGGATAAGTAAGGCTTTAGCTATATCCAGAATGTGACGTTTCCTTTTAGCTATCCCATTCTCCTATGACGTATGAGGACATGATGTCTTATGCACAATATCCAGTGATTCATACAAATCAGTCAGTTTCTTTGTGCAAAATTCTAATGCATTATATATTCTGATTTTCTTAATGCATACACCAAATTGATTTTTCATGAGCATCACAAATTTCTGAATCAAAGAGCTAACTTCCGATTTATTCCTCACCAAAAAGGTTCATGATAAGCGTGAAAAATCATCCACAAATAACATATAATATTTAAAATTCTGGCGGTCTGCCACACGGCTAGGACCTTAGACATCACAATGCAATAAATCAAAGCAAGCAGAACTAGTAGACTGGATAGATGTTGGAAAGCTGTCATGGTGATGCTTTCCCAACTGACATGCATCACACTAAATCTTCATGGCAGGAGACAAGTGAGGTATGACACGGCATAGCTTGTTCAGGGAAGGTGACCTAATCTTCTGTGCCACTGCAAGGCACTCCCCGCAGTACTCGTTTGACAGGCTGCAGCGATTAAACTCTGAACTAGCCGATATACACCCCCTCTTCATGGCCATCACCAATCGTCCTCGTCATGCGATCTTAAAAAGTGCATCCAACAGCATTAAAAATAGCACGACAATTCAACTGCTTAGTAACAGAACTAACAGACAGCAGTTGCATTGTCATGTCCAATACATAATATACATCATCAAGATGCATAGAGAGTGTAACAGATACCCCTCCCTTACCACGGATGAGACATGTCTACCACTTGTCAGCTGTACAGAATGTTCCTGTAGTGTCTTCTGTAATCCCCTAAGGCACTGGGAATTTCTTGTCAAATGATCAGATGCACCTGAATCAATTAACCATGATTCTTTCATACCTGATGCAGATGCATAGGCTGTAGTGTTGAAGGATTGAGGCTGCTCATTGGTCAACTGTGCTAGCCGTTGCACAATTGTATCATAATCTGCCTTTGCAAGGGATACTGCCTCAGTACTCACACCTGGAGAAGCTGTAATAGAAGCCTGGTTGGCCACAGTAGGACGGCCGAGCTTATTCCAACACTTAGCCTCAACATGTCCAAGCCTACCACAGTAAGAACATGTAGGCTTGCCACGACCACATCGGTTCGACCTCTCCCTTTGCCATGAAAGAAGCCTCCACGACCTGCACGAGTGCTAATAGCAGCATGAGCCAAAGATGTGGTAACAACTGCATCACGAGTAGGTTGAATTTACATCCTACTCTATCTCCTGTAAATTTCCTCAGGAGGAAGCTCAGAGAGAGTCAGAATCTGTGAACGAGTCGCTGAATAGTGATCACTCAGCACTGTAAGAAACATGTAGGCTGCAAACTCCTTCCTGTGATCCCTGCATGTAGAAGACACATCGGTCTACATGCATTATATTTCTCCAATAACCCTTTCATAGTGGAGTAATACTGAGACAGACTCATCTCCTCCTGCTTAAGATGGCATAAATCATAGTGGATCTGAAATACTTGAGTTGAATTCAACTCATGTAAATAAGTCGACTTCAAGCCATCCCACATCTCTTTGGCAAAACTGTAGTACATAACTTCATCACCAATCCTTGGAATAATGCTATCCAAGATCCAGGTTCTCACCATAGCATCATCCTGATTCCAAGTTGCGTATTTTCTTGTTTTCTGCTCTGGTGGTGATTCCACGAGCACATGCTTCTTATCATGGCCTTCCACAGTAACAAGGAAGATTTGAGACCAACGGGAGTAGTTGGTCTCATCCAATTTTGTAATAGGAGCAAAGAAGGGGCTCTTATAGACCCTGCTTTCTGTACTCTATCCTGAAGACACCTCAGAAGCATCTGATGCAGACATGGTAGCTTCAAACACACACAAATAAGCCCAAACAATAGATTTGAAATCCTGGATAAAACTCCAACTTGAGGAATGCACACCCCAAAATCCATAGACAAAATATCCAACACTTTACTGGGGAATACATACCCCAAGAATCAATCAATCAGGGGAATACACACCCCAAAATAAACATTCACAACGAGGAATATCACCCCGAATCAGATCAAGAGATTAAAGAAGTCATACCAATCATAAGAAGGTTCTTGTTTCAACTCATCTCCACAACACTCAAGAACCTCCCTACAATGTGCTAGTGACCAGCAGCATGCTCTCCGATGATCTAGGCAAAGAGAAGGTGGTAGTGGTGTGCTGCTCTGGAGTTGCACTGATGGCCTACAGGGCTGCAGTGGCGGTCTACCGGAGCTCAGCAGCGCGAGGTGATGCTGTAGCAGTGGTCTGCCGAAGAGCAGCAGCGCGAGGCAGCACTGCAGCAGGCAAGGCAGTGCTGCGGGAGGCCACTCTACCCTCGGCGATGGCTGCAGAGCAGCGACGGTGGCTACAGTAGCCCTAGGCGACGCTGCTGCACCGCACCGGCAGCAACTACAGCAGTGCAAGGAGGCGTTGCAGCGATGGGCTGCAGCAGCGGCAGCAAGGGCGATGCTGCTGCGACGGCGGTGGAGTGCCGACGCTGCCGCCGGTGGTGGCGGTGGCGTGGCGTGGCGTGGCATGAAGGTAGGGTTAGGATTTATTTGATGGTATCCCCAACTTGGTGCTTTGACACTAAGTTGTAGTAAAAAGAAGTCTTGTTATTACTAAGCAGTCCCTATCTCTTTATATAGAGAGAGACAAGAGCAAAATAATACCATAGATCCAACAAAAAAAGAAGTAATAAATAGCCCCTCACAATAACACGTAACTCAACAGACTTTCCTCCAAACTATTGTCAAGACAAAACCCTTAACTCATCAGACTCTAATCCCTAACCAATCGCCCCCTTAACCCTTGCTTTCAGTGAGAACCTTATCTGCCACAGCATGCTGGAGCTGCTGCCTACATCACCAACAAGAGCCTCTGCGACTTCTGCTTGCTGGAATTGCTACCTACATCGCCAAAGAGCCTCTGCAATTGCCGCTTGTGGCTACCTATGTAGCAAACAAAGAAGCCTCTGCAACCACCACTTACTGGAGTTGCTTCCAACTGCATCAGTGCGAGCTGCTGCCTTTTTGAGTCTCCACTACTGGTCTTGCTTGTTTAGATATTTGATATTTTTCATTATTGTTCTGAATTGGGAATGTTTTTCCTTTTGAAATATTTAGATTTTCATTTCCTTTGAATCATACTCTCCCTTTTTGTGGACATAGTATTGAAACTAGAGGCCTTTTTTGTTTGAGTATAGTTTCTTCTTTGAGGTTGTCAGCAATAGATTGATTGGTCGCTTCATTCCACTGGGATGACATTTTGAACAAACTTGGAATATTGGCTTGAGTATTTTTGATGAGTTTTTTGTAAGAAGATGTCTCAGTATGTATAACTATCTTCTTATTACCCTTTTTATCAACTTCTTTTCCATCCCATTACAACAAATGAGGCTTTTGTAAGACATTCGTGATGTCTTTGTACCGAAACAAAATTTGTTGTACCCTAAGAAAGCATCAATATTATTTTTCATCGATGTTCAGGAGGTTTTTGCACGTCTTGATTTTATTAGTAGTGCAATTAATTATGTTATATTATTTGCTATTAAAAAATGGAAACTACATACTAGCCTGTGTGCTCAGCATACATACTCTACGTGTCTGACTGTATATAGCATACCAACTTTCTGTACCTTGTTTGATACCACGTAGAAAACTAAAAACATACAAAGAATGAAAGAAAGCAAGAGAGAACTTACAAATGGATTTGATAAAGCAATTCAAGACAGCGCTATGCCGTCTGCATCTGCCTCTATGGCTACTTCTCTCAATGCTCAGAAGAAAACCCTGCAAGGGCTTATGGCTAACCGCATAATGGGCTAGACACAACGTTCATCCACACACTTTATGATTTATAATATTTACATGAAACTCCTTATTAGTGTGTAATTCAACCGATTCCTCTTTGGGAGCTATAGCTGAATTTCCCTTGACTACTGGAATGGTAGGGAGGATATTGTTTATGATATGCATGCCATGCACTCAAACCCATGGGCTTCCATTCTAGGGGACATTTTCTTGTGAATTTACAACCACATATGTATGAGAATGAAAGGGATGACTAAGGAAGGTCGGTCGTTACTAAAAGAAATATAATAACTCATCTCATTTAATTTTGCAGCTTCTGTGGTTACTAAAAGAAATATAATCACTCATCTCATTTAATTTTGCAGCTTCTGTCCCAAATCTTGACATGGTTGAAGGTGTAGATGGTGAGAAGGTATGCTGTGGGCATTGCCTTTTAAGACCTCTTATGAGCCCGTGTTTATGTCTATGCATTTATGTGTATGTATATCTGTATTTGTGTTTAAATATATGAGCTTAATATTTTGGAAGTCTCTAGCTTTAAATTTGCTATGCCCTTGAGAGAAGGGTAGTTATCATACACATGCTATAGTTTACAACTCGGTAAGTAGACCCTGACTTCTCTATAATTATTGCCCTTGATTTTGCAATGGTTCCTCTCCTCACATAGAACACCCAAAGATCTCCATATGAAATCTTCTTACCTACCTTGTGTATTTGTGGTTAAGTTTTGTATGGATCATATTTGATTACATTTAGCCTAATCCACCATCCAATCTGCCCCTAGGTGTTGGAATCTTTGTGATACAATCAGACCCACCCTATTCAATCTGAAATAATCCACCAAATACTGGATTGGACATTTTGACTACTAAACATAATAAGAATATTCCATGTTTCCCCCCACAAATGTTACAAATTTTTGGTGATCGTCAATTCAGCAACCAGTACAATTAGAAGTTCTATACAAAGAAATTAGGAGAAAAATAAAAGTTGCACTAAATCTTATCCTGCAAAGAAAGCAAGTAAATTTTCTGGTGATTAAGAGTAATTGTAGTTACCATTCAAAAAGACACTTCGTATCAAAATAATGAAACTTTTTTAAAATTATGGACTTCTTATGATCATGATTATTAAAATAAAACAGAATTTGGATTTGAAAACTTTATCTCATTAGTGTTACATGCCCTCAAGCAGAACAAAAGATTATTTGCTAATGCCTGTGAATTGGATCCAATTGATCTGCTTTCCCAATCCAAGGCAATATTACAATCAGATCCAATCCAGGGAGACCTGTGATCTGACCCAACTCAATCTGGATGGACTGCGCTATTTGTCTAATCAATTGTTCACTTCCATGGCTATGATGGTGACTCTGCATTTATTCTTGCAGATTGCAAATCATCTTGATCGTGCAGTTGCTAGCATTGGAAGAAAGCCTCTGAAGGTTTTGGTACAGGTCAATACCAGTGGAGAAGAGTGTGAGTGCAAAATTTCTTATTGGTAGCACTCGCTTTATTAGCATCTTGTTCTCCCGTTAAGTTAGCACTTAGCCTTAGAATGTGTCTACTCTTTTCAGTTAGTATATTGTGCACTTTTCAGTCAAGTGGATTGAAGGATCATATTTCAAATTTGAGTATTTTTGTCTAACTGCATATTCATAAATGTTGAATGACACAAGGGACTTTCTCTTTAAAAAAAGGGTTTATCCAAGTTTTTATTAGGGAAAATAAACATGGAAAAAAATGAAATCATCACTTGCTAATTGTTAAAAATATCCATAGGACAAGTAGGGAGTTATTTCTATTGGTTTATACCATGCATTTGAAACAATGCTGTATTTATTGACTTAGAGTTTTCTAATATCCTTGTCTGCAATCCTTCTCCCACAAATTAAAAAAGAAAAAATCACACCTTGTCTATAATAGTCAAGTTGCTGAAGTGTGCCTAAAAAATTTATCCATAAGAAATTTCCTTTTTAAAGATAAATGTGAGGATTTATTTTATTTTAAATCCTGAAATGGCTGAAAATCGATCTGTGTGGAGGCAAAGAATCCATATAGCCAACCCCACTTAGTGTGGGAAAAGGTTTGGTTGTTGTTGTTGTTGTTGTTGACAGATAAATGTGAGGATGTGCAGAGACTGGATAATGCAGGAAGAGTTGTGTCAGTAGATTGTCAATCTCCTCAATATTTAAGTAGCATTTCATGGCCTAAAATCATTTCTTCTTATCATGGTCTTTTCATGGAATCTGACTTTCTGGAATCTGAAATGAAGAGGCTTTCCTAAGATTATATATCCTAAGCCGTTTCGTGGGCTTATGTTTTTCCTTACATATACATGCATGATAGTGCATATACTCATGCAATCCACAACTAATGGGCATCTATTGAAGTTCTAAAATCGGCATTATTGTTTGAAAAATCCTCTTGCATGGAGCCAAATCAAATTGAATCAAAGAATGAGATATAGCACTTACAAGCACATATTTGGATTTTTTATCCTCGAAGGGTGAATTAGTTGACCTCAAGGATATGCAGTAGTGCTTTTCCGCCAAACTATTGTCAAGCTGGAGTTTGTTTTTTTCCTCTTATCACCTTTATGAAAAGAGGCGAACACATGGGGCAGCATAGAGAGAAGGGAAAGTTTCCCAGACTTCATTTGCTTTGAAATTGCTCTATAGTTGTTGGATTAAGCCCACTATGATTGGCTTGTTTAAGTAATTATTATAGGTAAATTTGCTAAAGGCTTGCTTTTGAAAGTGTTTTGGGTATAATTTGATATTTATAGTAACACGCACATCTAGTCTACTATTTATATACATAATTATACAAATAATCATTGTATCTAATTGGTTACCTATCTTTTGAGTTGTTCCATTGTCTTGTAGTCTTAACACATGCAGAATCTCATTTTTTAGCAGAATTTTTGTTGCAGCAAAATCTGGTATGGATCCATCTGGATGTGTTGACTTGGTCAAATACATCAGACGTGCCTGTCCAAATCTATGCTTCTCAGGACTAATGACAATCGGGATGCCAGACTACACAGCAGCTCCAGAAAATTTCATGGCAAGTTTCTGCTTATAGAGGCTAATACTGCTGCTCAAGATTTCATTCCCAGAATGTTTACACTTGTTTGTTTTGGTGCTGTAGACATTAGCAAATTGTAGGACTGAGGTGTGCCAGGAACTTGGAATAGCGGAGGAACAATGTGAGCTATCCATGGGCATGTCCGGTGACTTTGAGCAGGCGGTATGAATTTTAAATTGCCCAACGATATCAGATCAAGAAAATTTCAGGTTTTTTTTTTCCTTTTTTAAACCTTTAAATCAGGACATGAATAGTTGTTGAGACGCCATCATTGAACATATAGCTTGTCTTGTTTGGTTTAAAAGACAGGAGAGCGTGGTTATTCCTAAAGTCGTTATGTTTTCTCTTTATGGTTCTCTTTTGCAGATTGAGATGGGGAGTACTAACGTAAGAATAGGGTCGACAATATTTGGACCCAGGGAGTATCCAAAGAAATGAACCGGTACTGACCATGCCATTTGCACGAACTCTTGCTGCTTAAAGGTTTATAGCCCGTTGCACTTATCCAGCAAGAGATTAGTACATATTAATGTAATTCTTAGTCTATACGGAAAAAGGTATTATTTATTATATGTGAAAGAAATAGTATCATAATAAATAGAGAAAAATGTGGCATTAAGATGTTTCAGCCAAGATGGCTACAACCTAATCCTTTTTGCTGTGTATTAGAAAAAATAATTAACAATTAACTTGTGGATACATAACATGATGGTAGACTTAAATATGGAGAAAATCTCATGTAATAAAAGTATTGTGGGATTTTCAACGTAGATATTCCTGCAATATTTTAATATTATATGCATATCCCTAAGAACATAGAATATACATAAATGTCCCTAAAATCAGGGCGTTTATGTAAAAGATTACAGAGCTAAAGTATTATCATTGGTGGCGCAAATTCCATATGATTTTACTGACTTCAAACGTGAGTAAAATAAATGAAAAGGGGAGGTTTTCATTGACGTCCCTGAAAACTTGTCATAACTCAACACTTCACAAATTCTTGGTATTTATAAAGGTGGTTTTTATATATATACCCCTGCAAACATTCGATAAGACATATATACCTCTATGTTTTTTATACCTCTATGTTTTGGATATGTATGTATATACCTCTATAAAGTTACTCTATTAAAATTGTATGCCTCTACTCCGTTAAACCCAACGGAAAAAGTAAAAACAAATTTTAAAAATAGAAAAATTTATATTTTCATCCCCACACAAAACTCCCCATACACCTCGACCTCGACCATCTTATCGAACCACCTCTGCGCATCCTTGAACTCGCAGTACTCGAGCATCACACTGCCAAGCTAGTAGAGGGCAAGCAGGGCCTCCCACTCGAGGCAGGTGGCCTCCCCCAACCTCTCCAGGAGCATGATCATGGTGGTGGACCTCGGGTTCTCCGCGAGGGGCACCTGGCTAAGGAGGTAGTAAAGGGCGAAGGAGGCAGGTCCCGCGGCAACGAGGCGGTCGTGCCCCTCGAGGCAGCAAAGGAGTCACGTGACCTGCGAGAAGTGGAGGGACTTCGGGAGCTCGCGGAGGAAGGCCTGGAGGCACGTCCCGACAAGGAGATGGGCGGTCTCCTCGAGGTCGCAGTCTATGAGGAGGAACGCATTGTCGACGCTGGTGACAAGGAAGGCGAGACACGCGTCGCACTCGGCCTTCATCCCATCGCAGCAGAACTTGTTCAAGAAGGCGAGGACCTAGGGCAATCTCTGGGTCAAGATCTTTGTTGAGGTGCCCGAGCCTATTGAACCGATCGATCGCCCGCATCGCTTCCGTGGTGATCCCGTTGTAGGTGAAGTCGACCCACTCACGGAACTAGTCTACGAACCCGCTGTACATCATCGTCCGCAACGGCATCGAGAGGGAGGCGATCCGCTTGCGGAGGCAGACGACCTCGTCCTCCCCCACGCAGAACACGATGTTGCCTTCCTCCGACTCTGAGTCCCCATGGTCTTCTTCCTCATCCTGGGGAGCGGCATTGGAGGGGCTGCGGCGGCGGCAGGGGTCGAGGGTGATCTCGGGGTTGTAGCCTGAGAGGAGGGTAGCACAGGGGCACTCGATGGAGGGCTCGCCGTAGGAGGGGGATGGATTTGAAAGGGAGTTGAGCTCATCCTCGCCGTCGCGCTTGTAGTGGAGCCAGGCGGTGGATGGGGTCGATAGAGCGGAAGGGGTCGATGGAGGAGGAGGGGGGGTCGATGAGGTTCGGGGAGGGGTATAGGAGGAGGGAGGAGGGGAATGAAGGAGGTGTGAGTCTGGTGGTGATGGTTAATGGTGGAAGGAGAAGGAAAATGATATATTTGGAGATGAAAATATAATTTTTTTTTTTTTAACATTTTCCGTTGGGTTAAACAGAGTAACTTTATAGGAATATATACGTAAATATAAAAAATATAAGGATATGTACGTCTTATCGAAAGTTCACACACACACACACACATATATATATATATATATATATATATATATATAAACCCCTTAATAAAAAAAGTCCTCCCTAGAAATGGCCAAACCTTACCCTTCGTGTTAAGTTCCTACAATTAAAAGTGTTAGCTTTAATGGAAAAATATCATCTTTATTCCTACTTTCTATTTTAATTTTCTGGGAATGTCATTTTATCCATTTTTTCGCGCTCCAGTCACCGTACTTTTTGTGCCATTGCCCTTGCCCTCTGCTGTAGACTCTTTCCTCCTACTCTCTGACCATCTTTCACCCCTACCCTCCAATCAATATCAGCACCCAGCAAAGTGCATCTTGCACCAACAGCTCATTGAACCGAGGCAATCGTGAGAGTACTGCAAAGCCATAAATCAAGATGAACATGGAGTGACATTTCCCCTTTGGGTGAAACGTTGAACTTTATGGAAAATGTGCACTCGTTTCTTTCCAACAGGGAGTCAATATTTTTACATTTTACCGACCGAACCGACAAGAATCCCTAGTCTTGGCCCTTCCTTTCTATAAGAAGGTTTTTGGATCCCTCTCTTCCGTAGCTACATTGTCGTCTGCATGTTCGATGCTTTACTTGTGCATCACTTGAAAACTGTCAACCTCCTTTTTCAATATCTCATTCAACGAACCAATCACCTCCAAACCGTCCTTTGAACCCCCCAACTCAATCTTGTTAACCCCACACAGGTTGCATTTCATCGTGCATACCCTTGATGGTGAGTGCTCCCCCTTCTGTCGTCACTTTTCAACTTTGATGCCTGCACCTTCGTCATCTCTGATCTACCTCCATTGGCCCTCATCTGTCACCTCCAGCTTCAACTTAATCGCCCTTTCACCCTCTCCTCTTACTCTTGACCCCTGTCAACCCCTCTCTTGGGTTGGTGACAGATCCTATCATCTCCTTTTCTATCCTTCCTTGGGTTGGTGATAAAAGTAAGGTTTGTTCTGCTTTTGTTGTTTTTTGAAAAGGGGAAGGGTGTTTATCCTATTGATAATCACCCGAAAATTATATCTTCTTTTGTTGCTTTTGTTGCTTTTGTTGTTGTTTCTTCAAAAGTTCCTAACTATGAACTAGAATATCCACATCCAACAATTTGTTAGCTTCTCGGGTCTCCTAACCACCCAAAACTTATGCCTTTCCCTGGGGTCTCTCATGTTTAGGCGGCCACAGACTGCTGCTGTGTGGTTTTCTTCCAAGGTGTTCTCGGTCAGGTGATGGATTTTGGTAGTTGGCTTCTAGCTTTTAGGTGGCTGCAATTCCTTGCATGTTCCACATTGGTGCTAGGAGGGAGATGCCCCTAATTTGTTTGGTTGTAGATTTCATCTCGCCCCCATTATCTACAGCCGTTTTGGTTATTTCTTTTCGTTGGTTATGTGCTTTGTTGTTACTATGCCTGTGGGTTGTTGGTCTTGCTGTCTATTGTGTTGTTTCCCCTGGGGATTTGGTTGGAGATGCACTGGTATTTAGGCCTTCCAATGGTGCTGACCCATTTTTGAGTTGACATCTCCGGATAGAGTTTCCTTACCATCGGTCGGCGCTTCTACTACCTGCCTGATTCTTCCACGCACGGCTCGTCGGAGGCATCTGGATTGCAGCAGTTTTAGTCTCATTGATTTGGTTATCCTATTGTATTTTCTTTTTCTTGGCTTTTTCTGAGGTTTATCTTGTTGTGTTCATCCTGCTGTAGTTCCCTTGTGGGAGTTGTATCCATATGTCCCTCTCCATTAGATGAAATTTAGTTTTTTTTTTTAAAAAAAAAAAAAATTGTTATCTTCTCATTTCATGGAATCATCAAAATTAGAGATGCTATGAGTAGCTTAGTTAAGTTAAGCTATTAATGCATTTATAAAAACATGTGCCCTGAAAAAAAGGTTACACCAAAAATAGTCAGGATAATTACATACATATCCTCAGAAATTTTGAAAAAGATGTATATGCCTCTAGGTACGCCATATATACGTATATACCTCAAATAAAATGTTTTGTTACAGCCATAAAGTTGATGGATGATGTTTAAAAAAAATAGAAAATTTTATATCTACCCCCCTAACCTTTTCCCCAACCTCCTCCCTCTCTCCCCTAACCACCTCTCCTCCTACTGTCGAGCTCTTCTCACCATCCTACTTTCCCATCCTCTGCAACCTCCTCCTTGACTCCCCACCTTCCTTACCCCCTTTCCCCAACCAAGACCTCCGACCTCCTTTGGGCTTGCAATTGGAGGTTTGACAGTCTTCGATACCCGAAAAGATTAAATTAGTTCCAATGACAGCAGCAACCACCGATCTTGACAAATTTGATATTTCTCGGGTGATAACTTGGATGTTATCTCCCTGTTTAGAGGTCGTGACTTCAGCATCTAAATTCGACTCCATGAACTTGATTTGGAAATGTAAATCGGGAGAATATGGCATCGCTAGACTTCTCGATTGCCTATCTTCAGCTTCGAGATGATCCAGCAGAGGCCATCTTTTCCTTTATTATGGCCGAGTTATCAGGCTCCAATCTCATTTCTTCATCTCCAGGCACCTAACAACTCACTGTCAGCCTTGTAGATGTCTTGGTTTCATTGGCTTTAGTAATCTCAGCCATCTCTAACCAAACAAATCCTCACGAAATTGGAAATTCAGCCACGCCTACTTATCTTAATGAGAACGACCAATCTTATCGTGTTCATGGTGGTCGTTAAAATGCTCTACCAAAAAAATAATGGTTGCTAAAATAAGAAAAAAGCACCGATTGTAGTAAATGTGGTTCGACTTTCATCTCGGCATCTCGGACTTCTCAGTCACCATTATGATAATGCGTCACTTCTGACATTTCAGTATTTTGACCCCTACAAATGAGCACTGACTTTGGACATGTTCAGCCTCTGGGTGTGAGCTTCTTAAGTTCTTTCCTTACCAATCATTCTTGATGGTCTAACAAACCACCCAAGATGTCAACTACAATTTTTTCTGTAGAGGTTGGGAGAGGAGTTCAAAGGTTTGGGGGTGGAGGGGAGGATGTCGTAGAGGATGGGGAGCTCGGCAGCAGGGGTGCTCGATGGTTGAAGGAGCTTGGTGGTTGGGATGATAGAGAGGAGGTCAGGAAGGAGGAGGGAGTGGATGAATTTGAAAACTTGAGGAAACAGTCAAGGGTGTGAATATAATATTTTTATTTTTTTATTAATCATCCTCCATTAAGTTTAATGGGATAAGGGTATATAGTTGTGATGAAGAAACTTTTTAGGTGTATATATATATATATATACACAGTATACCTAGTGGTATATATGTATTTTTTAATATTTCTAAGAGCCTATGTGTAATTATCCCAAAACTCGGAAAGTTTATGCTCTTCTTTTGGAGGCAAAAAAAAAAGCTCTATGCTCTTGAAACGATATGATTTGCCTTACAAAAAAAACACTATTTCTACGCTGTGAACAGATGTCAAAGTTTTATAGGATATAGCTTGGAAAACAACCTTGAAGGGTCTTTCAAAGCATCGTGATAAATAACAATGCAATGATTTAGTTAATCATTTCGGGCGCTGAGCCTCGTAGGCGCCTAAGACATAGATCTATAACATAGCTGAAGTGGTAATATTCAAGGCGTATAACAGACAGTGATGTTCACTTTTTTTTTTGTTACCTTGGCAGCATGAAATCTAGCGAAATTGATCTCGGTCGAGGTATCTCTCTTTCTCTCGCAATTTTTGTTAAATACAAGCATATTAAAATGAAAGGAAAAATCATAAAATACTGTGATTATGTTAACCATCAAATACATTTTATATTACATAATTATTATAATAAATTTCATATTTACATGTAATCATATATATGACATTGTGAAAAAGATTGAAATCATCCGATTTATCTTTTTATAATATATATGAGTGTCTTTATTTCTCTATGATAGCATGTATAATGAGTATGTTATTTATCTTAGACTTACACATGATAATAGATAAAAAAAAGAATTCTCTTTTCAAGATTTGAGTTTTTATTTATTGTAATAATTTGTTTAGTAGTAAAATTTTGATATAATTTTAATTCTTTCACTCCCGTGGGCAGCAGGATAAAAATTGGTTAATTCTTGAAATGCCATCCACACTGAATTTAGGAGATACTTCAATGATCAATAACTCCAGATTATTTTTCCAAAACAAATAAAAACTCGAAAATATTAAAGTTTTTTTTATTACTTAAAGAATTAGCAATTGCAGTGATTGTAGCGTAGCCTAAAATAGCAAAGAAATTGATATTTTTTAAATGAAAATTCGGTAAATTCTAACGGCGACCGGGTTATCAAATGAGAATTTCAATCTCTCAAGTTCCATGATGGAAACATCTTTTAATCAAAGTATATTTAAAATAACACGCATGAATATCAACTTTTTTTCCCAAGGACAAAGCAGGAATTTCAGTACCGACTTAAAAAGTTCTTTATAAGCTTAGTACGGAGCTTGTTCAGCATCCAACAACCAGAGATGGATTGTTCATCCTAAAAAAACCAATGCTGTAAGCGGAAGAATTCTCTTCTCCTGAGGTAATTGCAGCTGCAATCGACAAGATGAGATGGCCTCTGGTTTATATCAATTTTTAGTGAAAAAGTAAAAAAATTTTAAAAAGATGGCACGTTTCGTCATACAAAGTTGTAACAAATGTGATCTAAATTTTTATTTTGATATTTAATGTATGAATTTATTCAAGGAACTTCTCGTATGAAAAATAATACATTAATATCATGCGGTGGGATTTACCATCACATATATAAATAGTCATCATTACTTGTGAGTGAAAAATCTATCAATGATTTTTTATTTTGAATAGAAGTGTATATGTAATTTTTTGACTTTAAATAAAAATATATAATTATTTTTTGATTTTAAATAAAAATATACAAATAATTATTGATTCCAAATCAAAATATATCAATAATTTTTAATTCTTTATTGATATAGTTTGATTCTAAATTAAAATAAATCGGTGTAAATTGATTCAAAAATGACGACCTTTTTTTTTAACGTAATTTTATTTTATGTTAATGTAATTTAATTTTATATCAACAGATTTTTTATTCAAAAGTGGCGGTAACTTGTTAAGCAATGAATGACCTATTTACATTACTTTTTCGATGGTAGTTTGAATCATTGCGTCACAATTTTACTTTATAAAGTATATTTCGAAGTACACCTTCAACGTAAAATTTGCACCTGGCGTCCCATGTAAACAGAAAGGATGTCATGTTTGTGTTTGATATTTTCGATTGTGATACTGAGAGGGTTGCGAGGATTATCTATTTTGATTCCCTAACCCACCGGAAACAGCACGGTGATAGAATAAATGAAAGGAGCAGTTTCACTTACTTCCTTGCATGATTATCTAGTTTCTCATTTAATATAATTCTTCTAAGTCCTTTTGCACGAAGCCTACGTTTCTTGAAGGGATTCTTTAGGTACGAACACCTGTTCACTTTCAAAATCTGCGTAGAGAACATTTGACCACGCCAATAGTTACATAGATATCGTTCCGTTTAGCAGGAGATTCTGCAATGGGATAAAGGTTTGATTAAAGAAAGTTAATGAAATTAATTTAGAAATTAAAGAATATAATTTATTATACCTCATTAATCAATATCAACATCAAACTATCCTACTATATCACATCAATATCACTTTACAATAAAATATATCCACTTTAATATAACATATTCATTAAAATATATTTATTACATCACATCAACCCACTCATATCTATATCAAAATATTAAAAAATCATCCACCAACGTCACATCACACTCCCAATTATATCATTCCACTACTTATTCTTATACCACCAACTAAATATCTCTCAACTTATCCTTACAGTACTTTATCCCGATATAAATCTTATTATCTTCTTACCAAATGCAACCTCAAAGTTATCCTATCTTATACTAGATGCAACTAGGGGGACTTCCTTCCAGAAAATATATTAAAGTTGATGACTTAGCATTGAAACTAACGTGTAATTACCCCTTTGTTCAAACTCCACCACCAGAAATCTTTTTCTTCTCCACCTCCATATTCCATTGTCGTCACCTAGGCCTATTTGGTGGGCAAGTTAAGAGAGGTTAAGTTGACAATACCTAACCTAACTACCATCCAAGTTAAGGGGGAGCTTAATCTACGGTAAATATTTGTCACTTTCACCATGTAATATGTTTAACCTACATATTCTTCCAAATGAATTAACATAGTTCATATGCCATTCTATTTCATTCATTTCCTATTCCTCTACTTATTCTTCTTACAAAACCCCACCCTAACTAAGCATCACCTTACCCCACTCATCATTCCTCAACTAGGGTGAAACGCCGTGTTGACCATGATAAGCCCATGGCCAACATTTATGTAAACCATGGGCAAGGTAGAGGCCTAATGAATTGGCCAGTTAGTATAGTCAGGCTAGCTCAAATTCCTTTCTAATTTCTCTAATGGACTACTCAAAATCTTCAACATGCAATGCCAAGCATCCCCTGTTCGAACTTTGATTCAGATTAACTAGTACAAAATTGCTAAAAGTCAAGCTTGTTGGCCACTTAAACATCTCCTTAGATGTAGCCACCCTAATGGAAAACGAGTTGCATATATGGTCATTTCCTGTTTGGAGAACATAGTTGTATGGCATGTACCTATGAGCACCCCTAAACTAAAGATTCTGAGTCCAATGAGGTGGGTTTATACAAAGCCGGCCACAAACCTAGTGATGCACGATAATAAAGGAGAATTAAACCTTAGTTATGCCATATCTATCATCTATCTTGGTTGTGCCAAGAAAGAAAATGATTCCTTTGTGCCATTACTCAATAAAGATCTAGTAGTCAAGGAGGGTTTCCGTATACTCGTGATCTGCGATTATTTGATATAAGATGCGATAGAAGTGGTGGTTTATTAAAATTATTTTTTTGTTTACTTTTGAAGATACTCGATTAAGGGAACGGAAAGAGACGATAAGACATAGCCTCCACGAGTAAAGGAAGAAATAGATAATCTCGACACTCCTCGAAGAGGGGAAAACATCAAAACAAGAGACGATAAAATAAAACACAAAGCAAAAGAAAAAAAAAAACTTCCACGTAATAATTCCATAGCAAACTTGAAGGTTGACTCCACGCCAACATCGACAATTAATACGATCCACACAAATGAGTAGCAAACAGGTTAAAATTCGACCATCAACTTGATCATGAAAAGTTCAAATGTATAGGACTTAAAGGAATAAAAAATGTATATATGTACATATATATACTTGTATACATGCATGCATGCATATGGATGTTAATTTGCACTTGAATATAGGATCTCTAACGTTCAATATACAGGGGCATATTATACAACTAGCTCTTGGACCTAAATTCGTGTTCGGTTCTAATGCCTATTGGTTGGTTCGGCTATCAGGCACTTGGGTCTGGGCGTGCATTTGCCGAGGTTTTGTCTTCGTTGATTGAATATGGATTGGCTTCTTGGCCCATGTTTGACCTGAAGCAGTAACGGGCTCAAGTAGGGTGCGGTTATATATTCTGAGATTTAGGTTTAGTTGGGTAGGCCTTTGCTTAATGCTCCATCGTATTATAATTACTAAATCTCTTGAGTTCGCTTGGAGTAGCTCAGCGGATAAATTGCTAAAATTATCTCAGTGAGAGATGTAGCTTTGAATCCCTAACTCACTTCCCTCTCTTAAAATGAGAGTTATCATCTTTTATTCAATTACTTGTGAGAGCTTCTCCCGTTATTTTCTGCAGTCACGGTACTCAATTGACTTCTGTCCGAGGTTGGAATTCTTTTGGGGTTTATGGACAATGAAGCTCTAATACGACTCTTTGTACAAGTGTATAAATTTGGGCACTTATGTGCACCCTATATTTTTTTTGTTATCTATGTGGTGATATTGATGGCATGATGTATGGCAGGCACATCTGTGGCGAAAGATATATAATGATGGATAAACTAGTTGTAAATATTTTATCATTAGTGCTTCCATCTTTCGAGCTTGAAAATGGTGGTAATACGATTTGTCGTACTTGTCGTTTCGTCTTGCATGCCGATATGCCATTCGATGAGAAGAAGAAAAGGTGTGCCCCTCCTGGTAAAGACGATTTATTTGTTCTCTATCATTGAAAGCAGGTGTACTTTATGTTGGCAAAACGTCACAAAAGCATGGGAAATGCTGCTCGATTCTCATTAGTATTTATAATTAAAATTTAAGCTCGAAGGAATTAACGGACACAAAAGCTTTTACACCTTAATTTTTTTGGTGAGTTCAGGAGGGATGCAGGGCATGATCCAACGTGTTGTGATGGAGGATGAGGTGGTAAAGAAAAGGAAGGCAAAATATAATTTTTCTTTTACATCCAATCTGAATCCGTCGAACTTTAAAGCCTCGTTTGATGTAGTATTAAAATAGAATATTATCCTACATTTTAAGGTTAATCGTTACAATAAATGAACGATATCAAGTATTAGTAGTTATTACATTATTTTTTCCTATTATTTATACCAAATCATTAATCGCTAGTTTGCTTTCAATAACAAGAAAAAAAAAATTTACTTATAGCTTATCCACTTACTCATCACATTTATTCTTATCAATCTACCTTTAATGTAAATAAAAATAAAATCAATAACAATACTCAACTATCATATCTACCTCTTTTTAACTCATCACTTATCTCAACACTTTCAAACTTGACAACTTCTTAAAGTTTATCTAGTCTAAGGGCTAATTTACTTCCTAAGTTAACTCTTCAAAAAGGGGATTAACTACTGTTTCCTTCTCAGCTTAACCCTTATTTGTAAAACACAAGTTTAAGGTGTGAAAACCTGTATTTTTCTAACATTGGTTCTCACTGGTCGTAAGTAAACATAGGTTAACACCATCTCTCATCCCCACATCTCTAACATGTCCCCCTTACGCCCAAATCGACCCATGGTTGCCCCTCTCCACCCCAATGTCCAAATTGACTTTCACCCTCCCTCACCCAAATTATCCTCGCCACATATGACAATAAGCTCGATGTTCCATCCTAGTACGAATACTTTTCATCTTGCTCCCTTTCTCTCCATCCTTATGCTTAATCCTTCGATGGGTTTAAGCATACCGATGATATTTTGTTTAAAATTAAAATATTCAAATATTACCGATGATATTTAATTCAAAATTAAATATTACAAGTGATATTTCAAATATCACTAGTCATGTTTGGTTTGAAATTGAAATATCATCGATGTAATTTAATTTAAAACTTAAATATTACATGTCCATATCAAAATATCACCGTTGCAATTTAATTCAATAAGAATAAAAATATCATTTTAATATTTCTAATACCACCGTCAATTAAATAACACAAAGAATAATACCGATTCTAATAAATAAAAATTAATATTAACACCAACATTATATATATATATATATATATATATATATATATATATATATATATATAATTCTCTTTTCTTTTGTTTTTTTTATTTTTGCAAAATCTCGTTGGGGTGGTCTACCCGCATCATATGCCTTTTGTGCCATAAACCCCTTCTCATCATTTTCATACGTACCTAATTAGTTGCAGAGATTCTGTACGTGCATCTTCACACATCTCCAACAGTGGTTCTCACTCGCAATGTCAACGTCTAGGGCAGCTACCTCAATCTGATTGTACCTATTTTATTCGGTGCTCTAATAGATTCCATACGTACATCTTCACAAATCTCCAACAGTGTTTCTCACCTGTAATGTCGTGTACAGAGCACCAATCTCAATCTGATTGCGCCTATTTTATTACGTGCTGCTTTGGAGCACTTCTTTATTTTTGACACCTCATCTAACCCTCCAACTCATGCATGCGAACCACAGATGGAGAGACAAATTGCTCGCAGAACCAATTGCATGATTTCATGCTGTTGCGACGTACCTTTCAAACTCCACGTTCTTCGTGCCCATTTTCTTCGTCTCGTTCCCCCTTAACGTACGTTCGCGTCAAGACACGATCGTCGGCACCCAATTTTATAATCGTCAGTCGCCAATGGATCTGGACAAGCGTCTCGCTCTCGAAGCCGACATGCAAGCTTTCCTGGATTATGCACTAATCGCGTGAGCATGAAAGCGTATATTACAATGTGGTTGGTAATATATAGGTCATTATAATTAAAATATATCAGTTAAAAATAAAAATATATCGATGAAAAATAATTTTTTATTTGAAAAGATAATTTTTCATAAGTTAAGAATAAAAATATATCTATTGAAAATCAAAATATACTAGTTGAAAATGGAAACACATCGATGAAAAATATATTTGTGAGTATACACCGGTTAAAAATTAAAATATATATATATATATTTGTGTACAAAGTCATATTCAATGAAAGTAAATGATTTCGTGAGGTTAGCTTGCTGCTAATTGAGAGTTGAGTGCAATCCTATAGCTATTATCATTCTTCCATAAACGTTTGGTTGATTCACCGTTAAGTCATGAACTTTTTCATTCATTAGATAGAAAATTAAGTATTACCGATGCTTCATTTTTGATACATCATCGATGATTTACCGATAATATATAGTTTTATCCTAAACTCATCGATGATATTTGTTGGAATTATTCCATTTAGTGGTTCACGTGATTTCACTAAATAATTTAATTGAGTCTAATTTTTGTCTATACATTGGTCTAACTTAATGAAAGGAAAGCATTTGTAATTTGTGGTTAGGATAGAATCAGTTACGATTGAGATTAGAGATCTCTCCAACCCAGCCCCTATACTTCGACCCTCGCACTGCAAAAGGATAAAGGAGTCTAGTGGTTAGGATAGAATCAGTTACGATTGAGATTAGGAATCTCTCCAACCTAGCCCCTATACTCCGACCCTCGCCTTGCAAAAGGATAAAGGAGTCTCGAAATTAGACACTTCCTTATTAAAGAAAAACCTAAAAGATTTTGCTGTCTCCTTGCCATCAAGGAGTCCCATCACATTAAAGAGAGAAGGGAAGGAGAAACATCCAAGTGATCGTGATTGTGCTTCGTATATGGGTGCGCTCCGACATGCTTCCACTTCTTCGTCATAATGAGAGGCAAAACGTACCCTCAAATTTAAAACTTCTCATAAAGCCCAAAAGAATCCAGCTACCCGAATAGCCAACAAATACGTAAATCCGGGTTGACCCGACCCGCCTATATCCAGACGGATCCAGGCCTGCCAACATCCAGGCGAATCCGGGCGAGTTTGACCTACCAAAGAATCCGATTCACAGGAGTTGAAAAGGTGGCAACAACATCCACATCAGTACTAACGGTAGCATTATAAGAGCTATTCATAGCCAAGTAACGAACGTGCCGGAGAATTCACGAAGTCTGTTATAGGGGTTAAATGTAATTTAATCTGTATTGTACTATAAATAGAGAAGAGAGACCCTCAGGGGCTCTCTTCACGCAACCCTTGAGAGAGAACAAGAGAAATTGTATTACCCACAACTATAGTAGAAATTTGGGAGCATCGCCCTCCCCCCAAACATACACCCCTTTGGGTGGAATTGAGTCACCAATCTCTTGTGCATCCTTTCTGTGTGTTTGTTTGCGATTCTTGCTTATTCGAGTCCCCCATCGATCAAGGCCTCGATCAGTTGGCGCCGTCTGTGGGAAACGACTATCATCTGATATGGTTTCCTTACTTTAAACCCAAGAAATGGTCCCCACAACTCCCAATTCCTCCCGTAGAAATCCCAAGAAGGTGGCCTCGACGGAATCCAACGTCTCGATGTCCAAGGGATGCTACTTGCAATCTAGGCCGAGCAAGGAGAAGTCTACATAGCCTAGCCGGCAACCTGAGTCATCTTGCCTTGAGAATTCTCAGCGGGACCCTCTCCTCAAGATGCAAGCAAGGGAGGAAGAGTACAAGACCAGGCTGGCAGCCCTGAAGGCAAAGTAGCAGTCGATCGCAAATAAACTCATTGAAATCAAGCAGATCAAGGACGACCGCAAGATTCAACCAGAGGAGCCCCAGAATTCTAGCCCTCAAGACAGCCAACTGAAATGGTGTCTTGTGGTAAAAGAGGAAAACATCCGCATACGCGAATAGCTCGAGAAGTTAAATGCAAGCTTAGTAGCCAAAAAGGGAAAGCTCCTCCTAGCCCGCTTAAAGCTCCCTGCCTGCCTTCGTTGAGAGAGCAGTCCGAGGCTCACCCCATGATGACCAACAGAGGAGGCTCGATCCCCGAGATCTTCCTCCAGGTCACCCGAGTGATGAGAGGCATATGCCCGCATGCCTATGTTACTACCTACCCCTTCACGAAGGAGATAATGACGGTACCCCTACCGAAGAAGTTTAAGCAGCCTATCTTGACCCAATATGATGAGATGACAGACCTTAATAGCTTTGTGGGGAGCTACCACCAAATAATTCTTATTCATGGCTGCCCTGATGGGGTACCTTGTCGAGTATTCCTATCATATCTATCCAACATGGCCCACGAGTTGTTCAATGAGCTGCCAACTGGGCAGATCACCTGCTTTCAAGAATTGGTAGATAAATTCTACCAGCACTTCACAAGACAGCAGACGGTTAAAGATAACCCAAAGAGGCTATCAGAGGTTCAACAGCGAAAAAATGAGTCTTGCCTGTCATACTTGGAATGATTTAAGGCTCAATCCTTCAAGTGCAAAAGGCCCCATGGCCTACAGACCCATAGGTTCTGGTATGATATTAACAACTTCCCACCTAGAGATATGGTGGAATTGTGGGACCAGGCTATGAGGTTTGCGGAGTAGGATGACTCATTCCACTCCCGTAGCTTACTGGTGGATGGGTACAGAGATGATCTCGATCCCATGGTAGAGAAGAGGTTCTCAGGAGAGCCAGCTCCTATATCCATCTGCGGAGGAAGTCACTTCAACAAGCAAAAGGCCAACTTCTAAGATCAGAGCAATAGGCCCAGCAAGGGCTGAAACAACGGAACTAATGGGAACACCATCATAGGCCCTAACCGGCCATTTTTAGTTTGGAATAAAAGATAAAAGGTCCTACATATCCATCTGAGGGTCATAACACCACTTTAGACTGTTTTGAGAAGAAAATAGAGAACTAGGGTTAATTCTATAATTTTAACAGTATATCATGAACACAGAATAACAAAAGGATTTGCTAGGGATGAATTAAATGTCAAAAGAGCATTAAAGTCTAATAAGTGGACTCATGCAGACAGAAACAGGTTTTTACACATTTTAAGAATTAACAGTAACACAAAACTCTAATTTCAGACCCACTTAAATAACAGAGGTTCTGGATAGGATAAAATTCATCTAAATCTTCTAAAATTCATAGAAAAATATTCCACAAGGTTTGGTACTATTGACTTTACCATTGGAACCCATTTTAATCTTAAACAAAGTGTCAGATAAAAAGTGCCCTAATTTTGATTTATATGCAAATTATCCAGTCAAACTTGGTCAAAATAGAAATCCAACTTCACCACTAGATTCCTTGGGTCCAAATTAGGTTTTTACCAAAATTTGGGTCCAATCAGAGATCATTTTGACCTAGTTTACATTTTAGTCCATTCAGACTCTTTCTCACTCACATACACACCTAACTTTCGAAAATCCATGCAAACAACCCCCCAACTTTGTCATATTCTTCACAATTGGGTCCCTGCCGCGATGGCAAGTGTGAACCCACGTAGTCGAGCTCTCAGTCAGAGATTCCTCCCTGATTACTTGGCCAATCCCTTCCAAAATTGGAAGAGATGATCCTAAGGAGATCCCTGATCGATTAAACCTAAATTTCAACTCCAAATCTCTCCATATTGATCATACGAATCATTGAATTTCAAGAATTCTTCTCCTGAAAATTCAAGCTTCTTAAGCTTATTTCCAAGCTTGAAAGCTCACCTAAGCTCTATAAAGAGGTCCCCCTCACTAGACCGAACTCCTTAACGAGTTTTTTGGCCCACAAAACCCTCTTCTTCCCTACCTCTGGCTAGCTCCAACTCCTCTCCGACGACTCCCTTCCTCCGGTCTCTTTGCCTGCTACCACATACTATAGGCAGCAAGTTCATCCTCCCCATCTTCCTCCGCACCTCGCCATACCTACGAGGGGCTCTTTACCCCTTCAAAAGCATCACTGTTTTACCTCCAAGAGCACCTTCGTCTCCGGCACCGACCAATCATAGCCGGTGCCATCTCCGCAATCCACAACCTCCCGCACTCAACTTCGCATCACCTACTGATCCGCCTCACATACTCAACACCCACTTCAGACCGTCCAAACGCCCACATCACCATCGTCCCCCTCATCTCTAGCGTACCTCCGATGACCTCAAAAACCTGCTACATTGTATCGAAACACCACCCACCGGTCCAAAACCTCCACCGCACTTCACTGACTAAAACCCCCCAAGTATTTGAGGGGATTGGCCGCTCATTGACTCCACTCGACTCTCGACCTTCCACACTATCTTCTTGAGGTCGTCAGACCTCCTCACGCACACACATCACACTACACCCACCACTACACTCGCCGTTCCATGACGATCCTCCTGAACGCCTTTAGCGTGGCTGCGAGGCCATGTTCTTGCTTGCAGGTACTTCACCGGACCTCCGCCGCCACCTCGACTCTTCCAACCTCGTTCGTAGTGCTCCGTGTTGGTGCTAGAGCACCACGACCATTGGTTTGAATGATAACAAAACACGTGTCATTTAACATTTGCACTTGGAGTCTTAGATTGCAGGTCAATCGCAAATGGAGACGTTATTAGACAGAGTTCGAGCTCGCATCCAGGATGGATTGGAGGAGCTTGATGGAGAACAGAGGAGATTCGCGAGGAGCGATAGAGTGAAAATGGAAGGACATGAAGAATATGATAGAATTCTGTTTATTTCTTTCATGTACTTTTGTCTTTATTTCCTTGCTCTTTTTGTTCCTTAGAAAATCATGTTAAAGAGCCTCAAAGTACCCTAACAGTAGTCCTAGGAACACCTGCACAACCCTACGACACTTAGGTTTTCTGTAGAATACTTAGAAAACCAATATAAGATTCAAACAGCCTTTTCAGACGTCTAATTCCAAAATCAGACGTCTGATAATGAGTTTTAAGACGTCTAACTGTTGATTCAGACGTCTGATAACAATTAAGCTAGACTTACCCAGTTCTGTCTGACGAAATCAGATATCCAAACCTTAGTCCAGACGTCTTAGAAGACGTCTGATGATTTTTACCAGACGTCCAATTAGTAGACCATTGGCTGGCTCAACAAACACTGTAGGGTATGATCGTTAGAGCCTTATCAGACGTCCTTAAGATTTTCCAGACGTCTGATAAATGACCGTTTTGCCTCGGCTGACCTAAAATCTCTTCTCAGAGATTTTTTAGCCGTTGCAACTCTTGGAAATTCATTCCCGCAGAAAAAGTAGGTTTCCAGACATCCAGACATAGTGCCAGACGTCCTGTATGTCGTCTAATGGACTTGCAGTAGAACCCTATTTAGATCTGGTTCAAGTCAGAGAGTAACCCGCCTAAAATCATACGTCTGACCTTTTCTTCAAACGTCTTAAACTGATCTTCCAGACATCTGATGCCAGGATCAGATGTCTGATAACCCTGTCAGTGCAATCATTGTTCTTGATTTCGGCCTGATTCTCTTGGGCTTTGCTCCCAACGGCAATGGAAGCTTTCCTAAGCCTTCCAAAGCTTTCCTAAGGCCTCTATATATAGAGAGGAACCTCTTGCACACAAACATACACCTAGATACACAAGACACACCTAGTAATACACTTTTACACTCTTTTGTGTCCAAGAAAAGCTCTTTCTCTCCAAGCTCAAGTTCTACATCTTGAGAGCATCAAGCTTTTGCGCACCCAGTCTCCCGCCGTAGTTCACGAGAGCAATGTTGCGCCATCGCGTGGCCCACGCACCCGCGTCATCGATTCGACGCACTCCATGCAAAGGGGAGTTTCCTAATTCCTATAGAAGCTAGGTTTAAATCTTTGTTGGCTCTATAGGACTATATTTGTTATTTTACTTTGTTATTTGGTTGGGTATTCTCTTTGCGAATTCCCGTCTCCTTCGTGGGACAAAATCCTTCTCGTGAAGAAAAGGGGTTGAGGAACGCTACCCTCGCACTTGTAGCGTGGTTGTAATTGAGGTTGAATCACCCTGGTTTAAGTGATTCGTTTAGTGGATTTGATCAACTTGGTTGATCGGAAAATCCTAACTCAAGAGGGTTAGGTAGTGGTTTTCACCCGGTTTGGGTTTCCACCTAAAAATTATTGTTACCTTGTGTGATTGAATTTTTGTGAGATTGTTTATATTATTTTTCCGCAATTTATTACGTCACCCCTCCTAGTAGGGGAATCTACACTCCGGCCATGAGACCTAATGCATGACATATGTGACAATGAATGTATGCTAAAAATGCATAAGTAGACACCTAATGCAAGAAAGGTGAAAACAAGAAAGGTGAAAACAGCTATATACAAAGGATAGGTGTTACGACCCGGTTCCCGAATCCCTACAGGACACGAGAATCGGACCGACGCTACTGATCCCATGACCCAGTCGTCCAACGAGGAAGTAACCAAAAAGCAGTAAAATAAACAACATTCACCATGCAAGTAAATAACAGTAACAAAAGTACAGCAGTAAGAAAGTAAATTACTATAGTACACACCACCACAACAGTAAAGAAATTTAGATGGTACAGAAATATGAAGTTTACAATAAAAGAGTACAATGTGTAACAAAATACTCACTACTACAGAAAATGGGTACAACACAAGTACAACTACTGGGCTCTACTAGGCCCAGCACCTCCGCAGCCGTAGGCTCTGGCTACTCAACACCTGGACCTGAAAAGGTGGTAAGTACGACACGTCAGCGAAACGCTGAGTAGAGTGGCAACCATCTAGTTAAGAAAAATAGTAAAGGTGGATAAGTAGCTGTTGTTTTTTTATTTCTCCCTTTATTTAACTAATTCTTCTTTCTTTCTTCACTTGGTTTATTTAACAGGTATTTTTCTTGATCTCGAATGTTCCTCGTGGGAACGATCTTGATTGCAGTCTTTTCCGAAAAGTAGAAGTAGCACGTGGTGCTCCCTTGGACGGGAGAGTCCCCCGTGGTGGTCCTACCCTCAGTCAACCACCCCAAGGTCGCTGACAGACATAACGGTGGCTACGGTATATGCGATAAACGCACGAGTAGCTACCCCGCACTGGCACGCGGTCAGCCATTTCCGTTAACGGGTGCGCCCAAAGCACAGCACGGAACCAGTATAAGGCAGAGCCCTCTCAGTAACAGGGGTCTAGCCCCTCCACAGTAACCAAACAGGGGTCTTACCCCTCCACAGTCCGCGCACCCTCGCCTGACTACCATGGTTTGCCTAGTGGGCCTAACAAGTCAGTGTAGGACGGCTAGCTAAACCCTGGGCCCCGTGGGGTGGCTAGCTCCCTCCCTACACTATGTCAAGGTCTTCAGTGCGAAGACGACAGCTGCCAACTCCAGGTCGTGGGTAAGGTAGCTATGCTCATGGGACTTCAGTTGCCGCGAAGCGTAAGCGACAACGTGACCCCTCTGCATGAGCATACCCCTTAACCCCTACAAGGAGGCATCTGTGTACACAACGAACCCGCCACTACTGTCTGGGATGGTGAGCACGGGAGCCGAAGTCAGCCTCTCCTTCAGCTCCTGAAAACACGCCTCACAAGCGTCTGCCCAAGAAAAGGGCACGTCCTTCCGGGTCAACTGTGTCATAGGACGTGCAATCTGCGAGAAGCCCCTGATAAACCGCCTATAGTAGCCTGCCAATCCCCAGGAACTGCGGATCTCTGTAACAGTGCGCGGTCTCTCCCACCTGAGCACTACCTCAACCTTGGCTGGGTCCACAGCCAAGCCATCCCCGTAGATCACATGGCCCAAGAAGGTCACCTTCCTCAACCAGAACTCACACTTGCTGTAATTGACGTACAGCCTACGTAGTCTCAGTGTGTCCAAAGCCATCCGCAAGTGCTGTCCGTGCTGCACCTGATCTCGAGAGTAGATGAGCACATCATCAATAAATACCACCAAGAACTGGTCCATGTACGGTCTGAACACCCGGTTCACCAATTCCATGAAGGTAGCGGAGGCGTTGGTCAGCCCAAACGACATGACCAAGAACTCGTAGTCTCCGTACCGGGTGCGGAAAGCTACCTTAGAGACGTCTGCCTCCCTGATCCTCAACTGGTGGTATCCAGACCTCAAGTCTATCTTGGAGAATACCATGGCACCTCGCAACTGGTCAAACAAGTTGTCAATCCTCAGTAGCGGATACCTGTTCTTGATGGTAACCCTATTCAGTTGTCTGCAGTCCACACAAAGGCGTAGGGTACCATCCTTCTTCTTTACGACAATACCGGGGCTCCCCATGGAGACGTACTGGGCCTAAAAAAGCCCTTCTCCAGAAGGTCCTGCAACTGGGATTTGAGCTCTCGCAGCTCAAGTGGTGCCATCCTATAAGGCTTGGCAGAAATGGGGCTAGTCCCCGGTACCAGTGAGGTCTCAACTCGATCTCACGCTCGGGCGGTAGTCCTCGCAACTCATCTGGGAACATGTCGAGGTACTCTCTGACCACCGGGATACTCTGAAGGTCTGCCACAGGGCTGGGCTCCGCCACCACACAAGCTAGGAATCCCTCACACCCCTGGCCCAAAAGTCTCGCCGCACGAAGTGCATAAATGCACCTGAAGCCTCCGTCCACTGGCTGCTCGTGAAACTCGAAAAAAGGCACCTCCGGTATGGAGAAGACGATCTTCCTTTCAAAACAGTCCACCAAGGCATGGTAAGCGGGTAGCCAGTCCATCCCCAGAATCACGCCCAAGTCCCCCATTGGTATCACAAACAGGTCAGCGGGGAGGCAATGTTCCCAACACTGACCCCACAACCCGTATTACCTCCCCAGCTACAAACAGTTGGCCGCCTAGGTTTCTGATTACCACTAATCCCCTAATGGAGTGCTATCGGACTCCAGAGTAGCAAACAACTCGTGGAGCAAGAAGGTACATCGTACTAGAAGCAGGAATTACGTACTCCAAAAAGACCAAACCTTGTAACCATACCGTCACCGTATAAACTGAAGCTATGATGTCTCCATGAGTCGCGACGTCGCGACACTCCTCGGTACGGGGAGAGGACAAAACAGGTAGGCCCGGGGCGGAGCTAGTGACAGCTGTTTGGTATCCTCCTCGTGGCGACTATCCTCCCTCATGCACCTGGAACCCACGACCACCTGACTGGCCCTCAGTGCTTGAAGCAACAAGCGTCTGTTGTGCTCCAGCCCTAGACGAGCAGTCCCTTCTGAAATGGCCCGACTGGCCACACTGGTAGCAGAGGGGGACTCGACTCCCTCTCTCAGTAGGTCCCTGCTGGCGGCTGGGCGGGGGTCCAGTGCTGACAGCTGGCCCTTGTCGGGGCCCCCCAGAGGCTACTGACAGCCCCGCAAAGCGTGACGGCTCTCCTGTGGGCGTCGCGTGCCTCCCTTGGGCTCTCCTAACCCGCTTAGTGTGACGGCGAAAATATCGTTCCACGATAAACTCCCCTGTCGTACCCTCGGAAGAGAGATGAGGGGGTGGTGAAGTGGGTGGAAGCTGAAATTCTTCTCAAACCACCTCTCGGATCAGATGGACGAGGTCCGGAGACGATATGCTCAGGAGAAGAGAAGGGGTAGCATGTACTCCAAGCTCGACACATCTATCCCTCGGGCCTCAACCTCGGCCGCGCCCGCAGCCCACCCTCCTAGTTCCACGTCGAGGCATCTCCTGCAAGGAGATGCAAACACAAAACAAGAAGACGTCAAATCTAGCCGATACTCGAAAAAAGAACCTCAGAATTGATGTCAAAAGGTACGTTGGGGTGGTTACTCTAGTTACAAGCACGTGAATTGGTTATTTTTCCAGCTAGTTGGTTCACTTTTCAGGACGACCTTGCTCTGATACCATCTTGTTACGACCTGGTTCTCGAATCCCTACAGGACACGAGAATCGGACCGACGCTACTGATCCCAAGACCTAGTCGTCCAACGAGGAAGTAACCAAAAAGAGTAAAATAAACCACATTCACCATGTAAGTAACTAACAGTAACAAAAGTACAGTAGTAAGAAAGTAAACTACTGCAGTACACACCACCGCAACAGTAGAGAAATTTAAACGGTACAGAAATATGAAGTTTACAATAAAAGAGTACAATGTGTAACAAAATACTCACTACTACAGAAAACGGGTACAACACAAATACAACTACTGGGCTCTACTAGGCCCAACACCCTCCGCAGCCGTAGGCTTTGGCTGCTCAACACCTGGTCCTGAAAAGGTGGTAAGTACAACACGTCAGCGAAACACTAAGTAGAGTGGCAACCAACTAGGTAAAAGAAAAAATAAAGGTGGACAAGCAGCTGTTATTTTTTTTATTTCTCCCTTTATTTAACTAATTATTCTTTCTTCACTTGGTTTATTTAACAGGTCTTTTTCTTGATCTCGAATGTTCCTCGTGGGAACGATCTTGATTGCAGTCTTTTCTGAAAAATAGAAGTAGCATGTGGTGCTCCCCTGGCCGGGAGAGTCCCCCGTGGTGGTCCTACCCTCAGTCAACCACCCCAAGGTCGCTGACAGACGTAACGATGGCTACGGCACATGCGATAAACGCACAAGTAGCTACCCCTCACTGGCACGCGGTCAGTCGTTTCCGTTAACGGGTGAGCCCAAAGCACAGCACAGAACCAGTATAGGGCAAAGCCCTCTCAGTAAAAGGGGTCTAGCCCCTCCACAGTAAACAAACAGGGGTCTTGCCCCTCCACAGTCCGCGCACCCTCGCCTGACTACCATGGTTTGCCCAGTGGGCCTAACAAGTCGGTGTAGGACGGCTAGCTGAACCCTGGGCCCCGTGGGGTGGCTAGCTCCCTCCCTACACTAGTAGCTCTCCCCGGTACTGTGTACGCAAGCTCCAAAAGTCAGTACAAAGTGGCCAGACCGAACCTCGGGTCTCAACCCTAGGGTGGCTGGCTCCGCTCTGCACTAAATAGGTAATATGTGCTTCCCTTGGTACCACGTACCCAAGAGACAACACACTTTCCCATTCACATTTCCAGTCCCATTCTATTTATTTTCAGGAGCTCTTCTCCTAATTCCCCGTAGGGTTCATGCTCATGTTTCTCAGGCCAAGCCATACTAGGTTTCATCATTTTAGTTTTATTCACATATAGCACGTGTTTCCAACATTCAATCTTTCTTTTCCAATTTATATACAAGCAGCTCGAATTTAGTTTTCAAACAACAGGAATTACATGTAGCAGTTACTAACAACAATACTCTACATTTCACAGGCAGCTGTTATCCAATTACAGGCAATTATCATTATTCTATCTACTCATCCAAGACTGCAATTCAGGCATTCAAGACATTCGTTCCAGTATTTCTATTCCTAAGATTCATGCCACACCTTAGGATCTATCATTCAATCTAGTGTTTCTGGTCCTAGGATTCATGCCATACCCTAGGATCTATCATTCAATCTAGTGTTTCTGGTCCTAGGATTCATGCTATACCCTAGGATCTATCATTTATACCAGATATACATTTATGTTTGTAATTAACTAAGGGAAGCCACTCTACCCGCAAAATCGGGAGTAATGGGGGCTTGATCGGCAAGTCCACGCACCTTCGCAACCCCCAAATCTACAACAAAATGAGATCCTAACACAAGGATCTACCACAAGGAACCACTTAGAATAGGATAAAAGTATTTCAAACAAGTAGAGGAGTTTATATGGAGAACGGAATCTTAGACGCGGAAATCGGACCTCAAACGGATCCTAAACAGGTCAAAAACGATAATTCTAACTCAAATCAGACGTTTGGAACATCTTCCAGACGTCTTAAAAGTAGTCCAGATCCATACCTCACTCTGTGTTGCTCCTTAGATGTCCAGAGGTCCAGCTGAACTGTCTGGACCTAGTTCCAGACGTCCGACCACCTCTCTGGATGTCTAGAGATACTCTCCGCCGTCTGGTGACTCGCCCAGACATCTGAACTGTGTGGGAGGGCGTGCCCATGCCTTCCCGAAGCAAATCCTGCATGTGCAAGCAAAAGCTCTCAATACCGCACGCAACAGAGTTTCGGCGGAACGGCCTACATGACTGTATTCGCAAAAAGGAAGGAATAGGCGCAGTACGTACCTCTCAATCGTCTAAAGCTTCCTCCAGACGTCGTCCGCATCATCTAGATGCAAGTCCAAACGTCTGATTCCGAGAAAAATCCCAGAATTAGAAGCTCCTTCGTCTTCTTCCTGCTGCACGCGGTCGTGCCGCGCTTGCTCCTCCGCTGCTCTAACTACAGCAGCGTCGGGGAGGACCTCCCCGACACACCCTCCGCCTCGTGGACGCCCGACCGACCTCGAACTACTCCAGTGAGCTCTCTCTCTCTCTCACGACTCGCGCGCTCTCCTCTCCACCACTGCACTCGACTGCAGCGGTTGCTCTCACTCTAGCTCCCTCTCTCGCTCTTGCGCTGGAGGAAGGGGAAGATGGATGGATGTGGGGTGGTGTGAGGGGGGGAAAAGGTGTTGCAGTCGGCAGGGGAAGAAGAAAGCGAAGGGGGCGGATGGGGTTCAATTTGTACGTGGCACGCGCGCAGACTCGCGATCATACGCACGCAAAAATTGATTTCTAGACGTTTGGAAGGGTGTCCAAACGTCTGACCAGACGACTGGCCCAAGTCCCAGACATCTTAAAAAACTTTGATGACACGGGTCTTAATAATAGGTTTGCTAAGTTTAACGCCTTCAGCTAGGCGTAAATCCAGTTGAATGTCAAGAATGTAGGTGCTAGATAGATGGGTGAGAATTGACAAGTCAAAGAAGCTCAATGAAAGGTTCAGATCATGAAGATTGGAATGAGGTTTGTCAATCTCACAGGTGAAGAATGGCTCCATAATCAATATGAATCAGAATCTGAATTAGATACTTGGTACAAGGCCCAAGTAGAAAGTGAGCATCAAATCAAAGATACTTGGCTCAAGGTCCAAGTAGACCGGATCAAATCATCTCAGAATTACTTAGCTCAAGGTCCAAGTAAAGAAACAGTATATCCAGAAAAATCAATAGCTTTCACCTCTTCAACCTGTTAATGCAGAGTTAAGGTGAAGAAGATGAATTTGGGTTAGGAAGATGAGGTGATTGCTGATCTGAGTAAAGTATGGAAGGATCAGAATATTGAGGAACAAAGGTTCCTCCAGGATAGCAGTGTCGCAAAAGAATCATTCACAGTTCCTTCCCTAAAGGAAATTGTGAGGAGGAGAAAGTGTAGGTGACTTGGGCATCAGTACCCAAAGAAGTACTAGTGGTTGGTGTCAAGAACATCTACCATCCATGAGTTTGATTTTTGAAAACATTTCGTGAAGCAGTCACAAACTCATGGAAAAAACCAATCCAACCAAACAAAATCTCAATCTCAGAATCAGGACCACAGCATTCAAGCGAGACAAAAATTGTGTATTTTTTCTATTGGTCTGCTATGAAAAATATAGTGCGCAAACAGATATTATCAATGCAATCGTACACATCCTAAGAGAAACCTATCGCTGTAAAGACCTCTAAATCCACCTAAAACTTGGATAAGACTGGCGTGCGAATCCAAGTTCATATGGGTGCACAGAGAGATGAGATAAAAAAATGTATTTTTGTGTACCTTATGTGATCATGTAGTGTGTACACGATAGAATCAATCAACAGAATCTCGTTGAAAAACCACACAAGGTTTCAAAGAATTTAGTTGAGTCACACTTTGAATTAGGTTCTCTTTAAGAGTGAATTTCATGCAACTAGTCTCACTTTTTAATCTTTTGCAAACAAGTGGTGGTCTTGCTTAATTATGTCCAATGCAAAGATGGCAGGAGCTTAAGAAAGTTAGAAATTATGCCTGACTCCAGCATTCAATATTTAATGCACATTGCCATAAAGTAAATCTAGCAGGAATTGATGCAATCCTAGGATGGCATGCCTATGTCATGCTGCTGCTAGATAAGTAGAGATGAAATATTTTTTGTCTTTTTCAATTTTGTAATTTTTTTTGTATTTTTAATGCAAGAAATCAAATCAACTAGAAAAATAAAGTCGAAAAACCTAAAACTAAAAGGAATAAAAGAATGAGTGTCCCCAGTCCACATTATTACATTATGTAACGACCCGTTTCCCGAGTCCCTACGAGACACGAGAACCGGACCGACTCGAGTAATCCCAAGACCTAGTCGTCCAACGAGGAAGTAACCAAAAGACAGTAAAATAAACCACATTCAGCATGAATATAACTAACAGTAAGAAAGTACAGCAGTAAGGAAAGAAACTACTACAGTAGGTACCACCACAACAGTAAAACAGCATTTATCATATAACAAGAACTGCAGGTAAAGAAGGTACAGCGGAAACAAAAACTACTCACTAGAACAGAAACAAAAAGGGGTACAAAAGCTGTGGTAACTCTACTGGACCCTACTCGGCCCAGCGTCCTCTGCAGCCGCCGACCCTGGCTGCTCAACACCTGGTCCTGAAAAGGTAACGAGTGTAACACGTCAGCAAAACGCTGAGTAGAGTGGCAAACTAACTAAAGGCAACAGTAGAGTGTACAGTAGCTGTTATGTTCTATTACTTCCTTTATTCACATCTTTCAATTTTTCTCACTATTTCCTTTATTTCTCAGATCCTTTACTTGATCTCGAATGTCCTCGTGGGAACGATCTTGATTGCAGTCTTTTCCAAAAGTAGAAGTAGCACGTGGTGCTCTCCTGGCCGGGAGAGTCCCCCGTGGTGATCCTACCCTCAGTCAACCACCCCAAGGTCACTGACAGACGTAACGGTGACTACGGCACGCGCGATAAACGCACAGGTAGCTAGCCCGCACTGGCACGCGGTCAGTCGTTTCCGTTAACGGGTGCGCCCAAAGCACAGCACGGAACCAGGGCAGAGCCCTCTCAGTAATAGGGGTCCAACCCCTCCACAGTAACCAAACCGGGGCCTTGCCCCTCCACAGTCCGCGCACCCTCGCCTGACTACCCTGGTTTGCCCTAGTGGGCCTAACAAGTCGGTGAAGGAGGCTAGCAAAACCCCGAGGCCCGTGGGGTAGCTAGTACTCTCCTAACACTACTAGCTCTCCTCGGTACTACGTACACGAGGGCCAACAAGTCGGTACAGAGCGGCCAATCCTAACCCCGGGTCCCTGGGGCGGCTGGCCCCACTCTGCACTAAACAGGTACAGGTACTTCCCTTGGTACTGCTACCCAAGAGACAGTACAAACTACATCTCAGTTCCATTCCTTTTTCTTTCCAGGAGTTCCACTCCTAATTCCCCGTAGGGTTCCAGCTCTTTATCTCAGAACATCATATGTTTCACTTTCCAGATTCACATTCTCAAAATCCATGATCTCAAACATGTTTCTTTATTCATAAAAGGCAGCTGTTAATTAAATTTACAGGCAGCTTTATATATTCCTTTCCAATTTTCTAAGACTGCAGTAATATACATTCCACTAGTTTTTCCACCCTAGGATTCATGCCATATCCTAGGATTTATCATACAATCTAGTTTTCCGGCCCTAGGATTCATGCAACACCTAGGAGCTATCATTCCATATATTTCTCATTCCTAGGATTCATGCAATGCCCTAGGTTCTAGTTATGGTTCCATACTTTAACAGATTTTATTAATACTTAGCCACTCTACCAGGTACAACGGGAGTAGTGGGGGCGTGATCGGGAATCCCGCGTGCCTCCGCGACTCTCAAGACTGCAACCGAACGAGGTCCTATCACAAGGATCAAACACAAGGAGTGTCTCAGAACAGTGTATAGCTACTGTAGGCGGGTAGAGGAATTAATTCTGAAACGAACGCAACTCGAATCACGGAAAACGGAGCCCAAACGGGCCCTAAACGGGTCGAGAAAGACAATACTGTGCAAAATCAGACGTCTGGAACTCCTTCCAGACGTCTTAAACGGTGGATCAGAGAATTACCTGTTCAGCTTGGTTCCCCGGACGTCCAGAAGTCTGCGGGGACGTCTGTCCGATACCCCAGACGTCCGATGGTCCACACGGACGTCTGTAGATCACTCCCGCCGTCTGGTACAACTCCCAGACGTCTGATTCGCAAAGGATGGCGAATCAGCGAACCTGCGCACAGCCAACCCCCCTCCCTCAGTACGGTCAGTCGACAAGAAGGAAGAAGAAAGCGGAAACTCACCTTTCAGACGTCTGTATGATCTTACAGACGTCGACCTTGCCGTCTGGCTATCAATCCAGACGTCTGATTCTGGAAATTTTTCCAGAATCAGAACCCTGCTCGGCCTCCGCTCGCGACGCCGCCCGCGTCGCACCTCGCGCGTCTGCTGCTCAGCCCGCAGCAGGTCCCTCTCCGCGTCGCTCCGCGCCCCCTGCGCCCTCCGCCGGCCGGCCAAGCCGCTCCGGCGAGCTCGCCCTCACGGCAGAGCCCCGCCCTCGCACGCCGCACCTCCTCCGCGCTCACTGCGGCTGCCGCTGCCACTGCGCCCTCGCGTCCGCTCGCTCTCGCGCACAGGCAGGAGAAGAAGGAAGAAGATGGTGGAGACGGGAGGGGAGGCACGCCCTTTTAAGGCCGCGCGAGGAGAGAGAAGGCGGTCGCAGCCGCCTGCAGCCGCAGAGAAAGAGGGGAGAATCGCAGGTCTGCGCGCACAGGCGCGCAGACGAATCTCCCGTGCGAACATAACTGTTCTCCAGACGTCTGTAAACTATCCCGGACGTCTGGTCCGACGTCTGGGCCACCTCCCAGACGTCTTAAAAGGCGTCTGGGGCACGCGCTCGTTACACATTAAATGTGTGAGAACATGCTCTCACAACTTATGACTATACAAAGAATCCCAAAAATGAAAATAAAATTTAAACCTAAATCCTAATGTCTAATCTATTGTAAACATGGTTCTGTCAAAGAAGTCCTGAAGTCGAAGAAAAATCGAGAAGCAGGTCCACTAGGAAGTAGCCATTCTCCTCAAACTCCTCCTCAAATACCATGAAAACAAAACAAAACAAAATTGATTAGTCAAAATCAGTATACAAAGAGAATCAAAGAATATAACAAATAAAAGAATGCATATACAATGAAATATTTGAATAAAAGAATCACTATATACAATGAATGAATATAAATGAATCAATATTTATATACAAAAGTAAAGATTATTTACAAATAAAGAATTAAAGAATAATTTTGGTATATAAAGAGTTGCCTCCCCAGTAACGGCTCCAAAAATATGATACACAGGCATTTTACAACGGCCGATGTGGCGCTATAGGGTGCTACTGCCTCAACGCTCAAGCCTTGATTTGCAATGTTTGGCCCTCGATTTGAGGGCCGTTAATTATTATAAATTAAAAATAAAATATAGGGTCTTAAAGTACTTACATAAAGCTACCTAATTGTATAATTTATTTATAAAAATAATTATATTTACTATATAAATAAATTAACTAAAGCTTACACTTTATATAAGTTAAATTAAGGTTTAATTTACTAATTACATTATAAATTAGTTAATTAATTGTCAAATTGAATTCTTACAAAGTTAATATACATAATACAGTATTTAATACAGATTTTTATTATATTTTACACGTTTAATTTTAATTTATATGCATTTAAATAAGTGATTTCAGTGTGTTTTGCATTTAAATTAAGTATAAATAGTATAATACATTATAAATATAGTTAAATTAGTTTAAATTACTTAAAATAATATAGTACAAACATACAATATAAGTTAGTTCAATTAATAACTTAATTTAATAATTGATTTTGATTTAATTTAGTAACTCACTTTATAACTTAATAAATTAATTATTTATTATACATATATAATTAAATTATGTTACAGGTATATTAATGTACATTATACGTATATAAATATTTATGTATAGTATCATCTATAAATGAGGTTAGTTATAGGGTTTTATTAATTTATATAACTCATAGTACATATAAGTTAATTAAATTAATAAATAAGTTATATACATATTGATTTACTTTAAATACTTATTTTACATTATACTATATATATATAAGTTATACATCCAGTTTTTATACATATTTTATAGTATATACATATATAACTTAGTATATAGCTTATATTTACAAGTATATACCTAATATATAGTGTTTTTGAATATTTTTAGGGTTTTTCTACTTTTTATGAGTTTTGTGAGTTTTATGGAGGTATGGGATGAGAGAGAAAGAAAGAGATGAGAGAAGTAGACTTGTTTTCGGTGTTTTGATTTTGAGTTCATTTATTAAGTTCCAAGGTATATTGAACCATCAATTGGCATGTTATACCAAACCGACGGTTCACCATACCTTAAAACTTGGCATACACTTAAAAATAAACCTAATCCTACTCAAGATATATTTATTTTATTTTTTTGGATTTTTTATAATAGTTTTATTTATTTACAAGTTAAAGCACAATTCTAGGCCTAAAGGAGTTTTTCTATTAGAACCTAAGGCACTAGAAAGCTTTATAGTGGCTGGAAAAGCAATCGAAACATTCTAAAATACTCAATACACTATAAAAGAGGTATATGGTCATTTAATCCCAATTTATATATCAAATTTCATTCAATATATAAGTTGGACAGTTATACACTTGTTTAGCTGACAAAAGACTTTAAATAAGGAATTACAAGCCAATCCAATTAGATTTAAGTGTCAATTAAAATACATGAATGCTTGTACATGTAAACTACAACAATACATATCATGTCAGCTATATAACATATCCAAAACCCAACTACTACCCTACTAATTATAGGCCATAAACAACAATAGCAACTACTGCAGTAGCAGCAACATCACTGCAACAACACAACAGCAACAGCAGCTGGCTTGATCAGGGATCAAAGAAGATGCTCCAAATGCCTAGAACTTGGTTCAGACGACTTAAAACCATATAGAGTGGTTGATGCAGTGACCAATCCCATTTCCAGCAGCTCTGAAATGGGAATTTTAGTAGTTGCTGAATTGACCAAATCCAATCCCTTATCTCTATCACAGACAACAAAGATCATGGGATTAGATTGGAAATTAATCCAACAAAAATGTCGCAGCTATGTAGCATTTTAATATGTGAAATTTAGGATTCACAGCACACAATCAACACTTCAAAAAGAAAATCTGATAGGACATTGAATTCATTTGAAAATCAGTTAGAAACATTGAATCTTCACTAAAAACCTTTCAACCTTGATCCCCATGTCAAATTAGAGAGAAAACACTAATTTAACTTCCTCTTTATGCTATGGACAGCATGAAAGAGAAATTAAATCATCCCATTAAATCCACTTGACTTGAATCCCAAGTGTTTAAAAACCTTAAGGAATATTGAGAATCCCTTAGGTGAGAAATCAAAATTTCAAAAACACCAATCCACACAAAAATACGTGGGAGAGCCTCAAATCAACAAGGTTGATTCTCCTTGGCTCTCCCACACATTGAAAATCACAAAAAAAATAAATCAAGTCAAATTTAGACATGACTCATCTGAGGGAATAATTTTCATTAGAATCATCTAAAACTCATGGCCATGGAATGAATTAAATGAAAACATATCAATCCGTTTGATCAAAAATCCATTCAAAACCCAATTTGATCAAAATCTTGCGATCTTGCTTTGAAATCCAAATTAAAATCAAATCAAGGGTCTTTGTGAACAATATGACATGAGTGAAGAGACCCCTAGGTGGTTTTTGAGTGCAAATCTTCATCTCAAAGCTCAAAAGCATTAGGACGAGGACTTGACTCTAATGAGTGAGTGCATTGCAAAATAAAATCGAGGGAAATCAGAACACGAAATGGAAATGTGAAGAGTGAGATCAATGATCAGCAAGTGAGATGAAATCATCTCCTCT